>JADMNL010000024.1:260197500-262597500 GCA_016271365.2 Neoceratodus forsteri
GCTGTTTCCAAATAGTGGAAATGAGGTCTGCATGAGGCTCGATCCAGGGTGGAATCAATGTTGGAGCAGTTTTGGACAGATCCAAATGGGCAGCGAGTTTCTTCCGCTGTGGATCTGGCTCCAGAGATTGCCACTGGTGTATCTCCTGGATCTTTCTCAGCAGCTCCAGAAGAAAAAATTACTCACCTTAGTAATTATGTTTCTTCTAATGGAGTCTTGCTGTATTCTAACTATTGCACTTAGCCCCAGCCTTTAAACTGCCCCGGAGAACAAAGGGTTAACTTTCTATGCAGAGCACAGAATGCTGAGCTCGAGCTCGGTTGAGGTCTCTCTCTGGAGCCCTTTGAAATCCAACCATCAGATTCTTATGAGCAAAAACTTACTAACTATTCTATGTGGAAATTGTAAAATTTTTACTAGCCAACTGGCAACAAAAGTTTTGGATCCCCAAAGGAAGACTCAAGTCAGGAAACCAAAAACCAATCCAAATAAGAATAAAGATAAGACAAACACCCAAACAAAAAGAAGGGGGTGTAAAAGGAGCACCCCTGAGATGCAACACTGCACCTGCTCACCCACTTCCCAAAAACAGGTTCTGAGAGGGGAGGCAGGGAGGGAGGTCAGAATACAGCAAGACTCCATTAGAAGAAACATAATTACTAAGGTGAGTAATTTTTTCTTCAAATAATATGAAGTCTTATTGTATTCTGACTATTGCAGACTACTAAGCGGTACCTCCATGGAGGAGGGACAGAACCTACTTTGGGAATAGGCTCTGAAGTACTGCTGTGCCGAACCGAGCATCACTCCTAGCCTGGATATTCACAGAGTAATGCTTGGTAAAGGTATGGACTGTTTTCCAGGTGGCTGCTTGACAAATTTCTAAGAGAGGAATATCCCTGGCAGCAGCCAGGGAAGCAGCTGTACCTCTGGTGGAGTGAGCCCTCAGGCCTGAGGGTGGAATTTTTCCTAGTTTCTCATAGCAGAATTGTATACAAGATACAATCCACTTGGCAATAGTTCTCTTGGTGGCAGGTTTGCCCTTCCCCACTTCTCCATAAGTGAGGAACAGCTGGAGGGAATCAAACCTGTGACCTTTGGTACGCTCTATGTAGTAGCTAAGGGCCCTTTTAACATCTAAACTGTGTAGCCTCCTCTCTCTTGAAGAGGAATGATCAGTGAAGAAAACAGGAAGAGACACAGACTGGTTCAGGTGAAAATCTGAAACCTCTTTGGGCAAGAACCTTCTATTGGTTCTAAGGACCACTTTATCCCTATGAAACGAGATAAAATCAGGTTCCACTGACAGGGCTTGCAGTTCACTGATACGTCTGGCAGAGGTAATGGCTACTAAAAACACAGTTTTCCAAGTCAAGTACTTAAGCTCTACTGAGGACATAGGCTCAAAGTGAGGTTGCATCAATTGAGCAATACAAACATTTAAATCCCAGGCAGGGGCAGGGTCTCTGAATGGAGGATTGGTATGAAGCAATCATTTGAAAAATTTACAGAACACAGGATGAGATGATAGTGAGGAAGACTTCCCCACCGACAGAAAAGCGGAGACAGCTGACAAGTGTACTTTAAGACTAGCTGGTCTGAGGCCTAGGCCATTAAGATGGACCATATAATCCAGAACTGTAGGCAATTCAGCAGTGTCTGGGGAAATATGCTGCTTAGAACACCAAATGCTGAATCTCTTCCATTTGGAGTTATAGGTCTTTCTAGTGGTGGGCTTTTGAGAGGCTTTGAGGATGTCCAGAACCCCCTGAGACAGATGCAAATCTGCATACTCTAACTCTTCAAGAGCCATGCCTTGAGATTGAGAGACTGAAGATTGGGGTATCAAATCCTCCCCTGAGAGGAGGTTACCAGGTTGTAATTCCTGGGAAGAGATGGGGGAAGATGGACTGCTAGGGACAGTAACAGGTGGTACCAAGGCTGTCTGGCCCAATCTGGAGCAATCAGAATCACTTTGCGAGGTTGTGACTTTATCTTGACTAAAACTTTGAACAGTAGAGGAAAGGGAGGGAAAGCATACAGAAATTTTCCTTCCCAGTTCAGAATCAGAGCATCCAGAGGGACTGTGGCCAAGACTGGGGGTCTGCAACAAAAGAGAAGAAGTTGGTGATTGTCTGGGGCTGCAAAGAGATCTATCTCTGGAGTGCCCCACCTTGAAAAAATCACCTTCAAGACCAGAGGGTCCAGGGACCATTCATGATGGCCCTGTGAAATCCTGCTCAGTGCATCTGCTAGCACGTTGTCCTTGCCCGGAAGGTGGACTGCTATCAGAGAGGTTTGCAGGGAATAAGCCAGGGACCACAACTTCATGGCTTCTGTGCACAAGGCCGTAGACCGCGTGCCTCCCTGTTTGTTGATGTACCACATGGTGGTGGTGTTGTCTATTCTGACTTCAACCACCTTGTTCTGCACTGACTGAGAGAAAGCTTGCAGGGCCAGAAAAACTGCCCTGGGTTCTAGGAGATTGATATGGAGAAGGGATTCCTGGGGGACCACAGTCCCTGGGCAGTGAGGGCCCCCAGATGGGCTCCCCAGCCCAGAAGGGAAGCATCCATGGTAAGGACCACTGAATGACACTGAGTGGCAAATAGGACCCCTTGCCTTAGATTGTCCTGATCCTGCCACCTCTGGAGGGCTTGGATCAGGGTCCGGATCACTGGGATCAGTTTGGTAAGGGTGTCCTTCTTTTGGGACCAAAAGGCCCTCAGATGGAACTGAATGTCCCTCATCTGGAATCTTGCACCTTGGACCACTGCTGTAGAGGCTGCCATGTGGCCCAAGAGCTGTAGGAAATGCCTTGCTGGTCGAGACACCTGAAGGCTGAAGGAAGTAGCCAGTTCTATAAGAACTCTTGCCCTTTCCAGGGGAAGAAAGGCTCTTGCTTTGACAGTATCCAGCTCTGCCCTATAAAGGTAAGGAGCTGCACTGGCTCGAGAACTGACTTGGGAAGGTTGAGAAGAAATCCTAGAGAAGTAAGCACTTGCTGGGTCACTTGCAGGTCTGACTTGACTTGGTCTGGGGACTGGCCCACTATGAGCCAGTCATCCAGGTATGGAAAAATGGAAATCTTTTGCCTCCTTAGAAAGGCAACTACTACTGCCAGGCACTTTGGGAAAACCCTTGGGGCTGAAGTTAGGCCAAAGGGTATTGCTGTGAACTGATAGTGGCCTGAGGGCAACTCGAACCTGAGGTACTTTCTGTGACAGCACCTGACGGGAATGTGAAAATAGGCATCTTTGAGGTCCAGGAAGGCTAGCCAGTCCTCTGGCCTTAGAGAGGGAAGGATTATTCCCAGAGTTACCATCTTGAACTTTGGTTTTAAAAGATGTTTGTTTAGGTATCTTAGGTCTAGGATGGGTCGCCACTCCCCTGTCTTTTTTGGGGTAAGGAAGTACCTGGAGTACAGACCTTTGCCCCAGTGTAGGGTAGGTACTCTTTCTATGGCTCTTAAAGCCAGCAGAGATGAAGTTCTGCCTCTAGGGCAAGGGTTTCTGAGAGATCTGCAGGTGGAAAAGATCTGGCTCTCATCTTCGGAAATTTTTTGAAGCTGAGAACCAGTCCCTGACCTACTACTTCCAGGACCCACTTGTCTGATGTAATAGACATCCAGTCCTGGATGAAGTAAGTCAGCCTGCCCCCTACTGGAATAGGAGAGTCGACCCGGGCAGGCCCATCAGGGTGTCTGCTTGGCAGGGGCCTTAGGCTGAGGAGTGGATGCAGCCCTGCTCATCCCCCTTCTGCCTCTCCCTCTGAAGAACCCCCTCTGTGAAAAGGAAGAAGAGGCCTGTGGCTGGTAGAAAGGCCTATGAAAAGGCCTGCCCCTGCCCCTAGACTGCTGCCTTTGAGGAGCTGCCTGCTTCTCTTTGGCCTGAGCACTCCTGTAAGTGGTCCTGTACTCATCCATTTTCTTCATGTAATTCTCTGTCTGCTCCCCAAACAGAGAATTACCCACTACATGAAAATCCATGGCCTTAGCCTGGGTATCCTGCGAAAGGCTAGTACATCTGAGCCAAGCCATTCTCCGAAGAGCCACAGATGTAGCCATGACTCTTGATGACACATCATTGGAGTCCACAACAGCATGAAACTGAACTTTTGATGCCTCAATCCCATCTGCAGCCATCACCTCCAGCTCCTTGGCTAGCTGGGGGGAGGGCTGTTTAGCCAGTGCCAGTACAGTGTCCCACCTGGACTTCTGGTACCTGGCTGTACAGGCCATATAATTCGCCTGCTTGAGTCTCAAGGAAGATGCCATGTACTGTTTTTTTGCCATGGCATCAATCTTCCTGGAGTCTTTATCTGGGAGGTGTGAAGCCAAGGGAATGTTTGCCTTGGGTATAAAAACTCCATATCTGAGCCTGATAGTGTGTACCTCTTGTCCATCCTTCTGTCAACAGGAGGTACAGAATTGGGAGACTTCAGGATTTTTTTGTGTCTGTTTCCCAAAGGATTTGTGAAGGGGAATAGACAGCCTCCTAGACTCCGGGATGTCCATCATTTCAACATAATCAGGCTCCTCCTGATCCTCATTGCCTCCTCCATAGGAAGCTGGAGGGTTTCAGCCACTTTTCTGTAAAACAAAAAATGGGAAGGGGACTCAGAAAGCCTAGGAGGGGATACACCAGAAGGTCTGTCTGGGGAGATGTCCGGTTCCACAGGCACATCCAGACTTTCATCATCATCACCATAATCTTCAAACTCCCCCTCCTCCACAAACTCCGGTTCATAAAAATCTTCAGGGGTATAATCTTGAACCAGGGGAACCGACTGAACCGAACCCCTGCGAAAAGGTGCCGGATCAGCCAGAACTGGGCGAAGCGATTCCACAATTTGAATCGCTCTGGCTATTTCCTCAGCGGTCGGAACATGAACATCTGGATCCGAACCGGTCAATTTTTCTTTGCGTTTCCTTTTTGTAGGAACCGACCCCTCAGGATTGACTCTCCTCTTGCCCAAAGAAGTATCGCCCTGGTCAGAGGGCACTCCTTCTGGTTCGGTCGGAACCGAACTGGGCTGGCCATCCGGGTCAGCGGGCTTCTCGGCCTCCTTTTCCTTTTTTTTTTTTTATTTTGTTATTTTCTTTTTATTCAGTTTTCTAAAATTACAAACATTTACAGCACATTTAATTTGGTTGTGTCTATAAATAGGTACAATAGGAATGGATACAAATCAAACCATACAATTTCACAGATTAAGGAGCACAGAGGTTAATAATTTATGCTGTATAAAAATGGTAAGATTTATTACAGCCTTTGTATCTAAGTGAAGCAGAGTCCACACCCTCTGGATACAAGTTGGGAACTGCCCTAGAGTTTTTAGGTTTAGCTTAAGTGGCTAATGTAGCTGTCAAGGAGTATGGCATAAGTGAGAAAAAGGGTAAAGGAGGAACCTAGAGAGGTTATCTCGTTATTTTAAGTAGTGAATTTACGAGGGGAAAGGAGGAACGGGCTGGTAGGGGGAACAGTGGGGTAGGTTTTGAGAGGTTAGGAAAGGTTCACTTATCTATGGAACAAATGCTGTATCTTTAAGTAAATAATATAAAAGCCATCTATTCCACCTTAAGTTAAACTTTTCTTCTCGATTATTCAGTCTATATGTAATCTTTTCCATTTAGTAAATTTGCTTTGTTATAGACCACCAGTCTACGAGAGTGGGAGGGTCAGGGGTCAGCCATAGTTTAGTTATAGCTTTTTTCCCTGCAGTGAGGAGGATGGCTAAAAGGTAGTGGGTGTTCTGATCCTTAAGGTCATCAGGGAAAATTAAGAGAATGAAGAGTTTCGGGGAGAGCAGGAGGTGCATTCCAAAAATTGTTTGGAGCTCCTGCTGTAGGGATTGAACAAACGGGGTTAATTTAGGGCAGTCATGCATTACATGTGTTAGGTGAGCAATGTTCTCACCGCATTTCCGCCAACAAGCAGCTGAGCTACCTTGGGTAAAATGACTCGTAACCACTGGTGTATAAAAATATCTAACAAGAAATTTCCAAGCATACTCTCTCCATTGATGGGAACTTGAGGTGCGGGCCACTTGTTGACACGCCTGTTGCCATTGGTTTATTGTTACTGGTACCCCCAGCTCGAGCTGCCATTTCTCACAGGGTATTATTAAGTTTGGGGGGTAAGGGGTAATCAGGGCTCGATAAAGAGTGGATATTATGTGCCTCTGATTTGGATTGGAGAGTAGGGCTTGCATAGATACAGTCAATTGAGGCCAACAATCAGGGTTATGTATCTGGGCCGATAGGGAGCCATGGTAGTGCCTTAACTGTAAGTACCTATAATAATGGGAATTGGGCAGACCAAATTTTGTCTGTATCTCTTGAAAGGACCATAATTTCCCTCCAGTCAGAATTTGAAATAGGTATCTAAGACCGTACCTTGACCATAGCTTGAAAACATTGTCAAGTATTCTGGGCTGGAAGTTAGGTAAAACCGCTATCGGGCATATTAGCGGAATAAAGGGAGAGATCGAGTATTGTCTTCTAATTTGGTACCATGTCAGGATCCTGTATTTAGTGTCAGTATGCAGGTTCTGACACTCAGTCGAGAGAGCTGTCCCAAGATAGAGTATGTTCAGATACTCAGTATCCGGAATGGCTGCCCGCTCCAGTTCTGCCCAGTGCGTATCGTGATCAGTGATTTGCCTGGCAAAGGAGTGTAGCAGGTGTGCGGCTTGGTAGTAACGGTAGAAATCAGGGAGGGATAGACCTCCAAGGGTTCTTGGCATGGTTAAGAGTTTAAATTTGACTCTAGGCCTACGGCCTGCCCAAATAAAGTGAATAATAGCTCTGTCCCATTCCCGAAATACAGAGCGTGGGATTGTAATGGGAATATTAGTAAAAAGGTACAGCGTTCTAGGGAGAGCAACCATTCAGACCAGGTCTATCTTCCTAGATAGACTTAGCAGGAGTGTGCTCCAGTTAGAGAGGTCTTCCCTGAGGCGTGAGGTAAAAGGGGTGTAATTATGTCTATAAAAGTCCCTTAATTCTCTGGTGAGGTTTATTCCCAGGTATTTTAGTTTCCTTATATCCCACTTACAAGGGAATTGTTCCCTGATATTTTGGTCGGGGGTGTAATGAAAGGTTAAGATCTCGGTTTTTGTGATGTTCACCTTGTACCCGGAAAGGCCTCCGAACTCACTCAGTAGCTGACTAACCCTCGGGAGCGAAGTGGACGGGTTTCGCAGGTAGAGAAGAACATCGTCTGCATAAAGAGCGATACGATGCTCCTCCCCCCAACCTCTACCCCGGTGATGCCTTTTGATTTCCTGATTAGTTGTGCTAATGGCTCCATAAATAGGGCAAATAGGAAGGGGGACATGGGGCAACCCTGCCTGGTGCCCCTATGGAGGGAAAAGGGAGCTGAATGATGTCCGGCAACCTTCACTCAGGCCCTAGGCGAAGTATAAATATTTGTGATAACTTGAATCAATGCATTGGGGAGGCCCACAGCTTCCATAACCGCATATAGAATAGGCCAATAAACCCTATCGAAGGTCTTTTCGGCATCCAGGCTTACTAATACAGCAGGGGAATCTGAGGAGTGCATCTCGCGTATGATATGATAGGTTCTTTTAATACTATCTGTAGTAGTGCGCCCACCCACGAAACCTGTTTGGTCTTTGTTAATGATTTGTGGGAGAATAGCTTCTAGCCTGTGGGCCATGATTCCCATAAATAGCTTATAGTCTGTATTCAATATCGAGATTGGCCGATAGGATTCACAAAGTTGTGGGTTTTTCCCGGGCTTGGGGAGTACAGAAATAGTGGCATATGCCCAGGTGGGGGATGGGGGTGGGGATGCTTCGCCTTGTAGGACGGAATTGCAGGTTTTGAGCAGTGGAGGTAAAAGGAGCTGTTTTACTGCTTTATAAAATTCAGATCCATAACCATCGGGGCCTGGGGCTTTCATGGTTTTGGCTCGGGAGATCGCCCCGACTAGTTCCTGTATTGTAATAGGGCATAGCAGTCATTCGGCTTGTTCTTGTGGAATTCTGAGGAGGGTAGGGTCACGCAGGAATTGCCCTATGGAATCAGAGGATACAGGGCTCTCCGGGGTATATAATGTTGTATAATATGCGGTAAATGCGTCTACAACATCGCTAAGTTTATTTAAGGGTCTGCCTCCTGTTGGGTGGCGAAGCGTGGGTATTCTGGAGAGTTTCCTTTGTTTTCTGATTTGGTACGCTAATAATCTAGTGGCTCTAGGCCCTACTTCATAGTACTTCTGACGAAGAAAGGACAAAGCAATTTCTGTCTGCTGTAAAGATAGTCTATCTAGTTCTTGTTTAACTTGCTTAATTTGCGGAAGTACCGAACTATCACCTTGCTTGTGCAGCATTTGTATGAAATGTAATGTGTCTTCTAGCTGTGTCTTATGTTGCCTACGCTCCTTCACCAGCTGTGATGTAAATTTTATGAGGTGATCACAGAGGACTGTTTTTATTGTATCCCAAAGAATACCTGGTGGGATGTCTGGGTTGACACTGTCAGCTAGAATTTCAGAGATTTTATCTGTGATAAACTCCTTGGACCTATTAGATTTTAAATATATAGGATTTAGTCGCCAAATGACATTTCTTTTCTGAAGACCCACCTTCCAAGTGCTTACAATAGGGGCATGATCTGATAAGATTATATCTCCAATTTGGGTATCAACCAAATAATCTAAATGTTCTGTTTGAGTAAAGGTTAAATCTATTCTTGAGTAGGTTTGATGAACAGCTGAATAATGCGAATAGTTCCTTGAGTGTGGGTGAGTAAACCTCCATGTGTCAACCCAGCCAACCTGTGATAGAAATCTAACGAGGTACCTCTGTTGTGGGGTTCTCCTAGGGATATTAGGGTTAGAGGAGTCTTTCTCTGGTCTAGGGAGAATATTAAAGTCTCCTGCAAGTAAAAGAATGCCGCCAGCGAATTGGGTGATTCTGTCTAACAGACCCCTCAACTCGCCCACCGGTAAATCAGGGGGAAAATAAACATTTGCAAGAGTGACTTCTACCCCATTTATCCGTCCCCGAAGGAGGACCAATCTACCATTTGGGTCAATCCATCTAGCGTCTAATTGCCAGGGGACCCATTGAGGGATTATTATTGCGACTCCTCTTCTCCTGCCACCCCTATAGGAGGAACTGAATACTTCGCCCCTGGTGATCCGGCCTAACTTTGCATGCTCTGCGTTACTTAAATGGGTCTCTTGCAGATATATAACATCCGCTTTGGATTTCCTAACCTGTGAAAGGATCCTAGCCCGCTTAAGCGGAGAAGAGAGCCCATTAACATTCCAGGAAAATAATTTCAGTGGATAATCCTGCATTCTGGTAGATAAATTTGGGCCAGGTTAATACGGGAACAATTCGCAGCAGAGAGAAATCTGTTATCACTACTCTTTGTACCTTAAAAATTCTGTAGTAGGTTAGACACAACCGTAAGTTATTAACTATATGAAAATTATAACAAGTTTCAATAAGTTTCATCATAATGACAATGATTAAAAATCAGCTACCTTTAAACTGGCAGCTTAATCGAACAATCAATTTAACATGAACTGCTGCAAGAAAAGGCATTGGCACAGTGGTTAATGCAGTTTTAACTAATAATAACCTAACTAATTTTGCCAATGCTTGCAAATCAACTATCTATTAACTAACAAACTTGAGCTTCCAAGTACTGAGAGCTTCCAGACGCTCGGCGGTGGGATAAATCCCACCCAGATGAGTATCTTGTGCAAGATACCCAAGGGCACTTCTAGAGCCCGATTAGGTAAGGGGTAAAAGGTACTGGCTAGTCACTCTCCCGATAGCCATACCTTCTTGGGAGGGTAATTCCTGAGGGGAGAAACTTTAAGCTTCAAAGCATCTGGTTAGTTTCTTATGGAAAAGCCAGGGGTGGGGGTGAGGAAAGAGAGAGAGAAAAAAAAAAGGAGGGGGAGGAAAGGGAATCAGATTACCTGGGATTCCAGTGATGCACTTAGGTTAGCCATCACATATGGCATCTTATGTTCGGATCCCTCCGAAAACTCTCTACCCTGGCTAGGTGGAATTATCATGGCTTGTGGTGTGTACTAACCAGCCGGCCCAACATTAGATAATCATCGCGAACTGCCTGGCCACACCTACACATGCCAGGCCCCGAACCTCAATAAGGGGCCAAAGCAGCCTTCGCAAGGAGACACAGGGGTAGGGGTCAGAGAGATACAGGAGATACAGCAGGTCGTTTAACCCCAGTTAGTTACTTCGCAATTGTCCCACCCACATGTGTCATTCGCTGCAGTATATAAAACAAGTAGAGAGGGAAAAAAAGAGGGTTAGCACAATAAGCGGGACCAGCACCGCACTGCTCATGCGATGCATGAACCAGGACAGCGCTGGAAAGTTCAGGGCCAACGGCCCACTGTCACTGGAGGCATTACTGATACCCAGAGGCGGCCAGTCCCCTGCCTATAAAGGGATATACAGTGCTGGAGTGAGATAGTAAGAAGTACCAGAATAGGGTGGCCAGCCACAACATCAGTCCCAGAATGTCTAAGAGAGAGAGCACAAAGAGACCAGAGCCACAGGAGCAGAGGGTTAGTACTGTTAATATGACACAGACAGTTAGTAACGTGTGCATTCAAGAAAATAAATCTTAAGTTAACCCGCGGAAGGTCCATTTAAGGCAATCCAGCAGACCAAAGTGAGTTAACCAGACTGTCCTGTTAGGTGGCATAACTACATTCTCTCAGTCCTCACACCCTTTATTAGGCATTGACGGGAGCTCCAGTTCAAGGAGTGCAGAGAACAATTGAAAAGCAAAGGGACAGTCCCTGGCACAGAGTTCAAGTGTCTTTCCTAGATTGTTCTCGTAGAGTGTCTGCGATTTTGCGAATCGCCTCCATCCCCTGCCGCTTCCTGGAATCACGCTGACCGGTCTGCCAAACCTGCTGAGCTAGTTTTGCTGCCAGAGTTCCTCTTGCGGACCTCCCGGAGGGAATTTGCACCTCGATGTGGTATTTCTTAAAAGCTTCGGCTGCTTCCTTGGCAGAAGTAAAGGTTAGCTGACCATCTGGATGAAAAACCACCAGTTTGGCAGGGTAAGGTGTCCTGAAACGTATGCCTGCTTTTTTTTTAACTCTTTTAATATAGGAGCATAAGCTCTGCGACTCGCCATGGTCTCGGGCGTAATCATTCTCAAAGTATAACCTGTGCCCTTTATAGATGACTTGGCCGCTTTTCCAGGCAGTGTGCAGTATACTTTCTTTTTCTTGAAAACGGAGAAATCGGACCAGCATGGCACGGGGCCTTGATTCTGGGGGGGGGTTGGGTCCCAGCATTCGATGAACTCGCTCGAATTCTAAGGTGGTTTCATCTGAGACCTCCAAAGTCTGTTTTAGTAGAAGGCGAATGAATTTATGAGGGTCAGCCCCCTCTTCTCCCTCAGGGATCCCCGATATTCTGATATTATTTCATCTGTTGCAGCTCTCAGAGTCCTCCGCACGTTCTTGCAGGGGACTGCACACACTGGTTAAGCTGTAATATCGCTCTCTCTGCCCTATCAATCCTATTATCAGAATCTGTACAGTGTTGCTCCAATTGCTCCTGCTGCCTCTCTAACTTCCCAATATCTGCCCTCAGTGCTGTAGTTGTTAATCGAAATTCACTCCTGAACTCATGTAGTTCTTTGAGGACCGTAGTCATCTGCCGTTGCAAGGTGCCGAGACGGAGAGGCTCAGAGGCGTCACTACTCTGCCGTGTGGTCTCAGAGGCCTGTGAAGCTTCGCTACCAGAGTCGGAGATTCCGTCAGCATCGGAACTCATGGGGATCTTTTTATTGCTTTTCTCCCCTCTTTTAGACATTATGAGACCTCTATTAAAGTTTTCAAACGCAATGTCCCTGATTAAGGCTGTACTTTCGGAGGTTTTAAGTTGGCTGTACAGAGAACTCGCGAATTAGGCTCACATCGAGAGGGTGACATCACCGGAAGTCCCTCTGCCTCCTTTTCCCTCAGTCTACCTAGTCTCTTTTCAAGGGTCGATTTAGGAAAATGTTTACAAATTTGGCAGTCTGAATCGAGGTGTTCAACCAGACAATAAACACAGGTGGTGTGGGGGTCGGCCTTAGCAAAGACCTCCCCACACTCACTGCAGTGTTGAAACCCAGTGGGCCCGTTTTTTTTCTTGGGTTTCTCAGACATGGCCAACCTAACCAAACTTACCCTTTTTATGGCAACACGCCAGGCAAGACTCCTTATCGGTTCCTAACCATGTCACGGGTGTTGGAAAAAAATGTTCAAAACACGTTTTTTTAGAACCGATAAGAACCGGTAACCACACTCTAAAGTAAAACACAAGGATGCAATACAAATGATCGGTTCAACCGAACCGATCTAACACTTTACAATTTCCACACAGAAAAACAGAACAAAACCGATCTAGTACTCAAAGTACCACAGAGAGAGACTGAACCGACTATGCGGAAATAAATTCGGTAAAAACCGATAACTTGATCGAGACTTTAACCGACTTTTGAACCGAGCTGAAGGAGAAATTTCCGGAGTGACTGTTCAGTGAGGCGGAGTAAAGAATCTGACGGTTGGATTTCAAAGGGCTCCAGACAGAGACCTCAACTGAGCTCGAGCTCAGCATTCTATGCTCTGCATAGAAAGTTAACCCTTTGTTCTCTGGGGCAGTTTAAAGGCTGGGGCTAACTGCAATAGTCAGAATACAGCAAGATTTCATGTTGTTTGAAAAGAAGGACCTTCCAGAGATGACTTCGGAGGAGTCCTTGGCCTAGGTCGGTCTGGAGTATGTGGCTCGTCAGGATCGGAGCACCCACTGAAATCAGATTCCTGAGGTCTCTGAAGAGGAAGATGAAAATCCCTCCCGGCATGGGGGAGGAATGGACCCCTCGGGCAACCCTCGGGGAAGTGTGTCCTCCCCGGCCCTGGCACCAGAGGGCTCACCCCTGGTGTTAGGTAAAGGGGAGGGAGTTTCTCGCCTCCGGCGACGGGCATCCGGAACCAGGTCCGGCATTGGCAGGCGGCTCTCCACCTCCCTAGTAAGCTGAGCCTTGGCCTCAGCCCACTAGGAAGTCAGAGTCTACTTCAGATCCACCGGCGGCTGGGGGAGTGGTGGAGGAGGAGGAGGAGGGGGATACGGATACTAAGGATATCCGTAATGCGAGTATCTGTAGCCCGAAGGCAGGAAGCCTGGTGTCGGGTACTGAGGCACCGGGTACTGCGGCATCGGGTAGGCTGGCGCTCAGTACTGCGGCGCAGAATACTGCGATCCTGGGTAGGATGGCATCGGATAAGACAGGGTTGGATACCCAGGAACCAGGGGCTCTGACGGAGCAGAAGGCCCTGGGAGAGGCCCAGCAGGCAGGCCAGGAACAAGTGGCCCAGCAGACATCAGGTCCGGCACTGGGACAGGGTCCGGCAAGGGGATGTCACCCGGCATCGGATAGGCTGGCATCGGAGCTGGCGTCTGAGGGTCCGATGTCAGGTCATCCGGCCCAGTGGAAGGGAGACCTGATGGGAGCATACCGGTGCCCTCTGCATCACCCGGGGAAGGAGGACTAAAATCCCTAGGGTCCAACAAGGGAGACACTGGGACCTTGGACAGCAGCGGAGAGCCAGGGACGGCGGACTGGTCAATCGGGTTCAGTGTCGGTTCTAATGCCGTGCATCCATTGGAGGGGCCAACTTCCGCCTTACCGACGGGATCAGGGTGGGCGTCGGAGGATCCAGCGCCCAACTTATCGGAACAGCCGCCCGACAAAGGCCGCAATGGAGGAGCAGTTTTGGCGGGCGTTTTCAAGGCCGTGCACTGCCCCGGAGGGTCGGGTGTCTTAGCGGCCTTGTCCGTGTGGGCGTCGACGGCACCGATGTCCATCTTACCGGACCTGCTCGACCCGGAAGGCCGCACGGTGGTGGTCTTCCTGGGAGTGGCTGCCTCCTTTATCCCAGAGGTTTCCAATGGGCCCAAGCGCGAGCCCGACGGGAGGGATGCCGCCGCCTTGGAAACCTCCAAGACGGCCATCGAGGAACAGTCCCCCAGGGGGGCAGGGGACGTTACCTTCAACACAGTGACTCCGGCCGGAGTCGCAGTGGCCGTAGAAGTGGAGTCCTGGTCCCGGTTCTTCTCCTCCTTCTTCTTACAGTGACCCTCAGAGGAAGCTGAGGTCTGCCGAAGCTTCTTCAGCTCCTTCTCCATGGAGGACATCTTCTTCTTCTTCAAGATATGGGCCTCCAAGGACTGCTGCCTCCGTTTACAGGTGGCAGCGTTAAACTGTTTGTAGTGCTGGCACTTCTCCATGGGGTGATCCGGGCCTAGACAGAAGAGGCACAGGGAGTGTCTGTCCTTACGTGGGAGCTGGGCGCCGTACGAATCGCAGTTGTTCTTATGCGAATCGGATGGAGTAGGGGATGACATACACAGCAGATATTATGTTTTTTTTGTGAGAAATCGAGAAAAAAAAGGCGGTAATAAAACAAACGACAGACAGACGAAGCAGTGAACTTAACCGTGAGGCGCTTTCACAAGCTAACAGCAGGAAAGAATGGAAGACAGGCATGGGGGAACCGCCCCTTTATACGGACGTCACCTGACACTGGTCACCTGACGTGGGGGCGGTCCCCCACCAGAGACTGCTAGCTAGAAATTTTTCTGTGGGGTTCTGACGCCTGCCGGCTTCAGTCCTATATGTAATTACCTACTGCAAGAGCCCTCTCGAAGTAAGATCTGATTTGGCAATTTCTAAGAAAAAATTACTCACCATAATAATGTTGTTTCTTCTAATGGAGCCTTGCTGTATTCAGACATAATGCAGTTAGCCCCAGCACTTGCACTGCCCCAGAGAGAAAAGAGTTAACTCCATGCAGAAACATGGAACGTTGAGCTCGAGCTCGGTTTTCAAACCTCTGTCTGTGGTATTTACCAGTACAACCGTCAGATTCTTACGAGCAACTAACTAACTTGACACTAAAATGTGGAAATTGTTTGAACACATAGCCAAAAGGCAAAATACTTTTTGGGGTCCAAAAAAGACTCAAGTCGAGAACCCAAGAAGAAATAAGGTAGTGACAATTCAAACTATGCAACACAAGAAGGAAAAGCATAACAGTTACCCCACCAAGAGGGAGGGTACAAGGTACACCCCTGAGGTGCAACACTGTGCCTGCCAACCACTTCCCAAAAACAGGTTCTGAGAGAGGAGGAGGCGGGGGGGGGAGGTCGAATACAGCAAGACTCCATTAGAAGAAACAACATTACTATGGTGATTAATTTTTTCTTCAAACAACACGAAGTCTTGCTGTATTCAGACATAATGCAGACTACCAAGCAGTTCCTTACAGAGGAGGGAATGCAGAACCTACTTTGGGAACAGGCTCTGCAGTACTGCTGTGCCAAACCTAGCATCACTCCTAGACTGGATGTCCAGAGAGTAATGCTCGGTGAATGTATGTACTGTTTCCCAGGTGGCTGCTTTACAGCTCTCTAACAAGGACATATCTCTGGCCGCAGCTAGAGTAGCAGCTGTACCCCTAGTCGAGTGAGCCCTCAGGCCTGAAGGGGGTGTTCTACCCAATTTGTCATAGTAAAATTGTATACAGGAAACAATCCACCTGGCAATAGTTCTCCTAGTGGCAGGCTTACCTTTCCCCACTTCACCATAAGTGAGGAACAATTGAAGACAGTCATTTCTGTGTGCCTTAGTATGCTCTATGTAGTAGCCAAGTGCCTTTTAACATTCAAACTGTGTAATCTTCTTTCCTGGGGAAGAATGGTCAGTGAAAATACAGGAAGAGACATAGACTGGTTTAGGTGAAAATCCGATACGACTTTAGGCAAGACCCTCCTATTAGTTCTTAGGACCACTTTATCCCTATGGAAGGATATGAAGTCAGGTTCAACTGACAGGGCCTGTAATTTGCTAATCCGCCTGGCAGAAGTAATAGCTACCAGGAACACAGTTTTCCAGGTCAAGTACTTCAATTCAGCCGAAGAGCCATAGGCTCAAAGGGTGGCTGCATAAGCTGAGCAATGCAGACATTAAGATCCCAAGGCGGAGTAGGCTCCCTAAAGGGAGGGTTAATGTCAACCAGGCCTTTGAAAAACTTCCTGAAAGCAGGATGACATGCTAGGGAAGAGGCCTTCCCTGCTGAAAGGAATGCAGAGACAGCTGTTAGATGAACCTTCAGAATGGCAGGCCTAAGGCCTAGACTATTCAGATGAGCTAGATAATCTAAGGTTGTGGAAATGTCTGCAGAATCAGGCACAATACCTTTCTGAGAGCACCAAATACTGAACCTCTTCCATTTGGAATTGTAAGTTTTTCTAGTGGAAGGTTTCTTGGGAGACCTTCAGAATATCCAGAACTCCCTGAGAGAGATGTAGAGCTGCATATTCTAACTCTTCAAGAGCCAGGTCTTGAGGTTGAGAGACTGGAGATTGGGGTACCAGATCCGCCCCTGGAGGAGGAGAGAAGATTGTATCTCCTGGGAAGACACAGGGGACATGAGACAGCCAAGGACAGCAGTAAAGGATACCAGGGCTGTCTGGCCCAATCTGGAGCCATCAGTATCACTGTGCAGGGTTGAGTTCTTATCTTGATCAGAACTCTGAACAGGAGAGGGAAAGGAGGGACGGCATAGAGAAACCTGCCCTTCCAGTTCAGAATGAGGGCATCCTGGGGAACTGTCCCCAAGACTGGAAGTCTGCAGCAAAACAGAGGAAATTGATGATTGTCTGGTGCTGCAAATAGATCTATTTCTGGAATGCCCTACTTGGAGAAAATGATCCTCAGAATGTGAGGATTCAAGGACCATTTGTGACGCCCCTGTGAAATCCTGCTCAGGGCATCTGCCTTCCCTGGAAGATGAACTGCTACCAGGGAAGTCTGAAGGGAATAGACCAGAGACCAAATCTTCATGGCCTCTGTGCACAAGGCCGTAGACTGAGTGCCTCCCTGCTTGTTGATGTACCACATTGTGGTAGTGTTGTCCATCCTGACTTGGACCACCTTGCCTTTGACTGAATCTGAAAAGGTCTGAAGGGCTAGAAAAACTGCCCTGAGTTCCAGGAGGTTGATATGAAGAAGAGACTCCTGCGGGGACCAGATCCCCTGAGCTGTTAGGGCTCCCAGGTGGGCTCCCTAGCCTAGGAGAGAAGCATCTGTAGTCAGTACTACTGATGGAAGTTGAGGGAGAAAGGGAACCCCTTGTCTGAGGTTGTCCTGGCCCAGCCACCACTGGAGAGCCTGGACCAGAGTTCGGGTCACTGGAATCAGTTTGGTGAGAGAATATGTTCTCTGTGACCAAAAGGACCTTAGATGGAACTGAATGTCCCGCATCTGAAATCTGGCTCCCTGAACCATAGCAGTGGAGGCTGCCATGTGGCCCAGGAGTTGGAGGAACTGTCTCGCTGGAAGAGAAACCTGAGGCCGAAAGGAGGAAGCGAGGTCTACTAAGACCTTCACCCTTGCCAGAGGAAGGAAAGCTTTTGCTTGGCTAGTATCCTATTCCACTCGTATGAAGGTGAGAAGCTGCATTGGTTCGAGGACAGATTTTGGCAGATTGAGAAGAAACCCCAAGGAACTGAGCAAGTCCTGAGTGGTTTGCAGAGCTGACCTGACCTGGTCTGAAGACTGCCCTACTAGGAGCCAGTCGTCCAGATATAGAAAAATGGTGAAACCCTGTCTTCTGAGGTAAGCCACCACTACTGCAAGGCACTTTGCGAACACCCTTGGAGCTGATGTGAGGCCAAAAGGCATGGCCTTGAACTGATAATGGCCTGAAGGCAACTCGAACCCGAGGTATTTTCTGTGAGAGCACCTTATAGGGATATGGAAGTAGGCATCCTTGAGGTCCAGTGATGATAGTCAATCTCCTGGCCTTAAAGAGGGAAGGATTATTCCCAGAGTTACCATTTTGAACTTGGGTTTTGAAATGTGTTTGTTCAGATACCTTAGATACAGGATGGGTCGCCACTCCCCTGTTTTCTTTGGGGTGAGGAAGTACCTGGAGTACAGGCCTTTTCCCCTGTGTTGAGTAGGAACCTTCTCTATGGCTCTGAGAGCCAGGAGAGAGAAACCTCTGCCTCTAGGGCAAGGTTCTGAAACTGATGCAGGTTCAAAGACTTGGCCCTCCTTTTGGGTACCTTTGAAGCTGAGGCTAGTCCCTGGCTTACTACTTCCAGGACCCACTTGTCTGAGGGTAACAGACTTTCAGGCCTGAAAGTAGTAAGCCAGCCTGCCTCCTACTGGGATTGGAGAGTCGACCTGGGCTGACACCTCAGGGTGTCTGCTTGGCAGGAGCCTTAGATTGGGAGGAAGAAGCAGCCCTGCTCATCCCCCTTCTACCCCTCCCTTGGAAAAAAAACCTTTGTGGGTTAAGACGAGGAGGCCTGGGCTTAGTAAAAAGGCCTGTGAAAAGGCCTGCCCCTTCCCCTGGACAGGTGCTTCTGAGGAGTGGCTTGCCTTTCCTTGGCCTGTGCACTCATGTAAGTGGTTCTATATTTGTCCATTTTCTTCATGTAAGCCTCTGTCTACTCCCCAAACAGAGAGTTACCAACTACAGGAAAATTCATAGCCTTAGACTGAGTGTCCTGTGATAGGCTAGTACCTCTGAGCCAAGCATGCCTTCTGAGAGACACAGATGTAGCCATGACTCTGGATGCCACATCCTTGGAGTCGACAGCAGCGTGAAATTGTACTTTGGATGCCTCAATTCCATCCGCAGCCACGTCCTCCAGCTCTTTGGCTAGCTGGGGGGTGGGAAGGCCTTTTTAGCCAGTTCCAGAACCGTATCCCACCTGGACTTCTGGTACCTGGCTGTGTAGGCCATATAATTTGCCTGCCTGAGTCCCAAAGAGGATGCCAAGTATAGTTTCTTGGCCATGGCGTTGACTTTCCTGGAGTCCTTGTCTGGGGGGTGTGAAGCCAAAGGAATGTTTGCCCTGTCACAGGCTGCAGCCTGCACTACCCCAACATGGCCGCTATGTGAATAAAGGAACTCCGCAGCTGAGCCTCATAACATGTATCTCCTGTCCATTCTTTTATCTGCAGGAGGTAAAGAGTTAGGAGTCTTTAGAATCTTTTTTGTCTGTTGCCCCAAGGACTTGTGAAGGGGAATAGACAACCTTTTGGACTCTGGGATGTCCATCATCTCCACAAAATCAGGCTCTTCTTCCTCCTCAGCAGCTACAACCAAAGAGAGCTGGAGGGTTTCAGCCACCTTCTTGTAAAACAAGAAGTGAGAAGGGGACTCAGAAAGCCTTGTGGGGAGACATCAGAGGGTCTGTCTGGGGAGATGTCCGGTTCAATGGGCTCATCCAGACCCCCACCGTCGTAGTCATCATCGTCATTGTCGGGATAGTCTTCGTCTCCTCCCACTCCTCATAAGCATCTGGATGCGTAATCCGGGCGGTTCCAACGAACCGACCGCGCAACAGCGGCACGGTTCGAATGGAACCGCTAAAGCGACAATACTAATCACTTTGGCTATCCTATCCGCGTTGGAGTAAGCGGTACTGGATCCGAACCGGTGGACTTTCGTTTCTTTTTTGATGGAACCAACCCCTCAGAGTCAGCTCTCCTTTTGCCCGAGGAGGTATCGCCTAGGTCAGTAGGCATCTCCCCAGGTTCGGCCGTAACCGAACCGGGCTGGCCATCCGGGTCTACGAACTTCTCGGCCTCCCTTTCCTTCAACCTACTCAGTCTTTTTTCTAGAGTGGTTTTAGGAAAGTTTTTGCAAATTTGGCAGTCTGACTGGAGGTGGTCAAACCCCAGACAATAAACACAGATGAGGTGGGGTTAGGCCTTGGCAAAGGCCTCCCCACATTCAGTACAATGTTGAAACCCAGTGGGACCGGTTTTCTTTTTGGGTTTCTCAGACATGGCCAACCTACCAAAATTACCCTATAGAAGCGTTCAAGCCAGGTAATACCAACTGATAAGTAACAACCGTGTCACGGGTTTGGAAAAGAACCAAGAAAAAGCCTGGTTCTTTTTAAACTAATCGGTACCTGAACACCACTCTAAAATAATAAATTTAAAATTAGAAGGAAACACAAGGTCGGTTCCTAACCAGACCGACCGGGAAGAAACCAAAGAAACCAACAATTTCCACAAGTTATTTAAAATAAAATACAGTCACTGCCTATCTACCACACTACAGTACCTGTACTGTAGACAGAGGCTGGAAATCTGAAAAACCAATAAAGAATAAGTTTTAAACCGAACGCTTTACGTTTACCGAACCGAGCAGAGGAATCTCCGGAGCGACTTTACTGTTAGGCAGAGTAAAGAATCTGATGGTTGCACTAGTAAGTACCACAGACAGAGGTTTGAAAACCAAGCTCAAGCTCACGTTCCATGCTTCTGCATGGAGTTAACTCTTTCCTCTCTGGAGCAGTTCAAGTGTAGGGGCTAACTGCATTATGTCTGAATACAGCAAGACTTTACGTTGTTTGAATACAGTGGACCACACACTCTTTTGATACCTGGCTAAATATGCCATATAGGACGCCTGCCTAATAGCCAGGGAGGATCCTAAGTAAACCTTCTTGGCTATAGAATCCATTCTCCTGGAGTATTTCTCAGGAGGGTGGGAGGCCAGAGGGATGCCAGCTTTATCACAAGCTGCAGTCTGCACTACACCTTCATGACTGGGGTGACCAAACAAGAATTCAGCCCCATTCTAATCCACCCAATATTTTCTGTCCACTTTTTTATCAGTAGGAGGGACAGAAGTAGGGGTCTATAAAATCTTCATGGTCTGCTTCTTTAAAAGACTTGTGGAATGGGAGAAGCAACCTTTTTGATGGATGAACATCCATCATTTCTTTATAGTCCTCTTCCTCCTCAACCTCCAAAGATTCCTGGGATGGGAAGTCAAGAGACTAGGTTACTTGCTTCATGAAAGCAAAGTAAGAAGTAAAATCTTCATTTCCCTTATCAAGGGAATCATGCCTGTGAGGATCAGGGAAATATCTGGTTCTGTGGGTTCACCATACTCCTCATCCTAATATTCCTCTTCTGGTTCTTCACCAAGACCAGTATCCTCAAAAGGCTTCCACTTTGGTCTGTTAAACCGAGAGCCTGTGAACCGGGAGTTTGCAGAACTGGTTGGTATCAACCGGAACCGGAGACTGCAGTGATTGAATGATCCTGATCGCGTTTTTGTGATCTCCTCAGCAGAAGGAACCGCGGTTGGTACCGGTTGCAGTTCCTGGTGCTTTTCTTTCTTTTTAAGCATGACGGCCGGTTCAGCAACCTTATCCATGGTTCTTTTCTTAGTGGAATTATCGCCCCCTGTCACAGGGCAGCCCCTCCAGTTCAGAAGGTTGTTCAATGGCCAGATTAGCAGCCTTTTCTGACATTTTTTCCCTTAGCCTCTTTAACCTTCTTTCGATAGTGGACTGAGGGAAATTAAAACAAATTTCACAGTCTGTCTGATGGTGGTCAAACCCCAGACAGAACAAGCAGATCAAATGAGGATCTACTTTAGTAAAAAGTTCCCCGCACTCTGTCCAGTGCTGGAAACCTGTGGGTCCTGTTCTATTTTTAGGTTTCTGTGACATAAGCAAAACCAAAAGAAACGTTAAACAAATATATATATATATATTTTGGTTGTTACACCAGAAAACAAGAAACCAGGAGTTACCCTGAAATTCTTTTTAAATAATCACAAACCAGGAGTTATCCCAGTTTAGAGACGGGCCCACTAACCGGGAATTACTCAGGTAAAAACTGTCTAACTAACCAACTATACCAAGTCAGAATAAGTTCTAACTAAATTAGAAATAAAACACAAAGAAAATATTAGGGAACTGTCGGTTTACCCACGGTTAAGAAACCGGGGAGAAAAATGACTACTTACCCCTATAAAACTAAAATCTAAACAATTACTACTTGTAAACCAAAGAGAGTGATAAGAATATCAAATGAAATAAATTTACTAAAGGAAAACTGAGAAAATAAAGTTTCTTCAAGAGTCGAAAGAGAGCTCTCCGGAGACGTCTGACTGTGGCAAGCGGAGTAAAGAATCTAACAGTTTAGAGTTATTTACCAGGGACAGTGATTTGAAAACTGAGCTGGAGCCTAGCATTCCATCATTTGCATAGGTTCTATTAACCATTTCGCCTTCGGGTTAGTTCTATGGTGAGACCATACTGCATAAGTCAGAATACAGTAAGATTTCCTGGGGTTTGAATGATTGTTCCCTCAACCCTCTGTGAGGGATAACCACAGGAGGGTAGGGACTCTCACATTCCAAGGGGACCCAGGACTGGTCAGGGGCTGGCAGACGCTCCTGTGGCCTGGGAGTAGGAGGGTGCCCCAACAACTCACGCCTGACCCTGCAGGAGAAAAAAATATGTTCCTTGGTAATATGAGCTGAGCACCCTACATCAGGCCAAGGGTGCCAACCGAGAAAGGCAAAGTCATGCCGACATCCAAATGCAGACTGCAGTTTCCACCAGCCTTGAAACTACCTGACTAGCATCATAAGATGCCTTTGCTTGCTGCCTTGCCAGCTCCAGGCCCTGGGCAGAAAGGTATATGGCCTGCCTGGTTGTGTCGCTATCTTAGTGTCATTCACAGGCACTTGCCATAAGCCGCCTGGTGTGCCTAATGTGTAGAAAGAAAAAATTACTTACCACAGTAATCTTGTTTCTTCCCAGTGATACTCAAGTATACTCAGGTATTCATAACTTTCTGCAGTAAGCCTTCTAGGTAGGACTGCCCCTCGAACATGTATAATCTATGAACCAATGAACATGCAAATGATGGAATTCTTT
This sequence comes from Neoceratodus forsteri, assembly GCA_016271365.2. Classification (NCBI taxonomy): domain Eukaryota; kingdom Metazoa; phylum Chordata; order Ceratodontiformes; family Ceratodontidae; genus Neoceratodus; species Neoceratodus forsteri. Next base: position 260,220,298 of record JADMNL010000024.1, read on the forward strand.
GCACGTGACAACTTTTCAAATGCTGTCCTGTACTAACTGCCAATGTTCTAAACTCCTCAGATTTCCTAGCAGCCTGGAAAGGCAGACCCATGGAAGTAAAATACATGAGTATTAATGATTAATTTAATTTAAGACTTGAAAAATCCCAACCTCCTAAAACAAAAAAGCCTCCGACTGGAGGGAGAACACTACAGTTAAAGAAACCCCAAGAAATGTCAGAAACACCTGAAAAAGGTTTCTAAAAATTGCACCTGAATGTGGTACATACACTTTTATAGAGATGCATCCTTTTCTGGTAGCACAGCATGCGGGAGTGCAGAGGCTGATGTTCTGGAAGGGGAGGTATGGTGGGAAGTTACGAATACCTGAGTATCACTGGGAAGAAACAAGATTACTATGGCAAGTATTCTTTTTTCTAACCCCAGTAATACTCAGGTATTCATAACTTTCTGCAGACTACAAAGCAGTACCACTGGAGGTGGGCACAGAACACTTTATTTTGGAAACAGACTTTGCAGGACTGCTGTGCTAAACCTAGCATCACTCCTGGACTGAATATCTAGGTTGTAGTGCTTTGTAAAGGTGTGCTGTTTTCCAAGTAGCTGCTTTACTGATATCAAGCAATGAGACATCTCTTGCCACTGCTAAATTAGCAGCTATCCCTCTCGTGGAGTGAGCCTCAATCCTATTGGGGGTTCCCTATCAGCTTTAGTGTAACAGAACTGAACACACTGGACTATCCATTGAGAAACAGACCTTTTTGAAGCTGGATTACCTTTTCCCACATCCCCATAAGTCAAGAACAGCTGTTTTCTGTCCTTCCTATGGTCCTTAGTGGCTGTTATGTTGTAGCTGAGAGCTCTCTTGACATCCAGACTGTGAAGTCTTCTTTCACCAGAAGTGGAGTGGTCAGTGAAAAAGACAGGTAGGGTAATGGATTGGTTAAGGTGGAAATCCGAAACCACTTTGGGAAGGCATTTTCTGTTTGTTCTCAGGACTACCTTATCCCTATGAAATGAGATATAGTCCTGTTCGGTGCAGAGAACCTGAAGCTCACTGATTCTTCTTGCAGAAGTCATTGCCACTAGGAAGACTGTTTTCCATGTGACATATTTCAGGTGAGCTGTGGACATAGGTTCAAAAGGAGGGCCCATGAGCTTAGCTATTTTATTTAGTTTTTTTTTTATTTAGTTTTTGTTGACCGGGTAAGTACATTAGACAGATTCTGCCTATTTTCAGGCAGACCCGAGGGAGGGGGACACAGATGAATGCCAACTGACCTTGAACCAGATTAAGCTGTTGGTGGTATTTTTTAGTGAATACACACATTGAGGTCCCATGCTGGCATCGGTTCCCTGTGAGGGGGTGCAAATGGGCCAGACCCTTAAAGAACCTCCTAAAGATAGGTTCTGAGGCTATTGTTACCTTTGCTCCAGCAGAAATATAAGCAGACACTACTGCAAGGTGGACCTTTAAGGAGCTGGTCTGTAGTCCCAGGGAATGTAAATGAGAGAGGTAGTTAAGAACAGCTGGTACCCCAGCCTGTACTGGCACCAAGTCTCTAATTGAACACCAGATTGAAAACCATTTCCATTTGGAAGAGTATCTTTTCTTAGTGGAGGGTTTCCTGTAACCTCTCAGGATGTTTAGCACTGCTTCAGAGAGGTGAAAATTAGCATATTCTAGTTCCTCAAGCACTAAGCCTTGAGATTGAGAGACGTGAGGTTTGGGTAAAGTAGAGTTCCCTGGTTGGAGGTCATCAGGTTGTGCCTCCGAGGGAGGTGTATTGGATTGACTACAGACATGGAGAGCAGTAGAGAGTACTATTGTTGTCTGGGCCAATATGGAGCTATCAAGATTAGACATGCTGAGTGGGATCTGTGCTTGAACAATATCCTGAACACCAGGGGAAAAGGAGGGAAGGCATACAGGTACCTCCCTGACCAATCCAGAGCCAGGGCATCCAGAAGAAGTGTACCCTGTTCTGGTGGTCTGCAGCAGTACTGTGGCAGGTGGTGGTTCTGGTGGGATGCGAACAAGTCTATCTCTGGAGTGCCCCCCCCTCCTGAAGATCACTAGCACCACTTGTCTGTTCAAGGTCCATTCATGATAGGCCAGATTGATTCGACTTAAGGCATCTGCCAGGGAATTGTCCTTTCCTGGCAGATGGATTGCCTGCAGGGATACTCCCCAGGAGTAAGTCAGGGTCCAAATTCTCATGGCTTCTGTGCACAGAAGGCCTGACCTGGTGCCTTCCTGCTTTTTTATGTAGTACATTGTGGTGGTATTGTCTGTTCTGACTTGCACCACCATCCCTTGTACCAGTGCTGAAAAAGCTTTTAGAGCCAGAAACACAACTCTGAGTTCTAGCAAATGTATGTGTTGAAGGGACTCTGCAGCTGACCAGGTGCCCTGGGTCGTGTGATCCCCTAGATGGGCACCCCAACCCAGGAGGGATGCATCTGTAGTGAGAATAATGGAGGGAGACTCTCTGAAAAGGTGCTTGTAGCAAAGTCATTGTTACTGGAATGGGCTTTGAAAGAGGGTCTTTTCTTTGACTCCAATGAGCCCTGAGGTGGAACTGGATGTGTCTCATTTGGAAACTGGAACTGAGCACTGTGCCTGTGGACACAGCCATATGGCCCAGTAGCTGCAGAAACTGTCTTGCAGTTTTGGGTTTGTGCAAGCTGAACAAATTTGCAATCAGCTGGAGACTTCTGACTCTGTCCAGTGGCAGGTAGGCCCTGCCTTGCAGGGTATTGATCTATACCCCTATGAACTGCAGATTTGTGCAGGAATGAGGACAGATTTTTTGTGATTGATTAGGAACCCCAGAGACTCCAAGCGCCCTTGGGTGATCTGTAGATACTGTCTGACTTGCTCTGGTGATTTACCTACCACCAGCCAATCATCCAGATACGGGAATACTGTAACCCCCTTCCTTCGAAGGTGTGCCACGACTGCTGCTAGGCACTTTGTGAACACCCCTGGGGCCAACGAAAGGCCAAATGGCAGGGTTGAAAACTGGTAATGGCCTGAAGGGAGTCTGAACCTGAAATATTTTCTGTAGGATTCCCTTATGGGGATGTGGAAATAGGCATCTTTCAAGTCCAGTGATGCCAGCCACTCTCCTTTTTGGAGTGTTGGCAGAATCAATGCTAAAGTTACCATTTTGAACTCTGGTTTCTTCAGATGCTTGTTTAGAGCTCTGCGATCAAATATAGGCCGCCACTCCCCATTTTCTTTGTGGTGAGAAAGTATCTGGAATAGAAACCCCCTTCCTCTCAGGGGGGTTGGAACAGGTTCTACTGCTCTTAGCAGTAGCAAGTTTTGAACCTCTGCCTCTAGCAGTTTATTTTCTGCTATGGAGGGTGAACTGAAGACCCTGGTTTTTGAAGAGAAAGGGATTTGAAATCCAGAGACAGACCCTGACCCACCACCTCCAGGACCACTTGTCTGTGGTGATGTTCGGCCAAGCCTAGAAGAAGTGGGACAGTCTGCCTCCGACAGGGAGGGAGGAGGTGGCCTGTGCCTCAGGGGGTCTGTTTTGCCTGGGGCTGGGCTGAGGCTGGGCATGTGACCCTTGCCTAGAACCCCTTTTACCCCTGCCCCCTGAAGTACACCTGTTGTGGATACTGCTGGTACTGGGGTGTGGCCACTGGTTGGAAAAAGGGCCTGGTGTGAAAGGACCTGCCCTGGCCCCCCCTCCATAAGGCCTGGTAGATGGTGAAGCTTTCTCTTTGGCAGAATTGCTTCTGTAAGTGGCCTTGTATTCATCCACCTTTTTCATGTATGCCACAGTGGATTCCCCAAATAGAACATTCTCTTCTAAGGGGAAATCAAGTGCCTTAGATTGAGTATCCTGAGTGAGATTTGTGGCCCTGAGCCAAGCAAATCTCCTCTGCACTACTGTGTTAGCCATCCATCTGGCTGCAGTATCATTAGTATCAGCAGCCATTTAGAACTGATATTTAGCTGCCTATAACCCAAACCTAGCAGTTTCAGCTAGGTCATCAGACATGGGCAAGGGGGCTTTCTGAGCCATGGCCAAAACTGACTGCCACAGTGATTTCTGATACTGGGCAGCATAGACCTGAAGTTTGCTTGATGAATGGACAGACAGGCTGACAAGTACCCCTTCTTGGCCATACTATCTAGTTTTCTAGAGTCCTTGTCTGGAGGATGTGAGGACAGGGGGACCCTAACTTTGTCACAGGCAGCCGCCTGTACAACCCCCTGATGGTCAGGATGGGAAAAGAGGAACTGTGCCCCTTCCTTATCCATTTGGTATTTTTTATCCGTCCTTTTATCAAGGGGAGGGATGGAATTTGGAGTTTGAAGGAGGTTTAGTGCATCCTTCCTAAAAACTTATTCACAGGGAGGAGGAGGAGGGCTTTAGTGGGGTTAATCCCATCATTTTAGCTAACGCGTGCTTGATTGGCTCGTTCACCCCTGCGGTACGCCACTGCTCTCCCGACAACCGCCCCATTAGAGCCGGTAACTGGAACCCAGTAAGGTAGGGACTGCACTGAAATAGCCGGAGTTCATTTTCAAACTCTGGCACTCTGCCTCAGAACTCCCTGATTGGCTGTCTGCATGAAGCTGGAGCTCCCGATTGGTCTCTCCTACGCAAGCCTCGGACATTGCTAGTCTCTTGGATTTTCCTTTTTTTTTATTTCTGTTACTTTGTTTAAAAAAACACTCGCTTGCTTTATCCCCCTTCCTAGCTGATTCTAGGGTGATTTTTCATTTTGAATTTAGTGCTGGAAATTGTAAAAGAAATAGTGTGTTTTAGAGCTTTGTTAGGTCGAACGCAGTTAATTTAGATGATGAAATTTATTTACTGCTGCTGATGCTGAACTCATCCTCTTTAAACCACTACCTTTCCAGTTTGCTAGAGTTTTGGTAAGTTAATTGTAGTTAGTTAAGAAACTGCAATTTATTTTACTGCTGCTGCCTTTAAGTCACCCCCCTCTAAACCTCTGATTTTCAGTCTTATACCTTGACTTCTGGATAACCTTCTGCCGTGTATCTGTGGCTGAACTTATCCTTTCCTTTTCTCTCTGTATTCCTAAGTGCCTTGTCTATCTCTGCTATTCCCACCCCCCACCAGCTGTAAGGTCGCTCAGCACTGACCCACCCTGTCCCTGCATCTCCCGTTGTTGACTCTCTTTTTGCCCTACCCCCCGATTAGCGTTTGCTCCTTAAACCTTTGCACATTTAGCTTTTTGTTCCTCCCTGTTGACACAGAACCTCCCACTGCGTTTACTGTCTGCAGTCTTTTCTTTTGTCACTGTCTCACCCCACCCCCAGCTAATCCACTAAATTAATTCCTCTCCTCTCTCCCACAGCTACCATGCCCTGTTTCGAGCTCGTTCACCCTTGCAGTGCGGCCACTGCTCCTGCCGACGACCACCCGTACTAGGAGCCGGACCAGGAACCCCAGTAAGGTATGGACTGCACTGAAATAGCCGTAGTTCATTTTCAAACTCTGGCACTCTGCAGCAGAAGTCCCTGATCGGCTGTCTGCAGGAAGCTGGAGCTCCCGACTGGTCTCTCCTGCACAAACCTCAGACACTGCTAGTCTCTTGGATTTTACATTTTTTTTTTAATTTCTGTTTCTTTGTTTAAAAAAAACACTTGCTTGCCTTTCTCCCTTCCTAGATGATTCTAGGGTAATTTTCATCCCACCCACCCTCCCGAGCCTGACCTCTATTGAATTCCTCAAATCCCACCCACACCTCCCTCTCTTCACATCTATTGGTTATTCATGTGTGACTTCCCTCCTCTTAAGGACCACATTAACTATCCTATACTCCTTTCTTCTCTCTCTTCTACGGGGTACTTCTCTTGACCCCCACCCCGCAAAAAGGAGCACAGCTGCTTTACCATATTCCTTTTAATCTGGGTGCCCATGGATCCAGAAAGGGTCCCCCCAATCTACTCCTAAGCTTGCTCACCTTTGTAACGCTATTCATCTGCTCTGGCTCGGCAGAAGAACAGCTACACTACCTGCCCTCAGACTATATTATTGAATACCCACAAGCTGTCCACTGGACCAGTACATGCACCCACCTCCCACCTCATCCCTTGCGGGTCAACCCCAGACCTTTACATTCCTGGATGGTACTCACTCACAATGTGCATACCCGAATGCTCCTTAACGCATCTATCTTTTTTACAGGTTTCTTCTCCGCACAACAACCAATTGTCAAAGAACACTCTAAAAAAAGGATCTTACTCCTTCATAAGAGCCACCTCAAGGCTCTCTTAAAACACCTAATACTGCTGCTGCTCCTTATTTCAGGCAACATTCACCCCAACCCAGGCCCCCCATCGCACAGCACTAGTGGTACCAGCAGTGCTGGGATGCTCTCCCTGGCAAGCATAAACATCTGCAGCTTCCTCAATAAACTTGTTTCTCTCACTGCTTGGGTATCACTTCACAAACCAGACATCCTATCTGGGCAGGAGACATGGCTATCCCCAAGATCCCTGACTCTGCAATCTCAATTCCAGGATATGCTGTCTTCAGGCAAGACAGGCTTTCCAAGAAAGGCAGGGGCTGTGCTCTCTATCTAAATGAGTCCCTTAAGGGACATGTCATTAATGTGCCACACACTGAGAACATCACCCAGGCTCTTGTTACCAAAGTATTTCTTGGTGCGCATAATAAAGTACTAACGGTGGCCTCAGTCTATATTCCCCCCAAGCAGTCCAGCCAAGGCCTACATGCCCTCCTGGACTGTATCAACTCCCTTGACCAAAGTTCAGAAACTATCCTGCCTGGGGACTTCAACGTCAACTGGTCCTCACCTAGTGCAAACATCTTTAAGGATGCCCTATCGGCGTCGAACTTCTCACAAATGGTTCAATCACCCACCCAGGTGAACAACAGAACAGGAACAGTACTCTCCTGGATTGGGTACTTACCAACCGACCTGATCACATCTCAGAAACTGAAGTTCTCCCTAACTGTATAAATGACAATTCCCCAGTCCTTTGCACCTGGACCAACAAATTCACCAAACCTCCCCCAATAACTTTTAACAACAGAAAACTGATACCTGGTCACCTAGGGCCCCTTAAAACTCTCCTATGGAAGCTTGGCTGGACACAAATAGACAAAGCCCCGGATGTGGATACTGCTCTTGAGTATTTTATTCAGTTTCAACTCTGCCTGTGATGTCCACGCCCCTTACAAGAAACGTAGGATAAAGGGTGTCAAAAACCCATGGATTACCATAGAACTCAGAGCAAGTTAGGTCTCGAGACCTGCTTTGGCACAGAGCTAAGATGACTGGATCACAGTCTAACATCAAGGCCTATAAAACAGCAAGAAATGCCTGTACAAGAGCGATTCGCCTTGAAAAATCCAACTACTATAGGAGTGCACTAACCAGTACATGGAAAGAAGGGAAGAAGTTCTGGTCCAACCTGTCTGAAATAATAGGGAAAGACCCCAAAGTCCCACCCTCTATGCTCAACCTAAATGGAAACATCACCTTGGATCAAGTTTCCATCACCAATGCTTTTAACGCCACCTTCAACCTTCTTTGACCCCCCCCCCCGATGCATTACTCCCTGACAAAGCAGAAATGGTGCAGGGGCACCCGCCATTCTACTTTAAAGCAATCTCTGAGGGTCTAACCAAAAAACATTTACTCATAGTGCTTGGGAGGTCCAGATCCAGTGGCGATTCCCTGGATCTGAAACTTCTTGCAATCACCTTAGATGAAGTCCTCTCCCCACTCCCCAAAATCCTAAACAGGTCCTTCATGCTATCACAGTTCCCCCAGAAATGGAAAGCCACAGTGGTGACGCCAATTTACAAAAGTGGTGACAAGACCTCAACTAGCAACTACAGACCGATCTCCATTCCCCCCCCCTTCCAAAGCCCTGGAGCATATAGTTGCTGATCAACTTACTGATTACCTCAAAACATGCAAACTGCAATGCCCTGAGCAGCATGGATTTCGAAAAGGGCACAGCACCACCACAGCCCTCCTCAAATTCACCTCCTACATCCATAATACCCTTGACTTGGGACATCTTGTCGGTGCCACCTTCATCGACCTGACAAAGGCGTTTGACACTGTCAACCACTCCTTGCTTACCAAACAATTAGCTCTCCTAGGACTCTCAACAGATACCACACGGTGGTTCCAAAGCTATCTTAGTGACCGAACCCAACAGGTTAGAATTGGTGAATCCCTCTCCTCCTTCCTCCCAGTCAGGTCTGAAGTCCCTCAAGGATCCATCCTGGGTCCTCTGCTTTTCAGTATATTCCTAAACCACCTCCCTACATCCTGCCATGACAGACTTCTTCTGTACATGGATGACGCAGTTATCTTTACCTCCCACTCAGACCCTTCCTCTCTACAGTCACAGCTGCAGAAAAGCTTTGCTGAAGTCGAGACCTTGTTTAACTCACATAAACTCATTCTTAATTATAGTAAGACAAAAATAATGATGTTCCATGGAACCCACAACAAATACAAAAACCAAGGACTAACCATTAGCAACAGTGTTGGGAAAATGCTGTGGCAAGTCTATCTGTTTAAATACCTGGGTGTGACCCTTGACTGTACTCTAGGGTACTCTTAAACATATCGATAACATTGCGAAAACTATGAATACCCGTATAGGACTGTTATATAAGCATAAGGACTGCTTTACTGCTGAAGCTCTAAACATTGCTATTCAGAGCTCTCTTATATCTATTATCAATTATGGGCTTGTGATATATGGAGCTGCTACTGCTACTACACTCCAGCACATAGCTATAGCCCTAAACAAGGCTTGTCGCCTCCTAACTTCAGCCCCTCGCCTTTCCCACACTTGTGATATATATGAGCAAGCAAACTGACTGACTAACAAGCAGATTCAGGTACCAGACTTGCATCCTAGCTAAAAAGGTCTTGCTGGATCTTCTGCCCCCTGGCGTTCAGAATATACTGACTCTACACTGTGTCTCCCACGCAACCAGAAATTTGGAATGTCTAACATTTGCAGTACCCCGCTGCCGCACTACTCATGGGCAACGTTCCTTCAATTCAAGAGCCTCAAGTTGGTTTAATTTGCGCTGCCAGAAATTACCAACTTTGCTTCCCTTGGCACTTTTAAGCACAAACTTCACCAGCACCTCATTACCAGGGCTCCCTGTGATTGCTTCTCTTAATTTAATACAATCCTACTTCCCCAGCCTGCCTCCCCCTTTGTCACCTCCCTCCCACCCCTCACACTTTCCCACCCTTTCTCTCTTTTCGTTTATTCCTAATCTCCTCCTACTTCTGCTTACATCTTCATCCCCTTCCCCTCGCTCTCTGCCTTACCACCCCCCACTTTCTCCCTGCTCTCACTCCCAGATCTGTTTTTTTTCTTTCCTACTCCACCACCTCTCATCACTTTTTTTTTTATTTTTAATTTATTTACCCCATCCCTTTGGCCCCCCCTTCCCCTCCCTGATCCCCCTCTAACAGTGCTCTCTGAGCTGCTCTCCCCCTCCTGCCTCTTCCCTACTACCCTTTCTCTCCTGACCACCAGCCAATTCTCTTGCCTCTGCTCCTGCTACTCTAGCCTTGACTCCCTGCATTATAGTGTATTATAGCCTCTCATGAAAATGCCAACTGCGTTATTTAGATAAAGCCTTTGGCTGCTCAGCATTGTTCACATATTACCATGTCTTTGTTAATTTATTTATTCTGTTTTGTTTTATCTTTGATTGTACTCTACTTATTCTGTTTTCTGACGTGGAACCTTTGTAAAAGAGCCGTGGCTCAAGGGTGTACTCTGAAATCTCAATAAATAAATTAAAAAAATGTCCATAATATACCACCTCCTCCTCATCCTCAATCTGTTCTGTATGGGTGATGTCCAAGACATCAGCCATCTTACGAACAAAAGTAAAATGAGAGGAGTAGTCCTTAGATACCCTGGAGGGAGAATCAAACTCCTGCTCAGGGGACACCTTGGGCTCAATAGGTTCCCCTTCATCCTCCTCACATTCTCCATAATCTTCTTCCTCAGGGAAAGAAGATCTTCCTGTACTGCCAGCCTGGGGACCCAGGGTCAGGGCAGGTGGCTGCTGTGTAGGAGGAACAATACTTTGCAAGGCCTGAATGATCTTAAATGCCTGAGCAATCTCCATAGGCGAAGGCATAGTAAAGCCAGTTACAGAAGTCCCCAGTTTAGAAGGCGAGGGTTCAGTGTGCTTATGTTTCTTGTTTTTTTTAGAGGGAACCGGGGAGTCAGCCGGTTCACTAGCCCTCTTTGTGCCCTTGTCACCCATCTCAGGGGCAGAGGCAACAACAGTCATGGTTTCACCCACATTAACAGGGGGTATCAGTTGGTCAGAGCCAGATGGACCCCTAAGTTGAGGAAGTGTCTTTTTTAGCCGTTCCAGGCATTTCTCAACAGTTTTCTCCGGGAATGTTTTACATATACCACATTCCTCCTGTAAATGATCATAGCCCAGGCAAGCCATGCATAAACTGTGCTTGTCTGCCTTGGCAAAAACTTCCCCACATTGAGTACAGTTTTTAAAACCAGGCTCATCGGTTTTCTTTTTAGGTTTTTCTGACAGTCTGTCAAAAAACAGAGAAAAACAGTGATCGGTAAATAATAAAGCTTTTAAATAAAGATCTAGCCATTGCAGTCGGTTCCGGAATCAAAAAGGAACCGGAGGAACCGAACCGATAAGAAAAAAGGGAACCAGGATTAGCAATTGAGTAACTGGAGTTATCAGTTACAAAATAACAGTTTTTAAATAAATAAAAATATAAAGTAAGGGTTTGTTTAGTCAGAAAACCCCCAACTAACAGTAAAACAAATCCAGTTCCCCCTCAGTTATATCGAACCGAGAGGAACCGGGAAAACAAAACTAACTAACTAACGCTAAACTAAGTTTAATAACAAAATACATTTAGTAAAAGGCAGCAAATGAAAATAAAAAGATGCTTATATATATTTTTAAATGTTTTGTCACATAGATGAAAGGTAGGCGAGTGACACTCCGAGTGACCATACTTTTCAGGCGGAGAGTAAAAATCTGAGGAGTTTAGAACACTGGCAGTTAGTACTGGGCAGCATTTGAAAAGTTGTCACGTGCAAAGAATTCCATCATTTGCATGTGTTCTATTCTGTCCGGGTAGTCCTATCTAGAAGGCTTACTGCAGAAAGTTATGAATACCTGAGTAGTACTGGGGTTAGAATGCACATCATGGTGTGTGCCCCTGTAAAAAATCTGCCTGCTCCAGTGTCACAGGGCTGTGGGTAGGTATGAACTGACAGCAGGGAGGCAGATTCAGATTTACTTCAACAAAGTTCTTTTTATTATTAACAAAACCAAATACCATTAAACGAACTGAAGTGACAAAATAAAAATAAAGGAGGAAATAAACGATCTTACTTTACACAGAACTACAACTAGAAAATTGCTAGCCCGGCCCGGTGGCGCTGAGGGTTGAGGCGCTGGACCCCGCACCTCACCCTACGCTGGCGACCCGGGTTCGGGAATGAGCTCGGGTCATCGGGGGTCGGCAGGGGAGGACTGGGATTGAGCATCGGGAGACAGCTCTCCTGGTCCTGGGGTGGGATGGGTACACTACACCACACTGCGGTGACCCCTGGGGACGCCCGGAGGTACCGCATGCAGCAATGTAATGGAGGGGGGACCATGGCGGATGTCTGCACGTATGTGCGCGGACGTCATTGCAAGTCCGTGGTCCCAATGGGGAAAGAACAGAGGAAAATGGCAGCACAGGTCCGAGGCAGCTTGAGAGCCGCAGCTCTGCCGGCCGATGATGCCTGGAGGTATGTGCCGGTACTGGTTCCTCACCGAACATGGAGGGCTATGGGGGGGGGGCCCCTTTCGCAGGTGTAGTTGCGTCTGCCAGCTGGGCATGCGAGCTTCGGGGTCGGCGGTGAAGTGGAGTGGTGGCTGGATGTAGAGCAGGACTGTGGCTGCAGAGGAGAAAATGTTAAATGATAAAAAAAAAATTGCTAGCTGTCTGAGGTGTTGGCACTCCAACACTTTGCTCCTATCTGCTTACTAGTAGCTCAGACATCTCTTATATACAGAACTAGGCATCATGTGATGATAAAGCCCCACCCACTCTTTTCTAATATCTTTAAACTTTTATATATTCATTTATAATCATTACAGTACTTTCTGACATCATATTCCAACAGTTTAATGATCTTCCTGTTACATTTCTCTGTTGTTCTGCTGTTTTAAATCTAGAACGCTCTCGGAAGCACCACCCTCAGCAGCAGTACCCATAAAAGTAAAGGGAAAGTAGCCAGCCGGCGCTATAGGTACCAGTTGCTGTGGAAGTGCTAGAGGAGTGTTTATCTGGCAGAACACAGAGACCGGTGAGAAAACTAACTTCTGATTCTTTGTTTCCTCAGGGCCCTCATGATATATTGTAAAGTAAAAATAATTTATACACCCGCCATTAGGAGGCTCAGTGCTGCAGAATTGTGCACAAATCCCCGAAGGTAGCTAACGGAGAATGCAGACTGAGAAGTCACTGCCGTGGGGAAAGCCTAGGTACCATTGCTTTCTTCAGGTGTTGGCTCCTTGCGGTCAGCCCTTTGTGCTACCGTCTTACTAAACCCCTCTGAATGAGGAAGCCCTTGTTTAGAATAGGGCTTTGATTCCTTACTTTCACCTTTTCTCATCGGGACATCTTATTTCTTTTATGCCATTAACAAACTTTGAGCATTCAGATCTGGGGTCTTTTCTCAAACCCAAATACCTTTCCAAATGTTTAAAGGATTTTTTTTATTTAGGCAGCGAGACGCTGTACACACAACACAATACAAAAATTAAACATTGGCTGGCCAGCCCAAATAAAAACACAGAAAATTAATATAAAAACAAGACATAGACAGTGCTGCACATAAAGACATAAATAGAACTTAATTTTGTCAATGCCCAGGCATAAGCTACGTTGCGGGGGGGGGATATTGATCCTTTCACACCCAGGCATCAAACTCTGCAGAGTCAGTGTCAGGGGAGCATCCTGCACTGGGCACCTAGGCCCAGAGGGAGTCTGCAGTACTAGAATCCCAGAAGAGTTATGCGGCATGGACCCAGGAGACTCCACAGGAGTGCAATATCTGTTCTGGATGTCCCTTGGGGCTGGAGGGGGAGGGCAGAGGGATGGAGCCAGACATTCCTGGATGCCTTCCGAAAATAGTGAGGCCATGGACAGATGACAGTAGTGTCTCTGCTGTATTCCCAGGGAATGACTGCGCCAGGGTAGCAGTACTGTAGCCAGAGAAATGCTGAAGACTCAGCTCCTGCATCATCTCTCCTAAGAACTACTGGTATAGGGTGTAGTCAGCGACAGAGGAGAGGTGGAGAGAGGTATCCTCTTCCTCAGAGGAGGAAGTGCGAAAAGATGAGGAAACAGAGTCAGGATGTAGCGGTGCAGAGATTTCAGGCCTAAAGATGGCCTGGCCAGCTCTGAGGTGGTATTCTGAAAATACAGTAGCTGTCATCCTGAAGTGATCCCAGGTCCTAGGCCCAAGTGGATCGAAAATGCCTGGGAGAAAATAAGGAGGGGGCAGAGGAGGGGGTGAATAGGGTCATGAGAGACCAGGCTAGGTCCTCTGCCAGGGATGTGAGAGTGCTCTGGGGACCTCTTCTGTGGGGGGGCCATCAGTGAACAATCAACAACAGCTTACCAGTCGAGACAGTGCACCTTGTCTCTTTTTCTTCTATTTTTCCTTCCTCCCCACTTTTCTTTTACCCTATTACATTTCCCTTCCCTCCCCCCACCGCTTGTGCCCCTCTGTTACCTTTTTCTTTTGTTATCATTCTTCCAGTGTTACCTTTAATTTTTGATTGTGTTTTTTAATTAATGTATTTATGAACAATTTTATACCCTACATTTTAACCAGTCATTTTAAATCTTCTATGCTGTGTCATGTTACATCGTGTTACGTCACGATTTATTGTCTATTTAATGTGTGCTTGTCATATGTGAGCCAGCCTTTGATAAAGGATCTAATGATCTGAAATGTGTCATGCAAGCAAGTTGTGGTGTGCTGAATGATTGTCTCCAATAACATGACAACACAGCTACATTCTGTGACTGGTGCTTACATTATTGGAGGTGGTAAGTGCCTGACTTTTGCTGTGCTACACATTGTGAAAAAACACTAGCCATCCTCCTGAACTTATCCCAGGCCATAGGCCCAAGAGGACTGAAAATGCCTGGGAGAGAAGGAGGAGGGGGGAGAAGGGTCATGAGAGACCAGGCCAGGTCCTCTGCTGGGTATGTGAGACTGCTCAGGTGACGTCTAATGGGGGGAGGGCCTGGCAAACTCACCTGTCAGTGAGCAATCAACAACAGCTTACCGATCAAGACAGTGCCCATGGGGGAAGCCCCCAGGTGGGGAGAGCCAGTCAGCCCTGGGGAGAAAGTCAGGTCTGAACCAGGGCTGCAAGTCCTGATAGAGCTACCACCAATGCTAAGCAGGGAGTGAGCTGCAGGCACAGACTCCAAGATCCTCTCCTCACCAGAGCCAAACCTGCCCCTTGGGTCAGGCTCAGGCTCTAGGCGGAAGCTTGCAGGGGAGTGTCAGAACTGGCAATGTGAACAGTGCTGGCTTTGTCCCTCACGTTGTGGACAGAACCAGGAGCAGGGTTGACACCTGGAACAGCACCAGAACCTGAACTGGCACTGCAAACGCCACTAGAAGGGGCCCAGCACAGGAAACAGTGCTGAACACAGACACCACCCCCCTCAGAAGCCATCAGCCCCAAGCCAGATCCAGAACCAGACAGGCCCCCATCCTCACCAGTCCCCTCTACAGGCCCGAAGTCATAACTAAAATCCTCTCCCCGATCATCCAACCACTCAGTAGAAGAGATGACAACTACCTCAAGGGCCCTGGAAGAACCGGCTCTGGAGGCCTTTCCTCTGCTGGCACCAAGAACGGTGCCAGAAGGGGGTCTAGTCTTGTGGTCAGCACTATCTTTCTTACTGGTACAGGCCTCTGTACCAGGGTTGAGGAGACACCACGCTGCAACACCAAGGTGCCCAACAGTGCCAACCCAGTGTATAACTTAAGCTTCACCACCAGGGATGTCTGCTGCCCCAGAGGGCTGAAGGACTGGGAGGGGTGCTCAGTCAGTCCACTGGGGAAATTAACTGTCCACTAGATCCCTCCCCAGGTACTTCGATGTCTCAGTGGGGCAAGTACGTGGAGAGGCCTGGTCTTCCTCAGTACATATAGTACTGGGAACGGACTCAGGGGAAGAGCCCAGGGACCTTACCTTGGCATCCCTGGTGTGATGTCTGCCTCCAAAATCGGGGGCTTTGCAACCCCACTTCAAAGTGTGGATTGTTAAGGTGCAGTAGTCCACAGAGAAGCAGACATTGGACCTATCCATATCGTGGTCGGCACTAAGGCAGGTCCAACAGGTGTCATGCCAGTCCTGAACAGCGATGTGGCCCCAACTGGAGCACCAATGCATAGGGAGGAAACCATGTTGTCTCTTCTTGTTTTTGTGCCTCCCCGGCTCCTGGTTGGCCACTCCTTCGGGCCCTGCTGGCGCTCTGCCTTGAAACTAGCCACCACTACCCTCCCCCGGAAACCAGGCGTAACCCTTCAACAGATGAATCCCCTTCCTCCAAGAGAGATACATGCTGGTGGGGGTCAGCCAGTACACTCATTCTCTTGGCCCGGGTGCTGCTGAGGTGGTCCTGGGCTGTCTCTCAGGGCTTCTGTGACAACGGGAGCCAGCAACTGTCATCCAGTCAGCCATGGAGCACTGTTTTCCTGTTTGTTCCCAAGGGGTGCGGCGTGCCACTAATGTCAAGGCATATGCTGACATTCACCACACCCCGTTATTCAGTGGACCCAAAATGTTGCCATGCCCCCAGCCCTCGCCAGGAGTCAGCAAACACTGAGTCATCTCCCCACCCTCCCCCCAAGAGAAGGCGAGCAGTCATCAGATGCTCAAGCCTTCTCCCCTCAGCCGTCCCTCCGGCACCCCGGGTCTGTTCCTGAACCCGGGTCGCCGATGTCACAAGCAGAAATCCAACTGCTGCACCGACGTGCTGGCATGTTGCCTCTTCTTCTTCTGCTTGCCGGAGGCTTTCTTTTCCTTATGCTTCTTGGAACTGGACATGGCACCATGAGGAAATAAAAACAATCAACAGGACAGAAAAAGGTTTGGCGCCACACTTAACGGTAAAATAAGAAAGACAGCACCAGAAGAGGACAGTGGCAAGGGGTATGATGACAAACAAACAACAAAGAATCAAGGAAGGAGCTGTGACACCATAAAAATGATAACTAGTGCACCCATGGTGTGCACTCAAGAGCAGGAAAAACAGAACTGGGGAAACTGGGGGCCGGCATCAGTTACTGGCCAGCCCACAAGTGCCAAATCAGTATGTATGTCTCATCCCTTAAGCTATGGACTGCAAAAGACTTTGTTCACATGGGGTCCTGGTGCCTCTGACACAGACCCCTAAGAGGGAATAAATGGTGAAGATTGACTGTTTGAAGATCATCAGATGGCCATCATAGGGGAGGAGGATTGAATTTAAGAGTAAGAGAATGCTGTCCTCCAACAATGAGAGAGGGTTGTTCTCTCCGCTGCAGTACTGCCACTTTGGTGACCACACGAGGAAGTACACAGGAAATGCTATGGAAAGAAGGATAGCGGCTGGGCTTGGCAATAGCATGCTTGTGTGTGTGTGTGTGTGCCTTGAGTACCTAGCATGCTATCATCCACAGAAGATCAAGCAAGGAAAAGTCCTGCCCTTCAGGATGAATGAAGCCTGAAACGTGGCCCTATATAGTCAAAGGATTCTTCAAAGGGTTCTCCTGTAGCTTCTGTACCTGCCTGGGGGTTAGCCATGGGTAGGGGTGTACAAGGGATGAACAGTATTCTCAAACACCATGAATAATGCACCATTCATTATTCGGATATGAATAATGAATAGTGGCACTACTATTCATATTCTTAAAAAAAAAAAAAAAGAGTAAAAAAAGTCCCCCCACCCTCCTCCCCACCTACGCTGTTTACAAATCTACAACCCTCATTCCCCACTCACCCCTTCCCACCAGTACCCACAATTTATTGTTTAAACAACGATCACACAATGGGAGACTGGCACTACCTGATAATCCTGATACATGGGATTGTGTTGGCCTCAGTCTTAAAAACAATGGATCGGATTTTCAAAGATCAGAGAATGACGCAGGGTGCTTGTGTCAAAAACAACTGACGCAAGGAGCAAGATGCATCAAACCTTGCACCAATTCTGATTTTCAAATGGTGCTTGCGTCAAAAACAGGTCTGCATGCGCCAGAGTGTCTTGCCCCATGCTTGCACCAAAAAAATGCCTGTGTCATGTTGGAAGGGATGCCTGCGTCACTGAAATGATGCACCATCCACTTATTTGGGATTTTCAAAGACTGCAAGTCCTGTCCTTGTGCCTAACATGCATGTCGCAGTTAGACCAGCCAGAGCTGGTCTAAGGGACACTAGGGCATATAAAGAGACCCACAGCAGGAGGTCAGGCCTGACTATGCGACTATTAAAGGCCAGTATTCTCCTGCAAGACTAGTTTGGAACATTTGGGGGACTTAGCCTTGGCCATTTCATCTGCCGTTTTTTTTTTTTGTTTGTTTGTTTTTTACTTAGCTTGCATCGTTTTCATCCTTTGCGTCATTTTTTACTCAACTTGCACCATTTTTTTTACTCAGTTTGCACCATTTTTTGACTCAGCTTGCACCATTTATTTACTCAGTTTGCACCATTTTTTTTACTCAGTTTGCATCATTTTCGTCCTTTGCGTCATTTTTTGATTCAACTTGCACCATTTATTTTGGTGCAGCTTGTGTCATTCTCAACCCTCATGCCATTTTGTTGACGCAGTGGACCCCTTGCATCAGTTTGGGGTACTTTGTAACAAAGAACACTTTTCTTGCAAAATATGGTGCATAGTATTTGGCGCACCTAGATCTGACTCAAGCTGGCTGTTTAACACAGCTTGCGTGGATCTAAGGGCCATTTGAAAATCCGGCCCAATGATCATAGTACTAGGCCGTACTCGCTCAATCTTCAAAATGGTAAATGCTATATAAAGAAAAGACAAATGCAGTTTACTGAAGGTGTGGTAACAATGTGGTGCAGGCTGCTGTTGGAAATAGTGGCAAGTGGAACTATGGTCAAATTCAGAACTAAGCTGGATAAATTCTGTAGACAACACAATATTTTAGGGTATAGCATATAAAAGGTTGTTGGGCATGCAGGGACAATTTGTCCATTTTTGCTCGTATATGAACCTATGAGCAACCTGCCCACCTCCACAGCTGGTCATCGTCTCTTATAGTGCTTTTGCACTTTTTTTAAATAGAGTACATGCAATAAATAAATAATCCCCCCCACTCTCCCACCCTGGCAGCAGCACCCACCTCTCAACCTCCACCCTACCAGCACCCATATTTTCTCACTATGAAGAAGCCACCTCCCAAGGCATAGGATACAATACTTGAAGCAACATCCCATTGTGTTAGACAGAAAAGGAAGTGCAAAAGAAGAAGGAAACCACTTTGGTTCTCAAATACAGTAGCAGAAAAGGTCAGAGCCAAAAGGCTGGCCTTCAGAAAATATAAGGGAACACAGCGGGATGAAGATAGGGAGGCATACCAAACTGCCCTAAGGGAAGCAGGTAAGGCAGTAAGGCAGGCAAGTCCCAAACTGAGGAAACACTAGCACGAACAGTAAAGAAGGTGACAAGACTTTCTATAGATACATTAGTGAAAGGAGAAAGTCCAGAGGGGTATTGCTAAGTTTAATGGAGAAAAGGGAGCATGTGAGGAGGAGGACCCTGTAAAGGCATCTATCCTAAATAGATACTTTTGCTCAGTATTTACTGAAGAGAAGGTAGGCAGGGCCCACAGCTCAGCATCATGGACACAGGGGGAGGAGGTGAGCACTACTCCTTCACAAAAGAAAGGGTCCTACAAGAGATTGCTAAGCTCAGGGTGGATAAGGCAATGGGACCTGATGGCATACATCCCAGGGTACTTAAGGAGCTAAAGGAGGAACTAGCAGAGCCATTAGCAGAATTGTTTAGTGAGTCTCTGAGCACAGGAGAGGTCCCAGAAGACTGGAGAAGGGCTCATGTGATCCCACTCCACAAGAGTGGTAGCAGGGAGGAGGCGGGGAACTACAGACCGGTCAGTCTTACCTCAGTAGTGGGCAAGATTATGGAGGCACTCCTTAAGGAAAGGATAGGCAACACCTGGATCCATAGGGCACAGGATCCAAGACAGCATGGGTTTACAAAAGGAAGGTCCTGTCAAACTAATCTCATAGATTTCTTTGACTGGGTAACCAGAGTGGTGGACAAGGGAGCAGTTGATGTCGCCTACCTTGACTTCAGCAAAGCTTTGACACTGTTCCACATAGAAGATTGATAAATAAGCTAGGTAGGCTCAGGGTGGGTCAGAAGTTGGTCAACTGGGTGGTAAACTGGTTGACTGGCAGAAAACAGAGAGTGGTGGTAAATGGTATACAGTCAGAAGAGATGCAAGTCACAAGTGGGTACCTCAAGGATCAGTCCTGGGCCAGTCCTATTCAACATCTTCATTAGTGACCTCGCAGATGGACTAGAGGTAAGGCTTGTCTGTTTGCAGATGACACCAAGATCTGCAACAGAGTAGATGATCCAGATGGGGTGGGCAGAATGAGAAGAGATCTGGATAAACTAGCAGAATGGTCAGAAGAGTGGCAACTGGGATTTAATGCAAAGAAGTGCAAATCATGCACATAGGAAGAGAAACCCTGAAGCCACTTATAGGCTGGGAGGGGAGTGGCTAGCAGTCACAAAGGAAGAAAGAGACTTGGGCATCATCATCACTGATGACCTAAAATCATCCAAGCAGACCTCTAAAGCAGTAGGTAAGGCTAGGGGGGTGTTAGGGTGTATTAGATGGGGTATCACAAGTCATAAGAGGGAGGTAATAATCCCTCTGTGCAAGACATTGGTTAGGCCCCATCTGGAGTACTGCGTGCAGTATTGGAGGCCACACCTTCACAAGGACATTAACCAAATTGAGGCAGTCCAGAGAGAGGCAACCAAAATGGTGCAGGGACTGCATCAGAAGACATATGAGGACAGATTAACGGAGCTCAATATGTATACCCTTGAGCAAAGGAGGGAGAGGGTGATATGATCGAGACATTTAAACACTTAAGGGCATAAACAAGGTGAAAGAGTCTAACATGTTTAAATATAAGAAAAATAGCAGGACAAGAGGACACAGCATGAGATTAGGGGAGGCCGATTAAGGGGAATGTGAGGAAATTCTTTTCACAGAAAGGGTGGTAGATGCATGGAATGGCTTACCACAAGAAGTGGTGGCTATGAATACAGTGCAGGGCTTCAAACAGGCATGGGATAGGCATAAGGGAGCAATACAAATGACTATGAATAGATAGGTCACTGACAGAGCAAAGGCCGATGGCACATTTATAAGGTAGAAAAAGAAATGGGCAGACTGGATGGGCCTTGCGGTCCTTATCTGCCGTCAACTTCTATGTTTCTATGTTTCTATGTAGAAAGGCAATTGACCCAATCTGCCCTTTTCCATGGCCTGTCGCCTGCTTGTGAATGAAAGCACTCCCACGCTTGCTCACATAATAAAACAGCTGATCACATGACCAGCTGTTTTACTATGCGAGCAAGCACGGAAGCACGTTCATTCACAAGAAAGTGACAGGCCATAGAGGAGAGTGGGTCGAATCGGTCATTTTTCTGCACCTGGAGGGAACTTCTTCACAGTAAGAAAATATGGGTGCTGGGGGCAAGAGGTTGGGAGTTAGGTGCTGCTGCTTATGCTCTATTTAAAAAAGCACAAAAGCACAACATGAAATGACGGCTGGTTGTGGAGGACAGTGGGTTGTGCCAGTCGCCCATTGTGGGATCGTTGTTTAAACAATAATTGTGGGTGCTGTTGGTAGGGAGGAAGGGAGGGTGGGTGGGTGGAGGCATGGGGGTTGTGATCTTTAGACAGTTGTGATGGGGAGAAGGGTGGAGGGCTGTTTTTTACTGCTTCCCTCCCCACAGGAACAGGAACAGGAATAATGAATACAAATACTGAATTCCAAATATCTGGGGACCTGATACAAATATTTGGCTGAATATTCAAAATATGGTATTTGCCCACCCCTAACCACGGGGACTACTGGAGAGACACAAGAAGGGTAACAGGGCCATGTAGTTGCCTGTGGTTGAAGGTCACTGCTGGAAGGGCAAAAATAGAAAGTTTAAAAACAGATGGGGTGTTTCATAATTTTGTGACTTGCAAGAGATGAAAAAATTACCGTACCTGTCTGTAAGTGGAGTAATGACCAGGCGAGGAGTGTTACCTAGATACTCATATGAGTATCGGAACTGAGCATCACAGATATTGGCAAAGCATTGTTTTTTTTCATCATCCCAACGATGTCTTAGCTGAGATTGCCAGGTGAATACCTGAGCATTTTCCACCTGCAAAAACAACAGCAATATTACATGTCAGAAAGAAACAAACTCTGGGCAGAGCCAATAGGGCTGCAGGAGAGGAATCTGGGTTTAAAATATTGAACATTATTTATTTTAAATGTTTTTACACCAAATTTTCAACACAGCCTTGTGACGAACCTGCCTCATAAAGAAGGGCAGAGAAAATGTTTAACTCCCGGTGTAAAGGTGATGTTGTGCAGGGACTGCAAAATCAGATTTTGGGTTGCAAACATACATATTGGGCAGGAGTTGAAAAATGACAGCTATCACATTCATGAGTCGCTGTTTCAAAATGGCTATGTTGAAATGTTGTGGTAAAAATATTGAATATTACAAAAGTTATGAGCTCACATTTGCAAAATTCAACACAGCTTCATAAATTAATAGGTGAACATACTAGAATCATAGAATACAAGAATGCGCAAAGTATAATACCACCCCATACTAAATGTATTCAAAGCCATGGACTGCATTGCTAGTCTTTTTTGGCATTGAAAAAGTTTAACTTGGCCCATTGGGAGGAACGTTGGAAACAGTTTGACTTAATCGAGTCCTAAATATCATGATACCAGGGCAGAAAGTGGGGCAGGGTGCATTCAGATGAAAGTGAGGATAAGGTCAAGAAAATGTATTGTGGTACTGTACTCTATAAAGATGCCGCTGAAAGAATGCAGCATGGAGCTTGGCATAGATGCTAAATTCTTTGGTGCGGTCTTATAGTGCAGCAAGTTGGTGTCGGTATTCTTTTTTGAGTGGGGGATTATAAAAAATGTCAGATAGTTGTCAATTCCAACCCACCTTTTTTCTTCTTTGATGACAAAATTGCTGTGTTAAGAAAATGGGCTATGTAGATCATTATGATCCATCATATTTTCAATAACCTCAACAATTTATACCCTGTGGGTCACTGTCCCACATAGGAAAACTGATCTTCTCACTTCTCTGAGTGCAAACCAAGCCTCCTTTTTGTGTTGACAAATCCCCCCACCACCACCACCTGTCACTTACTTAGTGGCAGTGAATTTATGTAGCACTTTGTAGTTCTGCATATTTCTGCAGTCCCATATAGTGAAATGCCAACTGATACCCTTTGTAAGCTTCCCTCTATCAGCTTCTTCATATTTTCCCCAGTGTTTACATTTACTGCAGCAGTAAAGAGAATGTGTTCAGTACTAAAAAGAAAAAGAAATTTGCTGGTGGGCTTTCTGTTTGGATACATTTGTTAAGGGGAAGCTGCATTTTCAAAACAGGAATACCTAGAAGGGTCTAACAGATAATATCCACATTTATGTTTACTAGTAGTTATTACCGTCCTCTCCATCTGTAACAAAGCAAAAATGGATCTGGAGTGGCAGAACAAGTAATATGGTGCTCAGCAATGAAAAAACTGAAACAAGCAAAAGGATGAGGAGTACCCACATATGCAGAAAGCACTAGGATCACAAAAATATTCAGAGTTCTTCATTTAAGTAAAATGCATAGTGCACCCACACATAGTGAGCATAAAAAAAGCGATAACTGAGCCACTCTGAAAGTAATGCTTTTCCCGGCCCCTGCCAGGTTCACTCTGATGAAACCTGACAGGAGTCAGGAGAAATGATAGCTGCAGAAAGGCTCAGCCACCACTTTTATATGCTCACTATGTGTGGGGGCACTATGCACTTTAGTTAAATAAAGGACGTTGAATAATATTTTTGCGGTCCTGGTGCTTTCTACACATGTGGGTGCTCCTTATCCTTTTGCTTGTCCCTGTGGAACAGCAGACTGAGATGGGACATGAGCTCAGTCTTCTCAATCTCAGGGGTATTGACAGGACTGAACATATGGATATGTTCTCCAGCAGGACACAAGGACATGCTCTGAAGGTAACAGATGACAAATTTAGGGGTAAAATTAAGAAGCACATTTTGTTCCAGAAGGTGGTGGTCTTCTAAAATGACCTGCCAATAGAGCCGGTGGACATGAAGAGGGCTGAGTGGTCCCCAGTGTTACCCATCCATTAGCCTTTGCCAGCATTGAGCCAATACAGCTGTGGAGAGCTTTTAGGAGTGGCAAGAGTGTTGAAAAGAATATGCCATGCTCTCGCCACACCAGAGTCAGATGTAACAGATACTGCTGTGATTATAGAACTGCACATGACTGATACTCGCACATGTGCAGTTTGCTCCGGAGTCAGCCGTATCATGGCAGCACTGACATGACTACATGTGGGCGATACTCACATGTGCATAGTTTGAGTTAGCACCGCCATGTTGCACACAGCAGCCATTAGTATCTCAGCAAATCTGTCCTGTGTCAGTACATTGCACGTAGATGTAAACATGGGTAAAAGTAAGACCCCATTGAAAATGAGATACTGCATCTCAGCCAGGCTAAGCTGTATCAGTACATTGTGAAAATGGGTAAAATTAGGACCCCCCTGAAAATGACATACTGCATCTCAACAAACCTGACCTGTGTCAGTACTATGCCAAAATGGATAAAAGTATGAGCCCACTGAGTATGACATACTGCATCTCAGCCAGGCTATCTTATCTCAGTACATTGTAACAGGACTAAAGAGCACATAACACAGCCTTACCATTTGGCATAGCAATTTTACTGACAGGCATAATGAAGTTAGTTGCATGCATGCATTGATTTGAGCATACAGGAAAATGTACCGGAGTTCTGACCCAGTTTTACATGGAAAACATAGGGAAAGTGAGGTGGCCCTACAGGGAAATGCTCTGTTCAGTCTGGGAACACTGCAGTTGAGACCCCTATGATTTCTTTGTAATCCCCTATGATGCCCCTTGCAACCTCTGAAACCACCTAAAACATTAGCTGCCTAGCATTTACCCTTCCTACAAATATAAAACCATAAGAGTTCCAATGCCACTAATTAGATAGGTCCCTGAAAGGGTTAACATAAATCAACTATTCAGAGAAAATACTGTAAATCATTGCTACACACATACACACATCAGGAGAGATGGCCAAGGATGTAATTTGGAACTGCTCTATAGTTAGATGCTGTATCCTCTGTTGGAACTCAAACATGGGTTTGACCTGATTGAAAATGAGATACTGCATCTTGGCCAGGCTAACCTGTATCAGTACATTGTAGAAATGGGTAAAATTAGGACCCCCCCTGAAAATGAGAGCCTGCATCTCATCAATGCTATCCTGTGTCAGTACATTGCCAAAATGGAAAAAAAGTATGACCCCACTGAATATGACATACTGCATCTCAGCCAGGCTATCCGGCTGTGCCAATATATTGCAACAATGCTATAATATCATCAAGAGGTTCTGGAGATATAAGAACATTGGGAGCAAAGCTTGAGAGATTCCAACAGTTTTACATGGAAAATACAGGGAAAAGGAGGCTGCCTTACAGGGAAATGTTTTGTTCAATCTGGGAGCACTGCAATTGACACCAATATGATTCTTCGTAATTCCCTAGGATGCCCCCTTGCAACCTCAGAAAATGCCTAAAACATTAGCTGCCTAGCATTTATTTACCCTTCCTACAAGTATAAAACTATGAGAGTTCCAATACCATTAATTACATAGGTCCTGAAAAGGTTACTATAAATCAACTCTTCAATTCCTTTTGGTAAATATTGCAAAGATTGGTGTAAATGATGATGTATTAGGACTCGTGTACATATATCTCATTCCTATTAGTTACCTTTCCCACGGAAAGGGGGTGCTGTGGGATTTTATTCCTATGAGTTTTTATTTAGATTCCTTAGACTGGTTCTGTACATGTTTGTTATACATTGACACTGTTTTGAAATATGTACATATCAGGCTCATGGTCTCATTTTCTAGGAGGTCATTAACAAGTAGTTTTGTTTTTGTTTTTTTTATTCGGCACTTATACTTACAGTTGATATTATCATGTATTAAATGCTGTTACAACAATGAAGGCTTTAAAGTTTATGAAGTGCATTAACTGGTTGAGAGTATAGTTGAGAAAATGTCTCAAACTAAGTTCTATATTATATTTTGTGTGAAATATTTGCTCACTTTGAGTAAACGTCACTTTAAACCATCTGTATGCCATATGTGTATGTGTGTGTATATGTTTGTGTGTGTGTGTATATATATATGTCTGTCTGTATGTGTGTGTGTGTGTCTATATATATATATATTTATATATATATATATATATTATAAAATGGGTAGGGAAATTGTTGTTGTTTTATTGGATGATGAGCATCACATGACCGTGTGTATATCAGAGCGCGACCCACACCTGCACTTTTATCCTCCTCCAAAACAATTTTGACATTTATAAAGACAGATAAACCACTCTGAGGTGTCTTTGATCGGCGCTCTGATATACGAACACCTTGGGCGGTTGTATATCAGAGCACGACCACACATCTCAGAGTGGTATATCTATTACATATATAATTTATAAAATGGCAAGAAAAAAATCTAGAAATCTCATTGGCCAAGAGACATCAGCTGACTGTACATTAAATCTCTATATATGCACAGTCATCCTGGTCCTAAACCACATCACACAATGAGAAAATCAGTCCAACTACAACCAGAACTATCTTCTATCAGTCCCCCTGCAACCAGAACTGATCTTCCATCACAAACATGGCTGCTACCTTTACACTGTAAAAATCTCCAGTTGGGCCCTAAAAATAAAACTACCTTAAATGAAAAATAAAACAAATTAATTAAATGTTGTTTATCTGATCATGACACTCTTCTTACACACAGACACATTAGAAACATTAAGAATTGTTCATAGTTTTCATTACAGCTGTTTCTTTACTGACAGTGAAAAATCCCCCTTCTATCTTTACCTGCTCATCAGGGAAATCTCTTCTGCTTGTCTTGACAGTGAGATAATTGAATCTTTCACTCTTACTAGAAGTTAAGGGTACCAAGGCAACCCCAGCACCAGAAATGGTGTGAGAATCCACCCCAGAACTAACCCTGGTGACAGTGTTTAATCCGGCACTGGAATCAGACCTGGCACCACAGCCAACACCAGACCCTAACCCGGCATCACCCTTGGCGCCAACCTCCTCCCCTGCGCAGAAATCTGTGCCGGCAGTGGTGCCGAAGGCTGCAGAGGAGGTGGCTTCAAGGGCAGCCCCAGGAATGGCGGTAGCAAATTCTGTAGTACTGGTGGGTGTAAGGATGGACTGAGGAGAGCTCTGGGGAGCCAGGCAGCCAGCTAAGATCATTCCGATCCTCCTCCTCCTCCAAAGAGGAGAAATTCAAGGAGATCTCCAGAGAGGCTACTCTCAAAGAAAAAAATTATTCACCTTAGTAATTGTGTTTCTTCTAATGGAGTCTTGCTGTATTCTGACAAGTTGCAGTTAGCTCCAGCTCTTGAACTGCCCCGGACAGTGAAGGGTTAAAATTCTATACCAGGCATAGAATGTTGGGCTCGAGCTCGGTTGAAAACTCTGTCTGTGTCCTTTTGAAACCAAACCGTCAGATTCTTGCGAGCTAAAACTCACTGACTAATAATAATAATGTGGAAATCGTAAACTCCTAGTAGCCAACTGGCAAGAGATACTTTGGATTCCCTAAATGACTCAAGTCAGGAAACCCAAGGAACAAAAATCAGGCAATAAGAACTACAAATTCTTAATTAAACAACACAAAGCACCCAACACAACAGGAGTGGGCTAAAGACACCCCCTGGGATGCAACACTGCACCTGCCCACCCACTTCCAAACAGGTTCTGAGAGGGGAGGCAGGGAGGGTGGTCAGAATACAGCAAGACTCCATTAGAAGAAACACAATTACTAAGGTGATTAATTTTTTTCTTCAAACAACATGAAATCTTGCTGTATTCTAACAAGTTGCAGACTACCAAGCAGTACCTCCAAGGAGGAGGGACAGAACCTACTTTGGGAATAGGCTCTGAAGTTATGCTGTATCAAACCGAGCATCACTCCTAGCCTAGATATCCAGAGAGTAATGCTAGGTGAAGGTATGAACTGTTTTCCAGGTGGCTGCTTGACAGATTTCTAACAAGGGGATATCCCTAGCTGCAGCCAGAGATGCAGCTGTACCTCTAGTGGAATGAGCCCTCAGGCCTGAGGGTGCAGTTTTTTCCCAGTTTTTCATAGCAAAATTGAATACAGGACACAATCCACCTGGCAATGGTTCTCTTGGTGGCAGGTTTTCCCTTACCTACTTCCCCATAAGTGGGGAACAACTGGAGGGAGTTAAACCTGTGACCCTTTGTACACTCTATGTAGTAACCAAGGGCCCTTTTAACATCTAAACTGTGTAGCCTCCATTCCCCTGAGGAGGTGTGATCAGTGAAGAATACAGGAAGAGACACAGATTGGTTTAAGTGGAAATCAGAAACCACTTTAGGTAGGAACTTTCTATTGGTTCTAAGGACCACCTTATCCCTATGGAAAGAAATTAAGTCAGCTCCACTGATAGGGCTTGCAATTCACTAATATGTCTGGCAGAAGAAACAGCAATCAACAACACAGTTTTCCAAGTCAAGTACTTGAGCTCTGCTGAGGACATAGGCTCAAAGGGGGGTTGCATCATCTGAGCAATACATATATTCAAATCCCAGGCAGGAGCAGGGTCCCTAAAAGGGGGATTGGTATGAAGCAACCCTTTGAAAATTTTACAGAATACAGGGTGAGATGACAGAGAGGAATACTTCCCCACTGACAGGAAAGCAGAGATAGCTGATAAATGCACTTTGAGAGTAGCTGATTTGAGGCCTAGGCTATTAAGGTAAACCATGTAATCCAGAATTGTGGACAACTCAGCAGTGTCTGGAGAAATGTGCTTCTTGGAACACCAAATACTGAACCTTTTCCATTTGGAGTTGTAGGTTTTTCTGGTGGCAGGCTTTTGAGAAGCCTTGAGGATATCCAGAACCCCTAGGGACAGATATAAATCTGCATACTCTAACGCTTCAAGAGCCATGCCTTGAGATTGAGTGACTGGAGATTGGGGTAACAAATCCTCCCTTGAGAGGAGGTTAGCAGATTGTAATTCCTGGAAAGAGACAGGGGAAGATGGACTGCTAAGGACAGCAACAGGGTGTACCAAGACTGCCTGGCCCAGTCTGGAGCAATCAGAATCACTTAGCATGGTTGTGACCTTACCTTGACTAGAACCTTGAACAACAGAGGAAAAGGAGGGAAGGCATAAAGAAACTTTACTTCCCAGTTCAAAATCAGAGCATTCAGAGGGACTGAACCCAAGACTGGGGGTCTCCAACAGAACAGAGGAAGTTGGTGATTGTCTGGGGCTGCAAAGAGATCTATCTCCGGAGTGCCTCACCTTGAGAAAATCACCCTCAACACCAAAGGGTCCAGAGACTATTCGTGATGGCCCTGGGAAATCCTGCTCAATGCAACTGCTATCACATTGTCCTTTCCTGGGAGATGGACCGCTATTAGAGATGTCTGCAGGGAATATGCCAGGGACCATACTTTCATGGCCTTCGTGCACAAGGAAGTGGACTGAGTGCCTCCCTGCTTGTTGATATACCACATGGTGGTAGTGTTGTCCGTCCTGACCTGAACCACCTTGTTCTGTATTAACTGAGAGAAAGCTTGTAGGGCAAGAAGTACTGCCCTGAGCTCCAGGAGGTTGATGTGAAGAAGGGATTCCTGAGGGGACCACAGTCCCTGGGCCATGAGAGCCCCCAGATAGGCTCCCCACCCCAAAAGAGAAGCATCTGTGTTGAGAACCACAGAGTGAGTCTGAGAGACAAGAAAAAATTACTCACCTTAGTAATTATGTTTCTTCTATTGGAGTCTTGCTGTATTCTGACAAGTGCAGTTAGCCCCAGCCTTTAAACTGACCCGGAGAACAAAGGGTTAACCTTTCTATGCAGAGCACAGAATGCTGAGCTTCAGCTCGGTTGATGTCTCTGTCCGTTTCCCTTTGAAAGCTAACCGTCAGATTCTTACGAGCAACACTCACATAGTATTCTATGTGGAAATTGTAAAACAAAAGTTTTTAATAGCCAACTGGCAACAAAAAGTTTTGGACTACCAAAAGAAGACTCAAGTCAGGAATCCCAAAACTCAAAACCCAAACCAAACAGGAATAGAAAGTACAGTTACATAAGAACTTACCATAACAGTAGATCTTCGAGAACAGCTCTTGCAGCAAGTAACACCATTAGGACTGAAGCTGGCAGGCGTCAGGACCCCACAGAATTCTTCTAGCTAGCTATCTTCAGCGGGGACCGCCTCCGACGTCAGGCGTAGTACATAAGGGGGCGGTCCCGCCAGATTCCCCAGTTCTCCCGCCGGAGACTTCCGGCCGCAGGACGATATCAGAAGGGGAGACCGAGGATCCACCATCAGAAGGTAAAAAGAGCCGGAACCCATGCCAAGGCTCGAAAGCCATGCCTCCTCCAAGGGGAAGGTGGGTAGGTAGCTTGCAAGAGCTGTTCTGAAGATCTACTGTTACGGTAAGTTCTTACTAACTGTACTATCTTACTTTGAGATACAGCTCTTGCAGCAGGTAACACCATTAGACTGATTTCCAAGCAACAACGCTTGTAAACATTCTGGGAGGAGGAAACCAGGAAAGTCCATACCAAGTCCTGACTCTAGGACAGGAGACCTCAGCAACGGCAGGGGCAAACCGCCTGAAGCAATGTCCAGGCTATAATGCCTGATAAAAGTATGCACAGAGCTCCAAGTGGCTGCAGCACAGATGGCAGAGGAGAGACGTTGCGGTGCTGCAAAGGAGGTAGCCACCCTCTAGTGGAATGGCCCCGGACTGTACCCAGGAGGGGTTTCTGCTTTGTATCATAGCAGTACGATATACACTGGACAAGCCAGCGAGAAAGGGACTGCTTCGGTACTGGTTGGCCCATCATCCTGTCAGCGAAGGAAACGAAAAGTTGCTCCGACTTCGAAGCTGTTTAGTCCTATTCAGGTAATACCTAAGACAGCGGTGAACATCCAGGGTGTGAGCAGCAGCTTCTCCTCTATTAGCATATTTAGGGAAATATACAGGCAGGTCAATGTCCTGATTGAGAGTGAGTGCAGAGACCACCTTAGGCAAGAACTTCGGATTCGTCCTCAGGGACACTCTGTCCTGGTGGAAAATCAAATAAGGTTCCTTACACGAGAGCGTGAAGCTCGGAAATTCTCCTTGCTGATGTAACAGCAGCTAAAAATAACGTTTTACATGACAGGAAACGCAGCTTGCAATCCACGGCAGGTTCAAAGGGGAAGCGAGTTGTTCCAGGACAAAGTAAATCCCATGGAGGAACAGGGTCCTTAGTGGGTGGCCTAAGTGTAACACCCTCTCAGAAAATCTCGAGAGGCGTCAAGTTGCGCTACTGTGCGCTGTCCCACCGGGAAGTGGTAAGCAGAAATAGCGCAGAGATGCACCTTAATAGAGGAGTAGGCGAGACCTGAATGGAAAAGGGAGAGCAGGTATTCTAACACCGCTTTCACCGGGCAACCTAAAGGGGAAAGGCCACGTGCTTGTGACCACAGACAAAAACGGCGCCATTTCATGGCGTACATCGCATGCGTTGCCGGCTTTCTGGCCGCGGAAAGGACTTCCACCACCTCTTGCGAGACCCCGTGTGGCAAAATGGCTATGTCTCTAGGAGCCAAGCATGCAGGTTTAATGAGCGTAAGTCCGGGTGGACTAGAGAACCATCCTCCTGAGACAAGAGATGGGAGCTGAAAGACAACGGAATTGGAGGTTTCTGGGACAGCTGCGTTAGCAAGGGGAACCAGATCTGTCTGGGCCAGAATGGGGCTACCAGGATCATTGTTGCATGCTCCCTGCATAGTTTGAGAAGAACTCTCTGGATCAACGGGAAGGGAGGAGGAAGCGTAGAGGAATCTGTCCACCCAGGAGAGGGACAACGCGTCTCGCCAGAAAACACCAGGCCCTGGATCTAGCGAGCAAATATTGGGCAGTTTTGCGTTGGATGGGGAAGCGAATAGGTCCAGTTCTGGAGTGCCCCATCGAAGAAACAGATCCTCTGCTACCCCTTGAAGAAGTTCCCACTCGTGGACTCTGGCCTGGGAACGACTCAGGCCATCTGTGATTGTATTCTCCACTCCAGGAACGTGAAGTGCAATCAGGCTCGCGCCGTGTCAAATTACCCAATCCCACACTCTCAACGCTTCCCTGCAAAGGGGGTAAGAGTGTGCGCCTCCTTGTTTGTTGAGGTAATACATCACCGCCGTATTGTCTGTTTGGAGTAAGAGAGTACTTGGCGGGATCTCTGACTGAAAGGCCTGCAGGGCGTAAAGGACCGCCCTCATCTCCAGCATGTTGATGTGGAGATGAGCTTCTTGAGGGGTCCACGTTCCCTGGGACCTCACCCCATTCAGGTGTGCTCCCCACTCCAGCCCTGAGGCGTCTGTGAAGAGGATTACCTCCGGGGACGGCGCTGTAAACGGGACACCCGCTGAAAGTGTCCCTGGGTCTAGCCACCATTGCCAATCTCGAATCATGGTGTTCGTGATCCTGACCGGATGCTGCATGTGGTCTTGCCTTTGGTCCCACTGCACCTTGAGCATCCACTGAGTTACCTGCATGTGGAGCCTTGCCAAAGGGACGGTCGGAATGGCCGCAGCCATGTGTCCGAGCAGATGAAGGACCAGCCTGGCAGGGACAGTCTTCTTTGCCGAGAGATCCCTGATGAGGGATCTGATGCGTTCCGCTCTGTTGTCTGGAAGAAATGCTCTCCTGAGCGGTGTCCAGAACTAGCCTATGAACTGCAGCACTGCGCGATGGTACAGGAGACTTCTCGTAATTGATTATGATGCCCAGAGACTGAAACAGAGTCTGGGTGCTCTGGATAGCCATCAACAACGCCTCTCTGGAGGCGGCCATGAGAAGCCAATCATCCAAGTACGGAAACACATAGTGGCCCTGTCTCCTTAGAGACGCTGCCACAACTGCCATGCATTTGGTAAAGACCCTGGGGGCCGATGACAGTCTGAATGGGAGAGCTCGGAACTGGAAGTGGTGGCCAAGGAACTCGAAGTGCAGGAACCTCCTGCGCGCTTGAGCTACGGGTATATACAGGTATGTGTCCTGCATGTCTAGGGATGCTAAGAAGGCATCCTTCTTTAGCATGGGAATAAGTCCCTGCAGGGTCACCAGGCAAAATCGTTTGTTGGCGACTGACATATTGAGGTCGCTGAGGTCCAGGATTAGACGGAGGTCCCCTGTTTTCTTCGGAACCAGAAAGAAGTGGGAATAGTATCCGTACGTTCTCTGGAACATACTCTACCGCTTCCTTTTGCAGGAGCGCAAGTATTTCTTGCCTGATAAGCAATTTGTGCTGACCCGAGTAATGGGAGAGCAGAGGAGGCCTCGAGGGTGGCTTGTCTGCGAATTCTATAAAGTGGCCTTTTTGGACCAACTGAAGAACCCACCTGTCGGTGGTTATGGACTGCCATCCTGGCAGGAAATTCTCAATACGACCCCCGACCTTGATATCCCGTTGATCCTGAGGGGCGGGGCCAGAAAGGAGTCAGGCTGTGGCGGCGGAGGGGCCCGCAGGCTGAGCCATTTTAGCTGGATGCTGACCTCGGCCCACGGGCTGTCTTCCCTGGGCTCTGCGGGAACCAGAGCCCTCTGCTGTGGACGATTGGGGACTATTTGTCTCTGTGTCCTGCATCCATGGCGGCTTTGGTTCCCTAGAAGGAACAAAGCCTCGGTCGTTACATTGCCTGGACCTCACCCTCCCGGCCTCTTGGAGCTTGGTGAGAACCTTCTCAGAGGTGCACAAAAAAGAACTTCTCCTCTGAAAGGGCGTCCATGATGTTTTCTGAACATCCGGGTAAATCCGGAGACACAGAGCCATGAGTGCCTCCAGAGGCATACGCCTGAAGCTGCCACTCTGGCTGAGGAGTCCGCGGAATCGTACGCGGCTCGCAGCACCTGGGTTCCCACGTCCGAACCCGTACGGAGGAGCTGTAACATCTCCTTCTGCTCACCTTCTGGCAATTTCTCCACCAGATCCAGTCCCTGTTCCCACAAGGCATTTTGGAACTGTACCATGTGGGTCAAGAAGTTCAGGGACCTGATGGCGCAAGTAGCGGAAGCATACGTGCGCCTGCCCATAGAGTCCAGCTGTTTGGACTCCAGGTCTAGTGGCAGAGTGCTCAAATGTTGTGGTCTCTGGGACCAGTCATGAGAGGTTGTTATGACCAGAGAGTCGGACAGAGGATGTTGAGCCAAGTACTGGTCCTCCTTAGGGGCCTTGTACAGGCGGTCAGCTTTCTTCGGCATCGCTGAGAGCGAGTGTGGACGCTTCCACGCTGCCTTGGTGACATCCACAAAAGTGTCCACCAAGGGTGGTACCACCACAGGCTTGGGATCCTTCTGCCGAAGATACCTAGCAAGGCGTAGTCTCTCGGGGTCTAATTCTTCCGCATCCCATCCCATGTTCTCTTGAATATGTCTCACGATTTTGGAGAACGATGGGTCATCCGGAGGAGATCTAGGAAGCTCACGTGGGTCCGGAGAGGGGATGTGAAGAGGAGAGGGGGATCTGGATCCTGATGAGAACTCCGATCCCGTAACCTCCGTCGAAGGAGAACAACGGCGTCTTCTGGGTCTCTTAGGACTGGGTGACCCTGAAGAAGATCTAGACGGAGGTCTCCTTTTATCAGATCTCCCCCTTGGAGGGTCCGTAGGCTCCTGGAGGAGAGGTACTCGGCCTGCAGCCCTGGATGGGGAAGGGGGCACAGGAGCCGGAGGGGTCACAGGTGGTGGAGAAAGAGGAGGCGGTGTGGGAACCATATCCCTTTTGATGGTATCCCACCAGTGAGAAAAGAGCTCCTTAACCTCTGAAAGGGAAAGGCCCGACGACGGACCGGGCACCGGTGGCCAGTCTTCGGGTTCTGGCGTCGGCTCCTCAGGGGCCTCAGGTTGTGGAGAGGGCTCCCTGGGAGGTGTGACAGGACCGGGTTCACCTGTCTGGTCCTCGGGCTGCGTCAACTCCTCCTCTGTGATGGTCTCCTGACCGACGTCGGTAGGAGGCGTCGGGGTCCTCTTCTCAACAAGCACGGGTATGGACGTCGGCCCTCCTGCCGACGACCGAGAGGGCGAAGGCCTGACCGGCGACGGGCGTCTGGCGGTCGACAGCTCCTGGGACCTGTGATGGGTGGCCGACATCAGACGGGCTGACGTTGGGTCCGACGGCTTCTTCAGAGAGGTGAGCTCCTTGGTCTTTCTTTGGGGAGGAGGAGACAAGGAGACAGACCTGACGTCGGGTTCGGAATGGCGGGAACCCGACTTGTGATGATGGTGACGGTCCCCAGCCCTAACAGGGCTTTGGAGAAAGATGACGAAGAGGGCCTGGAGGTCTTGGCCTGTGAGGAAGAGGAGCCCGAAGGTTTCTTCACACGCAGCGGGAGGCGAGCAGGCCCGTGAGGAGAGCAGTTGAACCGGGGAGCCGGAACTACAGGAGTCAGAGGCCCTAGACGAGATGGAAGGAACCCTCTCCTGTGCTTCTCAGAGTGTTTCCAGGCCTTATCTGCAGAATCCCCTTGGAGGTGTCCATGGCCTTAATCTTCTCCTCGAGCAGGAACGCCTGCAGAGCCTTCTGGCGACGGATCCGGGTCGGCTGTTGAACCCTGGCAGAAATTGCAGGACCGGGTGTACGTAGTCTGGGCCTAGGCACCAGGCGCGGGCGAATCACGGATCCTTGAGCGGATTTGCTTCCACAGGCGCACTTCAGGGATGGCCTTCAGCAGAGGTTGGAGAAGACATCAGACAGCAACAGCCGTAGAAAATAGTGTTTCCGAAGAAGAACTTGACCATCGTGTGCGGCTTAGAAGCGATCGAAGGGTCGAGACATACAAGTCGGCGGGAAGAAGAACTGGGGAGTCTGGTGGGACCGCCCCTTATGTACTATGCCTGGCGTCGGGCCGGACCGGCGTCGAGGCGATCCCAACTGAAGATAGCTAGCTAGAAGAATTCCGTGGGGTCCTGGCCTACGGCTTCAGTCCTAATGGTGTTACCTGCTGCAAGAGCTGTATCTAAGTAAGATCAAATAAACACCCACACAAGAAGAGGGTGTAAAAGAGCACCCATGAGTGACAACACTGCCCTGCCCACCCACTTCTCAAAACCAGGTTCTGAGGGGAGGCAGGGAGGGAGGTCAGAAGAAAAAATTACTCACCTTAGTAATTGCTTTTTTTCTCATGGAGTCTTGCTGTATTAGGACTATAGCAGTCAGCCTCAGCCTCTGAACTGCCCCGGAGAGGAAAGGGTTAACTCCAGAGAAGTCTGGAGTTCCACAGCCTCAGGAGCTGTTCAAAGCTCTCTGTGCAGTTTGAAGTCAAACTGCCAGATTCTCTGACTAAACTAATATAACAAGTCTGTGTGGAAAAACCCTACACTAGCCATTGGCTACCACCAGTAGTAGAACTACAAAACACACAACAATCACAGAATAGCAACAAAATTATTAAATATTGTTAGCATTACTGAAAAAGAAGCATTAACAGACCCCCTCTTCCCAAAAGACTCAAGTCCAGGGAGACCACCACCTCAACAGAACAACAGAATTACCTGGTTCCTAAACCCAATAAGCAAGAAAAAGGCATGACACAGTGCTTGCACTAATTTGCCAACCCATACAGGAGGAGTTCTGAGGCGGGGTAGGAGGGAGGTTGTCCTAATACAGCAAGACTCCATGAGAAGAAAAGCAATTACTAAGGTGAGTAATTTTTCTTCAAACACCATGAAGTCTTGCTGTAATTAGGACTATAACGAATACACAGCAGTACCTCCATGGAGGAGGGTCAGAAACCTACTTGGGAAATGAGCCTCTCAAGCACAGCTGTGCAAAGCAGGACATCCCTCCTGGATTGAACATCCAAGGAGTAATGTTTAGTAAAGGTGTGAACTGTTTTCCAGGTAGCAGCTTGACAGATCTCAAAATGGGAATATCTCTAGCAGCAGCTGGAGATGCAGCTACTACCTCTGGTAGAATGAGCCCTCAATCCTGAGGGGCTCTTTACCCAGTTTTGGTAACAGAATTGGATACAAGAGACAATCCACCTTGCAATTGTCCTCTTAGTGGCAGGTCTCCTTTGCCGACTTCCCCATAGAGTAAGGAAGAGCTGGAGGATTCAAACCTATGACCCATGATGCGATTCCAAATAGTAGCTTAGAGCTCTTTTGGCGTCAGACTGTGCAATCTCCTCTCCCTGAAGAGGAATGCTCAGTGAAAAATACTGGAGAGAGATGGATTGGTTGAGATGAAAATCCGAGACTACCTTTGGTAAAACCTTCTATTAGTCCATAGGACTACCTTGTCCCTATGAAAGAAATGAAATCTTCTTCCACTGACAAGGCTTGCATCTCACTTATCGTCTAGCAGAGTGATGGCCACTAGAAAAACAGTCTTCCAAGTCAAAAACTTGAGGTCTGCAGACAGGGGCTCAAGGGGTTGCATTAGCTGAGCAATGCAAACATTCAGGTCCCAAGCAGGAGCTGGTTCGAAAAGGAGGTTAGTGTGAAGTAACCCCTTAAAAACTCAAATTACAGGGTGAGAAGAGATGGAAGCAGGTTTACCTGCTGACACATAACCAGAGACTGCTGCCAGATGAACCCTTAAGGTAGCTGGCTAGGCCTAGAATTTAAGTGGACCAGATAGTCAATAAAACAGTCAAATCAGCAGATTCTGGGA
Organism: Neoceratodus forsteri; assembly: GCA_016271365.2. Lineage (NCBI taxonomy): Eukaryota > Metazoa > Chordata > Ceratodontiformes > Ceratodontidae > Neoceratodus > Neoceratodus forsteri. The sequence goes on from JADMNL010000024.1 coordinate 260,257,499, forward strand.
GATTTGCTTCCCAGGCACCAAAGGAAAACCTCTTCCACTTAAGAATTATAGGTGGCCCTAGTAAAGGCCTCCTGGCACGCCTTCAAAATATCCAAGACACTTTGAGAGAGGTGTAGATCAGCAATTCCCCAGCTCCTCAGAACCAAACCTTCCCAGTGTGGAGGAACTGAGGTTCGGATACCACCTCTCCCTGTGCACAGGAGTCAGCAGGTTGTGGGTCCTGGAGCAGCTCAGGAGGTGGACAATCAGGGACAGAAGGAGAGGGTACCAGGGCTGTCTGGCCCAATCTGGAGCAATCAGAATCACCTTGCAGGACTGAGTTCTGATCCTCACTAGTACCCTGAAAAGGAGGGGAGGGAGGAAGGCATATAGATATTTCCCCTCCCAATCCAACTGGAAGGCGTCAGTGGGACTGATCCCAACACTGGAGGTCCTGCAACAAAACAGAGGAAGTTGGTGGTTGTCTGGGGCTGCGAAAAGCTATCTGAGGGGTGCCCCATCTGGCAAGACGTGACCCCAGCACTAGAGGGTTCAGAGGCCCATTCAGTGAGTCGCCCTGAGAAATCCTGCTGAGGGGCATCCGCTAGGACATTGTCCTTCCTGGAAGGTGAACTGCTATCAGGGGAGGTATTCAGGGGTAAGCCAGAGACCACAGCTTCATTGCTTGATTGCACAAGGCAGAAGACAGAGCCTTGCCTTGTTGATGTACCACACTGTTGTGGTATTGTCTGTCTGACTTGAACTACCTTGTTCTGGACAGAAGCTGAAAAGGCCTGGAGCTAAGAGGACAGCCTGGGCTCCAGAAGGTTGATGTGGGCAGAGAGTTCTGAGGAGACCACCTCCCTGATGGAAAGGTCATAGTAAGACCCCATCCTGGGAGGGGCATCTGTGGTAAGGTGAGGGTGAGGAATGGGTAGAGGGGACCCTTGAGTTAGATTGCTCTGGTCACTGCCACCACTGAAGGCCAGGATCAGAACCATGGCACTGGGACTAATTTGAGGGTCCACCTTCTTTTGGGACAAAAGATCTCAGGTGGAAATTGGATGTCTCTCATCTGGAATCTTGCTCCCTGCATGACAGCTGTGGGCCTTCATGTGTCCCTAGGAGGTTACAGGAAGTGCCTTGCTGGCCGAGAGACCTGCATGGTGAAGAAGGAAGATGCCAGGGCAATGAGTCTGTCCACTCTCTCGGAGGAGATATGCCTAATGACTTTGTATTCCAACTCTGCACCTATGAAGTTAGTACCTGAACTGGTTCGAGAACTGACTTTGGAAGATTCAACAGGAATCCCAGAGAGGGTGAAGGCTGCTAGGTGACCAACAAGTGAGTTTTGACGTGATCTGGAGACTGACCCACTATGAGCCAATCGTCCAGGTAAGAAGCAGCCACCTTGCCTTCTCAGATGAGTCACTCATCACAGCCAGACATTTGTGAAAACACTTGGGGCAGAGGTGAGCCGAGGGCATTGCTCTGAACTGATAGTAGCCAGAAGGTAGATTCGAACCTGAGGTACTTTCTGTGAAGGCCTGATCAAAGAAAATGAAAATAGGCGTCTTGAGGTCCAAGAGCTAGCCAGTCCCTGGTCTCAGGAGGGCAAAATCATTACCAGAGTTAACATTTGAACTTTGGTTTCAGAAGATGCTTGTTCAGGAACCTTAAATCTAAGATGAGCCGCCATTCTCCTGTGTCTTTTTGAAAGTGAAATACCTTGAATAAGACCCTTGCCCTGATAGCAAGAAGACCCTCTCTAGCTTTGCATCCCAGCAGAGAAAACCTCTGTTTCCAAAGCAAAGGGCTTCTAAAAGATTAGCAGGAGAGAAATGTCGGCCCTCAACTTTGGGAACTGTTTTGAAACTGAGGACCAGACCTTGGCTTACCACCACCAGAACCCTTGTCCGAAGTTAGGGACAACCAGTTCTACTGGCTGAAATAAGCCAACCTGCCCCCCACCGGTACAGGAGAGACGCCCCTGGGCACCTATCAGGGTGCTCTGCTTGGCAGCTGTTTTTGGCTGGGAAGAAGGGGACGGTCTTGAAACCCGTCTGCCCCTGCCTCTGAAAAGAGCCTCTGAACAAAGGCTGAAGAGAGCAGGCTTGATAAAGGGCCTGTGGTGAGCCACACCCTACCCTGAGGGCATGCCTTGGGGGCATGCCTCCTCTTTAGCTTGGGCACTTCATGAGTAGTTCTGTATTCATCCATTTTTTCATGTAATTTTCTGTCTGATCACCAAACGAGTTACCTACTAAGAAATCCACCAGCCTTTGCCTGAGTGTCTTGGGCAAATTAGTGCATCTGAGCCATGCCAGCCTACGGAGGCTACAGAAGTGGCCATGACCTAGAAGAAACATCATTAACATCAACAGCAGTATGAAATTGAACTGAGGCCTACAATGCCATCAGCAGCCACCTGTTCCAACTCACTACCCAGCTGACCCTGGGCCTGCTTGGCTAACTGCAAAATAGTGTCCCATCTAGACTTCTGATATCTAACCACATAAGCCATGTAATTGCATGCCTGAGTCCCAAAGCTGCCATATATTGCTTTTTGCCATAGTATCAATCTTCCTGGAATCTTTGTCGAGGGATGTGATGCCAAGAATAATAGCCTTATGAGCTGCAGCTTGAACAACACCTACATGACTACACTGCTCCAGTGAGGAAGTCTGTATCTGGGCCTGATAAAGTATACCTTCTGTCCATTTTTTGTCTACAGGAGGGACAGAATGAGGATTTTAAAATCTTTGTTGTTTGCTTCTAAATGATTTAGCAAAGAATAGACAACCTTCAGAACTCTGGAATATCCATCACTTTCAACAAAATCAGGCTCCTCTTGCTCATCACAGCCTCCTCTAAGGGAGCTGGAGGGTTTCTACCACCTTTTATAAAACACAAAATGAAGGGGACTCCAGACAACAGCGGGGAGACTCTAGGGTCTGTCTGGAAATGCCTGGTTCAATGGCACGTCCAGACCTTCCCAGTCACAAATGCACTGATCAATTCCTCCTCCCCTCCTGTGGTTCATAAAACTCCTCAATAACATAATCTTGAACCCACTGGACCTGGGCGAAACCACCCCTCTGCCACTTGTGGAGGCTCTCCAAGTCCCTGCGACAAAGACTGAACAATCTGTATGGCTTTGCTATTTCTGCAACAGTTGGAGAAACTATCTTAGACTCCGAACCTGCTGATTTCTTTGTCTTTTTGCTGGTGCTGGTTCCTCTGAACCAGCCTTTCTCTTCGCCAGTAATGCCCTGGTCAGAGGCACTCCTCCTGAGTCAGTGGGTACTGGACGGGCTGGCCATCTGGGTCAGCGGACTTTTGGCCTCTAGTTCCTGAGCCCCAATCTCTTCTCAGGGTGGCTGCAGAAATTTTTACATATCTGGCAGTCTGAAGGAGGTGGTCAGCCCCCAGACAATAAACACAAGTGGTGTGTGGGTCAGCCTTGGCAAGGCTTCCCCACAAACGTCACAGTGTTGAAACCCGTGGGCAGGTTTTCTTTTGGGTTTCTCAGAACAGAGTACCAGCTAACCAAAACTTGCCCTTTTCTTCAGCGTGCCAGAAGCAAGACACCATATCGGTTCCTAACCGTGTCAGTGGAAAAACCCTATTAAAGCGAGGGTTTTAGAACACGTTAAGAACAGAGGCTACCTCACGTCTAAAAATTGATCAAAATACAAAAGAAACGATCGGTTCAGACTGAACCGATAATTATTCCACACAGACAAAATTTTACGTTTTGCCGGTTACCAGATGAAGCAGCGGAAACCGTGGTCATTTGAGACTTTGCCGGTTTTCTGAACACGAAGAACCGACCCGAGAAACCGCGTAGTGAACGGACTGAAGGCTGATCTCCGGGCGGCTGTTCAGTGAGCGGAGTAAAAATCTGGCAGTTTGACTCAGCTGCACAGATAGACTTTGAACAGGCGCCCTCGCTGCGAACTCAAACTTCTCTGGAGTTAACCCTTTCTCTCGGGGCAGTTCAGAGGCTGGGCTGACTGCTATAGTCCTAATTACAGCAAGACTTACTTGGTGTTTGAATACAGCAAGAGACCAATAGAAGAAACATATTTACTAAGGTGGTAATTTTTCTTCAAACAACTTGAAGTCTTGCTGTGTCTGACTAAATGCGAACTTCTTAAACGGTACCTCCATGAAGGAGGGACAGAACCCTACTTACAGGAATAGGCTCTGAGTACTGCTGTGTGCCAAACTGAGCATCATTCTAGCCAGGATATCCAGAGAGTGATAGCAGTAAAGGTATGGACTGTTTACAGGTGGCTGCTTGACAAATTTCTAAGAGAGGATATCCTAGCAGCAGCCAGGGAAGCAGCTGTACCTCTTGTGGAATGAGCCCTCAGGCCTGAGGGTGGAGTTTTTCCCAGTTTTTCATAAGAACATACAGACCAACGATCCACCTGGCAATATGAATCTCTGCAGGTGGCAGGTTTGCCCCACTTCTCCATAGGCGGGAACAGCTGGAAGAATCCAAGACCTGTGACCCTTAGTGCAGCTCTGTGTTGTAACTAGGGGCTCTTTGACATCTACGTGTAGCCTCCTCTCTCAAGGAAAGAATGATCAGTGAAAAAACGAGAGACATAGACTGGTTAAATGAGTCTGAAACACTTTAAGCAGAACCTTCTATTGTTTCTAAGGACCACGTTATCCTGAAAGATAAAATCAGGTTCACTGATGGGCTTGCAATTCACTGATATGCCTGGCAGAGCTAATGGCTACCAAGAACACGATTTCCAAATCAATGAAAGCTCTGCTGAGGACATAGGCTCAAGAAAATTACTCCTTAGTAATTATGTTTCTTCTAATGGAGTCTTGCTGTATTCTGACAATTGCAATGATTCCCAACCTTTGAACTGCCCGGAGAACAAAGTTAACTTTCTATACAGGGCATAGAATGCTGAAACAGCTGGCTAAGACTCTGTCTGGGTGATTCAAACTAAACCTTCAATTCTACGATTTCAACTAAACTAAAAATTACATATGGAGTGTAAATTCTTCCTAGCCAACAAGCTGAAAAAGTTTTAGTTCAAGAAGACTCAAGTCAGAAAACCAAAACAAAAACCAATGTACTATAAATAACAATCATAAATCAGCATCAAACCAAAAGGAGGAGGTACAAGCAAAACACCCCTGAGGTACAACACTGCCTGCCACCACTTCCAAAACAGGTTCTGAGAGAGGCAGGAGGAGGTCAAAATACAACAAGACTCCATTAGAAACATAACACTAAGGTGAGTAATTTTCTTCAAACAACATAAGTCTTGCTGTATTCTGATACAGACACAAGCAGTAACAAGGAGGAGGGACAGAACCTACTTTGGGAATAGGCTCAGTACTGCTGTGCCAAACGAGCATCACTCCTAGCTGGATATCAGAGGTAATGCTTGAGGTATGGACTATTTTCAGGTGGCTGTAACAAATTTCTAAGAGGATATCCTGGCAGCCAGGGCCTGCCTCTTGTGGAATGTCCTCAGGCCTTAAAGAGGAGTTTTTCCCATTTTCCAGGTGAACGTATTGCTGGGAGGTGTCTAGGAGTAAGCCAGAGACCACAACTTCATTGCTTCCGTGCACAAGGCCATAGACCGAGTGCCTCCTTGCTTGTTGATGTACCACATTGTGGTGGTGTTGTCTGTTCTGGACCTGTACAACTTTGTTCTGAACAGATTTGGAAAAGTTTAGTGCTAGAAATACTGCTCTGAGTTCCAACAGATTGATATGGAGCAGAGATTCCTGAGGGGACCACAACCCCTGGGTGGTGAGATCCCCATGTGAGCCCCCAAGAGGGAGGCATCTGTAGTAAGGATTAAAGAGTGAGACTGAGGACAAGGGAATCCCTTTGTCTCAGATTGTTCTGATCCTGCCACCACTGTAGGGCCTGGATCAGGGTTTGAGTTACTGGATCAATTTAGTCAGAGGTCTTCCTTTGAGACCAAAGGTTCTCAAATGGAACTGAATGTCCTCTATCTGAAATCTTGCTCCCCTGTACTGCTGCGGTGTAGCCGCCATGTGCCCCAGGAGCTGTAGAAAAATGCCTTGCTGGTCGAGACACCTGCAGGGTGAATGAGGCCAGAGACACCAGGGTCCTTGCCCTGTCCAAGGGAAGGAAGGCTCTGGACTTTACTGTGTTCACTCTTCAACCTATGAAGGTGAGGAGCTGGACAGGCTCTAGAACTGACTTTTGAAGATTTAGAAGGAAACCGTAAAGTGAGCAGTTGCTGAGTTATCTGTAAGTGTAACTTGACTTGGTCTGGGGACTGGCCTACTATGAGCCAGTCATCCGGGTAAGGAAGATGGCAATCTTCTGCCTTCTTAGGAAAGCAACTACTACTGCCAGGCATTTTGTGAATACCCTTGGAGCAGAAGTGAGGCCAAAGGGCATTGCTCTGAACTGGTAATGGCCTGAGGGGAGCCTGAACCTGCGGTACTTTCAATGAGAGCTTCTGACAGGAATATGGAAGTAGGCATTCCTGAGGTCCAGGGACACCAGCCAGTCCCCTGGCCTTAGAGAGGGTAGAATAATTCCCAGGGTCATCATTTGAATTTTGGTTTTAAAAGGTGCTTGTTTAAGTATCTGAGAACCAGGATGGGTCGCCATTCTCCCTCTTTCTTTTTGGGGTAAGGAAGTACCTGGAGTACAACCCTTGCCCTGGTGTAGGTGGAACCCTTTCCACAGCTCTGAGAGCTAGAGGAGGAGACCGGCTCTAAGGCAAGTACCTCTGATGGATTTGCAGGTGGAAAGGATCTGGTTCTCATCTTTGGAAACTTTTTGAAGCTGAGAACCAGTCCCTTATTTATTACTTCCAGGAATCATTTGTCTGATGTCAGAGACTCCCAGTCCTGACAAAGTAAGCCAGCCTGCCCCCTACAGGTAGCTGAGAATCGGCCCTGGCAACCCCATCAGGTGCCTGTTTGGCAGGGGCTTTGGGCTGAGGGGTGGAAGCAGGTCTGCTTGTTCTCCGCCTTCCTCTCCTCTAGCTAGAACCTCTGGGCATAAGCAGAAGAGGAGGCCTGACTTGCAAAAGGCCTATGAAAAGGCCCTGCCCCTGCCCTGGGAAGCTGTGCCTTGAGGAGTGGCCTTTCCCTGGCCTGCAGCACTCCTGTAGTGGTCCCATACTCATCCATTTTCTTCATGCACCTCTGTTCTCAACAGAGAGACTTACCCAGGGAAAATCCATGGCCTTAGTCTGGGTATCCTGTGACAGGCTAGTACATCTGAGCCAAGCCATTCTTCAAGTGCAAATGTAGCCATGACTCTAGATGACATCATTGGAGTCTACTGCTGCAGCATGGAATCTGCACCCTGATGCCTCAATACCATCAGCAGCCACCTGCTCCAGCTCCTTGGCAAGCTGGCCAGGACCTATTTTGCTAGGGCCATAATAGTGTCCCATCTGGTTTTTGATACCTAGCTATAGGCTATATAATTGGCCTGTCTGAGTCCCAAGGATGCTGCCATGTACTGTTTCTTTGCCATGGCATCAATCCTCCTGGAGTCCTTTGTCTGGGGGCGTGAAGCCAAGGGAATATTTGCCTTATCATAGGCTGCAGCCTGCACTACCCCAACATGGCTGCATTGTTGTGTATGGAACTCCGTGTCAGAGCCTGACAATGTATACCTCTTGTCCATTCTCTTATCCACAGGAGGTATAGTGTTAGGAGTCTTTAAAATCTTAAATGTCTGTTTCCCCAAAAGATTTGCAGTAAGGGAATAGACAGCCTCCTAGACTCTGGGATATCCTAATTTCTACATAGTCATGGCTCCTCCTGGTCATCCACAGCTTCTTCCACAGGAAGCTGGAGGGTTTCAGCCACTTTTTATAAAACATGAAATGGGAGGGACTCAGAAAGTTTGGAGGTGAACACCTGAAGGTCTGTCTGGGAGATGTCCTGGTCAATGGGCACATCCAGACTTTCAAATCCACATTCACTTTCCTCATACTCTTTCCTTCCTTCGGTTCATAAAATTCTAACTCATATTTTGAACCAGTGAACCGGCCGAACTGAGCTTGCCTGATGGTGCCAAGGTTTGTCGGAATCGGGAAAGCGACTGGACAATTTTGATCGCTTTGTTCATCTCTACAGCGTTGGAGAGGAAAGTCTTTGGCTCCACACTAGCTGATTTTTCTTTTCTAGTTCTTTAGCTGGAACGATTCCTCAGAATCGGCTCTCCTTGCCCTGAAGAAGTCTCGCGCTTGGTCAGAGGCACTCTTCTGGTTCGGTTTGAACCCGAACTGGGCTGGTCCATCCGTTCAGCGGAATTTTGGCCTCCTTTCCTGAGCCTACCAGCTCTCTTTTCTAGGTAGCTGCAGGAATTTTGCAAATCTGGCAGTCTGCATTGAGGTGGTCAAACCCTAGACACAACACAGGTGGTGTGGGGGTCAGCCTTGGCAAAGACTTCCCCACACACTACAGTGTTGAAACCCAATGGGTCCGTTTTTCTTTGGGTTTCAGACATAGTGCCAGTCCCAACCAAACTTACCCTTTTATGGCAATCCACTGAGGAAGACCCTCTTATCGGTTCCCAACCGTGTCACGGGTCGTGGTAAAACCGTAACAAAACTGCTTTTTTAGGAACCGGATAAGAACTGTAACCACACTCTAAAAGCAATAATTTAAGATTTTTAAATAACTTGATCGGTTCAAACCGAACCGATAAACCGTTTAGAAGTTCCACAGAAAGAATAAAATAAAACCTATCTAGTACTCACAAATACCACAGACAGAGACTGAACCCGACAGGTTACGGTTTAAATTGGTCGAAAACTGAGAAAAGCGGTACTTTAACCGACAAACTTGAACCAAGCAGAAGGAGAAATCTCGAGCGACTGTTCAGTGAGGCGAGTAAAGAATCTGACGGCTTGAGTTTGAAGAACAACAGACAGAGTCTCAACCGAGCTTGAGCTCAGCGTTCCATGCCTGGCATGGAAAGTTAACTCTTTTCACCCCAGGGCAGTTCGAAGGTTGGGACTCACTGCATATGTCAGAATATATAAGACTTCATGTTGTTTGAAACAATCCACCTGGTAACAGATCTCTTAGTGGCAGGTTTGCCTTACCAACTTCTCCATACGTAAGGAACTACTGGAGGGATTCAAACCTGTGACCCTTTGGTACGTTCTATGTAGTAGCTAAGGGCTCTTTTAATGTCGAGCTGTGTAGCCTCCTCTCCCTGAGGAGGAATGGTCAGTGAAGAAAACAGGGAGAGAGATAGACTGGTTGAGGTGGAAATCTGAAACCACTTTAGGTAAGAACTTTCTGTTAGTTTTAAGGACCACTTTATTTCTATGGAAGGAGATGAAATCAGATTCCACTGACAGGGCTTGCAATTCACTGATACGCTGGCAGAAGTAATGGCTACCAAAACACAGTTTTCCAAGTCAAATACTTAAGCTCTGCTGAGGACAGAGGCTCAAGGGGAGGTTGCATAAGCTGAGCAATGCAAGCATTAAGGTCCCAAGCAGGAACAGGATCGCTAAAGGGGGACTGGTGTGAAGCAATCCCTTGAAAAACTTACAAAATACAGGATGGATGATACAGGGAAGGCTTGCCTACTGACAAGAAAGCAAAAACAGCTGCCAAGTGTACATTTAGGGTAGCTGGTCTGAGGTTCAGGCCATTAAGATGGATCATATAGTCCAGAACCGTAGGCAATTCAGCAGAGTCTGGAGAAATATTCTTCTTAGAACACCAAATGCTGAATCTTTTCCATTTGGAGTTGTAAGTCTTCCTGGTGGAAGGCTTTTAGAAGCCTTAAGGATATCTAAAACCCCTTGGGAAAGATGCAGATCTGCAAACCTCTAATTCTTCAAGAGCCATGCCTCGAGATTGAGAGACTGAAGATTTGGGTACCAAATCCTCCCGAGAGGATGTCAACAGGTTGTAATTCCTGGGAAGAGACAGAGGAAGGTGGACTGCTAGGGACAGCAACAAAGGGATACCATGGCTGCCTGGCCTACTCTGGAGCAATCAGAATCACTTTGCATGGTTGTGACCTTATCTTGACTAACACTTTGAACAGGAGAGGGAGGGGAAAAGCATACAGAAATTTCCTTCCCAGTTCAGAATCAGAGCATCCAGGGGACTGAGCCCAAGACTGGGGTCTGCAACAAAAGAAAGGAAGTTGGTGATTGTCTGGGGCTGCAAAAGATCTATCTCTGGTGCCCCATCTCGAGAAAATCACTTTCAAAACTAGAGGATCTAGGGCCCATTCGTGATGGCCCTGGGATATTCTGCTCAGTGCATCTGCTAGGACATTGTCCTTCCCTGGAGGTGAATTGCTATCACAGAGGTTTGCAGGGATTAGGCCAGGGACCCCAACTTCATTGCTTCTGTGCACAAGGCCGTAGATCGAGTGCCTCCTTGCTTGATGATGTACCACATGGTGGTGGTGCTGTCTGTTCTGATCTGAATCACCTTGTTCTGTATAGATTTGGAAAAAGCTTGCAGTGCCAGAAACACTGCTCTGAGTTCCAAGAGATTGATGTGAAGCAGAGATTCCTGAGGTGACCACAGTCCTTGGGTGGTAAGATCCCAAAATGGGCTCCCCAGCCCAGCAGGAAGCATCTGTGGTGAGTATCACTGAATGAGACTGAGTGACAAATGGAACCCCTTGTCTCAAATTGTCCTGATCCTGCCACCATTAGCAAGGCTTGGATCAGGGTTCGGAGTCACTGGGATTAGCTTGGTAAGGGAATCCTTTCTTTGGGACCAGAAGGCTCTGAAGTGGAACTGAATGTCCCTCATCTGGAACCTTGCCCTTGGACCACTGCTGTGGAAGCGGCCATGTGGCCCAGAAGCTGAAGGAAATGCCTTGCTGGTCGAGACACCTGAAGGGTGAATGAAGAGGCCAGTTCCAGAAGGGTCCTTGCCCTTTCCAGGGAAGGAAGGCTCTTGCCTTTACTGTATCCAGTTCTGCACGTATGAAGGTGAGGAGCTGTACTGGTTCAACAACTGACTTCGGAAGGTTGAGAAGGAATCCTAAGGAAATGAGCACTTGCTGGGTCACTTGTAGATGTGACTTGATTTGATCTGGAGACTGGCCTACTATGAGCCAGTCGTCCAAGTATGGGAAGATGGAGTTTTTTCTTCTTAGGAAAGCAACTACTACTGCCAGGCACTTTGTGAAAACCCTTGGGGCTGATGTTAGCCAAAGGGCATTGCTCTGAACTGACAGTGGCCTGAGGGCAACTCGAACCTGAGGTACTTTCTGTGGGAGCACCTGACGGGAATGTGAAAGTAGGCATCTTTGAGGTCCAGGGAGGCTAGCCAGTCCCCTGGCCTTAAGAGGAAGGATAATTCCCAGAGTTACCATTTTGAACTTTGGCTTCAAAATGTGTTTGTTCAGATATCTTAGGTCCAGTTTGGGCCGCCATTCTCCTGTCTTTTGGGGTTAGGAAGTATCTGGAGTACAACCTTTGCCCTTGTGTAGGGAGGGAACCCTCTCTATAGCTCTGAGAGCTAGGGAGAAGAAACCTCTGCCTCTAGGGCAAGGGTCTCTGAGAGATTTGCAGGTGGAAAGGATCTAGTTCTCATCTTGGGAAATTTTGAAGCTGAGAACCAGTCCCTGGCTTACTACTTCCAGGACCCACTTGCCTGATGTAACAGACTTCCAGTCCTGGACAAAGTAAGCCAGCCTGCCCCCTACTGGTATGGAAGAATCGGCCCGGCAGACCCATCAGGGTGTCTGCTTGGCAGGGCTTTAGGGCTGAAGGGGATGCAGGCCTGCTCATCCCCCTTCTGCCTCTCCCTCTAAAGAGCCCCTCTGTGAAAGGAAGAAGAGGAGGCCTGAGCTTGGTAACAAGGCCTTTGGAAAGGCCTGCCCCTGCCCCTGGACTGCTTTTGAGGAGTTGCTAGCCTTTCTTTGGCCTGAGCACTCCTGTAAGTGGCCATGTATTCATCCATCTTTTCATGTATTCTTTTGTCTGCTCCCCAAACAGAGAATTACCAATTACAGGAAAATCCATGGCCTTAGCCTGGGTATCCTGTGAGAGGCTAGTACATCTGAGCCAAGCCATCCTCCGTAGAGCCACAGATGTAGCCATGACTCTTGATGAAACATCACTGGAGTCCACAGCAGCATGAAACTGTACTGATGCCTCAATCCCATTTGCAGCCACCTGCTCCAGCTCCTTGGCAAGCTGGTCAGGGGCCTGTTTAGCCAGAGCCAGCACAGTGTCCCACCTGGACTTCTGGTATCTGGCTGTACAGGCCATATAGTTAGCCTGCCTGAGTTCCAAAGATGCTGCCATGTATTGTTTCTTTGCCATGGCATCAATCTTCCTGGAGTCCTTGTCTGGGGGTGTGATGCCAAGAGAATATTTGCCTTATCACAGGCAGCAGCCTGCACGACCCCAACATGGCTGCATTGCTGAAAAAGGAACTCTGTATCTGAGCCTGAGAGAGTGTACCTCTTGTCCATTCGTCTGTCCACAGGAGGTATAGAATTAGAGACTTAAGAATTTTATGTGTCTGTTTCCCAAAGGATTTGTGGAGGGAATAGACAGCTCTCTGGACTCTGGGATGTCCATCATCTCAACATAATCAGGCTCTTCCTGATCCTCAACTGCTTCCTCCACAGGAAGCTGGAGGGTCTCAGTCACTTTTTTAAAACATATAGTGTGACGGAAACTCAGAAAGCCTAGGAGGAGAAACACCTGAAGGTCTGTCTGGGAGATTTCCAGGTCAATGGGCACATCCAGACTTTCATAATCACCATAATCACCCTCATACTCTCCTCCTCCTCCTCCTCCGGTTCATAATATTCTTCCAAATATAATCCGAACCGGGGAAACAACCGAACCGAGCCCCTGCCAGATGGTGTGGTTCGGTCGGGAACGAACTAGCGATTGGACAATCCTTATCGCCTTGTCTTATCTATCGGCGGGGTCGGAGTATGAATTTCTGGGTCCGAACCGACAATTTATCTTTTCTCTTTCTTTTCACTGGAACCGACTCCTCAGAATCGGCTCTGCTTTTGCCCGAAGTATCACCCTGGTCAGAGGGCACTCTTCTGGTTCGGTCGGAACTGAACCGGCTGGCCATCCAGGTCAGCGGACTTCTCGCCTCCCTTTCCCTCAGTCTACCGAATCTCTTTTCCAGGGTATATTTGGGAAAATTCTTGCAAATTTGGCAGTCTGAATTGAGGTGGTCAAACCCCAGACAATAAACACAGGTGGTGTGGGGTCAGCCTTGGCAAAGACTTCCCACACACACTGCAGTGTTGAAACCCAGTGGGCCTGTTTTTTTCTTGGGTTTCTCAGACATGGCCAATCCTATCCAAAACTTACCTTTTTTCGGCAGTCCGCCAGGCAAGACTCCCTTATCAGTTCCTGACTGTGTCACGGGTCTTGGAAAAACTGTAATTAAACTGCTTTTTTTAGAACCGATACGGACCGGTTACCACACTCTAAAGTAAGCACAAGCTTTTTACTTCAACTGATCGGTTCAGCCGAACCGATCCACAATTTATGAGTTCCACACAGAAACAAAATGAAAACCTATCTAGTACTCACGGTACCACAGACAGAGACTTGAACTGACTAAGCGGTAACAGCAATTCGGTAGAAACTGACCGAAAACCGACACTTCAACTGATTTTTTGAACCGAGCAGCAGGAGAAATCTCCGGAGTGACTGTTCAGTGAAGCGGAGTAAAGAATCTGGCGGTTGCAGTTTAAAAACTGCAGACAGGGGCTTCAACCGAGTTGTGTGAACATTCCATGCTGGCCATGGAAAGTTTAACTTTGTTCTCCGGGCAGTTGAAAGGCAGGACCTAACTGCATATGTCAGAATACAGCAAGACTTCATGCTGTGTGAATTAAGGTCTGAGTAACAGGAGCTAGCTTGGTAAGAGGATCTTTCCTTTGGGACCAAAAATTCTCAGATGGAACTGAATGTCCCTCATCTGAAACCTGGCCCTTGGACCACTGCTGTGGAAGCTGCCATGTGGCCCAAAAGCTGCAGAAATGTCTTGCTGGTTGGGAAACCAGAGGGAGAAAGGAAGAGGCCAGCTGAGAGATGGCTTTTGCCCTTTCCAAAGGAAGGAAGGCTTTTGCTTTGAGGGTGTCCAGTTCTGCTCCTATAAAAGTGAGGAGCTGTTCGAGAACTGACTTGGGAAGATTGAGAAGGAACCCCAGGGAAGTGAGAACTTGCTGGGTGACTTGCAGATCTGACTTGATTTGGTCTGGAGACTGACCCACAAGAAGCCAGTCATCCAAGTATGGAAAAATAGAAATCTTTTTCTTCCTAGAAAGGACACCACTACTGCTAGGCACTTTGTAAACACCCTTGCAGCTGAAGCTAGACTGAAGGGCATTGCTCTGAACTGATAATGGCCTGAGGGCAATTTGAACCTGAGGTACTTTCTGTGGGAGCACCTGATGGGAATGTGAAAATAGGCATCCTTGAGGTTCAGTGAGGCTAGCCAGTCCCCTGGCCTTAGAGAGGGAAGAATTGTTCCCAGAGTCATCATTCTGAACTTTGCTTTATTAGGTGCTTGTTTAGGTATCTTAGATCTAGGATGGGTCGCCACTCCCTGTCTTTTTAGGGTAACGAGTACCTGGAGTACAGACCTTTGCCCTTGTATAGAGTAGGAACTCTCTCTATGGCCTTTAAAGCCAGTAGAGACAAAACCTCTGCCTCTCGAGCAAGGGTTTCTGAAGCATTTGCAGGTGGAAAGGATCTGGGTCTCAGTTTCGAAAACTTTTCAAACTGAGAACCAGCCCTGGCTTACAACCTCCAGGACCCACTTGTCTGAGGTAACAGACATCCAGTCCTGGACAAAGTAAGCCAGCCTGCCTCCTACTTGAATGGGGAGTCGACCGGCTGACACATCAGGGTGTCTGCTTGGCAGGAGCCTTAGACTGAGGGGTGGATGCAGCCCTGCTCATCCCCTTCTGCCCCTCCCTCTGAAGAACACCCTCTGAGAAAAGGAAGAAGAGGCCTGCGCCTGGTAGAAAGGTCTGTGAAAAGGCCTGCCCTGCCCCTAACTTGCTGCCTCTGAGGAGTTGCCTGCCTCTCCTTGGCCTGTGCACTATAAGTGGTCCTGTACTCATCCATTTTCTTCATGCAATTCTCTGTCTGCTCCCCAAACAAAGAATTACCCACTACAGGGAAATCCATGGCATTAGCCTGGGTGTCCTGCGAAAGCTTAGTACATCTGAGCCAAGCCATTCTCCGAAGAACCAGAGATGTAGCCATGACTCTTGATGACACATCATTGGAGTCCACAGCAGCACGAATTGCACCTTTGATGCCTCAGTCCCATCAGCAGCCACCCCTCCGCTCCTTGGCTAGCTAGGGGAGGCCTGTTTAGCAGTGCCAGTACAGTGTGCCACCTGGACTTCTGGTACCTGGCTGTATAGGCCATATAATGAGCCTGCCTGAGTCCCAAAGATGATGCCAAGTACTGTTTCTTTGCCATGGCATCTGTCTTCCTGGAATCTTTGTCTGGGGGTGTGAAGCCAAGGGATGTTTGCCTTGTCACAGGCAGCAGCCTGCACTAACACAACATGGTTGCATTGTTGGTAAAGAAATTCCATATCCGAGCCTGACAAGGTGTACCTCTTGTCCATTCTCTTGTCAACAGGAGGTACAGAGTTGGGAGACCTAAGAATTTTTGTGTTTGTTTCCCAAATGACTTATGAAGGGAATAGACAGTCTCTTAGACTCTGGGATGTCCATCATCTCTATGTAGTCAGGCTCCTCTTGATCCTCTACAGCCTCCTCAATAGGAAGCTGAGGGTTTGAGCCACTTTTCTGTAGAACAGAAAGTGGGAGGGGACTCAGAAAGCCTAGGAGGGAAACACCAGAAGGTCTGTCTGGGGAGATGTTCGGTTCCGCAGGCACATCCAGACTTTCACCGTCGTAATCATCCTCTTCAAAATCCCTCCTCATCAAACTCCGTTCGTAAAAATCTTCAGGGAATAATCCTGAAGCGCGGAACCGACCGAACCGGACCCCTGCCAGAAGGCACCAGATAGGTTGGAACCAGACAAAGCGATTCCACAATCCGAATCGCTTGGCTATTTCTTCGCAGTCGGAACATGCAGCTCTGAATCTGAACCGCCAATTTATACTTTCATTTTCTTTGTAGGAACTGGTCCCTCAGGATCGGCTCTCCTCTTGCCCGAAGAAGTATCGCCTGGTCAGAGGGCACTCCTTCTGGTTCAGTAGGAACGAACCGGCTGGCCTTCCAGGTCAGCGGATTTCTCGGCCTCCTTATCCCTAAGTCTACCTAACCTTTTCTCCAGGGTAGACTTAGGGAAATTCTTACAAATTTGGCAATCTGAATCGAGGTGGTCAAACCCCAGACAATAAACACAGGTGGTGGGGATTGGCCTTAGCAAAGACCTCCCACACACACTGCAGTGTTGAAACCCAGTGGCCCGTTTTTTTTCTGGGTTTCTCAAACATGGCCAACCTAACCAACTTACCCTTTATATGGCAACTGCCAGGCAAGACTCCCCTATCGGTTTATTACCGTGTCACGGGTGATGGAAAAAATGCTAAAATTACAGGTTTTTAAACCGATACGGACCGGTAACTACACACTAACTTTTTCTTTTTAAGATGTTACTACAAGATTGGTTCAGTCGAACTGACTGGAAAAAATTTAACAATTTCACACAACAGCTACTAACTAAGTACTTACGGTACCACAGACAGAGTCTCGAACCAAAAAAGGAACGAAAATCGGACTAAAACTGAAACTTTAACCGCGATAGAACCGAGCAGAAGAAGAAATCTCCGAGCGACTGTTCAGTGAGGTGGAGTAAAGAATCTGACGGTTGGGTTTCAAAAGGACATAGACAGTTTTCAACCAAGCTCAAGCCCAACGCTCTATGCCTGGCATAGAATTTTAACCCTTCACTCTCCGGGCAGTTCAAGAGCTGGAGCTAACTGCAACTTGTCAGAATACAGCAAGACTTCATGTTGTTTGAAACTCTGCCTCTCATGGTGCCGGAAGGGACCTAGTGCTGACACCAGCATCGCTCTCACTCACCGGCACCAAGGGTGGTGTTGGGAGCCAAAGCGTACCAGAAGGTGCCACGAGGGCTCCACTGGTTCAGAGTCTGGCATATAATTGTGACTGTGACACCGAGGGTGTCCGTGCCCCAAGGGGGAATGGACTCGCGAGGTGCACAGCCGACCCTGGAGGAGGCCGACTGTCCCACCGACCCCTCGCACAGACCTCCTGTCCCAGCAGGACTAAGACTGGCAGAGGCCTGCTCCCCTTGGTACTGCCTAGTACCAGAGGGAGACCCAGTGGAAGGGCCCAACGACCTGGCCTTGGCATCCCAAGAATGGTACCGCCTTCAAAGGTGGGAGGTTTTGACCACCTTCAACGCACGTATTTCAAGGACCCAGCAGTCCATAGAGAAGCAGCCATTGCAGTTACCCATATCATGTGACAGACCCAGGCAGGTAAGACAGCGTCATGGTGGTCCATTATAGTGATCAACTTGCCAAAGGGGCACAGATGCATAGGTGCACGCCTGACTTGTGTTTACTGGAGGAAGGCCTGAACTGGACATGACCGCACAGACAAATTAAAACAAACAAAGAAACAGTACCGATGCTGCACTTAATTAAAAAAAAAAAGAGAAAAGTAAAAGGAGAAGGTTTACCGCTTCCAAGAAAGATCGGCATCGGTGGAGGATATGCAGCATTGAGTACATGGTGATGGCAGAATTAACGCAGTTCAAATTCTTGACACACACTTCAGCTCCCATAGAGATCCAACCTTGACAGCAGTAAAAGAAGAACTGAGGAATTTGAGGGGCGGTGTTGGTTACCGCCAACCTGCGGCGCCACATAGTACTCCGGCCTCAAGGTGGTGCCATCTCCAATGCCGGCCCTCCTCCTCAAAAAGCTTAAGGCTATAAGCTCCTTTGGGTCTGGTGCTTCCGGCTGATACCCACCAGTAATGAGTGGTGAAGATTTTTGAACTTTAAGTTTATTGATTTTACTGCATACTACAAACAGTATAATTCACATATAGGCAGGTGAACAGAAAGAATTAATTACATTACATGAATGCAATACATCAGATTTACAGAATCACAATCAAGAGACTACTTTAACACGTTATATTATTGAGGGGTTAGGGAAATTATATATATATATGTTAATTATCAGGATTGGCTTAGTACTGCTAAGAGCAGGAGTACCAACATCTCTTTTTGTTTAAGAAACAAGACATCCATATAATTTAGATAACTATTTCTCCTTCTGCATCAATGGCTACAGTAGTTTACCAGCTTTTACTGTACTCACTTTAATAATGTAATTTTAACTCTCAAAACCTACTGTACGTTGATTGTAAGTTAACTGAGTTCAGGTTATATTATTCAGTATGAACCAGAGAGGCAGTATAGCTTAGTGGTCTAAGGCTCTGAGCTGCAAATTTGGTGACATCCAGCAGACCTGACCTGGTTTGAATCCCACAGCTTCCACTTGCATACTGTGTGACCCTGAGCAAGTCACTTAACCTCCTTGTGCTCCCAGGTCGCTTCCTGTAAAAAGCTTTCAGCTTAGTGTGCTATACCTGGTAAAAACAACTAAATAAATGGTTGTTAAATCGTGATCTGTTGCACCTTCAAACTAATTATAAATGGACATAAACTTGCAGGTTCCCACCTGGCATTGCCCATCATCAGAATCATTTACCATATGCAAATAATTTTGCCATAACATATACCATGTCTCCCCATAGATCGCTACAGCTGATAATATACAAAAGCAATATTTATTTAATAGTCCGGTACTCATCTCTCAGTTACTGTCCTCGTTATAACTGTCAGCTTCAATGTTCTTGGCTTGGAATTCTTTCTCTACTCAATCTGTGAACTTGCCAGCCTCTACAGGGTCTGAATATTGAAAAGTTACCCCATAAAAAATTTGCAGGCTTGCTGGCATCACTAATACATGCTGAATCACCAATTGTCACAGGTGAGTCCGCATCGCATTGAAACCTTTTCTCCTTTGCCTAGTCGCATAGCTCAGGTCTGGGAAGATATGAATTTTGTTCTCCCAGTCCATCGATCCACTTTTCTTTGCCTGGGCAATAATTAGATCCCTTTCAACTACAGACCCTAATACCACCAGGAGGGTTCGTGGAGGTAGCTGGCCTGAGGCCATGCATTGCCTGGAGCCACGTGGTATAATCTGGTAGGCCTTGATAATCGAGTATTCCTCCGAAGTCTGAAAATGCCTTGAAGTAAATTCTCCACAAAGCCATTGTGATCTTCCCTTCAGCTTGTTCTGGAATGCCCAGGATCCTAATATTTGCAGCTCTGGACAAGTTTTCTAGATTCTCGAGGCACCTTCTTAGCACCTCATTCTCCTTCACTAGACCTGAGGAAGTCACCATTGCTGCTGATGCTGATTTAACTGCTACCTTAGTATCGTCTTCTAGTTTACCAATTTTAATGTCCATTATTTTAAACTGCGTTGTGAATTCCTCCATCCTGCCATCCAGTTTCTGCATCACTTTAAGGAGCATGGCATCAGATGGCTGAATGATCTCCTCCGCCGCCTCTGCACCTGATTCCTTGCTTGTCCCAGATTTGGTGTCTTTGGGCGGGTTCCTTCTCCACCTGGTGCCGCCTTATTTGTTCGCCCATAACTTCGGATCTCTGATCGCTAATCCCAGATGTTTAGTACCAAACTGTTCAGGACAATGATCTCTGTTGAGATATTAAGCTATTTCTTCTGCTTGGAAAGTTTTTCTTTCAAATTTCTTCCAAGTGCAGAGCTTGTGCCAAAGCTGTTGCTAGCTCGGCTGCTGGCCACCCCTCCACTGAGTGGTGAAAATTGATCTGGGAAGATCTAAATCCTGCTGTAGACATGAAGATCTGACTCCCAGTGCGAAGCAATGTCATCAGTAAAGCACACTTCATGGCAGGAAAAAGGAACTGAGACAGTTGGAAGGTCGACACTGAGATATCCTATATGGAATGAGTCAGTCTCATGGTGCCATGCATGCCCTGGCCCATCTTAGTGCCAGCCTCCTGAAGATTTTGACTCCGCAGGGTCCCAGCGCCTCAGATTGAACCCAACAGTATGAATAAATGGTGAAGATTTAAGTCCAGGAAGAGCTCAGCTTCCTCCTCATCCTCCACCGACTCTTAGGTGGTGAGGTTGAGGGATTGACCACCTGCCTCACAAATGAATAACGGAGAAATAATCCTGCTGACCCAGGGAAGAGAACTGAACTCCAGATCACGGGAAACTTCAGGTCCAATTGGTTCCTCATCGTCCCTCTTCCTTCTCCTGATCCTCATAGTAAAACTCTGGATCCTGGTCACTGGGAACTGGAGTTTGAACCGAAGCCGAGGAAGAACCAGCACACCCATAAGGGTACTCACAGCCTGAAAGGCCTGAAGGACTTGTAATGCTTTAGCTATGCCCTCCGCAGAGGGCATCTTAAGCTTGTCTACTGATGGCTCTTTGCTTCTTCAGAAGAAAGGGCAGTGACATTTTCTCCTTCTATTTCTTTTTGGCGGAGACCAATTCAGAACCTTCTATGAGGGTCTTTTATGTTTGGCATGGTCAGTGTTCCCTTTTCGGGAACCTTAGTGTCAGAAGAGTCTTTAGATGGTCTTTCTTTAGGTCTGTTATGTGATGAAGTACTCTCCTCTGAGTGCTTCGATGACGTAGAGGTGGACTGGGAAGCCATGATCTTCAGCTTTTCTACCCTTTTGATAGTTGTAGGGCAAAAAACTTGCTGCAATGTTCACAGTTAGCAAAAATATGACTGGGACCAGGCACTTCAAACAAAGATCATGGCTGTCAACCTTGTACAGGAGTTGAAAACAGTTAGTACAATTTTTGAAGCCTGTAGGTATCATCCTATTTTTAGGTCTATCTGACATGCTGGTTTGTCAGAAGACTTAAAATATGTGATTCCCAGAAGGCAGCATTGGGGATCCTGCTAAGGGGATTGGCTGCAGCGGCATCCATGTGTGCGCAAAGGACTGTGCTGGAGTGCATTGCACATCCGCTCCAAGGGGAGGGGCGAAAATGGAAAAGCCTTGGCTCCTGGTAGGTGAAGGTGGGTCCAGTGGATGGCCTTCATGCCCAATGGTCTTCCCAGCCTGCTTTCAGTACTCCTCCCATGCTATGAGCGCTCCACTAGATTGTAGATAGAGTGCCAGGAAGAGTCAGCAGTCCCACCCGGGAGGCTCAGAGCCAGGAGGTCGGGCGATCAGTAGTGTGGAGGGAGATAGGCCCACAAGAGGGCAAGGCTTGTGGGGGTGGTTCAGGCAGGATCCAGTCACGCCATGCGACTACACCGAGAGAGTCCAGGTAAGCCAGAGAGAAGGGGAGCATAAAGAAAGTTAACAAAAAAACTAGACAGGAACTCTATTTGATGAAAAACGAAGTTCTGTGTGTAACCCTAGATGGCGCTATCCCAGGGCTACTACCCTGCCTGATTTGCCACTAACAGGTTGAGGGGCCTGGATCCAATGGCGGGTGCCTCCACCCAGAGGTCAGGGTTTGCAATAGTTAAACTAACTTGGTCACAGCCCTCTGGGACACTGCAACCCCCTTTCTTCCCACTAGTGGCCCACACAATATATCAGAATTACCTTCACAGTATAACACTTACCCCCAGGACTGGTTCCGCACTGGGACCTCCTGTGAAATGAGATACAGTGCAACAATCACAGTACAGTACTTTAACATAGACAAATACCTCAGGCAGTATAACTTTGCTGAAACAAGCAGCTCTGATTTATTTAGGGGATATAACAAGGACAGGGGAAATCAGGTTAATTAGCTTATCACTCTAATAATCTACCTATGGCTCTGTGCACAGGCCTTATCCCTATCAGTTACTGTCCCTGGGTACCCAAGCCCTAGTGGCTAGTCCAAACCGTGGCAGCTGGTAGGGCCCTTTCACACAGAGAAAGGAAAATTAAACAGTCAGCAGTACAGTAATTCCATTTGGATTTAATGTGGCAATTCAACAGGGAGCGACCCTGAATTAGTACTCACGACCTCCAAATAAGATAGGGTCCTTCAATGTCAGCAGGGCTCACTTGAGGTACACAAACCTCTTCACACATTTATATAAAAGAAAGCTATACCAGGCAGGCTGCATCTGTATCCCGACCGCAATACTGCACAACCCGGGAGAACACACAGCAGATTCAGTTCCTGACAGACCGAGTGCAATTTTCAGCAATTCTTCCAGTCTTCTACAGGGTGAGCCTGGTTTCTACTCTTCAGAGATCCTTTGATTCTTTTCACAGGACGGATTCAGTCCTAACAAGCTGCAGACCGGAACTCTGGGCCTTACACACGTTTTTGACTAAAACTGCACACTGAAAAGCACAGGGCTCCTTCCTTCTTCACTGCCAAAGCTCAACTGAAACTCCAACCGACAAAACCGGGCTCTTCCTTTGAGTTCCTCCCAGTTCTTGACTGGATTGGCTGTCACTACAATAGACTGCTGCTGTTGGTCCAAAAGGCACTGAAGTCTAAACTACATCTCCCAGAGTCACTGCCCATACAATCCTCTTGTGGCTGGCTCAGATTATGAGTCCAAGTTCTGATTCGTCCAAGGCACCATTTTAGAGCTAGCTTACCCCACACTGATTGGTCCAGTTCAGCAGTTCAAAACTAGAATGGGGAACTAGCAGACACAGTTCTGACTGCAAAGAAAGCAGGTTAGACAAACTGTAATTTTATTATTACTCTAAATAATTTCTGGCAAACAGTTACATCTTTCAGATAGGTTCCCTTTGCACTCCTAGTGACTGCAAAATGAAGTGAATTGGCAGCAGCTCGAGTGGTACTCAGAGAAGCACACAGTCCCCCATACAAACTAATTATGTCTGCAAGCAGACAGCTCTTAAAGAGACAGTACCAGAGGCTCTAAAAACACTCACTGATAAATGGCTTAAATGCCAAACACCATTCAGGCTTGGAGCATTCAAGCAAGCTCCTGGAAGTCTTTTGGGAACCCCCATTTGCAGGGGGTTGCACCCTTCCTGGTTTGGAAAGCTTGACGTCCGCGTCAAGCAAGTACCATAAGTTTCAACTGCAACCATATACATTTGCATTAGGCTCGCATATGTAATCATCAGTCAATATATCATTTTACCAAGAACACATTTCTGAAACATTGCAGTACGTCACACTTTACACAGTATTACATACACATTGTACCATAACTCAAGTTATTACCTCTTGTACATGAAACCTGAAGAGAGGGGCCCTTCCCTATCAGTTACCTTGGGGCTGGATGGGGCAAGGGCACCATACTTAGAGGGCAACACAAGTAACTTGGAGTTAGCACTGATGCTCAGTTTGGGCAATGAGCTCGGGGACACATACACTCCTTTATGGACAACATTGAGAGGCAAGTCCACAGGCCTCCCAAGTGAATCATAACTGAGGTGCACCACAGGCTTTACAGCTCGACCAGTCTTTCTAGGGGAACTGTTATAGTCTCTGCACTCTGAGCCTCATTTTCAGCATTGTCCTCACTTGTCAGGGGAGTCTCTATGGGGGTAGAGAGGCTAGAACTTGGGGCACTTTCAGCTCCAGGAGTTACAGTTTCTGAGTCCACAACATTTGGCTCGCATGGAGAGCTTTCGGACACTGGCAGTGGACTGTCAGGGCACTCAAAATACTCTTGTTCGGTGTATCACCAGTCTGCCCCAATCTATCATTTTCCTCCCTGAAAGCTCAAACAGTTCAACCATGCACAATGATTCCATTTCATCTGATCTGATGCTTTGCACTTCACTTTCTGGGAGCATTGGCTCCAGGGATGAAGCTGGGGGCTTAGACAGTCCAGAAGGCCCAGCTTTGTCTCCAGTATTGACTAGGGATTGCCCAAACAATTGACTCAGTTCGTAAGAAGGATAGTATTCAAAGTCACTCTCACTTTCTTCTGATATGGACTGACAGTCATGCTCAACTGGGACTTGTGGAGGGGAACACTTTAACTTTGCTTCTGTAGGTGCAGACTTTCTTGATCTTTTCTTAGCAGCAGCTCTAGTCACTGGTCCAGAGGGGCATCTTCTGGGGGCTCAGACTCAATCAGGATTTGTCCAATGGGTAAATGATTTCTATGCATTGTTTTTACATCTTTGAATTATTCTCAGGCCTTACTTTGTACACTGGCAGATCATCTAGTTTGCCCACTACAATGTGAGGGAGATGGTGCCATCTGTCAGCAATCTTGTGCTTGCCATGCAGTCCCAGATTTCTTAGCAATATCCGATCTCCCTCCTGGAGTTCCTGTGCTTTCACCTTTTATCATACCTTCTTTGTTGGCCAGATTTCTTTTGGCAGCCATGGTTTGAGCCAGTTGGTACGCATGAGTTAGCTGGGCCTTTAACTTTTGCACATACTGTAAATAGTTGTCAGCTTGAACCCCATCAGGAGAGACCCCAAAACACACATCTACTGGTAGTCGAGCTTTCTTCCAAACATCAGGCGTAGGGGAGAATCCAGTGGCATCACTTTTGGTGCAGTTATAAGCATGTACCAGGGTGCTAATTTGTTGGCTCCATCTAGGCTTGTCCTTTGGGTGCAGGGTGCCTAGCATATCTAGCAAAGTGCGGTTGAAACGTTCAGGCTGTGGGTCCCCTGGGGTGGTAAGGAGTGGTTCTGGACTTTCGCACTCCCCACAGAGAAAGCATCTCTTTGATCAGCGACTCTCAAAGTCTCTCCTTGATCAGAATGGATTCTTTGTGGAGCCCCATAGTGAACAAAAAGTTTTCTACAAGTACTTTGGCCACAGTGGATGCTTTCTGGTCTTTGGTGGGGAAAGCCTGGGCATATCTCGTGAAATGGTCAGTGACCACCAGCACATTACTGATATTTCTTTGATCTGACTCCAAACTCAGAAAATCAATACAGACCAGCTCCATGGGTGCACTGGTGGTGATGTTAACAAGGGGCAGCCTCTGGGGCAAAGCTTTCCTCTGTAAGCAGCGGCTACAAGTTCGAATGTGTTGCTCCACATCAGCCCCATCTTAGGCCAATAGAATCTGGATCTCACCAAGTCAAGTGTTCTGTCTATACCAAGGTGCCCCATGTGGTTGTGCAAGGACCTCAGTACTGAGTCTCGAAGGCAGTGGGCAGCACTAGTTGTTGTTTGTCTACTTGTCCCCTCTGTCTACTGTTTCTCTGTATAACAGTTTATTGATCAGTTTCAACTTAGGACCTTCTTTGTATAACAGTGCAGTTCTCAAATCAGTGGAGCGTAATTTGGACACATCTTTTCCTGCATAGAGGGCTTCTAAAGCTGCTTTGATCATGGGATCGCGGGATTGAGCCCGCCGAATACTGTCATTGTCCAGCTGAGGCAGTGCACCAATGTCTATTGCAGAAAAGTGGCAATAAGCAGCAGCAGGTATGCAATTCTCAGAGGCTCCCAAGCAATCCACCATGCAGTCCACTCGTCCGTGGACATTTGTTCCTCCCTGTCAAACTTCCGGCAGAGTGCCCGAATGTCAGGTTCTGCCAATCGGACCCAATCATTCTGGGGAACAGGCCTCCGGGGAGAGCATCAGCATCTATGTGGTTCAGACCTGCTCGGTATTCGAGAGCATAGTCATATGTAGATAATGCAGAAAGCCACCTATGGCCAGTGGCATCCAACTTAGCTGAGGTCTGCACATAGGTCAAAGGATTATTGTCAGTTTTACTAGTATTTTAGCCCCATACAAGTACTCATGGAATTGGTCAACAATAGCCCACTTCAAAGCTAGGAACTCTAACTTATGTACAGGATAGTTCTTTTCGGATGGGGTCAGGCTTCTACTGGCAAAGGCCACTGGTCTCAGGCCATTCTCGTGCTCTTGGTACAACACAGCCCCAACCCTTGCAAGCTAGCATCAGTGTGCAGGACGTAAGGTTTTCTTGGATCGGCATAGGCCAGCACTGGAGCATGGGTAAGTTGATATATGATCTCATGAAAAGCAGTCTCACAATCAGGAGTCCAGCGGGCCCCAAATACTTCACTTGGATGAAAATACACTCTTTCAGTCTTGAGGGACGCTGACTTTTGGTATTTTTGTGGGTTGGGGATACCCTTGAGTAAGGTTAAGTAAAGGCGGATCACTCTTGAATAGTCCTTGATGAAGCTACCGATAATAACCACAGAATCCCAGGAATCTTTGCAGTTCTTTTAGATTTTTGGGCTGTGGCCAGGTGGTCAAGGCCTCAACTTTACTTGGGTCGGTCTCTATTCCTCGGTGGATACTATGTGTCCCACATACTTTACTGATGTTTGAAAGAATTGACACTTATCAATGGACAGTTTAAGGCCAAAGTCCTCCAGTCGGTCCAATACCTTAAATAATCTGCTTTCATGTTCCTCCAGTGAGCTGCCAAACACAATAACATCATCTAGGTATACCAGGCACCTAGTAAGTTCATGTCCCCACTGCACGCTCCATCAATCGTTGAAAAGTGGCTGGGGCACCTGAAATCCCTTGAGGCATCCTCATGAATTCATAGAAGCCAAGCGGACAGATAAAGGCAGTCTTCTCACGGTCCTCTGGGGCCATCGGGATCTGGTAGTACCCACTGCGGAGATCCAGCACAGAGAACCACTTGCTCCCGTTTAGGCAGTCCAAAGCATCCTGAATGCGGGGCATTGTGTACTGATCGAGGATAGTCCGACGTTTAAGGTGCGATAATCCACACACATCCTTACTGTTCCATTCTTTTTCCTCACTACCACAATGGGGAAGCATAAGGGCTTCTGGATTCTTGTATTACACCAGCAGCTAACATCTCTTGCAGATGCCGTCTCACATCATCTATGTCAGCAGGTGCCAGGCGTCGAGACCTCTCACGAAATGGTCTTTCGTCATGCAGCCGGATATTGTGCTCAGCCCTTGCACGCATCCTACATCCCATTCCTTTAAAGAAAACACCTGGTCTCTCTGGGCAAGCTTCTCACTGATCCTCACTTTCCATTCAGCTGGCAGCGGGAGTCGCCAAATCAAACAAGTCAGGCGTTACCTGTCATTCTTCCTTGAACTCTTGCTGCTGGGTAGCACTGCAGTGTCTGCACAATGCACATTAGCCAGGATGCAACCTCTGTTTACTCGAATGTCTCTTTCAGACACATTATGAACTTGGACCATTACCCTTCTGGCATAAGCATGGGCTCTAGCGGGCAAAATACTAGGCTTGACCAGCAGTCCCTCTGGCAATTTTCCATCGCCTGGTGCATCCAACATTAATATTTTATTCTTAACATCCTTTCTGATACGGACCTCTCCCTGTAAGGTACACTGGGCATTTGGCGCCAGGATCAGAACTCAGGATCCTTCTTCCATACAATTCGACCGGTTCCTCTGGTTCTGTTTTTTCAGCATCTCTCTGTGCCTCATAGGCCTTCTTAATTAAAGCCGAACTCTTAAAGTTCTACTAGTCTTTGACCCCTGTTTTTCATAACACAACTGTGCCAGCCTTCCGAACATATGAGCATTTGTTCCAATCAACAAAGGGACACCATCATACAGTCCAGTGGGGGACACACTAAGGCTAGGTCTCTACTTGTTCGCCACTCCAGCCACGGAGGTGGGGAAAGACAGCCAAATTCGGATATACCCAGAATAGGGTAGGCCTTCTCACTTAACCCCCATACATGCAGTCCTTCTAATGGTTGTAAGGGTACGCCTGACAAATGCTTCTGATACCAATCCTGGAACATAATTGTACTTGGGAGCCACTGTCTAATACAGCTCTTGTAGACACTCCATTCACCTTTACAGTGGTCTCCATGGAGGGACCCACTATTCTGGACCAGTCTGGAGAGGCGGTAGTGGGGGCCTGGGCAACTGACCTTGCCACAAAAGGACGTGAATTAGCATTTTGGTGCCCTCACTGGGATCATGTGTGCACCTCTTAACCACTGATTTCTTCTCCAAGCTCTCCTTGTAGCCTATATGCAACTTTGTCAGTGTCTTTTGGGGACTGGCATTCCTTTCATGTGCCCATCTTTCCCACAATTATAGCAAAACATACTTTCTGGAGTTTGAGCTGGCCGAGGCGCCACACTGGGAGCCAGGGCGGGGTATTACTAACTGGAAACCTGGGTGCCATCTCTGTCTGCGGCGTGATAAGCATTTGGAGACATCTCGTCAGTTTCTCCACTTCCATGGTCAAGGAATTGAGTTTGGAGCTGTTATCAGCAGGAGATACATGGGTGGGTACCCCACCCCCATAGCAGATGCAGTCGGATATAGGTCAGGGCCTGACTTGCAGGCGTGGCCTTCATAAAGGGACTGTTTTTGAATTCGGATCTCTCTCAACAGTTCGCCCCATTGTGGCATATCTTTTCCTTGTCAGAGCACTCATTGACTGTCAACCCTCTGCCCCTGAACTTCACTTGATGGGTCACCCTCAGTCACTGGTCGAGCCACAGCTGTTGGTGCAGGTACCTCCGAGGTCGCCTTTTCTCAACTCCTCGAATTTCTCTCATTAACTCATCATAGGAGGGTGGGGATTCAGTCGATTTGCCAGGCGTAACTGAAGCAACAGCAGTTCTGAGAAGGGGGCAGACTTAAGGATTCTGTCCAGTCTGGTTCGGTCCAGTTCAATCGCTGGCAAACTACCCTTTCTGAGGCATTCTTGCAACAATTTTTCCAGCCGAGAGACATACACAGACAACAACTCCCTTGGTACTGTTGTGCATTTCTTACTCTCCACCATAGGTCCTCATCAGAATCTGGGCTCCCCATACATTCTCCAAGGCCTCAAGATAGGCCTGTGCAGTCGCTTCAGGGTTACTGGCCCGTTTAGCACGGATGGTAGCCAGGGCAGGACCCGGAGGCTCACTAACCTCTTTCGCTGGCCTCCGAGCATTGCCATTCTAGCACTTGGGGGCAACATAGTCTATCCAGGTCTCCCAGTCATCCTCCCCTTGGGGTGGGGAGGTGCCAGAGAAGATCCTCAACCTTGGTAAGAGTCGTGACTAATGGCAGGTGCAGAAATAGGAGTCTGCATTGGTTCAGCCACCATTACGGGCACTGGAGCAGGAGAGGGTGTTGGGGAGGAACACCCCAGGTGGCAAGAATAGTTTCTTCAAGTCCTCCACAGTTTTCCCTCTCCCAGCAACCATTCAGCAAATTTCTCCTCAAAAGTTTCAGATAGTGGTGGGGCTGATTCCCCGGTCTTTACTGTCCTTAGTTATCACTCTCCAAGCAGTGAGGGCTCTCTGGGGTAATGGTCTGTGGCACTTTGGAGCTATCTATGGGATCCTTAAACTCTACTAGGGCCAGGAAAGTGTGGGTGAGCAGATTAGCATGCCGACCCACCACCACAGGGTTTTGTAAACCTTCCACCTTGGAAAGTACTCCCTGCACAGTGTCCGTATTGATACCCAGGGGATGTCCAGGATAAGCATAGCATTTTGGGGGTCGATCTCCTCCCAGTACACCACTCCACCAGCCGTGCACAGCCACTTCTGTCGGGTACCCATTTTTTCTTAACAGTGGTTCTGAATATGGCCACTAGAGGACACACAATCCCAGCGGTGAGCCTCCAAGATGTAACCCCTAGATGGCGCTATCCCAGGGGCTACTACCCCTGCCTGATTTGCCACTAACAGGTTGAGGGCCTGGATCCAATGGTGGGTGCCTCCACCCAGAGGTCAGGGTTTGCAATAGTTAAACTAACTTGGTCACAGCCCTCTGGGACACTGCAACCCCCTTTCTTCCCACTAGTGGCCCACACAATATATCAGAATTACCTTCACAGTATACACTTACCCCCAGGACTGGTTCCGCACTGGGACCTCCTGTGAAATGAGATACAGTGCAACAATCACAGTACAGTACTTTAACATAGACAAATACCTCAGGCAGTATAACTTTGCTGAAACAAGCAGCTCTGATTTATTTAGGGGGATATAACAAGGACAGGGGAAATCAGGTTAATTAGCTTATCACTCTAATAATCTACCTATGGCTCTGTGCACAGGCCTATCCCTATCAGTTACTGTCCCTGGGTACCCAAGCCCTAGTGGCTAGTCCAAACCGTGGCAGCTGGTAGGGGCCCTTTCACACAGAGAAAAGGAAAATTAAACAGTCAGCAGTACAGTAATTCCATTTGGATTTAATGTGGCAATTCAACAGGGAGCTACCCTGAATTAGTACTCACGACCTCCAAATAAGATAGGGTCCTTCAATGTCAGTAGGGCTCACTTGAGGTACACAAACCTCTTCACACATTTATATAAAAGAAAGCACTATACCAGGCAGGCTGCATCTGTATCCCGACCGCAATTACTGCACAATACCCGGAGAACACACAGCAGATTCAGTTCCTGACAGACCGAGTGCAATTTTCAGCAATTCTTCCAGTCTTCTCAGGGTGAGCCTGGTTTCTACTCTTCAGAGATCCTTTGATTCTTTTCACAGGACGATTCAGTCCTAACAAGCTGCAGACCGAACTCTGGGCCTTACACGTTTTTGACTAAAACTGCACACTGAAAAAGCACAGGGCTCCTTCCTTCTTCACTGCCAAAGCTCAACTGAAACTCCAACCGACAAAACCGGGCTCTTCCTTTGAGTTCCTCCCAGTTCTTGACTGGATTGGCTGTCACTCCAATAGACTGCTGCTGTTGGTCCAAAAGGCACTGAAGTCTAAACTACATCTCCCAGAGTCACTGCCCATACAATCCTCTTGTGGCTGGCTCAGATTATGAGTCCAAGTTCTGATTCGTCCAAGGCACCATTTTAGAGCTAGCTTACCCACACTGATTGGTCCAGTTCAGCAGTTCAAAACTAGGGAACTAGCAGACACAGTTCTGACTGCAAAGAAAGCAGGTTAGACAAACTGTAATTTTATTATTACTCTAAATAATTTCTGGCAAACAGTTACATCTTTCAGATAGGTTCCTTTGCACTCCTAGTGACTGCAAAATGAAGTGAATTGGCAGCAGCTCGAGTGGTACTCAGAGAAGCACACAGTCCCCCATACAAACTAATTATGTCTGCAAGCAGACAGCTCTTAAAGAGACAGTACCAGAGGCTCTAAAACACTCACTGATAAATGGCTTAAATGCCAAACACCATTCAGGCTTGGAGCATTCAAGCAAGCTCCTGAAGTCTTTGGGAACCCCCATTTGCAGGGGTTACATGGTGCCCATGGTGAGCTGTGTGTTATGATGGCAGGAAAAAGGAACTGAAGTGCGTTATATACCAGCACCATCACTGGCATCCCAGACCCTAAAAGTTTTGGTTCCTGCATGGACCTAGAATGCGTCTCTATGGAGGAAATGACTAAAATGATCCAGGAAACTCAACATTTAAACATAACTTTAAGAGCTAGTAGAACCAAAAATAGCATACAGGAAAATGTAACAAATTTTAAGTAGTAGTCCCTTGTAACTTTTTATTGTTGACATATTTTTCTTTTCCTTTGCTTATTAGAATGTTTTCTATGCAGTGGTATCATGCTCGACATGTAGAACAGCACTCTACCTGGCAGCTGACATATTTAGTTATATTCCTCCCACTAGAAGAAGAAGAAGAAGAATCAGCATTTATACAGTGCTTTTCATACACAGTATCCCAAAGCGCTTTACAAGCAATGCTAGACTGGTAGTGAAGTGACTGAATGTGTGGTGGCGGCAATATCGCACATCATCACCCACACACAGCCTGGATAATTACATGAACCAGTTTATGGGAAGGGAATGTTGGCCAGGACACCGGAATGTTCCTGCTCTTTGTGAAGAGTGCCTTGGGTTCTTTTACTTCCCCTGGACACCCACCAGGACAACACTACATCTTCAGCATTGTGACCTCACTGATAGTGACATCACAGGTGACTGACATGGCAGCTACTGAGTGGCTCTTCCTGAGCAGCTGTGATGTCATAATCAGTAAGGTCACAATGCCAGTACATAATTTTATTACCAACACCAACTAGGCATAATGGGAGGAACAGAGCTAGATATGTCAGCTACTATGCAGGGTACTGTTCCACACATCACATCTACTAACATCAGGTAAAAAAATTTCTAATTGACCAACATCGGGTAAAAAATCTAATTGATCAAAGGAAAAGAAAAGTACCTCAGATAGAAAAGGTAATAGTCAACCACTTTTAAAAACCAATATTAGTTTTAAGCAGTACACTAGCTCTTTAAATATGATAGTTTTAAGTATTTAATGACAGTAGTTGCATAAGTCAAAACATACTGTACCTTCAAAGTTATCATTTTCCCACAACATCTCGAGCATGTACATCGATGGTACAGATTGTCATTATTTTCTGTCTATCTCCTTTTGACAAATTTCCAATTAGTAATGTAATCAGAGTGTTCAGCTGAGTAACCTACAACAGAATAAACTTATTTATGTCAATGATATACTTTAAATAAATAAAGCATTTATTAATTAATAATAGAGATAATTTCTATGTAATTTGCTTTGGTAATAAAATTATGTACTCAAGAGCAGACAGCCAGCGACTACATATCTCTGCTGGAAAAGAATGCTGATCATTTGCAGGATAATATGCATAAAAACTTTTATTGCACACCAGAGCATCAGGTACACAGATGAACCATGTCCCTCCCTCAAACAGCCAAACGTTTGCACCAAACCTCACGCTTTTTCAAGGCCTTCGGTGTGCAATACAAGTTTTTATGCATATTATCCTGCGAATGATCAGCATTTTTTCCAGCAGTGATGTGTAGCTGTGCTGCCGCCTCTCTGAGTGAGTACACATTTGCATTTTTGGCTCCTGTCTTGCTTAGTAGCCACCTGTTTCTGGTGTAAATTATGTACTGGCACACAAACCTGCTTTTTGTAGTAATCTTTTAATTGCATTTTCATAACCTTCCTCCAGCCTTGCGAATGCAATGCCAACTTCCGTAGTCCACCAGATCTGAGTGCACGCTTAGAGCAACCTCAAAATAAAAGAAAGATAACATATCTGTTGTTGTTCTCACACTATAATACTGTATTTGAAATAAACAATTCCATTACCAATCATTTAAACATGTTTACTAAGTAAGAGATATGGTATGACAGAATGGGATTATGTTGTGTTAATGTATCAAGTGGTAGGTTGGAGTCCCGAGCTTGAAAGGTGAGGGACTTCAACAACATGAGGTACAGTAACACAGCATACTCCCTCCTTGTCATGCCTTATTCCACTTATAAAATGTTTAGTAATGTTAGTTTTCTAGCAGTTTATAAGTGTTGTAATTTGGTGCTGTATCTTTAGATGGCTGCCTTCAGGGCGTTCCATAATTAGATATGTGACATAGGTTAGGTTGCAGCTGGCAGGCTACACTAGCTGCGTGTAGTTGCACTGCAAAGGAGTGGGTTATTCTTTGCTTTAAATAGGTATTCCTAACTTTTAACTTCCTGTACTTCCCGTGTGATCTGTGAGGCTAAACTGGAAGCCTGCACTGTGCTTCCTGTTCTGTCCATGTGATCTGAGTCACACTTGGTAGCTTAGGCTAGTAATTAGATGGCATGTCACCTCACTCTGGAGCACTGCTGGGGTAGCTAAGTTTCAAGAAGGTAGATAGACTGAGATGTCCTTTGTTCCTAGGTATGTAGATCTTTTATTACCTTTTTTTAGAGCAATGTTTGTAGATGTTTAGTTGATGGTTTTGCAATCTACAGTATGTATGCATGTTTCTTCTGCTGTGTAGAATCATAATTTTGAAATACATTTTGTATTTTATTAGGTATTTAAAATGTTTTTCTTGTATGAGTGGTTGGATGGATTTCCTTTACAGTTTGTGATTATTGAGCAATTTTGCTGGGGGTCATTTTTTATTTGCATAATTTTTATTTTGCGATTGCTGTTGTTTGATTTGCATTCTGGTCTTCTTGACCCTGAGGATATGTAATTAGCATATTAACCTCTTTGACCCCAACTGGTTGTGCTCTTGATTAATGTGTCCTTATCATGTCTTCTGAGCACGGGGATATGTAAGAAATAAGGCAACATGGAGGGGATTACTATGTTAATGTACTGAATGGTAGGTTGAAGTCCCAACCTCAAAAGGTGAGGGACTTCAACTAACATTATGGTACATTAACATAGCATAATCCCCGATGGAACTGCCTTATTCCACTTAGTGTTTTTAACAGAATAGTAGTGATATAGTTTGGTGCTGTGTCTTTAAATGACTGCCTTCAGGAATTAGCATAATGAAATATGTGGCAGGGATTAGGCTGTGGCTGGTATGCTCACTAATTAATGTGGTTGCACTGCAAGGGCGTGTTGTTTTATTACTTTAAAAGGTATTCTGACTTTTAGCTTCCTGTGCTTCCTATGTGATCTGTGAGGCTACACAAACCTTTGGCTGTGCTTCTTGTTCTTTCCATGTGATCAGAGTCACACCTGATAACCTAGGCTATTAATTAGATGTCATAAGACCTCATTCAGGTGCAACGCTAGGCAGCTGAGATTCAAGAAGAAAGTTTGAGCTGTCCTTTGTTTCTAGTGTGAAGCACACATTAAGCATGGGGCTTAATGTTTAGCTGCCACCCCTTTAAGATCACTTAGAACCTGCTTGTATCTAATTGTTGCACTGCCTGGTAGTGCCATGTTGGTCTGTCAGTCAGAAATTGTCAGTCTGGGGCTAGACCTCATGAAGAGAACAACTGCAGTACAGCAAATAAACCTGCTTTATTCTTTATTTTATGCATCCGTTTAGTCATTTACGGTCCAGATGGGGTCCTCACCAGCAGCACCTGCAGCAACCAAAGGTCTGGCAAACAACAGAGAAGGTAAGGGGTCTTTTAGTGGTGGACCATACAAAAAATGCCACACATGGTGGAGAATGCTGACCCTTCTTCTGTCCAGACCCCATCTCGCGTTACCTGCGTCGCTGGGTACCCCAAAGTCCTCACTCCAGTATGCTTGAACAGTCTGAATGTTAATGTACACACAGCATTTGCTGCAGAGAAGAAACAATGAACTGTCTCCTGAACTATGTACAGCAGCCTGCAGCCTCCCTAACATCGTGACTGTGAGAAAAAAATAGAAACAAAATTTTGTTCAGCATTGCTAGCCAGCTAAACAAATGGACTTTGAGCAAATTACTTTTTCCCAGCCTAGAGCACCATGAAGCTGTAGACTGTAACACCCCCAGCTCTCACCTCGTGGTAAGGCCTGCAGGAAGCCTCTCCTTGCTCAAGCTGCACTCACGGAGCCAGACTGGCCTGCTACCTCCCTAACAACTGCAGCATGCTCCTGAAACCAGTCGAGCAGCAAATAAAACAGCCTCTCAGCCCTCCTATGATCCACTGCTCCACTCACCTGACCTACTGTACCAGCTGCTCACTGACAGAACTGCGGCTTTCCTCAGGCTCCTCCACTGCAAAATGGGCGATCCGCTCCCACACTTGGACCTTCTGCCTCACCCCAAGCAAGCCGCTCAGCTTTTTGCCCCGACTCACCAGAGGCCTCTCGACCCTCCAGCTTTGCTAGCCAGCTCCACTATCGGCCACTCCACAAGCACGGCCACAAACTTGAGTGCTCCCCACAACTGCAGCTCAGTTGGCCTCTCCAAAGGACCGCTACAGCTCTCCCACTCCAACAACACAAACCGCCCATTCCAAAGTAAAATAAAGAACTGCAAACAGGGCGTTTCTGCTCTCCAACTCTCCAAGCTGCAAAAATAAGCTGCCTCTTGGGCATGCTACAAAAGGCCCTTCAACAAATCAGGACTGCAACAAGGGCGATCCGCTCTAAAAACCAAGTAAGCGGCTCACTGGGGACAGTATTTGCAAACAGCCATAAAAAAAAAAAAAAATGTGCCCACACTAAGCAGTAAATAAGTAAACCAGACAGACGGAAATTACATCAGTAAAGTAAGCACATCAGAAGCTTGCAGCAAGGCACAGTATAGTGATCAGGGGCAAAAGACAATAAAGCGGAGGAGCCCAAGAGATAAATCACCTGGTGGCAGAACATAAAACACACAGGAGAACAACCTAGGAAAAAAAAACAAAGAAAAGGCAAAGTGGGCAGCAAGCAAATACATATAACATTCCCCAGCACTTTCAATCACCACAAAAAAGCCCGCCATTTTCCTGTCAGGGTTGGGGAAGAAGCTCAACAATGCGGCAATCACCATTTCGAACATTGCTGAGCAGCCAGGCAGCCTCGTGGAAGAAATCCTCCATCTTGAACACAGCAAAAACAACAGGACAGGAAGTGAACCTTGACCCCTTGCTGGTGGCCATCTTGCTACAGTCAGGCAGTCAAAATCCCACAGGAACTGCATGTCACAGTTCAGTGGCCATCTTGGGAAGGGCACAAATTGACCTCACTCCATTGAAAACAATGAGATTCCTATTGAAATGAATGGACACTGTAATAAAAAGCTGATTTTTGCCACAAAACCTTTATTTAAATAACAAACAACACAGAACTGAGTGGGAAGTTCTTTATTAAGACGTCATTGATGAACCTTGCTACAAAATGTGTACTTCTGTCTACAAAAATAATTTTTGCTCGGCACTTCATCTACAACTCGCGTCCTGTCTCCTGCATGATGGCAACTCCTTCTCACCCGTACGACCTTAGCTCAGTGAAACGAAGCTCATCTCCAACCACAATGTCTGACGACGACACAGATATGGGCGCTGGAGCATCCGAGTCCTACCTTCAGCCACCTCAAGGGCCTGGGGCTACAAAATTGAAACTATCCCATATGACATCCAGCCTCCATTTCTGTTCAAGGAGCACCAGCTATGCAAGCTATTCAAAACGACTTGGCCTACATTAAAGCCATTTCATCACAGTCCACGGTCCATACCAGCCTACAACCAGTACCCTTCTCAGCCTTGCCTCCGAAGATGCTGTTGACTGGCTGGAACACTTCAAGCATGGATTTCTTTCAATAGTTGGACTGACTCCTTGAGATCTCAATGCCTTGCACTTGCTTCTGAGAGGACTGCCATTTCCTGGTTCAACGCACTTCCAGACCAAGTCAAAGCAGATGCTGCCACACTGTATGCAACCTTCAAAGCTCATTTTCTCCAAGCACACCCACCCTGGTTATTGGAGCAACAGCTGTGGGATGCACTATGCAACCCTCGGAATCTCTCGAAGCCTTCATTGTGGACATTGAGACCGATGCAAATGCCTACAGAAATCAGAGAAAGATCAAGTAACAGCCTTTGTCCGGGGATTGCCTCCTCAATTTCGCACCTATGTCATACAGCAAAAGTCAACCACCTGGACAGACACTATCCAGCTGCTTGGCTAGCTCAAGTTCACTTCAATATTCCAGTCTGCGGTGCTCAGGCACCCCAAACCTCACAACTGGCTGCACTTGCCACATGTGTCCAACAGCAACAAGCAATGATTGACAAGCTTATTTCTACTGTCAATACCTTACACATCAGCTCAACTGCCTCTGCGGCAAATCCTAATGCTATGCAACCACCTGATAGCAACTGGATCCACCTCCACCTTCTCGAGAGCCAGTGACTTGCCAGTGGTGTGGATTCAGGGACACACTGCGCTGTCTGTCGAAAGTTAAAATATTACCACAGGATGCAAGAGGGACCACAGACGCTCACCACAGCACAATCAACATGATAACCACAACTACTCCCAGGATCAGGAAACTGAGCGCCGCCCAACAGACTAGGGGCTTTTGTTGGGCAGGAGAACACAGCAACTGACCGCCCTCTGACTCTCGCAATTCAAACAAAACACTTCCTCCAACTGCGAACTCTGGCACTCTCACTTCCTGGAGCAAAGGTACCTGTCATCCGATCACCTCGTAGCAAACTATGTACAGTACTTTCTCAAAGCTCACAAAGCCATCCAGACTTTGCCTCAAGCAAACTGTCGCTGGATCCTCAGAGGCAACTCGCAGCTATAGACTCAGACACTGTGCCTCCTCAGTCGGAAAATGGTTTTGATTGCCAAGATTTGAGGTGAACCACTTCCACACAGGTGTTGTTGGCATCATCACAGGATCCCTGCACTGCATTACGTCAGGTCTCCTTCCGGAAATACCTTATCAGCAGTGCAAGATGGTGCAGTCTTCAAAAATGCTGCAACTTCACAGATGAGCCAGTGGTCATTTCAAAGGATGCCAACATTGGAAAGTTTGTCTGCTTGTCTTCAGGAACCAGCTCCATCTCATGCAAGAACCTCAGCCTGGTTCCACCAACTCTACTCCTGTCAATACTATAACGACCACTCCAACTTCAACAGAGTTGCTCCTCAGTCAGCATCTATCCTCTTCCAAACTTACAGCATCTCCAACAGAAAAGCAACAACTTTTGCAATTCCTGGAAAATTACCAGGATGTCTTTGTTGGTTCAGATAACAAGCTTGGATGCTGTGATATCCTGCAACACACCATTGAAGTACAGCCCAACCAGAAACCAATCCATCAGCGAGCCTACAAAGTGGGACATAAACAGAAACAAGCCCTCGAGGACATAATCAAGACATGCTTGACCAGGGCACAGTCGAAGAATCTACAAGCCCCTGGGGTGCACCTTGCTTGCTGGTGGTAAAAAAACAAAGGTATCGTTTGTGGTAGACTACAGAAAACTCAATGCCTACATGGTGCAGGATGCTCATCCCTTGCCTACAATCGAAGATGCCTTAGAGAGTCTTGGTGCGTCAGTCCTGCTTACTTCACCACTCTAGACCTTCAGAGTGGTTCTATCAAATTTCCATTGATCCAGCTTCTGACCATATACAGCATGGCGCTGCCACTTGGGACTTTTCCAGTTCAAGCGTCTGCCTATGGGTCTTGTCAACAGTCCAGCCACATTTCAATGTGTTATGGAAGCTGTACTACATGGGTTGTCTTGGAAATCTTGCCTAGGCTACCTGGATGATGTACTGTCTTCAGCAGAACTTTGCCAGAGCACCTCCAACATCTCCAAGAAGTGTTCGAATGTCTCAGACAAGCCAATCTCAAGCTTCACCCAGAAAAGTGTTGTTTTGCACAGCATCAAATTCTTTACCTGGGACACGTGGTTACCTCTCAAGGCATCTCTCCAGATCCAGACAAGCTCTCAGCAGTCAAAGACTATCCAGAGCCTAACAATCTCAAAGACCTTCGAGCATTCCTGGGCTTGTCTGGCTACTACCAAAGTTCATTTACAACTACGCCAAGATTGCAGCAGCTCCATATACGCCCTCTTCCAAAGGATGTGACTATAATTGGACTTCTGAATGTAAAGGGGCCTTTGACACCTTAAACAAAAACCTAATCTCTTCTCCAGTATTACACCTAAGGTTGACCAACCATTCAAGCTCTACTCAGATGCTAGTTCCTTTGCAGTGGGTGCTGTGCTCTGTCAAATTTAAGATGGAACAGAGCGAGTTGTCTCCTATGCTGGGCACTCTCTTTCCTCAGCTGAGCAGAACTATGGCATCACAGAGAAGAATGTCTAGCTGTGGTATCTGCCGTGAAAAATAGGAAAATTACGTACCTACCGTAATTCTTGATCTTCTCTTGTATCTTCACCATTCATTACTTACTGGGTGTGGCTTGAGGGCCGATCCGCGAAACTTTTTTTTTTTTTTTTTTAAAGTTGCCTAACTTGGCCCCTCGAGAGCGACGTCATGCGTCATGCGAGGGCGGCCAAGAAGCGACTGACCCTCCTCCAACTCAGTTCTGTGAGCCGGAGAGGCAAAAGTGAAAGCAGAAAACATAGATAGCGAGGCAAGATAGCCGAGGATAGCAAAAAGGAAGAATGAACTGAAAAGGAATAAGCCGATGGAGGAAGGACAGAGGAGATAAGAACATCCCTAGCCTAGGGAATGCAGGGCCTCCTCTACCTGGGCGACTCTAGGAGGAGAATGAGTAAGGAAATGAGAAAATAGAAGAAGAGAAGAAAGAAGAGAGAGATGGGATGTTGAAGGGACCAGAAGGCCCATGAGCATAGTTAACTTGTGCTGAAGGCTCGACTAAAGGGGAAGCAAGAATCCCGGAGATAGAGCTGAAAGAAGGTTCACGAACCCGCTAGACAGACTCAGGAGGGCATAGTCCTCATCTTCAACATGCCATTGTTCTTGACACCCCCTCCGGCTCCTGGCAGGGAGGGCCTTTAAGTGGAGGACAGCCGAGGAGGAAGAATAAAACCCAGCAGCATGAGAGCTGCTCAGGGTTTAGAAATAGAAATGTGCTCTTCAGGCGTTTCAAGACAGAAATGGGACTCAGACTGACTGGCTAAGGCCGCCAAGGCTTAGGCTGGCTAAGATTGGATATGGTCAGCAGAGGTTCTACTGTAAAATTGTCCAGGAGGACATTTAAAGGGAGAAACCACTAGCAAAACAGCGAGAAGGATAGCTACCTTCTCATTTGCCTTCTTGTTTGATTTCTCCATTTTTTTTTTTACAGATAAAAATATTATTTTTTTTTTTTTTTTTTAAGTAGATGCATGACCCAGATACCAAGATGCCTATAGCAGTCGGAGAGAGTTCCTCAGCACCTTTTTTTTTTTTTTTTTAAGAGAAAGGAACAGATGTACTCTCTGCAAGGTAAGAATAGAGGGGAATCAGATTTCAGGGCAACTATCTGAACACGGGATTGCAGGATCAAAACTGAATAGCCTGAGCCAGGCAAAAAAAACCCAGAGAGGTATCTTGCCATAAGAATAGCAAAGAGATAGTTATTGCAGTCTGATCGCCAATGCAATCCTGAAATGGCCTAAAGATCTTGAGTAAGTAATTTTTCTGGATTTAGAACCCCTCAAGAAAGATCTTTTTTTTTTTTACTTTTGTCTTTTTTTTTTTTTTTTAAATTTGAAGGAATTTTCCCTATATTTTATATAAATGCAGAGAGAGGAAGAGAGGGAGGGTGGAGAAGCCACAGGAAGGGGCACTGAGGGATGGTGGGCGGGTAAATGAATGAGAAGATACAAGAGAAGATCAAGAATTACGGTAGGTATGTAATTTTCCTATCTTCCATGTCAATCTTCACCATTCATTACTTCCTGGATGATACCAAGCTCCTCTTCCCCTGGAAGGAAGAGGCATACCCTGAGGGAACAAGACCCCCAGCCTTCTGCTGGTGAGAACAGAAGGAGAAGACCTGGCTTATTCAGAAAGCCTAAGAGGAGAAGAGCTAGGAGGTGCCTCCCGAGGACGAGGAGAGCGGAGGGAGCCCTGTAAAGTCTCCTAGCTCTGGAAGAAAAGACGGGTCACCCGAGGTGGAGCGAATCACCCTACACTCGGGCCAGGGGTGACAACCTGGAAAGACGGGCCATGCCGTCCGCCTGATGCAGATCGCTGTCCCATTGTAAGCCTGGAAGCCACCTATTGGCGCTAGATGCCCTGGCTTGGTGTCTTGCCAGCCCAGGCACGACCGGAGAGGGCAACGGCTTGTCTGGTTTCTCCATATCAGGCATAGATGCCAGCTGGGACATCATCGACCACAGATGCCGGTTGTAGGCAGTGTGGTGAGCCTGATGTGATGCAATACATGCACTCGCACGAGCAGAAGAGAAGCTCTTAGCCCCCAGCGGTCGAACTGGAGAGAGAACCGAACCGTGGGCGGTCGCATGCCAGGCAACGGCGCCCAGAAGGAGTATCCAGGTATACCAAACCTGAGGACGGGTTGGAAGGAACCTAAGACTCAGAGGGGCACAACACCTACGCTGGCAGTCCGCCGGGGCTGGGAAGAAGCGGCAGGGGACTGCCATAACCGGATAGACGCCTCCTGGAAGGGATAGGCCAGGAAGGTACCACCAGATGCTGGGCACTAAATTCACCAAGGAATTCTATAGCGTCTCCCGTTCGGTATTGTCTCTTCGACGTGAGGAACCGGAGATCCCTCACCATCCTCAGAGAAACGCTGATATTCAGTGAAATCAGCATCGGAGGACAGATGAGAGGGGTTCCTCTCCTCGAGGAGGGAGACGAGGATGATGGGGAACTGGAATGCCCAGAGGATTCCTGCGGCGGTGGGGAGAGTCAAAAGACCCGCCATGCATTACCTAACGTATGAGGGGAAGGCCGCAGAACCCTTGAACTGCTCCCAGGATAACGGACCAGAGGGGCCGACATGGCCTGGGAGTGGGGTGGTGAAGGCAGAGAGATGGAGAGGGGCACCTCCGCGGAGCAACTGCTTTCTGCAGGGCTCTGGAATCCGGGAAAGGAGCCCTGGAAAGGGGATCCCGGATATCAGACCAGGCCGTAGAAACGGAACTCTGGGAAGCGAGCCTGGAAGAGCCCTGGGGAGAACCTCCTGTGACGACGCGGGACTGCATGGATCAGAAGGGCAGTCCGACAAGCGCTGCCAAGGACACCCTAGAACCCTGGAGGGAGGCGAGGCTCTGCACTTGACTCCTGGCCACCCCTGAGGTGGCCAAGGAGACCGAGCAGCAGACCCTGCCTCGACCCTCGGACTCTGAGAGGGGCCTCCTCCTCGACCACAGCGTCCCCTGTCCCTAGAGAGTGACAGCACCTGCAGGTAGCTGTCACTGGCCTCCAGAGAGGAAGCCTCCCCGCGCCACCCACCGCCTGCCCCCAGGGGCTCCCGCCACCCCAGCCGGGAACCCCAGGAGGCGGCCGAAAGGGGACAGAGGGAGGTCCGCTGACCGCCTGGCACCTCTAGCCACCGGGACCCAGACTCGAAGAGTGGGGTGCCAGGATGGGTCCACGTCTGAATCATCACCTCCGAGGAGGACGAGACCAGCGGACCTCAATGCTGGCCACCCTAGGGGGTCCACGGGCCGCGAACGCCCCGGTATCATGAGGCGCCGCCGCCTCCTCATGCCGGTAGCCGCCAGGCCCAGCTTCCACCCCCACAGCACCGCCAGCGCCACCGCCCTGGAGAAGGACCAGGCCGGCCTGGGTCAGGCGGGCCAACAAACGCCCTGTCCAGTAAACGTGAACGCGCCCAAGGCCCAGCGACACTTCGATCACAAAGCGCCCGCGAGCAGTGCAGGACACAAAACGGAAAGAGAACCCGTCACGATCACCGGCACGAGCAGCGCCAGGATCCAGAAAGGCGCCCGGCGGCGTCGAGGGTCCACCGAGCAGAGCCCAAAGACAAGGGGGCCTGCGCACGGGAGAGCCTGCACCTCGAAGAGGTGACTGCCGAGGCGGTGTCGGCGCGCAGGCCAGGAGGGACTACGACGCTCCCGACACCGCAGAAGGGCCTCCTCCTCGGCAAGAAAGGCGAGGAGACCCCTCCTCCTCAGACCGTATAGGCCGGGAGGGACCCGGAGAGCCTAGAGACCTTACCTGAGAATCCCTTGAGCGATGCGTCCCCGCAAGGTCAGCGGAGCTTTGCGAGCTTGAACGCTGCGGACTTCGAGGGCGGCGGTCCATGGAGAAACAGGCGTCATGCGAATCCATGTCATGGTTGGGTTCCAGGCAAGCGACGACAAGCGTCATGCGTCCGAGGCGGAGAAATGCCGGCCACAGTAACACCGCGCACAGGCGCGGCCGTCTTGAAACACGTTTAGCTCGGACCGGACATAGCAGCGAAATCAACAAGAAAAAACAGTAGGAAAAACACCCGCGCCGCTTAGAAAGAAAAGAACGGTTCACCGATCGGGCGCCGAGTGTGTGGAAAGAGGAGTCGCTGACGAGTGGAGAATGGACGCCCGAAAACAGGTGCTGCCTCGACGGCGGGAGAAACAGAACTGAGTTGGAGGAGGTGGTCGCTACTAACGGCCGCCCCTCGCATGGCGTCGCTCACCGAGGCGGGGCCGTTAGGCAACTTTTAAAAAAAAAAAAGCTCCTGTGACGGGTGCGCCTCCGGCTTACACCCAGGAAGTAATGAATGGTGAAGATTGACAAGGGAAGATCTGACTGTTACCTTGCTACTCCTCCTTTACAGCTATCGTTGATCACTCTGCCCTCAGATGGTTATTTGAAATGAAGGAGCCAGTAGGCAAGTTCAGCTCAATGGATCACCATGCTGCAATCCTACAACTTTGAAATTCAATACAGACCAGGTCGAGTTCACTCAAATGCTGATGGTGTAAACCGCAGATGATATCCTCTGCATCCTCCTCAACAGATGGCCGAATCCTGTTTACAAGCTCTTCCCTTCCATGCCACGGATGTGCTTCCTATGGACACTCCTTCAACACCTCAAGCTGCTTTGCTGCTACCAACTGCCTGCTCAGAGAGACACACAAATCCTCAGTTACTACAAGCAGCTAAACAGCTTCTCATCTCCTCTGCATCTGATCTGTCCCTGGCAACTGTTACAATGCAACAAAGAACTGACACTCAATTCTACGGACATCATCACCTACTTAGAGTCTGAGCGTTACATAACAAAAGCAACATCGCCAAGATGTACTTTTCCTTGCTTCACAATACTTCCTCAATGACGGTGTGCTCTTTCACATTTGAACCAAGGAAGGCAAGGGTCATCGCACAGATAGAACT
Organism: Neoceratodus forsteri; assembly: GCA_016271365.2. Classification (NCBI taxonomy): domain Eukaryota; kingdom Metazoa; phylum Chordata; order Ceratodontiformes; family Ceratodontidae; genus Neoceratodus; species Neoceratodus forsteri. Next base: position 260,301,871 of record JADMNL010000024.1, read on the forward strand.
CACGTGCAGCTAGTTGTGCCAGCCTCTCATCCCTCAGGTTCTTCTCTCCCTCATGCCTCTCCACTCTCTGGAGGTTCATACTTAGGTTCATACTTAGAACTGTAGATGTACAGAAGGCATAGCCCATATTAGTACATCTCCAGAAATCTGGAAGTGTTTACATTTTGTGTAATAAACATTTGTCCAAATTAATTTTAAAAGTAATAGGATTATCTGTGTCCAATAAAACCTTTGGTAGTGAATTCCAAATTGGCATTATCCTTTGTGTAAAAAATTACGTCTAATGTCATTTCTGGGATATGTTAGTAATAACTGATACTTATGGCTTTCTAAGGTTACAACCCCTGATATTAAATGATAGTCCAAGAAGTGCCATAAGCTCTTTACCCTTTAACAAATTAAACATAGACAAGAGATCACCACTTGTTCTTCTCTGTTCCAGGTAATACAGACCTAGTTCTTGAATTCCTGTTTAGATGTCTTGCTTTGCATTCCGTCAATCATTTTGGTAACCTATCGTTGGATCCTCTAATGCATTTATATCTCTCAAGAAAGGGACTCCGTAATGGCGAACAATAATCCAGATGGGGACGTCACGTATGCTCTATACAACGGAGACTATAATTTCTATTCCTAGTAACAAATGCTCTTTTATACATCCTATGAGTCTGTTCGCATTATTTCTAATATGATTACAGTGAAAACTGAAAGAAAAATCAGATTTAATAATAATGCCTAAATCCCTTCCTCTGTTATTGGTTGTAACAATTTACCATTAAATTAAAATTGTGTATTTGGATTTTCATCTCCCAGATGCATTATTACACATTTATCGACATTAAAATACATATCATTTGTGCTGCCCATATCTCCACTTTTATTAAATCTTCTTGCAAGTCCACAGGGTCTTTTTCACCTCCCATTTTTGCTACAATCTTTGTATCGTCTGCAGATTTAGTGGCTATGTTCTTTAAATTTGCTGTCATATCTGACACAAACAAGGTCATATGGAATTCACAGAACTCTGGAAAAGACAAGGCTTCACTTCTTCTGGCCACACATGAATATGTAAAATCCTGCCAGCCCTGCTCCCAGAGAAAGCCTCCTGTCAAACCAACAAAGGCACACGTCATCCCAATACCTGTAGTCACTGAACCATTCCAAAGAGCCAGCACTGACATTCTTGGGCCCTTGCCAACATGGTCTGACTCTGGTAACAAGTACATCCTTGTCTTTGTAGACTACTTGACAAAATATTTGGAACTCATCCTCTGAGAGACATTAAAGCCACCACTGTGGTCAGTGCATTTCTCAACACAGTCATTTGCCGCACGTACCCCATCGTACTACATTCAGACAGAGGCACTAACTACCTGTCCACTATTGTCAGAAACTTGCAAACTTCTCGACATAAAAGACACATACCACAAGTTACCATCCACAATGCAATGGACAGAGTGAAAGAATGTCTACCATTCACAGCACACTTCCAAGTATCTGGATGAAACTCACAACACCTGGGACCGGTTTGTTCCCTTTGTACAGTTTGCATACAATACCAGCCATTGTGTCGATAGCACTGAATACACCCCTTCTTCTTAGTCCATGGACGCCACCCAAGAACTCCACTGACAGGGATCTCTGCTGCTCGAGGTTCCTAAGTCAGCTTTTTCTTTCATCATCCTCTTCTGGAAGACAAAATTACTTACCATAGTAATCTTCTTTCTTCCCAGTGTTGCTCAGATATTCATAACTTTGTGTAGTCAGCCTGGTGGGTTGGACTGCCGGAGAGATAGAACACATGCAAATGATGGAATTTTTGCACGTGAGCATCTTTCAAATACTGCCTCTACCAACTGTAGTGTTCTAAGCCTTTCAGATTTGTAAGAAGCCTGGAAGTCACCAATATGAAAAATCTAACAATTAATGAATTAAAATATATTTTTTTTTGATTAGCCTAATAACAATTTACTTCAAAAACCTCCAAGGAGGGACTATATCTATAATGATGGTGTTCACCAGACAGTGAGAAAAACTATTAAGAGAGACAGAAAACGCTGTTAAAATCTATTTAGCATAGAGAGTGTACCCAGAAGGGTATGGTTACGTGGCACTAGCATGCGGAATGCAGAGGCTGAAGTTCTGGAAGGGAGGATGGGGAGGGAGTTATGAATATCTGAGCATCACTGGGAAGAAAGAAGATTACTATGGTAAGTAATTTTTCTTCTAACACCAGTAATGCTCAGAATATTCATAACTTTTGTGCGAACTACCAAGCAGTACCCTGGAGGTGGGCACAGAACCTCTATTTTGGGAACAGACTTGCAGGACTGCTGTGCCAAACCTGGCATCACTTCTGGACAAAACATCCAAGTTATAATGCCATGAAGAAGGTGTGTACTGATTTCCAAGTAGCTGCTTTACAAATGTCCAATAATGGCACCTCCTGGCAGCTGCAAGAGTGGCAGCTGTTCCTCTTGTTGAGTGAACCTTCAGCCCAGCTGGGGACTCTCTACCCACTTTAATGTAGAGAATTGGATACACTGACAATCCACTGAGAAACTGATCTTTTGAGGCTGGTTTGCCCATTCTGACATCCCCATATGTAAGGAAAAAGTTGTTTCTTATCTTGCCTATAGCCTTTAGTAGCTGAGAGCTCTTTTCACATCCAGACTGTGGAGCCTTCTTTCACCAGAGCTTGTATAGTCTGTGAAGAAGACAGGCAGAGTGATTGATTGGTTAAGATGGAAATCTGAAACAACCTTGGGAAAGAATTGTCTGTTTGTTCTGAGGACTACCTTATCCCTGTGGAAGGAAATGTAGTCCTGTTTCAACACAGAGAGCCTGAAGCTCACTGATTCTTCTTGCTGAGATAATTGCTACCAGGAAAACTGTTTTCAGGTAACATACTTTAAATGGGCTGTAGCCATGGGCTCAAAAGGAGCCCGCATCAATCTGGCTATACATATATTAAGATCCCAGCGGGCACTGGTGCCCTGTGAGGAAGGTGCAAACGCATCAGGCCTTTAAAAATCTTTTGAAATGGGATCTGATGCTACAGAGACCTTTGTCCTAGCAGAAAGGTATGCAGATACTGCTGCAAGGTGAACTCTTAAAGAACTTGGTTGTAGACCTTGTGAATGTAAATGAGTCAGATAATCCAACACCACTGAGACCCTGCATCATTTGGGGCAAAGTTTCTACCAGAGCACCAGAAGGAGAATCTTTTCCACTTAGCAGAATAAGTTTTCTTAGTGGAAGGCTTCCTATAACCTTTCAAGATATTTAATACAGCTTCAGAAAGGTTCAAGTCTGCATACTCTAACTCCTCAAGAACCATGCCTTGAGGTGGAGGGACTTGAGATTTGGGAACAGTAATGTTCCCTGACTGGAGGTCAGAAGATTGTGCCTGAGAGGCAAGCTATTGGTTTGCTCACTGACATGGAAGCAGAAGAGAGTACCATGGCTGCCTGGGCCAATCTGGAGCTATCAAGATCAGAGAAGCTGAAAGGGATCTGAGCTTGAAGTACCCTGAAGACCAGAGGAAAGGGGAATGGCATGAGAAACTTGCCTGACCAATCCAGTACCAGGGCGCCCAGAGGGATTGTGCCCTGGACGGTGGCCTGCAACAATACTTGAGGCAACTGGTGGTTCTGGTGGGATGCGAACAAGTCTATCTCTGGAATGCCCCACCTGCTGAAAATTACCCACCACCTGCTTGTTCAGTGTCCATTCGTGATGGGACTGATTGATCCGACTCAGTGTGTCTGCCAAGATATTGTCCTTTCCTGGCAGATGGATGGCTTGCAGGGACACCTTTAGAGAATATGCCAGAGTCCAAATTTTCATGGCTTCTGTGCATGGGGACCTGATCTGGTGCCACCCTGCTTGTTTATGTAATACATAGTGGTGGTATTGTCTCTTCTGGCTTGTACCACCTTGCCCATTACCAGTGTAGAGAAACTTTTAGTGCCAGCCGCACTGTTCTGAGTTCCAGCAAATTTATATGCTGGAGGGACTCCGCCCTGACCAGGTACCCTGAGTTGTGTGCTCCCTAGATGGGCACCCCAGCCCAGAAGGATGCATCTGTTTGAGGACTAGTGAAGGATCCTCCTTCTGGAAGGGACTCCTGCCTTAGGTTGGATTCCTTTTCCACCACAAGAGGGCTTATAACAGAGGCCTTGTCACTGGAATGAGTTTTGAAAAGGGATGTTTTTCTGACTCAATGATTCTTGAGGTGAAACTGGATGTCTCTCATGTGAAACCTGGAACCCTGCACTGTGCCCGTGGATGCAGCCATATGACCCAAGAGCTGCAGGAATTGCCTGGCTGTTTTTGACTGTGCAACTTGAAGGAATTTGCTATGGCCTGAAGGCTTTGCACCCGTCTAGTGGTAAAAGGCCCTGGCCTGTAGAGTCTGATCTCTGCCCTATGAACTGTAAAGTCTGCGTAGGGGTGAAGACAGATTTTTTCTGGTTTACTATGAAACCCAAGGACTCAAAAGATCCTGTGTGAGCTTTAGAGAGGTTGTGACTTGTTCTGGTGATTTGCCCACCACCAGCCAGTCATCCAGGTATGGGAAGACAGTCACTCCCTGTCTTGAAGAAATGCCACCACAGCTGCTATGCATTTGTAAACACCCTTGGTGCCGAGGAAAGGCCAAGGGCAGGGTTGCAAACTGATAATGACCTGATGGGAGTCTGAATCTGAGAAATTTCCTTAAGATTCTTTTATGGGGATGTGGAAATAGCGTCCTGTAAATCCAGAGATGCCAGCCAGTCCCTTTTTGGATTGTTGGCAGAATCCAGCCAAAGTTACCATTTTGAACTTTGCTTTTTCAGGTGCTTGTTTAAAGCTCTGAGATCCAAAATTGGCTGCCACTCCCCATTTTCTTTGTTGTTAGGAAGTATCTGGAGTAAAACCTCTTCCTCTTAGGGTTGCAGGGACTAGTTCCACTGCTTTGAGCTGAAGCAGCTTCTGAACCTCCGCCTCTAGCAACAAAATTTGTGCTGGGGTGGGAAGGTGGAAGCCCTGGGTTTTCGAGGAAGAAATTTGAAGTCCAGAGACAGACCTTTGCCACTACCTCCAATACCCACTTGTCTGTGGTGATGGTTGACCAGAGGGGAAGAAATGGGATAGTCTGCCTCCAACAGGTAGGAAGAGGCAGCCTGCATCTCAGGGGTTCTGTTTAGGCTGGGGTGGATGTTGTGCCTGAGCCCCTAGCCTAGAGCCCCTTACCCCTACCCTTGGTAGCCCTGTGGGGTACTGCTGTATTGGGGCATGGGTACTGGCTGGAAAAAGGGTCTTGACAAGAAAGAACGACCCCTAGCCCCCTTCCATAGGGCCTGGTGGATGAAGAAGCTCTGTCTCTAGCAGAGTTACTTCTATAAGTAGCTTATATTCATCCACCTTTTTCATATAAGCCACTGTGGACTCCTCAAGGAGCGATTTCCTTCTAATGGGAAATCCAGGGCCTTTGACTGGGTATCCTGAGTGAGGTTTGTAGCCCTAAGCCAAGCAAACCTCCTCTGAGCCACTGTATTAGCCATCCATCTGGCTGCAGTGTCATTTAGATCAGCAGCCATTTGGAATTGGTACTTGGCGCCTCTGCCCAAACCTGGCGGTTTCAGCCAGGTCATCTGACAAAGAGTGGGTGGCCTTCATGGACATTGCCAGTACCGACTGCCACAGGGATTTCTGATACTGGGCAGCATAAGCTTGAAAAGTAGCCTGTCTCATGGCCAGTGAGCTGACAATAGCCCTTTTGGCCATACTGTCCAATTTTCTGGATTCCTTGTCCGGTGGGTGTGAAGACAGAGGACTTTAGCTTTATCACAGGCAGCTTGCTGTACATCCTGATGGTCAGGATGGGAGAAGAGAAGTCAGCTCCCTCCCTGTCCAGCTGGTATTTTATCTATTTGCTTGTCAATTGGAGGAATAGAATTTGGGGTCTGGAGGAGCTTCATAGCATCCTTCTTGAAAAATTTATATACTGGGAGGAGGAGGGAATTTGTGGGTGTTAGACCCATCATATTAAGGTACTCAATCTCCTCCTCATCTTCCACTTATTCTGTTGTGGCAATATCTAAAGCATCTGCCATTTTCCTTACGAAGGAAAAATGGGAGGAAAAATCCTCAGATACCCTGGGAGGCTGGCCAAAATTCCTGCTCAGGGACACCTCTGGAGGATAGGTTCGTCCTCCTCATAAAACTCCTCATCCTCTTGAAATAGTGTTGCTCCGGAGCAGGGGCAACACATAGCAGCAACCTGGGGACCCTGAGAAGGGGCAGGAGGCTGAAGGATGATGCCCTGCAGAGCCTGAATAATTTTAAATGCCTCAGTTATCGCCTGAGCTGAAGGCATTACAGGCAGCTGTGCAGAAGTCCCTGTTTTAGCAGGGAGGATTCTGCATGCTTGAGTTGCCTAAATTTCTTTGAGGAACCGGAGAGTCAGACAGTACTTTCCTCTCTTTTACCCTTTTTCACCCATTATCAGGGCAGGGGTAGTAGCACTTGTTGCTTCAACCACAACAGACTGGGGTGTCAGCTGGTCAGAGCCTGAGGGACCCCTAGGAAACTTTTATTGAGCCTTTCAAAGCGCTTTTCAACAGTTTTTCTGGGAAAGTTTTACATATTTCACATTCCTGGTCCAAATGTTGAAACCCAGACAAGCTACATAAAGTGTGCTTGTCTGCCTTAACAAACACATCTCCACACTTTAAACAGTTTTAAACCCAGGCTCCCGGTTCTCTTCTTAGGTTTCTCAGTCATAGTGAAAAGCAAGATGAAAACCCCAACTCCAAATGCTGCTGGCGGTTATTTAAACAGCTAAAAGGGTTTTCCTTTTTTTTTATGTCGGTTCCGGAACCGATGGAACCGAGAGAGGAGATGAAATGTGAACCGTTCAGCGGTTCTGTAACTGATAAAAGCGTTACAACTAAAGTTTTAAGGACCAAAAATTAACGATAATGAATAGGTTCTTTAGTCAGAGAACCAAAATAAAGTTAAAACTAACTTCGGATCCCTCACGGTTATGCCGAACGCGAGGAACCGAGAAAAACAACTATTTAAATAATAAACTAGATGTAAACTAACAATTAGTAGCGGCAGCAAAAGAAACTAAATATACTTATGGTTTTGGTGATTTTTCTATCTTCTTCATGTGAAAGAGGCGACAGAGACTCCGGCGACCAGACTTTCAGGCGGAGAGAAAATCTGAAGGCCTGAACACTACAGTTGGTAGAGGCAGTATTTGAAAGATGCTCACGTGCAAAGAATTCCATCATTTGCATGTTTTCATCTCTCGGGCAGTCCAACCCACCAGGCTGACTGCACAAAGTTATGAATATTCTGAGCATTACGAGGGTTAGAATAGCTGGTACTTGCCTGACGAGTTGCGCAATCACCACGCTACCAGAGAAAATCGGCAATGAAGAAAAATGTCTGCAGCCAAGCATGAGCCTTCATTCTCTGTTGGGGACATTGTTTTTGTACCGACCTGTTCCGGTGCCACCAAGAAACTGCTTTGCCCTGGACTGGTCCCTTCCATTGTAGAAAAGCTTCCTCCAGTCCACGTTACGTCTCGGACAAAGTCAGATGGCAAGCTGGTACACAACAAAGTCCACATAAATTGACTAAAGCATGGGTACCTGAATAACAACCTTCCAGATGACCCTGGTCCTCCCACAAATGAAGCTGCCCTTGAGCCTGCCATCCTCTCTGAAGCTGAGATCCCTCGGACAACCTGCAGCCAGTTCTACAGATCTTCCACTCTTGACACTCTCCAGCGGATTCCAGTTTACCAGATGATTTGCCTGGGACTTCCTCTTCTTCTCAATCTTCTTCTTCTTCTCAGAACTCTCTACACACCCCAGTGTACCAGATCGAGAAGATCCTAAGAAAGAAGTTTGTCAATGGATCCTGGACTTACAGAGTAAAGTGGTGTGGATTTGATAGTGGGCAGAACTCCTGGGTTGTGTTTTAACGACCTGACCCTCTCGACGGAGGTCTTGAACTTTTGTTACCAGACTCAGTGAAATGTCAGAACTAATTCATTTTCTGATTTTCATTGTTGCAGTAAATATCTTGGTGTACCTCTTTCTTTGCACCTGTTGCCATGGTACTATTTACTTGCACTAATGTTTTCCCTAGAAATATCTCTTTCAATGGACAGTCCACCTGTTTATGCAACTGTTATTAAAATGTGAGCTGGCCAGCCTGTCAGCGCAGTGGTTGGATTTCGCCTGCGTGCGGCAACCTGGGTTCAGGAATGGACTCGGGTCGCTGGAGGGGCGGCCAGGGGAGAAGGAGGAGTGTCCACTGACAGCTCACCTTCTCCGGGTGGAGGAAGTGCAGGGTCGGTGTCTGCTGACCCCTAGCGGAGGTTGGGAATTCAGCATTACATCCCGACTGCAAACGCTTGAGAGACAAATGCCGGCGTAAGCTCAGACGTCATGGCACATCTCTCCTCGGAGGAAAACCACCAAAAATGATGCCCTGGCTGGTCAGATGATGGCCCCGGATCCTCATTCCGGGCTCCCGGACCTCCATCGGCCACCTCAGTAGCACCAGGGTCATTGGACTTAGCCAAATAGGCTCTTCCCAACGAAGGTGAGGACTCTCCAGATGAAGGATATGTTGGGGATACCTGGGCTGGCTGCGATGTGGGGCAGTGGGGTCGGTGCACCAGAGTGGGATAATCCATGTGGAGGCTTGAAGGAGTCCAGTCAGGTGCGAGGGGGCAATAAATACCAGAATAGAAAAAAAATGTGAGCCTGCATTCTGGGTATCCTCCTGCTGCTACCTTCCCTCTCTTTCTTTTCTTCCCCACACTTTAGCACTTGTGGCATGACCAAGTCTCAAGTACTGTTGTCTCCTCCTGTCTGGTGCTACTCTGATTGGTCCCCAGTGTAGTCCAGATTCTTTCCTCCCCTGCAGCGGAGTACTGTTCTGTTTTGTGAAATCTAATGCCTTGTAATGCATGAAAATTTTTTTTGCCTTAAATTATTTACTTAAAATTCTTAGAATCATATAGATTATTGCTTGTTTGAGTGGTGCTCACATTCACTGTTCGGCGGTGATGTGAAGCACACATTAAGCATGGGGCTTAATGTTTAGCTGCCGCCCTTTAAGATCACTTAGAACCTGCTTAGTATCTAATCTTGTTTGACTGCCTGGCAGTGCCATGTTGGTCTGTCAGTCAGAAATTGTCAGTCTGGGGCTAGACCTCATGAAGAGAACAACTGCAGTACAGCAAATAAACTTGCTTTATTCTTTATTTTATGTGTCCGGTCAGTCATTCTATCGGTCCAGATGGGGTCCTCACCAGCAGCACCTGCAACAACGAAGGGTCTGGCAGATGACAGAGAAGGTAAGGGTCTTTTAGTGGTTGACCATACAAAAACACCACACTAGTATGTAGATATTTATTACCTTCCAGAGCAATGTTTGTGAGCATTTTGTTAATGGCTTAATGATGTATGTATGCAAGTCTCTGTTTGCTGTGTAGAATTATAGTTTTTAAATACATTTTGTGTTTTATTAGGCTTGTCACATCCTTCCCCACAGAGGGCATAGTCTGCAACAGGTCGCCAAGTTTCTCAACTCTCAGCACCTGAGGAGTCTCTCGGTAGCTGCCACCATTCAGAAGTGATTCTCTTCCATTGGGACTCTCTAGGTCTGTATCTCACCAAAGACACTGCTCACACAGTACAGTGCTCCTTTGGCTAAGGGCAAATGGCCTTCCTCTATCACGCCTCCTTACAAAACACTTCACTTCTTTGAATATGGTAACTATAGCTGTCTTCTGTCTTCTTCCTCTTCAGAGGTGGATCATGGATCTGTCAATACCAACAGTTAACTAATCCCCAAAAGATTCAGTCATAGAGGCATTACATATATAAAATTATATTTACTACTTCACAATAGTTACATAATCTACAGGATATCACACATACAAAAAACTATAGGAATTACAGGGTTACAACAGAATTTTAAAGAAAATAACACACACAGCAAAAGAAACACATAGAAAAACCTTCCTATTGCTTTTACGACTGAGTAGAAAGATTTGTACCACACAGGAACTTTAGTGAGCCATGGAAGACTTCAACTCATAGATGGTGTTAAGCATGAAGTCCCAACACAGGCTGATTTTATAGGGTCTGGCAAGACCTCAAAGCCTTCAGCTGCCAGCCCCAATGCTACATCATCAAATATGTCACTCTGACATCATGGATTTGACACTATCTTTGTCTGCTGGGGTATCACCTCTCTAGAAGACTGACCTAAACCAGAATCTTGTTTTGTGGATTCAAACATCTCTCTCATTTTCTGAGCCATGTCTGCCCCAGCAGGAGGTGGCTACATGGCCAGGACAGTTTCCTGACATGAAGATGGCCTCTTCAAGCTCCCTTATTAACCAACCAGGAGGTTCTATTGCTACAGGACAAAGGTTTGTAGTTACCTCACAGGGTAGTTTTTCTGCCTCTGACAACAAATTTAATCTAATTTCTGCAGCACATCTCTGTCCCTACAGCAGACAGAGTTAATTTAAAAATAAAAACACAGAAAAAACATTAAAAATTGTACATCTCTCCCGAGGCATTAATAAACACATTCCACTAGCATCCCTCTCTTGTTATCCCTAGAGCTAGGACCTCTCACGGCCAAGAGCCTTCAGCTTTAGGGCCCCTCCTGGTTCAACACACTGCCCCCTCCATCTCCAAGCTCCAACTATATTGTGCTTCAAAACTTCCTTATGTAACCACCTTATTAACACCGATGCTGTAACTGCCACTAGTCAAAGCTACTCAATACTTATGACAATGCTTATTACTAAGCTGCTAAGGATGACATAACTCTGGTATTGTTTGCATCCATCCTACCTGTACCAGCTTGTTTGTATCTATGTCTTAATTTTACTGTTATACTTATGTGTTGTACTGCTATACTGTGTATTTTGGTTTGTCTTACTGTGACAAGGTACTTTGTAAATGAGCCTATGGCTCAAAGGTTTTCAAACTGCTGTTTAAATAAATAAAATAAATAAATAAATCCCTAAAGGATGTTTTTTTCATGTGAGCCAGTAGGCTCCACTTGCTATGTCCTTGGTTCACTCTTTGTGTGAACCCCATGAGTAGTTCCTCACAAAACCTCTTCCTCTTTTTTATAGGTCCCAGCTATTGTCTACACAGCCCATCAGTGTTTCTGAGTTGGCCCACTGTGGTGTCTAACGTCCAAATTATAGGACTGCCGCATCAGTCTCCACATTAGCAATTTGGGGTCTTGACTGTAAGCCCTATGCTGCCATGTGAGGGGTTGTGGTCAGTGACCAGAGTAAATCCTCTCCATACAGATAAGGTTGCAGCTTCTGCAAAGTCCAGACAATACCTAGACATGCCTTTTCAATTATGGCGAATGCCTACTCTTCGGGCAGCAGCTTCCTGTCAGATACAGGACTGGGTGTTCCTCTCCCAAGTACTGTATGTAGCCTGACCCAGAACTGCACCTAGCTCATGATCAAATATATCTAAGTGCACAATGAACCTTAAAGATTAATCTGGGCTTGCAAGGCCAGGTGCCCAACACAATGCCTCCTTCAGCTGACAGAACACGGTATTGTGGGTTTCCCATCCATTGAACCTTGTCTAGCATTTTCTTCCTGAGTGAGATCAGACAGGGTTTGGTCATTCTACTGAAATTTGGTACAACCTTATGGTAGTACCCTCCCATCCCTAGGAAGGCCTGTACTTCTCTCTCTTTGTTGGGGTGTGGCCCATCCCTACATGTCCTTAATTTTCACTGGCTCAAGTAAGATGTACACACTCCTGCCATTCCTATCTGGTGCTTCTCCCCTGATGGTCAGCCCAGTGGCCTACAGTCAGTAGAATACCTCAGTCACTGCCTGACATGATCCTCCCAGGTCTGGCTATAGATGGCAATGTCATCCATGTATGCCAAAATAAAAGCTCCTGCCCCATTCAGAAAACAGTCCATGAGCTGTTGAATGGTGGCTAGTACATTCTTCATCCTGAATGGCATTACTCAGAACTCAAATAACACAAGTAGGGTGACAAAGGCCAACCTGTCTCTGGCTTCAAGGATGAAAAGGACCTTAATAGCCCTTTGTCAGGTCTATGATGGTCAGGTACATCACTTCCCCAACTTCCTAAAGACCTCTTCTGTCCTGGGCATGGGGTATGCATCCAACTCCATACAGCTATTGAGCTTGTAATAGTGAAGGCATCAAAACTCTCCATCAAGCAAGGAGCAAAAGAAGGTGGAAAAAGAGACCTCTATGGTTCTCAAAGATGTGGCAGAAAAGAAAAAATTACTCACCTTAGTAATTATGTTTCTTCTAATGGAATCTTGCTGTATTCTGACAGTTGCAGTGATTCCCAACCTTTGAACACTGCGGAGAACATGAGTTAACTTTCTATGCAGGGCATATAATTTATTTATTTAGTTTTTGTTGACGGGTAAGTGCACTAGACAAATGCTGCCTATTTTCAGGCACAACCGGGGAGGGGATACAGATGAATGCCAACTGATCTTGAACCAGATTAAGCTGTTGGTGGTATTTTTTAGTGAATGAGGAAATTTGGCCCAGGACACTGGGGAAATTCCCTACTCTTTTCGATAAAGTGCCATGGGATCTTTAACATCCACCTGAACTACCACCAATCCAGGCAGATGGGACCTCGGTTTAACGTCTCATCGAAGCGGCACCTCAGAAGTGCAGCACCCTCTCATGCTGCACTACAGTGTCAATACTGGGATATTAATCCAAGTGCCAGATGTGGGAACTGAACCCACAGCCTCTGATCTCCCGGCCTCAGAGGCGAGTGTGCTACCTACTGAGCCACTGACACTGATGAATGCTGAGCTCGAGCTCGCTGAAGTCTCTGTATAGAGTGATTCAAACCTAAACTGTCACATTCTTACGAGCCCAACTAAACTAAAATTCTATGTGGAAATTGTAAAAATTCTTACTAGCCAACTGGCTGAAAAAGTTTTGGATTCCCAAGGAAGACTCAAGTCAGAAACCCAAAAACCAAAACCAATCTACTATAAATAATAATAATAAATCAGCACCCAAACAAAAAGGAGGAGGGTGCAAGCAAAACACCCCTGGGTGCACACTCTGCACCTGCCCATCCACTTCCCAAAAACAGGTTCTGAGAGGGAGGCAGGAGGGAGGTCAGAGGAAAAAGTTACTCACCTTAGTAATGTTGTTTCTTCTAATGGAGTCTTGCTGTATTCTGACATATGCAGTTAGGTCCTGCCTTTCAACTGCTCCGGAGAACAAAGAGTTAAACTTTCCATGGCCAGCATGGAATGTTCACCTGCACGCCGGTTGAAGCCCTGTCTGCTGTTGTTTAAACTCCAACCATCAGATCTTTATGAGCAATACTCACTAGAAGTTCTGTGTGGAAACTGTAAAACTCACACTCCACAACTGGCAACTAAATTTATATAAAAGGGTTTTTGGTTTCAGAGCAAAGACTCAAGTCAGGAAACCCAAAACAAAAACACAACCCAAAACACAACACTCACCCAAAATAAAGGAGGATGAAAAAGGGACACCCTAGGGTGCCAACATTGCTCCTGCCCACCCACATCCCAAAACAGCAGTTCTGAGAGGGAGGCGGGGGAGGAATCAGAATACAGCAAGACTCCACTAGACGAAGCAACATTACTAAGGTGAGTAATTTTTTCTTCAAACAACATGAAGTCTTGCTGTATTCTGACATATGCAGACTACCAAGCAGTACCTCCATGGAGGAGGACATAACCTACTTGGAAACAGGCTCTGAAGTACTGCTGTGCCAAACCGAGCATCACTCCCTAGCCTGGATATCCAGAAAGTAATGTTTGGTAAGGTATGGACTGTTTTCCAGGTGGCTGCCTGATAAATTTCTAAGAGAGGATATCCTGGAGGCAGCCAGGGAAGCAGCTGTACCTCTTGTGGAATTAGCCCTCAGGCCTGAGGTGTGAGTTTTTCCAGTTTTTCATAGCAGAATTGTATACAAGAAACAATCCACCTGGCAATAGATCTCTTAGTGGAGGTTTGCCTTACCAACCTCTCCTATCTGAGGAACAATTGGAGGGACTCAAACCTGTGACCCTTAGTGCGCTCTATGTCGTAGCTGAGGGCCCTTTAACATCAAGCTGTGCAGCCCCCTCTCCAGAGGAGGAATGCTCAGTGAAGAAAACAGGAGAGACATAGACTGATTAAGGTGGAAATCTGAAACCACCTTAGGTAAAAACTTCCTATTAGTTCTTAGGACCACTATCTCTATGGAAAGAGATGAAATCAGGCTCCACTGATAAGGCTTGCAATTCACTGATGCGCCTGGCAGAGTAATGGCTACCAAAAACACAGTTTTCCAAGTCAAGTACTTAAGCTCCATGAGAGACAAAGGCTCAAAGGGTGGTTGCATAAGCTGAGCAATGCAAAACATTAAGGTCCCAAGCAGGAGCAGGGTCCCTGAAGGAGGATTGGTGTGCAGCAATCCTTGAAGAATTTGCAAAATACAGGATGGGCTGCTAGAGAAGAGGGCTTGCCTACTGACAAAAGGCAGAAACAGCTGCCAAATGTACTTTAAGTGTAGCTGGCCTGAATCCCAAGCCATTAAGATGAACCATATAGTCCAGAACCGTGAGGCAACCCAGCAGATTCTGGAGAATATGCTACCAGAGCACCAGATAGTGAACCTTTTCCATTTGGAGTTGTAAGTCTTTCTGGTGGAAGGCTTTGAGAAGCCTTAAGGATATCAGAACCCTTGAGAGGTGTAGATCAGCAAACTCTAACTCTTCAAGAACCAGGCCTTAAGATTGAGAGATTTGAGATTCGGATACCAAATCCTTCCCTGAGAGGATGACAATAGGTTGTAATTCCTGGGAAGAGACAGGGAAGGTGGACTGCTAAGGACAGCAACAGTGGATACCAGGGCTGCCTGGCCCATTCTGGAGCGATCGGAATCACTTTGCATGGTTGTGACCTGATCTTGACTAGCACCTTGAACAGGAGAGGAAGGGGAAAGAATACAGGAACTTCCTTCCCAATTCAGAACCAGAGCATCCAGGAGGACTGAGCCCAAGACTGGGGTCTGCAGCAAAATAGAGGAAGTTGGTGATTGTCTGGGGCTGCAAAAGATCTATCTGTGGAGTGCCCCATCTGAGAAAATCACTTTCAAAATTAGGGATCTAGGGTCCATTCGTGGTCGCCCTGGGATATCCTGCTGAGCGCATCTGTTAGGACATTGTCCTTCCTGGGAGGTGAACTGCTGTCAGAGAAGTCTGCAGGGAATAGGCCAGAGACCACAACTGCATTGCTTCTGTGCACAAGGCTGTAGACCGAGTGCCTTCTTGCTTGTTGATGTACCACATTGTGGTGGTATTGTCTGTTCTGATCTGGACCACCTTGTTCTGTACAGACTTGGAAAAACTTGCAGTGCCAGAAACACTGCTCTGAGTTCAAGAGATTGATGTGAAGCAGAGATTCTTGAGGTGACCACAGCCCTTGGGTGGTAAGATCCAAGTGGGCTCCCCAACCCAAGTGGGGCGTCTGTGCTGAGGATTAGTGAATGAGACTGAGTGACAAAAGGAACTCCTGTTAAGCTGTCCTGATCCTGCCACCACTGCAAAGCCTGGATCAGGGTTCGAGTCACTGGGACTAGTTTGGTAAGGGAATCCCTTCTCTGGGACCAGAAGGCTCTCAAGTGGAACTGAATGTCCCTCATCTGAAATCTTGCCCCGGAGCACTGCTGTAGAGCTGCCATGTGGTCCAGGAGCTGCAAGAAGTGCCTTGCTGGTCGAGACACCTGAAGGGTGAAGGAAAAAGCCAGTTCTATTAGTGTCCTTGCCCTGTCCAGGGAAGAGGCCTTTTCTCTTATTGTGTCCAGCTCTGCCCCTATAAGGTGAGGAGCTGTACTGGCTCGAGAACTGACTTTGGAAGGTTTAGGAGGAATCCTAAGGAAGTGAGCAGTTGCTGAGTTATCTGAAGATGTGACTTGACTTGGTCTGGAGACTGACCCACTATAAGCCAGTCGTCCAAAGTATGGGAAGATGGAGATTTTTTCTCCTTAGGAAGCAACCACTACTGCCAGGCACTTGTGAACACCTTGGGGCTGATGTTAGGCCAAAGGGCATTGCTCTGAATTGATAGTGGCCTGAGGGCAACTCAGAACCTGAGGTACTTTCTGTGGGAGCACCTGATGGGAATGTGAAAATAGGCATCTTTGAGGTCCAGGGAGGCTAGCCAGTCCCCTGGCCTTAGAGAGGTGAATTATTCCCAGAGTCACCATTTTGAACTTTGGCTTTAAAAGGTGCTTGTTTAGATATCTCAGATCTAGGATGGGCCGCCATTCTCCGGTCTTTTTGGGGTTAGGAAGTACCTGGGTACAATCCTTTGCCCTGTGTAGGGTAGGAACCCTTTCTATGGCTCTGAGAGCCAAGAGGAAGAAACCTCTGCCGCCTCTAGGGCAAGGGCCTCTGATGGATTTGCAGGTGGAAAGGATCTGGTTCTCATCTTGGAAATTTTTGAAACTGAGAACCAGTCCCTGGCTTACTACTTCTAGGACCCACTTGTCTGATGTTAAAGACCTCCAGTCCTGGACAAAGTAAGCCAGTCTGCCCCCTACAGGTATTGGAGAATCGACCTGGGCAGACCCATCAGGGTGTCTGCTTGGCAGAGGCTTTAGGCTGAGGGGTGGAAGCAGGCCTGCTCATACCCGTCTGCCTCTCCCTCTAAAGAACCCCTCTGAGCAAAAGCAGAAGAGAGGCCTGGGCTTGGTAAAAGGCCTTTGAAAGGGCCTGCCCCTACCCCTGGAATGCTGCCTCTGAGGGTGGCTTGCCTTTCTTTGGCCTGAGCACTCTGTAGGTGGTCCTGTACTCATCCATCTTCTTCATGTAGTTCTCTGTCTGCTCCCCAAACAGAGAATTACCAATGACAGGAAAATCCATGGCCTTAGCCTGGGTATCCTGTGATAGGCTAGTACACTCTGAGCCAAGCCATCCTCAAGGGCCACAGATGTAGTCATGACTCTCATGAAACATCACTGGAGTCCACAGCAGCATGAAATTGCACCTTGGATGCCTCAATCCCATCCGCAGCCACCGCTCCAGCTCCTTGGCAAGCTGGTCAGGGGCCTGTTTAGCTGGAACCAGCACAGTGTCCCACCTGGACTTCGGTATCTAGCTGTATAGGCCATATAGTTAGCCTGCCTGAGTACCAAAGATGCTGCCATGTACTGTTTCTTTGCCGTGGCGTCAGTCCTCCTGGAGTCCTTATCTGGGGGTGTGAAGCCAAGGAATATTTGCCTTATCACAGGCAGCAGCCTGCACTACTAACATGGCTGCATTGCTGGGAAAGGAACTCTGTGTCCGAGCCTGAAAGAGTATACCTCTTGTCCATTCTTCTGTCTACTGCACCATCTAGGGACTGGTCATGTAGCGATTGAGACTATCCTTATGCTTTGGCTATTCTCATCAGCAGTCGGAGAAAGAACTTGTGGATCCGAACCGGATGATTTATCCTTTTCTTTCTTTTAACTGGAACCGACTCCTCAGAATCAGTTCTCCTTTTGCCCGAAGAAGTTTCGCCCTGGTCAGAGGGCAGCCTTCTGGTTCGGTCGGAACCGAACGGAGTTGACCATCCAGGTCAGCGGACTTCCGGCCTCTCTTTCCCTCAGTCTACCTACTCTCTTATCCAGGGTAGCTTTGGAAAACTTTTACAAATTGGCAGTCTGAATTGGGGTGGTCAAACCAGACAATAAACACAGGTGGTGTGGGGATCAGTCTTAGCAAAGACTTCCCCGCACACTACAATGTTGAAACCCAGTGGGCCCGTTTTTTCTAGGGTTTCTCAGACATGGCCAATCTAACCAAAACTTACCCTTTTTCGGCAGTCCACCAGGCAAGACACCCTATCGGTTCCTGACCGTGTTACAGGTCTTGGAAAAAATGTAATAAATCCGTTTTTTTAGAACCGATATGGACGGTTACCACACACTAAAAAGACAGAAGTTTTTACACAAACCTGATCGGTTCAAACCGAACCGATCCAATTTACAAGTTCCACACAGAAACTAATACAAAACCTATCTAGTACTCACGGTACCACAGAAAGAGACTTAAACCGACAGGGTTCAGTAGCAGAAATTCAGTTGAAACCGGCGAAAAGCGACACTTTAACCGACTTTTTGAACCGAGCAAAGGAAAATCTCGGAGCGACTGTTCAGTGAGGCGGAGTAAAGAATTTGATCGGTTTGAGTTTAAACAACAGCAGACAGAGGCTTCAACCGAGCTCGAAGCTCAGGTTCCATGCCCTGCATGGAGAAGTTAACTCTTTGTTCTCAGGGCAGTTCAAGGTTGGTGATCACTGCATAGGTCAGAATGCAGCAAGACTTCATGTTGTTTGAAGGGTCATTGTGAAAGTGATTATTGTATATTGTTCAGGCCACTAGAAAGGAAAGGGAGGTTACAGTGTCCGGAGTATTTGCCAGGTTGTGACTACTAACAACCCTGACCTCTGGGTGGAGGCACCCGTTTGGTACCCAGGCCCCTTAACCTGCTACTAGCCAAGCAGGCAGGGGTAGTAGCCCTTGAGATAGCGCCACTAGGGGTTACATTTTGGAGGCTCACCGCTGGGATTTTGTGTCTTCTAGTGGCGAAATTATGAATTATTGTCAAACATAAATGGCTACCCCAACAGAAGTGGCTGTGCACCAGTTGGTGGGGTGGTGTATGGAGCAAGAGATTGACCCCATAATGCTTTGCTAACACTGGATATAATTATGGGCATTAGTAAGGATACTGTTGAAGGGCACTTTCTTAAGTTGAATGTTTGAAAAAAGCTGTAGTTGTGGAGTTCGACAGGCTGATTTAACTGCCCAAACTCTCATGGCCTTGGTGGGTGTAGCGACCCCTGGACAGTTCAAGGTGCCCCAGACTATCACTCCAGAAGGATTCCCAGCCACCTGGAGGTGATAACCGTTTTCAATGGAGGAGAGAGGAGGCCTGACCTGGAGGGTCCCCCTTGCCCTCGCATCAAGCGTACTGGTACTCAGGTGGCTCCCGAGTGGAGGTGCGGCTTGTTCTGGTAAGCATGTCGGGCCCCTCGGGACCCAATCTGAACTGAAAACAAAAAAATCAGGACAAACAACTTGCCGCTGGTTGCAGGAGAACTCTTCGGCAGCCCAGAGGCGATCCCTGCTGAGCGATGGCGTGCGGATGAAACGGTCCTTTGTCCAATTCCTTTTTCAACTTTGGCGCGAGCTGACTCGTCCATCTCGCCGAGAGTTGGCTGATGTCATCGCTCTCCTCCCAAGCCCTCCTGATTTAAGCGGGCTCCCAGCTACTCGAACTACTCGTTTTCAATGGAGGAGAGAGGAGACCTGACCTGGAGGGTCCCCCTCGCCCTCGCATCAGCGTCGTGCCTCCAAGGCAAGCGCTCTCGAGTGGAGGTGCTGGCTTGTTCTGGCAAGCACCGGCGGGCCTCCTCGGGACCCAGTCTGAACTGAAAACAAAAAATCAGGACAAACAACTTGCCCTGCTGGTTGCAGGAGAACTCTTTCGGCAGCCCAAGGCGATCCCTGCTGAGCGGCGGCTTTTAATAGCCGCACCTGCCCTGGTTTTGAGGTGACTTTAAATCCATCGCCTTACCCGCCCACTGCCAGCTAACTTGTCTATTGGCTCAATAGAGGCAGTCGTATCTACCCTGCCCAGGTTTTTCACCTACGTCCTGCCTTTTCTGTGCCCACTGAGCCTGCAAACCCTGATCTATCCAAATCACTCCAGTAATCTGCTGTTTATCCTGTGACTACTGCTAATCACTAAAAGTGTTTTACTGCTAATTCCTAATGTGACAATTCTTTGACTTTTCAGGCAGTCGCTCAGTATCCTGAAACTGTTTTTACCAAAATATTACTGTCATTGCTAAGTGTCTTTGGACCTCCAGTTAGTGCTCGTTATCCTCACACCAGATCAGTAGCCACACCCTGGTGCTCGTTATCCTCACACCAGGTCAGTAGCCACACCTGGTGTTTGCTTGCGCTCCTGCCTGACTCTGCTATCTGTCACCTCACTGCTCCCAGGTCCTCTAACTCCCCACTCCCTACTAACCCAGAGTTTCACTACTGCAACCTGTTAAGCACATCTCCTATTTACGGATGGGCATTCCCTGTAGTGCCACTCCCAGGCCTCTACAATTTTGCCCTGGCCACAAATCCCCAGGTGGTGTCGCTCTAGCAGGTACCCCTCTGCAGTATACCCCTGTTCAATCCAAGATCGGCCTCTCGGCATGATCTCTGTTAAAGAAATCCGTTTCCCCCCCCACTATGTTCTTCTGGCTACCCTTATCCTGGGACTCATCCCCTCCTCTCGGACATTGCCCCTGGACAGGACAGTGGCAGTGGCAGGTCCATCCACCACTGCTCCATGACTGATTTCGTTCTCTAACCTTATGGCTAATGCGTTGGTCCCGCTATCCCTCTAGCGGATTGCTGCCAAGACTCGTCCTGTCCCAAATCAAGAAGATGACGGCGTCGGGTCTGGAGGCCAGAAATCAAAGGTCCCCCCGAGTACCTCTCCTGTGGCTAATCTTACTGTCCTTGCCCTATCTGGTGACATGAAGTCAATCCTGGCCCCTCCACCCTTGACTCTCCTCAGAAATGGTGGATGGAAAGGGCCTGAAAGTTGCTCACATCAACATTCGGAGTCTACTTCCCAACCTTGATGAGCTCACTGCATGGGTCACTCTTTACAACCTGACATCCTGGGGATAACCGAGACCTGGCTTAAACCCAGATTCCCGACTCGGTCTGCAGGCTCCTGGCTATGAGCTCAAATGGCTGGACAGAACAGGAGCAAAGGGAGGAGGTATCCTGATTTACTACAGGGCCCACCTCAGCGTATCCCTTATAAACCACACCTCCGTGCTGCCGTCAACCTGCGAGCTCCTCACACCATGCTGCTGCTTGGCAGCACCAGAAACTGCACGTGGTATGCTCCCTACAACCCACCAAAGGGCGGGCTGCAGGGCCTCTCCCATCTCCCTAGATACTGTCTGTCCCAGTACAGGGGTAAACAAACTCCTTATCTTGGGGGCGTTAACCTAAACTGGGATGGGGAAAGCGTCAAGCAGTTTGAGGCCCTGCTGCCACCAAATCCCTAACACAACTTGTAAGGGAGCCCACCCGTCACAGGAGCAATGGCACTTCCTGCTCCCTCTTGGACTGGATTCAGTCAAACCGTCCAGAGGATCTCCTCAGTAGGGGCCCTACCGATGCCATATCGGACCACTCTCCGGTTCTGTGTATATGGAATATCCCTCCCTAAGGTTCCCCACAAAATCATCCAGGTTCAAAACTTTGCCAGATTAAACCCGGACCTGTTCTTGCAGGAACTCAGGCTTACTGGACAATAGTCCACAGAGCACTGGATCCCTCCTCTGCCGTCGCCACGTTCCACAACATCTTTGTGGATCTACAAGATAAGGCATGCCCTATCACTAGGCGTAGGGGTCCGTGGGACAGCCACCCAGTGGCTGCATGAGTCTCCTCTCCCTCATGCGGCGAGAGACAAATGCTGGCATCAGTTAAAGCGCTCACGATACTGCCCTGTTACAGCAATACAGAAAACTCAGAAATGAGTGCAAGAAAATGATCAGGGGGCAAAAGCGACTTCTGCAAGGCCGCCCTTCTCAGCTCTGCTAAAGACCCCAGACGGTTCTGGAGAACCATCCAATCACTGGTCGGCGGCTCCTACTCGAGGTCACTGACATGCTCATCGAAGAGTCTCCTGCAACAATCCTCACGTGATTGCTAATGCACTAAACTCTCATTTCACTGACCTCCCTTCTGCTCTCCACTCGGGTCCACAGCCGGAACTCAAACTGCTCTGCCTCCACGTCCCAGCGGGAGTCTGGTCTGCCCGCCCTCCATTTTACCTAGAGGCGGTATCGGTAGCAGGTGCGGTCTCTCTTCTTGGTCTCCCAGAATGCTAGCCCTGGCCCTGATGACCTGGAGCCCAAGCTCCTCAAACTAGGTGCCCCCTTATAGCCTCCCGGTGGCCCACATTTTCAACCTATCCCTTCCCAGGGACTGATCCCTGATATCTGGAAGGTTGCCAAGGTCTCCCTGTCCCTAAGCAGGGCAACCCCAAAATCCTGGACAACTACGTCCCATAGCTATCCTCTCTGCTCTCTGCAAGCTCCTGGAAAAGGTGTGCCAAACAAATCTCGGAGTATATCCACTCCCATGGTCTGCTGACCCCGGCCCAACACGGCTTCGTAAAGGGCACAGCACTACCACGCTCTCATCTCTGTCTCTTCCAGCATCAGAGCTGCTATGGATCAGGAGAAACTCTCAGGCGCGGTATCTATTGACTTATCCAAGGCCTTGACCCCGTTGACCACGACCTGCTTGCCTTGCAGATGAGGTCCCTTGGTTTGTCCCTCTCTGCCTTAAACTGGGTCTCTGACTACCTATATGGCAGAAAACAACTAACTAAATTCAATAAAGTCCTCTCTGCCCCCGGCCTGTTACCTCTGGTGTCCCTCAGGGCTCTGTGCTGGGTCCCCTACTCTTTTCCCTGTTCATCAACAATCTCCCGAAGTGGTCTCTAGCTGACGTGTCACCATGTATGGATGACCTGGTTCTCCTGGCCCACCCTGTGATACAACCACACTAAACCGTCACTACCAGAAGACCTCTGAACATCCAGGCATGGTTCTCCAACCATAAATTGGTCCTCAATCAAAACAAAACCCAGGCCATGCTCTTGGTTCCTGTGCCAAAATTCAGGCCTCTTCAACTCCCCTACATATCAACTATGAAGATGGCTCCCCTCTCCCTACCGTGACCTCCCTCAAATATCTTGGAGTGACACTTGATCCCAACTGGACCTTGGTAGTCATATCCATAATGCCTGCAGTGGGGTAAACCGTAAGCTGGGATGGCTTACAGGGGCTCAGTACAACCTCACTCCAGCCGCTATAGCTCTTGCCAGGAGAATACTGCTTCCCTCCCTCAGCTACGGCTCCCTCATATTTGCTCATACTTCTAAGATCCTCCTAAGCAAGTGGAGTACAACGTACAACAACATCTGTCGGTTTGCCCTGGCACGCCCGCCTCACCCATCACTGTGAGGCTCTCGAGAAGCTTGGCTGGCTATCCCTCAATCACCTTAACTTTAGCACCAGGTGCCTCATGAGTAAAGTACTCAGCTCTGGCACCCCTCTGGAACTAGCCTGGTTTCTCGCCCCTGCTGACCTCTCCCCTACCTGCTGAGATCCCAAGGCTGGCCTGATAAATGTACCTACCACCCGCACCATCATGGGGGACGGAGTTTTGTTGTCCATGGTCCCAGGCTTTGGATCTCCTTTCCTGAAAGAGTCCGTACTGCCCCCTCTCACAAGCTTTTCGGACCTCCTGTGGGATCATCTTAAGTTGGCCTCTCGCTGTGAATGTCCTAAGCCTCCTTAGTCACCCGGTGCCCACTGGTGCGGCTTCTTCTCTCCTGCTCTGCGTCACCACTCTTGCGCTATGACCTCGTCCAAATCCCCCACCCTTGTTTGACTGACTCTATGATGTTCCTATGCTCATAAATCCTTACTAGCCCTGTTGGTCATTGTATTTATCTCTAATTTATACCTTGCCCCAGCATTGCATCTGGGTGTACTTTCCATGTAAATGTAATAACTGTAAGAATTGTCTTTTCTCCTGCTACTGTATCTAAATGTATTCGTCAGAACCAATTACTCTATCGATGTACCTGTTGTACCCTTTTGTACTCTCCCGGGTCGTTCCTGAAAGTAGGCATAAAACTTGTCTACTGTACTTACCTGGTAAACAAAACTAAATAAATAAAGATAGCAAGGATCCTTAGAGGATGAGCCCCCACCGTTATCTGAGTCTTTTGAGGAGAAGTTTGCCAAGTTGTTACTGGAGGAGGCAAAACTGTGGAGGAGTTAAAAATTATTTCTGCCACCTGGAGTGTCACCTCCCCACTGTCCACACCCCAGCACCTGTTCTTTCAGCAACTTCTGTACCTGCCTCTGAGCCAGCAAGTAGTCATGGCCCTTACTGCAAGCTCAAGGTATTCTCTGGCATCTGCCCTACTCCTAACAGGGAAGTCGACCTGGATAGACTGCTACTCTTATGTACAAGACTGGCACTGCTTAGAGGCCAAAAAGGGCCCGCCTTGGGAAAGCCTCCAGGGACCCGCCCTATGTACTTTTCGCTCCCTGAGGTCCTCTGACCTGATGCCAAAGCCCAAGAGTATATAGTCGCCCTTGAAAATATGTTTGGTGCCACCACTAGTGGTGAGGCCTTGAAATGGAAACTTAAAGATGTTAGACAATAGCCGGGAATTATCTGCCTCCATGGACTGATTAGAGGGAATCCTGCAAATCATTTTTCGGAAAAGAGTTGGACCTCTAGTGAAGTGGACCAGGTAAGACTGGATCATATACTCTGCTCTGCCAGTACTCCAGCTGGGTGTTGCTCAAATTGTAACTGCATCAAAGGAAATCTGGTCCCTTGCCCTTCTATGTGTTGATGAAGGAGGTATGGAAAGTTGAGGAGGAGGAAGGCTTTTCGGTTCCCTGTGCAGTCGTAGCTGCTGCAACCCCTGCTCTAGGTGCGGGGTCAGTGGCTGATGGCCTGGAATTACAGCAATCACATGATGGAATCCAAGAATTAAATGTCAGCCTGGGGGCCCAGCCAGAGAGGGACTGTTATGGATGCTCCGACGTGGGATGAGCGGCTGAGGAGTTCAGAGAAACAAAAACAGTCTCTTTATGAGCCGCTTCTGTGAGTACAAGCCCCAATCCTTATCTGACTGCATCTGCTGTGAGGAAGGGATGCACACCCAGGCATCTCCTGCTGACAGCAGCTCAAAAATTGATGTCTTGACTATGGAAGTGAGAAAATTGACGAGACGTCTCCAAATGCTCGCCACACTGCATTCAGAGGTGGAACCGTTTTCTGTTGGTAGTACCCTGCCTCAGCTCCCAATGTGATGTCTCAGCCATACCAGACCCCAGAAAGCATATTTTGACACAACTGTGAGAAGGATGGGTATATGAAGAGAATGCGGTCCCCAAAGACCTAAATAAAGTTGTATACAGACTTCAAGGGAGCTTTGGAAGCGAGATCATGCAGAGGAGCACGGAAATGGCCACAGTGCAGGACTGAGAACTCCTAACTCAGATTTCTTTGTGGCTAAATCATCTGTCCAGGCCTCTGCTACTGCCTCTCCAGAATTGTCTAGAATAGTGGGCCCTTTGATGGAGACTTCTGTAACTGTCAATGGTATCCATGCTCGGGCTGTGCTCAACAGTAGGTAGCAAGTGACCATTGTATTCAGGACTGGTATGACAAACACTTATCTGATGTGCTACTACAATCTCTGGAAGGTTTGCATATGTGGAGCCTGGGCGACAAGTCTTATCCTTACCTAGAATATGTCGGCTCTGGTTTGTCTTCCCCTGTGACTGTAACTGGTGTAGATGAACAAGTAGAGACACTAGCCCTGGTGTGCCCTCCTGCGGGACTGTATGATGGGATTCCCTTGCTCATAGAACAACGCCCACATATTTGGAAGACTAGCGCAGTTGTGTCATGAAAAACAAGGGAAATGGACTGAGCGGCACTGAGAACCCCAGCCCTGATAAAGAGAGCCTATGATCTGCAAAATGGACTGCCGAAGCCGACGGAGATGAGCGGTGGAGACAGTGTGGAAGAAAGATCCTGATTCTCTGGTACTCCTCCCAATGCTCAGTATACTATTCAGGAGAGGTTTGCATTAGAAAAGAAGAAAAATAAAATATTAATGTTGGATGCACCGGTGATGGAAAGTTGCCAGATGGATTATTGGTTAAACCAGCATTTTGCCTGCCCATCCACGCCTATGCAAAGAGTGATGGTTCAGATTCAGAATGTGTCAGATCAGGAGGTCTGGTTGAACAGAGGGTGCACCTAGCTACAGTACACTGCGCATACACTGCCATATTACCCAGCGACAAGTACTGTGGTGAAAAGGAAAGAGTGATCCTGGACTTATTCGACATTGGTGATTCCCGTTGCCGTTGGAAGGATAGAATTAGCAAAAGCGCCAGAAAGACCAAGTGTTTTCATTAAAAGAATGGGACGTGGGTGTGTCCAGGGTGCAGAGCATCACATACGCCTGCATGATGACCAGCCATTTTGAGCGAGATCCCGACACCTCGCCCCCAGCGAACACAGATGATGTTAGAGGCACCTGCAGGAAATGCTCGCTGCTGGCGTTATACAAGAATCAAGGAACTCATATGCCTCTCCCATTGTGGTTGTGCTTAAGAAGAATGGATCCATGAGGATGTGTGTTGATTATTGCAAACTGAACCGCGGACCATCCCAGATCAGTACACCATGCCCCGTATACAAGATGCCCTGGATTGCTTGAATAGGAGCAAATGGTTCTCGGTATTGGATCTTCAAGCGGATATTACCAGATTCCGATGGCCCGGAGGACCGTGAAAGCAGCCTTCATCTGTTCTTTAGGTTCTCGAATTCTTGAGAATGCCACAGGATTTCGGGTACCCGGCCACCTTTCAGCGACTGATGGAACGTGTGGTGGGAGATATGAACGTGCTGGAATGTCTAGTGTACCTAGATGATGTAATTGTGTTCGGACGCACATTAGAGGAGCATGAGACCCGACTGTTTAAAGTGCTGGGCCAATTGGAAGACTTGACCTTAAGCTGTCCATCGACAAGTGCCAGTTTTTCAAACCTCCGTGAAGTATGTAGGGCACATAGTATTTGCAGAAGGAATAGAGACTGATCCCAGTAAGGTTGAGTCACTGACTACTTGGCCCCAGCCTCATAACTTGAAAGAACTACAACGTTTTCTGGGTTCTGTGTCTACTACCACAGGTTCATAAAAGACTATTCAAAGGTGATTCGCCTGCTCCTGAATCTTATCCAGTCTTGCCCCCTACCAACTGTAAATACAAGAAAGGGTTGTCAAAGAACCAGACAAAGTATACTTCCACACAGGTGAACCTTTTGTGCCCGCTGGACACCCAAATGTGAAGCAGCCTTCCACAAAGTCATATACCAGCTCACCCACCCCCATCCTCGCCTATGCTGACCCTACCAAGTCCTATGTGTTGCATATGGATGCTAGTCTGCAGGGCCTAGGAGCTGTGCTGTATCAAGACCATGAGGATGGTTTGAGACTGGTAGCTTTAGCCAGCAGGAGCTTGACCCGTCAGAGAAAAACTATCCTATGCACAAGCTGGAGTTCCTTCCCTAAAATGGGCCATCGTTGATCAGTTTCATAAGTACCTCTTTGGGGCAAAGATATTGGTGAAGACCGACAATAACCCGCTGACCTATGTACAGACTTCAGCTAAGTTAGGCGCCACTGGGCACCGTTGGCTCTCTGCCTTATCAACCTATGATTATGCTGTTGAATACAGACCGGGACTGAACCATACTGATGCTGACGCCTGTCACGATGGCCCGCTTCCAAGAGTGATTGGGACAGGCTGTCTGAACCTGACATCCGAGCATTCTCCCAAAAGTTTGACAGAAATGAACAGATGTCTGTGGACACAGTGGACTGTCTAGTAGATTGCCTGGGCCCTCCTGATAACTGCATACCGGCTGCCTATTGCCATTTCTCTGCTCTAGATATTAATGCACTACGTCAACTTGACAATGACAGTATTCAGCGGGCTCAATCCCAAGATCCTATGATTCAACTTGCACTTCATACCCTCCGCGTGGGGAAAGATGTGTCTAAGTTGCGTTCCCCTGACTTGCGAACTGCCTATTGTTTAAAGAAGGGCCCAGGTTGAAGTTACTCAATCAGTTGTTATACAGAGACAGTGGATCATAGTGGTCAAGTAGACAAGCAACAATTGGTCCTGCCCACGGCTTTTAAACACTTGGTACTTGAGGTCCCTCCACAATCACATGGGGCACCTTGGTATTGACAGGACTCTCAACCTGGTATGATCTCGATTCTACTGGCCCAAGATGGGGCTCGATGTTGAGCACCATGTAAGAAAAATTACTTACCATAGTAATCTTCTTTCTTCCCAGTGATGCTCAGATATTCATAACTTTGAGCAGTCAGCCTGGTGGGTTGGACTGCCGGAGAGATGGAACACATGCAAATGATGGAATTCTTTGCACGTGAGCATCTTTCAAATACTGCCTCTACCAACTGTAGTGTTCTAACCCCTTTAGATTTGTAAGAAGCCTGGAAGTCAGGCATTATGAAAAATCCAACAGCTAATTTTTAATAAAATTTTTTTTTTTTTTTTTTTTTGGGGTTACCTTAATAAAGAGAATTTACCCAAAAAACTCTTAAGGAGGAACTACATCAAACAAACAATGGTATTCACGAAACAGCATGAGGAGACTATTAAGAGAGACAGAGAAACTCTGTTTAAATCTATTCGGCATAGAGAAGTGTACCCAGAAGGGTATGGCTATGTGGCACTAGCATCGGAGTGCAGAGGCTGAAGTTCTGGAAGGGGAGGATGGGAGGGAGTTATGAATATCTGAGCATCATTGGGAAGAAAGAAGATTACTATGGTAACTAATTTTTCTTCTAACCCCAGTAATGCTCAGGATGAAAAATTACTCATCATAGTAACTGTGTTTCTTCTAATGAGTCTTGCTGTATTCTGACAGATGCAGTAATCCCCAACCTTTAAACTGCCCCGGAGAAGAAAAAGTTAACTTTCTATGCAGAGCATAGAATGCTGAGCTCAAGCTCGGTTGGAGTCTCTGTCTGGAGTGTTTCAAACTCAAACCGTCAGATTCTTACGAGCCTAACTAACTAAACATTCTATGTGGAAATTGTAAAATTCCTACTAGCTAACAGGCAGTAAAAGTTTTGGATTCCCAAGGAAGACTCAAGTCAGGAAACCCAAAACCAATATAATACAAATAACAGTAATAAATCAACACCCAAACAAAAGGAGAAGGGTGTAAACAAAGAGCACCCTGGGGTGCAACACTACACCTACCCACCCACTTCCCAAAAACAGGTTCTGAGAGGGAGGCAGGGAGGAGGTCAGAATACAGCAAGACTCCATTAGAAGAAACACAATTACTAAGGTGAGTAATTTTTCTTCAAACAACATGAAGTCTTGCTGTATTCTGACAAGTGCAGACTACCAAGCAGTACCTCCATGGAGGAGGGACAGAACCCACTTTGGGAATAGGCTCTGAAGTACTGCTGTGTTAAACCCGAGCATTACTCCTAGCCTGGATATCCAGAGAGTAATGTTTGGTAAAGGTATGGACTGTTTTCCAGGTGGCTGCTTGACAAATTTCTAAGAGGGATATCCCTGAAAGCAGGGAAGCAGCTGTACCTCTTGTGGAATTAGCCCTCAGGCCAGAGGGTGGAGTTTCTCCCAGTTTTCATAGCAGAATTATACAAGACACAATCCACCTGGCAATAGATCTCTTGTTGGCAGGTTTGCCCTTTCCTACTTGTTTGTTTGTTTGTTTGTTTGTTTAAAATTTATTTTTATACAGGTTAATTTGATTGGGGAACTCCATTTACAACAGATACCTGTGGCATTTGCAATAGACAAACAATACAAAATAGAACAAAATACAAAATCACATTTACCTAAAACAATTACAACAGACATTTAAATAATTATACAATTCCAGTTTAAAAATACGCAGATCAGAAATTTCAGTCATATGTCGAGGTAACTTATTCCATATCCCGCTAAACTATTTTGTAACAC
Organism: Neoceratodus forsteri; assembly: GCA_016271365.2. Lineage (NCBI taxonomy): Eukaryota > Metazoa > Chordata > Ceratodontiformes > Ceratodontidae > Neoceratodus > Neoceratodus forsteri. The sequence goes on from JADMNL010000024.1 coordinate 260,331,640, forward strand.
CATACCTCCCATATGTATCTATAATTTGTATCATAGGCAACTTTAGTAGTCCTCCTAAAAATATCTGAATATTTAGAATCAGAATTCTGACATATCAAGTTTCGTAAAGGATGCACTTTTAAGTATATCAAACCATGACATATAGTAAGCCATATATATTCTCTTCGTGCTATTGGATCTAACCAGCCAAGTTCCTGATAAATTACACAATGATGGACTCGAGGTCCATTATTTAGGATATATTTCCCAATCTATAATAAATCTGGTCCAATTGTGTAAGCATTTTATGAGAATGGATATATAATGATAAACCATAGTCTAGTACAGGCAACAACAATTGTTTTACCAGTCTGGTCTTAACATCCCTAGTCAAACATCCTGACACTCTTCTTAATGCCCCCAATCTTTGATTGACTTTTTATTTGTGACAAAATATGATCTGAAAAAAAAACGATAATCAATCAAAACTCCCAGATATTTATAAGTATTAACCCCTTGTACCTTTTTCCCATCCGAAAAACTAATTTTGAAATCAGTTACTTCATTATTAGGTTTAGGTCCTACAGAAAAAATCATACTCTGAGTCTTCCCAGTACTTATCAAAGTCCGAATTTCTTATCCAAGTTTCAATATTGGAGAAGTCTGTCTGGAGTCGCTGCCTCAGTTCCCAGGATCTTTAGCAGATGCTACTAGTACTATATCATCTGCATAAAGTCTAACATCAGAACCAACTACATAATCAGGAGATCATTAATGTAGAGATTAAATAACATAGGGCCCAAAATTGACCCTAGGGTACCACAGTTCAAGTCAGGAGATCCAAAGCAGCGACCCCATGACACCCTTTGTTTTCGATTAGTTAAATAGGATCTAAACCACTGTAATGAGTTATGGTATATTCCTAAGTTATGCAGTCTAAACAATAATGTTTCATGATGAACTAGGTCAAAAGCTTTTGGTCACCAACACTGCCCCAGTTTGGTTTCCTGGTTCAATGATGTTGCCACCAGGTTACCAAAATCAAGTAGGGCAGTATTCGTGGACCTACCCCTCTAAATCCATGCTGACATTTTGTTAGCAACTCCAAACGGTCAAGGCACTGCATAAGCTGATTATTTATCAGCTTCCAGCACCTTAGACAAAATCGAAGCAAAGTGATTGGTCTGTAATTGGAAGGGCTGTGATGTCACCACCTTTAAAAATAGGAATAATTTCACCCACTTTCCTTTACTCCCACTTTACCTCCCACTTTACTTCTCCATAAGTGAGGAACAACTGAGGGAGTCAAACCTGTGACCCTCGCTACGCCCAATGTAGTAACTAAGGGCTCTTTTCACATCTAAACTGTGTAGCCTCTCTCTCCTGAGGAAGAATGATCAGTGAAGAAAACCAGAAGAGACATAGACTGGTTTAAATGGAAGTCTGAAACCACTTTAGGCAAGAACCTTCTATTGGTTCTAAGGACCACGTTATCCCTGTGAAAGGAGATAAAATCAGGTTCCACTGACAGGGCTTGCAACTCACTGATACGCCTGGCAGAGGTAATGGCTACCAAGAACACAGTTTCCAAGTCAAGTACTTAAGCTCTGCTGAAGACATAGGCTCAAAGGGGTTGCATAAGTTGAGCAATGCAAACATTCAAATCCCAGGCAGGGCAGGGTCTCTAAAAGGAGGATTGGTGTGAAGCAATCCTTTAAAAATTACAGAACACAGGATGAGAATATAGTGAGAAGACTTCCCACAGACAGAAACACAGAAACAGCTGACAAGTGTACCTGAGAGTAGCTGGTCTGAGGCCTAGCCATTAAGATGGACCATGTAATCCAGAACCGTAGGCAATCCAGCAGTATCTGAGAAATAGCTTTAGAACACCAAATGCTGAATCTCTTCCATTTGGAATTCTAAGTCTTTCTGGTGGAGGGCTTTCGAAGCTTTGAGAATATCCAGAACCCCTTGGGAAAGATGCAGATCTGCAAACTCTAACTCTTCAAGAGCCATGCCTTGAGATTGAGAGACTGGAGATTGGGGTACCAAATCCTCCCTGAGAGGATGTTAACAGGTTGTAATTCCAGGCAAGAGGCAGGGGAAGATGGACTGCAAGGGACACAACAGGGTACCAGGTCTGTCTGGCCCAATCTGGAGCAGTCAGAATCACTTTTCAAGGTTGAGACCTTATTTTGACTAAAACTTTGAACAGGAGTGGGAAGGGGAAGGTATACAGAAACTTCCGTCCCAATTCAGAATCAGGGCATCCAGGGACTGAGCCCAAGACTGGAGGTCTGCACAGAATAAGCCAGGGACTACAACTTCATGACTTCCGTGTACAAGGCCGTGGACCGAGTGCCTCCTGCTTGTTGATGTACCATATGGTGGTGGTGTTGTCCGTTCTGACCTGAACCACCTTGTTCTGTACTGATTGAGAGAAAGCTTTCAGGGCCATAAAACTGCCCTGAGCTCTAGGAGATTGATATGGAGAAGGAATTCTTGGGGACCACAGCCCTGGGCAGTGACAGCCCAGATGGGCTCCCAGCCCAGAAGAGAAGCGTCCGTGGTAAGGACCATTGAACAAGGCTGAGTGGCAAAAGGAACACCTTGGCCCAGATATTCAAAGGGTTAGCATGCGCCAATTCAAAAATCGCCATTCTGCAATATTCAGAAGGGGCCAGTTCATACCGAAAACATGCTGAGCAACAGCGCAATGGAAATGAAGGCATGCACAACCCGAAGAAGTGAGTCCATGCATAAAGTCTTGTCGATATCCGAACATAGCAATGCACAAGGTGGCTGAGCAAGAAGTTGCATGAGTGCGGTTTGAGCCAAAATAAAAAGGCTCAAGAAGCGGCGCAAGAACCTAGAGGCCGCAAACTGGAGAGAGAGAGAGAGAGAGAGAGAGAGAGAGACAGGAGCTGGAAGGGCAGAGAGGGACAGTGGGTCCAGGAGGACAGAGAGGCCAGTGGGGGTGCCAGTGCAGTGGAAGCAGCAGTGGGGCAGCGGGGTAACACACAGGAACAGCAGCGGGGGACAGAAGCCAGGGAGATGGACAGTGTCAGCTTCCACATGGAAGCTGTAATGAGGGTGAGACACCATGCTGCAGGGGGCGTGGCAGCGGAGGGGCCCGTCGGTATGCCCCGACAGGCGTGTCCGTCGCCATCAGCTCGAGCTGTACACAGGCGCCGAGATTGTGGCCCGGTACCGCCTGAACAGGGCAATACTGGACGGCTCACGAGCTGTGCAGTGATGTGATGCAGGCACCCTCACGACGGAGTCATGCTCTGTCCGTGGAGACCAAGGTGACAGCCTGCATGTGCCTGCTCGCCAGGCACCTTCCAGAGGCCGACAGGGGACACCACAGGCATTACACAGTCGGCCATGTCACGCATCCTCACCCAATTCCTCAGCACTGCTGCCTCATGCTGCGGAGTACATCCATTTCCCCAGCACCGCGGCGGCCGTACAACAAACATGCAGGAGTTCCACAGGGTAGCACATATGCCTGGCGTGCTGGGGCCATAGACTGCACCCATGTGGCCATTCGCACGCCACCTGGCCCCGACGGCCATGCTTATCGGAACCGAAAGGGCTTTTCCAGTGTCAACTGCCAGGTGGTGTGTGATGCCACTGGGCGCATCATCAATGTCTGTGCCACACCCTGGCAGAGCACATGATGCCTTCATATGGCACCAGTCTGCACTGTGCCATCGATTCGAGTGGGAACATCCCCACGGGTCATCTAGTGGGTGAGTACACATGTAGGAATGCAAACTCTGTGCAAGGGTGGAATGACACAGGTGCCATGGTAGTGGCACACAAGGATATGGGCAATATGGACCTGACATGACACTGATCTCCACTATCTCCACACAGGTGACTGCGGATACCCACTCCGTCCCTGGCTGCTCACACCATACGGTGCCCCATGACCCCAGCGCAGCTCTGTTTCAATGAGGCACATGCGCAACACGAACATCATAGAGTGGGTGTTTGGGATGCTCAAGGCACTTCCGATGCCTGGACACCTCCGTGGAGCCTACAGTACAGCCCCAAAAGGCCTGTGGGATATTCCTGACCTGTTGCATCCTGCACAACATGGCTAAAGACCATGGGATAGCCGTACAGGTCAGAGGGGGACAGCGATGGGACGCCAGTGGCGCCGGTGATGTGGGTGATGAGCAGCCCCCTAGACGGAGGGACCCCTGACTGACCCGGCAGGCCCAGCTGCACGGGACACCATTGCAGAAGCACTCACGCAACACAGGTAAGTCAAGGGGACATGTGCAGGCAACACTGTCCATGCGCAAACCACAGGCACACAGGGAACACACCGTGCATGAAGGTCAGGGAGTTGAAGGGTCCAGGCATACCAACACACCATCAGAGAGGGGTGAGCACTCATATGGACACACACACACCAGGCAGCATACAGGGCAGCAGCACAGCACTGCGGAAATGACATTGCCAACACACAGCACCACCAACCACCCCACCACCTGGACTGTCCACGTACGTGTGTCAGGACCTGGGCAACCTTGCACCTTGGTGTACAGTGCAATGCAGGCATCATCATGCACACGCACTGTGGACAGCAGTTGGGAGAGTGTGCAGGTGGTCCGTGTGTCAGCAGTGAGCAGAGCACCCAGCAGTGCACTGCCCACCATGACACACATTGCACACAGGGCAGCACCAGACAGGGCCTGCATTGGGAGACAGCTCAGTCAGGTAGCACTGTCCCACGGCCACCGCGGATGCGTGGGCGGCCCGCCGTGGCCTAGCAGCACTGGCAGGCTGAGCAGGGGCCACATTGGGTGGCGCTGGTGCACCATCAGGGGTCCCAGTGCGCGACCGCCGACCTTGCCCGCACAGGGGACTGCATCCTGCCAAACAAACTTGCACCAGGGGTGCTGGGATGCCCACAGCAGAACCCAGCGTCGACAGGCCTGGTGGTGCATGACGCCGGGGAATGGGGAGTGGATGCGCACTGTGGGGTGTGTGGTACAGGGGCACCTGACAGTGTGGCCAATCGTTCGCCACAGAGACCACTGCCTGGGTCAGCCTGTCAATGGCAGCGGTCACATCCGTCCGCATAAGGACCAGCTCGGCTCGGTCCCGAGCACACTCCCTCTATGCCGCTCCACGGACACACACAGTGCCTCCACGGACCTTGCAACCCGCCCCTGCAGCTGTACCAACTCCTGCAGCAGGCGGGTGTGCGTGTCCAATGGGTACTGTGCCCCAATGGCATCGTCACCCCCAGGGTGTGGACGGTCCTGGTGCACAGCACCCTTGAGGGTGGGCGCTGTTCGCCAGGACCAGGTATGGGGCGGATCAAAGGGCGGTGGACATGTGCCACTGCTTGACACTGTCCCCAGACCTGGTGTGCAACTGCTGCCCGCCCCTCAACTGCTGAGCCCCAGGTCCACCTGTTCCACCTCCGTGCTGTCAACAGTGCCAGACACCTGCACAGCCACCGATGCTGCCCACGGTGCTGACAGGCACAGCCTGGGACTGTGCCAGCATGCTGAGACACAGGTGTGAACCAGGAAGGCCCAGGGGCACGTGCTGGCCTGCCATGTGTCCGTCGTGGGACACACACCTATCACTGGCCATTGCAGGCCTGCTATCATCAATGGTGCAGGTGCGTGCCACTGCCATAGGCACAGCATGCTGGCATACCTGCATGCCAGACTGCTGTGACACAGGCTGTGCACCCCTGCACCCGTATCACTGGCGCCGGAGTTGTTGGCCCAGCCTGCATGCTGCTGCAGTGCCTGCAGGCTGGTGGCGGAGGTGGATGGTCCCTCCTCCACGTCCAGCAGGTCTGCCTCACTGTCTGGACCCACCACCACCACCGTCTCCTGCAGACGAACAGGATCTGTAACAGAAAGAGAGTACATGTGAGTGCATGTGAACAACAGCCCCCCAACAACATCACCATGTCATACCGTGCAGTGATGGGCTTCCACTGTCTGGAATCCTCCGCCTGGAGCGCCCGCAATGGCACTTTCGGCTGCATGGCGCGACCAGTGTCTCCTCTGTGGGGTCAGCTGCAACACCACTGGTGGGCCCCACCAGTGCCAGCACGTGCACACCCTGAAGGCTGCCACCTTCTCCTTCAGCCTCCTGCGGTCAGTCCCCATCTTCTTCCGGCATTCCTGCACGGGCGCTGGTGGCTTCCGTGCAGGTTGACGCCGAGCTACCCCCCATGCAGCTGCACACTCCTGAGGGTGCCCTCCGTCCACTCAATACTGGCTCATCCTCCAGGTAGGCCTGGAAGAGGCCTCGGTCTCTGCCGTGGTGAAGTTCGGCCTCCTCTCGCCCGCCGTCCACACCCTCAGCCTGGCTCTGGTCAGTCATGGTGATCTGTATGGGTGGAAGTGGACACCTGTCACTGTGCAGTCCCAGCATTTCCCCATGAGCATAGCTGCCGGCCCGTTTCCTCTCCGCATGGCAGATACTGATAGAAAGGGTGCCCTTTGTCCCTTTCTAAGTGCCCTTTCATGCTCAGCCCCCTCAACCTTTATCATCCTCCAGCACCCCTGCCCATGAGCATTGTCCTGAGCATCACACAGCATGTAACTCACCTCTCACCTGCAGCAACCAAATCTGGCCGGCACAACCACTGCCATAATTTTATAAGCACAACACATGCAAATGAGTGTGTGGCGCAACAATACATGCTCAATCGCGCCACTGCGCCTTTTGAATGGCTGATCGAATGATTTGCATATGTCGGCTGAATATTCGCGTATTTGCGCTAGCGCATCGAAGGTCCCGCTGAGCCGATGGCGTATGTTTGTGGCTGCGTGTTACACTGCATTGCGCATGCCCAGACAGGTTACGCGTGCGTCGATCGCGCTGCAGACCTGCTGGAGCGCATAAGGCGATTCAGAGCCATGGCCACCATTGTGCCAGTGGCGCTACAGCACTGGGCACTATATGGCGCTGTGGCACTTCTGCGGCGATAGTCCACTGTGGCACTGGTGCTCTGCTTGGCAGTCGCGCGGGATGCCTCTCGTCCTATGGCACTGTCGTGGCCTGCGTCATTGCCGTGACCTTATGTATGCCCTCTGACCCCTGGCGCTGTTGGCATGCCATGTGCCGTCCCTATTGTGCTGTCTGGTGACAGCGCCATGTAGAAATAATGGCGCTGTTCCGAACAAGCGCGATTGGAGGAGCCTAATAGCGGTCGTAAAAACAATTCCACACGTAGAGATTCTGGCGCGGCGGGCGCCATATTGCCTGCTGTAAAGTTGGTGCCATGGCTGGGAGGAGGGCGGTGTCCTGGAGCCAGCTTGAAGTGGCCAACCTGGTGGCCCTGGTGGAGCCCACTGTGAGGCACTGTATGGTGAGCCCCCTCACCATGCCTAGACCCATGTGTGGCAGCAAGTGGCCACTGACCTGGTGGAGGTCACTGGCCAGGGCGGTCTGCTGAGCAGTGCGGCACGGTGCAAGTGACCTCCACGGAGGGGCGAACTGTTGGCGGCTGCGTTCACGTGCCAGGCGGGGGCGTGGTGCCTAGGCCAGGTGAGTGTACCATCTATGCACCTATATTCTCTGTAGGGTGTGTGTGTGCTTGGGTGGCTGTGCATAGGTGTGTCGTTGTGCAGCTGTGCGATGGATGGTTATGGCTGTGTGGGCAGGCACTCTCACTGGGGCAGGGGCACTCTGCTTTGAGTCACACTGATGTTTGTCTCAACATATGTCTCCCACAGGCGGATTGTGAGGACACAGGACCAGGGTGATGTGGGCCATGCCAGGCCCCGGTGCCAGGGGTGTTGTGCCACACAGCAGCAGCAGCAGCATCAGACCCAGCTGCTGGAGGAGTGTGAGTATCATTACTTCATGGATGCTATTGCATGCTGGGGGCAAGACCACCAGCCATGCGGGACACAACAAAGGGAGGTCATAGTTCCACTATACAAAACACTAGTGAGTCCCCACACTGGAGTACAGTGTACAGTTCCAGAGACCATACCTCGCGTATGGACATGGACTGGGTGGAGGGTTCAGAGGAGGGCGACATGGATGGTGCATGGATTGCATCACAAGTCCTATGCAGACAGGTTGACGGAACTGAACATGTACTCCCTGGAGGGAGGAGGTGTGGGGATATGATGGGGACATACAAGTATCCTACAGAGACAGAGTGCAGGAAAACAATATTTGTAGCGTAAAGGATGTTCCAGGACTAGAGGGCATGGGATGCAGTTGGAGGGGTCGTTTAAGAGGAAACATGAGAAAGTATTTCTTCACAGGATGGGTGGTGGACAAGTGGAACACCCTGCCAGAGGAAGTGGTGGGGCTGACTTGGTCACAGGATTTATGAATGCATGGGTTAGCCATAAAGGAATTCTGGAGGTCAGGGTGAGGGAGCGGACTTATAGGACAACAGAGTGAGCGTACAAGGTCAAATGGACAGACTGGGTGTCCCATAGCCCTTATCTGCCGACACTGTCTATGTATCCATGTATGTAGGCATGACACAGGTGACCTGCATCACAGTGCAGCATCACGCCGCGTCTGTGTATGCATCACAGGTGGTCAGGCATGCACTGGGCACATAGCTGTGTAACTGGCATCGCACCGCGTTGCCACATCACTTGCCAGCCTAGTTTGTACTGTGATTGGCGTGGGCAGTGTGTGTGGGCGGTGGTGCGCATAGCTGGTGCCGCCTGTTTGTGATGGCCATGTGCATGTTCACTGTGGGGTGCATGCCATCACAGGTGCGGGACATTGGGTTATATGGCTTGCAGGTTGGGTGGTGTTCAGGGTTGTGGTCAGTCTCAGCCATTGACTGTGTTCCCATTTTCCTAGGCCTCGAGGTACTCAGGAGGATTGAGAGAGGTATTCGCACCTCACCCAGGTGTCACAGGAGAACCAGGCGATACTGCAGGCCCACAGCGCCATGGTTCAGGGGCGGAGGCACAGGACGGGACACCAGCAGGGGAAGACTGGCAGCCAGCTGAGCCATAGGCCACATTCCTTCCCTTCTCCCATCCTATCACCCTGCCTTCCCTCTCCAGGTTTTATTCCCTCCCCTGACCACCCCTTTTACCCGTCCCCCCCACTTGTACATAGTTTCACCTGTTTATGTTTATATGTTGATCTTTTAAATATACATTTCTATTTTGATCGACTGCTGTGTTGGTCTCTGATTTGCAACTGGCTATGGGTGCTCCGTTGCGAGGTGTACATGCCATCTGGGCTGGTATGGTCCTGCGTATATGTGTGTGTGTGTGTGTGTGTGTGTGTCCATGGGAGGTATCACCAGCATGGCATTGACTTTCTGTTGGTCTTGCCGTCTGCTGCCACCCACTGCTGGGTGCACAGGGTGAGTCTGGCTGGTATGCTTCTCTGCAGCATGGGGTTGGACGTGTGGCAGGGGGATGTATGGTGTTTCCTGCAGTGCCAGTCACTGCACAGGTGATGTCTTGGGGTCATGGTGCACGGTGTGCTGTGCGTGCAGGGGAGCTGATGTGCACTGTGGTTGTCAACCCTGTGTGTGGCACTCTCTGCCTGCCAGTGGTTGTGCTGGGGTGTCAGGCTCTGCTATGCATTGTTGGCTTGTCCCCATGGGCACATGGATCATCCGTCCCACCCCAGTGATGCTGTGCTTGGGGTGTGCGGTGTGGTGTGGGTTCTGCAGTGTGTTCCTGTGCCCATGTGTGGCATGGCTGGCGTGGGCCCCAGCCTGCCTCCCTGGATGTGCAGTTCTATTGCTCTGGGGGCTGTGTGCTTGGCAGCTCTGGAATGCTCAGCTGAGCTTCCATGGTTGCGCCATAAGCGCAGCATTTAGCTCAGCTTCTCCTTCCTGGTTGTAGCGATGGCGCGATATGTGTGCGATATTGAGACATTGGCTGCTTACGCAATTTGCTCTGCTCCGTGTTTGAATGGCACCTGTTAGCGATTGCGCAACTGGCTTGGCGCTTGTTCTCCTACTGTTGCGCCAGTTTTCAGCGCAGTTTGAATATCCAGGCCCTTGTCTTAAATTGTCCTGATCCTGCCACCATTGGAGGCTTGGATCAAGGTCAAAGTCACTGGGATCAGTTTGGTAAGGAATCCTTCCTCTGAGACCAAAAAGCTCTTAGATGGAACCGAATATCCCTCATCTGGAATCTTGCCCTTGGACCACTGCTGCTGAAGCTGCCATGTGGCCCAAGAGCTGGAGAAATGCCTTGCTGGTCGAGATACACAAAGGCTGAAGGAAGAGGCTAGTTCCATAAGAACCTTGCCCTTTCTAGAGGAAGAAGGCTCTTGCTCTGAGTGTGTCCTGTTCTGCCCTATGAAGGTAAGGAGCTGGACGGTTCAAGAACTGACTTGGGAAGGTTGAGAAGAAATCCTAGAGAAGAGGCACTTGCTCGGTCAGTGCAGCCGGTGACTTAACCCACCAGAAGTGGTAAGTCCACCCATATACCCACTCCTGCCATGGTATATTGCTATTATACAATGTTTAACTTGTTTTTTGTTTTATAGTGATATCACACTCTTACAGTGGGCATACTGGAGGTTTATCACAGCCATGTGATGTGTTTTGACCAATGAGGTTTCAGGTTTTCATACCCATTGTATAATTAAGCAATAAGCCACGAGGGGTGTGGGTTATCGATTTACCATGGCTGGAGTGGTTTGCCACAAGGTGCAGCCGAGTGGGTAAATCAGCGCCAGCCGTGTATCCCGATAACAGATCCCCAGTGGTTTATTGCATTATACCAAGTACTGTTTTTTTATTATTTAAAAAAACAGTACTTACTTATAATGCTTAAATAAGTGACTCTTGTAGAGCAGTCAGTGTTTTTGTTTACTTTCCCGATGTCGGAGCTACTGTTTTACAGTCTCCGCTTAGCGGAAACAAGATAATGACGGAGTTCGTGATTTTTGCCGTTGGATTGCTTTTTTTTGAACATGCGGCTGGCTGGCACCTTTGCGGTGATTATCGGGAACAATCAAGGCAGGTAAGGTGCCAACCTGCCTATCTGATTGGTCGGTGTCCGAAGTACATGGTATAATCCCAGAGTTACCATCTTGAACTTTGGTTATAAAGATGTTTGTTTAGATATCTTAGGGCTAGGCTGGGTCACCACTCCTCTGTCTTTTTTGGGGTCAGGAAGTACCTGGGTACAGTCCTTTGCCCCAGTGTAGGGTAAGTACTCTCTCTATGGCTCTTAAGGCCAGAAGAGAAGAAATCTCTGCCTCTAGGGCAAGGGTTTCGAGAGATTTGCAGGTGGAAAAGATCTGGCTCTCATCTTTGGAAATTTCTTGAGCGGAGAACCAGTCCCTGGCATACCACTTCCAGGACCCACTTGTCTGATGTAATAGACATCCATTCCTGGACAAAGTAAGCCAGCCCCCCTACTGGAATAGGAGAGTCGACCCAGGCAGGCCCATCAGGGTGTCTGCTTGGCAGGAGCTTTAGGCTAAGGAGTAGATGCAGCCCTGCTCATCCCCTTCTGCCTCTCCTCTGAAGAACCCCTCTGTGAAAAGGAAGAAGTGGCTTGTGCTTGGTAAAAGGCCTTTGAATAGGCCTGCCCTGCCCCTAGACTGCTGCCTTTGAGGGTTGCCTTCTTTCCTTGGCCTGAGCACTCCTGTATGTGGTCCTGTACTCGTCCATTTCTTCATGTAATTCTCTGTCTGCTCCCCAAACAGAGAATTACCCACAGGAAAATCCATGGCTTTAGTTTGGGTATCCTGTAGGAGGCTAGTACATCTGAGCCAAGCCATTCTCCGAAGGGCCACAGATGTAGCCATGACTCTTGATGACACATCATTAGAGTCTACAGCAGCATGAAACTGAACTTTAGATGCCTCAATCCCATCTACATCCACCGCCTCCAGCTCCTTGGTTAGCTGACGGGAGGCCTGTTTAGCCAGTGCCAGTACAGTGTCCCACCTGGACTTCTGGTACCTGGCTGTATAAGCCATATAATTCGCCTGTCTGAGTCCCAGGGAAGATGCCATGTACAGCTTTTCTGCCATGGCATTAACCTTCCTAGAGTCTGTCTGGGGGTGTGAAGCCAAGGGAATGCTTGCCTTATCACAGGCAGCAGCCTGCACAACCCCAACAAGGCTGCATTGGTGGTTTAAAAACTCTGTTTCTGAGCCTGAGTGTATACCTCTTGTCCATCCTTCTGTCCACAGGAGGTATAGAATTGGGAGACTTCAGAATTTTTTGTGTCTGTTTCCAAAAGATTTGTGGAGGGAATAAACAGTCTCCTGGACTCTGGGATGTCCATCATTTCTACATAATCAGGCTCCTCCTGATCCTCTATTGCCTCTTCCATAGGAAGCTGGAGGGTCTCAGCCACCTTTCTGTAGAACATAATGTGGGAAGGAGACTCGGAAAGCCTAGGAGGATACACCTGAAGGTCTGTCTGGGGAGATGTCCGGTTCCACAGGCACATCTAGACTTTCACCATCACCATCATCATCATCAAACTCCCTTTCCTCCTCAAACTCCGGTTCATAAAATTCTTCCAAGTATAATCATGAACGGGGAACCAACCGAACGAGCCCCTGCCAAAAGGTGCGGATTGGGGAACGAGGCGAGCGATTCCACAATCCGAATCGCTCTGGCTATTTCTTGACAGTCGGAACATGGACTTCTGGATCCGAACTGGACAATTTTTCTTCTGCGCTTTCTTTTTGTCAGACACGACCCTCGGGATCGGCTCTCCTTTGCCTGAAGAAGTATACGCCCTGGTCAGAGGCGCTCCTTCTAGTTCGGACGGAACCAAACCGGGCTGGCCATCTGGGTCAGCGGACTTCTCGGCTTCCTTTTCCTCAGTCTACCTAATCTCTTTTCCAGGGTAGATTTGGGAAAATTCTTGCAAATTTGGCAGTCTGAATCGAGGTGGTCAAACCCCAGACAATAAACACAGGTGGTGTGGGGATCGGCCTTATCAAAGACCTCCCACACTCACTGCAGTGTTGAAACCCAGTGGGCCTGTTTTTTCTTGGGTTTCTCAGACATAGCCAACCTAACCAAACTTACCCTTTTTTCAGCAACACTGAGCAAGACTCCTTATCGGTTCCTAACCGTGTCACGGGTCTTGAAAAAAATTTTTCAAAACACGATTTTTAGAACCGATAAGAACCGATAACCACACACTAAAATTTTATACAAGAATTAAACAAATGATCGGTTAGGCGAACTGATCCACACTTTTACAAGTTCCACACAGAAACACAGTACAAAACCTATCTAGTACTCACGATACCACAGACAAAGACTGAACCGAGTTATACGGGAAACTTTTTGAGTTAGAAACCAGCAGCGACACTTAAACCGACTTTCGAACCAAGCTGCAGGAGAAATCTCTGGAGCAGCTGTTCACTGAAGCGGAGTAAAGAATCTGGCGGTTAGCGTTCAAGGGAAACAGACAGAGACATCAACCGAGCTCGAGCTCAGCATTCTATACTCTGCATAGAAGGTAAACCCTTTGTTCTCCGGGCAGTTTAAAGGCTGAGTTAACTGCACTTGTCAGAATACAGCAAGACTTCAGGTTGTTTGAAAACTGTTTTCCAGGTAACATACTTTAAATGGGGTGTAGCCATGGGTTCAAATGAAACCCTCATTAATCTGGCTATACATATATTAAGATCCCAAGCAGGCACTGGTGCCCTGTGAGGAGGATGCAAATGTATCAGGCCTTTAAAAACCTTTTGAAAATGGGATCTGATGCTACTGACACCTTTGGCCTAGCAGAAAGATGTGCAGACACTGCTGCAAGATGAACCCTTAGAGAACTGGGTTGTAGACCTTGTGAATGTGAGTCAGATAATCCAACACCACTGAAACTCCTGCATCATTTGGGGTGAAATTCCTACAGAGCACCAAAAGAAAATCTCTTCCACTTAGCAGAATACTAACATACTAAAATACTAAAATGCCAGCGGAATAGGCCTAACAGTCTTTCATGTCTGCTCATTGTGGTCAGCCCCACCCTGGGAGCTGACCTTGCTGCCCCTCGCCTTCTCTGGCTTCTCCCTTCCCAGTTCTGGATATTCTCGCTGCACTGGATTTTGCTTCCAGAACCCTTCCCCTGTACCTGTCCCACCCCTCTTGAACCCCTCCACCATCTCTGCCTCACCAGCCCCTGGGCAGTGCATTCCATGGCTCCACCACCCTCTCAGTGAAGTAGCACCTCCTCCTTTCTCCCTGAATCTTCCCTCTCAGCTTCCACCCAATACATTTTCTTAGTGGAGGACTTTCTATAACCTTTCAAGATAGTTAATACAGCTTCAGAAATGTTTAAGTCTGCATACTCTAATTCCTCAAGAGCCATGCCTTGAGGTGGAGGGACTTCAGATTTGGGTACAACAATGTTCCCTGATTGGAGGTCAGGAGATTGTGCCTGAGAGGCAAAGTTATTGGTTTGCTCACTGACATGGAGAGCAGAAGAGAGTACCATGGCTGCCTGAGCCAATCTGGAGCTATCGAGATCAGAGAAGGTGAGAGGATTTGAGCTTCAGTAGTACTCTGAAAACCAGAGGAAAAGGGGAAGGCATAAGAAACTTGCCTGACCAGTCCAGCACCAGGGCATCCAGAGAATTGTGCCCTGGGCCAGTGGTCTGCAGCAATACTGAGGCAACTGATGGTTCTGGTGGGATGCGAACAAGTCTATCTTTGGAATGCCTCACCTCCTGAAAATTACCTGCACCACCTGTTTGTTCAGTGTCCATTCATGATGGGACTGACTGATTCAACTCAGTGAGTCTGCCAAGGTATTGTCCTTTCCTGGCAGATGGATTGCTTGCAGGACACCTTTAGGAATACGCCAGAGTCCAAATTTTCATGGCTTCTGTGCATAGGGGACCTGATCTGGTGCCTCCCTGCTTGTTTAAGTAGTACATAGTGGTGGTATTGTCTGTTCTGACCTGTACCACCTTGCCCATCACTAGTGTAGAAAACTTTTAGTGACAGCCACACTGCTCTGAGTTCCAGCAAGTTTATATGCTGAAGGGACTCTGCTTCTGTCCAGGTACCCTGAGTTGTGTGCTCCCCAGATGGGCGCCCCAGCCCAGAAGGGATGCATCTGTCGTGAGGACTAGTGAAGGATCCTCCTTCTGAAAAGGGACCTTTTTCTGACTCCAGTGATTCCTGAGATGAAACTGGATGTCTCTCATGTGAAACCTGGAACCCTGCACTGTACCTGTGGATGCAGCCATATGACCCAAGAGCTGCAGGAATTGCCTGGCTGTTTTGCCTGTGCAACAGAGGAATTGCTATGGTCTGAGGCTTTGCACCCTGTCCAGTGGCAAAAGGCCCTGGCCTGTAGAGTACTGATCTCTGCTCCTATGAACTGTAAAAGTCTGTGTAGGGGTTAAGACAGATTTTTCTGGTTTATTCTGAAACTCAAGGACTCTAAAAAGATCCTGTGTGATTTTTAGAGAGGTTGTGACTTGTTCTGGTGATTTGCCCACCACCAGCCAATCGTCCACATATGGGAAAACAGTCACTCCCTGTCTTGAAGAAATTCCACCACAGCTGCTAGGCATTTGTAAACACCCTTGGTGCCGAAGAAGGCCGAAGGGCAGGGTTGCAATCTGATAATGACCTGATGGGAGTCTGAATCTGAGATATTTCCTGAAAGATTCTTTTATGGGGATGTGAAAATAGGCATCTTGTAAGTCCAGAGATGCCAGCCAGTTCCCTTTTGGATTGTTGGCAGAATCCGAGCCAAAGTTACCATTTTGAACTTTGGCTTTTTCAGGTCTTGTTTAAAGCTCTGAGATCCAAAATTGGCCGCCACTCCCCATTTTCTTTGTTATTAGGAAGTATCTGGAGTAAAACCTCTTCCTCTCAGGGTTGTAGGAACTGGTTCACTGCTCTGAGCTGTAGCAGCTTTGAACCTCTGCCTCTAGCAATGAAGTTTGTGCTAGGGGGAGAGATGAAAACCCTGGAATTTTTAGAGGAAGAAATTTGAAGTCCAGAGACAAACCTTTGCCCACCACCTCCAACACCCACTTGTCTGTGGTGATGGTTGACCAAAGGTGGAGAAATGAGACAGTCTGCCTCCGACAGGTAGGGAGGGCGCCTGCATCTCAGGGGTTCTGTTTAGGCTGGGGCTGAGGTTGTGCCTGAGACCCTCCTTAAGCCCCTTCTACCCCTACCCTAGAGTAGCCCTGTTGGGGTACTGCTGGTATTGGGGCATGGCTACTGGCTGGAAAAAAGGTATTATCATGAAAGAGTGACCCCTGCCCCCCTTCCATAGGGCCTGGTGGATGAAGAAGCTCTATCTCTGGCAGAGTTGCTTCTATAAGTAGCCTTATATTCATCCACCTTCTTCATATGAGGCCACCGTGGATTCCCAAAAGAGAATTTACTTCTAATGGAAAATCCAGGGCCTTCTATTGGGTATCCTGAGTGAGGATTGTAGCCCTAAGCCAAGCAAACCTCCTCTGAACCACTTTGTTAGCCATCCATCTGGCTGCAGTGTCATTCAAAACAGCAGCCATCTGGAACTAGTACTTAGCCACCTCTAGCCCAAACCTGGCAGTTTCAGCCAGGTCATCTGAAAGGTGAGGTGGCTTTCATGAACATTGCCAGTACCGACTGCCACAGGGATTTCTGATACTGGGCAGCATAAGCTTGGAAAGTAGCCTGTCTCATAGCCAGTGAGGCTGACAAATAGCCTTTTGGCCATACTGTCCAATGTTATGGAGTCCAGTGGATGTGAGGACAGAGGGACCTTAGCTTTATCACAGGCTGCCTGTTGTATTACCCCTTGATGGTCAGGATGGAGAAGAAGAAGTCAGTTCCCTCCCTATCCAACTGGTACTTTTGTCTATTCTCCTGTCGATTGGAGGAATAGAATTAGGGGTCTACAGGAGCTTCACAGCATCCTTCTTAAAAATGTATATACTGGGAGGAGGAGGGCCTTCGTGGGTGTTAAACCCATCATACTAAGGTACTCAATTTCCTCCCTCATCCTCCACTTGCTCTGTTGTGGCGATATCTAAGGCATCTGCCATTTTACTTTCAAAGGAAAAATGAGAAGGAAAAATCCTCAGATACCCTGGGAGGCAAGCCAAAATCCTGCTCAGGGGACATCTCTGGAGGAATAGGTTCGTCCTCCTCATAAGGCTCATCATCCTCTTCAAAAATAGTTGCTCCGGTGCAGAGGGCAACACAGTACTAACAACCTGGGGATCCTGTGAGGGGCAGGAGGCTGAGGATGATGATCTGCAGGGTATGAATAATTCTGAATGCCTGAGCTATCTCTTCAGCTGAAGGCATTGCAGACACCTCGCAGAAGTCCCTGGGTTAACAGGAGAGGATTCTGCATGTTTAAGTTTCTTTGTTTTCTTTGAGGGAACCGGAGAGTCAGCCAGTTCTTTTCCTCTTTTGCCCTTTTTTGCCCGTATCAGGGGCAGGGGTAGTAACACTTGTGGGTTCAGCCACAACAGACTGGGGTGTGAGCTGGTCAGAGACTGAGGGACCCTAGAAACTTTTATTGAGCCGTTCAAGGCGCTTTCCCACAATTTTATCAGGAAAAGTTTTACATCTCTCACATTCCTGGTCCAGATGTTCGAAACCAGACAAGCTACACATAAGGTGTGCTTGTCTGCCTTAACAAACACATCTCCACATTTTAAACAGTTTTTAAACCTGGACTCCCGGTTCTCTTCTTAGGTTTCTCTGCCACGGTGAGAAGCAAGAGGAAAAACACCAACAGCTAAATAATAGATAGTGTTGCGGTTATTTAAACAGCTTTAGAATTTTTTTTTTTTGTGGTTGGTTCAGAACTGATAAGGAACCGGAGGAACTGAGCAGGAAGATGAAATATAGAACGGTTCAGCGGTTCTGTAACCGATAAAAGACGGTTACAAATAAAGTTTATGAGGACCAAAATTTAGCGAAAATAATATAGGTTCTTTAGTCACAGAACCCAATTTAAACTAAACTAACTCTCGGATCCCTCACGGTTATGCCGAACCACAAGGAACCGAGAAAAACAACTACTTTAATAATAAACTAGATCTAAACTGACAATCAGTAGAGGCAGTAAAAAAATTAAGTATACTTATGGTTTTGAAGATTTTTATCTTTCTTCTCATGAAAGGCGACAGAGACTCAAGCGACCAGACTTTCAAGCGGACAGAAAAATCTAAAGGGTTAGAACACTACAGTTGGTAGAGGCAGTATTTGAAAGATGCTCATGTGCAAATAATTCCATCATTTGCATGTGTTCCATCTCTCCGGGCAGTCCAACCCACCAGGCTGACTGCTCAAAGTTATGAATATCCTGAGCATTACTGGGGTTAGAAGACCTGTAGTCATTGCCTCCAAGAAAGCACTGCCTCAGAGGGCTGCCCTCCTTGTCAATATCACTAACAGCCCCCTTATGGAATTGGTCTGCATAGATTTTGTGTTTAGAACCTGACCAATGGAATATTGGCAATATGTTAGTGGTTACGGATCATTTTACATGGTATGCACAAGCTTTTCAACTAAAGATCAAAATCCTCTACTGTGGCCAAGGTGCTAGTGGAAAAATTCTTGTCCACCATGGTGCCCCAAGCGGATCCACTCTGACTAAGGCAGAGAATTGAAAGTAGGCTAATCAAAAAATGCTCTCCTGTGGGGGTGCAGAAGTCAAGAAGAAAAATTACTCACCTTAGTAATGTTGTTTCTTCTAATGGAGTCTTGCTGTATTCTGACTATTGCAGTTAGGTCCTGCCTTTCAACTGTCCGGAGAACAAAGAGTTAACTTTCCATGGCCAGCATGAAACGTTCAGCGTGAGCTCAGTTGAAGCCCTGTCTGCTGCTGTTTAAACTCCAACCGTCAGATCTTTACAAGCAATACTCACTAGAAGTTCTGTGTGGAAGCTGTAAAACTCACCACGAGCCAACTGGCAACTAAATTTATTAAAAGGGCTTTTGGTTTCAAAGCAAAGACTCAAGTCAGGAAACCAAAAACAAAACACAACACACACCCAAAGTAAAGGAGGGTGAAAAGGGCACCCCTAGGGTGCCAACACTGCTCCTGCCCACCCACATCCCAAAAACCAGGTTCTGAGAGAGGGAAGCGGAGGGAGAAGTCAGAATACAGCAAGACTCCATTAGAAGAAACAACATTACTAAGTTGAGTAATTTTTTCTTTAAACAACATGAAGTCTTGCTGTATTCTGACTAATTGAACTACCAAGCAGTACCTCCATGGAGGAGGGACATAACCTACTTTGGGAATAGGCTCTGAAGTACTGCTGTGCCAACCGAGCATCACTCCTAGCCTGGATATCCAGAGGGTAATGCTTGGTGAATGTATGGACTGTTTTCAGGTGGCTGCTTGACAAATTTCTAAGATTGAATATCCCTGGCAGCAGCCAGGAAGCAGCTGCACCTCTACTAGAGTGAGCCCTCAGGCCTGAGGGTGGGGTTCTACCCAGTTTTTCATAGCAGAATTGTATACAAGAGACAATCCACCTGGCAATAGATCTCTTAGTGGCAGGTTTGCCTTACTGACCTCTCCATATGTGAGGAGCAACTGGAGGAATCAAACCTGTGACCCTTGGTGCGCTCTATGTAGTAGCTGAGACCCTTTTAACATCCAAGCTGTGCAGCCTCCTCTCTCTCCAGAGGAGGAATGGTCAGTGAAGAAAACAGGGAGAGACATAGACTGATTAAGGTGGAAATCTGAAACCACCTTAGGCAAAAACTTCCTGTTAGTTCTTAGGACCACATTATCTCTATGGATAGAGATGAAATCAGGCTCCACTGACAGGGCTTGCAATTCACTGATACGCCTGGCTGAGGTAATGGCTACCAAAACAGTTTTCCAAGTCAAGTACTTAAGCTCTGCAGAGGACAAAGGCTCAAAGGGGGTTGCATAAGCTGAGCAATGCAAACATTAAGGTCCCAAGCAGGAGCAGGGTCCTAAAGGGGATTGATGTGCAACAATCCCTTGAAGAACTTACAACACACAGGATGGGCTGACAGAGAGGGGCTTGCCTGACAAGAAGGCAGAAACAGCTGCCAAATGCACTTTAAGTGTAGCTGGCCTAAGTCCTAAGCCATTAAGATGGACCATATAGTCCAGAACTGTAGGTAACCCGGCAGATTCTGGAGAAATATGTTATTAGAGCACCAAATAGTGAACCTTTTCCATTTGAAGTTGTAAGTCTTTTCTGGTGGAAGGCTTTTGAGAAGCCTTAAGGATATCCAGAACCCCTTGAGAAAGGTGCAGATCAGAACACTCTAACTCTTCAAGAGCCATGCCTTGAGATTGAGAGACTTGAGGTTCGGTACCAAATCCTCCCTGGGAGGATGTCAACAGGTTGTAATTCCTGGGAAGATACAGGGAAGGTGGACTGCTAAGGACAGCAACAGGGTACCAAGGCTGTCTGGCCCAGTCTGGAGCAATCAGAATCACTTTGCATGGTTGTGACCTGATCTTGACTAACACTTTGAACAGGAGAGGAAGGGTGGAAAAGCATACAGAAATTTCCCTTCCCAACTCAGAATCAGAGCATCCAGGGGACTGAGCCCAAGACTGGGGGTCTGCAACAAAAGAGAGGAAGTTGGTGATTGTCTAGGGCTACAAAAAGATCTATCTGTGGGTGCCCCATCTCAAGAAAATCACTTTCAAAACTAGGGGATCTAGGGTCCATTCATGATGGCCCTGGGATATCCTGCTGAGATCACCTGCTAGGACATTGTCCTTCCTGGGAGGTGAACTGCTGTCAGAGAGGTTTGCAGGGAATAGGCCAGGGACCACAACTCATTGCTTCTGTGCACAAGGCCGTGGACCGAGTGCCTCCTTGCTTGTTGATGTACCACATTGTGGTGGTATTGTCTGTTCTGATCTGGACCACCTTGTTCTGTACAGATTTGGAAAGGCTTGCAGTGCCAGAAACACTGCTCCGAGTTCCAAGAGATTGATGTGAAGCAGAGATTCTTGAGGTGACCACAGCCCTTGAGTGGTAAGATCCCCAGGTGGGCTCCCCAGCCCAGCAGGAGGCATCTGTGGTGAGTATCACTGAATGAGACTGAGTGACAAAAGGAACTCCTTGTCTCAAGTTGTCCTGATCCTGCCACCATTGCAAAGCCTGGATCAGGGTTCGAGTCACTGGGACTAGTTTGGTAAGGAATCCTTTCTTTGGGACCAGAAGGCTCTTAAGTGGAACTGAATGTCCCTCATCTGCAATCTTGCTCCTGGACCACTGCTGTGGAGGCTGCCATGTGGCCCAGAAGCTGAAGGAAATGCCTTGCTGGTCGAGACACCTGAAGGGTGAATGAAGAGCCAGTTCCATAGAGTCCTTACCCTGTCCAGGGAAGGAGGCTCTGCCTTATGTATCCAGCTCCACCCCTATGAAGGTGAGGGCTGTACTGGCTCAAGAACTGACTTTGGAAGGTTGAGGAGGAATCCTAAAAAGTGAGCACTTGCTGAGTTATTTGCAGATGTGACTTGACTTGGTCTGGAGACTGACCCACTATGAGCCAGTCGTCCAAGTATGGAAAGATGGAGATCTTTTTGTCCTTAGGAAAGCAAACTACTGCCGGGCACTTTGTGAACACCCTTGGGGCTGATGTTAGGCCAAAGGCATTGCTCTGAACTGATAGTGGCCTGAGGGCAACTCGAACCTGAGTACTTTCTGTGGGAGCACCTGATGGGAATGTGAAAATAGGCATCTTTGAGGTCCATGGAGGCTAGCCAGTCCCTGGCCTTAGAGAGGGCAGAATTATTCCCAAGTCACCATTTTGAACTTTGGTTTAAAAGGTGCTTGTTCAGATATCTTAGATCCAGGATGGACCACCATTCTCCTGTTTTTGGGGGTTAGGAAGTACCTGGAGTACAATCCTTTGCTCCTTGCATAGGAGTAGAAACCCTCTCTGTTGCTCTGAGAGCCAGGAGGGAAGAAACCTCTGCCTCTAGGGCAAGGGTCTCTGACGAGTTGCAGGGGAAAGGATCTGGTTCTCATCTTGGGACATTTTAGAAGCTGAGAACCAGTCCCTGGCTTACTACTTCCAGGACCCACTTGTCTGATGTCAGAGACTTCCAGTCCTGGACAAAGAATGCCAGCCTGCCCCTACAGGTATTGGAGAATCAGCCGGGCAGACCCATCAGGGTGTCTGCTTGGCAGGGCTTTAGGCTGAGGGGTGGAAGCAGGCCTGCTCATTCCCCGTCTGCCTCTCCCTCTGAAGAACCCCTCTGAGCATAGGAAGAAAGGAGGCCTGGGCTAGGTAAAGGCCTTTGAAAGGCCTGCCCTGCCCCTGGACTGCTGCCTTTGAGGAGTGGCTTGCCTTTCTTTGGCCTGAGCACTCTTGTAGGTGGTCCTGTACTCGTCCATCTTTTCATGTATGTTCTTTGTCTGCTCCCCAAGAGAGAATTACCAGTGGCAGGAAATCCATGGCCTTAGCCTGGGTATCCTGTGATAGGCTAGTATATCTGAGCCAAGCCATCCTCCGAAGGGCCACAGATATAGCCATGACTCTGGATGAAACATCAGTGGAGTCCACAGCAGCTTGAAATTGCACCTTGGATGCCTCAATTCCATCTGCAGCCACCTGCTCTAGCTCCTTGGCAAGCTGATCAGGGGCCTGTTTAGCCAGAGCCAGCACAGTGTCCCATCTGGACTTCTGGTATCTAGCTGTGTAGGCCATATAGTTTGCCTGCCTGAGTCCCAAAGATGCTGCCATGTACTTCTTCTTTGTCATGGCATCAATCCTCCTGGAGTCCTTATCTGGGGGTGTGATGCCAAGGGAATATTGCCTTATCACAGGCAGCAGCCTGCACTACCCAACATGGCTGCATTGCTGAGAAAGGAACTCCGTGTCCGAGACTGAAAGGGTGTACCTCTTGTCCATTCATCTGTCCACAGGAGGAATGGAGTTAGGAGTCTTTAAATTTTAATTGTCTGTTTCCCAAAAGATTTATGGAGGGAACAGACAGTCTCCTGACTCTGGGATGTCCATCATTTCAACAAAATCAGGCTCCTCCTGATCCTCTACTGCTTCCTCCACTGGCGCTGGAGGGTTTCAGCCACTTTTGTAAAACATAAAGTGGGAAGGGGACTCAGAAAGCCTAGGAGGAGAAGGTCTGTCTGAGGAGATGTCGGGTCAATAGGCACATCCAGACTTTCATAATCACCATCATCATCCTCATACTCTCCCTCCTCCTGCTCCGGTTCATAAAATTCTTCTGAAGTGTAATCCAGAACCGGAGAACCGACCGAGCTGAGCCCTGCCAGATGGTGCAGTTTGGCCGAACGAAGTTAGCGATTGCACTATTCTTATCGCTTTGGCTATCTCATCAGTGGTCGGAGTATGAATTTCTGGATCCAAACCGGATGATTTATCTCTTCTCTTCCTTTTAAGCGGAACCGACTCCTCAGAATCAGCTCTCCTTTTGCCGAAGAAGTTTGCCCTGGTCAGAGGAACTCCTTCTGGTTTGATAGGAACGAACCGGGCTGGCCATCCGGGTCAGTGGACTTCTCGGCCTCCCTTTCCCCTCAGTCTACCTACTCTCTTATTCAGGGTAGCTTTGGGAAAATCTTACAAATTGGCAGTCTGAATCGAGTGGTCAAACCCCAGACAATACACACAGGTGGTGTGGGGATCAGCCTTAGCAAAGACTTCCCCACACACACTGCAGTGTTGAAACCCAGTGGGCCCGTTTTTTTCTTGGTTTCTCAGACATGGCCAATCCTATCCAAAACTTACCCTTTTTTGACAATCCAGCCAGGCAAGACTCCCCTATCGGTTCCTGACCATGTTGCGGTCTTGGAAAAAAACCTAATAAAATCTGTTTTTTTAGAACCGATACGGACCGTTACCACACTCTAAGTAAATTCACAAACTTTTTAACTAAACTGATCGGTTCAGCCGAACCGATCTGAAATTACAAGTTCCACACAGAAACTAAATGTAAAACCTAGGTAGTACTCACGGTACCACAGACAGAGACTTAAACTGACAGATTCGGTAGCAGAAATTCAGTAGAAACCGAGTGAAAACCGACACTTTAACCGACTTTTTGAACCGAGCAAAGGAGAAATCTCCGGAGGCGACTGTTCAGTGAGTGGAGTAAAGAATCTGATGATTGGAGTTTAAACAACAGCAGACAGGGGCTTCAACCGAGCTCAGGCTGAGCGTTCCATGCTGGCCATGGAAGATTAACTCTTACGTTCTCGGGGCAGTTGAAGGCAGGACCTAACTGCAATAGTCAGAATACAGCAAGACTTCATGTTGTTTGAACCACCCTTATCACCCATGAGGACCCTCAACAAAACGTTTTAACTGCCCCTTCTAGACATGCTGGGCACCCTCCATCCAAAAGACAAGCATAAGTGGAGCCAGCAGATTAGCATCTTGGTATCGCATGCTATTGCACCAAAAATGATGCTACTGGGTTCTCTCCCTACCGCCTCATGTTCAGGAGGAGGCCGGCTACCAGTTGATGTCTGCTTTGGGGTCTCTCCAGATGGGGTCCAAGCGAAAACCACCTGCAGTACGTACAGAAACTGAAAGCTCAATTGAACCATGCATATCAATTGGCTCAGACAATGGTCGCCGAAGAGAAATCTCACCAACAAAGAGAAGCACAATAAGAAAGTAAAAGCTCAAGAGCTACGGCCCGGAGACAGTGTGATGTTACGTAATTTGGGACTACCTGGCAAGCACAAAATTGCTGCTAGGTGGCACCATCTTCCTCATGTCGTAGTTGGAAAGTTGGATGATCAACCAGTGTACAAGGTATGCCCACAGAATAACTCCAGAGCTGTCATGATCATGCACCATAACCACTTGCTGCCTATTGGCCACGTTATTATTGAAGTTGAGCCAGCAGACATTACTTCCCCAGTGCGGTGACTCGTGCAGCTGCAAAAAAGAGACAGAGATGACCTTGTTCTCTACTCTGGGTCAAAATCGGTTGCTGCCATCAACTCACTCTCATTAATGACTTCCAATTCCTGCAGACCTGGCTCTCTAGCAACCACCAAGTCCTGAACCTAGAAAAAACCTGTGCTATGCTATTTGGATCCTCTAAGAAACTGTCTGCCCTGCGAACAGGCTCGGGTCAATGCCTTGATGGCTACCTCATCTTAAACACTGAGTCCTTCAAGTACCTTGGGGTCACTTTGGATCCCACTTGACCTGTCTCAACATGTCAATATGGTGTGCCGTGCCGTCAATGCTAAAATTGGCGGAGCTTATCGCGTCGCATGCCTCCCTCACTCCTTCCGCTAGACTTTCTGTTACGAGAGTATTCTCTTACCCCAGCTCCAATATGCTCTGCCCTCCTCTTTGCTGCAAACTCTGCTACACTCCACAAATGGGACACTGTCTACAACAACATCTATGGGTCGCCTGTAACTGCCACATCTTACCATCATTGTCTCCTTTACACTGGCTTAAATTGGCTGTCACCTAAGGATATTCAGGCCTACTCCCTGGGCTGCTTTATCGACTCCCTGTCTAGACCTCCCTGCCCTGTCTATCTTGCCAACCTCCTGACTCTTGCCTCACACCCCGTACCCTCAGGTCTTCCTCTGTCCCCATGCTCTCCACTAGACCTTGCATGACAAAAATGGGTGAACAAGCATTTGCCATTTGCTCCCAAGTCTGGAACTCACTCCCCTTATGGTGAAAACTTCAGCCTCCATCGAGAATTCAAAAACTCGCTGTTCACCCACTTTCTAGCCTCTGGCCAATGCAAATGCTCTTAATTTGCTTTGTCCCACTGCAGGCTGTCGGGTCTGACCCGAGTACTACACTAATGTTCTCCCATGCAATATGCTTGTCTAGGTGGCTATGAACCTTGATGTCTTTACTGTCCTCAGCTGTCTAATGGTTACCCTAATTGCTTTATTTTACATCCTTATTATGATCTATGCCTAAAATGTACCCTTATGTAACTATTACTGTGCTACCCAATGTATATCTTGTTTTGCTCCTGTACACCTATATTATGTCTGTGCATTTTGCATATTGTAACCAATGTCCTGTGCTCTCCCGAATTAGGTGCCTGAAAATAGGCAGGTCTGTTGCCTAGCACCTTACCAGTTACCAAAAGCTAATAAATAAATAAATAAACCTACCCCAGTAGTTACAGATTTAAGAGTTCCCCCATAGCAGGCCAAGAATGATAGTGACTGTCAGTCCACCTCTGATGATAGTGAGTGTGACAATGCCTATTACCCTTCCTATGAATTGAGTCAGCTGTTTCGAGGTAACCCTATGACTAATTGTAGGGATGAAGCTGGGTCTTCTGGGCTGCCTAACCCCCAGCTTTGTCCTTGGAGCCAATGCTCCCTGCAAGTGAAGTGCAAAGTATTGCATCTGAGGTTGCAGACTCTCTGTGTTTGTGGAACTGTGTGAATGCCTGAAGGGGCTGATAGTCTGAGTCTCCCTGGTGATGCACCAGAATCTGAAGAACAGTGTGAGAGTGTTGACAGCCCCCTTCAGTGCCCAGAAGCCTAACTGTGCCAGAGCCTCCTCAAATGAGCAACCTGGGCCTTTGTCAGAAGATAATAATGAGCAAAGTGTTGTGGGAACAGAGCACACAGAGCAAGGAGCTGACAGTGCTCCGGTTTGGATATTCCCATCCGTGCAGAGGCACCCTCACAAATGACAAAAGCTTCAAAGTTAGTGCTGAAAGTATAGAGACTGTGGCTGTTCTTTCCAGAAAGACTGGCTGAGCTGTCAAGCCAGTATTGTGCCTCAGTTATGAATCTCCTGAGAGGCCAGTGGATTTGCCTCTCAATTTGTTTCACAGAGGTGTTTATATCTCTCAGAGCTCACTACCCAAACTGAGCTTAATGGCCAATTCAGGTTGATTGTTCTTGCTTCTCAGTACGGTGCCCTGCCCCATCCAGCCCCAAGTTAGCTGATAGGAAGGGCCCTCCTACATTGTTTAATGTACAGGAAGTTATAACATGAATCAGTATTGTGATGTTACAAGTATGTTAATCCTAGAGAATCAGTATCACATGTACCAAACATGCATAAGCATTGCCATTATGGATATAGTATTGTGGAGTGTAGTGACTATGTATAAAGTAAAGATGCAGCAGATGTTATATGTCTAGTATATATTTTCAATATTATGATGGTACAGACTTGATGCAGATGCCAAGTTTTCTGCAGGCAGGGAAGGTATAACCCCCTTACAAATGGGGTCCCGAAGAGTCTTCCTTGAGCTGGTCTAAATGCTCACTGTCAGGCTGGTGTCCTGCGTTTAGCAGTTCAAATGTATTGCCAGAGAGTGCCTGTAAAAGCCTACATGTACTGTCTCTTTAACAGCTGTCTAGCTTGCAGTCATAATTAATCTAGAAGTGGGAGCTGAGTGTTTCTATGCTCAAGTCCCGTCCGGGATACCAGATAATCGCTCTGTTCTGCCATCGCTGTTAGTGCAGAGGGAGCTCTGTTAGAAGCTGTAATTATTTGATGATTATCCATTAGAATAGTAATGATATTGTAGTTTGTCTAAGCTGCCTTCTTTGCAGCATGGACCTTATGTATTGCATCACCATTTTGGTTCTGAACTGCCAGTCAGCACCAATCAGTACCTTTAGGGACTCTAAAATGGAGCCTGTCCCCAGGGGTCTTGTGGGAGCAAAATTCTGCAGGAATTGTAGTTTTGCATTTTGGCACCAAAACAGACCTGGAGGGGAGCTCTTGAACTGACCTGACAGATAGATCAGCTAACTGAACCTTTGGATCCTGGGAAAGTCCCAGGCTGCTTGCAGCTAGTGTCAGTCTGAATTGGGAAGTGAAATGGTAACAGCTTGGTGGATTCAAGCAGCAGCCTCTGTGTAATTCATGCGAGGAGAACTGTGAAAGGGCTGAGTTTTGGCCTGCCTGTCTGCCTGCTGTCCCTGAGAGGGAAAATAGAGCTTATTTGGACTGAATCCGAATTGTGAGAGTGAGATGAGCCACAGAAATGTGACCAGGCTTTAACCTGAAGAAGACTGAAGATTTGCTGAATGCGATCGGCCTGTCAGGATTTTCAGCCAGTTGGGCTCCCGGCATTGCAGAGACCCTGTCATTGCGAATGGATAGCAATCTGCCTGGTACAATAGAATTTCTTACATGTCAATGTGCTGTGTGCTGATAGTGGGTCGTGATTTGGTTCCCCACTGTGTGTTGAACTGTGTTCTGCTCGCTGGAGGCTGCATCCAGCTCCAACGGACTGAATCCATATTAATCTCCCTTGGCCTGGGCCTTGCCACACTAGCCCAGCCAGAATACCCACTGCACAGAGAATTCCATCGATGAGAGACCTGCCTGAGGATCAACCCCTGCTCAAGCTCTGAACAGGAGCAGGCCCTCGGTGATTTGTGTGGGCCCTGCTTCTCCTGGCACTCCAGTTCAACAACCTACTGTCTCGAGTTCATCCTGCCTGTGTCCTGTATTGGGCATCATGAGTAAACATCAGGGTAGCTCCCTACAACAACAGCTAAATCTAAAGTGTTGTCATTTGATTGCTTTTGTCTTTTCTGTCATGAACTGAGCCCTCCGGCTCCGGATTACAAATAGTGTGTGTTGTGCATGTTGCTTTCTTCCATCACAGGGCCTCAACCAGCTGTGATGCAGACCTACCAGGCAATGTTCCTGACTAGCCCACTGTCTTCCTACCTGGATACCCAGAGTGTGTGACTGTGTAGGGACTCCAAGTGCATGCATAACTGTCTGATTGATATAGCCTTCAAGCAAATCAACCTGATTACACCCCTCCCTTGTTCAAGTCCCTGAATAAATCAGATCTAACTCTTTTGCATTTAACCTGACTGTGGTTCCAGTTTGTGCCAAGAGTACTGTACTGTTGCTATTTGCTGTGCATAACCTTGTTTTACAGGGGTCCCTAGGGTCGAGCTAGAGGAACCAGCTCTGGTGGTAAGTACAAACAGAGTGGGTTACTGCATGGTGAATAAGGGTCATTGTGAAAGTGATTATTGTATATTGTTCAGGCCACTAGAAGGGAAAGGGGGTTACAGTGTCCCAGAGGCTCTGCCCAGGTTAGCTTGACCACTAACAACCCTGACCTCTGGGTGAGGCACCCGTTTCAGTACCCAGGCTCTTAACCTGCTACTAGCCAAGCAGGCAGGGTAGTAGCCCTTGGGACTCAACTAGGGATTACACCCATAAATCAGGAACAGCTGTTTCCTGTCCTGTCTATGGGCCTTAGTGACAGTCATGTACTAGCTAAGAGCTATCTTGACATCAAGACTGTGCAGTCTACATTCCCCAGAGCTTGAATGCTCAGTGAAGAAAACAGGTAAGGTAATGGACTGCTTCAAATGAAAGTCTGAAACCACCTTTGGAAGAAATGTTCTGTTTGTTTGCAGGACCACTTTGTCCCTGTGGAATGAAATGTAGTCCAGCTCAATGCAGAGACCCTGGAGCTCACTGATCCTTCTAGCAGAAGTGATTGCAACTAGGAAAACCGTCTTCTATTTGACATACTTCAAAGGAGCTGAAGACATGGGTTCAAAGGAAAGCATGAGCTTGGCAATACACATTTAGATCCCAGGCTGGCACCAGTTCCCTGTGAGAGGGGTGTAAGTGAGCTAGACTTTTAAAGAACCTCTTAAAGACAGGGTTTGATGCCACACAGGCATTCTTACCAGCTGAGGTGTAAGCAGACACTGAAGCTAGGTGGACTTTAGAGTAGTGGGCTGCAGGCCTAGTGAATGCAAATGAGTGAGGTAGTCCAGCACAGCTGGAACCTGCCTAAGCTGGCACAACATCTCTGGTGGAGCACCAGATAGAAACCTTTTCCACTTTGAGGTGTAGGTTTTCTTGGTGGAAGGCTTCCTGTGCCACTTAAAATATCCAGAACACTTTCAGAGGGGTGCAACCTCCGTGCTCTAGGTCCTCAAGAGCCATGCTTTGAACCTGAGAGATTTGAGGTTCGGTACAGGAGTCCCCTTGACTGGAGGTTAGCAGGTTGTGCCTCCGAGGGAGGTGTATTGGCTCAGCTACAGACATGGAGAGCAGTAGAAAGCACCATGGCTGCCTGGCCCAATCTGGAGCTATCAAGATCATTGAAACTGACTAAGACCTGAGCTTGAGTAGCACTCTGTACACCAGGGAAGGAGGAACGCATACAGGCACTTCACTGACCAGTCCAGAACCAGAGCATCCAGGGTATTGTTCCCTGAACTGGGGGTCTGCAACAATACGTGGCAGGTGGTGACTTTTGTGGATGCCAGAGATCTGTCTCTGGGTGTCCCACCTTTTGAAAATCACCTTCACCACCTGCCTGTTCAAGGTCCGTTCATGATGGGCCTGGTTGATCCGACTCAGAGCATCTGCTAGGGTGTTGTCCTTCCTGGCATCTGAATGGCCTGAAGGAAACTCAGGAGTAGGCCAGAGTCCAGATTCTCATAGTTTCTATGCAGAGAGGATCCGACCTTGTACCTCCCTGCTTGTTTATGTAGTACATTGTGGTGGTATTGTCTGTTCTGACCTGTACCACCCTTCCCTGAACCAGTGGTGTGAAGGCTTGGAGTTCCAAGCAACACTGCTCTGAGCTCCTGCAGATTTATATGCTGGAGTGACTCTGCACTGGACCAAATGCGTGAGTGGTGTGATCCCTAGATGGGCACCCCACCCCAGTAGTGATGCATCTGTTGTGAGAATCACTGATGGAGACTCTTTTGAAAAGGAACCTCTTCCCTGAGTTTGGCTTCCTCTTTCCACCACTGAAGGGCCTGAAGTAACATTTTTGTTACTGGGACTAGCTTTGAGAGCGGATCCTTTCTCTGACACTAATGTGCCCTTGAGGTGGAATTGGATGTCTCTCATCTGGAACCTGGAACCCAGGACTGTGCCAGTGGTGGCTGCCATGTGGCCCAGTAGCTGTAAAACTGTCTTGCAGTTTTTGGTCTGCTCATGCTGAAGGAGCCTGCCATCTGCAGAATACTTCTTATCCTGTACTGAGGTAGGTAAGCCCTGCCCTCCTGGGTATTTAATTCTGCTGCTATGAACTGCAGCACTTACGCAGGGAGAATAAAAAATTACTCACCATAGTAATGTTGTTTCTTCTAATGGAGTCTTGCAGTATTCAGACATAATGCAGTTAGCCCCACCACTTGAACTGCCCGAGAGGAAAAGTTAACTCTATGCAGAAGCATAGAACGTTGAGCTCGAGCTCAGTTTTCAAGCCTCTGTCTGTGGTACTTCCCACTGTAACCATCAGATTCTTACGAGCAAACTAATATATATAGTATGGAAATTGTTCAAAATGTAGCCAAGGCAAAAGATTCCTTTTGGGCCCAAAGACTCAAGTTGAGAACCCAAGAAGGAAAGGTAGTGACAATATTTAAGTTAAAACACCAGAAAAATAATACATCCACCCCACCCAAGAGGGAGGGTACAAGGCACACCCCTGAGGTGCAACACTGGACCTGCCAGCCCACTTCCCAAAACCAGGTTCTGAGAGGGGAGGGGGGGGAATGTCTGAATACAGCAAGACTCCATTAGACAAAACAACATTACTATGGTGAGTCATTTTTCTTCAAACATGAAGTCTTGCTGTATTCAGACAATACTGAACTAACAACCAGTTCCCTGTGGAGGAGGGAATGCAGAGACCTTACTTTGGAAAGACGTTCTGCAGTACTGCTGTAAACCTAGCATCACTCCCTAGCCTGGATGTCCAGGGGTAATGCTTGGTGAAAGTATGTACTGTTTTCCAGGTGGCTGCTTTACAGTCTCTAACAAGGTATATCTCTGGCCGCAGCTAGAGAAGCAGCTGTACCTCTAGTCGAGTGAGCCCTCAGGTCTGAAGGCCCCACCCAACTTGTCATAATAAACTGTATACAAGAAACAATCCACCTGGCAATAGTTCTTTTAGTGGCAGGCTTACCTTCCCACTTCACCATAAGTGAGAAACAATTGAAGACAGTCATTTCTATGTGCCTTAGTATACTCAATGTAGTAGCTAATGTAACCCCTAGGTGGCGCTATCCCAAGGGCTACTACCTCTGCCTGTTTGACTATGGACAGGTTGAGGGGCCTAGGTCCTATGGCTGGTGTCTCCACCCAGAGGTCAGGGTTTGTAGTGGTTAGACTAACTTGGTCACAGCCCTCTGGGACACTGAGACCCCCTTTTATCCCTCTAGTGGCTTACACAGTACACACGGAGTTACAGTCCCAATACCCCACGTTTACACACTGTTCACTGCGTAAATATCACTTACCCTCAAGACTGATTCAGCAGCGTCTCTGAGGACCACCTGTAAAGTAAGGTTAATCAACATACACAGCAAAACACAATACTGTTTCCATAAGTACCACCACCACAGACAGTATATAGTATAACAACAACAAATCTGATTTATTTAGGGACAGTAACACGGAGGAGGAAATCAGGTTAATTAGTGGCATTAAATTGCAGTACTGTGCACATACAGGGTCTGAAAAGTCATACTCTGGGTACCGAGGTTGGGGGCTAGCCAGGTCCGTTGCCTGGGGTTGGCGGCAGGTGTAGATGGATAGGGCCCTGTAGAAGAAAATATATGCACAACACCCTAATTGTAATCGGGAGCCAGAGGGCTCAGTCCATGAAACAGTGGAACAACAAGAAAAGAATGACACACTTGTGATTGAAAAGCAAGCTGCAGGGGAATACCCTGATTTGTACTCACAACACCCAAGCTGAGGATCAGATGGAGAATGTTCCTCTAGATTAGAGAAGAACAAGGCAAGAGGACAAGGTCCTTGTGACTGGACCCCACTGCAGTTGATAGCAAGCGGATGTAGTCAGAATTAAGCTGGGGTTTCCTTCCAGCTTCAGCACACAATTCACTGTCAGGATTTGAAATAGCGATTCCCCACAAGCACTATGCACATTTATATGTAAAGTAAAATACTATACCAGGCAGGCTGCTCCTCGATCCCAATCGCAATACTGCAAAATACCTGGGAGCACACACAGCAGCTTCAGTTCCTGACAGACCAGCGCGATTCAGCAATTTCTCCAGTCTTCTACAAGGGTTAGCCTGGTTTCCACACTTCTAGTGCTCTTTCTCCTCCACAACTCGAGATTCAGTCCAAACTGGCACCACAAAGGCTGCAGACCGAAACTCAGGGCCTCACACGCGCTTCCCGCGCAAAACTATACACCATGAAGCATACAGCTCCTTCTCTTCACTGCCACAACTGATCTGATCTTTCCAGTCACAGAGCAGGGCATTTCCTTAGCTCCACACTATTCTGTTGGCTGATTCAGCTGTCACTCACAATAAGACTCCTCTGTTGAGAAAAAGGCCAAGGTCAAAACTACATTTCCCAGAGTCACTGCCCATATAATCCCCTTGTGGCTGGCTCAAATTAAGAGTCCAAGTTCTGATTCGTCCACAGGCTCCATTTTGGGGTCCCTTAACCCAACTGGCCCAGTGCAACAGTTTAGGTCCAAAATGGAGAGGTAACACACACACAGAGTCCCAGCTGCAATAAAGGCAGGTTAGACAAACCACAATTTTGCTAATGCTTTAAATGATTACAGGCAAACAGTTACAGCTTTCAGATGGGCTCCTTTGCACTTTCAGTGACTGCAAAATGGAGCGATTACTCCACAGCTCGGGTGGGATACAAACATTAAATACCAGTCCCCCATACAAACTAATTAAGTCTACAAGCAGACAGCTCTTAAAGAGACGATGCGTGGAGGCTCAAATAGAACTCACTTGCAACCACAGTTAAGCAGCTCAGGCGCGAACACCACCCAAGCTTGGAGCATTCAGGCAAGCTCCTGGAAGACTTTGGGAACCCCCATTTGCAGGGGAGTTACACCAGGGCCCCTCTTAACATCCAGACTGTGTAACCTTCTTTCACCTAGGAGAGATATAGACTGGTTCAGATGAAAATCTGATACCACTTTGGCAGAACCTCCTATTGGTTCTTAGGACCACTTTGTCCCTATGGAAGGAGATGAAGTCAGGTTCAACTGGCAGAGCCTGTAACTCACTAATCCGCCTGGCAGAAGTAATAGCTACCAGGGGCACAGTTTTCCAGGTCAAGTACTTCAATTCGGCGAAGCCAGAGGTTCAAAGGCTGGCTGCATTAGCTGAGCTATGCAGACATTAAGATCCCAAGGGAGTGGGCTCTAAAGGAGGGCTAATGTGAACCACACGCTTGAAAACTTTCTGAAACAGGATGAGATGCCAGGAAGAGCCCTTCCCGGCTAAGAGGAATGCAGAGACAGCTGCTAGAGGAACCTTCAGAGTGGCAGGCCTAAGGCCTAAACCATTGAGATGAACTAGATAGTCTAAGGTTGTGGAGAAGTCTGCAGAATTGGGCAGGATGCCTTTCTGAGAGCACCAAATACTGAACCGTTTCCATTTGGAGTTGTAAGTTTTTCTAGTGGAAGGTTTCCTGCAGACCTTCAGAATATCCAGAACTGCCTGAGAAAGATGTAGTGCTGCATATTCTAACTCTTCAAGAGCCTGGCCTTGAGATTGAGAGACTGGAGATTGGGGTACCAGATCCGCCCTGGGAGGAGGACAGGAGATTGTATGTCCTGGGCAGAGCCAGGGGACGTGACACTGACAAGGACAGTAGTAGAGGATACCAAGACTGTCTGGCCCAATCTGGAGCCACCAGTATCACTGTGCAGGGTTGAGTCCTGATCTTGATCAGAACTCTGAACACAGAGGAAGGAGGAAGGCATGAGAAACTTGCCTTCCAGTCTAAAAGGACAGTATCCTGGGAACCGCCACCAGGACTGGAGGTCTGCAACAAAATAGAGGAAGATGATGATTGTCCGGTGCTGCAAAGAGATCTATCTCTGGAGTGCCCCACCTTGAGAAGATGACCTTCAGGATGCGAGGATCCAGGGACCATTCGTAGTGTCCCTGTGAAATTCTCTCAGAGCATCTGCTAGTCGTTGTCCTTCCCTGGAAGGTGAACTGCTACCAGAGAAGTCTGAAGAGAACAGGCCAGAGACCACAGCTTCATGGCTTCTGTGCACAAGGCCGAGGACCGAGTGCCTCTCTGCTTGTTGATGTACCACATTGTGGTGGTGTTGTCCATTCTGACTTGGACCACCTTGCCCTTGACTGAATCCGAGAAGCTCTGCAGGGCTAGGAAAACTGCCCTGAGTTCCAGGAGATTGATATGAAGGAGAGACTCCTGTGGAGACCAGAGCCCTTGAGCTGTCAGGGCTCCCAGGTGAGCTCCCCACCATAGGAGAGAAGCATCCGTAGTTAGAACTACTGATGGGACTTGAGGGAGAAATGGGACCCCTTGTCTGAGGTTTTCCTGGTCCAGCCACCACTGGAGAGCTTGGACCAGAGTCTGAGTCATTGGAATCAGTTTGGTAAGTGAATCCTTCTTTTGAGACCAAAACATCTCAGATGAAACTGTATGTCCCTCATCTGGAACCTTGCTCCCTGCATCACTGCTGTGGAAGCTGCCATGTGGCCCAGGAGCTGGAGGAACTGTCTTGCTGGGCGGGAGACCTGAGGTCGAAAGGAGGAAGCAAGATCCACTAGGACCTTCACCTTTGCCAGGGAAGGAAGGCTTTTGCTTGTACAGTGTCCAACTCTATGCCTATTAAGGTGAGAAGCTGAACTGGTTCCAGTACAGACTTTGGAAGACTGAGAAGAAACCCCAGGAGCTGAGTAGGTCCTGGGTAGTTTGAAGAGCTGACCTGACCTGTAAGGTGACTGACCCACTAAGAGCCAGTCGTCCAGATACGGGAAGATTGTGATACCCTGTCTTCTGAGGTAAGCCACCACTACTGCAAGGCACTTTGTGAACACCCTTGGAGCTGATGTTAGGCCGAATGGCATGGCTCTGAATTGGTAATGGCCTGAAGGCAACTCAAACCTGAGGTATTTTCTGTGGAAGCACCTGATAGGAATATGGAAGTAGGCATTCTTGAGGTCCAGAGATGCTAGCCAATCCCTTGGCCTTAGAGAGGAAGGATTATTCCCAGAGTTACCATTTTGGATTTGGGCTTTGAAATGTGTTTGTTCAAATACCTTAGGTCTAGGATGGGTCACCACTCCCTGTTTTCTTTAGGGGTAAGGAAGTACCTGGAACACAGTCCTTTTCCTTGTGCTGAGTAGGAACTTTCTCTACAGCTCTGAGAGCTAGAAGAGAGAACCTCTGCCTCTAAGGCAAGGGTTTCTGACACTGATGCAGGTGGAAAAGACTTGGCCCTCTTTTTGGAAATTTTTGAAGCTGAGGGCAACCCCTGGCTTACTACTTCCAGGACCCACTTGTCTGAGGTCACAGACTTCCAGGCCTGGAAGTAGTAAGCCAGCCTGCCTCCTACTGGAAATGGGAGTCGACTGGGGCTGACACATTAGGGTGTCTGCTTGGCAGGAGCCTTAGACTGACAGGAGGAGGAGCAGCCCTGCTCATCCCCTCCTGCCCCTCCCTCTGGAGAACCCCTCTGTGGGAAGGGAGAGGAAGCCTGGGCTTGGTAAAAGGCCTTTGAAAGGGCCTGCCCTGCCCCTAGACTGCTGCTTGTGCAAAGTGGCCTGCCTTTCCTTGGCCTGTGCACTCCTGTCACGTGGTCCTGTATTCATCCATTTTCTTCATGTAAGCCTCTGTCTGCTCCCCAAACAGAGAGTTACCTACTACAGGAAAATCCATGGCCTTAGTCTGGGTATCCTGTGAAAGGCTAGTACATCTGAGCCAAGCATGTCTTCTGAGAGACACAGATGTAGCCATGACTCTAGATGCCACATCACTGGAGTCCACAGCAGCATGAAATTGCATTTGGATAGCTCAATTCCATCAGCAGGCACCTTCTCCAGCTCCTTGGCTAGCTGAGGAGAGGCCTGTTTAGCCAGTTCCAGAACCATATCCCATCTGGATTTCTGGTACCTGGCTGTGTAGGCATATAAGTAGCCTGCCTGAGTCCCAAAGACGATGCCAAATACTGTTTTTGGCCATGGCATCCACTTTCCTGGAGTCCTTATTCAGGGTGTGACACCAAAGGAATGTTAGCCCTGTCACAGGCTGCAGCCTGCACTACCCTAACATGGCTGCAATGACCACAAACGAACTCCGCAGCTGAGCCTGATAACGAATACCTCCTGCCCATTCTCTTATCCACAGGAGGTATTGAATTAGGAGTTTGTAAGATTTTGTGTGTCTGCTTCCCAAGGATATATGAAGAGGGATAGACAGCTTTTGGAGTCTGGGATGTCCATCATTTCCACAAATCAGGCTCTTCATCCTCCTCTGCAGCTTCAACCAATGGAAGCTCCAGGGTTTCTGCCACCTTTTGTAGAACAAAATGTGAAGGGGACTCAGAGAGCCTGGGAGAAGACACCTGAGGGCCTGTCTGGGAGATGTCTGGTTCAATGGACATCAGACCCCCATCGTCATCATCATCATCACCATCATCACGGGATAGTCTTCATCTCCCTCCCACTCCTCATAATAATCATCTGGATCATAATCCGGAGGAGACGGATCCGACCAAACCGACAGCAGAACAGCCGGAACTGGTCTAAGTGATTGAACAATACTAATCGCTTTGGCCACTTTGTCCACAGTTGGAGTGAGATATAGGATCGAACCAGCAGACTTCCTTTTTTTTGACAGAACCGACCCTCGGAGTCGGCTCTCCTTTGTCCGAGGAGGTATTGCCTAGGTCAGTAGGCACCTCCTGGTTCGACCGCAACTGGAACTGGGCTGGCCATCCGGATCTATGGACCTCGGCCTCCTTTCCTTCAGCCTACTCGGGTCTTTTATCTAGAGTGAATTTGGGAAAGTTTTACAGATTTGGCAGTCTGATTTGAGGTGGTCAAACCCAGACAATAAACACAGATGAGGAGGGTCAGCCTTAGCCAAGGCCTCCCACACTCAGTACAGTGTTGAAACCCAGTGGGACCGGTTTTCTTCTTGGGTTTCTCAGACATGGCCAACCTAACAAATTACCCTATTGCAGCTTTCAAGCCAGGTAATATAATAACCGATCAGTTACAAACCGTGTCACGGCTTTTTAAAAGAACCTGCAAAAGGTCTGGTTCTTTTGAAACTGATCGTACCGGAACACCACACTAATCCCAGAAAAATAAAATTAACAAAGTCGGTTCCAAACCGGACCGACGGGAAGAAAACAAAGAAAAGGACAATTTCCACTTTTCACTAAAATAAAACACAGTCACTACCTATCTACATGCTACCTGTACTGTAGACAGAGGCTGAAATCGAAAATAACAAAAATATGAGGTTTAAACCTGAACGCTGTACTTTACCGAACCAAGCAGAGGAAATCTCGAACGACTTCACTGTTAGACGGAGTAAAGAATCCGACGGTTACACTGGAAAGTACCACAGACAGAGGTTTGAAAATCGAGCTCAAGCTTAACATTCTATGCTTCTGCACAGAGTTAACTCTTTCCTCTCCGGGGCAGTTCAAGTGCTGGGGCTAACTGCATTATGTCTGAATACAGCAAGACTTCATGTTGCTTGAAGGACTGATTTTTGAGATTCCTCAGAAAACCCAGTGACTCTAGAAGTCTTGGTTGAGCTGCAGATGTTCCCCTTACCTGTTGTGGTGAGTTTCCCATCACCAACCAGTCCTCTAGGTAAGGAAAACGTGATACCTAGTTTTGCAGGTGTGCCACAACCACTGCCAGGCACTTTGTGAACACTCTTGGAGCCGAAGTGAGGCCGAATGCAGGGTTGAGGAACTGGTAATGACCAGAGGGAGTCTAAACCTGAGGAACTTTCTGTGAGACTCCCTTATGGGGATGTGAAAGTAAGCATCTTTTAGGTCCAGAGATACCAGCCAGTCTCCTCTTTGGAGTGCTGGCAGAATCAATGACAAGGTTACCATTTTGAACCTTGGCTTTAATAAGTGCCTGTTTAGCACTCTTAGGGCTAGGATAGGCCACCACTCCCCATTTTCTTGTTGTGAGGAAGTATCTTAATAAAAACGCTCCCCTTTGTTGTGGAGGCATAGGTTCTACTGCCTTTGACAATAGTAGGTTTTGTACTTCCTTTTCCAGCAGCTTCCCTGCATTGAAAGCTGGCTTGAACACTCTAGTTCTTATTGTGGGAATGGTTTTGAAACTT
This sequence comes from Neoceratodus forsteri, assembly GCA_016271365.2. Classification (NCBI taxonomy): domain Eukaryota; kingdom Metazoa; phylum Chordata; order Ceratodontiformes; family Ceratodontidae; genus Neoceratodus; species Neoceratodus forsteri. Next base: position 260,370,629 of record JADMNL010000024.1, read on the forward strand.
AGGGACAAACCTGACTCACTACTTCCAGGACCCACCTGTCTGTGGTGATCTGTTTCCAAGTCTGGAAATAGTGAGTCAGTCTGCCCCCTACTGGTAGTGGAGGCAGCCTGGGAAAGCTATGTCAGGAGTCTTGCTTTGCCTGAGGCTGAGACTGGGAACCACACCTGGAACCCCTTCTGCCCCTGCAGTACCCTGCTATGGGTACTGCTGAATCTGAGGTATAGCCATGACCTGATAAAATGGTCTGGTGTGGAAATGTCTGCCCCTGCCTCCTTCCATAGGGTCTAGTGGATGGAGAGGCCCTTTCTTTGCAGAATTACTTTTGCAGGTGGCCTTGTACTTGTCCACCTTTTTCATGTAAGGCTCTGTCTGAGTTCCAAAGAGAATGATCTACAACAGGGAAGTCTAAGGCCTTGGCCTAAGTATCCTGTGAGGTTTGTGGCTCTTAACCAAGCAAACCTCATCTGAGCAATAGTACAGCCATCCACCTGGCAGCAGTGTCATTAGTGTCTGATGCCATCTGAAATTAATATTTGGCTGCTTCTAAGCCAAACCTAGCAGTCTCAGCTAAGTCAGCTAAGAGGCCAGATGGAGCTTTATCTGCCATAGCCATGACAGATTGCCACAGAGATTTCTGATATTGGGCTGCATAAGCCTGGAAATTCGCTTGTATGATGGTCAAGGAAGCTGACAAGTAGTCCTTCTTGGCCATGCTATCAATTTTCCTGTAATCTTTTTCAGGAGGGTGAAATGCTAGAGGTACCTTTGCCTTGTCACAGGCCACAGCTTGTACTACTCCCTGGTAGTCAGGGAGGAGAATAAGAATTCAGCCCTTCCCTGTCCAGCTAATATTTTTTGTCCAGCCTTTTGTCTAAAGGAGGGACAAACCCAGGTATCTGGAGGATTTTAAATATGTCCTTTTAAAGAACTTATTCACTGGAAGCAATAACGTCTTGGTGGGTGTTAACCCATCATTTCCAAATAGTCTGCTTCCTCTTCATCTCTATCACTTCAGTGGTAGTTATGTCAAGGGCATCTACCATTTTTCTGACAAATGTGAATTGGGAGGAATAATCCTCTGAGGCCCTGGGTGGTGAACCAAACTCCTGTTCGGGAGACTTCAGGCTCTACAGGCTCCCCTTCATCATCTTCTTCATACTCCCATACTGTTCCCTATCATCGTGGAAGGAAGATTGGGTAGATTTAGTAGAGCTCTGAACTGGTGGCTACTTTCCAGCAGGCAGCATGCCCTATAAAGCCTGCAAGACTTTAAAAGCCTATGCAATCTCCTGTGGAGAAGGCATATTTTCAGTCTCCACAGAAGTCCTCAAATGCTGTCCAGCAGGGGTTCTGTGTGTTTAGTTTTTCATTTTCTTTAATGGAACTGGAGAGCTAGCCAGTCCAGCAGGCCTTTTCCAAGGACCTTGGTACCCATATCAGGGGTAGAGGTACTGGTCTCTATGGTTTCACCCACAGGCATTAAGGGTGTTGGCTGGTCAGAGCTTGAGGGATTCTTAGGTGGAGGCAACTTCTTTTGAGCCTTTCCAAACGTTTTTAAGTGTTTTTTTCAGGAAGGTCTTGCAAATTTTACAATCAGACTTTAAATGATCATAGCCAAGACAGGCCACACAAGAAGTGTGTTTATCTGCCTTGACAAATACTTCTCCATACTCAGTACAGTTTTAAAACCAGGTTCACAGTTTTCCTCTCAGGTTTTCTGACATACTGCCCAGTCTGGCAGAAAACACACACTACAAAAGGATTTTAGATTTAAAATAATAGTCTGCGGTTGCAGTCAGTTCAGGAACAGATCGGGAACTGATCGGAACTAGAACCGATACAAAAAGGAACCAAGGCTATCGGTTCAGTAAGCGGTATTAGCGGTTACACAAAATAAATTTATTTAAACAATTTAAGCTAAAATAAAGGAGTTTCTTTCACAAAACTCTGCTCTAGACTAAAAAATTTGCGGTCCCCTCCGATTATACCAAACTAGGAGAAACCGAGAAAAACAACAATTTTAACTTAAATAACTTAGCGTTCGCTAAAAACAAAGATAAGGGCAGCAAATGAAAAAATAAAGAATACTTATATCTTTTTATAAGTCTTCACGAGGAGATGTTGAGGAGGATCTCTAAGCATCTACTTTTGACAGGCGGAGGTGAAATCTGAGAGGTTAGAATGTATGCAGTTGATAGGGGCAGCATTTGAAAAGTGATGCACGTGATAATGGTGTTCCATCATTAGCATAATGTTCCATCTCGGACAGATCTGGCTTAAAGGCATACTGCATAAAATTAGGAATATTGGAGTATTCCTGGGGTAAGAAGGAAAAGGGGACTGAGCTGCCCAATATCTGATCATGGGGAGGGTGGGTGGGCATAAAGAATGGTGAAGATATTTGAAAGATCATAATTACGGTAAGTATGTAATTTCCATATCTTCCTCAAATCAATCTTCACCATTCATTACTGATGGGTCTGAGTACCAAGATGGCGAACCCTGGGAGAAAAGTGTCCCCCAGCCTCCCATGAGGAGAACACAGAGAGGGGGCCCAACCCAGGCCTGGCGGGGCCTGAGGGCTTCGGCAGGGGCCAGTGAACACTCCGAGATCCGGGAAGAGGAGGTGTCACTGAAGTACTTGCCATGCCCTGTGGGAAAGAAGTGGGCCCCAAGGGACGGTGAGGACATCACCCTATGCCAGGTCAGGGTGACAACCTGGACAGCGAAGCCATGCAGCTCACCTAATGCAGACTGAGTATCCTACCAGCCTGGAATCCACTTCATTGGCATCGTAGACTGCCCTGGAGAGTGCCTTCACTACTTCCAGGCCTTGGATAGTCAGGCGAATGGCTGCCTGGTTCCCTCACCATCAGGCAGTGCTGCTAGGACTTGGCCCAGCAGAGAGCAGATGTGCCTTGCATAGGTCATCTGGTGTGCCTGATGAGCTAACACCACAACAGGAGGTGTGCAGAATAAAACACTCTCCTCCCCATCGATCAAACTCTGCTGAGTCTGTGTCAGAGAAGCTCCTGACTGAGGTGACAATGCCCGATGGGTATCCAGGAACCCCAGACCTGAAGAAAGCTGCGACATGGCACCTGGAGACTCGATGCTGCACAGTATGTGTGCATACAGTCTTAAAGGCGAGGGATGTAGCCAGACAGCGTGCAATGCCTCTCGTAATGGTCTTGGCCAGGGAGGGATGACCAACCTGTCAGCATTGTACTCCCCTAGGAATGACAGCATTGCAAGATCAGGGTTCTGTCCGACTGGGTGGGAGAGATGGAGCTCCCTCATCATCTCCGTTAGGAATTATTGGTAGGATATAAGATCCCCCACAGCAAAAGTGCATGAAGAATCCTCTTCTTCTATGGAGAAAGCTGAAGAGGAAATGGAGTCAATTCGGACCTCAGCGGCACAGAAGTTGGAGGTCTGAAATGACCTTAGAGATGGCCCTAAAGTAATGAGGAACAGCACTGCCACAGCCCTGGATGTTACAAGAGAAGGGCCTTCGGGGCTAAGAAACCCCAGAAAGGGGAAGAGCAGGCAGAGTGACTGGAGGAGGGACAGCCTGGCGGACCAGGAAGGACTTCTGCTCGAACTTTGGGATTGTGCAGATGTGCCCTGATTAGGGCGAGAACTAGCTAACCCTCCCTCCCCAGTGTGCCCAACTCCTAGGGAGCAGACTGGGGATGCTCCTGAAGGAACCCCTCCGAAGGTGGGGCTAGAGCCGTACAGTGCCTCTCAGGAGACTCCTGCCCCCACCAACTACAGAACCTCTCCTCAGGGACGGTCCCCAATTGCCCGAGGGCAGGGGTCGCCACTTAGAGCCAGTTCAACCAGCCCTCTTCTCCTGAGAAGAAGATCTGTCCCTCTTAGGAGGCCCAGTGGAGGAATCTGGTCTTGCCCCCTAGAAGGAGAGGACCCCTTCCACCCTGGAGGAAGGCTGGGAGCAGTACACTGGACCACCAGGGATACAGGAGATTATTATTCTTATACTTATGCCCTGATCGGGCTGGGAGCAGTCCACTGGACCACCAGGGATATAGGAGATTATTAATCTTATACTTATGCCGATGTCGGGCTGTGGGGCACTTGCTGCTTGTGCAGGGCGTCGGTCCCCGACAGCTGCAATCTGGCAGGCGCCAGGCGCAAGTCACCGGGATGGGTGCACCTGCATGCAAATAGGATATAATGACATGCAAATGGCCCCATTTGTGCCTTATGCATTATGGCCCCATTTGCATGTGCACCTTTGAATATCGCGGGTTGATGCCTAGCGCAATGGCACTTATGCTAGCTCATCCCCTGCCTCTCTCTGGCCACTTGCTGGTGCAGTGCCACCGCCATGCATAATACGGGTGGCCACAGGCGATATTCAATAGTGCTGAGCCATGGCACAGCACCGCTGAATATCACCCTGTCAGCGCCCTGGCACATCCCAGTTGCGCCACAGCCTGGCACAATCTGAATATCCCACCCAGTCTGTATGATTGGATAACCTTCCTGATTCTTGTAGGTGAGTTATGATATTCTGTGAATCCTTGCCGAACAGAACTGCACACCTGAAAGGTGCATCCGTGATTTTAGATTGCACGCCTGAAGCAAAGCTGAAGACTCACAATCAAGAATAACGCCAGATACACAGACAGCGAGGCTGTGGCTCTGCCCATGGAATCCACTGTATTATAAGAGGCTCGGGAGAGCGTGATTGCCTACGCCTCCGAGACCGACTTCAAAATGGCCATCAGCTCTGCCTTGCCTGCTAATCTGGTACGCCTTGAGCCACCGCCTGTCCCACAGGGCATTCTGGTATTGCACCATATGGGCAAGAAAGTTCTGAGACCTTATAGCACAGATAGCTGATGAATAAACCTTTCTTGCCAGCTGGTCATACTGCTTGAGTCTTTTTCTGAAGGTTGTGTACTTGGGTGCGAGTGCACCTGGAGTGGTCTTAGGCAGCACTGATAATAAAAAGTCTGCCTCTGGGTGTTCCCCATAGAAGGGATCCTCTCATGGAGTGAAATAAAGCCTGTCTAACTTTTTGAAGATGGCCAGCATAGTAAGGGTGCTTGCAGGCCGCTCTGTTGATGTCCTAAAGGATTCTACCAGTGGAGTGACCACCATGGTTGGGTATCTTTCCTCCAAAGGAAGGTGGCCAACTGACGATACTCTGATCCAGGTACTCTAAGGCCCCAGCTATTTAACTGCTGGATGTGCCGATACATCCATAAAGAATGGGTCATCAGGTGGGCAGCGAGGTATCCTTGTGGCCTGAAGAGGAGGAGGAGGAGTAACCATCCAAGTCCCTGAATCCGGTGAGGGAGGGTGAATGTGGATGCTTGTGCAGCTGTTCTTTAGGAAGGGGGCATCACCCCATCTGGTGTCAGTGGCACCCATGGTGGAGGTATGGGTGGGCGAACTGGAGAGCTTGTCTGGAGGTGGCCCAAGAAGTAGGCTTGGAAGGTTCCATAGGGCCTCTTTATCTGTAAAATAGGCCACTGAGCCACAAAAAGTTTGTTCAAAGCTGAGGAGCATTGGGCGGCGGAGCTGGCATATCCGGCGTTGGGGATTAAGTTTAGAGGGCCTCTCGTCTGGTTGTCAGGCTGGGGTAACTCAGGCATCAGGGTAGGCCAATCCAGGTTACCAGACGTTGGACCCAGAGGAATGGAACCATTTGGCATCAGAGGGTCTGGACCTGATGTCCGGCCATCGAGCTCGAGCCTGCAGGCTTCGGCTGAGGGCGTCAGCCCCAGTTGGTGACGTCCGGTTGGGTGGCAATGGGTTGTGCAGGTGATGTCAGGGAAGCCTGCATCGAAGGCACCAGCATATGCTGAGGCCGGGCAGGTGATTTGGCCATGGCTGCCTAGGAGGGTCGACTAGATAGGAGAGCTGGCCCCGGCGGGACAGAGGCCCCTCTTACCGGAGGAGGAGGTTGTCGGTCTCGGGCATCGTCGAACTGAGTCAGCTCGATGTCAGCGGAGGACTCGGCAGACACCCTGGCCAGGACAGCGACAGTGAAAAGCCTGCTGCCCAAAGACCCACCACCCGAGCACTCGGCTTAGAGCCTGCTGGGGCTCTTGGTTTAAGCTTGAAAGACTGAGAGGTGGGGACAAGGTTCTGTGCCCTGAAGAACCTTCTCCTGCAACAGTGATAAGGGAGGGAGGTTTTGCCACCAGTAGCCGGAGGCCTCAGTGGAAGGAAATGACCCCGTGGGAAGACCCAACAGAGGTTGTCGACTTGGTCAGGGTCCGCAAGTGGGAATCCGACCGGGGTTTCCTTATGCTTCTCCGGTGCTCATGTTTGCCACTCAGTTTCCTCTCCTTATGAAAAGAAGAGGAAATAAAGGCCCCAGAGGCGGGGAAGATGAAGAACTTTTTCGTGAAGCTCCTTCCCATCTCAGATAGCGTTTTGGTAAGCAAGAAGGCTTCAAGGGTCTTCTGGTGGCAGAGCTGAGTGTGCTGATTAAAATCTTGACAATGTTGGCAGGCCTCTATGTCGTGTTCTGGGCCTAGGCAAAAAGACAGGCCGAATGACTGTCGTTGGGAGGGATCTGCTTGCCACACGCACACTCCGATCGCTGCCTCTCGACTGCAGAAGATGGAGAAGAAGACATGAAAGATGAATCTATTGAAGAAATTGAAGAAAATAACAAAACACAAATAATTGCAAAGCAAAATGGCAGTCAACTAGCGGAAGGTGTCCGCAGAGGTCTGACTTACATGATCAATAAGCGGAAAAGAACTGGGGATGGTCTGAGGGCGCCTTTTATACCATACATGATGTTGGGGTGGGCTAATGTCGGGCGGTCCCCTGCTGTATACTTCTAGCTAGAAGTTTTCCTTGGGGTCCTGGTGCCTGCCGGCTTCAGTCCTAAAGGTGTTACCTGCTTCAAGAGCCTCCTTAAAGTAAGATCTGTTATTGCATCTTACTGTACTGTCTGAGTCTGACATGGAACCTTTGTAAATGAGCATCTGTGCTCAAAAAGTACTTTCTGGATAAACAAATAAATAACTAGGTAGACAGAGAGAAAGAGAGATAGATTTCATTGGCCACTTGTCAGACATTCAGTGGCAATATCTTTGAGACAGTTCGTGACATTGAAGATGATGCCAACTCCAGCGACAGGCTGGCCTGACGTCAAGGTTACCAGACCATGTTGTGTGCTCATAATGAGTGCTACTGAGACCACCCAAAAGAATCTGAGATCCTCTTCTTCACCACCCTTAGACTCCATCAGGACTCCGGTATGATGTTGGGAGTATCTCATCCTCTCAGCCGAGCAGGGAGGTGAAAGCAGGCAAATGGTCCAGTGACCTACCTTGAGACTGACTGTGTGAGGCCTGCTCTTGATGCGTAGGATAGGTCTTCCCATCTTCAGAGTCCAAAACTCAAATATCTAGACAACAAATGCCATGCAGGCTGCAGCAATCTCATGCTGTGCAAATGATGGTTGGGTCCAAGGTAGATGAAACAAAGTGTATGCCTGTCAGTGCAGGTGATGTTTTATTCAGACCAACAACACCAGAAATGTGGCCCTGCTGGTTTTGAAGGCCTTTGCTTTTAGAACCCAACATATCCATTTCAGAAGGAAACATGAGAAGGAAAGACAAACTGATCTGGCGTAGTTCAGCTCCATAGTGCACTCCTAACAGCTGGAAAAACTGAGGGCTGCTAGGGCATCAGCGACAGTTACTGGTCCTGCTGTGCATCGTCGATGCCAATACCATCATCGGCACTCTGGCAAAAATATTTGATCCCATGGTGTCCCAGCACATCTGACCCTTGGACTAAAGAGGGGGCTCTATGAAGAAGACTGATTCTTAGAGGATCATGGGATGCCATGCTCAGTTTTGCATGAGGTTTATAATCACTAGAACTACCTTTTCATTTTCAACAAAGACATTCATAAGGATTGTGGAATCACAGCATATAAGTTTTTAAACATTGTTTATGTATTACCTGACAGAGCTTCCTCATAAACATACCTGGGCGGGTAGTCAAATAGCCACTGCTCCCTTGGTTTTTCTTCATACGTGACCACAGCTTCAGAGATTGCATGACGTAATGTAGCACACATTCTCTTTAGAACATTATTTAACCAGTGCTCTACCTGCAGACGTTAGGCAAACAATAGTTTGCATGTGCAAGAGATGCAACAGATTCTGCAAATGGTACACTTCTTTCAAAAATCTCAAATCACTACTGCAGATACAGTATAGACAACTGACTATGCTAAATAAATGCAGACAATGCAGCAGAAAGGTGGCAAATACATGGAGTCCCTAATATATTATTCTAAAAGTTCCTACAGTGATTCAATAACTCTTATTGCTTGGATCAGGTTACAAATATATTCATTAAATCCCACAAAACTACTCGCTAAAAGTCTGCATATGTTTTTGTATTCTACTGTTCTTGCAAGCCTTTAGTTTACTCAGAGGTAGCATGCCTGAGAGGCAGCTTGCAAGAACAGCAGTGTAGGATACATAAAAGGATGGAAGGTGAGAACAAATTTACAAATGGTTTGGTTTCCGTATGCCCTTCAAACCCTGTGCATACAAAGCCGTAAACCCAGTACAAAATCTCATGGTATGCAAATCCTTGTGCAAGGCAGATCATATGTTGTCTTTTATACAGGCTTTACATCTGATCCAGTAGGCTGAGAAGGAAAAGTTACTCACCGTAGTCAGCTTTTCTTCTGAAGGATTAGAAATGAAAATTACATACCTACCATAATTCTTAATCTTCTTGGATGAAGTCTCCACCACTCATTCACACTAGTGGGACTACGCCGGAGGTGCTAGGACAAGTGGAATAAAAAATTTTAGGAGGGCGGCACTGAGGTGGGACCGCACATGCGCTGCATCACAAGACTGGCTCGTGTCAGATAGGGCTAACTTACGTCGATCTCTTCAACCGCCTCAGTAATTTTTACCGAGAGGTGCAGAACTAACCTAGTGAAACTAACCCAATGTCAGACATAAGATAGTCCGACTCACCCATATAAGAAGGGTCAAACAACAGTGTCTTCACAGCCTAGCCAACGAGGGAGTGAAGACCAAAACAAGATAAGTGAGCTCGGGCGATGGTGGATGGGCATCTGAATGAGTGGTGGAGACTTTGTTCAAGAAGATCAAGAATTATAGTAGGTATGTAATTTCATATCTTCCTGGACATAAAGTCTCCACCACTCATTCACACTAGTGGGAGAGTACTGAGCCAGAAGAATCCCTGAGAAGGGCGGCAGGAGAGAAGGAGCTCACTCAGGACAGGAGTCCATTGAGGATTGTCCTGCCAAAGGACGGATGCTGTCTGGCATGAACATTCAAGGTGTAGTGCTTCACAAGGTGTGCATAGAGCTCCAAGTAGCTGCATTGCAGATGTCTGCAATGGGCATGTTCCGTATATCTGCCAGAGATGCCGTGACTGCTCTGGTAGAGTGGGCATACACCCTGCCTTCCAGCTTGACCTGTGCCATTGAGTAGCAATGGCAGAGACATCTTACCAGCCATGTCAAAACACACCTGATGGCAACAGGCTGACCCAGCTGGGCCATGCTGAACGAGACAAAAAGTTGCTTGGATATGCGATCTCTTTGTTCTGTCGATGTAGAACTGCAAACTTTACATCCAGAGAATGGTATGTTCCCTTCATTCTGGAAGTTCACAAACTAGGTTGGAAAGACCAAAGGCTAGTTCAGGTGGAATTCGAGACTACTTTGGAAGAAATTTGGGTGAGTTCTGAGAACTACCTTTTCCTGTGAAATACTGTATACGGAGGGTCTGTGACCAGGGCATGTATTTCAGACACTCTGCGAATGGGCGTAATGGCGACAAGAGAAGGCAGCCTTTCAGGTCAGGAACTTCAACTGCAGGCTGCTAGAGGCTCAAAACGTTTCGTAGTGAGCATGTCTAGCACAAGGTTGATATCCCAAGCGGCTCCTGACCGGTGGCCTAGTGTGGTGGATACCTTTAAGAAACCTCTTAACCAAGGGCTGTTGAGCCACTGACATACTGTGAATAGATTCGTGGTAAACTGAAATCGCTCAGAGATGTACCTTCACCATCAGTATTGTAGCCCTGTATTTGACAGGTCTAGCAGATACTCTAAGACTTCAGTGAGCAAGAAAGGGGTCCAGGGAGGAGTTTGCAGAGCAGATGAAGAATCGTTTCCACTTTGCGAATAAGTCTTCCTAGTGAATGGCTTGCGCACTGCTAGAAGAATGTCTGAGACTCTGCTGGAGACATGAAATCTACCCACTTCTATCTCCTCAGGAGCCAGGCATGGACATGAAGGGACCTCAGGCTGGGATGGACCACTGGGCCTTGGGTCAGAAGGTCCATTTGAAGTGGTAGTTGTCCTAGTGGAACCTCCGATAATCTGTTGATTAATGGAAACCAAATCTGATGAGGCCAGTATGGGCAATGAGGATCATTCGCCCGCTGTGCCTCAACTTGAACAGCACCCCTGAATTAATGGAAGAGGAGGAAATGCGTGCAGAAAGTGTTATGTCCACTGCAGTCTAAATGCATCTTGACAGAAAATGCCAGGTTCTGGCTTTCTGGAGCAGAATACAGGCAGTTTTGCATTGAGTGGGGATGCAAAAGATCCTTGTCGGTGTGCCCCATTCTTCAAAGAGTGATGGCATGATGTTTTTATATCGAGAGACCACTGTGTGGCTCCACCTCCATTTGCTGAGGCAATTTGCTAGAACATTCTGAACTCCAAGCAGGTAGACTGCCTGGATCAGGGCTTCATGTTCCAGGCACCATTCCCACACTCTAATCGCTTCCCTGCTCAGAGGGTTAGAGTGTCTTCACCCTGCTCGTTGATGTAGTACATCACTGCCTTGTTGCCCATCTGAAGGAGAATTACTTTTGCGACACAGGATGTCCTTCAGGGCTCGGACAGAGTACAGGACAGCACTCATTTCCAGGACATATATGTAGTTGAGACTGTCCTGACTCCACAGATTCTGGGTCTGGAGATCCTGACAGTGAGCTCCCCAGCTGATTAGAGATGCATCTGTGGTGATGGTGATCTGCATCTCCAGAGCGGCAAGGGAAGCCTTGAAGAAGGTTGACCTCCTGAATTGACCAGGTGAGTGACCGCCTTAGGGGTTCCGTCACCTTGATGTGAAAGGACTGTGGATGTGTGTCAGGGGCCACTGAGTACTAAGCATTCACTCAGTGGTTCTCAAATTGAGATGGGCCAGAGACCCTATCAACACTGATGAGGCCATAAGACCCAGCATCCACTGCATCGAGCTGAAGTGACTAATTCTCTTTGATGAAGCAAGCCATCTGGAGGATATCATTTCTCCTGTCTCCAGAAGGAAGGCCCTTGCTCTGGAGGTGTCCAGAGAGCTCCTATGAAATGAAGTTGTTGGGAGGCGGCAGCTGCGATTTTCCAGATTCAACAGAACTCCCATGGATGTGAGGAACTTGGAAGCTGTGGCCACCACTTCCTGCATCCCTTGTCTGGAGGAGCTTCCTAGAGCCAGTCGTCCAGATATGGGAATATTTGAATTCTGAGTTTCCTGAGATGTGCTGCAGTATGGCAAAGCACTTTGTAAAGACTTGAGGCACCGAGGACAGCCCAAAGGGCAGGACTCTGAATTGGTAGTGTTGACCAGAGCCACAAATCGGATACTTGTGCCAGCTTGGGTGAACGGAACATGTTGGTAGGCATCCTGCATGTTCAGGAAGGCCATCCAATTGTTCTGAAGAATCAGAGGTAGAAGTGTACCAAGCGATATCATCTTGAATTTCTCTTTGAGAAATTTTTAACTTCCTTAGGTCTAGAATACAGTGCATAAGGGCCTGTTTTCTTTGGAACTAGGAAGTAATGGGAGTAGAATCCTGTGTCCCGTTCCTCTCGGAATTACTTCTACTGCCCAGTTGTTCAGAAGGTCCTGAATCTCAAACGAGGAGGTCTGACTGAGTGACAGTCTGGGCTGTCGTTTGGGTGGCTGATCCAGAGGGGTATCTGAAAATTCAGAGAGTAATCCCCACAAATTATCCTGAGGACCCATTTGTCTGTTGTGACTGACTTCCACTAGTTGTAAAACTGAGTCAGACGCCCTCCTACTGCTGAAGAAGAGTCCCCTTGGACAGTTGAGGTGGGACCTGGGCTGGATTTTCAGAGGGTAGCACTAGGCAGCTTCAGGCCCTGTGCCTTCTGCTGCATTTTCTTTTGCTGCTGGGGGCTTGGTTCTTTCTGAAACCCCTCTGCCTTTACCATGAAAGGATTGACAGTTATGAAACTGACGGTGGTTTCTGTCCCATTGAGGGCAGCAGAGACCTTTTGGCCATCTTAATAGCAGTCTTAATTTTCTGAGTGGCCTCCAGTGCCTGCTCCACCTGTGGGCTGAAACAGATAAACTCCATCAAACAGAAAATTCATGACTGTCTGCTGAGCATCATTTGTGAACTCAAAGTCTGTAACCAGGAGTGCAGTCGGGTGCATATCCAAGTTGCTGCTGCCCTCGAGGCAGTGTCAAAGGTGTCCATAGCAGCCTTAAGTTGCTGATTATTGGACTCAGTGCCTCTAGTAATAGTCTGGAGAAGCTCTGAACTAACATCTGACTCCGGAAGAGACTCCACAGTGGCTTTTATCAAGGACCAGAGGGTATACTCGTGTGTGAGAAATAGCCCTGGTAGCTAGCAATACACATTCTTAGGGTAGCGGCGAACACTTGCTTCCCAAGGTGTCAGTCTTATGGGATTCTTTATTTACTGGACAAGCCATAGACTCCTGAGGGAAGCAGCTTTGACATTTTCTGTCAAGACCACTATGGTGTCTGCAAAGGCTTGAGAGGCTAGGATTGGTCTATCCTTAGGGGAGCGTATTTCCTGTCTATGGACTTAGCCACAGAAGGAATAAGTGCCGGGCTGTCCCACACCATCTGTGAAAGAGTCTCGAAAGAGGGCTGTACAGGAGGTGTTAATTCCACATGGATTTCTGGGACATGCAGCTATCGAAGGTGCAACAGCTTCGCAGGATCAACCTCAGAAGTCTGTAGAGGAGGGTGGAATTCATATTCTTCAGGAGAGATTTAAAGGATGGTCCTCGACCAAAGGCTCTGCTGAAGTAGAGGCTTACTTTCCATGCCAAAGGATGAATCCTCATCAAAGTTGTCTCCCAATCACAGATCAGGATCAGGTTTAACACCATCTCCTACTAGCCCAGGAGGATAGTATATAAAGGAAAGGGAAAAGAGAGCAGGAGGGGCGCTCCTTGAATCAGTCAAAATCCCGGCACCTGTGGCGGTGCTGGTATGAAACCATCGCTGGATTCAGGCGCAGGTTGTGGTGCTGCCAAAACCAGAGTCAAAAAATGGCGCGCCCGTAACCAGTGCAGGCTGACACCGGAGACCCCAACCCCAACCCTGGGGCACCCAAGGCTGAAGATCTGAAAACATGAGTAGGAGAAGGTAGTACCTGTGCTGGCCCCTGTGCCGCAGCCATGTGAGGGGTGAAAAGCACAACAGCAGCGTCGCTGATGGCACCACAGAAGGTGCCATGTGACTAGGCTGATCCAGCTGCCCCACTGCTGGTCCACAGCCCCCAGGCCTGAAGGTCCCAGGGTCGGCTCTGCAATCATGGGAAGTTGGGACAACCGCTGAACCCACTGCTCTATAAGAACAGCCCAATGATGAAACTGCTCATCTGAGGACCCCCGAAGTGGGTGAGACTCGGAGTCGAGGATGATGGCCACCAGGAACTGAGGCCACAGGTGACCCCGACAGAGTTGGGTTCGCCTTCTGTCCTCCGCTACTGATGATCTTCATGCAGACATACCAGAGGGCAACCTTGAGCAGTATCGCTTCTTCTTCAACCAGTGGGATGAAGAAGAACTTGAAGCCGAGCAGTGCCGGGTCCAGATGAAGATCGGGAACAGGTCTGCTTCTTTTGTGTTTTCAGAAGGACTGCCCTTCTTCCTGAGCACCAGGTTATACATAGTTAGACCCCCACTCCGTAGAGGTGTGCAGACTGGACCCAGCCCTGCTGCTGCAACAGCTTTCATGCAAAGTCTCCCTACCATTACCGGTCCTGTTCATGGTTTCTGTCGAAGGCGGGCTGAAGAAGACTTCTCTGTTCTTCGTTGAGATGAAAAAAATTTTTTAAGAAAGAAAGGAGAAATAAAAATATACTAAAGCTAATCAAATACTGAATGACTATGCTGCTGTTGTATAGACGTGAAGATTTGACTCAATGATTGGTGACGTCATCACTGAAGTGCACTTGACAGCAGGAAAAGGAACTGAGGTGGTTGGAGGGATTGGCCTTGAGGTAGCCTATACAGCGCAAACCTGTCTTGTGGGCGCACTGCACGTCTACTCCATTATCTCTATGAGGAACGCACTTAGAATCTCTCTCTCTCTCTGGTCTCCAGCTCCCAGCATTCCAACACTAGATTTTTGAGATTAAGAGGCCAAAAGACTCGAGAGCTACTTTGGAAAAAGATATGTCAAATGCGGCAATATAAATTTCAGATTTAAAACTGTTTAAATGACACAGAACAAGCAATGGCAATCATTAAAAGCTCAAGTTATAATAACCATAACTGATTCTGAAGATTCTAATTACCTTATCCTAAAAAGAGGAGGCATGGAAAGGTAGTTTGGCTGTTTTAATCCTTTAGAAGAAAAGAAAAATTACTCACCTTAGTAATGTTGTTTCTTCTAATGGAGTCTTCTATATTATGACAATTGCAGTTTGTCCCACCATTAGAACTGCTCCGGAGGTGAAAGAGTTAACTCCATTCCATGAATGGAACTTAGAGCACGAGCTCTAAAGAGAAGCTCTGTCTGTGTAGTTTCAAACCTGAACTGTCAGATCTTTATGAGCAAAAACTCACTAAGGTCCGTGTGGAAGCTGTAACCTACACTAGCCAACTGGCTACCTAAATATAGACACTATTGCTGGTCCCAACACAAAAGACTCAAGTCAGGGACCAGAACTAATAGTATAATTTAACAATATGAGAGAAATATAAGGAAAAATGAAAACACCACACCCCAAACCCCAAGAAGGGTGAAAACACATAAAAAGGGCATAAAATAGTGCCCATACTAGGCTGCCCACCCCATACCCAAGTAGAAGTTCTGAGAGAGGGGCAGGCTGGGGAGGTCATAATATAGCAAGACTCCATTAGAAGAAACAACATTACTAAGGTGAGTAATTTTTCTTCAAACAACATGAAGTCTTGCTATATTATAACAATTGCAGACTACACAGCAGTACCTCCATGGAGGAGGGACAGAACCTACTTAGGGAATAGGCTCTGAAGCACAGCTGTGCCAAACCGAGCATCTCTCTAGCCTGTACATCCAGGGAGTAATGCTTGGTGAAAGTGTGTACCATTTTCCAAGTAGCAGCTTGACATATCTCCAATATAGGGATGTCTCTGGCAGCAGCTAGAGACGCGCTGTACCTCTGGTAAGAATGAGCCCTCAAGCCAGAGGGGGATCTCTGCCCAGTTTCTGATAACAAAATTGATACAAGAGACAATCCACCTGGCAACTGATCTCTTAGTGGCAGGTTTCCTTTCCCAACCTCACCATAAGTGAGAAAAAGTTGAGGATTCAACCTGTGACCCTTGGTACGTTCTTTATAGTAACTAAGGGCCCTCTTAACGTCTAAACTGTGCAATCTCCTCTCACCAGAAGAGGAATGTTCAGTGAAAAACACTGGGAGGAGATAGATTGGTTAAGATGGAAATCTGAAACCACCTTAGGCAAAAACTTCTGTTAGTCCTGAGGACTACCTTATCCCTGTGGAAAGAAATAAAGTCAGTTCCTACTGACAAGGCTTGCAACTCACTTATCGTCTAGCAGAAGTGATAGCCACTAGGAAAACAGTTTTCCAAGTTAGATACTTAAGCTCTGCAGAAAACAGAGGTTCAAAAGGGGTTGCATTAACTGGGCAAAAGGTGGATTAGTATGAAGTAATCCCTTAAAAAACTTGGAAAATACAGGGTGAGCAGAAAGAGAGGATGGCTTTCCTGCTGAAACAAAAGCAGAGACAGCTGCCAAATGAACTCTCAGGGTAGCTGGTCTCAGGCCCAAAGAATTAAGATGGACCATGTAATCTAACACAATGGGCAATCAGCAGATTCTGGGAAATATGTTTCAAGAACACCAAATGGAGAACCTTTTCCACTTAGAATTATAAGTAGTTCCTAGTGGAAGGCTTCCTAGAAGCCTTTAGATTTCAAGAACACCTTGAGAGAGGTGTAGGTCAGCAATTTAACCCTCAAGAGCCAGGCCTTGAGGTTGAGGGATTTGAGGTTCAGATACCAAACTCTCCCTGGGCACAGGTTAATAGGTTGTGATTCCTGGGAGACACATGGGAGATGGACTGTCAGGGACAGAAGGAGTGGTACCAGGGCTGCCTGGCCCAATCTGAGGCAATCAGAATCACCCTGCAAGGCTGGGATCTGATTTTACTAACACCTTGAATAGGAGAGGAAGGGGGAAGCATAAAGAAACTTCCTTCCCAATCCAGGAGAAGGCGTCCAGGGGACTGAGCCCAACACTGGGGCCTGCAACAGAACAGTGGAAGTTGGTGATTGTCTGGGGCTGCAAAAGATCTATCTGAGGGGTGCCCCATCTGGCAAAGACTATCCCCAGTACTTGAGGATCCAGAGACCATTCGTGATGGCCCTGAGAAATCCTGCTGAGAGCATCTGCTAGGACATTGTCCTTTCCTGGAAGGTGAACTGCTATGAGTGAAGTGTTCAGGAATAGGCCAGAGACCACAACTTCATTGCCTTGGTGCACAAGGTCAAGACCGAGTGCCCCTGCTTGTTGATGTACCACATTGTTGTGGTATTGTCTGTTCTGACTTGTACCACTTTGTTCTGGACAGAAGCAGAAAACGCTAAAGTGCTAAAAGACAGCTCTGAGTTCCAGCAAATTGATGTGGAGCAGAGATTCCTGGGGACCACACTCCCTGAGTGGAGAGATCGCCCATGTGGGCTCCCCACCCCAGGAGGGAAGCATCCGTAGTGAGGGTCAAAGTGAGAAAGGGGAATGAAGGGGACCCCCAGTCTTAAATTGCTCTGATCCTGCCACCACTGGAGGGCCTGGATCAAGGTTCGGTCACTGGGACCAACTTGGAAAGGGGGTCTCTTCTCTGAGACCAATAGGCTCTCAAGTGAAACTGAATGTCTCTCATCTGAAATCTTGCTCCCTGCACTACAGCTGTGGACGCAGCCATGTGCCCCAGGAGCCGCAAAAGTGTCTTGCTGGTCGAGAGACCTGCAGAGTGAAGGAGGAGGCCAGAGCCACCAAGTTCCTTACCCTTCTAAGGGAAGAAAAACTCTGGCCAGATTTGTGTCCAATTCTGCACCTATGAAGGTGAGTACCTGAACTGGTTCCAGAACTGACTTTGGTATATTTAGCAGGAAGCCCAGGGAGGTGAGAAGCTGCTGGGTGACTTGCAGGTGAGATTTTACCTGTTCTGGGACTGGCCTACAAATGAGCCAGTCGTCCAGATAGGAAAAACAGCAATCCTTGCCTCCTTAAGTGAGCCACTGCTACTGCCAGACATTTTGTGAATACCCTTGGGGCAGAGGTAAGGTCAAGGGCATTGCTCTGAACTGGTAGTGACCTGAGGGCAGTTCAGATCTGAGGTACTTTCAGTGGGAGCTTCTGATTAGGACATGAAAATAGGCATCTCTTGAGGTCCAGGGAAGCTAGCCAGTCCCTGGCCTTAGAGAGGGTAAAATCATTGCCAGAGTTACCATTCTGAACTTTGGTTTCAAAAGATGCTTGTTCAGATATCTGAGGTCTAAAATGGGCCATTCTCCTGTCTTTTGGGGTAAGGAAGTATCTGGAGTACAGACCCTTGCCCTGGTGTAGGGAGGAACCTTTCTACCGCCTCTGAGAGCTAACAGGGTTGAGACCTCTGCTTCTAGAGTAAAGGTCTCTAAAGAGCTTGCAGGTGGAAAAGACCTGATTCTCATCTTTGGGAACTTTTGAGCTGAGAACCAGACCCTGGCTTACTACTTCCAGAACCCACTTGTCTGAAGTTGAAGACACCCAGTTCTGACTGAAGTAAGCCAACCTGCCCCCTACTGGTAAAGGAGACCGCCCTGGGCACCCCATCAGGGTGCCTGCTTGGCAGGTGCTTTAGGCTGAGGGGTGGGAGCAGGCCTGCCCACGCCTGCCTGCCTCTGCCTCTGAAGAACCCCTCTGAGCATAAGCAGAGGAGGCCTGGGTTTGGTAAAGGCCTGTGGAAAGCCTACCCCTACCCCCTGGGTGTGCCTCTGAGGAGTGGCTTGCTCTCCTTGGCTTGGGCACTTTTATAGGTAGTCCTATATTCATCCATTCTTCATATAATTCTCTGTCTGCTCCCCAAACAGAGAATTTCCCACCACAGGAAAATCCATAGCCTTAGACTGGGTATCCTGTGACTAGCCACTACACCTGAGCCAGGCCAACCTAAAAAGCTACAGATGTGGCCATGACTCTAGAGAAACATTAAAATCCACAGTAGCATGAAACTGCACCTTAGAAGCCTCAATGCTATCGGCAGCCACCTGCTCCAGCTCACTAGCAAGCTGGCCAGGCTTGTTTGGCTAAATCCATAACAGTATCCCATCTAGATTTCTGATACCTTGCTACATAAGCCATATAATTTGCTTGCCTGAGTCCCAAGGACGCCTGCCATGTACTGTTTTTTGCCATGGCATCAATCTTCCTGTAATCCTTGTCAGGAGGATGTGAAGCCAGGGAATATTAGTTTTATCACAGGCTGCAGCCTGAACTACCCCAACATGACTGCATTGCTGAGAAAGGAATTCAGTATCAGGACCTGACAGTGTGTACCTCCTGTCCATCTTTTATCTACAGGAGGCACAGAATTAGGAGTTTTTAAGATTTTTATTGTTTGTTTCCTAAATGACTTATGCAAAGGAATAGACAATCTCCTAGACTCTGGTATATCCATCATTTCTTCAAAATCAGGCTCCTCTTGCTCATCCACAGCTTCCTCCAAAGGAAGCTGGAGGTTTCAACAACTTTTTGTAAAACATAAAATGAGAGGGACTAGAAAGCATGGGGGAGAGTCAAAGGTCTGTCTGGGAGATGTCCGTTCAATGGGCACACCCAGACCCTCTAAGTCACATTCATACTGTTCATAATCATCCTCCCCTCCTCTGGTTCATAAAACTCCTCAACATCATATTCCTGAACTGATGGAACCGACCGAACCGACCTTTTACCAGATAGTGGCGGTTCGGACGGAACCGAGAAAGTGACTGGACAATCTGAATAGCTCTTATCTCTGCAGCAGTTGGAGTAAGAATTTTGGGCTCCAAACCTGCTGACTTTCTTGTCTCTTTACCAGAACTGGTTCATCCGAGCCAGCTTTTGTTTGCCGAGGAAGTCTCGCCTGGTCAGAGGGCACTTCTCCGGTTCGCTGGCACCGAACCGGGCTGGCCATCTGGCCAGCGGACTTTTGTCTCTCGTCCCTGAGCCTGCCCAATCTCTTTCCAGGGTGGCTGCAGGAAATTCTTACAAATCTGGCAATCTGACTGGGTGGTCAAACCCCAGACAATAAACACATGTGGTGTGTGGTCAGCCTTGGCAAAGACTTCCACAGACATCACAGTGTTGAAACCCACTAGACCCAGTTTTCTTTTGGGTTTCTCAGACATAATGCCAGCCTAACCAGAAAAACTTGCCTTTAAACGGCAGTGTCAGGCAAGACACCTTTATCGGTTCCTAACTGTGTCACGGTATTGGAAAAAACGTAATGAAATCCGCTTTTTTAGAACCGATAAGAACCGGAACCGACTTCTAAAATCTCAAATTTAAAACTTTAAGTTTTAACCCAAGCTGATCAGTTCAAACCGAACCGATAAAACTTACAAGTTCCACACAGAATTAAAATATGAATTACTTACGATACCACAGACAGAGCTTGAACAGATCGGTTTTATATGTTAAAATAAAACTATTCTTGGTTGAATCGAACCGAGAAAACACTGTTTAAACCGAGAAATGAACGAGCAGTAGGAGAAATCTCCGGAGCGACTGTTCAGTGAGGCGGAGTAAAGAATCTGACAGTTCAGGTTTGAAACTACACAGACAGAGCTTCTCTTTAGAGCTCGTGCTCTAAGTTCCATTCATGGAATGGAGTTAACTCTTTCACCTCGGAGCAGTTCTAATGGTGGGACAAACTGCAATTGTCATAATGTAGCAAGACTTCATGTTGTTTGAAGCTGTTATTATGGTGGGTAACTTTTCCTTTAGCTACAATAAATAAAATTACTTATCTTCCTGTATCTTCACCATTCATCACTGGTGGGGATAGCAGGAGGCACTATGCTTTTTTTAGCTTACCTAAGGAGGAGAGGCCAATGTTGGGGATGGTACCGCCTCAAGACTGATGTATTACGTGGTGCTTATGGGTTGGCCATTAACGACACCGCCCCTCCACCAATTCAGTTCTGCTTGCCGGAGAAGGAAACTACAGACAGAGGTAAAGAGAGGAGGGTGGAGCAAGGAGCCCAAGGAATAGTAAAGGAAAGGATATAAACTGAAAAGGAATAAGCCAGCCACAAGAGGAGGGTAGGACTCTAGGCGGTCTGGAAGAGGGACTTCAACCACTGGGCAGGCAGAGGGAAGGTTAAGAAGATGGAGGAGAAAAGAAAGGGAAGAAAGTAGGGAAGAGAGAGAGAGAGAGAAAGAAGCTGCAACCCAAGAAATAGGCTCAAAGAGCTCTTAGTGGACCAGAAAGGGAACCCCACCATCTCTCTTTTGTTTTGTTTTTTTCAGGAAAAATTATCAGGCAAGAGAGAGAGAGAGAGCATGGGAGATGTCTAGGCTGAAGATGGCTCAAGGTTAGGGAAGAAACCACCGTATGCTGAGACACAGCCGGTTATCGAAAATTCTCAAGCATGGGAAATGACACAGGGTGCCAGAGTCATACACATGAGGAACCACTCACTTGGTTCATTAGAGTAAAAAGGGGCTAAGGGTTCTCTCACTCACCTCCCCCGCAAAAGAGATGGGGACAGTACCCACCTCAAGGCAAGGTCCCCTGGGAGGAGGCCACCTAACTAGGAGGGAGCTGGACCTTGAAAAGATATTAGTCCTCTATGCGCTAGAACCGTGAAAGTGGAGAGGACATCAGATTTTGGCCTCTAGAAGTGGCCATTGATTTCAAGCTAGGTCCGAGAGGACCCTGTACCCTGGTAATCCAGAGTGGGTTATGAAAGGAGAAGAAAAGTGGAGCAAACTAAGAATCCAGAAATAAACAGACAGAAGGTCTCCAGAGCCCTGAGATGGAGACAGGGACCCCAGATGAGGGCAAGGAGAACTTCCTGCCCAGAACAAAATAGACAACAGCCCAAAAATCAAGGATCGCTGGCCTTAGGTGTCCTCTACAGAAAGTCCCATCAAAGTCGAGGGCCCGAGGAGCTCATACAGTACACAGGGGCAAGAGCTCCTGGCATGCCCTACAACTCAGAGGTGGGTCCTTTTACTTCCAATGAAGGGTTAAGGAACCTGAAGTGCCAGTGGGATTATACCCACAACTGGCCTCAACTTGGAGGAAGGTAAGCATGGAGGAGGCACTGCCCAGGAGACTGGAGCCCAGAGGGGATGGTGGGTGGGAAGCAGTGTTGAATGGTGAAGATATACAGGAAGATCAAGAACTATGGTAGGTACATAAGTTTCATCTTACTTGTATCAATCTTCACCATTCATCACTGCTGGGTGAGTATAAGCAGCACCACCACTGTGGCGCTGGGACATACCTGAGGGAGAAATCTCTCTCAGCCTCCTTTTGGGAGAACACAGAAAGACAGGGACCCCTTATGGGCCTGGTGAGGCCTGCAGTGACTAGGGTGTGATGGGACTCCAGTTGCCTGGGAGAGGAAGGCACCTCACTTACTCCTGCCTCATCCTACGGCAGAAGAAGTGAGACCCTTGAAGGGATAGGCAATCACCCCATGCTGGGCCAGGGTGATAACCTGGAAAGGTGGAGCCAAGCCATCTGCTTAATGTAGACTGCAGTTCCTGCCAGCCTGGAACCTACTTCACTGGTGTCATAGGACGCCCTTGCCTGGTGTCTCACTAGCTCCAGACCGCATGCAGAAAGGCTGATGGTTTGCCTGGTCACCTCTGTGTCAGTCAAAGATGCCAGAAGTTGTCCCAGCACCGTCCACAGGTGAGTACCTTGGGTGACGATGCCCGGAAGGGGTATTCAAGAGCTCCACTCCTGAAGAGAGGTGGGGCATAGCACCTGGAGACCCCTGGGTGCGAATACCTGGTTCTGACAGCCCTCAGGGCTGGCAAGGGGCAGAGGGACGCTACCAGACCCAATGCAACGCCCATGAAAGGACGAGGCCACGGAGGGATAACAAAGTTTTCGCACTAAACTCCCAAGAAAGTGCACGTTGCATGGTCAGGATTGCGACTTGCAAAGTGGGAGATGTGGAGCTCCCAAGCATCCCAGATAGGAACTGCTGATAGCTGGTGATAGCAGCATCTGAGGACAGGTGGACAGAGATCCTCTTCCTCGGTGGAGGAAGACAAGTAGGCCGAGGAGCCCAGTTCAGAGTGTGGGGCAGCTGGAGGATCAGGTCTAAAGATGACCTTGTCAAGGGCTCTGAGGTACTGGGGAAAGCAGATGCTGATGCCTGATCTGCTCCCAGGTCATTAGCCCCAAAGGGCTCCAGAGACCTGGTAGAGAAGGGAGGCAGAGGATCCGATGGTGAAGGGAGGTCTGGCGAGCCAGAGCAGGATCTCTGCTAGGGCTAAGAGAACATGCAGGAGACCCCTCCCAGGGGGTGGCGTGTGCAACTCACCAATGCAGGCCGCCCAACCAGAGAGGCGTAAAGTGGTGCCCATGGGCAAGGACTCCATGATGGAGTGATTGGAGCCGGTCTGTCCCTCTGTGGGCAGCCTGGCCACACCTGTTGCAGACCCTACCTGGTCCAGTGAGGAGAGGAAAGAAGGTCCACTGTAGCTCCTCCCAGAGCCACCAGCTGCTCTGGAAGACTGCCTGCATGCCAACCTCGACCTCCCCAAACCCAACTCCCAGATAGGGATTTGCTCTCAGTTGGCCCCTAGTACCAAAGAGGGGCTCCAAAATAATTCTGGCACCAGAGACAGTGTCAGAATCCATCCCAGAACCTACCCCCGCCCTGGAATCCAACTCGGCATCACTTGCGTCGCGAAACCAGACCCAGCACCTGTTCAGCACTGGAATCCAACTGGCACCATGCACGGCACTAGGGTTGATGCTGGAATCCAATCTGCACTGCACACAGTGCCAGAACAGGACCCAGCACCAGAATCAGCGCCGACTCCAACTCAGCGCTGTCCTGGCGCTGCTGACCCTTTCACTGCAAGTGGCATCAGAGGACATGAAGGAGTCAGTCTGGGGCAGGCCCAGAAGAAAAATTACTCACCATAGTACGTTGTTTCTTCTAATGAGTCTTGCTGTATTCTGACTATATGCAGTTAGCCCCAGCACTTGAACTGCTCCGGAGAGTAAGGGTTAACTCTATGCAAAGGCATAGAATGTTGAGCTCGAGCTCGGTTTTCAAACCTCTGTCTGTGGTACTCTGAAGTGTAACCGTCAGATTCTTACGAGCACTAAACTAACTAACTCAAAGTAAGAAATTGTTTCAAAATCTTTGTGCCAAATGGCAAAACAAGGTTTTAGGGTCAAAGACTCAAGTCAAGAAAACCAAAAAGAACACAACAGGTAGTGATTCACCAAACTAAAAGAATAAAAACTCTAAGAGATGGAGGCATGTCCAGAACACCTCTGGGTGCAGCACTGTGCCTGCTCCGCCACATCCCAAAACTACTAAGTTCCAGGAGGCAGGCAGGGAGGGAGGAGGTCAGAATACAGCAAGACTCCATTAGAAGAAATATTACTATGGTGAGAATTTTTTCTTCAAACAACATGAAGTCTTGCTGTATTCTGACTATATGCAGACTACCAAGCAGTACCCCTTGGAGGAGAGAGAGTTACAGAACCTATTTTCGGGATCAAGCTCTGCAGCACAGCTGTGCCAAACCTAGCATCACTTTGTGACTGAATGTCCAAAGAGTAATGCTTGGTGAAGGTGTGAACAGATTCCAGGTAGCTGCTTTACATACATCCACTAAAGGTATATCTCTAGCTGCTGCAACCTGAAGCAGCTGTACCTCTGGTAGAATGAGCCTCAGGCCTGAGGGAG
The DNA here is from genome assembly GCA_016271365.2 of Neoceratodus forsteri. Lineage (NCBI taxonomy): Eukaryota > Metazoa > Chordata > Ceratodontiformes > Ceratodontidae > Neoceratodus > Neoceratodus forsteri. The sequence continues at coordinate 260,394,848 of JADMNL010000024.1, forward strand.
GCTCCTTCCCAATTTTAGAGTAGCAGAATTGAATACAAGAGACAAGCCACCTGGCAATAGACCTCCTGGCAGCAGGCTTGCCCTTTTCCACCTCGCCATAAGTGAGAAACAACTGAGAACAATCCTTCCTATGGACCTTAGTATGCTCCACTATAGTAACTAAGAGCCCTTTCTCATCCAGACAGTGTAACCTCCTCCGTCCAGAGGAAGAATGATCAGTGAAAAGACAGGCAAAGACAGACTGGTTCAGGTGAAAGTCTGAAACCACCTTGGGAAGGAACCACCTTATCCCTATGAAAGGAAATTAAATCAGGTTCCACTGATAAAGCCTGTAGTTCACTGATCCTCCTTGCAGAGGTAGTGGCCACCAGGAACACAGTTTTCCACATCAAGTATTTCAGCTCAGATGAAGATAAAGGTTCAAAGGCGGCTGCATAAGCTGTGCAATACAGATGTTCAGATCCCAAGAAGGAGTAGGCTCCAAAGGAGGATTGACATGGACAAGCCTTTGAAGAATTTCTTGAAAACTGGATGAGAAGCTAGGAAGAGCCCTTACCAGCCGAAAGGAAAGCAGACACAGCTGCCAAATGTACTTGAAGAGTAGTAGGCTGGAGGCCTAAACTGTTAAGACGTACCAAATAGTCCAAAACAGTGGCAATGTCAGTCAGCTCTGGCTTAGTATGCCTACTGGAACAACAAAACCCAAATCTTTTCCATCTGGAGTTGTAAGTCTTCCTAGTAGCAGGCTTCCTCCTAACTTTTAAAATATCCAAGACTGATTGGGAAAGATGCAAACTTGCATATTCTAGCTCTTCAAGAGCCAGGCTTTGAGCCTGAGAATCTGAAGGTTGGGTACAGAATCCTCCCTGAGAGGAGGTGAGGAGATTGTACTGCCTTGGAAGACACAAGGGCAGTGTTACTGATAGTGACAACAGTAGAGGATACCAAGGCTGTCTGGCCCAGTCTGGAGCCACCAGAATCACCGTGCAAGGCTGAGACCTGATTTTATCAGGACCCTGAATATCAGAGGAAAATGAGGAAATGCATGCAGAAATCTGCTTGTCCAATTTAGTAGAAGAGCATCCTGGGGAACAGGACCCAAAAGGGTGGTCTGCAACAATAAAGATGGAGTTGATGATTGTCAGGGCTGCAAAGAGATTGTCAGGGGCTGCAAAGAGATCTATCTCTGGGGTGCCCCATCTCCTGAAGATAACTGAAGAATGACAGGGTTCAGGGCCCATTCGTGGTGACCCAGAGAAATCCTGCTGAGAGCATCTGCCAGAATGTTGTCCATGCCTGGGAGATGCACAGCCATCAGAGAAACGTGAAGGAATAAGTTAGAGACCACATTTTCGTGGCCTCGTACACAAGACTGAGGACCGAGTGCCCTCCCCGCTTGTTGATGTACCACATGGTTGTGGTGTTGTCTGTTCTGATCTGCACCACTTTCCCTTGGACAAAACGTTGAGAATGTCTGAAGTGCTAGGAAGACAGCTCTTAATTCGAGAAGATTTATGTGCAGAAGGGACTCCTGGTGTGACCAAGTTCCCTGAGCTGTGAGATGATCTAGGTGCCCCCCAACAGAGAGGCATCTGTGGTGAGAATCACAGAAGGGACCTGATTGATAAAGGGACCCCTTGTTGAAGACTGTCTTCCTCCAACCACCACTGAAGGGCCTGGACCAAGGTTCTGGAGACTGGAACCAGTTTGGAGAGAAGGTCCTTTTCTGAGACCAGAAGGATCTGAGATGAAACTGAATATCTCTCATCTGAAATCTTGCTTCCGAACTACTGCTGTGGAAGCTGCCATGTGGCCCAGCAGCTGTAGAAAGTGTCTGTTGGATAAGACACTAGAGGATGAAAAGAGGAGGCCAGAGTGACCAATGACTGAACCTTGAGAGAGGAAGAAATGCTCTTGCCTGAACTGTTTCTTTTTCCACCACTATGAAGTTGAGAAGCTGGGCTGCTCTAGAACAGACTTCTCTAAACTTAGAATGAAGCCAAAGGATTCTAGAAGTCTTTGGGTGACCTCTAAAGCTGACTTGACTTGGTCTGAGGACTGGCCACTAGAAGCCAGTCATCCAGATATGGGAACAGAAGGATGCCCTGCCTCCTGAGGAATGCCACCACCACTGCAAGACACTTGGTGAACACCCTTGGAGCAGATGTTGGGCCGAAGGGCATGGTCCTGAATTGGTAATGGCCTGAGGCAACTCTAACCCTCAGGTACTTTCTGTGGGAAATGTCTGATAGGTATGTGGAAGTAGACATCCTTGAGATCCAGGGAGGCTAGCCAGTCTCCTGGTCTCAAAGAGGAAGAATTACTCCCAGAGTCACCATTTTGAACTTTGGTTTTGTCAAATGTTTGTTCAGATACCTTAAATCCAATATGGGTTGCCACTCTCCTGTCTTTTGGGGGTAAGGAAGTATCTTGAATACAGTCCTTTTCCCCTGTGACAAAGAGGTGCCTTCTCTACTGCTTGCAGAAGAGAGACCTGCCTCTAAGGCCTTTTGTCTCCAAGGCAGAGGGAGGACTGAAAACTTTGCTCTCATTCTTGGGAACCTTTTGAAACTGTGTAGTGATAGTATAATATGTTGATTATTGTCACTCCATTTTGTATGCTATTTCATGTAATGTATGTCATTTTATACTCCATTTTGTATTGTGTGACTCCATTTTACATGCTGCTTCATTTAATTGGTGTTTTGCTCTTTAGATAGCCTCATTATTATGTTTTGCTTCAGACAGTGTATTTTGCTGACTTGAAGGTCATATTATCAGGCAACCTGTTTTTGTAGTTTTGTTTAAACTTCTGTAGCTCATAGTGTTCTAGGCACCCGGCCAGTGTTTGGAACACAGTGACCTAGCAGGTGTAGGGAATTCTGAGCAGTCCTTGTGGTGTGAATTGCAGCATCCTGGGAGCCCCGGCCAGCTTCTAGAATGTGGCGAGACAACACTATAAAGGCTGCAGGTTTTTTTAGCATAGAATAAGATATAAATGTAGCTTTCTCAATGCCTGGTTTGAAGCCTCTCCTGCAGGGTGGACGATCGCTGTGGGGCCAGTTCCGGTTCGAGAGACTCCTAGCCAGGCTGACAAGAGGGCTTCCCAGCCATTGGAAGAGGGCTTGGATGATGCTTTATTGAATCGGTGATGTATAACCTTTGTATTATATTTTGCTAAAATAAAGCTTTGGCTTGCTGTACTTATTGTTTTGTTATTGTGTGTATGTGAGTGTGAGTGAGTAAAATAGCTGCCTGGTTTGAGCTGGCAGAACAAACTGAGAGCAAGTCTTTAGCTCGCTACTTCCAGGACCCATTTGTCTGAAGTAATAGACTCCCAGGCCTGGGAGTAGTGAGTCAGCCTGCCCCCTACTGGGATTGGGAGGTGACCTGACTGACACCTCAGGGGTGTCTGCTGGCAGGGGTCTTGGACTGTGTAGCTGATGGGGTCCTAGGTACCCCATGTCTACCTCTTCCCCTAAAGAACACCCTCTGCTGAAAAGAAGAGGAAGAGGCCTGAGCTTGGTAAAAGGCCTGCCCCTGCCCCCTAAACTGCTGCCTCTGAGGAGTGGTCTGCTTCTCTTTGGCTGTAGCGCTCCTATAGGTGGTCCTGTACCGTCCATTCTTTTTATGTAGTTCTCTGTTTGGTCCCCAAAGAGAGAATTACCAGTAACAGGAAAATCCATAGCCTTAGGCTGGGTATACTGTGAGAGGGTGGTACACCTAAGCCAAGTAAATCTCCTCATGGAGACAGATGTAGCCATGACCCTGGAATGAACATCACTAGAATCAACAGCAGCATGGAATTGCACCTTAGATGCCTCTATACCATTTGCAGCCACCTGCTCCGAAGCTCCTTGGCTAGCTGGGATGGGGCATCCTTAGCCAATTCAAGAACCGTATCCCACATAGATTTCTGGTACCTGGCTATGTGTGCCATGTAATTAGATTGTCTGAGTCCCAAAGAGGATGCTAAGTACTGCTTTTCTGCCATGGCATCCACTTTCCTGGAATCCTTATCTGGGGTGAAATGCCTGGGAATATTAGCCTTGTCACAGGCTGCAGCTTGTACTACCTCAACATGGCTGCTGTGATTAGAAAGATTCCATTCCAGGACCTGACAAAGCATACCTCCTGTCCATTCTTTTTTCCACAGGAGGAATGGATGTAGGAAATTGTAAAATTGTTTGTGTCTGCTTCCCAAGGATTTGTGTAAGGTGATAGACCCCTCTTTGACTCTGGGATATCCATCATTTCCAGATAGTCAGATTCTTCCTGATCCTGTTCATCCTCTTCCATAGGAAGCTAAAGAGTCTCAGCCACTTTCTTGTAAAACAAGAAATGGGAAGGGACTCAGAAAGCCTGGGAGGAGGAGAAGCCTGAGAAGGCCTGTCTGGGGAGATGTCAGGCTCTATTGGCTCATCTAGGCCCTCACATTGTTCTTTTTCATAATCTTCATCCTCCTCCCAATCACCCTCATAGTATGCCTCAGAATCTATATCCGAAGCAAGTACTTCCGACTGAACGATTGGTTCTGGACCGAACCAGTTTGGTTGGAACTGGGCAAAGCGATTGTACTATTGAAATCGCTTCGCTATCTCATCAGTGGTCGGACCATGGGGAGCCGGATCAGAACTGGCTGATTTTCTCTTTCTTTTACTCAGAACCGATTCTGCAGAATCGTCTCTCCGTTGCCTGAAGAGGTATCACCAGGTCAATGGGCACCTCCTCAGGTTAGGCAGAACTGAACCAGGCTGGCCATCTGGGTTAGCAGACTTCTCGCCTCCCTTTCCTTAGCCTACTCAAACTTTTATTCAGAGTGCCTTTGGGAAAGTACTTACATATTTGGCAGTCTTCCTTGAGGTGGTCAAACCCCAGACAATACACACAGACGAGGTGAGGGTCGGCCTTAGCAAAGACTTTACACTCAGTACAGTGCTGAAACCCAGTGGGTCGGTTTTCTTCTTGGGTTTCTCAGACATGCCTTTAACAGAAAATCACTGTATACAGCGGTTAAGCCAGGCGTATACTAACTCAACGGTTCCAACCGTGTCACAGGTCGGTTAAAAAATCCTAAAATATCGGATTTATTTAGGAACCGATGAGTACCGGAAAACCACACACACAAGTACAATAACAATAAAGAAGATGAGCTTTGGTTCTGAACCGACCGACCGCAAAGAACCAAAATAAAACAATTTCTTAGCTAAAACACAGAAAATAACCACTACCTACAACTACCACTTACTGGTACCAAGACAGAGACAAGAATACCGAATTACTGATGACCACAGTTTGAAAAAACTGACTGATTTGAACTAGACCGAACCGAAGCTCAGGAGAGCTCTCCGAAGCGACTTCACAGTAAGGCGAGTAAAGAATCTGATGGTTACACTTCAAAGTACCACAGACAGAGGTTTGAAAACCAAGCTCGAGCTCAACGTTCTATGCCTTTGCATAGAGTTAACCTTTACTCTCCTGAGCAATTCAAGTGCTGGGGCTAACTGCATATAGTCAGAATACAGCAAGACTTCATGTTGTCTAGAAAGAGTAGCAGCTGATCCCATTGTACTGGAGCCCAAATAGCTAGGCATAGGAGTGATGGGATTCCTGAGAGTCGGGTAGCCAATCTGGGTCATCCCAATCTTCCTCATCCAAGGAGGAGGAGGAGGAGATCAGGAGACCGCCAAAGAGGCTACCCAAAACTCCCCCTCCCAGTACCATGGACGGCACCGGATGGGAGCCCAGCACCGACAGTGGCACCACCTTGCTCACCAGCACCAAGGGAGGTGTCGGGAGCCAAAGCTGCGCCCAACAGGTGGCACCAAAGACCCACCGGCTCAGGCCCAGTGTATAGCTACGACTGCAACACCAGTGGCATCAACGCCACCAAGGAGGCAACGGACCATGAGAGGTGCTCAGCCGACCTCCAGAGCTGGATGATTGTCCACCTGACCCCTATACAGGCCTCCCATCTTAGCTGGACTGGAACTAGCAGAGGCCTGCTCCCCTTGGTACATATAGTACTAGGGAGACCGGGAAGTGCCCAAAGTCCTGGCCTTGGCATCCAGGACTGACGCCACCCTCTGAAGGTGGGAGGATCCCGACCCACCTTCATCGCGCACACACCTCAAGACCCGGGATCCATGGAGAAGCAGGGCATTGCAGTTGCCTGTGTCGTGTGATGGACCAGGCAGGTTAAGCAGCGATTATGGCTGTCCATCACGGTCTTCGCATTGCTACAGGGGCACAGAAGCACAGGGCACGCCCCACCTTAGATTTTGAACTAGGCCCTAAACCGGACATAATTGCGCAAACAAAATAAAAAATAACTACAGGACAGACTTGGCGCCGTAGAAATAATGAAAACAAATAAAGAAATAAAAGAACAGTTTTATCAGCTTCTGAAGAATCTACGCCATCGAGTAGTAGTGGCAGTGGCTGAACTTTCAGCAAACTTCTGGAGACTATGCAGGATCAAAATGGCTCAGCTGTCACAGGGTGATGCACCTCAATGGTGGGAAAGAAGAAATGAGGTGGTGAAGGGGCCAGCATTGGCTAGTAGCCAACCTGTGAGCCACACGAATATGTCGGCCTCAGGGGCAGCTGTCCCCAACATTGGCCCCTCCTCCTTAGGAAGCTAAAAAGCTTAAAGCTATAAAATTACCACAGGGTCCTAGCGCCTTTGGCTAGACCCCACCAGTGATGAATGGTGAAGATTAATACAGGTAAGATCTGTGTTTCTTACATTGCTTGAAAAATAGCATGGGCTTGGATTTGGTAGTACTGACCACTAAATCATTTTTGCATGTTACCAAAATCATATTGCATGGATAAGTTTAATTCATGGACACTGAACCAGAAAAAATTATCACAACATCGGGTGTATAGCACAATGTTGATTTTACTACACATTGTGAGGAGGGAGTTCAAAAATAGACCAACTAAGGGCCCAGAAGAAAAAATTACTCACCTTAGTAATCTTGTTTCTTCTAACGGAGTCTTGCTGTATTCTGACTATTGCAGTTAGGTCCTGCCTTCAACTGCCCCGAGAACAAAGAGTTAACTTTCCATGGCCAGCATGGAACATTCAGCGAGCTCGAGTTGAAGCCCCTGTCTGCTGTTGTTTAAACTCCATCCGTCAGATCTTTACGAGCAATACTCACTAGAAGTTCTGTGTGGAAACTGTAAACTCACACTAGCCAACTAGCAACTAAATTTATTAAAAAGTTTTTTGGTTTCAAAGCAAAGACTCAAGTCAGGAAAAACAAAAACAAAACACAACACACACCCAGAGTAAAGGAGGGTGAAAGAGGGCACCCCTAGGGTGCCAACATTGCTCCTGCCCACCCACATCCAAAACCAGGTTCTGGAGAGGGAGACGGGGAGGTCAGAATACAGCAAGACTCCATTAGAAGAAATATAATTATTAAGGTGAGTAATTTTTCTTCAAACAACATGAAGTCTTGCTGTATTCTGACTATTGCAGACTACCAAGCAGTACTCCATGGAGGAGGGACAGAACCTACTTTGGGAATAGGCTCTGAAGTACTGCTGTGCTAAACCGAGCATCACTCCTAGCCTGGATATCCAGAGAGTAATGTTTCGTAAAGGTATGGACTGTTTTCCAGGTGGCTGTGACAAATTTCTAAGATAGGAATATCCCTGGCAGCAGCCAGGAAGCAGCTGTACCTTTAGTAGAGTGAGCCCTCAGGCCTGAGGGTGGGGTTCTACCCAGTTTTTCGTAGCAGAATTGTATATAAGAGACAATCCACCTGGCAATAGATCTCTTAGTGGCAGGTTTGCCTCTACCAACCTCTCCATGTGTGAGGAACAACTGGAGGACTCAAACCTGTGACCCTTGGTGCGCTCTATGTAGTAGCTGAGGGCCCTTTAACATCCAGCTGTGCAGCCTCCTCTCAGAGGAGGAATGGTCAGGAAGAAAACAGGGAGAGACAAAGACTGATTAAGGTGGAAATCTGAAACCACCATAGGCAAAACTTCCTGTTAGTTCTTAGGACCACTTTATCTCTGTGGAAAGAGATGAAATCAGGCTCCACTGACAGGGTTTGCAATTCACTGATACCTGGCAGAGGTAATGGCTACAAAAACACAGTTTTCCAAGTCAAGTACTTAAGCTCTGCAGAGGACAAAGGCTCAAAGGAGGTTGCATAAGCTGAGCAATGTAAACATTAAGGTCCCAAGCAGGAGCACGGTCCCTAAAGGGGATTGTGTGCAGCAATCCCTTGAAGAACTTACAAAACACAGGATGAGCTGACAGAGGAGAGGGCTTGCCTACTGACAAGAAGGCAGAAACAGCTGCCAAATGCACTTTAAGTGTAGCAGGCCTAAGTCCTAAGCCATTAAGATGGATTCTATAGTCCAGAACTGTAGGCAACCCGCAGATTCTGGAGAAATGTGCTTATTAGAGCACCAAATAGTGAACCTTTCCATTTGGACTTGTAAGTCTTTCTGGGGAAGGCTTTGAGAGGCCTTAAGGATATCCAGAACACCTTGAGAGCGGTGCAGTCAGCAAACTCTAACTCTTCAAGAGCCAGGCCTTGAGATTGAGAGATTTGAGATTCGATACCAAACCCTTCCCTGAGAGGATGTCAACGGTTGCAATTCCTGGAAGAGACAGGGAAGGTGGACTGCTAAGGACAGCAACAGTGGATACCAGGGCTGCCTGGCCCAGTCTGGAGAGATCAGAATCACTTTGCACGGCTGAGACCTGATCTTGACTAGCACCTTGAACAGGAGAGGGAAGGGGGAAAGCATACAGGAACTTCACTTCCTAATTCAGAACCAGAGCATCCAGGGGAGTGAGCCTAAGACTGGGGGTCTGCAACAAAAGAGAGGAAGTTGGTGATTGTCTGGGGCTGCAAAAAGATCTATCTGTGGAGTGCCCCATCTGGAGAAAATCACTTTCAAAATTAGGGATCTAGGGACCATTCATGGTGGCCCTGAGATATCCTGCTGAGAGCATCTGCTAGACATTGTCCTTCCCTGGGAGGTGAACTGCTGTCAGAGAAGTTTGCAGAGAATAGGCCAGAGACCACAACTTCATTGCTTCTGTGCACAAGGCTGTAGACCGAGTGCCTCCTTGCTTGTTGATGTACCACACTGTGGTGGTATTGTCTGTTCTGATCTGGACTACCTCATTCTGTACAGACTTGAAAAGCTTGCAGTGCCAGAAACACTGCTCTGAGTTCCAAGAGATTGATGTGAAGCAGAGATTCTTGAGGTGACCACAGCCCTTGGGTGGTAAGATCCCAAGTGGGCTCCCCAGCCCAAGAGGGAGGTGTCTGTGGTGAGGATTAGTGAATGAGACTGAGTGACAAAAGGAACTCCCGTTTTAAATTGTCCTGATCCTGCCACCATTGCAAAGCCTGGATCAGGGTTCGAGTCACTGGGACTAGTTTGGTAAGGAATCCTTCTCTGGGACCAGAAGGTTCTCAAGTGGAACTGAATGTCCTCATCTGAAATCTTGCCCCTGGACCACTGCTGTAGAGGCTGCCATGTGGTCCAGGAGCTGCAAGAAGTGCCTTGCTGGTCGAGACACCTGAAGGGTGAAGGAAGAGGCCAGTTCTATTAGTGTTCTTGCCCTGTCCAGGGAAGGAAGGCCTTGTTTTATTGTACCCAGCTCTGCTCCCATAAAGGTGAGGAGCTGTACTGGCTTGAGAACTGACTTTGGAAGGTTTAGAGGAATCCTAAGGAAGTGAGCAGTTGCTGAGTTATGTGAAGATGTGACTTGACTTGGTCTGGAGGCTGACCCACTATGAGCCAGTCATCCAAGTATGGAAAGATGGAGAACTTTTTTTCCTTAGAAAGCAACCACTACTGCCAGGCACTTTGTGAACACCCTTGGGGCTGATGTTAGCCAAAGGGCATTGCTCTGAACCGATAGTGGCCTGAGGGCAACTCGAACCTGAGGTACTTTCTGTGGGAGCACCTGATGGGAATGTGAAAATAGGCATCTTTGAGATCCAGGGAGGCTAGCCAGTCCCCTGGCCTTAGAGAGGCAGAATTATTCCCAGAGTCACCATTTTGAATTTTGGCTTTAAAAGGTGCTTGTTTAGATATCTCAGATCCAGGATGGGCCGCCATTCTCCTGTCTTTTGGGGTTAGGAAGTACATGGAGTGCACACTTTGCCCCGTGTAGGGTAGGAACCTTTCTATGGCTCTGAGAGCAAGAGGGAAAAGACCTCTGCCTCTAGGGCAAGGGTCTCTGATGGATTTGCAGGTGGAAAGGATCTGGTTCTCATCTTGGGAATTTTTGAAGCTGAGAACCAGTCCCTGGCTTACTACTTCTAGGACCCACTTGTCTGATGTTAAAGACTTCCAGTCCTGGACAAAGTAAGCCAGCCTTCCCTTACAGATATTGGAGATCGGCCGGGCAGACCCACCAGGGTGTCTGCTTGGCAGGGGCTTTAGGCTGAGGGGTGGAAGCAGGCCTGCTCAAACCCCATCTGCCTCTCCTCTAAAGAACCGCCTCTGAGCAAAAGCAGAAGAGGAGGCCTGGCTTGGTAAAAGGCCTTTGAAAGGGCCTGCCCCTGCCCCTGAATGCTGTCTCTGAGGAGTGGCTTGTCTTTCTTTGGCCTGAGCACTCCTGTAGGTGGTCCTGTACTGTCCACTTCTTCATGTAGTTCTCTGTCTGCTCCCAAACAGAGAATTACCAATGACAGGAAAATCCATGGCCTTAGTCTGGGTATCCTGTGATAGGCTAGTACATCTGAGCCAAGCCATCCTCCAAGGCCACAGATGTAGCCATGACTCTAGATGAAACATCACTGGAGTCCACAGCGCATGAAATTGCACCTTGGATGCCTCAATCCCATCCGTAGCCACCCGCCCAGCTCCTTGGCAAGCTGGTCAGGGGCCTGTTTAGCTAGAGCCAGCACAGTGTCCCACCTGGACTTCTGGTATCTAGCTGTGTAGGCCATATAGTTAGCCTGCCTGAGTCCCAAAGATGCTGCCATGTAGAGTCCTTATCTGGGGGGTGTGAAGCCAAGGGATATTTGCCTTATCACAGGCAGCAGCCTGCACTACCTCAACATGGCTGCCTTTCTGGGAAAGGAACTCCGTGTCCGAGCCTGAAAGAGTATACCTCTTGTCCATTCTTCTGTGCACAGGAGGTATGGAGTTAGAGTCTTAAGAATTTTATGTGTCTGTTTCCCAAAAGATTTATGGAGGGAATAGACAATCTCCTGGACTCTGGGATGTCCATCATCTCAACAAAATCAGGCTCCTCTTGATCTTTACTGCTTCTTCCGTAGGAAGCTGGAGGGTTTCAGCCACTTTCTTGTAAAACATAAAGTGGGAAGGGGACTCAGAAAGCCTAGGAGGAGAAACACCTGAAGGTCTGTCTGGGGAGATGTCCGGTCAATAGGCACATCCAGAGTTTCATAATCACCATCATCATCATTATCTTCATACTCTCCTCCTCCTCCTCCGTTCATAAAATTCTTCTAGAGTATAATCCAGAACTAGGAACCGACCGAACCGAGCCCTGACAGATGGTGCGGTTCGCTGGAACCTAAGTTAGTAACTGAACTATCCTTATCGCTTTGGCTATCTCATTAGTGGTCGGAGAAAGAACTTGTGGATCCGAACCGGATGATTTATCCCTTTTCTTTTTTAACCGGAACCAACTCCTCAGAATCGGTTCTCATTTTGCCTGAAGAAGTTTCGCCCTGGTCAGAGGGCACTCCTTCTGGTTTGGTCGGAACCGAACCGGGCTGGCCATCCGGTCAGCGGACTTTTCGCCTCCTTTCCCTCAGTCTACCTACTCTCTTATCCAGGGTAGCTTCTGGAAAACTTTACAAATTTGGCAGTCTGAATTGAGGTGGTCAAACCCCAGACAATAAACACAGGTGGTGTGGGGATCAGCCTTAGCAAAGGCTTCCCACACACACACAACAGTGTTGAAACCCAGTGGGCCCGGTTTTTCTTGGTTTCTCAGACATGGCCAATCCAACCAAAACTTACCCTTTTTTCGCAATCCCCAGGCAAGACACCCTTATCAGTTCCTCGACCGCAGTTACGGGTCTGGAAAAACTGTAATGAAACTGCTTTTTTTAGAACCGACACGGACCGGTTACCACACACTCTAACAAAGACAGAAGTTTTTAACAAACCTGATCAGTTCAAACCGAACTGATCCAATGTTTACAAGTTCCACACAGAAAACTAATACAAAACCTATCTAGTACTCATGGTACCACAGACAGAGACTTGAACCGACAGGTTTAGAAGCAGAAATTCGTTGAAACTGAGCAAAACGACACTTTAACCGACTTTTTTTTAACCGAGCGATGGAGAATTCTCCGAGCGACTGTTAAGTGAGGGTGGAGTAAAGAATCTGACGGTTGGAGTTTAAACAACAGCAGACAGAGGCTTCAACAGAGCTCAAGCTCAGCTGCCATACCCTGCATGGAAAGTTAACTCTTTGTTCTCCGGGCAGTTCAAAGGTTGGTGATCACTGCATATGTCAGAATACAGCAAGAATTCATGTTGTTTGAATAGCAATTCAGTAGAAACCGACTGAAAAGAAAAATTACTCACCTTAGTAATGTTGGTTCTTCTAATGGAGTCTTGCTGTATTCTGACAATAGCAGTGAGTCCCAACCTCGAACTGCCCCGAGGTGAAAGAGTTAACTTTCCATGCCAGGCATGGAACGCTGAGCTCGAGCTCGGGTTGAGACTCTGTCTGCTGTTGTTCAAACTCAAACCGTCAGATCTTTATGAGCTAAACTCACTAAGGTTCTGTGTGGAAGCTGTAAACCTACACTAGCCAACTGGCTACTAAATATAAAACACATTTTTGGTCCCAAACAAAGACTCAAGTCAGGAGACCCAAAAATGAAAAACACAACACCCAGTCACCCCAGAAAAAGGGGTTGAAGAACAACAAGGTGGGCACCTACTGAGTGCCAACACTGCACTGCCCACCCACATCCCAAAAGCAGAGGCTCTGAGAGGGGCAGGGGGAGGTCAGAATACAGCAAGACTCCATTAGAAGAAACAACATTACTAAGGTGAGTAATTTTTCTTCAAACAACATGAAGTCTGCTGTATTCTGACAATAGCAGACTACAAAGCAGTACCTCCATGGAGGAGTGACAGAACCTACTTAGGGAATAGGTTCTGAAGCACAGCTGTATCAAAACCGAGCATCACTCCTAGCCTGGATATCCAGGGAGTAATGCTTGGTAAAAGTGTGAACTGTTTTCCAGGTACATAGATACATAGATACATAGACAGTGTCGGCAGATAAGGGCCTATGGCCCACCCAGTCTGCCCATTTGAGCTTGTAAGTTCAGTTTGTTTTCCTAGAAGTCTGTTGCCCTCACCTGACCTCCAGAATTCCTTTTATGTCTATCCCATGCATTCTTAAATCCTGTGATTCTTTCAGCCCCCACCACTTCCTCTGGCAGGGTGTTCCACTTGTCCACCACCCGCTTCTGTGAAAAATTCTTTCTCATGTTTCCTCTGAATCGTCCTCCTCCAACTTCATCCCATGCCCTCTAGTCCTGGAACATCTTTTTCGCTTAAAATAGTGTTTTCCTGCACCCTGTTCCTCCCTGTAAGACACTTGTATGTCTCTATCATATCCCTCTCTCCTCCTCTCCTCCAGGGAGTACATGTTCAGTTCCTTCAACCTGTCTTCATAGGACTAGTGATGCAATCCATGCACCATCTTTGTTGCCCTCCTCTGAACCTTCTCTACCCTGTCTATGTCCTTACGTAGGTATGGTCTCCAGAACTGTACACTGTACTCCAGGTGGGGCCTCACTAGTGTCTTGTATAGCGGAATTATGACCTCCCTTTTCCTGCTGGTGATGCCCCTGCCTATACATTTACATATAGGTAGATGCTTGACATATCTCTAGAACAGGGATGTCCCTGGCAGAAGCCAGGGAAGCAGCTGTACCTCTGGTAGAGTGAGCCCTCAGGCCTGAGGGTGGAACTCACCCAGTTTTTCATAACAAAATTGGATACAAGAGACAATCCACCTGGCAACAGATCTTTTAGAGGCAGGTTTCCTTTACCAACCTCACCATAAGTGAGGAACAGTTGGAGGGAGTCAAACCCAGGACCCTTGGTACGCCTATGTAGTAGCTAAGGGCTCTTTTCACATCTAAATCTGTGCAGCCTCCTCTCGCCAGAGGAGAATGGTCAGTGAGGTACACAGGAAGAGACATAGATTGATTAAGGTGGAAATCTAAAACCACCTTAGGCAAGAACTTCCTGTTAGTCCGGAGGACCACTTTATCTCTATGAAAGGAGATAAGAAAAAATTACTCACCTTAGTAATGTTGTTTCTTCTAATGGAGTCTTGCTATATTATGACAATTGCAGTTTGTCCCACCATTAGAACTGCTCCGGAGGTGGAAAGAGTTAACTCCATTCCAAGAATGGAACTTAGAGCACTAGCTCTAAAGAGAAGCTCTGTCTGTGTAGTTTCAAACCTAAACTGTCAGATCTTTACGAGCAAAAACTCACTAAGGTCTGTGTGGAAGCTGTAACCTCACACTAGCCAACTAGCTACCTAAATATTAACACTCATTGCTGGTCCCAAAACAAAAGACTCAAGTCAGGGACCAGAACTAATAGTATAATTCTAACAATATGAGAGAAATATAAGGAAAAATGAAAACACCACACCCCAAACCCCAAGAAGGGGTGAAAACACATAAAAGGGCATAAAATAGTGCCTACACTAGGCTGCCCACCCCATACCCAAGTAGAAGTTCTGAGAGGGGCAGGTTGGGAGGTCGTAATATAGCAAGACTCCATTAGAAGAAACAACATTACTAAGGTGAGTAATTTTTCTTCAAACAACATGAAGTCTTGCTATATTATGACACTGCAGACTACACAGCAGTACCTCCATGGAGGAGGGACAGAACCTACTTAGGGAATAGGCTCGCAGCAAGCTGTGCCACAAACCGAGCATCTCTCCTAGCCTGTATATCCAGGGAGTAATGCTTGGTGAAAGTGTGTACCGCTTTCCAAGTAGCAGCTTGACATATCTCCAATATAGGATGTCTCTGGCAGCAGCTAGACGCGCTGTACCTCTGGTAGAATGAGCCCTCAAGCCAGAGGGAGATCTCTGCCCAGTTTCTGATAACAAATTGGATACAAGAGACAATCCACCTGGCAATTGATCTCTTAGTGGCAGGTTTCTTTCCCAACCTCACCATAAGTGAGAAAAGTTGGAGGGTTCAACCCTGTGACCCTTGGCACGCTCTTCTATATAGTAACCATGGGCCCTCTTAACGCCTAAACTGTGCAGTCTCCTCTCACCAGAAGAGGAATGTTCAGTGAAAAACACAGGAAGGGAGATAGATTGGTTAAGATGGAAATCTGAAACCACCTTAGGCAAAAACTTTCTGTTAGTTCTGAGGACTACCTTATCCCTGTGGAAAGAAATAAAGTCAGTTTCTACTGACAAGGCTTGCAACTCACTTATGCATCTAGCAGAAGTGATAGCCACTAGGAAAACAGTTTTCCAAGTTAGATACTTAAGCTCTGCAGAAAACAGAGGTTCGAAGGGGTTGCATTAACTGGGCAATGCAAACATTAGCTCCAGGCAGGGCCGGATCCCAAAAGGTGGATTAGTATGAAGTAATTCTTAAAAACTTGGAAAATACAGGGTGAGCGGAAAGAGAGGATGGCTTTCCTGCTGAAACAAAAGCAGAGACAGCTGCCAAATGAACTCTCAGGGTAGCTGGTCTCAGGCCCAAAGAATTAAGATGGACCATGTAATCTAACACAATGGGCAAATCAGCAGATTCTGGGAAATATGTTTCCAGAACACCAAATGGAGAACCTTTTCCACTTAGAATTATAAGTAGCTCTAGTGGAAGGCTTCCTAGAAGCCTTTAGGATTTCAAGAACACCCTGAGAGAGGTGTAGGTCAGAATTCTAATCCTCAAGAGCCAGGCCTTGAGGTTGAGGGATTTGAGGTTCGGATACCAAACTCTCCCCTGGGCACAGGTTAATAGGTTGTGATTCCTGGGGAGACACAGGGGAGATGGACTGTTAGGGACAGAAGGAGGGGTACCAGGGCTGCCTGGCCCAATCTGGGGCAATCAGAATCACCCTGCAAGGCTGGGATCTGATTTTTACTAACACCTTGAATAGGAGAGGGAAGGGGGAAAGCATAAAGAAACTTCCTTCCCAATCCAGCAGAAGGGCGTCCAGGGGACTGAGCCCAACACTGGGGCCTGCAACAGAACAGTGGAAGTTGGTGATTGTCTGGGGCTGCAAAAGATCTATCTGAGGGGTGCCCCATCTGGCAAAGACTATCCCCAATACTTGAGGAGAGACCATTCGTGATGGCCCTGAGAAATCCTGCTGAGAGCATCTCTAGACATTGTCCTTTCCTGGAAGGTGAACTGCTATGAGTGAAGTGTTCAGGAATAGGCCAGAGACCACAACTCGTTGCCTCGGTGCACAAGGCTCAAGACCGAGTGCCCCTGCTTGTTGATGTACCACACTGTTGTGGTATTGTCTGTTCTGACTTGTACCACTTTGTTCTGGACAGAAGCAGAAAACGCTTGAAGTGCTAAAGAGAGCTCTGAGTTCCAGCAAATTGATGTGGGAGCAGAGATTCCTGGGGACCACACTCCCTGAGTGGAGAGGTCGCCCATGTGGGCTCCCCCACCCCAGGAGGGAAGCATCCGTGAGTGAGGGTCAAAGTGTGAGAAAGGGAATTGAAGGGACCCCTCAGTCTTAAATTGCTCTGATCCTGCCACCACTGGAGGGCCTGGATCAAGGTTCGGGTCACTGGGACCAACTTGGAAGGGGTCTCTCTCTCTGAGACCAATAGGTTCTCAAGTGAAACTGAATGTCTCTCATCTGAAATCTTGCTCCCTGCACTACAGTTGTGGACGCAGCCATGTGCCCCAGGAGCTGCAAAAGTGCCTTGCTGGTCGAGAGACCTGCAGAGTGAAGGGAGGAGGCCAGAGCCACCAAGTTCCTTACCCTTCTAAGGGAGAAAAAGCTCTGGCCAGATTTGTAGTCCAATTCTGCACCTATGAAGGTGAGTACCTGAACTGGTTCCAGAACCGACTTTGGTAGATTTAGCAGGAAGCCCAGGGAGGAGAGAAGCTGGATGACTTGCAGATGAGATTTTACCTGTTCTGGGACTGGCCTACAATGAGCCAATCGTCGAGATAGGGAAAACAGCAATCCTTGCTCCTTAATGAGCCACTGCTACTGCCAGACATTTTGTGAATACCCTTGGGGCAGAGGTAAGGCGAAGGGCATTGCTCTGAACTGGTAGTGACCTGAGGGCAGTTTGAATCTGAGGTACTTTCGTGGGAGCTTCTGATTAGGACGTGAAAATAGGCATCCTTGAGGTCCAGGGAAGCTAGCCAGTCCCCTGGCCTTAGAGAGGGTAAAATCATTGCCAGAGTTACCATTCTGAACTTTGGTTTCAAAAGATGCTTGTTCAGATATCTGAGGTCTAAAATGGGCGCCATTCTCCTGTCTTTTTGGGGTAAGGAAGTATCTGGAGTACAGACCCTTGCCCTGGTGTAGGGGAGGAACCCTTTCTACCGCCTGAGAGCTAACAGGGTTGAGACCTCTGCTTCTAGAGTAAAGGTCTCTAAAGAGCTTGCAGGTGGAAAAGACCTGATTCTCATCTTTGGGAACTTTTGAAGCTGAGAACCAGACCCTGGCTTACTACTTCCAGAACCCACTTGTCTGAAGTTAAAGACACCCAGTTCTGACTGAAGTAAGCCAACCTGCCCCTACTGGTAAAGGAGAATCGGCCCTGGGCACCCCATCAGGGTGCCTGCTTGGCAGGTGCTTTAGGCTGAGGGGTGGGGCAGGCCTGCCCATGCCCCGCCTGCTCCTCTGTCTCTGAAGAACCCCTCTGAGCATAAGCAGAGGAGGCCTGGGTTGGTAAAAGGCCTGTGGAAAGGCCTACCCCTACCCCTGGGGTGTGCCTCTGAGGAGTGGCTTGCCTCCCTGGCTTGGGCACTTTTATAGGTAGTCCTATATTCATCCATCTTCTTCATATAATTCTCTGTCTGCTCCCCAAACAGAGAATTTCCCACCACAGGAAAATCCATAGCCTTAGTCTGGGTATCCTGTGACAAGCTAGTACACCTGAGCCAGGCCAACCTACGAAAAGCTACAGATGTGGCCATGACTCTAGAGGAAACATCATTAAAATCCACAGCAGCATGAAACTGCACCTTAGAAGCCTCAATGCTATCGGCAGCCACCTGCTCCAGCTCACTAGCACGCTGGCCAGGGCTTGTTTGGCTAAATCCATAACAGTATCCCATCTAGATTTCTGATACCTTGCTACATAAGCCATATAATTTGCTTGCCTGAGTCCCAAGGACGCTGCCATGTACTGTTTTTTGCCATGGCATCAATCTTCCTGGAATCCTTGTCAGGAGGATGTGAAGCAGGGAATATTAGCTTTATCACAGGCTGCAGCCTGAACTACTCCAACATGACTGCATTGCTGAGAAAGGAATTCAGTATCAGGACCTGATAGTGTGTACCTCCTGTCCATCTTTTTATCTACAGGAGGCACAGAATTAGGAGTTTTAAGATTTTTATTGTTTGTTTCTAAATGACTTATGCAAGGAATAGACAGTCTCCTAGACTCTGGTATATCCATCGTTTTACAAATCAGGCTCCTCTTGCTCATCCACAGCTTCCTCCAAAGGAAGCTGGAGGGTTTCAGCAACTTTTTGTAAAACATAAAATGAGAGGGGACTCAGAAAGCATAGGGGAGATTCTAAAGGTCTGTCTGGGGAGATGTCAGGTTCAATGGGCACACCCAGACCCTCCAAGTCACATTCATACTGTTCATAATCATCCTCCCCTCCTCTGGTTCATAAAACTCCTCAACATCATATTCCTGAACTGATGGAACCGACCGAACCGACCTTTTACCAGATAGTGGCGGTTCGAGATGAACCGGAGAAAGTGACTGGACAATCTGAATAGCTCTTGCTATCTCTGCAGCAGTTGGAGTAAGAATTTTGGGCTCCAAACCTGCTGACTTTCTTGTTCTCTTTACTGGAACTGGTTCATCCGAGCCAGCTGCTTTCCCGAGGAAGTCTACGCCCTGGTCAGAGGGCACTCCTTCCAGTTCGGCTGGCACCGAACTGGGCTGGCCATCCGGGTCAGCGGACTTTTGGCCTCCTGCCCTGGAGCCTTCCCACTCTCTTTCCAGGGTGGCTGCAGGAAATTCTTACAGATCTGGCAGTCTGACTGGAGGTGGTCAAACCCAAGACAATAAACACATGGGTGTGTGGGTCAGCCTTGGCAAAGACTTCCCCACAGACATCACAGTGTTGAAACCCAGTGGGCCCGGTTTTCTTTTGGGTTTCTCAGACATAATGCCAGCTCTAACCAGAAAAAACTTGCCTTTAACGGCAGTGCCAGGTAAGACACCCTTATCGGTTCCTAACCGTGTCATGGGTATTGGAAAAAACGAATGAAACTGTTTTTAAGAACCGATAAGAACCGGAACCGCACTCTAAAATATCAAGTTTAAAAAATTTAAGTTTTAACTCAAGCTGATCGGTTCAAACCGAACCGATAAAACTTACAAGTTCCATACAGAATTAAAATAAGAATTACTTACTTATACCACAGACAGAGCTTGAACCGATCGGTTTTGTGGTTAAAATAAAAACTATTCTCGGTTGAATCGAACCGAGAAAACACTGTTTAAACCGAGAAATGAACCGAGCAGTAGGAGAAATCTCCGGAGTGACTGTTCAGTGAGGCGGAGTAAAGAATCTGACAGTTTAGGTTTGAAACTACACAGACAGAGCTCTCTTTAGAGCTCATGCTCGAAGTTCCATTCTTGGAATGGAGTTAACTCTTCACTTCGAGCAGTTCTAATGGTGGGACAAACTGCAATTGTCATAATATAGCAAGACTTCATGTTGTTTGGAAAATCAGGCTCCACTGACAAAGCTTGTAATTCACTTATGCATCTGGCAGAAGTGATGGCTACCAGAAACACAGTTTTCCAAGTCAAGTACTTAAGCTCTGCTGAAGACAAAGGCTCAAAAGGGGTTGCATAAGCTGAGCAATGCAAACATTAATGTCCCAAGCAGGGCAGGGGCCCTGAATGGAGGGTTGGTGTGAAGCAATCCCTTGAAAACTTGGAGAATACAGGGTGAGCTGAAAGAGAAGAGGGCTTACCTGCTGACATAAAAGCAGAAACAGCTGCCAGGTGCACCTTCAGTGTAGCTGGTCTCAGCCCCAAGCTATTTAAATGGACCATATAATCAAGGACTGTGGGCAGATCAGCAGACTCTGGGGAAATATGCTTCCTAGAGCACCATATGGAAAATCTTTTCCATTTGGAATTATAAGTAGCCCTGTGGAAGGTTTCCTAGAAGCCTTCAGAATATCCATTACACCTTGGGAGAGGTGTAAATCAGCAAACTCTAACTCTTCAAGAGCCAGGCCTTGAGATTGAGAGATTTGAGATTCGGTACCAAACCTCCCCGAGCACAGGTTAACAGGTTGTAATTCCTGGAAGACACAGGGAAGATGGACTGCTAAGGACAGTAGGAGTGGATACCAGGGCTGTCTGGCCTAATCTGGAGCAATCAGGATCATCTTGCACGGTTGAGAGATCTGATTTTGACTAGCACTTTGAATAGGAGAGGGAAGGGGGAAGGTTACAGGAAAGTACATCACGTAAGAACTTACCGTGAATAGTAGATCTTCGAGAGAGGTTCTGCAATAGGTAATTATATATAGACTGACGTCATGGCGCGCAGGACCCCCTGGAAAAATTTTTCTAGCTAGCAGTCCCTGGCGTGGGACTAGCCCCTTCGTTAGGTGACCAGCGCCATATGACGTCGGGTATAAAGGGGCGGTCCCAGATGCCCGCCTTCCAGTTCTTTCCCGCCACAGGCCCGGAAGGTCCGATGAGAGAGAAGCGATATTTCCCTCAATGGAAAAGGAGCTGAAAAAGCCTAGGATGGCGGGTGGATAGAGTTACTCATTGCATGAGCCTCTCTCGAAGATCTACTGTTACAGTAAGTTCTTACGTAACTGTACTATCTTTACTGAGAGGGCTCTTGGCAGGTAATTACATATAGGACAGAATCCCAAGCAGTCTGGAATAAATAAGAAAGGCACCGGAGAAGGAACTACTCAGATAAGTAGTAGGAAAGCTTGCAACCTCAAGAAAGGAGGCCTTGCAAGACCGCTTAACCAAGCCTGCTGTATGACGAGAGGCAATGTCCAAACTGTAATGTTTAGTGAAGGTAGGGACTGAAGTTCATGGCGTAGCACAAATGTCTGCTGCTGACACATTCTTTAAAACAGTTAATAGAGGCAGCAACTCAATGAGTGGAGGATTTCCGACTCTGACCCGGTAGGGTCTTGTTGTACTGGTCATAGCAGAAAGTGATGCAATGAGCCAACCACTTTTTGACAGGCATTGCTTGAAACAGCATTGCCTTCTTTTGTAAGTTTAAAGAGACAAATAACTGATCAGTCTTTCTGAGATCTTTCGCCCTATAGGTATAATATCTCAGAATCCTGTGAACATCCATGGTGTGAAGCAAGTGTTCTCCATAATTGAGTATTGTGAGAAAAGGCAGGTAATTCGATAGACTGATTCAAAGTAGATGCAGCTACCACCTTCGGGAGAAACTTAGGTTTGTGCGGAGAGCTACTCGCTTTGTGGAAGATCAGGTAAGGGGATTTTGCACATAAGGGCCTGAAGCTCGGAAATTTCTAGTGAGCTGAGGTAATGGCCACTAAGAAGAGCCGCCTTCCATTTATAAAAACTTCAAGTCTGCAGAAGCCTCAGGCTCAAGGGGGAAGAGTAAGTTTCTCGAGGATGAAATTTAAGTCCCAAGGTGGAGCTGGGGTCCGGATCGGGGTCTGAGATGAAGGACCACTCTAAGGAAGGTTTTGGTACTCTAGCTGGGCCAAGGCCTTATCAACGAAAGGTACATGGTAGGCTGAGATAGCTGCCATGTGGACCTTCAGAGAGGAGTGACTGAGATCCAGGTCGAAGAGATGATGGCTGTAATCCAGCAAAGTGGTTACGGGCAGGAAAGGTTCCTCTTCCTGGATGCGCCCAGATGGAAAATCTCTTCCATTTCATGGCATAAGTAGACCTAGTGGAGGGCTTTCTGGTCTCTACCAAAATCTCGGCTACCTTAGGGATACCCAGTGCGAGATTGAACTAGGTCTGAAGGAGCCATGCATGAAGTTGAAGGGACTTGAGTCCTGGATGGACCAGGGTCCCCTGATCCTGAGTCAGCAATCCCGGAGATAAGGGAAGAGGAAGAGAAGGAACCTCTGAGTATTGTTGTAGACTTAGAGAACCAAATTTGCTCTGGGCCAGAAAGGAGCAATTAGAATCATTTTTGCTTCTTCTAGAGCCAGTTTCTGTAACACACGTGGACCAGTGGAATTGGGGGAAAGCATAGACGAATCTGTCCTTCCAGCTTAGAGACAGAGCGCCTCTCCAGAAAGCTCCTTCGCCTGGAGCGAGCGAGCAAAGATTGGAAGTTTTGCATTTTGGGAGGAGGCTAACAGGTTCATTTGAGGAGTCCCCAAGCCTGAAAAAATGCTGTTTAGGACTATTCCATCTAATTCCCACTCATGTGGAAGAGCTGGACGAGCGACTTAGCCTGTCTGCTAGACATTGTCTACTCCCCGGAACATGGATCGCCGCGAGGTGAAGGTTGTGGAGGGTGGCCCACCCCAGACCCTCATCGCTTCCCCTGCACAGCCGGTAGGATCGAGTTCCTCCTTGTTGTTGATGTACCACACCACGCACATGTTGTCTGTTTGGACGGCTAGGGTGACCGGAAGGAGTGGTTGGTGAAGGGCCTGGAGTGCATAAAGCACCGCCGGAGCTCGAGAACACTGATGTGAGAACTACCCACTTCAACCAAAGTCCTGGTTCAGGCGAGACCAAGATGGGCCTCAACCTTCGCCGGAAGTGTCCGTGGGTTAAGATCTGATCGGGGATGAAAGAAGGGAACCCCCGGAAGAGGTTCTCTACCATCCACCACCTTAAGTCTCTGACCATCGGTGAGAAGATCAGGATCGAAGATTCAGGGTCGCACTCGCTGGTCCCACTGAACGAAGAGTCCATTGAGATATTCTCGTGGAGGCATGCTCGTGGATCGCCGGGATGGCAGCCGCCATGAGCCCCAGTAGACGGAGTACCGACTCCGCCGGAACCCTCCTGAAGTTCAGTAGGAGGTAAATCTGTGATTGAGGGAAACCCCGTCCCGGAGGCAGAAAGGCTTTGCATAAAGTTGTGCTCTAGAATCGTCCATATAAACTGGAGCCTCTGGAGAAGGCTCCAGAAGAGACTTGGAGAGGTTGATGGTACCCAGGTTGGTAAAACCTGCCGGGTGAGAGAGAGGAATGCAGGAGTTCCTCCTCGACGGAGCCGAGCCAATCGTCCAGGTAGGGAAAAACCTGAGCTCCAAAGAACGCAGGTGGGCCGCTACCACCGCCAGGCATTTTGGTAAAGACTCGAGGAGCCGAGGAAAGGCTTTCAAATGGAAGCGCCTGGAATTGCAGTAATGGACCCCTGGAACGCAAAATCTGAGGTACTTTCGCAATGGCGGGCGAATGGGGATGTGCAGGTGCATCCTGCATATCCAGTGCATAAAGCCATTGGCCCGGCCAAGCAGGGGCAGAAGAAGATTGAAGGAGAGCATCCTGAACCTTTTGTATTCCACAAACAGGTTCATGGAGCTGAGATCGAGAATCGGTCTGAGATCTCCTGCCTCTTTGGTACAAGGAAGAAGTGGAATAGAACCCGCCTCCGGGCAGAGGTGAGTATGGCACGTTCTATAGCCCGCTTTGCAAGAAGAGCTGAGATTTCTTCCTGGACCAGAGAAAGATGGTCCCTTGAATAAGCGGAATCTCAGAGGGGGTGACGTGGAGGTTTCTGCAGAAACCTATGGAGGATCCTTTCATGGTGATTTGAAGTACTCTAATCCGAACTGGTTATCCCTCCCACTCCGGGAGGTGGTGGAGGAGAACCTCCTCCTACTGCTCCTCCGGAGCGTCCGGAGGCGGAGAGGGAGGAGCTGCAGGTGAGGCAGCCGCAGCTGGAGGTCCGGGCCGCTTGGGCGGAGGGGTTCCGGCAGCCGCGGGGCCTGGCATTTAGGTGGCCCGCCTCCTGGGGTTTCGCTTGAGGTCGCTGCGCCTGTGAAAGTGACCGCACCGCGGAGGATGGGGACACAGTGAATCCACGGATTTAAGGGTCATTCCCTTCTCCTGCAAGTCAGTGATGATGTCCTGACATCACCGCCGGCACGGAACCTCTGAAAGGTGCCTCTTGAATGGCGGATTGCACCTCCGGACCAGACCTTCGACACACGGCCATGCACTGGCACCGGAAGGCTAACGGCAAACGAGAGTCTGTCCAGCGGTGTCCACTGCATCGTGTCGTCGCCCTTAGCATGTGACGGCTGGCTAAACGAGCAGAGCGGATTAGATCGCCAACCCCTGCTTGAGTTGGGAGTCCGCAAGGAGTTGATCTTGATTCCGCCTGTAAGGACGGCCTTCTGTAATCCCCATGTGAGCTACATAGTTCAGGGCTCCTTATACCCAGTGTGGAGGAAGCGTAGATCTTCTTTCCAAACTGATCCAGAAGTAGACTTTATCCGGGAGACGAAGCCTGTGCTTAGGATGTGCGGACCGCCGTGAGCAGCGCTTGATCACGACCGAGTCGGCACGTGGTGAGAATCTAAAAGTCTACACCCTCCGAGCCTGGTATAGCCTGTTTGACTTCTTAGGAAGGGGGCTGTGTCGGACGGGTTGTTTCCAAATAGTGGAAACAAGGTGGGCGGAGGCTCGATCCAGGGTGGGTACTCAAAGTAGGGGCCGAGGCAAATTCAGATGTTCAGTGAGTTCCACCCACTGAGGATCTGGATCTAAGGACTGCCACTGGATGGACCTCCTGGATTTTTCTTAAGTAACTCCATGAAAGAAGGATCCTCCGGAGGAGACTCGGAGGAGTCCCCAGCCGGAGTTTGACGGAGAACGAGTCGTCAGCTTTTATCGGAAACTCCACGGAGGCTTCCGAGGAGTCCGAGAGGACCACAGAGGAAGAATCTGAAGCGAGAAAAAGACTCCTCACCCGTGTAGGGGAGGAACGTGGTTCCGTGGGAAGAGTCCCAGAAAGCGTGTCCTGGCCCTCTCTGGAACCTGAGGGAGACCCCGGGAACTGGAGGAAGGGAGGGAGAGCGCCACCCCAGGGGGTGACGGGAACCGTGGAGGCACCTGGCCGTCTGAAGACGGCCTCGACTTCCTGGGTGAGCTGAGCCTTTGCCTCAGCCCACCAGGAGGCAAGAGTCTCCTGCAACCACCGGTGGCCTGGGGGGTGGAGGAGGGGATAGTGAAATGGAGGATATCCATAGGTAGAGTACCCAAGACCCGCCTCATGGATAAGTTGAGATGGGTAGTGAGGCATCGGGCACTCATGGAGCTAGAGGATTCGCCGGTACGGGTGGCGCTGGGTACTGGCGGGCCCGGGAAGACCGTGTCGGGTATGACGGTGGGTACCAAGGCGCTGGAGGAGCTGCTGGAGCAGACGGGTCTTGAGCCCGGCACCCAGGGGTGTATCAGCCGGAAAAGACCCCTGGGGTGGAGGGCCCAGAGGAGGGAAAAACTGCTGGCATCAGAGAGGCCGTGTGTCCGCGGCAGCAGGGCCGGTGAAATGGCTCGGCGCGCCGGAGGCCGCGCTCGGGAACCGCCAGATCCAGGTTCTCAATGGGGGATCTGACGGAAGCCCAGGATCCCTAGTCTCATCTGGGAAGGTGGTGAAAATCCCTTGAGTCAGGCAGGGACTGGGGTTTCTGGATGGCAGCGAAGGGCTGCGGAGAGCTTGGCACGATGGAAGAGGGTGGTTCCGGTGTAGGCTCTGGGATTTCGCGCGCACGCCGGAGGAGCCGACGCGGTGACTTATGGGTCGAAACCCGGCGGATGCCGGAGGAGCTGGCGTGACTTCGGTGCTCTCACGTCCCGAGACGAGCCGAGAAGAAGAGAGGCCCGGCCGGAGGAAGAGATAGCCCGGCGCCGCTCGGGAGGGTCGAAGGACGATTGGGGCCTTTTCCCGCTGGACGCCAGAGGAGCTGACGCCTCGCGGTTATGGGAAGCGCCTGCAGTAGCAGGCCGAGGACGTGAGATCGCATTGGGGGCTAGAGTGTCCCTTGGCCCGACACTCGGCAGGCCCGGACTCGAGCCTGAAGGGTGGGCTGACGCTTCCTCCAAACCCCTTGAGGCTGCCATTGGAAGATCCCCTGGAGGAAGTTACCACCCGCGACTCGCCGGAGTCGCTGGAAGAGGAGACCGTCTCCCGGTGCCTATCCTTGTCCTTCTTTTATGCCCTTCCGAGAAGTCGACCTGCCTTAACTTTCTCAGCTCTTTTCTCCATGCAGACATCTTTTCTTCAGGAGATGGGCTTGAGGACTGCTGGCGTCGCCTGCGGGTTGCTGACGTTGAACCGGAGGCAGTGCGGACAGTTATCCACCGCGTGGTCGGGGCCTAGGCAGAGGAGGCAGATGGAGTGACCGTCCTTGTGTGGCAGTTGGGCGCCGCATCAGTCGCCTTAGGTTTTAGAGGGGGACGACATAAAACGACGTTCACCTGACGATTGAACAGAAAACTGTAGCTTTCTGGAAAAAACGATGAAGAGACAGAACTGCAACGAACTTAACTGCGAGGTGCTACTCGTAGCCAACGGTGGGAAAGAACTGGAAGGCGGGCGCCTGGGACCGCCCTTTATACCGACGTCAGTATGACGCCGTCACCTGACGAGGGGCGGTCCCACGCCAGGGACTGCTAGCTAGAAAATTTTTCCAGGGGTCCTGCAGCTGGCCGCGCCAGTCCTATATGTAATTACCTACTGCAAGAGCCCTCTCAAGTAAGATCTTCCCTTCCCAACTGAGAACTAAGGCATCCAGGGGACTGAGCTCAACACTGGGGGCCTGCAGCAAAAAGGGAAGTTGGTGATTGTCTGGGGCTGCAAAAATATCTATCTGTGGGTGTTCCATCTGGAAAATATCACCTCCAAGACCAGGGGATCAGTGACCATTCATGATGGCCCTGGGATATCCTGCTGACAGCATCTGCCAGGACATTGTCCTTGCCTGGGAGGTGAACTGCCGTGAGGAGGTGTTCAGGAGTAAGCCAGAGACCACAAGTTCATTGCCTCTGTGCACAAGGCTGTAGACCGAGTGCCTCCTTGCTTGTTGATGTACCACATTGTGGTGGTGTTGTCTGTTCTGACCTGGATAACTTTGTTCTGAACAGATTTGGAAAAAGCTTGAAGTGCTAGAAATACTGCTCTGAGTTCCAACAGATTGATGTGGAGCAGAGAGATTCCTGAGGGACCACAACCCCTGGGTGGTCAGGTGGCCCATGTGAGCCCCACCCAAGAGGGAGGCATCTGTAGTAAGGATTAAAGAGTGAGACTGGTGACAAAGGGAACCCCTTGTCTCAGATTGTTCTGATCCTGCCACCACTGTAGGGCCTGGATCAGGGTTCAGTTACTGGGATCAATTTGGTCAGAGGGTCCTTCCTTTGAGACCAGAAAGGCTCTCAAATGGAACAGAATGTCCCTCATCTGAAATCTTGCTCCCTGCACTACTGCTGTGGAGCACAGCCATGTACCCCAGGAGCTGTAGGAAATGCCTTGCTGGTCGAGACACCTGCAGGGTGAATGAAGAGGCCAGAGAGACAAGGGTCCTTGCCCTGTCCAGGGAAGGAAAGCTCTGGCCTTTTCTGTGTCTAGCTCTGTGCCTATGAGGTGAGGAGCTGGACAGGCTCTAGAACTGACTCTGAAAGATTCAGAAGGAAACCCAAAGAGGTGAGTAGTTGCTGAGTTATCTGTAAGTGTAACTTGACTTGGTCTGGGGACTGGCCTACTATGAGCCAGTCATCCAGGTAAGGGAAGATGGCAATCCTTTGCCTTCTTAGAGAGGCAACTACCACTGCCAGGCATTTTGTGAATACCCTTGGAGCAGAGGTCAGACCAAAGGGCATTGCTCTGAATTGGTAATGGCCTGAGGGCAGCTCGAACCTGAGGTACTGATGGGAGCTTCTGATGAAAATATGGAAGCAGGCATCCTTGAGGTCCAGGGACCTAGCCAATCCCTGGCCTTAGAGAGGTAGAATAATTCCCAGAGTCACCATTTTGAATTTTGGTTTTAAAGGTGCTTGTTTAAGTATCTGAGATCCAGGATGGGCCGCCATTCTCCTGTCTTTTGGGGGTAAGGAAGTACTGGAGTACACCCTTTGTCCTGGTGTAGGGGTGGAACCCTTTCCACAGCTCTGAGAGCTAGGAGGGAAGAGACCTCTGCCTCTAGGGCAAGTGACTCTGAGGATTTGTAGGTGGAAAGGATCTGGTTCTCATCTTTGGAAACTTTTGAAGCTGAGAACCAGTCCCTGGCTACTACTTCCAGGACCCATTTGTCTGATGTGAGAGACTCCCAGTCCTGGACAAAGTAAGCCAGCCTGCCCCCTACAGGTAGTTGAGAATCGGCCCTGGCAAACCCATCAGGGTGCCTGTTTGGCAGGGGCTTTGGGCTGAGGGTGGAGGCAGGCTTGCCTGTACCCGCCTGCCTCTCCCTCTAAAGAACCCCTCTGGGCATAAGCAGAAGAGGAGGCCTAGGCTTGGTAGAAAGGCCTATGGAAAGGTCTGCCCCTGCCCTGGGATGCTGCCTTTGAGGAGTGGCCTGCCTTTCCTTGGCCTGTGCACTCCTATAGGTGGTCCTAAATTCGTCCATTTCTTCATTTAATTCTCTGTCTGCTCCCCAAACAGAGAATTACCCACAACAGGAAAATCCATGGCCTTAGTCTGGGTATCCTGTGACAGGCTAGTACATCTGAGCCAAGCCATTCTTCAAGTGCCACAGATATAGCCATGACTCTAGATGGCACATCATTGGAGCCCACTGCAGCATGGAATTGCACCTTGGATGCCTCAATACCATCAGCAGCCACCTGCTCCAGCTCCTTGGCAAGCTGGCCAGGGACCTGTTTTGCTAGAGCCATAACAGTGTCCCATCTGGATTTTGATACCTAGCAGTATAGGCCATATAATTGGCCTGTCTGAGTCCCAAGGATGCTGCCATGTACTGTTTCTTTGCCATGGCATCAATCCTCCTGGAGTCCTTGTCCAGGGGTGTGAAGCCAAGGAATATTTGCCTTATCACAGGCTGCAGCCTGACTACTCAACATGGCTGCATTGCTGTGTACAGAACTCTGTATCTGAGCCTGACAATGTATACCTCTTGTCCATTCTTTTATCCACAGGAGGTATAGTGTTAGAGTCTTTAAAATCTTAAATGTCTGTTTCCCAAAAGATTTGTGTAAGGGAACAGACAGCCTCCTAGACTCTGGGATATCCAGCATTTCTACATAGTCAGGCTCCTCCTGGTCATCCACAGCTTCCTCCATAGGAAGCTGGAGGATTTCATCCACTTTTTATAAAACATAAAATGGGAGGGACTCAGAAAGCCTAGGAGGAGACACTCCTGAAGGTCTGTCTGGGAGATGTCGGGTCAATAGACACATCCAGACTTTCAAAACCACATTCACTTTCCTCATACTCCTCTTCCTCCTCCTCCTCCGGTTCATAAAATTCCTCTAAATCATACTCTTGAACCGGTGGAACCGGCCAACCGAGCACCTGCCTGATGGTGCCGGGTTTGGTCGGAACCGGGAAAGCGACTGCACAATTTTGATCGCTTGGCTATTTCTTCAGCGGTTGGAGAGGAAAGTTTTGGCTCCACACCAGCTGATTTTTCTTTTCTAGTTCTCTTAGCTGGAACTGACTCCTCAGAATCGGCTCTCCTTTGCCCGAAGAAGTCTTGCCCTGGTCAGAGGGCACTCTTTCTGGTTTGGTTTGAACCGAACCGGGCTGGCCATCCGGTTCAGCTGACTTTTGGCCTCCCTTTCCCTGAGCCTACCAGCTCTCTTTCCAGGGTAGCTGCAGGGAAATTTTTACAAATCTGGCAGTCTGCATTGAGGTGGTCAAACCCCAGACAATAAACACAGGTGGTGTGGGGTCAGCCTTAGCAAAGACTTCCCCACACACTACAGTGTTGAAACCCAGTGGCCCGGTTTTTCTTTGGGTTTCTCAGAAATTGTGCCAGTCCTAACAAACTTACCCTTTTAATGGCAATCCACCAAGCAAGACCCTCTTATCGGTTCCTGACCGTGTCACTGGTCATGGAAAAAAGCGTAATAAAATCAGTTTTTAGAACCGATAAGAACCAGTAACTCACACTCTAAAAGTACAATTCAAGATTTTTAACAACTTGATCGGTTCAAACCGAACCGATGAACCGTTACAAGTTCCACACAGAATAGAACAAAATATAACCTATCTATTACTCACAAATACCACAGACAGAGACTGAACCGACAGGTTATGGTTTAAATTCGGTTGAAAACCGAGAAAAGCGGTACTTTAACGACAAATTGAACCGAGCAGAAGGAGAAATCTCTGGAGCGACTGTTCAGTGAGGCGGAGTAAAGAATCTGACTGTTTGAGTTTGAACAACAACAGACAGAGTCTCAACCGAGCTCGAGCTCAACGCTCCATGCCTGACATGGAAAGTTAACTCTTTCACCTCCAGGGCAGTTGAAGGTTGGGACTCACTGCTATTGTCAGAATACAGCAAGACTTCATGTTGTTGAACCGACACTTCAACCGACTTTTTGAACCGAGAAGCAGGAGAAATCTCCAGAGCGACTGTTCAGTGAGATGGAGTAAAGAATCTGATGGTTGCAGTTTAAACAACAGCAGATAGGGGCTTCAACCGAGCTCGTGGTGAACATTCCATGCTGGCCATGGAAAGTTTAACTCTTTGTTCTCGGGGCAGTTGAAAGGCAGTACCTAACTGCATATGTCAGAATACAGGAAGACTTCATGTTGTTTGAATACCGCTGGAAGAGATCCCTGGGGCAGGAACTCCAGAAAAATGTCTCTGCCAGGCGCAATGACACCTCCTGAAAGGAGCAGGCCAGGGGGCACTACAAGGGTGTCCTCACTGAAATTGCCTGAGTGCGGCGCACTGAGTGCTCTGGATTGCTTTGAGTGGAGGGGGGATATGCAGGTCCTCCAACATCCCTCACGAGGAACGCTGATACTCAGCGAGATCAGCAGCTGGAGAAATGTGGACAGATGTTTCCTCTCGTCCAGAAGAGGGGGGTGAGGATTCAGAGGACCTTGGCTGTTCGCAGAGCGCTGCTCAGGGGAGGTTGAAAAACCTGTCTGTCCATGGCTCTGACGTAAGCGGGAACTGAGCAGCCACAGCTCTGAACTGCTCCCAGGAGAGGCCCGCAAGGACAAAGAATACCTGGGAGCACTGGAGTGCGGCAGAGGGATGGGGACAGAGCGAGAAGAGAAGTCGACTGACCTCCGCCTGGGCTTGGGAGTGGACCAAGAGCTCCAGAATAAGAAGGAGCTCCAGAAGACTCCAAAGCCGACAGCTGAACAACCATATCGAAACTGCCTTGGCTGCGCCGGAAGATTCCCCTGTGAGGTGACCGGGCCGTGAAGATTCAGAAGGACGGTCCCTCACCTCCAAAGAATAGAGTCCTCTCAAAGAAACCAAAGGGGAAGAGTGGAGATCCACATTACAGCTCCCTCCCAGAGCCCAGGTGGGTTCCGGAAAAGGCTGCCGAACAGAACTCACTCCTCAACCCCTCGGAGTCCGAGAGTGCCCTCTCCTCAAAAGAGCCAACCTAGGCAGCTGGCAACCCTGGTCGGCTCCCGAAGGAGTTATCCAAGGAACACTACCCTCCCTCCTGTGGCTGCTCTGATCGGGCCCCAAAGTTGGGCGATCTAGGCACACCACCGAGGTGGTACCACCACTAAGGGGTCAGCAAACCCTCTGAGACCAGGCTGCAGAGCAATGGTGGCATGCACCACTGCCTCCTGGTCAGCAACCCTGACCCTGGCCATGGTAGTCACTGTCCGGTCCTCAGAGGGGCTGGTCCCAGACTGTCAAGGAAACTACCAGAGTGCCCACCTGGGCAACTAGCTCAAAAGCCAGACTGCCTGTCTGACTCAGAGTCGGCTCCTCCTCCAAAGAAGTGGAGACTGAAGTCCTGTGCCAGACAGTGGGTGGGCGCTCCACTATCTTTACCAAACAGGGCACCAGAACAGGAGACTGCACCTGAGATGGTTCCAGTGCCCCCCTCCAGCACATGAATGGTGGCAGAAGGTGTCACGGCTCCAACAAAGGCAGCAATCCCAGTGCAGAGACCTGACACGGTGCCATCCGCCCCAAGAGCCACGAACAGCTCCAGAGACAGAGACGGTGATGATGTCGGCTCCGACAGCCCCATTAGTGCCGAGAATGGTGCCACCTGGTCACGCCAGCACAGCAAATGGCACTGAGGCGGAGAGCAGCACAGCAGCGGCACCGACAGCAGTCTCAGTGCCTTGGCTGCAGATCCAGAACCCCCCACGCACGTGACCTCACTTGGAGCCGCAAGCGACTCCAGAGGTGGGCACGGCACTGTGCCCAACCCTCGGTGCCATGAACAGTGCCAAGGCGGAAGAAAGAAGAAGACGGCAACTGGAGAGACTCCCATTAGCGCCGCTAGCACTATCGGTGCTGGGAACAGCCCCGACAGCAGCTGGCGGTGCTGGAGCGACCGCCAGCACTGGCACCATCAGAACCCAGGCGCCGCCCGAACTGCACCGAGGCACAAAATGGCGCCGACCGACGGCGTCCCGAGTAGGCGCCGACGAACCTTCCAAGCCGGCGGGTCTGACAAGGGCCGATTGCCATAACAGTGACTCGTCCCCCCGGGGAACAGACTGGGCCTCCTGCACCGCAGGAGAAGCCTCGCCACAGCTAGTCTGGGAAAAGCCAAGGCTCCCTCCTCCTCCTCGGTTCATATAGAAATGAGAGGGACTTGGAGGAAAGGCCGAGAGAACGTGGCTTGGCCCAAGAGTGAACCCAATCACCTAAAGTCGGGCGGAGACCGCCCACTTTCCACGCACGCTGTTCGATTTCTCTCAGGTCCATGGAGAAACAGGCGCCGCACAAATCCATGTCGTGAAGCGGCCAAGAAATGTAAGGCAACGGTAGTGCTGGTTGATGACGGAATATTTACGGCTGCATGGGCACCGCCGCATGGGAGGCCATCCCATCTTGGAAGATTTCTTGCCCTTCGACTGAGACATGACTTATGGAGAAAAACACTAAAAATTAGGTAAGTCAGGCCCAGGAGAAGTGTTAGAGAGTCGCCCACCCTCATTAACTGAAACACTATAGCTTTACCTTAAGCCCACATGACGAACCCCCACCACCACCACCCTATATCCTAGCGAATGTCCCAGGGTTACTCATTAAGATTAAGTTGTGGGCTGTACTGGCGTAATAAACTAGAAAACCGCCACCAGTTCAAATAGGAGATAGACTAATACCCCAATTGTGCCATGTTAATCTGTAGATGTATTACCCAATCTGCCAGGAGAACCTCTTTAAAAAAAAAAAATAATAGGCACAGGATCTTGAAGAAAGCCTCTTCTGAAATGATCCGGGACAAGTTACTTAATTATTTACCCTCTATTCATAACTGGTTAGTGTGGATTAACATCCATTGTTGGCCCTGGGGTATTAGAGGAGGAAGCCCCGGAATGCTCAGAACTTCAGTCCAAGGGAAATGCCATGCCAGTTAAATCTGACCCTCCCTTCCAGATTGCCACGCTTAAATAACAGCCCGATAATTAACCTACTGTACTCACTTTGTAACAGTCATTATATCTCAGGAGTGCCATAAACCTCAAACTCACAAAAGGTACCTGTGTGATGAAAGTCCAGGAGCATGGGTAAGGAAGTGCCAGCAGGAAGATATTACAGCCAGGACCAGAAAACGTTCTATTTGGTAGTTGGCGTTGAGAGGGAAGGGTCTACAATTTTCTGAAGTAGCTTCTTCATGAAGAGAATGGTATTAGAGCCTTCTTCCATCTCTGGTAGAACCAGTATTAGTATATTAATCCTCCAGCTTCTGCCTTGAGGTCTTCTGTTTTCAACTGTAACTGGACCAGTTGGTGAAGTTGCACTACCTCTAGATCAAGCTCTCTGCCATCATTCTAGGAGAATGGCGGGCCTCCACATCTCCGACCCTTGATTTAGATCCGCCATATCCCTCTTATAGATTTTAACTCAGAGGAGATTTTGGTGAGGTCTCTCTAAATGGTATTAGTTCTTGCAAAAATGATCCTCGGTGAGGGGGATCGAGATCAGCTGTCACTGAACAACTCTTGCCAGCCGTCCCACCTTGGGCCTTAGTTTTTGGTCATTTTTTCCGTAGCGGGAGGTGGCGAATGTTTAGCGGAGCCTGCCTTACATCAGCATCCGTCATGAAGGATAAATCCCCAATAGTGATGCAGTTTGCACAAATATTGATTGCTGAAGGTAGGCTCACCCTGATGCTCTGATTAGTTTAGCAAAAGTAGGCAGAAAAGGGTTTAAAGGTGGTGATGGTAGGAGGAAAATGGCAGCTCTGAATCTCTGCTGCCATCAGGTGCGCCTGCATCATGTGACCCCCAAGTGCATTTCTAAAGCCTCCTCCTCGGTATCGCTGGGTAGCAGTGTGGAATTTTCTGCAGATCTGGCAGGCCTTCACGTTATGGGCTGAGCTAAGGCAGTACACACAGATGTTGTGTGAATCACCCAAATATATTTTTCATCACACTCACAGCATCAAAACAGTTTTGATGGCTCATTAGTGATCATACACATTGTTGAAGATTACTTTGTAAAACATGATCGTTAACTAAGGTGAAAAAGTAAAAAGATTCAACAATAATGGCAGCATTTCTGTGGGGTCCGACAAATATTGGTGAAGACACAAAAAGAACTGAGGAGGAAGGGCTACCTCATTTATATGGCAAGTGCCGATGTAGGACATCATCATGTGCAGCCCCTAGTGAACTGCTTGCAAAAAGTTTGCACGTGGTCTTAGCACCTGGTGGCTATAGTTCCATAGGTATGACCTGATGAAAGAGATATCCTTGAAGAAGATCTGCTAGCATAGGCAAGCCAGACAGAATGTGTCATATCATCTCGGAAAACTACACCAGTACAGCCTGAGAGTCAACAATGCCCTGGAGAGGGGCTATGACTACTTGGGTCGATGAGGGACCTTGACCCGATGATGATGGCATCCTACCATCCATATAGGTACAGCAATGCCTGAATCAAGTCCAAGCCCTTGTGTCTCATCGATGGTTGGGGGCGGACTGTCATCAATGCTTCCAGAGCAGGTGACAATGCAACAGACTTATGTGTTTGTCATGATGGCAACTGGTACCTCATCAACCAAGCAGACCCTTCTCTGTCCCTGTGCTTATGCTTATGTCCCAAAGATGAGGAGGGCTGTGACAATGATCATGAATCGTCCCAGTCCTTCGACTTCAGTGGCCGTTTTTGGCTGATAGCGACAGTGACACTGAGTTTGGGCAATGGGCAATGGGCCTTCTCCATAGCTTTTAAAGTTTTAAGGAGAAGGAAGTTTTCCAGAGCTTCCTCGCTTTGTCGCCTTATAGCCTAATTAAAGCTCTGGCAGATCTCACCGGTCCTCACATTGTGAGGTAGGCCCAAACTGCACACACAGACTGTGTGTGACTCTTCTTCAGAATTTTACCTCCACACTTACAGTACTGAAATAAAGGCTCTTCAACTTGGCATGCAGAGATAATAAAATAAACTTAGAAATAAATAAAAGAATAAACGACAATGGCTAGCTGACATTTCTTTCAGCAGGTCCTATGAGTATGATCGACATGGGGAAAAGAACTGAGGAGTGATGGGGCCACCTACGTGATATATACATGCTGATGCATGATATCATTGTGCACTCCTACTGTCTGGCCGCTTATAGTTCCAAAGGTGTGAATCTATCTTTCTACCTCTCTTACTACAGACAGTACCTACCTACCTATCTATCTGTCTCTCTGCCTGTCTATCTAGCTATCAATCTATTCCAGCATTTATTTATTTATTTACATATTTATTTATTTCTATCTATCTATCTATCTATCTATCTATCTATCTATCTATCTATCTATCTATCTATCTATCTATCTCTGTCTGTCTGTCTCTACCCATCCATCCATGTATCTGTATGTCTATCTGTCTGTCTGTGTCTTATCTATCTAAATATCTATCTATAGTTATATGTCTATCTCTGTATTAGATTAAATAAGTTGCTTACCTGTCCTGAACAATCACATTCAGTGTCAAAGTCAACATACTCATTCTCTTTGCTGAACATCCCTAAGCCAATCTTCAAAGGCTGGTTAGCATCATTCACCTTAAACTGCAGTTTAGCCATACTATCAAACAATTTGGACAAGTGCACACAGGCCTACGGAAAAAAATGGTACAGAAGTATAAACCGTTAATATATTTTCATGCAGCTTATGTTTTAGGTTGAATTTTCAAAAGTGATGACACAGATGCAGTTCCTGATTGTGGGCTGTGCCAGTATCACCCAAATGAACAAAAAGAAAAAATTACTTACTGTAGTAATGTTGCTTCTTTTAAGGGATCACTCACTATGCTTACACTTTATGCAGTCATGTTGGCTGAGAGTGATGCTCTTGAGATAGAACCTCTGCAAAGTAATAGGATTTGGAATGTAGGTTCAACCTCTGCATCTGTGCTCCACTCTGGCCGTTTGCTCAGATCTGTTTCCAAGCAAAGAGGACAGCGGCTAGTGAAACTAGCAAAAAGACTACCAAAACATTTTTGAAAAATTGTCCATAGAATTTTTAAAACCAAATAAATCAAGCATATCTCTGAAAAGTATCATATAAACCATAACAACAAGCTTGTAATTGTAGGAACTGCAACAGTAATGCTCAAGCAACCTCAATGAATTCTTGTGTGAACCTATTTCTAGTTCTGGAAGGAGACAGGGTTAGTGAGTGATCCCTTAAGAAACATTACAACAGTAAGAAATTTTAATTTTTTCTTCTAACCCCAGGAATCACTCACTCAAATGTTTACAGTTTATGCAGACTCAGTAGCAGTACCTTGGGAGGCTGGGTCTAGAACCTAGTTAGGAAAACCTTCTACAAGCTCAGCATTTCAAAAGCTGGCATCCCTTCTGGACTATATCTCTCAACAGTAGTGCTTTGTGAATGTGTACTGCTTTCCAGGTAGCTGCTTTACAAATGTCTAGCAATGGAATACCTCTTGAGGAGGCCACAGAGGCAGAGATACCCTCACAACAGGGCGGATGGGCAGGATCTGAAAAAATGGAAGTGGGGTTGAGGTATGGTAGCTGGATTTTAATGCAAAAAAGTGCAAAATGATGCACTTTGGGCATAGAAACCCAGGCGTGAGTACAAAATGGATGGAGTGCTACAGACAACATCCAAGCAGGAAAGAGACTCAAGGTAATCATATCAGATGATCTAAAGGTACCCAGGCAGCATGACAAGGAGTCAGAAGGGCTAGTGGGATGCTGGGGTGCACAGGAAGGGGTATCACCAGAAGAAAGTGGGAGGTGGTGTTGCCCCTACATAGATCACTGGTAAGACCCCACCTTGAATACTGTGTCCTGTTCTGGAGACCACATCTCAGGAAGGACACAGACAGAATGGAGGTGGTCCAGAGGAGGAAACCAAAATGGTGCAGGGTTTGCATCAACAGCTCTATGAGGATCGGCTAAAGCAGCTCAACATGTACACCCTGAAAGAGAGGAGAGAGGCGATTATGATAGAGACCTTAAAATATCTAACAGGGATAAATAAGATAGAGATGGGGAGTATTTTCAGAAAAATGGTGCTCTAGAACAAGGGGACATGATATGAAGCTGGAGGGGTAGATTCAGCAGAGATGTGAGAAGCTCTTCTTCACAGAAGAGTGGGCCAGAAGAAAAAATTACTCACCTTAGTAATGTTGTTTCTTCTGATGGAGTCTTACTGTATTCTGACTATTGCAGTTAGGTCCTACCTTTCAACTGCCCGGAGAACAAACAGTTAACTTTCCATGGCCAGCATGAAAGCGTTTAGTGCGAGCTCAGTTGAAGCCCCTGTCTGCTGTTGTTTAAACTCCAACCGTCAGATCTTTACAGTCACTACTCACTAGAAGTTCTGTGTGAAACTGTAAGACTCGACTGGCCAACTGGCAACTAAATTTATTAAAAAGGGTTTTTGGTTTCAAAGCAAAGACTCAAGTCAGAAAACCCCGAAAAAAACACAACATACACCCAAAGTAAAGGAGGGTGAAAAGGGCACCCTAGGGTGCCAACACTGCTCCTGCCCACCCACATTCCAAAACCAGGTTCTGAGAGAGGAGGGTCGAAGAATACAGCAAGACTCCATTAGAAGAAACAACATTACTAAGGTGAGTAATTTTTCTTCAAACAACATGAAGTCTTGCTGTATTCTGACTATAACATCTACCAAAGCAGTACCTCCATGGAGGAGGGACAGAACCTACTTTGGGAATAGGCTCTAAGTACTGCTGTGCCAAACGAGCATCACTCCTAGCCTGGATATCCAGAGAGTAATGCTTGGTGAATGTATGGACTGTTTTCCAGGTGGCTGCTTGACAAATTTCTAAGATAGGAATATCCTGGCAGCAGCCAGGAAGCAGCTGTACCTCTAGTAGAGTGAGCCCTCAGGCCTGAGGGTGGGGTTCTACCCAGTTTTCATAGCAGAATTGTATACAAGAGACAATCCACCTGGCAACAGATTTCATAGTGGCAGGTTTGCCCTTATTGACCTCTCCATATGTGAGGAACAACTGAGGGACTCAAACCTGTGACCCTTGGTGCGCTCTATGTAGTAGCTGAGGGCCCTTTAACATCAAGCTGTGCAACCTCCTCTCTCAAGAGGAGGAATGGTCAGTGAAGAAAACAGGAGACATAGACTGATTAAGGTGGAAATCTGAAACCACCTTATGCAAAAACGTCCTGTTAGTTCTTAGGACCACTTTATCTCTATGGAAAGAGATGAAATCAGGCTCCACTGACAGGGCTTGCAATTCACTGATACCTGGCAGAGGTAATGGCTACCAAAACACAGTTTTCCAAGTCAAGTACTTAAGCTCTGCAGAGGACAAAGGCTCAAGGGTGCTATAAGCTGAGCAATGCAAACATTAAGGTCCCAAGCAGAAACAGGGTCCCTAAAGGGGGTTGGTGTGCAGCAATCCCTTTGAAGAACTTACAAAACACAGGATGGCTGACAGAGGAGAGGGCTTGCCTACTGACAAGAAGGCAGAAACAGCTGCCAAATGCACTTTAAGTGTAGATGGCCTAAGTCCTAAGCCATTAAGATGGACCATATAGTCCAGAACTGTAGGCAACCCGGCAGATTCTGGAGAAATATATTATTAGAGCACCAAATAGTGAACCTTTTCCATTTGGAGTTGTAAGTCTTTCTGGTGGAAGGCTTTCGAGAAACCTTAAGGATATCCAGAACCCTTGAGAAAGGTGTAGATCGGCAAACTCTAATTCTTTAAGAGCCATGCCTTGAGATTGAGAGACTTGAGGTTCGATACCAAATCCTCCCTGGGAGGATGTCAACAGGTTGTAATTCCTGGGAAGAGACAGGGGAAGGTGGACTGCTAAGGACAGCAACAGGGGTACCAGGGCTGTCTGGCCCAGTCTGGAGCAATCAGAATCACTTTGCATGGTTGTGACCTGATCTTGACTAACACTTTGAACAGAAGAGGAAGGGGAAAAGCATACAGAAATTTCCTTCCCAATCCAGAATCAGAGCATCCAGGGGACTGAGCCCAAGACTGGGGCTCTGCAACAAGAGAGAGGAAGTTGGTGATTGTCTGGGGCTGCAAAAGATCTATCTGTGGAGTGCCCATCTCAAGAAAATCACTTTCAAAACTAGGGGATCTAGGGTCCATTCGTGATGGTCCTGGGATATCCTGCTGAGAGCATCTGCTAGGACATTGTCCTTCCCTGGGAGTGAACTGCTATCAGAGAGATTTGCAGGGAATAGGCCAGGGACCACAACGTCATTGCTTCTGTGCACAAGGCCGTAGACTGAGTGCCTCCTGCTTTGATGTACCACATTGTGGTGGTATTGTCTGTTCTGATCTGGACCACCTTGTTCTGTACAGATTTGGAAAAGGCTTGCAGTGCCAGAAACACTGCTCCGAGTTCCAAGAGATTGATGTGAAGCAGAGATTCTTGAGGTGTCCACAGCCCTTGGGTGGTAAGATCCCCCAGGTGGGCTCCCAGTCCAGCAGGGAGGCATCTGTGGTGAGTATCACTGAATGAGACTGAGTGACAAAGGAACTCCTTGCCTCAAATTGTCCTGATCTTGCCACCATTGCAAAACCTGGCTCAGGGTTCGAGTCACTAAGACTAGTTTGGTAAGGAATCCTTTCTTTGGGACCAGAAGGCTCTTAAGTGGAACTGAATGTCCCTCATCTGAAATCTTGCTCCCTGGACCACTGCTGTAGAGGCTTCCATGTGGCCCAGAAGCTGCAGGAAGTGCCTTGCTGGTCGAGACACCTGAAGGGAGAATGAAGAGGCCAGTTCCATAAGGGTCCTTACCCTGTTCAGGGAAGGAAGGCTCTTGCCTTATTGTATCCAGCTCCTCCTCTATGAAGGTGAGGAGCTGTACTGGGTCGAGAACTGACTTTGGAAGACTGAGAAGGAATCCTAAGGAAGTGAGCACTTGCTGAGTTATTTGCAGATGTGACTTGACTTGGTCTGGAGACTGACCCACTATGAGCCAGTCGTCCAAGTATGGAAAGATGGAGATCTTTTTCTCCTTAGAAAGCAACCACTACTGCCAGGCACTTTGTGAACACCCTTGAGGCTGATGTTAGGAGAAAGGGTATTGCTCTGAACTGATAGTGGCCTGAGGGCAACCTCAACCTGAGGTACTTTCTGTGGGAGCTCCTGATGGGAATGTGAAAATAGGCATCTTTGAGGTCCAGGGAGGCTAGCCAGTCCCTGGCCTTAGAGAGGGCAGAATTATTCCCAGAGTCACCATTTTGAACTTTGGTTTTAAAGGTGCTTGTTCAGATATCTTAGATCCAGGATGGGCCGCCATTCTCCTGTTTTTGGGGGTTAGGAAGTACCTGGGTACAACCCTTGCCCTTGTGTAGGGTAGGAACCCTCTCATGGCTCAGAGAGCCAGGAGGGAAGAAACCTCTGCCTCTAGGGCAAGGGTCT
The DNA here is from genome assembly GCA_016271365.2 of Neoceratodus forsteri. Classification (NCBI taxonomy): domain Eukaryota; kingdom Metazoa; phylum Chordata; order Ceratodontiformes; family Ceratodontidae; genus Neoceratodus; species Neoceratodus forsteri. The sequence continues at coordinate 260,436,029 of JADMNL010000024.1, forward strand.
CTGATGGATTTGCAAGTGGAAAGAATCTGGTTCTCATCTTGGGAAATTTTTGAAGCTGAGAACCAGTCCCTGACCTTACTACTTCCAGGACCCACTTGTCTGATGTAATAGACATCCAGTCCTGGACAAAGTAAGCAAGCCTGCCTCTACTGGAATAGGAGAGTCGGCCTGGGCAGACCCATCAGGGTGTCTGCTTGGCAGGGCTTTAGGCTGAGGGTGTATGCAGGCCTGCTCATCCCCTCTGCCTCTCCCTCTGAAGAACCCCTCTGTGAAAAGGAAGAAGAGGCCTGTGCTTGGTAAAGGCCTTTGAAAAGGCCTGCCCTGCCCTGGACTGCTGCCTTTGAGGAGTTGCCTGCCTTTCCTTGGTCTGAGCACTCCTGTAAGTGGTCCTGTATTAGTCCATTTCTTCATGTAATTCTCTGTCTGCTCCCCAAACAGAGATTACCCACTACAGGAAAATCCATGGCCTTAGCTTGGGTGTTCTGCAAGAGGCTAGTACATCTGAGCCAAGCCATTCTCCGAAGAGCCACAGATATAGCCATGACTCTTGATGACACATCATTAGAGTCCACAGCAACATGAAACTGAACTTTGATGCCTCAATCCCATCTGCAGCCACCGCCTCCAGCTCCTTGGCAAGCTGGGGAAGCCTGTTTAGCCAGTGCCAGTACAGTGTCCCACCTGGACTTCAGCTGAGTGTGTGGTGTCTGATCGAATTGCTGCTCGTTAGCGGCTGGAATACAAGTAACTGGCAGATCTTGAACTGGTCTTGTTCTACACGCTCATAGCGGCAGCAGCATATCTGAGTGTGGTTTTTGGTCGAGTGCCGCTCGTTAGCGGCTGGAATTTTATTCAGCTGGCAGATAATGCCTGATTGTGTCCCTACCTGCTGACCTCCCTCTCCTATTCATTTTAATCGGGAAATCACAGCGGAGAGGCTGTGTTAATTTCACCTGGTTTGGCTTATATTGGAGGAGTGGGAGGAACTGGTTCTGTTGCAAGGTTGGGGTCAAGTGTCTGCATATAAGCAAACACACTCATGCGGCAGCTGAGTGTGTGATGTCTGATCGAATTGCCGCTCGTTAGCGGCTGGAATCTGAGTAACTGGCAGATCTTGAACTGGTCTTGTTCTACACGCTCGTAAGCGGCAGCATATCTGAGTGTGGTTTTGGTGAGTGCCGCTCGTTAGCGCTGGAATTTTATTCAGCTGGCAGATAATGCCTGATTGTGTCCCTACCTGCTGACCTCCTCTCCCTATTCGTTTTAATCGGAAATCACAGCGTGAGAAGCTGTGTTAATTTCACCTGGTTTGGCTGATATTGGAGGAGTGGGAGGGAACTGAATTCTGTTGTGAGGTTGGGGTCAAGTGTCTGCATATAAGCAAGCACGCTCTGGCGGCAGCTGAGTGTGGTGTCTGATCGAATTGCAGCTCGTTGGCGGCTGGAATCTGATAACTGGCAGATCTTGAACTGGTCTTGTTCTACACCGCTCGTGGCGGCAGCATATCTGAGTGTGGTTTTGGTGAGTGCAGCTTCGTTAGCGGCTGGAGATTTTATTCAGCTGGCAGATAATGCCTGATTGTGTCCCTACCTGCTGACCTCCTCTCCCTATTCGTTTTATCGGGAAATCACAGCGTGAGAGGCTGTGTTAATTTCACCTGGTTTGGCTGATACTGGAGGTGGGAGGGAACTGAATTCTGTTGTGAGGGTTGGGGTCAAGTGTCTGCATATAAGCAAGCGCGCTCATAGCGACAGCAGCTGAGTGTCTCGTGGTGTCTGATGAGTGCCGCTCGTTAGCGGCTGGAATCTGATAACTGGCAGATCTTGAACTGGTCTTGTTCTACACCTCATAAGCGCAGCATATCTGAGTGTGGTTTTGGTCGAGTGCTGCTCGTTAGGGCTGGAATTTTATTCAGCTGGCAGATAATGCCTGATTGTGTCCCTACCTGTTGACCTCCCTCTCCCTATTTGTTTTAATGGGAAATCACAGCGTGAGAGGCTGTGTTAATTTCACCTGGTTTGGCTGATATTGGAGGTGGGAGGGAACTGATTCTATTGTGAGGTTGGGGTCAAGTGTCTGCATATAAGCAAACACGCCCATAGTGCGAGCGTTGTGAGTGGCACGAGCGCCACTCGGTGCCAGAATTACACTCTGTTTGTAATGAAGATTGGGAAGTAGTTTTCTTTATTAAGGGCTTTAGATTGTAGTAGGTTTCTTAATTAAAATGTTTTAAACTTGTTGAATTAGTTTAAACTAAAGTCTATCTGTCATTTTTATCTTTCAAACTAGGAATGTGTAGGGGTCTGAAGGGCAACCTGGGAGTTAGGATTATTTACAGGAAGGCACAGCTGCATGCTTTGCGTCACTTTGTTCCTCTCCTGTGTCCGTTATTCACGAGCAGGCGTTGCAGGAGGTGGGGATTACAAGGGACTGTTTGGCTTGCGAGCTGTGGGCTGATCAAGCGGTTGAAGGTAGGAATAGAGGTGGTTGGATCGAGGAGATGCCTGGTATATTTAGGGCACCTAGGCAAGCCAGACATGGTTGGTGCCCATTTCCAGGAATCCACCAGACCAGTGGTCAGGTAACCGAGGGTTACACCACCTGCCATTCCTCTGTCGGCAGTGCTGTGCAATGCCAGGTCGATTAGAAACAAGATGGCAATTATTGCCGCCTTGGTTTCTTCAGTCGACCTGGCTTGCCTCACGGAGACCTGGGTGGGAGATGATGCTGGCCCTGTTTTTGGGGCTGCAGTCCCCAGGTTATACCGTTGTGTACTGCCCAGGAAACCTTGAGGGTGGCGGTGTAGCCATTTGTTTTAAATCTAGCCTGACCTTCACCGTGCACCTGGTGGGAGCTCTGGATTCATTTGAGTGTGTGGCCATCCGTGGAGGACTCGGCATTGGCTGCAGGATCCTCCTCATCTAAGCCCTCCTGGCCGGTGGGGTTCTGCGGGGAATTTACCGAGTTCACTGCCAGCAGACGTGGACTCCCCTAGATGTGTTATTCTGGGGACTTCAATGTCTGGGCTGAGATAAAACTCAAAGATGTATTGACAATTTCTGCAGAATATGTCCTTATTAGGGCTTCTGCAGTTGATTGATCACCTACCCATCGGGATGGCCACACACTGGATCTGGTGTTCTCACTGGGGATTGAGATCTGGATCTCATGGTTGATCAAGTACTTTAGTCTGATCCTTGTACAGTGAGGTTCATGCTTGGGGCTCCACGCGTAAGTCTCTCCTGCTGAGATGATCCGCTGCGCCCTTTAGGAGATCTTACCCTGTGGGTTTTATGGCGGCTGCTGATCTATCTAGTTTAGGTGATGTATGCATCGCAGGCTGTTGGTGTCGGTGTGGATACCTATAATAAGGTACTATCGCGCCATCAACTCCTAGCACCTGTCCGTGTACGACCCAGAACTTACATGAAGGTCTCCATGGTTTGATGGAGATCTCAGGAAATGAAGAAGATGGGTCGGAGATTGGAAGCTGCTGGAGGAAATCCGCCTGGAGCCAGACAAACTGGTCCCTGCGTGCACACTATTGTGCATATCAGGAAAATCGTGACGAAAGAAGACACTGTTTTGTCTCGGAGTTGCTGCTGGGAGAAACCGACCAGCCTCGCTCTTCGGACTGTTGACAGACTCCTTCATCCTATCTGTCTCCAGCCGGTAGAGTCTCTTCTAATGAGGATTGTGAGGATTTTGCTCGTTTTTCTCGGACAGGGTGTCTTTGATCTGGCAGGAGGTTTCTTCAGCCAGCAATATCATTGCTGTCAGTGGTCATCAGTCGTGTACTGGTGCGCTCTGCCTGACTGGGGTGAGTTTAGGCCAGTGGAGGACCGTGAGGGTAACTGAGGTGGTGGTCAATCTGAAGCATACCTTCTGTGAACTGGACCCAGTGCCAACGTGTTTCTTAATGAGATGCATTGACTCTGTTGGCCCGGTGTTTGCCCTGATTGTCTGGTGCTCCTTAAGTCAGGGTGTCTTCCCGGATGCCTTGAAGGAGGCTCTGGTTAGACCCCTTTAAAGAAATCTTCTTTGGACCTGGAGGTCAGGGCAAACTACCATCCTATCTCGAATCTCCCATTTTGGAAGATTGTTGAGAAGGTGGTATCGCTTCAGTTGGAGGAACATCTCATGACTCACAAGTTGTATGATCCCTTCCAGTCGGCTTTTCGGGCCAGGTATAGCACTGAAACTGCGTTAGTTCGGTGCAAAATGACCTCCTCAGGGCTAGAGACAGGAGACAAGACAATTCTTGTTCTCCTCAATGTCTCTTCAGCATTTGATACTGTGGACCATTGTGTGTTGCTTATCCACCTGAGGGAGTTATGTGGACTCACGGTATTGTCATCAAGTGGTTTGAGTCCTTTTCACAAATAGGAGACAGCGGGTTGTGATGGGAAATTTCTCATCAACACCCAGTCTCCTTTTGTGTGGAGTCCCTCAGGTTGGTGTTGGCCCCAATGCTGTTCGCAGTGTATATGCTGCCCTGGGGATCATTAGAAAGTATGGACTGAGTTTTCATTGCTATGCTGATGACACTCAGCTATACTTCTCTTTTGCCCCAGGAACACCCAACACAGTAGATGTGCTGAACATCTGTCTGGCTGAGATTAGCGACTGGATGGCCTCCAGCTGGCTTAGATTGAACCCTGATAAGACTGAGGTATTGGTAGTGGAGTCGAACAGAGTTCATGATGGGATGGCCTCTGATTCTGCAACTGGCCTTGTGCTAGGGGCTGCGTCATTGATGGCCTCCTTGGTGCAATCTTGGCATGATGTTTGACAGAGAATTTGTCCATGGAGGTTCAGATTTCTTCGTGGTCCATTCCTGTTTTTCCATCTTGAAACACTGCCAAGATTAAGCCCTTGTTCTGCCTCTGGACCTCCCTACCTTGATACTTGCCTTAGTCACTTCTAGGCTTGACTACTGTAATGCCCTCTATCTGGGATCTCTGGGGTTCTCTCCGCAGACTGCAGCTCATGCAGAGCGCTGCTGCCCAGCTTTTAATTCTGTCACATTACACCTGTGTTTGTGAACTGCACTTGCTGCCTGTCAGGTGGAGAGTGCTCTTCAAGGTGGGGTTTCTGACCTATAAGGCCCTACACGGACAGGGCCCTGGTTGACCTGTCAGATCTCCTGATACCATCCTCCTCTTTCTGCAATCTCCGTTCTTCTGATGCTAACCTCCTAACTGTTCTAAGAGCAAGGTTAAAATCTGCAGGCGACCGAGCATTCAGTGTCGCCACTCCGCTTTTGGAATTCATTGCCAGTTGCAGTTAGGAAGGCCCGAACCTTATTGCCTTTAGGTTTGCCTTAAGACTTACCTATTCTCACATGCTTTGGGGTTTGATTATGATTATGTATATGTGTTTTACTCTTTTATGTACTTATATGGCATGAAATGCTATAAATTCTTCTCTACCTCTCTTTTTTTTTTTATGCGGCCAGAGCCTTTGGGATTAGGCGTCTTTTAAATAAACATGACTTGACTTGACTACCTGGCTGTATAGGCCATGTAATTCACCTGCCTGAGTCCCAAAGAAGATGCCATGTACTGCTTCTTTGCCATGGCATCAATCTTCCTGGAGCCTTGTCTGGGGGTATGAAGCCAGGGAATATTTGCATTGTCACAGGCAGCAGCCTGCACTACCTCAACATGGCTGCATTGCTGATATAAGAACTCCGTGTCTGAGCCTGAACGTGTATACCTCTTGTCCATTCTTCTATCCACAGGAGGTGTAGTGTTAGGAGACTTTAGGATTTTTTGTGTCTGTTTCCCAAAAGATTTGTGGAGGGAATAGACAGTCTTCCGGACTCTGGGATGTCCATCATCTCACATAATCAGACTCCTCTTCATCTTCCACAGCCTCCTCCATAGGAAGCTGAAGGGTTTCAGCCACCTTTCTGTAGAACATAAAGTGAGAAGGGACTCAGAAAGCCTAGGAGGGAAACACCTGAAGGTCTGTCTGGGGAGATGTCCGTTCCACAGGCACATCTAGACCCTCACTTCCATCATCATCCTCAAATTCCCTTCCTCTTCAAATTCTGGTTCATAAAATCTTTGAGGGTATAATCTTGAACCGGGAACCAACGAATGAACCCTGCCAGAAGGAGCAGGATCGGTAGGAACCAGACGGAGTGATTCTACAATCTGAATCGCTCTGGCTATCTCTTCGATGGTCGAACATGAACCTCTGGATCCGAACCGGTCGATGATTTGTCTTCTATGCTTTTTGTCGGAACCGATCCCTTGAATCGGCTCTCCTTGCCCTGAAGAAGTATCGCCTGGTCAGAGGGCATTTCCTTCTGGTTCGGGTCGAACCTAACCAGGCTGGCCATCCAGATCAGCGGACTTCTCGGCCTCCTTTTCCCTCAGTCTACCCAATCTCTTCTCAAGGGTAGATTTGGGAAAGTTTTTACATATTGGCAGTCTGAATCGAGGTGGTCAAACCCCAGACAATTAACACAGGTGGTGTGGGGATCAGCCTTAGCAAAGACCTCCCCACACTCACTGCAGTGTTGAAACCAGTGGGCCTGTTTTTTCTTGGCTTCTAGACATGGCCAACCTAACCAACTTACTCTTTTTTATGGCAACCGCCAGGCAAGACTCCTTATCGGTTCCTAACTGTGTCACGGGTATTGGAAAACATACTAAACACGCTTTTTTAGAACCGATAAGAACCGTAACTACACACTAAGTAAAACAACACAAAACACAATATTTCACTATCAAATGGCCAGTTCAGCTGAACTGAGCTGCACTTTACAAGTTCCACACAGAAAAACAGAACAATTCCTATCTAGTACTCATGGCACCACAGACAGAGACTGAACCGACTATGCGGATAACTTTCGGTTTAAAAAACGAAAACTGAAAACTTTAACCGACTTTTCGAACCAAGCTGAAGGAGAAATCTCCAGAGCGACCATTCAGTGAGTAAAGAATCTGACGGTTTAAGTTTGAAACACTCCAGACAAAGACTTCAACTGAGCTCGAGCTCATCATTCTATGCCCTGCATAGAAAGTTAACTCTTTGTTCTCCGGGCAGTTCAAAGGTTGGGAATCACTGCAATTGTCAGAATACAGCAAGACTTCATGTTGTTTGAATGACTGGTTTATGTATGGAAAGTAACATCCTTCTTGGTGGGACTACTCCCAATGCATCCATAAAATCAGCATCCTCTTCATCCTCCTCTGTTTCTAGTAAGGGGATGTTGAGGTAGCAACCATTTGTCTGACATATGAGAAAAAGAAAGAAAAAGATAAGTCCTCAATTTGCCTTAGAGGAGTTTGAAATCCTGCTCAGGTGCACTCTCTCAATCCATGGGGTCACCTTCCTCCATTTGCACAAACTATTCTTCTTCATCCTCCTCCAGGCAGATATGTTGAAGCCTAAGTCTAGGGAGGGAGTGGCAGGTATCTTATTCTAATTTCCTATGGCCTGACTGCCCGGAAAAACTGTCACATTTTTATATGTCCTCTGATTAGGGCATTTTATCTGTTCCATCTGCCTTTTTCATTATCCATGCAGGAGGAGTGGCAGTGACATTATTTTCTTTAAATTTCTTTCTGGCAGACCTGTTTCCAGTGCCTACCCTGAGGCTCTTTATTTAAATTTTGACATCACTGGATTCAGAGTTCTCCCTTTGGACATCCTAATATCTGAACCACCTTTACCAAGCCTTTCTGATGGCTGTGCAGCTTTATCTTTCGTTTGCTTTGCACGCATGTGCAAGAAACATAGTGCGATGATCCAAAATGCAGTGCCGTACAGTTGAAAGGGAGCGCTATGCTTCAGTGAGCAGCGATCAGCTATCGCATGTTCATGCATGCCTCGCGGTTTCCCACGCAAATTATATAGTCGACGGGTGCCCACCCCATCGACTGTGCTGCCCCTCCCAACAGAGTTCCAGATGCCACGCTGGGAGCTCACCCCAGAGTGGCAACAGATTGTATGGCGATGGGAGTGCCCAATCCCCCTTCAGCTCACTGCCCCTAAGAGAATACAGGGTGCCACACTGGAGCCCACCCCAGTGTGGCAACAGATGTATATGGCCGGCGAAAGGTGCCCAATCCCTGTCAGCTCCACGCCCCCCAAACAGCCTTCCAGCTGCCATGCTGGGAGCCCACCCCAGCGTGGCACAAGTCCCATGTCGTCCTAAGTTAAAAAAAAAAAAGAAACCTGAAAGAAAAAACCTTCCCTCGCTGACTGTCCTGACCCAATCTCCCCACCCCCACCCTCTGCATATCCTGCCTCCCCACCCCTTCTCACTCCATACTTCCGTCCGAGCTCAGTGCTATGATCTTGGTGGACGGGAATCGTCTGCACTCTTCAAAGCCGACTGCGAACTGAGGAAGTGCCGGTAAGCTGTATAATGTAATAAATAGGGTTTTTAGCTTTAGTGCATGTCTCAGGCATTTTGAAATTCTTTCACCAAATTTTCTACACTGGGTTTTGGGACCCCGTCATGAATTCTGTTACTGTCATGGTGTTAATCGGCCCTGAAAGGTGATTTTGCAGTCACTGCGTGGAACCACCTTTTGGGACAGATTTATGAAATGACAGTGTCACAGTTCATGAGGTAGGCCCAAAACCCGTGTTGAAAATTTGGTGAAAATCCCAAAATGACTTGTTTTATGAGCATGCGCTATGCTTGTTCCTATGCACGCCATAAGTTCGCAAATTTAAATATGTTCACTCCAGATTTTCAACACTGCCATTTTACCATATCTCCTTATAAGCAGTACAGCTGTCATTTCTCACATCTGACCCAAAATGTGTTTCTAGTGCATGTAGCACACAGTAGGCGCAGTTGGTGTCACCGAAATCAATGGTTGGGACAGATTAAGAAAATCACTGTGACACTGTTCATGAGCAGAGGTGTTAAAATGGCTATGTTAAATATGTGGTGAAAAATGAACAAAAATTACTGTTTTCAGAGCATGCGTATGTACTGTTCCCTACGCACACTGTAAGTTCATGAATTTTAATATTTATCAGCCAGATTTTCAACATTGCCATTTTACCACACCTCCTTATGAGCAGTACAGCTGTAATTTTCCATCTTGGCCAAAATGTGTTTCCGCATATGTAACGCACAATGGTGTAGTCGGGTGTGCGAAAGCAATGTTTGGGACAGATTAAGAAAATCACAGTGACACTGTTCATGAGCAAAGGTCTTAAAATGGCTATGTTGAAAACTTGATGACAAAAGTCCATAAAATTACTGTGTTATGAGTGAGCATTGCGCAGTTTCCACGCACCCTCGTAAGTTCATGAATTTGTAATATTTTTAGTCCAGATTTTCACCAGTGGCATTTTCCACACTTCCTTATGAACAGTACAGCTGTCATTTTTCACAACATGGCCAAAATGTGTTTTCACGCTTTCAGCGCAGAAATGAATGGTCGCTGTGGGAAATCATTGTTCGGGACAGATAAAGAAAATTACAGTGACACTGTTCATGATTGGAGATCCCAAAATGCCTGTGTTGACAATCTGCTGTAAAAATCCCCAAACTAATTACATTACAGGTGTGCGTTGCACAGTTTCTACTGCGCTCGTGACTTCACCAGTTTTTAATATTTTCATTGCAGATTTTCAACATTGCCATTTTTACACCTCCCCATGAACAGTACAGCTGTCATTTTTCACATCCTGTTCAGAATGTGCTTTTGCACCTGTGGTGCTAAATGCTGTAGTCGCTGTGCAAAAGCAGCTTTCAGCTAACAAACTGATATTGCCACTGTTCATGAGGTGGGGGTTGCAAAAACCATGTTGAAAATTTGGAATGAAAATACCAATGAATGCCTGAGGTGTTAGGGTTTCCATCCAAGCGCCCCACCCTGTAGAGAATGACAGGCATCAGGGATGTGACTTGGAATTCTCACCTGTAATGCTCATACCATTCCACACCTGCAGCCAGTGAGAGGCATAGGTGTGCCTTGGACTCTTCAGCCCCAAAGTTCACCCCATTCTCCTATACCGCACCCATCTCACCGTATTTCCTTGATGGAATGGGGTGCGATAGGGCCACAAGACCCCCAAGGACACCGACACTTGTCAGGTGTCTGCAGGTAGGTGTGGTGAAATGGCGTGGCTGTTATGCCTGATGACCCAAAGGCACACCCCGATGCTTGTCAGTCTCTGCAGGGTGGTGGTAGGGTTGTCTTCAGTTCAATACTTAACTGCCATTCCTATTATGCAGCTCTTTAACTCCTACACTACCAATGCCAATGCCAGCAGGCAAACATTCGACATTGACAAATGCTTGTTTTGTAACCTTTATATAATTTGCTGTTGTACATGAGAAGCGAGGTTCTTCTGATGCATGCTTTCCACCATCACTGTGAACACCCTCAGAGCTTTTTATTATTTTAACTGACAACAGAGGCAGACTGAGAAGGCATCCTTCTTTTAAAAATTTTACCCATTTAAATGAGGTTTTGAGCAAAAAATATGACCCGACTTATAACTTATAAAGTCATGTTGTGGACCTAAACACTTTAAACAAAAGCTTTACAGTCTACACTTGCCAGGAGCTGGAAACACATTTTACAATTTTTGAAGGTCCACAAGGTCTCTCTGACATACCAATATGAGAGAACCCTACACAATTCAAAATGATTCCAAAAGGCAGTAAAAGAGCCCAGTAGTAAACAAGCATTTGTCAATGCCAAACGTTTGATGCTTCTTAAAATCATGATATTCTTACTGTAGGATGGTGACAAAGCAAATATCCAGTATAAGTTCTTCAGAATGGAGCCTGACATCATAGTGTTATAGAACATGGTTGGCAGAAGGCAGAATTGTAACTTCCTTAAGACAGTAGCACATTCAACCATACCTTTGAATCCATGCCTCATAAATTAAGGGCAACTGTAGTAGCAGTCTCTGAACTCAGGGAAGAAAGGAAAAAGTGTACAGGAGGATGTGTCCACTGCGGAAAAAACATTCTGACAAAGAAAAACAGGGCTGGATTTGTAAAGGCAAATAGAGGCAGATGTGCGTCGAGGAGGACACAGCTGGACCAAGTTAGGGCTAACCCATTCGTTTGAAATGACTGAATAGCGACAGAAGTGACTCAGTTAGGTGAGACACTACTCACTCCGGCCTCCCTGAAGGGAGTAGGAAGGACCCTAGTTTGCTTTGTTGAAAAATAAACATCACAGCTCCGTCACGCACTGGAGAGGATAGCTTAGGTGCTAACTGGCACGGAACCAGTGCAGCAGGAACTGAAGGTGTGAATATTTGAGAAGCTATCTCAGAAAAGACCTACTTGACCTATGGTAAAGAAAGGAGCATGTCGTCTGTTAAGTTGAAGCAAGCAAGGAAGTAGGATTCTAAGTTTGGACTTGCTGAAGAGTCACTTCTGTTGCTGCGAGGCTCTGATCAGAGAAGAAAGCCTGATAAAACAAGGGGGACTAACAGACTGGTCAGGCGCCTAGGTTTTGGAAATATCTTGGAATAAGAGAAATCTCTCTCTAGAAAAGAGATGACCCATACCACCACTGGATCGGGCTGCCCCTAGGGTAGAAGAAATCAGGTACACCTTACTGTAGTTTTAGAGACGACCGCCTCAGGGGCTGAGGCTGAACCTGACCAGATCCAAAAATGTGGTATCGGGTAATTCTGACTAGGCCCTGTGCTGTGATAATTCTAACCTTTTTTTTTTGTTATCATTAGTCCGAGCCTGACAAGGTCCAGGCTGCTATTTCTCAAGGATTGCCTGATACAAAAATGATGAAGATGTCATCCCTCTGAGAGGCAGGAGGAGCCTGAGGATCCATAACTGAACTCTTGACTGGACTAACAATAACAGCTGAACAGATGTTAACCACCTGTGCGAAACAGCCACCAAAGGGGCAGTATCAGAAGGGGCTGTATACCCCTGTCAAAGGAGCAGGAGAGTCTGTGCGGCTCGAACATTGAATTAGAATGTTCCACAGAGTGTAATTGTCTTGACGACTGAAAGAGTCTAGGCCAGAGGTGCATGTCCACAGATGCAGTCCGAATACTATGGCAGACCCCATTACTGAGGAACTACTGAAAGAGCTTCCGTTATGGACTCTGATTTTAGAGAGGGCATGCCCTTCAGTATATAACATGAGTCATCCCCTGGATCACTGACCAGAAGGACAGGGAGAGACTCATCTAGATGCACTTCTACCCCAGAAGGACCCCTAAAGAGGTGTAGGTCAGAGCCACTAGAAACTCCATCACCAAGAAGGATGTCGAGGAGCTTGGCACTATGTAGGGAGCTGAGAAAGTGCTAAGTGGAATGAAAGGTTCCACTGGCAGAACAGTACAGAACAGTTTCCTCAGCAGGAACCAGCTGTATGACACAAGATTCGATGCAGACCGCCACCCACTAAGATGTGTGGAAAAATAATCTGCTGAACAGGACTTCATTTGGTGGAAACAGCCTGCCACAAGTCCGTGGAAGAAGAGGTCTGCAAAAGGAAATCCATCACTAGCTCTGTAGGACAGCACCAATTGGCACCCTGTGGCACCAGCGTCACTCGTGGCACAGAAGTGCACCAAGCAGTGCCTGTGACAACCTGGGTGACACTTGAGGGCATCCAGCGGTACCTGCAGGTACCCTCGGCACCCATGGCAGCAATGGCACCCAAGGGCAGCCCGACACCCACGGCACCATAGCACCCATGAAGCCCACGGCAGCAATGGCACCAATGGCACCAAAGGTACCATGGTACCCATGACACCCATGGACCCATGGCACCCAAGATACTCATGGCACCGTGGGTGCCTGGTGCCACCTGTGGTGCATGGTGCCACAGGACACCCATGGCACCGCCAGCAGCACCGCAACCAAGGCAACAAACAGCACCCACAGCACTGCACAGGGCCCATGGCGCTGACCATGGTGCTGACTCCGGAGCCGACCAAACACCAGCGGCACCGCCTTCGGCACCGATGCCAATCAGCGGTCGCCAGCGCTGGACCTGTGGCACCACCATGGTGTCGGGCATGGTGCCAGGAAAACACTGTGGAAAATGCCAATGGAGAAGGCGGGGAGAAGGAAAAGGTGGGTGCCCATGCTGGCCCCAGCATGGAAAAGGAGGGGGCATGAGAGGTCAACACGATGGCGAAGGCACCAAGAGGCACCGTGCTCATCCTGATCCAATTGACCTGGCTCCGATCCAGCGGCTCCAAGGCCCTGAGGCCCCGAAATCAGGAACACAGCCAGGAAAAGGAGAAGTCAAACCCCTGCTCCACAGGGCCCTGAGGTGAAACTGCTCACTGGAGCCCAATGAGGACAGAGATGGAGTCCAGAGTCAAAATGCGGTCATTAGAGTGGAGCCAAGGGGAACCCACCAAAGTTGGTTCAGGTCTATTGCCCTCCCGATGAACAATCCCGTGCAGAGCGTATCAAAGGGCAACCTCAAAGCGGCACAGATTCTTCTTCCCAAACAAGGAGGCTAAGCAGAGGCTAAGCAGAGTCAGATCCCCAGAACCGCTAAATTCATGCTTGGTGGGCTGTCCTCCCCCGAGCACAGGACTGTCTGTAGTCAGACCCTCCCAGTTACTCAAAAGCGACGGACCGGGCACAGCCCCTCTGCCATAACAACTTTCAAATGAAGTCTTCCTACCGTCACTGCTACTGTCTAAGGACAACTCCATTGATGGCAGGAAAGAATTTCTTTTCTTTTCTTCATAATCTACTTTTCTTTTTCGTAAATAAGAAATTACTACTAAAAGTTAAATTGAACACTAAAGCTGCTGTCATAAGGCAAAACTTTGACACCGGCGAACGGCAGGCGTCAACATCCAAAGCGCACTTGACGGCAGGAGAAAAGGAACTGAGGCGGTTGGAGGGTCGACGCCAAGAAAGCCTACACAGGCTGAAGCAGTCTCGTGGTGCCACGCGATGCGGGTCCTGTTCCCTCGCACCGACCCTTTGAAAATGTTTGGTTTCCACTTGGTCCTAGCACCTCTGGCGCTATCCCACTGCGTGAATGAGTGATGGAGACTTAGTCCAGGAAGATCACATCTTGTGCAGGATTTTAAAATGACACATCACATTTATGAGGTTGTGTAGAAAAATGGCTATGTTGAAAGGTTAGAGTCAAAATATTGAAAATGAGTGCGTTATGAGTGAACATTGAAAGGGTGTAACATTCAGTCATAACCTGGGCATTTTACCGTATTTGTACACCTTGGGCTAGATATTTCAGAACTACGCCTGGCAATGGCGCATGTGGTGGTGGTGCAGCAACTAAGGGATATATATATTCAAAGAGATGTGCCATGGCGTATCTCTTCTGAATATATCACATAATCTTGCGCTGTGCAAATATAATGCACTGGCGCATTCCCCTGAACAGGTCTGAATACCAGGAATGGAATGCACCAGTGCATCAGAGATGCATCATGCACAAATTTCTGATATTCAGCCAGCAGTATGCAAATGAGCTCATAACGTATGCAAGGCACACATGGGGCCATTTGCAAGTCATTATGTCCCATTTGCATAAGTTGTGCAGGGCAGACCAGCAGAATGCATGGCACCCTACACAGACTGCGGTCCCTGTACCAGGGACTGCAGTAATACCCACACCATCCGGTGCCACTGTACCCCAGTAAAATCCAGTACACACTCCCTGGTGGTCAGTGGGTCCCCACCCACCCTGACTCCCAAGATCGCCCAACATAACGTTATGATAAGTCCATGGTAGTCTAGTGGCACCCCCTCCCTGCCCATAGCCAAAACTGCATAGAAAATCCCCATTTGAACTACCTGGTGGTCTAGTGGCTCCCACTCCCTCCCTTCCTGTAGCAATGATCACCGTAAATAATATAAGAAAACATCCCTGGTAGTCTAGTAGTACCCCCCTCCTGCCTGTAGCCCGATCGCTGTAAATAATATAAGAATACTTCCCTGGTAGTTTAGCAGTATCCCCACACCCGACCATATCCCCATCACCAGTAACATCGCTGAACAAATTTCCCTGGTGGTCCAGTGGCACCCTCACCCACACAGGCCTACCCACCCATCCCCCATCATCAGCGGGCAGCAGCACACCCACCCACATACCACTACGGTTTGCCCCGAATGATAACACAGCAGCAGCTGTAAGTACATTAGTCCACACTGTGAGACCAATGGGCTTACAGTACATACTGTAATAGTAATTTGCAAAAGATGTGCATGAAGTCTTTCATTCACATCCTTGTAGATTACTCTTTCAATATACACTACAAGTTCACAGTATGAGACCAATGGACTTACAGCTGCTACAGTAAGCTGTCATTTGCCGAGCAGCTGCGATGGTATGCAGGTGGTGTGCTGCTGCCCTGCCGATGATAGAGCTGGGTGGCAGGGGTCCTTTGTGGTTAGGGGGTGCCATTGGACCACCAGGGAAATTTGTGTATGTTACTAGCGATCAGGGATACAGGCAGGTGGGGTACCACTAGACTACCAGGGAGTATTCTTATATTATTTTCGGAGATCGGAGCATAGGGGCAGGAGGGGACCACTAGACTACCAGGGATGTTTCTTATATTATTTACAGCGATCACGGCTACAGGGAGGGATGGGGAACCACTAGACCACCAGGGTGGTTTGAATGGGATTTCACATGATCATGGCTATGGGCAGAGAGGGGGTGCCACTGGACTACCAATGAATTTATGAATATATGTTTTGGCTGATCGGGCTATGGGGAGGGGCCACTAGACCACCAGGGACGATATGGGTGCTTCTGCACAGTGTACTGGGTGGGCGGGTGGCCACCCACGGCTGGCGGCTGCTGTTACGCCTTGCAGTACAGCAGCTCGCCTGTGGGTGGCCACCATTTGAGCCATTTTTTCAGGCTCAACTTTACGCATTGGTATGTGGTGCATCCCAGAGTTGTGCAGGCACATGTGCCATACATCCTGGTTGAATATGGGATGTGCCATATATGCATGGCACGCTGGAGATGCACCTACATTATCTTTGGCCCCAGCGCATCGGGATTTGTGCTGCACAGTTCTCTCCTTTGAATATTACCCCGGGTGCATTTTTGGGGTTGCACTGGCACAACCTCTTTGAATATCTAGGCCCAAATGTTCAGCATAGCCTTCCTATTAGCCCACCTAATGATACGGTAGGGAAAATGTTCAAATTCCTGAAAAAACGTAATTTCTTGCAACAGGTATAAAATACATTTTGGTCAGGATTTGAATAATGACAGCTGTCACATTCATGAGGTTCTGTGAAGTAATGGCAAGGTTGAAAATTTGGGGTCAAAATTTTAAAATTACCAAAGTTACAAGGCTGCATTGATAAATTTCAACGTGAGGCTAATAACTTTGTTCTTTGTAATATTTTTGCCCCAAATTTTCAATATGGCCTTCTTATGACCCACCACGAACAAGTGCAGAGAACATTTTCAACTCCTGCCGAAAAGATGATTTCAAGACAGCTGACTGTGAAATCACCTTTCAGGGATGAAAACACATTTTGCCCAGGATTTGATAAATGACAGTATTATTTTCTTGGGCAGTGAGTTTGTTCCTGAGTGAATGGGAGAATGAGTGATTGTGTGTGATACAATGTCTAGTCTGACACGATGTCTGTGTTGTATGCAGATACATATTTTTCAGTGCTTAGCTAAAATGAATGTCTGTGATACTTATGATACAGCTGAATTCCCTTTCATTGAAACAACTGCAGTACAGTAGTAAAAATATAAAAAATCAGTGTCACGCTATTGTACTTATAGGATCAGTCCATTATTGCAATTGTACAATAATATGGTTAGTGAATTGAATATGACAGCAGCAGGATTCTAATTAAAAAGACTAAATTTAACAGTATAAGCCACACAGGAAACAGTACAGTATAAACAGTACCCTCAGCCGAGATCAGTGTTGGCTATGTAAGCATCAGATTAACCAAATACCTGAAATGCTCTATGCATTCATAATTTTGTATTCATGTAATGTATTTACAATAGTTGACAGCTGTCACAATGATATTCAGTTTATATGAATATGTTGTGCTACATTAACCACATCATGTTATTTGTTTGCTAGCGCTTATTTACATCTGTCATCTCAATAGAAGAAAAGGAGTCTCAATTCAAAACAAACAAAAAAAAGGACAGTCAGCATAAATACAGTAACTCCTTTATATTCTATCTCCCTTAGAGAGTAAATGCTGGACTAAAGCAAGAGTCAGCATAAAATGATTAGCCATACCCGATACTGCTGCCTCGCCTCTCTGCCCTGTCAGATTCTCCATAGCACTCCATTCACTTACACACTGACTGTCAGATTTGGCAGCTTTGAGGGTGTCACCAGTGGCAAATTGAGGGAGTGATGCAACACAGTTTCAAGGGCTTTTAACCGTCTGTCGAAAGTGCCTAATGGTCGGTGTTCCAGCCAGACAAAATTCAATGCTGAAACATGATGAAATATAACAGTGGTGTTTATCCATACATATCATGATTCCAATAAGGTTCAGACTACATTGAAATACACATTTAAAAGCAACAAAAGACACTTCTAACAGGAAATATTTCAAACAGTTTTTATCACCTTTCACCTTTAATAGACATAATTATGGATATCGCTGTTACTAGCCCAGAGCCAACAGTCATTCACGGTTCTTTACTACCAGCGTGCTTTTAGTATAAAAACAGTATATCTTTTAAAAGTAAGTTTTACTTTAGCTCATCTGGAGCACTGTATGCAGTTCTGGAGACCCCATCTCCACAAGGCCATACGAAGAAATACTAAAGGAGCTTAATATGCATACCCTTGAGGAAAGGGGGGGACATGGTAGAAACTTCCAAATACCTCAAAGGAATCAACAAAGTCCAAGAGGGTAGCATCTTTCAGAAAAGAGATGTGCAAGAATAAGGGGACACAATTTGAAGATAGAGGGAGACGGCTCAGGGCAATGTGAGAAAGTATTTTTTCATAGAGAGGGTGGTGGACACATGGAATGGCCTTCCTGAGGAGGTTGTGAGGTCAAAACAGTGGGTAATTCAAGAATGCATGGACGCAATTCTGGTGGGGGTAGGAAGAAGTAGACTGTTGGTTAACTAGGATCTGCAGCTTATCCAATAGGTAGGGAAATGGGCAGACTAGGTGGGCCAAGTGGTTCTTATCTGCCACAAAGTCTGTTTCTCTGTTTCATCAGATATATATATATATATATATATTATGGTTTAAATCTGCTACAGCAGAGTTCTCCATTTCTTGTACACTTGCTTACATCTTAAAAGTGAGCAAATACTGATTATTTGGAAGCATCCTAGTGGCTGTGGTGATTAGTCAATTGACTTCTGGTTGGAAAGCAAAGATGACCTGCCACTGGTAATTGGATACATAAGAAAATCAGCAGCTTGTAATTGGGTAATATGCCATTGCTAATGGAGCTGCTCAGCAGAAGCTAGAACTGGAGTGGGTGCTGTGATGAGGATTCAGGATCATGTTTGGTTTCGTTTTAGCATTTTAACGGAGCTGTGCTTCTTGCTGTACAGCATGTAAACAGGATTGGAAAGTCAGCTCAGAGGCACTGAGGGCTGAGGCGCTGGACACCACACTACGCCAAGCCAGCAACCCGGTTTGGAACAGACCTCGGGATGCTGGGGGGAGAGGATCAACATCCAGAGGACTGCTGTCCTCCTGGGGTGGGATCCTGGGGTCGCTTTGCACTACAGTGACCTCTGGTGGAGATGGGTGGCACTACAAGCGGAGCCGTAGAAAAAGGTTGGGATGCAGCAGATGTCAGCACCATGTTGCGCAGACATCACTGCATGTCTGCGTCCCAGGGAACCACTACAAGAAAAAGCCCCATTCACAACTGGCTGATGCCTCTGATGGGGTCCTGCCTGCCACCGCCAAACAAAGTCCATCTTGAAGGGCAGAGGCTCAAGGGTGATGCAGTCTCCCTCCTGGGGTGGAGCTCCGTGGGGGCAAGCCATGGTCCTCCTGCTTCAGCCAGGGTCGTAGTGGAGGCTGGTGGTAGGAGACCGAGTAACAGGGCCGACCAGGGAAGGATCCCGCCGTGAATCGAGATAAAAAGAAAGCCTACCAAAAAAAAAGGACCAGAACATCAGTGTAATTGTCCATGTAGAGATTGCTGGCCTACGGTTCATGTGATGGTTAGTTTTAATCTGAATGGTTAAAGGAACATGTTACTGACTTGATACTAAAGTGCATTTTCCAGAACCCTTGTTGATTTCAAAACTAAGCTGGCAAATGAATGGGTGCCTGAGTGTAAAATGTATTTTTTGTCTTCATGGAGCGAATTTGAAATATGATAATAATTAACTGTATGTTATCAATGTCGTTGATACATGTAGTTATGGACACAGATCTTACAGTTTTCCATCAACAAATAATGAAAAGGGGAGGATCCATTGTTAAATGTGTTGTGGAGCAGTGGGTGCTGAGAGGGAGGGTTGGGGCAGAAACAGATATCGATGGACATATTTGCTTTTTTGTCACAAGATGAGACAAAGGAACAGGGCTCCTTTGAAAGCTGCTCAAGCTGTTTGCTGACAACTTCATGCAAATCAAAGGACCAAAGCAGTCTCTGATTGGAGCATTTCGGTCCTTTGAAATACACAAAGTTTCAGCCCTCAAAGCAGAGAGTGGTATCAGGACCACAGCCCGTGGTCATGTGTATAGACTGCTGAGCCCTTGCTTTTGTGAAATGCAATGGCTTGGTAGTGACCCCCGAAATCCCTTTAATATTGCCATTAAACACTGGATGTGCAAGCAGCCAATGTAAAAATTGGTAATATCCATGGGAGGGCTGGTAAAAGTAAGAACATTTGTGTAAATTGTATTTTCTGAAGAAGAACAAGTTGTAACTATAATACTTGACATCATTTGAAATGGGAGAATAAGCATGTGTTGTGAAGATTCCACCGACTTGCAAAGCCTGAAAATCCTGAAACTTGAAGAAAGAAAAAAAAAATATAGACAAGGAAGGGATTCAAAACTGACAAAAAGTACACACTTGGTGGGTGGTGCTCTCAACAGTCAGTATAGAAATACACAAATTAGGCACTCACCACCTCCTTGTATTTAAATGATGTAACTTGGACTGCAGGATATTTTCCAAAGTGCAGACAGTGCCTTCCTGATTTTGTGCAGGAACACAGACACCTGTAAAACTTTACCAGATGTGTTTCAGATCCTCTGATAGGCCTTTGAAAAAGGATCAGAGGATCCTAAACTCATCAAGCATGTTTACAGGCACCTGCAGTGTTCATGGATTTTGCACAAAAATAAAGGTACTATCTGCACGTGGAAAATATCCTTTCAAGTATGAGCATTATTTTAATACAAGGAGGTGGTGATTGCCAGACAAGGAAGGGAACTGTGGTACAGTAGATGCCACTTATAATGTACACACTGGTGTAGTGCACCATGTCCTTGTAAGGGACCATCCAGACAAACGTGAATGCATATTTATAACATCTCTTAAGAAAATTATCAGGATTTATCATCTCTGTGCTCTCCATGCAGCTGTCTGAGTAATATACTGCAGAGGAGCACAAGTAGCGGGAATAATTTCTTAAATGTTTTTGTTTGCTGAGAACAGAGAAAGCAGCCCATCAAGGCTACAAAGGACCAACATGCAGCGCAAGTTTAAACAGGAAAGCAAGAGAGCAAGAGGTGACATGGGAGAGTTTTCACTGAGCATGCAGTGGAGTTTCAAACAATGGAGGAAAGGAGTCACAAGCAGTAGGGCAGTCAGGTGTCTCTCTCCAATATGTTTATTGTAACTTAAATAACTGGTACTAGGATTTCACTGAAAATAAGCTTCGCTCGGTTGAGCTTCCCTATTCATTTCATGAAAATAAATAAAAGTTTTACTACTACTACTATTCCATGTGGCAGTCAAAGTAATTTTCTGAGCGAGCAGAGGGAGTTTCAAACAGGACAGTAAAGTAGTTACA
The DNA here is from genome assembly GCA_016271365.2 of Neoceratodus forsteri. Classification (NCBI taxonomy): domain Eukaryota; kingdom Metazoa; phylum Chordata; order Ceratodontiformes; family Ceratodontidae; genus Neoceratodus; species Neoceratodus forsteri. The sequence continues at coordinate 260,456,971 of JADMNL010000024.1, forward strand.
AGCAGCAGGGTATTCAGGTCTCTTTTGTACCTCGGTCAGAAAAAATTACTTACCTTAGTAATTATATTTCTTCTAATGGAGTTTTGCTGTATTCTGACAATTGCAGTGATTCCCAACCATTGAACTGCCCCGGAGAACTAAGGGTTAACTCTCCATGCAGTCATGGACGCGACCTCGAGCTCGGATGAAGTCCCTGTCTGGAGTGTTTTGAACTCAAACCGTCAGATTCTTACGTGCCCAACTAAACTAAAATTCTATGTGGAAATTGTAAAATTCTACTAGCCAACTGGCTGAAAAGTTTTGGATTCTCAAGGAAGACTCAAGTCAGGAAACCCAAAAACTAAACCCAATGTACTCAAAAATAACAATAATAAATAAGAACCCAAACAAAAAGGGAGGAGGGTGCCAGCCAATACACCCCTGGGGTGCATACTGCACCTGCCCACCCACTTCCCAAAAACAGGTTCTGAGAGGGAGGCAGGGAGGAGGTCAGAATACAGCAAGACTCCATTAGAAGAAATATAATTACTAAGGTGAGTAATTTTTCTTCAAACAACATGAAGTCTTGCTGTACTCTGACAATTGCAGACTACCAAGCAGTACCTCCAAGGAGGAGGAGGAGGAGGACAGAACCTACTTTGGGAATAGGCTTTGAAGTACTGCTGTGCCAAACCGAGCATCACTCCTAGCCTGGATATCCAGAGGGTAATGCTTGGTAAGGTATTGCCTGTTTTCAGGTGGCTGCTTGACAAATTTCTAGAGAGGGATATCCCTGGCCGCAGCCAGGGAAGCAGCTATTACCTCTTGAGGAATGAGCCCTCAGGCCTGAGGGTGGAGTTTTTCCCAGTTTTTCGTAGCAGAATTGCATACAAGACACAATCCACCTGGCAACAGATCTTTTGGTGGCAAGTTTCCCTTCCCTCTTCTCCATAAGTGAGGAACAACTGGAAAGAGTCAAACCTGTGACCCTTGGTACGCTCTACGTAGTAACTAAGGGCTCTTTTGACATCTAAACTGTGTAGCCTCCTCTTTCCTGAGGAAGAATGATCAGTGAAGAAAACAGGGAGACATAGACTGGTTTAAATGGAAGTCTGAAACCACTTTGGGCAAGAACCTTCTATTGGTTCTAAGGACCACTTTATCCCTATGAAAGGAGATAAATCAGGTTCCACTGACAGGGATTGCAATTCACTGATCGCCTGGCAGAGGTAATGGCTACCAAGAACACAGTTTTACAAGTCAAATACTTAAGCTCTGATTTAGACATAGGCTCAAAGGGGTTGCATAAGCTGAGCAATGCAAACATTCAAATCCCAGGCAGGAACAGGGTCGCTAAAAGGGGGATCGTGTGAAACAATCCTTTAAAATTTTACAGAACACAGGATGGGAAGATAGTGAGGAAGGCTTCCCACAGACAAAAATGCAGAAACAGCTGACAAGTGTATCTTGAGAGTAGCTGGTCTGAGCCCTAGGCCATTAAGATGGACCATATAACCCAGAAGAAAAAATTACTCACCTTAGTAATGTTGTTTCTTCTAATGGAGTCTGCTGTATTCTGACTATTGCAGTTAGGTCCTGCCTTTCAACTGCCCAGAGAACAAACAGTTAACTTTCCATGGCCAGCATAGAAGGTTCAGCGTGAGCTCGGTTGAAGCTCCTGTCTGCTGTTGTTTAAACTCCAACCGTCAGATCTTTACGAGCAATACTCACTAGAAGTTCTGTGTGGAAACTGTAAAACTCACACTAGTCAACTGGCAACTAAATTTATTAAAAGGGTTTTTGGTTTCAAAGCAAAGACTCAAGTCAGGAAACCCAAAAAAAACACAACACACACCCAAAGTAAAGGAGGGTGAAAATGGGCACCTCTAGGGTGCCAACACTGCTCCTGCCCACCCACATCCCAAAAACAGGTTCTGAGAGGGGAGGTGGGGAGGTCAGAATACAGCAAGACTCCATTAGAAGAAACAACATTACTAAGGTGAGTAATTTTTCTTCAAGCAACATGAAGTCTTGCTGTATTCTGATCTATTGAACTACTAAGCAGTACCTCCATGGAGGAGGGACAGAACCTACTTTGGGACTAGGCTCTGAAGTACTGCTGTGCCAAACCGAGCATCACTCCTAGCCTGGATATCCAGAGAGTAATGCTTGGTGAATGTATGGCCTGTTTTCCAGGTGGCTGCTTGACAAATTTCAAAGATAAGAATATCCCTGGCAGCAGCCAGGGAAGCAGCTGTACCTCTAGTAGAGTGAGCCGTCAGGCCTGAGGTGGGGTTCTACCCAGGTTTTCATAGCAGAATTGTATACAAGAAACAATCCACCTGGCAACAGATCTCTTAGTAGCAGGTTTGCCCTTACCGACCTCTCCATATGTGAGGAACAACTGGAGGATTCAAACCTGTGACCCTTTGTGCGCTTCTATGTAGTAGCTGATGGCCTCTTAACATCCAAGCTGTGCAGTCTCTTCTCTCCAGAGGAGGGAATGGTCAGTGAAGAAAAAGGGAGAGGCATAGACTGATTAAGATGGAAATCTGAAACCACCTTAGGCAAAAACTTCCTGTTAGTTCTTAGGACCACTTTATCTCTATGGAAAGAGATGAACTAAGGCTCCACTGACAGGGCTTGCAATTCACTGATATGCCTGGCAGAGGTAATGGCTACCAAAAACACAGTTTTCCAAGTCAAGTACTTAAGCTCTGCAGGGACAAAGGCTCAAAGGGTGGTTGCATAAGCCGAACAATGCAAACATTAAGGTCCCAAGCAGAGCAGGGTCCCTAAAGGGGGGTTGGTGTGCAGCAATCCCTTGAAGAACTTAAAACACGGATGGGCTGACAGAGGAAAGGGCTTGCCTACTGACAAGAAGGCAGAAACAGCTGCCAGATGCACTTTAAGTGTAGCTGGCCTAAGTCCTAAGCCATTAAAATGGACCATATATTCCAGAACTATAGGCAACCCAGCAGATTCTGGAGAAATATGCTTATTAGAGCACCAAATAGTAAACCTTTTCCATTTGAAGTTGTAAGTCTTTCTGGTGGAAGGCTTTAGAAGCCTTAAGGATATCCAGAACTCCTTGAGAAAGGTACAGATCAGCAGACTCTAACTCTTCAAGAGCCATGCCTTGAGATTGAGAGACTTGAGGTTGGATACCAAATCCTCCCTGAGAGGATGTCAACAGGTTGTAATTCCTGGGAGAGACAGGGAAGGTGGACTGCTAAGGACAGCAACAGTGGGTACCACAGCTGTCTGGCCCAGTCTGGAGCAATCAGAATCACTTTGCATGGTTGTGACCTGATTTTGACTAACACTTTGAACAGGAGAGGGAGGGGGAAAACATCAGAAATTTCCTTCCCAATTCAGGATCAGAGCATCCAGGGAACTGAGCCCAAGACTGGGGTCTGCAACAAAAGAGAGGAAGTTGGTGATTGTCTGGGGCTGCAAAAGATCTATCTGTGGAGTGCCCCATCTCGAGAAAATCACCTTCAAAACTAGGGATCTAGGGTCCATTTGTGATGGCCCTGGGACATCCTGCTGAGAGCATCTGCTAGGACATTGTCCTTCCCTGGGAGGTGAACTGCTATCAGAGAAGTTTGCAGAGAATAGGCCAGGGACCACAACTTCATTGCCTCTGTGCACAAGGCACGCAGACCGAGGCCTCTCTGCTTGTTGATGTACCACATGGTGGTGGTGTTGTCTGTTCTGATCTGGACCAACTTGTTCTGTACAGATTTGAAAAGGCTTGCAGTGCCAGAAACACTGCTCTGAGTTCCAAGAGACTGCTGTGAAGCAGAGTTTCTTGAGGTGACCACAGTCCCTGGATGGTAAGACCCCCAGGTGGGCTCCCAGCCGAGCAGGAAGCATCTATGGTGAGTATCACTGAATGAGACTGAGTAACAAAAGGAACTCCTTGTCTCAATTGTCCTGATACTGCCACCACTGCAAAGCCTGGATCAGGGTTGGGTCACTGGGACTAGTTTGGTAAGAGAATCCTTTCTTTGGGACCAGAAGGCTCTTAATGGAACTGAATGTTCCTCATCTGGAATCTTGTTCCCTGGACCACTGCTGTGGAAGCTGTCATGTGGCCCAGAAGCTGAAGAAATGTCTTGCTGGTCGAGACACCAGTAGGGTGAATGAAGAGGCCAGTTCCATAAGGGTCCTTGCCCTGTCCAGGGAAGGAAGGCTCTTGCCCTTACTGTATCCAGATCCGCCCCCTATGAAGGTGAGGAGTTGTACTGGCTCGAGAACTGACTTTGGAAGGTTGAGGAGGAATCCTAAGGAAGTGAGCACTTGCTGAGCTAATTGCAGACAGAGACTTAAACCGACAGATTCGGTAGCAGAAATCGGTAGAAACCGAGCAAAAACGAAACTTTAACGGCCTTTTTGAACCGAGCAAAGGAGAAATCTCCGGAGCGACTGTTCAGTGAGGCGGAGTAAAGAATCTGACGGTTGGAGTTCAAACAACAGCAGACAGGGGCTTCAACCGAGCTCGCACTGAACCTTCCATGCTGGCCATGGAAAGTTAACTCTTGTTCTCCGGCCAGTTGAAAGGCAGGACCTAACTGCAATAGTCAGAATACTGCAAGACTTCATGTTGTTTGAACCGTAGGTAATTCAGCAGTGTCTGGAGAAATATTCTTCTTAGAACACCAAATGCTGAATGTTTTCCATTTGGAGTTGTAAGTCTTTCTGGTGGAAGGCTTCAGAAGCCTTGAGGATGTCCAGAAGCCCTTGGGAAAGATGCAGATCTGCAAACTCTAACTCTCAAGAGCCATGCTTTGAGATTGAGAGATTGAAGATTGGGGTACCAAATCCTCCCTGAGAGGATGTTAACAGGTTGTAATTCCTGGGAAGAGACAGGGAAGATGGACTGCTAGGGACAAGCAACAGAGGTACCAGGTCTGTCTGGCCCAATCTGAAGCAACCAGGATCACCTTGCAAGGTTGAGACCTTATTTTGACTAAAACTTTGAACAGGAGTGGGACGGGGAAGGCATAAAGAAACTTCCTTCCCAATTCAGAACCAGGGCATCCAGTGGGACTGAGCCCAAGACTGGAGGTCTGCAGCAAAAGAGAGGGAGTTGGTGATTGTCTGGGGCTGCAAAGAGATCTATCTCTGGGTGCCCCACCTTGAAAAATCACTTTCAACACCTGAGGGTCCAGGGACCATTCGTGATGGCCCTGAGTAATCCTGCTCAGTGCATCTGCTAGCACATTGTCCTTGCCTGGAAGGTGAACTACTACAGGAGAGGCTTTCAGGGAATAAGCCAGTGGCCACAATTTCGTGGCTTCTGTGCACAAGACCATGGACCGAGTGCCTCCTGCTTGTTGATGTGCCACATGGTGGTAGTGTTGTCTGTTCTGACTTGAACCACCTTGTTCTGAACTGACTGTGAGAACGCTTTCAGAGTTAGAAAAACTGCCCTGAGCTCTAGAAGACTGATGTGGAGAAGGGATTCTTGGGGGACCACAGGCCCTGGGCAGTGAGGGACCCCAGGTGGGCTCCCCAGCCCAGAAGAGAAGCATCTGTGGTAAGGACCACTGAACAAGACTGAGCAACAAAGGAACACCGTGCCTTAAATTGTCCTGATTCTGCCACCACTGGAGGGCCTAGATCAAGATTGAAGTCACTGGCATCAGTTTGGTGAGGAGTCCTTTCTCTGAGACCAGTAAGCTCTCAGGTGGAACTGAATATCCCTCATCTGGAATCTTGCCGTTTGGACCACTGCTGTTGAAGCTGCCATGTGGCCGAAGAGCTGGAGAAATGCCTTGCTGGTTGAGATACCTGAAGGCTGAAGGAAGAAGCTAGTTCCATAAGAGCCCTTGCCCTTTCTAGAGGAAGAAAAGCTCTTGCTCTGAGTGTCCAGTTCCACCCCTATAAAGGTAAGGGGCTGGAATGGTTCGAGAACTGACTTGGGAAGGTTGAGAAGAAATCCTAGGGAAGTGAGCACTTGCTGGGGCACTTGCAGGTGAGACTTGACTTGGTCTGGAGACTGATCCACTAATAGCCAATCGTCTAGATAAGAAATATGGAAATCTTTTGCCTTCTTAGAAAGGCAACTACTACTGCCAGGCACTGTGAAAACCCTTGGAGCTGAAGTTAGGCCAAGGGCATTGCTCTGAAGTAATAGTGGCCTGAGGGCAACTCGAACCTGAGGTACTTTCTGTGGGAGCACCTGATGGGAATGTGAAAGTAGGCATCTTTGAGATCCAGTGGGGCTAGCCAGTCCCCTGGCCTTAGAGAGGAAGGATTATTCCCAGAGTTATCATCTTGAACTTTGGTTTTAAGATGTTTGTTCAGATATCTTAGGTCTAGGATGGGTCATCACTCCCCTGTCTTTTGGGGGTCAGGAAGTACCTGGAGTACAGTCCTTTGCCCCAGTGTAGGGTAGGTACTCTCTCTATAGCTCTTAAAGCTAGGAGAGAAGAAACCTCTGCCTCTAGGGCAAGGTTTCCAAAGATTTGCAGGTGGAAAAGATCTGGCTCTCATCTCTGGAAATTTTTGAAGCTGAGAACCAGTCTCTGACACTACTTCCAGGACCCACTTGTCTGATGTACCAGACATCTAGTCCTGGACAAAGTAATCCAGCCTGCCCTACTGGAATAGGAGAGTCAACCGGGCAGACCCATCAGGTGTCTGCTTGGCAATGGCTTTAGGCTGAGGGGGATGCAGGCCTGCTCATCCCCTTCTGCCTCTCCCTCTGAAGAACCCCTCTGCAAAAGGAAGAAGAGGCCTGTGCTTGGTAAAAGCCCTTTGAAAAGGCCTGTCCCTGCCCCTAGACTGCTGCCTTTGAGGAGTTGCCTGCCTTTCCTTGGCCTGAGCACTCCTGTAAGTGGTCCTGTACTCCTGACCATTTTCCTCATGTACTTCTCTCTGCCCCCAAACAGAGAATTACCCACCACAGGAAAATCCATAGCCTTAGCCTGGGTGTCTTCGAGAGGCTAGTACATCTGAGCCAAGCCATCCTCCGAAGAGCCACAGATGTAGCCATGACTCTTGATGAGACATCATTAGAGTCCACAGCAGCATGAAATTGTACCTTAGATGCCTCAATCCCATCTGTAGCCACCGCCTCCAGCTCCTTGGCTAGCTGGGGGAAGCCTGTTTAGCCAGTGCCAGTACAGTGTCCCAACTGGACTTCTGGTACCTGGCTGTATAGGCACATAATTCGCCTGCCTGAGTCCCTAAGAAGATGCCATGTACTGCTTCTTTGCCATGGCATCAATCTTCCTGGAGTCCTTGTCTGGGGTGTGAAGCCAAGGGAATATTTGCCTTGTCACAGGCAGCAGCCTGCACTACCCCAACATGGCTGCATTGCTGATATAAGAACTCCGTGTCTGAGCCTGAGGGTGTATACCTCTTGTCCATTCTTCTAACTACAGGAGGTATGGTGTTAGGAGACTTTAAGATTTTTGTGTCTGTTTCCCAAAAGATTTATGGAGGAATAGACAGTCTCCTGGACTCTGGGATATCCATCATCTCTACATAATTGGGCTCTTCTTGATCTTCCACAGCCTCCTCCATAGGAAGCTGGAGGTTTCAACCACTTTCTGTAAAACATAAAATGGAAGGGGACTCAAGAAAGCCACAGAGGGGAACACCTGATGGTCTGTCTGGGAGATGTCCGGTTCCACAGGCACATCTAGACCTTCACTTACATCATAATCCTCAAATTCCCTTCCTCTTCAAACTCCGGTTCATAAAAATCTTCAAGGGTATACTCTTGAACGGGGAACCAAACCGAACTGAACCCCTGCCAGAAGAAGCCAGATCGGTTGGAACCAGATGGAGCGATTCCACAATCTGAATCGCCCTGGCTATCTCTTCACGGGTCAGAACATGAACCTCTGGATCCAAACCGGTCGATTTATCTTTGCGCTTTCTTTTGTGGAACCGATCCCTCAGAATTAGTCTCCTTTGCCCAAAGTATTGCCCTGGTCAGGGCATCTTCTGGTTCGGTCAAAACCGAACCGGGATGGCCATCCGGTCAGCGGACTTCTCGGCCTCCTTTTCCCTCAGTCTACCTAATCTTCTCAAGGGTAGATTTGGGAAAATATTTACATATTTGAAGTCTGAATCGAGGTGGTCAAACCCCAGACAATAAACACAGGTGGTGTGGGGGATCGGCCTTGGCAAAAGACCTCCCCAAACTCACTGCAGTACTGAAACCCAGTGGGCCCGTTTTTTCTTGGGTTTCTCAGACATGGCCAACCTAACCAAACTTACCCTTTTTCAGCAACTGCCAGGCAAGACCCTCTTTATCGGTTCCTAACCGTGTCACGGTATTGGGGAAAAATGGTTAAAACACGTTTTTTAGAACCGATAAGAACCGGTAACCACACTTTAAATATAGCAAAATCATAATCAAATGGTCGATTCAGCCGAACCGATCACACTTTACAAGTTCCACAGAGAAATAAAGAACAATTCCTGTCTAGTACTCATGGCACCACAGACAGAGACTGAACCGACTATGCGGATACTTTTTTCGGTTTAAACCAACAAAAACTGAAAACTTTAACCGATTTCAAACCGAGCAGAAGGAGAAATCTCCGGAGCGACCGTTCAGTGAGGCAGAGTAAAGAATCTGACTGTTTGAGTTCAAAACACTCCAGACAGAGACTTCAACCGAGCTCAAGCTCAGCTGCCCGTGCTGCATGGAAAGTTAACCCTTAGTTCTCCGGGCAGTTCAAAGGTTGGGAATCACTGCAATTGTCAGAATACAGCAAGACTTCATGTTGTTTGAAAAGTAGTTTCCAGTAGCAACCAGTGGGACTTTCAAACAAGGAGAGAGAGAGAGAGAGAGAGAGAGAGATGAGGTGACATGACAGAAGAAAGATAGCCCAGAAAGAGGAAAGGATAGCCCAGACATTAAAGGAGGGGACAAATCCTCTTCAGGTACAGAAGGGAAAGAAGAAAGGCCAAGGAAGGGATAGTGAGGCTAAGTAAAGGGGGAAGTAGTGGGTGGAGGGGACCTGGAAAAATCTGAGATACTGAATGAATACTTTGCTCAGTATTCACGAAGAAGGGAAGGACCAGAATTAGCCAGTAGACACACTCAGGGAAGAGGGTAGACACCAGTTCATATATGGAGAGAGAGTCCTAAAGGAACTCTTAAAGCTGAAGGTGGACAAGGCAATGGGGGCCGGAAGGATACACCCCAGAATACTAAAAGAACTCAGAGAGGTGCTACTAAAACCACTGACAGCCCTATTCAACAAATTGTTGGAGAAGGGAGAGTACCAGAGACTGGGAGAGTGCAAACATGATACCCCTTCACAAAAGTGGGAGCAAGGTAGAAGGGAAACTATAGACCGTCAGTTTGACCTTAGTGGTAGGAAAGATGATGGAATCACTGTTAAAAGGAAGGATTGTAGAATATCTAGAAGCCAGCGAGGCATAAGACCCAAGGCAACATGGATTCACAACAGAAGGTCTTGCCAAATGAATCTGATAGATTTCTTTGACTGGGTGACAAGGGTAGTAGATCAGGGAGGGAGGGAGGGGAGGTGGACATGGCCTACCTAGATTTTAGCAAGGATTTTCACACAGTCCCACACAAGAAGGTTAGAAAACAAGTTGGGCAATCTGGGAGTGGGTCCCTAGGTGGTAAAATGGGTCAGAAATTGGCTTAGCAATAGGACACAGAGGGTGGTGGTAAACGGAGTTCAATCTGTAGAAAGGAGAGTGACAAGCGGGTGCCACAGGGTTCAGTGTTGGGCCAGTCCTCTTTAATGTCTTTCTAAGTGACATTGTGGGGAGGACTCTAAGGAAAGGTATTTATTTATTTATTAGAATAGTATCAGAATTACAATCCTTTGAGTCAGAGACTCCTTTTCAAAGGCTCCACGTCAGAGAAGAACAAAACTTTACAGACTATTTCTAGAGTATACAACACTTAGGTAACATGATCATACAAGATAAAATACAATAATGGTGGTCAAAGTACAGGTTTGCCTCTCTGCAGATGACATCACCAAGATCTGCAATAGATTTGACACTCCAGGGGTGTGTGTGGAAACAATGAGGAGAGATTTAGGCAAGTTGGAGGAGTGGTCAAGAGTGTGACAGCCTGGATTCAATGCCAAGAAGTGCAAAATCATGCATTTGAGGAAGAAAAACCCAGGGAGGAATACACAATGGAGCGGGGGTACTAACAACAACCAAACTGGAAAGGGACCTGGGTTAGTCATAACAGATGATCTAAAAGTAACCAAACAATATAAGGAGGCAGTGAGGAAACCAGTGGGATGCTGGGGTGCATAGGGAGAGGTATTACTAGTAGAAAACAGGAGGTGGTGATGCCACTGTACAGGCAGTTGATGAGACCTCATCTAAGTACTATGTGCAGTTCTGGAGACCTCATCTACAGCCATGTTTACAGTAGTAGCGCTGCAAATACAAAACCACAGCAGCATGGTGCTGACCACTTGCCAGCCATGATTTGTCTGTCTACACTGCCCCTCTCTGCACCACTGCAATCTGTGCTGGTGAGGGCCGCTGTGCTCATGAAGCGGACATCTGTTGGTTGCTATGGTGCAGGCAGTCCACACTGCCACTTATGCCGCTGTAAGCTGCTCGCTCCTCTTGGTGCTCCCAGCTTGACAGAGAATCTGGGAGTGTCTTAGCCAGCGTGTTTACCCCCGACCCGGCACGTGTCCACAGTCACATTTGCACTGAGCATCCCGAACACGGAGTTGCTCCAGCAAATGTGACTGTATAAACACGGCCACGTAAAGGACATAGACAGGGTGGAGGTAGTCCAGAGAAGGGAACAAAATGGTGTAGGGACTACACCAGAAACCATACGAAGAGACTGAGGGAACTCAATATGTATACTCTGGAGGAAAGGAGAGAGATTGGGGATATGATAGAGAAACTCAAATACCTCAAGGGATTAACAGAGTTCAAGAGGGCAGCATCTTTCAGAAAAGGAGATGTGCAAGAAATGAAAATGATGTACCTACTGTAATTCTTGATCTTCTTGGACAAAGTCTCCACCACTCATTCACACAAGTGGAACTACACTGGAGGAGCTGTCAGGAGGGCCAGCGCCAAGATAGGACCGTACATGTGGTTGCCACAAGGCTGGCTCAGTGCCGATAGGCTATCTTGGCGTTGATCCTCTAACTGCCTCAGTACTTTTTACTGAGGAGGTGCGGTCATAAGATAGTCCGTATGACCCGTGTAAGAAAGTCAACTCAACTGGCGTCTTCACAGCCCGGCCAATGAGGGAGTGAAGACAAAAATGAAAATTACACACCTACCATAATTCTTGATTTTTCTGTGTATCTTCACCATTCCTCACTGCTGGGTTCTGGCTGGAGGAACAGGACCCCGTGGGAGCTTTTTTTTTCTTTGTAAAGAGGCGGAGCCGACGTTGAGAAGGTGCCACCCGGGCTGACGATTGCATGGTGCCCACGGGTTGGCCATTAACTGACGTTGACTCCTCCTCAGTCCAAGTTCTGCACGCCAGAGAGTAGCCAAGAAAGGAGAAGAAGAGGCAAGGGAGCCCAAGACATTGGGAAAAGGAAAGGATATGAAACCAAGGAAGAAATAATGCCGGATAAGAGGACAGAAGGAACAGGAGCCTAGGAGTCTGGGACAGGGGTCCCAACCTCTGGGCGAGCAAAGGAGGGATAGAATAAGGGAGGGAGAAGAGTAGAACAGAAGAGAGAGGGAGAAGAAGAGAAGAGGTGAGGTGGGGGCACTGCATCCCACTCACCCAGGTCAGAGGGACTGCAGAAGGGCATTACTGCTTTAAGCCATGTTCCATTTCTTCCAGGAGGATAGGAAAAAATCCCTAATAGGATAATCCATAGGATGGCTGGCTTGAAGTCCAAGAGAGGAAAAGCAGGGCACCAACTCCGATGAGTCCTCACTGGAGAGCAGAAGGCTAATGTTCTCCCCGACTAAGGGATAATCCAGAGTGGGAACAGGACTCATCCTGAAGCAGACTCCTCTTGACAAAATAAGCCTCCCAAGCCTTTTTTTTTTAGAGGAACGTCACCTCCAAAGGAGATATGAAGAAGAGGAGGAGGATTATTTTTAAGGAGCAAGAGGTAATCCCCAGAGGAGAACCTACAAGGAGATCACTAAAACAGCGATAGAAGAGGAAAGAATCACCAGGGCCCCACCAGCACTGCCTTAAAGAGAACCCCAGAGTTTTAGATGAAAGCAGATAGGAGGATCCAGTTGCGGTTCTGACCAAGGGAGAGGGTCCCGTCAGGATGAAAAGAGCCCTGGTGACCAAAAGAGGTTGCCTCCCTGCTTGTCTCCCAAAACACTCCTGACACCCTCTGAGCCAAGAGGTATCAGAAAAGTACCAGCAGGGTCACAATTTAGAGAAACAAACGAGGAGGGCATCGCCCAGAAGCTGAGGCCAAGAGGGGGAGGTGGGTGGAAGCAGTATTGAATGATGCGAAGATACACAGAAGATCAAAATTAGGTAGGTACATAATGTTCCATATCTCATCTGTGTCAATCTTCACCATTCATCACTGATAGTGATTACCAAACCCCCAAAGGGACCTGTTACCTCCCTGAGAGAGGAAGTCCCTCAGCCTCCAGTGGGGAGACACAGGAGGAGGAAGGAAGGGAGGAGGCCTAATTAAGTCTGAGACTGGTCTGGGTGAGGTGAGGTTCTCCTTTGGGTAGAAGGAAGTCGCCTGAAGTTCCCGCCTCACCCTGTGGAGAAAAGGTGGGTTCCCAGAATGTGGAGGCAGTCACTCTTTGCAGAGCAAGGGGTAATAACCAGGATAGACAAAGCCATGTCATCCACCTAATGCAGATCACTGTTCCTGCCAGCCTGGATGCCACCTCACTGGCATCATCCGATACTCCTGCTTTGTGCCTCACAAGCTCAGGCCCTGTCTTGAAGGGGAATGGCTTGTCTGGTTGCCTCCCAGTCAGACAGAGATACCCGAATTGACCTAGTAAGAAACATAGAAACATAGAATTTGACGGCAGGTAAGGGACCACTTGGCCCACCCAGTCTGCCCATTTCCTACCTAATGGATAAGCTGCAGATCCTAGTTAACTAGCAGCCTACTTCTTTCTACCCCACCCCTAGAATTGCCTTATGGCTGTCCCATGCATGCTTGAATTCAATCACTGTTATTGACTCCACAACCTCCTCTGGAAGGCCGTTCCGTGCATCCACAATCCTCTCTGTGAAAAAATACTTCCTTACATTACCTCTGAGCCGCCCCCCATCTTCAAATTGTGCCCCTTGTTCTTGCACACCTCTTTTTGAAAGATGCTACCTCTTGGACTTTGTTGATTCCCTGAGGTACTTGAAAGTTTCTATCATGTCCCTCCCTCTCCCTCCTTTCCTCGAGGCTATACATATTAAGCTCCTTTAGTCTCTCTTCATATGTCTTCTGGTGCAGACCCTGCACCATTTTAGTTGCCCTCCCTGACAGCTTCCATCTTGTCTATGTCCTTGCGGAGATTGGGTCTCCAGAACTGCACACAGTACTCCAGATGGGGTCTCACCAGCTGTCTGTACAGAGGGATAACATCTTCCTTTTCTACTGGGTGATGCCTCCCATGCATCCCAGTATCCCCAGCCCTCCTACTGCCTTCTCACATTGCTTGCCCACCTTTAAGTCATCTGATATGACTACCCCAGGTCCCTTTCCATTTTTGTTGTTGTTAGTATCTCACCCCCATTGTGTACTCTTCCCTGGGTTTTTGTTTCCCATGTGTATTACCTTGCACTTCTTAGCATTAAATCTAAGCTGCCATACATTTGACCATTCCTCTAACCTTGCCAAGTCCCTTCTCATCCTTTCCACCCCACCTTGTCATCAACTCTGTTGCAGATATTTGTGTCATCTGCAAAGAGACATACTTTTCTTCCAGTCTCACTGCAATGTCGCTTATAAAGACATTGAAGAGGACCGGTCCTCTACTGAACCCTGTGGCACCCCACTAGTAAACCCCCTTTCTTCAGAGTGGACTCCATTTACTATTACCCTCTGTGTCCTATTCTCCAGCCAATTCTTTACCCAGGCTATCATCTCGGGACCCACTCCCAGGATGCCTAACTTGTATACTAATCTTGTGTGGGACTGAGTCAAATGCCTTGCTAAAGTCTAGGTAGGCCATGTCCACAGCCCTCCCTGATCTACTTTGGTCACCCAGTCAGAGAAATCTATTAGATTCTGTCTGGCATGACCTTCCTGCTGTGAACCCATGATGCCTTGGGTCCTGTGCCCTCTGGCCTCTAGGTACTCGACAGTTCTTTTCTTCAGAAGTGATTCCATCGTTTTCCCTATCACTGAGGTTAAACTAACAGGTTTGTAGTTTCCTGCTTCTGTCCTGCTCCCACTTTTGTGAAGGGGAATCACATCTGCCCTCCTCCAGTCCTCAGGTACCACCCGTCCTCCTATGATTTGTTAAAGAGGGTAGTCAGTGGTTTCACTAGTTCTACCCTTAGTTCTTTTAGAATTCTGGGATGAATCTCATCAGGCCCCATTGCTTTGTCCACCTTCAGTTTTAAGAGTTCTTTCAGAACCCTTCTTCTGTAAATGGGCTGGTATCAACTTCTGTATCCAGAGTGTTTCTATTGTTTGTTTTAGGTACCTCCTCTTCATTTATAAATACTGAGCAAAAATATTTGTTTAGTATCTCTGCCTTTTCACAGTCACCCTCTGCCCACCCTCCCTTTATTAAGCCTCACTATCCCTCCCTTAGTCTTCCTTCACTCCTGATGTACCTAAAAGGTTTTATCCTCTTAACTGAGTTGGCTATCTTTTCCTCAGTTCGGGCCTTTGCTGTTCTGACTGCCTTCCCAGCTCCTTTTGCTTTAACTGATACAATTCTCTGTCCTGCTCCTTCTGTGATTCCTTGTACTTTCTGAATGCTTTTTTTCTTGAACCTTCACTGCCACCTCCTTTGAGAACCATAGTGGTTTCTACATCATTTGTTTTGTTTATTTGCTTCACACAAAGGCTTGTTACCTCTGTGATGGCAGTTTTTATTATTCCCCATTGTTCTCTCCACCCTCCTTCCTGCCCATTTGCTAGTGCATTCCTTAGGCACTCACCCATTTTGGCAAAGTCAGCCCTCCTGAAGTCCAGTACTTTTGCCTTTGTATGGCTTGACTCTATTGCTGTGTTTATTGTGAACCATACTGTTCTATGGTCGCTAGTTCCCAGATGGCTACCCACTTCACATCTATGATCCTCTCCCATCTCCATTTAGAGGACCAGGTCTAAGATTGCTCCCTCTCAGTGGGTTCCAATACTAGTTGTCTAAGGCATGCCCCTGTAGGCATCTAGAATAACCCCACTCTTAGAAGTGGCTGCTGCAACTGTACTCCAGTTAACATCTGGCATATTCAGATCACCCATCAGCAATATCTCCCCTTTATCTGTCATTCTAAGTATACTTTCTGTCATTTCCTTGTCCATTTCCTCCCCTGAGAGGGGTCTGTATACAACCCTGTGCGGATTGTGGTGCCATTGCCTGCCTCAAATTGACTCACAGTGCTTCCTCTCCTCACTGTTTACCCTTTTGTTCTGTTGCTTTGATTCCTTCCGTTATGTAGAGAGCTACTCCTCCTCTCTTTTTACCCTCCCTGTCCCTCCTGTAGATAGTGTATCCTGGTATGTTTACGTCCCAGTCATGGTTCTGTGTGTACCATGTTTCTGTGACTGCCACGATATCCAGATGTTCCTCCTCCATCAAAGCCACTAATTCAGGAAGCTTGTTACCCAGACTACGGGCATTGGTACTCATTGCTCTCCATTTTTTTGATGGCTTTACCTTCTGTAGCAGCATCCCCCACTGACCTTTCTACCTTGGTCTTTTTCTCATTTAGTACTCTGTTTTGTAGGGGAGGCTGGGATTTTCCTGCTGCTTATCAGTGCCTCCCCTTGACTAGTTTAAAACTTGCCAATGAAGCATTTAAACCGATTGCCCAAAAGACTTGTTCCCTTCCTGGACAGATGCAGACCATCCTGCCAGTATAGGCTGGTGTCCCTCCAGGTGGAACTCCAGTCCCCAATGAAGCCAAACCCCTGTGCTCCACACCATTTTTTCAACCATTAGTTAAACTGTATGGTGCAAAGTACCCTCACCTCACCCATATCACTGACAGGCAGCACCTCTGAGAAGGATACTGTGTGTGCTACTTGTCTTAGGCCCCTCCCAACTCTACAAAGTCCTTCTGCACTGCTCTAATCTCATGATGAGCCAAGTCATTTGTCCCTAGGTGGACAATGACATGCAGCTCAGACTCCCATGCAACTGTTCTCATGATCCTAAGGATGCTTCCTGTCCTTCCAAGCCATGGCACCTGGCAGGCACCTACTTCAGTTTCCCTGCTCCCCAGTTCTAGCCCCTAATAATTGGAGTCCCCCACCAGGAGCTGCTTGCTTTCCCTGTGGTGCCCTCTGCCTCCTTCCTGAGGGCCTCCCCTTGACAGTTGTCTGCACCCTCCTTAGTCTCCTCTGCAGGTGCAACCATGGGGAACTATGCTCCCCCAGAATGGTGTATGGATTATGGAGTGGAACAACTGACTGGGTGTGCCTCTGTTCCACCACACTTACCCTCCCTGAGCCCACTGTGGTCCAACTGCTATGCTTTCTGCAACCTCTGAGGTAGTGGTGGTGGCTCTGGTGCTCCCTGGATGGGGAGGTTCCCTTACTACTGTCCAGACGGCCTGAAGATGGGCAACTTCCTCCCTCAGGGCAGATAGTTGTCTGCAAACAGGGCAGCATCTCAGCCTCCAGAAAGACTCCCAGAAGACTGCTGCCCCACAGCTATTACATTGCACTACTCCCCACGTAACTGTCTACCTTGTTTAGTTGTTTTTTTTTTGTGTGTGTGTGATTGGTTTGTAATATAGAAATATACAGTATGTATTTATATAATGTGTATGCTTATATTGTCAGTGCAGTGTGCTAGAGAGGATATGACAGTGATATGCACCTTGCCCTCTTGAGGAAATGATGTCAGAATCCCAGGTATAAAGGAACTATTTCCAGAGGTGGGTGGGGTGATGGGTGGGAAGGTTTGGGCCTAAACTGTGCCCTCACAAAACAATCAGCTAAAAGCTCTGACCTACCGCTCAGCGATGAGTGCCTTACTGTCAGCAAGATGCCCTACATGACAATTTGACAGAGAAAATATGAGAAAAATCCAAACATCCAAGTCAGACACAGCTAAACCTCCCCAGCCCCAAAACAGCCTGGTGACTTGTGCTCTGAAAGCAGTCAGCCCCAAAACATGTCATCTAAAGGGAAGGGCAGACAGAAAATAGTATTCAGCCCCTGTGGGCTTAAACTCTTCCTGCACTGAAAATCTTAACAATTGTAACAAAAGTAAAGCAAGGTCCACTTCCCACTGTTGATTGAAAGAATGCCTTTTCTGATAATTCTAAGTTCCTTATTTCACCCTTCAGTTAGAAGTATCCTCCACCTGAAGAATATTAACTTTCCTAAGGAATCTGCTTCAAACCAAAGACAATTGTAAATTGTAAGGTTCACCTCCCTGTGTTGTGAGCACAACTCGCTTTCTTGCAAATCTTAAGTCCAGTGTTGCAGCTTCCGGCCAGAGGTAGCTTCACTGAAGACTATTAGGTTATCTGATGAGCCTGCTAAAATTAGTACTGTTATCAAGGTCTGTAAGACTCTCCCAGAGCTATTGGCTGTTAAGTAACTGTGATGTAAGCACTTCCTGACACAGTCTGGCCTGGCCTTTAAGGCACACAGAGATAAACAAAAGAAAAACCAGTTTCCACCCCTAGGCACTGTCTGGGTCCAATACACAGCCTGTAACCTGCTCTCAATTCAGGACTTATGACAAACTCTTAGCCCAGTGAATAACTCACAGTATTACAAATATTGCAATATAAACAGTCAATCACTAACTCCAATCAAGTCAGCTGTGCAGAAGGGCAGACACAGAAAACAGTATTCAGCCCTGTGGGTTTAAACTCTTCCTGCACTGAAACTCTTAACAACTATAACAAAAGTAAAGCAAGGTCCAGTTCCCACTGTTGATTGAAAGACTGCCTTTTCTGATCATTCTAAGTTCCTTATTTCACCCTTCTGTTAGAAGTATCCTCCACCTGAAGAATATTAGCTTTCCTAAGGAATCTGCTTCAAACCAAAGACAATTGTAAATTGTAAGGTTCACCTCCCTCTGTTGTGAGCACAACTTGCTTTCTTGCAAATCTTAAGTCCAGTGTTGCAGCTTCCAGCCAGAGGTAGCTTCACCTGAAGACTGTTAGGACCATAGTGCTTGTTATAGGCAGCATGGTGGGCCTGATGAGCTGAATTAGAGCGAGAGACAGACGGCTGAAGAGAACACTCTCCTCCCCCAAAAGTCAGTCAGTCACATCTTGGGCCATGCCCAGAAGATGTATCCAGGAGTGTCACGCCCAAAGGAAATGTGAGCTAAGGCTCCTGGAGACCCTAGGGTGCACAATACCTGTGCCAGCAGTCTCTCAGGGTTGGAGAGAGGGTGGAAGGACTTCTCCAGGCATGGTACAATGCTTCCTTGAAGGGGAGGGCCAGGCGGGAACCACCAGGTTGGACCGCACTGAATTCTCGCTTAAAAAAGGTGCACGCCATCTGCTCAGGATTGCGACTTCCTAGTGTAGAGAGATGTGAGCTCGCCAACCAACCTCCCCAAAAGGAAACGCTGATAACTGGATAAATCAGCAGTGGAAGACAGGTGGATGGAGGAATCCTCTCCTCAGAAGAGGAAGATGAGGAAGCTGGTGAGTCCAGTGAGTCAGCCACTGAATGCACAGGGAATGGTGGAACACCTCTTCGTCCATGGACCAGTAGGCAGGAATAGTGCAGCCGTGAGTCTGAACTGTTCCCAGGTGAGGGGTCCCATAGGACCCGAGTGGCCTGGGAGAGAGGAGGGAGGTGTTGGCAGAGGTAAGGGCTAAACACCTCCAAGGAGGGCACAACCTCTGCCAGGGCAGGGGGACCGAGCAGGAGACCTCAAAACTGGAGAAGATATGCTGTCTGAAGCAGTCGAGGGCCGTTCAACTGAACTGGAACAGTCAGGATTGAGCCCTAAAAGAGAATCCCCCTGTGAGGTGACCAGGGCTGCATGAGCCCAGAAGGGTGGCCCATAGCCTCTAAAAACGAGATTCCTCCCAGGGAGGTTTCAGGAAAAGACAGGATTGGTGCTGCGACTCCTACCCGAGCCCCTCATGGGCTCCAAGTGAGAGGTGCTGCCCCTGATTCTGTCCCCTCAACACCTCAAACTCAGAGAGGGAGCTCTTCCTCTGAGTCAACCTAGGCAGCTCAATAACCGTGGCCAACTCCTGAGAGACGACCACCGTGAGAGCACCTCCCTACTTCAGACACCCGAGCTGGTCCAGAAATGGGCTCAGCCTCAGCATCCAAAGTAGGGTACCTCTTAAGGAGAAGGAGAACCACCGACTCTGGACGCCTCTGGTGCCACCCCAGCACCAGAAGACTGGTTGGGATCACTGACACCGGTGCCGGTAGTAACCACCAAGTCTGAAGAGGGGGTTGAATCAGAGTCATAGTGCTGGGCAAGGGGTAGTCGGAGGACTCCAAAGAATCCAGAAGCCAGTCTGGGTCCACCTCCGAATCATCATCCTCACCTGAGGAGGTGCAGACCCAGACCACCCCATGAACTCCTCTGCTTCTGGCACCGCTGGCACTCACACGAGGTGGCCCCTGCGACTGCTCACGGCATCACCACATCCCAGGAAGGCAGACAGCACCGGGATCAGAGATGGCACCAGGAACCGACTCCATGCTGCCCACGGCACTGCCCTGATCTCCAGCGCCACAAGTAGCTCCAGGACCTGAGATGGCACTGACAGGTGGTGCCAAGGAAGATGCGGACCGGGCCCAGAGGCCCTAGGCCATGATGCCAGGAAGCCTTCACCTCGAGGAGGTGACTGCCAGGATGGTGCCTCCTGCCCGACACCCAGAGGAATCAGACTGGGCCTCCTGCACCATAGAAGGAGTTTCCGCCAAGGCGAGGCATGAAGAGGTGGCAACCCCTCCTCCACAGGCCAGTATAGGACCAGCAGGGGACCCGGAGGAAGGGTCAAGAGACCTGCACTTGGCATTCCAGGTGAGCCTGTCCATCGAAAGTCAAGGTGCACTTCTGACTTTAAATGCGGCATTTACAACACTTAATGGTCCATAGAGAAACAGGCATCGCAACAATCCATATTGTGGTTTGGGCCCAAGCAAGTCAAGCACCGGTCATGCTGGTCAGAGACGGAGAAAAGTCGGCCACAGAGACACTGATAGGAGGCCGACCCGCCTTGGAAGGTTTCTTCTTGTCCCCCTAACGAGACATGACCGGATGGAAAATAACAAACAAAATAGTACTCTGTTGTCGAAAAATGAAAAGGAAAGGTCTTACCAGTCATCGGCTAAGAAAACGCAGCTGTACAGAACTAGGCATGAACCGACGGACTAGGCCGCTGGACGCAGAAATTTGCTCCACACAAGGTCGTGTTGACTCGACGGTGGGAGAAGCAGAACTGGGACTGAGGAGGAGTCGACATCAGTTACTGGCCTAACCAGCAGGCACATGCGTTGGCCTCTAAGGCGGTGCTCTTTGATGTCAGCTCTGCCTCTTTGCAAAAAAAAAGCTCCCACAAGATCCTGTTCCTCCGCCAGAAGCCACCAGTGATGAATGGTGAAGACTGACACAGATAAGATCACAATGAGTGAGCTCGGGATGGTGGTGGGTGAATGAGTGGTGGGAGACTTCATCCAAGAAGATCAAAATTCAAAATGACAGTAAGTATGTCATTTTCATATCTTCCTGGAAGAAAGTCTCCACCACTCATTCACACTAGTGGGAGAGTACTGAGCTAAAATAATCCCCAAGAAGGGCGCAGGAGAAAGGAGCTCACTCAGGACAGAAGTCCATTAAGGATTGTTCTGCCAAAGGAAGGATGCTGTCTGGCATGGACATCCAGGGCATGGTGCTTCACAAAAGTGTGCACCGAACTCCAAGTGGCTGCATTGCAGATGTCTGCAATGGGCACATTCCGAATCTCTGCCAGAGATGCCATGACCACTCTGGTAGAGTGGGCGACATCCCTGCCTTCCAGTTGACCCGCGCCATTGAATAGCAATGGCGGAGACATGCTACCATCCATGCCGAAATGCATCTGATGGCAACAGGCTGACCCAGCTGGGCCATGCTGAATGAGACAAAGAGTTGCTTGGATCTGCGAATCTCTTTCGCTCTGTTGATGTAGAATCGAGAAACCCTTTTCATCCAGAGAATGTAGGGTACGCCCCCTTCATTCTGAAAATTAGCAAAGTAGGCTCTGAAGGACCCCATCTGGAGTACTCATGCAGTTCTGGAGACTCCATCTCTGCAAGGACATAGACAGGATACGGCAGCCAGAGGAGCAACTAAATGGTGCAGGGTCTGCAACAGAAGCCATATGAAGAGAGACTAAAGGAGCTTAATATGTATACCCTTAAAGGAAAGGAGGGAGAGGGGGGACATGATAGAAACTTTCAAGTACCTCAAGGAATCAACAAAGTCCAAGAGGGTAGCATCTTTCAGAAAAGAGATGTGCAACAACACAAGGGGACACAATTTGAAGATAGAGGGGGACGGCTCAGGGAAATGTGAGGAAGTATTTTTCACAGAGAGGGTGGTAAACTGTGACAGGGAGCTAATGCTACTCTTGATGACCAACCTTTTCTTAAATCTGTTGCAACAGTTCTTCTATTTCTTGGCCTAATCTATCCTTTACAATTTCTAGTCCATAAGGTTGGCACCTATGAGGCCCCCTTCCCTTTCTTGACTATGCTATAGTGTCCTCTTTAATTTTTCTTTTCCCTCTCAGGTCCTCACACAGGAGGTTATTGTTGTGACCTCCGAGCTGATATAAAACAACAGGCTGTGTTTACTGTTGTTGGATTTAGTATGCAACGGCACTATGTCATAAAATACCTTGATGTATATACCTTATGTTCATGAAATCTGTAAATGTTGAAAATACCACGGCACTTGGTGTTTTTGATAAAGGTAAAAGTACTAGGTGACTGTATTATAGAAGTTAAGTTTAGTTGTGCTATTTAAAATGCTGGAAATTGCTGTAAGTTTAACAAGTCTGAAATGTCACGTGATTTGCATATATCCCATTATGCTTTGCATTATGGAAGTAAATGTGATGGTGTATTTCTTTGAAACTTGGCTTATTGTTAATGCCTTTTGGGTAACCCTTATTTCAGCTTCTGCACTGAGGTTCTTTGTCTTTAGCTTGTTTTCTTTTTATATGAGCCCTCACCACCCAAGCAAACAAGGCCCTCATAGGAGTGGAGGCTGAATCTCAACTGCTAAGTTAGATCAGAGATCAGTGAGTTAGTAGGTGCTGGCTAAGTGCAGAGAAAGGACATACGTAGTCTGTTGCTGCAAACTGATGTACTGAAGAAGGGATATACTTGTGTGCTTAAGGTTATCTCTGCATTTTGAATGAACATCACTCAGAGATTGTGTGTTGAACTTGAAGTTTGGTGTCTGGTTAGTATCGCTATAACACCTATGCATGGAACAGCCTTCTTCAGGAGGTAGGAGTCAAAAACAGTGGGGAATGCATGGGACAGACATAAGGCAATTCTGGTGGGGGTAGAAAGAAGTAGGCTGTTGGTTAACTAGGATCTGTAGCTTATCCAATAGGTAGGAAATGGAACACTAGGAGAGCCAAGCGGTCCTTATCTGCCGTCAAAGTTTATGTTCCTATGGTTCACATGGAAATCCTAGACTACTTTGGGAAGGAATTTAGGGTGAGTTGTGAGAAGCACGTTATCCTGTGAAATACTGAGTAACGGGGGTCTATGACAAGTGCATGTATTTCAGACACCCTGTGAGCGGAGGTAATGACCACAAAGAAGGCTGCCTTCCAGGTCAGAAACTTCAAGTCACAGGTTGCTAAAGGCTCAAATGGTTTACGGTGAGCATGTTTAGCATGAGACTGATATCCCATATGGCTACCGGTCTCCTGACTGGTGGTCTAGAGTGTAGGATGCCTTTAAGGAATCTCTTAACCAAGGGTAACTGAGCCACTGACATATTGTAGATAGGCTTGTGATAGGCCAAAATCGTGCAAAGGTGCACCTTTACCGCTGAGTATTGCAGTCCTGTGTTTGACAGGTCTAGAAGATACAGTACTCCTTGTTTGGTGAGCAAGCAAAGGGGCCCAGGGTGGACTTTGCATACCAAATGGAAAACCGTTTCCACTTAGCCGTAGTAAGTCTTCCTAATGGATGGGTTCTGCGCTGCTAGGAGGATGTCTGAAATTCTCAGAGACATTGAACCTACCCACTTTTATCTCCTCAGGAGCCAGGCATGGAGATGAAGGGACTAGAGGTTGGATGGACCACGGACCATGTGTCAGGAGGTCCGTCTGATGGGAAGTTGTCTTGGTGGAATCTCCGATAATCTGTTGATTAACAAACTATATCTGACTAGGCCAGCATGGGGTGATGAGGGTCACGCTGCCCCTCTGTGCCTCTAACTTGAGCAGCACCTCTGAATTAAGGGAAGATGAGGAAATATGTACAGAAAGTGTCTTGTCCACTGCAGTCTGAATGCATCCTGACAGAAAGCACCAGGTTCTGGATTTCTGAAGCAGAATAGAGGCAGTTTTCATTGAGTGGGGATGCAAAAGTTCCAGGTCTGGAGTGCCTCACTCTTTGAATAGTGATTGCGATGCTTGAGTCGAGACCATTCTTGTGGATCCGCCTCTGTTCTGCTTAGGTGATCTGCCAGATCATTCTGGATTCCTGGCAGGTAGACCACCTGGATCAGAGGCTTGATGCTCAAGACACCTTTTCCACACTCATGGCTTCCCTGCACAGAGGTAAGAGTGTGCTCCACCCGTTTGTTGATGTAGTACATCACTGCCTTGTTGTCCATCTGAAGGAGTACTACGTAACAGAGGACATCCTTCAGGCTCAGACAGCATACAGGACAGCTCTCATCTCCAGGACATTTATGTGCAGCTGGGACTCATCCTGAATCCACAGGCTCTGGGTGTAGAGATCTCACAGTGAGCTCCCAACAGGTCAGAGATACATCCGTGGTGATGGTGATCTGTGTCTCCAGTGAGGCAAGGGAGAACCTTGAGAAGGTTGTCTTCCTGAGTCCATCAGGTGAGTGACCTCGTTAGAGGCTCCGTCACTTGATGTGGAAGGATTATGCATGCGTGGTCGGAGACCACTGAGTGCTGAGCATCCATTGTGTGGTTCTCATGTGCAAGCGGGCCAGGGGCACCGTGAACACAGACAACGCCATGAGACCCAGCACCACTGCATCGAGAGAGCTCAACCCGAATTGTTCTCCTTGATGAAGCGAGCCATCTGGAGAATGTCATTTCTCCTGTCTTCTGGGAGGAAGACTCTTGCCCAGGAGGTGTCCAGGAGAGCTCCCATGAAGAGAAGTTGTTGGGAGGGTTGAAGCTGCAATTTTACAGGTTCAGGAGAACTCCCATGGATGTGAAGAACTTGGAAGCCATGGAAACCGCTTCCTGTGTCCCTTGTCTGGAGAAGCTTGCTAGAAGCCAGTCGTCCAGATATGGGAACACTTGGATTCAGAGTTTTCTGAGATGCGCTGCAGTACTGCAATGCACTTTGTAAAGACTTTTATGACAGAAGAGCCCAAAGGGCAGGACTCTGAATGGTAGTGCTGACCCAGAGCCACAAAAAACGAGGTACTTGTGGTGGCATGGGTGCACTGGTAACATCTTGCATATCCAGAAATGCCAGCCAATCATAGAAACATAGAAAACACAGAAATTGAAGGCAGATGGAGACCAAAGATCCATCTGGTCTGCCCTGAGCCCTACCCCTCTTTAGGATTTCTGATAGACAATCCCCTTGTGTTTGTCCCAAGCCTCCGACCCAAGGGCATCCCTTAATTTAAGGACCTCCCTCCCTTGTCACAGGACTTCCTTCTGTACTTTCTAAGTATCCTTTTCTCCCTTTGCAGGTTTTACAAAGCCACCATTAGATGGTGTACTGTGCCATTCTCTGATCCCCTCATAGTGCCTTTTCCTCTTTCACCTCCTGACTACTCTACTCCCTCTACTTTTGCTTCCTGCATTCATTGTACCCTGTGGCCACTAGGAGTCGCTACTGTACCTCTCCCCTCTTTTCACCCCTTATTGGGCTTCCTTCCCTGCCCACCCCTCTTGCCAGCCCAGCCTAAGTCTCCCCTGCATCGAACACTGTACCTTCAGCGCCATAGTCCGGGCCCTACTGCTTGAGTCAACTGGGCTACCACACTGTTGGAAGTCTCTTCGTCCCCTTATACCTTCTAGGCTCCGTCCCTGCCTTTCAGCCATGACTATCCCTATCTCTTCCCACCTTGTCCTGCTCATGCTTATACTCTTAAACCTGTGGGCCCCACCTGCCCCTTCTGGCACCGCATCCCAGCTGCCATTCCCATCATTACCCCTCTTGCCCCACTTTATATCGCTCACTGCTCTCCCACTGTGACCACTCCCGCCTTACATCCCCCCAATGTATTCTCTCTCATCTACTCTCTCCTCTGGCTCCCCTGCCCCTCTTCCTTGCCACTCCTTTCTCTGCCCTTCCCATCCCTGTCTCCCTCCTGGTGCAGACCTCTTATGTCTCACCTCCCTCCCATCATAGACAACACCTGGCACTACTTAGCTGGAATATGCTGCTCAAGCCCTCTCCTCAAAAATCATCCCTGACACCTCCAGAGCCCCACTTATAATCACTACAGCCTATATCCCTCCACGCCACCAGAATCTTGCCTTCAATCTTTACTCTAGCACCTGGAAGCACTCAACCCCCAAAGTTGCTAGCAAATTATACTGGATGATCTTAATATCAATTGCTCACCAGTTCTGCCTCCCAGGCCAAAATGCCATAGCTGCCTTCGACCTTACTCAACTGGTCATCCACTCCACCTGGACAAACCCTGCTAATGGAACCGCCACACTGGTGGATGTTGTCCTCTCGAACAGACCCCACAAAACTGCTGACACCACTGTTCTGCCCAATGCCCTTAGTGACCATTCCCCAATAATCTACTCCTGGTCCTGTAAGATACAGAAACTAGCACCCAAATTTGTCCTCGGCGTCTCTTTAGACCCGCAAACTGGATCAATTAAAATAAAACTTCACCTGCTGGGACTGGTCGCCTATTAAGCTAACCCCAGACATTGACACTGCCTTGATTATTTCGTCCACTCTTCAATTCGGCCTGTGACACCTTCGCCCCCTCCAAACTCACTACTAAAGAACATGACTCTCGGTCACCCCTTCCCTAATCAACCAAATGCGATTCAGGACAACCTCTGGCATAGAGCCATTGACTCTGGTAAGCCTGTGGATAGGTAGGCTTACCGTGTCGAAGAAACAAATGCACCTGAGCCATCTGCAAAGTGAAAGCTGACTATTACAGGTCAACGCTTGCTTCCTTCTGGAAGTCGGTCCAAAATTCTGGGACAACATTAAGGAGCTAAACAGAAAATCCAACTCCCCCGTCTCAATTCACCATCAATGGCTCAATCACCACTGATCCGCAATGCATTGCTGACAACCTAAACGACGCCTTCTCGGACCTCAGCACGGTCCTCCCCACCAATTTCTTTGACTCAGTCCCCCTCCCCCTTTCCACTTTCATGCCCTCTCTCACATGAAGCCAAGCCCTACCTCCTCAAAGCCCTAAAGGTGCCTGCCACAGTAATGACTTGCTGGACCTCAAGCTACTCCGTCTGGTCTTAGAGGTTGTTCTCTCCCCCTACCAACCTTCTCAATCGCTCCCTCTGCCTCAGCCAGTTCCCCATGCTTGGAAAACCGTAATCATTTCTCCCATACACAAAGGTGGTGACTGAACCTCCCCGGGAATTACAGGCCAATATCTATCCTAACCCCTCTCTCTCTAAGGCCTTAGAAAAGATAGTAGCTGATCAGCGCACTGACTACCTCTCCACCCACAACCTCCTCTGCTTGGGCAGCATGGTTTCCACCATGAGGCATAGTACCACCACTGTCTTCACTGAATTTCCTAGTTACATGAACTCAGCTCTCAACAAGGGGCTCCTTGCTGGGGTGGTTTCATTGATCTGTTGAAAGCTTTCGATACATTAACCATCCCCTCCTCCTATCCTCCCTCCTGCAACTAGGCTTCTCCCAGGGTGTCCAGTCCTGGTTTTCAGCTACCTTTCCCACTCTCAGTGCATTAAAATTAACAGTACCTCCCTAGTTGCCAGCCCAGTCTGCTCTGGGGTCCCTCAGGGTTCTATCCTGGGGCCCCTACTCTTTAGTTTTTATCTAAATGCTCTCCCCAATACTTGCTCTGGAAATGTTCTTCTTTATGCCGATGATGCAGCCCTTTTGCATCTCACTTGGTCCCCATCAGCCTTCAATTGGCCCTCCAAGACTCCTTTAGCCAGGCTAAAAACTGGTTTATTGACCCAGACTTGTACTTAACCTGAAGAAGATGAAGCTCATGCTCTTCACCCACAACCAAAATAAAATAAAAGACTCCCCTTTGTGTCCTGTCCAATAAACTCCTCCCCTCAACAAGTTATCTCCTTCAAATACCTTGGCATAACTTTTGAGATGGTTCTCTCCTTCCACGACCATATCTATACTCTGCTCTGCTGTCAACTCACGACTGGCCTACTTTACCACCACAGGGACTGCCTCCCCAAAGCTCAGAGGCTGGCCATAACTTCCTCAGTCTATCCCTGTCGACTATGGCCTCCTGATCTATGGAGCTGCTGACAACACTGCCCTCAACAAAATCAAACTGTCGCTTAACAAGGCCTGCTGGCTGCTCACAGGTTCCAACATACTTACCCACACCTACACTCTGTACTCCCTGGCAAATGTTCTCAGCTTTGATGAGCAGCTGCTCTACCAGTCCTGCCTCTTCACCAAGAAAATCACAGTTGGTTTGACCCCCGGACTTGTCCAAGATCATCCGCTCATCTCCTCCCACTTTCTCCACCAGCAGCACCTCCAAGCCTTCTCTACTTGTACCTAGAGTTAGGACCTCTCTTGCCCAGAGGACTTTTCTCTATGGAGCCCTTCCTGGTTTAACTCCTCCCTGTGGCCTTCACCCCTGAAAGAAGAATTGGACCCTTCAAAACCGCTCTATGGCACCATCTCTTCAACTCCTGTAGCTGCAATTGCCATAGCTGTCACCTACCCTGCTTAAGACCCTGTCCCTGGGGCTCTACTAAATATGTCATGCACCTTTTTTCTTCTATTGTATTATTGTCATTTTTTACAAGTATTTGTTTTCTTTGTGTAAACCTGTAAATGTCAAAACCTTAGCTACTACCCTGTATAGAATTTATACCATGTATTGCATACATTAACTGTATCTTGTTATATGTCTGTCCACATTGTTCTATGTACTTGATGTGGAGCCTTTGTAAATGAGTCTCTGACTCAAAGGTTTGCAATTCTGATACCATTGAATAAATAAATAACACAAATTCCCCATCTGTTTTGGAGTCAATTACTCCAACGGTGAACCATTCCATGGGTCAATCACTCTCTCGTGAAGAAAACCTTCACATGTTGCCCTGAATCTTCCCCCCTCAATTTCATCTCATGCCCTCTTGTCCTACTGGTGCTATTGACCATAAAGAGCTCCTGGGTGGAGACTCTGTTTATACCCTTCAAAAGCGTGAATGTCTCAATCATGTCCCTCTATCCCTGCGTTGTTTCAGGGAGTACATGTTGAGTTCCTGTAACCTGCTTTTGTATGGCAACTTATGGAGACTGTGTATCATTTTTGTTGCCTTCTTCTGTACTGTCTCCAATCTATCTATGTCCTTCCTGAGATAAGGTCTCCAGAACTGGGCGCAGTACTCAAGGTGGGGTCTCACCAGGGACCTGTATAACGGCAGGATCACCTCCTTGCTTCTACTTGTGATGCCCATTCCTATGCATCCCAGCATCCTGCTGGCCTTCTTTGCTACCTTTTCACATTATCCGCCTACCTTCAAACTGTCTGATATGATAACCACTAGATACCTCTCCTGATGGGTGGTTGCTAGCTTCTCCCTCCCAGGTAGTAGTCTGTCTCTGGGTTGCTTTGTTTTGATGAATCAGAGGTAGGGGCGTTCCTAGCGATACCATCTTGACCTTCTCCTTGAACAAGAATTTGTTTAACTTCCTGAGGTCTAGAATAGGGCACATACGCCTGTTTTCTTTGTAACTAGGAAGTAATGGAGTAGAAATCTGTGTCCTGCTCTGCTTGCGGAACCTCTTCTACTGCCCTGTTGTTCAGAAGGCACTGAATCTCGGAAGCAAGGAGGTCTGACTGAGTGGTAGACAGCTTGGGCTGTCGCTTGGGTGGACGATCTCGAGGGGTCTCCCAATAATTTAGAAAGTATCACTCTCGAATTATCCTGAGGACCCATTTGTCCATTGTGACAGACTTCCACTGGTTGCAAAATTGAGTCAGATGCCCCCTACCATACCAAAGAGAAGTCCCCATTGGGCAATTGAGGTGGGACATGGGCTGGGTCTTCAGAGGGTGGCATTGGGCACCTTCGGAGGCTGTGCCTCCTGCTGCATTTTCTTTTTGCAGCTGGGAGTTTAGTTCTTGTTAAAGTCCCTCAGCCTTTACCACGAAAGGGCTGTCGGTTATGAAACTGTCGCTGGTTTCGCCCGCTGAGGTGGCAGAGGCCGTCTGGTCATCTTAATAGCAGTCCTCATTTTCTGAGTGGCCTCCAGTGCTTGCTCTACCTGTGGGCCAAGCAGATAAACTCCATCAAAGGGAAAATTCCATGACTGTCTGTTGAGCATCATTAGTGAAGCCTGAAGTCCTTAGCCATGAATGATACTAGGTGCAGATCCAGGCTACTGCTGCTCTAGAGGCAGTGTCAAAAACGTCCATAGCAGCCTTAAGTTGCTGATTATTGGACTCAATGCCCCTAGTAATGGTTTGAAACAGCTGCAAGTTAACATCTGACTCTGGAGTCCTACAACCGTTTCTTTGATCGAATGTCAGAGAGTATACTCATACTGAGAGAAATATCCCTGATAACTAGCAATACGCATACCTAGAGTAGCCACAGCAAACATGCCATAATGCTTGGATAAGAACAACATATACACATCCCTAGAAACAGTCATTTCCCAGAGTGTCTATTTTGTAGGTTCTTTATTCACCAGGTGAGCTGTGGATTCCTGGGGGAGCACGGTTTTGTCATTTTCTGCTAGAACCACTACAGTGTCTGCAAAGGCTTGAGAAACAAGGCTCAGTCTGTCCTTAGGGGAGCATACTTCCTGTCTATGGACTTAGCCATGGAAGGAATGAGCGCCAGTCTGTCCCACACCATTTGTGAAAGAGTCTCAAAAGAGGGTTGCACCGTGGAGTTAGTTCCACGGGATTTCAGGAACTTGCAGATACTGACAGTGCAAAGCTTCCCAGGATCCACCTCAGAAGTCTGAAGAGAGAGGGTGGAATTCATATTTTTCAGTAGAGATTTAAAAGACAGGTCTTTGACCACAGGCTGTGCTGAAGTGGAGGGCTTACTCTCCACTCCAAAAAATGAATCTTTATTCAGATCGTCCCTAAATACAGATCAGCATCAGACTCAACATAGTCTCCTACTATGCTCGAGGGGATAGTGCAGATAGGAAAGGGAGGAGGAAGGGCGGGGCTGCCACTCCTGAATTGGAGTCAAAACACGGCACCTGAGATGGTGCTGGCACTGCCAAAACGGTGCTGCATGCGGCACTGACAATGGCGCCGCCAAGGCCAGAGCCACGGGTGGCAATGCAGCAGTGCTGGTTGAGCACCAAGTCCCCAACCTCAACACCAGGATACCCAAAGCTGGAGACCTGAAAGTATGAAGAGGAGTAGGAGGAGAAAGCAGTAACTGTGCCGCCCGCGCCTACAGCTATGTGAGGAGGAAAGGCAGAAGGGAGTGGTGCTGATGGCACTGAAGAGTCACGTGACCAGGAAGACCCAACCACCTGGCCCACCAGTCCATGGCCCCTAGGCTCAAGGCCCTGGGGTCAGGTCCACAGGCAGGGCAGTTGGGACAACCGCCGGACCACTGCTCCATAAGAGCAGCCAAATACTGAAACTGCTCACAGAGGACCCCCAAGGGGTGGGGAAGGACCCCAGAGCTGAGCACCGCAGCTACTAAGAACCGAGGCCGTACATGAGCCTGACGGAGCTGGGTCAGCCTCATGTCCCCTGCTATGGACAATTTCTGTGCAGATGTGCCAGAGGTGACCTCGAGTGGTACCACTTCTCCTTCGACCAGTGGGATGAAGAAGAGCTTGAGACCAGCGTTGCTGGATCCCTGACCTCGATTGGGAATGGGCCCTTCTTTTGTGCTTTTGGGAGGACCGCCTTCCCCCAAGCAACGGACTGCCCGTTGTCAGACTCCCTCCCCCAAAGAGGGTGGCGAACTGGACCCAGCTTAAAATGAAAATTACATACCCATCATAATTCTTGATCTTCTTGGATGAAGTCTCCACCACTCATTCACATTGATGAGACTCGCCGGAGGTGCTAGGACCAAGCGGGGGC
Organism: Neoceratodus forsteri; assembly: GCA_016271365.2. Lineage (NCBI taxonomy): Eukaryota > Metazoa > Chordata > Ceratodontiformes > Ceratodontidae > Neoceratodus > Neoceratodus forsteri. The sequence goes on from JADMNL010000024.1 coordinate 260,488,498, forward strand.
AAAAATCTTCAGGAGGGCCGGCAACTAGGTAGGGCTGGGAGGGAAGCAGCACCGCAAAGCTGACTCACGCCATATAGGCTACCTCAGCATCGACTCCTCCAAACACCTCAGTACCTTTTGACTGAGGAGGTGCAGCATAAATTATTAGTGAGACAAACCTATGATGGACTTAAGATAGTCCGAATGACCCCTATAAGAAGGGTCAACACAACAGAGTCTTCACAGCCCAGTCATCAAGGAGTGAAAACCAAAACAGATAGGTGCGCCTGGGGATGGAGGGTGGGTGTGTGAATAAGTAGTGAAGACTTTGTCCAAGAAGATCAAGAATTACGGTAGGTACGTAATTTCATATTTTCCTGGACATAAAGTCTCCACCAATTATTCACACTGACGGAGAGTACTGAGCTAAAATAATCCCTGAGAAGGGCGAGGAGAGAGGAGCTCACTTAGGGCAGAAGTCCATTCAGGATTGTCCTGCCAAAGGACGGATGTTGTCTGGCATGGACATCCAAAGCGTAGTGCTTCAAAGTGTGCACAGAGCTCCAAGTAGCTGCATTGCAGATGTCTGCAATGGGCAAGTTCAATTTCTGCTAAGAGATAGCGTGACTGCTCTGGTAGAATGGGCGTATACTCTGCCTTCCAGTTTAACCTGTGCCATGGAGTAGCATTGGTGAAGGCATGCCACCAGCCACGCTAAAATACATCTGATAGCAGTAGGCTGACCCAGCGGACCATGCTGAAGGAGACAAAGAGGTGCTTTGATTTGTGGACCTCTTTATTCTGTCTCTACAGAAACACAAAACCCTTTTAACATCCAGAGAATGTAGGGTACACTCTCCTTCATTCTGAAGTTTACAAAGTAGGTTGGAAGAACCAAAGGCTGGTTCAGATGGAATTCTGTGACTGCTTTAGGGAGAAACCTAGGGTGAGTTCTGAGAACCACCTTGTCCTTATGAAATACAGTATACAGGGTCTGTGACCAGCGCATATGTCAGACACTCTGCAGTGGGTAATGGCTACAAAGAAGGAGGCCTTCCCGGTCAGGAACTTCAGCTCACATGTTGCTTGAGGCTCGAAAGGTTTACGGGTGAGCATGTCTAGCACAAGGTTAATATCCCAAGCAGCTACCAGTCTCCTGACTGGTGGCCTAGTGTGGAGTATACCTTTAAGGAACCACTTAACCAGGGGTAATTGAGCCAGGGACATAGAGTGTATAGGCTCATGATAGGCTGAAATCACGCAGAGATGGACCTTCACAATTAAGTATTGTAGCCCTGTGTTTGACACGTCTAGCAGATACTCTGGGACTTTGTTAGGTGCGCAAGAAAAGGGGTCCAGTAAGAACTTTGCACACCAGATGGAAAAATGTTTCCACTTTGCCGTGTAAGTTTTCCTAGTAGCTGGCTTGCGTGCTGCTAGGAGAATGTCTGAGACTCTACATGACACATCAAATCTACTCACTTCTATCTCCTCAAAAGCCATGCATGGCGATGAAGGGATCTCAGGTTGGGATGGACCACTGGCCCTGGGTCAGCAGGTCCAATTGAAGTGGTAGTTGTCTCGGTGGAGTTTCCGATAATTTGTTGTCCAATGGAAACCAAATCTGATGAGGCCAGAAGAGGGCAATGAGGATCATTCTGCTCCCCACCCATGTCTCCAGCATGACCAGCACCCTCTGAACTAAGAGAAGAGAAGGAAATGTGTACAGAAAGTGTCTTCTCCACCACAGTCAGAATGTATCCTGACAGAAGGTGCCAGGTTCTGGATATATGGAGCAGAATAGAGGCAGTTTTGCATTGAGTGGGGATGCAAAAGGACCAGGTCCAGTGTTCCCCACTCTTCAAAGAGCGACACGATGTTTACGTCGAGACCACTCATGAGGGTCCGTCTGTTCTGCTGAGGTGAACTGCCAGATTGTTCTGGACCCAGGCAGATAGACCACTTGGATCAGAGCTTCATGTGCTAGGCACCATTCCCACACTCTCATCGCTTCCCTGCACAGGGGTTAAGAGTGTGCCCGCCCTGCTTGTTGATGTAGTACATCACCACTCTGTTGTCTGTCTGAAGGAGAATTGCTTTGTGACAGAGGATGTCAGTCAGGGCTCAGACAGCTACAGGACAGCTCTCATTTCCAGGACATTTATGTGGAGTTGAGATTTGTTCTGGCTCCACAGACCCTGTGGGTGGAGGGTCTGACAGTGAGCACTCCAGCCGACTAGAAATGCATCTGTGGTGATGGTGATCTGTGCCTCCAGTGGAGCAAAGGGAAAGCCTTGAAACAGATTGTCCTCTTGAGTCCACAAGGTGAGTGACCGCTTTAGAGGTTTCATCACCTTGATGTGAAAGAACTGTGGGTGTGTGGTCTGGGACCACTGAGTACTGAGCATCCACTGAGTGGTCTTCATGTGAAGACAAGCCTATGGCACCGTGAACACCGATGACGCCATGAGACCCAGCATCCACTGCATTGAGAGAGCTCAGACTGAGTGGTTCTCCTTGATGAAGCGAGCCATCTGGAGGATATAATTTCTTCTGTCCTCTGGAAGAAAATCTCTAACTCTGGAAGTGTCCAGAAGAGCGCCTATGAAGAGGAGCTGTTGGGAGGGCTGTAACTGTGATTTTTCCAGATTCAACAGAACTCCCATGTAAGTGAGAAATTTGGAAGCCATGGCCACAGCTTCTCAGGCCCCTTGTCTGGATGAGCTTGCTATGAGCCAGTCGTCCAGATACAGGAACACTTGAATTCCAAGTTTTCTGTGATGCACTCATGAGAACTGCAAAGCACTTTGTAAAGACTTGAGGCACCGAGAACAACCCAAAGGGCAGGACTCTTAATTGGTAGTGCTGACCCACAGCCATAAATCAGAGATACTTGTGATGGTTTGGGTGCATGGGAACATTTTGGTAGGGTCCTGCATGTCCAGGAAGGCTAGCCAATTATTTTGATTAATCAGAGGTAGAGGTAGAGGTTCTCATGGCAGAGGAGAGGTGGACATTGCAGCCATCACAGAAACATGGGCCACCCAATACAATGACTGGGACCTGTCTGTACCAGGGTACAGGTTATTTCGTAGGGACAGGGTGATTGGGAAAGGAGGGGTGGCACTATATGTGAAGGAAGGACTGAAGTGTGTAAGGGAGGAGGGTAGTATGGAGTCACTTCAGGTGCAAATCCAGGATTCCAAGAATAGGATTCTTAGAATGGAGTGGTATACAGGCCACCATCTCAGACGGAGGAGTTAGACAGGGAACTAGCGGGACAGATCAGGAGGACCTGAGAAGGGTAGTGTGGTGTGATTGTGGGGACTTCAACATGCCAGGAGTGGACTGGAGCACCCCAACAACCAGGAACAGAAGGAGCAGATACTGCTGGATGCCTTCCAGGACAGCTTCCTGCTGCAAATGGTCAGTGAACCAACCAGGTTAGGGAATACCCTTGACCTTGTGCTGGCAAATGGGGACTTTGTGAGAGAACTTACAGTGGAGGAACCGCTGTCAGGGAGTGACCACCACTCAGTATGGCTCACATTGGATATGGGCAAGGAAGGAGTGGAATCTGGCACAAAAGTGCTGGACTTCAGGAGGGCCAACTTTGGGAGGATGGGGAAGTGGTAAAAGGGTACCTGGCCAGAATTCAATCTAGTATGGACACTAACCAGAGGTGGGAGCTCATAAAGCTGGGGATAGTGGAGGCAGCCAAAACCTGCTGCAACGCCCAGAGCAAGAAGGCTAGGGCTAAGAAACCCGAGCTGGTTGAGCAAGGAGGTCATGGAAAAGGTAAGGAGGAAAAGAGCTGTCTTTAGGAAGTACAAAGAAAACAGGGAGGGGAGGACAGGGAGGAGTACTTGACAGAATCGAAAGGCGGTAACAAGGGCAGTGAGGCCAAAGCATCTCACGAACTCAGGCTGGCACAAGGCATTAAGAGGGGGAGAAGGACTTCTTTAAGTACATCAGGGAGAAAAGGAGCTGTAAGGACACATAGTAAGGATTAGGAAGGAGGGTTGGGTGGAAGCAGGGTGCGATAAGGCAGAAGCACTAAATGAGTACTTCTGCTCAGTATTTACTAAAGAGAAGAGGGGTGACACCCAAGGTGGGAGAAATAGCATAGGTGGGGAAGTGGTGACAGATGGGAAATCATGGAGGGCAGAGTTCGAGAGGGTTTGAAGGCACTGAGGGTGGACAAGGCACCAGGCCCAGATGGCATCCCCCAGGGTACTGAAGGAGCTGGCAGAGGTCCTTGAAGGACCTTTGGCAGACCTATTTAATGCCTCACTACATTCAGGGTGTGTACCTCAGGACTGGAGGATGACTCATGTGGTGCCCCTCCACAAGAGTGGCCCCAAGGATGAACCGGGAAACTACAGACCAGTGAGCCTCACATCCATCGTGGGTAAGCTAATGGAGACTATCCTGAAGGAGAGGCTGGTGGCCCTCCTAGAGGCCAAAGGACTACAGGACAGCAGACAGCATGGCTTCATCGTGGCAGATCCTACCAAACCAACCTGGTCGAGGTTCTATGACTGGGTAACTAGGCAACTGGACAGGGGCCATGCAGTGGATGTCCTGTATCTGGACTTCAGTAAGACATTCGACTCGGTGCTGCATGGAAGGCTGGGAAGGAAGTTAGCAGCACAGGGCGGGTGCAAAGCTGGTGAGCTGGGTAGGGAACTGGCTTCAGGGAAGGCAACAGAGGGTGGTGGTGGGTGGGAGCTCTCACACCCAAGGGCAGTGTGAGCGGTGTTCCACAGGGCTCGGTGTTGGGACCAGTGTTGTTTGGGATATTCATTGCAGACATATCATGGGACATCAAAAGCAAGATCAGTCTGTTTGCTGATGATACCAAGGTAGGCGCGGTGGTGGATGACCTAGGGGGATGGCAGGGGTTGCAGGATGATCGGTAAAGCTTGAAACCTGGTCAGACACCTGGCAACTGGGGTTTAATGCCAAAAGTGCAAGGTGCTGCATTTTGGGATGAAGAACCCAAGCAGGAGTTACCAGCTGGGGGAGTGCAGCTAGCCCAGACAGAGGAGGAGAAGGATCTGAGTGTGCTCATTACAGGGTCAATGAACAACTCGGCACAATGTAGGAAGGCAGCTGCAAAGGCCAACAAAATGCTGGGTTGTATTGCAAGGGGTATATCCTCGAGGAGGGAGGAAGTGATTCTGCCACTGTATGGGTCATTAGTTAGACCACACCTGGAGTACTGCGTGCAGTACTGGCGCCCGTGATCTGAAGAGGGTCATTAGTTACGGAGGGGTGCAGCCCAGGGCGACAAAGATGATCAAGGGGCTGGGGACTTATCATAAGAGAGGAGGTTGAAGGAGTTGAACATGTACTCACTGGAGGAGAGGAGGGACAGGGGTGACATGATTGAAACCTTTAAATACATGAAATGAATAAACAAGATGGGTACAGAGGGGCTGTTCAAAGTAAGGAGGGAGGGCCACCAGGGGCCATGATATGAGACTGGAGGGAGGAAGGTTCAGGAGGGAGATGAGGAGACACTTTTTACAGAGAGGGTGGTGGCTGGGTGGAGTGCATTACCTGCAAAAGTGGTATGCAGTAGAACAGTGGACTGCTTCAAAAAGAGGATGGAAAAGGACAGGAGGAGGGGTTAATGAAGGGGAAGGGTGGAAGGAGGGGCAGCTGCAGAATAAGGGTGCTAGCTGCACATTCAAGCAGACTTGATAGACCTCTAGACCTTTATCTGCTGGCAAATTTTGTATGTTCGTAAGTCTATTGAGTGACACCATCTTGAACTTCTTCTTGTAAAGGAATTTGTTTAACTTCCGTAAGTCCAGAACAGGGCGTATACCACCTGTTTCTTTGGAACCAGAAAGTACGGGAGTAGAAACCTGAGTTCCTTTGATCCTGCAGGACTATTTCTACTGCCTTGTTGTTCAGAAGACCTTGAATCTCGGAAGCGAGGAGGTCTAACTGAATGACAGACAGCCTGGGCTGTAGTTTGGGTGGATCATCCGCAGGGTTTCTGACAAATTTAGAGAGTAACCCTCATGAATTATTCTGAGAACCCATTTGTCCGATGTGACTGACTGACGTTCACTAGTTGTAAAATTGAACCAGATGCCCCCTACTGCTGAAGAAAAGTCCCCTCAGACAGCTGAGGTGGGACTTGGGGCCAAATTCAGAGGGTGGCACTAGGTGCCTTCTGGCCCTGTGCCTTCTGCTGTATTTTCTTTTGTGGCTGAGGGCTTGATTCTTGTTGAAACCCCTCTGCCCTTGCCATGAAAAGATTGGCAGTTATGAAACTGTCGACGGTTCCGCAGCAGGGGTCAATTTGGCAGTCTTAATGGCAGTCCTAGTTTTCTATGTGGCCTCCAGTGCATGCTCCACCTGTGGACCAAACAGATAAACCCATCAAATGGGAAAATCATGACTCTTTGTTGTGCATCATTTGTAAACCCGAGGTCTGTAACCAAGAGTGGCATTGGGTGCAAATCCTGCTGCTGCTGCTGCCCTAGAGGCAGTGTCAAAGCGTCCATAGCAGCCTTAAGCTGCTGGTTATTGGACTTGATGCCTCTAGTAATGGTCTGAAGAAGCTCTGAAGTAGTATCCAACTCTGGAAGAGCTTCATCTAAGGTTTTCAGTGAATGCCAGAGGTATACTCATATTGTGAGAAGTAGCCTGGTAGCTGTATCTTAGCATTCCTAGGGTACTTAATGACAAATACTCACTTCTAAGGTGTCAATCTTATGGGATTCTTTATTTACCAGATGAGCTGTAGATTCCTGAGGAGTACAGCTTTGTCATTTCTGCCAAGACCACAGTGGGATCCAAAAGCTTGGGAGGCCAGGATTGGTCGATCCATAGGGGAAGCATACATCTTATCTATGGACTTAGCCATGGAAGGAATAAGCATTGGATAATCTCACACCATCTGTGAGAGAGTCTCAAAAGAGGCTGTACCGGAGGAGTCAATTCCACAGGATCTCTGGAACATGCAGATACTGAAGGTGCAATAGCTTGCCTGGATCCACCTCCGACGTCCAGAGAAAGAGGGTAGAAGTCACGTTCTTTAGTAGAGATTTAAAGGACAGGTCCTTGACCAAGGCTCTGCTGAAGTAGAGGGCTTACATTCCACTCCAAAGGAAGAATCTTCATCGAAGTCGTCTCTAATCGTAGATCAGGATCAGGCTCAATATTATCTTTTACTAGCCCAGGAGGGATAGTATACAAACAAAGGGAGGAAATATCGCAAGAGGGGTGTTCCTTGAATCAGAGTAGAAACTCTGCATCCGAGGCAGCGCTGGTGCCACAAATAGCACAGAAGCGTGGTGCCGCAGATGTTGCTAATGCGAGGCATCAACCGTGGTACCGCCAGGCATGGCGCCACCAAGACTGGATTTGGGCAGCACCACGGCTGGCGCCAGATGGGTGCTTGGGGCTCCCAACTCTGGGGCACCCAAGGATAAAGATCTGAAAACCTGAGGAGAAGGAAGAGGTACCTGTGTTGGCCCCTGCGCCTCAGCCATGTGAAGGGAAAAAGCACCAGAGCACAGCGTCAACAGCACCAAAGAAGGTGTCGCATGACAAGGCTGACCAACCGCCTGCCTGCAGGTTCAAGTCCCTAGTCCAAGGCCCCAGGACCGATCCTGCCAGCTTGGGAAGTCGGAAAACCGCCAAACCCACTTCTCCATAACAGCAGCCCAACGATGAAACTGCTCACTGAGGACCTCCCTCCAGGGGCCAGGAGGAACTACATAGTCGAAGATGGCAGTCGCCTGGGACAGGGCCGCAGTTCACCCGGCGGTGTCGGAGTCAGCCTCCTGTCCCCTGCAACAAACAAGCGACATGCAGACCTACCAGAGGGTGATCTCGAGTGGTGCCGCTTTCTTCGGCCAGTGGGACGGAAGATGAACTTGAGGCCAAGTGGTGCCCGGTTCCTGACAAATATCAGGAAAAGGCCCGCTTCTTTGTGCTTTTGGGAGAACCGCCTTCCTCCCCAAGCACTGGACTGCCCATAGTCAGCCCCCATAGAGGGTAGTGGACGGACCCAGCTCTGCTGAAATGCAGCTTTCATGTGAAGTCTCCTACCATCACCGGCCCGTTCATGGTTGACTCTGTTGAAAGCGGCTGAAGAAGACTTCTCAGTTCTTTCTTGCAAAAGAAAACCTTTTTTTTAAATAATAAACTAAGAATGTCATCACTGAAGTGCACTTGATGGCAGGAAAAAGGAACTGAGGCGGTTGGAGGGTCAATGCCGAGTAGCCTATATGGTGTGAGCCGGGCTCGTGGCGCCGCTTCCTTGTGGCCTTACCTAGGCGCCAGCCCTCCTTAAGATTTTTGGTTCCCGCTCGGTCCTAGCACCTCCGGCATAGTCCCATCAGTGTGAATGAGTGGTGGAGACTTTATGTCCAGGAAGATCTGCTTTTTTTTAACCTTATGTTTATCCACCAACTTTGCACCTCCTTCACTCATTCAGAACTCCTCAATTCCCGTTCCGATGTCCCGTGGTGCCCCAGAGTCTGCTCCTAGAGTGTCTGTCCGCTCAGAGAACCTCAGGTAGCCCGGTATACCCCTGGGTGGGGTAGGGAAGGAACCCCAAGCCTTCCTCTTAGTAACGGCAGAGAGAGAGGGACACAGCGGAGTCTGCCCCAGTGAGCACTGGTGACGTGGTCTGGCTGTGGAAGAGTCATCACCTAGGAGTGCGGGCTCCATTTTCTCCTGTTCTGGCCCCGATCGCTGCAGTTACCGGCACACTGGGAGAGCCAACGAGGAGGCACACATAAACGCAGCTCTTCCCCGGGCTCTCGGCCAACATTGCCCCCTGTTGTGAGTCCCAATCCACATCGCCATTCACGGGTTCACCCAGGAGGTGGCGATATAGCGGTGGGACGGACCTGTAACCCTCCCCAGAGAGGGAGAGCTGCCTCTGGGCGCTGTCCCTCTCTTCCCCTGCCGACTCCGAGACGGCCGGGCTCATTCCTGAACCCGGTCGCCGGTGTGGAGCCGAGGTGTGGCATCCAGCGCCTCAATTCTCAGTGCCACCGGCGGACCGAAGATCTGCTTTCAAGCAAAGTCTTCTTACCGTCACCAGCACCATTCATAATTACTGTCGATGGCTGGCTGAAGAAGACTTCTTTTCTTCATTACTTCAGACAAAAATAAGTAAAATAAAAGAAACTTTTTTTAAATAACTAATCTAACAAAAACTAATAAAATCAAATAATGAACAACTAAAGCTGCTGTCGATAGGCGTGAAGAGTTGACTCCAGCGGGCAAGCGTCATTGTCACTGAAGCGCACTCAACAGCAGGAAAAAAAAGGAAATGAGGCAGTTGGAGGGTCAACGCTGAGATAGCCAATATGGCATGAGCCAGGCTCGCAGCGCGCCAGCATGCGTTGTCTATCTTGACACCAGTCCTCCTGAAGACTTTTGGCTCCTGCTGTGTCCTAGCACCTCGGTGTAGTTCCCACTAGTGTCAATAAGTGGTGGAAACTTTATGTCAGGAAGATCAAGGGATCACAATATGGGCTAGAGGGTGAAGGCTCAGGGCTACAATGAGGAACTATTTTTTCATAGAAAGGGTGGTGGATGTATGGAACAGCCTCCTGAGGAGGTTGTAGGGGCAAAACAGTAGGCAAATTCAAGAATGCATGGGACAGGCAGAAGGTAACACTAGTGGTAGGAAGGAGGAGGTAGGCTTCAGATAAAACAGGATCTGGAGTTTATACAGTATGTAGGGAAATGGGAAGACAAGGTGGGCCATGCAACCCTTATCTGCCATCAAATTCTATGTTTCTATGACAGGTAAACTAGACCACACCAAAAGATCAGTGCTCCTTTCCACCAACCTACTGTTTCAGATTAGCTCTGCTATGTGGAGGACAGGGAGAAGGAATTGCAGAGAGGGATTATAGACAATTAGTGCCTTGTTACATGACCAAACTGATCAGGTGTTGTCAGAGAAGCCAGTAACACCTCCACAGCTCTGGTCAAGTTGGTTTAGGAACTGTCAGGAAGGCTATCTGATTTGCAGCTGCTGAGGTGTTAATGGGCATCAGGCATCTGGTATAGCAGTCACGACTAATCCGGCTATACTATAGCAGCGGATTTACAGAGTAGTCCTATTGCATTTCAGTTTTGGAATCCAGGATTTGTCCATTGTAAGCAGCTATCCACTTTAAGTGTGGATGGCATAAGTGGGGCATACTGTATCAGATTTTTCTTTACTCTTTATAAAACAAATTGACAGTGTCTGCACAGCCGATTAATTATTGTAGAAACCCACTGCCCTTGAAAAGAAAAGAGACTTGATGCTTAATTACTTTTCAGTCAATCAATCAAAATCTTTATTTAACCAGGCGAACATCATTGAGCAAGCTCATTTTCAAGATGGACCTGGACATAAAACAATAAGACAATAAAGGACATCGAGGTTACAGCAGTACTAGTCAACGAGAGTTGAACTGGGGTCAGGACAATTAACAATATAATAACAATCAAGGAAGAAAGAATCTGAGAACATAGCAATAGAAGAAAAAATTACTCACCTTAGTAATGTTGTTTCTTCTAATGGAGTCTTGCTGTATTCTGACATAAGCAGTGATCACCAACCTTTGAACTGCCCGGAGAACAAGAGTTAACTTTCCATGCAGGGCATGGAATGCTGAGCTCGAGCTCGGTTGAAGCCCCTGTCTGCTGTTGTTTAAACTCTAACCGTCAGATCTTTACGAGCTATACTCACTAGGAGTTCTGTGTGAAAACTGTAAAACTCACACTAGCCAACTGGCAACTAAATTTGTTAAAAAGGGTTTTTGGTTTCAAAGCAAAGACTCAAGTCAGGAAACTCAAAAACAAAACACAACACACACCCAAAATAAAGGAGAGTGAGAAAGGCACCTCTAGGTGCCAACACTGCTCCAGCCCACCCACATCCCAAAACCAGGTTCTGAGAGGGGAGGCAGGGAAGGTCAGAATACAGCAAGACTCCATTAGAAGAAACAACATTACTAAGGTGAGAGTAATTTTTCTTCAAACAACATGAAGTCTTGCTATATTCTGACATGCAGACTACAGCAGTAGCTCCAAGGAGGAGGGACAGAACCTACTTTGGGAAAAGGCTCTGAAGTACTGTTGTGCAAACCGAGCATCACTCCTAGCCTGGATATCAGAGAGTAATGCTTGGTGAATCTATGAACTTTTTCCAGGTGGCTGCTTGACAGATTTCTAAGATAGGAATATCACTGGCAGAAGCCAGAGGAAGCCTATACCTCTAGTAGAGTGAGCCCTCAGGCCTGAGGGTGGGGTTCTACCCAATTTCTCAGCAGAATTGTATACAAGAGACAATCCACCTGGCAATAGATCTTTTAGTGGCAGGTTTGCCCTCACCGACCTCTCCATAAGTGAGGAACAACTGGAGGGACTCAAACCTGTGACCCTTGGTACGCTCTATGTAGTAGCTAAGGGCCCTTTTTATGTCCAAGCTGTGCAACCTCCTCTCTCCAGAAGAGGAATGGTCAGTGAAGAAAGCAGGAGAGACATAGACTGATTAAGGTGGAAATCTGAAACCACCTTAGGCAAAAAACTTCCTGTTAGTTCTTAGGACCACTTTATCTCTATGGAAAGAGATGAAATCAGGCTCCACTGACAGGGCTTGCAATTCACTGATGCGCCTGGCAGAGGTAATGGCTACAAAAACACAGTTTTCCAAGTCAAGTACTTAAGCTCTGCAGAGGACAAAGGCTCAAAGGGGGTTGCATAAGCTGAGCAATGCAAACATTAAGGTCCCAAGCAGGAGCAGGGTCCCTAAAGGGAGGATTGGTGTGCAGCAATCCCTTGAAGAATTTACAAAATACAGGATGGGCTGATAGAGGAGAGGGCTTGCCTACTGACAAAAAGGCAGAAACAGCTGCCAGATGTACCTTAAGTGTAGCTGGTCTAAGTCCCAAGCCATTGAGATGAACCATATAGTCTAGGACTGTAGGCAACCCAGCAGATTCTGGAGAAATATGCTTATCAGAGCACCAAATAGTGAACCTTTTCCATTTGGAGTTGTAAGTCTTTCTGGTGGAAGGCTTTCGGAAGCTTTAAGAATATCCAGAACACCTTGAGAGGTGCAGATCAGCAAACTCTAACTCTTAAAGAGCCAGGCCTTGAGATTGAGAGATTTGAGATTGGATACCAAATCCTTCCCTGAGAGGATGTCAACAGGTTGTAATTCCTGGGAAGAGACAGGGAAGGTGGACTGCTAAGGACAGCAACAGTGGGTACCAGGGCTGTCTGGCCCAGTCTGGGCGATCAGAATCACTTTGCATGGTTGAGACCTGATCTTGACTAGCACCTTGAACAGGAGAGGAAGGGAAAGCATGCACAGGAACTTCCTTCCCAATTCAGAACCAGAGCATCCAGAGGGTGAGCCCAAGACTGGGGTCTGAAACAAAAGAGAGGAAGTTGGCATTGTCTGGGGCTGCAAAAGATCTATCTGTGGAGTGCCCCATCTCGAGAAAATCACTTTCAAAATTAGGGATCTAGGGACCATTCGTGGTGGCCCTGAGATATCCTGTGGAGAGCATCTGCTAGGACATTGTCCTTCCTTGGGAGGTGAACTGCTATCAGAGAGGTTTGCAGGAATAAGGCCAGAGACCACAACTTCATTGCTTCCGTGCACAAGGCCGTAGACCGAGTGCCTCCTTCCTTGTTGATGTACCACATTGTGGTGGTATTGTCTGTTCAGATCTGGACCACCTTGTTCTGTATGGATTTGGAAAAACCTAGTGCCAGAAACACTGCTCTGAGTTCCAAAAGATTGATGTGAAGCAGAGGTTCTTGAGGTGACCACAGCCCTTGGGTGGTAAGATCCCAAGTGGGCTCCCAGCCCAAGAGGGAGGCGCCTGTGGTGAGGATTAGTGAATGAGACTGAGTGACAAAAGGAACTCCCTGTCTTAAATTGTCCTGATCCTGCCACCATTGCAAAGCCTGGATCAGGGTTCAGTCACTGGGACTAGTTTGGTAAGGAATCCTTTCTTTGGGACAAGAAGGCTCTTAAGTGGAACTGAATGTCCCTCATCTGGAATCTTGCCCTCTGGACCACTGCTGTAGAGGCTGCCATGTGGCCCAGGAGCTGCAAGAAGTGCCTTGCTGGTCGAGACACCTGAAGGGTGAAAGAAGAGGCCAGTTCTATAAGGGTCCTTGCCCTGTCCAGGAAGGAAGGCCTTTGTCTTATTGTATCCAGCTCTGCCCCATAAAGGTGAGGAGCTGTACTGGCTTGAGAACTGACTTTGGAAGATTTAGGAGGAATCCTAAGGAAGTGAGCAGTTGCTGAGGTATCTGAAGATGTGGCTTGACTTGGTCTGGAGACTGACCCACTATGAGCCAGTCGTCCAAGTATGGAAAGATGGAGATCTTTTTCTCCTTAGGAAAGTAACCACTACTGCCAGGCACTTTGTGAACACCCTTGGGGCTGATGTTAGCCAAAGGGCATTGCTCTAAATTGATAATGGCCTGACGGCAACTCGAACCTGAGGTACTTTCTGTGGGAGCACCTGATGGGAATGTGAAAATAGGCATCTTTGAGGTCCAGGGAGGCTAGCCAGTCCCCTGGCCTTAGAGTGGGCAGAATTATTCCCAGAGTCACCATTTTGAATTTTGGCTTTAAAGGTGCTTGTTTAGATATCTCAGATCCAGGATGGGCGCCATTCTCCTGTCTTTTGGGGGTTAGGAAGTACCTGGAATACAATCTTTGCCCCTGTGTAGGGTAGGAACCCTTTCGATGGCTCTGAGAGCCAAGAGGAAGAAACCTCTGCCTCTAGGGCAAGGGTCTCTGATGGATTTGCAGGTAGAAAGGATGTGGTTCTCATCTTGGGAAATTTTTGAAGCTGAGAACCAGTCCCTAGCTTACTACTTCTAGGACCCACTTGTCCGATGTTAAAGACTTCCAGTCCTGGACAAAGTAAGCCAGCCTGCCCCCTACAGGTATTGGAGAATCGGCCGGCAGACCCATCAGGGTGTCTGCTTGGCAGGGGCTTTAGGCTGAGGGGTGGAAGCAGGCCTGCTCATACCCCTTCTGCCTCTCCCTCTAAAGAACCCCTCTGAGCAAAAGCAGAAGAGGAGGCCTGGGCTTGGTAAAAGGCCTTGAAAGGGCCTGCCCCTGCCCCTGGAATGCTGCCTCTGAGGAGTGGCTTGCCTTCTTTGGCCTGCGACTCCTGTAGGTGGTCCTGTACTCGTCCATCTTCTTCATGTAGTTCTCTGTCTGCTCCCCAAACAGAGAATTACCAATGACAGGAAAATCCATGGCCCTAGCCTGGGTATCCTGTGATAGGCTAGTACATCAGAGCCAAGCCATCCTCCGGGCCACAGATGTAGCCATGACTCTAGATGAAACATCATTGGAGTCCAGCAGCATGAAATTGCACCTGGATGCCTCAATCCCATCTGCAGCCACCCGCTCCAGCTCCTGGCAAGCTGGTCAGGGGCCTGCTTAGCTACAGCCAGCACAGTGTCCACCTGGACTTGGTATCTAGCTGTGTCGGCCATATAGTTAGCCTGCCTGGGTCCCAAAGATGCTGCCATGTACTGTTTCTTTGCCATGGCATCAATCCTCCTGAGTCCTTATCTGGGGGTGTGAAGCCAATGGAAAATTTGCCTTATCACAGGCAGCAGCCTGCACTACCCCAACATGGCTGCATTGCTGAGAAAGGAACTCCGTGTCCGAGCCTGAAAGGGTATACCTCTTGTCCATTCTTCTGTCCACAGGAGGTATGGAATTGGGAGTTTTAGAATTTTAAATGTCTGTTTCCCAAAAGATTTATGGAGGGAATAGACAATCTCCTGAGACTCTGGGATGTCCATCATCTCAACAAAATCAGGCTCCTCCTGATCCTCTACTGCTTCTTCCATAGGAAGCTGGAGGTTTCAGCCACTTTCTTGTAAAACATAAAGTGGGAAGGGGACTCAGAAAGCCTGGGAGGAGAAACACCTGAAGGTCTGTCTGAGGAGATGTCCAGGTCAATAGGCACATCCAGACTTTCATAATCACCATCATCATCATTATCTTCATACTCTCCCTCCTCCTCCTCCGGTTCATAAAATTCTTCTAAACTATAATCTGGAACCAGGGGAACGAATGAACGAGCCCCTGACAGATGGTGCGGTTCGGCCGGAACAGATTAGCGACTGAACTATCCTTATCGCTTTGGCTATTTCATCAGCGGTCGGAGATAGAACTTGTGGATCCGAACCAGATGATTTTCCCTTTTCCTCTTAACTGCAACCGACTCCTCAGAATCGGTTCTCCTTTGCCAAAAGAAGTTTCGCCCTGGTCAGAGGGCACTCATTCTGTGGTTGGTGGAACCGAACCAGGCTGGCCATCCGGTCAGCGGACATCTCGCCTCCCTTTCCTCAGTCTACCTAATCTCTTATCCAGGGTAGCTTTGGGAAAACATTTACAAATTTGGCAGTCTGAATTGAGGTGATCAAACCCCAGACAATAAACACAGGTGGTGTGGGGATCAGCCTTAGCAAAGGTTTCCCCACACACACTACATTGTTGAAACCCAGTGGGCGGTTTTTTCCTGGTTTCTCCAGACATAGCCAATCCTAACCACAACTTACCCTTTTTTCGCAATCCTCCAGGCAAGACACCCCTATCGGTTCCTGACTGTGTTATCGGTCTTGGAAAAAACGAATCAAATCCATTTTTAGAACCGATACGGACCGGTTACCACACTCTAATAAATACAGAAGTTTTTAACATTAAACCTGATCGGTTCAAACCGAACCGATCCAATGTTTACAAGTTCCAAACAGAAACTAATGCAAAACCTATCTAGTACTCATGATACCACAGACAGAGACTTAAACCGACAGGTTCAGTAGCAGAAATTGGCCTAAACTGAGCGAAAAAATGACACTTTGACCGACTTTTTGAACTGAACGAAGGATAAATCTCCGAGGCGACTGTTCAGTGAGGAGGAGTAAAGAATCTGATGGTTGAGTTTAAACAACAGCAGATAGAGGCTTCAACCGAGCTCGAGCTCAGCGTTCCATGCCCTGCATGGAAAGTTAACTCTTTGTTCTCCAGGGCAGTTCAAAGGTTGGTGATCACTGCATATGTCAGAATACAGCAAGACTTCATGTTGTTTGAACCACCACATAACAGCTGCATAAATATTTACATGTAGACCCTGACACTGAGCAAGGGTAAATATGGAAGGATACATGATAGTTAAGGGTGAGTTATCTAAAAGATGGCAACACTCACCATGCGAACATTAATATGACAAGCCAGGGTGGTATACTGAGAAGGTTAGGAAGGGGTAGGGGAGGAAAGGATAGTAAGCGGTCAGCAATAAGTAATTACCCTTGAATGGTACAAGTTGAAGCAAAAGGACAGAGAAGGCAGAATGGTAATGGGACCATAATGGCAGAATTCTGATACATGGTATGAGGCTAGCTCCGGGAGGACACCAATAACTGGAGAAATGGCAGATGTCAATGGAAACAGTTACAGGCTTCCTTGAAGGAGCGATTGTAACTTGATTCGAATGCTGCTAGACTGATAGGGCGGAATAGTTTTAGAGTTTCTTGCAACTTATTCCACAGCAGTGGTAACATACAGCTTACGCAGACCGCCAAACTGTGATTTGCACAGCCTTTAAAGGTGGAAGTCATCCAATAGTCTATTTAAAGCTTCATCTGTCAGATACAGTATATATATATATATATATATATATATATATATATCATACAGTCATTTTAAAGGTGCACAGTTATCTTAGAAGCTTAACAAACTGAGAGAGAACAAGCCTGTTCATAAGCTGAATAATATACTAAACAGATTCTTATGCAGGTTTTTATTTAGTGATCTATATACTGTATTTATTTTGAAAGTTTAACTTTTACAAAATATTTGTTCACGCTTTGATGTGTGAAAATAGGAATTTAAAATACTGCCAGCCTGGTGGTACTGAGTGTTGAGGCACTGGACGCCATACCGCCATGCCAGCGACCCAGAATGGGCGTGGGTTGATGGGGGTCGGCAGGGGGTGGAAAGTGGGATTGAGCAATCGCAGGGCAGCTCTCTCCCAGGGAGGATCTGGAGTTTTCCTGCCCTTGACTGTCACCGGTGGAGGACATATGGCAGTTCAGGCTATGGGGGCTTGGTGAATGCCAGGGGAGGGATGAAAGAGGCTGAGCCGGGCGCCATGGAGTGCGTGCGCCCACATGCACGCACTGCCATGTGCTGGGGCCTCTAGGTGTAAGGGGAGCAAAACAGTAAAACTACTATGTATGCCTGTTACCAAATAGGTGGGTGGCGGGAAGAGGATCAAAAGATATATATATATATATATATATATGTATATGTATAGATATATATAGCTCTATATGTATTGAGACCATTGAAAAATACAGAACCTAAAAGGACTAATAAAAAGGTTCTGTATTACTATGAATATGATAGATGCAACAAGTGGTAATGAAATTATTAGATTCTGCAGGCCTGCATTTAGGCATACAGAGTTGAGAGGTAATAAACAAGCATTTGTCAATGCTGAATGTTGCTTGCTTGTATGTGCTGTTTAGGTATTTGAAGTGATAGTTCCATGCCTTCCTCCCAAGACATCCACTGTGTCTTTCCGCTCAGTATTCACAGAAGAGTGGGAGGGCAAGGCACAGCAGTACAGCAGTTGCCAGGGGGTGAAGAGGTGGACAATAGTCCATTCAAAGGCAAAAAGTCCTGCAGGAGCTCACTAAATTGAAGGTGGACAAAGCAATGGAACCAGATGGCATACACCCAAGGATATTAAGAGAACTGGAAGGGAGATAGCAGTACCTCTGGCAGCCATGTTCACTTAGTCATTCAACACGAGTGAATTGGAGGAGGGCACATGTGGTCCCTGTACACAAGTCCGGCAGCAGGGAAGAGGCAGGAACAATAGGCCATTCAGCCTCACATTAGTAGGGAAAGATCATGGCGACATTGCTTAAAGAAAGGATAGTGGGGCATCTAGAAGCCATCGGAGCCCAGGACCGTAGACAACATGGATTCACAGTGGGGACATCATGTCAGACAAATCTGGTTGATTTCTTTGACTGGGTGACAAAGGAAGTGAATCAGGGTGGGCAGTGGACAACGCTTACCTTGATTTCAGCAAAGCCTTGACACCATCCCATATAGGAGGCTGATAAACTAGCTGGGTAGGCTGGACATGGGGAAAGGGTGGTAAACTGGGTTAGAAACTGGCTAACAGACAGGAGGCAGAGAGAGTGGTGGTAAATGGTGTGCAGTCTAGGGAGAGGGGGTCACCAGTGGAGGGCTGCAGGGATCGGTCCTGGGGCCAGTCCTGTTCAATGTCTTCATTAGTAACATTGCAGAATGTCTGAAGGAATTTTTCACCAAATTTCAACATAGCCATTTTAAGACCTCTGCTCATGAACAGTGTCACTGTGGATTTTTTAATCTGTCACAACATTGACTGGGCACACCTAATGTGCCGCATATGCGCCACATGTAAGGAAACACATTTTAGGGCGATATGTAAAAATGACAGCTGTACTGCTCATAAGGAGGTGTGGTAAAATGGCAATGTTGAAAATCTGGAGTGCAAATATTAAAATTTATGAACTCACGAAACGCAGAGGGAACCAGCGCAACGATGCTCGGAAATAGTCATTTTTAGGAATTTTTTCACCAAAATTTGAAACTAGCGATTTTAGACCACTGCTCATGAACGCTGTCACTGTGATTTTCTTAATGTGTCCCATACGGTGATTGCGCACGCCAACTGCGCCATTATTGCCAATGGAAAACATGTTTTGGGCAAGATGTGAAAATGACAGCTGTACTGCTCATAAGGAGGTGTGGTAAAATGGCATTGTTGGAAAATCTGGAGGAAAATATTAAAATTCACAAACTTACGCAGCATGCGTAGGAACCGCGCATCCACACCGTAAACAGTTTATTTTGTGGGATTTTTTCACTGAATTTGTAACATAGGCTTTTTGAGAGCCCACCTTATGAAGACTGGCACTGTCGTTGCTAATCAGTCCCAAAAGGTGATTTTGCAGAGTGACCGCGAAATCACCCCTTCGGCCCGACTAACGCCATGACAGTGACAGAATTCATGAGGAGGGGTCCCAAACCCCATGTTGAAAATTTGTGCAAAATTCCAAAAATGCCTGAGATATGCAGCAAAGTTGAAAAACCCTATCTATCCCATTATACAGCTTACCGGCATTTCCTCAGTTCGCGGTCGGCTTTGAAGAGTGCAGACATGTTCCCGGTCCACTGGAAGATCGCTGCATCAAGGTCCGGAGGTAAGTATGGGGTGAGGGGGTGTGGAGAGGCAGGGTGCGCAGTGGGTGGGTCGGGTTGTCGGAGGGGCAAGGAGAAGCGCCGAGGGACAGTTTTGTATTTACAGGTTTTTTTTTGAATAAGACAACGAGGATGTTTGCCACACTGGGGTGGGCCCCAGTGTGGCATCTGGATGCTTTGGGGGGCGGAGCCGACAGGATTGGGCACCCCCGGCCAGCCATAACACATTTTGCCACGCTGGGTGAGCTCCCAGCATGGCACCTGGATGCTTTGGGGGCATGAAGCCAACCGGGATTGGGCACCTGTCTGCCATAAGAAATTTTGCCACATTGGGGTGTGCTCCCAGCGTGGCACCTGGAAGCTGTGGGCAATGGAGCCGACGGGAATTGGGCACCCCGTCGGCCACAAGGCAGCGTGCATGGGGGAGGGAAGCATGAGCACAGTATGCGGGCAAGGCATGTGTATGTAGGAGGGAGAGCTCAAGCATCGAAGCGGAGCTCTCCTTTCAACTGTATGACCACTGCATTTTCAACTGCTGTCATAGACAGCTGCAGCAGTGATTGGGGAACTGGGGCCCGCCTGCAAACACAGTGACTGAATTGGAAGACGGTGCCACACCTCCGAAAACCTGGATGATGGCACTATGTTTTTGCACATGCGCAAGCAACATAAAAGTAGCCAGAATTATAGTAAACACTAAAATGATCTCATCCTCAAATCACAAATCATAACCAGTCATTAAAATCTCTTAATGGATATGATTAAAGCCTTAGAAAACCAGAAGAAAAAATTACCTCCTTAGGAATCTTGTTTCTTCCAAGGTATTATTCTTCTATATTCATAACTCTCTGCAGCCAGCCTCCTAAGCAGAGCTGCCCGAGAAAATGGAACTATATGCAAATGATAGAACTATCAGTGGCTCATGCCATATATTTAAACTGCTGCCCTTATCAGCTGCAATGTTCCATCAACGTCTAGGGACACTGGTTTACCGAGATTGAGAAAGGGCATATTCCGTTTTGCACATTGTAAAAACTGTATTGTCACCGTGTCTGTTAAGCCTAAATCCGGTTTTACGGTGTTTGGTTTTGTGTACTTTATTTAACAATTTTAACTCTGTTAACATGCATTTTAGCAATTTTGACCTCCACTATTACACATCATTCCATCCTTGTACCAATTTAAAGTTATTTTAGGTACAAGATGTGATGGCAGCAGCAACACTACAGCTCCCATCCCTAAGGTGTGATGGAAGCAGCATTATGACCCCATCCTCAGGTGCGATGGCAGCACCAACAGCACTATGGCCCCCATCCCTCTGGTGTGATGGCAGCAACAACAGCACTATGACCTCCCTCCTCAGGTGTGACAGAAACAGCAGCACTGTGGCCCTCATCCCTAGGTGTGATGGCAGCAGTACCACTCACCATTCCTCAGGTGTGACAGAAGTGGCAGCACTGTGGCCCCTATCCCTTAGGTGTGATGGCAGCAGTACTACAGTCCCAATCCATCAGTGGTGATGGCAGAAGCACTACAGCCCCCACCCCTTTGGTGTAATGGCAGTAGCAACAATGCAGCCCATCCCTCTGGGATGATGGCAGTAGTGACAGCACTATGATCCCCTTCTTCAGCACCCACACCCGACACGCACAGGTTACAAATGACTAGGTCTCTTTGCTTGTAGAACTCAGATGTGAATTAATCGGAACCATCACCGCTAAGGGGACTACCTTTTTTTTTCTATCTATAATTTAACTGCCTGAATTGGATTTCTGCCTGTGACACCGCTTGACCAGGTTAGGGAACAGACTTGGGTGTTGGAGGCCAGCTGGTGGGTGAAGGTGTGTGTGTCCAGTGGACTACTCACCTTCTCCTGGGAGGGAGGGTGGGTTCATAGCTCAGTATTTGCTGGCCCCTGATGGAAGCCAGAGGCATGACAACATGTCAGCCCTCACTGCAGGAGGGAGCGTGATGGGCGCGGCTTGTGTCTTGACATCATGTGGCCTGTCACACTCCCAAGAAAATGGGAAAACACCTGCTGACCAACCGAAGGACAGCTGTTGGTCCTTCCATAAGCCGGAAGCCCAGACATGTGTCTGTTCTGACCTCTGCCATGCCCAGGATACACAGGAAGCTCTTTAGGGCAATTCTTCTCCCTGGTAGCCTCCACAGGGGTAGAGGCCCACTCAATGAAGGGTTACTTTGGGTTACCTGGTAGCACAACAGTAAGGGCAGTGGATGGTGGTCAGGACTCAGCAGTAGTGGTAGGGGCCTTGGCAGGCCTGAAGGAGTGAATGGCCAGGGGTAGGAGGAGCAAAAAAACCTGCTTGAATTTGCTTCTTTGAAATACAGTGTATTCACCTAAAAATCCATAAGTGATTAGTGGAGGACGCTCAATGGATTTATGCATCTCCCAGACATGTGGATGCTTTTTTTTTACTTAGTGTCCATGAAAAGGGTGTCTCCCAGTTTTCATGTCTTGTTCAGATGTGAATTGAGCACCACTCTGCCCACCAGCATCATACAGCCCCTGGGGTCTTACCTTCTGTACATCATTGACTGTGCTTTCAAAATCCACTGGCCAAACATAAGAACACTTAAATACTTAACATTTGCTTTTGTTGAAGCAGTCTATCAGAAAACTTGTTGTCACAGAGACTGAAACAGCAGGTGGGAGAAAAGGTGCAAATTATTCCAGTTCACCTAAATGGGGTGCTAACTTGTGAAAATATTTTCATAAGTAGTAAGGCAGTTTCTTCTTTGTGAACATACTTTCATTCAGACTAGTTTTCATTCAAACAACTGAGGATTTTGGATGGCCCTACTGATTATAAACTTGAATAAGTTAGTTGGTAACAGTGATTCTCGTTTAGCAATCTACAACCTAGATGCTTATATGCAAAGAAAAAAAAAAAAAAACTGACTAAAATCTAAAACAAGCTTATAAAAACACATAAAATGTACCTGAACATTTATCTTTACCTATACAAAATCATTGCAGCCCACGTAAAACTCAGGTAAATTGCATGGTACTCTGACAACTATTCTATGATGTAGTAAACATATATTGGTATTTTTTTTATATTCTTTGTAAAGCAGGCAAGGCCCACTAGGCAGAACTGTCTGTTTTCAGGAGTGACCTAGAAGCACTGGGGAGGTTAAGTTACTTGCTTGAGTCCGTCACAGATGTAGTGGAGGTTGTGGGATTCAAACCCAGGTCTGCTGGATGTACCCAGTTCATTCACTGTTTGTTACTCTAACCACTAGGCATGGGTGGTTAAACTGAATGGCTGATTACAACAAAGCAGTGCAGGTGATTTCCTTACTGACTCTATATGCAGCAAAGCAGAAAGAATGCAAACCACAGCATCATTCATTTTAAGATGCTGAAGCCTGGGCCGCCCACTGGCGCTGCGGTAGCACTATTGTTGCAAATGCCAGTGACCCAGGTCAGAAGCAAATCGAAAGTTGCTGGAGGTCTGGCTAGGGAGTAGGATCGAGCACTTTGGGACTGCCTCCTACTCCTCCAGGGCGGGTGGGCTGCAGATCCTGTTGTTTACCACCACCTGTGTGACCACAGGTGGTGATGCAATGGTGCTGCAGAGTGATCAGGAGGAGGACGCTAGCCAGGATCTGTAGCAGTGGCATGTTTCTATGTGACCTACCTCCTTGGATCTCCTGTAGTGCTGGTGCCCTCAGGGACAAAGGCCAGAAAACCAGGAACAAGCACCCACATTAGCCACTGGCAGAAGGACCCAGGTGCCCCAGACCTCATAACCAGGCTCCAGAGGGACCCACTGAGCTGCCCGACACACACTAAGGGAGTGTGGAGGGTGACCTGGGTCCCTCCTTCCCACCTGGGGTACAATCCAGGCAGGATAGGGGCAGAACCACAGGAGCTCCTGAGCATTAGCAGGGGTGAAGCTAAGGGATAGCCAGCCTAGGGATCTCTGAAAAGTGGAGACTGATGCTGTGAGAAGGGACATAGAAAGAGAAAATAAAAAAAATTTTAAAAGATGCTGAAATCTTAGAGAATCTGTGCAGTGACATGCAATTTCAGTAGAGCACACGGTACAAGAATTCAAAATCTGCAAACCAAGCAGGATTCCGTTATTGTTACTGGTGTTACCTGTAAAAATGGAAAACCAGGGTCCCTGATCAACGATCAGATTTCTAAGGAGTCTACAAGGCAACCTATACTTAAGACTACCTAATATACTTATCTAATGTAACACAACTAGTCTGTCCATGACAGTATGAAACACCCTGAATATTATTGTAATACTATACCCCTGAATGCCAAAATCACCTGGAAAAAGAAGGAATTAACTATTTCCCACTAGGTCTAAAACTATGCATGCCAGTGTTAGGGACTTTATATTAAAATACTCGGTCAGGAGTGCAGAGGCTTTGGTTCTGGAAGGAGAGGCAGGGTGGAGATTTATGAATATGAAGAATACCTTGGAAGGAAACAATGTTCCTAAGGTGAGTATTTTTCTTCTAGCCCCAGATATTCTTCTATATGCCTAACTCTCTGCAGACTTCAAAATAGTACCTTTGGAGGTGGGCAAAGAACCTACTTAGGAAAGAGGCTCTGCAGGACTGCTGTGACAAATCTGGCATCACTTCTGGACTGTATGTCCAAATTGTAGTGTTTAGTAAATGTGTGTACTGTCCTCCAGGTAGCTGCTTTACAGATTTCCACTAATGGAATATCTCTGGATGCTGCTATGGTAGCAGCTGTGCCCCTAGTTGAATGAGCTCTCAGACCGCTGGGGTTCCTTGCCAACTTTCGAATAGCAAAACTGAATGCATTGGACTATCCAGCAAGAGTCTGACCTCTTAGAAGCTGGAGTGCCTTTACCTACATCCCCATAGGTAAGAAATAGCTGTCGCTTGTCATGTCTATGATCCTGGTCATATAGTAACTAATGACCTTTGACATCAGACTATGGAGCCTGCGCTCCCTGAACTAAGTATGTTCAGTGAAGAAAACTGGCAATGTAATGGATTGGTTTAAGTGAAAATCAGAAACCACCCTGGGGAGAAATGTCCTATTTGTTCTCAGCACCATTTTATCATTATGGAAGGAACGGTAGTCCTTCTCAACACACAAAGGGTTATAGTTCACTGATTCTTCTAGCTGGTAACTGCAACCAGAATACAGTTTTCCAGGTAACATATTTCAAATGTGCAGAAGACATAGGGCCAGATTTTCAAAGTGTAGCGTGGGGGCAAATCCGTTGCGCTGGACTAGCTTCTGAATTTGCCCCACTGCCATATTTAAAAGGACATTTAGCGCCAATACTAGGTGTTAGTGCCGATGCTAAACTATAATGTATGCAAGTGAAAGACTGAGGGAGGGGCCTTGAATGCCGGCGCACCGCATATTCAAAGGTATAGCGCCACGCTACAAGCATTAGCGCAACTCAGCGCAGCACTGAATACCACCGAGAAAAGGCCGCTGTAATATGCCGGCAACAAGGTGGCGACAGTGCCCCCAGCATGTATCCGACCCCTTTAAAATATGTATACATATTCCCTGGTAGTCTAGTGGTCCCCCACCCCAATGCATGTATCCCGACCTCCGCTCACATATAAAATTAAATATTTCCCTAGTAGTCTAGTGGTCCCCCACCCCCACGCACATATCCAGACCCGTTCACATATAAAGATCAACAATTTCCCTGGTAACCTAGTATGGTCCCCCCCACCCCTGAATGTATCCTGACCCCATTCCACATATTAAAATTAAATATTTCCCTGGTAGTCTAGTGGTCCCCACCCCTATGCACGTATCCGACCCTTTGCACATCTCTATCAAACCCTTTCATTCCCTGGTAGTCTAGCAGCCCCCACCTGCAGTAACACCCGCTCATGCCAAAACAGTCCGAGAACAGAGCCGGCGATTGGCTCAGCCTCCTCTTACCACCATGGCCGCCGCCACGACTGAGGTAGGAAGCCAAGGATAATGTTCATTTTATATGTGAACAGGGGTCGTGGATATGCGTGGGGGTGGGGGGGACCACTAGATTACCAGGAAAATGTTCATTTTATATGAACAGGGCTCGGATACGTGCGGGGTGGGGGGACTAGACTACCAGGGAAAATGTTCATTTTATATGTGAACGGGGTCAGGATATGTTCGTGGGGTGGGGGGGATCACTAGACTACCAGAGAAAAGTTATTGATTTCATTTTCAACAGGGGTTGGGAGCCATGCTTGGGGGACCACTGGAACAAGAGGGGTTTCAGTGTGTTTTGAGGCTACCGGGGTCGAGGATCATGCTGGCCTGGCTGACACTAGCCTATCAGGGTGTCACAGGCATATACTGGAACAGGGACCATGACAGCAGAAAAGGACTGCCTGGCCCAACCAGTCTGCCCTGTTCTCTATCTACTGGATATGCTGCATATCCTAGTGACCCTACAGCCTATGGCCTCCACCCTCACCAGGTTTGCCTTATGCCTGTCCCATGCATTGTGTTCCCCACTGTGTTTCACCCACTACTGCAGTGGGGTACCTATATTGTTGGGGTAGGCAGCTTCCAAGTCATGTATGGCCATGGTCAGTGTGTCTGTTTAGCTATCGATCTGTATATATATGTATGTATGTATGTGTATATATACATATATATGCACATACATATATACAGGTCCTGCTTGCACAGCTGCATGGTGTGTTGTATGCACTGATGTGCCTGCCAGCACACAGTTCCTGCTGCTTCCAGCTTGCACTTCCATTCTGACCAAAAGGGATGCTGTGGGCATGTCTTGGCCTCAAGCATCCAGCCTGTACTTCCATTCCGACCAAAGGTGGAGCTGTGTGCACCATGCAGTAGCACCGGGCAAACTGCATGGTACTGTATGCTAAGCAGCACATAATGAGATGCAAATGTGCCTGTTTGCCCACGGATTACCCTAAGTAGGCTCACTTACATGGGAGCTTTGATATAGCTCCGTTTACCCCAGGCTAACCAGTTTGCACTGGCTAATGTTAGCACTGTGCAACCAAGCAGCCCTGGCAAACCTCACTCAGCACTGCACACTAAGCACAGTTCTGCAGTGTGTGGCTTACACTGTTGTTTGCAGCCATACCTTTCAACTATCCCTGATTTTCAGGGACATCCTGATTTTACCTCAAACCTTTACTCTGTCCCTCCTACAAATTGTGTTTCCATGACCACACAGTAGGGATTGTAAGCATAACATAATGTCAGACATTAATGTTACAGATGTGCTCTTCCTTAGAAAATGCATTTACACTACACCACTTATTCTACCAGCTTCCTAGTGGATATCCCAATTGTTAAGGTGTGTCCCTGATTTTAAACCTTTCTCCCTGATTTTTTTAAGTCTTGTCCCTGATTTATGAGGCAGGAGGTTGAGAGGTGTGTTTGCAGTAGATGTGAGACAGCCCTGTGCAATCCACACAATGTTCTCCACCTGCAACACTGGCTTGCTACAGAGTCTAATGAGCTGCAGTTGCAGTTTGCACGTCCCTGTTGCTATATTCAGTGCTGTCCTTTTCCCGGACCCTGGCTATTTTTGCCTGCACTCCAGACCAGCTTGCCTGGCTTCGCAAACTGCTATATTCAGCAGGATTAGCACCTGGCTATTTTTTGATATAGCTTGCTTTGTGCTCCGGGCTATATTTCCTGCCGGCAGTGCTAATTTAGCCCTGGGGCAAAGTTTGAATATCTGGCCCATAGGCTCAAAAGGAAGTTTCATGAGCTGAGCAATGCATATGTTCAGGTCCCATACTGGAACTGGTTCCTAATAGGTGGGTGCAAGTGGCACAGACCTTAAAGAATTTCTTGAAAATGGGATTGGATGCCATGGAGATACCTCTCCAGCAGAAATGTAGGCAGAAATTGATGCCAGATGCACCTTCAGGGATGTATATTTCAATCCCAGAGTGGAGGTATGTGAGGTAATCCAGGACAGCTGGGATCTCCACTAGAGTAGGAGAAATCTCCATGGAACTATACAAATAGAAAACCTTTTCCATTTTTTTCTTTTTAACTTATATTTTATTGAGTTTATGTAAACAAAATTACACAGTAGATTTATCAGGCAGGTATCCTTATCTAGTACACTCACTTATTTAGTAAGTTACACAATGTTACAGTAACTAAAGGTTAAAGACCATTTGATCTTGTTACCACACTTGGGGCTTATAAATTTTATCCAAACATTATGAATTTCAAAAATGCTTAAAATAACAGACTAAATTGACTGTTCTACAACAATAATAGTCTGGGTTTAAGTCCCAAAGTAACAATGTCAGCCATGAGCTGGGACTGAATAAAGGTCCAATGAAAATGTGCACCTTCTCAAAGGGTTAATATCCCAGCTCCATTACATCAGTTGTGTAATCCATCGTTTTGAACCTCCTGCACAGAGAGAACAGTTCACAGTACCTATTCCATTTAGAAAATGTTTTAAGCTACTAGAGTATGTTAGACAGTTTAACTGAAGGAAATTAGTTTAAATTTAATACACCTGAACTTCACAGAGAACATTTTCCTCTTGGTTAGACTCAGCCGATATGAGGTAGATACTCCCTCCACCTCAAACCTGAGATATTCCTCAGTAAAGAACTCTAGGGAAAGGATAATAGAGAACAGAAGTAGAAGGAGAAGAGGGGAGTAGAGAAACAATCACATTGGCTTTTGCACATTCAGACACAAGAACTTGTTCTAAGGCACCATTTTGTTAAAATATACCCTAGTACCTAAAAACTTTAAACCTATAACTTTTCCAACAATTTAACGTTTCTAAAGGTACCCAAGTATCGAGTTGACTGATATTCCTTCCCATTTGCCCAAGCAAAACCCCACATGTAATATTATTTCTCCAAAACCCCTTAAATTTACAGTGTCCCAACTATTAAGAACAGAGTTCAGGTTTCTTGTACATCTTCTGAATTAGAAGAGTTGCCACGAGCCATAAATTGTTTTTCAGTCTTCTCCAGTAATTTAGCAGTGCAGCTGCATCTGAAAATTGGTAAACCTTACCTCCATAGCGGACATGCAGGCTTGCAGGCATTAACAGGACATGATGTACCCCCAATGTGCAGAGTCGCACCGGATCCCATCAAACTTTTCTCGCATTTGTGTGGCATAGCTAAGGTCTGAGGAATAAATTAACTCTGCTGTCCCACCACACCAAGGGGTCGAGATTTTGATTTTGTAAAATTAAGTCCGCTCCCGCTGTTTGTAACTCCAGTATCAGTGTACGAAGGGCAAAATCTCTTTGTAGTAGTTTTAAGTCTCCCACCATGGATGTTATACAATATGATTTAAGGATAGTACAGGCCTCGTCCAACTGAAGTAAGTCCATCAGCCTTTCTTTAGGAAATCATTGGGGTTCTCGCCTGTCCCTCTGGCAATCCCAGCACCCTGATGTGTCGATCGTACATGCATTCTCAACATTTTCCAGGCACTGCTGGAGCAAAGAATTTTCCTTGGTGAGGCCAGATATCACAGTAAGGCTTTATCTGCTACTTTCTGCCGCACACTTTGACTCTCTGCAGCAGATCCACTTGGTGTTTAATTGTTTTAATTCAGATTTGAAGTCCTCCAGTTTATGGTCTAAGCCTTGAATATCTTTCAGCAAAGCTCGTTGATACGCTGGGATCCTCCTGATCCCTAGACTGGATGGGCCTTCTTTGCCTTTCTCCTTTGGGTCTTTAGAGCAGGCTCCCTCCACATTCGCTTTTCGCTTTATTGCCGCAGACTATTTTAAAGTTCTTCTGTCTGCACCGGGCCAAAATTCACCAACTTGTTGCTTATGAGATGCTCTTTCCGTTGGACCCAAAATATCAACGATTAGTAGCCACTAAAATACATTTTTTATCTTTAACTGTTCAGTTCTATGGAGCTGTACAGGAAGGCTGTTCACATCTCGGCTGCTGGCCACGCCAATGATGCATAGTATTTCTTAGTTGAAGGTTTCTATATCCTTTCAGGATATCCAGAATGCTTTGGGAAATATTTAATTTAGCATATTCTAAGTCCTCAAGAGCCATGCCTTCAGTCTGAGAGACCTGAGATTCAGATACAAGAACTTGCCCTGGTGGGAGGTCAACAGGTTGTGCCTCCTGGGTAAGTGTATTGGTTTGGCTACAGACATGGAAAATAGTAAACGGTACTATGGCAGCCTGACCCAGTCTGGTGCTATCAGGATCATTGATGCAGTTTGTAACCTGAGTTTGATCAGGAAGCTGAACACGAGAGGAAAGTGAGGAAAAAGCATGCATCGTTTTCCTGACCAGTTCAGAGCAAGATCATGCAATGGGATTGTTCCTTGGCTGGTGGTCTGCAACAAAAGAGGGGCAGAAGGTGATTCTCTTGGGATGCACAGAGATCCACCTCTGGTGTGCCACATCTCCTGAACACTGAGTCCAGCACTTGCTTGTTGATGGACCACTCGTGATGCACCTGATTGATTCTGCTCAGGGCATCTGCCAGGGTGTTGTCCTTTCCTGATATGTGAATGGCCGATAATGAGGCCTTTAGTTAATAAACCAGACTCCAGACTTTCATAGCCTCTGTGCATAGGGTGTCTGCCTTTGTTCCCCTTGCTTGTTTATATAGTACATTGTGGTGTTGTCTGTCCTGACTTGCATCACTTTCCTTGTACCAGATGAGTGAATGTTTTCAAGGCCAGAAAACACCCTTAGCTCCAGCAAATTTACATGCAGGAGTGACTCTGTGATGGACCAGGTTCCATGGTGGTGGGATTCCTAAATGAGCACCCCACCCTAACAGAGAGGCATCAGTTGTAAGGATAGCTGATGGGGTTTCCCTTTGGAAGGTACCTTCCTGAGGTTGTCTGCTTCCTTCCGCCACTGGAGGGCCTGAAGCAAGGTTTTGTTACTGGAACTGGTTTTGTCAGTTTGTCTTTTCTCTGGCACCAGTGTGCTCTGAGATGAAACTGTACACCTCTCATTTGAAACCTGGCTCCCAAGACTGTGCCTGTTGCTGCGACCATATGTCCCAGAAGCTGCAGAAACTGTCTTGCTGGTCATGGCTCATTCAGCTTGAATGAGGCAGCTAACTGCAGAATGCTTTACACCCTGTCCTGAAGGAGGAAAGCTCCTTCCTGTACTGTGTTCAGTTCTGCTTCTATGAAGTGCAGGACTTGTACTGGAGTGAGAAAAGATTTTCCTGATTTACCAGGAATCCTAGAGAGTGTAACATGTTTAGTGTTACCTTTAGATGATCCTGTACCTGCTGTTGTGAACTTCCCACCACTAGCCAGTCGTCGAGATAAGGGAAGACTTTAAAGAGTTTTATTAGATTTTAGTAAGACAAATTACACCAGAAAGAGCACAAGGAAGAATACATATGACAACTTCAGAAAATTTCTCTTACATACATAACTGAGCTAATAGGACTGATGAATAAAATACAATACATTGTAAAGTGAGTATGTTAATAAAACTTCTATATATTAAAGTTTGATGAGTAACTATTTAATCCTGAAGTATCTAAGTAACTGAGAAAGGGCCCCATGATTTTTCAAACAAGTCTTTCTTATTCACAATCTGGTGTGCTAGTCCTTCATTATTGATCACTCCACTTATTCTGGATGCTCATTCCACATAGAAGGAGAGATGATGAGATTTCCATTGTGAGAGTAGAATCCTCTTGAGTGTTACATGAGCAGACCATATTACAGAATTCTGATGTCTATTTAAACTTCCATCACTATCTCTTGCTCCTAAAAAAAGGAATTTAGGATTGAAAGGATTGTTGTCTCAATGCACATTCACAAACTTTATGGACACGTACCCAGATATCTTTGTCATCAAGGCACAGGTCAGGAAGCATAGGAAAACCAGGAGCAGTTGCAGAATTCACCAAAATTATTTATTTACACTAGCAATATCATAAAATAAACTTGTTCATTATAATTATTTACAAAGAAGAAATACAAGTTTTATTTCAGTCTCTGTGTCCTTTGTTCTCCAAATCTTTCTTGAGTTGCAGCTTAGCTCTTTATATGTCTTTTCAACCCCCATCCTTAGCAAGCATCTTGTTTTGTAAATATTAGGCAGGGTTGCTAGAACACAGTGTGCTTGAGCTGAGAGGCCCCCTTTGCAGCTTTGCAAAAGCTTAAACATTTGCACTCAAGTAACCTCTGGAGTTTTCCATTAGATTTTACAATAATCTCAAAATGTAATTATATGTTTTTCAACATTAACACTATATATTTTCTAAACAAAAGAGATCCCATCAGTCACATTTCCATACAATGATTTGCACATATTTTTATATCAGCAGATATGCAAGTGGGGAAAACAGACAGCAAGAGAAAACTGAGAGACAGTGAAAGGCAAAGAACTACCGAGATTGTTGGGGTGATCAAATCCAAAGTCTCACAGGAAAATTGGGTTGCTAACCAGACAAGAAGAAGATAGAAAAGGAAAGATCCTTGCATTTTAAACACTTTCTCTAACAATTGGGACAGGGTCCTATTCCACCCTGTCACAATCTTTAATGGAGGAGCATGACCAGAGCATATCACACAGATCTGCATCCTCTGCCTGACAACTCCAGCACTTCCCATCTGCCTGAAGACCCATGGAAAATAATCTTTTAGGGAAGTAATAATAATAATGGAGAATTTTATATTGAATTGCCCTGGCTTGTACTTCCCTACTCCCTACTACTGTAACAGGCATTATTCCAAGCTGAGGCCCATTTAGTGGTAGTTATAGTCTCTCAATCAATCAATCAATCTTTATTTTATCAGGTGGAACACCATTGAGCAAGCTCATTTCCAAAAGGTGGGCCTGGTTGGTCATACAAATTGTCAAAGATAAATAATACATATACAGTACAGCACAGATGCTTCTATTATAGAGCAGCACAAATGTAACAACATATAATGTATACAATGCAATATCATAAGAAGGATAATCAAGCAGGATGTATAATATTCACACATGTAATGGCAGTAATGACCATGTAATTGCTATACCGTGGCAAACTGAAAAGCAGCAAAGGCAGAGGAAACCTAGGAAAGGGTGGAAAGTAGAAGAAAAGGACAGGATAGACAGAGAGACAGCAAATGAGGCAGAATAAGTTGATCACAGAGGGTCAGAACCAGGCAGGGCACATCAGGAGTAGCACTACAATGCTTGGAGAGGATCTTGCATAAAGATTTTACATTTCAGGACATTTATGGGGTTTGCTAACTTTAGAGTTTTTGAAGCTTCTTCCATAACTGGATAGCGCAAGCTAAGGGACGATTTGCCAAAATCTTCCCACTTCGATTGGCAGATGCAGTTAACTGAGAGGAGTAATGTATGTCATTAGGAGCTTGTAAGAGAGAGACTCACCTCTTTCCTCAATTTGCAATCTTAAGAACAGAATACCAATCTGTTCCTTTCTAAGTATTAAGTCTTCCCTAGAACAAAATCTGAAGGGCTTTCCTTAGTTGGAGGTAGAAGGCAGCGTGAAACCTTGGTAGTTTATATTGGGTCTAGAAGCTCAAAAAGAGTACTTCCCTTGGACAACAAGAATCTCGCAAGTTTGTATTCAAACAACATGAAGTCTTGCTGTATTCTGACTAATGCAGTTAGCTCCCCAGCCTTTAAACTGCCCCAGAGAACAAGGGTTAAACTTTCTATGCAGAGCATAGAATGCTGAGCTCAAGCTCGGTTGATGTCTCTGTCTGTTTCCTTTGAAATCTAGCCATCAGATTCTTTAATCCGCCTCATTGAACAGTCGCTCCAGAGATTTCTCCTGCAGCTCAGTTCGAAGTCGGTTGAAGTGTCTGTTTACCGTTAGTTTTAACTGAAAATTATTTTCCATAGTCGGTTCAGTCTCTGTCTGTGGTACTGTGAGTACTAGATAGGTTTTGTACTGTTTTTCTGTGTGGAACTTGTAAAAGTTGGATCGGTTCGGCTGAACTGATCAGTTGTTAAATCTTGCATCTTACTTAGTGTGTGGTTACGGTCCTTATCGGTTCTAAAAAACATGTTTGGTACGTTTTTTTCCAAGACCACGTGACACGGTTAGGAACCGATAAGGGAGTCTTGCCTGGCGGTTGCCAAAAGGGAAGTAGAGATTGGTTAGGTTGCCCATGTCTGAGAAACCCAAGAAAAACGGGCCCACTGGGTTTCAACACTGCAGTGAGTGTGAGGAGGTCTTTGCTAAGGCCGATCCCCACACCGCCTGTGTTTATAGTCTGTGGTTTGAACACCTCGATTCAGACTACCAAATTTGTAAAATGTTCCCAAATCTACCCTTGAGAAGAGATTAGGTAGACTGAGGGAAAAGGAGGCCGAGAAGTCTGCTGACCGGATGGCCAGCCTGGTTCCAGTTCCGACGAACCAGAAGGAGTGCCCTCTGACCAGGGTAATGATACTTCTTCGGGAAAAAGGAGAAGCTGATCCCGAGTTCGGTTCCCTACAAAAAACGCAAAGAAAATCATCCGGTTCAGATCCAGAAGCCATATTCCGACAGCGAGGAAATACCCAGAGCGGGATTAGGATTGTGGAATCGTCACTCAAGTTCTGACTATCCACACCTTTGGCAGGGGCTCGTTTCGCCGGTTCTCCGGTTCACAATTATACCCCTGAAGAATTTTATGAACCAGAGTTTGAGGAGGAGGGAGTTTGAGGATGACGATGGTGATGGTGAAAGTCTGGATGTGCCTGTTGAACCGGACATCTCCCCAGACAGACCTTCAGGTGTATCCCTCCTAGGCTTTCTGAGTCCCCTTCCCACTTTATGTTCTACAGAAAGGTAGCTGAGACCCTCCAGCTTCCTATGGAGGATCAAGAGGAGCCTGATTTTGTGGAAATGATGGACCTCCCAGAGTCCAGGAGACTGTCTATTCCCTTCACAAATCTTTTGGGAAGCAGAAACAAAAATCTTAAAGTCTCCTAATTCTATACCTCTTGTTGATAGAAGAATGGACAAGAGGTATACACTTCAGGCTCAGATATGGAGTTTTATATCAGCAATGCAGCCATGTTGGGGTTGTGCAGGCTGCTGCCTGTGATAAGGCAAACATTTCCTTGGCTTCACACCCCAGACAAAGACTCCAGGAAGATTGATGCCATGGCAAAAAACAGTACTTGGCATCTTCCTTGGGACTCAGGCAGGCGAATTATATAGCCTATACAGCCCAGTACCAGAAGTCCAGGTGGGACACTGTACTGGCACTGGCTAAACAGGCCTCCCCAGCCAGCCAAGAAGCTGGAGGAGGTGGCTGCAGATGGGATGAAGCATCAAAAGTTCAGTTTCATGCTGATGTGGACTCCAATGATGTGTCATCAAGAGTCATGGCTACATCTGTGGCTCTTCAGAGAATGGCTGGCTCAGATGTACTAGCCCCTCAGGATACCCAGGCTAAGGCCATGGATTTTCCTGTAGTTGGCAATTCTCTGTTTGGGGAGCAGACAGAGAATTACATGAAGAAAATGGATGAGTACAGGACCACTTACAGGAGTGCTCAGGCCAAAGAAAGGCAGGCAACTCCTCAAAGGCAGCAGTCTAGGGGCAGTGGCAGGCCTTTTCATAGGCCTTTTACCAAACACAGGCCTCTTCTCCTTTTCACAGAGGGGTTCTTCAGAGGAAGAGGCAGAAGGAGAATGAGCAGGGCTGCATCCACTCCTCAGCCTAAGGCCCCTACCAAGCAGACACCCTGGCCTGCCTGGGTTGACTCTCCTATACCAGTAGGGGGCAGGCTGACTTACTTCATCCAAGACTGGATGTCTATTACATCAGACAAGTGGGTCCTGGAAATAGTAAGCCAGGGACTGGTTCTCAGCTTCAAAAATTTCCAAAGATGAGAGCCAGATCTTTCCATCTGCAGGTCTCTCAGAAACCCCTTGCCCTAGAGGCAGAGGTTTCATCTTTGCTGGCTTTGAGAGCCATAGAGAGAGTGCCTACCTACACCGGGCAAAGGTCTGTACTCCAGGTACTTCCTTACCCCAAAAAGACAGGGAGTGGTGACCCATCCTAGATCTAAGATACCTAAACAAACATCTTTTAAAACCAAAGTTCAAGATGGTAACTCTGGAATAATCCTTCCCTCTCTAAGGCCAGGGATTGGCTAGCCTCCCTGGACCTCAAAGATGCCTATTTTCACATTCCCATCAGGTGCTCCCACAGAAAGTACCTCAGATTCGTGGTTGCCCTTAGGCCACTATCAGTTCAGAGCAATGCCCTTTGGCTAACTTCAGCCCCAAGGGTCTTCACAAAGTGCCTGACAGTAGTAGTTGCCTTTTAAGGAGGCAAAGATTTCCATTTTCCATACCTGGACGATTGACTAATAGTGGGCCAGTCTTCAGACCAAGTCAAGTCAGACCTGCAAGTGCTTATTTCTCTAGGATTTCTTCTCAACCTTCCCAAGTCAGTTCTCGAGCCTGTCCAGCTTCTTACCTTTATAGGGGCAGAGCTGGATACAGTCAAAGCAAGAGCCTTTCTTCCCCTAGAAAGGGCAAGGGTTCTTATCGAACTAGCCTCTTCCTTCAGCCTTCAAGTATCTTGACCAGCAAGGCATTTCCTCCAGCTCTTGGGCCACATGGCAGCTTCTATGGCAGTGGTCCAAAGGGCAAGATTCCAGATGAGGGACATTCAGTTCCATCTGAGGGCTTTTTGGTCTCAGAGGAAGGACTCCTTACCAAACTGATCCCAGTGACTTGGACCTTGATCCAAGCCCTTCAATGGTGGCAGGATCAGGACAATTTAAGGCAAGGGGTCCCATTTGCTGCTCAGTCCCATTCAGTGCTCCTACCACGAATGCTTCCCTTCTGGGCTACGGAGCCTGTCTGGGGCCCTCACTGCCCAGGGACTGTGGTCCCTCAGGAACCCTTCTCCATATCAATCTCCTAGAGCTCAGGGCAGTTTTTCTAGCCCTGCAAGCCTTCTCAGTCAGTACAAAAAGGTGGTTCAGGTCAGAACAGACAACACCACCACCATGTGGTATATCAACAAGCAGGAGGCACTCGGTCTACAGCCTTGTGCACAGAAGCCATGAAGTTGTGGTCCCTGGCGTATACCCTACAAACCTCTCTAATAGCAGTTCACCTTCCAGGAAGGACAACGTGCTAGCAGATGCACTGAGCAGGATCTCACAGGGCCATCACGAATGGTCCCCGGACTCTCTGGTATTGAAGGTGATTTTTCAAGGTGGAGCACTCCAGAGATAGATCTTTTGCAGCCCCAGACATTCACCAACTTCCTCTCTTTTGTTGCAGACCCCAGTCTTGGGCTCAGTCCCCCTGGATGCTCTGGTTCTGAACTGGAAGGGAAATTTCTGTATGTTTTCCCTCTCTTCCCCTTCTGTTCAAAGTTTTAATCAAGATAAGGTCACAACCTTGTAAAGTGATTCTGATTGCTCCAGACTGGGCCAGACAGCCTTGGTACCCTCTTTTGCTGTCCCTAGTAGCCCATCTTTCCTGTCTCTTCCCAGGAATTACAACCTGTTAACCTCCTCTCAGGGAAGGATTTGGTACCCCAATTTTCAGTCTCTCAATCTCAAGGTATGGCTCTTGAAGAGTTAGAGTTTGCAGATTTGCATCTGTCTCGGGGTTCTGGATATTCTCAAAGCTTCTCGAAAGCCCTCCACCAGAAAGACTTATAACTCCAAATGGAGGAGATTCAGCATTTGGTGTTCTAAGAAGCATGTTTCTCCAGACACTGCTGAATTGCCTGCAGTTCTGGACTATATGTGCATCTTAATGGTCTAGGCCTCAGACCAGCCACTCTCAAGGTACACTTGTCAGCTGTTTCTGCTTTTTGTCAGTGGGGAAGTCTTCCTCGCTATCATCTCATCCTGTATTCTGTAATTTTTCAAGGGATTGCTTCATACCAATCCTCCCTTTAGAGACCCTGCCACTGCCTGGGATTTAAATATTTGCATTGCTCAACTTATGCAACCTCCTTCTGAGCCTATATCCTCAGCAGAGCTTAAGTACTTGACTTGGAAAACTGTGTTTTGGTAGCCATTACCTCTGCCAGGACGTATCAGTGAATTGCAAGCCCTGTCAGTGGAACCTGATTTTATCTCCTTTCACAGAGATAAAGTGGTCCTTAGAACCAATAGAAGGTTTTTGCCCAAATTGGTTTCAGATTTCCACTTGAATCAGTCTATGTCTCTTCCTGTTTTCTTCACCGATCATTCTTCCTCAGGAGAGAGGAGGCTACACAGTTTAGACATTAAAAGAGCCCTTAACTACTACATAGAATGTACCAAGGGTCACAGGTTTGAGTCCTCCAGTTGTTCCTCACTTATGGAGAGGTGGGAAGGGCAAACCTGCCACCAAGAGAACCATTGCCAGGTGGATTGTGTCTTGTATACAATTCTGCTATGAGAAACTGGGAAAGATTCCACCCTCAGGCCTAAGGGCTCACTCTACAAGAGGTACAGCTGCTTCCCTGGCTGCTGCTAGGGATATTCCTCTCTTAGACATTTGTCAAGCAGCCACCTGGAAAACAGTCCATACCTTTACCAAGCATTACTCTCTGGATATCCAGGCTAGGAGTGATGCTCAGTTTGAACACCAGTACTTCAGAGCCTATTCCCAAAGTAGGTTCTGTCCCTCCTCCATGGAGGTACTGCTTAGTAGTCTGCATTAGTCAGAATACAGCAAGACTTCATGTTGTTTGAAGAAAAACTTACTCATCTTAGTAATTATGTTTCTTCTATTGGAGTCTTGCTGTATTCTGACCTCCCACCGCCTCTCTCTCTCAGAACCTGGTTTTTGGGAAGTGGGTGGGCAGGAGCAGTGTTGCACCTAGGGGTGCTCCTTTACACCCTTTGCTTTTTGTTTGGGTGTTCATCTTGTTGTTATTCTTATTTGAATTGCTTTTTGTTTGGGTTTCCTGACTTGAGACTTCCTTTGGGAATCCAAAACTTTTGTTGCCAGTTGGCTTGTAAAGATTTTACATTCACATAGGATAGCTAGTGAGTTTTTGCTCAGTAAGAATCTGACGGTTAGATTTCAAAGGAAACAGACACATTGACAAACACAAACAGACAGAGACATCAACTGAGCTCGAGCTCAGCATTCTATGCTCTTAGAAAGTTTAACCCTTTATTCTCTGGGGCAGTTTAAAGGCTGGAGCTAACTGCATTAGTCAGAATACAGCAAGACTCCAATTGAAGAAACATAATTACTAAGTTGAGTAATTTTTTCATACCTACCCAAAATCTATCAGAGGCATTTGGTTGTATAAAAGATACTGACAGTCTCTGTAGGTTTCAGAGAAACAAGAAAATTTCTATTTGCAGATAAGATTCTCTGATGGTTCAATGGTCCAGAATGTGACAACCTATAGATATTTAGGAGTCCTTGTCGACACTTGGTTGACCTTTTCAGAGCACATTCAGTCACAAACCAAGAAAGTTAATCAAAGGATGGGAGCCCTCCAAAGGATATCTGGGTGTTTGTCTAGAGACATTAGAGCTAGACTGGTGAAGCAATTACTGTTACCCATATTAGAATATGGATCTTCACTATATATGTGTTCAAACCAGAAATCTTTGGTGAAAATGGATCAATTGTACTATAGGATGGGGGATTTTATTTTAAGAAAAGGATATGGAGTACACCATTGCATAGTTTTCCAGGAACTTGATTGACTGCAACCAGCGGCACAGACAGAATATGTGTGTTCCTAGTATGTCATGGACTAATTTACCAGAAAAATAAACTACATCCACTGACATATTTAGCACAATTGAAAACAGATCAAATATATATATATATATATATATATATATATATATATATATATCCAAATTAAGGACATCTTCTGTGAAGGTACCATGAATAGAACTCTGAATAGGATGGGGATATGACACTCCAGAATAGTCTGGCTTGAAATTGGAATACATTACCCCATGAATTAACTGTGATTACTGATTTGCACAAGTTTAAACTTATGTTGCACAATTACTTGATGGTTCAATGCCAATGTTTTAGATAACTGTTTAGTGTATTTAGTATTGTTGTTAATTGTTTGTTGTATGTTAGCAATCTGTAACCTTGTAATTTCTTTCTTACAAATGAATGTATGCGATTGTGTCGTATTGTCTTTTATGTTAAGTAACTTGTAACCTTTACAAACCACAGGAATCGGTTGTAAATGGGGTTTCTTTTCTCCAACAAAAGATCCTGTATAAAAATAACATTTCTATCAATCAGTTCCAAAGCATAGTCAAGTATGTGGGTAAATTCTCAATAAGGAGCTGACTCTGCATTTTCTTAATTACCAAAATGGAGGTAGTAATGCACATATTATCTTTACATAAAGAGGGTAATTTGACATAAAGATAATCAGAAGGCTTATATGGCAGCAAGATCTGCTTCTCAACTCTGACCATAAGGGTAAATGCTGGTCTGAGGTAGGATCTAGGCACCAAGAGCTCTGCTTAAAATGGAAAGCAAGTTAGTACTTTTCCCAATTGGGGGAGTCATAACCTCCATCTAATCTATGGGCTCTAAGCTTTGCTATTGAGAGTCTAGGGTAGAAGCATCCCAGAGAAAATTTCTAGTTATTTTATTTAGCAGATTAAAATTTTCTTTATCTATCTTAATGGGTAAATCTGGAAAAGATAAAATAATTTAGGAGCCACAACCATTTAGTTAGTTTACTTTGCCCCAAATAGATAAGCTGAGGCCTTGCCATTTTGCAGGTCTGTCTCAATCTCCTTTACTAACGGTGAGAGATTTAAGATTCCGATGTTTGGATGTCCTTACATAGTTTTAAACCTAGATATGTTAAATATTCTGCACATTTAAGCTCAGTTCTCATCACCCCGAGGAGTCTCCTGGACTGGATACAAGTTCAGAGATAAAATCAGAGTTTTTGCCCAGTTTAGTTTAAGGCCAGAGAAAGTGGCAAATACATTAAAAATGTTACCTAGATGCTACTGAGTCTCCTGTTTGAAAGAGAGACCAGCAGATCATCTGCATAAGCAAAACCTTATTACTTATTGCCCCAGTTCTGATTCTCTAAACCTCTTGGCTCTCAGAGATTTTCCTTATTAAGGGCTCAATAGCCAATATAAAAAGATGAGAGAGGGATAACCTTGCTAGAACCTCTGAATAGATGAAAGGAATCAGAAATAAAACCATTAGTAATTACTCTAGCAGAGGGTTTCTTGTACAGAACTTCCAACCAATGAATAAGGTTGCCTCATAAACTAAATTTCTTAAGCACTTGAAATAGATAACTCCATTCTAAGGAATCAAAAGCTTTGCAGAAATCAAGGCCAACACTGTAGCTGGATCATGCATTTTCTTCGATTTCCAAATTACATTAAAAGCCTATGTATATTGTCTGCTCTGCTCCTGCCTGGTACAAAACCCACCTGCTCCTCATCTCATAACTTAGTGAGATGAGACTTCAGTTAAAGGCTAGTATCTTATAGCCTGCATTAAGCAGAGAAATGGGCCTATAACTCTCACATTGGAGGGAGTCTTTTCCATCCTTTAAAATCAAGGATATATAGGTGTGATGCATAGACTCAGGAAAGGACTTTGCAGAAAGAGAAGAAACAAGAGCCTTAAAAGATGGTCTCTAGCTTTGATACCAAGAGATTAGTAAAATTCCCTGGAAGACCATCTGGGCAAGGTGTTTTGCTAGGTGAAATACCTTTAATACGGAGTCAAACTCTACTTTGGAGATAGGAGAATTCAGCACTTCTCTGTCCCTATCATTAAGTTCTAGTAGGGTTACTGAGTTGAGAAAGCTTTTCCTGTATTGTGTTCAGTTCTGCT
Source organism: Neoceratodus forsteri (assembly GCA_016271365.2). Classification (NCBI taxonomy): domain Eukaryota; kingdom Metazoa; phylum Chordata; order Ceratodontiformes; family Ceratodontidae; genus Neoceratodus; species Neoceratodus forsteri. Next base: position 260,529,530 of record JADMNL010000024.1, read on the forward strand.
CCTATGAAATGCAGGATTTATACAGAAGAGAGAATAGATTTTCCTGATTTACCAGAAATCCTAGATACTGTAACAGGTTTAGTGTTACCTTTAGATGGTCTTGTACCTGCTGTGGTGAACTTCCCACCACTAGCCAGTCGTTGAGATGAGGAAGACTGATATACCTAACCTTCTTAGGTATGCCACTACCACTGCCAAGCACTTTGTAAACACCCTGGGTGCTGAAGTGAGGCGAGAAGGTAGAGCTGAGAACTGGTAATGTCCTGATGGAAGTCTGAATCTGAGGTACTTACTGTTTGATTCTCTTATTGGGAGAAAGTAGGCATCTTTTAGGCCCAGAGATGCCAGCCAATCTCCTTGCTGGATTACCGCAAAATCATTGCCAGTGTGACCATTTTGAACTTTGGTTTTATTAGATGCCTGTTCAATAGTCTGAGGTCTAGAATAGGCCACCACTCCCATTTTTCTTTTGGTGAGGAAGTATCTTGAATAGAAACCTCTTCCTTTCGGATGACTTGGGAAACACTCCACTGCCTTTAGCTGGAATAGGCTTTGAACCTCCTTCTCCAGGAGATTTTTCTTATGTGGGAAGCTGGTTTGAATGTCCTTGTTCTCAAGGAGGAAAGACTTGAAATTCAGGGACAAACCCTGACTCACTACCTCCAGGACCCACTTGTCTGCGGTGATGGATTGCCAAGCCTGGAAATAGTGAGCCAGTCTGCCCCTATTGGTAGAGGAAGTGGCCTTGATTATTAAGTCAGGGTCATGTTTTGCCTGGGGCTGAGCTTGGGTAGTTTGGGAACCTCTCCTAGAGCCCTTCTACCTCTGCCCATGAAATACCCAGTCTGCTGTGGGTATTGTTGATACTGGGGACAGCCTGTGCCTGGTAAACAGGCCCACTATAAGCTGCCCTTCCTCTTCCCTTCCATGTGTCCTACAGGTGGAGGAAGAAGGCCTCTCTTTTGAGGAATTACTCATATAGGTGGCCTGATATTCATCCACCTTCTTCATGTATGCTTCAGTCTGTTGACCAAAAATGAGTGATCCTCTACAGGAAATCCATGGCCTTGGCCTGGGTATCCTGTGTTAGATTAGTAGCCCTGAGCCATGCCAGCCATCTAAGGGCCATGGCAAGGGCCATCCATCTGGCAGCATTGTCACTGGCATCTGCTGCAATTTGAAATTGGTACTTTGCTGCTTCTAGTCCAAACCTGGCTGTTTCAGCCAAATCATCAGAGAGAGAGAGAGAGAGAGGTGAAGGAGCCTTTCTGCCATGGCCAATACAGACTGCCACAATGATTTTGGTACTGTGCTGAGTAAGCTTGGTAGTTAGCCTGTCTTACTCCCAGTGAAGCAGCTAAATAACCTTTCTTTGCCATGCTGTCTATTTTGCAAGAGTTCTTCACAGGTGGGTGAGAAGCTGAGGGAACCTCGCCTTCTCACAGACTGCTTCCTGGACTATCCCTGAAAATCAGGGTGAGAAAAGAGGAATTTCTGCCCTTGTCTGTCTAGTTGGTACTTTTTATCTGCTTTCTTGTCCAGAGGTGGAACAGAATTTGAGTCTGCAGGATCTTAAACAAGTCTCTTTAAAAATGTGTTTATAGGAGTAGAATTTTCTTTGTGGGTGTTAACCCCATCATCGCCATATATCCAGCCTCTTCTTCATCCTCTATGACCTCTGTAATAGCCAGATCAAGGGCATTCACTATTTTCCTTACAAAGGAAAAATGAAAGGAAAAATCCTCTGGTCTAGGGGAGGAATTGAACCCTGCTCCGGTGAGATCTCTGGTTCGAAGGCTCACCTTCATCCATTTCAGGTAAATCATATTCTTCAAACTCCATCACATCCTGAGATGGGTTTGGTTCAGAGAAAAGGACCAACCGATTTGAACCGGTGCTGGGAGGTTAAAAGGTATGAAACCCTGCAGAGCCTGTATGACCTTCAATCTCCTCTGATGATGGCAACTGTGAGTCACTGGCGAAACCCCTTTTGGTTTATCAGCCAGGGATCAATATGCTTTATCTTGTTTTTTAATGGGAACTGGAGAGTCACTGGATCACCCACCCTTTTCTAGTAGCTGTTTCACCTTGTCAGGGGTGCTCAAAGAAAAGACAGCAGTTTCACCTGCAGGCTTAGAGAGTGTGGGTTGATCAGAACCCGTAATACCCTTCTCCAATCTTTTGAGCTTTTCAAATTTCTTTTCTACTGTTTTCTGTAGGAATGATTTGCAGATATCACAGTCTGCTGAAAATGGTCATTCCCCAGGCAGACAACACATAAATCATGTCGTCTGCCTTTGCAAAACATCCCACACTTAATGTAGTTTTTAAACCGGGGGTCCAGACTTTTTTAGGTGTTTCTGCCATCGTCCAACCGATGAAGAAAAAGAACCACAATAAAGATTTCACTCTCTCTACACACAAATACATTATATATCTATAAAAACATTTTTTTTTTTTTTTATGGTCAGTTTAGGAACTGATTAAAGTTCTGATAATGAACTGGGAGCCGAGAAAAGGAACGGAGTTAGCGTTCACAGAAACCAGGTTAGCGGTTTTAAACACAACAAGAAAAATTACTTACCATAGTAATCTTCTTTCTTCCCGTGATGCTCAGATATTCATAACTTTATGCAGTAAGTCTGGAGGGTTGGAATGCCTGAGAGATAGAACACATGCAAATGATGGAACACTTTGCATGTGAGCATCTTTCAAACACTGCCTCTACTAACTGCCTGTGTTCTAAACCTCTTCAGATTTTATAAATGGAGCCTGGAAAGTAGGTCCAGAGTAATATAGTACTATAATTTTATTAATAAAATTGGGGTTTTCCAATAATATAAATTTGTAAAACAAAAACTCCAACTGGAGAAACAATTCAACAAGGTTAGAACAAAATGCCAGAGAGAAAAAATACCCAAAAAGGTAGAAACACAATGAACGCTGTTCACCCAAACTATTGACAGGTGCAGGTAAAAACACTCCAAGGGTGTATAGTGATAAGGGTGGCACCAGCATGGAGTGCAGAGGCTGAAGTTCTGGAAGGAGGTAGGTGAGGGAAGTTATGAATATCTGAGCATCACTGAGAAGAAAGAAGATTACTATGGTAAGTAATTTTTCTTCTAACCCCAGTAATGCTCAGAATATTCCTAACTTTATGAGACTACCAAGCAATATCACTGGAGGTGGGCACAGAACTTATTTTGGAAACAGACTTTGCAGGACTGTACGCCAAACCTAGCATCACTCCTAGACAAAATATCTAGATTGTAATGCTTTGAAAGGTGTGTACTATCTTCCAAGTAGCTGCTTTACAAATGTCCAGTAATGGAACATCTCTGGCAGCTGCTAAGGTAGCAGCTGTTCCTCTTATGGAATGGGCCCTCAATCCTGATGGGGCTCCTTACCAGCCTTTTGTAACAGAACTGGATACACTGGACTATCCATCAAGAAGAAAAATTACTCACCTTAGTAATGTTGTTTCTTCTAATGGAGTCTTGCTGTATTCTGACAATAGCAGTGAGTCCCAACCTTTAAACTGCCCCAGAGGTGAAAGGTTAACTTTCCATGCCAGGCATGGAAGCTGAGCTTGAGCTCAGTTGAGACTCTGTCTGTTGTTCTTCAAACTCAAACCGTCAGATCTTTACGGCTAAACTCACTAAGGTCCTATGTGGAAGCTGTAAACTTACACTAGCCAACTGGCTACTAAACATAAAACACATTTTTGGTCCCAAAACAAAGACTCAAGTCAGGAGACCCAAAATGAAAACACAACACCCAGTCACCCCAAGGATAAAGGGTGAAAACAACAAGGTGGGCACCTACTGAGTACCAACATTGCACTGCCCACCCACATCCCAAAAACAGAGGTTCTGAGAGAGGGCAGGGGGAGGTCAGAATACAACAAGACTCCATTAGAAGAAACAACATTACTAAGGTGAGTAATTTTTCTTCAAACAACATGAAGTCTTGCTGTATTCTGACAATAACAGACTACAAAGCAGTATCTCCATTGAGGAGGGACAGAACCTACTTAGGGAATAGGCTCTGAAGCACAGCTGTTTCAAACCGAGCATCACTCCTAGCCTGGATATCCAGAGAGTAATGCTTGGTAAAAGTGTGAACTGTTTTCCAGGTAGCTGCTTGACATATCTCTAGAATAGGATGTCCCTGGCAGCAGCCAGGGAAGCAGCTGTACCTCTGATAGAGTGAGCCCTCAGGCCTGAGGGTGGAACCTTACCAGTTTTCCATAACAAAATTGGATACAAGAGACAATCCACCTGTCAATGGATCTTTTAGTGGCAGGTTTCCCTTACCAACCTCACCATAAGTGAGAAACAGTTGGAGGGAGTCAAACCTGTGACCCTTGGTACGCTCTATGTAGTAGCTAAGGGCCTCTTCACATCTAAACTGTGTAGCCTCCTCTCCCAGAGGAGGAATGGTCAGTGAAGTACACAGGAAGAGACATAGATTGATTAAGGTGGAAATCTGAAACCACCTTAGGCAAGAACTTCCTGTTAGTCCTGAGGACCACCTTATCTCTATGAAAGGAGATAAAATCAGACTCCACTGACAAACTTGTAATTCACTTATGCGCCTGGCAGAAGTGATGGCTACCAGAAACACAGTTTTCCAAGTCAAGTACTTAAGCTCTGCTGAAGACAAGGCTCAAAAGGTTGCATAAGCTGAGCAATGCAAACATTAAGGTCCCAAGCAGGGCAGGGTCCCTGAATGGAGGGTTGGTGTGAAGCAATCCCTTGGAAAACTTGGAGAATACAGGGTGAGCTGAAAGAGAAGATGGCTTCCTGCTGAAATAAAAGCAGAAACAGCTGCCAGGTGCACCATCAGTGTAGCTGGTCTCAGCCCCAAGCTATTTAAATGGACCATATAATCAAGGACTGTGGGCAGATCAGCAGACTCTAGGGAAATATGCTTCCCAGAGCACCATATGGAAAATCTTTTCCATTTGGAATTATAAGTAGCCCTGGTGGAAGGTTTCCTAGAAGCCTTCAGAATATCCATACACCTTGGGAGAAGTGTAAATCAGCAAACTCTAACTCTTCAAGAGCCAGGCCTTGAGATTGAGAGATTTGAGACTGGGTACCAAACCCTCCCTGAGCACAGGTTAACAGGTTGTAATTCCTGGGAAGACACAGGGGAAGATGGACTGCTAAGGACAGTAGGAGTGGATACCAGGGCTGTCTGGCCCAGTCTGGAGCAATCAGGATCATCTTACAGTTGAGATCTGATTTTGACTAGCACTTTGAACAGGAGAGGGAAGGGGGAAGCAAGAACTTCCCTTCCCAACTGAGAACTAAGGCATCCAGGGGACTGAGCCCAACACTGGGGCCTGCAGCAAAAAGGGAAGTTGGTGATTGTCTGGGGCTGCAAAAGATCTATCTGTGGGTGCCCCATCTGGAAAATATCACCTCCAAGACCAGGGATCCAGTGACCATTCATGATGGCCCTGGGATATCCTGCTGAGAGCATCTGCCAGGACATTGTCCTTGCCTGGGAGGTGAACTGCCATGAGGGAGGTGTTCAGGGAGTAAGCCAGAGACCACAACTTCATTGCCTCTGTGCACAAGGCCAGAGACTGAGTGCCTCTTGCTTGTTGATGTACCACATTGTGGTGGTGTTGTCTGTTCTGACCTGGATAACTTTGTTCTGAACAGACTTGGAAAAAGCTTGAAGTGCCAGAAATACTGCTTGGAGTTCCAACAGATTGATGTGAAGCAGAGATTCCTGAGGGGACCACAACCCTGGGTGGTCAGGTGGCCCATGTGAGCCTCCACCCCAAGAGGGAGGCATCTGTAGTTAGGATTAAAGAGTGAGACTGAGTGACAAGGGAACCCTTGTCTCAGATTGTTCTGATCCTGCCACCACTGTAGGGCCTGGATCAGGGTTCGAGTTACTGGGATCAATTTGGTCAGAGGGTCCTTCCTTTGAGACCAGAAGGCTCTCAAATGGAAATGAATGTCCTCATCTGAAATCTTGCTCCCTGCACTACTGCTGTGGAAGCAGCCATGTGCCCAGGAGCTGCAGAAAATGCCTTGCTGGTCGAGACACCCGCGGGTGAATGAGGAGGCCAGAGAGACAAGTGTCCTGCCTCTATCCAGGGAAGGAAAGCTCTGGCTTTTTCTGTGTCTAGCTCTGTGCCTAGAAGGTGAGGAGCTGACAGGCTCTAGAACTGACTTTGAAAGATTCAGAAGGAAACCCAAAGAGGTGAGCAGTTGCTGAGTTATCTGTAAGTGTAACTTGACTTGGTCTGGGACTGGCCTACTATGAGCCAGTCGTCCAGGTAAGGGAAGATGGCAATCCTTTGCCTTCTTAGAGAGGCAACTACCACTGCCAGGCATTTTGTGAATATCCTGAGCAGAGGTCAGACCAAGGGCATTGCTCTGAATTGGTAATGGCCTGAGGGCAGCTCGAACCTGAGGTACTTTCGATGGGAGCTTCATGAGAATATGGAAGTAGGCATCCTTGAGCTCCAGGGACGCTAGTCAGTCCCTGGCCTTAGAGAGGTAGAATAATTCCCAGAGTCACCATTTTGAATTTTGGTTTTAAAAGGTGCTTGTTTAAGATCTGAGATCCAGGATGGGCCACCATTCTCCTGTCTTTTTGGGGCAAGGAAGTACCTGGAGTACAACCCTTTGCCCTGGTGTAGGGGTGGAACCCTTTCCACAGTTCTGAGAGCTAGGAGAGAAGAGACCTCTGCCTCTAGGGCAAGTGTCTCTGAGGGATTTGCAAGTGGAAAGGATCTGGTTCTCATCTTTGGAAAATTTCTGAAGCTGAGAACCAGTCCCTGGCCTACTACTTCCAGGACCCATTTGTCTGATGTCAGAGACTCCCAGTCCTGGACAAAGTAAGCCAGCCTGCCCCTACAGGTAGTTGAGAATCAGCCCTGGAAACCCCATCAGGGTGCCTGTTTGGCAGGGGCTTTGGGCTGAGGGGTGGAGGCAGGCTTGCCTGTACCCGTCTGCCTCTCCCTCTAAAGAACCCCTCTGGGCATAAGCAGAAGAGGAGGCCTGGGCTTGGTAGAAAGGCCTATGGAAAGGCCTGCACCTGCCCCTAGGATGCTGCCTTTGAGGAGTGGCCTGCCTCTCCTTGGCCTGTGCACCCTATAGGTGGTCCTATATTCATCCATTTCTTCATGTAATTCTCTGTCTGTTCCCAAACAAGAATTACCCACAACAGGAAAATCCATGGCCTTAGTCCGGGTATCCTGCTGACAGGCTAGTACATCTGAGCCAAGCCATTCTTCGAAGTGCCACAGATGTAGCCATGACTCTAGATGACACATCATTGGAGTCCACTGCAGCATGGAATTGCACCTGGATGCCTCAATACCATCAGCAGCCACCTGCTCCAGCTCCTGGCAGCTGGCCAGGGACCTGTTTTGCTAAAGCCATAACAGTGTCCCACCTGGATTTTGATACCTAGCAGTATAGGCCATATAATTGGCCTGTCTGAGTCCCAAGGATGCTGCCATGTACTGTTTCTTTGCCATGGCATCAATCCTCCTGGAGTCCTTGTCCGGGGTGTGAAGCCAAGGAATATTTGCCTTATCACAGGCTGCAGCCTGCACTACCCAACATGGCTGCATTGTTGTGTAAGGAACTCTGTATCTGAGCCTGACAATGTATACCTCTTGTCCATTCTTTTATCCACAGGAGGTATAGTATTAGGAGTCTTTAAAATCTTAAATGTCTGTTTCCCAAAAATTTGTGTAAGGAATAGACAGCCTCCTAGACTCTGGGATAGCCATCATTTCTACATAGTCAGGCTCCTCCTGGTCATCCACAGCTTCCTCCATAGGAAGCTGGAGGTTTCAGCCACTTTTATAAAACAAAATGGGAGGGACTCCAGAAAGCCTAGGAGGAGACACTCCTGAGGGTCTGCCTGGGAGATGTCCGGTCAATAGGCACATCAGACTTTCAAAACCACATTCACTTTCCTCATACTCCTCTTCCTCCTCCTCCAGTTCATAAAATTCCTCTAAATCATACTCTTGAACCAGTGGAACCGGCCGAGACGGCGCCTGCCTGAAGGTGCCGTCCAGTTGGAACCGGGAAAGTGACTGCACAATTTTGATCGCTTTGGCTATTTCTTCAGCGGTTGGAGAGGAAAGTTTTGGCTCCACCAGCTGATTTTTCTTTCTAGTTCTTTAGCGGAACCGACTCCTCAGAATGGCTCTCTGCCTGAAGAAGTCTCGCCCTGGTCAGAGGGCACTCCTTCTGGTTCAGTTTGAACCGAACCGGGCTGGCCATCCGGTTCAGCGGACTTTTGGCCTCCTTTCCCTGAGCCTACCAGCTCTCTTTCCAGGGTAGCTGCAGGAAAATTTTACAAATCTGGCAGTCTGCATTGAGGTGGTCAAACCCAGACAATAAACTGACAGGTGGTGTGGGGGTCAGCCTAGCAAAGACTTCCTACACACACTACAGTTTTGAAACCCAGTGGGCTCGGGTTTTTCTTTGGGTTTTTCAGACATTGTGCCAGTCCTAACCAAACTTACCCTTTCAATGGCAATCCGCCAGACAAGACCCTCTTTATCGGTTCCTGACCGTGTCACCAAGTCGTGAAAAAACGTAATAAAATCCGTTTTTTAGAACCGATAAGAACCGTAACCACACTCTAAAAGTACAATTCAAGATTTTAACACCTGATCGGTTCAAACCGAACCGATGAACCGCTTACAAGTTCCACAGAATAGAATAAAATACAACCTATCTAGTACTCACAAATACCACAGACAGAGACTGAACCGACAGGTTACGGTTTAAATCGATCGAAAACCGAGAAAAGCGGTACTTTAACCGACAAATTGAACCAAGCAGAAGAAGAAATCTCCGGAGCGACTGTTCAGTGAGGGAGGAGAAAGAATCTGACGGTTTGAGTTTGAAGAACAACAGACAGAGTCTCAACCGAGCTCGAGCTCAGCATTTCATGCCTGGCATGGAAAGTTAACTCTTTCACCTCCGGGCAGTTCAAGGTTGGGACTCACTGCTATTGTCAGAATACAGCAAGACTTCATGTTGTTTGAAATGATGTTTTCTGTCCCGACCTATGGCCTTTTGTGCTGTCATGTGTAACCCCCTGCAAATGGGGGTTCCCAAAAAGACTTCAGGAGCTTGCTTGAATGCTCCAAGCCTGAATGGTGTTTGGCATTTAAGCCATTTATCAGTGAGTGTTTTTAGACCTCTGGTACTGTCTCTTTAAGAGCTGTCTGCTTGCAGACATAATTAGTTTGTATGGGGACTGTGTGCTTCTCTGAGTACCACTTGAGCTGCTGCCAATTCACTTCATTTTGCAGTCACTAGGAGTGCAAAGGGAACCTATCTGAAAGATGTAACTGTTTGCCAGAAATTATTTAGAGTAATAATGAAATTACAGTTTGTCTAACCTGCTTTCTTGCAGTCAGAACTGTGTCTGCTAGTTCCCCATTCTAGTTTTGAACTGCTGAACTGGACCAATCAGTGTGGAGTAGCTAGCTCTAAAATGGTGCCTTGGACGAATCAGAACTTGGACTCATAATCTGAGCCAGCCACAAGAGGATTGTATGGGCAGTGACTCTGGGAGATGTAGTTTAGACTTCAGTGCCTTTTGGACCAACAGCAGCAGTCTATTGTGAGTGACAGCCAATCCAGTCAAGAACTGGGAGGAACTCAAAGGAAGTGCCCAGTTTTGTCGGGTTGGAGCTTCAGTTGAGCTTTGGCAGTGAAGAAGGAAGGAGCCCTGTGCTTTTCAGTGTGCAGTTTTAGTCAAAAACGGTGTAAGGCCCAGAGTTCGGTCTGCAGCTTGTGTAACAGCTTGTTAGGACTGAATCTGGCCCTGTAGAAAAGAATCAAAGGATCTCTGAAGAGTAGAAACCAGGCTCACCCTGTAGAAGACTGGAAGAATTGCTGAAAATTCACTCTTCGGTCTGTCAGGAACTGAATCTGCTGTGTGTCTCCCGGTATTGTGCAGTAATTGTGATCGGGATACAGATGCAGCCTGCCTGAGTATAGTACTTCTTTTATATGGATGTGTGAAGAGGTTTGTGTACCTCAAGTGAGCCCTGCTGACATTGAAGGACCCTATCTTATTTGGAGGTCGTGAGTACTAATTCAGGGTTGCTCCCTGTTGAATTGCCACATTAAATCCAAAATGGAATTACTGTACTGCTGACCGCTTAATTCTCCTTTTCTCTGTGTGAAAGGGCCCTACCAGCTGCCACGGTTTGGACTAGCCATAGGGCTTGGGTACCCAGGGACAGTAACTGATAGGGATAGGCCTGTGCACAGACCCAAAGGTAGATTATTAGAGTGATAAGCTAATTAACCTGATTTCCCCGTCCTTGTTATATCCCTAAATAAATCAGAGCTGCTTGTTTCAGCAAAGTTATACTGCCTGAGGTATTTGTCTATGTTAAAGTACTGTACTGTGATTGTTGCACTGTATCTCATTTCACAGGAGGTCCCAGTGCGGAACCAGACCTGGGGGTAAGTGTATACTGTGAAGGAAATGGTCTGATGATATATTGTGTGGGCCACTAAGTACAGGAAGAAAGAGTAGCTTGCAGTGTCCCAGAGGGCTGTGACAAGTTGTTTAACTATTGCAAACCCTGACCTCTGGGTGGAGGCACCGCCATTGGATCCAGGCCCCTCAACCTGTTAGTGGCAAATCAGGCAGGGGTAGTAGCCCCTGGGATAGCGCCATCTAGGGGTTACATCTTGGAGGCTCACCGCTGGGATTGTGTGTCCTCTAGTGGCCATATTTACGAACCACTGTTAAGAAAAAATGGGTACCCGACAGAAGTGGCTGTGCACCGCTGGTGGAGTGGTGTACTGGGAGGAGATCGACCCCCAAAATGCTATGCTTATCCTGGACATCCCCGGTATCACACGGACACTGTGCAGGGAGTACTTTCAAGGTGGGAGGTTTACAAAACCCTGTGGTGGTGGGTCGCATGCTAATCTGCTCACCACACTTTCCTGGCCCTAATAGAGTTTAAGGATCCCATAGATAGCTCCAAAGTGCCACAGACCATTACCCCAGAGGAGCCCTCACTGCTTGGAGAGTGATAACTAGGACAGTAAAGACCGGGGGAATCAGCCCCACCACTATCTGAAACTTTTGAGGAGAAATTTGCTGAATGGTTGCTGGGAGAGGGAAAACTGTGGAGGACTTGAAGAAACTATTCTTGCCACCTGAGGTGTTCCTCCCCAACACCCTCTCCTGCTCCAGTGCCCGTAATGGTGGCTGAACCAATGCAGACTCCTATTTCTGCACCTGCCATTAGTCACGACTCTTACCGGGTTGAGGATCTTCTCTGGCACCCCCCACTCCCAAGGGAGGATGACTGGGAGACCTGGATAGACTATGTTGCCCCAAGTGCTAGAATGGCAATGCTCGGAAGGTGAAAAGCGAAAGAGGGTTAGTGAGAGCCTCGAGGTCCTGCCCTGGCTACCATCCGGTGCTAAACGGGCCAGTAACCCTGAGCGACTGCACAGGGCCTATCTTGAGGCCTTGGAGAATGTGTATGGGAGCCCAGATTCTGATGAGGACCTATGGTGGAGAGTAAGAGATGCACAACAGTACCAAGGGGTTGTTGTCTGTATGTATCTCGGCTGGAAAAATTGTTGCAAGAATGCCTCAGAAAGGTAGTTTGCCAGCGATTGAACTGGACCGAACCAGGCTGGACAGGATCCTTAAGTCTGCCCCCTTCTCAGAACTGCTGTTGCTTCAGTTACACCTGGCAGATCGACTGGAACCCCACCCTCCTATGATGAGTTAATGAGAGAAATTCGAGGAGTTGAGAAAAGGCGACCTGGGAGGGACCTGCACCAATAGCTGCGGCTACGACCCGAGTGACTGAGGGTGACCCATCAAGATGAGTTCAGGGCAGAGGTTGGCAGTCAATGAGTGCTCTGACAAGGAAAGATATCACAATGGGGCTTAACTGTTGAGAGAGATCCGGGAATTCAAAACAGTCCCTTCATGAAGGCCACGCCTGCAAGTAACGGGCCCTGACCTATATCCGACTGTATCTGCTATGGGGGTGGGGTACCCACCATGTATCTCCTGCTGATAACAGCTCTGAACTCGATTCCTTGACCATGGAAGTGGAGAAACTGACGAGATGTCTCCAAATGCTTATCAACGCAGAGACAGAGATGGCACCAAGGTTTCCAGTTAGTATACCCCGCCTGGCTCCCAGTGTGGCGCCTCGGCCAGCTCAAACTCCAGAAGTATGTTTTGCTATAATTGTGGGAAAGATGGGCACATGAAAAGGAATGCCAGTCCCCAAAGACACTGACAAAGTTGCATATAGGCTACAAGGAAAGCTTCGGAGGAAATCAGTGGTTAAGAGGTGCACACATGATCCCAGTGGGGCACCAAAATGCTAATTCCACGTCCTTTTGTGGCAAGGTAGTTGCCCAGGCCCCACTACCGCCTCCAGACTGGTCCAGAATAGTGGGTCCCTCCATGGAGACCACTGTAAAGTGAGAACGGAGTGTCTACAGAGCTATGACTAGACAGTGAAACCCAGAGGTGACAATTATGTTCCAGATTGGTATCCCAAGCATTTGTCAGACGTACCCTTACAACCATTAGAAGGACTGCATGTATGGGGGTTAAGTGAGAAGGCCTACCCTATTCCGGCAGTATCCAATTTGGCTGTCTTTCCCCACTGGCTGGAGTGGCCGAACAAGTAGAGACCCTAGCCTTGTGTGTCCCCCACTGGACTGTATGATGGTGTCCCTTTGTTGATTGGAACAAATGCTCATATGTTCGGAAGGCTGGCACAGTTGTGTTATGAAAAACAGGGTCAAAGACTAGTAGAGCTTAAGAGTTCGGCTTTAATTAAGAAGGCCTATGAGGCACAGAGAGATGCTGAAAAACAGAACCAGAGGAACCGGGTCGGAATTGTATGGAAGAAGGATCCTGAGTCTCTGATCCTGGTCGCCAAATGCCCAGTGTACCTTACAGGGAGAGGTCCGTATCAGAAAGGATGTTAAGAATAAAATATTAATGTTGGATGCACCAGGCGATGGAAAATTGCAAAGGGACTGCTAGTCAAACCTAGTATTTTGCCCGCTAGAGCCCATGCTTATGCCAGAAGGGTAATGGTCCAAGTTCATAATGTGTCTGAAAGAGACATTCGAGTAAACAGAGGTTGCATCCTGGCTATGTATGCATGTGCAGACACTGCAGTGCTACCCAGCAGCAAGAGTTCAAGGAAGAATGACAGAGTAACAGCCTGACTTGTTTGATTTGATGACTCCCGCTGCCAGCTGAATGGAAAGTGAAGATCAGTGAGAAGCTTGCCCAGAGAGAGACCAGGTGTTTTCTTTAAAGGAATGGGATGTAGGATCGTGCAAGGAGCTGAGCACAATATCCGGCTGCATGACCGAAAGACCATTTCGTGAGAGGTCTCGACGCCTGGCACCTGCTGACATAGATGATGTGAGACGGCATCTGCAAGAGATGTTAGCTGCTGGTGTAATACAAGAATCCAGAAGCCCTTATGCTTCCCCCATTGTGGTAGTGAGGAAAAGAATGGAACAGTAAGGATGTGTGTGGATTATCGCACCTTAAACCGGCGGACTATCCTCGATCAGTACACAATGCCCGCATTCAGGATGCTTTGGACTGCCTAAGCAAGACAGCAAGTGGTTCTCTGTGCTGGATCTCCGCGAGTGGGTACTATCAGATCCCGATGGCCCCAGAGGACCGTGAAAAAGACAGCCTTTATCTGTCCGCTGGCTTCTATGAATTCATGAGGATGCCTCAAAGGATTTCAGGTGCCCCAGCCACTTTCAACGATTGATGGAGCGTGCAGTGGGGGACATGAACTTACTAGAGTGCCTGGTATACCTAGATGATGTTATTGTGTTTGGCAGCTCACTGGAGGAACATGAGAGCAGATTATTTAGGTATTGGACCGACTGGAGGACTTTGGCCTTAAACTGTCCATTGATAAGCGTCAATTTTTCAAACATCAGTAAAGTATGTGGGACACATAGTATCCACCGAGGGGACAGAACAACCAAGTAAAGTTGAGGCCTTGACCACCTGGCCACAGCCCAAAATCTAAAAGACTGCAAAGATTCCTGGGATTCTGTGGTTATTATCGGCGCTTCATCAAGGACTATTCAAGAGTGATCCGCCCTTTACTTAACCTACTCAAGGGTATCCCCAACCCACAAAAATACCAAAAGTCAGCATCCTCAAGACTGAAAGAGTGTATTTTCATCCGAGTGAAGTATTTGGGGCCGCTTGGACTCCTGATTGTGAGACTGCTTTTCATGAGATCATATATCAACTTACCCATGCTCCAGTGCTGGCCTATGCCGATCAAGAAAACCTTCGTCCTGCACACTGATGCTAGCTTGCAAGGGTTGGGGGCTGTGTTGTACCAAGAGCACAGAGAATGGCCTGAGACCAGTGGCCTTTGCCAGTAGAAGCCTGACCCCATCCGAAAAGAACTATCCTGTACATAAGTTAGAGTTCCTAGCTTTGAAGTGGGCTATTGTTGACCAATTCCATGAGTACTTGTATGGGGCTAAAATACTAGTAAAACTGACAATAATCCTTTTGACCTATGTGCAGACCTCCCAGCTAAGTTGGTGCCACTGGCCATAGGTGAGCTTTCTGCATTATCTACATATGACTTATGCTCGAATACCGAGCAGGTCTGAACCACATAGATGCTGATGCTCTCTCCGGAGGCCTGTTCCCCAGAATGATTGGGTCCGACTGGCAGAACCTGACATTCGGCACTCTGCGGAAGTTTGACAGGGAGAGAACAATGTCCACGGACGAAAGTGGACTGCATGGTGGATTGCTTGGGAGCCTCTGAGAATTGCATACCGCTGCTTATTGCCCTTTCTGCAATAGACATTGGTGCACTGCCTCAGCTGGACAATGACAGTACTTCAGGCGGGCTCAATCCCGCGATCCCATGATCAAAGCAGCTTTAGAAGCCCTCTATGCAGGAAAAGATGTGTCCAAATTACGCCCACTGATTTGAGAACTGCACTGTTATACAAAGAAGGTCCTAAGTTGAAACTGATCAATAAACTGGTATACAGAGAAACAGTAGACAGAGGGGGACAAGTAGACAAACAACAACTAGTGCTGCCCACTGCCTTTCGAGACTCAGTATTGAGGTCCTTGCACAACCCTTTAGGGCACCTTGGTATAGACAGAACACTTGACTTGGTGAGATCCAGATTCTATTGGCCTAAGATGGGGGCTGATGTGGAGCAACACATTCGAACTTGTGATCGCTGCCTACAGAGGAAAGCTTTTGCCCCAGAGGGCTGCCCCCTTGTTAACACAACCACCAGTGCAACCCATGTGGAGCTGGTCTGTATTGATTTTCTAAGTCGGAGTCAGATCAAAGAAATATCAGTAATGTGCTGGTGGTCACTGACCATTTCACGAGATATGCCCAAGCTTTCCCACCAAAGACCAGAAAGCATCCACTGTAGCCAAAGTACTTATAGAAAACCTTTTTGTTCACTATGGGGCTCCCAAAGAATCCATTCTGATCAAGGAGAGACTTTGAGAGTCGCCTGATCAAAGAGATGCTTTCTCTGTGGGGAGTGCGAAAGTCCAGAACCACTCCTTACCACCCCCAGGGGGACCCACAGCCTGAACGTTTCAACACGCACTTTGCTAGATATGCTAGGCACCTGCACCCAAAGGACAAGCCTAGATGGAGCCAACAAATTAGCACCCTGGTACTATGCCTTAACTGCACCAAAGTGATGCCACTGGATTCTCCCCTACCGCCTGATGTTTGGAAGAAAGCTAGACTACCAGTAGATGTGTGTTTTGGGGTCTCCCTGATGGGGTTCAAGCTGACAACTATTTACAGTATGTGCAAAAGTTAAAGGCCCAGCTAACTCATGCTGCGTGTCAACTGGCTCAAACCATGGCTGCCAAAAAGAAATCTGGCCAACAAAGAAAGGTATGATAAAAAGGTGAAAGCACAGGAACTCCAGGAGGGAGATCAGTTGTGCTAAAGAAATCTGGGATTGCATGGCAAGCACAAGATTGCTGACAGATGGCACCATCTCCCCTCACATTGTAGTGAGCAAACTAGATGATCTGCCAGTGTACAAAGTAAGGCCTGAGAATAATTCAAAAGATGTAAAAACAATGCATAAAATCATTTACTGCCCATGGACAAATCTTAATTGAGTCTGAGCCCTAAGAAGATGCCCCCTCTGGACCAGTGACTAGAGCTGCTGCTAAGAAAGATCAAGAAAGTCTGCACCTACAGAAGCAAAGTTAAAGTGTTCCCTCCACAAGTCCCAGTTGAGCATGACTGTCAGTCCATATCGGAAGAAAGTGAGAGTGACTTTGAATACTATCCTTCTTCACAGACTGAGTCAATTGTTTGACGGGCAATCCTAGTCAATACTGGAGACAGAGCTGGGCCTTCTGGACTGTTTAAGCTCCAGCTTCATCCCTGAGCCAATGCTCCCAGAAAGTGAAGTGCAAAGCATCAGATCCAGATGAAATGGAATCATTGTGCATGGTTGAACTGTTTGAGCTTTCAGGAAGGAAAATGATAGATTGGGGCAGACTGTGATACACCCGAACAAGAAGAAAGTATTTTGAGTGCCTGACAGTCCCTGCCTGCCAGTGTCCGAAAGCTCTCCATGTGAGCCAAATGTTGTGGACTCCAGAAACTGCTTAACTCCTATGGAGCTGAGGTGCCCCAAGTTCTAGCCTCTCTACCCCCATGGAGACTCCCGACAAGTGTGGACAATGCTGAAAATGAGGCTCAGGTGCAGAGACACAACAGTTCCCCCTAGAAAGACTGGTCGAGCTGTAAGCCTGTGGTGCACCTCAGTTATGATTCCCTTGGGAGGCCTGTGGATTTGCCTCCTCAATGTTGTCCATAAAGAGTGTATTGTCTCCCGAGCTCCATTGCCCAAACTGGCGTCAGTGCTAACTCAAGTTACTTGTGTTGCCCTCTAAGTATGGTGCCCTTACCCCGTCCAGCCCCAAAGGTAACTGATAGGGAAGGGCCCCTCTCTTCAGGTTTCATGTACAAGAGGGTATAACTTGAGTTATGGTACAATGTATGTAATACTGTGTAAAGTGGCGTGCTGCAATGTTTCAGAAATGTGTTCTTGGTAAAATGTATATGTATTTACTGATGATTACATATGCGAGCCTAATGCAAATGTATATGGTTGCAGTTGGAAACTTATGGAACATTTGCCTTGACGACGACCAAGCTTTCCCAAACCAGGAAGAGTAACACCCTGCAAATGGGGGTTCCCAAAGACTTCCAGGAGCTTGCTTGAATGCTCCAAGCCTGAATAATTGTTTAGCATTTAAGCCATTTATCAGTGAGTGTTTTTAGAGCCTCTGGTACTGTCTCTTTAAAGAGCTGTCTGCTTGCAGACATAATTAGTTATATGGGGGACTGTGTGCTTCTCTGAGTACCACTTGAGCTGCTACCAATTCACTTCATTTTGCAGTCACTAGAGTGCAAAGGGAACCTATCTGAAAGATGTAACTGTTTGCAAGAAATTATTTAGAAGTAATAATGAAAGTACAGTTTGTCTAACCTGCTTTCTTTGCAGTCAGAACTGTGTCTGCTAGTTCCCCATTCTAGTTTTGAACTGCTGAACTGGACCAATCAGTGTGGGGTAGCTAGCTCTAAATGGTATGGACGAATCAGAACTTGGACTCATAATCTGAGCCAGCCACAAGAAGAGGATTGTATGGGCAGTGACTCTGGGAGATGTAGTTTAGACTTCAGTGCCTTTTTGGACCAACAGCAGCAGTCTATTGTGAGTGACAGCCAATCCAGTCAAGAACTGGGAGGAACTCAAAGGAAGTGCCCAGTTTTGTCGGTTGGAGCTTCAGTTGAGCTTTGGCAGTGAAGAAGGAAGGAGCCCTGTGCTTTTCAGTGTGCAGTTTAGTCAAAAACATGTAATGTAAGGCCCAAGTTCCGGTCTGCACGGCTTGTTGTAACAGCTTGTTAGGACTAGATCAAGTCCTGTGAAAGAATCAAAGGATCTCTGAAGAGTAGAAACCAGGCTCACCCTGTAGAAGACTGGAAGAATTGCTGAAAATTGCACTCGGTCTGTCAGGAACTGAATCTGCTGTGTGTTCTCCCGGGTATTGTGCAGTAATTGTGATCGGGATACAGATGCAGCCTACCTGGTATAGTACTTTCTTTTATATGGATGTGTGAGAGGTTTGTGTACCTCCCAAGTGAGCCCTGCATTGAAGGACCCTATCTTATTTGGAGAGTCGTGAGTACTAATTCAGGGTTGCTCCCTGTTGAATTGCCACATTAAATCCAAATGGAATTACTGTGCTGCTGACCGTTTAATTCTCCTTTTCTCTGTGTGAAAGGGCCCTACCAGCTGCCACCGGTTTGGACTAGCCACTAGGGCTTGGGTACCCAGGGACAGAAGTACATGATAGGGAATGAGCCTGTGCACCAGAGCCATAAAATAGAATATTAGAGTGATAAGCTAATTAACCTGATTTCCCCTGTCCTTGTTATATCCCCTAAATAAATCAGAGCTGCTTGTTTCCAGCAAAGTTATACTACCTGAGGTATTTTGTCTATGTTAAAGTACTGTACTGTGATTGTTGCACTGTATCTCATTTCACAGGAGGGTCCCAGTGCGGAACCAGACCTGGGGTAAGTGCCATGCTGTAGAAGGGCAGTCATATATGTGTGCTTGGGCCACTAATGGGAAGAAAGGGGTGCAGTGTCCCAGAGGCTGTGACCAAGTTAGTTTAACTATGCAAACCTGACCTCTGGGTGGAGGCACCCGCCATTGGATCCAGGCCCTCAACCTGTAGCTACCAAATCAGGCAGGAGTAGTAGCCCCAGGATAAGCGCCATCTGGGGTTACATCGAGGGCTCACCGCTGGGATTGTGTGTCTCTGGTAGCCATATTACGACCACTGTTAAGAAAAAAATGAAACCAAGACAGTGGCTGTGCACAGGTGGTGAGTGGTGTACTAGAGTAGACCCCAAATGCTATCATATCCTGAAAATCCCCGGGTATCAATACGGACACTGTGCAGGAGTACTTCCAGGTGGGGTTTACAAACCTGGTGGTGGGTCGGCATGCTAATCTGCTCACCCACACTTTCCAGCCCTAGTAGAGTTTAAGGATCCATAGATAGCTCAAAGTGCCTGAACCATTACCCCAGAAGAGCCCTCCTGCTTGAGTGATAACTAAGGACAGTAAAGACCGAGGAATCAGCCCACCACTATCTGAAACTTTTGAGGAGAATTGCTGAATGGTTGCTGGAGGGAAAACTGTGGAGGACTTGACTATTCTTGCCACCTGGGGTGTTCCTCCCCAACACCTCTCCTGCTCAGTGCCCGTATGGTGGCTGAACAATACAGACTCCATTTCCCACCTGCCATTGTCCAGACTCTTACGAAGGTTGAGGACCTTCTCAGCACCTCCCACCCCCAAAGGGAGGATGACTGGGAACCTGGATAACTATGTTGCCCCCAAGTGCTAGAATGGCAATGCTCGGAAGGTGAAAAGAGGGTTAGTAGAGCCTCCGGTCCTGCCTGGCTACCATCCAGTGCTAAGCAGACCCAGTAACCCTGAAGCACTGCAGGCCTATCTTGAAACATGGAGAATGTATGGGGCAGATTCTGATAAGGGACCTATAAGGTGAGTAAGAGATACACAACAGTACCAAGGAGTTGTTGTCTATGTATCTGGCTGGAAAAATTGTTGCAAGAATGCCTCAGAAAGGTGGTTACCAGCGATTGAACTGGACCCGAACCAGGCTGGACAGGATCAACAAGTCTGCCCCCTCCAGAACTGCTGTTGCTTGATTAACTGGCAGATCGACTGGAATCCTCTATGATGAGTTAATGAAATTCGAGGTTGAAAAGACGACCTCGGGAGGACCTGCACCAATAGCTGCATTTCTGACCAGTGACTGAGGTGACCCATCAGAAGTGAAGTTCCAGAGGCAGGTTGTGATCAATGAGTGCTCTGACAAGGAAAAAAGATATGTCACAATGGGGGGCGAACAGAGAGAGATCCGGGATTCAAAAACAGTCCCTTCATGAAAGCCCGCCTGCAAGTACAGACCCTGACCTATATCGACTGCATCTGCTATGGGGAGAGGCCACCATATATCTCCTGCTGATAACAGCTCTGAACTCGATTCCTTGACCATGAAGTGGAGAACAGCGAGATGTCTCCAAATGCTTATCAGCGCAGACAGAGATGGCACCAGGTTTCCAGTTAATATACCACGCCCTGGCTCCCAGTGTGGCGCCTCAGCCAGCTCAAACTCCAGAAAGTATGTTTGCTATAATTGGAAGATGGGCGCTGAAAGAGAATGCCAGTCCCAAAAGACACTGACAAAGTTGCATATAGGCTACAAAGGCCGGAGAAGAAATCAGTGGTTAGAGGTACCGACACAGTCCAGTGAGGCACAAAATACTAGTCACGTCCTTTTGTGCCAGCAAGGTCAGTGCCCGGCCACCCACCGCCTCTCAGACTGGTCCAGATAGTGGGTCCCTCAAGGGAGACACTGTAAGCAGGCAGGTCACAGAGCTATATTAGACAGTGTCCCAAAGTGACAATTATGTTCCAAGATTGGTATCAACATTTGTCAGACGTACCCCAACCATTAGAAGGACTGCATGTAGAGGTTAAAGTGGCGAGGAAGGCCTACTTTATTCGGGTATATTATCCGGTGGCTGTCTTTCCCACTCCCGTGGCTGGGTGGCGGTGCAAGTAAAGAGACCCTGGCCTTAGTGTGTCCCCACTGGACTGTATGAGAGGTGTCCCTTTGTTGATTAGACAAATGCTCATATATTCGGAAGGCTGGCACAATTGTGTGAAAACAGGGTCAAAAGACTAGTGAGCTTTAGAGTTCGGCTTTAATTAAGAGGCCTATGAGGCACGAGAGATGCTGAAAAAACAGAACCAGAAGACGGTGAAGATTGTATGGAAAGAAGGATCTGGTCTCAATCCTGGCCAATGCCCAGTGTACCTTACAGGGGAGGTCGTATCAGAAAAGGATGTTAAGAATAAAATATTAATGTTGGATGCACCAGGCGATGGAAAATTGCCAGAGGGACTGCTGGTCAAGCCTAGTATTTGCCGCTAGAGCCCATGCTTATGCCAGAAGAGGTAATGGTCAAGTTCATAATGTGTCTGAAAGAGACATTCAGGTAAACAGAGGTTGCATCCTGGCTAATGTGCATTGTGCAGACACTGCAGTGCTACCAACAACAGAGTTCAGGAAGAATGACGGAAGCAACTGACTTGTTTGATTCGGCGACTCACACTCCCAGCTGAATGGAAAAGTGAAGATCGGTGAAGCTTGCCAAGAGAGACCAGGTGTTTCTTTAAAGGAATGGGATGTAGGATGGTGCAGGGCTGAACACAATATCCGACTGCATGACGAAAAGACCATTTCGTGAGAGGTCTCGGCATGCTGACACAGATGATGAGCACATCTGCAGAGATGTTAGCTGCTGATGTAATACAGAATCCAAGCCCTTATGCTTCCCCATTGTGGTAGTGAGGAAAAAGAATGGAACAGTAAGGATATTGTTATGGATTATAGCAAACAGCGGACTATCCTGATCAGTACAATGCCCGCATTCAGGATGCTGGACTGCCTAGCGGGAGCAAAGTGGTTCTCTGTGCTGGATCTCCACGATGGTACATATCAGTCCGATGGCCCCAGAGGACCATGAAAAACAGCCTTTATCTGTCAACTTGGCTATGAATTCATGAGGATGCCTCAAGGGTTTCAGGTGCCCCAGCCACTTTTCAGCGATTGATGGAGGCGTGCAGTGAGACATGAACTTACCAAATGCCTGGTATACCTAGATGATGTTATTGTGTTTGGCAGCTCACTGGAGGAACATGAGAGCAGATTATTTAAGGTATTGGACCGACTGGGACTTTGGCCTTAAACTGTCCAATGATAATATCAATTTTCAAACATCAGTAAAGTATGTGGGACATAGTATCCACAGGAATGAAACGACCCAAGTAAAGTTGAGCCTTGACACCTGGCCACGCCAAAAATCTAAAGAACTAAAGATTCTGAGTTCTGTGGTTATTATATTCATCAGGACTATTCAGTGATCCGCCTTTACTTAACCTTACTCGGTATCCCCAACCCACAAAATGAAAAGTCAGCATCCTCAAGACTGAAAAGTGTATTTTCATCCGAGTAAATATTTGGGGCCCACTGAACTCCTGATTGTGAGATGCCTTTTCATGAGATCATATATCAACACCCATGCTCCAGTGCTGGCCTAGCACCGATCAAGAAAGAGCACTTCGTCCTGCACTGATGCTGGCTTGCAAGGGTTGGGGGCTGTGTTGTACCAGAGCACAGGTGGCCTGAGGACAGTGGCCTTTGCCAGTAGAAGCACACCCCAGCCGAAAAAACATCCTGTACATAAGTTAGAAATTCCTAGCTTTGAAGTGGGCTATTGTTGACCAATTCCATGACGAGTACTGTATGGGGCTAAAATACTAGTAAAAACTGACAATAATCCTTTGACCTGTCTGCAGACCCTCAGCCTAGAGATTGGATGCCACTATTATGGGTGGCTTTCCTGCAGTATCTACATATGACTATGCTCTCGAATACGAGCAGGTCTGAACCATAGATGTGATGCTCTCCGGAGGCCTGTTCCCCAGAATGATTGGGTCCGACTGGCAGAACCCTGTTTGTTCGGGCACTCTGCGAAGTTGACGAGGGAGGAACAAATGTCCACGGGCCTTGATGGACTGTAGTGGGACGCTTGCAGGAGCCTCTGAGATGCATACCTGCTGCTTGTGCCACTTTTGCAATAGACATTGGTACTGCCTCAGCTGGACAATGACAGTGGCGGGCTCAATCGCGATCCCATGATCAAAACAGCTTTAGAAGCCTCTATGCAGGAAAGATGTGTCCAAGTCGCTCCACTGATTTGAGAACTGCACTGTTACACAAAGAAGGTCTAAGTTGAAACATCAATAAACTGTTATACAGAGAAACAGTAGACAGGGGGACAAGTAGACAAACAACAACTAGTGCTGCCACCGCTGAGACTCAGTATTGAGGTCCTTACAACCATGGGGCACCTTGATATAGACAGAACACTTGACTTGGTGAGATCCAGATTCTATGGCCTAAGATGGGAATGATGTGGGCAACACATTCGAACATGAGAAGCTGCTTACAGAGGAAGCTTTGCCCCAGAGGGCTGCCCCCTTGTTAACACAACCACCAGTGCACCCATGGGCTGGTCTGTATTGATTTCTAATTTGAGTCAGATCAAGAAATATCAGTAATGTACTGGTGGTCACAGCCATTTCACGAGATACCCAAACTTTCCCACCAAAGACCAGAAAGCATCCACATAGCCAAAGTAGCATAGAAAACTTTTTACATTCCATGGGGCTCACAAATCCATTCTGATCAAGGAGAACTTTGAGGTCGTCTGATCAAAGATACTCTCTGTGAGAGTACAGTCAAACCACTCCTTACCACCCAGGGGGACCACAGCCTGAGCGTTCAACCCGCACTTTGCGCTGGGCCATATAGCACCCTGCACCCAAAGGACAAGCTAGATGGAACCAACAAATGAGCACCCTGGTACATGCTTATAACTGCACCAAAAAGAGTGCCACTGGATTCTCCCCACCGCCTGATGTTTGGAAAGAAGCTCAAACCTACCAGTAGATGTGTGTTTTGGGTCTCTCTGATGGGGTTCAAGCGACAACTATTTACAGTATGTGCAAAGTTAAAGGCCCAGCCAACTCATGCGTACCAACTACAACAAACCATGGCTTAAAAAAATAAAGCCAACAAAGAAGGTATGATAAAAGGTGAAAGCCAGGAACTCCAGGAGGGAGATCGGTATTACTAAATCTGGGTTGCATGGCTTGAGCACAAGATTGTAAAACAGATGCTTTCATCCCTCACATTAGTGGGCAAACTAGATGATCTGCCAGTGTACAAGTAAGGCCTGAGAATAATTCAAAAGATGTAAAAACAATGCATAGAAATCATTTACCGCCCAGTGGACAAATCTTAATTGGTCTGAGCCCTAGAAGACCCCTCTGGACCAGTGATAGAGCTGCTGCTAAGAAAAGATCAAGAAGTCTGCACCTACAGAGCAAAGTTAAGTGTTCCCCACCCAAATCCCAGTTGAGCATGACTGTCAGCCCATATCAGGAAGAGTGAGAGTGACACGAATACTATCCTTCTTCGAACTGAGTCAGGTGTTGGAGCAATCCCTAGTCAATACTGGAGACAGAGCTGGGCCTTCTGGACTATTGAAGCCCCAGCTTCATCCCAGGAGCAATGCTCCCAGAAAGTGAAGTACAAACATCAGATCAGATGAAATGGATCATTGTGCATGGTTAACTGTTTGAGCTCAGGGAAAATGATAGATTGGGGCAGACTGGTGATACACGAACAAGAAAAGTATTTGAGTGCCTGACGGTCCACTGCCAGTGTCCGAGCTCTCCATGTGAGCCAAATGTTGTGGACTCGACTGTAACTCCTGGGCTGAAAGTGCCCCAAGTTCTAACCTCTCTACCCCATGGAGACTCCTGACAAGTGTCGACAATGTGAAAATGAGGCTAAGAGTGCAGAGACGCCAACAGTTCCCCTAGAAAAACTGGTCGAGCTGTAAAACCTGTGGTGCCTCAGTTATGATTCCTTAGAGGCCTGTGGTTGCCTCTCAATGTTGTCCATAAAGGGTATGTCCCAGGCTCATGCCCAAACTGAGCGTCAGTGCTAACTCAAGTTACTTGTGTTGCCCTCTAGTATGGTGCCTTGCCCCGTCAGCCCCAAGGTAACTGATAGGGCCCCTCTTCAGGTTTCATGTACAAGAGGTAATAACGAGGTGTAGTGCAATGTATATGTAATACTGTAAAAATGACGTACTACAATGTTTCAGAAATATGTTCTTGGTAAAATGATATATTACAGTGATTACATATCGAGCTAATGCAAATGTATGGTTACAGTTGAAACTTATGGGGCTTGTGTGGCATCAAGCTCCCAGGCCAGGAAGGTGCAACCCCTGCAAATGGGGTTCCCAAAAGACTTCCAGGAGCTTGCTTGAATGCTCAAGCCTGAATGGTGTTTGGCATTTAAGCCATTTATCAGTGAGTGTTTTTAGAGCCTCTGGCACAGTCTTTAAAGAGCTGTCTGTACCAGACATAATTAGTTGTATGGGGAAGCTGTTAGCTTCTCTGAGCACCACTTGAGCTGCTGCCAATTCACTCATTTGCAGTCACTAGGGTGCAAAGAACCTATCTGAAAGTAACTGTTTGCCAGAAATTGTTGGAAGTAATAATGAAATTACAGTTTATCAACCTGCTTTCTTTACAGTCAGAACTGTGTCTACTAGTTCCCATTCTAGTTTTGAACTACTGAACTGGACAATCAGTGTGGGTAGTAGCTCTAAAAATGTAACTTGGAATGATCAGAACTTGAACAATCTGAGCCAACCACAAGAGGATTGTATGGGCAGTGACTCTGGAATGTAGTTGAACTTCAGTGCCTTTTGGACCAACAACAGCAGTCTATGGTGACAGCCAATCAGTCAAGAACTGGGAGGAACTCAAAGGAAGTGCCCAGTTTTGTGGGTTGAGACTTCCAGTTGAGCTTTGGCAGTGAAGAAGGAGGAGCCCTGTGCTTTTTCAGTGTGCAGTTTTAGTCAAAAACATTAATGGCAAAGGCCCAGAGTTCAGGTCTGCGGCAATGTAACAGCTTGTTAAGTTGAATCCGTCCTGTGAAAAGAATCAAGGATCTCTGAAGGTAGAAACCAGGCTCACCCTGAAGAAGCTGGAAGAATTGCTCCATTCTACTACTTGCATCTGTACTGCCATCTGCAAAGCGAGTGATCAAATTTTGTATTTTGACAGTCTGGATCTGTGTTTTAGACATGACAGCTGATATTGCGTTACAGAAATCTCTGGCCCATTTACCATTTGCGTAATTGCTGCCGAGTTTAACCCCATTTTTTTCTAGCAATGTGCAAAGCCACTCCATATCTGAGAAAGGACGTAAAGTTTTAGCCAAGGAATATGCAATGTTAAATAAACGCCTCATTTTATTTTTGGTGACTTCCTCCATCTGAGACAATGCGTGATATATTGCAGTTTCAGGTATGTTAAAATTGACTGCATGTTCACCAGTTTCGTGACTATGCTGGTTTGCACAAATTATATGTGGATTTGATTTCTCATGTGCTCTCACGGACTCAATTCTGAAATTATTTGAACCAGTGGCAAACACGTTAGGTTTTTTTGAATAAGCAGGAGTCGCAAGAGTGGGATATTTCTCACAGGCAGAGCAGTACATTACGTATTTTTGGTCATCATACCTTAACCAGTAAACTGATTTAGCCAGTGATGCTGAAATATTTGAGCCCTTTTTTCAACATCACATATTTTTATCTTTACTTCTTTTCTCATCAGACTTCAAAGTTTTGTTGTTTCATTTTCCTCATCTAAAATCAAAGGTCGCTTTGTGCTGCTGCTATATTTTTCTCACTCATTTCAGAAATTGGTATGACCAAGTCAGATTGATCACCTGTTATGTCTACAATACTACAGACCCAGACTGAGAATCACTGTTTTGGTCGTTTTCCTGACTAAGGTTGGTAAGGACTCGGAGGGGGGCTGGTTGGGACTGGCTTGACTGTGAAGAATTCTCCGAGTCTGCATCTTTACTTTTTGTTCCTGAAGAAGATGAGATGGAAGATTGTTTTCCAGTCCAAAGGGAAAATAAAGTAGTTTGCTTTGGCTTATTTTTTTTGCATTTTTTTACCTTCTAATGCAATTGTAAAAAATATTGAAATATTGTTGTACACAATAAATACAGGTTACTCACCTGTAACAGGAGTTCTAGGAATGGTATATGTTGTTCATCCACACTCATTGGCAGTATCCTTGCCGCTTTAAATCTTGCCGGAAGGTCTTCAAGCTTGCTCCTCCCACCCACCCGGGTGGTATAACTCTCGGCTCCGCCCCATGACGCCAGATCTGGCCCGCTGGAAGCTCAGGTTGTGCGCCGGGCCGGGAGGTCGGGAGAGTCTGTGATGAACAACATATACCATTCTAGAACTCCTGTTACAGGTGAGTAACTGTATTTCTAAAGGGATCATGGATATGTTGTTCATCCACACTCATTGGCAGACTCCTAGCAGTTCTCCGGGAGGAGGGCAGACGCACACCCCATATACTTACTTCTGGGAAAGAGAGACTGAGAACCGAGGCCCCAAAACCAGCATCCCGGCGTGACTCAAAGGTCGATGTGGTAGTGGGTAATGAAGGTGTTTGCTGACTTCCAGGTAGCAGCCCTGCAGATTTCCTGGATAGGGACGTCCCTGGAAGCAGCCACCGTTGCAGCAGTATGGCGGGTAGAATGAGCTCTTATCCCTCTGGGAGGCTCCATGCCCGCTAACTTATAGCAGAGATCTATGCAGGAGGTTACCCACCTGCTTATCGTCCGGCTTGGGCAGGTCTGCCAGATGCGGCTTCAGCGTAGAGACAAACAGCTGGCTAACCTCTCCCGAATTTCAGCTGCGCTCCTTATAATAAGCGGCGCCCTTCTAGGGTCCAGAGTATGGAGCCTATATTAAACCTCCGAGGTGTGATTGAGGTGGGAACACCGGCAGAGTCAACACCTGGTTGGTGAAACTCCGACACCACCTTCGGAAGGAATTTCGGGTGGGGCGCAGGACAACCTGTCCTGTGGAAGACCAGGTAAGGAGACTGATGGAAAGCGCCTGGAGCTCCCCATCCTTCTGGCTGACGTGATAGCCACCAAGAAGCGCGGTCTTCCACGACAGGTAGAGAGAGCACACCTGTGCATAGGTTCGAATGGCTGCCCATGAGCTTTGCCAGTACCAGCACAGTAGATCCACGGAGTGGGGTTCCGCACTGGAGGAAATGTGATCGAGCCTTGAAAAAGCGCCAGACCACCTTCTCCTGCGCCATCGACTGCTTCCCGGCCCGCGCCCGTAAGCAGAGATGGCTACCAGGTGCACCCTTAGTGGCTCGACCCTAAGCCCTTGACTAGAAAGGGACCATAAATAGTCCAAGATGCTTGCCAAGGAACAGGAGGAAGGGTCAAGCCCTTGCCCTGACACCAAATGGAAAACCTTTTCCATTTGAAGGCATAAGCATTTTCTGGTCGACTCATGCGGACGCCTCAACTACATTGAGGACCTCGTCGGAAAGACCCAAGGCCTGGAACTCTAGCCGCTCAGGAACCAGGCCGTCAGGTGCAAGGATTGAAGGTCCGGATGGAACACCTTCCCTGATTGACTGAGGAGCAGGTCGGGCGAGCTGGAAGCTGCCAGAGTCCTGGAGCTGAGACTGAGGAGATCTGGGTACCAGAACTGGCGAGGCCAGTCTGGGGCTATCAGAATCACCTGCGCCTTGTCCCTCCTCGCCTTGAGAAGCACCTTGTGGATCAAGGGAAATGGGGGAAAGGCGTAAAAGAGGCCCGGGGTCCATTGCCTCGAGAAGGCATCCCCCTGCAGCGAGCCCTGCTGAGGCGGGGCATGGAACAGACTCAACCTGCGTTCTCCATGGAGGCAAACAGGTCCACCTGAGGTGTGCCCCAAAGGGAGAACAGATGCTGTACTACCTCCGGCAGGAGAGACCACTCGTGGGATGCAGCCCCTATCCGGCTCAGGGCATCGGCCAGAGTGTTGGAGGCTCCTGCCACGTGAATGGCTCAGGAGATCCGCCTCCAGGCTGCGCCACAGTGACCAAATGGAGCTTCCTTGCATAGAAGCATGGAGCGGCGTCCCGCCCTGGCGGTTTAGATAGTACATAGTCGTGGTATTGTCCGTCTGGACTCGGACCACTTGACCCCGGAGGAACGGAGCAAAGGCGGTGAGAGCTAGGCGGACCGCTCGGAGCTCCAGCAGGTTGATGTGGCATCGGGACTCCCGCGGGGACCAGAGGCCATGAGGCCCGTGTTTCCCCAGATGGGCACCCCAACCCATCAGAGAGGCATCGGTCGACAGAGACCGTCGGGCTCGGGCGGACGAACGGATGCCCTCCTGCAAATGATCTGGAACGTCCACCACTGGAGCGTTCCACATCCCTGTGTCACCGACACAAGCTGGTCAAGGGATCGCAGCGTTGCTAGACCACTGGCTGGCCAGTCCCACTGAAGGGGCGCATGTTCCAGCGGGCCCAACGGACCACGCTGGTACAGGCCGCCATGAGACCAGGAGGCGCCAGGAAGTCCGGGCAGGCGCGGTGCCCAACCAGAAGCGATCGGGCAAAGGAGGAAAGAACCCGGCCCTGTCCGCGGGAGCGCTCTGGCGTCGAAGAGAGTCGAGCTGCGCCCGATGAATAAAATCACCTGCTTGGCTCGAGTTCCGACTTGGCCTCGTTGACAAGGAGGCCCAGTTGAGAGCAGACCTGGAGGGCCAGATCTCTGGACCACTCCGCCTCCTTCCTGGAGGGAGCTGCTATCAGCCAGTCGTCCAGGTAAGGGTACACCCGGACCCCTCGGCGCCCAAGGAATGCTGTCACCACTGCCATGCATTTGGTGAAGACCCTGGGAGCTGGAGACAAGCCGAAGGGCATGGCTTGGAACTCGAAGAGAGATCCTTCCGCTCGGAAGCGAAGGAATCTCTGGTGAGACGGACGGATAGGGACGTGAAAAAACGCGTCCTGCAAGTCCAGAGAGCAGAACCACACGCCGCGTTCCAAGGATGGTATTATCTGAGCCAGAGTGACCATCCTGAAGGTTCAGACCTTAGGAACTTGTTTAGGTCGTAGGTCGAGAATGGGGCGCCAGCCCCGCCTGCTTTCGGAACCAGGAAGTACCTGGACACAAACCCTGGGTCTGAAGGAGGGTCCACCACCTCTCTACCACCTCCTTCTGGAGGAGGAGAGTGATGTCGGCTCGACGGCCGCCAGTGAGCTGGGATCCCGAGCCCCGAGGCGCGACGGCTCTGAAGGGTGGTGCCTGCTCGAATTCCAGAGGCAGGCCTCTTCCCACCACCTCCAAGACCCACCTGTCCGTGGCAACAGCGGACCAGGCGGAGCGGAAGTGCGGGCCGTCCCCGAGGGGGACCCAGGGGTGAGGTGGCGGGGATGGGGCGACACCCCTCAGCCCGTCACTGGGCAGGCTTGGAGGAGGGACGGCCGAGGACCTCCTGGGCCTCCTCCTGCCTCCTGTTAGGGAAGCCGGGCGGCTTGGGTTTGGGATGCCAAGGCCGAGCCTGCTGGCCCTGCGTTGCTGGGCAGGCGCGCGAGGGGCACAGAAGGGCGAAAGAGGCTTAGGCTGTGGTTTCGCGGCCTTTGTCCTTCTGAGCGGAAGAGCCCGAGTCCAAGGTGGCATTGGACTTCTCGATCCTCTGCAGTGACCTTCCACCCCAGGGCCGAAGGGTCAGTCCCAAAAAGGAACATCCGCCAACTTGTGCTGGGTATCCGAAGTAAAGGTGGATATCCTCAGCCAAGCCCGCCGGACATAGCCACTGCGGCCGCCACCGATCTGGCACATGAGTCCCCTACTCCAAAGCAGTCTGGAGCTGCTGTTTGGCCACTGCCCTGCCCTGGTCCGCACCTGCTTAACCGTAGTCTGCAGATCGGGGGAAGATGAGGATGACCTCATCCAGGAGCCCAACAGGGCATGAGAAAAATGTGCCATGAGGGGCGCCGAGACTGGCCTGGCGAAGGCGAGGAGAGGGCCTTAGCGTGACTTTTCGCCCGACATAGTCCAATTTCTTGGACTCCCTTGTCAGGAGGTTTGTCCACATCCCTGGCGTTGCCGGCGCGCCGGAAAACGCTGTCGGTAACCAACCCCTCAGCAGAGGGGTGTTCCGAAAAACCGGACAAGGAACCGGTAGGGACCGCATACTTCCTGGCCATCCTGGCCGAAGGCGCAGGGCAGGAAGCAAGGCGCTGCCAAAGTTCCAGTGCTGGACCCACTATGGCCTCGGCCACCGGAAAGGCCTCCGTCGGAGAATCCCCTCGGTCCAGAATCTCCGTGAGGGGATACCTGGCCCGTTTGGAAACGGGTTCGAGCTCCATCCGGTAGACTCCGGAGATGAGCGAAGCAGTCCTAGGAAGGACGACGGCTACGTCCATTGGCTGACCTCCTGAAGACTCCAAGTCCAGTCGCTTGGAGAAGAAGGAGGAATCATCTTCGGACTCGGAAGAGTCCTCGAAAGCTGCCTCTGGCCTGAGCCACCCTTCACCTGCAGGTCGGTCGGGAGTGAGGGTAACTGACAGCCGATGGGGTAAGCCCTTAGCCGAATCGAGAATCCTTGGTCGGAGCCCCAATCTGGTGGCTGTGGAGGCGGAGGTTCCACACGATCGGTGGAGCAGCTGGTTTGGCCGAACAACCGGCCTGGGTATAGCTCCTCGGGCAAGTCGAGGGGTTGTGTCGGCCCGTTCGGTGACAGCCATAATGGCGGGGAAGGCGCGGAGTCGGCTATTCCGGCCAGGAGGAGCTGTTGCAACATAAGGTCCTCGTGCCGTCGGCGTAATTTCACGCGAAGCCTCCCTCATCCGAGGAGGAGGGCGAGGACGGCCGGCGACGCCCGCTTACCGCGGGTGCCGAGACCGAGACCGCCTATGACGGTGGGAACGGCTGGACCGGAGAGGTCCGGGAGACCGAGACCGAGAGTCCCGAATTTCCGGGTCGGTGCAAGGAGGTGTCGGCGGAACCGACACTCCCGTCGGCTCGGAAGGTCCATCCGAGGGCTCGGAACCGGAGGCACGAGAGCCCACGGGATCCTCAACTCCTCCCGGGGGAACCGGGGAGAGGGGAATCTCGGCTGCTAAAGGCGACAGCCCGTCCAATGGGTCGAGAAAAATCTCGACTTCATCAGTGGGAGTCTCGGTCAACTGACCTGACGGGGACACCGTGAGGCCAGTGGCCGAAGCCGAGCGGTCGACCGAAGCCGACGGTCGACGGCCCGGGGAGAGGGACCCTTCCCGCTCCCAAGAGCGTCGACGGAGGGACTTACCCTTGTCCCTCTTTTTGGACCGAGAAAAAGGTCCAGCAGACGCAGGCCCTTCTCCTTTAGTGGAGAGGGACAGACAAAGCTCCTTAAAGGAAGCCGTGTAGGAAGAACCCAGAGAGAGCGGGATAAAAGCCGCGGCCGAGGAAGATACGGCCCGCGCCGCCTCCTCTTCGAGGGCGACCATCCGCTCGAGCTGATCCGCCGAGCCACCGCCGGACACCGCCAACCGGGCCTCCTTGGACTTCACCGGAGGGAAACGCTTCTCGGGACGGCCCAGTTGCAATCGGGCAGCACGGTCTTCGAGGACGTGGGCGGGAAAGATGAGCACAGGTCTGAAGCCTGCGGGTCGTGCTCAAGGCCTACAGTAGACACACGGAGTGTGGATCCGTCCGAGACATCTTCTGCCGCATGGGCATCTCCGAAACTCGAGTCGATTTATCCATCGCAGCCGCGAGGATCGAAGACTGAAGTCTTTTGCAAAATATTATTTTTAAATCCATAAGCGGAGAAATAGGAACCAGTCACAAACGCAGAGCGTTAAGGAGGGAACCTGAGCTTCCAAGCGGTAAGGAAGATCTGGCGTCATGGG
Source organism: Neoceratodus forsteri (assembly GCA_016271365.2). Taxonomy (NCBI): domain Eukaryota; kingdom Metazoa; phylum Chordata; order Ceratodontiformes; family Ceratodontidae; genus Neoceratodus; species Neoceratodus forsteri. The sequence continues at coordinate 260,562,109 of JADMNL010000024.1, forward strand.
GCGGAGCCGAGAGTTATACCACCCGGGTGGGTGGGAGGAGCAAGCTTGAAGACCTTCCGGCAAGATTTAAAGCGGCAAGGATACTGCCAATGAGTGTGGATGAACAACATATCCATGTCCCTAGAAAATAGTATTTTATATTTGTGTGTGTTGTGTAATATTTTACCTGAAGCTGTTGTGCTTAGAAGTTAGTGTTTATACTTAGAACACTAGTACAAAAGGGCCTGTGGGCAGGACAACAGAGTAGGTGGGAGTAGGAGTGAGAGGGAGGTAGAGGTGGTGGTGGTCACCAAGTACTACTCTTCTGCAGTTGTTCACCCCAAGTTCCTATACCGTCCTTCAGGGCAGGTTAGGTCTGTCACAGCCACTTACGCACACCTCCACCAAAGAAGAGTTTATTTTTGTTTACCAACAGATGTTTTTCCCCTTAGTTTGTATTAATTGCTTACTTCTATGAAGTCTGCAGTTGTTCCCCAAGTTCCTTCCTCTACCCTTTAGTGCAGCAGGTTTTATTTGTCTCACACACCTTCGCAAAGTAAGTAATATGCAAGTAGCTACACTAGGTGGTTTATTTGTTTTTCTGTGTAGCACAAAATGGACCAAAAGTCCGCAGTTAGTTGTTGAAGTTCCTCAGGCTCTACCCTCCCACTCCAGGGAGGTTAGGTCTCACACACACAGCCGCATAATGTCTCACACACCGTCCTTCAGCAAAGTAGGTAATATATAGGTAGCTAGGCTAAGGCTAGGTTTTAGGTTTTCTGTGTGTATCACAAAAAATGTTTTCCCCTTCAGTATAGTTTATATCTAATAAGTCCACAGGCGGGCGCAGTTCCCCAAGTTCCTCTACCTCTCAGCCTGGGGGGGGGCGCAGGGTATTAGGTCTCACAGCCATAGTGTCTCACACACCTTCACCAAAGTAATAATAATATATATAGGACAGGTAAGTAGCTACACTAGGTGGTTTATTTGTTTTTTCTGTGTAGCATAAAATGGACCAAAAGTCCACAGTTAGTTGTTGAAGTCCCTCAAGGCTCTACCCTCCCAGGGCAGCAGCACTCAGGTTGGTTAGGTCGCACACACACAGCCACACAATGTCTCACACACCGTCCTTCAGCAAAGTAGGTAATATATAGGTAGCTAGGCTAAGGCTAGGTTTATTTAGGTTTTCTGTGTATCACAAAAATGTTTTCCCCTTCAGCATAGTTTATATCTAATAAGTCCGCAGGCGGACACAGTTCCCCAAGTTCCTCTACCTCTCAGCCTGGCAGGGCGCAGGGTATTAGGTCTCACAGCCACAGTGTCTCACACACCTTCACCAAAGTAATAGTAATATACTTATATAGGACTAGGTGGTTTATTTAGGTTTTCTGTGTATCACAAAAAATGTTTTCCCCTTTAGTATGTACGCAGGCGCAGTTGTTCCCCAATCCCCAAGTTCCTCTACCTCTCAGCCTGTGGCGCACCAGTGCAGGGTATTAGGTCTCACAGCCACATAGTGTCTCGCACACCTTCACCAAAGTAATAATAATAATATAGGTAGGTAACTACACTGGGTTTATTTTTTTGTGTAGCACAACAAAGATTTTCTCCTTCCTATAGTTTATTTTCTGTTAATCCCCAAGTCCCTCCTCTACCCTGGCTCTCAGGGCAGCAGGTTACACCTTCACCAAAGTAAGTAGGAGGCAGGGGTTAAGGGGTATAGGTAGCAGATGCCAGACTAGCAGCGCAGCAGTAGCAAGCAGTTGGGTTGGTTTTCTGTAGCTAGCAAAAAAAGTTCCTAAGTTCCTCTACCTCTCAGCCTGAGGGCAGGTTATTAGGTCTCACAGCCCCAGCTACACACAAACACTAGCTAGATTTAGGTACTTAAGTGTACTAGTTATTAGTCGCACCCCCCAATCAGCAGAGTAAGTTACGTTTAGTTGACTCTCAGACACAAACACATACACATACAGCCCTCTGATTCACTACTGCAGTGCTGCTGCCTGCTTGCCCGTTTATTTTTTATTTATCTTCTCCTGTCCCAGTTAAAGTTTCTTAATTTTCTCAGCACTCCCTGAGTCTCCCTCCATGGAGTCCATGCTTGTCTTCCCCTTCCCCTGCCCAGTCTCTCAACTGATCCGCTACCCCCTCAGTGCCCTCTCGTATTTTTTTATTAGTTCATTTAGTTGTAATGTAGTATTTAGTATGTGGCCCCTCAGGCAGTCGTTTCTCTCTGTCCCCACTTCCCACCACGCAACCACCCACCACAAGCTAGCAGCAAAGATGCCTCTGCTCTCTGCAAGTGTCGGTAGCGAAATGGCGCATTTTCCATCCCGTGCCAGCTACCGACACTCCCAGCTCCTCCTCAAGATGCGTCTCCTCCAATAGCAAGACACGGTCACATCACGGCAAGCTCTGCCGCTCCCGTAGTCCCGCCCAACCTGTCTTCATGCTCCACTGCTCCCCGCCCCCAAGATAGAGAGAGAGTGCCTGCTAGCGCCTATAACAGGGGTGTGCATTCCAGACCAGTGCCACATGACTACAGTTGTGGCTATCAGGTGACTGAGCCTCTGAGGGGGGGTTTGTTGTACTGCTGAGAATGTTGCCGCTGCGCTGCTGCCACCTAGTGGCTGGGAAAAATGAAACAAATAAAAAAAAATAAATAAATAAAGATTTGGTATTCCGTGGGACAAGCAGTGCACAGCAGACTGCTTGTCCCTGGTTAAAAAATAGTTGTCCAGGACGTCGGGCTATGGGATTTGTCAAGCCCTGATCTGGAGTAAAAACCCCTTCCTCTCAGAGACTTTGGAACTGGTTCTACTGCTTTCAGCTGTAGCAGATTTTGAACCTCTGACTCTAGCAGTGTTTTTTTCTGCTAGTGAGGGAGAGCTGAATACTCTGATTTTCTGAGAAGAAGGGGACTTGAATTCCAGAGACAGACCCTGACCCACTACCTCCAGAACCCATTTGTCTGTGGTGAAGTTCAGCCAGGCATGGAGGAAGTGAGACAGTCTGCCTCTCACAGGTAGGGAGGAAGTGGCCTATGACTCAGGGGGTCTGTTTTGATTGTGGCTGAGGTTGAGCTTTGGACCCTCACCTTGAGTCCTTCCTTCCCCTGCCCCTGGAGTATCCCTGTTGTGCATACTGCTGGCACTGGGGTACGTCCACTGGCTGGAAGAAGGGCCTGGTATTAAAAGACCTGCCCTAGCCTCCCCTTCCAAAAGGCCTGGTGGATGGTGAAGCTCTCTCTTTGGCAGAGTTGCTTCTATAAGTGGCCTTATATTCATCCACCTTCTTCATGATGCCACCGTGGACTCCCCAAAGAGGAAGTTTCCCTCTAGAGGAAAATCCAAGGCCTTAGCCACCATATTTGCCATCCATCTGGCTGCAGTGTCATTGGTGTCAGCAGCCATTTGGAATTGGTACCTAGCTGCCTATAACCCAAACCTGGCAGTTTCAGCCATGTCATCTGACAAGGGCGAGGGAGCTTTCTGGGACATAGCCAGGACTGACTGCCACAATGACTTCTGGTACTGGGCAGCATATGCCTGGAAGGTAGCCTGATGCATAGCCAGAGAGGCTAACAGGTACCCTTTTTTGGCTATGCTGTCAATTTTTCTGGAGTCCTTGTCTGGAGGATGTGAGGACAGAGGGACCCTGGCCTTGTCGCAAGCAGCTTGCTGAATTACCCCTTGATGGTCTGGATGGGAGAAGAGAAAGTCAGATCCCTCCCTCTCCAACTGGTATTTTCTGTCCATCCTCCTGTCTATGGGAGGAGTGGAATTCGGTGTTTGGAGAATCTTTAAAGCATCCTTCTTAAAGAATTTGTACACCAGTAGGAGAAGAGCCTTTGTGGGTGTCAGCCCTATCACCTCCAAGTACTCTACTTCCTCTTCATCCTCAGCTTGTTCGGAAACTGATCCTCTCTATCTTGAGGGGGTGGATGCACATTGCTGCCAGCCTGGGGACCCTGGGAAGGGGCAGGAGGCTGCTGAGGAGGAACTACTGCCTGTAAAGACTGAATTATTTTAAAGGCCTGAGCAATTTCTTGGGCCATTGGTACAGGCATAGCAGGCACAGAAGTCCCTGGTTTGACAGGTGGGGGTTCTGTGTGCTTTAGCTTTTTACTTTTTTTAGAAGGAACTGGGGAGTCAGCCGGTTCATTTGTTCATTTTGTGCCATTTTTGCCCCGTCTTAGGGGCAGGCACAGAAGCAGATGTGGGTTCAGCCACAGATTCTTGGGGTATCGGCTGGTCAGAGCCAGAGGGACCATTTACAGACTTTTTCTTGAGCCTTTCAAGGTGTTTTTCCAGAGTTTTATCTGGGAATGTTTTACATACTTCACATTCCTCTTTAAGGTGGTCAAAATCCAAACATATCACACATAAAGTGTGTTTATCTGCTTTAGCAAATACTTCCCCACACTGGGAACAGTTCTTAAAGCCGAGTTCATCGGTTTGCTTTTTGGGTTTTTCAGACGTAATGTTTGGAAAAAGAAAAAACCCAACCACTAATAACAAAAGCTTTTTTTTTTTTTTTAAATGATCGGTTCCGGAACCAATAGAACCAAACCGATGTATCGGTATAGAACTGGGTCAGCAGTTCAGGTAACTGAGAATTATCGGTTACAGCAAATTAAATAAAACAATCTTTAAAAATACAACTAAGGCGGTTCTTTAATCAGAGAACCCCGATTTTAACAGAAACTAAATGGTTCCCCCACGGTTATACCAAACTAAGAGGAACCGGGAAAAATAACAAATTTAACCATAAACTAGATAAATAATACAAAACAAATAGTAGAGGCAGTAAATTAAAACAAAATATACTTACAGTAGTATTTTGAAGTTTTCTTCACGCAGGAGAAAGTGGACGAACGAAACTCCGAGCGACCAGACTTTTCAGGCGGAGAGAAAAATCTGAAGAGGTTTAGAACACAGGCAGCTAGTAGAGGCAGTGTTTGAAAAATGCTCACGTGCAAAGTGTTCCTTCATTTGCATGTGTTCTATCTCTCCGGGCAGTTCAACCCTCCAGACTTACTGCATAAAGTTAGAAATATTCTGAGAATTACTGGGCTTAGATATATTACAATTTAATACACTAAAATAACTAAAACTAAATACCGGAGATAGTAAATAAAGCTTCAGAAAGAGTACTAAGACTCAGTTCCCCAATGGTTATACCAAACCGTGAGGAACCGAGAAAATAAACTAAAACAACAATAAATAATGCTAACTAAACTAACATTAAGGTAATAAACAGAAAATAAAGGCAGCAGTAAGAATAATAATATAAGAAACTACTTATATTCAATGAAGAACCACAAGGAAAGTACAGTTACGTAAGAACTTACCGTAACAGTAGATTTTCGAGAGAGGCTCTTGCAGTAGGTAATTACATATAGGACTGACGCTGGCAGGCGGCAGGACCCCATGGAAACAATTCTAGCTAGCAGTCCCTGGCAAGGGACCGCCCCCATGTCAGGTGACCGGCGTCAGGAGACGTCGGTATAAAGGAACGGTCCCTGACGCCCGCCTTCCAGTACTTTCCCTCCACGGGCCAGAAAGGCCAGACAAGAGAGGAGCGGATATTTCCTTCACTGGAAAAGGAGCTGAAAAAGCCTAGGGGGATGGAGGGTGGGAAGGTATTACCTAGTGCAAGAGCCTCTCTCGAAGATCTATTATTACGGTAAGTTCTTACGTAACTGTACTATCTTACTTCGAGAGGGCTCTTGCAGTAGGTAATTACATATAGGACTGAATCCCAAGCAGTCTGGAACAAAGAGAGGCACCAGGAGGAAGAAAACTACAAAAAGCAGTTCTAGCTGTGCAAGCCTCAAGATAAGAGGCCTTGCAGAACAGCAAGCCCGAAGCCTGCTCTACGGCGAGAGGCAACATCCAAACTGTAGTGTTTAGTAAAAGTATGGATGGAAGTCCAGGTGGTGGCAGCACAGATGTCTGCTGCAGACACATTCTTGAAACAAGACGCTGAGGCAGCTACTCCTCTTGTGGAGTGGCCTCTTACGTGACCCGGGAGGGTCTTGTTGTATTTGTCATAACAGAAAGTGATGCAATGAGCCAACCATTTAGATAGGCATTGCTTGGAAACAGCATTGCCATCCCTTTTATGAGCAAAAGAGATGAACAATTGATCCATCTTTCTGAGATCCTTCGTCCTGTTGGTGTAGTATTTCAGAATCCGGTGAACATCCATAGTATGGAGTAAATACTCCCCTTGATTACAGTACTGCGTGAAAAAGGCAGGTGACTCTATGGACTGATTTAGAGTAGACTCTGCTACTACTTTAGGAAGAAACTTAGGATTCGTGCAAAGAGCAACACGTTCCTTTTGAAAAATCAAGTATGGGATTTTACACATCAGGGCCTGGAGCTCGGAATTTCTCCAAGCGGAAGTAATGGCCACCAGGAAGAGAGTCTTCCACGAAAGGAACTTCAAATCCGTAGAAGCTGCAGGTTCGAAGGGAAGGAGAGTAAGTTTCTCGAGAACAAAGTTCAAGTCCCAAGGGGGAGCAGGAGTACGGATGGGGGGCCTCAGATGGAAGACCCCTCTGAGAAAGGTCTTAGAGACCTCCAATTGAGCAAAAGTTTTGTCTGCAAAGGGAACATGATAGGCCGAGATGGCCGCCATGTGCACCTTCAAAGAAGAATGACTGAGACCCAGGTCAAACAGATGATGTGGATACTCCAGCAGAAGTCCCACTGAGCAGGAAAAGGGTTCCGCGTTCTTGGAAGCGGCCCAGATAGTGAATCTTTTCCACTTCATGGCATAAGTGGATCTGGTGGAGGGTTTCCTGGCCTCCACCAAAATCTCCGCCACTTGAGGATACACCCCAAAATGGGATTGAGCTAAGTCTGCAGGAGCCATGCAAGCAGCTGAAGGGATTTGAGACCTGGATGGACCAGGGTCCCCTGATCCTGGGTCAGCAAACCTCGAGATAGAGGAAGAGGAGGATCCTCTGAGTATTGTTGTAGAAGAGAGAACCAAACTTGCCTGGGCCAGAAAGGAGCAATCAGAATCATTCGTGCTCCTTCTGAAGCTAGTTTCTGCAAGGCTCATGGGATACATGGAATTGGGGGAAAGCCATAGACGAATCTGTCCTTCCAGTCTAGAGACAGAACGTCGCTCCAAAAAGCACTTCGCTCTGGAACGGGCGAGCAGAAGATGGGAAGTTTTGCATTTAGAGGGGATGCGAACAGGTTTACCTGTGGTGTTTCCCAAAGTCGAAAGATATTGTCTAGGACCCCTTGGTCCAGTTCCCACTCGTGAGTCAGAGCAGAGGAGTGACTTAGCTTGTCTGCCAGGGTGTTGTCGACTCCCGGAACGTGAACTGCCGTGAGGTGAAGTTCGTATTGTGTTGCCCAATCCCAAACCCTCATTGCCTCCCTGCAAAGAGAGTAGGACCGAGTCCCTCCCTGTTTGTTGATGTACCAAACCATGCACATGTTGTCCGTCTGGACGGCTAGGTGGCCGGGAAGGATGTACTGATGAAGGGCTTGGAAAGCATACAACACTGCCCGAAGCTCGAGCACACTGATGTGGAGAGCTTGTTCTAGCTTGGACCAGGAGCCCTGGGTCCGATGAGGGCCTAGATGGGCTCCCTAACCTTCGCCCGAGGCATCTGTGGTTAGAGTCTGGGAGGGGGGGGAGGATGAAAGAAAGGAACTCCCCGAAACAGATTCTCTCGAACCATCCACCATTGCAAGTCTTAAAGCATCGGCGAGGAGACCAGAGCTGGATGATCTAGGTCGTCCACTAACTGATCCCATTGGGAGCGTAGAGTCCACTGAGAAATTCTCATATGGAGTCGAGCGCGAAGAACTGTCAGGATAGCAGCCATGAGCCTGAGAAGGCAAAGGACCGACCTTGCAGAGACCCTCCTGTGGTCAGACAGCAGACTTATTTGGGTCTGGAGGGTGGACGCCCTGTCCGGAGGCAGGAAGGTCTTGCCTGTGGTCGTATCGAGAATCGCCCCAATAAACTGTAGTCTCTGGGATGGGACCAGGTGAGACTTGGAATGGTTGATGGTAATACCCAGGCAGGCAAAAACCTGCTGGGTAAGGAAGAGGCAGCGCAGGAGATCCTCCCTGGACGAGGCTGCCAGGAGGCAATCGTCCAGGTACAGGAAAACCTGCACTCCCCTGATATGCAGGTGGGCCGCCACCACTGCCAGGCATTTGGTAAATACTCGGGGAGCCGAAGATAGACCAAACTGGAGTGCCTTGAATTGGTAGTGGTCCCCCTGGAATGCAAAACGAAGGTATTTGTGGTGGGACGGGAGAATGGAAATGTGCAAATAAGCATCCTGCATATCCAGAGCACACAGCCATTGACCCGGCCAGAGAGAGGCAGAAGGCTCTGCAAAGAGAGCATCCTGAACCTTTTGTATTCTATGAAAAGATTCAGGGAACTGAGATCCAGAATTGGTCTGAGATATCCTGTCTTCTTTGGGACCAGAAAGAAATGGGAATAGTAATCCTTCCCTTGCAGATGAAGGGGGACAGGTTCTATTGCTTGTTTCAGCAGTAGAGCTGAAATTTCCTCCTGGACCAAGAGAAGATGTTCCCTTGAATATGACGACTTCAGAGGGGGGTGGCAAGGTGGTTTCTGAAGAAACTCTATCGAGTGTCCTTCTGCAATGAGCTGGAGCACCCAAGAATCTGTTGTTATCCTCTCCCAGCCCAGAAGGTGGAGGGAAAACCTCCCTCCTACCGGTTCCTCTGGGGAGTCAGGTGGTGTGGGGCAGCACTGCAGCTGAAGCACCCGCTGCTTTTTTGGGCGGGGGGGGACTTAGCAGCTGTGGGGGCCCAGCGTTTTGTTGCCCGCTTTCCCTTGGGTTTCGCCTTGGGTCGATTCCTTCTGCGAAAGGGTCGGTGCTGCTGCTGATGGGGATGGTACATGGAATCAACTGACTTCAGTGCTGTCCCCTTCTCTTGCAAATCGGTGATGATGTCCTTGACATCACCCCCGAAAAGCACCGACCCCCGGCAGGGTGCTTCCTGGATAGCAGATTGCACCTCCGGGACCAACCCTGACACGCGGAGCCAAGCATGACGCCGTAGGCCTACAGTGAAAGCTGAGCTCCGTCCAGCAGTGTCCACTGCATCGTATGTCGCAAGAAGCATGTGTCGACTGGCCGAATGAGCAGAGCAGCCAAGATCAGCCAACTCCTGCTTGACTTGGGAGTCAGGCAGGGAGTCCAGTTTGGCTTCCACCTGGGTCAGAATAGCCTTCTGGTAGTCCCCCATATGGCCGACATAATTCAGGGCCCTGATCCCCAGCATGGAGGAAGCATAGATCTTCCTCCCATACTGGTCCAGAAGGCGGGATTCCTTATCAGGTGGTGATGAGCTGAGGTGTTTTGGGTTGGCAGACTGGCTGTAAGCGGTGCTAATCACAACCGAGTCAGCACGAGGGTGAAAATCCAGGAAATCAACAACCTCTGGAGCCTGATATAGCCTGTTCGACTTCCTAGGAAGTGGGGCTAATGCCGACGGCTGTTTCCATATGGTGGTAATGAGGTCGGCATGAGGCTCTGTCCAGGGTGGCACCAAGGTAGGAGCTGTCACGGGCAGATCCAGATGTTCAGCGAGTTTCAGATGCTGAGGATCTGGTTCTGGTTGCCACTGATGAACCTCCTGGATTTTCCTAAGCAACTCCGTAAAAGAAGGATCTTCCGGAGGAGACTTCGGAGGAATCCTTGGCCTGGGCTTCAACGAAGAGCATGGCTCGTCGTCTCTCTCGGAGCAACCGTTGGAAGAATCCGAGGAGTCCGAGGGTGAAGAAGAGGAAAAAGACTCCCTTTCCCGACCCGGGGGAGGAACGGACCCCTTGGGAAGCTCCCGAGGAAGCATGTCCTGCCCCTCTCTGGACCCAGACGGAAAAGCCCTGGAGTCCGGAGGTGGTGAGGGAGTGTGCCGCCTCAGATGTATGGGAACCTGAGACGGCACTGTCGTCGGAAGGCGGCTCTCGACCTCTTTGGTGAGCTGAGCCTTGGCCTCAGCCCACCAGAAGGCCAGAGTCTCCTGCAGGTCCACCGGTGACTGTGGGGGCGGTGGAGGAGGAGGAGGTGGGGGATAAGGATACGGGTTGTACCCGTATGGAGAGTATCCAAAATCCGGCTGCGAAAAGCCCGGCGTCGGGTACTGCGGTGTCGGAAAAACCATCGTCGGGTACTGCGGCGCCAGATACTGTGGTCCCAGGTACATCGGCGTTGGATAAGACGGAGGGTACCCGGGAGCTGGGGGAGCTGCTGGAGCAGACGGCCCAGCCGGCGACGTTGCAGGTGGGTCCACATTGGAAGGCCCAGAGGGTGGAGGGCCCGGTGGAGGGGGACATCCGGAAGCGGGATGTCTCCTGGAGTCGGTAGAACTGGCATCGGGGCCAGCGTTGGAGGCCCTGGCATCGGATATACCGGCATCGGAGGAACCAGTGTCGGAGCCGGCGTCCGGGGATCCGACGTCAGATCCGTCGCAGCAAGCGGAGGACGGTCTGACGGAGGAGGAAGATCCCCAGCGTTGCTGGGGGATGGAGGAAAAATCCCGGGGGTGGTTAGGGGACTCTGGGTCCCCAGGCGGCAGTGAGGCTGCGGGGAACCGGGTACGACGGACGTGGGGGGGTCCGTCGTCGATTCCTTCGCCGGCCAGACGTCGGACGAGCCGACGTGCGGCTTGAGGGAGAGCTCCCGGCGGGCACTGGAAGAGCCGGCGTCCGGCTTATGAGAGCCATGACCGGAGGCAGGCCGAGGAGAAGGAACAGTCTGGATGGTGGAGTGGAGGCGCGGCCGCCCGGAGGTCATGCGTCCTTACCGCCTTCTCCCTGGACGCTGGGATCCAGCCAACACCTGACTTACCGGAGTCACCCACGCCCAGTAGGCTGCGAGCCTGCGGTCAACCGGGGCGGAGGCCCACTGTCCGGAGGCACCGCAAGGCCTGAGCACAAGCCAGACGGCGGGCCGACGCCTGCCGGAAATCTCCGAGGCGGCGTCGAGGAGCGGTCCCAGAGGGACATTACCTGTGTCCCGGCAGCTTCCGAGGGAGACGCGGTAGAGGAGCCCTTGTCCTGGTGCCTCTCCTTATCCTCCTTCTTTCAATGGCCTTTGGGGGAAGTGGATGCCTGCCTCAGCTTTTTGAGCTCCTTCTCCATTGAACTCATCTTTTTCTTCAATATATGGGCTTCCAGGGATTGCTGCCGCCTTTTCCGGGTAGCCGTGTTGAAGCTGAGGCAGTGCTGGCACTTCTCGACCGGGTGATCGGGGCCTAGGCAGAACAGGCACAGGGAATGGCCGTCCTTGTGCGGTAGTTGAGCGCCGCACAAATCGCACTTATTTTTGTGCTCGGAGGGTGTAGGGGACGACATACACCGACGATGGTACCTGACGTTAGTCGAAAAAACAAGTTATTTTGGTAAAACCGACGAAGATTGGGCTGACGAAACATGAACTTTTCTGCAAGGCGCTGCACGAGCTAACGGCAGGAAAGAACTGGAAGGTGGGTGTCAGGGACTGCCCCTTTATAACGACGTCTCCTGACGCCGGTCACCTGACGTGGGGGCGGTCCCTCGCCAGGGACTGCTAGCTAGAAATTTTTCCGTGGGGTCCTGCCGCCTGCCGGCATCAGTCCTATATGTAATTACCTACTGCAAGAGCCCTCTCGAAGTAAGATCGACTGATATGGGAAGTCTCCTGGGCGTCTTGACTTGTCAGGCGGAGAAAGAAATCTGATACACTGACGGAACGTTGCAGCTGATAAGGGCAGCAGTTTGAATATGTGTCGCGAGCCAATGATAGTTCTATCATTTACATATAGTTCCATTTTCTCTTTGCAGCTCTGATTAGGAAGCTGACTGCAGAGAGTTAGGAATATAGAAGAATACCTGGGGTTAGAAATAATAAGAATTGCTGAAACAAATGTACAGAATTCAGAAAGTCCACTGGTGTTAATAGAAAGCATGATATAACAAATGTCTTGGCCTTCAATGTTCAGATCTTGTAGGTCCAGAATTCCCCTTTTATAAAAAATACCATAAACACTGCAAACTACAGTTAATGGATGAAAACAGAGCAAGTAATTGAAATAAAATTCATTGAGGAGACACTTATTTACGGAGAGGATGGTGTCTGGGTGGAACGCATTGCCAGAGGAAGTGGTATCCTGCAGAACAGTGGGCTGCTTCAAATGGGGATGGGACAGGGTAAGAGGGAGGAGGGAGGGAGGGGTGGCTGCAGTAGAAGGGCTGCTAGCTGCACAATTGAGCAGACTTGATAGACCATAAGGCCTTTATCTGCTGGCAATTTTGTATGTTCATACGTATGTTCGTAACTGGGAGAGCTACTTACTGCTGTGAAGGAGTAGCCAAAGCTACTAACTGCACCAATCAGAGAACTGAACAACCACTTGAGGAAGATCTGCAATTAGAATTGCCATGCTTTGAATGGGATCTGTTTCTATTCCTACCTCTACTCTGGGACATTGAATTGGGTGGTTATCATTGTCTTGTATGACAGGACCCATGGAGGCACGCTCTCAGTCGCTGCCAATCTGCTGTTCTTTTCCACGCTGCACCGAGCCCGTTAGTAACCCTTATTTATTTACACCGGGACAGGGAATGGAGGGTGGGGTGGGAGCACACACAAGGGAGGGAGCGGGGGGGTGTTTTTACTTTAAATGGCAGCATGCAAGGGAGGATGGGACAGCACACAGAGGGAGACAGGGAGGGGGGGTGTTTTTTTCTTCCACTGTCATGATGGGATTGTGATGTTGAAAGCCACTCAGTTATTTGCTGAGGCGGCTTCATGCAAATCAAAGCACTGAAGCTCTCTCTGATTGGAGCGCTTTGGTCCTTTGAAGTATACAAAGTTTACGTCCAGCAAGCAGTGAGTGGTGTCACCACCACACAGCCTGGTTATTGGTCCAGACTGCCGAGCCCCTGCTTTTGTGAACTACAGTGGGCTCAGTAGTGACACATCCCCACAGTCCCTTTCCACTTGTCAGACAATGTCTGGTGCGCAGGTGCATCAGTTGTAAAAATGGCTCTTGTACTGAGGAAACTGTGCCATCAAATTACAGCTCCTGAAACAGGAACTGATTAATTAAGGTGAAAGGGCACAGACAGAGATGAAAAGTGAAAGTGCTCCATACTCTGTAAACTGGTTAATCTGAAATTACTAAACCACTACTCATTTAGATAAAAAGTGGTTCAGTAGTGAAAAACAGACCAAAAAAACTGGAGTGGTAGCCAAGTAGGATATTCTCCGGTTCCTGGGAATCAAATGGGAACCGGAGAAAGAATAGGTTACTCACCTGTAACTGTAGTTCTGGGATTGGTACATGGTTCACATCCACACTCTGCCAGTTCCACTGAAATGGACTGATTCACCGGAACATCTTTAAGATATCCCCCGACTCTGCCCCCCGACACCACATCTTGCACGTTGGAAGCAGGATCAGGTGCCACTTGCCGGGGAGGCCAGGTGGATTGTGTGAATGTGAACCATATATCACTCCTAGAAATGAAAATGTTGTACTCACAGTCATTTTTGATCTTCCCAAATATCTTCGCCATTCATCACAACTGGGTCTCAGCTGGAGACACATGTCCACCGCGGGAGCTTTAGCTTTAAGAATTTTGGAGTGGTGGAGACAACGTCTGGGATGGTGCCACACACGAGGCAGACGAACTACATGGCACCCGTGGACTGGCCAATAACTGATGCCGGCCCCCCTCTGCTCTTCAGTTCTGTCCGCCAGGACAGAAAGAAGAAGGGTTAGGGGACAGGGAGGGTGAGACAAGGGAGCCCAAGGTATAGTAAAAGAAGGAAAATTAACTGAAAAAGGCATAAGACCAACTGAGAAAAGACAGAGAATTGAAGACGGCATGAGGGACTTGGGGTTGGCCAGGGATGGCCAGAACCACCGGGCATGCCTGAAGATAAGAGAGAGAGAAAGAGAGAGACAGAGAGAGAGAGAGAGAGGCAGGAGAGAGAGAGAGAGAGAGCGAGAGTACTCCAGAGGGTGATCTTTCCCTTTCCAGGTCAACTCCTTAAGAACAGTCTCCAAGAAATGACCTGAGGTCGGCCAAACATCACCAAACAGATATGCCATACACTCGGAGAAGGTCGTCCTGTACCCGCTCCCTATGTACCCCAGAGGGGAGGAGCCAGAAAGAAAAAATTACTCACCGTAGTAATCTTGTTTCTTCTGAGGTATTCTTCAACATGATTAACTCTAGCAGTCAGCCTCCTGTGTTGAACTGCCTCAGAGAGAAATGGAACTTATGCAAATGATGGAACATCTATTGGCTCGTGCCACCATTCAAACTACTGCCCTTACCAACTGCTGCATTCTATAATGCTAAGATTCATTGAAGCCTGCGGGGTAAGACCCCTTAACTAAGCTATTCTAATTATAATAACAAACTTTCAATAACAAATCCTCTTTTAAACCTGTCCCCGGGTAATGCCAGATAGGACCAACAAGAGGAAAAACAGGAGCCATCTGGTTTTAAAAACTTAACATAAGTAGAGTATGGCTATCCTAACAATGAGAGACACCAGCTGTGAAGCAGAGGCTAACTGGTTCTGGAAGGGAAGGTAGGGTGGGAGGGTTAATCATATTGAAGAATACCTTGGAAGAAGCAAGATTACTACGGTGAATAATATTTTCTTTTAACCCCAGGAATTCTTCAATATGACTAACTCCAGCAGACTATGAAGCACTACATTTGGAGGTGAGCACAGAACCTTATTTAGGAAACCGGCTCTGCAGCACTGCTGTGCCAAACCTAGCATCACTTCTAGACTGAGTGTCCAGACTGTAATGCTTTGTAAAGGTATGTACTGTTCTCCATGTAGCTGCTTTGCAGATCTCCAATAGGGGAATATCCCTGGCAGCAGCTATTGTAGCAGCTGTGCGCCCTTGTGGAATGTGCCCTCAGGCCTCCTGGGGGCTCCTTACCAGCTTTACTATAGCAGATTTGGATACATGCCACTATTCAGCGAGAAATAGTCATTTTAGAAGCTGTCCTTCCCTTTCCCACATCACCATAGGTCAGGAACAGCTGCTGCCTGTCCTACCTGTGGGTCTTGGTGTGATGAAGATAGTAGCTACGAGCTCTCTTGACATCCAGGCTATATAGCCTGCGTTCACCTGAACTCGAGTGTTCAATAAAAAAGACTGGCAAAGTGATTGACTGGTTCAGGTGGAAGTCAGAAACCACTTTTGGCAGGAATTTCCTATTAGTTCCGAGGACCACTTTATCTCTATGGAATGATATGTAGTTTTGCTCTATACATAGGGCTTGTAACTCACTTATCCTTCTGGCTGAGGTAATAGCTACTAGAAATATAGCTTTCCAAGTGACAAACATCAAATGTGCTGTAGCTATGGGCTCAAATGGAGGTTCCATGAGCTTGGCAATGCAGACATTGAGGTCCCAAGAGGGCACCGGTTCCCTATAGTGAGGGTGCAGGTGAGCTAACCCTTTAAAGAACTTCTTGAAAATAGGGTTAGCAGCCAGAGAGACACCCTTACCCGCCAAGACATAGGCTGAGACTGTTGCTAGGTGGACCTTAAGGGTAGTGAGCTGTAGGCACAGCAAATGTAGGTGGGTGAGATAGTCTAACAAGACTGGTAACCCTGCCTAGGATAGTAATATGCTGTTAGCATTACACCAGATAAAAAATCTCTTCCATTTAGAGGCATAGGTTTTCTTGGTTGAGGGCTTCTTGGAGCCCCTAAGAACTCTAAGTACACCTTCAGAAAGGTGTAGGTCAGCATATTCTAGGTTTTCAAGAGCCATGCTCTGAGTCTGAGAGACCTGAGATTTGGGTACAGGATCCTCCCCTGTGATAAGGTCAGGAGTTTGTGCCTCTGAGGGAGATGTATGGGTTGGGCCACTGATAAGGAGAGCAGTAGTGAGTACCATGGCTGTCTGGCCCAGTCTGGAGCTATCAGAATCATGGAAGTTGGTTGGGACCTGTGTTTGATCGGGACCTCGAGCAACAAAGCGCGAATGGAGGAAATGCATACAGGCTCTTCCTGACCCATCTAGTACCAGAGCATCCATGTGCACTGTGCGCTTTGCCGGTGGCTTGCAGCAGAATTTTGGCAACTGATGATTCTCTTTTGAAGTTTTGGGGTCACAAACAGTGGAGGAATTCAAAAATACATGGGACAGACATAAGGCAATTCTGGTGGGGGTTAGGAAGTACTAGGCTGTTGGTTAACTAGGATCTGCAGTTTATCCAATAGGTAAGGAAATAGGCAGACTGGGTGGGCCAAGTGGTCTTTATCTGCTGTCAAAATCTATGTTTCTATGAAGCAAAGAGATCTATTTCTGAGGTGCCCCACCTTCGAAATACCACCTCCAGCACCTGTCGGTTGAGAGACCACTCGTGGTGGTTTTGGTTGATTCTGCTGACAGCATCTGCTAGGGTATTGTCCTTCCCTGGAAGATGGATGGCTAACAGGGATACCTGTAAGGAGTATGCCAGACTCCATATTTTCATTGCCCCTATACACAGTAAGTTGGACCTTGTCCCTCCTTGCTTGTCGATGTAGTACATTGTGGTGGTATTGTCTGCTCTGACTTGTACCACCTTGTCCCTTACCAGAGATGCGAAGCATTGCAATGCAAGAAGCAGTGCCCTGAGCTCTAGTAGATTTATGTGCAAGAGTGACTCTGCAGGGGATCAAGTGCCGTGCACTGTATGCTCTTCCCAGTGTGCCCCCACACTAGGAGGGAGCCCTCTGTCATGAGTACCTGTGTGGTGGACTCCTGAAAGGGTACCCCCCCCAAGGTTGCATCTGTCTTGCCACCATTGCAGGGACTGCAACAGCATCCTTATCACTTGGCACTAGCTTTGTGGGAGAATCTCTCCTTTGGCACCAATGTGCTCTGAGGTGAAACTGGATGTTTCTCATCTGAAATTTGTAGCCTTGTACTGTTTCTGTTGCTGCAGCCATGTGTCCCAGCAACTTTAGGAAATGCCTTGCTGGCCTTGGTTTGCCAAGACTGAAGGATCCTGCAATCTGCAGGATGTTGTCTACCCTGTCCTGGGGAAGGAATGCTCTTCCCTGCAGGGTATCCAGCTCTGCCCCTGTAACCCCTAGGTGGCACTATTTCTAGGATTACTACCCCCTGCCTGATTTCCTAACAACAGGCTGAGGGTCCCTGAGTCCAATATTATGGTGCCTCCACCCAGAGTAACAATAGTGGGGGTATCTACCTAGCCTGGTATAGCCCTCTGGGAAGCTATAACCAACCACACTCCCTCCTAGTGGCTCTGTACCTGTAATAGCAGTAGTTGGCATACAGTCAGTAAAGAGCAGTCATAATATGCACACACCCTTCACACTTACCACTTGGGTTGGACCTTCGGCAAGTTCCCTGGAGACCCCCTGTAAAATAAGGTTAGCAAGACAATGGCACACTTTCAGTACTGTAACCCAACTAGTAATATGCACAATAGCCAGGTTAAATGTGAAACAAGAAAATCAGATTTATTCAAGGGACGTGAACAAGGAAGGGGCATGAATTTAGTTAAATGATTCATATTCTGATTTGAATCAGGGTTTTGGCACACACTTCTCAGTTCCAACAGTACAGTCATACAACACTGGGTACCCAGGATAGAAAACTGGCTAGCCAGAGGCATTGCCCCAGGGTGGCCGGCGTTGCAGCTGATGTTGGGGGCCTTGATGAAAAGAAAAGGCAGTTAACATGCACAACAATAAGATGATTATTTGTAATCCGGGCTGGTTGGCTCAGTCTCGTAAAACCCAAGAATTTGAAAAGGAATCGGATAGTATCACAAATAATTAAAGAACTCATTGCAGGGAGCTACCCTGATTGTATTCACGCTACCAGTCGATTGCAGACGATGTCCTGGTGAAATGAAGACCAGAGGCTGGAAACTGATGCACATGGGGAAGCTGGGCCATCATGACTCACCTTCCCTTCACAACCTTTTCTGAAGGTGGCTGCAATCTGCTATTGCTTTCTGTGCAGGGGCTGGATCCCCAAAGCTGGTCTCTCAACGATGACACTGAGGCTGGTACACAAACAGCTGGCCTGGGCCAGTTTGGACAAAGGGCCCAGGCTGGATCAACACTTTTTGCAAAGTTCAGTTCAATTTCTGATGGCCTTTCCCACTGGCCGACAGTTCAAACACAGGTACAGTACATGTGGGCTCCTTTCTGGCAATCAGGAGTCCCTGAGCAGCAGGCTTTGATCCACAGTAAACATTCAGCACACTTAAATGAAAAAGCATTTAAGTCTCTATCTCTTAGTTCAGTTACAAGCTGGCACGCAATTTCAGTTAATTAATTGAGATAAACCTCCAAACTGCAGGCAGGCAGTTCCTGGAAATTAATCTTCTCTTTCAGACCACCAGAAACACACAAGATAACCACTAGGTCTTTTGCAGGCCTGATCTCTGCAGAGCTTGCTCGGTAGTTCGAGCTGGAGTTCCAACACAGGCCTGCCTTAAACTGCAGACTGCTTTCTGCAGTCCCTTTCAATCTGGCCTCCCTCAGAGCTCCCCGGAATTCAAACAGTTCCTCTTTAATAAACACAGAAATCCTGGGAATTCGGTTGGTCGTTTAGGCTGCCTAGCACAGTTTTAGTCTTTTAATTGGTTGCAATTTAGGTCCCCAAACTTTGTCCCTGAAAATCTCCCACATGGCTATATTACACTCCCATGAATCTCTGGACAAAATTCAAGTTCACGATTGGCTAATGCACTCTCAAAATGGTGACTGCAGTAACAATATCCATGCAGTCCCATAAGTTTTTAAAGTCTGGTGAAGCCAGGAAATAAAGTATTTATATACACTTTCCCCACAAACATGTAGCCCCAACACTTTTCTTTACAATGAGCTCACACTGATTAAAATATCTTCTGTATTTTTCCTGTTGCTGTCACTGTTATACTGTCCCCCTAGGTGGCAGGCAGCTAGTCATGAATATTAATGAGGCTCAAGCATATGTATGAGCCCTTCGATTTTGCCCTCCCCCCCGCTCAAACGCTAGTTAAAACTTCTGAGCACCTTCTGCACCGCTTTCCCAAGGTCACTGGCCCCTTCTTGGCAGGCCAGGGCACTGGGACCAGAAAAAGACTCCCTGTTTTAACCGCAAATGAGCAGTCGACACATCAATGCGCTGCATGTGCAGTAGCTGGCAGCACCAGAAAATGGAAATTACATACCTACCGTAATTCTGGATTTTCTTGGACGAAGTCTCCACCACTCATTCACACTAATAGGATCTATGCCAGAGGCACTAGGACCCAGAGGGAGCAAACTTTTCAAGAGGGCCGGTGCCCGAGATGGAGCCATGAGGAAGCGGCACTGCAAGCCCCGGCTCGTGTGGTAAAGACTATCTCGGCGTCGACCGTCCAACCGCCTCAGTACCTTTTTTTCCGAGGAGGTGCAGCGTAACTAATGTAGAAGGGCTAACCTAAAAACGGACATAAGATAGTCTGAATGACCAGTGTAAGAAGGGTCAACAATGAAGCTTCACAGCCCAGCCATTGAGGGAGTGAAGACCAAAACAGAGAAGTGAGCTCGGGGGATGGTGGGTGGGCGTGTGAATGAGTGGTGGAGACTGCGTCCAAGAAGATCAAGAATTACGGTAGGTACGTAATTTCCATATCTTCCTGGACATAAAGTCTCCACCATTTATTCACACCAACGGGAGCGTACCGAGCTAATAATCCCCCTGAGACAGGCGGCAGGAAATAAGAGCTCACCTACTTAGGACAGAAGTCCGTTGAGAATAATCCTGCCAAACGACAGATGTCAACTCGCATGGACATCCAAGGCGTAGTGCTTTACGAAAGTATGCACTGAACTCCAGGTAGCCGCATTGCAAATATCTGCAATGGGCACGTTGTGGATTTCCGCCAGAGATGCCGCAACTGCTCTTGTAGAGTGAGTGTACACTCTGCCTTCCATTTTCACCTGTGTCATAGAATAGCAGTGGTGAAGGCATGCTACCAGCCATGCTGAAATGTACCTAATAGTGACTGGTTTACCCAGCCGGTTCTCACTGAAGGAAACAAACAGTTGTTGAGCCTTGCGAATTTCCTTTGTTCTATCTAGATAGAATCGCAGTGGTCTCTTAACATCCAGATAATGAAGGGTGTGCTCCCCTTTATTCTGGAAGTTCACAAAGTAGGTAGGCAGGAGTAAAGATTGATTTAGATGGAATTCTGAGACAACCTTAGGGAGAAACTTAGGATGAGTCCTAAGAACTACTTTGTCCTTGTGAAATACAGTGTATGGGGGGGGGTCTGTGACCAGGGCGTGTAGTTCAGAAATTCTACGGGCCAAAGTGATGGCCACCAGAAAGGCCGTTTTCCAAGTGAGGAATTTCAACTGACAAGTAGCTAGAGGCTCGTAAGGTTTTCGAGTGAGCATGTCTAGCACGAGGTTAATGTCCCAGGCTGTGACTGGATGTCTGATAGGAGGTCTAGTATGCAGAATACCCCTAAGAAACCTCTTAACTACAGGTAACTGAGCCAGTGACATTGACAGTACTGGCTCATGATCAGCTGAAATGGCGCAAAGATGAACTTTGACTGTAGAGTACTGTAGACCTGAATTTGAGAGGTCTAAAAGGTACTCCAAGACTTTATTTGGTGGGCAGGAAAAAGGGTTCGAAGAGGATTTTGCACACCAGATAGAGAAACGCTTCCATTTAGCTGTCTAGGTTTTTCTGGTGGCTGGCTTACGTGCAGCCAAAAGAATGTCTGAAACCCTACGAGAGACATCAAACCTATTCACCTCTATCACTTCAGGAGTCAAACGTGAAGGTGAAGCGACTTCAGATTGGGATGGACTATGGGACCCTGGGTCAGAAGGGTCTGAAGAGGAAGCGCCTTCGGTGGGGTTTCCGGCAGACTGTTGAGCAGCGGGAGCCATATCTGTTGAGGCCAGAAGGAAAGAATGAGGATCATTTTGTCTCCCTGAGGCTTGAATTTGAGAAGTACCCTCTGAATTAGGGGAAGAGGAGGAAAGGTGTATAGAAAGCATCTTGTACACTGCAGCCTGAACGCATTCTGACTGAAAATGCCAGGTCCTGGATTTCTGGAGCAGAAGAGAGTCAGTTTTGCGTTGAGTGGGGACGCAGAAAGGTCCAGGTCTGGAGTTCCCCATTCTTTGAAGAGTGAATGAATGACGGTTAAGTCGAGACACCACTCATGAGAATCTGTCTCTGTCCTGCTGAGACGGTCTGCCAGTTCGTTTTGTACTCCTGGCAGGTAAACCGTGTGTATTAGAGCCTTGTGCTCCAGGCACCATTCCTACACATAATGGGTAGCAGTGTGCACTGCCATGCTTGTTGATGTAATACATCACTGCTTTGTTGTCTGTTTGAAGGAGAATGTTCTTGTGACAGAGTATGTCCTTCTAGGCTCGGACTGCATAGAGGACGGCTCTCATTTCCAGGACGTTTATTTGAAGCTGGGACTCATCCTGAGTCCACGTACCTTGGGTGTGGAGATTCTGGCAATGAGCTCCCCACCCCATCAGGGATGGGTCCATGGTAATGGAGATTTGATGATCCAGAGGAGTAAAGGGATAGCCTTCCAGAAGGTTTTCCTCCTGCGACCACCTGGCGAGTGACCTCTTCAAAGGTTCTGTCACCTTGATGGGAAAGTACTGAAGGTGAGTGGTTGTGGACCACTGAGTACTGAGCATCCACTGAGAGGTTCTCATGTGGAGACATGCTGGGGTACAGTGAACACCAAGGATGCCATGAGACCCATCATCCCCTGCATCAAAATAGCTTGAACTGAGCTGTTTTCTCTGATGTATCGGGCCATTTGTAAGATATCGCTCCTTCCATCCTCTGGGAGGAAAGCCTTTGCACAGGAGGTGTCCAGAAGAGTTCCTATAAAAAGGAGCTTCTGGGAGGGCTGCAACTGTGACTTGTTGAGATTTAGCAGGACTCCCATGGATGTGAGGAAGTCTGAAGCCATGGCTACGGCGTCCAGAGTTCCTTGTCTGGAGGGGCTTGCTAGAAGCCAGTTGTCCAGACATGGGAACACTTGTATTCTGATTTTCCTGAGATGCGCCGCATGAATTGCACAACACTTTGTAAAAACTCTAGGCACCAAGGATAGCCCAAAGGGCAGGACTCTGAACTGATAATGTTGACCCAATGCCACAAACCTTAGGTATTTGTGATGCTTTGGGTGTATAGGAATGTATTGGTATGCATGCTGCATATCCAGGGAGGCTAGCCAATCGTGTTGATGAAGCAAAGGTAACAGGGTACCTAGCGATATCATCTTGAACTTTTCCTTGTGAAGGAACTTGTTTAACTTTCTGAGATCCAGAATGGGGCGCATGCCACCAGTTTTCTTCGGGACCAGGAAGTAATGGGAGTCGAAACCTGTGTTTCGTTGATCCAGCAGAACTACTTCTACTGCCCTGTTGTTCAGAAGGCCTTGTACCTCGGAAGCAAGAAGGTCTAACTGTACTGCTGACAGTCTGGTCTGTCATTTGGGGGGATGATCCGGAGGGGTTTCTGAAAGACTGAGCGAGTACCCCTCTCGGATTATCCAGAGGACCCATTTGTCTTATGTTATGGATTTCCACTGGTTGTAGAACTGAGTCAGACGTCCTCCCACCGCTGAGGAGGAGTCCCCCTCGGACAGTTGAGGTGGGACCTGGGCCAGAAACTCAGAAGGTGGCACTAGGTGCTTTGGGGCCTTGTGCCTCCTTCTGCTGCATTTCCTTTTGTGGCTGAGGGTTGGGGTTTTTGTTAAAACCTCCTCTGCCTCTGCCCCGAAAGTACTGACGGTTGTGAAATTGACGCTTGTTGGCACCCCCCTTGGGAGGAGGCCGGTGCGGGTCAAGCCATCTTAAAGGCAGACCTAGTCTTCTGTGTGGCCTCCAAAGCTTGCTCCGCCTGGCGCCCGAACAGATACACACTGTCGAAGGGTAAAGCCATAACATGCTGCTGGGCATCATTCATGAAGCCCAAAGTACATAGCCAAGAGTGGCGACAGGTACAGATGCCAGCTGCCGCCACTCGGGAAGCAGTATCGAAAGCATCCATTGTAGTTTTAACCTGTTGGTTGTTGGACTCGATACCCCTGGTTATGGTCTGAAGAAGCTCTGCATTAGCCTCTGAGTAAGACAGAGCTTCTACCATTTGTTTGAGTGAATGCCAAAGAACATACTTGTACTGAGAAAAATAGCCCTGATAGCTAGCAATACGCATATCCAGGCTGGAGGCAGCAAAGACTCTCTTACCTAAGGTGTCTATCTTGCGAGATTCTTTATTTATAGGCTGGGCTGTAGATGCCTGAGGAAGGATGGCCTTATCATTCTCTGCCAAGACTACAATAGGATCAGCAAAGGCTTGTGAGGCCAATATGGGGTGATCCTTGGGAGGAGCATATTTTCTGTCTGTGGACTTAGCCACGGAAGGAATAAGGGCAGGATATTTCCATACCATCTGAGAGAGGGTCTCGAAAGAGGGTTGTACCGGAGGAGTTAAATCCATAGGGATCTCCGGGACATGACGGTATTGGAGTCTTAAAAGCTTCCCAGGATCGATTTCTGTAGTCTGGAGAGAAAGAGTAGAATTTACATTTTTAAGCAGAGACTTAAAGGGAAGGTCTTCAATTGGTCCCTGCTACTTCAACATCATCACCCAGTCGAAGATCTGGGTCAGGCTCCAAATCATCTCCTGACAGTCCACGAGGGACTGCGTGGAAAGGAAAGGAATGAAATTCAGTAGGAAAAGTAGAAGAGGAAAGAATCGGAGTCGAGAACCCCTGGAGGCCAGACAGCACCGCACCAAGCCTCAGTACCAAAGAAGAACACGGCGCCGAACCCAAAGAAGTCGACGCCATCAGAAACAGCCCAGCACATGGTGCCAAGAGAGGCCACGGCGCCGAGCGAGCCCACGGCGCCTCAGACGGTGATGATAGAGCCCACAGCACCACAGATGGCACTGACAGAGCCTGCGGCACCGCAAATGCTGCCGATAGACTCCCCAGCGCTGCAGATGGCGCTGACAGGGCCCCCGGCGGCGCGGACAGCGCTGACAGATTCCCCGGTGCCACGGATGACTCTGAGAGTTTCCTTGGTGCCACAGACGGTGCCGAGAGTGTCCCAAGAGTCTGAAATCTGTGATTTGAGGTAAAAGAAGGAAAATTGGCAGGAGATAGAGGCATCGGTGTGGACCCCTGCGCCACAACCATGTGAGGAGGGAAAACACGTGAGCGCGGAGTCGACAGCATCAAAGAAGGTGCCGCAAGACTAGGAAGGTCCAACCACCCTACCCATTCCCTCGAATGGCCCGAAGGCCTTGTAGTGACCGGATCAGGGAGCTGAACCAACCTCCAGCCCATTGCTCCATAAGAGCAGCCCACTGGTGAAACTGCTCATCTGATGCCCCTCCAATAGGCAGGGATGGGCTCCAATGTCAAAGAGGTTGGCCACCGGAGACAGAAACCGGTGACTCTGACAGAGTTGGAGACCGGCACCTGGCCCCAATAACCCACCGTCGATGTGCAGACATGCCACAAGGCGACCTCGAGTGATGCCTTCTCTTTTTTGACTTGTGAGCCAAAGAAGAGCTTGAGGCTGAACAGTGCCAAGAGTGGGATCATTTCTGTTTATACTTTCAGGGGGACTGCCCATCTCCCCAAGCATCGGACCGTCCGTTGTCAGACCCCCCCTCCGGAGAGGGCGGCGGACCAGACTCAGCCCAGCTGACTGAACAGCTTTCATATGAAGTCTCCCTACTGTCACCTGACCCACTCATGGTCGACTCCATCAATGGAGAGCTGAAGACTTTCTTCTTATAATAAGTAACATTAAATATAAACTGAAAACTATGCTGCTAGTTTGTGAATGCCCTGGGAGCTGAGGTTAGGCAGAATGGCAGGACTGCAAACAGAAAATGTCCCAAAGGTAGCCTGAACCTGAGGTATTTTCTGTGGGATTCCCTGATGGGAATGTGGAAGTAAGCATCCTTTAGATCCACTGACGCCAGTCAGTCTCCTTGCTGAAGAGTGGGAAGAATCATTGTCAAAGTCACCATTCTGAAATTTGGCTTTGCTAAGTACTTGTTTGAAGCTCTTAGATCTGAAATGGGTCACCAGTCCCCATTTTTCTTTAAGGTTAGAAAGTATCTTGAGTAGAACCCTTTCCCCCTTTGGGATAGTTGAACTGGTTCCACTGCTTTTTCAGCCAGTAGATTGGGCACTTCTTTTTCTAAAAGTGTCCTTTCTGTGTGGGATGATGGTCTGAAAAACCTTGATCTCAGTTTGGGGAAAGATTTGAAGCTGAGGGCTAGGTCCTGACTCACTACCTTCAGAACCCACTTGTCTGTGGTGATGGATCTCCAAGTCTGGAAGTAGTGAGTCAGTCTGCCCCCTACTGGTAATAAGGGAGTCTGCTTTGCTTGGGCTGCAGCCTGTGGGGTCTGATCCCCTCATCTAGAGTCCCTTCTGCCCTGCCCCTGAAGTAACCTCTTTGTTACTGATAGACAGGGGTGGCTTGCACCTGGAAGAAGGGTCTGCCATAGCCCCTACCTCTACCTCCCCTTCCTTGTGGTCTGTAGGAGGCTGACACCTTTACCTTTGCTGTATTGCTTTTAAAGGTACTTGTGCATTCATCCACCTTCTTCATGTATGCCTCTGTTTTGTTTCTAAACAGGGAATTATTTTCCACCGGGAAGTTCGTGGCCTTAGCCTGAGTATCTTGAGTCAGATTTGTGGCTCTGAGCCAAGCAAATATTCCCAGAGCCCCTGTCAAGGCCATCCACCTGATTGCAGTATCACTGGCATCTACTGCCATATTAAATTGGTATTTTGTGGCTTCCAAGCCATATCTGGCTGTCTTAGTGAGATCAGCAGCCAACCCAGGTGGTACCTTGTCTGCCAAGGCCATAACAGAATTCCAGAGGTTTTTCTGGTACATGGTAGCATACAGTAGGCCATGTAATTGGACTGTCTGATAGCCAGAGATGCAGCTAGGTAGCCTTTCTTGGCCATACTGTCCATCCTCCTGGAATCCTTCTCCGGTGGGTGAGATGCCAGTGGCACCCTGGCTCTGTCACAAGCTGTTGTCACAAGCTGCTGCTTGCACTACTTCCTCAAGGTCAGGGTGAGAAAAAGGAACTCTGCCCCGACCGGTCAAGCTGGTACTTTTTATCAGCCTTTTTGTCTACTGGGGTACTGAATTTGGTGTCTCCAGGACTTTCAATACATGCTTCTTCAAAAACTTATTGATAGGGAGCAACAGCCTCTTAGTAGGAGCTAACCCCATCATATCCAGAAACTCTGCCTCTTCCTCATCCTCCACAGACTAGTTTGTGGTGAGGTCAAGGGCTTCCACCATTTGTTTGACAAAGGTGTAGTGAGATGAGTAGTCCTTTGGAAGCTTTGGAGGTAATTCAAACTCCTGGTCAGGAGAAACATCCAGTTCTATTGTACCTCTTCATCATCTTCCTCCTTGCATTCATTGTATGTGGAGTCCTGTGCCATTGGAACCAAGCACTGAACCGCAGATGTAACTATGGTCGGAACCATTGTTGGAACCAATGGAATTGGTAGTTGTGATGGAACGGGCAGTAAACCTTGGTTAGCTGCAGTTTTTCCACAGTTTTAAGTGGGAAAGTTTTACAAATTTCGCAATCAGCTTGAAAATGAGAAAAACCTAGGCAAAATAAACACAAATTGTGTTTATCAGTCTTTGCTAAAACCTCCCAACACTTAGTACAGTTCTTAAACCCAGTAGGCCCTGTTTTCTTCTTAGGCTTATCGGACATATCAAATCTTAAGAAATAAAGAACTTAAATCTGGTTTCCAACCATAGTAACAACAGTAATAGCAAAGCACAGAGAGTAGCTGTCAGTTAATGAACCAGAAAGAAACCACTGATCTGTTTGTAACCCCCAGGTGGCGCTATCCCAAGGGCTACCACCCCTGCCTGCTTGACTACTGACAGGTTGAGGGGCCTAGGTTCTATGGCGGGTGCCTCCACCCAGAGGTCAGGGTTTGTAGTAGTTAGACTAGCTTGGTCACAGCCCTCTGGGACACTGAGTCCCCCTTTTATTCCCTCTAGTGGCTCACACAATGCACAGAAGTTACAGTCCCAATACCCCACATGTACACACTGTTCAATCATAAAGTACCACTTACCCTCGAGAGTGATTTTGAGGTTCGTCTCTGGGGACCCCCTGTAAAATAAGATTAATCAACATACACAAACCAATACAATGCCTGATATGTAGGTACTGACACTTTAGATAGTTTAAAGTTTAACAACATCAAATCTGGTTTATTTAGGGGGAATAAAATACGGGAGGGGGAGATCAGGTTAATTGGCAGAATTAAATCACAGTACTGTGCACACATCCAGGGTCTGAAAAGTCACACTCCGGGTACCCAGGTTGGGGGGGGGGAGGCTAGCCAGGTCCGTTGGCCGGGCTTGGCCGGCAGGTGCAGATGGACAGGGCCCTGTAGAAGAAAATATATGCACAATACCCAATTGTAATCTGCAGCCAGGTGGCTCAGTCCATGAAGAAGTGAAACAACAATAATTAGATAACACACTTGTAATTGAAAACAGGCTGCAGGGGAAAACCCTGATTTGTACTCACAATACCCAAGCTGAGAACCAGATGGTGGATGTTCTTCTGGGTTGCCAGAATAACAGGGCATGGAGACAAGGTCCTTTTGACTGGACCCCACAGCAGTAGATAGCCAACGGATTTAGTCCGAGACAAGCTGGGGTTTGCTTCCAGCTTCAGCACACAGCACACAGCACAGGGGATTGGAAATAGCGATTCCCCACAAGCACTACGGACATTCATGTGTAAAAGGAAAGTACTATACCAGGCAGGATGCTCCTAGATCCCGATCGCAATTACTGCAAAATACCCAGGGGCACAGTTCCTGACAGACCGAGTGTGATTCAGCAATTTCTCCAGTCTTCTACAGGGTGAGCCTGGTTTCCACTCTTCAGACTTCCTTCTTTCTCCTCACAAATCAGATTCAGTCCAAAATGGCACTTA
Source organism: Neoceratodus forsteri (assembly GCA_016271365.2). Taxonomy (NCBI): domain Eukaryota; kingdom Metazoa; phylum Chordata; order Ceratodontiformes; family Ceratodontidae; genus Neoceratodus; species Neoceratodus forsteri. Next base: position 260,590,150 of record JADMNL010000024.1, read on the forward strand.
CAGTGGCTGCAGGCCGAACCTCAGGGCCTCACATGTGCTTCCCGCGCGAAAGTATACACCGAAGAAGCACAGAGCTCCTTCTCTCTTCACTGTCACAACTGACCTGATCTTTCCAGTCATAGAGCAGGGCATTTCCTTTAGCTCCACACCATTCTGTTGGCTGGTTAGGCTGTCACTCACAATAAGACTCCCTCTGTTGGTGGAAAAAGGTGCCACGGTCAAAACTACATTTCCCAGAGTCACTGCCCATACAATCCCTTGTGACTGGCTCAAAATTAAGAGTCCAAGTTCTGATTCATCCACAGGCTCCATTTTAGGGCTCCCTTAACCCAAATGGCCCAGCACAGCAGTTTAGGTCCAAAATGGAGGGGTAACACACACAGAGTCCCAGCTGCAATAAAGGCAGGTTAGACAAACTACAATTTTGCTAATGCTTTAAATGATTACAGGCAAACAGTTACAGCTTTCAGATGGGCTCCCTTTGTACTTCCAGCGACCGCAAAATGGAGTGATTACTCTGCAGCTCGGGCGGGATTCAAGCATTAAATACACAGTCCCCCCATACAAACTAATCAAGTCTGCAAGCAGACAGCTCTTAAAGAGACAGTACATGGAGGCTCAAATAACACTCACTTGCAACCACATTTAAGCAACTCAGATGCCGAACACCACTCAGACTTGGAGCATTCAGGCAAGTTCCTGGAAGACTTTTAGGAACCCCCATTTACAGGGGGTTACATGTTAAAATTCAACCAAAGCCCCAAATAAACTAAGGAAGATCCAACTTAAGTTCTATATAGGATTTTTAAGTAAAATATAAGAGAAGTAAACCAAAAATGAAAATTACGTACCTACCGTAATTCCTGATCTTTCTGTGTATCTTCACCATTCATCACATTTGGGTATGGCCGAAGGTCACGATCCCGTGGGAACTCTTTTTTTATTTTTTTTTTGGATGGGCGGAGTCGACACACTGACAGCGCCGCCCTCGAGGCCGATGCACTGTGTGGCACTCACGTGTTGGTCATTAGGTGTCGTCGACCCCGCCCTCCCACCAGTTCTGAGTCGCCGTACAGTAAGAAAGGGTTGGGGGGGACAAGGAAGTCCAAGGGATAGACAAAGGAAAAGATATATAAACTAAAAGGAGAAATAAATGATGGAGAGGACAGATGGGAGATTGAGAAAAACTAAAGGGATTGGGAAGGGGCCCCAATCTCTAGAATCAGAAAAGGAAAGGGAAGGAGGGAGGAGGGAGGAAAAACAAGAAGTGGGAGGGGGGAGGATATGCCCTGGATTCATTGACTGTACCCAAACTGGATTAAGAGCTGTGAAGGAGTAGCCAGAAGGCTGTATTGCCAGAATTCAAGGCACAGAATCACTGGCAACTAACTCCAGCAGAAGCAGAAGAGGCTATCCTAGGACAGAAGGGGACAGGGATCCAGGGTTGTCCCCCTCCCGAAACCAAATAATTGGATAGAGGAGAAACAATAAGTTTCCCTAATTAAAAATGAGGGATGAGTCCCTAAGGACAAGGACGGAGGAGGATAGAGTGAGAGAGAGAGAGCGAGAGAGAGAGAGAGAGAAAAGGGGTGGAGCCAAGGCATTGAGGAGTGAACCACCCTTTCTCCTGATCCCTATCCCCCCCGCCAGAAGGTAAAAATCTCCCTGTGTGCCTAAGGTCACCCCACTCCTGTCCAGCGGAAAGGAATGGGGGAAGGGGGGCACACAGAGGGAGGGGGACCCAGAGACTGAGGCCCCAGGGGATGGAGGGTGGGATTTGTGATGAATGGTGAAGATACACAGAAAGATCAGGAATTACGGTAGGTACATAATATTCATATCTTATCTGTGTCAGTCTTCTCCATTCATCACATTTGGGTGAGTACTGAGCCCCCCGAAGTGGGCCCTAGACCCTAAAGGACTAAGTCCCTTATCTCCCAGTGGGCGACAACACTGAGAGGGAGAACCTTTACGGGCCTGGTGAGGCCAGAGACCGGGGAGAATGAGACGGGGACCCCTGGAAGGGGCAGGAGGTTTGCCTCAACAGACGCCGCCTCACCCTACAGGAGAAAAGGTGGGTTCTCTGGTACGCAGAGGAAATCACCCTACGCTGGGTCAAGGGTGACAAGTGGGAAAGACATAGCCATGCCATCCGCCTACTGCAAATCATTGTCCCTACAACCCTGGAAGCTACCTTGTTGGCGTCATAAGATGCCCTCGCTTGGTGCCTTGCTAGCTCCAGGCCACATGCACAGAGTGCAATGGCTTGTCTGGTTACCTCCGAATCGGACAATAAGGCTAGGAGCTGACCTAGTCTGGACCACAGAAACCTATCATAGGTAGCATAGTGGGCCTGATGAGCAGAAACTGAAAGTAGCAACTGTGTCGAGTAGAAGGTCCTCCTCTCCCAGAAGTTAAAATCCGCGAAATCTTGATCTGGGGACTGGTCACAGTGGAGGGCACAAAGCCTATCGGAAGTGTCCATCTGCTTCAATAATGGCTGAGGATGAGGCATATGACCTGCAGACTCCGGGGGGGGCACAATACCTCTGGCTCAGATCCCTAAGGGCTGGGACCCCAGAAAAGGGCTTTTGCCAGAACCGCAATGACGCCTCCTGGAAAGGAGCAGGCCAGGCGGTGACCACAAGGGTGGCTGCACTGAAATCACCTAGGAAGGCACGTGTCAAATGCTCCAGATTATACTGAGTGGGTGGGGTGACACGCAGGTCTTCCATCATCCTCACGAGGAAACGCTGATACTCAGCAAGATCAGCAGCAGGGGAGATGTGGACAGAAGGCTCCTCTCCCCCAGAAGAGGAGGATGAGGAAGTGGAAGACCTCAGAGATCCAAAGGTTGGCTGCTCAGGGGGAGGGTGGAACACCCGCTCGTCCATGGCCCTGACGTAAGTAAATAAGTGAGCAGCTGCACCCCTGAATTGTTCACAGGAGAGAGGTCCCATAGGGGCCATGAATGCCTGGGAGAGCAGGAGATGGTGACAGAGGAATGGGTGCTAAGTCCACAACAGAAGAGGACCGTCCTCTGTCCGGGTAAGAGAGCACACCAGGAGCCTCAAGGGAAGGAGGAACTCCGGAAAGCCTAACAGCCAACAGCTGATCAACCATGCTGGAACTGCCTAGGCTGTGCCCTGAAGAATCCCCCCGTGAGGTGACCGGGACCATGCAAACCCAGAAGGACAGTCCCTTCTCTCTAAAGACCAAGCTCTCGAGGTGACTGAGAAGGAAGGGCGGGGATCTGCGCTGCAACTCCTCCCCGAACCTGGGTGGGTCCCAGAAAAGGGTCGCCGCATTGAACCCTGATCCCTTGACCCTTCAGAATCCAAAAGAGCCCTCCTCCTCACAAACACCAGCCTAGGCAGCTGACAACCCTGGTCAGTCCCCAAGGGGACCCCCCAGGGAGTAGCACCCTCCCCTCCTGAGGGCGCTCTGGTCGGCCCTAACGTTGGGCGATCCAGGCACACCACCCGAGGGGGTAACCCAACTGAGGGGGCAGAAAACCCTCCAAGCCCAGACTGCAGGGCAACAGTGGCCTGAACCACCACCTGCTGGTCAGCACCCCTGACCCCAGACTCGGGGGCTACCGCCCGCTCCTCAGAGGGAGGCTGGCTCTGGCCAGCTGAAGTAACCACCAGGGTGTCCACATGGGCTGCCAACTCCAAACAGTCAGACAGCTGGTCCGAACCAGACTTGGAGTCCGCCTCCGAAGTGGTAAAGACCGAGGTCCGGTGCCCGACCGTATGCGGATGCCTGCTCCTGTCTGGACCGAGAGAGGCGCCAGTCCAGGTGTCCGCACCAGAGCTGGCACCAAACTCCCCCATGACACCATGAATGGTGCCTGAAGAAGAGACGCCGCTGAGAGCAGCAGCAGAACCAGAGTCGATGTCTGCCACGGTGCCGTCCAGTCGCATGGCGCCGCGAACAGCACTGGAGTCAGGGACGGCGCAGACAGTGACACCAACAGCTCGTGGTGCTGACAGTGACACCTCCACTGCACTGTGTCCTCACTCAGCACCACAAGCGGCACTGGCGCTAGACACGGCGCCGTCCCCAGCCTCAGCGCCACAAACAGCACCAAGATGAGAAATGGTAGAAGATGGCGCTGTAGAACTTCCCACGGCACTGCCCGTGCTATCAGCACTGTGAATAGCGTCAGCAGCAGAGATGGTGCCGAGCAGCGGACCAGCACCAACCACGGCGCCATCAGGGCCCATGGTGCCATGAACAGAGCCGAGGCCCAAAACGGCACCAACGGACAGCGTCAAGGATGGTGCCAACCCAGGTTTTCCAGCCCGAGGAAACGACACCGGGGAAGCCTTCGCCCCCGGAAGGGTGATTGTCACAGTGGTGCCTCCCGCCCGCTCCCCAGGGGGAACGGACTGGGCCTCCTGCACTGCGGAAGAGGCTTCTACCATGGTGAGGCTAAAAGAAGCAGAAGCCCCCTCCTCTGTGGTCCATACAGAACTGGGACGGGACCCGGAGGAAAGGCTGAGAGACCGTGGCTTGGCCTGACGAGTGCACGCCCGTCCCCAAAAGTCAGCAGAGCTCGTCCAACTTTCCACGCACGCTGTTCCAGGACACAATGATCCACAGAGAAACAGGTGTCGCACAAAACTATGTCATGAAGCGGGCCAAGGCACGTAAGACAATGATCATGCTGGTCGGTAATGGAGTACTTGCGGTTGCACGGGCACTGATGCAAAGGAGGCCGCCCCGCTTTCAGTGACTTTTTGCCCTCTGACCTAGACATGATCGATGGAAAAACAATGCAAAAAACAGACCCGACGTCGCTGAAAATAATAAAGGAACAGACTTACCAAACAGCAGCGTTGGGTAGGGCGAAACAGAACTGGCAGGTATAACTCGTTGTCAAAGGACACCAAGACTAGGCCCGTAGTTGCTTGGAGTTCCTCATGAGGTGCCACCTCTATGGCGGGAAACAAAGAACTGGCGGAAGGGCAGGGTCGACAACACCTAACGGCCAACCCACGAGCACCACGTGATGCACTGGCCTTGAGGGCTGCGCCGTCGGTGCATCAACTCCGCCCATCCAAAAAAAGAGAAACCTGCTCCCACAGGGTTGTGACCTCCGGCCATACCCAAATGTGATAAATGATGAAGACTGACACAGATAAGATTAGCCGGTTCCTCAGCGGTTTCAAAGAACTGATGAGGAACTGCTAACTGAGGTAAAATAACACTAAAAACTAGCACTAACTATAGAAACTTAGTAAAGGAAGCAGAATAATAAAGAAATAAAAACGTTTTACTTATTTTCGGTGAAAATAAATGCAACTCTGTCACACTGAGGAGTAGCCTCCGAGGCGTCTTACTAGGCAGGCGGAGAAGGAAATCTGAGCATTATGGAATGCAGCAGTTGGTAAGAGCAGCAGTTTGAATGGTGGCATGAGCCAATAGATGTTCCATCATTTGCGTAAGTTCCATTTCTCTCTGAGGCAGTTCAACACAGGAGGCTGACTGCTAGAGTTAATCATTTTGAAGAATTCCTGGGGTAAGAAACAGGGTTTGCCAAAATAGGAAGTCCCCCCCTAATCTCAGTGGCTCTGTTTTTTTTTTTTGAACCAGAGAACCACTGCCCAGGACCTAGCCATGAGAGGTAGATAGGCAGGAAGTTGTGATGAATGGTGAAGATATTTGGGAAGACCAAGAATTATAGTGAGTACATCATTTTCATATCTTACCCAAATCAGTCTTCACCATTCATCACAAATGGGTCAGAGTGCCAGAGTGCCAAGTCACCACCATCGGTGATAATAGCAAACCCTGAAGGAACAAGTTCCCTCAGCCTCTTGTGGGGGAGGCACAACAGGCAGAGGCCCCTTACAAGTCTTGCAAGGCCTGAGAATGGTCAGGGGCAGGTAGAAGCTCCCGAGAACCTGGGAGACAGAAGGCACCCCTGCAACTCATGCCTGGCCCTGCAGAAGAAGAAATGGTCCCCCTGGTATGGTGAGGCTATCACCCTATGCCAGGCCAAGAGTGACAACCAGGAGAGGCGAAGCCATGCTGTCTGCCTGTTGCAGACTGAAGTTCCTACAAGCCAGGAGGCTACCTCGTTAGTGTTGTAAGACACCCTGGATATGTGTCTCGCTAGCTCCAGGTCACGTGCAGAAAGGCTAATGGTTTGCCGGGTTTGATCACCAACAGGTGATGATGCTAGGAGTTGTCCCTGCATCATCCATAGGTGCCTGGCATAGGCTACCTGGTGTGAATGGTATACAGTAAAAAGCGCGCCGCTAAGAACACCCTTCTATGCCAGCAGTCAAACTCAGTTGAGTCAGATTCTGGGGGCAGTCGTGCTGCAGGCGATGATGCCCTGAAGGGGTGTTCAGAAGCTCCACTCCCGGTGTGGGGTGCAGCATGGCACCTGGGGATCCCACAGGAGCGCAGTAATTAGGGGCTGGGATGGAGGCAGCGGGACACTGCCAGATGCTGTGCGAAACCTCCACAAATGGCCAAGGCCAACAAGGTATGACTGTGATGTCAGTGCTATAGTCCCCTAGGAATGACAGCATCGCACATAAAGGGTTGTGTCAGACAAAGTGGGAGATGTGCAGCTCCACCAACATCTCCGATAGGAAGCGTTGATAAGATGCAAGATCAGCTTCTGATGAAAAGTGAATGGAGGTGTCCTCTACCTCAGTGGAGGAAGTCGAAGATTAAGAGGAGCTGGATTCAGGTGGTGGTGCAGGTGTTTGAGTTCTGAAAATGACCTCATCCAGTGCCCCCAGGTATCTGGGGAACACAGCCACCAAGACCCTAAATTGCTCCCAAGTTAGGAGCCCCGTAGGGCCATAGAACCCTGGGAGAGGGAGAGGGGGAGGAGGAGGCAGAGGAATGAAGGGAGAAGGGACCCGGTGAACTGAAGGTCCTCTGAAAGGGCTGCAGGAATGTGCAGAGGACCCCTCCCAAAGGGAGGAAGCCTAACCTGCCCACCACAGAACACCCAATTACCAAGGGGCATACAGGGTGGTGTCCTTGGGGGTGAAGTCCCCAGGTGAGGTGAACATAGTCGTACAGAGCCTGTCGGGCAGTCCCTGTCCCCACCAACTGCAGGCCCCTCTCTGTGAGGAAAGGAAAACAGGCCAGAGTCTGCACTACGATTCTTCCCCAAGCCACGGGCTCTAGGGATTTGCCACAGTGTCAACTTTGACCTGCCAACCCCGCCCCGGAAGAGGCTTAGAAGTCATATTGGGACTAGCTGAGGATGAGAAGGCCTGTTCAGCAACACAGACAACAGCAGGCTCCCCTCAACGCCGTCTTCCGCACTGGAATCCACCACCATATCAGCAGTAGCAGCAGAGGTGGCCCTGGAGCCACAGTTGGTGCTAGCCCCCAACTTGGCACCAAATCCAGCACTACCATCCCAGCTGGTGTCAAGGCCTACACCAGAAGAATCCTTGACACCAGCAGTGGCACCGAGGGATTCAGGGGAGGCGGCGCTGCAGCTGGCACTGAGAAGGAAGTCCACAGGCTCCAACGGAGCAGAAGGCCTCAGGCTGGCCTGGGAAGAGTCCAGGGGCTCCTCAGAGCTAGGAAGCCAGTCGGGATCATCTTAATCCTCGGGCCTCCGAGCCTGAAGATGAGATCAGGGAGATCTCCAGGCTAGCAACCACCTGAACCCTAGCACGTCCAGCACCACGAGCGGCATCGGACTGGGGACCTAGACACGCAAACGGCACTGCTCCGCTCTCTGGCACCAGAGGCCGAAGCAGTACCAAGGGAACCGCCGGTGCAGGCCAAGCATATAACTGTGACACCATGCCCAGGGCCATCCAGGCCCTCAAGGAGGCATCAGGACTGCAAGAGGGGCTCAGTCGGCCCCTGAGGAGGCCGACTGTCCCGCAGACTCCTCGGGCAGACCCCCTGTCTCAGCGAGACAAAGTGCAGAGTTGGTCTGCTCTCCCTCAATCCACATAAAACCAGGGAAGGGCTCAGGGAAACAGCCCAAGGACCTGACTTTGGCATCCTGGGTGCGACGCTGCCCTCTAAAAGTTGGGGGGTCCCACCCCAACTTGGCCACGTGGACTTAGAGAGTGCGGTAGTCACTCGAGAAGCAAGCGTTGCATGCATCCATATCATGATGAGGACCCAAACAGGTGAAACAATGGTAGTGCCAGTCCATAACAGTCCTGGAATTGCCACAGGGGCACTGATGCATGGGGGCAATTCTGTCTTTCTGCTAGTCTTCTTAGGCCCCGAACACATCAATGCTATATGGAAAATAAGAAAATGAAGAACTCGACGCCGCACACACTAAAACTGAGAAAACAATAAAAATAATAAAGGCCAGGCTTGACTCACAACGTAAGATAAAAACTTGGAAACTAGTTCATAAAACCACCACCTCCTATTATTGGAGAGAATTCTGCTGGAAGGTTATGGTTAATTTTTTTTAGGACACCATCCATCATTTGTTGTTATTCTGCGGGTGGGTCAAACTTATTTTTTTTATATACTTGTTTTAGTGAATATCACATTTTTCAATTCCATTTACTTATAGCAAGTTACATTGAGAATAAACAGACCTTCATATACTGTACATATTTAAAAAGTATCAAACAGTAACAAAATTGGGCCAACATCAGTGCTTAGGATAATACAAATAAAAGCCAGTCTACAGGAAAAGAGACTTAAAAAATTATAAAAGTTGGTTACTAGTTAATAAAAAGTCCATTAATAATAATACTGCAGACTACTGTAAGGTCCAGGGGTATTTCATTTGAGAGGCAGAGAGTTAGCGATGCCATTTTACTATACATTTTAAAGAAATCAGGCAGGAACATTTCATAAGGATCACTTCATATAGAGTTATTAAATAACTAGCAAAGAAAAAACAAGAGAAACATACAAATAATGGAAAAGTTCAGATATTAAGTCCTTGATAAAGATCCCATCTAGTCCATCTATTCTGAAAGGCTGGGGCTTTTTGCTGTAAGTCAAACGTAAGTTTTTTCAAACCCTTAAATACATTGGATTATGCAAGTCCATTCCAGTGTAGTCAGTGGATCAGGCTGCAGCCACTTTTTGGTGATAGATTTCATGGCTGCTATCAGGAACACTAACCATAAATAGAGTGCTTCTCTTGTCCCCTAAGTTGTGGGGGAGTGAGCCCTAGAAGTGTATTTTCGGGGGTCAGAGGTTCAGTTAAACTAATTATATTGGATATATGAGTGGAAACTTCTTTCCAAAAATTCTGAAGTTTAGGACAACTCCTAAATATATGGGTATGTGTGGCTCTTTCTTCACCACAGCTTCTCCAGCATGCAGAAGAAGTGCCTGGCGCCTATCTGGAGAGGAAAACAGGGACCAAAAAATATCTGGCCCTAATTTTCCAAGAAAATTCTCTCCAAATTAACTCCCCATCATATTCCTTGCTATTGCTTATCACTAAGATGCAGGTCAAGTTCCTTCTCCCATTTAAGCTTTAAATAATCAGCGGTGTGAGCAAATTCTAGCATCAGTCTTTGATATAAAAAAGAAATGGCTTTCTCCCCACCAGGCAAGGCCCAAATCCTTTCAAAAGGAAATATCTCCTCAGGACACTGAGAATGTAATTCCAATGCCCGAATTTGTTTATTTACAAAGTCCCGGATTTGATCAAATCTAAGTTGATCTGCAGTCCCCCAACCAAGTGGTTGTGCTTGCTCAAATGAAAGAACCATGTTGTTTTGCAGTATCTGCCAGGGCACAAAGAAACCCTTTACAGCCTGTGAGCTATACCAGGAGTCCAGCTGAGAAGGGAGAAATTGGGGATTCTCTATCCACCAGCGATAGCTCCAAAGAAGGGTCTTAGGGGTTTTACCAGAGAAACCTCTTTTCCATCCCTCGAGGATCACTCAAGTCTCGGTAGGGGGGGAAGCAAATTCTTCACTTGTGTGAGCCTGGTAGGGTTGAACAATAAAGCCAGCAGTAGGAGACGAAGAGGTTAGAAAGGTCTATCTCCTTCCAGTGTGCTTGAGAAATAGGGTTACCCCAGAGCAAGGCCATCTTCATCTGGGCATCAGCCCAGTAGCTAGGAAAATATGGGAGAGCCAGGCCCCCAAAGGTTTTAGGCAGGATTAACAATTATTGTTGAAGTCGTGGGCGTTTGTGTTGCCAAACAAAGGAGAGAAAAATAGATTGTCATAGTAGTATGTCCTTAACAGAAATTAAACAGGGCACACACTGAAAAAGATAGAGAAGTGAAGGAAGGACATTTATCTTCAAAGCTTGAACTCTGTTGTATAACGTCAATGGAAGGAGGTGCCATCTCCTCAAACCAAGTCTCAGTTGAGCAATTAGTGGGGTATAATTTAAATCAAATAAGTGGGTGAGGTTAATTGCAATTTGTATACCTAAATATTTTAAAGAAGGCAGGCCCCATTTCATTGGATAGGTCTGACAAATTTTCAGAGGAACAATATAATTAAAGACCAACACTTCAGTTTTTTGGGCATTTAATATGTAACCAGAAAGGATCGAAAAAGCACTTAACTGTGTGAAGAGGGCCGGTAGGGCTCTGTCTGGATTTGTTAAATAAACCAGCACATAGTCGGCATAAAGTGCCAACTTGTGCACTGTACTAGTTATATGAACCCCTCGAATATTCTCATGCTGCCTTATATTTTGGGCGGAGTGCTCTATATACAAAGCAAAAAGCAGTAGTAAGAGGGGACAGCCTTGATGGGTGCCCCGTCACATCAGAAATATGACCATTTGCCCTTACGAAGCCCTGGGGTTTATCATATAACCTAAAAAGAAAATGAACAAAAGCAGAAGGGAACCCGAAGCTGGTAAGGACCACTTGGGTCAAACTTATTTTGGCCACAATGTGGGAATAAAGGTGATCATTTCCATATATTTTGGTCATGCCCCAAGATACTGAACTTTTGGAGCGAAGTAGCTACTACCATCTCTCGCATTTTAGATGTCTCACTCCCTTTTCTTTTTGAAATTTTCTTCCTTGGTGTTCTCCTAGAAGTAAGCAATTCTCAGAATAACTATCTTCACTGTATTTTTGTGGTGGCAGCTTTTAAAGCTGTCACTAGAAGATGGTTGACTCCAGTCTCACCCACACTTGCAGACTGGAGTAGTGTTATAAACAAAATTCATGTAATGGAAGATATGTATACACATTTACATTTTCGATATGATGGTGATAACCTTCATACATTAACTAGGTGGGCCAGATGGTATACATGTTTAGAAAAGTTTTCTTCTACAGGGGCTTCATCAGTTTCCACATCTATGCCACGGTAAGGTTGGCCATCCCCCATGTCATTTATAGTTTACATAAGCATTCAGGCTAAATAAATTGGAACAGAATTTGTATTTATGTATCTTATAAAATCTTCCCCGCTGTACAATGGTCTTATTTGATTTTTTTTTTATGATGCTTAGTATCAAACATCTGTATCTAATTCTGGGTTGTAATATATATATATTTTTTTGTAGACTCTTTTTCTGTGCCACCAATGTGGAACTCACTCAGGCATCCTCCACTCCCATGTGCTCTACCTCCTACCTGAAGCTCTCCTCCACCACCCGTTCCAGCCAAGTAGATCCCCCCGCTCTGCACCCCCAAGGAGGGGACGCCCTATCCTCCCAGGGTGCTCTATCTCACAATCTAATGTGCCCAGCTGGGCGGTCGGCCCCGATGGAGGAGAAACCCTGTGTTGGAGTGTGGCACAATGGGGCACAGTGCCGTCGCCTATCCCTATCGACGGGGATTTTCACTTTATGTTGCCCCAATGAAGTGCAGCGTGCAGTAACGCCTGCGCATGGCTGCCCTGCTGGCGTCTGCTGCGTTCTGCCCCTCATGTCTGGCTGGTGTTCCTGCAGTGCCCCTGATCTCCATCGGGGCCCACCAGGACACTGCACAACCCCTGGAACCCTCTCCGGGAGAGGACAGCTGTAATTCGGACTCTCCATCCACTCCCGCCCCTGCCGACCCCTGGTTCCCCGAGTCCGTCACCGAACCCGGGTCACCAGTGTGGCATGAGGTGTGGCGTCCAGCGCCTCAACCCTTAGCGCCACCAGGCTGGCCCCCGGGTTGTAATATTAATGTTAATATTCACCTTTTTGGAAAATACACAATAAAATATGCTTTAAAAAAAATAAATAAAATAATAAAGGTCAGTGCCACAGAAACGGTGCCAAGATCTTACAGTGTTGAAAAACTGTATGGTGTCAAGCAAGGAAAAACTGGCAAGCAGAACTATGCAGTAGAAATCTTGTGCTGCTCCCACAATGAGATGTTGCCTCAACAATGGGAAAAACAGAACTGAGGAGGAGGAGGAGGAATGGCAGGCATCGGTTACTGGCCAGTCCACAAGTGCTACGTAGTACATCTGCCTCATGGGTGGCACTGTCCCTGACATTGGCTACCCCACTCCAAAATCCTTAAGGCTAAAGCTCTCGTGGTGGGCCTGCGCCTCCATCTGAGACTCAATTGTGATGAATGATGAATACTGATTTCGGTAAGGTCTAGGTTACAGATGAGTAACCTATTCTTCTAGGGGCATGGGTATTGTTCACATATCCACACCCTGGCAGACTCCTGGCAGTTCTCCAGGAGGACGGGGCAAGGCATGCACCCATCATTGGCAAACACAAATTGGAAAACTGAGGTCCCAAAACGCGCATCCCAGCGTAACTTGAGATGAATGCGGTAATAGGAAATGAAGGTGTGTGCTGACATCTAGGTAGCAGCTCTACAGATCTCCTGTGTGGGGGATATCCCTGGAAGCAATCACTGAGGCAGTGGTATGTCTGGGGGAAAGAGCCCTAATCCCTACAGGAGACTCCCTACTAGCCAACCTATAACACAGGTTCATGCAAGATGTGATCCACCTTGCAATCATCATCGTCATCATCATCATCAGTTTTATTGGAAGGCAAATTGAGAAAAACTCTCATTTACAATTGCATCCAAAAAAGCAAAGCAATCATTTGCTTTGCTGTCTGTGTGCCAGGCACGACTTCAGCACAGGTGGCAAACAGCTGGTGAGCCTGTCCCTGAACTCCAGCCTTATACTCCACATAATAGGAGACTACTCTCTGCAGGTCCAGAATATGGAACCTGGGGTCGGCCTCCAAAGATGGGTTGGTAAAGTATACTGGTAAGTTAATCACCTAGTTAAGGTGAAACTCCAATACCAACTTCAGAAAGAACTTTGGGTTGAGGCAAAGGACGATTTTATCCCTGTGGAAGATGAGGTAAGGAGACTCCACCAGGAGCACCCATGTGACAGGGTAGAATAGGACCCTGTCCCAGTTGTTAGAGAAAGTGTTTTAAATGCAAGGAGCTGTTGTATTCCTTTTCTGTCTCTTCTCTGTCTGGTTGCGCAACCAAATTTTCCTGTGAGACTTTGGATTTGATCACTCCGATAATCTTACAATTCTTTGTCGCTCACTGTATCTCAGTTCTCTCTTCCTGTCTGTCTTTTCCTCTCATATATGCTAATACAAAAGTATGTGCAAAACATTGTATGAAAATGTAACTGATAATGGGATCACTTTTGTTTAGAAAATATATAGTGTTACTGTTGAAATATAAATAATTATATTTTGAGACAACTGCAGAAAGCTATTGTAAACTCTAGAGGTTACTTGAGTGCAAATCTTCCAGCCTTTTGCAAAAGCTGTAGGGGCCTCAAGAAGCACACCCTGTTCCAGCAGCCCTGCCTGATATTTACAAAAACAGGATGCTTGCTAAGGATGGGGGTTGAAAAGACTTATAAAAGAGCTAAGCTGCAACTGCAAGAAAGATTAGGAGAACAAGGGACACAGAGACTGAAAAAAAACTTTATTTTATTTTGCCTTTGTATATAATTATAATGAACAAGTATATTTGATGGTACTGCTAGTGTAAATAAATAATTTTTGGTGAATTCTACAACTGCTCCTGGTTTTTCTATGCTTCCTGACCTGTGCCTCAACAACAACCTGGAGCCCCACAATCCTTCTGGCAGACATAATTGCCACCAGGAAGGCTGTCTTCCATTAAAGGTGTGACAAATCACATCTGTGCATCAGCTCAAAAAGCTTGCCCACTAGCATAGTCAAGACCAGCAATAAGTCTCACAGTGGAGGTGATGCATGTACTGGAGGGGACAAGTAATCAAGGCCATTGGAAAAGCACCTCACCACCTTCTCCTGGGCCACTGTCAGTATTCTGACCCACACCTGGTAAGCAGAAGTAACTGCCAGGTGCACCTTAAGGGTTGTCACTTGCAGTCCCAGCTTGGAAGGGGACCAGAGGTAATCCAGGATGCACAGGGCAGGCAGGGGGATAAAGCTCCTTGTCCTGACACTAAATGGAAAATCTCTTCCATTTAAAGGCATAGCACCTACAAGTCTACTCCTTCCTGGAGGCTTCCACAACATGGAGGACATCCTCAGAAAGACCCAAGGCCCAGAAATCCAGTCGCTCAGGAACCAGACCATGAGGTGCAAGGACCGAAGGTCCAGGTGTAGGACTGTTCCTTGAAGTCCGGTCCGGAGGTCAGGAAGGAGAGGCAGCTGCCACGGAGGCCTGTTGCTGAGACTGGGGAGATCTGGGTAATAGAACTGCCAAAGCCAGTCTGGAGCTATCAAGAACATTCATGCCTTGTCCTTCCTGACTTTGGCCAGTACTCTCTGGATCAAGGGGAAGGGAGGGAGGGAGGAAAGGCATACACGAGGCCTGGAGTCCAGGGCCTTGTGAAGGCATCCCCATCAGTGTCCCAGACTGTGGGGGGTGAGCACAAAACAGTCTCAGTTTGATGTTCTCCCAGGATGAGCCCCACAGGAGCACAGGTGGTTCACCACCTCTTGATTCAGACCACTTGTGTGATGTCTATTCTACCCAACTGTGAACGTCTGTCAGCTGATTGTTCTCCCCCACAACCTGAATTGCTCAGGCTGTACACGAGGCTCCAAGAGCAGAGTGCCTCCTGAAACAAAGAAATAGAGTGTGTGCTGCCCTGACTGTTCAGGTAAAACATGGTTGTGGTGTTGTCTGTCTGGACTTCAACAACTGGACCCCTGACTAGTGGAGCCAATGTCATCAGAGCCAAGTGCACTGCATGGAGCTCCAGCAGATTTATATGGTGATGGGACTCCCTGGGTGACCAAAACCCATGGGCTGTGTGGTCTCCCAGGTATGCTCTCCACCCTACCAGAGATGCATCTGTCATCAGCGTGACAGTCATCTCTGGGCAGACAAACAGAATTCCTTCCTCCTGATGTTCAGGGACAAGCCACCACTGGATGGCGTTCCAAATTGCCTGGTCACTGTGACTGGCTGGTCCAAGTGCCTAGGCACTGGGACCACTGATGGCCCATCTCCGACTGAAGGTGGTGCATCCACCAGCAGGCACAGCATAACACATTGGTGCAGGACCTCGTATACCCCAGTAGCCGTAGGAAATCCTGGGCAGGGTGCAAAAGCCCAACCAGAAATGATCGGGCAAAGGAGTTAAGATCCGGTGCCTGGTTAACCAGGAGGGAGGCCCTGGCACACAGGGAGTCTAGTTCTGCCCCAATGAACATGATCACCTGCTTCAGTACCAGTTTGGACTTGTCTGCGTTGCCCAACAAGCCCAAGTTTCAACAGCTCTGGACAGCCAAGTCTGTGGATCTCCCCACAGCCTCTCTGGATGGGCCGGCTATCAATCAGTCATCCAGTTAGGGGTACACTCAGACCCCTAGGTGCTGCAAGTGGGCCACCACCACTGCCATGCATTTGATGAAAACCCTTGGTGCAGAGGAAAGGCCGAAGGGCATGACCTGGAACCGGTACAGGACCTCCTTCTGCTCAGAAACAGGGACCCACAGATGAGAATCTGAAAGAACCCATCCTGGAGATTCAGGGAGCAAAACCACATGTTCTGCTCCAGGGATGGTATAACCTGGCTCAGAGTGACCATCCAGAACTTGCACTTTCGCACGTACTGTTTGAGGTCATGTAGATCTAGCATGGAGTGCCAGCTGCCTGTCCATTTTGGGACTAGGAAGTACCTGAACACATAGAAACATAAACAATGATGGCAGATAAGGACCTCTAGGCACATCCAGTCTGCCCATTTTCTCTACCTATAGTGGAAAGCCTCTTGATCCAACTTGATCACAAGCTTAACCCTCTCCTTCCTAATGCTAGGGTTCCTTTATGCCATTCCCATGCACGTCTGAATTCCCTCACTGTACTGGCCCTCACCACCTCCACAGGGAGGTTGTTCCATGCATCCACCACCCTTCCCATAAAAAAATGAGTCCTTACATTACCCCTTAGTCTGCCTCCTTCCAGTCTCATGTTGTGCCCCCTTGTTCCTGAACATCTCCTTTTCTGAAAGATGTTACTCTCTTGTACCTTATTTATGCCCTTTAGATATTTGTAGGTTTAAATCATGTCTCCTCTCTCTCTCCTCCAGGTATACATATTGAGGTTCTCCAGTCTCTCCTTTTATGACTCTCGGTGCAGGCCCTGCACCATTTTTGTTGCCCTTGTCTGAACTGCCTCCAACTTGTCAAGGTCCTTACGGAGATGCAGTCTCTAGAACTGGACCGAGTATTCCAAATGAAGTTTCACCAATATTTTGTACAGTGGCATCATTACCTCCTTTCTTATGCTGGTGATACCCCTTCCTATGCACCCCAGCATCCCACGGGCTCGCACAACAGCCATGGCACAAGAGACAATCCTCTGCCTACTACATGCAACACCCACTTGTCCATTGTGATAGCGAACCAACATGGCAAGAAGTAACGTATCCAGCCTCCAACCGGGAGAGACACTGGGGACAGGACAGGTGGAGGGATGACATCCCCCACCCTGTCACTGGGCAGCTTTTGCGGGGGCACCAGTGGCTGCTGTCAAAGGGGTACTTCTACCCCTGCCTCTCCGTTTTTTGGACCCTGGGCCCCAGAGTTCTGCTTGGGGTGCCAGGTCTGAGACTGCTACTGATGGGGCTGCTGCCAAAGAGGCTGTGACTGAATAGGACTGGAACTGAAAAGCCTGTTTTTCAAGCTTTTTCTTTAGGTCCTTCTGGGATGAAGTCACAGAGTCAAGGCTGGCACTGGACTTCTCAGTCTGAGTGAGATGTGCTACCACCCCAGGGTCGAAGGGGTCAGTGCGAAGGAAAGGGACATCAACCAAATTCTGCTGGGAATCCACCATGAAGGTGGACAAATGCAGCCAAGCTCTGCAACATAGAGAGACAGCCGTTGTCACTGCATGGGTGCATGAATCGCCCATGTCCAAGGGTGTCTGGAGCTGGTGTTTAGCCAGTGGATGACCGTGGTCTCTGAAGAGTTCCGCCACCATACACTGCTCTGGATGGAGGTGGAGGAGGACTGAAATGGAAATTACGTACCTACCGTAATTCTTGATCTTCTTGGACGAGTCTCCACCACTCATTCACACTAATGGGATTTGCGCCAGAGGCACTAGGACCCAGCGGGAGCAAACTTTTTGCTAGAAGGTCGGCGCCAGAGATGGAGTCAACCCTCCAACTTCCTCAGTACCTTTTTTTCTGAGGAGGTGCAGCGTAACTAACCTAGAAGGATAGCCGAACCAAAAAACGGACATAAGATAGTCTGGACGGCCCCTATAAATAAGGGTCAACAAAGAAGTCTTCACAGCCTAAAGATTGAGGGAGTGAAGATCAACAACAGAGGTGAGTTTGGGGGATGGTGGGTGGGTGTGTGAATGAGTGGTGGAGACTCGTCCAAGAAGATCAAGAATTACACTAGGTACATAATTTCCAAATTTTCCTGGACATAAAGTCTCCACCACTCATTCACACTAATGGGAGAGTACCGAGCTAATAATCCCCTGAGAGGGTGGCAGGAGAGACCAAGAGTTCACAGTTTTAGGACAGGAGTCCATTAAGGATGGTTCTGCCAAAAGAAAGATGTCATCTGGCATGGACATCCAGGGCATAGTGTTTGACGAAAGTATGCACTGAGCTCCAGGTGGCCGCATTGCAAATATCTGCAATGGGCACATTGTGGATTTCCGTTAGGGATGTCACGACCGCTCTAGTAGAGTGAGCGTACACTCTGCCCTCCAGCTTAACCTGCGCCATGGAATAACAGTGGCAAAGGCATGCCAACAGCCATGCTGAGATACATCTGATAGCGACAGGATGACCCAGCCGGTCTCGCTGAAGGAAACAAACAGTTGTTGAGCTTTGCGAAAATCATTTGTTCTATCTAGATAGAAATGCAAAGCTCTTTTGATGTCCAAGGAATGAAGAGAATGCTCTCCTTCATTTTGGAAGTTCGCAAAGTAAGCAGGAAGAACCAAAGGTTGGTTTAGATGGAATTCTGAAACAACCTTTGGGAGAAATATACGATGGGTCCTAAGAACTACTTTGTCTTTATGAAACACAGTATACAGAGGGTCTGTGATCAAGGCATGTATCTCAGAGACCCTGCGGGCCGAGGTAATGGCCACTAGGAAGGCCATTTTCCAAGTGAGAAATCTTAACTCACAGGTAGCTAGAGGCTAGAAAGGTTTTCAAGTGAGCATGTCTAGCACAAGATTAATGTCCCAGGCTGAGACTGGATGTCTGATTGGAGGTCTGGTATGCAGAATTCCTTTAAGAAACCTCTTAACCACAGGTAACTGAGCCAGTGACAAGGAAAGTACTGGCTCATGATAAGCTGAAACGGCACAAAGGTGAACCTTAACTGTAGAGTATTGCAGACCTAAATTTGGGAGGTCTAAAAGGTACTCTAGAACTTTATCTGGTGGGCAGGAAAAAAGGATTCAAAGAGGATTTTGCACACCAGAGCAAAAAATGCTTCCATTTGGCTGTGTAAGTTTTCCTAGTGGCTGGCTTGCATGCAGCCAGAAGAATATCAGAAACCCTGCGAGAGACACTGAACCTGTTCACTTCTATCTCTTCAGGAGCCAAGCATGAAGGTGAAGCGATCTCAGATTGGGATGGACCACCGGCCCCTGAGTCAGAAGGTTCATCTGAAAGGGAAGCGGTTTCGGAGGAGTTTCCGACATACTGTTGAGTAGTGGAAACCATATTTGTCGAGGCCAGAAGGGAGCAATGAGGATCATTTTGTCCCCCTGGGACTCGAACTTGAGAAGTACTCTCCGAATTAGAGGAAGAGGCGGACAGGCGTATAGAAAGAGTTTTGTTCATTGCAGCCTGAACGCATCCTGACAGAAAATGCCAGGCCCTGGATTTCTGGAGCAGAAGAGAGGCAGTTTTGTGTTGAGTGGGGATGCAAAAAGGTCCAGGTCTGGAGTTCCCCACTCTGCGAATAGTGACTGAGCTATGGCTGAGTCGAGAGACCATTCGTGAGGATCTGTCTCTGTTCTGCTAAGATGGTCTGCCAGTTTGTTCTACACCCCCGGCAGGAAGACTGCATGAATTAGAGCCTTGTGCTCCAAGCACCATTCCCACACCTTCATTGCTTCCCTGCATAAGGGGTAAGAGTGAGCATCACCCTGACTGTTGATGCAATACATCACTGCTTTGTTGTCCATTTGAAGGAGATTGTTCTTGTGACAGAGAATGTCCTTCAAAGTCCGGACTGCATAAAGGATGGCTCTCATTTCTAAGATATTTATGTGAAGCTGAGACTCGAGCTGAGTCCACGTACCTTGAGTGTGGAGAGTCTGACAGTGAGCTCCCCACCCCATCAGGGACGCGTCCGTGGTAATGGAAATCTGACGATCCAGAGGAGCAAAGGGATACCCTTCTAGAAGATTCTCCTCTTACAACCACCAGGTGAGTGATCTCTTCAGAGGTTATGTCACCTTGATGAGAAAGGACTGAGGGTGAATGGTCGGGGACCACTGAATACTTAACATCCATTGAGAGGTTCTCATGTGGAGGCATGCTAGGGGTACAGTGAACACCAAGGATGCCATGAGACCTAGCATCCGTTGCATCGAGAGAGCTGAAACCGAGCTGCTTTCTCCGATGTATCGGGCCATCTGAAGGATATCGCTCCTCCTGTCCTCTGGAAGAAATGCTTTCGCACAGGAGGTCTTCAGAAGAGTTCCTATGAAAAGGAGCCTCTGGGAGGACTGCAGCTGCGATTTCTTGAGGTTTAGCAGGACTCCCATAGACGTGAGAAAGTGTGAAGCCGTGGCTACGGTGTCTAGAGTTCCCTGTCTGGAAGGGCTTGCTAGAAGCCAATTGTCCAGATATGGGAACACCTGTATTCCAATTTTTCTGAGATGCGCTGTGAGAATTGCACAACACTTTGTAAAAACTCACAGCGCCGAGGATAGCCCAAAGGGCAGGACTCTGAACTGATAATGCTGTCCCAAAGCCATGAACCTTAGGTATTTGTGATGCTTTGGGTGAATAGGAATGTGCTGGTAAGCATCCTGCATGTACAGGGAGGCTAACCAGTCATGTTGATGAAGCAAAAGTAACAGGGTTCCTAGTGATAACATTCTGAATTTCTCTTTGGGAAGGAATTTGTTTAGTTTTCTGAGGTCCCGGTTTTCTTTGGAACCAGAAAGTAATGGGAGTAGAACCCTGTGTTCCATTGATCCAGCGGAACTACTTCCACTGCCCTGTTGTTCAGAAGGCCCTGTATCTCGGAGGCGAGAAGATCTGACTGAAGAGCTGACAGCCTGGGCTATCGTCTGGGGGGACGATCCGGAGGGGTCTCCAAACGATTGAGGGAATACCCTTTGCGGATTATCCGGAGGACCCATTTGTCCAAGGTTATGGACTTCCATTGATTGTAGAAGTGAGTCAGATGACCTCCCACCACTGAGGAAGAGTCCACCACGGGCAGCTGAGGTGGGACTTGGGCCAACAACTCAGAAGGCGGCACTGGGCGCTTTGGGTCCTTGTGCCTTCTGCTGCATTTTCTTTTGAGGCTGGGGGGCTTGGTTTTTATTAAAACTTCCCCTGCCTTTGCCTTGAAAGGACTGACAGTTATGAAACTGGCGTTTATTAACACCCCCTCGAGAGGGGACAGGAGGAGGTCGAGCCAATTTAATGGCTGACCTAGACTTTTGTGTAGCCTCTAGAGCCTGTTCTACTTAAGGGCCGAAGAGATACACACCATCGAAAGGCAACGCCATTACCTGTTGCTGTGCATCATTCGTGAAACCTGACGTCCGCAGCCAGGAATGACGGCGGGTACAAATGCCCGCCGCCGCCGCTCGGGAAGCAGTATTGAAAGCGTCCATAGCTGCTTTAACCTGCTGGATGTTGGACTCGATACCCCTGGTTATGGTTTGAAGAAGCTCTGAATTAGTGTCTGACTCCAGTAGAGCTTCAACCATTTGTTTGAGTGAATGCCAAAGGATATACTCATATTGAGAGAAATAGCCTTGGTAGTTGGCAATATGCATACTTAGAGTGGAAGCAGCAAAGACTCTCTTACCTAAAGTGTCTATCTTATCAGATTCTTTGTTAATAGGTTGAGCTGTAGTAGTCTGGGGAAGGACGACCTTATCATTCTCTGCCAAGACTACAATAGGATCCACAAAGGTTTGGGATGCCAAAATGGGTTTGATCCTTGGGAGCAGCATATTTCCTATCTATGGACTTAGCCACCGAAAGAATGAGAGCAGAATTATTCCATACCATTTGAGACTGCGTCTCAGAGGAGGGTTGTACCGGAGGAGTCAAATCCATAGGGATCTCCGGAACATGGAGGCACTGGAGTCTTAACAGTTTCCTAGGATCGATATCTGTAGTTTGGAGAGAGAGAGAGAGAGAGAGAGAGAGAAAGTGGAATTCAAGTTTTTCAGCAGAGACTTAAAAGACAGCTCCTTGACCACAGGCTCTGCAGCAGGAATGGATCCTGTTCCTTCCACATCATCACCCAGCTTAAGGTCTGGGTCAGGCTCGATGTCATCTCCTGACAGTCCAGGAGGGACTGTATGAACAGGAAAGGAGTGAAAATCAGAAGGAAATGTGGAAGGCTTAAAAGAGGAGGAGCCCTGAAGACAGGATGACGTCCTAACAGGTCTTGGTGCCGAAGAAGAGCATGGCGCCGGAAACATGCATGGCGCCAAGGAGCTGCAGATTGCCAAAAAGCCACACGGCGCCGAAGATGGCGTCGAGAGGCCACACGGTGCCAAGAAGCCACATGGCGCCAAGGACGGCGCTGACAAAGTGCACGGGGCCAAGGACAGTGTCGAGGAAGTGCATGGCGCTGAGAAGCCACATGGCGCCAAGGACGGCGACAACAGATGCATCGGTGCTGAAGACGGCGCCGAGCATGCCATCGACGCCGAGGGTGTCGAAAACATCCCAAGACTCCGGAAAACAGGATTTGAGAAGAAAGAAGGATGAACACCAGGAGATAAAGGCATCGGTATGGCCCCCTGTGCCGTAGCCACGTGGGGGGGGACACCTTAGCGCGGAGTCGACGGCACCGAAGACGGCGACGCACAACTAGTGAGGCTCAACTGCCCTACCTGATCTCCCAAAAAGTCCAAAGGCCCCTGAGTGACCGGGCCATGGTAAAAAGGCCTCTGAAAAGGCCTGCCCCTGCCCCTAGACTGCTGCCTTTGAGGAGTTGCCTGCCTTTCCTTGGCCTGAGCAATCCTGTAAGTGGTCCTGTATTCATCCATTTTCTTCATGTAATTCTCTGTCTGCTCCCCAAACAGAGAATTACCCACTACAGGAAAATCCATGGCCTTAGCCAGGGTGTCCTCCGAGAGGCTAGTACATCTGAGCCAAGCCATCCTCCGAAGAGCCACAGATGTAGCCATGACTCTTGATGAAACATCATTAGAGTCCACAGCAGCATGAAACTGAACCTTAGATGCCTCAATCCCATCTGCAGCCACCGCCTCCAGCTCCTTGGCTAGCTGGGGGGAGGCCTGTTTAGCCAGTGCCAGTACAGTGTCCCACCTGGACTTCTGGTACCTGGCTGTATAGGCCAGGTAATTTGCCTGCCTGAGTCCCAAAGAAGATGCCATGTACTGCTTCTTTGCCATGGCATCAATCTTCCTGGAGTCCTTACATAGAAACATAGACTTTGACGGCAGATAAGGACCACTTGGCCCACCCAGTCTGCCCATTTCCCTACCTACTGGATAAGCTGCAGATTCTAGTTAACCAACAGCCTACTTCCTGCCACCCCCCACTACAATTGCCTTGTGTCTGTCCCATGCATGTTTGAATTCCCCCACTATTTTAGCCCCAACAACCTCCCCAGGAAGGCAGTTCCATGCATTCACCACTCTCTCCGTGAAAAAAGATTTCCTCACATTACCCCTGAGCCGTCCTCCCCCCATCTTTAAATTGTATCCCCTTGTTCTTACACATCTCTTTTTCTGAAAGATGCTACCCTCCTGGACTTTGTTGATTCCCTTGAGGTACTTGAACATTTCTATCATGTTCCCCGTCCCTCCTTTCACCAAGGGTATACATATTAAGCTCTCTCAGTCTCTCTTCATATGATTTCTGATGCAGACCTTGCACCATTTTAGTTGCCCTCCTCTGGACTGCTTCCATCCTGTCTATGTCCTTGCGTAGATGAGGTCTCACAAACTGCACACAGTACTCCAGATGGGGTCTCACCAACTGTCTGTACAGAGGGATAACCACTTCCCTTTTTCTACTTGTGATGCCCCTGCCTATGCATCCCAGTATCCCCCTGGCTCTCCTTACTGACTTCTCACATTGCTTACCCACCTTTAGATCATCTGATATGACTACCCCAAGTCCGTTCCATTTTTGCTGTTGTTAGTACCTCCACTGCTATTGTGTACTCTTCTCCTGGGTTTTTGTTTCCCAGGTGCATTACTTTGCACTTCTTTGCATTGAATCTAAGTTGCCATATGTCTGACCATTCCTCCAACCTTGCCAAGTCCCTTCTCATCCTTTCTATCCCCCCTTGTGTATCAACTCTGTTACAGATCTTTGTATCATCTGCAAAGAGGCATACCTTTCCCTCCAGACCCTCTGCAATGTCACCTATAAAGATGTTAAAGAGGACTGGACCCAGTACTGAGCCCTGAGGTACTCCACTAGTGACCCCCCTTTCTTCAGAATGTGTGCCATTCACTATTATCTTCTGTGTCCTGTTGTGCAGCCAGTTTGCAACCCAGGCTACCACCCTGGGACCCACTCCCAAGCTGGCTAACTTGATTATTAATCTTTTGTGCGGGACTGTGTCAAATGCCTTGCTAAAGTCTAGGTAGGCCATATCCACAGCCCCTCCCTGGTCAATTACTTTGGTCACCCAGTCAAAGAAATCTATTAGATTTGTCTGACATGACCTTCCTGCTGTATATCCATGCTGCTTTGGGTCCTGTGCCCCGCTGGCCTCTAGGTACTCAACAATTCTTTCTTTCAGAAGTGATTCCATCATTTTCCCTACCACTGAGGTCAAACTTACAGGTCTGTAGTTTCCTGCTTCTGCCTTGCTCCCACTTTTGTGAAGGGGAATCACATCTGCCCTCCTCCAGTCCTCAGGTACCACCCCATCCTCCCATGATTTGTTAAAAAGTGTGGTCAGTGTTGTCACTAGGTCCTCCCTTAGTTCTTTTAGGATTCTGGGGTGAATCCCATCAGGCCCCATTGCTTTGTCCACCTTGAGTTTTAGGAGTTCTTTCAGGACTCTTTCTTCTGTAAATGGACTGGTGTCAACCCCCTAGCCAGAGTGCTTCTATTGTCTGGTTTAGGTAACTCCTCCTCATCTTCTTTTGTGAATACTGAGCAAAAGTATTCATTCAGTATCTCTGCCTTTCACTGTCTCCCTCTGCCCACCTCCCCTCTCCCTTATTAATCTTCACTATTCCTCCCTTAACCTTTCTATGCTCCCCAATGTACCTATAAAAGGTTTTATCCCCCTTCTTAACTGACTTAGCTATTTTTTCCTCAGTTTGGTGTAACCCCTAGTTGGCGCTATCCCAGAGGCTACTACCCCTGCCTGATTTGCCACTAACAGGTTGAGGGGCCTGGATCCAATGGCGGGTGCCTCACCCAGAGGTCAGGGTTTGCAATAGTTAAACTAACTTGGTCACAGCCCTCTGGGACACTGCAACCCCTTTCTTCCCACTAGTGGCCCACACAATATATCAGAATTACCTTCACAGTATACACTTACCCCAGGTCTGGTTCCGGCACTGGGACCTCCTGTGAAATGAGATACAGTGCAACAATCACAGTACAGTACTTTAACATAGAAAATACCTCAGGCAGTATAACTTGCTGAAACAAGCAGCTCTGATTTATTTAGGGGATATAACAAGGACGGGAAATCAGGTTAATTAGCTTATCACTCTAATAATCTACCTATGGCTCTGTGCACAGGCCTATCCCTATCAGTTACTGTCCTTGGGTACCCAAGCCCTAGTAGCTAGTCCAAACCGTGGCAGCTGGTAGGGCCCTTTCACACAGAGAAAGGAGAATTAAACAGTCAGCAGTACAGTAATTCCATTTGGATTTAATGTGGCAATTCAACAGGGAGCGACCCTGAATTAGTACTCACGACCTCCAAATAAGATAGGGTCCTTCAATGTCAGCAGGGCTCACTTGAGGTACACAAACCTCTTCACACATCCATATAAAAGCACTATACCAGGCAGGCTGCATCTGTATCCCGATCGCAATTACTGCACAATACCGGAGAACACACAGCAGATTCAGTTCCTGACAGACCCAGTGCAATTTTCAGCAATTCCTCAGTCTTCTACAGGGTGAGCCTGGTTTCTACTCTTCAGAGATCCTTTGATTCTTTTCACAGGACGGATTCAGTCCTAACAAGCTGTTACACAAGCTGCAGACCGGAACTCTGGGCCTTACACGTTTTTGACTAAAACTGTACACTGAAAAACACAGGGCTCCTTCCTTCTTCACTGCCAAAGCTCAACTGAATCTCCAACTGACAAAACCGGGCACTTCCTTTGAGTTCCTCCCAGTTCTTGACTGGATTGGCTGTCCTCACAATAGACTGCTGCTGTTGGTCCAAAAGGCACTGAAGTCTAAACTACATCTCCCAGAGTCACTGCCCATACAATCCTCTTGTGGCTGGCTCAGATTATGAGTCAAGTTCTGATTCGTCCAAGGCACCATTTTAGAGCTAGCTTACCCCACACTGATTGGTCCAGTTCAGCAGTTCAAAACCAGAATGGGGAACTAGCAGACACAGTTCTGACTGCAAAGAAAGCAGGTTAGACAAACTGTAATTTCATTATTACTCTAAATAATTTCTGGCAAACAGTTACATCTTTCAGATAGGTTCCCTTTGCACTCTAGTGACTGCAAAATGAAGTGAATTGGCAGCAGCTTGAGTGGTACTCAATCAAGAAACACACAGTCCCCCATACAAACTAATTATGTCTGCAAGCAGACAGCTCTTAAAGAGACAGTACCAGAGGTTCTAAAAACACTCACTGATAAATGGCTTAAATGCCAAACGCCATTCAGGCTTGGAGCATTCAAGCAAGCTCCTGGAAGTCTTTTGGGAACCCCCATTTGCAGGGGGGTTACACCCTTCCTGGCCTGGGAAAGCTTGACGTCCGCGTCAAGCAAGTACCCCCATAAGTTTTAACTGCAACCATATACATTTGCATTAGGCTCACACATGTAATCATCAGTCAATATCATTTTACCAAGAACACATTTCTGAAACATTGCAGTACGTCACTCTTTACACAGTATTACACACACATTGTACATAACTCAAGTTATTACCTCTTGTACATGAAACCTGAAGAGGGCCCTTCTATCAGTTACCTTGGGGCTGGACGGGGCAAGAGCACCATATAGAAGAGCAACACAAGTAACTTGGAGTTAGCACTGATGCTCAGTTTGGGCAATGAGCTCGGGGACACATACACTCCTTTATGGACAACATTGAGAGGCAAATCCACAGGCCTCCCAAGGGAATCATAACTGAGGTGCACCACAGGCTTTACAGCTCGACCAGTCTTTCTAGGGGGAACTGTTACAGTCTCTGCACTCTGAGCCTCATTTCAGCATTGTCCTCACTTGTCAGGAGTCTCCTGGGGGTAGAGAGGCTAGAACTTGGGGCACTTTCAGCTCAGGGTTACAGTTTCTGAGTCCACAACATTTGGCTTGCACAAGAGCTTTTGGGACACTGGCAGTGGACCGTCAGGGCACTCAAAATACTCTTCTTGTTGGGTGTATCACCAGTCTGCCCCAATCTATCATTTTCCTCCAAAGCTCAAACAGTTCAACCATTACTGTGATTCCATTTCATCTGATCTGATGCTTTGCACTTCACTTTCTGGGAGCATTGGACCAGGGATGAAGCTGGGGGCTTAGACAGTCAGAAGGCCCAGCTTCATCTCCAGTATTGACTAGGGGATTGCCCGAAACAATTGACTCAGTTCGTAAGAAGGATAGTGATTCAAAGTCCTCTCACTTTCTTCCGATATGGACTGACAGTCATGCTCAAGCTGGGACTTGTGGAGGGAACACTTTAACTTTTCTGTAGGTGCAGACTTTCTTGATCTTTCTGCAGCTACTCAGTCACTGGTCAGAGGGGCATCTTCTAGGGGCTCAGACTCAATTAAGATTTGTCTAATGGGCAGTAAATGATTTCTATGCATTGTTTTACATCTTTTGAATTATTCTCAGGCCTTACTTTGTACACTGGCAGATCATCTAGTTTGCCCACTACAATGTGAGGGAGATGGTGCCATCTGTCAGCAATCTTGTGCTTGCCATGCAGTCCCAGATTTCTTAGCAATACCCGATCTCCCTCCTGGAGTTCTTGTGCTTTCACCTTTTATCATACCTTTCTTTGTTGGCCAGATTTCTTTTGGCAGCCATGGTTTGAGCCAGTTGAATTACGCATGAGTTAGCTGGGCCTTTAACTTTTATACTGTAAATAGTTGTCAGCTTGAACCCCATCAGGGAGAGACCCCAAAACACACATCTACTGGTGAGTCGAGCTTCTCTTCCAAACATCAGGCGGTGGGGAGAATCCAGTGGCATCACTTTTGGTGCAGTTATAAGCATGTACCAGGGTGCTAATTTGTTAGCTCCATCTGGCTTGTCCTTTGGGTGCAGGGTGCCTAGCATATCTAGCAAAGTGCGGTTGAAACGTTCAGGCTGTGGGTCCCCTGGGGTGGTAAGGAGTGGTTCTGGACTTTCGCACTCCCACAGAGAAAGCATCTCTTTGATCAGACGACTCCTCAAAAGTCTCTCCCTTGATCAGAATGGATTCTTTGTGGAGCCCATAGTGAACAAAAGTTTTCTACAAGTACTTTGGCCACAGTGGATGCTTTCTGGTCTTTGGTGGGAAAGCTTGGGCATATCTCGTGAAATGGTCAGTGACCACCAGCACATTACTGATATTTCTTTGATCGACTCAAACTCAGAAAATCAATACAGACCAGCTCCATGGGTGCACTGGTGGTGATGTTAACAAGGCGGCAGCCCTCTGGAGCAAAAGCTTTCCTCTGTAGCTTAGCGACTACAAGTTCGAATGTGTTGCTCACATCAGCCCCCATCTTAGCCAATAGAATCTGGATCTCACCAAGTCAAGTGTTCTGTCTATACCAAGGTGCCCCATGTGGTTGTGCAAGGACCTCAGTACTGAGTCTCGAAAGGCAGTGGGCAGCACTAGTTGTTGTTTGTCTACTTGTCCCCTCTGTCTACTGTTTCTCTGTATAACAGTTTATTGATCAGTTCAACTTAGGACCTTCTTTGTATAACAGTGCAGTTCTCAAATCAGTGGGCGTAATTTGGACACATTTTTCCTGCATAGAGGGCTTCTAAAGCTGCTTTGATCATGGGATCAGCGGGATTGAGCCCTTGAATACTGTCATTGTCCAGCTGAGGCAGTGCACCAATGTCTATTGCAGAAAAGTGGCAATAAGCAGCAGGTATGCAATTCTCAGAGGCTCCCAAGCAATCCACCATGCAGTCCACTGCGTCCGTGGACTTTGTTCCTCCCTGTCAAACTTCCGACAGAGTGCCGAATGTCAGGTTCTGTAATCGGACCCAATCATTCTGGGGAACAGGCCTCCGGAGAAAGCATCAGCATCTATGTGGTTCAGACCTGCTCAGTATTCAAGAGCATAGTCATATGTAGATAATGCAGAAAGCCACCTATGGCCAGTGGCATCCAACTTAGCTGAGGTCTGCACATAGGTCAAAGGATTTGTCAGTTTTACTAGTATTTTAGCCCCATACAAGTACTCATGGAATTGGTCAACAATAGCCCACTTCAAAGCTAGGAACTCTAACTTATGTACAGGATAGTTCTTTTCGGATGGGGTCAGGCTTCTACGGCAAAAGCCACTGGTCTCAGGCCATTCTCGTGCTCTTGGTACAACTACAGCCCCCAACCCTTGCAAGCTAGCATCCAGTGTGCAGGCGTAAGGTTTTGTGGATCGGCATAAGCCAGCACTGGAGCATGGGTAGGATGATATATATGATCTCATGAAAAACAGTCTCACAATCAGGTCAAGCCGGGCCCCAAATACTTCACTCCGGATGAAAATACACTCTTTCAGTCTTGAGGGACGCTGACTTTTAGTATTTTTGTGGGTTGGGGATACCCTTGGAGGAAGGTTAAGTAAAGGCGGATCACTCTTGAATAGTCCTTGATGAGCGCCGATAATAACCACAGAATCCCAGGAATCTTGCAGTTCTTTTTAGATTTTTGGGCTGTGGCCAGGTGGTCAAGGCCTCAACTTTACTTGGGTGGGTCTCTATTCCCTCGGTGGATACTATGTGCCACATACTTTACTGATGTTTGAAAGAATTGACACTTATCAATGGACAGTTTAAGGCCAAAGTCCTCGGTCGGTCAATACCTTAAATAATCTGCTCTCATGTTCCTCAGTGAGCTGCCAAACACAATAACATCATCTAGGCAACCAGGCACTCTAGTAAGTTCATGGTCCCCACTGCACGCTCCATCAATCGTTGAAAAGTGGCTGGGGCACCTGAAATCCCTTGAGCATCCTCATGAATTCATAAAAAGCCAAGGACAGATAAAGGCCGTCTTCTCACGGTCCTCTGGGGCCCTCGGGATCTAGTAGTACCCACTCGCGGAGATCCAGCACAGAGAACCACTTGCTCCCCGTTTAGGCAGTCAAAGCATCCTGAATCACGGGGCATTGTGTACTGATCAGGGATAGTCCGCCCGGTTTAAGGTGCGATAATCCACACACATCCTTACTGTTCCATTCTTTTTCCTCACTACCACAATGGGGAAGCATAAGGAGCTTCTGGATTCTTGTATTACACCAGCAGCTAACATCTCTTGCAGATGCCGTCTCACATCATCTATGTCAGCAGGTGCCAGGCGTCGAGACCTCTCACGAAATGGTCTTTCGTCATGCAGCCGGATATGTGTGCTCAGCTCCTTGCCGCATCACCATCCCATTCGCTTTAAAAACACCTGGTCTCTGGGCAAGCTTCTCACTGATCCTCACTTTCCATTCAGCTGGCAGCGGAGAGTCGGCGAAATCAAACAAGTCAGGCGTTACTCTGTCATTCTTCCTTGAACTCTTGCTGCTGGGTAGCACTGCAGTGTCTGCACAATGCACATTAGCCAGGATGCAACCTCTGTTTACTCGAATGTCTCTTTCAGACACATTATGAACTTGGACCATTACCCTTCTGGCATAAGCATGGGCTCTAGCGGGCAAAATACTAGGCTTGACCAGCAGTCCCTCGGCAATTTTCCATCGCCTGGTGCATCCAACATTAATATTTTATTCTTAACATCCTTTCTGATACGGACCTCTCCTGTAAGGTACACTGGGCATTTGGCCAGGATCAGAGACTCAGGATCCTTCTTCCATACAATTCCGACGGTTCCTCTGGTTCTGTTTTTCAGCATCTCTCTGTGCCTCATAGGCCTTCTTAATTAAAGCCGAACTCTTAAAAGCTCTACTAGTCTTTGACCCTGTTTTCATAACACAACTGTGCCAGCCTTCCGAACATATGAGCATTTGTTCCAATCAACAAAGGGACACCATCATACAGTCCAGTGGGGGGACTTAACTAAGGCTAGGGTCTCTACTTGTTGACCCTCCAGCCACGGAGGTGGGGAAAGACAGCCAAATTCCGGATATATACCGGAATGGGGTGGGCCTTCTCACTTAACCCCCATACATGCAGTCCTTCTAATGGTTGTAAAGTGCGTCTGACAAGCTTCTGATACCAATCCTGGAACATAATTGTCACTTGGGAGCCACTGTCTAATACAGCTCTTGTAGACACTCCATTCACCTTTACAGTGGTCTCCATGGAGGACCCATGTCCTGGACCAGTCTGAGAGGCAGTGGTGAGGCCTGGGCAACTGACAACTTGCCACAAAGGATGTGAATTAGCATTTTTGGTGCCCTCACTGGGATCATGTCGTGCACCTCTTAACCACTGATTTCTTCTCCGAGCTCTCCTTGCAGCCTATATGCAACTTTGTCAGTGTCTTTTGGGGACTGGCATTCCCTTTTCATGTGCCCATCTTTCCCACAATTATAGCAAAACATACTTTCTGGAGTTTGAGCTGGCGGCCACACTGGGAACCAGGCGGGGTATTACTAACTGGAAACCTGGGTGCCATCTCTGTCTCTTGGCGTGATAAGCATTTGGAGACATCTCGTCAGTTTCTCCACTTCCATGGTCAAGGAATTGAGTTTGGAGCTGTTATCAGCAGGAGATACATGGGTGGGTACCCCCCACCCCATAACAGATGCAGTCGGATATAGGTCAGGACCCGTACTTGCAGGCGTGGCCTTCATAAAGGACTGTTTTGAATTCGGATCTCTCTAACAGTTCGCCCCATTGGCATATCTTTTTCCTTGTCAGAGCACTCATTGACTGTCAACCTCTGCCCTGAACTTCACTTGATGGGTCACCCTCGGTCCTTTCGAGTGTAAGCCCACCGCTGTTGGTGCAGGGCCTCAGTGCGCCTTTTTCTCAACTCCTCAATTTCTCTCATTAACTCATCATGGGAGGGTGGGATTCCAGTCGATTTGCCAGGCGTAACTGAAGCAACAGCAGTTCTGAGAAGGGGGCAGACTTAAGGATTCTGTCCAGTCTGGTTCGGTCAGTTCAATCGCTGGCAAACTACCCTTTCTGAGGCATTCTTGCAACAATTTTTCAACCGAGACATACACAGACAACAACTCCCCTTGGTACTGTTGTGCATTTCTTACTCTCCACCATAGGTCCTCATCAGAATCTGGGCTCCCATACACATTCTCCAAGGCCTCAAGATAGCCTGTGCAGTCGCTTCAGTGTTACTGGCCCGTTTAGCCGCGGATGGTAGCCAGGGCAGGACCTCGGGCTCCTCACTAACCCTCTTTAGCTTTTAGCCTTCCAGGCATTGCCATTTCTAGCACTTGGGGGCAACATAGGTCTATCCAGGTCTCCAGTCATCCTCCCTTGGGGGTGGGGGAGGTGCCAGAAGATCCTCAACCTTGTAAGAGAGTGACTAATGGCAGGTGCAGAAATAGGAGTCTGCATTGGTTCAGCCACCATTACGGGCACTGGAGCAGGAGGGGTGTTGGGAGGAACACCCCAGGTGGCAAGAATAGTTTCTTCAAGTCCTCCCAGTTTTCCCTCTCCCAGCAACCATTCAGCGAATTTCTCCTCAAAAGTTTCAGATAGTGGTGGGGCTGATTCCCCCGGGTCTTTACTGTCCATAGTTATCACTCTCCAAGCAGTGAGGGCTCCTCTGGGATAATGGTCTGTGGCACTTTGGAGCTATCTATGGGATCACTTAAACTCTACTAGGGCCAGGAAAGTGTGGGTGAGCAGATTAGCATGCCGACCCACCACCACAGGGTTTTGTAAACCTTCCACCTTGGAAAGTACTCACACAGTGTCCGTATTGATACCAGGGGATGTCCAGGATAAGCATAGCATTTTGAGGTGATCTCCTCCCAGTACACACTCCACCAACCCGATTGCTACAGCCACTTCTTTGAGGTGCCATTTTTCTTAACAGTGGTTCGTAAATATGGCCACTAGAGGACACACAATCCAGCGGTGAGCCTCAAGATGTAACCCCTAGTTGGCGCTATCCCAGAGGCTACTACCCTGCCTGATTTGCCACTAACAGGTTGAGGGGCCTGGATCCAATGGTGCCTCCACCCAGAGGTCAGGGTTTGCAATAGTTAAACTAACTTGGTCACAGCCCTCTGGGACACTGCAACCCCTTTCTTCCCACTAGTGGCCCACACAATATATCAAATTACCTTCACAGTATACACTTACCCCAGGTCTGGTTCCGGCACTGGGACCTCCTGTGAAATGAGATACAGTGCAACAATCACAGTACAGTACTTTAACATAGAAAAATACCTCAGGCAGTATAACTGCTGAAACAAGCAGCTCTGATTTATTTGGGGGATATAACAAGGACGGGGAAATCAGGTTAATTAGCTTATCACTCTAATAATCTACCTATGGCTCTGTGCACAGGCCTATCCCTATCAGTTACTGTCCTTGGGTACCCAAGCCCTAGTGGCTAGTCCAAACCGTGGCAGCTGGTGGGGCCCTTTCACACAGAGAAAGGAGAATTAAACAGTCAGCAGTACAGTAATTCCATTTGGATTTAATGTGGCAATTCAACAGGAAGCGACCCTGAATTAGTACTCACGACCTC
The DNA here is from genome assembly GCA_016271365.2 of Neoceratodus forsteri. Classification (NCBI taxonomy): domain Eukaryota; kingdom Metazoa; phylum Chordata; order Ceratodontiformes; family Ceratodontidae; genus Neoceratodus; species Neoceratodus forsteri. The sequence goes on from JADMNL010000024.1 coordinate 260,623,702, forward strand.
CAAATAAGATAGGGTCCTTCAATGTCAGCAGGGCTCACTTGAGGTACACAAACCTCTTCACACATCCATATAAAAGAAAGCACTATACCAGGCAGGCTGCATCTGTATCCCGATCGCAATTACTGCACAATACCGGAGAACACACAGCAGATTCAGTTCCTGACAGACCCAGTGCAATTTTCAGCAATTCCTCAGTCTTCTACAGGGTGAGCCTGGTTTCTACTCTTCAGAGATCCTTTGATTCTTTTCACAGGACGGATTCAGTCCTAACAAGCTGTTACACAAGCTGCAGACCGGAACTCTGGGCCTTACACACGTTTTTTGACTAAAACTGTACACTGAAAAAGCACAGGGCTCCTTCCTTCTTCACTGCCAAAGCTCAACTGAATCTCCAACTGACAAAACCGGGCACTTCCTTTGAGTTCCTCCCAGTTCTTGACTGGATTGGCTGTCACTCACAATAGACTGCTGCTGTTGGTCCAAAAAGGCACTGAAGTCTAAACTACATCTCCCAGAGTCACTGCCCATACAATCCTCTTGTGGCTGGCTCAGATTATGAGTCCAAGTTCTGATTCGTCCAGGCACCATTTTAGAGCTAAGCTTACCCACACTGATTGGTCCAGTTCAGCAGTTCAAAACCAGAATGGGGAACTAGCAGACACAGTTCTGACTGCAAAGAAAGCAGGTTAGACAAACTGTAATTTCATTATTACTCTAAATAATTTCTGGCAAACAGTTACATCTTTCAGATAGGTTCCTTTGCACTCCTAGTGACTGCAAAATGAAGTGAATTGCAGCAGCTTGAGTGGTACTCAATCAAAGAAACACACAGTCCCCATACAAACTAATTATGTCTGCAAGCAGACAGCTCTTAAAGAGACAGTACCAGAGGTTCTAAAAACACTCACTGATAAATGGCTTAAATGCCAAAGCGCCATTCAGGCTTGGAGCATTCAAGCAAGCTCCTGGAAGTCTTTGGGAACCCCCATTTGCAGGGGTTACATTGGGCTTTGCTATTCTGACTGCCTTCCCACTTCTTTCTGCTTTAATTGATACAGTTCCCTGTCGTGCTCCTTCTGTGATGCCTTATACTTTTGAATGCAGCCTTTTCTCCTTAACCTTCCCTGCCATCTCTTTTGAGAACCATAGTGGTTTTTTACTCCGCTTTGTTTTCTTTATCTGTTTCACACAAAGGCTTGTGGCCCCTATGATGGCAGTTTTGATTTTTCTCCATTGTTCTTCCACCCCTCCTTTTTGGCCATTTGCTAGTGTATTCCTCAGGTATTCACCCATTTTGCCAAAGTCAGCCCTTCTAAAGTCCAGTATGCTTGTTTTTGTATGGCTTGTCTCCATGGTTGTGCTTATTGTGAAGCACACTGTGCAGTGATTGCTTGTTCCCAGATGTCTACTGACTTCTAAATTTGTGATCCTCTCTCCATTTGAGAGTACCAGGTCTAGTATTGCTTCCTCCCGAGTGGGTTCCAACACTAGCTGTCTAAGGCCTGCCCCCTTCAGGGCATCGAGAATGACCCTGATCTTGGATGTGGCTGTAGTACATGTCATCCAGTTAACGTCTGGCATATTCAGGTCTCCCATTAACAGTATCTCCCCTTTTTCAGCCATTTTGAGAATGTCCTCTATCATTTTCTTGTCAATTTCCTCCCCTTGAGATGGGGGTCTGTATACAACCCCTGTGCGGATTGTGATGCCATTCCCTGTCTCCAAGGTGACCCAGAGTGCCTCTTGTCCTCCCCCTTTACTTTTTAGTTCTGTAGCTTTGATCCCTTCCCTTATGTATAGAGCTACTCCACCTCCTCTTTCCCCTCCCTGTCCCATCTGTAGACTGTGTACCCCAGTATGTTGACATCCCAGTCGTGGTTCCCCGTGTACCATGTTTCTGTGACTGCCACAATATCCAAGTGTTCATCTTCCATCAAGGCTACTAGCTCAGGAACCTTGTTTCCCAGACTACGGGCATTGGTACTCATTGCTCTCCATTTAATGTTAGCTTTATCCTTTTTTCCCCCATGCCTGCTCTTTCTGCCCTTGTCTATTTTTCCATTTACCCCTGTCCTGCCCTCTGTTGAGCACTGTACCTCAGTGCTTACCTTACACCATCATGTTTTGTGGGGGGAGGCTTGAAATTTCCTGCCTCTTATTAGCACCTCCCCCCATGGCTAGTTTAAAAGCTTGCCAAGGAAGCATTTAAACCTGTCACTTAGGATCTTGGTTCCCTTCATGGACAGATGCAGACCATCGTGCCAGTATAAACCTTCATCTCTCCAGGTGTACCCCCAGTCCCCAATGAAGCCAAAGCCCTGTGCTCTGCACCAGTTTTGCAACCATTCATTAAACTGCATGGTGTGTAGTACCCTAGCCTCACCCCTGCCATGGACTGGCAGCACCTCTGAGAAGGTAACTGTGCTTGCTAGCTGTCTGAGGCCCCTCCCAAACTCCACAATTTCATCCTGCACTGCACTGATCCCATGCCTAGCTAGGTCATTTGTCCCAAGGTGGACAATGATATCTAGTTCCCTCTCCTGTGATGCTGCTTCTGCAATCCTGAGGATTCGCTTCTTGTCCCTCCAAGCCATGGCACCAGGCAGGCACCTTACTTCCCTCTCCTCTCCCTTCCCCAGGTCTACCCCTCTAACAACTGAGTCCCCTATCAGAAGCTGTTTCCTTCCCCTGTGGTGTCCCTTGCCACCCTTCTGTGGGTCTCCCTTGTGGGTGTCCTCTGCATTCTTCTTGGTCTCCACTGAGGGTGCCATCATGGAGGAACTTTGCTCTGCCAGACTGGCATATGGTTTGTGTAGAGGTACAACTAGGGGGCTTCACCTCTGTTCCACCACCCATACCCTCCCAGAACCCACTGTGGTCCAACTGCTCTTCATACTTTGCAGCCTCTGTGGCAGTGGTGCTGTTTGGGTGGGGAAGGCCTTCTTAGTCCTTGCCAGTTCAGCCTGGAGGTGGGCTACCTCCTCCCTCAGAGCTGACAGTTGCCTGCAGATAGGACAGCAACGCAGTTTCCAGAATGTCTCCTGGAAAACTGCTGCCCCACAGCCAGTGCATTGCACCACTCCCCACATGTCCCACTCCCTTATAACATAAAATATGTAATATATATATATATTTTTTTTTTCTTCCTTTGTGTGCTGTGTTCTTACCCTTTATGCACTGTGCTGGGTTATTAAGAATATGACAGTTCTGCCCCAAGACCTGTTGAGGAAGTGATGTCAGAACCTTGGCTATAAAAGAAACGTCACGCCTTGGGGGGTGGTGTGTGGGGAAGGGTGGGAGGGTAGTCTACAACCACTGGTGACTGCTAGAAACAATCAAATACACCACTGCTCCACCACCCTGGTGGGTACTGCCCTTTACAGTAATTCAGCTAACCTCCAGTAACTGATTTGTCAACTATTTAAAAGTAATTTGATGCAAACTGTTACAGAATACTAGTAGACAGTCCAGTTAGCCACAAAGGAGAATCATATATATGGGATATACAATGGTGAGCTGTCAGATAAATGATTTATCTACACAAGTGCTGTTTGACCTCGGGGAACTTCACGAGTGGCGTAAGCCACGAGTGAGGTGTCCGAGGTCGAACAGTACAAGTGTAGATAAATCATTTATCTGACAGCTCACCATTGTATATTTCATTTATGCAATAGGGATGCTTCTTATCAGTGTGGGAACATTTGGTTTTGACTGTTTATGTTCTTTTTAAATGGCAATTTCTGGGACTTTCTGGGACTTTTGGTTAACTTTCCTGGTGTATGTCCGCCTAGCGGGGTGGTTGCTATTAAATGAAACACCACTCATTTTGTAGAGAACTTCTTGCTGAACAAATGTCATGGTGACAGTATCATGCTACCTTTTTTGTTTTAAAGTTATTCACATTTGTTTGATGAAAAAGTGAAACAAAAATTTAATTTTATGCTGTTTTTTGCTAATTATAAAAAAAAAACTAAAAGGTGTTTATTAATGAAATGCCACTCATTTTGTAGATATTTTCATGCTGAACATTTTTTGTGCTCATAGTACCATGCTATCATTTTTAGTTTTAAAGTGATTCACATTTGTTTGTCGAAAAAGTGAAAAGAAAACTGAATTTTATGCTGTTTTTTGCTAATTTTGAAAAAACTAAAAGGTATCTCTGAATGAAACACCACTCATTTTGTAGATATTTTATACTGAACATTTTCGTGCTCACAGTACCATGTTATCATTTTCATTTTAAAGTTATTTATATTTGTTTGTCTGAAAAGTGAAAAGAAAATAGGATTTTTGCTGTTTTTGCTAATTATAAAAAAAACTAAAAGGTATCTATAAATGAAACACCACTCATTTTGTAGATATTTTTGTCCAGAACATTTTTCGTGCTCACAGTACTATGCTATCATTCTTCGTTTTAAAGTTATTCACATTTGTTTGTCAAAAAAGTGAACAAAAAAGCTTTGATTGACAGTTTGCATTTATCCCACATATGTGGGATAAATCTAGGATGGTTAGATTTATTCCACATATGTGGAAATAAATGGATTTATTCAATGGCTTTTGGTCTCACACCTATTGCATAAATGCAGTTATTTCAACCCTTCTGAAGCTGCTCGCAAGATAAGTAGTTTTGAAAACCCCCTTCCTGATTTAAAAACGAAAATAATTAAACACAAAGCAATACCAATGTAAGACTGTAAAGTAAGGAAAACTTCCCTCAAATGTAAGTAAGAGAGATCAGTTGCAGATTTCTAGTCCAATATGGTATATCCCATGCAGCTTCTCAGTTGTTTCAAAGCACACCCTGTTACACCACTTGAAGAGATGTGTCAGGGGGATGTGAAGCCAAGGGAATATTTGCCTTGTCACAGGCAGCAGCCTGCACTACCCCAACATGGCTGCATTGCTGATATAAGAACTCCGTGTCTGAGCCTGAAAGTGTATACCTCTTGTCCATTCTTCTATCCACAGGAGGTATAGTGCTAGGAGACTTTAAAATTTTTTGTGTCTGTTTCCCAACAGATTTATGGAGGGGAATAGACAGTCTCCTGGACTCTGGGATATCCCTCATCTCTACATAATCAGGCTCTTCTTGATCTTCCACAGCCTCCTCCATAGGAAGCTGGAGGGTTTCAGCCACTTTTCTGTAAAACATAAAGTGGGAAGGGGACTCAGAAAGCCTAGAAGGGGAAACACCTGATGATCTGTCTGGGGAGATGTCTAGTTCCACAAGCACATCCAGACCTTCACTTACATCATAATCCTCAAAATCCCCTTCCTCTTCAAACTCCGGTTCATAAAAATCTTCAAGGGTATACTCTTGAACCGGGGGAACCAACCGAACCGAACCCCTGCCAGAAGGAGCCAGATCGGTCGGAACCGGACGGAGCGATTCCACAATCTGAATCGCCCTGGCTATCTCTTCGGCGGTCGAAACATGAACCTCTGGATCCGAACCGGTCGATTTATCTTTGTGCTTTCTTTTTGTCGGAACTGATCCCTCAGAATCAGCTCTCCTTTTGCCCGAAGAAGTATCACCCTGGTCAGAGGGCACTCCTTCTGGTTTGGTCGAAACCGAACCGGGCTGGCCATCCGGGTCAGCGGACTTCTCGGCCTCCTTTTCCCTCAGTCTACCTAATCTCTTCTCAAGGGTAGATTTGGGAAAATTTTAACATATTTGGCAGTCTGAATCGAGGCGGTCAAACTCCAGACAATAAACACAGGTGGTGTGGGGATCGGCTTGGCAAAGACCTCCCCACACTCACTGCAGTGTTGAAACCCAGTGGGCCCGGTTTTTTTCTTGGGTTTCTCAGACATGACAAACCTAACCAAACTTACCCTTTTTTCGGCAACCGCCAGGCAAGACTCCCTTATCGGTTCCTAACCGTGTCACGGGTATTGGAAAAAAACGGTTAAAAACACATTTTTTTTAGAACCGATAAGAACCAGTAACCACACACTAAGTATAACAAAATTCACAATCAAATGGTCAGTTCAGCCGAACCGACCACACTTTTACAAGTTCCACACAGAAAAATAGAACAATTCCTATCTAGTACTCACGGCACCACAGACAGAGACTGAACCGACTATGCGGATACTTTTTCGGTTTAAACCGATGAAAACTGAAAACTTTAACTGACTTGAACCGAACTGAAGGAGAAATCTCCGGAGCGACCGTTCAGTGAGGCGGAGTAAAGAATCTGATGGTTTAAGTTCAAAACACTCCAGACAGAGACTTCAACCGAGCTCGAGCTCAGTGTTCCATGCCCTGCATGGAAAGTTAACCCTTAGTTCTCCAGGGCAGTTCAAAGGTTGGGAATCACTGCAATTGTCAGAATACAGCAAGACTTCATGTTGTTTGAAAGGTATATTATGACCATGGAGTAAAGGAAAAGGTTTTACAGCTAGGTGAAAAGGTTTTGCTACTGTTATCCACTACAAAAACTAAACTGTTAATGAAGTGGCAAGGGCCTTATAGAGTGCTTAGATGTACTGGCACTGTTAACTATGAGATTGAGACCCTGACAGGAAAAACCCTACTAAGATATACCATGCCAACCTCCTCAAAAAATGGGTTGAAAAAATACCAAATTCTGCTTTGCTAGTTTTACCAGAAACTGATAAAGACCCCATCTCCGTAAGGACATAGACAGGATAGAGGCAGTCCAGAGGAGGGCAACTAAAATGGTGCAGGGTCTGCAAGAGAAGCCGTATGAGGAGAGACTAAAGGAGCTTAATATGTATACCCTTGAGGAAAGACGGGAAGGGGGGACATGATAGAAACTTTTAAGTACCTCAGTGGAATCAACAAAGTCCAAGAGGGTAGCATCTTTCAGAAAAAGAGACATGCAAGAACAAGGGGACACAATGTAAAGATAGAGGGGGGACGGTTCAGGGCAATGTGAGGAAGTATTATTTCACAGAGAGGGTAGTGGATGCGTGGAACAGCCTTCCTGAGGAGGTTGTGGGGTCTAAAACTGTGGGAGAATTCAAGAATGCATGGGACAGACATAAGGCAATTCTTGTGGGGGGTAGGAAGAAATAGGCTGTTGGTTAACTAGGATCTGCGGCCTATCATGTAGGTAGGGAAATGGGCAGACTAGATGGGCCAAGTGGTCCTTATCTGCTGTCAAAGTCTATGTTTCTATGTTTCTATTGATGTAGCTTATGATAGACTGGAACAAACTGTAACTGCTGATGCTGTAAAGGTGAATGTTTCCTTAACCTCAGAACAAACTGCAGACATTTGTAATGTGCCAATGACATTTAACAGTACTTTTACTACAGTACCAGGCCAAGCAAAAGGGATTGAGCACGTTATAGTGCCAATGAATGCTTGCCCTATTAGGCAAAAGACATACAGGTTACCAGAGCAGTTAAGAGCTGACGTGGTTAAGGAAATACAAAAAATTAAAGAATTGGGTATCATAGAGGAGTCAAGGAGTGCTTGGTCATCTCCAATGGTAACAAAAAGGAAGAAGGTGTTAGAATCTGCCTTGATTTTAGGAAACTTAATCAAGTGTCAGAATTTGACAGTTATCCTATGCCCAGAATAGATGATTTGGTGGACAGATTGGGGAGTGCAAAGTATTTCAGTACCCTCGATCTCACCAAAGGTTACTGCCAAATACCTTTAGCTAAAGAATCCAGAGACAAAACTGCATTTGCCACTCCTGTTGGATTCTATCAGTTCACCACCACCATGCCATTTGCTTTACATGGTGTGCCAGTTACATTCCAGAGGTGCATGGATGTAATATTATCACCTCACACTGGTTATTGTGCTGCACACCTGGATAATGTCGTGGTGTACAGTCCAGACTGGAAAAGTCACCTGAAACTCCTACAAGCAGTTATTCAAGCTATCAAAAATGCAGGTCTGATTATTAATCCTACCAAATGTGCATTGGGCATGTAGGAAACCAGATATTTGGGCTATGTGTTGGGAAATGGAGGAGCTAAGCCAGAGGTTTCTAAAATAGAAGCTGTAGCTAACAGCCCTGTTCCTAAAACAAAGAAACATGTCAGGTAATTTTTAGGGCTGGCTGGTTATTATCAGAGATTTGTTCCCAACTTTGCTGAGTTAACTACTCCCCTCACTGAACTCACGAAAAATGTTTCCCAAATAATGTGAAATGGACCTCAGAGTGTGATGAAGCTTTTCAAGCCATTAAGGCTGCATTATGTTCAGCCACTGTTTTAAGAAGCCCAGACTTTAAGAAACCATTTTTGCTGCAAACAGATGCATCAGAGGTAGGCCTAGGTGCAGTCCTGAGTCAAAATATAGATGGGATGGAACATCCAATTGTGTACATAAGTAGGAAGTTGCATGACAGAGAGAAAAGGTACACGACCATTGAAAAGGAATGTTAAGCAGCAAAGTGGGTCATGGTGTCCCTCAAGTTTTATTTGCTAGAAACAGGCTTTGTACTTATAACAGATCACAATCCTCTCTGTTGGCTTAACCAAATGAAAGATAAAAATTCCAGAACTTTTATCTTTCATTAAATTCAATGTGATACAAAAATCTGGCAAAGAGAATAGCAATGCTGATTTTCTGTCACAATATGGATCAGGAATTGAGGGTTCTGAAGGATGAAAAACAAACGTATGAGTTTAAACTTTACTGTTTACTGTACTGTTATAGAAAAAAGGACAATGCACATGTGCTTAATTTCTGAAAATTAGAAGATTAATATTATTAGAGAATTAATTGAAAGTTTTGGAAACCTGTTTCATAAAACAGGTTCCCTCTTAAGGAGGAGGGTGTATAACAGGGTGGAATAGGACCCTGTCCCAGTTGTTATGGAAAGAGTTTGAATGCAGGGATCTGTTCTATTCTCTCCTTTTCTGTCTCTTCTCTGTCTGGTTGTGCAACCAAATTTTCTCATGAGACCTAGGACTTCATCACCCCGACAGTCTCGCAATTATTTGCCTCTCGCTATCTCTCAGTCTTCACTTGCTGTTCTGTCTTTTTCCTCCCTTGCATTTCTGCTGATATAAAAGAAAAAATTACTCACCTTAGTAATTATGTTTCTTCTAATGGAGTCTTGCTGTATTCTGACAATTGCAGTGATTCCCAACCTTTGAGCTGCCCCGGAGAACAAAGAGTTAACTTTCTATGCAGGGCATAGAATGCTGAGTTCGAGCTCGGTTGAAGTCTCTGTCTGGAGTGATTCAAACCTAAACCGTCAGATTCTTACGAGCCCAACTAAACTAAAAATTCTATGTGGAAATTGTAAAAGTTCTTACTAGCCAACTGGCTGAAAAAAGGTTTGGATTCCCAAGGAAGACTCAAGCCAAAAAAAACAAAAACAAAACCCAATGTACTAAAAATAAAAATAATAAATCAGCACCCAAACAAAAAGGAGGAGGGTGCAAGCCAAAACACCCCTGGGGTGCAACACTGCACCTACCACCCACTTCCCAAAAACAGGTTCTGAGAGGGAGGCAGGGAAGGAGGTCAGAATACAGCAAGACTCCATTAGAAGAAACATAATTACTAAGGTGAGTAATTATTTCTTCAAACAACAGGAAGTCTTGCTATATTCTGACAATTACGAACTCCCAAGCAGTACCTCAAGGAGGTGGGACAGAACCTACTTTGGGAATAGGCTCTGAAGTACTGCTGTACCAAACCGAGCATCACTCCTAGCCTGGATATCCAGAGAGTAATGCTTGGTAAAGGTATGGACTGTTTTCCAGGTGGCTGCTTGACAAATTTCTAAGAGTGGGATATCCCTGGCAGCAGCCAGGGAAGCAGCTGTACCTCTTGTGGAATGAGACCCTTAGGCCTGAGGGTGGAGTTTTTCCCAGCTTTTCATAGCAGAATTGTACACAAGACACAATCCACCTGGCAATACCACCTGGCAATCTTTTGGTGGCAGGTTTGCCCTTTCCCACTTTTCAATAAGTGAGGAATAACTGGAGGGAGTCAAACCTGTGACCTTTGGTAGGCTCTACATAGTAACTAAGGGCTCTTTTGACATCTAAACTGTGTAGCCTCCTCTCTCCTGAGGAAGAATGATCAGTGAAGAAAACAGGGAGTGACATAGACTGGTTTAAATGGAAGTCTGAAACCACTTTGGGCAAGAACCTTCTATTGGTTCTAATGACCACTTTATCCCTGTGAAAGGAGATAAAATCAGGTTCCACTGACAGTGCTTGCAATTCACTGATATGCCTGGCAGAGATAATAGCTACCAAGAACACAGTTTTCCAAGTCAAGTGCTTAAGCTCTGCTGAAGAGATAGGCTCAAAGGGGGGTTGCATAAGTTGAGCAATGCAAACATTCAAATCACAGGCAGGGGCAGGGTCTCTAAAAGGAGGATTGGTGTGAAGTAATCCTTTAAAAAATTTACAGAACACAGGATGGGAAGATAGTGAGGAAGGCTTCCCCACAGACAAAAATGCAGAAACAGCTGACTAGTGTACCTTGAGAGTAGCTGGTCTGAGGCCTAGGCCATTAAGATGCACCATATAATCCAGAACCGTAGGCAATTCAGCAGTGTCGGGAGAAACATGCTTCTTAGAACACCAAATGCTGAATCTTTTCCATTTGGAGTTGTAAGTCTTTCTGGTGGAGGGCTTTCGAGAAGCCTTGAGGATATCCAGAACCCCTTGGGAAAGATGCAGATCTGCAAACTCTAACTCTTCATGAGCCATTCTTTGAGATTGAGAGACTGAAGACTGGGGTACCAAATCCTTCCCTGAGAGGATGTTAACAGATTGTAGTTCCTGGGAAGAGACAGGGGAAGATGGATTGCTAGGGACAGCAACAGGGGGTACCAGGGCTGTCTGGCCCAATCTGGAGCAATCAGAATCACCCTGCAAGGTTGAGACCTTATTTTTACCAAAACTTTGAACAGAGGTGGAAAGGGGGAAAGGCAAACAAGAAACTTCTCCTCCCAATTCAGGATCAGGGTGTCCAGAGGGACTAAGCCCAGGACTGGAGGTCTGCAACAAAAGAAAGGGAGTTGGTGATTGTCTGGGGCTGCAAAGAGATCTATCTGTGGAGTGCACCACCTTGAAAAAATCACTTTCAACACTTGAGGGTCCTGGGACCATTCATGATGGCCCTGAGAAATTCTGCTCAGTGCATCTGCTGGCACATTGTCCTTGCCTGGAAGGTGAACTGCTACAAGAGAGGTTTGCAGGGAATAAGCCAGGGACCACAACTTCATGGCTTCTGTGCGCAAGGCCATGGACTGAGTGCCTCCCTGCTTGTTTATGTACCACATGGTGGTGGTGGTGTTGTCTGTTCTGACTTGAACCACCTTGTTCTGTACTGACTGTGAGAACACTTTTACAGCCAGAAAAACTGCCCTGAGCTCTAGAAGATTGATGTGGAGAAGGGGTTCTTGGGGGATCACAGCCCCTGGGCAGTAGGGGACCCCAGGTGGGCTCTCCAGTCCAGGAGAGAAGCATCCATGGTGAGGACCACTGAACAAGGCTGAGCAACAAAAGGAACACCTTGTCTTAAATTGTCCTGATCCTGCCACCACTGGAGGGCTTGGATCAAGGTCAGAGTAATTGGGACCAGTTTGGTAAGGGAGTCCTTTCTCTGAGACCAGAAAGCTCTCAGGTGGAACTGAATATCCCTCATCTGGAATCTTGTCCCTTGGACCACTGCTGCTGAAGCTGCCATGTGGCCCAAGAGCTGGAGGAAATGCCTTGCTGGTCGAGATACCTGAAGGCTGAAGGAAGAAGCTAGTTCCATAAGAACCCTTGCCCTTTCTACAGGAAGAAAGGCTCTTGCTGAGTGTGTCCAGTTCTGCCCCATAAAGGTAGGAAGCTGGACTGGTTTGAGAACTGACTTGGGAAGGTTGAGAAGAAATCCTAGAGAAGTGAGCACTTGCTGGGTCACTTGCAGGTGAGACTTGACTTGATCTGGAGACTGACCCACTATTAGCCAATTGTCCAGATATGGAAAAATGGAAATCTTTTGCCTTCTTAGAAAGGCAGCTACTACTGCCAGGCACTTTGTGAAAATCCTTGGGGCTGAGGTTAGGCCAAAGGGCATTGCTCTGAACTGATAATGGCCTGAGGGCAACTCGAAATTGAGGTACTTTCTGTGGGAGCACCTGATGGGAATGTGAAAGTAGGCATCTTTGAGGTCCAGGGAGGCTAGCCAGTCCCCTGGCCTTACAGAGGGAAGGATTATTCCCAGAGTTATCATCTTGAACTTTGGTTTTAAAAGATGTTTGTTTAGATACCTTAGGTCTAGTATGGGTCGCCACTCCTCTGTTTTGTCGGGGGGTCAGGAAGTACCTGGAGTACAGTCCTTTGCCCCAGTGTAGGGTAGGTACTCTCTCTATAGCTATTAAAGCTAGGAGAGAAGAAACCTCTGCCTCTAGGGCAAGGGTTTCCGAGAGATTTGCAGGTGGAAAAGATCTAGCTCTCATCTTTGGAACTTTTTTGAAGCTGAGAACCAGTCCCTGGCTTACTACTTCCAGGACCATCCTGTCTGATGTAACAGACATCCAGTCCTGGACAAAGTAAGCCAGCCTACCCCCTACTGGAATAGGAGAGTCAAGCCAGGCAGGCCCATCTGGGTGTCTGCTTGGCAGGGGCTTTAGGCTGAGGAGTGGATGCAGCCCTGCTGATCCCCCTTCTGCCTCTTCCTCTGAAGAACCCCCTCTGAGAAAAGGAAGAAGAGGCCCGTGCTTGGTAAAAAGGCCTTTGAAAAGGCCTGCCCCTGCCCCTAGACTGCTGCCTTTGAGGAGTTGCCTGCCTTCCCTTGGCCTGAGCACTCCTGTAAGTGGTCTTGTACTCATCCATTTTCTTCATGTAATTCTCTGTCTGCTCCCCAAACAGAGAATTATCCACCACAGGGAAATCCATGGCCTTAGCCTGGGTGTCCTGCGAGAGGCTAGTACATCTGAGCCATGCCATCCTCTGAAGAGCCACAGATGTAGCCATGACTCTTGATGACACATCATTAGAGTCCACAGCAGCATGAAACTGAACCTTAGATGCCTCAATCCCATCTGCAGCCACCGCCTCCAGCTCCTTAGCTAGCTGGGGGGAGGCCTGTTTAGCCAGTGCCAGTACAGTGTCCCACCCGGACTTCTGGTACCTGGCTGTATAGGCCATGTAATTCACCTGCCTGAGTCCCAAAGAAGATGTCATGTACTGCTTCATTGCTATGGCATCAGTCTTCCTGGAGTCTTTGTCAGGGGTGTGTGAAGCAAAGGGAATATTTGCCTTGTCACGGGCAGCAGCCTGCACTACCCCAACATGGCTGCATTGTTGATATAAGAACTCCGTGTCTGAGCCTGAAAGTGTATACCTCTTGTCCATTCTTCTATCCACAGGAGGTATAGTGTTAGGCGACTTTAAGATTTTTTGTGTCTGTTTCTCAAAAGATTTATGGAGGGGAATAGACAGTCTCCTGGACTCTGGGATGTCCATCATCTCTACATAATCAGGCTCCTCTAGATCTTCCACAGCCTCCTCCATAGGAAGCTGGAGGGTTTCAGCCACCTTTCTGTAAAACATAAAGTGAGACGGGGACTCAAAAAGACTAGGAGGGGAAACACCTGAAGGTCTGTCTGGGGAGATGTCCGGTTCCACAGGCACATCCAGACCTTCACTTACATCATCCTCAAATTCCCCTTCCTCTTCAAATTCCGGTTCATAAAAATCTTCAAGGGTATACTCTTGAACCGGGGGAACCAACCAAACCGAACCCCTGCCAGAAGGAGCCGGATCGGTTGGAACCGGACGGAGCGATTCCACAATCTGAATCGCCCTGGCTATCTCTTCGGCAGTCGGAACATGAACCTCTGGATCCAAACTGGTCGATTTATCTTTGCGCTTTCTTTTTGTCGGAACTGATCCCTCAGAATCGGCTCTCCTTTTGCCTGAAGAAGTATCATCCTGGTCAGAGGGCACTCCTTCTGGTTCGGTCGAATCCGAATCGGGCTGGCCATCCGGGTCAGCGGACTTCTCGGCCCCCTTTTCCCGCAGTCTACTTAATCTATTCTCAAGGTTAGATTTGGGAAAGTTTTTACACATTTGGCAGTCTGAATCGAGGTGGTCAAACCCCAGACAATAAACACAGGTGGTGTGGGGATCGGCCTTGGCAAAGACCTCCCCATACTCACTGCAGTGTTGAAACCTAGTGGGCCCATTTTTTTTCTTGGGTTTCTCAGACATGGCCAACCTAACCAAACTTACCCTTTTTTCGGCAACTGCCAGGCAAGACTCCCTTATCGGTTCCTAACTGTGTCATGGGTATTGGAAAAAAATGGTTAAAAACGTTTTTTTTAGAACTGATAAGAACCAGTAACCACACACTAAGTAAACAAACAAATTTCGCTATCAAATGGCCGGTTCAGCAGAACTGAGATGCACTTTTACAAGTTCCACACAGGAAAACAGAACAATTCCTATCTAGCACTCATGGCACCACAGACAGAGACTGAACTGATTATGTGGATACTTTTTTTGGTTTAAAAACCGATGAAAACTGAAAACTTTAACCGACTTTCGAACCGAGCTGAAGGAGAAATCTCCGGAGCGACCGTTCAGTGAGGCGGAGTAAAGAATCTGACGGTTTAGGTTTGAATCACTCCAGACAGAGACTTCAACTGAGCTCGAGCTCAGCATTCTATGCCCTGCATAGAAAGTTAACTCTTTGTTCTCTGGGGCAGTTCAAAGGTTGGGAATCACTGCAATTGTCAGAATACAGCAAGACTTCATATTGTTTGAATATATCCAAATCATTATGTGGAAATGTAATTGATATTGGGATCCATTTGTTCAGAAATTATATAGTGTTAATTTTTGAAATGTATATAATTATTTGAAAGCACCGAGGAGGCTGGAAGAAGATGGAATGGCGCGGGTAAGCACTTTGGAGCACCAAACAAGCGTGGAAACAGCGTTTCTTTAGCGTGACCTTAGACCAGAAAGAAAGTGGACAGCACTCTGAATATCAGGCAAATAAATAAAGATAAAAAGGTGGATGTACGCAATGAAATGGAGAAAGTAAAACTTTGGAAAAAAGTGTGTGGAACAGGCAATTGAGCCAAGAAAAACAAAAACGCCATGAGTATGGACTTGGTGGATGAGAAGGATGGTAAAGTACAAATGAAGAAAACTTATATTGTGAATAATAACTGAACTGAAAGAAAAATGCTGACATTACAAATTCTGAGAAATCTTTCATAGTATTTTGAAATTTTATAAGTCCATGATTTCAAAGGATAAAGAATAAATAAATAAGATTTATATTTATATTTCCCGATGTATGATGTTTGAAAGAAAAAAGGTCTAAAAAAAGAGTTTGAACAGTGGAAGGGGAGTGCAGGTGGAGAGCACCCAGAGGCTTAGAAGGGTTGCAAAAATAAGTGTATATAAATATTGGAAAATCAAGAGGTTACTTTAGTGCAATTTTTAAGCCTTTTGCAGAAGAGCTGTGGAAAACGGGCCTCAGCTCAGGCACAGTGATCCAGCCAGCACCTGCCTGAAACATACGAGAACACTTTGGAAGAAACAGGATGCTTGTTAAGAATGGGAGTTGGAAGTACTTATAAGACAGCTGAGGTACAATTGCGTGTTAGATGGACACAGACATTGAAGAAAAACTCAGATGGACTTTTTTCTGTTTATTTTACCTTTATAAATAGTTATACTGAACAATTTTATTTTTTATGTTACTGCTAGTAGAAATAAATACTCTTGTTGTGAATATTACAACTGCTCCTGGTTTTTCCTATGCTTCCTGACCTGTGCCTCAATGACACGTGGTACCTGGAGACCCCAGGGGTGTGCAGTACCTGCGCTGACAGTCCCTCGGGCTGGAGAAGGGGCAGAGGGAAGCTGCCAGACCCTATGCAATGCCTCCACAAAGGGGGACAGGCCATGGAGGAATGACCAGATGGTCAGCACTACACTTGCCAAGAAAGGTGCGTGTCACATGGTCAGGATTATGAGAAGCAATTTGGGAGAGGTGGACTCCTCCAGCATCTCTGAAAGGAACCGCTGATAGCTGGTGAGATTAGAGTTGAGAAAATATTTATTTATTTATTTAAATAAATAATTAAATCCCTGAAAGGAACTGCTGATAGCTGGTGAGATCAGCGTTAGAGGAGAGATGGATGGAGGAGTCTTCTTCCTCAGGGAAGGAAGCCGAGGAGCTCCACTCAGAGACCAGAGTGACTGGTGGTTCAGATCGAAAGACATTCTCATCCAGGGCTCTAATGTAGTGGGGGAACGCAGCTGCCGATGCTCTGAATTGCTCCCAGGTCATGGGCCCCGTAGGGCCAAAGAAGACTCGAAGAGGAAAAGAGGTGGCAGAGGAAGAAGAGGTGGAGGAGGAGGAGGAGAAGGTCTCTATTTGGACAGAGCTCGCCCTCTGCTAGGGCTACGAGAAAGCACCAGGGACCCCTCCCAAGGGAGGGGGTTGCTGACCTCACCCACCAGAGGACGCCCAACCTGACAGGGATGACCATGGTGGTGTCCTTGGGGAGAATCTCCCAAATGGGGCAAACGGAGCCATACTGTCCCCTGTGGGTGGCCCCTGACCCCACCAACTGCAGACTCTACCGAAGTACAAGAGGAGAGGAGGGAGGAGTCAGCACATTGACTCCTCCCAGAGCCACCAGTCACTCTGGAAAGGAACCTTAGTGCCTTCCTCAACCGCCCAACCCCCACCCCTTCAGAAAGGGACCTGCTCCTTGGAGGGACCTCTGAACCCAAAGCAGTGCTGGAAACCATCTCGGACCATCACGGCACTGGAACTTGAAATGGCACCGCCGACAGTGCTGACATTGGTCCCTGCACCAGAAATGGCACCAGACTTAGGCCCGGCGCCATCCCTGGTGGCGACCTCCCCACCAGCATCAGAAACGGTGCGGGCAATGACTCTCGCACTGCAAGCAGTGCCTGAGGAGGTGGCCCCAGGCCTGAAGAAAGACTCCCGGGCTTGGAGACTTTAGAGCTGGGAAGAGGAGAATCTCGGTGCTCCGGGGAGTCAGGCACCCAATCGGGATCATCCAGGTCTTCCTCCTCCTCCGAAGAGGAGACCAGGGAGATCACCAAAGAAGTCACTCTGGAGACTATTCCTCCTTCGGCACAGCGAACGGCACTGGAGGAAGATGGAGCACCAATATCGGCATCACGCCGCTCACGGACACTGGAGGAGGCATCAAGAGCCGAGGCGGTGCAGGTAGGTGGCACTGAGGGCTCCACTGGCTCAGGCCCAGCATATAGCTGCGACTGAAATACCAGGGGCATCTTTGCATGGGCAACGGACTGTAAGGGGTGCTCAGACGGCCCTTCAGAGGAGGCTGACTGTCCCAGCGACACCTCACGCAGGCCTCCTATCCTGGCGAGACCAGGGCAGTGGAGGCCAGCTTCCCCTCAGCATGTATACTACTGGAGGGAGACCCAGGGGATGGGCCCAAAGACCTGGCTCTGAAGTCATGAGAGCGATGCCATCCTCTGAAGGTGGGAGGCTTGTGTCTCACCTTTAGCGTGTGCAGCTCAAGGGCCTGGCAGACAAGCACTGCAGTTGTCTGTGTCATGATCGGGACCCAGGCAGGTGAGACAATGATCATGATGGTCCGTTACAGAAATCAATTGGCCACAGGGGCACCGACACATGGGGGCACGGCCTGCCTTCTATTTACTAGGCCCCGAATCGGACATGACCGCAGAGGTCAACTTAAAACAAAACACAGTAAAAAACACTCTACGCCATACCACAGAAAATAATAAAAGAAAATAAAAGGAAAGTTTTAACCGGGATTCTATAAGTCCTCAGCATCGAACGGGGGAAACAGTGTTGACTGAATTAGTCGCCAGCGGCAGAAATGATGCAGCAGAATAAGGTGAGAAGTGGCTCCATTCCCACGTGATCCAACCTCGACGGCAGAAAGAACAGAACTGAGGAGATTGGGGAGTCGACGTATGGTTACTGGCCAATCCATGAGCACTATTTTCTACCATGTGCTCGAGGACGGCGCTGCCCCCGATGTCAGCTCCCCATCTCTAAAAATTCTTAAAGTTATACACTCCTGCAGGGTCCGGCACCTCCAGCTAGAACCCACTAGTAATGAATGGTGAAGACTGATCTACATAAGATCAGGCACGTGCCTAGTGGGCCTTAGTGGGTTACAAAAAGAATAATATGCAAAAGGCTTAGCATGCTGCATATGTTACATTTTATCCACTCCAACTATACCACAAGTAGTCTCGCATGAAGTTGCACATGTGATCAGGACTGTCTTTCATGGGGTATCCAGAATCTGCAGACGGGGAGAGGCTAAAAATTGTGCGAGTCACACAATCCCCCCCCCCTGAATTTTAAACCACTTGTCATGGGGTGGAGTTGGGGATATACCACCCAGCTGGTGGGAGGAGCTTAGATTAGATGTTCCAGCCAATAACTCCATTCCAGTGGAGCTGCAAGAATGTGGATATGTGAACCATAGCCACACCCCTAGAAGAAAAAATTACTCACCGTAGTAATATTGTTTCTTCCAGGGGATCACTTAGTGTGCTTAAACTAATGCAGTCAGCCTTCAGTGTTGAACTGCCATGGAGAGAACAGAATGTATGTAAATGATAGAACTCTCATTGGCTCACGCCAATTTCAAACTGCTGCCCTCTAGTAACTGCTGCATTCTGATCAATGCTCAGATTCATTACGAAGCCAAACAGGGTGAGGACCCCCTAACTAGCTATGCTATTTAATCTTTACCCCACCTTAACAATACCCTAAAAACACAGTCCCTAAAAGAAGGGACAACAATAATTACCAACTGTTTTGAAAAAAAAAAAAAACACATAGCTGGAGCAAACATAAGTAGCCAGTGACCAGCAGAGATACAGATCAAATTTCTCCTTTTTTTTTTTTTATTTCTGGTAGGGAAGGCAGGCAGGAAGCTTTAAGCACACTGAGTGAGCCCCTGGAAGAAACAAGATTACTATGGTGAGTAATTTTTTCTTCAAATTCCAGGAATCACTCAATGTGCCTAAACTAATGCAGACTACCAAGTAGTACCTTTGGAGATTGGGTACAGAACCTACTTTGGAAGTTATTATTAAGAGCAGTTTTTCACATACAGTTACACGGTTCCCACTGGTTATTTCTTAAAAAATTCATACTACTTCTTTCTATTGGGTTTCATACATTGTTTGTTTACAGTTTGTATCAAATTTTTACCCTATCATAATAGAACAAGCATTTGTCAATGCCGAATGTTGATTGCTTATATGTGCTGTTTAGGTATTTGGAAGTGAAAGTACCATGCCTAAGAACTGTCATGTGCCCCCCCCCCAAGACATCCACTATGTCGTTCTGTTCAATATTCACAGAAGAGGGGGAGGGGCAAGGGCCACAGCAGTTGCAAAGGTGTGAAGAGGTGGACAATAGTCCATTCACAGGCAGAAGAATCCTGCAGAAGGTGAGTAAATTAACAATGGACAAAGCAAGGGGACCAGATGGCATACACACAAGGATATTAAAAGAACTGTAAAGGGAAATAGCAGTACCTCTGGCAGCCATGTTCAGTGAGTCATTCAACACAGGGGTGGTACCAGAGAACTGGAGGAGGGCACATGTGGTCCCTCTATAGAAATCCAGCAGTAGGGAGGAGGCAGGGAAGTATAGGTCAGTCAGCCTCACTTCAGTAGTGGGGAAGATCATGGAGACATTGGTTAAAGAAAGGATAGTGGGGTATCTAGAAGCCATCGGAGGCCAGGACCGTAGGCAACATGGATTCACAGTGGGGAAGTCATGTCAGAGAAATCTGGTTGATCTCTTTGACTGGGTGACAAAGGAAGTAAATCAGGGTGAGGCAGTGGACAATGTTTACCTTGATGTAAGCAAAGCATTTGACCCTGTCCCACATAGCAGGCTGATAAACTAGCTGAGTAGACTGGGCATGGGGGAAAAGGTGGTAAAGTGGGGTAGATTTTGGGTAAGAGACAGGAGGCAGAGAGTGGTGGTAAATGGAGTACAGTCTGGGGAGAGGGGGTGACCAGTGGGGTGCCTCAGGAAAAAAATTACTCACCTTAGTAATTGCGTTTCTCCTAATGAAGTCTTGCTGTATTCTGACAATCTGCAGTTAGCTCCAGCCTTTAAACTGCCCTGGAGAGTAAAGGGTTAATTTTCTATGCAATGCACAGAACGTTGAGCTCGAACTCGGTTGAGGTCTCTGTCTGCAGCACTTTGAAACCCAACCGTCAGATTCTTACCAGCAAACACTCACTGACTAACTATGTGGAAACTGTAAAAAAAATTTTAACTAGCCAACGGGCCAAAAAACGTTTTAGATTCCCAAAGAAAGACTCAAGTCAGGAAACCAAAAACTTATCCAAAATAAAGATTATAATACAAGCACCTAGGTAAAAAGGAGGGTATGCTGAAGACACCCCTGGGGTGCAACACTGCACCTGCCCACCCACTTCCCAAAAACAGGTTCTGAGAGGGGAGGCAGGGAAGGAGGTCAGAATACAGCAAGACTCCATTAGAAGAAAGACAATTACTACGGTGAATATTTTTTCTTCAAACAATATGAAGTCTTGCTGTATTCTGACAATTGCAGACTACCAAGCAGTACCTCCAAGGAGGAGGGACAGAACCTACTTTGGGAATAGGCTCTGAAGTACTGCTGTGCCAAACCAAGCATCACTCATAGTCTGGATATCCAGAGAGTAATGCTTGGTAAAGGTATGGACTGTTTTCCAGGTGGCTGCTTGACAAATTTCTAAGAGAGGGATATCCCTGGCAGCAGCCAGGGAAGCAGCTGTACCTCTTGTGGAATGAGTCCTCAGGCCTGAGGGTGGAATTTTTCCCAGTTTCTCACAGCAGAATTGTATACAAGAAACAATTCACCTGGCAATAGTTCTCTTGGTGGCAGGTTTGCCCTTTCCCACTTCCCCATAAGTGAGGAACTACTGGAGGGAATCAAACCTGTGACCCTTGGTACGCTCCATGTAGTAGCTAAGGGCTCTGTTAACATCTAAACTGTGTAGCCTCCTCTCCCCCCTGAGGAAGAATGATCAGTGAAGAAAACAGAGAGAGACATGGACTGATTCAAATGGAAGTCTGAAACCACTTTGGGCAAGAACCTCCTATTGGTTCTAAGGACCACTTTATCTCTATGGAAGGAGATAAAATCAGGTTCCACTGACAGGGCTTGCAATTCACTGATACGTCTGGCAGAGGTAATGGCTACCAAAAACACAGTTTTCCAAGTCAAGTACTTAAGCTTTGCTGAGGACATAGGCTAAAAAAGGGGGTTGCATAAGTTGAGCAATGCAAACATTTAAGTCCCAGGCAGGGGCAGGATCCCTAAATGGAGGATTGGTATGAAGCAATCCCTTGAAAAATTTTACAGAATACAGGGTGAGATGACAGTGAGGAAGGCTTTCCCACTGACAGAAAAGCGGAAACAGCTGACAAGTGTACCTTGAGGGTAGCTGGGTCAGAGGCCTAGACCATTAAGATGGACCATATAATCCAGAACTGTAGGCAATTCAGCAGTGTCTGGAGATATATGCTTCTTGGAACACCAAATGCTGAATCTTTTCCATTTGGAGTCATAAGTCTTTCTGGTGGCAGGCTTTCGAGAGGCTTTGAGAATATCCAGAACCCCTTGGGACAGATGCAAATCTGCATAGTCTAGCTCTTCAAGAGCCATGCCTTGAGATTGAGGGACCCGAAGATTGGGGTACCAAATCCTTCCCTGAGAGGAGGTTAACAGGTTGTAATTCCTGGGAAGAGACGGGGAAGATGGACTGCTAGGGACAGTAAGAGGGGGTACCAGGGCTGCCTGGCCCAATCTGGAGCAATCAGAATCACTTTGCAGGGTTGTGACCTCACTTTGACCAGAACCTTGAACAGTAGAGGAAAGGGAGGGAAGGCACAGAGAAATTTCCCTTCCCAGTTCAACATAAGAGCATCCAGAGGGACTGAGCCCAAGACTGGGGTCTGCAACAAAACAGAGGAAGCTGGTGATTGTCTGCGGCTGCAAAGAGATCTATCTCTGGAGTGCCCCACCTTGAGAAAATCACTTTTAACACCTGAGGGTCCAGGGACCATTCATGATGGCCCTGGGAAATCCTGCTCAGTGCATCTGCTAGCACATTGTCCTTCCCTGGAAGGTGGACTGCTATCAGAGAGGTCTGCAGAGAATAAGCCAGGGACCACAATTTCATGGCTTCCGTGCACAAGGCTGTGAACTGAGTGCCTCCCTGCTTGTTGATGTACCACATGGTGGTGGTGTTGTCTGTTCTGACCTGAACCACCTTGTTCTGCACTGATTGAGAGAAAGCTTGCAGGGCCAGAAAAACTGCCCTGAGTTCCAGGAGATTGATATAAAGAAGGGATTCCTGAGGGGACCACAGTCCCTGGGCTGTGAGAGCCCCCAGATGGGCTCCCCACCCCAAAAGGGAAGCATCCGTGGTAAGGGCCACCGAATGAGACTGAATAACAAATGGGACCCCTTGCCTTAAATTGTCCTGATCCTGCCACCATTGAAGAGCTTGGATCAGTGTCCGAGTCACTGGAATCAGTTTGGTAAGAGGATCCTTCCTTTGGGACCAAAAGGCTCTCAGATGGAACTGAATGTCCCTCATCTGGAATTTTGCCCCGTGGACCACTGCTGTAGAAGCTGCCACATGGCCTAAGAGCTGAAGGAAATGCCTTGCTGGTCGGGACACCTGAAGGTGGAAGGAAGAAGCCAGTTCTATAAGAACTCTTGCCCTTTCCTGGGGAAGAAAGGCTCTTGCTTTGACAGTATCTAGCTCTGCCCCTATAAAGGTAACAAGCTGCACCGGTTCGAGAACTGACTTGGGGAGGTTGAGAAGAAATCCCAGGGAAGTGAGCACTTGCTGGGTCACTTGCAGGTCTGATTTGACTTGGTCTGTAGACTGACCCACTAGGAGCCAGTCGTCCAGATATGGAAAAATGGAAATCTTTTGCCTTCTTAAAAAGGCAACTACTACTGCCAGGCACTTTGTGAAAACCATTGGAGCTGATGTTAGACCAAAGGGCATTGCTCTGAACTGATAATGGCCTGAGGGCAACTTGAACCTGAGGTACTTTCTGTGGGAGCACCTGATAGGGATGTGAAAGTAGGCATCTTTG
Organism: Neoceratodus forsteri; assembly: GCA_016271365.2. Taxonomy (NCBI): domain Eukaryota; kingdom Metazoa; phylum Chordata; order Ceratodontiformes; family Ceratodontidae; genus Neoceratodus; species Neoceratodus forsteri. The sequence continues at coordinate 260,646,812 of JADMNL010000024.1, forward strand.
AGGTCCAGGGAGGCTAGCCAGTCCCCTGGCCTTAGAGAGGGAAGAATTATTCCCAGAGTCACCATCTTGAACCTTTGGTTTTAGAAGATGTTTGTTCAGGTATCTTAGATCGAGGATGGGTCACCACTCCCCTGTCTTTTTTGGGGTAAGGAAGTACCTGGAGTACAGACCTTTGCACCGGTGTAGGGTAGGAACTCTCTCTATGGCTCTTAAGGCCAGAAGAGATGAAATCTCTGCCTCTAGGGCAAGGGTTTCAGAGAAACCTGCAGGTGGAAAAGATCTGGCTCTCATCTTCGGAAATCTTTTGAAGCTGAGAACCAGTCCCTGGCTTACTACTTCCAGGACCCACTTGTCTGAAGTAACAGACATCCAGCCCTGGGTGAAGTAAGCCAGCCTGCCCCCTACAGGGATAGGAGATTCGACCCGGGCAGACCCATCAAGGTGTCTGCTTGGCAGGGGGCTTAGGCTGAGGAGTGGATGTAGCCCTGCTTATCTCCCTTCTGCCTCTCCCTCTGAAGAACCCCCTTTGTGAAAAGGGAGAAGAGGCCTGCGCTTGGTAGAAAGGCCTATGAAAAGGCCTGCCCCTGCCCCTAGATTGCTGACTTTGAGGAGTTGCCTGCCTCTCCTTGGCCTGGGCACCCCTATAAGTGGTCCTGTATGCATCCATGTTCTTCATGTAATTCTTTGTCTGCTCCCCAAACAGAGAATCACCCACCACAGGGAAATCCATGGCCTTAGCCTGGGCGTCCTGTGAGAGGCTAGTACATCTGAGCCAAGCCATCCTCCGAAGAGCCACAGACATAGCCATGACTCTTAATGACACATCATTGGAGTCCACAGCAGCATGAAATTGTGCCTTTGTTGCCTCAATTCCATCAGCAGCCACCTCCACCAGCTCCTTAGCCAGCTGGGGGGAGGCCTGTTTAGCCAGTGCCAGTACAGTGTCCCACATGGACTTCTGGTACCTGGCTGTATAGGCCATATAGTTAGCCTGCCTGAGTCCCAAGGAGGATGCCATGTACTGTTTCTTTGCCATGGCATCCATCTTCCTGGAGTCTTTGTCTGGGGGGTGTGAAGCCAAGAGAATATTTGCCTTCTTACAGGCAGCAGCCTGCACTACCCCAACATGGCTGCATTGCTAGTAGAAAAACTCTGTATCTGAGTCTGATAAGGTGTACCTCTTGTCCATCCTTCTGTCAACGGGAGGTACAGAATTAGGAGACTTTAGGAGTTTTTGTGTCTGCTTCCCAAAGGACTTATGAAGGAGAATAGACAGTCTCCTCGACTCTAGGATGTCCATCATTTCAACAAAATCAGGCTCCTCCTGATCCTCCGCAGCCTCCTCCATAGAAAGCTGGAGGGTTTCAGCCACTTTTCTGTAAAACAGCTAGTGGGGAGGGGACTCAGAGATCCTAGGAGGGGAAACACCAGAAGGTCTGTCTGGGGAGATGTCCGGTTCCACAGGCACATCCAGACTTTCACCATCATCACCATCATCTTCAAAATCCCTCTCCTCCTCAAACTCCAGTTCATAAAAGTCTTCAGGGGTATAATCTTGAACCAGGGGAGCCGAACGAACCGAACCCCTGCCAAGAGGCGCCGGATCAGTCGGAACCGGACGAAGCGATTCAACAATCCGAATCGTTCCCCAGACAATAAACACAGGTGGTGTGGGGATTGGCCTTAGGAAAGACCTCCCCACACTCACTGCAGTGTTGAAACCCAGTGGGCCTGGTTTTTTTCTTGGGTTTCTCAGACATGGCCAGCGTAACCAAACTTACCCTTTTTTCGGCAACCGCCAGGCAAGACTCCCTTATCGGTTTCTAACCGTGTTACGGGTATTGGAAAAAACTGTTGAAACACATTTTTTTTTAAACCGATAAGGACCGGTAACCACACACTAAGGAAAAAAACACAAGAGTTCAATATAATGGATCGGTTCAACTGAACCAATCGAAAATACAAGTTTACAATTTCCACAAATAAACAGAAAAACTATCTAAAGTACTCACAGTACCGCAGACAGAGCCTGAACCGACAATGCAGAAATAAATTTGGAATGAAACCGACAACTTTAACCGACTTTGAACCGAGCAGAAGGAGAAATCTCCGGAGCGACTGTTCAGTGAGGCGGAGTAAAGAATCTGATGGTTGGGTTTCAAAGTGCTGCAGACAGAGACCTCAACTGAGCTCGAGCTCAACGTTCTATGCACTGCATAGAAAATTAACCCTCTACTCTCCGGGGCAGTTTAAAAGCTGGAACTAACTGCAGATTATCAGAATACAGCAAGACTTTATGTTGTTTGAAGGACTGGTCGTGAGGCCAGTCCTGTTCAATGTCTTCATTAGTGATATTGCAAAAGGGCTGAAGGGAAAGTTCTGCCTGTTTGCAGATTACACCAAGAAATGTAACACAGTGGATACCCCAGAGGGGGTGGAGAAAATGAGGAGGGACCTGGACAAGCTTGAGAGATGATCTGAGGACTGGCAACTGAAGTTTAATTCAAAAAAGTGCAAAATTATGCACTTGGGACACAGAAACCCTGGGGAAAGGTACAGGATGGGAGGGAGGGAGTTGCTGACAGTCACAAAGCAGGAAAGGGACCTCGGGGTTCTTATTTTAGATGACCTGAAAATGTCAAAGTGGTAAGGCAGCTGGGAGGGCCAGTGACATGCTGGGGTGCATAGGCAGGGGTACCACCAGCATAAGGAGGGAGGTAGTGATGCCATTATATAAAACCATGGTCAGGCTTCACATGGAGTACTGTGTGCAGTTCAGGAGGGCGCACCTTTGTAAGGATATTAACAGGCTGGAGATGGTCCAGAGAAGGGCGAATGAGATGGTAAAGAGCTTGCAACACAAGACTTATGAGCAGAAATTAAGGGACCTCAATATGTACTCAGTGGAAGAAAGGAGGGAAAGAGGGGATATGATAGAAACAATGAAGTACCTCAAGGGTATAAATATAAGTACTGAGAAGCAGGAGACAGCTGCTATAGGCATATGTGCCAACTTCTGTGTGATATTCTTTTGTTCTTATAAATCTGTAATCTCCAGTATTTCAGTAACCACATGACCACACTGCCTTCTTTAGGCAATTTTATGCTGGCTGATGCCTGGTGTCAGATGGCAGACAGAGGGCTCACCAGCTTGTGTTGCCATTTAAAAAACTTCATAGAGTGTTCTTTTACTGGTAAGCATTTTGGGAAGCTGGTGAAGGTCTCACAATTTTAATTATGATTTTATCTCCTTATGTCTGTCCCCTTTGGTCCCCACACCCGAACAGTCATCAGTGGCCACAGCTGCAGCCTTCTTCTTCTTGCCAAGATGGTGGGTGAGAAACATAGAATTTGAGGGTAGATAAGGACCATTTGGCCCACCTAGTCAACCCATTTCCCTACCTGATGGATAAGCTGCAGATTCTAATCAACAGCTTACTTCCTCCTAACCCCCAGTAGTATTGCCTTATGTCTGTCCATGAGCAGCTGCCTTCACAGTCTCTGAAGTCTGATGTCTTTCAGTGCTGCTTATTGGTCATCTTCCAACACAGGCGAGGTGCTGCCAGCCCAAAACTAACTCAGGACAAGCAGTTTTCAAAGTGGGGAAGAAATGGAGTGAGGAAGAATCGAGTACTCATTCAGATGCAACGTCAGTTTTAAGATTAGCATACTGGTGTGGACACTGCAAATAGAACCAAAGCTTTTTAAGCAGCCTTATGAAGAGTAAAGGCTTCTCGAAGCACTGGGGTTCTGTTCATTGTACTGTAAGTGGGCTGCATCTAATTCAGTAATTCACTGTACCTTACATCTGGATATATGGTAGGCCCAACATTGAATAAACACTGCACCTGAATTAACACATGATGCCACAGAAACATAGAATTTGTCAGCAGAAAAGGACCGCTTAGCCCACCCAATCTGCCCAAGTGTTCTCTACCTACCTGTAACTCCTGCTTGTATATGTTACTGCATGTCTTATTCTGCCTGCCTCCATCAAGACCTCCTTGTGAATGAGCTTGCTTAATGGATTTTTCCTGCAATGAACTTGAACCTACTCCACTTCCATAGCCCTATTGATCTCCGTTGACCCCCTCCTTCCCCTTTTTCTAATATACCCCTATGTTTATCCCATGCCTTCTTCATGCCCCCTACCATTTTAGCTTCCAACACTTCTCCTGGCAGTCTGTTCAAGGCGTCTACCACCCTTTTAGTAAAGAAATATTTCTTCACATCTATCCTGAATGCCCCCCCAGCTTCATTGTATGTCCCTTGGTTTGGGTACTCATCTTCATTTGAAGGAAACACCCCAACTGTACCCTCTTTGCCCCTGTGAGGTACTTTGTAGGTCTTGATCATGTCACCTCTCGCCCTCCTCTCTTCCAGAGTGTACATGTTGAGATTCTTCAGCCTTTCCTTGTGGGGATTCCTGTGAAAATTCTGAACCATTTTAGTTGCCCTCCTCTGGAAAACTTCCACCTCATGTCCTTTCTGAAGTGTGGACTCTAAAACTGGATACAGTACTCCAGCTGGGGGTATACATGGGAGTGATACAATGGTAGCACAACATCCCTCCTCCTCTTACTGGAGAGGCCACTCCTTATGCACCCCAGAATCCAATTTGCCCTGCCCATAGCCTTGTCACACTGTACTGCCATCTTGAGGTTCTTTGATATGATAACCTCAAGAACCTTTTCATGTCTAGAGAGTATCAATACCCCCCCATCCTATACCCAGCATTGGGGTTCCTATGCCCTACGTACATGATTTTACGCTTGTTGGCATTGAACCCCAAGTAAGTAAGAAAATGGAACTGATTTGAATGAATTGCAGGCTTTTAAGCAGCTTTTCGGGGAGTGTATATGTGTGTGTGTGGGGGCTCTGTTACTATAAGTATTTGCTTTTGATTTGGTATAATGTGCGAACAGACTGACCCTGCTCCCCACTCCATGTGCTATATCGGAGATAAATAGCCCAAATAGCATTGGGCCAAGCAATGAGCCCTGTGGCACCTCGCTTGTCACTGCTGTCGGTGCCAAGAGCTACCCCACCACCACCACCCTCTGCACCCTCCCCTTAACCAGTTCTCTATCCATGTAGTCAGATCACCTTCCACTCGTACCTCTCCTTCTCCTCACTCTTCTCCTCCTTGGCCTGTGTCTGTGCTCCCAGTAGTCTGAACCCTTTCTCCTCCTTATTCTTACTGGGTGGTGGTGCCGTCTGTATTACACTCAGACCACTCTGCCCATCCCCTTCTAGGGTTACTATGCCTCTGCATTTATCTATATCTAGGGCGGTGAGCTCATCAGGCTCCCCTGTCTGGACCTTTCTACCAACTTCAGTCTTTTGGCTGCCCCACCCCCTGCCATTTGTTTAAATCCATCTTAGTAGAGGTACACCCTTCTAATCCTGCCTTTTTTTTTTTTTTAACATATTTTCTCACTGGGCTACGGTCAGCTTGGTCATCCCGACTGACCCCCCCCAGCCCTACCACCCAACATCAGGCCGACATGCTCACCTCCACTGATTACCCTCGTGGTGGGGTGGTGAGGAGCTTCCCAGGTCGAGCCACCAGAGCAGGATCCGGTTGAGGAGGCGTCATTCAGGGCGGGCAGGGGGGGCGTATGCATATCCTGCCTGACCGTAGCACATTTTCCACTTTTTTCCCCTTTTGCGAAGTCTGGACGCACAGAGTGCCAACATCTGCCACAGTCCTCCACCCTTTACTACACCGCTGTAGTAGCGCCCGTGGTTGTCACCAGGGGCCATTACAGAGCGGTGGGTCCCTGGATCCCGCCACAGGATAGGAGAGCAGTCCTCTGGACGCTCAATCCTATCCCTCCCTTGCCAACCCCTGGCAGGCTAGGCTTGCGTCTGAACCTGGGTCGCCAGCGTGGCATGAGGTGTGGTGTCCAGCGCCTCAACCCTCAGTGCCAGTGGCCCGGCAGCAATGCTGCCTTTAATACGCCCCTCCTCTACCTGCTCCAGTGTACCCTCTCCCCCGTGTACAAGTCACTATTCCCCCCCGACCCTACCCCAGTTAATCACTAACCCATAATGTTTTGTGTAGCACCAATCCCTCAGCCACTCGAACTCCTCAAGCCTACCATGCCTGCACATGGTACCAGCAGTACCTCCAAGAATGCCGACTTCCCCACTCCCTCACACTGCCTGCCCAAGTACTCAAACCTCCCCCTCATTACTTCCACAGTGTCCCCCGCCAAGTCGTTTGTACTCACATGCAACAGTAAATGAGGTTTCTTCCTCCCTCTCAGTACACGCTTCAGCAGTGCCTGCCCTGCCTCTCCTGCAGTAAACCTGGGGACAGCTTCAACCCAAATATGGTTGTGCCTTTCCCCCTTTCCATCCCATCTCACCCATTTCAGTATATAATCCCCAGGACGAGTACTCCCCCGCCCCTTACCCCCTTTCCCTTCTAATGCCCTTCTACCACCCCAGTATTCATTCTTCCCTGTCCCTTACCACCGCCAACTGCACCCTCTGTGACTTCTGTGTCTATACCCCCTACTTCTGCCTCACCCCTTTTCTCTGCCTTATTCCTCCCATCCCCCTTGAACCCCTTCCCAGCCGGACTACTTCCTACTGGGCTTCCCATGTTGACCTCCCCTACTCCCCTGCTGATTTCCAACCCCTCTCCTATCCTTGCTGTTGTCGATTTAGAGCCCCCATTCCCTTCTACCCCGATAGTGATGCCCCTCCCATCCTTCCCTCTTCCCGTAGCCTTCTCTCCTTCAGTCACCACCCCCTCCCTCCTTCCTTACTAGCCCCTTCTTCCCTTTTGTCCTAGCTATCTCTTCCCCTACCTGTTGCCACCTCTCTCATGCCACACTTGTCCTTCTCCCCTTCAGTATGTTCCTGCCCCCCCCATCCCACGGCAGAGTTTCGAATCTATTCATAGTCGATACCAGTCTTGCATCTCTTCCCCCTATCAGTTCCCCCTTTGTATGTATTCCCCTCTGTGCCACCCCGGTCCCTCCCTACCCACAGCCATCTGCTCTCTCCCCTGGTTCTCCCCGGTACTCCTTGTCGTCTCTTCCTCACCCATCAGGAGGCCCCTCGCCCTCACCTCAGGCACCCCCCTTCCTTCTCCTCTCTTTTCTGCTAGTGCCTCTGATACTGAGGTCAGTTTCAGTCCCTATTTATTCTTCCTCGTCACCCTTTGCCATCCCCTATCCCCCCGGATGCCTACCATACTCATCTGTCCTGCCACTTACACTCCTCCCTAACCTCCACAGTTCCTCCCTCAAACTAGCCAGTCATCTACAGACCATACACTCCCCCATCCTCCAAGCCCAGTCCAGGATCATGGTACTCCCACACCCTGTACACCCCTCCACCCTCCCAAAGATACCCACCCTACTAACATATGGCACCTGCCCCATTTTGGCCATCTCATGTTATGGGCTCTTACTTCCAGATTCTGTACCCTACTACAACTGTTAGGCCCCTATTTAATCAAATTCCTGTCCCCCCCACACTAGTTCCCCTACTGACCCCTTGCTGACCAGGGTAATTCAGTCTCAAATCTCATCCATCAAATACTGTATTAGTGTAGCAATCCTAAAGCCTCCTTGTCCAGTTTTCACCCCTCAGCTACCATACTTTTTGTTCTCAGCTCTCATGTAGTTTCACTTAGCCCAGTTAGAAATCCTATTGCACTCCAAGTATTACTCAGCTCAGTTAGAGAAATAAACAGAACAAACAAATATGTATTACTACAGCAATCCTGAAGTATCCAATCATTGCTTTGTCTCTACTCCAGAGACCCTGCTGTAACATAGGACCACAGAGGACCTGGGCGGAGGGTGAGGAAACTGTAAAATCCCGCGGGGCTCCACTGAGCTCGCTCACTCCCCTCTCTCACTCGCTCATTCTATTTCTCCTGGCGCTGCAGGCTGCCCTTTTTGTACTGGGCTCCTGCTTGCATTGGCACCTTTTTCTGCCCACAAAGAAATCCGCAGTAGTCCCGACACAGTTCCGTTGAGGTCGCTCACTCTCCCTCTCTCACTCGCTCATTCTGTTTCTCCCGATGCTGCAGGCTGCCCTTTTGTACTGGGCTCCTGCTTGCATTGGCACCTTTTTCTGCCCACAAAGAAATCTGCAGCAGTCCTGAAACAGCTCCATTGAGCTCGCTCACTCCCCCTCTCTCACTCACTCGTTCTGTTTCTCCCGATGCTGCAGACTGCCCTTTTGTACTGGGCTCCTGCCTGTGTTGGTGCCTTTTTCTGCCCACAAAGAAGTTCACAGCTGTCCCGACAGAGCTCCGTTGAGGTTGCTCACTACCTCCTCTCACTCGCTCATTCTATTTCTCCTGGCGCTGCAGGCTGCCCTTTTATACTGGGCTCTTGCCTCTGTTGGTGCCTTTTTCTGCCCACAAAGAAATCTGCAGCAGTCCCGACAGAGCTCCATTGAGCTTGCTCACTCCCATCTCTCACTCACTCGTTCTGTTTCTCCCACCGCTGCAGGCTGCCTTTTTGTACTGGGCCCCTGCTTGCATTGACACCTTTTTCTGCCCACAAAGAAATCTGCAGCAGTCCCGACAGAGCTCCGTTGAGCTCACTCACTCCCCCTCCCTCACTCGCTCATTCTGCTTCTCCCAGCGCTGCAGGCTGCCCTTTGGTACTGGGCTCCTGCCTGCGTTGACACCTATATCTGCCCACAGAAAAATCCACAGCAGTCCCAACAGAGATCAGTTGAGCTCGGTCACTCTCCCTCTCTCACTCACTCAATCCTAATCTGTCTCAAACACTGATTTCCCAAAGCAACTGCGCTATTCTGCGTCTGAAGCGTGAAAACACATTTCGGCCTGGATGTGAAAAATGACAGCTGTACTGTTCATAAGAAGGTGTGAAAAATGCCACTGTTGAAAATCTGGCATGAAAATATTACTAATTTGCAAAGTTACAAGGGTGTGTGGAAACTGCACAACGCACGCTCATAACATAGTCATTTTATGGACTTTCATCACAAAATTTTCACCTTAGGCATTTTAGGACCGCTGCTCATGAACAGTGTCACTGTAGTTTTCTTAATGTGTCCCAGACACTGATTTTCCACAGCGACCGTGCTATTCTGCGCCTGAAGTATGAAAACGCATTTCAGCCAGGATGTGAAAAATGACAGCTGTACTGTTCATAAGGAGGTGTGGAAAAATGCCAATATTGAAAATCTGTAGTGAAAATAGTGCAAATTCACGAAGTTATGAGCGCGCATAGCAACTGTGCAACGCACGCTCGTAAAACAGTAATGTTTTGGATTTTTTCTACCAGATTTACTACTCAGCTCAGTTAGAGAAATAAACAGAACAAATAAATATGTATCATTACAGCAATCATAACACTATAGCTCAGTACTTAGCTCAGTTAGAGAAATAAACAGAACAACTTAATCTGTATTATTACAGCAATCCTAAAAGTATCCAACCATTGCTTTGTCTCCACTCCAGAAACCCTGCTGTAATATAGGACAACAGAGGACTCTGGGCAGGAGGGTGGGCAACTCTAAAGACCCGGCAGAGCTCATTGAGCTCACTCACTCCCCCTCTCTCACTCGCTTGTTCTATTTCTCCCAACGCTGCAGGCTGCCCTTTTGTACTGGGCTCCTGCTTGCATTGGCACCTTTTTCTGCCCACGAAGAAGTTCACAGTTGTCCCGACAGAGTTCCGTTGAGGTCGCTCACTCCCCCCCCTCTCACTCGCTCATTCTGTTTCTCCTGGCACTGCAGGCTGCCCTTTTGTACTGGGCTCCTGCCTCCATTGGCGCCTTTTTCTGCCCACAAAGAAATTTGCAGCAGTCCCAACAGAGCTCCATTGAGCTCACTCACTCCCCCTCTCTCTCTCGCTCATTCTGTTTCACCTGGCGCTGCAGGCTGTCCTTTTGTACTGGGCTCCAGCCTGTGTTGGCATCTTTTTCTGCCCACAAAGACATCTGCAGCAGTCCTGATAGACCTCCGTTGAGGTCGCTCACTCCCCCTCTCTCATTCGCTCGTTCTGTTTCTCCCACCTCTGCAGGCTGCCCTTTTGTACTGGGCTCCTGCCTGCATTGGGGTCTTTTTCTGCCCATAGAGAAATCTGCAGCAGTCCTGACAGAGCTCAGTTGAGCCCGGTCACTCCCCTCTCTCACTCGCGCGATCTTAATCTATCCCAAACACTGATTTCCCACAGCGACTATGCTATCCAGCGCCAGAAGTGCAAAAACATATTTCAGCCAGGATGGGAAAAATGACAGCTGTACTTTTCATAAGGAGGTGTGAAAAAATGCCAATGTTGAAAATCTGGCGTGAAAATATTGCAAGTTTGCAAAGTTACGAGCATGCGTAACAACTGCGCAACGAACGCTCGTAAAACAGTAATTTTTTTGATTTTTTCCACCAAATTGGCAAATTAGGCTTTTTGAGAGCCCACCTCATGAACACTGGCACTGTCGTTTTGTTAATTGGTCCAGAAAGGTAATTCCGCGCAGTGACCACGAAATCACCTTTTGGGGCAGTATAACGCCATGACAGTGGCTGAATTCATGAGGAGGAGTCCCAAAAACCCCAGGTTGAAAATTTGGTGCTAAAATTCCCAAAAATGCCGAGATATGCACCAAAGTTGAAAAAACCCTATTTATGCCATTATAAAGCTTACTGGCATTTCCTCAGTTCACGGTTGGCTTTGAAGAGTGCAGACGTGTTCCCGGTCCACCGAAGATCATCACGTCAGGCTCCGGATGTAAGTATGGGGTGAGGAGTGTGTGTGGGGAGGTGGGGTATGCAGTGGGTGGGCACGGGTTGGGGGAAGGGGCGCAGACAGTGAGGAACCGTTTTCTTTTCCGGGTTTACAAAAAAAACAAATAAAGATCGCAGGATGGTTTTTCTTTTTAGCAGGTACTTCTGACATGCTGAGGTGGGCTCCCAGCATGCCACCTGTGTGTTTAGGGGTGGGGGGCACTGGAGCCGATGGGGATTGGGCACCCCATTCAGCACATACTTTAGTCTCAGAGCCGAGGGATTGGACTTACCGCTCACAAGAAAGAGGGGGGACACCCCCATCAACAAAGAAAGAAGGGGTGGACATGATGCCAAAGAGGACTGGGCACCCCCTCGGCACACAACAGTAACAGAAACCGATGGGGACTGGGCTCTCCGTCAGCAAACTGGATCGGGGGAGTGCAAGGGACTGCCCTGCAATGACGGGTCACTCCCTCGTTGCAGCGGATGACACTGCAATGACGAGGCGGATCCTGATTGCAGCAGTTGAAACTTTTCAAGGTTGTGGCACGCTGGCTGAACTAGTGTCAGCAGCAGCGTGCCATGACATTGGGGAATAGGGGCCAAGCCTTAAAAGGCAGTGGGGGCATTGGCCACAACAGTGCCACACCTCCACAACCTGCTTCTGGAGCAAGCTACGGCAACATGTTTCTTGTGCATGCGCACAATCAACATAAAAAAGAAGTAAGGAACAGGTATTGCACTAATGTCTCTCTCCTTCCTTCCACAGGGTTTCTTTACCATCAGAGCTGTTCTGCTTTTCATTGCTATACAGTCATTTGTGGGGATTATTGTCCCTATAGCTCCGAAGCTCCAAGTCTGGTTTATACTTATAATGTTCCTTTGTTGTTAGAACCTGTAACTGAGAAGCATAAGGTTGCTGAAGAATCCTTTACTCTCTTTGCATTCAATTTCAGCATCAAGCTATATATTCCACTGTTGAATAATTAATTATTACTATTTTGTCACCATCTGTAAGTTGTAAAAACTATAACGTGAAAAATCAACTACAACCTATAACATTTTACCTAAATAAATAAACACAGTCTGGTCTACACTCCATGTCTCAATCATTTTTGTTTCTGAGTCTTCCTTAATCTAAGATGATACATTAGTAGTGGGAGGCAATTTCTAGGAGTCCAAGTAAACTGAGAATAAAATACCTTGTTATATTCACCACCCTCTTTCCTTTATAGATGTTCTAGTTGTTTTCATTAAAAGTCGATACAAATTTATGTCTATGTCCCTCCCCCCTTTAATGAATTGTCTCTACCTTCCTCCTTGCTTCCCCCCTCAATCCATTAGTATTTGATCTAAGTATGGGGTACCTTCTGTTCTGCTAATATAATGAAAGTAGGGAGTCCATCTTAAGTTATATTTTTCCACCCCCAGCCTTAACCTTGCAGTGATGGCTTCCATAGCTTTAATTTCTCTTATATTATTCCACCGTCGGTCTAACATGGGAGTTACCATGCCCAACCAATTTTGTGTAATCACCTTCAATCCTGCCACTACCATCACCCTGAATAAATATCTCTGCGATTCTTGCCAGAGCTCCCTAGGGGTCAGTCCCAGGATCAGCTCTTTAAAATCTAATGGCTGTGTAAGGTTCAGCACTTCCATAATTATATGAGCTATTCTTTGCCAGTAGTGTTAAATTTTGGGGCAATTCCAGAAAATATGGAAATGTGTCCCTTGTTCTCCAGAACCCCTCCAGCATCTATACAATGTATGTCTGCCAAGATGTTTTGTAATCATTGGGTTTACAAAGTATCTCCCTGTTATCTTCCACCTATAGTCTCTTCAAATTGCTGATGAGGTGGATCGATGCATTTCCCTCCAGATTCTGGCCCATTCCCCCTTCCCAGCATAAGATCCACTTCCTTCTCCCACCTGTTTTGAATAGCTTGTATAGCTAGAGTTCCCGCTTCTGCTTGTAAGTTCTCATAAATATAAGAGATAAGTTGTTCAGTGTTTCGCTGTCTTGCTCTGGTGTAAATTAATGAGAATGTTTCCACCGGTGGAGATTCTAAACTTGTGCAGCCTATTTCTTTTTTTTTTTAAATTTGTTTTTTATTGTTTTTCAACACACAGCAAATGACATGGCACAGTAAACACAATGACATAAGTGCCCACCCAGGCAATAGTACAAGCATAAACAATGTTGTGTCATCTCCCCACCCCTTACTACCCCCCTTACTATTACCTTCCCCCAAACCCCTCATGATATTCCCTCATCCTCCCTTCCTCCCACTCCCCCCTCGCCTGGATATATATTCACATTCTTGTACTTTTGGATTGACTTCTTGGTTGGCAGGATTAGCCTGATTAGAGGAATGACCCTAAGCCTCAGAATCTCTCAGTCCAGTGGAACTCCAACTTGTATCATGTACATAGCGTGCATCCCGGCCCATATCTTTTTGTATCTGGAGGGAGAATGACCCGGGGAAGTTCTAAATTGTTCCACCCTTAGATTAAACAAGAGGTCTTGGAGCCATTCTGTATAAGAAAGCTTTTGGGTGTCAATCCAATGCTTTAAGACAAGTTTCTCAAGTGTTATGGAGATCACTGCTATGTGGTATCTACGTACTCTTACCTGTACCTAAGAATAATTCCCTATAAGACAAACTTCTGGTGTAAACAATCCTTCTAGACCTAGCAAAGGGTCAGCTCTCCTTCGAATTTCCATCCAGAGGTCCTGGACATAGTGACAGTCCCAGAACAAATGGCGGAGGGAACCATCTTCCATCTTGCACCTAGTACAAACTGGAGTTGAGGATTTACCTATTCTAAAAAGTTTAAGGGGCGTCCAATATAAGTTACGTAAAAATTGAAATTGTGTTAATCTCAGCTTATCTTGGGATAGGTAAATATATGTATCTTCCCAGATTTTATTACAGTTAATACTAGGGTCTGGAAATTGACTAGTCCAGTATGTCGGGCCTCCTTCCTGAAAAATAGGCGATTGTCCCAAAAGGGAGCTGTACACCTTTGCTATTGCATGTGGGAGATGTACCACTACTGCTATGGTGGCAAAGAGTTCACCAAATTTGTCCTCTGTCACCAAATATCTACTGAGTCGATTCAAGAGGTGAGATAGCTGGTATATGCTGTGCATTTGTCCCTTGTTCAGTGAAAATTTGTTAAGAATGTCCGGTACCGGGAGACATCTCCCTTCTGAATCCAGAAAATCTTTTAACTTTGTGTGTTGAAGCTGACAGACTCAGAGTTTAGAAATCATCTTATTACCTATTCTAACATTAGGATTCCTCACTAATGGCTGGTTCCAGTCCTGAGAGTTTTTATATTTTAAAAAGTTGCATAGTTGAGAGTGGGCTTTTATCGAGATCCCAATAGGAGAGTAGGAGATGTTAACCGGTAAATTTTTAGTTGTACTATATAACAACATGGGTATTGAAAGGTTTGCCTCCTCTAATATTGCTTTCTCAAGTGTTAGCCACAGTGGGACATATGATAGGTTAGCCAAAGTTACATCATAAGTCATCCACTTCATATATTTGGAAATCTGACTAGCCCAGTAGTAACCCCCTACATGAAGTAGTCTCAGCCCCTCTCCAGACTTAGATGCAGACAGCTTCTGGTAAGCTCTCCTCTGGGGCTTGGCTGCCCATATAAAGGAAGATATAATCGCGTGCACTTTCCTGAACCATTTAATAGGCAGCCAGACGTTAAGCATATGTAACGGGTAGAATATCCTAGGTAGGACATTCATCTTAACTATATTAATGCGCCCTCAAATAGAGACAGAACGGGATGACCATCTAGTAAAATCCTGTTGTATAACTGCTAGAGTGTCATCAAGGTTTAGTTTCTTAGTAAGGGAGTCCGATCTGGTGAGATAAATGCCAAAGTATTTTAAATGCTTCGGGGACCATTGAAGACCTAAGCGTGGAATATCACTTTTTAACAATCTATAATTTAAAGGAAAAACCGTGCTTTTTTCCAGATTAATTTTATAGTTAGAATAAGTACCAAATTCTGAAATTATTTGCAGGGAGGCCTCGAACGCCTGAGCAGGATTAATGGAGTGAAGCAGAATGTCGTCTGCATACGCCGATAATTTGAACACAGACCCATGCAGAGGTATGCCTGGGATCACGGGAGATTCCCTGAGTTTAACAAGTAAAGGCTCCAAATAGATATTAAATAGGAGTGGCAATAATGGGCATCCTTGGCGAGTGCCTGAATGAAATAGGAACCTCTCCGAGAAAACCCCATTACAATAAATGCGCGCTTGTGGATTTTTATAGAAGGAAGTGATCCATTCAATATATTTCTTTGGTAATCCAAATTTACACATTGTGGAAAACAAGAAACTTCAATCCTGTCAAAAGCTTTTTCCACGTTCAGGGACAACAGGCCAGCTGGCACATCTGAGTCCCTGAACGCGGAAAAATGTGTGATCATTTCCTCAAATGATCTGAAGAGTTTCTCCCCTTCATAAATCCTACTTGGTCTTAATGAATAATGGTGGGTATGACTCTCGCCATTCTATTTGCTAACAATTTAGCTATAATTTTCATAGCATAATTCAATAAAGAGATAGGTCTGTAGTTAGTCACCAATTCCGGGTCCTGCTCTGGCTTATGCAAAACAATAATTAGGGCCTCCAATAAGCTGTCATCCATTGCATCCCTTTCCAGAAACTTTTTATACAACCGGCTTAGCCAGGGAATCAATTGTTTACTAAAAGATTTGTAGAAATTGGGTGAAAACCCGTCAGGGCCGAGGGCCTTATCCGAGGGGAAGGAGTCAATTACTTTCTTTATTTCTATGTCAGTTATGGGCGCCACAAGTATCACCTTTTGTGCTGCTGCTGTTATCTTGGGAAGCGAGAGTGACTCTAAATATTTATCTAATTCTTGCTTTCCAGGGGGGTTAGGCCTGGGTCCGTACAAGTCTTTATAATAAGTTGCGAATTCCTGTACTGTTCTTTTAGGATGCACTTGTATGGTGTTATCTGAGCTAGCCCTAACACCCCTAATTACTCTGGCAGCTTCTTGAGTTTTTAATCAAAGGGCCAGCAGTTTCCCCGCTTTTTCACCATGATCCACATAGTTAATCTTGGTGCACATTATTGCATACTCTGCTTTGTTCAGCAACAGGGAGCTATACTGGTCTCTCAAACCCATTAGTTTAAGTCTGTCTACCTCCGGGGTGGAAGGAGACAGTGTTTTCTCTAAATCACAAAATTTGCTGATTAATGAGAGGGCTTCCTGTTGTTTCCTTTTTTTTAATACGAGGCTATTCTGATAATTTCTCCCCTTATTACACACTTCAGGCCGCACCATTCTGAATCTATTCTTCCTGTCGAGCCAAGGTTAACCTCCGTGTACTGATCAACTGCTTTCGAAATATTCTTAATAACCCCCTCATCTCTTAGTAATTGGTTATTAACCTTCCATAGGGTTCCTTTTGGAACATTAGATATCAGGTTTAGTGAACATCCCACCACCGCATGATCTGATATCACTCCGGGTTCAATAGCACTCCCTATTATTCCTGATAAGAAAGTGTGGCTAATTAAAAAATATTCTATTCTGGTGGTCGTGCCATGAACAGCAGACTTAAATGTGTACTCCATCAAGGAAGGGTGCAGGACCCTCCATGGGTCTAACAGACCTGATTGATCCGTTAAATCACAGAGGGCTCTCTGAGCCAGTGAGAGTCCAGTTTTCCTAGCCCCTGATCTATCCAGGTCAGGAGTGAACAAGAGATTGCAATCTCCTCCCAATATTAGTGGAAATGAAACATAGGGAAGTAATTCTCTAAGTAATTTATGAAAAAAGGCTGGGGAGTCAAAATTGGATCCATAGACACAGCAGAGCACAACCTCCGTATGATCAAGTAAGCCTTTCAAAATTAAATATCTACCCTCGGGATCCTGGAAACAAAACTCACAATTAAAGAGAGTAGTCTGGGAAAACAATATAGCTACCCCTCTGCTTTGGGTACTGTCCCTGGCAGTGAATACCTGACCTACCAGCTGCCTCTTCAGGAGCGAACCCTCTGAGATCAGTAAGTGGGTTTCGTGAAGAATGTGATGGCTCCTTTTAAGCATTCAATATGTTTTAAGACCTGATATCGTTTCACCTTCTTTCTTGACCCTCTAATGTTCCACGTAAGTAACCTTAAACCTCCTATCATTTTTTGTTTCCCAAACTCAAATTACAGTAACCTATTTCTAACCTTCAAAATATCCAGCCGAGTTGCCCCCCATCTCCTCCCTCTCCCAAGTCCTGAAACCCTGTACACCTTACCCCCTTAACCTTACAGATTCATATGTAAACCCACAAATTCTTAACCAAAACATAATCCTACTGGCCAAAAGGGCCAAAAACACCCCCCACCCTCTCAACTTAATAACATCCAGGTACGTGATCTACAGAAACTACAAATATCCTCTCCCACCTCCTGCCCACTCTTAACCCCATCTATTACTTGCTTTGAATCCTAAATCCCTATATATGTGTAAAAGAAACACAGAAGAAATATTCACTGGTTGGAGACTTGTTAAATACAACCATTTAAACTTATCTAATAAGAACTAAAAATGAAACTTTTGAAGTGAATCTTTTAAATATATACAATCCTTTCTTAACTAGGGAACTAAACTCATAATTTATCCCAGGGCGACACCTTGTGGCCACTACCTCGTATTACATTTGGGTAAACAAGATCTCATTTGAACATTGTGGCCACTTTGCTAAACTTAGTTAAACGATTAAATTCTTCGTTTGGACACCCCCACCCGTTAGAATAAAAACAAGAAGAAAAAAAACCCTGCTACTTGCCGTATGGCAGTGACTGCAGTGGTAGGGTTCGATCTGCGGGTGAAATGTAGCCTGTTGGCACAGTAATAACTTGCGCTGGGTCCTCCACACGCTTTGTATCCAGAGCTCCTGCGAGACATGAGCGTGACTAATAAAAAAAAAGGGGGGGGCCAGAAGACAAGTAAAACCAAAACGGAGGGAAGAACTCCCACCCTCTGACGAAATTGCCACTGGTAAGGTTGAGTCTGACAATCGGGAATCTACTACCTAAACAGACCTTGTCAGTGTAAAACGCTAACTCTTCGGTCAGCTGGCAAGCCTTAACCAAACACAGCAAAAGGCTAGGCCAGCGCAAAAGGGACAGCATCTCTGGGTTCACTTCTGGGTCTGATTCTCAACTATTTCAGAACATCTATTTTGTTACAGCCCGGGAGCCTTATCCTTTCACCCCTTTTACCAGCAGAAATAAAGAACACTGCACTAGCAAACATAACGAGACCTCATTCTGCCAAATCCCTGTTCCTCTTACTATAATTCCCCCATTCAACTTTACAAAACAACCTATATTTTAAGACGATAAGATCTATATAGGGGGACCATAAGAAAAAATTACTCACCTTAGTAATGTTGTTTCTTCTAATGGAGTCTTGCTATATTATGACAATTGCAGTTTGTCCCACCATTAGAACTGCTCCGGAGGTGAAAGAGTTAACTCCATTCCATGAATGGAACTTAGAGCACGAGCTCTAAAGAGAAGCTCTGTCTGTGTAGTTTCAAACCTGAACTGTCAGATCTTTACGAGCAAAACTCACTAAGGTCTGTGTGGAAGCTGTAACCTACACTAGCCAACTGGCTACCTAAATATTAACACCCATTGCTGGTCCCAACACAAAGACTCAAGTCAGGGGACCAGGACTAATAGTATAATTTAACAATATAAGGAAAAATGAAAACACCACACCCCAAACCCCAAGAAGGGTGAAAACACATAAAGGGCATAAAATAGTGCCCACACTAGGCTCCCACCCCTATCAAGTAGAAGTTCTGAGAGGGCAGGCTGGGAGAGGTCATAATATAGCAAGACTCCATTAGAAGAAACAACATTACTAAGGTGAGTAATTTTTCTTCAAACAACATGAAGTCTTGCTATATTATGACAATTGCAGACTACACAGCAGTACCTCCATGGAGGAGGGACAGAACCTACTTAGGGAATAGGCTCTGAAGCACAGCTGTGCCAAACCGAGCATCTCTCCTAGCCTGGACATCCAGGGAGTAATGCTTGGTGAAAGTGTGTACCGTTTTCCAGGTAGCAGCTTGACATATCTCCAATATAGGGATGTCTCTGGCAGCAGCTAGAGACGCGGCTGTACCTCTGGTAGAATGAGCCCTCAAGCCAGAGGGGGGGGATCTCTGCCCAGTTTCTGATAACAAAATTGGATACAAGAGACAATCCACCTGGCAATTGATCTCTTAGTGGCAGGTTTCCCTTTCCCAACCTCACCATAAGTGAGAAAAAGTTGGAGGGATTCGAACCTGTGACCCTTGGTACGTTCTATATAGTAACTAAGGGCCCTCTTAACGTCCAAACTGTGCAATCTCCTCTCACCAGAAGAGGAATGCTCCGTGAAAAACACTGGAAGGGAGACAGATTGGTTAAGATGGAAATCTGAAACCACCTTAGGCAAAAAACTTCCTGTTAGTCCTGAGGACTACCTTATCCCTGTGGAAAGAAATAAAGTCAGTTTCTACTGACAAGGCTTGCAACTCACTTATGCGTCTAGCAGAAGTGATAGCCACTAGGAAAACAGTTTTCCAAGTTAGATACTTCAGCTCTGCAGAAAAACAGAGGTTCAAAAGGGGGTTGCATTAACTGGGCAATGCAAACATTAAGGTCCCAGGCAGGGGCCGGATCCCAAAAAGGTGGATTAGTATGAAGTAATCCTTAAAAACTTGGAAAATACAGGGTGAGCGGAAAGAGAGGATGGCTTTCCTGCTGAAACAAAAGCAGAGACAGCTGCCAAATGAACTCTCAGGGTAGCTGGTCTCAGGCCCAAAGAATTAAGATGGACCATGTAATCTAACACAATGGGCAAATCAGCAGATTCTGGGGAAATATGTTTCCCAGAACACCAAATGGAGAACCTTTTCCACTTAGAATTATAAGTAGCCCTAGTGGAAAGCTTCCTAGAAGCCTTTAGGATTTCAAGAACACCCTGAGAGAGGTGTAGGTCAGCAAATTCTAACTCCTCAAGAGCCAGGCCTTGAGGTTGAGGGATTTGAGGTTCGGATACCAAACTCTCCCTGGGCACAGGTTAATAGGTTGTGATTCCGGGGAGACACAGGGGAGATGGACTGTCAGGGACAGAAGGATGGTACCAGGGCTGCCTGGCTCAATCTGGGGCAATCAGAATCACCCTGCAAGGCTGGGATCTGATTTTACTAACACCTTGAATAGGAGAGGAAGGGGAAAAGCACAAAGAAACTTCCTTCCCAATCCAGGAGAAGGGCGTCCAGGGGGACTGAGCCCAACACTGGGGGCCTGCAACAGAACAGTGGAAGCTGGTGATTGTCTGGGGCTGCAAAAAGATCTATCTGAGGGGTGCCCCATCTGGCAAAGGCTATCCCCAGTACTTGAGGATCCAGAGACCATTCGTGATGGCCCTGAGAAATCCTGCTGACAGCATCTGCTAGGACATTGTCCTTTCCTGGAAGGTGAACTGCTATGAGTGAAGTGTTCAGGGAATAGGCCAGAGACCACAACTTCATTGCCTCGGTGCACAAGGCCGAAGACCGAGTGCCCCCCTGCTTGTTGATGTACCACATTGTTGTGGTATTGTCTGTTCTGACTTGTACCACTTTGTTCTGGACAGAAGCAGAAAACGCTTGAAGTGCTAAAAAGACAGCTCTGAGTTCCAGAAAATTGATGTGGAGCAGAGATTCCTGGGGGGACCACACTCCCTGAGTGGAGAGATTGCCCATGTGGGCTCCCCACCCCAGGAGGGAAGCATCCGTAGGTGAGGGTCAAAGTGTGAGAAAGGGAATGAAGGGACTCCCAGTCTTAAATTGCTCTGATCCTGCCACCACTGGAGGGCCTGATCAAGGTTCGGGTCACTGGGACCAACTTGGAAGGGGTCTCTCTCTGAGACCAATAGGCTCTCAAGTGAAACTGAATGTCTCTCATCTGAAATCTTGCTCCCTGCACTACAGCTGTGGACGCAGCCATGTGCCCCAGGAGCCGCAAAAAGTGTCTTGCTGGTCGAGAGACCTGCAGAGTGAAGGAGGAGGCCAGAGCCACCAAGTTCCTTACCCTTTCTAAGGGAAGAAAAGCTCTGGCCAGATTTGTGTCCAATTCTGCAATATGAAGGTGAGTACCTGAACTGGTTCCAGAACCGACTTTGGTATATTTATCAGGAAGCCCAGGGAGGTGAGAAGCTGCTGGGTGACTTGCAGGTGAGATTTTACCTGTTCTGGGGACTTGCCTACAATGAGCCAGTCATCCAAATAGGGAAAAACAGCAATCCTTTGCCTCCTTAAGTGAGTCACTGCTACTGCCAGACATTTTGTGAATACCCTTGGGGCAGAGGTAAGGCCGAAGGGCATTGCTCTGAACTGGTAGTGACCTGAGGGCAGTTTGAATCTGAGGTACTTGGTGGGAGCTTCTGATTAGGACGTGAAAATAGGCATCCTTGAGGTCCAGGGAAGCTAGCCAGTCCCCTGGCCTTAGAGAGGGTAAAATCATTGCCAGAGTTACCATTCTGAACTTTGGTTTCAAAAGATGCTTGTTCAGATATCTGAGGTCTAAAATGGGCCGCCATTCTCCTGTCTTTTGGGGTAAGGAAGTATCTAGAGTACAGACCCTTGCCCTGGTGTAGGTACCGCTCTGAGAGCTAACAGGGTTGAGACCTCTGCTTCTAGAGTAAAGGTCTCTAAGAGCTTGCAGGTGGAAAAGACCTGATTCTCATCTTTGGGAACTTTTTGAAGCTGAGAACCAGACCCTGGCTTACTACTTCCAGAACCCACTTGTCTGAAGTTAAAGACACCCAGTTCTGACTGAAGTAAGCCAACCTGCCCCCTACTGGTAAAGGAGAATCGGCCCTGGGCACCCCATCAGGGTGCCTGCTTGGCAGGTGCTTTAGGCTGAGGGGTGGGGGCAGGCCTGCCTGCGCCCCGTCTGCCTCTGCCTCTGAAGAACCCTCTGAGCAAAAGCAGAGGAGGCCTGGGTCTGGTAAAGGTCTGTGGAAAGGCCTCACCTACCCTGGGGTGTGCCTCTGAGGTAGGCTTGCCGCTCCTGGCTTGGGCACTTTATAGGTAGTCCTATATTCATCCATCTTCTTTCATATAATTCTCTGTCTGCTCCCCAAACAGAGAATTTCCCACCACAGGAAAATCCATAGCCTTAGTCTGGGTATCCTGTGACAAGCTAGTACACCTGAGCCAGGCCAACCTACGAAAAGCAACAGATGTGGCCATGACTCTAGAGGAAACATCATTAAAATCCACAGCAGCATGAAACCGCACCTTAGAAGCCTCAATGCCATCGGCAGCCGCCTGCTCCAGCTCACTAGCAAGCTGGCCAGGGGCTTGTTTGGCTAAATCCATAACAGTATCCCATCTAGATTTCTGATACCTTGCTACATAAGCCATATAATTTGCTTGCCTGAGTCCCAAGGACGCTGCCATGTACTGTTTTTTTGCCATGGCATCAATCTTCCTGGAATCCTTGTCAGGAGGATGTGAAGCCAGGGGAATATTAGCTTTATCACAGGCTGCAGCCTGAACTACCTAATTTCTACAAAATCAGGCTCCTCTTGCTCATCCACAGCTTCCTCCAAAGGAAGCTGGAGGGTTTCAGCAACTTTTTTGTAAAACATAAAATGAGAGGGGGACTCAGAAAGCATGGGGGGAGATTCTAAAGGTCTGTCTGGGGAGATGTCCGGTTCAATGGGCACACCCAGACCCTCTAAGTCACATTCATACTGTTCATAATCATCCTCCCCCTCCTCTGGTTCATAAAACTCCTCAACATCATATTCCTGAACCGATGGAACCGACCGAACCGACCTTTTACTAGATAGTGGCGGTTTGGACGGAACCGGAGAAAGTGACTGGACAATCTGAATAGCTCTTGCTATCTCTGCAGCAGTTGGAGTAAGAATTTTGGGCTCCAAACCTGCTGACTTTCTTGTTCTCTTTACTGGAACTGGTTCATCTGAGCCAGCTTTTTCGTTGCCGAGAAGTCTCGCCCTGGTCAGAAGGCACTCCTCCGTTCGGTTGGCACCAAACCGGGCTGGCCATCGGGTCAGCCGGACTTTTGTGCCTCTCGTTCCCTGAGCCTGCCCAATCTCTTTTCCAGGGTGGCTGCAGGGAAAATCTTACAAATCTGGCAGTCTGACTGGAGGTGGTCAAACCCCAGACAATAAACACATGTGGTGTGTGGGTCAGCCTTGGCAAAGACTTCCCCACAGACATCACAGTGTTGAAACCCAGTGGGCCCGGTTTTTCTTTTGGGTTTCTCAGACATAATGCCAGCCTAACCAGAAAAACTTGCCCTTTAAACGGCAGTGCCAGGCAAGACACCCTTATCGGTTCCTAACCGTGTCACGGGTATTGGAAAAACGTAATGAAATCCGTTTTTTTTAGAACCGATAAGAACCGGGAACCGCACTCTAAAATCTCAAATTTAAAACTTTAAGTTTTAACCCAAGCTGATCAGTTCAAAACCGAATCGATAAACTTACATGTTCCACAGAATTAAAATATGAATTACTTACGATACCACAGACAGAGCTTGAACCTGATAGGTTTTATGGTTAAATAAAACTATTCTCGGTTGAATCGAACCCAGAAAACACTGTTTAAACCGAAATGAACCGAGCAGTAGGAGAAATCTCCGGAGCGACTGTTCAGTGAGGCGGAGTAAAGAAGCTGACAGTTCAGGTTTGAAACTACACAGACAGAGCTTCTCTTTAGAGCTCGTGCTCTAATTTCCATTCATGGAATGGAGTTAACTCTTTCACCTCCGGAGCAGTTCTAATGGTGGGACAAACTGCAATTGTCATAATATAGCAAGACTTCATGTTGTTTGAAACTAATCTATCTTAACCAGCATGGCCACATTTTGTAAACTCGCTCCGATTTATAATTCAGCAAGTGTCCTCGATGAGCAATATATGGCGGTTCTTACACACAAATCTATATTACTCTTGTTTCATTTGGCGCAGTCTATCAGCCGAATCATAGGTAAAGCTCTCTCTTCGAGGTATCTCTCCGAGACCCCATCCTTGAACTTCAGGTACAGCAGCAACCATGCTACTTGCCGGACAGTTATGCCTCTCTATCAAATACCCCACAGAACAGCTACCGCTGCCCTTTTAGTTTCTTTGGGAGTAGCAGTTATGACAAAACCAGGCTATCAATCACCGGCATCTTTAGAACGGGGGATGCTCGTTATAGCCTTCTCTTTGGAGTTCCATTGAAGATCGGGAATGATGACCCAGGATTCATCCTTTGACTATTAGAGTAAACCAAACACCAATTAAGCTGGCTAGCTTTAGTCCCATGTACTTTGCAGCAAACAAATATCTCAACACAAATAGGCCTCCAGCAGCCATGTATACCAGTTCAGCGATCACTAAATAGATTGGGGAATGCTCCCTTCAGAGCTGTATCTGCAGCCTTCAGATCTTCGAAAGTGGACCAGTTACCATCTATCAGAACCTGGAATTTTGTGGGATAAAGCATTTTAAACTTAATCCCCGCTGGTATCAATTTCTTAACTAAAGGGTGAAAAAGAGCTCTGCGCTGCCAGACGGACACTGGGAGATCTTGTGTGATTCTTAGCTGGACTTCACCCCATTTTATTTGCTCCAGGCTTTGGACTTTCTTCAGAAAATGCTGCCACTCCAGATAGTTTAAAAATCGAACTATTAGAGGTCGGGGGGGGGGGACCTGCAGTGGACATCGGACACAGAGATCGGTGGGCTCGCTCTATGCAGTAAGAAGCACCAAACGGGGAGGGACCAACCAGCTTCTCTACCAGCTTCTGAACAAAAAGAATTGTGTTAGCCCCCTCTTCTTTCTCCAGTAATACTATAAACACCACATTGTTGAGCCTACTGCGCCCCTCCAAATCCTCAACCTTCGATTCCAGGCGAGCCAACTTCTGCCTCGTAGATACCAGCTCTGGTTCTATTCTCTCCAGATGTTTTTCTACTGACACTATCCTTGCCTCATTGTCTCCGACCCTTTGCAAAATGCTGTCCAGAGCTGTGGCCACTGATTTAAATTTGGCGGTTAGCGATCGGAGCTCCTCGCGGAACGGCTTGAACTCCTGTAGGAACCTGTCCACTGTTAGGACGCTGGGATCCTGGCTTGATGAGGAACGTTCTGCCGAGGCGGCTTGCGGCCTTGTTTTTTTGCTGGTATTTTCTGGCGTGGAAGGAGGCATGTGTTTTGGCAGAGCTTGCCTCATCTCTGCTTCCAGGCTGGGCAACGAAATTGCAGCCAGGTACCGTTGCACACTGGTAGAGTTCTTAGGCATGTTTTTCTTTCCGGATTTCGCAGTTGTGGCGCGTTTAAACATTAATTACAGTCTCGAGTGAGCGGGAGACATGGAGAGTGCGACTACCCGTGAGCCTGCATCACGTGATCTCCTCCGTGCAGCCTATTTCTGTAGTTATGTAGTACAGAACCTACTTTGGAAAAAAGTCCTGCAGAACTGCTGTGCCAAATCTGGCATAATTTCTGGACTGTATGTCCAAGCAGTAGTGCTTGGTGAAGGTGTGGACAGTCTTCCATGTGGCTGCTTAACAAAATTCCAGCATGAGGATATCCCTTGCTGCAGCCACTGATGCAGCTGTGCCCCTAGTAGAATGTGCCCTAAGGCCCAGGAAAGGCTGCTTACCAGTCTTAGAGTAGCAGAATTGGACACTGGCTATTATCTAGCGTACAATGGTTCTTCTGGAAGTTGGTCTTCCTTTCCCACTTCTCCATAAGTGAAAAACATCTGGGTAACCTCTGGCCTGTGAACCTTGGTTCTCTCAAGGTAGTAACTAAGTGCCCTTTTGACATCCAAGGTGTGCAATTTTCATTCACCTGAGCTGGAGTTGGCAGTGACAAAAACAGGTAATGTGATGGACTGGTTCAAGTGGAAATCTGAAACCACCTTGGGAAGGAATTTCTTATTTGTCCTGATCACCACCTTATCCCTGTGGAATGAGATATAGTTCATGTCTGTGCACAAAGCCTGTCATTCACTTACTTGCCTAGCTGAAGTAATGGCTACTAGGAAAACAGCCTTCTGTGTAACATACTTCAAATCTGCAGTTGCCATAGGTTCAAAGGGAGGCTCCATAAGCCTAACAATACAAATGTTAAGGTCCCAGGCTGGTACCGGCTCCCTAAGTGGAGGGTGAAGGTGGGTGAGACCTGTAAAAAATTTCCTGAAGACAGGATAAGATGCCATAGACCTGTCTTTACCTGCTGAAATGTAAGCTGAGGTTGCAGCCAGGTGCACTTTCAGGGTAGAGGGCCTAAGGCCTATGGAAAGCTGAGGGGTTAGGTAGTCCAAAAGAACAGACAGCCCAGATCCAGAGGGATTGATTATTTTTCCTGCACTCCAAATGGAAAACCTCTTCCATTTGGAAGCATAAGTCTTCCTTGTTGAAGGTTTCCTGGAGCCCCTCAGGACACTTAGAACCTCTTCAGAGAGATGCAGGCTGGCAAATTCTACGTTTTTAGGAGCCAAGCCTTCAAGCGGAGGGACTTGAGATTGGGATACAGAATCCTGCCCTGAGAGGATGTCAGGAGACTGTGCCTCTGAGGGAGGTGAATCAGTTATGACACAGATAAGGCTAGCAGAAGGGAGTACCAAGGCTGCCTTGCCCAATCTGGCACCACCAGAATCACTGTTGCTGCTTGAGACCTGAGTTTTATTAGGGTTCCAAGCAACAGGGAAAATAGAGAGAAGGCATACAGGAATGTGCCTGACCAATCCAGTGCCAGGGCCTCCACTGGCACAATTCCCCTTGCTGGGGGCCTGCAACAGAAGTGTGGCAACTGGTGATTGTCTGTGGAGGCAAAGAGGTCTACTTTTGGCGTGCCCCACCTCCTGAAAACTGATTGGAGCACTTGTGCATTGAGGGACCATGTGTGGTGATTCTGGCTGACTCTACTGAAAGAATCTCACAGGATATTGTCCTTTCCTGGTATGTGGATGGCCGACAGTGATACCTGCATGGAGTAAGCCAGGTTCCATATCTTCATAGCCTCCGTACACAGTAAGGTTGACCTGGTGCCTCCTTGTTTGTTGATTTAATACATGGTGGTAGTGTTGGCTGTTGTGACCTGCACTACCTTGCCCTTGAGCTGATGTGTGAATGACTGAAGAGCCAGGTAAACCGCTCTGAGCTCTAACACGGTGATATGTAGAAGTGATTCTTAGGGGGACCATGTACCACTGGCCGTGAGGCCTAGCATGTGTGCCCCAACCCAGGAGAGAGGCATATGTGGTAAGTACAACTGGTGGATCCTCTTTTCAGAAGGGAATTCCCTTCCTGAGGTTCTCTCTGTCTAACCACCACTGTAAGGCCTATAACAGTGTCCTTGTGACAGGTACCAACTTGGCTAGAGGATCCTTCCTTTGGGACCAATAAGCCCTTAGATGGAACTGGACGTCTCTCATTTGGAATTTTGAGCCTGGGATCACTGCCATAGCTGCTGCCATGTGGCCTAGTAACTACAGAAAGAAAAAATTACTCATCTTAGTAATGTTGTTTCTTCTAATGGAGTCTTGCTGTATTCTGACATATGCAGTGATCACCAACCTTTGAACTGCCTCGGAGAACAAAGAGTTAACTTTCAATGCAGGGCATGGAACGCTGAGCTCGAGTTCGGTTGAAGCCTCTGTCTGCTGTTGCTTAAACCCCAACCGTCAGATCTTTACGAGCTATACTCACTAGGCGTTCTGTGTGGAAACTGTAAAACTCACACTAGCCAACTGGCAACTAAATTTGTTAAAAAAGTTTTTTGGTTTCAAAGCAAAGACTCAAGTCAGGAAACCCAAAAAACAAAACACAACATACACCCAAAATAAAGGAGGGTGAGAAAGAAGCACCTCTAGGTGCCAACACTGCTCCTGCCTGCCCACATCCCAAAAACCAGGTTCAGAGGGGAGATGGAGGAAACAACACAGCAAGACTCCATTAGAAGAAACAACATTACTAAGGTGAGTAATTTTTCTTCAAACAACATGAAGTCTTGCTGTATTCTGACTATTGCAGACTACTGCAGTACCTCCAGGAGGAGGACAGAACCTACTTTGGGAAAAGGCTCT
This sequence comes from Neoceratodus forsteri, assembly GCA_016271365.2. Lineage (NCBI taxonomy): Eukaryota > Metazoa > Chordata > Ceratodontiformes > Ceratodontidae > Neoceratodus > Neoceratodus forsteri. The sequence goes on from JADMNL010000024.1 coordinate 260,674,709, forward strand.
GAAGTACTGCTGTGTCAAACCGAGCATCACTCCTAGCCTGGATATCCAGAGAGTAATGCTTGGTGAATGTATGGACTGTTTTCCAGGTGGCTGCTTGACAGATTTCTAAGATAGAAATATCCCTGGCAGCAGCCAGGGAAGCAGCTGTACCTCTAGTAGAGTGAGCCCTCAGGCCTGAGGGTGGGGTTCCACCCAATTTCTCATAGCAGAATTGTATACAAGAGACAATCCACCTGGCAATAGATCTTTTAATGGCAGGTTTGCCCTTTCCGACCTCTCCATAAGTCAGGAACAACTGGAGGGACTCAAACCTGTGACCCTTGGTGCGCTCTATGTAGTAGCTGAGGGCCCTTTTAACGTCCAAGCTGTGCAGCCTCCTCTCTCCAGAGGAGGAATGGTCATGAAGAAAACAGGAGAGACATAGACTGATTAAGGTGGAAATCTGAAACCACCTTCGCAAAAACTTCCTGTTAGTTCTTAGGACCACTTTATCTCTATGGAAAGAGATGAAATCAGGCTCCACTGACAGGGCTTGCAATTCACTGATGCGCCTGGCAGAGGTAATGGCTACCAAAAACACAGTTTTCCAAGTCAAGTACTTAAGCTCTGCAGAGGACAAAGGCTCAAAGTGGGGTTGCATAAGCTGGGCAATGCAAACATTAATGTCCCAAGCAGGAGCAGGGTCCCTAAATGGAGGATTGGTGTGCAGCAATCCCTTGAAGAATTTACAAAATACAGGATGGGCTGACAGAGGAGAGTGCTTGCCTACTGACAAGAAGGCAGAAATAGCTGCCAGATGCACTCTAAGTGTAGCCGGCCTAAGTCCCAAGCCATTAAGATGAACCATATACTGTAGTCCAGGACTGTAGGCAACCCAGCAGATTCTGGAGAAATATGCTTATTAGAGCACCAAATAGTGAACCTTTTCCATTTGGAATTGTAAGTCTTTCTGGTGGAAGGCTTCCAAGAAGCCTTAAGGATATCCAGAACCCCTTGAGAAAGGTGTAGATCAGCAAACTCCAGCTCTTCAAGAGCCATGCCTTGAGATTGAGAGATTTGAGATTCGGATACCAAATACTCCCCTGAGAAGATGTCAACAGGCTGTAATTCCTGCAAAGAGACAGGGGAAGGTGGACTGCTAAGGACAGCAACAGTGGGTACCAGGGATGTCTGACCCAGTCTGGAACAATCAGAATCACTTTGCATGGTTGAGACCTGATCTTGACTAACACTTTGAACAGGAGAGGGAAGGGGGGAAGCATACAGGAATTTTCCTTCCCAATTCAGAATCAGAGCATCCAGGGGGACTAAGCCCAAGACTGGGGGTCTGCAACAAAAGAGAGGAAGTTGGTGATTGTCTGGGGCTGCAAAAAGATCTATCTGTGGAGTGCCCCATTGTGAGAAAATCACTTTCAAAACTAGGGGTTCTAGGGTCCATTCGTGATGGCTCTGGGATATCCTGCTGAGAGCATCTGCTAGGACATTGTCCTTCCCTGGGAGGTGAACTGCTATCAGAGAAGTTTGCAGGGAATAGGCCAGAGACCACAACTTCATTGCTTCTGTGCACAAGGCCGTAGACCGAGTGCCCCCTTGCTGGTTGATGTACCACATTGTGGTGGTACTGTCTGTTCTGATCTGGACCACCTTGTTCTGTACAGACTTGGAAAAGGCTTGCAGTGCCAGAATCACTGCTCTGAGTTCCAAGAGATTGATGTGAAGCAGAGATTCTTGAGGTGACCACAGCCCTTAGGTGGTAAAATCCCCCAAGTGGGCTCCCCAGCCCAAGAGGGAGGCGCCTGTGGTGGAGATTAGTGAATGAGACTGAGTGACAAAAGGAACTCCCTGTCATAGATTGTCCTGATCCTGCCACCAATGCAAAGCCTGGATCAGGGCTCGAGTCACTGGGACTAGTTTGGTAAGGGAATCCTTTCTTTGGGACCAGAAGGTTCTTAAGTGGAATTGATTGTCCCTCATCTGGAATCTTGCCCCCTGGACCACTGCTGTAGAGGCTGCCATGTGGCCCAGGAGCTGCAAGAAGTGCCTTGCTGGTCGAGACACCTGAAGGGTGAAAGACGAGGCCAGTTCTATTAGGGTCCTTGCCCTGTCCAGGGGAAGGAAGGCCTTTGCTCTTATTGTATCTAGCTCTGCCCCTATAAAGGTGAGGAGCTGTACTGGCTAAAGAACTGACTTTGGAAGGTTTAGGAGGAATCCTAAGCAAGTGAGCAGTTGCTGAGTTATCTGAAGATGTGACTTGACTTGGTCTGGAGATAGACCCACTATGAGCCAGTCGTCCAAGTATGGAAAGATGGAGATCTTTTTTCTCCTTAGAAAAGCAACCACTACTGCCAGGCACTTTGTGAACACCCTTGGGGCTGATGTTAGGCCAAAGGGCATTGCTCTGAATTGATAGTGGCCTGAGGGCAACTCGAACCTGAGGTACTTTCTGTGGGAGAACCTGATGGGAATGTGAAAATAGGCATCTTTGAGGTCCAGGGAGGCTAGCCAGTCCCCTGGCCTTAGAGAGGGCAGAATTATTCCCAGAGTCACCATTGTGAATTTTGGCTTTAAAAGGTAAATGTTTAGATATCTCAGATCCAGGATGGGCCGCCATTCTCCTGTCTTTTTGGGGGTTAGGAAGTACCTGGAGTACAATCCTTTGCCCCTGTGTAGGGTAGGGACCCTTTCTATGGCTCTGAGAGCCAAGAGGGAAGAAACCTCTGCCTCTAGGGCAAGGGTCTCTGATGGATTTGCAGGTGGAAAGGATCTGGTTCTCATCTTGGGAAATTTTTTGAAGCTGAGAACCAGTCCCTGGCTTATTACTTCTAGGACCCACTTGTCTGATGTTGAAGACTTCCAGTCCTGGACAAAGTAAGCCAGCCTGCCCCCTACAGGTATTGGAGAATCGGCCCGGGCAGACCCATCAGAGTGTGTGCTTGGCAGGGGCTTTAGGCTGAGGGGTGGAAGCAGGCCTGCTCATACCCCGTCTGCTTCTCCCTCTAAAGAACCCCATCTGAGCATAAGCAGAAGAGTAGGCCTGGGCTTGGTAAAAAGGCCTTTGAAAGGGCCTGCCCCTGCCCCTGGAATGCTGCCTCTGAGGAGTGGCTTGCCTTTCTTTGGCCTGAGCACTCCTGTAGGTGGTCCTGTACTCGTCCATCTTCTTCATGTAGTTCTCTGTCTGCTCCCCAAACAGAGAATTACCAACGACAGGAAAATCCATGGCCTTGACCTGGGTATCCTGCGATAGGCTAGTACATCTGAGCCAAACCATCCTCCAAAGGGCCACAGATGTAGCCATGACTCTAGATGAAACATCACTGGAGTCCACAGTAGCATGAAATTGCACCTTGGATGCCTCAATCCCATCCTCAGCCACCTGCTCCAGCTCCTTGGCCAACTGGTCAGGGGCCTGTTTAGCTAGAGCCAGCACAGTGTCCCACCTGGATTTCTGGTATCTAGCTGTGTAGGCCATATAGTTAGCCTGCCTGAGTCCCAAAGATGCTGCCATGTACTGTTTCTTTGCCATGGCATCAATCCTCCTGGAGTCCTTATCTGGGGTGTGAAGCCAAGAGAATATTTGCCTTATCACAGGCAGCAGCCTGCACTACTAACATGGCTGCATTGCTGGAAAGGAACTCCGTGTCTGAGCCTGAAAGGGTATACCTCTTGTCCATTCGTCTGTCCACAGGAGATATGGAATTAGGAGTTTTAGAATTTTAAATGTCTGTTTCCCAAAAGATTTATGGAGGGGAATAGACAATCTCCTGGACTCTGGGATGTCCATCATCTCAACAAAATCAGACTCCTCCTGATCCTCTACTGCTTCTTCCATAGGAAGCTGGAGGGTTTCAGCCACTTTCTTGTAAAACATAAAGTGGGAGGGACTCAGAAAGCCTAGGAGGAGAAACACCTGAAGGTCTGTCTGGGGAGATGTCCGGGTCAATAGGCACATCCAGACTTTCATAATCACCATCATCATCATCTTCATACTCTCCCTCCTCCTCCGGTTCATAAAATTCTTCTAAAGTATAATCCGGAACCAGGGGAACCGACCGAACCGAACCCCCTGACAGATGGTGCCGGTTCGGCCGGAACCGAAGTTAGCGATTGAACTATCCTTATCGCTTTGGCTATTTCATCAGCGGTCGGAGAGAGAACTTGTGGATCTGAACTGGATTATTTTTCCCTTTTCTTTCTTTTAACCGGAACTAACTCCTCAGAATCGGTTCTCCTTTTGGCCGAAGAAGTTTCGCCCTGGTCAGAGGGCACTCCTTCTGGTTCGGTCGGAACCGAACCGGGCTGGCCATCCAGGTCAGCGGACTTCTCGGCCTCCCTTTCCCTCAGTCTACCTACTCTCTTATCCAGGGTAGCTTTGGGAAAACTTTTACAAATTTGGCAGTCTGAATTGAGGTGGTCAAACCCCAGACAATAAACACAGGTGGTGTGGGGATCAGCCTTAGCAAAGGCTTCCCCAAACACACTACAGTGTTGAAACCCAGTGGGCCCGTTTTTTTTGGGGAGGCGTTTCTCAGACATGGCCAATCCTAACCACAACTTATCCTTTTTTCGGCAATCTGCCAGGCAAGACACCCCTATTGGTTCCTGACTGTGTTACTGGTCTTGGAAAAAAACGTAATGAAATCCGTCTTTTTTAGAACCGATACGGACCGGTTGCCACACTCTAATAAAGACAGAAGTTTTTAACACAAACCTGATTGGTTCAAACCGAACAGATCCAATGTTTACAAGTTCCACACAGAAACTAATACAAAAACCTATCTAGTACTCATGGTACCACAGACAGAGACTTAAACCGACAGGTTCAGTAGCAGAAATTCAGTCGAAACCGAGCGAAAAAACGACACTTTAACCGACTTTTTTGAACCGAGCGAAGGAGAAATCTCCAGAGCGACTGTTCAGTGAGGCGGAGTAAAGAATCTGATGGTTGGGGTTTAAACAACAGCAAACAGAGGCTTCAACTGAGCTCGAGCTCAGCGTTCCATGCCCTGCATGGAAAATTAACTCTTTGTTCTCCGGGGCAGTTCAAAGGTTGGTGATCACTGCATATGTCAGAATACAGCAAGACTTCATGTTGTTTGAAATGTCTTGCTGGCCTGGGTCTGTTTAACTTGAAGGACCCTGCCAGTTTCACAATGCTGTTTACCCTGTTCTGGGGAAGGAATGCCCTTCCCTGTGCAGTGTCCAACTCTGACCCTATGAAGTCTAAGACCTGTGCAGGTTCTACCTGGGACTTCTGGGTATTTATCAGAAATTCCAGAGACTCCAATGTGCTCTGAGTGAGAGCCAGGGAGTTTCTGGTATGCTGAGGGGACTGTCCTACGACTAACCAGTCATCTAGGTAGGGGACTACTGTGACCTCTTGCCTCCTCAAGTGGGCCACTACCATTGCCAGGCACTTTGTGAATGCTCTAGGGGCTGAGGTTAGGCCGAAGGGCATGGCTGTGAACTGATAGTGGCCTGAGGGGAGTGTGAACCTCATAGAATCACATGTAACTCCCAGGGGACGCTATCCCAAGGGCTACTACCCCTGCCTGCTTCTCCACTAGCAGGTTGAGGGGCCTGGACCCAACGGTGGGTGCCTCCACCCAGAGGTCGGGGTTGGAACAGTCAAACACGACTTGGTCACAGCCCTCTGGGTCACTGCAACCCCCCTTTCCTTCCTCTAGTGGCTCACGAACACTTCTCACCTAATGGTTATGACTTACACTTACCCCCAAAGTGGAATGACCAACTTGGTGCCGAGGACCCCCTGTAAAATAAGATAGAGTGACACAATAACCCATGCAGAAGAGGGGAGAACAAATATACAGTTCAGACAGTGTACCTTGCAAACAACAAATCTGATTTATTGAAGGGGAAAGAAACATAGGTGGGGGAAATCAGGTTGATTAGCTTAACACTCTACTATATCAGGGCACTGTGCACAGGCCAAACCTATCAGTCACTGTCTTTGGGTACCCAAGACTTACAAGGCTAGCCTATTCGTTGCAGCTGGTTGGGGCCCTGACGAGGAAACAAGCATTTGGTACCTAGATTTGATTTGTAAGAGCCCGCAGGCACAATTCATGCAGCCACTGAAACAGCCAGACAAATCTTTCCCTCAGAAGGAGCATCTGACAGGGAGCTACCCTGATTTAGTACTCATGACTCCTGCAGAGAGATCCCTCTCACACCACTGCAGGGCTTGGCCTGTGATCCAGACGCTGCTCCATACATTTATATGTAACACAGAGGGGTACCATACCAGGCAGCTGCTCCAAACTCCTGATCACCTTCACTGATCAAACCGGGTGAACAACGCAGCCTCACTTGTCCTGACAGACCGAGTGTGATTAAAGTTGATTCTCCAGTCCTCTACAGGGTGAGCCTGGTAGGTAGCTGTAAACATACAGCCTCCTCTGTCTGCACTCTTCCACGGATCTTGTCTGTTCCTTACGGCGATTCTGCTACCCGACTTCTTGTAGCCTGCACACGCGCTTCCCGCGTGAAAATACACAACGCAGGGCCAGAGCCCTTCTACCTTCAGCTGTCACATTTCCACCCACTCTGCCCCTTGCAGTTTGGGCAGAGAATCTAGATCGGGTGCCACCCGATCCCACTGGAGGGCTGCATATGCCAGTCACTCAATCCTGCCCTCATTGGTGCAAAAAGGCACCATAGTTCAGGACTTCACTTCCCAGAATTACTGGCTGTATCTCCTATGGCCAGCCGGCTCCAAAGAGAGTCCTGACTCTGGTTGGTCGCTCAATACACCATTTTAAGCGCCCCTTCCTTCCGATCGGATCCAAAAGGCAGTTCTGATCCAAAATGGAGGGGCAGAATACACAAAGTCCCAGCTGCAAGGGAAACAGGCTAAATAAACAACAATTTTACTGCCACGCTACATTCATTCCAGAAAACAGTTACATCCTTCAACAATGCTCCCTCTGCTCGCTTATCGACGGTAGAAACGGAGCGATTCAAACAGCAGCTCGAGTGGGAGTCGAGCAGTAAATCCACAGCCCCCCCTTGCAAGCTAACAAAGCCTGCAGGCAGGCAGCTCTTAAAGAGACAGTACCAGAGGCTCTAAAAGCACTCACAGCGCCCACATTCAAACGGCATTACGCCGAACGCCAGTTAGGCAGGGAGCACTTAGGCAAGCTCCGGGAAGGCTTTTAGGAACCCCATTTGTAGGGGGGCAGGATTTTAAATAATTGATTAGCAGTTTTTTTCTTGGGACAATACTAACTGTACAGAAAGCATTCATATAGGTTTTCTAGAAGTGTTATGCTTGTTAAACACAGTGAGGCAAGTACTATGTATTTTCACAATGTTTTACAACTTTTATGAGCAAAATGCTACTCAATTTTTAGAGTTAAATAAAACCCTGGGTGGGTTACACACAAATATCTGACGGCAGAAAGGACCCTCTGGCTCATCAAGTCTGCCCCCCCACACACTTATCACCTATGTCACGGGACCTCCCCTTCCCCCTTGCCAAGCCCTTATGTCTGTCCCATGCCCTCTTGAATCCCTCCACTGTTTCAGACTCCACCACTTCCTCCGGTAGTTTATTCCAGGCCTCCACCACCCTCTCCATTAAGTAACGCCCCCTCACATTGCCTCTAAATCTTCCTCCTTCTAATCTTAGACTATGCCCTCTAGTTTTCACCTCCATCTTCCTTTTAAAGAGCAGGTGACACCTTTGGAAAAACATCAGAAAACATACTATTTAGACATAATTCTTATTTCGACCATCTTCTATAGCTTTCTCATCTCCATTATTTATTGCTAAAGAAATTCCCACAAAAATAAGATCTTTAGCTCTTAAAGTCCCTCTGCCTTTACAGCTTATTCCCAACTTGAAACAGTAATGCTCTGTTATGACATCACAGTTTTTTCCCATGGGAATAATTGTGATGTCACAAGCAGAGTATTGTGACATTAAGTTAGGAAGAAGCAATAGGAACTGGTGAACTCTCAAGGAACAGCCATCCTGTTTTCATGTATATGACTTCAGTAATAAATAATGGGGATAAGAAATACAGAGCTAATGAAAAATATAACCTGCTTTGTGTCCAAATGTTATGTTTTTAAAAGTTCTTCTCAAGGCATCAGTGGCTCTTTAAATAAGCTCCTCTCCCTCACCTTATTAATCCCCTTCACATAGTTAAATGTCTCTGTCATGTCCCCCTCTCCCTTCTAGTCTCCAATGGGTACATATCCAATTCCCTCCACCTCTCTTCATATGGCTTCCCCTGCACACCGTGCACCATCTTGGTTGCCCTTCTCTGCACCCTTCAGTCCCATCTATGTCCTTGTGTAGGTGTGGTTTCCAGAACTGGACCCCGTACTCCAGGTGTGGCCTCACCATCATTTTATAAAGAGGCATCAGTACCTCCCTCCTTCTGCTTGTTATGCCCAAGGCCCCTAGAATTTTGTGGCCGCAGAAGTTTGCGAAGCACTTGCAACCTACCACAGAACTTCTGCAGTGCCACAGAATTCACTGTTCTTGGTAATTCTTTATTAATATTTCTGTTTATCCATGGAACCTGGTTCTCTTCCCCTCTTTTTAGATCCCAAACCCCTCTATGCTCAGAATGTGATGTTATCATTGCTATAACATTATACTATAGTATATGGGTACTGGCTATTGTGCATGGATTTCAGCAACTGCTGAAATCTTGTTGTAGTACAGTTCAAAGGTCAAAAAAGTTGTTGTACTATAGATGTGACGTCACATCGATAGTACAACAACTTTTTACCCTTGACCTTCCGCCTGATTGGCTCAGACGTGGCTCTCAAGAAAAAAAAAAAAACATGGCAGCGCAATTTAGCGAGCGCCAAGCAGCCGAGTCATCGACTTTGAAGTTGGGAGTCAGGACACGGAGAGCCATACATGGCTCCCTTTCTGAACACACTTTTTTTCTCCACGATTTTAAAACTATGCAGAGGAGAAACTGACAAGTCAGACGGAGCGGCAACATAAGCGAGCAGGAGCACCAGACGGAACAGGAGCAGCGCGTGCGTACAGCAAGTAACGAAAAAATAAACCAATGTAAAAAAAACAACCCATATACTATATAAAACAGTGGATGGTGAACATCCTAACTTAGGTGGCAACCTCATCGGCAGATGACATCAGCTAGACCTCTCAAGCTTCGCTCTCGAGGTCTCTGTGATGTCATCAACTCCCTCGATGGAAACACAGCCTTGTTGTGGATGTTCACCCATCCACTATTCTATATTTAGCTAATGAAATGGCTGCATTCTGCCACAGAAATGAATGGTCAGTTATTTACTACAGCTCCTACTGCCAGAGGCGGTAACACAGCATATCAGGCATGGTGATATTTGCTCAACCTACACTACAGCCTAATACAATTTTCAGTCTTATGTTATTACACTACGGGCCAACTTAAACAAACCCTTGACAACAGCATAGACCTTTTAAGTCCATACCTTACTTTGTACAAATTTATTTGTGCTTTTAAGGTATAGCGATGCCATCTGAAATGAATAACTGGTAAAATGAATTAACCTGTCATTTTTTTTTTTTAATTAAACCAGTTTTATTAGTTTTGACCATAATCAACACAGTATTACTACAGATATCAATTGTCATAACAATTAACTACAGAGTTCAAACTCCCAAGTTAAACCCACCTTCCCCCCCTCCCCTCGCAAGACTACACAGGTAGTTAATTCTTGAGTCACCGTTCCTAAGGTAAACTAATCGTCAAGGCTTCCAGGCTGTAAGGAGCGCTTCCGAGAGTGCCCTAAGATGATGTATAAGCCTTAGCCCTACCTTGCATGTAAGCAATATGCCTTTCCAGCTGTAAGGCCAGAATGCTCTCCCTGTACCACTCCATCAAAGTGGGAGACTTGTCACTAGCCCAGTGCCTTAAGATTGTCAGTTTGGCTGCTGCAGAAATGAGTGACATTTGAGCCTTCTTAACTTTGATAGTACCGGTTGGAAAGAGGCGAATTAGACACACTTCGGGGGTAAACAAGGCTTCTAAACCAAGGATAGGGTCTAAGACATTATTGATAGACTGCCAAAAAGCCTGCATATAGGGACATAGCCAGACCATATGGTATAAAGTACCGTTATCCCTTTTGCATGTGCCACAAAGGGGCGTAGTCCCTGCCCCATATTTGCATAACTGGGTAGGAGTTATGTACATATTATGCATTATATTAAAAATGTACCAGTTTCAGCCTATCTTGTTTTATAAATTTGTACATTGACAACCAGAGCTTCTTCCAAAGATTAGGCTCCTCCGGTATTCCCAACTCCCTTGTCCAATAAAAACAAATCCCTAATGGTAGTCTGAAATCCCATTCCTGAAGCGTTTTATACAGTTTGGAAACTGCACGTGGCTGGGAGGCTATGTGAAGAAGTGTGGCCAGGTCTCTTTTCACCAGGGACTGACGGTGCTGACCCGGGAAAAAAGGAGGTTAGGGCATTACTAACTTGCAAGAGCTTGAATATTTCTATAACACCCTAAGGATTTCTCAGCTGATCAAGGGAGCAGCCTCCCGCTCGACCAAAAGTCTGAGACCCTGAGATGATTTAACTGAGGCCAAAAGGTGGGGGACAATGGTACGCCCCCGACCTTGAAATGCGGATTACCAACAATGGGCTGATCGGTCGAGTGATACCACCTTATTGCGAGGTATTTTTGTATCTGATGGGAAGCTTTTAATGACCATCCCATAGGGTTACTCCTAAGGGACTTAGGGATGGCCGACGGGGAGACATATAGAAGAGCCCGCAGCGAGCATTTAACCCTCGCTGCCAAATACTGCTCCATGTCTAACCATAAAGGTAGGTATTCCAGATGGCCGCTCCCCCTACTCCAGTAGGCCAGTTTGTTTATGTGCTGTGCGACATAGTATAGAAAAAATGAGGGGGCGGCCAGACCTCCTCTTAGTTTCGGGGCTGTCAGTTTGAGGTAAGATCTACGGACCCTTTTCTTGAACCATATGAAGTCTGACTGCCCTTTGTAAATTGGAGAACCAACCTTTCGATAGGTATACACCCAGCATACCCAGAGGATATAATATCCTTGTTAGAACGTTCATTTTAATTACGCTTAGCCTACCCCAAAGAGAGAAAGGGAGCAACCGCCACCTCTCCATGTCCCCCATTATCGTTTTAACTAAATTACCCAGATTGTCCTTTATTATGGAGTTCAGTTCTTTATAAACATTGATTCCAAGGTATGTAAGTGAGTTTGTTTCCCAGGAAAGGCCAAGGGGTAGTAGTTCGGCCTTATTAACCCTGCTATTTAAAGGAAGGATCTTTGTTTTAGCCCAATTTAATTTATAATAGGAAATTTTAGAAAAGGTCTCGATCTCCGCCAGGATAGCTGGGATTGAGACCCCAGGGTCCTCGATGTGCAGTAAAATATCATCTGCATACACCGAATAGGCATACCTGGCATCCCCCATTTGTACACCTTTAATGAGAACATTTTCTGCCATTCTGCGCAATAGTGGCTCTAAACATAGATTAAAAAGCAAAGGAGACAAGGGGCATCCTTGCCTTGTACCCCGAGCCAACTTAAATGGCGAGGACAATACCCCATTGCACTTGACCCTGGCTGAGGGGAACGATTATAGAATTTGTACCCATCTCTGAAATTCTTTAGGCAGCCCGAAAGTGGACAGGGTAGCAAATAGGAAATCCCAGGAAACCCTATCAAATGCCTTCTCGTCCAATGATACCAGCACCATTGGCGTGTCAGAGTCCCTAGCAATTGTGATGAGATGTAACAATTTCCTCATGTGATCTTGAGATGACCTCCCCATCATAAATCCCACTTGTTCACGACTGATAAGATTACCGATGATTTTGGAGAGCCTATATGCAAGGACTTTGGACAGAATTTTAACATCCGTATTTAATAGGGAAATGGGGCAGTATCTATCCATATTAAAAGGATCTTTCCCTTGTTTTAGAATTAAAGAGATCGTGGCTTCTTGGAAGCTGGGATCTGAAAACCCGTTGTCATGCCAGTATGTGAATACCTCCTTTAAAATAGGGGTTATTGCCGAATGGCAGACTTTATGGAAATTACTGGGCAACCCATCTGGCCTGGGAGATTTGTCTAAGGGCATCTGTTGAATGGCCTGCTGAATTTCCAGGACAGTTATTGGGGCGCTCAAGGAGGCCGCTTCTATGTCTGTGATTTTAGGCAAGTCCACCGAGCTAAGGAAGGAGCTAATATCATTTACAGTAGGCCGTACCTTTGGGTCCACCGCATATAGCTCTTGAAAATAGGATCCAAAGGCTTTCGCCATTTCCAGTGGGTCAGTACAAACTTGCCCATCCCGCCCCTTGTAAATTCCGGTAATAAATTGTGATGAGTCTAGTTGACGAATGCGCATGGCGAGCAATTTACTCGCCCTTTCCCCTGTTTCTAGATATTTAAGTCTGGTCCTCAAAAGAGCCAATTCTGCTTTTTGAGATACCAGGCCAAATATTGGGCCTGCAGCTGGTAAAGTCTGGCCCAGCTCTCCGCCGAGGAGGTACGAGATAGACTATGTTCTAAACCCTTGATGGAAACTAGCAGAGATTCTAATTGAGCCCTTTGCATCCGAGTCCTCTTGGAGGCCATCTTTATCAGTTCTCCCCTTAAGGAACATTTTAAAGCTGCACAAATTAGGTCATATTTGGCCACCGAGCCCTGATTGCTATTAAGGAATAAGGTGATAAAATCCATTATGTGCCTCAATGAGGCACCATCTTTCAGTATCTGGCTATTTAGTCTCCATTGGGGAGACCGTTTACACCCCACCCCTAACCAGAATTCCAGACTAACCGGGGCGTGGTCGGACAGAACTCTGGCTGATATATCTGTTTGCATTACCCCTGACATTGCAAACGAGCAAATGAGCTTATCAAAATGTAGTCGATTCGGGAGTATGTCCTATGTGCTGTAGAGAAAAAGGTATACTGCCACGCAGTTGGATTTATGGCGCGCCAGGTGTCCACCAATGCAGCATCTCTGATAAGGTCCTTCAGTGCTCTTTGTGCTGGAGACAGTCCTCGCCTCTCACGACCAGATCTGTCCAGGTCTGTTTGGAGCACTAGATTCCAATCCCCACCTAGTATTGTGAGCTTCGTTGGGTTAGACACAACCATATTTAGTAATCTCACAAAAAAGGCTGGGGAGTCGCAATTTGGGCCGTATATTGAGCCGAGTAGAATCAGGTGAGATTCTAATAAACCATGTGCAATGATGTATCTGCCCTCCGGGTCCCAGATTTCCTGAACCAATTTGAAAGGAACATTCTTTGCTATGAGAATGGCTACCCCTCCCCTATTCATAGATATCCCTGCCCCAAAAACTTGCCCTACCCATGACCTTCTAAAGAAGAGGACATCATCTCTCCTCAGGTGTGTTTCTTGTAGGAAGGCAATTTGCGCCCGCAATTGTTGCAGGTGCCTCAGTATGATTTGTCTTTTGATCCTATCCTTGGCTCCTTTGACATTCCAACTAACATAGTTATATTGACTGCTCATATCCTATAATGGTGAAACTTGAACAAAAGTACATAAAAGTCTCCCCGGTGAGTTATACAGTGATTCTATTGAGAGATCAGCACGTATCCTGACTTTGAATAGAACTAGAAAGCCCTGACAGTGTGTAGTCTTGGTCCCCACCCCCGAACAAAGATTCCCAACCCTACTCTCATATTCAACAAAACTGTAAACCCCCTGCCCTAATACAACAAACGTTCCCCAGTTCAAATAAACTGCACTCTCATTCATATTATGCCACATGATTAACATCTAGACAGTCCAAGCTTAACAGTCATACCCCCCTGGAGCCCCCCCTTAATACTATCAGACTAAACATAGATCTATGCAATAAAAATAAAACGCTATGTTAAGCAGTGCTCATCTCTACCATTTAGAGAACCTCAAGTCCCCTCTAGCCTCATTAACCAACTTTAGGAGGCGTCGTATCTAGGAGACCGATATAAAATTAACGAAGTATGATCGATAGCCAGTCTATCAGCTTTAACATGTCATAGTTCAGTCAATAAACTATTTTAGTACTCATGTACTGAGACCAATGGCCCCATTACCCCCAACAGACTTTGGGTATTATAATATTAAAAAAAAAAAAAAAAAAAAAAAGGGAATAGTTTTTGGATTTTGTCCTCCGTTGATCCTACTTATGCACAATGAATTGTTACAGTCAGCTGCACTCTGCAAGGCACAGGCCATGACTTCTAGTCGATCTTGTTGGATAGCCCTCTGAACTCGTGAACCCCTGTCCATTATCAATAATCTTAGCTACCCATAACCGCTAACACTCCTGCTGTCGTTATCAGCATGACCTTCTGCTATTTGAATTCCCGGTTTCTGCGTAGAGTCAATGTCCACATGCTATAATGCTTTGTCTCATTTTACAGCCATTCTGCTGTCATAGGCAAGGGAAACGAGGAGACGTACTTTATCTCAAAGCCGGGGATGACTTATCCAACACGAGGAACATAAGTCCAGGCAGCCAGCTAGCATATATTCATCGCAGATTGTGCTCAGTCCTCATGATTACGGGTACTACAATACGGACATTCATGTAACCACAAAAGCTATATTTAACAGTGCCAACGAGATGTTTCAATACAAGGGTAACCTTGTTCGAGTCCCGACAGGTCACATCCAGCTCTCACATTTACAGGTGCTCTGTCCGATTCCACGTTGTCATAGAACTCCACCCGGCGGAGAGCTACCGTGATTGAACATCAAGCCAGCTAATGGTGCAAGTATCTATACCCAGGCATTACCCTTCACAAAGAGGGTTTTCCATATGATGTGCTCTACAGACCCAGTCCTTAACTCATACTACAGTTCAACAGTACGAAGTGTTCTTGCCAAGGGTGATCCCCTCTGCTATTCACTTGAAGAGATCTGGGAAAATACTTTTGAGCTCCTGTAGGGCTTGCGCGGGTGAATCGGAATGATAACCACTTATCCTCATGCTTCACCAGCAGGATAGCGGGATACTTGACCTTGAACGGCTTAGAAGCCACCACCAATTTAGAGACTACATGGTGGAATTCTTGCCTCCGCACCCTCACCAAATGTGGCAGATCCTGGGTGATGCGGATCTTCTTACCCTCCCAGGTCACTTCACTAATGCCTCTAACCCTGGATAAAATGTGCTGTTTATCTAAATAGTTCAGTAATTTGAAAATTATTGGCCTGGGTGGTTGGCTCTGGGTTGGCAGAGGACGCAATGCTCGGTGGCCTCTCTCGATTATGTATTCTCCTCCCCCCAGAGGAGAACCGTCTATTTTATTACAGAATTTCTGCAGGAAAGTTATCATTGCACTTCCCTCCTCTTTCTCTGGCATTCCAATTATTATTAGATTGTTCCGCCTACTGCGGCCTTCTAAATCCTCCAATTTACCTTCCAATTTCTTCATTCTGCGTTTCACATTTATTAGTTCTGTCTCCTGCTTCTCATGCTTTCTCTCAAGTGAAATTATCTTGATTTCTGAGTCGCCGACCCTCCTAGTTAGCGAATCCATCGACCCCTTGATTTCCTGCAGGTCCTCTGAAATGGAGGCTATAGCGGTCTGGAGATGCTGCATAATCTCCATAAATTTCCCTTCGGATAGGGCTGCTTCTGTGGTAGGCATCTTGGATATGCCTGTGGCCTGCTGCTTAGGCCGTTTCGCGGCCTTGTCCTTCTCCGGCGTTCGCGGGGAGAGTGCCTCGGGGGCACTTTCTTCATATATACTTCCATTGATCTGCCAGATTAAAGCGTCGGAGGTAAGTCGGCACTGATTTGCACTAATTTGCAACGGTTTTTGCTACTGATTGCCGCTGAATGAGGGGAAATCGAGGAATAGAGAGCGGAGCTCCGGGAGACTGCCGCCGTCGCTCAGGCCGCCATCACGTGACCGTCTAACCTGTCATTTTTAAGAAAAATAAAGTAATTATGCCCAGAAAAGTAGAATATAATAATGTGTAGACCTGTTGAAAGAATAGACCTGTTAAATAAATAATTGCACTGTACACATTTTTGCCAGGGTTATTGATTAAATATTGTCATTGGTTGATAGAATCACCTAAAAGTTATGGAGAAATGTTGAGTGCAGGGCCAGCATTTGGGCCAAAGGGTAACATGTTATGTTCCTGTGCCAGCAACTCAGGTTCAGAGATGAGCTCTGGGAGCTGACTAAGCAGCACAAGGACTGGGGGAGCACACCGCTGCTCTGAGCCGGGGAAGGTATGGCACAGTGTTCTGTCACACAGGGGACACATTGTGATGGGCTGGAGAGTTTTATTTCACAATGGATTCACATACATGACATGGCCTAATGATGTTACGTAGTTTCAAGAGAAGCGAACTGGCATGAAAAATGAGTTTTGCAATATCTCCTCTATTCTGTTTATTCCATTTCCAAAGGGACCTATACGAATGAGGATACAATTTCATGGAAATTTTATATATATATATACACACACACACACAGTATCTCTCTCACTATACATACACACACACATATATTTGTATATATGTTACAGATTGCATATAAATATGTAAGTGATGCACAGTGGAGATCTCATGAGTGGTATTGACAGCATGAGTATAGAAAGTACAGTTACGTAAGAACTTACCGTAACAGTAGATCTTCGAGAGAGGTTCTTGCAGTAGGTAATTACATATAGGACTGACGATGGCCGGCGGCAGGACCCCACGGAAAAATTTCTAGCTAGCAGTCCCTGGCGAGGGACCACCCCCACGTCAGGTGACCGGCGTCATACAACGTCGGTATAAAGGGGCGGTCCCGGACGCCCGCCTTCCAGTTCTTTCCCACCACAGGCCGAAAGAGGCCGGACGAGAGAGGAGCGGATATTTTCCTAAATGGAAAAGGAGCTGAAAAAGCCTAGGGGGATGGAGGGGAATAGGTATTTACTGCAAGAGCCTCTCTCGAAGATCTACTGTTAGGGTAAGTTCTTACGTAACTGTACTATCTTACTTCAAGAGGGCTCTTGCAGTAGGTAATTACATATAGGACAGAATCCCAAGCAACCTGGAACAAGGTAGGCACCGGGAGGAGGAAAACTACTCCAATAAGTAACTTTAGCCATGCAAGCCTCAAGACAGGAGGCCTTGCAAAACAGCTAGCCCGAAGCTTGCTCTACGGCGAGAGGCAATGTCCAAACTAGTGTTTCGTAAAGGTGTGGACGGAAGTCCAGGTGGCAGCAGTGCAGATGTCTGCTACGGAAACATTCTTGAAACAAGCCGCCGAGGCTGCTACTCCTCTCGTGGAGTGGCCGCTGACTTAACCCGGAAGGGTCTTCTTGTACTTGTCATAACAGAAAGTGATGCAATGAGCCAACCACTTAGACAAGCATTGCTTGGAAACAGCACTGCCTTCCCTTCTGTGAGCAAAAGAGACGAACAGCTGGTCAGTTTTTCTGAGATCCTTCGTCCTGTTGGTGTAGTATCTCAGAATCCGGTGAACATCCATAGTATGGAGTAAGTACTCCCCCTGGTTAGAGTGCTGCGTAAAAAAGGCAGGTAGTTCTATGGACTGATTCAAGGTAGACTCTGCTACTACTTTAGGTAGAAACTTAGGATTCGTGCGAAGAGCAACTCGTTCTTTGTGGAAAATCAAGCAGGGGATTTTGCACATCAGGGCCTGAAGCTTGGAAATTCTCCTAGCCGAGGTAATGGCCACCAAGAAGAGCGCTCTTCCATTTAAAGAATTTCAAATCTGCAGAAGCTGCAGGTTCGAAGGAAGGAAGAGTAAGTTTCTCGAGGACAAAATTCAGGTCCCAAGGGGGAGCAGGAGTACGAATGGGGGGCCTCAGATGGAGGACCCCTCTGAGAAAGGTCTTGGAGACCTCCAGTTGAGTGAAAGCTTTACCTGCGAAGGGGACATGGTATGCTGAGATAGCCTCCATGTGAACCTTCAAGGATGAATGGCTGAGACCTAGATCGAATAAATGACGCAGGTACTCTAGCAGAAAAGCCACTGAACAGGAGAAAGGCTCCACGTTCTTAGAGGCTGCCCAAATAGAGAATCTCTTCCATTTCATGGCATAAGTAGACCTGGTGGATGGCTTTCTGGCCTCCACCAAAATTTCCGTCACTTTCCGACTCCAAAACGAGACTGGGCTAGGTCTGCAGGAGCCATGCATGGCGTTGAAGGGATTTGAGTCCTGGATGAACCAGGGTCCCCTGGTCCTGGGTCAGCAACCCCCGAGATAGAGGAAGAGTAAGAGGAGGATCCTCTGAATATTGTTGTAGAAGAGAGAACCAGATTTGCCTGGGCCAGAAAGGAGCGATCAGAATCATTCTCGCTCCTCCTGTGGCTAGTTTCTGCTATACTCGTGGGATCAGAGGTTGGGGAAAAGCATAGACGAAGCTGTCCTTCCAGTCTAGAGACAGAGCGTCATTCCAGAAAGCGCCTCGCTCTGGAATGAGTGAGCAAAAGATGGGAAGTTTTGCGTTTTGGGGGGAAGCGAACAGGTCCACCTGCGGAGTCCCCCAAAGCTGAAAGATGTAGTCTAGTACCCCTTGATCCAGTTCCCACTCGTGAGCTAAGGCAGAGGAGCGGCTGAGCTTGTCTGCCAGAGTGTTGTCGATTCCTGGGATGTGAATCGCCGTTAGGTGAAGGTCATGCTGTGTCGCCCAATCCCAAACCCTCATTGCCTCCCTGCAAAGAGGGTAGGACCAAGTTCCTCCCTGTTTGTTGATATACCACACTACGCACATGTTGTCCTTCTGAATGGCTAGGTGGCTGGGAAGACTGTATTGGTGAAGGGCTTGGAGAGCGTACAACACAGCCCGAAGCTCTAACACATTGATGTGGAGAGCTTGTTCCAATTTGGACCAGGAGCCCTGGGTCCGATGAGGTCCTAAATGGGCTCCCCAACCTTCGCCTGACACGTCTGTAGTCAGAGTCTGGGAGGGGGGAGGATGAAAGAAGGAGACTCCCAAAACAGGTTCTCTTGGACCATCCACCATTGCAAGTCTCGTACCATCGGCGATGAGATCAGGACTAATTGATCTAGGTCGTCCGTAAGTTGATCCCATTGAGAGCGAAGAGTCCACTGAGAGATCCTCATGTGGAGTCGAGCCCGAGGGATCGTCGGGATGGCGGCCGCCATAAGCCCCAGAAGACGGAGGACCGATCTCGCTGAGATTCTCCTGTGTTCCAATAGCAAGGAAATCTGGGATTGAAGAGAGGCTGCCCTGTCCAGAGGCAGGAAAGCCTTGCTGATAGTTGTACCGAGGATGGCCCCGATGAACTGTAGTCTCTGGGAAGGATCCAGATGAGACTTGGAATGGTTGATGGTAATACCCAGGCAGGAAAATGCCTGCTGGGTAAGGGAGAGAAAACGCAGGAGGTCCTCCCTGGACGGGGCCGCCAGGAGCCAGTCGTCCAGGTAAGGGAACACCTGAACTCCCATTGTACGCAGGTGGGCCGCTACCACAGACAGGCATTTGGTAAATACTTGGGGGGCCGAGGATAGACCAAAGGGGCCTTGAATTGGTACTGGTCCCTGAAACACAGCGAAGATACTTGCAGTGAGAAAGGTGAATGGGGATGTGCAGATAGGCATCCTGCATATCCAGGGCACAGAGCCATTGACCCGGCCGAAGGAGGGTCAGAAGGCTCTGCAGAGAGAGCATCCTGAACCTTTTATATTCGACATAAAGATTCAGGGAACTGAGATCTAGAATTGGTCTGAGATCTCCCGTCTTCTTTGGGACCAGGAAGAAATGGGAATAGTAACCCGTTCCCTGAAGATGCGGGGGGACAGGTTCTATTGCTTGCTTCGAAAGAAGAGCCAAGATTTTTTCCCAGACCAAAGGAAGGTGTTCCCTTGAATAGGTCGACTTCAGAGGTGGGTGGCGGGGTGGTTTCTGAAGAAACTCTATGGAGTGCCCTTCCACTATGAGCTGGAGCACCCAAGAATCCGTAGTTATCCTCTCCCATCCCGGAAGATGGAGGGAGAACCTCCCTCCTACCGGCTCCTCTGGAAAGTCCAGAGGCGGTGGGAGAGGAAAGGAGTCAGGTGGTGTGGGGCAGCGCCGCAGCCAAAGCACCCGCTGCTTTTTTGGGCGGGGGGGCTTGGCGGCTGCGGGGGCCCGATGTTTGGTGGCCCGCCTTCCCTGAGGTTTCGCTTTTGGCCGAATCCATCTGTGAAAGGGACGGCGCTGCTGTTGATGGGGATGGTACATGGAATCCACGGATTTCAGAGCCGTCCCCTTCTCCTGCAAATCGGTGATGATGTCCTTGACATCACCCCTGAAAAGCACTGACCCCCGAAAAGGTGCTTCCTGAATAGCAGATTGCACCTCCGGGACCAAACCTGACACATGGAGCCAGGCATGACGCCATAGTCCCACGGTGAAAGTGGAGCTCCATCCGGCAGTGTCCACTGCATCGTATGTCATCCGCAAAATGTGGCGACTGGCCGAACGAGCAGAACGGACGAGGTCGGCTAACTCCTGTTTGACCTGGGAGTCAGGCAAGGAGTCCAGCTTGGATTCCACCTGGGTAAGGATAGACTTCTGGTAATCCCCCATGTGGGTGATGTAATTCAAGGCCCGAATTCCCAGTGTGGAAGAAGCGTAAATCTTTCTTCCATACTGGTCCAGAAGGCGAGATTCCTTATCCGGAGGAGACGAGCTCAGATGCTTTGGATGTGCCGACCGGCCATGAGCGGCGCTAATCACGACTGAGTCGGCACAAGGGTGAGAATTGAGATAATCTACACCCTCAGGAGCCTGGTATAGCCTGTTAGACTTCCTGGGAAGTGGGGCTAATGCTGACGGTTGTTTCCAAATCGTGGAGACAAGGTGGGTGTGAGGCTCTATCCAGGGTGGCACTAGGGTTGGAGCTGTCACAGGCAGGTCCAGATGCTCGGCGAGTTTTACCCGCTGAGGGTCTGGTTCCAAAGAGTGCCACTGGTGAACTTGCTGGATTTTTCTACGCAACTCCGTGAAGGATGGGTCCTCCAGAGGAGACTTCAGAGGGGTCCTCGGCCGGGGCTTAGATGGAGAGCGGGGCTTGTCATCTTTCTCGGAGCATCTGTCGGAAGAGTCCGAGGAGTCCGAGAAGGAAGAAGAAGAAGCAGAAGAAGAAAAAGACTCCCTGACACGACTAGGGGGAGGAACGGGCTCATTGCGTGGTACCCGGGAACACGTGTCTTGCCCCTCTCGGGATCCAGAGGGAAGAACCCTGGAGTCTGGAGGTGGTGAGGGAGTGTGCCGCCTCAGATGTACGGGAGCCGGTAGCAGCACCGTCATCGTAAGGCGGCTCTCTACCTCCTTGGTGAGTTGAGCCTTGGCCTCGGCCCACCAAGAGGTCAGAGTCTCCTGCAGATCCACCGGCGGCCGGGGGGGCGGTGGAGGTGGAGGAGGAGGGGGAAAGGCGAACGGGTTGTACCCGTAAGGCGAGTATCCAAAACCCGGCTGCGGGAAACCCGGCGTCGGGTACTGCGGCGTCGAGAACCGGTGTCGGGCACGGCGGCGCTGGATACTGCGGTCCCGGTATGGCCGGATAGACGGTGGGTGCCCGAAGCGGGGAGCTGCCGAGCAGACGGCCCGGTCGGCGGCCTCACGGGTGGGTCCATATTAAGGGCGGAGGGCGGAGGGCCCGATCGGAAGCGTGGAGGGACCGGCATCGGGCGGTGCCGGGCGGGCCGGGCGGTGCAGGCGCCGGTGGTACCAGCGCCGGGCGGTACCGCATCGGAGCCGGCATCCGGGGTCCGATGTCAGATCCGGTTCCATCAGAGGAGGGTCTACGGAGGAGGAAGATCCCCCGCATCACCCAGGGATGGAGGGGAGAAATCCCCGGGGTCAGGCTGGGGTGATTCAGGCTCCCCAGACAGCAGTGAAAGCTGCAGGGAACCGGGTACGACGGATGTGGGGGGGGTCCGTCGTCGGTTCCATCGCCTGGCGCACGTCGGAGGAGCCGACGTGCAGCTTAGGGGCAAGTTTCCGGCGGGCACCGGAGGAGCCGGCGTCCGGCTTACGGGATCCCTCGCCGGAGGCGGGCCGAGGGGAAGGATCGGTCCGGTCCAGGGGGGAAGTGGTCGTGCGCTGCCCCGAAGAGTCGGGCATCTTATCGACCCTCTCCATGGACGCGGAGGAGCCCAGCCAGTAGGCCACAAAGCCTGCGGTTGAACCGGGATGGAGGCCTCCTTTCACCCGGAGGCGCCCGCAAGGCCCGGCCCGAGCCAGATGGGCGGGCCGACACCTCCTCAAAACAGCAGGAGGCTGCCGTCAACGGTCCCGGGAGCGTTACCGAGTCGCGTCTCAGGCGGAGGAGCGTGAGAAGGCCTTCTCGGTGCCTCCTTGTCCTTCCTTTTCGATGTCCCTCGGGAAGTGAGCTGCCTCAACTTTTTAAACTCTTTTCTCCATCGAAGACATCTTTTTCTTAAGAGATGGGCTTCCAGGGACTGTTGGCGCCGTTCACAGGTAGCGGTTGAAGTTGAGGCAATGCTGGCACTTGTCGACCCGGGCAATTCGGGCCTAGGCAGAAGAGGCACTGGGAATGGCGTCCTCTGTGTGCAGCAGTTAGGCGCCCGCCGCAGTCGCACTTGCTTTTGTGCTCAGAGGGTGTAGGGGACGACATACACCAACGATATACCTGACGCTTGAAGAAAGAATAACTATTTTTCGGTAAAAACCGACGAAAGGCAGGGCTGACGAAGCACGAACTTTACCGTGAGGTGCTGCACGAGCTAACGGCGGGAAAGAACTGGAAGGCGGGCGTCCGGGACCACCCCTTTATACCGACGTCGTATGACGCCGGTCACCTGACATGGGGGCGGTCCCTCGCCAGGGACTGCTAGCTAGAAATTTTTCCGTGAGGTCCTGCCGCCGGCCGGCGTCAGTCCTATATGTAATTACCTACTGCAAGAGCCCTCTCGAAGTAAGATATATCTTATTTATTGCAAAGATCCCCTCTTTATATTTCATTAATGCAATAGGCTAGGGCCTTAAGGAATATATATATTTTTTGCCTTTTTAGATATAAAATGATTTCTGTAAGTCTGTTATTTTCTGAACTAGTGTTGCTGTACTTTCCCCCATCCTGATTGCTATAATCATTGCCATGAATGTGAAGTCAGGATGACAAGCTGACACTGTGATGTGGTAGTTCGTTAGTGCCACAAGAACTTCCACAGAAATTACAAACCACTACCGCAGAAGTTCTGTGGCAAATGATAATCTTGCTGCAGAACTTGGTCGCAGTGTGCTGCAGAAAAGTAGGGTCCTTGGTTATGCCCCTCCCAATGCATGCCAGCATTCTATTTGCCTTTCCTACCGCTTTGCTGCATTGATTACCTACCTTAAGGTTGCTTGATACTATAATCCCAGATACCTCTCCTGCTCTGTTGGCTTAATTCTCTGCCCTCCCCCCCACCATAGTATAAATTGCTTGTGGGTTTTTACACCCCATATGCATCACTGCACACTTTTTGGCACTGAATTTCAGCAACCAAGTTTCAGACCACCCTTCCAGAATCTTCAGGTTCTCCGTCATGACCTCCACCCCCCAGAGTGTCAACCCCATTGCAGATCTTCATATTGTCTGCAAATAGGCACACCCTCCCCTCCATCCCATCTGCTATATCACTGATACAGATGTTAAAAAGGAGGGGTCCCCTGGGACACCCCACTCATCACCCCCTATCTCCCTGGAATGTACCCCATTTACCACCACCCTCTGGCTTCTGTCCTTCAACCAGTTTTCCACCCACCTAGTCATATTCTGACCCATCCCTAAGCTTTCCAGCTTATTTATCAGCCTTCTGTGAGGGATGGAGTCGAAGACCTTCCTGAAGTCTAGATGGGGCACATCCACCACCCCTTCCTGATTGACCACCTTCGTCACCCAATCAAAGAACCTTCCAGTTGTGAAGCCATGCTACCCATTGTCCAGCAGTCTACTGTCTATTAGGTAGGTTACCACTCTTTCCTTTAATAGCACTTCCATCACCTTCCCCACCACTCAGGTGAGGCTGATCGGGCGATAGTTTCCTGCCTTCTCCCGGCTGCTCCCTTATGCAGTGGCACCACGTCCACCATCTTCCAGTCGCTTGGCACCCATCCAGTATCCAGGGGCAAGTTAAACAGCCTCGCCAGAGGTCCCGAGAGTTCCTCCCTCAGTTGCTGGAGTACCCTAGGGTGAAAGACGCCCAGCCCCATTGCCTTGTCTACCGTCAACCTTCCTAGTTCTTTTTTTACCCTGTCCTCGCTGAATGGGCTAGGATCCACTCCTTTGTTGTCCCCTCCCTTCTTCTTTAACTCGAGTCCCTTTCCTTCCCCTTCCACTGTAAAGACTGAGCAAAAGTAACTATTCAGCACCTCTACCTTCTCAAAGTCTCCCTCCACCAGTACTCCCCACACCCCCCTCACCCTCACTATCCCATACCTTGCCTTCTTCTGTTTCTCCACGTACCTAAAAAAATGTTTTATCTCCCCTTTCGGCCAGCCTAGCAATTCTCTCTTCTGTATCCACTTTTGCCTTCCTAATCTTTTGCCCTGCCACTCTCAACTTCTCTATATAAATCTCCCTGTCCTCCCTCCTCTGGGTCTTCTTACATGTTCTATTAGCCATCTTTCTTTCCCTAATTGTCCCCCTGCCCACCTCCCTGGTAAACCAGAGTGGTCTCCTTCTCCTTTTGTATTTTCTACCCTCTTGATGCAGAGCTCAGTGGCTTTCAGTATCCCCCCAATGCACTGCCATAATTCTTCTACGTCCCCTATTAGCTCCTTACCTTTCATTTCCTCCCTGAAAATCCCTCACAGTCTTGCAGAGTCCACTTACTGGAAGTCCAGAATCTTCATGTTGGCTTGACTTGTTCCCTTTCCCGTTTTTATCCTGAAACTCACTGTATTGTAGTTGCTCGTACCAAGACAGGCTCCCACCCTCACTTCTTCCACACTGTCTCCATTGGTGAGGATGTTGGTGAGGATGTAATCCCCCCTAGTGGGTTCCCTAACCAGCTGTTGCAGGAAAGCTCCCTGGAGTGCTCCAAGTACCTCTCTGCTCCTGGCAGATGTTGCTGTTAGGATTTCCCAGTCCACTTCAGGGAGTGTAAGGCCCCCCAGTAGTTGGATCTCCCCCTTAAGTGCCATTCTTTCTACCTCTTGTACCATCTGCCTAGCCCCTTCCTCCCCCTGTGCAGGAGGCCTGTAAATAACACCCAGTCTTAATGACGCCCCCAACCATTTTTCCAATGTGACCCATAGGACCTCTGCCTCTCCCTATACCTCCTGCCCTCCTGTCGCCCTAAAGTTTTCTTTGACATACAGAGCCACCATCACTCCTTTCTGCCAGGCCTGTCCCTTCTGAAAAGCCTGTACCCTGAGACATTTACTTCCCAAGGGCTCTACAACGCCGGTTTGACAAATTTCTTGTCGAACGGCATTACAGTGATGGGTTTATGTCGACCGCGGATTGTGGTCAATATAAATCCATCAGGAGAAACAGTTGCTGTTCATCGAGGGCTTTGCCCCCTCAACCCCTGCACCCCAACTTAGGATTATCAACCCGAATCAGGAGTTGATTTTGGGAGGGAGTGCAGGACTGGGGGAAAGAGTACTGAGGTCCCAGGTGGACTTTTACAGCGAACTGTCGATGTTGTCAGCATTGACATGCTTGCTGTAAAAGTTTCACTGAATGGAGGGCATACCCTTCTGAAGCGTCTCCATTATAGCCACAATGTCTAGACCCACTTCCACCATAATAGCCTCCAGGTCCACCATTTTGTTTCCTAACCTCAGGTACGTTCTGTAACTTGGTCGTATTGGGATGTGAAAATAGACATCTTTGAGATCCAATGATGCCAGCCAGTCTCATTGCTGTAAAGTTGGGATTATCATAGCCAGAGTGACCATCCTGAACTTTGATTTTGACAAATGCGTGTTGAGGAGTCTGAGATCCAGGATGGGTCGCCAATCCCCATTTTTTTTCTGGGTGAGGAAATACCTGGAATAGAAGCCCTTGCCCCTTTGTGATAGGGGGACAGGCTCCACTGCTCTGATGAGCAGAAGGTTGGCCACTTCTGACTCCAGAAGTGTCCTTTCTGCTGCAGTTGCAAGAGAAAAACTTCTGCTTTTCAGCTAGGGAAGTGATTTGAAACTTAGAGACAGCCACTGGCTCGCTACCTCTAAGACCCACCTTTTGGCGGTGATGGCAAGCTATTTTATTTATTTATTTAGAAGTTTCACCAGGAAAAGCATACTGAGCAGGTTGCTAATTTCCAGATGTGTCCTGGGGGTAGGGAAAGTGGAACAAGGAAAGAGTACATGAATAACAGGGACGCTGTACAGAATCAAAAAGAATACAGTTACATGATACAATATACAATTTTGATAAACATATACAGTAGTTACATGATACAATATGCACGCTTATATAAACATAGCAAATCTACAATTAAGCAGAATAAATAGGAACTGTATGGCTGAACACGTTAGTGGGTACAAGAACAGGCATTAAGAGCAATAAAAGTTGGGCAACAGCAGTGAGGAACCTAGGGCTAGAATAATAGAGTTAGAGATGGGGAATCCAAGATAGGTGGAGCGAGTGGTAATGATATCAAGGTGTAGGTGTTGGTAGACATCTGCAGGAGGAGGAGCTGTGGGTGTGGAGGAGTGAGGAGATGGCATGAAGTGAGGGGGCATTACAGATTGTACAGGGAAGGGAGTTCCACAGACTAGGAAAGCGATGGGAGGAGGCAGCTTGGCCACTGGAGGTGGATCTGATGGGGACAGACACTGTCCGTGGGATAGAATTTTGAAGGGAGTAGGCACAAGGGAGAGGGAGAGAGAGGGAAGTAGATAGGTAAGGGTGGAGGGAATCGAACCAGTATTTAGCAATAAGGCTGGCACAATGCGAGAGGCATCTGTCAGTAAGAGAGGGGAAGGAAAAAGACTAGTAGAGGGTGCAGTGGTGGGTGTGAGGGGGACAGTCAACAGCAAAATGGTACAAAGTGTGGAAGAGGGTGTCCAGTCTGGCTAAGGTAGTTCTGGGAGTGACATTGTAGACTATGTTGCCATAGTCAAAGATCGGTATGATCATCTTCTGGTAAGGTGACACATCTACGATTTCTGTATAAGGCACCAAGCTGAGGGTGCAGATTTTTATGGATGGTATCCACATGCACAGAAAAGTTGAGGTGTTGGTCCAGTCAAACCCCAAGATACCTAAACGAGGTCACAACCTCAAGTGTAATCCCATCTAGAGTGTAAAAAGTGGGAATGGGGGGAGCCTAGCAAGTCTCTGCCTCATACCATAGGACATGGAGACGGTTTTCTTGGCATTCAGGAATAGCTGATTTTTTTTAGCCAGAGCTGAACGTTGTTTTAGTCTAGCTGCAGTCTGGTCACCACATCGGGGGGGTCCAGAGGTATACAAGACTGTGTCAACTACATACATGTGGATAGAGGAGGAGGAACATACTGCTGGGAGATCATTGAGGAAAACAGAAAATAAAAGCAGTCCAAGGACAGAACCTTGAGGAATGCCAGTGGAGATTGGGGGGGTATTTTATCTCTGACCTTGGCTGATCGAGTCCTGCCCTCAAGGTAGGAATGGAACAAAGTGGTGGCGCTTGTAGCCAACCCTGCTGAGGAGAGTTTGGCAAGGAGCAGCTCATGTGAGACTGTGTCAAACGCCTTGGTGAGGTCAATAAAGATTGCAGAGGTTATGTGGCCCTGGTCCATGGCAGTGTAGATGGAGCCTGTGAACCTTAATAGTGAGGTGGTGGTAGAGTAGAACTTCTGAAAGCCAGACTGAAAGGAGGTGAAAATGAGGAGGAGTCATGCCTAGAGGTAATGAGCCAACCTGCCTTCTACTGGAAGGGGGGGCACCTGTGCAAACACGTCAGGGGTTCTGCTTGGGGTGAGCCTTTGCCTGAGGAGCTGGTTCAGACCTTCTTGTGGTCAAGTACCCCTTGGTCTGCTGGTAGTCTGTAGTAGCTTGGGCCTGGAAAAAAGGCCTGGAGTAGGATCCCCTACCCCTGCTTCCCCTGTACTGGGACCTCTAAAAAGTGGAGGACCAATTCCTTGAAGAATTGCTTCTGTAAGTGGTTTACACCTCCACTTTTTTCATACCGGCCTCTGTCTTGTCCCCAAATAGTGTGTTGTTCTCACAGGGGAAATCCATAACCTTAGTCTGGGTCTCTTGAGAGGTTTGTAGCTCTGAGCCATGTAAACCGACTCATAGAAACAGTAAGGGCCATCAGTCTGGCTGCCATGTCATTAGAATCCACAGCCATGTGAGACTGGTATTTGGTGGCATCCAGTGCTGTTTTGGCCATTTCAGCCAAATCCACTGCCACTTCCCCAGGCAGTTTATCTGTCATGGCCAGAACTGTAGACCACATATGGCATATAACTGGCTTGTCTCACCAAGAGTAAAGCTGACAGGTACCCCTTTTTGCCCATGGTATCAATTTTCCCAGAGTCCTTATCAGGAGGGTGGGATGCCAATGGTATTCTGGCTTTGTCGCATGCAGTAGCCTGTACCACCCCCTTGTGGTCAGGGTGGGTGAAGAGGAAATCAGTGTTAGACTTGTCTAGCTGATATTTTTTGTCAACTTTCCTATTTACCCCTGGCAGAGAGGTGGGAGTTTGCAGAATCTTTAGTACAGCCTTTCTGAGAGACTTGTGTATGATGGGTAACAAAAGCATCTTGGTAGGATGCAAGAGGCATCTGTCAGTCTAGAAAATCAGCCCCCTTCTTCATCCTCCATGTCTCCTGGATGGAGAGGTTCAGAGTATCTATCATCTGTCTCACAAAAGAATTGTGAGATGAGTAGTCCTTCGGTCCCCGGGGAGGGGAACCAAAGTACTGCTCCAGGGAGACCTCTGGTTCGATGGGTTCCCATTCCTCCTCCTCTTCTTCTTCTCCTGGTTCCTTATACATGTATGCCTGTTCCTGGGTTGAAGGAACTGAGACAGGAACCAGTGGAACCAATGGAGGGGCCAAAGGACCAGCAGCCTGGAGGGCTTGCAAGATTTGCAGGGCCTTGGCAATGTCCTCAGCTGAGGGCATTGTTGGTCTGTCCACAGAGAGCTCCCTTGCTTTTTCAGCAGGATGTGCAGTGGTATGTTTTTCTTTACACTTTCTTTTTGCTAGAACCAGTTCCGCAGCTGGTTCCACTGTCCTTTTTTTTTTTTAATTCTTCTTTTTATTGAGTTTTCAACTTATGTACACATAAATCATCAATGCTCACATATTTAAAAACATTCATAGCTTTCCATATTGTACAGGCAATCTGTAAAAGCAAAATGTGATTCATATAGAGTGATGTGCACTACTCAGCTTTACAGTTCCATAGCTAGTGCACCGGGTCCAGGTCTTCAACCCTGAAAGTAAGGGAGTTAACATTAAAGTTAACATTTAAAGCTTGGGGTACTATAAGTGGTTTCTTAACGGACCCTGTTGTTAGAGGCACCCCAGCAGGGCACCCTAGCTCTTAAGGAGCCAGTGTCTCGTATTTCATTAAGTGAGTCATTTGAAGGCAAAGGTGCCCAACCGTGTTTCAACAGGTGTCTTCTCTAAAAGGAAAGAAGAAGGTAAGTTTATAACTATTGTACTGTGGTTTACATTATTTCCCGTTCCGGGTTACAATCTGGTAACAGCAATCATTACACTTTTACATGTCTCCCACATCAAAAGTCACAATCACTTCCTATATCCCACACCGCCCGAACTGCTTCAGACGGGTAAGGTCATGTGTGGGCCTCTGCCTCGCGAGGGAACGAGAGAGCTGGGTTCGGGCCTTCAGAGTCAAAGTCTCCGTTGTCTCTATCTAGGACCACCGGGAAGTACCTTAAGCTGTGGTTCTTTAGGGAATAAAGGCACGGTCTTTTAACATGTAGTACATCTGCCAATGGATCCATCTGGTGGTGAACTTCTCTCCCTGTTCATTTAGGCTATGTGTTATTTTTTCCATGTTATAGACCTGCTTCGTGATATCCCACCAGTCCTGTATTGAAGGGATTTTTGTTGCTAACCACTGTCTAGTAATTGCTTTCTTCACCGCCGTTAGAAGGGGAGAGAGAGAGAGAGCAGATATCTAGTGTTAGGGCCCCTGTGAGACTTAGGGAAGGCAAGAAATAAAAACATCTCTAACGATAGTTGGAGTTGTGGGTTTATGAATTCTTGTAGGTGAGCCTCGAGTTGCGTGAGGAACACTTTGAGGACCGGGCAAGTCCACATAATATGAGTAAGGTTCGCCTGTGGTTCTCCACACAACCTCCAGCACTCTGCTGTATTATTTGGGGAATAGTGGCTTGTGACTACTGGGGATCTAAAGTAACGGATCAAGATCTTCCATGCGTATTCACGCCACTGGTGCGAGCTAGAGACACGAGCTGAATAGCAACACGCCTGCCTCCAGTCCTCCAGGGAAAGTCGATGCCCCGTTTCCCGTAACCACTGTGCGCGGATATTCTTAGTGAGGGCTTCCCTTTGTGAGTTGAGGGTTTGGTAGTACAGTGATATCAAGTGGTCTTGTTTCCGGGAATTGTTTAGTTGAATTTGACACTGGATCTCCACTGTCCTTTTAACCTTAAAAGTGTCAGGTTTATCTGTGATTTTTGGGTCCACTGACTTTTGGTTTTTTTTCTTTTTTTGGAGCGGAAGCCTCCTCTGTAGTTTTCGAGGGAGAGGCAGGACTGGCCATTTCCTCCAATGTTTTAGCTCTCCTTTTTAAAGTTTTAGAGCACAAAGTTTTACTGACTTCATAGCTTGCAAAAATATGACTGGGTCCCAAGCAAACAATACACAAATCATGCTGATCAGCCTTAGCCACAATTTGTCTACAGCTAATACAATTTTTAAACCTAGTAGATCCTGTCTTTTTTCTTTTGTTTGGTGCCTCTGACATGGATGTCAGACACAAAAACACTAAGCCAAAGAAAAATGATCATTTCCCAAACTGAAGACCAAACAGTGTAAAATACCCCAAAAGAAAAAATTACTTACCATAGTAATGTTGTTTCTTCTAATGGAGTCTTTCTGTATTCTGACTAAATGCAGTTAGCCCCAGCACTTGGACTGCCCCGGAGAGTAAGGAATTAACTCTATGCAGAAGCCATAGAACGTTGAGCTCAAGCTCAGTTTTCAAACCTCTGTCTCTAGCACTCTGAAGTGTAACCATCAGATTATTACGAGCACTAACTAATAATAGTAATAGGTGAAAATTATTTCAACTCTTGCAAGCCACATGGCTGCACAAATTGTTTTTAGGGTCAAAAGACTCAAGTCAAGAACCCCAAAAAGAAAGCTAAAAATAAAACCAAAGTAGGTAGAGAGCTAAAGCATAACTAAACCCCATAAGATAGGGCAAGTCAAGTACACCTCTGGGGTGCAGCACTGTGCTTGCCCACCCACATCCCAAAACTACTGGGTTCTAGGAGGGGAGGCAGGAAGGGAAGTCAGAATACAGCAAGACTCCATTAGAAGAAACAACATTACTATAGTGAGTAATTTTTTCTTCATACAACATGAAGTCTTGCTGTATTCTG
This sequence comes from Neoceratodus forsteri, assembly GCA_016271365.2. Classification (NCBI taxonomy): domain Eukaryota; kingdom Metazoa; phylum Chordata; order Ceratodontiformes; family Ceratodontidae; genus Neoceratodus; species Neoceratodus forsteri. The sequence goes on from JADMNL010000024.1 coordinate 260,706,256, forward strand.
ACTAAATGCAGACTACAAAGCAGTACCCCCTTGGAGGAGGGAGTCACAGAACCTATTTGGGGAACAAGCTCTGCAGCACAGCTGTGCCAAACCTAGCATCACTTCTAGACTGAATGTCCAGAGAATAATGCTTGGTAAATGTGTGAACAGTCTTCCAGGTGGCTGCTTTACAAATTTCCACTAAAGGTGTATCCCTAGCTGCTGCGAGCGAAGCAGCTGAACCCCTGGTGGAATGAGCCCTCAGGCCTGAGGGAGGTTCCTTCCCAAGTTTTGAATAGCAGAATTGGATACAGGAGACAATCCACCTGGCAATAGTTCTCTAGGTGGCTGGTTTGCCCTTTCCCACCTCACCATAGGTGAGAAATAACTGAGAACATCCATTCCTATAGGCTTTAGTATGCTCCACATAGTAACTAAAGGCCCTTTTCACATCAAGACTGTGTAATCTTCGTTCCCCAGAGGAAGAATGGTCAGTAAAAAACACAGGCAATGTCATAGATTGGTTCAGATGAAAGTCCAAGACCACTTTGGGAAGAAACTTTCTGTTTGTTTGAAGTACCACCTTATCCCTGTGAAAAGAAATAAAATCAGGTTCCACTGATAAAGCCTGTAACTCACTGATCCTCCTGGCAGAGGTAATGGCTACCAGGAATACAGTTTTCCATGTCAAGTATTTCAGCTCTGCTGAAGATAGAGGCTCAAAAGGGGTCTGCATAAGCTGTGCTATACAGATGTTCAGATCCCAAGAAGGGGTAGGGGCTCGAAAGGGAGGATTAACATGCATCAGACCTTTGAACAGCTTCTGGAAAACTGGATGAGAGGCTAAGGAAGAGGCCTTCCAGCTGAAAGGAAGGCAGACACAGCTGCCAAATGCACCTTAAGTGTAGTGGGCCAAAGGTCTAAACTATTAAGATGCACCAAATAGTCCAATACAGTAGCAATATCAGCTAATTCTGGCTGAACAGGTATTTGGGAACATCAAAAGCCAAATATTTTCCACTTGGAATTGTAAGTTTTCCTGGTAGCAGGTTTCCTGCTAACCTTCAGAATATCCAAAACCGATTGAGAAAGGTTTAAATGTGCATATTCTAACTCTTCAAGAGCCAGGCCTTGAGCCTGAGAGCCTGAAGACTGGGATAGAGGATCCTCCCCTGAGAGGATGTCAGCAGATTGAACTGTCTGGGAAGACACAGAGGCCTTGTCACTGACAATGACAGTAGTAGAGGATACCACAGTTGTCTGGCCCAGTCTGGTGCCACTAGGATAACTCTGCAAGGCTGAGATCTGGCCTTGATCAGAACCCTGAAGATCAAAGGGAAAGGAGGAAATGCATACAGGAACCTGCTTGTCCAATCCAATACTAGAGCCTTCTGTTGCACAGAGCCCAGTAGAGGAGGCCTGCAACAAAAAAGAAGAAGTTGATGATTGTCTGGGGCTGCAAAGAGATATATCTCTGGAGTCCCCACCTGTTGAAGATAACCTGAAGGACCAGGAGATTCAAAGTCCATTCGTGATGACCCTGAGAAATTCTGCTGAGAGCATCTGCTAAGATGTTGTCCTTCCCTGGTAGGTGTACAGCCACCAGGGAGCGTGAAGGGGAATAAACCAGAGACCATACCTTCATGGCCTCTGTGCACAAGGCCGAGGGCTGAGTGCCTCCCTGCTTGTTGATGTACCACATGGTTGTGGTATTGTCTGTCCTGATTTGTACTACTTTTCCCTGAACCACAGTTGAGAATGTCTGCAGAGCTAGAAAGACAGCTCTCAACTCCAGAAGGTTTATGTGAAGAGGGGATTCCTGGTGAGACCAGGTTCCCTGAGCTGTAAGCTGGTCCAGATGGGCCCCCCAGCCTAGAAAGGAGGCATCCATGGTGAGAATCACTGAAGGAGCCTGACTGATGAACGGGACACCATGCTGAAGGTTGTCCTCCTCCAGCCACCACTGGAGTGCCTGAACTAGAGTCTGGGACACTGGAACCAATTTGGAGAGAAGGTCCTTTTTCTGAGACCAGTAAAATCTGAGATGAAACTGAATATCTCTCATCTGAAACCTTGCTCCCTGGATCACAGCTGTGGAGGCTGCAATGTGGTCCAGTAACTGAAGAAAATGCCTGGCTGGACGAGAAACTAGAGGTTGAAAAGAAGAAGCCAGGGTGACTAGAGACTGAACTCTTGAAAGAGGAAGGAATGCTCTTGCCTGGGCAGTGTCTATGTCTGCCCCTATGAAAGTGAGCAGTTGAGTTGGTTCCAGAAATGAAAATTACATACCTACCATAATTCTTGATCATCCTGGACGGGTCTCCACCACTCATTCACACTAGTGGGATCAGCGCCGGAGGCACTAGGACCCATCGGGAGCAAACTTTTTGCTGGAGGGTCGGTGCGAGAGATGGCGCTGTGAGGCATGGCGCCGCGAGCAGCGGCTCGAGCGGCAATGACCATCTCGGTGACGACCCTCCAACCGCCTCAGTACCTTTTTTACCAAGGAGGTGCAGCGCAACTAACGTAAAGAGTAAATCTAACCTTAAAAAACGGACATAAGATAGTCCGCACGCACGTGTAAGAAGGGTCAGCAAAGAAGTCCTCACGCCTAAAAGATTTGAGGAGTGAAGACCAACACAGCGGTGAGCTCGGGGATGGAGGGTGGGCGTGTGAATGAGTGGTGGAGACTCGTCCAAGAAGATCAAGAATTACAGTACGCATTAATTTTCATATCTTCCTGGACATAAGACTCCCACCACCATTCACCAGTGGGAGAGTACCAAGCTGATAATCCCCCAAAAGGGCGGCAGGAGAGCCAGAGCTCACGCCGCTCAAGATAGAAGACCATTAAGATAGTTCTGCCGAACGCGGAATGTCACCTGGCATGAACATCCAGTGCATAATGCTTAACGAAGGTATGCACTGAGCTCCAGGTGGCGGCGTTGTAGATATCCATAATTGGAACATGATGATCTCGCTAAAGATGTCACGCTGACCGCCTCTAGTAGAGTGGCGTACACTCTACCCTCCACTTAACTTGAGCCATGGAGTAGCAATGTCAAAGGCATGCCACTAACCATGATGAGATGCATCTAATAGCGACGGCTGACCCAGCCGGGTGTCGCTGAAAGAAACAAACAGTTGCTGAGTCTCATGAAATTCTTGGTTCTATCTAAATAGAACCGCAAGGCTCTTTAACATCCAAGGAATGAAGAGATCGCTCCCCTTCATTTTGGAAATTAGCGAGTAAGAGGGAAGTACCAGAGGTTGGTTTAGATGGAATTCTGACACAACCTTGGGAAGAAATTAGGATGAGTACGGAGGACTACCTTGTCTTTATGGAATACAGCATACGGAGGGTCCACACCAAGGCATGAATCTCGAGACCCTGGTGGCTGAGGTAATGGCCACCAGGAAGGCAGTCTTCCAGGTAAGAAATTTTAGCTCACAGGTAGCTAAGGGCTCGAAAGGCTTCCGAGTGAGCATGTCCAGCACCAGGTTAATGTCCCAGGTTGCAACTGGACGCCTAACAGGGAGTCTGGTATGAAGAATCCCCTTAAGAAATCTCTTCACCATAGGAAGCTGAGCCATAGTCAAGGAAGAAACCGGCTCATGGAACACTGAGATGGCACTAAGGTGAACTTTAACTGTGGAGTACTGGAGACCTGAGTTTGATAGGTCCAAAAGATACTCCAGAACCTTGTCAGGAGGACAGGAAAAGGGATTCCAAGAGGACTTTGCACACCAGAGAGAAAAGCGTTTCCATTTGGAAGCGTACGTTTGGTGGCTGGCTTCACGAGCCAGAAGGATGTCCGAGACTCTCGAGAGACGTTGAATCGATTCACTTCTACCTCTTCAGGAGCCAAGCATGAAGGTGAAGTGATTTCAGGTTGGGATGGACCAACGAACCCTGAGTCAAAAGGTTGATTTGCAAGGAAGTGGTCTCGGAGAGGCTGCCAACATACTGTTGAGCAGAGGAAACTATAGTTGCTGAGGCCAGGAGGAGCAATGAGAATCATTTTGGTCCCTGAGACTCGAACTTGAAGAGAACTCTCTGGATTAAAGGGATCGTGGAAAGGCGAAGAAAACGCTTTGTCCACCGCAGCCTGAACGCATCCTGACAGAAAATGCCAGGCCCTGGATTTCTGGAGCAGAAGAGAGGCAGTTTTGCGTTGAGTGGGGATGCAAAAAGGTCCAGGTCTGGAGTCCCACTTTGAATAGTGACCGAGCTACGGTTGGATCGAGAGACCACTCGTGAGGGTCTGCCTCCGTTCTGCTGAGGTGATCTGCTAGATCGTTTTGTATACCTGGCAGATAAACCGCCTGAATCAGAGACTTGTGCTCCAAGCACCACTCCCACACCCTCATTGCTTCCCTGCAAAGGGGGTAAGAATGAGCACTGCCTTGCTTGTTGATGTAATACATCACAGCTTTGTTGTCCGTTTGAAGGAGAATGTTCTTGTGACAAAGGATATCCTTCAGAGCTCGGATCGCGTAGAGGACCGCTCTCATCTCCAGGACATTTATGTGGAGAAGAGTTTCGAACTGAGTCCATACACCTTGAGTGTGGAGGGAGCGACAGTGAGCTCCCCATCCCATTAGCGATGCGTCTGTGGTGATGGAGATCTGATGATCCGGGGGAGCAAAGGGGAACCCTTCCAGGAGATTGCTCTCTTGAGTCCACCAGGTGAGAGACCTTCAAGGGCCCGTCACCTTGATGGGATAAGACTGGGGTAGAGGTTGGAGACCACTGAGTGGAGAGCATCCATTGGGTGGTTCTCATGTGCAACCGGCCAGGGGTACAGTGAACACTGAGGACGCCATGAGACCTAACATGCGTTGTATCGAGAGAGCTGTAACCGATTGGTTCTCCCCGATAACGGGCCATCCGAAGGATGTCGAGTCTTCTGTCCTCTGGAAGGAAAGCCTTCAAGGAAGAGGTGTCTGGAAGCTGCCCTATGAAAAGGAGCCTCTGGGAGGGCTGCAGTTGTGATTTTTTCAAATTCAGCAGAATTCCTATGGACGTAAGAAGACGAGAAGTCGTTTGCACGGCTTCCAAAGTCCCTTGGCTGGAAGGGCTTGCTAGAAGCCAATCGTCCAGGTAGGGAAACACTCGGAGTCCGATCTTCCTGAGATGCGCTGCGAGAACTGCACAACACTTTGTAAAGACTCGCGGCGCCGAGGATAGCCCAAAGGGCAGGACTCTGAACTGATAATGCTGACCCAGAGCTACAAACCTGAGGAACTTGCGGTGGGTCGGGTGGATGGGGATATGCTGGTAAGCGTCCTGCATATCCAGGGAGGCCAGCCAGTCATGCTGATGCAGCAAGGGTAACAGGGTACCTAGGGAAATCATTTTGAATTTCTCCCTGGGGAGAAATTTGTTTAACTTTCTGAGGTCTAGAATGGGGCGCATTCCCCCAGACTTCTTTGGAACCAGGAAGTAATGGGAGTAGAACCCTGTGCTCCGCAGATGCGGGGGCACCAGTTCTATTGCCCTGTTGCTTAGAAGGCCCTGGATCACGGCGGTGAGGAGGTCTGACTGAGAGGCTGAAAACCTGGGTTGTCATCTGGGAGGACAATTCGGGGGGGGTTTCCAAAAAATTGAGAGAATAACCCTCGCGAATTATCCGAAGGACCCATTTGTCCGAAGTTATGGACTTCCACTGGTTGTAGAAGTACATCAAACGACCTCCCACCGGAGGAGAAAGTTCCACCTCGGGCAATGTGGATGGAACTTGGGCCAGCAATTCATAAGGTGGCGCTGGGGGCTTTAGGCCCCTGCGCTTTCTGCTGCACTTTCTTTTGAGGTTGGGCAGGTTGGCTTTTATGGAAGCTTCCCCTGCCTCTGCCTCGAAGGACTGACGACCATGAAACTGACGCCTATTGTTCACTGCCCCAAGAGGAAGCAGGCGGAGGTCTGGCCAACTTAATGGCCGACCTAGTCTTCTGAGTGGCCTCTAAGGCTTGTTCCACCTGAGGGCCGAAAAGAAAAGAGCCATCAAAGGGCAGCGCCATTACCTGCTGCTGAGCATCATTCGTGAAGCCAGAAGTACGCAGCCAGGAATGGCGCCGAGTACAAATACCTGCGGCTGCTGAGCGAGAAGCAGTGTCGAAAGCGTCCATAGCGGCTTTGACCTGTTGGTTATTGGACTCAATACCTCTAGTAACGGTCAGAAGAAGCTCTGACTTGGAGTCCGAATCCGGAAGAGCTTCAACCATTCTTTTCAAAGAGTGCCACAGGATATACTCATACTGAGAAAAATAGCCTTGATAACTGGCAATACGCATACTTAGAGTGGAGGCAGCAAAGACTCTTACCTAATGTATCAATCTTACAAGACTCTTTGTTAATAGGTCGAGCTGTAGTAGTTTGAGGAAGAACAACCTTATCATTCTCTGCCAGGACTACAATAGGATCCGCAAAGGCTTGGGATGCCAAAATGGGACGATCCTTGGGAGCTGAATACTTCTTATCAATGGATTTAGCCACTGAGGGAATAAGAGCAGGATTATTCCATACCATTTGAGACAGCGTCTCGAAGGAAGGCTGGATCGGAGGAGTCAAATCCGTAGGGATCTCCGAAGCATGAAGGTACTGGAGTCTTAATATCTTCCCAGGATCGATGTCTGTAGTCTGGAGAGAAAGAGTGGATCTCAGGTTCTTCAACAGAGACTTAAAGGACAGGTCCTCGACCACAGGCTCTGTAGCAAAGAAAGATCCTGTTTCCTCCACTTCATCACCCAACCGAAGGTCTGGGTCAGGCTCAACATCATCTCCTGATGGTCCAGAAAGGACTGATTGGACAGGAAAGGAGTGAAAATTAGGAGAGGAGGAAATAGCAGAGAAACAAGGAGAGTCCCCGAGGGCCCCCAGCGCCGAGAAGGCAAAACGGGTTGAAAACGGCACCGCAGAGGGGCACGGCGCCGAAGAGGCAAGCGGCACTGCAAGCGGCGCCGCCGGAGCAAGCGGCGCCACCAACAGCACCACCGAACCAAGCGGGCGCCCGGACGGGCGCCGCCAGACCCAACGGATGCTGCAGGCGGGCGCCAAGCAGACCACGCAGTGCGCCGCAGACGGCGCCAAGAAGGCTGAGCGACCAAAAATGGCACCGACAAGCCAACAAACCCGCGGAAGGCGCCGGAAACGCCCAGGAACCTGGAAAGCTAGAGAAGGAAAAAACAGGAGATAAGGGCATTGGTGTGGCCCCTCGCGCCGCAGCCATGTGAGGGGGAACACCTAGCCGTGGAGTCACCGGCACTCAAGAAGGCGCCACAGACTAGGAAGGTGTCCAACCGCCTACCCGATCACTGAGGAGCCCGAGGACCTGCGGGCAACCGAGCCAGGCAGGAGAACCAACCTCCGGCCCATCGCCCATAAGAGCGCCCACTGATGAAACTGCTCATCCGGAGCCCTACCTACAGGCGGAGGGGCTCCGGATGTCGGAGGACGATGGTCACCAGCAGTTGGCGACCAAGAAGGAGAACGCAACTAGCTACGACTAACCGACCGCCGACGCGCGAGACATACCAGAGGGCGACTTCAGTGATGCCTTCTTTTGACCTGTGGGTCAAGAAGAGCTCGAGGCCGAACGGTGCCGAGAATGCGACCGCTTGTTTTATGCCGACGGGGACCGCCATCCCCCGGCATCGGACTGACCATTGTCGGAACCCCACTGAGGAGAAGGAAGCTGACTGGACCCAGCCCGCTGACTGAATAGTTTACACGGTCTCCCTACCGCCACCTGACCTGTCGGTCACTCCGGCCCAGTAGGCCGAGACTTCTTCAAGTGTTAAATTTAAAATATTAGAAAATAGAATAAAATTAAGCGATACTACTATCGAGATAATGTTACAAAAAATAAACTGAAAACTATGCGCTAGTTTGAAGTTTGACTCCCGACAGGCGAGCGACGTCGTCACTGAAGCGCACTCGACGGCGGGAAAAAAGGAACTGAGGCAGGTTGGAGGGTCGTCGCCGAGATGGTCATTGCCGCTCGAGCCGCTGCTCGCGGCGCCATGCCTCGCGGCGCCATCTCTCGCGCCGACCCTCCAGCAAAAAGTTTGCTCCCGATGGGTCCTAGTGCCTCCGGCGCTGATCCCACTAGTGTGAATGAGTGGTGGAGACTTATGTCCAGGAAGATCTGACTTTTCTAGGTTTAGAATGAAGCCCAAGGACTCCAGGAGCCTTTTGGTGACCTCTAAGGCTGACTTGACTTGGCCTGGGGACTGACCTACTAGGAGCCAGTCGTCCAGGTATGGGAACAGAGGGATACCCTATCTCCTGAGGAATGCCACCACTACTGCCAGGCACTTGGTTAACACCCTTGGAGCCGATGTTAGGCCAAAAGGCACGGCTCTGAACTGATAATGGCCTGAGGGAAATTCGAACCTGAGGTACTTTCTGTGGGAATGTCTGATGGGTATGTGGAAATAGGCATCCTTGAGATCCAGGGAAGCTAGCCAGTCTGCTGGTCTCAGAGAGGGAAGAATTACTCCCAGAGTCACCATCTTGAACTTTGGTTTTGTTAAGTGTTTGTTGAGGTACCTTAAATCTAGGATGGGTCGCCACTCCCCTGTCCTTTTTAGGGTAAGGAAGTATCTGGAATAAAGTCCTTTTCCCCCGTGACAAAGAGGTACCTTCTCTACTGCTCGCATAAGCAGAAGAGAGGAGACTTCTGCCTCTAAGGCCTTTGTCTCAAGGGGGAGGGGGGTGAAAGATCTTGCTCTCATCTTTGGGAACCTTTTGAAGCTGAGAACAAATCCCTGGCTCACTACTTCCAGGACCCATTTGTCTGAGGTAATGGAATCCCAGGCCTGGGAATAGTGAGCCAGCCTGCCCCTACAGGAATTGGGGAGGCGATCTTGACTGACACCTCAGGGTGTCTGTTTGGCAGGGGCTTGACTGAGTGGATGCTGGGTCCTGGTCATCCTCATCTGCCTCTTCCCCTGAAGAACCCCTCTGCTGGAAAGAAGAGGAAGCCTGGGCTTGGTAAAAAGGCCTGCCCCTGCTAGCCCTAAACTGCTGCTTCTGAGGAGTGGTCTGCTTCTCTTTTGCTGCAGCACTCCTATAAGTGGTCCTGTACTCATCCATTTTCTTCATGTAAGCCTCTGTTTGTTCACCAAACAGAGAGTTACCAGCAACAGGAAAATCCATGGCCTTAGTCTGGGCATTCTGTGATAGACTGGTACATCTGAGACAAGCTAATCTCCTCATGGAGACAGATGTAGCCATGACCCCGGAATGCACATAATTCGAGTCAAAAGCAGTGTGAAACTGGACCTTGGATGCCTCAATACCATCTACAGCCACCTTCTCCAGCTCCTTGGCTAGCTGGCGAGGGGCATTCTTAGCCAGTTCCAGAACCGTATCCCACCTCGATTTCTGGTACCTGGCTGTATATGCCATATAGTTGGCTTGTCTGAGTCCCAAAGAGGATGCCTAGTATTGTTTCTTGGCCTTGGCATCCACTTTTCTAGAATCCTTATTTGGGGGGTCAGATGCCAGGGGAATATTAGCCTTACCACAGGCTGCAGCCTGCACTACCCCAACATGGCTGCAATGAGTCGTAAGAAATTCTGTTCCAGGACCTGACAAGGTATACCTCCTGTCCATCTTTTTATCCACAGGAGGTATAGAAGTTGGAAATTGCAAAATTTTTTGTGTCTGTTTCCCCAGGGATTTATGCAGCAGGATAGACACTCTGACTCTGGGACATCCATCATTTCCATAAAGTCAGGTTCCTCCTGATCCTGTTCAGCTTCTTCCACTGGGAGCTGAAGAGTATCAGCCACTTTCTTGTAAAACAAGAAATGGGAGGGGTACTCACAAAGTCTGGGAGGAGACACATTAGAAGGCCTGTCTGGGGAGATCTCAGGCTCTACAGGCTCATCTAGGCCTTCATCTTCCTCTTCATCATACTCTTCTTCTCCATCCCAATCGCCCTCATAAAAAGCCTCTGGATTAATGTCAGAAGCGACTATGTCCAACCGAACCGAACCTCCATGAACCGTTGCCGGTTCGGTCAGAACCGGGCAAAGCGACTGAACAACAGAAATCGCTTTAGCAATCTCCTCAGCAGATGGACCATGGGAAGTAGGATCCGAACTGGCTGTTTTTCGTTTCCTTTTCCTAGGAACCAATTCCTCAGAATCGGCTCTCCTTTTGCCCAAGGAGGTATCGCCTAGGTCAGTGGGTACCCCCTCAGGTTTGGCAACCGCTGAACCGGGCTGGCCATCCGGGTCAGTGGACTTCTCGGCCTCCCTCTCCCTTAGCCTACTCAAACGTTTTTCCAGAGTGGCTTTGGGAAAGTTTTTACAGATTTGGCAGTCTTCTTTGAGGTGGTCAAACCCCAGACAGTAAACACAGACGAGGTGAGGGTCGGCCTTGGCAAAGACCTCCTTACACTTGGTACAGTGCTGAAACCCAGTGGGACCGGTTTTCTTTTTGGGTTTCTCAGACATGCCGGAATACTGAAAAGTTACCCTTACCAGCTATTACGCCAGGCAACTAGAAACCGATCGGTTCCAACCGTGTCACGGGTCAGTTAAAAAAAACCCGGAAATCGGAATTTTTTTAGGAACCGATGAGTACCGGAAACCACAGTAATATTTAGAAACAAAACAGAAATAGAATGGGGTTCGGTTCCAAACCGGACTGACCAGAGAAGAACCGAAAGCAAAAAACAATGTCCACAGTAATACAATAACTACCTACTACTACCACTTACTGTTACCGAGACAGAGGTAAGAAGACCAAAAAAAGAAACGGTTAGGTAAAACCGACCGATTTCAACTGATACCGAACCGAGGTGCAGGAGGACTCTCCGGAGCGACTTCGCAGTTAGGCGGAGTAAAAAATCTGATGGTTACACTTCAGAGTGCTAGAGACAAAGGTTTGAAAACTGAACTCGAGCTCAACATTCTATGCTTCTGCACAGAGTTAACACCTTACTCTCCGGGGCAGTTCAAGTGCTGGGGCTAACTGCATTTAGTCAGAATACAGCAAGACTTCATGTTGTTTGAATGGTCGGTTCCACCCAAGAATACTGGGAACCGGTGAGATGGTTGGTTCCTGACAGGAAAAGGAACCATGGTCAGTCATAAAATAAACAAAATTAAAACAAATAGAGTAACGTTACAGAACCTAGACAGGAATCGGAACGCTAATACAAAATAATGATTTATGTGGTAAAAAACACTGGGTGAGATGGTTCCCCTCAGTTCCACAGAACCGCTGAAGAAACTAAAAACTCACTAAACTGAATGAACTAACTAACTAACTAACTAACCTTGGAAGGGACAGCAGAAACAATAAAAATGAATATAACAACAAACTTCACTAAAATAAAATAATTTCCAGAATGTTGAGGAGAGCTCTCCGAGGTGTGTAAACTGACAGGCGGAGAAATGAATCTGAGTGTTGACCAGAAAGCAGCAGTTACTAGGGGGCAGCAGTTTGAAACTGGCACGAGCCAATGAGAGTTCCATCATTTACATACATTCCATTCTCTCCATGGCAGTTCCAACACTGAAGGTTGACTGCATTAGTTTAAGCACACTAAATGATTCATGGGGTTTGAATCATAAATTACTGAAAACCCTAGCTAAATGCAGATTAATCAAGAAAACTAAGGTACATTTTTAGAATAAATTACAAAACAAAAAACCCCACTGGAAAACTAGCTGTTACCAGGGTTCACTAAGGAGCAACTGCCCTCTTCAAGAGGAGAAACAGATCTGAGCAAACAGCCAGAGTGAAGCACAGATGCAGGGGTTGAACCTACATTCCAGGTTCTAATAATCTGCATAGGTTCTATCTCCAGGGCGTCACTCTCAGCCAAGATGACTGCATGAAGTGTCAACATTTAAGTGAGTGATTCTTGGAGTTAGAATGCTTGAATTGTATTATCAAACATTTTCACTTATTTGTGGCAGTATACCTGCTTCATGATACTAAAGGGTAGTGCATGTAATTTGTTTGATGCATGTGCCATTTTCTGCATGCAAATCACTGCATTTGCATCAAAGAGTTGTACCACATTTTATGTAATCTAACTTTTTTGTCATATGTTGTAGAATTGTAATCAAAAGATGCCGCAAGTCCTGGACACCCCTTTGAAAAGTCATCTTTCTGTAAACAGGTTATTCAATGCCTGTGAACAAGATATAAATTAATAGCTTGCAGGGCCAACACTGAAAGCCATTTTTTGGTGTAAAATACAAAAAAATCTATTTTTGTATATATTTTCTATCTTTTATATATCTTCTCCAAAATATTGATATACAGCATCAGACAGTCCACATACAATACAGAAATAATACCTCCACTGGATTGTTTCCCTTTGATAAGATGTCCAGCAAGTCAGCAGATGATATGAAATAAAACCTTGGGAAGGCAAGTCTTTTTGTTTCCAGATATTCAGCCAAAGCCTTTTCGCACAGTGCCAAGCTAACAGGAAAGAAAATTAAGTTGAATGTGTTGTAAATTGAAGTCTCTTGTAAATCTCAGTAATATTACAACTACATACGAACATACGAACTTGCCAGCAGAATAGTCCTTAAAGTCTATTGTGTCTGCTCGAGATGCAGCTCACAGTTTAACCACTGCTGCTGCCCACCTCCCCCTTCCTCACATCCCTTTGTGACAGGGTTGTATAGGACCCTGTCCCAGTTGTATGGAGAGTTTGAATGCAAAGGATCTGTTCTGTTCTTTCCTTTCCTGTTTCTTGTCTGTCTGATTGTGCAACCACATTTTCTCGTGAGACCTGGGACTTGATCACCCTGACAGTCTCGCAGTTCTCTGACTCTCACTGTCTCTCAGTCTTCCCTTGCTGTTTCTGTATTTTCCTCCCTTGCATATCTGCTGGTATAAATATTTATATGCAGATCATTATGTGGAAATGTAACTGATATTAGGATCCCTTTGTTCAGTAATTATATAGTGTTACTGTTGAAATGTATATAATGATAGCTTGAGATGACTCCAAAAAGGTACTGGGAACTCAAGGGGTTAACCTGAGAATCAATTTTAAGTCCTTTTTCAGAAGCTGTGGAGAAGGGGCCTCAGTTCTGGGACATTGTGTTCTTGCTGCACCTGCCTGAAACTTACAAGAACATTTTAGAAAAAAACAGGATGCTTGTTAAGGAGGGGGTGGCAAAAGCTTATATAAGACAGAGCTGCAATTTCTTGCAAGAGTAGAGGCACAGAGAGATTGAAGGAAAACTCAGATGACTCTTTTCAGTTTATTCTGCCTTTGTAAATAGTTATACTTAATTTAAATTTTTTTATGTTACTGCTAGTACTAATAAACACTTTTTGTGAATTCTACAACTGCTCCTGTTTTTTCCTGTGCTTCCTGACCTGTGCCTTGACAACAGATGGTGTCAGCCTAAGTGGGATTTGCGCTGTGCATGCTCTAAGCCAGGAGTTATGTGCGTGGGTACTGGACCTAGTACCAGGGAAGCATAGAGAAAGGTATGGATTCTGCAGCAGCAAGTCCAGGAGTGGTTACCAGGAGAATGGCAGCCAAACTAGCAGAGACAGAAGTCCAAGCTGACATTGTACAGCCAACACAAGTTATGAAAAAAGAACAGGCAGTGGCAGAACCTGAAAGCCTGATGGACTTTTTCAAATGGTGGACTATACAACAAAAAGAGATGGAGAAGCAGAGAGAAAAAGAGAATCAACATTTAGAAGCACAGAGGAGAGAAGAGATGCAGCAACAAGAGCAGCAGAGGAGAGAAAAGAAGCAGCAGATGAGAGAAGAGATGCAGTGACAGGAGCAGCGATGGATGGATACCTTGCAAGTTATCAAAGGCAGAGGATCTGACACAGATCCAGATGAGCAACAAAACACAAGCAACTTAAAAACCATTAAACTTACAAAGTTGTGTCCCTCAGATGATACTGAGGCATACCTGACAATTTTGAAAGAGTTGCCACAGCTTGCCAATGGCTAAAGCAGCAATGGACAATCAGACTGGTACCCTACCTGACAGGGAAAACCCAACTTACCTACAGCAATATGGACACTGCACAGTCAGAAAACTATGACCTGGTGAAAAGCGAAATCCTGAAAAGGTATGACATCTCAGGAGAGACCTACAGGCAGAGAATTTGATCTCTGAAGTACAATTCAGTCGACAATCCTCGAGAAGACTTCACTAGACTCAGAGAACGCCTGATAAAATGGCTCCAACCAGAGGGCAAAACAGTCCCACAGGTCATCGACACATTTGCCATGGAGCAATTCATCAACATCCTGCCTACAAATATGCAAATTTGGGTAAAAGAACACTGACCAGAAAGTGGGGGAAAGGCTGTTTCTTTGGCCAAGGACTACCAAATGGCCAGATAGATGCCACAGTAGTGAGATAATAGCCAAGCACTGGTAACACAATTTTTTTCCCATTTAAACTCCAAGTCTGATAAGAAATCTGGTGGGGGTAACAAATATCTGTCCAAAGATGTTATTTGCTATAACTGTAATAAGCCAGGTCATACTGCAAGAAATTGCCATGAGAAGAGTGACCCTGGAGCAGATTTGTCCTTAGCAAATTGGGGCAAGTACTTAACAGATGTGAAGGTGGGGGATAAGACTGTAAAGGCACTCACTGATTTGGGAAGCAGACAGACCTTAGTGCATGTTGAGGTGCTAGGAAAACACTGTGCAAAAGGACCAGGTACTGGTGTCATCAGCACCCACAGGGACACTCGGTACTGTCCCACCACACAAGTGACTCTGACTATTAATGAGGTGTCACACCAAATGAAAGTAGGGGTAGTATTCAAGTCACCTGTACCTGTGATTACTGGAAATGACTTTCCAGGATTTACTGAGTTAATCAAAGAGGGAGTAAATCCTGATGTTTCAGCAGCTGTGGAGACAAGAGCTCAGGCAAAGAAAATTTCAGATGGTGAGGACTCTTTTCCTTTTGCCGATACTGATTCGGACTTGTTTGAGCACAGTTCCAAGATCCAGAAATCCAGAAAAGAAAGGCGATGCCTGAAGAAACTGTGGCAACAAATGACTGATGGACATAAGGAGTTAACATATGAAAATGCTGAAACTAAGCTGAAAACTGATTGTGATTTTCTTTCAGAGCAAGCTAATGATGTTTCTCTCCAGGGTTATTTTAAGCAGCTGGAGGTGAAACCAAAACAGGGTGAACCTGTTTAAAAAATGTAATGGGTTACTGTACAGAATATGGGTTAAACCTCAGACACAGGACCAGACACAACAACTGGTTATACCACAAAGTACTGATCTGAGTTGTTACAGATACTACATGATAGTCCTATGGCTGGTCACTCAGGGAGAGAGAGAGAGATCGCACCCTTGCTAGATAGCTGAATAGATTTTACCAGCCTGGAATTCATGAAGATGTTGCTACCTATTGTAATTCCTGTGCCGAGTGTCAGAAAGTAGCCCCAGTCACTAGAAAAGACATGGTGCCCCTGGTGCCCCTAACCTTGACAGATGTGCCTTTTGAGAGAATTGCAATGGATGTGGTTGGTCCTTTAGACAAAAGTAAAAAGTGTAATAGATTTATCCTGGTAGTATGCAACTATGCTACTCGATACCCAGAAGCAGTTCCAATGTGTACTGTCACAGCTTCAAAAGTGGCAGCAGAGCTTGCAAAAATTTTCATCAGAGTGGGCATACCTAAAGAAATGATTACTGATTAGGGTAGTAATTTTGGTGTTGCATTACTTAAGGAGCTGTACAGACTACTAGGCATCACTGCCATAAGAACCTCAATCTATCACCCTCAGACAGACGGTATTGTTGAGCGTTTTAACCAAACACTAAAATGCATGTTAAAAATATTTGTAAAAGGGGATGGGAAAGATTGGGACAAATACTTGCCTTACCTACTTTTTGCTTATAGAGAAATGCCACAGGTATCAACAGGGTTTTCACCACTTGAAATGCTATATGGTAGGCAGCCAAGAGGGCCACTGGATGTGATAAAAGAAACGAGGGAAAATAATCCCACTCAGAAACAATCTATAACATCTTATATGTGTGCCCTAAGAAAGAAGCTGGCAAAATATGTTGAAATTGCCCGTAGTAATCAGGAAGAGGACCCAAACCAGCAGAAGGTATATTATGACCATGGGGTAAAAGAAAAAGGTTTTGAGCCAGGTGAAAAGGTCTTGTTACTGTTACCCACATCAGAAAATAAACTGTTAATAAACTGGCAAGGGCCTTATAAAGTGCTTAGACGTACCGGCACCGTTAACTAAGACATTGAGACCCCTGACAGGAAAAATCCTACTAAGATATACCATGCCAACCTCCTCAAGAAATGGGTTGAAAAATGCTAAAAGCTACTTCGCTAGTTTTACCAGAAACTGATACAGAAGATATTGATGTAGCTTATGATAGACTGGAACAAACTGTAACTGCTGATGCAGTAAAGGTGAATGTTTCCTTAACCCCCAAACAAAGTGCAGAAATTTGTAACTTGCTAAAGACATTTAACAGTACTTTTACCACAGCACCAGGCAGAGCAAAAGGGGTCAAGCACGTAATAGTGCCTAGTAATGCATGCCCTATTAGGCAAAAGACATACAAGTTACCAGAGCAGTTAGAGCTGACGTTGGTAAGGAAATACAAAAAATGAAAGAACTGGGTATCATAGAAGAGTCGAGGTTTGCTTGGTCATCTATAATGGTAACTGTAAACAAAAAAGAAGGGGGTGATAGAATCTACCTTGATTTTAGGAAACTTAATCAAGTGTCAGAATTTGACAGTTATCTTATGCCCAGAATAGATGATTTGGTGGACAGACTGGGGAGTGCAAAGTATATCAGTACCCTCGATCTCACCAAGGGTTACTGGCAAATCCCTTTAGCTAAAGAATCCAGAGACAAATCTGCATTTGCCACTCCTGTTGGATTCTATCAGTTCACCACCATGCCGTTTGGTTTACATGGTGCTCCCATTACATTCCAGCATTACATGGATGCAATTTTATCCTCTTATACTAGTTATTGTGCTGTGTACCTGGATGATGTCGTGGTGTATAGTTCAGACTGGAAAAGCCAACTGGAACACCTATGAGCAGTTATCCAACCGATTAAAAAGGTAGGTCTGACAATTAATCCTACCAAGTGTGCATTGGGCATGCAGGAAACCAGATATTTAGGCTATGTGTTGGGAAATGGAGAAGTCAAACCAGAGGCTTCTAAGACAGAAGCTGTAGCTAACAGCCCTGTCCCTAAAACCAAGAAACATATCAGGTCATTTTTAGGGCTGGCTGATTATTATTGGAAATCTGTTCTCAACTTTGCTGAGTTAGCTACTCCCCTCACTGAACTCATGACAAAACGGTACCCAAATAATGTTAAATGGACCCCAGAGCGTGATGACGTTTTTCAAGCCATTAAGGCTGCATTATGTTCAGCCCATTTTAAGAATAGGATAGTAGGGATGAGGAGATGCCCTGGGGTGAAATGGGTCCAGGAAAGGGGGTTTCCCTGTCTGGTTCCCATACCCAAGGGCTCTGCTTGTAGCAGGCAAGTAACATGGTCTTCCTTGGTTACTCATCCTACTCGGGCAGTGTTATGTAATGCCAGGTCCATTAAGAACAAGACCTCTATAATAGTAGATCTTGTTGGATCATCGGACCTGGCTTGCATCACCAAGACCTTGCTGGACGAGAATGCTGGTCCAATTTTGGCATTGGCAATTCCAGCTGGGTACTCGGTGATACACCGCCCGAGGATGGATCATAGGGGTGGGGGGGGTTGCCATCTGTTTTAGATCGGAACTGAACCTGGTGGAGGTGCTAGTGGGGACCACCAACTCCTTTGAATGTATCATGGACGAGGGTGTGGGATGCAGGATTCTTCTCATCTACCGTCCACCAGGAGATGGGAATGTTTTCCTGTGGGAAGTTGCAGATTTCATTGTCGACCTGACATTAGGATCTCCCAGATGGTTGGTTCTGGGGGATTTCAATGCCTGGGTCAACGATGAACTCTCGCAATTTGGTCAAGACTTCCTCCAGTTAATGAGTTCACTGGACCTCACACAGGTTATTTCCTCCTCGACCCATATAGGTGGTCATTCATTGGACTTGGTGTTTCTCCTGGGGATGGAGATATCTGACTTGATGGTGGAACCAGTCGGGTGGTCTGACCATCATAACACTGGGCTGTTTCGTGGCCCTCCCAAGGAGGCCAGCCCCTACAGAGATGGTCCGGTATCACCCTTTGAGGGGTGTTTCCCCTGATGGTCTGATGGCGATGCTGGACCTATCGAGTTTACCGAGTGAATGCATGGATCCTGGGACCTGGTACTCGCCTATAATAAGGCGGTGGTAGGGGCCCTTGATTCCATTGCTCCTGTTCGTGTTCATCCCCTAAATCTTCGCCCCAGGTCTCCCTGGTTTGATGAGGCCTTGAGGGAGCTGAGAAGAGTGGGATGAAGGCTGGAGAGGTGTTGGCGGAGGTTAGACCTGGAGTGTGACAGCCTTAAGATTGATGGATCATTATTGGGTCTATCAATCAGCAATTACCCATAAGAAGGCAAAATTCCTGTCCAGGCAAATTGCTGCTGCGCAGAATTGACCGGCCCAGCTCTTCCGGACTGTGGACAGATTGTGCAATCGAATCTGTCTCCAGCCTGGAAGTGCTTTTTCACAAGAGTCATGTGAGGAGTTTGCTCGATTCTTCGCTGATAAGGTTGCCACAATCAGGTCCGGCGTTCGCGTGACCCTCTCTAATAGAAACTGTGGTGGTCGGCAGGAGATGTCGGACACCCAGTTTGTGTTGTCTGACTGCTGCCAGCCCACAATCAATGATATTGTGATGGTCATCCAGTTGTTGTGACCAACCAACTGTAGTTAGGATCCAGGTCCTACATGCCTTTTAGTGGGTTGTGTGGATAAACTCGGTCCAGTCCTTGCCAAGATAGTCTAGATGTCCTTGGAGAGGGGGATCTTTCCAGATCCCCTGAAGGAGGCCGAGGTCTGGCCCCTCCTTAAAAGCCGTCCTTGGACCCGGACTGTCTGGCAAACTACAGACCTGTCTCTAACTTGCCCTTTCTGGGTAAGGTCATTGAGAAGGTGGTTGCGTCACAGCTGGATGATCATTTGACCAGCCACAATGTCTATGATTCTCTCTAGTCCGGATTTAGGAAGAGACATAGTACTGAGACAGCCCTAGTCCAGGTAATAAATGACCTCCTAATAGCGAGATCGAAAGACCCGTTCCATCTTGGTCCTTCTAGATCTCGCTGCAACATTTGACACTGTGGACCATGATGTGCTGTTGGAATGCCTGCGGTTCATCTGTGAACTGTCCAGTATGGTCCTCAGATGGTTTCAATCATTCCTCGAGGGTAGGACTCCAAGTGGTTTCTGGGATTTTTTCCTCAGCACCACTCCCCCTATCCTGTGGGGTGCCGCAAGGTTCCATCTTGGCACCCATGTTGTTTGCAGTGTATATGCTGCCGTTCGGAGTGATTATTAGGTGGTACAGCTTGAGTCTTCACTGCTTTGCAGATGATACTCAGCTGTACATGTTCTTTGTGCCTGGTCAGGGTGATGCTGATTCGGTCTTTAATAACTGTCTCGCTGAGATCCAGGATTGGATGAGTGTGAGCTGGCAGCGGTTAAACCCGGAAAAAACTGAGGTGTTGGTTATGGACCCAGGTCGCTGGGAGGTGGGTTTGTCGGCAAGACTACCTTCAGGACTATGGCTTGGAGATGTTCAGCTGACTACCTCAGACCGGGTACGTAACCTGGGTGTTATTTTTGATGACTGCCTGACCCTTAAATCTCAGGTGTTGGCAGTCATCACAACCTCTTTTTACCATCTGAGGAATAGTGCCCGGGTGAAGCACCTGGTTCCTTCTGATGATCTTGCAACTTTGGTCCATGCCTTCGTTACCTCCTGCCTTGACTACTGCAATGCTCTTTACCTAGGGCTACCGGGGGTTGATATCCATCATTTGCAGCTAGTGTAGAATGCAGCAGCCAGGCTGTTGACTGGTGCTTTTAGGACCAGTCATATAACGCCTGTGCTCCACGGACTACACTGGTTGCCAGTACAGTGGCGGATCACCTTCAAGGTCGGTTTGCTGACCTATAAGGCCCTACACGACCAGGGACCTAGTTACCTGCAAGATCTCCTTTCCCTCTACAGTCCCTCCTGCTCTCTCCGATCCACCGATGGGGGATTGCTAGAGATTCCCAGGGTCCGTTTAAAGACATCTGGGACCAGGTCATTCAGTTTTATGGCCCCAGCCCTGTGGAATTCTCTGTGAGATTGCCTGACCGTCCAAAGCTTTAAAGTTGCTCTTAAAACCTTCCTATTTAATTTAGGCTATTCTGATTTTTAATGCTGCCATAGTATTTATTGTTTTAATTAGTTGTGTTTATTTGATGTATTGTTATTTATTCTGTTGTACAAACACCTTGATTTTTAGAAAGGGGCTTTTTATAAATAAAATTGATTGATAAGAAGCCCAGACTTTGAGAAACCATTTTTGTTACAAACAGATGCATCAGAGGTAGGTCTAGGTGCAGTCCTGAGTCAAAATATTGATGGGACAGAACATCCTATTCTGTACATAAGTACGAAGTTGCATGACAGAGAGAAAAGGTACTCCACCATTGAATAGGAATGTTTAGCAGCAAAGTGGACAATGGAGTCCCATAAGTTTCAGTTGTTAGGAACTGACTTTGTATTCATAACAGATCACAATCCTCTCTGTTGGATTACCCAAATGAAAGATACAAATTCCAGAATCACAAGGTGGTACCTGGCACTACAGCCATTTAAATTCAAGGTGATACACAAATCTGGTAAAGAGAATAGCAATGCTGATTTTCTGTCAAGATATGGATCAGGAATTGAGGGTTCAGAAGATTGAAAAACAAATGTATGAATTTGAACTTTACTGTTTGCTGTACTATTACAGAAAAAAGGATACTGCACATGTGCTTAATTTCTGAAAGTTAGAAGCTAATGTTAGCAGAGAATTAATAGAAAGTTTTGAAAACCTATTTGATAAAACAGGTTCCCTCTTAAGGAGGGGGTGTATGTGACAGGGTTGAACAGGACCCTGTCCCAGTTGTATGCAGAGTTTGAATGCAAAGATGTGTTCTGTTCTTTCTTTCCATTCCTGTCTCTTGTCTGTCTGGTTGCGCAACCATATTTTCTCGTGAGACCTGGGACTTGATCACCCTGACGGTCTCGTAATTCTCTGCCTCTCACTGTCTCTCAGTCTTCCCTTGCTGTTTCTGTCTTTTCCTCCCTTGCATATCTGCTAGTACAAAAATATGTGCAGATCATTATGTGGAAATGTAACTGATATTGGGATTCTTTTGTTTGGAAATTATATAGAGTTACTGAGGAAATGTATATAATGATAGTTTGAGATGACTGCAAAAAGCTATTGGGAACTCAACGGGTTAACCTGAGGAGCAATGTTTAAATCCTTTTTCAGAAGCTGTGGAGAAGGGGCCTCAGTTCTGGGACATTGTTTTCTTGCTGCACCTGCCTGAAACACACAAGAACATTTTAGGAAAAGCAGGAAACTTGTTGGGGGGGGGGGTTGCAAAGACTTACACAAGACAGGGCTGCAATTTCTTGCAAGAGTAGAGACACAGATTGAAGGAAAACTCAGATGGATCTTTTCTGTTTATTCTGCCTTTGTAAACAGTTATACTGAACAATTGTTTTTTTTTGTATTACTGCTAGTACTAATAAACACTTTTTGTGAATTCTACAAATGCTCCTGTTTTTTCCTATGCTTCCTGACCCGTGCCTCAATGACACCCTTTCCCGATTCCCATCCTGATTTCCCCAACCTGTCCCTTCTCTCAGAACCTGAACTTTCTCCATGTATCTATCACATTCTTTCTTAAAACCTCCTACTGATTCCATTGATATCACCCCATCAGGTAGTGTGTTCCAAGGTGCCACCACCCTTTCTGTGAAGTAATGTTTTCTCAGATCCCTTCTGTACTTCCCCCCTATCAATTTTAGGTATTGTCCCCTCATGGTCCCTTCCCCTTCAGTTTGAATAAACCCTCAGTGTTTACTCTATTGATACCGTTCAAGTATTTAAAGGTCTTGATCATGTCCCCTCTGTCCTCCAGGGAGTACATTTTAGCTCTCTGAGTCTCTCGTCATATCACTTATCCTCCTGTCCGAGGATCACCTTAGTTGCTCTCCTCTGAACCCTCTCTGGGAGCATAATGTCCTTCTTTAAGTAAGGGTGCCAGAACTGTACACGATACTCCAGGTGCGGCCAGTAAAAAGCTTTTAGGAATAGGGTTGTCCCAATAATTCAGTGCCAAGGGGTAACGCTTTCTAATTAGATAATCCAGGTTAATGCCCTCCTCATTGGGAAAGGAATGGTAGAAGTTCTCTGCTTTTTACCTACCGTCATAGTTGGCATAACCCTCAACTGTTCGTCATCATGTGGGGCGTCCCTTATTTTCCTCCTTATAAAATTGTTCTGTCCCACATCCATCCCACGTGGAAAGGTGCTGCAAATTCAGACTTTGAAAATATGAATTAAAAATCTAATTTGCTAAATCAAAATTAAACTATGCACATATAAAGGTGCTCGTTTCCACAGTGTCTTGAGCTTCTATCTCCATATTTGATTATTATGTGTCCCACATTATGAAGACCAGTGTCACACACCGCCCCTTAATTTCAGTGTCAGTGTCACACATGTCAACAACTAAACATTGAGAGGCATGGTGGTTGTCGGGGAAATGGTGGCAGCTGAAATGAGTTGGCAATCAGGGAACAGACTGGGTGGAGTTGGTAGTAGAACCTTGTGCCACTCCTTCTGACTCTCACTCAAGGAAGAGGAGGAAGAACAAAGAACACTGTGGTAGGCCTCTGTACACAATGTTCTTATGGCCCATTCACCTCACTACCTGATCAGTCCACAGCATTAATCTCAATGTCTGTGGTTCCTCACCTAAGCCACTTGTAGACATTGTAAGACAGTATGGGCTGAGGTTTCACTGTTATGCAGATGATACCCAGCTCTATCTGCCTTTTGCACAGTATAGCGTAGTGGTTTAAGGCTCTGAGCTGCAAACCTGGAGACCTGGGTTTGAATCCCACAGCCCCCACTTGCATACAGTGTGACCCTGGGCAAGTCACTTAACTTCCTTATGCTCCCAGGTCACACACACAGAAACAAGCATCTGCAGTGCGTCTTTCCTGGTTAAACAATTTCCCCATTCCCCTTGCATCCGACCAGGATAGTGCACTCTCGGTCTTTAATAGCTGCCTCGCAGAAATCCAGGACTGGACGAAATCTAGCTAGCTGAAATTGAATTCCAATAAGACTGAGGTGTTGGTCGTGGATCCAGGTCTGCGGACAGAGGGGTCAGTGGCTGGGTGTCCTTACAGGCTTTGGCTCGGGAGCAGTCAGCTGCTTTCCTCCGAGTAGGTGTGAAACGTAGGGTTGATCCTAGATAATAGACTGACATTGCGTTCACATGTGTCCGCAGTTGTCAAGTCTTCATTTTACCATCTTAGGAACATTGTCCGGGTTAAGCACCTTGTTCCGTCCGCCAACCTTCTGATGCTGATCCATGCCTTTGTGACCTCATGCTTGGAGTACTGTAACTCCCTGTACCTGAGGCTTCCGGGGGTTGATATCTGCCACTTGCAGCTAGTGCAGAACGTGGCAGTGTGGTTGTTGATGGGGGGGGTTCTCGTTCGAGCCACATTGCACCTGTGCTGCATGAACTGCACTGGCTGCCTGTTCAGTGGTAGATCACTTTCAAGGTCAGTCTTCCAACCTTTAAAGCCCTGCATGGACTAGGTCCGGGCTACCTGCAAGAGCTCCTGAATCCTTACTGCTCTGTCCACCCACTCCGCTCTACTGATGAGGGGTTGTTAGAGATTTCTAAGGTACAGATGAAAACCTCGGGTTCTCATGCCTTTATGTTTGTAGCCCTAACCCTGTGGAATTCTCTACCTCGTCATCTTTGAGAGTGCCAGACCATGAAGAGCTTCAAGACAGCAATGGACTTATTTTTCTGCCCGGCTTTTGGTGACTTAATATAATATCTCGTCCCTGTTTGTATTTATAGTCTTATTTTAAATCAGCTGGTTACTGTTTTATTGGTTATTGTTTGTACAGTGTTTCGGTTTTAGATATTGCACTTATAAATAAAGTTTATTATTATTATTATTTATTACTTGATTATATGATATCTTCCCCATAGGAGATGAAGGGAAGGATTTGCCTGCTGGTGGGGTGGGGGAGAGGACTTGATGGAGGAAGTTAAGTGATGAAGAAGCAACCAGACTAAAAGGTAATGCTTTACAGGAAGGTTGGGATGGGACAAAGTAGACAACCGAAGAATAATTGGGTGCCCAGGAAAGATGGAAATCTGTTCAGAATGATACAGTTTACAGACATTTAAAATTCTTATTCAAATATTCCATTACATCTACAGTCATAAGAATAAGATTGTGGGGAACTCCTTGCCTTGCCTGTAATCCTTCTAACTTTTCGTAAAGGCCTGGCTTATTAGTTGCTTCAATTACATTTGGGGTTTTCAGAGAATTTGCCATAATCTCCTGTAAGAAGAAAAATAGAGACAACATATACTATTTTGCAAGGTACTGCATCTGCCATAAGATTGAAATGAAAGACTTTAATCACTTTAAAGTCCTTGTCAATTTTGTCAAAACGCTTGGAGTCTTCTGGTAACTGTGTGCGGATATCTTCAGAGCCAATGAAGATGCTTTCCAAATGAGCCCATGTTCTTTGCACCTCAGTCCAGATAGTGATGACAGAATCTGCAGCAGAGAGCTTCTTCTGCCAGTCAGACACCTCATGAAGAAAATGATCTATGTATTTGGAAGTCATTAGGTTCTGAAGCTGAACTTGGTTCTCCTCAAGGGTCTCTACCAACTCTTCATTAGCTTTCAGCAGCATTGTTCCAGTTCTACTATGAACCTCTTGCTCAAGTTCCATGGTGGACCAGGTACTGTTCAGGGCATTCAATACCTTTAAAGATACATAGTAGAATAGATTTTATTCTACTGACGAATAACAGGCATGTTACAGCATCACCATTAATATTCACATTATAAAATCTTAACAAGGGTATTGATTAAGAAAATAACATATAGCAATGTGTCTACAATGAAAGCATTTTTATCTTTGCTCTAGATAGGCCATATACTGAATTAACAACATTTATAGGCCCCCATATTCAAAGTGGATGCACAGGCACAACCTGGGATATGCCATGCATACCTGTAAATGCACCAGCTGTCAGGAGCATGTCCACATTCAAAGGGCACAGATACGCAGTGCACCTCCTGACAGTGCTGACATGCACAATATTCTGCTGTGCCGATGCAAATAAGGGGTTCCCCAATGCATATGTGGTGCAGCACAATATTGAAATGTTTCAGAAGTGCAAATCGGCCCCCAGCAGCGGCGCAGAAGTACACTTCTGAAACCCTGCCCTAACTAGTGCACAGACCCGGCCGCACATTGTTTAGGGCTGGTTACCCTGGTGGATCTGTGGTCCCATCCCAGCCCTGTTTGATGATATGATAATAAAATACCCCCTCGTTCCCCATTTCCCCTGGTAGTCCAGTATTTCTCCTCTCCCCAGCCCCGATCACAGTTAAAATATAAAAAAAAAATCCCCGTATCCCTGGTGTCATAGTGATCCCCGCTCCCCAGCCCTGATCATGGTTAAAATATAAAAAACAAACTATCCTTGTATCCTTGGTGTCATAGTGGTCCCCCCTCCCCAGCCCTGATCACAGTTAAAATATTATAACCCTACCCCGGGCTCCGTATCCCTGGTGTCATAGTGGTGCCCCCTGCCCCGATCGAAGTTATCATAAGAAAAGGCCCCTCCTGTATCCCATTTCCCTTGTAGTCTAGTGTTTCACCCCCTCCCAAGCCTCAAGCCGTATAATATTAGAAATGTCCCTGGTAGTCAAGCAGCCCCCCAACCCCACACCGTTAGGCTGTAACCCACCACCCTGCTCCCTCCCAACCCAACCGGATGAGGCAACTGGCACAGCCACCCACACCACCACAGTCAGTCGCTGACTGAACTGAACAGGAGTGCACAGTATGCAGTATACACCCATTGGCTGGCATGTGCACTGTATGCTGTGCATGCTCCCTGTTCAGTTCAGTCGGTGGCTGGTCATAGCGGGTGGTTGTGCCAGTCACCGCTCCGTCAAGTTGGGAGGGAGCAGGGTGGGGTCATTGCCTACCGGGTGGGGGGCCACTTCACTGCCAGGGAGTGGGGACATTTCTATAGTATATGGATCAGGGCTGTGGGAGGGGGGAACCACTAGGCTACCAGGGAAACAGGGTGCTGGAGGAGTTTTTTCTTATGATAACTTCGATTGGGGCTGGGGAAGGGGACCACTACAACACCAGAAATACTGGAATTGGAGTTTTTATAATATTTTAACTGTGATTGGGGCTGGGGAGGGGGAACCACTACGACAACAAGAATACAGGGATCAGGGTTTTCCTGCTGATGACTTCGATGGGCCTTGCACAGACAGTTGCCTCTGCGACCCATCATCACAGCCACACCTTGGACCTGGTATTCTCCCTCGATCTCAGGGTCACTGATCTCGAGATTGATCTGAACTTGCACCATTCCATGTATGACCCAGGACCTCTCACTTGTGACCCCCATGGTTTGATGGTGCTCTCAAGGCGATGAAGACCATGGGTCAGAGATTAGAGTGTTTCTGGTGGAGGACTTGGTCAGTGGATGATAGACTGGCTTTGAGAAATCACTATGCTGATTATCAAAGGGCAATCGACTGCAAGAAGGCAGAGTTCCTGTCCAGGAAGATTGCCGTAGAGAACAGCCCAGCTCAGCTCTTTCAGACTGTGAATAGACTTCATCCAGTGTGAACTGGACTCTGGCCTATCATGTCTCCAGTGGGCTGCGTCGAGGATATCGGTCCAGTGTTCGCCAGGATAGCCGGGTGCTTGCTTTCAGAGGGAGCCTTCCCCGATGCCTTGAATGAGATGCTGGTGAAGCCCTTTCTAAGAAAAAATATCTCTCGACCCTGACGTCTTGGCAAATTATAGACCCATCTCCAACCTCCCATTCTTAGGCAAGGTTGTTGAGAAGATAGTGGTTCTGCAGCTTGAGGAGCACCTGGAGGCCTTTGACATCTACGAACCATTCCAGTCTGGATTTAGGATGAGGCACAGCACAGAGACAGCACTAGTCTGGGTGCATAATGATTAGCTTAGGGCTAGAGATCAAGGGGAACGGTCAGTTCTCATTCTCCTCGATCTGTCATCAGCATTTGACACCGTGGACCACATTGTGTTGTTGGATTGCCTTAAAGAGTATTGTGGACTTGCTGATACTGTCATCAACTGGTTTGAGTCCTTTCTCTTGGGCAGGAGGCAGAGGGTAGTGATGGGGAATTTCTTGTCCTACCCAGTGCCACTGGTCTGTGGAGTTCCTCAGGATTCGATCCTATCGCTGATGTTGGTGTACATACTGCCTCTGGGCAGGTTCACTAGACAGTACAGCTTGAGTTTTCACTTATGCAGATGATACTCAGCTGTACATGTCTTTTGCACCAGGGACAATTGGTGCATTGATGTGCTGAATAAATGTCTTACCGAGATCCAGGACTGGATGAACCCTAACTGGCTGAGACATAACCCAGACAAGACAAGGTACTAGTGATTGAGCCAGGTCGCGGGCGTGATGGGGATGCCTCCGGGATGGCAAGAGGCTTGGTCCTGGGGTCGACCCCATTGATGGCGTCCTCCAGTGTGAAAAATCTGGGTGTTATCCTTAACGACAAGCTGATATTTAAAGCTCAGGTGCTGGCTGTCGTCAAAAGTGGTTTCTACCACTTAAGGAACACTGCCTGGATTAAACCCCTCATTCTACACAAAGATATGCCATCACTGGTGCATGCCTTTGTAACATCCAGACTCGACTACTGTAATGCTCTTTATCTCAGGTCAGTGGAGGGAACCTCCGCCAGGTGCAGCTGGTGCAGAATGCAGCGGCCAGGCTGCCGACAGGACTGTCCAGGTCCTGTCATGTGACCTCAGTCCTATGGGGTCTGCACTGGCTGCCGGTCAGGTGGAAAGTTCTTTTCAAGGTGGGCTTGCTCACTTAGAAGGCCCTATGCAGATCGGCCCCGGCTACCTGTCAGACCTCCCTACCCCTGCCATCTTAGCCACTCCCTTTGTTCCTCCATAAAGGGCCTCCTGCCGGTTCCGAGG
This sequence comes from Neoceratodus forsteri, assembly GCA_016271365.2. Lineage (NCBI taxonomy): Eukaryota > Metazoa > Chordata > Ceratodontiformes > Ceratodontidae > Neoceratodus > Neoceratodus forsteri. The sequence continues at coordinate 260,734,500 of JADMNL010000024.1, forward strand.
ACCAGGCTGAAAACCTTGTGTGATCGCTCATTTGAGGTGACTGGCCCAGTCCTCTGGAACTTGCTGCCAAGATCTTTGAAGGAGGCCCCTATAGTGGAGGCATTCAGAAGGGACCTAAAGACCCACCTTTTTAATCTAGCATTTCCTGCCAATGCCTTTTAACTCACACATACAAATTTTAATTATTTATCTGTTATGGTTATTGTTTATGTAAACTAATAGTTTGAATTTGTTCTGTCGAATTTTCTTTTACTGTTCGGCGCCCAGAGCCTCCAGGATTGGGCGTCTAAGAAATAATAAATTGTTTGATTGAATTGATTGATATTTTATCTGTGATTGGAGCTGGGAAGGGGGGAAACACTAGACTACCAGGGACACTGGATGGGATGGTTATTTTAACGAAGATCGCGGCTGGGGGGGGGGGGACTGGTTCGGCATACTCCATGGCAGCGTAAGCATGCAAACTACTCCAAATTTATCACAAAGTGAAGTTTCCATTAATTTCTAACTTGAAAATTATCTGGCCAACCCTAGGTGTACAAACTGGCAAAGCTTTTACCTGGCCACCTCAGCAGATGAGGCTGTCAACATTCTTAATGCAAACCTTATAAACCTAGCTAACAAACATGCCCGACTCAAAAATATGAAAAAGGCCACATACCCATGGTTAACCAATGAAATGAAAGCAGCTCTAACCCAACGGGATAAACTTTGGGCAGTAGCGAGACAGACCAAAGCCTCCACAGACTGGACGGCTTTCAGAATTTTGAGAAACGCTTGCACACAGCATGTCAGAGCTGCCAAAAATGAAAATTACGTACCTACTGTAATTCTTGATCTTCTTGGATGGACTCTCCACCACTCATTCACACTAATGGTACTACATAGGAGGCACTAGAACCCAGCGGGAGTCAAAAATCTTCAGGATGGCCAGCGCCAAGGTAGCGCCGCGAGGAAGCGGCACCGCGAGACCAGCTCACGCCATATAGGCTACCTCGGCGTCAACCCTCCAACCACCTCAATACCTTTTTACCGAAGAGGTGCAGAGTAAACTAACCTAGCGAAACTAATCTATGTCGGATATAAGATAGTCTGAATGACCCGTGTAAGAAGGGTCAACACAACAGAGTCTTCACAGCCCAGCCATCATGGGAGTGAAGATCAAAACAGATAAGTGAGCTCGGGGGATGGAGGGTGAGTGTGTAATTGAGTGGTGGAGACTTCGTCCAAGAAAATCAAGAATTATGGTGGGTACGTAATTTTCATATCTTCCTGGACATAAAGTCTCCACCACTTATTCACACTAATGGGAGAGTACCAAGCTGAAAAAATCCCCCGAGAAGGGCAGCAGGAGAAAAGAGCTCAGTTAGGACAGAAGTCCATTAAGGATTGTCCTGCCAAAAGGACTGATGCTGTCTGGCATGGACATTCAAAGCGTAATGCTTTAAAAATCTGTGCACAGAGCTCCAAGTAGCTGCACTTCAGATGTCTGCAATGGGCACGTTTTGACTTTCTGCCAGAGATGCCGCAACTGCCCTGGTAGAATAAGCGTATACTGTGCCTTCCAGCATAACTTGTGCCATGGAGTAGCATTGGCGAAGACATGCCACTAGCCACAATAAAATGCATCTGATAGCAACAGACTGACACAGTCAGGCCACGCTGAAAGAGACAAACAGTTCTTTTGATGTGCGGATTTCTTTAGTTCCGCCTAAATAAAACCGCAAAGCTCTCTTCACATCCAGAGAATGCAGGGTATGCTCCCCCTCATTCTGGAAATTTGCAAAGTAGGTTGGAAGGACCAAGGGCTGATTCAGATGAAATTCTGAGACAACCTTGGGGAGAAACTTAGGGTGGGTCCTAAGAACCACCTTGTCTTTGTGAAATACAGTATATGGAGGGTCTGTGACCAAAGCATGTATTTCAGACACTCTGTGAGCGGAGGTAATGGCTACAGGGAAAGTGGTCTTCCAAGTCAGAAACTTCAGCTCACAAATAGCTAAGGGCTTGAAAGGTTTATGGGTGAGCATGTCTAGCACAAGATTAATGTCCCTGGTGGCTACCGGTTGTCTGACTGGTGGCATAGTATGCAGTATGCCCTTAAGAAACCTCTTCACCACAGGTAACTAAGTCAAAGACACGGAGTGTAAGGGCTCATGGTAAGCTGAGATCGTGCAAAGGTGAACCTTCACAGTTGAGTATTGGAGGCCTATGTTCAAAAGATCTAGAAGATACTCTAGGACTTTGTTTGGTGGGCAGGAAAAAGGATTCCAGGAAGATTTTGCGTACCAGATGGAGAACCACTTCCAGTTAGACATGTATGATTTTTGAGGAGCTGACTTGCATGCAGCTAACAGAATATCTGAGACCCTATGTGAAATGTTAAACCTGTTCACCTCTGTCTCTTCAGGAGCCAGGCATGGAGGTGAAGGGACTTCAGGTTGGGATGGACCACGGGGTCTTGGGTCAGCAGGTTCGTATGAAGTGAAAGCTGTCTCAGAGAGGTTTCCAATAATCTGTTAATTAATGGAAACCAGATCTGACAAGGCCAGACTGGGGTGATGAGGATTATTCTACACCCCCCGTGCCTCCAGCTTGAGCAGCACCTTCTGAACTAGGGGGAAGTGGAGGAAATGTGTACAGAAAGCGTCTTGTCCACCGCAGTCTGAATGCATCCTGAAAAAAAACACCAGGTTCTGGATTTCTGGAGCAGAAGAGAGACAGTTTTGCGTTGATTGGGGACGCAAAAAGGTCCAGGTCTGGAGTTCCCCACTCTTCGAAAAGTGACTGCATGACGTTTGTGTCGAGAAACCACTCATGAGGGTCTGTCTCCGTTCTGCTGAGATGATCCATCAGACCGTTCTGCACCCCCGGCAGGTAGACTGTCTGGATTAGTGCTTTGTGCTCCAAGCACCACTCCCACACTCTCATCGCTTCCCCTGCATAAGGGGTAAGAGTATGCTCCGCTCTTCTCATTAATGTAGTATATCACTGCTTTGTTGTCCGTTTGAAGGAGAATGATCTTTTGACAGAGAATGTCCTTAAGGGCTCGGACTGCATACAGGATGGCTCTCATTTCTAGAACATTTAAGCTGAGACTCATCCTGACTCCATCAAGCTTGGATGTGGAAATCCTGGCAGTGAGCTCCCCATCCCAGTAGGGACGCATTCGTGGGGCTTGAGATCTGAGATTCTAGAGGGGCGAAGGGATAACCTTCCAGAAGGTTGTCTTTCTGAGTCCACCAGGTAAGTGATCATTTCAGGGGCTCTGTCACCTTGATGTGAAAGGACTGTGGGTGTGTGGTCGGAGACCACTGAGTGCTGAGCATCCACTGAGTAGTTCTCATGTGAAGACGAGCCAGAGGCACAGTGAACACTGAGGATGCCATGAGACCCAGCATCCGCTGCGTCGAGAGAGCTCGAACCTAGTCATTCTCCCTGATGAAGTGGGCCGTCTGAAGGATGTCATTCCTTCTGTCCTCCAAAAGAAAGGCTTTTGTGCTGGAGGTATCCAGAAGGGCTGCTATGAAGAAGAGCTGTTGGGATGGCTGTAACTGTGACTTTCCCAAATTTAGTAGGACTCCCATGGACATGGGGAATTTTGAAACTGTAGTCATGGCTTCCTGAATCTCTTGTCTGGAGGCACTTGCTAGGAGCCAGTTGTCCAGATACGGGAACACCAGAATTCCAAGCTTCCTGAGACGCACTGTGAGAACTGCAAAGCACTTTGTAAAGACTCGAGGCACTGAGGATAGTCCAAAGGGCAGGACTCTGAACTGGTACTGTTGACCCAATGCCACGAATCTGAGATATTTGTGGTGGTTTTGGTGTATGAGAACATGCTGATAGGCATCCTGCATGTCCAGGGAGGCCAGCCAATCATTTTGATGAAACAGGTAAAAGTGTACCAAGTGATATCATCTTGAACTTTTCCTTATAAAGGAATTTGTTTAACTTCCTCAAATCGAGAATTGGGTGCTTGCCACCTGTTTTCTTTGAAACTAGTAGGAACCTGTGTTCCACTGATCCAGTGGGACTACTTCTACTGCCCTGTTCTTTAGAAGGCCTTGAATCTCGGAAGCAAGAAGGTCTGACTGAGACACAGACAGCTTGAGCTGTCATTTGAGTGGGTGATCCAGAGGGCTTTCTGAAAGGTTTAGAGAGTAGCCCTCGCGGATTGTCCTGAGAACCCACTTGTCTGATGTGATTGACTTCCACTGGTCATAAAACTGAGTCGGACGCCCTCCTACTGCTGAGGAAGAATCCCCCTCAGACAGCTGAGGTAAGACTTGGGCCGGAATTTCAGAGGGTGGCACTAGGCGCTTTGGACCCTATGCCTTCTGCTGCATTTTCTTTTGCAACTGAGGGGCTTGGTTTCTGTTAAAGCTAGACCCCGGAGCAGTCGTCGGCAGTTGATAGTCAGTTGCAATTCAGTGCAGTTGCAATCAGTTGCAACTGCATTGGATTGCAGTCATAAAATAGTGCAGTTGAAATCCACTGCAGTTGACGATTCCATGACCCACCTAGGTTTGTTTTTGTGGTGCACTGCAGTGTGTTTTTTTTTTTTTCTTTCCTAGGGAGGAGGGGGGACGGGGGGGCCATGAATATCTAACGGTCCACAACAGCCGGGACTGAGCCGTACAGCCAATAGCCCTGTACATGAAGCATCCACTAATTAGGAGAGATAGAAGGAGCCAGGAGCTTGAGAGTGTCTGTGACTGGCTGCAGGAGGTGGCAGGGAGAGCATGCCTAGGTAGGAGAAGAGATTGTGAGGAGAGGAGGCATTTGTGTTGGTGTGTGGGCAATAGGAAGAAATAAGATTACTATGGTAAGTAATTTTTTCTTCTAATCCCAGTAATGCTCAGGATATTCATAACTTTATGCAGACTACCAAGCAGTACCACTGGAGGTGGGCACAGAACTTATTTTGGAAACAGACTCTGCAGAGCTGTTGTGTCAAACCTAGCATCACTCCTGGATAGAATGTCCAAGTTGTAATGCTTTGTAAAGGTGTGTACTGTTTTCCAGGTAGCTGCTTTGCAAATGTCCACCAAAGGAACCTCCCTGGCAGCTGCAAGGGTAGCAGCAGTTCCTCTTGTAGAATGTGCCCTCAATCCAGTTGGGGTCTCTTTACCTGCTTTAGTGTAGCAGAATTGAATACACTGGACTATCCACCGAGAAATGGATCTTTTTGAGGCTGGTTTACCCTTTCCTACATCCCCATATGTAAGAAGAAAAAATTACTCACCTTAGTAATGTTGTTTCTTCTAATGGAGTCTTGCTTTATTCTGACTATTGCAGTTAGGTCCTGCCTTTCAACTGCCCCGGAGAACAAAGAGTTAACTTTCCATGGCCAGCATGGAACGTTCAGCACGAGCTCAGTTGAAGCCCCTGTCTGCTGTTGTTTAAACTCCAACCGTCAGATCTTTACAAGCAATACTCACTAGAAGTTCAGTGTGGAAACTGTAAAACTCACACTAGCCAACTGGCAACTAAATTTATTAAAAAAGGTTTTTTTGGTTTCAAAGCAAAGACTCAAGTCAGGAAAGCCAAAAAACAAAACACAACACACACCCAAAGTAAAGGAGGGTGAAAAAGGGGGCGCCTCTAGGGTGCCAACACTGCTCCTGTCCACCCACATCACAAAAAACAGGTTCTGAGAGGGGAGGCGGGGGAGGTCAGAATACAGCAAGACTCCATTAGAAGAAACAACATTACTAAGGTGAGTAATTTTTTCTTCAAACAACATGAAGTCTTGCTGTATTCTGACTATTGCAGACTACCAAGCAGCACCTCCATGGAGGAGGGACAGAACCTACTTTGGGAATAGGCTCTGAAGTACTGCTGTGCTAAACCGAGCATCACTCCTAGCCTGGATATCCAGAGAGTAATGCTTGGTGAATGTATGGACTGTTTTTCAGGTGGCTGCTTGACAAATTTCTAAGATAGAATATCCTGGCAGCAGCCACGGAAGCAGCTGTACCTCTAGTAGAGTGAGCCCTCAGGCCTGAGGGTGGGGTTCTACCCAGCTTTTCATAGCAGAATTGTATACAAGAGACAATCCACCTGGCAATAGATCTCTTAGTAGCAGGTTTGCCCTTACCGACCTCTCCATACATAAGGAAAAACTGGAGGGACTCAAACCTGTGACCCCTGGTGCGCTCTATGTAGTAGCTGAGGGCCCTCTTAACATCCAACCTGTGCAACCTCCTCTCTCCAGAGGAGGAATGGTCAGTGAAGAAAACAGGGAGAGACATAGACTGATTAAGGTGGAAATCTGAAACCACCTTAGGCAAAAACTTCCTGTTAGTTCTTAGGACCACTTTATCTCTATGGAAAGAGATGAGATCAGGCTCCACTGACAGGGCTTGCAATTCACTGACGCGCCTGGCAGAGGTAATAGCTACCAAAAACACAGTTTTCCAAGTCAAGTACTTAAGCTCTGCAGAGGACAAAGGCTCAAAGGGTGGTTGCATAAGCTGAGCTTACATTAAGGTCCCAAGCAGGATCAGGGTTCCTAAAGGGGGGATTGGTGTGCAGCAATCCCTTGAAGAACTTACAAAACACAGGATGGGCTGACAGAGGAGAGGGCTTGCCTACTGATAAGAAGGCAGAAACAGCTGCCAGATGCACTTTAAGTGTAGCCGGCCTAAGTCCTAAGCCATTAAGATGAACCATATAGTCCAGGACTGTAGGCAACCCAGCAGATTCTGGAAAAATATGTTTATTAGAGCACCAAATAGTGAACCTTTTCTATTTGGAGTTGTAAGTCTTTCTGGTGGAAGGCTTTCGAGAAGCCTTAAGGATATCTAGAACCCCTTGAGAGAGGTGCAGATCTGCAAATTCCAACTCTTTAAGAGCCAGGCCTTGAGACTGAGAGATTTGAGGTTCGGATACCAAATCCTCCCCTGACAGGATGTCAACAGGTTGTAATTCCTGGGAAGAGACAGGGGAAGGTGGACTGCTAAGGACAGCAACAGTGGGTACCAGGGCTGTCTGGCCCAATCTGGAGCAATCAGAATCACTTTGCATGGTTGAGACCTGATCTTGACTAACACTTTGAACAGGAGAGGGAGGGGGGGAAGCATACAGAAATTCCCCTTCCCAATTCAGAATCAGAGCATCCAGGGGGACTGAGCCCAAGACTAGGGGTCTGCAACAAAAGAGAAGAAGTTGGTGATTGTCTAGGGCTGCAAAAAGATCTATCTGTGGAGTGCCCCATCTCAAGAAAATCACTTTCAAAACTAGGGGATCTAAGCTCCATTTGTGATGGCCCTGGGATATCCTGCTGAGAGTATCTGCTAGGACATTGTCCTTCCCTGGGAGGTGAACTGCTATCAGAGAGGTCTGCAGGGAATAGGCCAGGGACCACAACTTCATTGCTTCTGTGCACAAGGCCGTAGAACGAGTGCCTCCTTGCTTGTTGATGTACCACATTGTGGTGGTATTGTCTGTTCTGATCTGGACCACCTTGTTCTGTACAGATTTGGAAAAGGCTTGCAGTGCCAGAAACACTGCTCTGAGTTCCAAGAGACTGATGTGAAGCAGAGATTCTTGAGGTGACCACAGCCCTTGGGTGGTAAGATCCCCCAGGTGGGCTCCCCGGCCCAGCAGGGAGGAATCTGTGGTGAGTATCACTGAATGAGACTGAGTGACAAAAGGAACTCCTTGTCTCAAATTGTCCTGGTCCTGCCACCATTGCAAAGCCTGGATCAGGGTTCGAGTCACTGGGACTAGTTTGGTAAGGGAATCCTTTCTTTGGGACCAGAAGGCTCTTAAGTGGAACTGAATGTCCCTCATCTGAAATCTTGCTCCCTGGACCACTGCTGTAGAGGCTGCCATGTGGCCCAGGAGCTGCAGGAAGTGCCTTGCTAGTCGAGACACCTGATGGGTGAATGAAAAGGCCAGTTCCATAAGGGTCATTGCCCTGTCCAGGGGAAGGAAGGCTCTTGCCCTTATTGTATCCAGCTCCGCCCCATGAACTGCCTTGTACGGTATGGGCTGCATGCCCATTGGCTCTTGCTCTGCACCAATGGGCGTGCAGCCCTACCGGGCAGTCAGTCGGCGGGCGGTGGGGTGGCAGGCAGGTGGGATGCTGCCGCCCGCCGCTGCTGGGGGAAGCGGTGGTGGGCTTTGTGGGTGGGTGGTGGGGGACACTAGATCACCAGGGATATGGTCTTGGGGAGCCATCACTTTGCTGCCCGCGCATCGGGCTTAGCTGCTCCACTGGACCACCAGGATTTGGTCTTGGTGGGGAGCTTCATCACTTTGCTGCCCGCGATCAGGGCTTAGCGGTCCACTGGACCACCAGGGATATGTTCTGGGGTGGGTGGGACTCTGTGCTGCCTGCGATCGGGCTAGTGGGGGCATTTAACAATTATGCCCAGCGATCAGGCTGGTGGGGGGTTTATTTAACCTAATACCCGTGATAAGACCCAGTCGAGGGAGGGATTTTCACATTTTGCCTGTGATCGGGCTGCAGGGGGCGTCGGTCCCCGATGGCTGCTGCCTGGCAGGGCGCCAGGCCTAAGTCCTCGGGGATCGGCGCACCTGCATGCTAATGGCATGCAAATGGGGCCATAAATAGATGCAAATGGCCCCCCCTGCACCTTGCATGAATTATGGCCCCATTTGCATGTCACCTTTTGAATATGGGAAATTTGCACATGGCGCAATGGTACTTGCGCCACCGCAACTTGAATGCTCCACTCTGACCACTTGCGGTGGCGCAAGTTCCACTGTGCCATGCACAGTGGCTGTGGGTGGGTGATATTCAAAGGAGTTGCTCAATAGTGCAACCTCCTTCTGAATATCGCCCCGGCCACACCCCAGCGCAACTATTTTGTGCAGCGCAAGGGCTTGCGCCTCAAAATAGCGCAGTTTGAATATCCAGCCCATAATAGATAAAAAACATAGAGGATAATGGCTGGGGATTGGGTGATAACCACCCTGTAATCACCTCGAGTGGTTGCTAGGGCAACATGGTAAACCTCGAGAGCGCAGCTCAAGAGGTTTACTGTAGCCCTAGCAACCACGTGAGGTGATTTCAGCATGGTTGTCAACCGATCCCCAGCCATCATCTTTTATAGTGTATGGTCAAAAAAACACTGTTTGCATTCTATGTGTGAGAATTATGGAACTCTGGTGCATTCTTTTTTGTTATGCCACTGTTTGCAAGTTCCGAAGTGTGGTTAACAACTTTTAAAATTCTAAAGAGTGCATAACAAAGCTGTGTGACTCTTGATTATGGTGGTTAATAGGCACTTACCATACATCATAAGGCTCTTTAATCAGAGAACCCCAATGAATTAAACAACTAGCCCGGTTCCTTCACGGTTACCCCAAACTGCGAGGAACCGGAAAAAACATGTAATTTAAGCAATAAACAAGATTTATACTAACAATCAGTAGAGGCAATAAAAGAAATAGAATATACTTACATTTTTTAAGGTTTTGAATCTTCTTTCACGTGAAAGAGTAAGACGATCACTCTGAGCGACCAGACTTTCAGGCGGAGAGAAAAATCTTGAAGAGGTTAGAATACTACAGTTGGTAGAGGCAGTATTTGAAAGATGCTCACGTGCAAATAATTCTACTCATTTGCATGTGTTCCATCGCTCCGAGCAGTCCAACCCTCCAGGCTTACTGCATAAAGTTATGAATATCCTGAGCATTACTGGGGTTAAAAGATCCATTTACTATGTGGAAGGCCTAGAGGGTGCTGTTACAGGGTTGACTAGGACCCTGTTCCATTTGCTATGCAGAAAGAGTTAAACACAAGGATCTGTTCTGTCCTCTCCTTTTCTGTCTTTTGTCTGTCTGGTTGCCCAACCAAATGTTCTCGTGACACCTAGGAACTGATCACTCTGACGATCTCATAATTCTCCATCTCTCGCTATCTCTCTGCCTTCACTTGCTGTTTCTGTCTTTTCTTCCCCTTGCATATTTGCATTTATAAAAATATATTTGAATTTTTGTGTGAAACTGTAAGTGATACTGGGATCCCTTAGTTTATTACTGTATATAGTTATACTATTGAAATCATTGAAAAAAGCTATTTGGAATTTAGGGGGTTAACCTTGACATGCAGCACAAACTCTTTTGCTGAGTTGTCAACAATAGGTCAGTTCTGAGACATCATGTTCTATTTTGCTGCACCTACAAGGAAAGAAACTTACAAAGTTCTGGTCTCTCAACAAGATCAGGAGGTAGAAATAAGAGCATCAATGCTTTTGCTAGACTAAGACAGAGACTGAGAAACTGAAACTTGGAATGGGAGATTCCCACAGACGAAGGACTTTTTCTCTCTGTTTGTACTGCCTTTGTAAATAGTTCCGATGAATAATTTTTAATTTGCTCTTATTGATAATAATAAAATGTTACTTGGGAATTTTACAACTGCTCCTGATTTTCCTGTGCTTCCTCACCTATGCCTCAACGACAGATGGTGTCAGCCTAAGTGGGATTTACACCATGCATACTCTAAACCAGGAGTTTTGTACATGGGTACTAGACCTGGTACCAGGGAAGCATAGCAGAAAGGTATGGATTATGCAGTAGCAAGCCCAGGAGTCATTACCAGAAAGATGGCAGCCAAACTAGCAGAGACAGAAGTCCAAGCTGAGACTATACAGCCAGTACCGGCGATGAAAAAAAAAGAGAATAGGCAGTGACAGAAACTGAAAGCCTGACTGCCTTTTTCAAATGATGGGCTATACAACAAAAAGAGACAGAGAAACAGAGAAGAGAAGAAATGCAGCAACTCAAGAAGCAGAGAAGAGAAGAGATGCAGCGACAGGAGCAGCAAAGATGAGAAGAGATGCAGCGACAGAGCCAGCAAAGAAGAGAAGAGATGCAGCAATGGATAGATGCCTTGCAAGTTATCAAAGCTGGAGGATCAGGCACTGGTCCAGCAGATCTATACTCAATTACTGGCTGCCCCACATCAGGGTGTGCTAATGCAGCCCCATGTAAACGAAACAACTCATAAAAAGCCAGCACTACCCACCACTGAAAAAGGCAAAAGACACACAGCGAATGTCCAGATAAATGCAGTTTAATAATACAGCCTCAAACGCAAAAGGTATAAAATCCACAGAACTTCAAAATGCTAATAGCACAGGCTGGAAAGACAAGGGCAGGGCCCAAGTGACTTCTACCGGTTTCGAAGTAGCCTCTTCAGGAAGTGTTCCAAAATGCTTCAGGATGGGCAATTTAAAGCAAAATCTTAAAGGAGACCACATTCAATTTTTAAACATTTACATAAGCAAAACAAAATAAAACCTCAAAAAAGGAAAAAAACAATGTATTTTACACAATATAAATCATATAAAGAGAAGGTCATCCTTCGTATAACAAAACAAAATAATACATATAAATGTATGGATTTTTAAACCTTAGAATATGCATAATTATTTTATAATTAATCTATATCACCCCAACACCATAAATTTATTTATGCATAAAAAAAAAACATATATAATTTAAACTAAAAGGGACTTATAGCCCCCATCTTTTTCTCAGAAATGGGTGAAATATATCACAATGGGTACATGTAAAATGTTAAATCATAACATGTAATATATTGTGATCCCATAAGGATAACAATAGTGCCCCCTCTGTAGCAGTCATATGAAAAGTGAACAAACTGATAAATTCATACAACTGTATTTATGTTTATAGACATTTAACATTTACCAATATCACTCTATAAATGTATAAAATTAATTTATCTCATCATGGAAACAAATATCATTTCAGACTGTTCCCTGATCTATAGAGTCTAATGGACATAATCTTAATTATGAAGATATACTGTTAAGACGATGTCTTCATTTAGACCAGGTGACTCAAGTGCACCCAGTGTAAAAATCCAAAATGACTCTTTCTCTATAAGAGTCCTTTTAACATTGCCACCTCGTGGACCCACGAATGCATGATCAATGCCAACAAAAGAAAAATCATGACCACCCTGATACTGAACTTCCTGCAAATGTGAACTAAGGGCACTTTTACAATCTCTTAACCTAATCAAACTTAAATGTTCCCCTACTCTACTCTTAAATGGGCGTGTAGTCATACCTACATAAAAAGCACCACAGCAGCAGGTGGCAAGATAGATAACATTAGTAGTACTACAATTAATGAAATGACAAATTTCATATATCTTGGGATTATTTTTAGAGGAAAAAATCGTAGTTTTAGTCACAACCTTACATTGTATACCTCTGCCACATCTAAAACACCCCTTCGATGCTGACGGTATCCACCCCATGGATGATGGTTTATTGCATGGCAAAAAACTATATACTAATGTTTCCCTTAGGTTTCTGCCTTTCTTGTAGACCATTTGTAACTGCTGCTCCACCATTCTTTCAGGGTGGATTCTGTTGCTAAAATATGCCAATATTTTAACAAAATATTCCTAACATCCTCACTATCAACCCCATATTTGGTAATGAATAAAACTTTGTCCTGAGTGACATCTTTCTTTTCCCTATATTGTAGCAATTCCTGTCTAGGTATCTGATCTGTCTGCTGTTTAACTTTACTTAGGTGCTTGATGTTGTAGCCTCTGTTCACAAACCTCTGGCACAATTCTTTACATCTTACTTCACTGATCTCAGTATCAGAACAATTGCGTTTAACCCTATAAAGCTGTGACTTAGGGATGTTGTTAATGGTCTGGTGGGGATGATAGCTGTTAGCTAGTAAGAGATTATTGTGATCCGTCTCCTTCCGATAAAGATCAGTGATGATCCTCCCATCTGGGCCTTTAATAATGTCCAAGTCCAAAAAGTATATCATTTCCACCGAATAATTTACTGTAAATTTCAAATTCGGATTCGACTGTTCCAAATACTGGACAAAATCTCACAGCTGCATAGGATTTCCCTGCCACACCATAAACACATCATCAATAAAATGACGCCAAAGATCTATATGATCAAAAAATTAATTTTTTGTTCTGTGTTCTGTCATAAATAGTCTGTTGTTCCCATAGGCTTAAATATAAATTTGCATATGTGGGGGCCAAAGTAGCCCCCATTGCTGTTCCCTTAATTTGAAGGCAATGCTGTCCCTGGAACAAAAAAATATTTTTTGTCAGAACCAACCTCGCTAAATCTAGCAAGAAATCACAAAATGATTTATCATAAGTTGTACTCCTTGTCAACCAATAATCAAGTGAACTGAGGCCTTTCTCATGAGGGATGTTAGAATATAAGGATTCTACGTCCAATGTTACAAGTAGCCAAGTGGGTTCAAGTTCCAAATCACTAAGAATGCCCAAAGTCTGAGTAGTGTCTCTGATACGGGATTTCAAAGTAGGAACAATTTGTTTAATATGTCCATCTATAAACATAGACAGAGGTTCCGTCAGAGATCCTATACCAGAGACAATCGGACGTCCCGGTGGTCAATCAAAGATTTATGGACTTTTGGCAGTACATAAATGGTCTGTCTAATGGGGAAATCAACCTTTAAATACTCCTTAGATTGTTTTGTAATAATTCCTCTTTCAAATGCTAAATCAATACATGCATCTACATCTGTTTTAAAAACCACAGTAGGATCTGAGCAGAGCAACAAAACACAAACAACTTAAAAGACATTAAATTTACAAAGCTGTGTCTCTCGGATGATATCGAAGCATACCTGACAACTTTTGAAAGGGTTGCCAGAGCCTTCCAGTGGCCAAAGCAGTAATGGGCAATCAGACTGGTACCTTACCAGACAGGTAAAGCCCAACTTGTCTACAGCAGTATGGACACTGCACAGTCAGAAAACTATGACCTTGTAAAAAGAGAAATCCTCAAAAGGTATAACATCTCAGAAGAGACCTACAGGTAAAGATTCTGGTCCCTGAAGTAAAACTCATTCGACAATCCTCGAGAAGCCTTCACCCAACTCAGAGAACTCCTTATTAAATGGCTCCAACCATAGGGCAAAACAGTCCCACAGATCACTGACACATTTGCAATTAACATAGAAGAAACATAGAAACATAGACTTTGACGGCAGATAAGGACCACTTGGCCCACCCAGTCTGCCCATTTCCCTACCTACTAGATAAGCTACAGATTCTAGTTAACCAACAGCCTACTTCCTGCAACCCCCCCCACTATAATTGCCTTATGTCTGTCCCATGCATGTTTGAATTCCCCCACTGTTTTAGAGCCAACGACCTCCCCAGGAAGGCAGTTCCATGTATCCACCACTCTCTCCGTGAAAAAAAAATTCCTCACATTACCCCTGAGCCATCCCCCCTCTATCTTTAAATTGTGCCCCCTTGTTCTTACACATCTCTTTTTCTGAAAGATGCTACCCTCCTGGACTTTGTTGATTCCCCTGAGGTACTTGAAAGTTTCTATCATGTCCCCCTGTCCCTCCTTTGATCAAGGGTATACATATTAAGCTCTCTCAGTCTCTCTTCATATGGTTTCTGATGCAGACCCTGCACCATTTTAGTTCCCTCCTCTGGATTGATTCCATCCTGTCTATGTCCTTGCGTAGATGAGGTCTCCAAAACTGCACACAGTACTCCAGATGGGGTCTCACCAACTGTCTGTATAGAGGGATAACCACTTCCCTTTTTCTACTTTCCTATGCATCCCAGTATCCCCCTGGCTCTCCTTACTGACTTCTCACATTGCTTACCCACCTTTAGGTCATCTGATATGACTACACCCAGATCCCTTTCCATTACTGTTGTCGTTAGTACCTCCCCTGCTACTGTGTACTCTTCTCCTGGATTTTTATTTCCCATGTGCATTACTTTGCACTTCTTTGCATTGAATCTAAGTTGCCATATGTCTGACCATTCCTCCAACCTTGCCAAGTCCCTTCTCATCCTTTCTACCCCCCTTGTGTATCAACTCTGTTACAGATCTTTGTGTCATCCGCAAAGAGGCATACCTTTCCTTCCAGACCTTCCTCAATGTCACCTATAAAGACGTTAAAGAGGACTGGACCCAGTACTGAGCCCTGAGGTACTCCACTGGTAACCTCCCTTTCTTCAGAATGTGTTCCATTCACTATTACCTTCTGTGTCCTGTTGTGCAGCCAGTTTGCTACCCAGGCTACCACCCTGGGACCCACTCCCAGGCTGGCTAACTTGATTATTAATCTTTTGTGCGGGACTGTGTCAAATGCCTTGCTAAAGTCTAGGTAGGCCATATCCACAGCCCCTCCCTGGTCTATTACTTTGGTCACCCAGTCAAAGAAATCGATTAGATTCATCTGACATGACCTTCCTGCTGTGAATCCATGCTGCTTTGGGTCCTGCGCCCCGCTGGCCTCTAGGTACTCAACAATTCTTTCTTTCAGAAGTGATTCCATCATTTTCCCCACCACTGAGGTCAAACTAACATGTCTGTAGTTTCCTGCTGAATTGAGCAATTCATCAACATTCTGCCTACAGATGTGCAGCTTTGGGTGAAAGAACACCGACCAGAAAGTGGGTAAAAGGCTGTTTCTTTGGCCGAGGACTATCAGATAGCCAGACAGACCATGCAGCAGCGAGGTAACAGCCAAGAAAGAGTAAGATCCTCTTTTCCCCCCAATTTAACTCCAGATCAGATAAAAACTCTGGTGGGGGTATCAAATCTGCACCCAAAGACTTTATTTGCTATAAGTAACAAGCCAGACCATATCGCAAGAAACTGCCATGAAAACAAAGAGGGTAGCACTGAAGCAGATTTATCCTTAGCAAATTGGAACAAGTATTTAACAGATGTCAAGGTGGGAGATAAGACTGTAAAGGGAATTATTGATTCGAGAAGTGGATAGACCCTTGTGCATGTTGAAGTGCTGGGAAAACACTGTAAAAGGACCAGGTACTGGTGTCATTTGCATCCACGAGGACACACGATATTATCCTACCACACAAGTGACCCTGAATATTAATGGGATGTCACACCAAATGAAAGTGGGGGTAGTACCCAAGTTACTTGTACCCATGATTATTGGTAATGACTGTCCAGGGTTTACTGAGTTAATCTCAGAGGAATTGAACCCTGCAGTTTCAACAGCAGTGGTAACAAGAACACAGGCAAAGACAAATCTCAGATGGTGGGGACACTTTTCCTTTTGGTGACTTTGATGCGGACTTGTTTGAGCCTAGCTCCAAGATCCGGAAGTTCAGGAAAGAAGACTCTTGAAACAACAGTGGCAACAAAAGACTGATGGACATAAGGGGTTAAAATATGAAAATGCTGAAGTTAAACTGATAACTGATAGTGATTTTGTTCAGAGCAAACTAATGATGCTGCTTCTCTCCAAGGTTATTTTAAGCAGCTTGGGGTGAAACAAACACAGGGTGAATCAATGTCTAAAAAATGTAATAGGTTACTGTACTGAGTTTGTGTTAAACTTCAGACACAGGAACAGATAGAACAATTGGCTATACCATGAAAGTATAGAACTAAGTTGTTAAAGATAGCACATGATAGTGCTAAGACTGGTCACTCAGGGAGGTATCGCACCCTTGCTAGATTGCTATATAGATTTTACTGACCTGGAATTCATCAAGCTGTTGCTACCTATTGCAGTTCTTGTGCTGAATGTCAGAAAGTAGCCCCAGTGACTAAAAAGAAAAAAATACTTACCACAGTAATCTTGTTTCTTCCAGGGGATACTCCAATATTCATAACTCT
This sequence comes from Neoceratodus forsteri, assembly GCA_016271365.2. Classification (NCBI taxonomy): domain Eukaryota; kingdom Metazoa; phylum Chordata; order Ceratodontiformes; family Ceratodontidae; genus Neoceratodus; species Neoceratodus forsteri. Next base: position 260,751,155 of record JADMNL010000024.1, read on the forward strand.
TATGCAGTATGCTTTTAAGCCAGATCTGCCCAGAGATGGAACATTATGCTAATGACGGAACATCATTGGCACGTGCCACTTTTCAAATGCTGCCCCTATCAACTGCCTACATTCTAACCTCTCAGACTTCATGGACGCCTGACAAGACAGGCCCCACTAGGAAGATACCTATATAACACTATAATAAGAATAAGAATAACAACGTCCAACAAGCATTTGTCAATGCTGAATGTTTGCTTGCTGGCATTAGCAGTGGAAGTGCAGGAGTTAGACAGATGCAGTACAGGACTGGCAGTGATGTATTGAACTGACACCAACTCCACCCACACCCTGCAGAGATGGACAGGCATTAGGGTGTGCATTTAGGTTGTCATCCAGAACGGTCACAACATTTCACCTCACCCTACCCTGCAGACACTGACAAGTGTTGAGGTGTGTCTTGGGGTGTTTGGGCTTTACACTCACCTCATTCCATAAAGAAATATGCTGAAATGGGTGCAGTATAGGAGAATGGTGTGAACTCTGGGGCCAAAGAGTCCAAGATGCACCTCGATGCCTTTCACTGGCTGCAGGGTGGGGGTGGGGGGATGGAATGGTGTGAGTATTACTGTCGAAAATCACAAATTACACCCCTGATGCCTGTCAGTCCTTACAGGGTACAGCAGACGCTTGTCAGACCCTAGAGGGTAGGGAGTTATGGTCAGAAACCCTAAGGCCCTGGGCATGTCTTGTTATTTTTACTCTAACTTTTCAACATGGGCTTTTTGTGACCCCACCACAGGAACAGTGACACTACCAGTTTTTTAGCTGAAAGGTGATTTTGCACAGTGACCGAGCAATTAATGCCAAAGGTGCGAAAACACATTTCCAACATGATGTGAAAAATGACAGCTGTACTGTGCATGAGGAGGTGTAAAAAAATGGTAATGTTGAAAATCTGGAGCGAAAATATAAAAAAACTGGTGAAGTAACAAGTTTGCATAGAAACTGCGAAACACACAACCGTAATGCAATTATTTGGGGGAATTTTTTCACCAGATTTTCAATATAGGTATTTTGGGACCCCCACTCATGAACAGTGTTATTGTGAATTTTTTTAATCTGTCCCGAACACTGATTTCCCACAGCGACTGCGCTATTCTGCGCTGGAAGTGTGAAAACACATTTCGGCCAGGATGTGAAAAATGACTGCTGTACTGTTCATAAGAATGTGTGGGAAAATACCGATATTGAAAATCTGGACTGAAAATATTACAAATTTGTGAAGTTATGCGTGTGCGTAGAAACTGCAAAATGCACGCTCGTAATACAGTCATTTTATGGACTTTTGTGACCAAATTTTCAACATAGGCATTTTAGGACCTCTGCTCATGAACAGTACCACTGTGATTTTCTTACTCTGTCCTGAACACTGATTTCCCACAGTGACTGCGCTATTCTGTGCTGGAAGTGCGAAAACACATTTTGGCCAGATGTGAAAAATGACAGCTGTACTGTTCATAAGGAGGTGTGAAAAAATGCCAATGTTGAAAATCTGGAGTGAAAATATTACAGATTCACAAATTTGCGAATGTGCATGGAAACTGTGCAACACACGCTCATTACACACTCATTATTGGGAATTTTTTCACCAAATTTGCAACATAGGGTTTTTGAGAGCCCACCTCATGAACACGGACACTGATGTTTCATTAATTGGTCCTGAAAGGTGATTCCACACAGTGACCGCGAAATCACCTTTCGGGACTGAATAACCAAATGACAGTCACTGAATTCATGAGATGGGGTCCCAAGAGCCCCATGTTGAAAATTTGGTGCAAAAATTCTAAAAAATGACAGATATGCACCAAAGTTGAAAAAAACATATTTTTGCCATTATATACTGTAGCTTACTGCATTTCTTCAGTTCATGGTTGGCTTTGAAGAGTGCAGACATGTTCCCGCTCCACTGAAGATCGTCGCACCGACCGGAGGCAAGTATGGGGGCAGGGTGGGGAGGTGGGGTACGTAGAGGGTGGCTGCAGGCTGCAGGAGGGGGGCAAGAGAGTCAATGAGGGACCATTTTCTTTTGTTACAGATTTTTCATTTTATTTTATTTTACATGGACGACGTGGGACTTTTGCAACGCTGTTGTGGGCTCCCAGTGTGGCACCTGGAAGTTTTTTGGGGGCAGTGGAGCCAGCGGGGGATTGGGCACCCCCATTGGCCATACAGTGTGGGGGGGACACATGAGTACACTGGACTTCTGCCACAGGGGTGTGGGCATACAACCACTGCTACAATCAGTAGTGGTAACGTGTAGGCAATTTGCATACTGCTGACACGTTACCACCACTGATTGCAGCAGTCGTTTGCTTTCAACTGTACGCCACTGCAATCTGAACTGCTGTCATAGACAGCTGGGCCATTCATTGGTGCGGTGCGGCTGCGCCTGCAAAAATGCTGAGGGCATTGGAAGCGGGGATGCCACACCTACAAAAACTCATATGGTGGCACTATGTTTCTTGCACATGCGTGCAAGCAAACATAAACAGCCTCCAACAGAAGGGAATAACACCAAAACACCTCCTCCCCCGAATGTCAGAATCACCTGAAAAGGGTAAAACCAATGAAAACACAGTTTCAACAAAAATGCCAGAGTGTGCCACTCATACTACTGATTACACAGCATGGACTGCAGAGGCCACTGGTTCTAGCAGGACAGGCAGGGTGGGAGAGTTATTGGAGTATCCCCTGGAAGAAATAAGATTACTATGGTAAGTAATTTTTTCTTCTCACCCCAGGGATACTCCAATATTCCTAACTCTTATGTAGACTAAAAAGCAGTACCTTTAGAAGTGGGCACAGAACCTACTTTGGGAATAGATTCTGCAGGACAGCTGTGCCAAACCTGGCATCACCCCTAGCCTGTGTGTCCAGGCTGTAATGCTTAGTGAAAGTCTGCACTGTTCTCCAGGTAGCTGCTTCACGGATGTCCACCAGTGGAACATTCCTGGAAGCTGCTATAGTAGCAGCTGTACCCCTTGTGGAATGGGCTCTCAGCCCTGCTGGGGGCTCCTTCCCAGCTTTTGAGTAGCAAAACTGAATACACTGAACTATCCAGTGAGAAATGGACCTGTTAGATGCTGGACTTCCTTTTCCCACATCCCCATAATTCAGGAACAGCTGTTTCCTGTCCTGTCTATGGGCCTTAGTGACAGTCATGTAGTAGCTAAGAGCTCTCCTGACATCAAGACTGTGCAGTCTACATTCCCCAGAACTAGAATGCTCAGTGAAGAAAACAGGTAAAGTAATGGACTGGTTCAAATGAAAATCCGAGACCACCTTTAGGAGAAATTTTCTGTTTGTTCGCAGGACCACTTTGTCCCTGTAGAATTAAATGTAGTCCTGTTCAATGTAGAGAGCCTGGAGCTCATTGATCCTTCTAGCAGAAGTGATTACCACTAGGAAAACCATCTTCCATGTGACATACTTCAAAGGAGCTGAAGAAGGGGGAACCCGTGAGCTTGGCAATACACACATTTATGAAATGGGCATCATAAAATAGGAGTTGTGATTGGCTAGTAGGGATGTGATATTCATTCTGATGCACAGGAAAAAGGACCAGCAGTACCCTGTGGGCATTGATCTAGGTGATGCTGTCCACTCAGAACCTTAAGAAAACAAAACTCAGCCATCTTGTTTATGCCAGAAGTGGTACCAGCCTAACTGTTAAAAAATAAAGTAAGTACCTCCGACCTCCTGTTCACTTCACCTCAATCTTTCAAAATGTCTGTGTTTTAATGTCTCCTCGTGAATGCAGCATGTATGAAACGAAAAAAAAACCTGAACAGCCGCGATCTTTCTCTCCCAGCCCACCCGCTCGCTCTTAAATGTTTCTGTTTTAATTCCAACTGCCTATCTCCTCGTGGGCTCAGCATGTAATAAACGGGGAAAAAAATAAATGAACAGCCGTGATCTCTGAGAATGCACTTCTTGCAAAAAAAAATTAACGAACACCTGCGATGTCTCCCAGCCTGCCCGCTCATTCCGAATCCACTTCTTTGCGAGGTCCTAGCCCACCCACTCGTTCAAATCAACTTCTTTGAAACAGCAACAGAATTAAAAAATAAAAATAAAAAAAATGTTCATCTTAGTTGTCTCCACAAAGCATTTTGTGTGTGTGTGTGGGGGGGGGGGTGAATACTGCCATGACAACCAGAGCTAAACTACTGAATCCTTTGTAGGACAAAATTTCTTCAGTCAAAAAAAAAAAATACACAACACATTTAGGCAGAGGAACTATTTTATTAAAACTGACACAAACACACATGTTTTTTCCTACTTAAAATTGGGAATTTTACCTACCAAATGCAGTTGCACTACAGATGGCCATTTCATAAGTGCAATAAACCACTCCAGGGTGTGCATTAGACACTTTAACACACGGCTAGGAGGTTGGACACACTCGGCCGATGGCCTCGTGCCTCACTACGCCTCCTAGCCGTGTGTTAAAGTGTCTAACGCACACCCTGTTGTGGCTTATTGCTTACTTAAGTCCCAGGCTGGCACCGGTTCCCTGTGAGGGGGGTGCAAGTGAGCTAGACCTTTAAAGAACCTCTTAAAGATAGGGTTTGATGCCATAGAGGCGTTCTTCCCAGCTGAACACTTTCAAAGAGATGCAAACCTGCATACTCTAGGTCCTCAAGAGCCATGCTTTGAGCCTGAGGGATCTGAGGTTCGGGTACAGAAGTCTCCCCTGACTGGAGGTTAGCAGGTTGTGCCTCCGAGGAAGGAGTATTGGCTCAGCTACAGACATAGAGAGCAGCAGAGAGTACTATGGCTGCCTGGCCCAATCTGGAGCTATCCAGACCATTGAAGCTGGCTGAGACCTGAACTTGAGTAACACTGTGTACATCAGTGGAAAAGGAGGGAAAGCATACAGGTACTTCCCTGACCAGTCCAGAACCAGAGTATCCAGAGGTATTATACACTAAGCTGGAGGTCTGAAACAGTCCTGGGCAGGTGGTGGCTTTCGTGGGATGCAAAGAGAGCTATCTCTGGGGTGCCCCACCTTCTGAAAATCGCTTCCACCACCTGTTTGTTCAAGGTCCATTCATGATGGGCCTGGTTGATCTGACTCAGAGCATCCACTAGGGTATTATTCTTACCTGGCAGATGAATGGCCTGAAGAGAAACTCCTAGGGAGTAGGCTAGAGTCCAGATCCTCATAGCTTCTGTGCAGAGAGGATCCAACCTTGTTCCTCACTGCTTGTTTATGCAGTACATTGTGATGATATTGTCTGTTCTGAACTGTACCACCTTTCCCTGAACCAATAGTGTGAAGGCTTGCAGTACCAGCAGCACTGCTCTGCACTCCAGCAGATTTATATGCTGGAGTGACTATGTAATGGACTAAGTGCCGTGAGTGGTGTGATCCCTTTGATGGGCACCCCACCCCAGTAGTAATGCACCTGTTGTGAGAATCACTGATGGAGACTCCCTGTGAAAAGGAACCCCTTCCAAGAGGTTGGCTTCCACTTTCCACCACTGAAGGGCCTGAAGTAATGTTTTTGTTAGTGGAACTAGCTTTGGGACAGGATCCTCTGACACCAATGTGCCCTAAGGTGGAACTGGATGTCTCACATCTGGAACCAGGATTCCAGAACTGTGCCAGTGGCAGCTGCCATGTGGCCCAGTAACTGTAAAAACTGTTTTGCAGCTTTTGGGCTGTTCAGACTGAAGGAGTTTGCCATGTGCTGAATACTTCTTACCTTGTCTTGAGGTAGGTAAGCCATGCCCTCCCGGGTATTTAATTCTGCTCCTATGAACTGCAGCACTTGTGCAGGGAGAAAGACTGACCTTTTGAGATTGATCAGAAAACCCAGTGACTTTAGAAATCCTTGGGTGAGTTGCAGGTGTTCCCCTACCTGTTGTGGTGACTTTCCAACCACCAACCAGTCATCCAGGTAAGGGAAAACTGTGACACCTAGCCTTCGTAGGTGTGCCATGACCACTGCCAGGCACTCTGTGAACACTCTTGTAGCTGAAGTGAGACTGAATGGCAGGGTTGAGAACTGGTAATGACCTAAAGGGAGTCTGAACCTGAGGTACTTTCTGTGAGACTGCCTTATGGGGATGTGGAAGTAAGCATCTTTTGTGTCCAGAGATGCCAGCCAATCTCCTCTCTGGAGTGCTGGCAGAATCAGTGACAAGGTTACCATTTTGAACCTTGGCTTTAATAAATGCCTGTTTAGCACCCTTAGGTCAAGGATAGGCCACCACTCCCCATTTTTCTTTGTTGTGAGGAAGTAGCTTGAATAAAAACCCTTTCCCCTTTGTTGTGGGGGCACAGGTTCCACTGCCCTTGACAGCAGTAGCTTTTGTAGTTTCTTTTCCAGTAGCTTCCTTTCTGCATTGGAAGCTGATCTGAACACTCTGGTTCTTAGTGTGGGAAGGGTTTTGAAGCTTAGGGACAAACCCTGACTCACTACTTCCAGGACTCACCTGTCTGTGGTGATCTGTTTCCAAGCCTGGAAATAGTGAGTCAGTCTGCCCCCCTACTGGTAGTGGGGAGATGGCCTAGGAAAACATGTCAGGGGTCGTGCTTTTCCTGAGGCTGAGATTGGGAACCATGCCTAGAACCCCTTCTACCCCTGCCACTGAAGTACCCCTGCTGTGGGTACTGCTGAACCTGGGGTACAGCCATAGCCTGATAAAAAGGCCTGGTGTGGAAAGGTCTGCCCCTGCCTCCCCTTCCATAGGGTCTAGTGGACAGAGAGGCCCCCTCTCTTTGGCAGAACTGCTTTTGTAGGTGGCCTTATATTCATCCACCTTTTTCATGTAAGCCTCTGCCTGAGTCCCAAAGAGGGAATGACTCTCAACATGGAAGTCTAAGGCCTTATTTATTTTAATTTATTTTTAATTATTTTATTTATTGAAATCTTGGATTGACACCTTTGAGCAGAAGCTCTTTACATACCTGTAGGTTCCACATCAGAAGTTAACATCATCAGGAAAAATTACTATTGGATGGTACAATGTAAGTGTCACCAGGCCTAAGTACATTGCAAAGTAAAATTAATAAACAAATGACATAGGTGCGGAGGAAACACAGGATGTAGTTGGATGGGGCATGAGATAAGGTATACAGAGGATAGTATCTAGGGGAGACAGAGAACATCACGCATACATCAAAGGCATTGTACAATGTATGCCCGAGTCAACTAAGAAAAAATTACTCACCTTAGTAATCTTGTTTCTTCCAAGGTAGTCTTCTATATTCATAACTCTCTACAGTCAGCCTTCTAAGCAGAGCTGCCCAGAGATAATGGAACTTAATGCTAATGATAGAACTATCATTGGCTCGTACCACATATTCAAACTGCTGCCCTTACCAGCTGCAATGTTCCACCAACGTATCAGATTTCTAAGGAGCCTACAAGGCAACCTATACTAAGACTATCTAATATACTTATCTAACGTAACACAACTATGCTGTTTGTAACCCCCCTGCAAATGGGGGTTCCCAAAAGACTTCCAGGAGCTTGCTTGAATGCTCCAAGCCTGAATGGTGTTTGGCATTTAAGCCATTTATCAGTGAGTGTTTTTAGAGCCTCTGGTACTGTCTCTTTAAGAGCTGTCTGCTTGCAGACATAATTAGTTTGTATGGGGGGACTGTGTGCTTCTCTGAGTACCACTCGAGCTGCTGCCAATTCACTTAATTTTTGCAGTCACTAGGAGTGCAAAGGAACCTATCTGAAAGATGTAACTGTTTACCAGAAATTATTTAGAGTAATAATGAAATTACAGTTTGTCTAACCTGCTTTCTTTGCAGTCAGAACTGTGTCTGCTAGTTCCCCATTCTAGTTTTGAACTGCTGAACTGGACCAATCAGTGTGGGTAAGCTAGCTCTAAAATGGTGCCTTGGACGAATCAGAACTTGGACTCATAATCTGAGCCAGCCACAAGAGGATTGTATGGGCAGTGACTCTGGGAGATGTAGTTTAGACTTCAGTGCCTTTTTGGACCAACAGCAGCAGTCTATTGTGAGTGACAGCCAATCCAGTCAAGAACTGGGAGGAACTCAAAGGAAGTGCCCGGTTTTGTCGGTTGGAGTTGAGTTGAGCTTTGGCAGTGAAGAAGGAAGGAGCCCTGTACTTTTTCAGTGTGCAGTTTTAGTCAAAAAACGCGTGTAAGGCCCAGAGTTCCGGTCTGCAGCTTGTTAGGACTGAATCCGTCCTGTGAAAAGAATCAAAGGATCTCTGAAGAGTAGAAACCAGGCTCACCCTGTAGAAGACTGGAGGAATTGCTGAAAATTACACTCGGTCTGTCAGGAACTGAATCTGCTGTGTGTTCTCCGGTATTGTGCAGTAATTGCGATCGGGATACAGATGCAGCCTGCCTGGTATAGTGCTTTCTTTATATGGATGTGTGAAGAGGTTTGTGTACCTCAAGTGAGCCCTGCTGACATTGAAGGACCCTATCTTATTTGGAGGTCGTGAGTACTAATTCAAGGTCGCTCCCTGTTGAATTGCCACATTAAATCCAAATGGAATTACTGTACTGCTGACTGTTTAATTCTCCTTTTCTCTGTGTGAAAGGGCCCCTACCAGCTGCCACGGTTTGGACTAGCCACTAGGGCTTGGGTACCCAGGGACAGTAACTGATAGGGATAGGCCTGTGCACAGAGCCATAGGTAGATTATTAGAGTGATAAGCTAATTAACCTGATTTCCCCCTGTCCTTGTTATATCCCCCTAAATAAATCAGAGCTGCTTGTTTCAGCAAAGTTATACTGCCTGAGGTATTTGTCTATGTTAAAGTACTGTACTGTGATTGTTGCACTGTATCTCATTTCACAGGAGGTCCCAGTGCCGGAACCAGACCTGGGGTAAGTGTATACTGTGAAGGTAATTCTGATGTATTGTGTGGGCCACTAGTGGGAAGAAAGAGAGTTGCAGTGTCCCAGAGGGCTGTGACCAAGTTAGTTTAACTATTGCAAACCCTGACCTCTGGGTGGAGGCACCCGCCATTGGATCCAGGCCCTCAACCTGTTAGTGGCAAATCAGGCAGGGGTAGTAGCCCCTGGGATAGCGCCATCTAGGGGTTACATCTTGAGGCTCACCGCTGGGATTGTGTGTCCTCTAGTGGCCATATTTACGAACCACTGTTAAGAAAAAATGGGTACCCGACAGAAGTGGCTGTGCACGGCTGGTGGAGTGGTGTACTGGGAGGAGATCGACCCCCAAAATGCATGCTTATCCTGGACATCCCCTGGGTATCAATACGGACACTGTGCAGGAGTACTTTCCAAGGTGGAAGGTTTACAAAACCCTGTGGTGGTGGGTCGGCATGCTAATCTGCTCACCCACATTTTCCTGGCCCTAGTAGAGCTTAAGGATCCCATAGATAGCTCCAAAGTGCCACAGACCATTACCCCAGAGGAGCCCTCACCGCTTGGAGAGTGATAACTAAGGACAGTAAAGACCGGGGAATCAGCCCACCACTATCTGAAACTTTTGAGGAGAAATTTGCTGAATGGTTGCTGGGAGAGGGAAAACTGTGGAGGACTTGAAGAAACTATTCTTGCCACCTGGGGTGTTCCTCCCCAACACCCTCTCCTGCTCCAGTGCCCGTAATGGTGGCTGAACCAATGCAGACTCCTATTTCTGCACCTGCCATTAGTCACGACTCTTACGAAGGTTGAGGATCTTCTCGGCACCCTCCCCACCCCCAAGGGAGGATGACTGGGAGACCTGGATAGACTATGTTGCCCCCAAGTGCTAGAATGGCAATGCTCGGAAGGCGAAAAGCTAAAGAGGGTTAGTGAGAGCCTCCGAGGTCCTGCCCTGGCTACCATCCGTCTAAACGGGCCAGTAACCCTGAAGCGACTGCACAGGCCTATCTTGAGGCCTTGGAGAATGTGTATGGGAGCCCAGATTCTGATGAGGACCTATGGTGGAGAGTAAGAATGCACAACAGTACCAAGAGTTGTTGTTAGTGTATGTCTCAAGCTGGAAAAATTGTTGCAAGAATGCCTCAGAAAGGGTAGTTTGCCAGCCGATTGAACTAGGACCCAACCAGACCGGGACAGAATCCTTAAGTCTGCCCCTTCTCAGAACTGCTGTTGCTTCAGTTACGCCTGGCAAATCGACTGGAATCCCCACCCTCCTATGATGAGTTAATGAGAGAAATTCGAGGAGTTGAAGAAGGACCTCGGGAGGTACCTCACCAACAGCTGTGGCTACGACCCAAGTGACTGAGGGTGACCCATCAAGTGAAGTTCAAGGGCAGAGGTTGACAGTCAATGAGTGCTCTGACAAGGGAAAAAGATATGCACAATGGAAGCGAACTGTTGAGAGAGATCAGGAAATTCAAAAACAGTCCCTTTATGAAGCCACGCCTGCAAATGCAGGCCCTAGACCTATATCCAGATGCATCTGCTATGGGGTAGGTACCACCATATATCTCCTGCGATAACAGCTCCAAACTCAATTCCTTGACCATGGGAAGTGCAGAAACTGACAGATGTCTCCAAATGCTTATCACTCGCAGACAGAGATGGCACCCAGGTTTCCAGTTAGTAATACCCCGCCTGGCTCCCAGTGTGGCGCCTCGGCCAGCTCAAACTCCAGAAGTATGTTTTGCTATAATTGTAGGAAAGATGGGCACATGAAAGGGAATGCAGTCCCCAAAAGACACTGACAAAGTTGCATATAGGCTACAAGGAGAGCTTCGGAGAAGAAATCAGTGGTTAAGAGGTGCATGACATGATCCCAGTGAGGGCAACAAAAATGCTAATTCACATCCTTTTGTGGCAAGGTCAGTTGCCCAGGCCCCCACTACCACCTCTCCAGACTGGTCCAGAATAGTGGGTCCCTCCATGGAGACCACTGTAAAGGTGAATGGAGTGTCTACAAGAGCTGTATTAGACAGTGGCTCCCAAGTGACAATTATGTTCCAGGATTGGTATCAGAAGCATTTGTCAGAAGCACCCACAACCATTAGAAGGACTGCATGTATGGGGTTAAGTAGAAGGCCTACCCCTATTCGGTATATCCAATTTGGCTGTCTTTCCCCACCTCCGTGGCTGGAGTGGCCGAACAAGTAGAGACCTAGCCTTAGTTGTCCCCCACTGGACTGTATGATGGTGTCCCTTTGTTGATTGGAACAAATGCTCATATGTTCGGAAGGCTGGCACAGTTGTGTTATAAAAACAGGGGTCAAAGACTAGTAGAGCTTTAAGAGTTCGGCTTTAATTAAGAAGGCCTATGAGGCACAGAGATGCTGAAAAACAGAACCAGAGGAACCGGTCGGAATTGTATGGAAGAAGGATCCTGAGTCTCTGATCCTGGCGCCAAATGCCCAGTGTACCTTACAGGAGAGGTCCGTATCAGAAAGGATGTTAAGAATAAAATATTAATGTTGATGCACCAAGCGTGGAAAATTGCCAGAGGGACTGCTAGTCAGAAAGCCTAGTATTTTGCCCGCTAGAACCCATGCTTATGCCAGAAGGTAATGGTCCAGAAGTTCATAATGTGTCTGAAAGAGACATTCAGAGGAGTAAACAGAGGTTGCATCCTGGCTAATGTGCATTGTGCAGACACTGCAGTGCTACCCAGCAGCAAGAGTTCAGGAAGAGCCAACAGAGTAACACACAAACTTGTTTGATTTTAGAAACTCCCGCTGCCAGCTGAATGGAAAGTGAGGATCAGTGAGAAGCTTGCCCAGAGGAGACCAGTGTTTTCTTTAAAGGAATGGGATGTAGGATGCGTGCAAGGAGCTGAGCACAATATCAGGCTGCATGACGAAAGACCATTTCGTAGGAAGAGGTCTCAGCGCCTGCACACTGCTGACATAGATGATGTGAGGCGGCATCTGCAAGAGATGTTAGCTACTTGGTGTAATACAAATCCAGAAGCCCTTATACTTCCCCATTGTAGTAGTGAGGAAAAGAATGGAGACAGTAAGGATGTGGCCTGATTGGATTATCGCACATACAACCCGTCAGGACCTCCCTGATCAGTACACAGCCCGCATTCAGAGATGCTGGACTGCCTAAGCGGGGAGCAAGTGGTTCTCTGTGCTGGATCTCCCTGCCCAGTGGGGTGCTACCAGATCCCGATGGCCCCAGAGGACCGTGAAAGGCGACCTTTATCTGTCAGCAGCTTCTATGAATTCATGAGGATGCCTCAGGGATTTCAGGTGCCCCAGCCACTTTTCAACGATTGATGGAGCGTGCAGTGAGACATGAACTTACTAGAAGTGCCTGGTATACCTAGATGATGTGTGTTTTGGCAGCTCACTGGAGGGAACATGAAGCAGATTATTTAGGTATTGGACCGACTGAGGACTTTGGCCTTAAACTGTCCATTGATAAGTGTCAATTCTTTCAAACATCAGTAAAGTATGTGGGACACATAGTATCCACGAGGGAATGAGGGCAAGGCCAAATGCAAAGTTGAGGCCTTGACCACCAGCCACAGCCAAAATCAAAAGAACTGCAAAGATTCCCAGGATTCTGTGGTTATTATGGTACGCTTCATCAGGACTATTCAAGAGTGATCCGCCTTACTTAACCTTACTCAAGGGTATCCCCAACCCAAAAAATACCAAAGTCAAGCGTCCCTCAAGACTGAAAGGAGTATATTTTCATCAGTGAAAGTGGTAGGGCCCTTCAGACTCCTGATTGTGAGACTGCTTTTCATGAGATCATATATCAACTTACCCATGCTCAGTGCTGGCTATGCGATCCAAGAAAACTTACGTCCTGCACACTGATGCTAAACTTGCAGGGTTAGAGGGGCTGTGTTGTACCAAGAACACGAGAATGGCCTGAGACCAGTGGCCTTTGCCAGTAAAACCTGACCCCATCCAGAAAAGAACTATCCTGGCACATAGACAGAGTTCTAGCTTTGAAGTGAGCTATTGTTGACCAATTCCATGAGTACTTGTATGGGCTAAAATACTAGTAAAACTGACAATAATCCTTTGACCTATGTGCAGACCTCAGCTAAGTTGGATGCCACTGGCCATAGGTGGCTTTCTGCATTATCTACATATGACTATGCTCTCGAATACAGGCAGGTCTGAACCACATAGATGCTTATGCTCTCTCCGGAGGCCTGTTCCCAGAATGATTGGGTCCGATTGGCAGAACCCTGACATTCGGGCACTCTGCAGGAAGTTTGACAGGAGGAACAAATGTCCACAGGACGCAGTGGACTGCATGGTGGATTGCTTGGGACCCTCTGAATTGCATACCTGCTGCTTATTGCCACTTTTCTGCAATAGACATTGGTGCACTGCCTCAGCTGGACAATGACAGCATTCGCCGGCTCAATCCCGCGATCCCATGATCAAAGCAGCTTTGAAGCCCTCTATGCAGGAAAGATGTGTCAAATTCACTCACTGATTTGAGAACTGCTGTTATACAAAGTCCTAAGTTGAAGCAGTCAATAAAGCTATTTATGCAGGAGAAACGGTAGACAGAGGGGGACAAGTAGGCAAACAACAACTAGATGCTGCCTGCCTTCGAGGACTCAGTACTGAGGGTCCTTGCACAACCACATGGGGCACCTTGGTATAGACAGAACACTTGACTTAGTGAGATCAGATTCTATTGGCCTAAGATGGGGCTGATGTGGAGCAACACATTCAGAACTTGTAGTCGCTGCTTACAGAGGAAAGCTATTCCCCAGAGGGCTGCCCCTTGTTAACATCACCACCAGTGCACCCATGGAGCTGGTCTGTATTGATTTTCTGAGTTTGGAGTCCGATCAAAGAAATATCAGTAATGTGCTAGTGGTCACTGACCATTTCACGAGATATGCCCAAGCTTTCCCCACGAGAAAGACAAGCATCCACTGCGGCCAAAGTACTTGTAGAAAACTTTTTGTTCACTATGGGGCTCCACAAAGAATCCATTCTGATCAAGGGAGAGACTTTGAGAGTCGAGTCTGATCAAAGAGATGCTTTCTCCGTGGGGAGTCGAGAAAGTCCAGAACCACTCCACCACCCCAGGGGGACCCACAGCCTGAACGTTTCAACCGCGACTTTGCAGATATGCTGAGCACCCTGCACCCAAAGGACAAGCCTAAGATGGAGCCAACAAATTAGCACCCAGTATATGCTTATAACTGCACCAAAGTGATGCCACTGGATTCTCCCCCACCGCCTGATGTTTGGAAGAGAAGCTGACTACCCATTAGATGTGTTTGGGGTCTCTCCTGATGGGTTCGTGACAACTATTTACAGTATGGCGCAAAGTTAAAGGCCAACTAACTCATGCGGCTACCTGGCTCTCAAACCATGGCTGCAAAAGAAATCTGGCCAACAAAGAAAGGCATGATAAAAAGGTGAAAGCACAGGAACTCCAGGAGGAGATCGATTGCTAAGAAATCTGGGACTGCATGGCAAGCACAAGATTGCTGACCGATGGCACCATCTCCCTCACATTGTAGTGGGCAAACTAGATGATCTGCCAGTGTACAAAATGTAAGGCCTGAGAATAATTCAAAAGATGTAAAAACAATACATAGAAATCATTTACTGCCCATTGGACAAATCTTAATTGAGTCTGAGCCCCTAGAAGATGCCCCTCTGGACCAGTGACTAGAGCTGCTGCTAAGAAAAGATCAAGAAAGTCTGCACCTACAGAAGCAAAGTTAAAGTGTTCCCTCCACAAGTCCCAGTTGAGCATGACTGTCAGTCCATATCGGAAGAAAGTGAGAGTGACTTTGAATACTATCCTTCTTGAACTGAGTCAATTGTTTGGGGCAATCCCTAGTCAACATGGAGACAAAGCTGCGCCTTCTGGACTGTCTAAGCCCCCAGCCTTCATCCTGGAGCCAATGCTCCCAGAAAGTGAAGTGCAAAGCATCAGATCAGATGAAATGGAATCATTGTGCATGGTTGAACTGTTTGAGCTTTCAGGGAGGAAAATGATAGATTAGGGCAGACTGACGATACACCGAACAAGAAGAGTATTTTGAGTGCCCCTGACAGTCCACCGCCAGTGTCCGAAAGCTCTCCATGCTGAGCCAAATGTTGTGGACTCAGAAACTGTAACTCCTGGAGCTGAAAGTGCCCCAAGTTCTAGCCTCTCACCCCCATGGAGACTCCCCTGACAAAGTGAGGACAATGCTGAAAATGAGGCTCATAGAGTGCAGAGACCATAACAGTTCCCCTAGAAAGACTGGTCGAGCTGTAAAGCCTGTGGTGCACCTCAGTTATGATTCACTCAGAGCCTGTGGACTTGCCTCTCAATGTTGTCCATAAAGAAGGTGTATGTGTCCCAGAGCTCACTACCCAAACTGAGCATCAGTACTAACTCCAAGTTACTTGTGTTGCCCTCTAAGTATGGTGCCCTTGCCCCCATCCAGCCCCAAGGTAACTGATAGGGAAGGGCCCCCTCTCTTCAGGTTTCATGTACAAGAGGTAATAACTTGAGTTATGGTACAATGTGTATGTAATACTGTGTAAAGAGTGACGTACTGCAATGTTTCAGAAATGTGTTCTTGGTAAAATGATATATTGACTGATGATTACATGTGTGAGCCTAATGCAAATGTATATGGTTGCAGTTGAAACTATGGGGGTACTTGCTTGACGCGGACGTCAAGCTTTCCCAGGCCAGGAAGGGTGTAACCCCCCTGCAAATGGGGGTTCCCAAAAGACTTCCAGGAGCTTGCTTGAATGCTCCAAGCCTGAATGGTGTTTGGCATTTAAGCCATTTATCAGTGAGTGTTTTTAGAGCCTCTGGTACTGTCTTTAAGAGCTGTCTGCTTGCAGACATAATTAGTTTGTATGGGGGACTGTGTGCTTCTCTGAGTACCACTCGAGCTGCTGCCAATTCACTTAATTTTTGCAGTCACTAGGAGTGCAAAGGAACCTATCTGAAAGATGTAACTGTTTACCAGAAATTATTTAGAGTAATAATGAAATTACAGTTTGTCTAACCTGCTTTCTTTGCAGTCAGAACTGTGTCTGCTAGTTCCCATTCTAGTTTTGAACTGCTGAACTGGACCAATCAGTGTGGGGTAAGCTAGCTCTAAAATGGTGCCTTGGACGAATCAGAACTTGGACTCATAATCTGAGCCAGCCACAAGAGGATTGTATGGGCAGTGACTCTGGGAGATGTAGTTTAGACTTCAGTGCCTTTTTGGACCAACAGCAGCAGTCTATTGTGAGTGACAGCCAATCCAGTCAAGAACTGGGAGGAACTCAAAGGAAGTGCCCGGTTTTGTCGGTTGGAGTCAGTTGAGCTTTGGCAGTGAAGAAGGAAGGAGCCCTGTCACTTTTCAGTGTGCAGTTTTAGTCAAAAAACGTGTTAAGGCCCAGAGTTCCGGTCTGCAGCTTGTTAGGACTGAATCCGTCCTGTGAAAAGAATCAAAGGATCTCTGAAGAGTAGAAACCAGGCTCACCTGTAGAAGACTGGAGGAATTGCTGAAAATTACACTCGGTCTGTCAGGAACTGAATCTGCTGTGTGTTCTCCCGGTATTGTGCAGTAATTGCGATCGGGATACAGATGCAGCCTGCCTGGTATAGTGCTTTCTTTATATGGATGTGTGAAGAGGTTTGTGTACCTCAAGTGAGCCCTGCTGACATTGAAGGACCCTATCTTATTTGGAGGTCGTGAGTACTAATTCAGGTCGCTCCCTGTTGAATTGCCACATTAAATCCAAATGGAATTACTGTACTGCTGACTGTTTAATTCTCCTTTTCTCTGTGTGAAAGGGCCCTACCAGCTGCCACGGTTTGGACTAGCCACTAGGGCTTGGGTACCCAGGGACAGTAACTGATAGGGATAGGCCTGTGCACAGAGCCATAGGTAGATTATTAGAGTGATAAGCTAATTAACCTGATTTCCCCCTGTCCTTGTTATATCCCCCTAAATAAATCAGAGCTGCTTGTTTCAGCAAAGTTATACTGCCTGAGGTATTTGTCTATGTTAAAGTACTGTACTGTGATTGTTGCACTGTATCTCATTTCACAGGAGGTCCCAGTGCCGGAACCAGACCTGGGGGTAAGTGTATACTGTGAAGGTAATTCTGATGTATTGTGTGGGCCACTAGTGGGAAGAAAGGGGGGTTGCAGTGTCCCAGAGGGCTGTGACCAAGTTAGTTTAACTATTGCAAACCCTGACCTCTGGGTGGAGGCACCCGCCATTGGATCCAGGCCCCTCAACCTGTTAGTGGCAAATCAGGCAGGGGTAGTAGCCCCTGGGATAGCGCCATCTAGGGGTTACATGTTCATGACAGCATGAAACACCCTTAATATTACTGTAATCCTAAACTCCTCTGAATACCAGAATCACCTGGAAAAAGAAGGGAATTAAAAATGTCCCACTACGGCTAAAAAATGGAAATTACGTATTTACCGTAATTCTTGATCTTACTGGACAAAGTCTCCACCACTCATTCAAACTAATGGGACTACGTTGGAGGCACTAGGACCCCATGGGAGCCAAAAATCTTCAGGAGGGCCAGTGCCAGGATAGGACCGCTCATGCACTGCGCTTCAAGTCTAGCTCGCACCGTATAGGTGATCTCGGTGTCAACCCTCCAAAAGCCTCAGTACCTTTTCGACTGAGGAATTGCAGCATAAAGTAACGAAAGAAAACCTAACCCTAACTTCTGGGCATATGAAGGCCCGGATGACCCATGTAAGAAGGGTTAATTCAACAATGTCTTCAAAGCCCGAACAACAAGGAAGTGAAGACCAAAACAGAATGAGTAAACTCAGGGGATGGTGGGTGGGCGTGTAAATGAGTGGTGGAGACTTCATCCAAGAAGATCAAGAATTATGGTAATTATGTAATTTCCATATCTTCCTGGACTAAAAGTCTCCACCACTCATTCACACTAATGGGAGAGTACTGAGCTGAAAATCAAACCCCCAAGTAGGGTGGTAGGAGACAGAGTTCACTCAGGACAGAAGTCCATAAGGACTGTCCTGCTGAAGAAAGTGAACTGTCTGGTATGGACATCCAGAATATAGTGCTTTTATATAGGTATGCACTGAGCTCCAACTTGCCGCCTTGCAGAAGTCTACAACGGGTACATTACGAATCCCCGCTAGGAAATCTGCGACCACCTTGGTAGAGTGGTGTGAACCCAGCCTTCCAACATGACCTGTTCCATGGGTTAGTAGTGTCGAAGACATGCAACTAACCAAGCCAAAATACATCTCGTGGCAACAGGCTGACCCAGCAATGGCATGCTGAAAGATACAACAGTTGCTCAGATGCGTATCTCTTCGTTCTGTTGATGAAGAACTGCAGAACCCTCTTAATATCCAGAGAAATGAAGGGAGCGCTCTCCTTTATCCTGGAGCTAATGAAGTAAATAGGGAGTAGAAAAACTTGACTAACGGTAACTGAGCCAGTGAAATGCTGTCTACTGGCTCAAGTTAGACCGAAAATGTGCAGAGGAGTACCTTCACTGCCGAGTAATGCAGACCTGAGTTTGACAGGTTCAAGAGGCACCCTAACACCTTACTTGGTGGGCAACTGGAGGGTTCAGATGGGACTTGCACCCTAGATGGAGAAGGGTTTCCACTTAGCCATGCAAGCCCTCCAGGTGGAAGGCCTATGCATGGCTTAGAAGATGTATGCGATGGTTTGGGAAACCTAAAACTTGCCCACTTCCATTTCCTGAGGAGCACGGCATGGAGATGAAGGGAACATAGGTTAGGATGGATTAAAGTCCCTGTGTCAGAGGTCCGCTCATAGAGGGATTTGCCTTGGGGGAACTTCTGACAGACTGCTGATCAATGCAATAATATCTGCTGAGGCCAGTCTAGGACGATGAGAATCATCCTGCCTCCCCCTGTGCCTACAATTTGTGCAGCACCCTCTGAATTAAGGGAAGAGGAGGAGAACGTACAGGGAGCATCTTGTCTACTGCAGTGAATACTTCCTGACAGGAAACACCAGGGTCTGGATTTCTGAAGCAGGATAGAGGCAGTTTCACGTTGAAATGGGACACAAAAAGGAGCAGATTCGAACTCCCCCACTCGCCGAAAGCGACTGCATGAAATCTAAACTGACGCATCGTGCTCGAAGTACCACTGTCACAACCTCACGGTCTTCCTGCAGAGAGGGTGGGAAGGTGCCCCACCCTGCTTGCTGTTGTAATACATCACAGATCTGTTGTCCGTCTGAAGCAGGATCACTTCATGGCAGAGGGCATCCTTCAGGACTTTGTTTATAAGATAGCTCTCATCTTTAAGAAATTTATGAAAAGATGAGGTTCCTCCTGGCTCTGCAGCTGAGTGTGGAGGTCTTAAAAGTGAGCTCCCCATGACAGATTTTGTCCGAGGCTCCATCATTTTGAACGAAGGATTGCGGATGTGTGGTCGGAGACCACTGCTTGCTGCGGAGGACGCTGAGTCCCAGCATCCGCTCAACCAAAAGGGGCCCAAAAGAGTAGTTCTCCATGATGTAACAAGCCATCTGAAGATGTCGTTTCTCCCATCCTCTGGAATGAAAAACGATGCCCTGGAGGTATCCAGGAGGCTCCTAAGAAGAGGAACTGCTGGGAAGATGAAACTGGCACCTTCCCTGAATTGGAAAGCCCCCTGAAGAGAACAACTAAGAAGCTGTGGCAGCTGCCTCCTGTGTTTCTTGCCCAGATGGGCTAGCTAGGAGTCAAATGTCCAGGAAGTGAATACTTGAACGCAGAGGTTTTAGTGAACTCCACCCTGAAAAGATACTTGTTTAACCTTCCAAGGTCGACAAATGGCACATTCCGTCTGTGAGCTTGGAACCAGAAGCAATAGAAATAGGAAGGTGCGCTCAATTCTGAGAGAAACAACTTCTACTGCTCAGTTCCCACAGAGGCTCTGTATCTCAGAAGCAAGAGAGTGTGACTGAGAGGCAGACAGACTGGGCTGCCATCTGTGTGGAAGGTCTGGGGAAATCTGCAAAATTGGGAAAGCATCCCTCTCGGACAATCCTGATGACCCATATGTCCACTGTAATGGACTTCCACTGGCTGTAAAACTGAATTAGATGCCCCTCCTACTGCCGAGAGGCACCCCCCTCAGACAGCTGAGGTGAAACTTGGGCTGCATCCACATAGTTTGGTACAGGGCACTTTGAGGCCCTGTGTCCTCTACTGGGTTGGTTCCTGATAAAGGCACTTAGGCCTGCACAAGAATGTCGAAGATCATGCCCCTCTGAGAGGCAGTAGGAGCTGCCTGTTGTTTAAATGGCAGCCGTATTGTTCTGAGTGGTCCCCAGAACTCAACCTGAGGGCTGAACAGATAAGCACTGTCGAGATGTTAACCACCTACTGCCAGAAGCAGCTACCCTAGAGGCAGAGTTGTAGGCGTCCATAAAAGCTTTCAGCTGATTATTGGGCTATAAGCCCCTAGCAATGGACCGTTAGATTCCGGGAGGCTCTTGACCATTGCACTGAGTGTATTCCACAGGGTGTACACGTACTGAGGAATGTAGGAACTGAAGACGTAGAAGTCTGTTTTGGTCCACAGATGAAGACGTTATGGTGGACCCTATATCCCTGAGGAAAAAGACCTGGAAAGAAGATCTTCCATCACACTGATACAGAAGGCTTGCATTACAGCCCATAAAATGAATCACTGGCTGTGTCTTCGACAAAGTAGACTAGGGAGAGACTCATCCAGATCCACTTCTACCCCAGAATAACCTCCAAAAGGCAGGTCTAGACCAGGAACACTGGAGACATCACCACCTGGATCGGCGAATTGTTCAGCGCCATCCGTGGCACCAGCACTAGACACAGCACCAGCAACCACTGCTAGACCTGAAGAAAAGGGGGAGAAGGAGAGGGGGTAGGCACAAGGAGTCAGCGTCAATGGCATTGGCACCGGAGAGGGCACCGTGCACATCCTGGCCCGACCAACCCGGCCGTGGCCCAGCGGCTCCACTGGCCAGGACAACTGGGCAGACACCATACCCCCTGCTCTAAAAGAGCAGCCCAGAGGTAAAACTGCTCACTGGAACCCCATCAAGGACAGAGATGGGATCCGGGTGTTGAAGACAGCAACCGTTAAGAGCGAAGCCAAAGAGGAACCCACCAGAGTCGGTTCAGGCCTACCACTCTCCACCACCGACAATCCCCGCATAGGCACACCAGAGGGTGACCTCGAGCAGTACAGATTCTTCTTCCACTGACAGGAGGAAGAAGTGCTCAAGGTCAAGTGGAGCCGGGTCCCAGAACCGCTACTTTTGTGCTTCCGGCGGAGTGTCCTCCCCCCTGAGCACCGGACTGCCCGTGGCTGGACCCCCCTCTGCAAAGGGTGGCCGACTGAACACAGCCTCACTGCCATCACAGCTTTCAAATAAAGTCTCCCAACTGTCACTGCCACCATCTTAGGTCGACTCCGTTGATGGCAGGCTGAGAATTTCTTCTTCTTCATCATCTTCTTTTTCTTCTTTTTTTTTAAATAAGGAAAAAAAACTAAAAATGGAAAGTTAAACGAATACTGAACGGCTATAGCTGCTGTCATATAGATGAAGACTTGACTCCCAGCAGGCGAAGCGACGTCGTCATCAAACTGCACTCGACAGCGGAAGAAAAGGAACTGAGGCGGTTGGAGGATCAACACCGAGATAGCCTACATGGTGCGAGCTAGTCTCGCAGCGCCATGCATGTGCAGTCCTGTCCCAGTGCCGGCCCTCCTGAAGATTTTTGGCTCCCGTGGGGTACTAGCACCTTCGGCGTAATCCCATTCATGTGAATGAGTGGTGGAGACTTTTAGTCCAGGAAGATCTGTGGTTATCGGTTCAATAACCGGCATTAGCAGTTACACAAAATAAATTTATTTAAACAATTTACACTAAAATAAAGGAGTTTCTTTCACAAAACTCTGCTCTGAACTAAAATATTCCCGGTTCCCCTCTGGTTATACCGGACTGAGAGAAACTGAGAAAAACTATTTTAACTAAAATAACCTAGCGGTTAAGATAAAAAAACAAAAGATATGGGCAGCAAATGAAAAAGATAAGGAATACTTATATATTTTTATAAGTCTTCAGAATGAGATGTTGAGGAGAGGATCTCCAAGTGTCTAGTCTTGACAGGCGGAGAGTGAAATCTGAGAGGTTAAAATGCAGGCAGTTGATAGGGGCAGCATTTAAAAAGTGGCATGTGCCAATAGTGTTCCATCATTAGCAGAATGTTCCATCTCCAGGCAGATCTGGCTTAAAGGCATACTGCACAAGAGTTAGAAATATTAGCGTATTCCTGGAGTGTGGAAGACAAGGTGCCCCTGCTGCCCCTACCCTTGATAGATGTGCTTTTTGAGAGAATTGCAATGGATGTGGTTGGCCCTTTAGACAAAAGAAAAAAGGGAAATCAATTAATTCTGGTAGCATGTGCCTATACTACTCAATACCCAGAAGCAGTTCCAATGTGTACTGTCACAGCTTCAAAAGTGGCAGCAGAGCTTGCAAATATTTTCAGCAGAGTGGGCATACCTAAATAAATTATTACTGATCAGGGTAGTAATTTTGGTGCTGCATTACTTAAGGAACTGTACAGACTACTAGGTAGCACTGTCATAAGAACCTCCCCCATCACCCTCAGACAGATGGACTTGTTGAACGTTTTAACCAAACCCTAAAATGCATGTTAAAAGGTCTGTAAAAGGGGAAGGGAAAGATTGGGACCAATACTTGCCTTACCTAATTTTTGCTTACAGAGAACTGCCACAGGCATCAACAGGGTTTTCACCATTTGAAATGCTGTATGGTAGACAACCTAGAGGGCCACTAGATGTAATAAAAGAAACATGGGAAGATGCCCCACTCAGAAATACTCTATTACATCTTGTAGGTGTGCCCTGAAAATGAAACTGGCAAAATATGTTGAAATTGCCCATAGTAATCAGGAAGAGGTTCAAACCAGCATAAGTTGTATTATGACCATAGGGTAAAATAAACGTTTTTGAGCCAAGTGAAAAGGTCTTGCTACTATTACCCACTACGAAAAATAAACTATTAATGAAGTGGCAAGGGCCTTATAAAGTGCTTAGACGTACTGGCACAGCTGAAAAAATTACTCACCTTAGTAATTATATTTCTTCTAATGGAGTCTTGCTGTATTCTGACGATTGCAGTGATTCCCAACCTTTGAACTGCCCTGGAGAACAAATAGTTAACTTTCTATGCAGGGCATAGAATGCTGAGCTCGAGCTCAGTTGAAGTCTCTGTCTGGAGTGTTTTGAACTTAAACCGTCAGATTCTTACGAGCCCAACTAAACTAAAAATTCCATGTGGAAATTGTAAAAATTCTTACTAGCCAACTGGCTGAAAAAAGTTTTGGATTCCCAAGGAAGACTCATGTCAGGAAAACCCAAAAACAAAACCCAATGTACTAAAAATAACAATACTAAACAAGCACCCAAACAAAAAGGAGGAGGGTGCAAGCAAAAAACACCCCTTGGGTGCAAAACTGCACCTGTCCACCCACTTCCCAAAAACAGGTTCTGAGAGGGGATGCATGGAGGGAGGTCAGAATACAGCAAGACTCCATTAGAAAAAATATAATTACTAAGGTGAGTAATTTTTTCTTCAAAACAAAATGAAGTCGTGCTGTATTCTGACAATTGCAGACTACCAAGCAGTACCTCCAAGGAGGAGGGACAGAACCTACTTTGAGAATAGACTCTGAAGTACTGCTATGCCAAACTGAGCATCACTCCTAGCCTGGATATCCAGAGAGTAATGCTTGGTAAAGGTATGGACTGTTTTCCAGGTGGCTGCTTAACAAATTTCTAAGAGAGGAATATCCGTGGCAGCAGCCAGGGAAGCAGCTGTACCTCTTGTGGAATGAGCCCTCAGGCCTGAGGGTGGAGTTTGTCCCAGTTTTTCATAGTAGAATTGTATATAAGACACGATCCACCTGGCAATAGATCTTTTGGTGGCAGGTTTGCCCTTTCCCACTTCTCCATAAGTGAGGAACAACTGGAGGGAATCAAACCTGTGACCCTTGGTACGCTCTATGTAGTAACTAAGGGCTCTTTTGACATCTAAACTGTGTAGCCTCCTCTCTCCTGAGGAAGAATGATCAGTGAAGAAAACAGGGAGAGACATAGACTGGTTTAAATGGAAGTCTGAAACCACTTTGGGCAAGAACCTTTTATTGGTTCTAAGGACCACTTTATCCCCGTGAAATGAGATAAAATTAGGTTCCACTGACAGGGCTTGCAATTCAGATACACCTGGCAGAGGTAATGGCTACCAGGAAAGTACAGTTACGTAAGAAGTTACCGTAACAGTAGATCTTCGAGAGAGGCTCCTGCAGTAGGTAATGACATATAAGACTGACATCGGCAGGCAGCAGGACCCCACGGAAAAATGTCTAGCTAGCAGTCCCTGGTGAGGGACCGCCCCCACGTCAAGTGACCGGCGTCAGGAGACGTCGGTATAAAGGGGCGGTCCTTCACGCCCGCCTTCCAGTTCTTTCCCGCTAACAAAGGCCGGACGAGATAGAAGCGGATGTTTTCTTGAAGAGAAAAGGAGCTAAAAAAGCTTAGGGGGATGGAGGGTGGGAAGGTATTGCCTACTGCAAGAGCCTCTCTCAAAGATCTACTGTTACGGTAAGTTCTTACGTAACTGTACTATCTTACTTCGAGAGGGCTCTTGCAGTAGGTAATTACAAATAGGACTGAGTCCCAAGCAGTCTGGAACAAGGAAAAGCACACGGGAGGAGGAAAGCTACCCAGAGTATATCCTCTAGCTGAGAAGGCTTTAAGAAAGGAGGCCTTGCAGAACAGCCAGCCTGAAGCCCGCTCTACAGCGAGAGGCAATATCCAAACCATAATGTTTTGTAAAGGTATGGACGGAAGTCCAGGTGGCAGCAGCACAGATGTCTGCCGCTGACACATTCTTGAAACAAGCCACTGAGGCAGCGACTCCTCTGGTGGAGTGGCCTCTGACTTGACCCGAGAGGGTCTTGTTGTACCTGTCATAATATAAAGTGATGCAATGAGCCAACCATTTGGACAGGCTTTGTTTAGAAACAGCATTGCCTTCCCTTTTTGGAGCAAAAGAGACAAAGAGTTGATCTGTCTTTCTGAGCTCCTTCATCCGGTTAGTGTAGTATCTCAGAATTCGGTGAATGTCCATAGTATGTAACAAATACTCCCCTTGATTACAGTACTGCGTAAAAAAGGCGGGTAACTCTATGGACTGGTTCAGAGTAGACTCCGCTACCACCTTGGGAAAAAACTTAGGATTGGTACGCAGAGCCAAGCGTTCCTTGTGGAAAATTAAGTAAGGAATTTTATACATCAGGGCCTGGAGCTCGGAAATCCTCTGAGCAGAGGTAATGGCCACAAGAAACAGTGTCTTCCAGGAGAGGAACTTCAAGTCTGCGTAAGCTGCTGACTCAAAGGGAGGCAGAGTTAGTTTCTCCAGAACAAAATTCAAATCTCAAGGAGGGGCAGGAACTCGGATAGGAGGTCTCAGGTGGAGAACCTCTCTGAGGAAAGTCTTAGAGACCTCCAGCTGAGCAAACGTTCTGTCTGCAAAGGGAACATGATAGGCCGAAATGGCTGCCATGTGGACCTTCAGGGAAGAATGACTAAGACCCAGATCAAAGAGATGGCGCAGGTACTCCAGCAGACGACCAACAGGGCAGGAGAAAGGCTCGACTACTTTTGAAGCCGCCCAGATTGTGAATCTTTTTCCACTTCACGGCATAGGTAGACCTGGTGGAGGGTTTTCTAGCCTCCACCAAAATCTCCACCACCTGGGGAGAAACCCCAAAGCAGGCTTGTGCTATGTCTGAAGGAGCCATGCATGAAGCTGAAGGGACTTGAGACCTGGATGAACCAGGGTCCCCTGCTCCTGGGTCAACAAACCTTGTGACAGAGAAAGAGGAAGCGGCGGTTCCTCTGAGAATTGTTGTAGAAGAGAGAACCAAACTTGACTGGGCCAAAAAAGGAGTGATCAGAATCATTCGTGCTCCTTCTGACCCTAGTTTCTGCAGGACCCTTGGGATCAAAGGAATTGGGGGAAAGGCACAGACGAATCTGTCCTTCCAATCTAGAGACAGAGCATCTCTCCAGAAAATGCCTTGCTTTTGAACGAGCGAGCAGAAGACTGGAAGTTTTGAGTTTTGAGGGAAAGCGAATAGGTCTACCTGTGGTATTCCCCAGCGTAGGAAGATATCGTCTAGGACCCCTTCATCCAGTTCCCACTCGTGGGCCTGGGCAGACGAGTGACTCAGCTTGTCTGCCAAGGTGTTGTCAACTCCCGGAACATGGACTGCCGTGAGGTGAAGGTCGTGCTGTACTGCCCAGTCCCACACCTTCATTGCTTCCCTGCAAAGAGGGTAGGATCGAGTCCCTCCCTGTTTGTTGATGTACCATACCACACACATTGTCTGTCTGGACAGCTAGGTGGCCTGGAAGGAGATACAGGTGGAGGGCATACAGGACTGCCCGAAGCTCTAGCACATTGATGTGAAGTGATTGTTCGAGCTTGGACCAAGAGCCCTGGGTCCGATGAGGACTGAGATGGGCTCCCCAACCTTCACCCATGGCATCTGTAGTCAGAGTCTGGGGGGGGGATGAAGAATGAAACCCCTCAAAACAGGTTCTCTCTGACCATCCACCACTACAAGTCTTGAACCATGGGAGAGGAGACCAGAACTAGCTGATCCAACTCATCCTTCAATTGATCCCATTGGGAGCGAAGCGTCCACTGGGAAACTCTCATGTGGAGCCGAGCGCGAGGAACTGTCGGAATAGCAGCCGCCATGAGCCCGAGAAGGTAAAGAACCGACCTTGCAGTGACTCGCCTGTGACCTGAGTCTGAATGGTAGCCGCCCTGTCCGGCGGCAGGAAGGCCCTGCCTAGGGTCGTGTCCAGGATCACCCCGATAAACTGGAGTCTCTGGGATGGGATCAAATGAGACTTGGAATGGTTGATGGTAATACCCAGGCAGGAAAAGACCTGCTGGGTAAGGGAAAGGCAGCGCAGGAGTTCCTCCCTGGATGAGGCCGCCAGGAGCCAGTCGTCCAGGTACGGAGAAACCTGCACTCCCCGGGTACGCAGGTAGGCCTCCACCACTGCCAGGCATTTGGCAAACACTCGGGGAGCCAAGGAGAGGCCAAATGGAAGTGCCTTGAACTGGTAGTGGTCCCGCTGGAAAGCAAAACGGAGATATTTGCGGTGGGATGGGCGAATGGAAATATGCAGGTAGGCATCCTGCATATCCAGAGTGCACATCTACTTGCCGGAGTGGAGGAGGGGCAGAAGGCTCTGCAGAGAGAGCATTCTGAACCTCTTGTACTCCACAAATAGGTTCAGGGAACTGAAATCTAGAATAGGTCTTACATCTCCTGTCTTCTTCGGGACCAGGAAGAAATGGGAATAGTAGCCCATTCCCTGAAGGGAAGGGGGGACAGGTTCTATCGCCTCTTTCAGCAACAAAGCTGAAATCTCTTCCTGGACCAGAAGATGTTCCCGAGAGTACGGCGACCTTTGGGGGAGGGTGACGAGGTGGTTTCTGAAGAAACTCTATTGAGTGTCCTTCTGTGATTAGCTGGAGCACCCATGAATCTGTTGTTATTCTCTCTCAGCCCGGAAGGTGGAGGGAGAACCTCCCTCCTACCAGTTCCTCCGGGAAGTCCGAAGGCTGTGGCAGAGGGAAGGAGTCAGGTGGTGCAGGCAGCACCGCAGCTGAAGCACCCGCTGCTTTTTTGGGCGGAGAGGCCTTGGCAGCTGAGGGGGCCCGGCGTTTAGTGGCCCGCTTTCCCGGAGGTTTCACCTTTGGCCGATTCCGTCTGTGAAAGGGACGGCGCTGCGGTTGATGGGGATGGTACATAGAGTCGACGGACTTTAGTGCCATCCCCTTCTCCTGCAGATCGGTGATGATGTCCTTGACATCACCTCTGAAGAGCACCGACCCCCGGAAGGGCGCTTCCTGGATAGCAGACTGCACTTCCGGGACCAACCCTGACACGCGGAGCCAAGCATGATGTCGCAAGCCTACGGCAGAAGCTGAGCTCCGTCTGGCAGTGTCCACTGCATCGTAGGTCGCATGAAGAATGTGTCGACTGGCCGAACGTGCAGAGCGGACAAGGTCAGATAGTTCCTGCTTGACTTGAGAGTCCGGCAGGGAGTCTAACTTGGTTTCCACCTCAGAAAGAATTGCCTTCTGGTAGTCCCCCATGTGACTGCCATAGTTCATGGCCCTGATCCCCAGCATGGAAGAAGCGAAAATCTTCTTTCCATACTGGTCCAGAAGGCGAGACTCTTTATCAGGTGGCGACGAGCTAAGGTGTTTTGGATTATCTTAGCGGCCATGAGCGGCGCTAATCATGACCGAGTCAGCTCGAGGGCGGGAATCTAAGAAGTTGACACCCTCTGGAGTCTGATATAGCCTATTCGACTTCCGAGGAAGAGGGGCTAATGCCGACGGTTGTTTCCAAATAGTGGTAACAAGGTGGGCATAAGGCTCGATCCAGGGTGGCACCAAGGTAGGAGCTGTGACGGGCAGATCCAGATGCTCAGCGAGTTTCAGTCACTGTGGGTCTGGCTCCAAGGACTGCCACTTATGTACTGCCTGGATTTGACGTAAGAGCTCCGTAAAAGAAGGATCCTCCGGAGGAGACTTTGGAGGAGTCCTTGGCCTGGGCTTTGATGGAGATTGAGGTTCATCGTCCTTCTCGGAGAAGCCATCGGAGGCATCCGAGGAGGAGGAAGAAACTGAAGAAGAAGATGACTCCCTTTCCCATCTAGGGAGAGGAACGGACCCCTTGGGAAGACCTCGGGGAAGTGTGTCCTGTCCCTCTCTGGACCCAGAGGGATTATCCCTGGTGCCTGGAGGAGGAGAGGGAGTGTGTCGCCGTGGACGTACCGGAACCTGGACCGGCACCGTCGTCGGAAGATGACTCTCCATCTCTCTGGTGAGCTAAGCCTTGGCCTTAGCCCACCAGGAGGCTAGAGTCTCCTGCAAGTCCACCGGCGGCTGGGGGGGCGGTGGAGGAGGAGGAGGAGGGGATAAGGATATGGGTTATACCCAGAAGGTGAGTATCCATAACCCGCCAGCGGGAATCCTGGTGTCGGGTATTGTGGCGTCAGGTACTGCGGCGTCGGGAAGGCCGGCGTTGGGCACTGCGACATCGGATACTGCATTCCCGGGTACGACGGCGTCGAATATGACGGGGTCGAGAACTCAGGAGCTGGGGGAGCTGCCGGAGCAGGCGACCCCGCTGGAGGCCCCGCAGGCAGAACTGGTGCAGAAGGCCCGGGGGGTGGAGGGCCCAGCATCAGGGCGGCATCCGGAGGCGGGATGTCGCCCTGGGCCGGCACTACCGGTGTCTGGGCCGGCATCCGAGGTGCCGATGTCGGAACCATCGTCCGGGGAACCGACGCCGGAACCGTCGTCCGGGGAACTGACGTCGGATCAGAAGTGGGTTGATCCGATGGAGGTGGAACCAGGACCTCAGCCTCTCCCGGGGACGGAGGGGAAAAGTGCCAGGGGTCGGGTTGAGGAGACTCAGGGTCCCCAGAGGGCAGCGAGGGCTGCGGGGAGCTGGGAACGACGGATGTGGGAGGGTCCGTCGTCGGCTCATCCACTGTACGGACGTCGGGCGGACCAATGTGCGTCGTATCAGCGGGATCTGGGCGGACGTTGGAGGGGCCGGCGTCCGACTTAACAGATCCTTCACCAGGGGCAGACCACGAAGGAGGGGCGGTCTGGCCTGACGAAAGAGGGGTCATGCGCTGCCCCGGAGGATTGGGCATCTTACCGACCCTCTCTGAGCGAACGTCGGAGGGCCGGCGTCCGGCTTATCAGAGCGCCCACGCCAGGCAGGAAACCACAGCTTGACTGGGGATGGAGGCCTCAAAAAGCCGGGCGCCGAAGGTCGATCACGAGCCAGGCAGGCGGGCGATGCGCCTCGAAACCTCGAAGGCGGCCGTCGAGGAGCAGTCCCCCGGAGGGGACGTTACCTGCAACACATTGACCCCCGAGGGAGTCGCGGTGGTAGAGAAGCCCTTGTCCCAGTGCTTTTCTTTGTCCTTCCTCTTGCGATGGCCTTCAGGGGAAGTTGACGCCTGCCGAAGTTTTTTGGGTTCCTTTTCCATGGAGCTCATCTTCTTTTTGAGAATGTGGGCTTCCAGGGACTGCTGCCGCCTTTTCCGGGTGGCCGCGTTAAAACTCAGGCAGTGCTGGCACTTCTCAACTGGATGGTCGGGGCCTAGACAAAAAAGGCACAGGGAATGGCCATCCTTGTGCGGGAGTTGGGCGCCGCACGAGTCGCACTTATTCTTGTGCTCGGAGGGTGTAGGGGACAACATACACCGACGGATGACTGCCGAATAAAGTAGAAAATAAAAAAAAACTCAGAAAAATAACCAAAGAGAGGGAACTTTTCCGCGAGGCGCTGGCATCAGCTAATGGCAGGAAAGAACTGGAAGGCGGGCGTGAGGGACCGCCCCTTTATACCGTCTCCTGACGCCGGTCACCTGACGTGGGGGCGGTCCTTCGCCAGGGACTGCTAGCTAGAAATTTTTCTGTGGGGTCCTGCCACCTACCAGCATCAGTCCTATATGTAATTACCTACTGCAAGAGCCCTCTCGAGCTAAGATCACAGTTTTCCAAGTCAAGTACTTAAGCTCTGCTGAAGACATACAGTCGTGGCCAAAAATATTGGTGCCCTTGCACTTTTTCACATAACTCACAATTCCTCTAAACATAAGTTGAAATTAACAACAGTACAGTATTTGGTCTCCACAATTCTTTATTTCTCTGTTAATATTACAGAACCTTTGTTTTTGATTCAGAATTTAATATATCCTTTCAAATCAGAAAATGAAAAGAAATGGCATTGACAAAATTATTGACACCCTAGACTTAATATTTGGTAGCACAGCCTTTGGTCAAAATAACTGCAATCAACTGCTTCCTATAGCCATGGATGAGCTTCCTGCACCTCTCTACTGGCAGTTTGGCCCTCTTCTTGTGCAAACTGCTCCAGTTCTCCAGATTTGAAGGGTGCCTTCTCCCAACTGCTGTTTTCAGATCTCTCCACAGGTTTTCAATGGGATTTAGATTTGGACTCATTGCTGGCCACTTCAGAACAGTCCAGCATCTTGTCTTGAACCATTCCTGGGTGCTTTTTGAAGTTTGTTTGGGGTCATTGTCCTGCTGGAAGACCCATGACTGTCGATGGAGACCCAGCTTTCTGACACTGGGTTCAACATTGCACTCCAAAATGGCCTGGTAACCTCCAGATTTCATGATGCCATACACACGTTCAAGGCACCCAGTGCCAGAGGCAGCACAACAACCCCAAAACATCACTGAACCTCCTCCATGTTTGACTCTAGGGAAGGTGTTCTTTTCTTTGAAGGCTTCATTTTGTTTTCTGTAAACATAGAGATGATGTGCTTTACCAAAAAGCTCTAATTTGGTCTCATCTGTCCACAGCACATTCTCCCAGAAGGATTTTGGCTTGTTCAGGTGTGTTTCGGCAAACCCCAGTCAGGCTTTCTTATGTCTCTCTCTCTCAGCAGTGGGGTCCTCCTGGGCCTCCTACCATATAACCCCCTTTCATTGAGTTGGCGATGGATGGTGCGAGTTGAAACTGTCGTACCTTGTGTCTGAAGGTCAGCTTGAATCTGTTTGGCAGTTGATCGAGGTGCTTTCTCCACCATTCAAACAATCCTGCGCTGCAATCTTCGATCAAGTTTTCTCTTGCAGCCACGTCCAGGGGAGGTTGGCTACAGTGCCATGGGCCTTAAACATCCTGATAACATTACGTACAGTGGAAACAGGAACATCAAGGTCTCTGGAGATTGATTTGTAGCTTTGAGATTGTCCATGCTTGGCTACAATATTCTGTCTGACCTCCTCAGACAATTCTCTGGCTGTCTTTCTTTTCTCCATGCTCATTGGGGTACACACAGTGACACAAAACAAGAGAATGAGTCCTTTTTCTCTATTCAAACTGGTTGAATGAGTGATTTTTATATTGCAGGCACCTGCAACTCACCACAGGTGAGTTCAATTCCAAAGTGAAGGAGAATTACCTGCTTGAAATCTAATTATTTCTAACTACTTCTAAAAGGTGCCAATAATTTTGTCCGGGCCATTTAAGGATTTCTGTGTGGAATAAGATAAGACTTAGTAAATTTTTCTGCTTTTTGTGTTTTATTCCACTGCAAACCAAAAAAATACATATGTGGATACCAAAATATTTTTTAATTTCAACAGTTTTCTGGAAGGAATAGTGCATTATTAGAAAAAAACTACAAGGGCGCCAAAATTTTTGGCCACGACTGTAGGCTCAAAGAGGGGTTGCATAAGTTGAGCAATGCAAACATTCAAATCCCAGGCAGGGGCAGGGTCTCTAAAAGGAGGATTGGTGTGAAGCAATCCTTTAAAAAATTTACAGAACACAGGATGGGAAGTTAGTGAGGAAGGCTTCCCCACAGACAAAAACGCAGAGACAGCTGACAAGTGTACCTTGAGAGTAGCTGGTCTGAGGCCTCGGCCATTAAGATGGACCATATAATCCAGAACCGTAGGCAATTCAGCAGTGTCTGGAAAAATATGCTTCTTAGAACACCAAATGCTGAATCTTTTCCATTTGGAGTTGTAAATCTTTCTGGTGGAGGGCTTCGAGAAGCCTTGAGGATATCCAGAACCCCTTGGGAAAGATGCAGATCTGCAAACTCTAACTCTTCAAGAGCCATGCTTTGAGATTGAGAGACTGAAGATTGGGGTACCAAATCCTTCCCTGAGAGGATGTTAACAGGTTGTGATTCCTGGGAAGAGACAGGGGAAGATGGACTGCTAGGGACAGCAACAGGGGGTACCAGGGCTGTCTGGCCCAATCTGGAGCAATCAGAATCACCTTGCATGGTTGAGACCTTATTTTTACCGAAACTTTGAACAGGAGAGGGAAGGGGGGAAAGGCATACAGAAACTTCCCCTCCCGATTCAAGATCAGGGCATCCAGAGGGACTGAGTCCAGGACTGGAGGTCTGCAACGAAAGAGAGGAAGTTGGTGATTGTCTGGGGCTGCAAAGAGATCTATCTCTGGAGTGCCCCACCTTGAAAAAATCACTTTCAACACCTGAGGGTCCAGGGACCATTCGTGATGGCCCTGAGAAATCCTGCTCAGTGTATCTGCTAGCACATTGTCTTTGCCTGGAAGGTGAACTGCTACAAGAGAGGTTTGCAGAGAATAAGCCAGGGACCACAACTTCATGGCTTCCATACACAAGGCCGTGGACCGAGTGCCTCCCTGCTTGTTGATGTACCACATGGTGGTGGCGTTGTCTGTTCTGACTTGAACCACCTTGTTCTGTACTGACTGTGAGAATGCTTTTAGAGCCAGAAAAACTGCCCTGAGCTCTAGAAGATTGATGTGGAGAAGGGATTCTTGGGGGGACCACAGCCCCTGGGCAGTAAGGGACCACAGGTGGGCACCCCAGCCCAGGAGAGAAGCATCCGTGGTAAGGACCACTGAATAAGGCTGAGTAACAAAAGGAACACCTTGTCTTAAATTGTCCTGATCCTGCCACCACTGGAGGGCTTGGATCAAGGTCAGAGTCACTGGGATCAGTTTGGTAAAGGAATCCTTCTTCTGAGACCAAAAAGCTCTCAGGTGGAACTGAATATCCCTCATCTGGAATCTTGCCCCTTGGACCACTGTTGTTGAAGCTGCCATGTGGCCCAAGAGCTGGAGGAAATGCCTTGCTGGTCAAGATACCTGAAGGCTGAAGGAAGAAGCTAGTTCCATAAGAACCCTTGCCCTTTCTAGAGGAAGAAAGGCTCTTGCTCTGAGTGTGTCCAGTTCTGCCCTATAAGGTAAGAAGCTGGACTGGTTCGAGAACTGACTTGGGAAGGTTGAGAAGAAATCCTAGAGAAGTGAGCACTTGCTGGGTCACTTGTAGGTGAGACTTGACTTGGTCTGGAGACTGACCCACTATTAGCCAATCGTCCAGATAAGGAAGAATGGAAATCTTTTGCCTTCTTAGAAAGGCAACTACTACTGCCAGGCACTTTGTGAAATCCTTGGGGCTGAGGTTAGGCCAAAGGGCACTGCTCTGAATTGATAGCGGCCCGAGGGCAACTCGAACCTGAGGTACTTTCTGTGGGAGCACCTGATGGGAATGTAGTAGGCATCTTTGAGGTCCAGGGAGGCTAGCCAGTCCCCTGGCCTTAGAGAGGGAAGGATTATTCCCAGAGTTATCATCTTGAACTTTGGTTTTAAAAGATGTTTGTTTAGATATCTTAGGTCTAGGATGGGTCGCCACTCCCCTGTCTTTTTGGGGGTCAGGAAGTACCTGGAGTACAGTCTTTTGCCTCAGTGTAGGGTAGGTCCTCTCTCTATAGCTTTTAAAGCTAGGAGAGAAGAAACCTCTGCCTCTAGGGCAAGGGTTTCTGAGAGATTTGTAGGTGGAAAAGATCTGGCTCTCATCTTTGAAAATATTTTGAAGCTGAGAACCAGTCCCTTACTACTTCCAGGACCCACTTGTCTGATGTAATAGACATCCAGTCCTGGACAAAGTAAGCCAGCATGCCCCCTACTGGAATAGGAGAGTCGACCCGGGCAGGCCCATCAGGGTGTCTGCTTGGCAGGGGCTTTAGGCTGAGGAGTGGATGCAGGCCTGCTCATCCCCCTTCTGCCTCTCCCTCTGAAGAACCCCCTCTGAGAAAAGGAAGAAGAGGCCTGTGCTTGGTAAAAAGGCCTTTGAAAAGGCCTGCCCTGCCCTGGACTGCTGCCTTTGAGGGTTTTCTGCCTTTCCTTGGCCTGAGCACTCCTGTAAGTGGTCCTGTACTCATCCATTTCTTCATGTAATTCTCTGTCTGCTCCCAAACAGAGAATTACCCACTGAGAAAATCCATGGCCTTAGCCTGGGTGTCCTCTGGAGAGGCTAGTACATCTGAGCCAAGCCATCCTCGAAGAGCAACAGATGTAGCCATGACTCTTGATGACACATCATTAGAGTCCACAGCAGCAGCATGAAACTGAACTTTAGATGCCTCAATCCCATCTGCAGCCACTGCCTCCAGCTCCTTGGCTAGCTGGGGGAAGGCCTGTTTAGCCAGTGACAGTACAGTGTCCCACCTGGACTTCTGGTACCTGGCTGTATAGGCCATGTAATTTGCCTGCCTGAGTCCCAAAGAGGATGCCATGTACTGCTTCTTTGCCATGGCATCAATCTTTCTGGAGTCCTTGTCAGGGCGGTGTGAAGCCAAGGGAATATTTGCCTTGTCACAGGCAGCAGCATGCACTACCCCCAACATTGCTGCATTACTGATATAAGAACTCCGTATCTGATCCTGAAAGTGTATACCTCTTGTCCATTCTTCTATCCACAGGAGGTATAGTGTTAGGAGACTAAGATTTTTTGTGTCTGTTTCCCAAAAGATTTATGGAGGGGAATAGACAGTCTCCTGGACTCTGGGATGTCCATCATCTCTACATAGTCAGGCTCCTCTTGATCTTCCACAGCCTCTTCCATAGGAAGCTGGAGGGTTTCAATTATCTTTCTGTAAAACATAAAGTGAGAAGGGGACTCAGAAAGCTTAGGAGGGCAAACACCTGAAGGTCTGTCTGGGGAAATGTCCGGTTCCACAGGCACATCCAGACCCTCACTTACCTCATCATCCTCAAATTCCCCTTCCTCTTCAAATTCCGGTTCATAAAAATCTTCAAGGGCATAATCTTGAACCGGGGGAACCAACCGAACCGAACCCCTGCCAGAAGGAGCTGGATCGTTTGGAACCGGACGTAGCAATTCCACAATCTGAATCGCTCTGGCTATCTCTTCGGCGGTCGGAACATGAACCTCTGGATCCAAACTGGTCGATTTATCTTTATGTTTTCTTTTTGTCAGAACCGATCCCTCAGAATCGGCTCTCCTTTTGCCCGAAGAAGTATCACCCTGGTCAGAGGGCACTCCTTCTGGTTCGGTCGAAACCGAACCGGGCTGGTCATCCGGGTCAGTGGACTTCTTGGCCTCCTTTTCCCTCAGTCTAACTAATCTCTTCTCAAGGGTAGATTTGGGAAAGTTTTTACACATTCGGCAGTCTGAATCGAGATGGTCAAACCCCAGACAATAAACACAGGTGGTGTGGGGATCGGCCTTAGCAAAAACCTCCCCACACTCACTGCAGTGTTGAAGCCCAGTGGGCCTGGTTTTTTTCTTGGGTTTCTCAGACATGGCCAACCTAACCAAACTTACCCTTTTTTCGGCAACTGCCAGGCAAGACTCCCTTATCGGTTCCTAACCGTGTCATGGGTATTGGAAAAAACTGGAACAAAACACGTTTTTTTTAGAACCGATAAGAACCGGTAACCACGCACTAAGTAAGCACACAAGTTTCACTAACAAATGGCCGGTTCAGCTGAACCGAGCCGCACTTTTACAAGTTCCACACAGATAAACAGAACAATTCCTATCTAGTACTCACGGCACCACAGACAGAGACTGAACCGACTATGCGGATACTTTTTTCGGTTTAAAAAACGACGAAAACTGAAAACTTTAACCGACTTTCGAACCGAGCTGAAGGAGAAATCTCCGGAGCGACCGTTCAGTGAGGCGGAGTAAAGAATCTGACGGTTTAAGTTCAAAACACTCCAGACAGAGACTTCAACCGAGCTCGAGCTCAGCATTCTATGCCCTGCATAGAAAGTTAACTATTTGTTCTCCGGGGCAGTTCAAAGGTTGGGAATCACTGCAATTGTCAGAATACAGCAAGACTTCATGTTGTTTGAAAACTATGATCTTGAGACCCCTGATAGGAAAAATCCTACTAAGATATACCACGCAAACCTCCTGAAGAAATAGGTTGATAAAACACCAAAGGCTGTTTTGCTAGTTTTACCAGAAACTGATAAAGAAGACATTGATATAGCTTATGACAGACTGGAACAAACTGTAAGTTTTGATACTGTAAAGGTGAATGTTTCCTTAACCTCCAAACAAACCACAGAAATCTGTAATTTACTAAAGACATTTAACAGTACTTTTACCACAGTGCCAGGCCAAGCAAAAAGAGATCGAACATGTAATAGTGACAGGCAAGTCTCACCCTATTAGACAAAAGACATACAGATTAACAGAGCGGTTAAGAGCAGATGTGGTTAAGGAAATACAAAAAATCAAAGAACTGTGTATCATAGAAGAGCTGAGAAGTGCTTGGTCATCACCAATGGTGACTGTAGATAAAAAAAAGGTGTGTGTAAGAATCTGCCTTGATTTTAGGAAATGTAATCAAGTGTCCGAATTTGACAATTATCCTATGCCCCCGACAGATGATTTGGTAGACAGATTGGGAAGTGCCAAAAACATCAGTACCCTCGATCTCACCAAGGGTCACTGGCAGATTCCCCTAGCTAAAGAATCCTGAGGCAAAACTGCATTTGCCACCCCGTTGGATTCTATCAGTTCACCACCAAGCCATTTGGTTTACATGGTGCGCCTGCTACATTCCAGCAGTACATGGGTGTAATTGTTATCCCCTCACACTGGCTATTGTGCTGTGTACCTGGATGATATTATGTACAGTCCAGACTGGAAAAGTCACCTAGAACACCTACTAGCAGTTCTACAAGCTTTCAAAAATGCAGGTCTGACTATTAATCCTACCAAAGTGCATTGGGCATGCAGGAAACCAGATATTTGGGATATATTTAGGGAAATGGAGAAGTAAAGTCAGAGATTTCTAAGATAGAAGCTGTAGCTAACAGTCCTATCCCTAAAGTAAAGAAACATGTCAGGTCATTTTAAGAGCTGGCGGGTTACTGCGGAGATTTGTTTCCAACTTTACCCAGTAAGCTACTCCCCTCGCTAAACTCACAAAGAAACGGTTCCCGAATAATGTAAAATGGTCCCCAGTGTGTGATGAAGCATTTCGGGCCATCAAGCCTGCATTATGTTCAGCTCCTGTTTTAAGAAGCCCAGACTTTGAGAAATAATTTTTGTTACAGACAGATGCATCAGAGATTGGTCTAGGTGCGGTCTTGAGTCAAAATATAGATGGGCCAGAACATCCCATTCTATATAGCAGTAGGAAGTTGCACAACGGAGAGAAAAGGTACTCCACCATTGAAAAGGAATGCCTTGCGGCAAAGTGGGCCATGGAGTCCCTTAAGTTTTATTTGCTAGGAGCTGACTTTGTACTGCTAACCAATCATAATCCTCTCTCTCTTTCTGTTGGCTTAACCAAATGAAGGATAACACCTCCAGAATCACAAGGTGGCACCTGGAACTGCAGCCATTTAAATTCAAGGTGATATACAAATCTGGAAAAGAGAATGTCAGTGCTGATTTTCTGTCAAGATATGGATCAGAAATTAAGAAGGTTAAAAAAAGTGTGAGTTTAAACTTCACTGTTTGCTATACTGCACATGTACTGAACTGCAAAGGTCATAAGATAATGTCAGAAGCGTATTAATAGAAAGTTTTGGAAACCTGTTTTTAAAACAGGTTCCCTCTTAAGGGGGAGGGGGGGTATGTGACAGGGTTGACTAAGACCCTGTCCCACTTGATACACAGAAAGAGTTAAACGCAAGGATGTGTTCTGTCCTCTCCTTTTCTGTCTCTTGTCTGTCTGGTTGGCCAGCCAAATGTTCTTGTGAGACCTAGGAACTGATTACCCTGATGGTCTCAAGATTCTCCGTCTCTCACTATCTCTCTGCCTTCACTTGCTGTTTGTCTTTTCTTTCCCCTTGCTAATTTGTGTTTCTAAAAATATATGTGAATGTTTGTGTGAACTGTAAGTGATACTGGGATCCCTTACTTTGTTACTGTATATAGTTATTAACCTTGACATGCAACACAAACTCTTTTGCAGAGTTGTCAACAAGAGGCCAGTTCTGGGACATAATGTTCTATTTTGTTGCACCTGCAAGGAAAGAAACTTACAAAGTTCTGGTCTCTTAACAAGCTCAAGGGGCAGAAATAAGAGCAGGAATGCTTTTTCCAGAGTGTGAGAGAGAGAGAGAGAGAGAGAGACTGAAAAACTGAAACTTGGAATTGAGATTCCCTCAAACGAAGGACTTTTTTAATCTGTCTGTCTCATCTGCAATGGTTCCCTCTTGCTGGAAAATGGCTTTTATAGTGCCTTTCTTTAAATCAGAACTAGGCCTGTCCTTCGGAATCCCCAAGGACTGGCGTTCCTGGGTCGACCCTGAGACAGGCTTGTGGGGTCAGTGGGCCAGGGCAGAAGAGTGCACAGAAGAGGCTGACTCCCGGTGCTTGCCCTGAGGAGAGGTGGGAGTAGACTTATCCTTGTGGGAGGAGTCGGCAGCATGGGCTGGAACCAAGCCGGATCTTCGGCCAGAGGTCAAAGAAGCAGAAGGCACCTTCTTGGGGGGCAACTTTGGGTGGGACTCGGACCTGGCCCCAGCTTAATCCCGGTGGTGATGCTTCCCACCCAATGATTTTTCCCTGGGTGGGGAGTCCCTGGCGGGAGAAGAAGAGCTAGCCCCTGAACCTTGCTGCATAGCCGCCACTTTTCTCTCCAAAAGGTAGGCTTTGAGTGAGTTGGCTCTTCTTGTTCTTGTTTTCTGATTACATTTCTGGCAGTACGGGCAGGCATCTGGCAGATGGTCGGGCCGAGGCAGATTAGGTAGACCACGTGGCCGTCCTTAGCCGGAATCTGCTTCCCACATGCACACTTTGATTTTTGTCATGGTGGAGAGAGCGACAATATACACAAGGTCGGAGATTAATATGAAAGCTAAGAAACAAATGACTATCTATAGACAAACTTTCCTCAAGAGCGGTCGACTGGCAGAGAAGGCGTCCGTGGAGTCGAACTATGCGGGTCGACGGCAGAAAAAGAACTGAGATGGCGCCAGGGGACCGTCCCCCTTTATACCACATCTGACGTCGGGCGGAGCTGACACTGGGGGCAGTCCCCCGCTACAGACTGCTAGCTACAAGTTTTCCATGGGGTCCTAACACCTGACAGCATTAATCCTAATGGTATTAGCTGCTGCAAGAGCTCCCCCTCAAAGTTAGACTCTTCCACTACCTTATCAGGGGAATCAGGGTTATAAGGATCAGGAGAAACCTCTGGTTTGATAGGTTCTCCAAAGTCATCCTCCTCTTCATCATAGTCCTCGTCTTCCTCAGCAAAAACCTCAGTTAACTGTTCCAAGGAAACCGGAACCGACAGGGAACCCAAAACCATCACCCTGGACAGAGGGCTGCTTACTCGGTTCTTTGGACTTATCCTTTTGAGAAGTGGAAGGCTTTTCCAAAGCTGGGTCAGCAGCTTTCTTAGACATTTTTTCTTTCAGTTGGTTCAAATGCATATGCAGCGTCGACTGAGGAAAATTTCTTGCAAATTTCACAATCTGCCTTTAAATGCTCAAACCCAAGGCAGAGAACACAAATTAAGTGTGGGTCTGCTTTAGAAAATGTTTTCCCACACTGCATACAATGCTAAACACCCATAGGGCTGGTTCTTTTCTTGGGTAGTGACATAACCAATCACAAAACCCCTAGAAATGGGTTTTAGTGAGCCCAAGGTCACCCACCAGAAAAATCCTTTTTTTTTTCCTGTGGTTG
This sequence comes from Neoceratodus forsteri, assembly GCA_016271365.2. Taxonomy (NCBI): domain Eukaryota; kingdom Metazoa; phylum Chordata; order Ceratodontiformes; family Ceratodontidae; genus Neoceratodus; species Neoceratodus forsteri. Next base: position 260,791,685 of record JADMNL010000024.1, read on the forward strand.
GTTTAGTGACCAAAGAGAGAACTGAGAATTACCACGGTTTCTCCACAAATGAAATAACCATCCCAAAAGGGTCCAAAAGTGAAATAAAAACGTCTCAAAATATAAAACAACGTTCGGTTTCCTCCTGATTAGATTAACCAAAAAGGAACCCAAAAACTTACCGGGATAACACTAAATCTAGACTAATCTACCTGTAAACTCAAGGACAGTGCTTTAAAAATGAACAGAAATAAAATTTTACTTCAGAAAACTGATAAAATAAAATGTTCAAGAAAGATGAAGGAGAGCTCTCCGAGGCGTCTGTACTAAGCAAGCAGAGTAAAGAATCTGACGGTTGTAGAATGTTTACCAGGGACAGTCCTTTGAAAACCGAGCTCGAGCCTAACATTCCATGATTAGCATAGGTTCTACTAACCATTTCGGCTCTGGGGCAGTCTTATGGTGAGACCATACTGCAGAAGTCAGAATACAGTAAGATTTCCTGGGGTTTGAACAGGCATACCTTTCCATCCAGGAGCTCTGCAATGTCATTAATGAAGACATTGAACAGGACTGGTCCCAGCAAGCACCGATCTCTGTGGCACTCTGCTGGTCAACTCCCTCTCTTTTGATTTCATGTCATTTACTACCACCCTCTAAGTCCGGTCCCTTAGCCAGTTCTCAACCCATTTTACTATTGTACCATAGGGCCCACTCCCAGGTTTCTCAGTTTATTTAGCAATCTTTTATGTGGGACGGTGTCGAAGGCTTTACTGAAATCCAGGTAGGCCACATCCGCCGCCCCTCCCTGATCTACCACCACCCTGGTCACCCAGTCAAAGAAATCAATTAGATTTGCCTGACAAGACCTTCCCACTGAGAATCCATGTTGCCTTGGATCCTGTGCCCTGCAGTCTCCAGAAACTTCACAATCCTCTTCTTAAGTAGGGATTCCATTAGCTTCCCCACTACTGAAGTCAGCCTTACAGGTCTGTAATTGCCTGTCTCCTCCCTACTATCACTCTTGTGGACAGGGACCACCTCTGCCCTCCTCCAGTCTTCAGATACCTCCCCTGTCTCTAGAGATGAGTTGAAAAGGTCAGTCAGTAGACCTGCCAGTATGTCCCTGAGTTCCTTTAATACTCTGGGGTGAAACCCATCTGGCCCCATTGCTTTGTCTGTTTTTATTTTCCAGAATTCCTCTAGAACTCTTTCCACAGTGAATGGGCCCTGACTACCCCTCCTAATGAGTTTTGGTCCCTCACGCGCCCCTTCCCAGGTGAACACTAAGCAAAAGTATTTGTTCAGTATCTCAGCCTTTTCTAGGTCATCTTCCACCCACCCTCCTTCTTCCTTCTTCAGCCTAACAATATCATTTCTGGTCTTTTTCCTCTCGCTAATGTATCTGCAGAAGGTCTTGTCTTCTTTCTTAATAGCCTGTGTTATACTTTCCTCTGTCTGTGCCTTAGCCCTTCTGACTGCTTTCCCAGATTCTTTCTGTATCTCCAGATACTCCTCCCTGTCCTCATCCTATTGAGTCTCCTTGTATTTCCTAAAGGCCTTTCTTTTTTCCCTTACTTTCTTAGCCACTACCTTTGGCTTACACCTCATGTGTAGTCTGGCCAATGGAACCGTGACAAGAAAAAATTACTCACCATACTAATATTGTTTCTTCCAAGGTGTCCTTTAGCATCAGTAACAGTATGCAGTAAGCTGGCTAGGTTGAGCTGCCTCGGAGGTGGAGTTTATGCTAATGAATAAAATGAATTAGCCAATCAGAAGACAGTTAGAGGGTGTGCTGACAGAAGCTTGCCCAGAGGGACCAGAATTTTTTCGAAGCTGGAATGGGAAGCTACCTGTTCCCAGGGCAAGCAGAGTGAGGAAGGACAGGACAGTGGAGTTCAACTCATGACTGGGTAGGTGGTGTAGCTCTCATGGGTATGGGCTGGTGGGAGATTGGGGGAACACATGGGACAACGGCCCTCTGTATGCTAAGTACTGATTACATTTGACTAGGGCAGAGGGGGTCTTGAAACGTAAGCTGGAGGAATACTTAGCATCAAAGGGTTTTTTAAACTAGGAAGGGGGAGGCAAGAGTGCAGCTGGTATGCAGGACCACCAGGAAGGCGAGCCAAACGAGCTGACCACCCCCCAAGACAATAGTGTCTGCTATGGGGGTGGGCTGCGGGGGGGGATCATGTTGGGGCGGCAGGGTGGAATGAAGGATGGAAATGGGTGGAGGGTGGTCTCTCTGAACACGAGGACCCTGGGTAACAAAACAGCTGAGCTCCAGGCTCTCTTAGCTGAAGGGATCATGGACATTGTGGCCAACACAGAGACTTGGGCCACCCAACACCAGGACTGGGATCTGGCAATCCCAGGTTACAGAATTTACAGGAAGGACAGGGGGCGGGGAGAGGGGAATGGGTGGCAGTTTATGTAAGGGATGGGATTAGATGCGCAAGAGATGAAGGGGAGAAAGAAAGGACAGAGGCGCTATGGATGCAGTTCCTGGACTCTGGGTGAAGAAAGCTGAGGCTGGGGGTGGTGTATAGACCTCTGGCCCAGTCCGAAGAGTTGGATAGGGAATTAGCGGAACAGATTAGGAGGGTATGTAGGAGGGGCAGTGTGGTGATCGTGGGGGACTTCAATCTGCCTGGGGTGGATTAGAGTACCCCAGCCACCTCTAGTGCCAGGGAGCAGGTACTTCTAGATGCATTCCAGGACAGTCTCCTGGCACAGCTGGTCAACGTGCCAACTTGGCTAGGTAATACACTGGACTTGGTACTATCTAACAGGGAGGTGGTGAGGGAACTAAGGGTGGAGGACCCAATAGCTTGGAGTGAGCAACAATCAGTGTGGTTTACGCTCAGCTTGAGTACAGAGTCTATAGGCTCAGATACAAAGGTGGTGGACTTCAGAAGGGCAGATTTGGGGAGGATGTGGGAAATCCTGAAAGCGAGACTAAAGGGAATTAGGCCGAAGATGGATGCACAACAAAAGTGGGATATCATTAAACTTGGGCTGAAAGAGGCTACTGAGGCTTGCACCAGAATTCTGAGCAAGAAGAGCAGAGCTAAGAAGCCATATTGGCTAAACGGGAAGGTGTTGAGGGAGGCGAGGGCAAAGAGAGCAGTGTTTCAGAGATTCAAGAGGACCGGGAGGGAAGAGGACAGGGAAGCACACATGAGGTGGTCCAAGGAGATGACCAAGCTTGTGAAGGAGGCCAAGGCCTCCAGGGAGCTGAAGTTAACTCAGGGCATTAAGGGAGGGGAGAAGGACTTTTTTACATACGTGAGGGAAAAAAGGAGATACAGACACCAAATAGTGTGGATCAGGAGGGACGGGGAGTGGGTGGCATCAGGAGTGGAACAGGTGGAAACATAAAGAGTATTTCTGTTCAGTGTTCATGCAAGAGGAGGGTGGTCCACTACTGACGTGGACTGGAAAGGTGCGAAATGACTAACAGGATTATTGCAGAGAGTAGAGTTCTAGAGGGTCTGATGGCACTAAGGGTGGACAAGGCACCAGGTGCTGATGGCTGGGCCGCTGGTGGACCTAGTCAACATCTCCCTGGACATGGGATGCATGCCACAGGATTGGAGGATGGCCCATGTGGTGGTGCCCACACACAAGAGTGGCCCACGGGACGAACCAGGCAACTATAGACCTGTTAGTCTCACTTCCATAGTGGGTAAACTCATGTAGGCGATACTGAAGGAGAGACTGGTGACGTTTCTCGAGGCTATTGTCCTCCAGGATGTGCAGCAGCTTGGGGATATCTTGCCAGACCAATCTAATAGAGTATTATGACTGGAAAACAAGAGAACTGGATAGGGGCCATGCAGTGGATGTCCTGTATTTGGAAAATCACGGAACTCGCCCCTGGTATTCTAAATAATTGCTGTCCACACTCAAAGTAGATGCAATAAATAACAGCAGTTTACTGGGAACAGCAAAAGAGTGCAGTTTACCTCACGCAGGAGGCAAAGTGACTAATGTTTCAACCCTTCAGTCTTTTTCAAAGGGTGCTCCCTCTAGAGGTGCCTTGAATTTATATACACATGTGAAAATCCATTTTGAATTTTTAAAGTGCCAGTGCATACAAAGGTAAAACCAAATATTCACTATAAATACAAAACATGCTGGCCCGTCGGCGCAGCGGTTAGATTTACGCTTGCAAAGCCAGCGACCCGGGTTCAGGAATGAATGCGGGTGCTGGAGGGCCAGTCGGGGAGAGAGGGCTTGAGCGTCAGATGACTGCTCGCCTTCTCTCGGGGGAAGGCAGGGAAGCAACATGGCACTTGCTGACCCCTGGCAGAGGCTAGGGGCACGGCAACGCGCGGGGTCCCACTAACTAATGGGGAATGGTGAACGTCGATGTACACCTGACATTAGTGGCATGCCATGCCCTGGGGAGCAAATGGGAAAATGAGCCCTGTGGTTGAATGGATGATGGTTGCCAGCTCCCGCTGCCGCGAGACCTCAAGCAGTGCACGGACCACCCAGCAGCACCAGGGCCAAGAAATGAAAATGACGTACCTACCGTATTCTTGATCTTCTTGGACGAGTCTCCACCACTCATTTACACTATTGGGAACTGCGCCGGAGACACTAGGACCCATCGGGAGCAAACTTTTTTGCTGGAGGGTCGGAGCCAGAGATGGAGCCGCGAGGAACGGCACCGCAAGCCTCAGCTCGCGCGGTAATTACTATCTCGGCGTCGACCCTCCAACCGCCTCAGTGCCTTTTTTACCAAGGAGGTGCAGCGTAACTAACCTAGAAGGATAGCCTAACCTAAAAACCGGACATAAGGTAGTCTGGGTGACCCGTATAAGAAGGGTCAACAAAGAAGTCTTCACAGCCTAAAGATTTGAGGGAGTGAAGACCAACAACAGAGGTGAGCTCGAGGGATGGAGGGTGGGCATGTGAATGAGTGGTGGAGACTCATCCAAGAAGATCAAGAATTACGAGAGGTACGTAATTTTCATATCTTCCTGGACATAAGTCTCCACCACTCATTCACACTATTGGGAGAGTACCGAGGTAATAATCCCCCGAGAGGGCGGCAGGAGAGACCAAGAGCTCACGTTTCTAGGACAGAAGTCCATTAAGGATGGCTCTGCCAAAGGAAGTATGTCGTCTGGCATGGACATCCAGTGCATAATGTTTAACGAAAGTATGCACTGAGCTCCAGGTGGCCGCGTTGCAAATATCTGCAATGGGCACGTTGCGAATTTCCGCTAGGGATGCCGCGACCGCTCTAGTAGAGTGAGCGTAAACCCTACCCTCCAACTTAACCTGCGCCATGGAATAGCAGTGGCGAAGGCATGCCACTAACCATGCTGAGATACATCTGATAGCGACAGGTTGATCCACGCGGTCTCGCTGAGAGGAGACAAACAGTTGCTGGGCTTTGCAAAATCCTTGGTTCTATCTAGATAGAAACGCAAAGCTCTCTTAACATCCAAAGAATGAAGAGATCGTTCTCCTTCATTTTGGAAGTCCGCAAAGTAAGAGGGAAGGACCAAAGGTTGGTTTAGATGAAATTCTGACACAACCTTAGGAAGAAATTTAGGATGAGTCCGAAGGACTACTTTGTCCTTATGGAACACAGTATACGGAGGATCTGTGACCAGGACATGTATCTCAGAGACCCTGCGAGCTGAGGTAATGGCCACTAGGAAGGCAGTCTTCCAGGTGAGAAATTTTAGCTCACAGGTAGCCAGAGGTTCAAAAGGTTTCCGAGTGAGCATGTCTAGCACAAGATTAATGTTCCAGGCTGCAACTGGACGTCTTGTAGGTCGTCTGGTATGCAGAATTCCTTTAAGAAATCTCTTAACCACAGGTAATTGAGCCAGTGTTAAGGAAAAAGATGGCTCATGATACGCTGAAATGGCACTAAGGTGAACTTTGACTGTAGAGTACTGCAGACCTGAATTTGAGAGGTCCAAGAGGTACTCCAGAACCTTATCTGGTGGGCAGGAAAAGGGATTCAAAGAGGACTTTACACACCAGAGCGAAAAACACTTCCACTTAGCTGTGTAAGTTTTCCTAGTGGCTGGCTTACGAGCAGCCAGAAGAATATCCGAAACCCTATGAGAGACATTGAACCGGTTTACTTCTACCTCTTCAGGAGCCAAGCGTGAAGGTGAAGTGATCTCAGGTTGGGATGGACCACCGGTCCCTGAGTCAAAAGGTTAATCTGTAGGGGAAGTGGTCTCGGAGGAACTGCCAACATATTGTTGAGTAGTGGAAACCACAGCTGCCGAGGCCAAAAGGGAGCAATGAGAATCATCTTGTCCCCTTGGGATTCGAACTTGAGGAGTACACTCTGAATTAGAGGAAGAGGTGGAAAGGCGTAAAGAAAGTGTCTTGTCCACCGCAGCCTGAATACATCCTGACAGAAAATGCCAGGCCTTGGACTTCTGGAGCAGAAGAGAGGCAGTTTTGTGTTGAGTGGGGATGCAAAAAGGTCCAGGTCTAAGAGTTCCCCACTCTTTGAATAGTGACTGAACTATGGTTGAGTCGAGAGACCACTCATGAGGATCTGTCTCTGTTCTGCTGAGACGGTCTGCCAGTTCGTTCTGTATTCCTGGTAGGTAGACCGCTTGAATTAGAGCCTTGTGCTCCAAGCACCATTCCCATACCCTCGTCGCTTCCCTGTATAAGGGGTAAGAATGAGCACCGCCCTGCTTGTTGATGTAATACATCACTGCTTTGTTGTCCGTTTGAAGGAGAATGTTCTTGTGACAGAGAATGTCCTTCAACACTCGGACCGCATAAAGGACGGCTCTCATTTCTAGGACGTTTATGTGAAGCTGGGACTCGACCTGAGTCCACGCACCTTGAGTGTGGAGAGCCTGACAGTGAGCTCCCCACCCCATTAGGGACACGTCCGTGGTAATGGAGATTTGATGGTCCAGAGGAGCAAAGGGATATCCTTCCAGGAGATTGCTCTCTTGAGACCACCAGGTGAGTGACCTCTTTAAAGGTTCTGTCACCTTGATGAGATAGGACTGCGGGTGAGTGGTTGGGGACCACTGAGTGCTGAGCATCCACTGAGTGGTTCTCATGTGCAGACGTGCTAGGGGTACAGTGAACACTGAGGATGCCATGAGGCCTAGCATCCGTTGCATCGAGAGAGCTGTAACTGAGCTGTTTTCCCCTGAAGTGACGGACCATTTGAAGGATATCGTTCCTTCTGTCTTCTGGAAGAAAAGCCTTTGCACAGGAGGTGTCCAGAAGAGTGTCCCTATAAAAAGGAGCCTCTGGGAGGGCTGCAGTTGCGATTTCTTGAGGTTCAGCAGAACTCCCATGGACATAAGGAAGCGAGAGGCCGTCTCTATGGCGTCCAGAGTCCCTTGCCTGGAAGGGCTTGCCAGAAGCCAATCATCCAGATAGGGGAACACCTGTATCCCGACCTTTCTGAGGTGCACTGCGAGAACTGCACAACACTTTGTAAAAACCCGCGGCGCCCGAGGATAGCCCAAAGGGCAGGACTCTGAACTGATAATGTTGTCCCAGAGCCACAAACCTCAGGAATTTGTGATGCCTCAGGTGAATAGAAATGTGCTGGTAAGCATCCTGCATGTCTAGGGAGGCTAGCCAGTCGTGTTGATGAAGCAAAGGTAACAGGGTTCCCAGAGAAATCATTCTGAATTTCTCCTTGGGGAGAAATTTGTTTAGCTTTCTGAGCTCTAGAATGGGGCGCATGCCCCTGGACTTCTTTGGAACCAGAAAGTAATCAGAGTAGAACCCCGTATTCCGTTGATGCAGCGGCACTACTTCTACTGTCCTGTTGTTCAGAAGGCCCTGAATCTCGGCGGCGAGAAGGTCTGACTGAAGGGTTGACAGCCTGGGCTGTCATTTGGGAGGACGATCCGGAGGGGTCTCCACAAGATTGAGTGAATACCCCTCGCGAATTATCCGAAGGACCCATTTGTCTGAGGTTATGGACTTCCATTGGTTGTAGAAGTGCATCAGACGACCTCCCACTGGAGAGTAAAAGTCCACCTCGGGCAGCTGAGATGGGACTTGGGCCAGCAACTCATAAGGTGGCGCTGGGCGCTTTGGGCCCTTGCGCCTTCTGTTGTGTCTTCTTTTGAGGTTGGGCAGGTTGGTTTTTATGGAAATCTCCTCTGCCTCGAAAGGACTGACGGTTATGAAACTGATGTTTATTGACACTCCCTCGAGAGGGGACAGGAGGGGGTCTAGCCAATTTAATGGCTGACCTAGTCTTTTGTGTAGCTTCTAGAGCTTGTTCTACCTGAGGACCAAAAAGATATGCACCATCGAAGGGTAACGCCATTACCTGCTGCTGCGCGTCATTCGTGAAGCCCGAAGTGCGCAGCCAGGAATGACAGCGGGTACAAATACCAGCAGCTGCCGAACAGGAAGCAGTGTCGAAAGCATCCATAGCTGCTTTAACCTGCTGGTTATTAGATTCGATACCTCTGGTAATGGTTTGAAGAAGCTCTGGCTTTGTATCCGATTCTGGTAGAGCTTCAACCATCTGCTTGATAGAGTGCCACAGGATATACTCATACTGGGAGAAATAGCCCTGGTAGCTGGCAATACGCATACTTAGGGTAGAAGCAGCAAAGACTCTCTTACCTAAGGTGTCTATCTTACGAGATTCTTTGTTAATAGGTCGAGCTGTAGTAGTTTGGGGAAGAACGACCGTATCATTCTCTGCCAGGACTACAATAGGATCCGAAAAGGCTTAAGATGCCAAAATGGGACGATCCTTGGGGCTGAATATTTCCTATCTATGGATTTGGCCACCGAAGGGGTGAGAGCAGGATTAGTCCATACCATTTGAGACAGCGTCTCGAAGGAAGGCTGAACCGGAGGAGTCAAATCCGTAGGGATCTCCGGGGCATGACGGTATTGGAGTCTTAACAATTTCCCAGGATCAATGTCTGTAGTCTGGAGAGAAAGAGTGGAGATCAAATTTTTTAGCAGAGACTTAAAGGACAGGTCCTCGACCACAGGCTCTGTAGCAGTAATGGATCCTGCTTCCTCCACTTCATCACCCAGCCGAAGGTCTGGGTCAGGCTCAATGTCATCTCCTGACAGTCCAGGAGGGACTGCATGGACAGGAAAGGAATGAAAGCCAGAGGAAAGTGAAGAAGGAAAAGAGTGAAAAGAGGAGTCCTGAAAAGTGGAGGATGCCCTGAGAGTCCCCGGCGCCGCGGAGGAGCACGGCACTGAGAACGACGCCGAGGACCCATGTGGTGCCGAAGACGGCACCGAAAACAGCGTCAAGGACCCACGCGTCGCTGAAAACGGCGCCGAGGATGGCGCCGTGGAGCCGCATGGCGCCGAGCGTGCCATCGATGCCGAGGGCGCCGAAAACACTCCAAGACTCTGAAAAACAGGCTTTGAAGGCAAGAAGAGCAGATAAGGGCATTGTGGCCTCGCTCGTGAGCTATGTGAGGGGGAACACCTAAGCTGGGAGTCAACGGCACCAAGAAGGTGCGCCACGACTAGGGAAGTCCAACCACCCTACCTGGTCTCCCAACAAGCCCGAAGGCCCACGAGTGACCGGGCCAGGTAGCTGAACCAACCTCCGAGCCCACTGCTCCATAAGAGCGGCCCACTGATGAAACTGCTCATCTGAAGACCTATCTGCGGGCCGGGTAGGGCTCCAATGTCGAAGCCGTTGGCTACCAGAAGCAGAGGTTGGCGACTCCGAAGGAGGAGACCGGCAACTAGCCCCAATAACTGAACGTCTACGAGCAGACGTATCAGAGGGCGACCTCGAGTGATGCCTTCTCTTTTTGACCCATGGGCAAGAAGAAAGCCTGGTGCCGAACGTGCCGAATGCACTGCTTATTTTTATGTTTCCGCTGGGACCGCCCATCCCCTCGGGCATTGGACTGACCATTGTCAGACCCCTCTTCCGGAGAAGGCGGCGGACTGGACCCAGCCCGACTGACTGAACAGCTTTCATATGAAGTCTCCCTACCGTCACCTGACCTGCTCATGGTCGACTCCGTCAAAGTAGGCTGAGACTTCTTTTAATTTTAAAATAAGAATAAACTTAAGCGATACTTATCGAGATATTACTACAAAACAACAAAAGTGAAAACTATGATGCTAGTTTGAAGTTTGACTCCCGGCGAGCGAGCAACGTCGTCACTGAAGTGCACCGGCCGGTGGGAAAAAGGAACTAGAGCGGCTGGAGGGTCGGCGCGAGATAGATCGTCAAGGCGAGCTGAGGCGTTCATGTTCCTCGCGGCTCCATCTCTGGCACCGACCCTCCAGCAAAAAAGTTTGCTCCCGATGGGTCCGAGTGCCTCTGGCGCAGTTCCCAATAGTGTGAATGAGTGGTGGAGACTTATGTCCAGGAAGATTTGCGCTGGCTGACCCACTGCTGCCTTCCCCCTTGGAGGAGAGGGACCCACCCGGCGAAGGATTACATCCAGGTTACCTGGGGGGGGCTGCAATATGGGGTGATGGGTGGCTGCATTGAGGCAGTGTGGCAATGAGGGGCATAGGAAGGCCTGAAGGAGAGGCCGGCCGGAGCTCGGGGGGGGGCAACAAAAAAAATATATATAAATAAATACAAAACACCAAAGTACATATTAAAAAAGGTGCACAGATCCCAAGCCACAACACATTTCACTAGTAGGACTAGACAGGTAGAAATAAGTAGCAATTCCTAAATTTCATTTTTGCAGGCTAAAGCTACCTTAACCTTTAAGGTCTACCTGGACAACTAGACTCCAAAACAATACAGCATTTTGCAGGGCATAAAATTCAACTCCCAATAATACAGGCATAAATATAGTTATAAATACACATATACTGTATAAATATACTTTAAAATATAAACAGGAATCATTTTTGGAAACTGCCCTAGGTAGTGTCACCAGTGAAGGAAGGGGGGACGGACTTCAGCAAGGCCTTCGATTCAGTGGCTCATGGGTGGTTGGGGGGAACTGAAATTCATGGGGGTGGGGGTGAAGTTGGTGAACTGGATCGTGAACTGGCTGATGGGGAGACAGCAACGGGTGGTAGTGGGGGGACTCTCAATCCCTAGGTCAATTATGACTGGAATGCCACAGGGCTCTGTGCCGGGTCCGGTGTTGTTTGGGCTGTTCATCTCAGATACACAGAATTGGGAGCAGAATCAGTCTGTTCGCAGATGATATCAAGATAGGGGCAGTAGTGGATGACATGGAGGGGTAGAGAGAGCTACAGGGGGACCTAGCCAAACTAGAGGAGTGGTCAGTGAAGTGGCAGCTGGGCTTTAACATGAAGAAGTGCAAGGTTATGCACTTCGGGGTGAAGTACCCAAGGAGGGAATATTGGCTGGTGGGGTGAGGCTGGGGGTCACCGAGGAAGAGACGGACTTAGGGGTGATGGTAATGGAGAGCAAGAACAACTCTGCTCCATGTAGGAAGGCTGCAGCTAAGGCTAACAAGATGCTAGGGTGTATTGCAAGGGTATTCTCATCCAGACATAGGGAGGTTATCCCGCCCCTCTATAGATTCATAATCAGGGAGCACCTGGAGTACGGCATGCAGTACTGGCGACCTTATCTGAAGAAGGATATCAGACTGCTAGAGGGGGTGCAGTGTAGGGTGACAAAAATGATACGAGGGATGGAAGGCAATGCCTACGAGGACAGACTGAGGAAACTGAATTTGTACCCCTGGGAGGAGAGGAGAGACAGAGGAGATATGATTGAAACATTCAAGTATTTGAAGGGGATCAACAAATCTGGCTGTGATGGGTTATTCAGGCTGAGGAAGGGAAGGGAAGGGGCACAAGAGGGCACAGGCTAAGGTTGGAAGGGGATAGATTTAGGAGGGACATTAGGAAGCATTATTTTACAGAAAGGGTGATGTCAAAATGGAACACCCTACCAGAGGAGGTGATATCATGTAAGACAGGGAGCAGTTTTAAAAGGGCATGGGACAGGCACGGGTGGGGGTCTGGGTAGGTAGTGCTGAGATACTTCCAGGGGTGGGGGGGCAGCTGAAAACTAAGGGTGCTAGCTGCATATTTGAGCAGACTAGATAGATAATGAGGTCTGTTTCTGCTGGCAGATTCATATGTTCGTAACATGGCCATGTTAAGTGTGAACCAACAGGATTTAAAAATCATGCAACCGCATGAACAATGAACAATAGAAAAACATGTAAACTTTGTTTTAAATGCAATTAAAAAGTTTATCAACAAATCTGGCACAATAAAAGAAGCATGGTCCTCTTCAGTCAGGTCACTTGGGGAGGAAGGGTGGGAGCTTAATGATGCTAAAGGACACTTTAGAAGAAACAATATTACTACAGTAATTTTTTCTTCTCACTGTAGGTGTCCTTTAGCATCAGTAACAGTATACAGACTATAAAGCAGTGCAGTTGGGAGGTGGGTACAGAACCTACTTAGAGAAGAGGCTCTCAGGACCGCCCTGCCAAATTTGTCATCAGATCTAGACTGTACATCCAGGCAATAATGCTTTGTGAATGTGTGTACAGTCTTCCAAGTGGCTGCTTGCAGACATCAAGCAAAGGAATTTCCCTTGCAGCTGCCACTGTGGCAGCAGTGCCCTGGTAGAATGGGCCCTGAGGCTTTCAGGGGGCAGTTTACCAGCCTTGTCACAACAAAACTGAATATAAGAGATTATTCAGCGTGAGATAGTTCTCTTAGTGGCTGGCCTTCCTCTACCTACCTCCCCACAGGTGAGGAAAACCTGGGTGGCAAAGCCCCAAAACTGCTTGGTGTGTTCCAGGTAGTAAGAAAGGGCTCTTTTCATATCTGAACTACGGAGTCTCTGTTCTCTGGGAGTGGATTTTTCAGTGAAGAATAAAGGAAGGGTAATGGACTGGTTCAGGTGGAAATCAGAGACTACCTTGGGCAGATATTTCCTGTTCATTCTGAGCTCTGCCTTATCTTTGTGAGGGAGTATGTAGTTTGGCTCAGTACAGAGTGCCTGCAACTCTGAAATCCTTCTTGCAGAGGTGATGGTAACTAGAAAAACTGTCTTCCACGTGACATACTTTTGTAAGCCCCCTGTCAATGCAGGGCTTATTATTCCCACTGTTTTAGGCATCCCTTTCCCCTTCCTACCCCACCCCCCCGAGCTAGGAAATGGGTTTAGTGCTCTGGGGGATATTGCTCTGGATGCCTCAAGGTGGCAGCAGAGAGTGTTGAAAGGGTATAACGGGACTGACAGGAAGTAGCGGAGCTTTTCCAGCCCCAGAATTAGGCCTGGGGCTGGAGGGGGGAGGCTGGAAGACTAGCATCAGGAACAGATAAGGTGGGCAAGTGGGGCAGCTTGGCAGTCCAGGAGGGAAACCCCCCCCAAAAGAGTGCAGTCAGGATGGTTTTCATGTGCCGTGGCCGACGAGGAGTGGGGGTATGGAGTTTCGTGGGGACACAGATAGCCATGTCCTACCTCGTGGGGGGGCTAGGCGATGGGGGGGATTTAGCAAGCCCCAGGAGAGTTGCTGTAGTAGCCCTTAGGAAGCCCATGGTGTGTATTCCCAGGTCACCAGAGCTGGGAGGGCTGTGGCAGGATCCTTCTCAGGAGTGGAACTGGTGGCAGAGGTTCCCCTTGTACCCAGTGTGGCAGGGTGGCCTGGGGGGTCGAGGGAGCCTGGGAGCCATTCACCCAAAAAAAGGGGCCTGTTTGGAGGGACAGATTTTGGGGTGCCATACATTAAGGTCTGGGCGGGTTGCAGGCCAAGAAATGGCAAACCTTGGAGGGTAGTTCCCGTGCTGGAGCGCAACACAAGCCCAGGAGTTGAAGCAGGAATGTGGGCCTGGCAGGGACCTCTGTAGTGTTTAAGCACCAGCAGAATCCCTAGAGTGAGTTGGGGCCATGGTTGAGTAGTCTGAGCGAGTCACCATGGCAGGTGGAGCCTCAGCACTATAGAATAAATGTAGATCAAATGACACCCACACCTTGACGGTCCCTCGCCGCTCCACCCTTATCGATCAGACTGGTTTCACCCACCGTTTCCCTAAAATCTTGATTCCCCTTCCTGAAATATGACACTCCTCCTCCAACTACTCCCTTACCTCTGCCCTACACAATTACCTTTCCCTCAGCTGTTCCTGCTTTAACCCACCTTAATACCTATACCCAGTTTCTGCCTTCCTACTATGACCCCCCTCCCGGCAGGGTTCTCAACATCCTGAAGGGGGAAATCAGGAAATGGCTACCCCTTCTCCTCATATTCAGTTTCTTGCCTCTCCCCCCTCTTCTCCACCTGCCTTTCTGGGTCACCAGTGTGCACAACCTAACCCTATCCTCTTTACTCCAACAGCACTTGCGTACTACCTTGAGCCTGCTACTGGTACACTCATGCGCTATAAATGGTTCTATCACATTATTACTGTTTTGTACGTTTATATGTTCTTTTTTATGATTTTGGACATGTATTGTAATTTACCCAATGTTCCACTACTGTTTATTGTACAATACCTTGTGTTGCACAATCTTACAATGTTGTATTGTTTGTACTACCCACATACTATTGTAACTGATCATCCTTCACAACCCTATGTAACCCCTCTCCCAGGTCATACCGTGAGACGAGCAACTTGTTGTTCAGTGTGCCCTCTTGGTGAAACATTTCACTAAATAAATAAATAAATAGAGCCAGTTGGTGAATGTGGGTCAGGGCCTGGGTTGTCAGGAAAATTCCTGGATGCCCTTTGGGCTTGGGCCAACTCCCAGGGGTCCAGGTGGGGAAGGCCGCTTGCTTTCCCGTGTCAGTGAAAGGGGGGATGACCAGTGTCACAGTAGAAGGGACCTGTAAGGAATGAACTTAAAGGGTGGCTTACCGGATCCATTAGAAGCCAGGAGATTGCAGGGATCTGTGTTCCAGTGAGTCTTGGGTAGAGCACCTGAGAAAGTGAAAAGGTAGGCAGAGGAGAATCCTTGCTGTGTCAGCTAAATCCATGGTTTCTGCTGTTTACCCTGTCCAGCCAGAACTGTAAAAAACTTAAAGCTCCATGGAGCTGTTTTATTTATTTTTAATGAAGAATGGTGACCCCTGTATCGCTGGAATCATTTGCCATGCAGGAGCAAAATAAATGCCACTTGGGAGAGGCAGTGGTTTGCGCCTTATTTAACTATAGGGGGGAGATTAATGAAATTAAATTCTCTTGCTCCCCCTGTATTTTCAGTCTAATTAATTTTCCACGAGTTGTATTCCAGGGGCAGAGACCAGCCTGTCAGGGATGCAGGGGCTGCTAAGATCTCCGTAAGGCTGAAGGAGGTCTCGGTCCAGTAAATGGCAGGGGAGGAGATCAAAAGCTGAGAGAGAAACAGGAGGTAAAGTGCACAGCTATGAACACTCCAGCAGGTACGCAACAACGTTTTTCCCTGCTGTTTTAGTGTACAAAAGATCTCGAATGTTAGCGCTTTAGAGTGCTCCCCTTTTCCTGCATGGAAGACCTGAAAAGTTACATATGCCCCTAGATGGGGCAGGAAGGGGGTGGGGTTATACTATGGAGGCTACTTGTCCGGGATTGTTCCCCGAATCCCAAAATCGCCGCCGGGCCCCACACCTTGCGGTCTGAGGCAGGCTTCCCGGCCTGGTTTGGCCCTGTGGCACACTAGATAATTGCTGTGGGGTAGGCCTGGTGTAGGCATTAGGCCTGGCCTGCTGGTGTGATGTGCGCGTGTGACTTGCTGGTCATGTGACCCTCAGGCAGGGTTTTGATTGGAGGATGGGTGAAAGGGAGCTATAGCAGCTGCACAAAGACGCACCATCTTGGGTAATCAGAGGGAGTGGAGCTGAGGGAGAGAGATCAGCAGTAGCAGAACACTAGAGAGAAATAACAATAGACAGACCAGAGCAAAAGAGACTGTTTCCAGAGCACATTATCAGAGCAGACAAGTGAACAGCGCTGCACATATTTGGAGCAAAAGAACTTGTGGGCTCCTTTTGAGTGTGGGACTGGGAGGAGAAAGTCAAGCACAGGCATCCACCATGGATTGGCAGCAAGTGGCAGCAGGAGGAGAGGCAGAAGGGACTTTAAGCAACTCCTCAGGAGGAACCCCTGACTACAGTTCCTGCCTTACTTCTCTCCTAGCTCTGGAAAGCTGGGGAAAAATGCAAAGGACATGAACGCTGTGTGAGGTGTGGATTTGTGGGGGAGGCAGTAACCAGGTTGCCTATATGCCCCTACTGCATAGGCAGTCCGCCAGTCCCATGTAGGGGGATGTACGCTCCTAGTTCCACCACCAGCTTGTTTATACCATGGTCACCAGCCAGTGGGGATTTAGAAGGATTTGAGAGACTGTCCCTGGGGGACACCACCTGTGCCCAGGTGGATGAAACCCGAAGCAAATCCCCAGATGTGATAGTGGAAGCTGTTGAAGAGGAAGGTGCAGGCGCACTAGAGAGGGACAAAAGTGACAGGGAGCACAGCCGTCTGTCCAGCTCTCCACCTCCGGCTACCGGCTATCCCACTGGCAAAGGCCTCAGACATTCGGTTGGGGATCCTCACCACGGCCCTTGTCCGGGGGTAGCCCATAGGCTTTATCTAGCAAATCGGAGCCTGTCTCAGGAGCCAAGAGCAAAATTAAATCCATTGAGAGTGGCACCGAGTTGGATCCTGCACCAGTGTCAGCCGGAGAGTGTGGAGAGGTTGTGGGATAACAGATGGACCAGATTCCGAACTTCAGTTTCAACACACAATCTCTGTGTGATGTTTATTCAAAACAAAGGAGAAAACCTTCAGCAATGGCATATTCCTTTTTCAGTACATCAGTTTGCAGCAACGGGTGATGTATCTCCTTCCTCTGCACTTGTCAGCATCTATTGACTCACCGATCTACTGATCTAAACTTTTCAGTGAAAACCCCTTCATCCCTATGGTTGCCTTGTTCGCTTAGGTGGCGGGGGCTCAAAAAGAAAAACCCCAAACAAGCTACAAACAAAGAACCTCAGTGCACAAACACTGAAACAATTGTCACCCCAAAGGGCATTGGCAATAAGCCAAGTTTCAAAGAAACACATCACACATACTTCCATAATGCAAAGCATCATGGGATATATGCAAATCACCATTAAATTTCAGATTGGCTCAGTTTACAGCAGGAATGCATGGTACCAATTTACACTTATTTAACAACACAACCAAGAAAAAATTACTCACCATAGTAATGTTTCTTCTAATGGAGTCTTGCTGTATTCTGACTACATGCAGTTAGCCCCAGTACTTGAACTGCTCCGGCGAGTAAAGGGTTAACTCTATGCAATGGCTTAGAATGTTAAGCTCAAGCTCGGTTTTCAAACCTCTGTCTGTGGTACTCTGAAGTGTAACCGTCAGATTCTTACGAGCACTAAACTAACTAACTCAAAAAAAGAAATTGTTTCCAAAATGTTGTGCCAATTGGCAAAACAATGTTTTAGGGTCAAAGACTCAAGTCGAGAAAACCCCAAAAGAACACAACAGGTAGTGATTTACCAAAAATACTTAATAAACAAACTAAAAGAAACCCCCTAAGAGATGGAGGCACGTCCAGTACACCTCTGGGGTGCAGCACTGTGCCTGCCCCACCACATCCCAAAACTACTAGGTTCCAGGAGGGGAAGCAGGGAAGGAGGTCGAAATACAACAAGACTCCATTAGAAGAAACAACATTACTACGGTGAGTAATTTTTTCTTCAAACAACATGAAGTCTTGTTGTATTCTAACTATATGCAGACTACCAAGCAGTACCCCCTTGGAGGAGGGAGTTACAGAACCTATTTTAGGAACAAGCTTTGCAGCACAGTCGTGCCAAACCTAGCATCACTTTGCGACTGGATGTCCAAAGAGTAATGCTTGGTAAAAGTGTGAACAGATTTCCAGGTAGCTGCTTTGCATATGTCCACTAAAGGTATATCTCTAGCTGCTGCGACCAAAGCAACTGTACCTCTGGTAGAATGAGCCCTCAGGCCTGAGGGAGGTTCCTTCCCAAGTTTAGAATAGCAGAATTGAACACAAGAGACAATCCACCTGGCAATAGACCTCTTGGTAACACGTTTGCCCTTTCCCACTTCACCATAAGTGAGAAACAACTGAGAGCAGTCCTTCCTATGGGCCTTAGTATGCTCAATATAGTAACTAAGAGCCCTTTTTACATCAAGACTGTGTAACCTCCTCTCCCCAGAGGAGGAGTGATCAGTGAAAAACACAGGCAATTACATAGACTGGTTCAGATGAAAGTCTGACACCACCTTGGGAAGAAACTTTCTATTGGTGTGGAGGACTACCTTATCCCTATGAAAGGAAATTAAATTAGGTTCCACTGATAAGGTCTGTAGTTCACTGATTCTCCTGGCAGAGGTAATGGCCACCAGGAACACAGTTGTCCAAGTCAAGTATTTCAGCTCAGCTGAAGATAAAGCTTCAAAAGGGGACTGCATAAGCTGAGCAATACAGATGTTCAGATCCCAAGAAGGGGTAGGCTCCCTAAAGGTAGGTTTGACATTAACAAACCATTAAAGAATTTCTGGAAAACTAGATGAGAAGCTAGGAAAGAGCCCTTACCAGCAGAAAGGAAGGCAGACACAGCTGCCAAATGTACCTTGAGAGTAGTAGGCCGGAGGCGTACTGTTAAGATGCACTAAATAGTCCAATACAGTGGCAATATCAGCCAGTTCTGGTTTAGTATGTCTCCTGGAACACCAAAACCCTAACCCTTTCTATTTGGAGTTGTAAGTCTTCCTAGTAGCAGGTTTCCTGCTAACTTTTAAAATATCCAGGACTGATTGGGAGAGGTGCAAACTTGCGTATTCTAGCTCTTCAAGAGCCAGGCCTTGAGCCTGAGACTCTGAAGGTTGGGATACAGAATCCTCCCCTGATAGGAGGTGAGGAGATTGTGTTGTCTGGGAAGACACAAGGGCAGTGGTACTGACAGTGACAACAGTAGAGGATACCAAGACTGTCTGGCCCAATCTGGAGCCACCAGGCTCACCTTGCAAGGTTGAGACCTGATTTTTATCAGGATCCTGAATATCAGAGGAAAAGGAGGAAATGCATACAGAAACCTGCATATCCAATCCAGTAGAAGAGCATCCTGAGGGATGGGACCCAGAAGGGGTGGTCTGCAACAATAAAGAAGAAGTTGATGATTGTCCGGGGCTGCAAAGAGATCTATCTCTGGAGTGCCCCATCTCTTGAAAATGACTTGAAGAACTAGAGGGTTCAGGATCTATTCGTGATGACCCTGAAAAATCCTGCTGAGAGCATCTGCTAGAATGTTGTCCTTCCCTGGGAGATGCACAGCCATCAGGGAAACCTGAAAGGAATAAGCTAGAGACCATACTTTCATGGCTTCTGTGTTCAAGGCCAAGGACCGAGTGCCTCCCTGCTTGTTGATGTACAATATGGTTGTGGTATTGTCTGTCCTGATCTGCACCACTATCCCCTAAACCATGGTTGAAAATGTCTGAAGTGCTAGAAAGACAGCTCTCAATTCGAGAAGATTTATGTGTAGAAGGGACTCCTGGTGTGACCAGGTTCCCTGAGCTGTAAGATGATCTAGGTGGGCTCCCCAGCCCAGCAGGGAGGCATCTGTGGTGAGAGTTACAGAAGGGACTTGACTGATAAAGGGAACCCCTTGTCGAAGATGGTCTTCCTCCAGCCACCACTGGAAGGCCTGGACTAAGGTTTGAGAGACTGGAACCAGCTCGGAGTGAGGGTCCTTTTTCTGAGACCAGTAAGATCTGAGATGAAACTGAATATCTCTCATCTGAAATCTTGCTCCCTGAACTACTGCTGTGGAAGCTGCCATGTGGCCCAGCAGTTGTAGAAAGTGTCTGGCTGGACGAGACACTAGAGGACAAAAAGAGGAGGCCAGAGTGACCAATGACTGAACCCTTGAGAGAGGGAGAAACGCCCTTGCCTGAATAGTATCTATTTCCACCCTATGAAGTTGAGAAGTAGGGCTGGCTCCAGAACAGACTTCTCCAGATTTAGAATTAAACCCAAGGACTCTAGAAGTGTTTGGGTGACCTCTAAGGCTGACTTGACTAGGTCTGAAGACTGGCCCACTAAGAGCCAGTCATCCAGGTACGGGAACAGAAGGATGCCCTGCCTCCTAAGGAATGCCACCACTACTGCAAGACACTTGTTGAACACCCTTGGAGCAGATGTTAGGCCAAAGGTCATGGCCCTGAATTGATAATGGCCTGAGGGCAACTCGAACCGGAGGTACTTTCTGTGGGAATGTCTGATAGGTATGTGGAAGTAGGCATCCTTGAGGTCCAGGGAGGCTAGCCAGTCTCCTGGTCTCAGAGAGGGAAGAATTACTTCCAGAGTCACCATTTTGAACTTTGGTTCTGTCAAATGTTTGTTCAGGTTCCTTAAATCTAAGATGGGTTGCCACTCCCATCTTTTTTGGAGTAAGGAAGTATCTGGAATACAGTCCTTTTCCCCTGTGACAAAGAAGTACCTTCTCTACTGCTTGCAAAAGCAGACGAGAGGAGACTTCTACCTCTAAGGCCTTTGCCTCCAAGGGAGAGAGAGAGAGGACTGAAAGGCCTTGCTCTCATTCTTGGCAACAATTTGAAACTGAGAGCAAGTCCCTGGCTCACTACTTCCAGGACCCATTTGTCTGAAATAATAGACTCCCAGGCCTGGGAGTAGTGAACCAACCTGCCCCCTACTGGGATTGGGGAGGCGACCCTGACTGGTACCTCAGGGTGTCTGCTTGGCAGGGGGCTTAGACTGAGTAGCTGATGGGGTCCTAGTCATCCCTCGTCTACCTCTTCCCCTTAAGAACCCCCTCTGCTGGAAAGACAAGGAGGAGGAGGCCTGAGCTTCATAAAAAGGCCTGCCCCTGCCCCTAAACTGCTGCTTCTGAGGAGTAGTCTGCTTTTCTTTGGCTGCTGCACTCTTATAGGTGGTCCTGTATTCGTCCATTTTTTTCATATAATTCTCTGTTTGATCCCCAAAGACAGAATTACCAGTTACAGGAAAATCCATGACGTTAGCCTGGGTATCCTGTGAGAGGTTGGTACACCTAAGCCAAGCAAATCTCCTCATGGAGATAGATGTAGCCATTGACCCTGGAATGAACATCATTAGAATCAACAACAGCGTGGAATTGCACTTTAGATGCCTCTATACCATTTGCAGCCACCTGCTCCAGCTCCTTGGCTAGCTTGGAGGCATTCTTAGCAAGCTCCAGAACTGTATCCCACATAGATTTCTGGTACCTAGCTGTATATGCCATGTAGTTAGATTGTCTGAGTCCCAAAGAGGATGCCAAGTACTGTTTTTTTGCCATGGCATTGACTTTCCTGGAATCCTTGTATGGGGGGGGGTGAGATGCCAGGGGAATATTAGCCTTGTCACAGGCTGCAGCTTGTACCACCCCAACATGGCTGCTATGATTTGTAAGGAATTCTGTCCCAGGACCTGACAAAGTATACCTCCTGTCCATTCTCTTTTCCACAGGGGGTATGGATGTAGGAAATTGTACAATTTTTTGTGTCTGCTTCCCCAAGGATTTGTGTAAGGGGATAGACACTCTTTTTTTTTTGAACTTGAAATAACTTTTTATTTGACGAAAAAGAAAAGAAGTATACAAATATATATTTGTGTTCAGGAATCATAGCTGTTATAAAAGTGCATGAAAATACATCAAGGCTTACATATTGTTAAATTTAGACACAGTTCGTTCAATTGTCCATTTTGTTTCTTTTCACAGATTTCATTGCTGTAAAGATTGTGGAAATAAATGTCTCTGTCGTTTCTGCAAACCAGAGTAACTACTGTTGCTCTTGTAATTGTAATTTTCTATTCCTGACAGGTAGTTGTTCATGAATGCCTTTGTTTACATTAATAACTTAAATAAAGAACAAAACCAAAAAAAAAAAAAACCCTGTTCTCAGTGTCTGTTGTTGTTACTATCAAGATTCACTGCCATGTTCACTGTGGGGGAACATTCCACCAGAGTGTTTTCTTTTTCTTTTCTTTCCCCCTCCCTTTTCCCTTTCTCCATGTTCCTTCTTGGGTTGTAGCCATTTAGGATCCTACAATGTCACAGGACTACAAACTCCTCCAGACAGTCTCCATTCATATACACGATAAGGGAAGGGTACAAGAGGTAAGGCCCTTGGATCACCCAGTCTTATCTTCAAGTTGTTTCCCATGTTCCCCCCTCCCCCCCTTTTTTCCTCCCCCTTTTTTTTTCCTTTTCTTTTTAAATATTTTTGAGCCAATTATAGCCTGTTCCTTTGTTCCCCACCTCAGCTTTAGGCCTGTAACATCTGCTCAAGGACAGGAGTGCCCTCCTTTTCTTCTAGGTAGTTGAGGAAGGGGAGCCATCTAGTATTAAATTTCTCTGTGGTCAATCTTAGCCTTGCTGTAATGGCCTCCATACTTTTAATTTGATTAATATTATTGTACCACTGGGTCATCGAGGGTGGATCCTCCCTAAGCCACTTCTGGGTAAGAGACTTCAGGGCCGCCGCCACCAGTACATAGAAAAGGTATTTCTTGGTCTGTTTTTTCAATTCTATTGGAGGTAGACCCAGCACCAGGTTTTCAAATTCCAATGTTGCTCTCAGGGAAAATATTTTAGTTATTTATTTGGATATTTCGATCCAATAAGATGTTATCCGAGTGCAGACCCAAAATATATGGTGATGTGTGCCTTTGGACCCACAGTTCCTCCAACACCTATCAGATGCGAGGGAGACATAGTGGTACGAAATTTTGGGGTCCTAAAATAACGGATATTAATTTTCCATCTAAATTTTCTCCAGGAGGGGGAACTTGTTGTTTTCTGAATTCCCCTCCAGATATCCCTCCACTTGACTTCCGGAACACCATGGTCCGTTTCAGCGTTCCAGTGGTCTGTTACCCTCTGAATGACCAGAGTACCCCGTCTTCCATTAGTATTTTATATATTTGCGAGATGTAAGCCCTAGTGTCTTGTGTGATACTCCTCTGCTGGGTTAATGTTACTGGGGTTGCTGGGCACTGAGCCAGCTTTATTAATCCTATATTGTTCTGTATATAATGAGCGCATTGAATATACCTAAAAGCATCCATCTCACTTAAGTTGAATTCCCTCTGTATTTCTGTAAATGATTTAAGGCGGTCCACCTCCAGGAACTGCCTTGGGTATTTAAGTCTCTTGATTGCCCACCCCATCAAGCAGGTATCCCCTCTGTGAACAGGGAAGCCCGGCATGTTGTATAGCGGGAGGTATTCCCATACTGGTCTTAGTATCTCCCACTCCTGTCTAGCTCTCAGCCACATAGACATAGTATGATGTGTCAGGGTATTTTTTAATTGTTTTAACTCCTTAGGGAGAATTCTCCATGGTAGTACACTGAGGGGGCCCATCTGACAGTCCTCCTCCTCTATCTCCCGCCATCCATGACCCTTCCCACACATCAGCATTTTAATAACCGGTAGTAACTGGGTGGCCAACTAATATTTGGGGAAATCAGAACTAGCCCCCCTTCTCTTTATGTTCTACTAGTATATCCCATTGGACTCTAGGTTTTTTCCCTGCCCATATAAAATCTGATCATTTTTTCTTTAGGTCTTTCCAGTCTTTGTTAGGGATTGGTAAGGGGAGGTTGGTGAAGAGAAATAGGAAGCGAGGAAGAACATTGATTTTAACTGTCTCTATTCTATTTGTAAATGTTAAGGGAAGAATAGACCACCTATTTATATCGGCGTATACTTGCTGTTTCAAGGATCCATAATTATATTTATAAATTAGTTTTTCCTGTATGGGGATTTGTATTCCTAAATATCTGATTCTGATATCCACCCATCTGAAGGGGATCATTTCTTTTAGTCTCTGGTCTTGAACCCTCCCCAGGGCCAACACCTCTGATTTTTCTTTATTAATCTTAAAACCCGAGATATCCCCAAAGTCCTTCAGTAAATCTAGCAAATGTGGAATGGAGGTTTCTGGATTACCCAGGTAAATTAGGGTATCATCTGCATACAGGGAAATTTTATGGGTTGCATTTTGGATCTCTATTCCCTTTATTTCTTTCCTCTGTCTGGGCCAGTGGTTCCATACTAATTGCAAAAAGCAAGGGTGAGAGAGGGCATCCCTGTCTTGTTCCTCTTCTGATTTTGAGTGAGGGGGACAGTGTGCCGTTTACCCTTACCCTCACCTGGGGGTCCTGATAACACAATTTCACCCAATTTAAAAAATTCCCTTCAATACCCATTTTTCCCATTACCTGAAAAAGGTACGTCCAATTTAGCCTATCAAAGGCTTTTTCTGCATCCAAGAAAATTGGCAGGTCTGCCTTTGTATTGGAGGTTTTCTTCTGGATAATATTTAAAAGTCGCCTTATGTTATCACTCAGCTGGCGGTGTGGGATAAATCCAGTTTGGTCGGGGTGCATTAATAATTCAATATATTTTTGGAGCCGAATAGAAAGTATTTTTGTGAATATCTTTAGATCCTGATTCAGTAGGGCTATTGGTCTAAAAGAAAAAATTACTCACCTTAGTAATGTTGTTTTTTCTAATGGAGTCTTGCTATATTATGACTATTGCAGTTTGCCCCAGCCTTAGAACTGCTCCTGAGGTGAAAGAGTTAACTTCCATGCAGAGCATGGAGCTTAGAGCGCGAGCTCGGTTCAGAAGCTCTGTTTGGCTGGTTTCAAACAGAAACCATCAGATCTTTACGAGCAAAAACTCACTAAGGTTCTGTGTGGAAGCTGTAACCTACACTAGCCAACTGGCTACTAATATATTAACACATTTTTACTGGTCCCAACACAAAGACTCAAGTCAGTGGACCAGAAAAATTAAGATAAAATAACTAAATGAACACAACACCCAAACATGAATAAATTCCAACAGAGGACTACCCACCCCATACCCCAAAGTAGGAGTTCTGAGAGGGGCAGGCTGGGGAGGTCATAATATAGCAAGACTCCATTAGAAGAAACAACATTACTAAGGTGAGTAATTTTTTCTTCAAACAACATGAAGTCTTGCTATATTATGACTATTGCAGACTACACAGCAGTACCTCCATGGAGGAGGGACAGAACCTACTTAGGGAATAGGCTCTGAAGCACGCGGCTGTGCCAAACCAAGCATCCTCCTGGCCTGAATATCCAGGGAGTAATGCTTGGTGAAAGTGTGTACTGTCTCCAAGTAGCTGCCTGACATATCTCCAAGATAGGGATGTCTCTAGCAGCAGCTAGAGATGCAGCTGTACCTCTGGTAGAGTGAGCCCTCAGGCCTGAGGGGAACCTTACCCAGCTTTTGATAGCAAAATTGTATACAAGAACGATCCATCTGGCAATGGATCTTTTAGTGGCAGGTTTCCTTTCTCAACCTCACCATAAGTGAGAAACAGTTGGAGGAGTCAAACCTGTGACCCTTGCAGCCCTATGTAGTAACTTAGGGACCTCTTAACATCTAGTTATGCAGCCTCCTCTCACCAGAGGAGGAATGGTCAGTGAAGAACACTGGAAGTGAAATAGACTGGTTAAGGTGGAAATCTGAAACCACCTTAGGCAAAAACTTCCTGTTAGTCCTGAGGACCACTTTATCCTGTGAAAAGAAATAAAGTCAGTTTCTACTGATAAAGCCTGTAACTCACTTATACGCCTGGCAGAAGTGATGGCTACCAGAAATACAGTTTTCCAAGTCAAATACTTAAGCTCTGCCGAAGACAGAGGCTCAAAGGGGGGTTGCATTAGCTGAGCAATGCATACATTAAGATCCCAGGCCGGGGCAGGGTCCCTGAATGGGGGATTGGTGTGAAGCAATCCTTTAAAAAACTTGGAAAATACAGGATGAGCAGAGAAAGAAGAGGGCTTCCCTGCTGAAATGAAGGCAGAGACAGCAGCCAAGTGCACTTTCAGGGTGGCTGGTCTCAGTCCCAAAGAATTAAGATGGACCATGTAGTCCAATACAGTAGGTAGATCAGCAGATTCTGGGGAAATATGCTTCCCAGAACACCATATGGAAAACCTTTTCCACTTGGAGTTATAGGTAGCCCTGGTGGAAGGCTTCCTAGCAGCCTTCAGGATTTCGAGAACACTTTGAGAAAGTTGCAAATCAGCAACCTCTAACTGCTCAAGAGCCAAGCCTTGAGGTTGAGGGATTTGAGATTCGGATACCAAACTCTCCCCTGAGCACAGGTTAACAGATTGTGGTTCCTGGGGAGACACAGGGAAAGATGGACTGCTAAGGACAGAAGGAGTGGGTACCAGGGCTGCCTGGCCCAGTCTGGAGCAATCAGGATCATTTTGCAGGGCTGAGACCTGATTTTGACTAGTACTTTGAACAGGAGAGGGAAGGGGGGAAAGGCATAAAGAAACTTCCCTTCCCAATCGAGGAGAAGGCATCCAGGGGAACTGAGCCCAACACTGGGGGCCTGCAACAAAACAGTGGAAGTTGATAATTGTCTGGGGCTGCGAAAAGATCTATCTGAGGAGTGCCCCATCTGGCAAACACTATCCCCAGTACTAGGGGATCCAGTGACCATTCGTGATGGCCCTGGGAAATCCTGCTGAGGGCATCTGCCAAGACATTGTCCTTGCCTGGGAGGTGAACTGCTATGAGGGAAGTGTTCAGGGAGTAAGTCAGAGACCACAACTTCATTGCCTCGGTGCACAAGGCCGAAGACCAAGTGCCCCCTTGTTTGTTGATGTACCACATTGTAATGGTGTTGTCTGTTCTGACCTGTACCACCTTGTTCTGAACAGATGCCGAGAAAACCTGAAGTGCTAGAAAAACAGCTCTGAGTTCCAACAGATTGATGTGGAGCAGAGATTCCTGAGGGGACTATAATCCCTGGGTGGAGAGGTCGCCCATGTGAGCTCCCCATCCCAAGAGGGATGCATCTGTAGTAAGGGTCAAGGAATGGGACAGAGGGATGAAAGGCACCCCCTGTCTCAGATTGCCCTGATCCTCCCACCACTGAAGGGCCTGGATCAGGGTTCGAGTCACTGGGATTAATTTGGATAGAGGATCTCTTCTTTGAGACCAGAAAGCTCTCAAATGGAACTGAATGTCCCTCATCTGAAATCTTGCTCCTTGCACCACGGCTGTGGAGGCAGCCATGTGCCCAGGAGCTGCAGGAAATGCCTTGCTGGTCGAGAAACCTGCAGAGTGAAGGAGGCGCCAGGGCCACTAGGTCCTTACCTTTCCAAGGGAAGGAAAGCTCTGGCCTGCTTTGTATCCAGTTCTGCGCCTATAAAGGTGAGTACCTGGACAGGTTCCAAAACTGACTTTGAAAGATTGAGAAGAAACCCCAGAGGTAAGCAGCTGCTGGGTAACTAGCAGGTGTGATTTGACCTAGTCTGGAGACTGACCCACAATGAGCCAGTCGTCCAGGTAGGGAAAAATGGCAATCTTTGCCTTCTTAGGTGAGCGACTGCTACTGCCTGACACTTTGTGAACACCTTGGGGCAGAAGTAAGGCAAGGGCATTGCTCTGAACTGATAATGGCCTGAGGGCAGTTCGAATCTGAGGTACTTTCGATGGGAGCTTCTGATAAGAACATGAAAGTAGGCATCTTTGAGGTCCAGGGAGGCTAGCCAGTCCCTGGCCTTAGGAAAGGGTAAAATCATTCCCAGTGTCACCATTTTGAACTTTGGCTTAAAAGGTGCTTGTTTAGATATCTTAGATCCAGGATAGGCTGCCACTCTCCTGTCTTTTTTGGGGTAAGGAAGTACCTGGAGTACAGACCCTTGCCCTGGTGAAGGGGAGAAACCTTTTCTACAGCTCTGAGAGCCAGGAGGGTTGAGACTTCTGTTTCCAAAGCAAGAGTCTCTAAAGGGTTTGTAGGTAGAAAAGATCTGGCTCTCATCTTTGGAAATTTCTTGAAGCTGAGAACCAGACCCTGGCTCACTACTTTCAGGACCCACCTGTCTGAAGTTAAAGACTGCCAGTTCTGGACGAAGTGAGCCAACCTGCCCCCTACAGGTAGTGGAGAGCCGACCCTGGGCATCCCATCAGGGTGCCTGTTTGGCAGGGGCTTTAGGCTGAGGGGTGGGAGCAGGCCTGCTCGAACCCCATCTGCCTCTCCCTCTGAAGAACCCCCTCTGTACATAGGCTGAAGAGGAGGGGGCCTGAGTCTGGTAAAAAGGCCTGTGAAAAGGCCTACCCCTACCCCTGGGGGGCTGCCTCTGAGGAGTGACTTGCCGTTCCTTGGCTTGTGCACTCCTGTAAGTGGTTCTATATTCATCCATTTTCTTCATATAATTCTCTGTCTGCTCCCCAGAGGATTTCCCACCACAGGAAAATCCATAGCCTTAGACTGGGTATCCTGTGACAAAGTAGTACACCTGAGCCAGGCCAATCTGCGAAAAGCCACAGATGTAGCCATGACTCTAGAGGATACATCATTAGAATCCACTGCAGCATGGAATTGCACCTTAGATGCCTCAATACCATCAAGAGCCACCTGCTCCAGCTCCTTTGCGAGCTGGCCAGGGACCTGTTTGGCTAAGGCCATGACAGTATCCCATCTAGATTTCTGGTATCTTGCAACATAAGCCATGTAGTTAGCTTGTCTGAGTCCCAAGGATGCTGCCATGTATTGTTTTTTGGCCATGGCATCAATCTTCCTGGAATCCTTGTCAGGAGGATGTGAAGCCAGTGAAATATTAACTTTATCACAGGCTGCAGCCTGAACTACCCCAACATGACTGCATTGCTGTGAAAGAAAATCTGTATCAGGACCTGACAAAGTGTACCTCCTGTCCATCTTTTTATCCACAGGAGGCACAGAATTAGGAGCTTTTAAAATTTTTACTGTTTGTTTTCTAAAGGATTTATGTAAAGGGATGGACAACCTCCTGGACTCTGGGATATCCATCATCTCCACATAGTCAGGCTCCTCTTGCTCATCCAACGCCTCCTCTAAGGGAAGCTGGAGGATCTCAGCAACTTTTTTATAAAACAAAAAATGAGAAGGGGACTCAGAAAGCCTAGGGGGAGACTCACCTGAAGGTCTGTCTGGGGAGATGTCCGGTTCAATGGGCACATCCAGACTTTCAAATCACATTCACACTGATCATAATCCTCATCCCCCTCCTCTGGTTCATAGAACTCTTCTATATCATAATCCTGAACCACTGGAACCGACCAAACCGACCTTTTGCCAGACAGTGGCGGTTCGGAGGGAACCGGGGACAGGGACTGGACAATCTGTATTGCCCTGGCTATCTCAGCAGCAGTTGGAGAAGGAATTTTGGACTCCAAACCTGCTGATTTTTTAGATTACTTTGCTGGAACTGGCTCCTCAGAGCCAGCTTTTCGTTTGCCCGAGGAAGTCTCGCCCTGGTCAGAGGGCACTCCCTCCGGTTGGCACCGAACCGGGCTGGCCATCCGGGTCAGCGGACTTTTGACCTCTGTTCCCTGAGCCTGCCCACTCTCTTGTCCAGGGTGGCTGCAGGAAATTTTACAAATCTGGCAGTCTAATTGAGGTGGTCAAACCCCAGACAATAGACACATGCAGTGTGTGGGTCAGCCTTGGCAAAGGCTTCCCCACAGACACTACAGTGTTGAAACCCAGTGGGCCCGGTTTTTCTTTTGGGTTTCTCAGACATGATGCCAGCCTAACCAACCAATTGCCCTTTTGATGGCAGTGCCAGGCAAGACACCCTTATCGGTTCCAAACCGTGTCACGGGTCCTGGAAAAAACCGTTATGAAATCCGTTTTTTTTTTAGAACCGATAAGAACTGGGAACCGCACTCTAAAAAGCATTAAAAGGCTTTAAACTTATATTTAAATACAACTCGATCGGTTCAACCGAACCGATAATACTTTTACAAGTTCCACACAGAAAAAACCCTATCTATTACTTACGATTACCATAGACAGAGCCTGAACCGATCGGTTTTGTAGTTAAAATAATGAAATCGCGGTTAAATTAAACCGAGAAATAGCGCTTTAAACCGAAGAAATGAACCGAGCAACAGGAGGAATCTCTGGACCGACTGTTCAGTGAGGCGGAGTAAAGAATCTGATGGTTTCGGTTTGAAACCAGCCAAACAGAGCTTCTGAACCGAGCTCGCGCCTCTAAGCTCCATGCTCTGCATGGAAGTTAACTCTTTCACCTTCGGAGCAGTTCTAAGGCTGGGGCAAACTGCAATAGTCATAATATAGCAAGACTTCATGTTGTTTGAAGAAGCACGTTTCGTATGATCTTTCCCTGCTTTTGGAATTACTGTTATTAATGAGTGGGTCCAGCTCTCCGGGGTTCTACCTTCTTCTAAGCAATTGTTAAAGACCTCTGCCAGTATCTGGACCACTGTAGGGCCTAATATTTTGTAAAATTCCCCACTGAACCAGTCTGGGCCTGGGGTCTTGCCCCCTGGTAACTGTTTAATAACCGTCATTATCTCTTCCACTGAAAAGGGGCGATTCAACTCCTGATTCATCGCTTCTGATATTCAAGGGAGATTAATGGAGTTCAGAAATGTTTTCGTTCTGTTTCTGGTTATGGCCTCGTCCTTATCTTCCCAGTACAGTTCCTGGTAAAACTTTTGAAATTGGGCCGCTATTTCTCTAGGATCTTCCCATTTTACACCTTGTGGCCCTGTGCCTTGTAGAAAGGGAATGTATCTATCCATTTGGGCTTTTCTTAACCTGAAAGCCAACAGTTTTGAAGCTCCCACCCCCCCCACTTCATGATATTTTTGATTTGTGAATCTTAGGTATCCCTCTGCTTTTTTGTTGTCAAATTCTTGTAAGTTTTTTCTGATTTGGGTTATTTCCTTTTGAATCTGTCGGTCATAGGGATTAGCCCTGTGCCTTTTTTCTGCTGTGGTTAATTCTGTAGACAGCCTATTATAAGTTGTGTGTTCAAGCTTCTTTTGGGTGGAGGCGAAGCTGATTATATCCTCCCTGATCACTGCCTTAAGGGTATCCCACTTAAGCAGTGCAGAGTGGGCTGTCGGGTTATGAACCGTTTGAAAGTTTTTAACATTTTTCTTTAATTTTTCCACAAATGTTTTGTTGTTCATTAGGGAGACGTTTAGTCTCCACATGGTTTGCCTGCCTTGAGGCAAAAGGGTTACCCCTATCGATACTGAAGCGTGATCTGATAAGGTTATGTTATGTATTTTAGAGCTTTTGACCTCATGAAGACATGTGACATTTGTGTAGAAGAGATCTATTCTCGAATACAGTGTTGAGGAAAAAAGTGTAATCTCTTTCTTTCGGGTGATGTGCCCTCCAAATGTCCACCAGGCCTAGTTCTCTTGTTAGTGTAGTTAAGACCTTAGACGCTGTTTTATTTGTGGCCTCCATCCTCGAGGAGTGATCCCTTAGTGGGTGGGGGGCAGCATTAAAATCTCCTCCGAGAAGTATCTGACCCTCAGGCAGTTCTGCTATCTTCTGAAAGACTTTTTCAAAGAAAGTTTCTTGTTGCCTGTTTGGTGCATAAATATTAATAAAATGAATGAGCTTACCCTGAATTTTAGCCGACATCCTCACATATCTTCCCTGCATTCCCCCCCCTCTGTTGCTTCTATTGCCAGGTGTAAGCCTTTGCGTGTTAATATTGCCACCCCTGCCCTTTTTGAGCTAGGGTGTGATGCCGCCACCACCTTCTCCACCCAAGCTCATCGTAATTTTAGATGTTCTGGCATTGATAGGTGTGTTTCCTGGAGGAAAACCACATCTCCCCTCAGCTTCTTGAGCTCCTGTAACAGTCTTGTTCGTTTTATTGGAGAGTTTACCCCTTTAACATTGTAGGAGCAAATGTTTAAGCAGGCCATTTTGTTATGTCTGGAGACTTCTGGTGAGAAATGGAGGCAATGGCCCCCTTGAGTGTGTATTCGTCCCTGGATCTTCTGACCCCTATATTATCTATACCCTCAATTTTATCTTGTTTACTTTTCTGTATCTCATTTTGAACCTCTACCACAGTAAAGACCAAGAACATTATAAAAAAGGAAAAAATATAAAAAAAACACAGTTAACTCTTAACTTAGAATATTTATCAACCATTAACTTTTTCTATTTGACCAACCGTGGTCTAACACAGTAAGAAAAAACCTTTTATTATAGAGAAACCAACTTTTATCGAATAGCTTCCTATGTCCTTCCCTCAATCCCTGTCTCCCTTTGGTTAAAGGAGAGAGGGCAAGGGGGTAGCCCCGCTACACTTGTGGTGAGTGTTGCTATTCTACACCCACTGTCTCTAATTTAGAGACTCAGAGCTGTTGTTATCTGCTCTGAATTACACGTCACGTTACCGAATTCAGGACCCCCATCTAACTCTCCAAGACCTGTCCCTTCTATCTGTTACACCCTTGTTATTATTATTATGCTTCCCCCACCCGATCATTCCACATTGAGAGATATGAGGTTGTTAGAGATAACCCCTTTGTGTATCAGATAAAGTAATACCTGATCTCTTCTCCCCTGAGGCAGTTGTTCCTCTGACCCTCGGAGCTGATTACTGTCAGTGCTTCCACCTGAGCCGAGCCTCACTGGGCAACCAGTGTAGAAGCAGGGATCTCCGTTTCCCACCTGGTAACCAAAGCCCCCGTATATGCAATGCCAGGAAGTATCTGGACAAAAAAAAATCCCGCCGGTCAGGGACATCTGGGTACCGGTGCAGCCATCTGGAGACTACCTCTAGACAAGCAAAATTCTATAGTGCCCATGAAAACCATCTCTTGCAGCTCTGATATTTCAGAGATTTTGGTTGTATTTTCCGCCACTTTGCAGTCTATTTTCTTAACATCTTGTCTCAAGTCAGCAAGGGAGGATTCTATTTTCTGCACCAAGGATAATATCTTTTGAAGGGTTCTCTCCGCCTTCCTGGGAAGCAGAAGTTCACTGTCTTCTGTATCGACCGATGATTCTGAGAGATTGCAATCTTGTCATGAGCAGGCCGCGTAGCCCTTCCTTTCATCATCCGGGGTGAGCTGTTTTAACTTTGTTTGGGAGTTATTACTCTTCGCCATTTTTGGTTTGTTACTTCTGGTTGCCATTCTGGAATAGATCTTTAGTCCCCAAAATTAGATATTAGATAGCTTAAGGGAGGATTAAGCTTAATTTCTGTAGACGGGTCCTGGAGCCTTTCAGTCTAGCGTCCCATCACTCCTGTGATGTCACCGGAAGTCAGACACTCTTTTTGACTCTGGTACATCCAACATTTCTAAATAGTCAGGTTCTTCCTGATCCTGTTCAGCCTCTTCCAGAGGAAGCTGAAGAGTCTCAGCCACTTTCCTGTAAAACAAGAAATGGGAAGGGGACTCAGAAAGCCTGAGAGGGCCTGTCTGGGGAGATGTCAGGCTCTACCAGCCCATCTAGGCCCTCATCCTCTTCATCATAATCTTCCTCCTCCTCCCTATCACCCTCATAGTAAGCTTCAGGATCTATGTCTGAAGCAGACATTTTCAACTGAATCGGTCTGCTTTGAACTGAAACCGGTTCGTTCAGAACCGGGCAAAGCGATTGAACTATGGAAATCGCTTTCGCTATCTCTTCAGCGGTCAGACCATGGGAAGCCGGATCCGAACCGTCTGACTTTCTTTTTCTTTTACTCGGAACCAATTCCGCAGAATTGGCTCTCCGTTTGCCTGAAGAGGTATCGCTCAGGTCAGTGGGCACCTCTTCAGGTTCGGTCACAGCTGAACCGGGCTGGCCATCTGGGGTCAGCGGACTTCTTGGCCTCCCTCTCCCTTAGCCTACTCAAACATTTTTCCAGAGTGGCTTTGGGAAAGTTTTTGCATATTTGGCAGTCTTCTTTGAGGTGGTCAAACCCCAGACAGTACACAAATACGAGGTGAGGGTTGGCCTTGGCAAAGGCCTCCTTACACTCGGTACAGTGCTGAAACCCAGTGGGTCCGGTTTTCTTTTTGGGTTTCTCAGACATGCCTTCAACTTAAAGTCACCCAAAACAGTGGTTAAGCCAGGCGACTACAAACTTATCGGTTCCAACCATGTCATGGGTTGGTTAAAAAAATCCTAAAAGTCAAATTGTTTTAGGAACATATAAGAACCGGAAAAAAACACACAATCAACAAATTATACAGTAAACAGAATAGTTTTAGGTTCCACACTGGAACGACCAGTAAGAAACCGACAATAAAACAATTTCTTGAGGAAAAACACCACTACCTACAACTACCACTTACTGATACCAAGACAGAGGAAAGAATACCGATATTCTTGAAGAAATGGCTTGAAAAACTGACTGATTCGTACTGTAACCGAACCAAAACGCAGGAGGGGTCTCCTGAGCAACTTCACAGTTAAGCGGAGTAAAGAATCTGATGGTTACACTTCAGAGTACCACAGACAAAGGTTTGAAAACCAAGCTCGAGCACAACGTTCTATGCCTTTGCATAGAGTTAACCCTTTACTCTCCGGAGCAGTTCAAGTGCTGGGGATAACTGCATATAGTCAGAATACAGCAAGACTTCATGTTGTTTGAACTTAATTTCTACAATACAGTCACCTAGTACTTTTTACCTTTATCAAAAACACCTAGTGCCACGGTATTTTCAACATTTACAGGTTTCATAAACATAAGGTATATACATCAAGGTATTTTATGACATAGTGCTATTATATACTAAATCCAACAACGATAAACACTGCCTATTGTTTTACATAACCTCGGAGGTCACCACAATAACCTCCCTGTACGAGGACCTGAGAGGGAAAAGGAAAATTAAAGAGGACTCTATAGCATAATCAAGAAAGGGGAAGGGGGTGCCCATATGTTGGTAACCTTATGAACTATAAATTGTAAAGGACAGATTAGGCTAAGTAATAGAAGAACTGCTGCAACAGATTTAAGAAAGGTCGGTTCTCAAGAGTTGCAGGATCTCCCTGTCACAGAGAGAGGATTGGTAACCCACTAGATCTAAGGGAACTGGATGAGGAAAAGTATGTCAGCAGCCAGTTCCAGTTCCAGGACCATATGGTGATCAGGGCAATCCCTAGGCCTTACCACCGTCCAGTGATCACCTTTGGAGATACCACCTCACAGCTCCAGGTCCGGGCTAAGACCCTCCAGACCCGGATGGATGGGGTAAACCCAAATGACCTGTAGAATCTGAACTATCGACCGGGGATATGGCTACCAATGGGACAAGCCAGGAGAACCAGCGTGAGGAACCTGCACGAGTGGAGTCAGGCTGAAAGGTGGGTTTGTAGGAGGCTGCGGGTGGAATATCCCAGTCTGAGCTGTCCTTATGTGCTGGAACGAATTTGGGACAATATTGAAGAGATGTGGGAGGACTGGATTTTCAAGGAGCAGTTGGAGCAGCTGAAGAACCATCCAGGAGGAGGAAATGTCCCATTTCGGCATTTTTTCCAGCAGGCATGGTCGATGTGCCACGCAGGAACTTGGTCTGGAGTAATTGTCTTCAGGCATATCACTATGGTCCAGGACTTCACTGGGACTAAGACCAAGT
This sequence comes from Neoceratodus forsteri, assembly GCA_016271365.2. Taxonomy (NCBI): domain Eukaryota; kingdom Metazoa; phylum Chordata; order Ceratodontiformes; family Ceratodontidae; genus Neoceratodus; species Neoceratodus forsteri. Next base: position 260,827,026 of record JADMNL010000024.1, read on the forward strand.
ACCACCTATTGGACCGGGATTCTTTTGGAGAAGTGACCACTAAGCCAGACCCAGTGTATTACTTCCCTCCAGGTGGGGGGCCTGCAACCTAGGCCTCTGGGTCTGAGATTTGTGGACTGTGCCAGGACAATTGCTCCAAGAAGCTGGTATGGTAGCTTTAATCCAGTTTATTCAAATCAAGCACTTAACCTTGAAAAAGGAAAAGTTTATAATGTTAATGTTTTAGGATCATAATAGAATATGTTTGGACAGGTTGGTGTGAGAATAGGTGTGTGCATGTGTGAATGAGTGGTCTGCGGTTTGTACACAGAGAAACTTATCACAAAATTCTGGTGGGAGGTATCTGTGGGAATGTTTAAATAGTTCTACCTCATTATTACTGTTAGCTATTGCTCAAGGAAAACTGGTTGACATGTTTAATCATTCAGAAAAGTGATTGAAATTACTGTTTAAAAGAAATAATGATGGTTGTGACTAACTCTTTAGCTTTATCTCTTGGCACACGTAGAGTTTAGGAATTAGCTTTTAGGTTATAGTTTGGGTTAGGCGGGTAGGATGGGTGGTGCCTGGTGGCCAGACATGGTGTGTCCATCACCAGAAGGCAGGGGAGTACGCATACTCAGTCTGGTGGGAGAGGACCATCACTGGGCCCTTGCCATCATTCCCAGGAGGGAATGACTTTCAGGGTGGGGGAAGAGTGTATACCCCCTGTCAATGCGGGGCTTATATTCCCACTGTTTTAGGCATCCTTTTCCCCTTCCTACCCCCCCCAAAGCTAGAAAATGGCTTTAGTGCTTTGGGGGATATTGCTCTGGATGCCTCAGGGTGGCAGCAGAGGGTGTTGAAAGGGTATAAAAAGGGACTGACAGGAAGTAGCGGGGCCTTTCCAGCCTGGGCATTAGGTCTGGGGCTGGAGAGGGGAGGCTGGAAGAGTAGCATCAGGAACAGATAAGATGGGCAAGTGAGGGAGCTTGGTAGTCCAGGAGGGCCAGTGGGGGAAACCCCCCAAAAGAGTGCAGTCAGGATGGTTTTCATGCACCGTGACCGACGAGGAGTGGGGGTATGGAGCTCCATTGGGACACAGGTAGCCAAGTCCTGCATTGTGGGAAGGCTAGGGCAATAGGGGAGCTTCAGCAAGCCCCAGGAGAGTTGTAGGAGTCCTTAGGAAGCCTAGGGTGTGTATTCCCAGGTCACCAGAGCTGGGAGGGCTGTGGCAGGATCCTTCTCAGGAGGGGAACTGGTGGCAGAGGTTCCCCTCGTACCCGGTGTGGCAGGGTGGCCGGGGGGGGGGTCGAGGGAGCCAGGGAGCCTTTCACCTGAAAAAAGGGGCCTGTTTGGAGAGATAGGTCCTGGAGTGCCATATATTAAGGAAATGGCAGACCTTGGAGGGTAGTCCCCCTGCTGGAGCTTAATGCGAGTCCAGGAGTTGAAGCAGGGATGTGGGCCTGGCAGGGACCTCTGTAGTGTTTAAGTACCAGCAGAATCCTTGGAGTGAGTTGGGGCTGTAGTTGAGTAGTCTGAGCGCATGACCATGGCAGGTGGGGCCTCAGCACCGAGGAATAGAGCCAGTTGGTGAGTGTGCAGGGTTTTAAATAATTGATTAGCAGTTTTTTTCTTGGGACTATACTAACTGTACAGAAAGTATTTATATAGATTTTCTAGAAATGCTGTGTTTATGAAACACAGTGAGGCAAGAGCTATGTATTTTCAAAAAGATTTAGCACTTTTATGAGCAAAATTCTAATCAATTTTTAGAGTTAAATAAATCCCTGGTGTGGGTTAGGGCCTGGGTTGTCAGGAAAATTCCTGGATGCCCTTTGGGCTTGGGCAACTCCCAGGGGTCCAGGTGTGGAAGGCCACTCGATTTCCCGCACCAGTGAAGGGGGGAGGGACAACCAGTGCCACAGTAGAAGGGACCCATAAGGAAATAACATAAAGGGTGGCTTACTGGATCCATTAGAAGCCAGGAGGTTGCAGAGATCTGTGTTCCAGTGAGTCTTGGGTAGAGCACCTGAGAGTGAAATGGTAGGCAGAGGAGAATCCTTGCTGTGTTTGTGAAATCCATGGTTTCTGCTGTTTACCCTGTCCAGCCAGAATTGTAATTAAGTTAAACCCCATGGAGCTGTTTGATTTAATTTTAATGAGGAATGGGGACCCCTGTATTGCTAAAATAATTTGCCATGCAGGAGCAAAATAAAAGCCAGTTGGGGAGAGACAGTGGTTTATGCATTATTTGACTGTAGGGGGGAGGTTAATGAAATGAAATTATCTTGTTCCCCCTGTATTTGCAGTCTAATTAACTGTCCATGAGTTGTATTCCAGGGGCAGAGACCAGCCTGTGAGGGCGGCAGGGGCTGCCAAGACCGCCATAAGGCTGAGGGAGGTCTTGGTCCAGTGGATGGCAGGGGAGGAGATCAGAAGCTGAGAGAGACAGGAGGTAAAGTGCACAGCTATGAAGACTCCAGAAGGTAGGCAACAACATTTTTCCCTGCTGTTTTAATGTATAAAAGGTCTCGAATGTTAGTGCTTTAGAGTGCTTCCCTTTTCCTGCCTGGAAGAGCTGCGAAGTTACATATGCCCTCAGACGGGGCAAGAAGGGGGGGGAGTTACACTTTAAATGTGTTATAGCCATGGGCTAGAAAGGTGGCTCCATGAGCTTGACAATGCAGAGACTGAGATCCCAAGGGGGAACAAGTTCGCTAATTGAGGGCTGAAGATGGAGGAGGCTTTTAAAGAATTTTTTGAAAACAGGCAACGGAACGATTGACTTGTCCTTACTGTGACAGGGTTGAATAGGGCCCTGTCCCAGTTGTTCTGGAGAAAGAGTTTAAATGCAAGGATCTGTTCTGTTCTCCTCTTTTCTGTCTCTTCTCTGTCTGGTTGCACAACCAGATTTTCTCGTGAGACCTAGGACTTGATCACCCTGATGGTCTTGCTGTTCTCTTCCTCTCGCTGTCTCTCTGCCTTCTCTTGCTATTCTGTCTTTTCTCCCCCTTGCATATCTGCTGGTATAAAAATATATGTGAATCATTATGTGGAAATGTAATTGATACTAGGATCACTTTGTTTAGAGATGTATATAGTTTTACTGTTGAAATGTACAGTATATAGTTATACTGTTGAAATGATTGCAAAAAGCTGTTTGGAACTCAAGGGTTTAACCTGTTTGCAAACTCTCTGAGAATCTGTAAGCAAGAGGTCAGTTCTGGGTCACAATGTTCTTTTTGCTGCACTTTTTGAAACTTACAAGAACACTAAGTGAGAAGCATTCTGTTTTCTTAACGAGCGGGGGTTGCAAATACTTATAAAAACAGAGCTGCAATTTCTTGCAAGACAGAAACACAGAGACTGAGATTGGAAATTGAGAAGAAACCCAGATGGACATTCTCTGCTTGTGCTGCCTTTGTAAAATAGTTATACTGAACAATTTTATTTTTTTATTTTACTGTTATTAATAATAAATCACTTGTGAATTTTACAATTGCTCCTGGTTTTCCTATTCTTCCTGACCTATGCCTCGATGACACCAGGAACCACTTGTCTGTAGTTATGTGGTTCCAAAATTGGAGGTAGTGGGAGAACCTGCCCCCTGCTGGAGAAGGGGAGCCGACCTGGTTGCTGATGTCAGGGCTTAGACTGGGTAGAAGGTGCAGGAGTGGTGGTAGCTCTCCTCTGGCCCCTCCTGCCTCTTCCTCTGTAGAAGTCTCTCATTTGTGTGTAATACATGGGCACTGGCATGGGGAAAAATGTCCTAGCATAAAATCCTCAGTCTCTGATTCCCCTGTACTGGGTCTTTTCAGAAGCAGTTTTTTCTTTAGCAGCATTGCTCTCATAGGTGGTCTTATATTCTTCCACATTTTTCAAATATGTTTCAGTCCTGTCCCCAGAAAGGGAATTATTTTCACAGGGGAAGTCCCTAGCTTTGGACTGGGTATCCTGTGTTAAACTTTATGGTTTTTAACCAGGCCAGGTGTCTAAGTGAATGGCTTGAGCTATGACTCTGGTAGCTGCATCATTATTGTCCACAGCCACGTAACACTGGTACTTAGTGGCCTCTAGTCCAGTTTTCACTGTTTCAGCAATGTCCGGTACTATACTGTTTGATTTTTGGTTCAAGATGGTTGGAAAGGAATTCCACAGCACCTTCTGGTATTTGGGAGAGTATGCCAAATAAGTGGAAAGGTGCAAAAGTAAAGAAGCTGTAGTGTAAGATTTCTTAGCCACAGAGTCCAGTTTTCTGGACTCTTTCTCAGAAGGCTGAGAGGATAGCGGGACTTCAATTCAATGCAGTTCGACTTTATTTATAAAAAGCACTATTCGCACTGATCATTGCACTTGTACAATAAAACACAATAAATGCGTTACTTAAAAACATACCAACTACGCAAACATCCTTCAGCAATACTCAGAAATCAGAAAAGGCAAGGTCAAACAGGTACATCTTTAGAGCGATTTTAAAGTTCTCCACCATCAGGCACTGTTGTATCCGAGAGTCCTTGTCACATGCCACAGCCTGCACTACCCCCTCATGGTTTGTACGAACACACAGAAATTCAGCATCCTGTCTTGTAAGCTGATATTTTCTGTCAATTTTCTTATCCACTCCAGACAGAGAAGTGGTGATCTGGGGTAACTTCATGGTTGTTTTTCCTGAGTGATTTGTAAATAGGCAGCACTATCTTTTTTGGAGGTGGAAGATCCATCATCTCTCTGTAGTCTTCATCCTCCTCCTCACCCTCTGTTTTCTCGGTGTTGGAAGGTCCAGGGTATTCACCATGTGCTGTAGAAAAGTAACTAGAAAGGAAAAATCCCCTTGGCCATTAGGAGAAGTACCAAACTCCTGGTCTGGTGAGACATCAGGTTTCAGGGGCTGGCCTTCTGACTCATCATCATCATCTTCATCATTACCATCTCCTGCACATAATAGTATTCTGGAGCAAAAGCTGAGACAGCAGTACTATGGTGCACATGAGTAGAGAGGACAGAGAAAATACTGCCCATGCTCTGTATAATTTGGTAAAGGTGCCAAGCCTTGGCCATTTCTTCAGCAGGGGGTAATTATTTTTCTAAGAAACTTTTTCTTTCTCTTTCTCTTGAAGTGACTTTCTTTTTGTTTTTGTTTTTCTTTATGTTTATGTGCCACTGGCATCTCCCCTTGCCTTGACACGGAAGGGGCAGTGGTACGTTTTTCTTTAAATTTCTTTTTAGCAGGCACTGAATCATTAACCTGCTCCCCTTGTCTCTTTTTAGGTTGGTCACCATTATTATTGTTACTGTGCTTATCTGATTTATTTTCAGAGGAGTCCCTAGGGGACTTTTTTTTTTTGTCTTAACCTGGGAAGAAGACCCCGCTTCAGTAGCTTTAGCAGAGGGGGAAGCAGACTAAGAAACCATACTCTCTAATCTCTTGTTTCTCTTTTTAATTGTTTTTTTTTAACAAAATTTAGAGCAAAGAACACAGTAGTGGTCTGGACCTAAGCATTGTAAACACAAGTTGTGGCTGTCTGCTTTAGTCACAGTTTTGTGACACTTTAAATAATTTTTTAAAATCTGTAAGTCCAGTCCTTTTCTTGGGTCTTTCTGACATGACAATTTGTCAGAAATGGCAGAAAGAAATGTTCCCAGATGGGAAATATAAAGATTAGCAGGCAGTTCCCTTGCGGTAAAATACTGCGACTTTCTAAGGTAAAAATAAGTTAAAAATGAAGGAAAATGACAGTTCCCAATAAAAAACGGGAACAGCTAACTAATTAAAATAAAATAACATCGAACAGCAGACTGAGAGACCATAATTTCCAATCTTTTGGCTCTCTTTGTTATTGTCTTTGAACAAAATTTAAAGCAAAGAGTACAATAATAGTCTGGACCCAAACACTGTAAACACAAGTGATGGCTGTCCATTTTAGCCACTATTTTTTGACACTTTAAGCAATTTTAAAACTTGTAGGTCCAGTCCTTTTTTGGGGTCTTTCTGACATGCTGATTTGTCAGAAATTACTGAAACATACAGTCCCAAAAGGGAAAAATGTAGCTTTGCGGTCGATTCCCTTGCAGTAAAGAACTGCAACTTTCTGAGGTAAAAAGTTGTTTAAAATGAAGAAAAACGACAGTTCCCACTAAAAAACGGGAACTGCTAACTAAATAAAAATAAAAACTGTTGAATATGAAAAGATGCTATTTATTTTAGCTCAAAAATAGCTAAAAGGAATTGCGGTGAAAATAGGAAAATGCAGTTCCCAGGAACTGCTGAAAAACAAAGAAACTAAGTAAAAAACAGTAAAATACTCACAAACTCTGCACTAAATATAGAAAACAAGCATTTGCCAATGCCGAATGTTTGCTTGCTGGCACTGGCATTGGTAGTGTAGAAGTTACAGAGCTGCATAATAGGAATGGCAGCGAAGTATTGAACTGAAGCCAACCCCACCACAACCCTGCAGAGAGTGACAGGCATTGGGGTGTGCCTTTGGGTCGTCAGGCATAATGACCACGCCATTTCACCACACCCTACCCTGCAGACACTGACAAGTGTCACGGTGTGCCTTGGGGTCTTTGGCCCTTATGCGCACCCCATTCCATCAGGAAATACGGTGAGATGGGTGCGGTATAGGAGAATGGGGTGAAGTTTGAGTCCGAAGAGTCCGAGGGCACACCTTGATGCCTCTCACTGGCTGCAGGGTGTGGGTGGGGTGGAATGGTGGCGAGCATGACAGGCAAGAATCCCAAGTCACACCCTGATGCCTGTCATACTTACAGGGTGATGCGTTATGGTCGGAAACCCAACGCCTCAGGCATTCGTTGGTATTTTCACTCCAAATTTTCAACATGTTTTTTTTGTGACCCCCACCTCATGAACAGTGGCAATAAAAGTTTGTTAGCCGAAAACTGCTTTTACACAGCGACTATGGCATTTGGCACCACAGGTGCAAAAACACATTCTGAACAGGATGTGAACAATGACAGTGGTACTGTTCATGGGGAGGTGTAAAAAATGGCAATGTTGAAAATCTGCTGTGAAAATCTTTAAAAAACTGGTGAAGTCACGAGTGTGCATAGAAACTGTGCAACGCACACCCGTAATGTAACTAGTTTGGGGATTTTTTACAGCAGATTGTTAACACAGGCATTTTGGGACCTCCGATCATGAACAGTGTCAGTGTGATTTTCTTTATCTGTCCCGAACAATGATTTCCCACAGCGACCACGCATCTCTGCACTGAAAGTGTGAAAACACATTTCAGCAATGTTGTGGAAAATGACAGCTGTACTGTTCATAAGGAGGTGTGGAAAAATGTCACTGGTGAAAATCTGGACTGAAAATATTACAAATTCATGAACCTACGAGGGTGCGAGGAAACTGCGCAATGCTCACTCATAACACAGTCATTTTATGGAGTTTTGTCACCAAATTTTCAACATAACCATTTTAAGACCTCTGCTCATGACCAGTGTCACTGTGATTTTCTTAATCTGTCCCAAACATTGTTTTCGCACACCGACTATACCATTGTGCGCTACATGTGCGGAAACACATTTTGGGCGAGATGTGAAAAATGGTAGCTGCACTGCTCATAAGGAAGTGTGATGAAAATGGCACTGTTAAAATCTGGTGTGCAAAATAATACAAATTGCAAAACACCAGCGTGCATAGGAACTGAAGTGCGCTCCTAAAACAGTCATTTTGGGGAATTTTTTCACCAAGTTTTCAACACAGCCATTTTAACAACTCTGCTCATGACCAGTGTCACTGTGATTTTCTTAACGTGTCCCATACATTGATTTCACACACCGACTGCGCCAATGTGCGCTACATGGGCAGAAACACGTTGTGGGTGAGATGTGAAAAGTGACAGCTGTACTTCTCATAAGGAGGTGTGGTAAAATGGCAATGTTGAAAATCTGGAGTGAAAATATTGAAATTTACTTAAACTTCTGGTGTGCATAGGAACGCTGCGCAATGCTGCAGCTAAAACAATGATCCTTTTAGGAATTTTTTCACCAAATTTTCAACATAGCCATTTTAAGACCTCTGCTCATGAACAGTGTCACTGTGATTTTCTTAATGTGTCCTGTGACATTGATTTCACAGACACCGACCGCGCCCATTGCGCGCTACGGGCGAAACACATTTTGGGTGAGATGAGAAAATGAAAGCTGTACTGCCTACTAAGAAGGTGTGGTAAAATGGCAAGGTTGAAAATCTGGAGTGAAAATATTGAAAATTCGTGAACTTACGAGCATGTGTGGGAACTGCGCAACACACGCTCGTAAAACAGTCATTTTTAGGAATTTTTCCACCAAATTTTCAAAATAGGCTTTTTGAGAGCCCACCTTATGAACACTGGCAGTGTTGTTTCGTTAATTGTTCCAGAAAGGTGATTTCGCACAGTGGCTGTGAAATCACCCTTCGGGCCCGAGTAACGCCATGACAGTGACAGCATTCATGAGAAGGGGTCCCAAAAACCCCATGTTGAAAATTTGGTGCAAAAATTCCAAAAAATGCCTGAGATATGCAATAAAGTTGAAAAAACCCTATCTATTCCATTTTACAGCTTACCGGCATTTCCTCAGTTCGCGGTTGGCTTTGAAGAGTGCAGACGTGTTCCCGGTCCGCGAAGATCGTCGCGTTGAGCTCCGGAGGTAAGTATGGGGTGAGGGGGTGTGGGGAGGCAGGGTGCGCAGTGGGTGGGTGCGGGTTGTGGGAGGGGGCAGGGAGAAGCGCCGAGGACAGTTTTCTATTTACAGGTGTTTTTATTATGTTTGCTTGAGGACAAGGGGCGTTTGCCACACTGGGGTGGGCTCAGCGTGGCAGCTGAAAAAGCTGTTGGGGGCTGAAGCCGACGGGGATTGGGGCACCCCGTCGGCTATAACACCTTTTGCCACACTGGGGTGGCGCCAGCATGGCACCTGGATGCTTGGGGAGAGACAGTGGAGCCGGCGGGGATTGGGCACCCCGTCGGCGACAGCATCAGGGGAGACAGTGGAGCTGGCCCGGGGATTGGGCACCCGTCGGCCATAACATATTTTGCACGCTGGGGTAGGCTCCCAGTGGCACCTGGGCTCTTTGGGGCGTGGAGCCGGCGGGGATTGGGCACCCCATCAGCCGTACAGTGTGGGGGGGCAGAAGGCGCATGAGCACGCAGTGTGCGTGCGTGCGCGCGCGCATGTGTGTGTGGGGGGGGAGAGCTCTGCTCACTCAAGCGGAGCTCTCCCTTTCAACTGTATGCCACTGCATTTTCAGATGTCATAGACAGCTGGAGCAGGGATTGGCGCTCTGCGACCGTGCCTGCAAACACACTGACTGAATTGGAAGAGGCTGACACACCTCTGGAAAACTCGTATGATGGCACTATGTTTCTTGCACATGCGTGCAAGCAAACGTAAAAATGAAGAAATTTAGGCAAATTGTTCTCTTTAGCCCAGAAGCGGTGTTACTCGTCAGGTGGAGAAAAAATTCTGGTACCCTCTGAGAAAGCTCCTCTTAGCACACCCTCTAACTCTCTTCTGATTGGCTAATTCATTTTATTCATTAGCATAAACTCCACCTCCGAGTCAGCTCAACCTAGCCAGCTTACTGCATACTGTTACTGATGCTAAAGGACCCCTGGGGTGAGAATGGCCACTGCCATGAGGCCTAGAAGCTGTAGGAATTTCCTGGCTGAGACATACCAGCTGTTGTGCTCCAGCTTAGCCTGGGCAATGAGGCACTGAGCCCTGTCCAGGGGCAGGAAGGCTGAACCTTGAGCTGCGTCTAGGACTGCCCCTATAAATTGCAGTCATTGGCAAGGGGTCAGCACTGATTTGGAAACATTGTAACCCCCAAAACATCGAACATCTGTCTGGTTCAAGCTAAGGTGTGCAGAAGCTAATCCCTGGAGGGGGGCTTTCAACAGCCAGTCATTCAGGTAGAGAAAAACATAGAAACCTTCCCCATGAAGGGCTGCTGCCACCACTTCTAAGCATTTGGTGAAGACCTGTGGTACAGAAGACAAGCCAAAGGACAACACTTTGGGTTGGTAATGTTACCCTTGGAAGAGGAACCTCAGGTATTTTCTGTGAGATTGCCAGATTCTGATATGAAGGTAAGCATCCTTCATGTCTAGGGAACAAATCCAATCCCCTGCCTGCAGCAGTGGGAGAAGGCCCTGCAGGGTGACCATTCTGAAGATTTTGTACTCTATGAAAAATGTCAGTTCTCTGAGAGCCAGACTAGGCCACAGGTCTCTTATCCATTTCGGAACTAGGAAGTACCGAGATTTAACACAGAAACATGGAAACTTAGAAATTTGCCGGCAGAAAAGGACCTCTGGCCCATTCAGTCTGCCCAAATACCTCCCCAGGTCTTTTTAACTTACCCACTAACCTCCATGGCATTTTAGAACCCTGTGTTTCTTTGCTGGGGGCACAGTCTCTATGGCCCTCTTTTGAAGCAAATTCTGAATCTCCTCCGGAGGCAAAGGAAGGTGTTCTGGAGGATAATGGGTTATTACTGGCAGATGATCTGGAGGTGTGTCCAAAAGTTCTACAGCATGGCCATGTTCTATGATCTCTAGAACTCAAGTAACTGTCATCACCTCTCTTCACTGGTTTCGGTAGAGGGACAGGTTACTTCCTACAACCACCCTTGGAGGTATAGGTAGTTGGGGGGTGTATAAGGAGTCAGATGGAGCTGGTTGTGGTGGCTCCACCGCACCACCACCTTTAGGAGCTTTTGAGGGGGCGCCTGGGGTGGTGGTGGGAGCAGGCTAGTCTCCTGTTCCCTTGCCCCAACCCTGCTGTCTTGTTGCTGGGCAGTGCTTTGCACCACTTGGACAAACAGGTGCCCTAGACCTGCCCCTTGGTTGGGTGTGGTGAAGGAAGTGCACCAACTTCAGAGTTCTGCCTGAGGCCTGAAGGGTGAAAAGGATGCCCTGGCCATCAGAACCAAACAGCTTATAACCCTTAAAAGGGGCACTGAGAATAGAGTGTTGCACCTCATTTGCAAACGCTGTCACCCTGAGCCATGAGTAGCTCCTGAGGCATATGCCAGATGCAGCAGACCTGGCAAAGACATCTGAGACATCATAAGCTGTACGCAGGATTATGCTTGCCTACATGAGCCCTAGCAGTAAGAGCCTTAAGAAGCTCTTGTTTGGGGGGTGCCCTCTGGTAAGGCTTGTGCAGCTGCCTTGATCTTCCTCCTGAGGGTATTTTGGTACTTGAGTATATGGGCCTGGTAGTTGGCAATATGAAGGCCCAATGATGAGGAGGCAAAAGTCTTTTTTCCCAGGACATCCAACCTCCTGGACCTTTATCTGGAGGGAGGGAGCTCAGATGCTTGGGTGCCTTTGATCTATCACAGGCAGCATTAATGACCATCAAATATGCCTCAGGCCGTCTGTCAAAAATGTCTTCCGAGAATGGGCCATGTTGCCTGCTTTCCTTAGTATGGCTGTGATTACATTTGGCCTATACCAGGCAGCAAAGTAGGCATTCTTCAAAGCAGGGCAGAGGTGGCACCACAATGGGAGAGGAGTCAAGCAGTTCCAGAAAATCAGTCAAATGTTTCTTGGTGGTGTCCTGCTCTTCAAGGTCAAAACCAATTGCAGCCTGTAATGCTGCATCATGGTGAGGAAAGTAGAGTCCTCGGGAAGGGACCATGGAGTGCAGAACACCGAATCCTCACTGCAGGTGGACACAGGACAGCTAGTCCCCCTATCATAGTGGTACTCAGAGTACTGCTCAGCATCTTCTTCTTCATCTGGCATTACTAAGTCAGGACTGTATTTGTAGCAATCGTCGCGTGGGTTGACGGACAACAGGGAGCACTCTAGGAGAGGGCTGAGGCAGAGCTCTATCCTGCATTGTCACAGGGAGATTAATAGTAGGCCCCATAGAACACGGGGAGCAGGCGTCGAAGCATGTCCATAAAAGAAGATCGGAAAGCCTGCACATTGGCGCCCGAGGAGTTGACAGGGCAGGCTGTGTCCCAGATGTCCACAGCAACGTACTAACTGTACTAGGTCTGGTAGCTCTACTGCCAAGCCCCAATTTTGGTGTCATGTTGATGGTTGGGGAGGGGGGGGAGTGAGAGGCATCGTCACCTGAGCAGTTGACAAAGTAGAAAAGATTGTACCTGCTACTATTCAGAGAGGTGACCAGGAGCACACCAGGGAGGTTTTCTGCTGGTCTTTATCCTGGTGCTTATGTTTGTGGCTCCAGGAAGATTTATCCCCACTAGACTGGGCTGGCAATGCAGCAGTGCTCTTCTGTTGGAGCTCCTTCTCCATCATGGCCACCTTTTTCTCAAGGAGATGCTTCTCAAGGGCTCCTTTATGGTGTTGCTGGGTCGCAGAGATAAAGCTATGGTAGATATGGCAAGTTTTCATGTTGTGGTCAGGGCTTGGACAGCACACACAGACATTGTGGGAGCTGCCAGTGTAAATCTTTTCACTGCAGTCACAGTAGCAGTACAATTTCAAGTGTTCCTCTCATGACATACAGGTACTGTAAAAGTGATCACTTTACTGAGAAAAAAGAAATAAAACAGTGGCAATGCAGCAACGTTTTCTGTAGCAGTCTGACGAGTATGGTTGACAGCAGGAAAAGAACTGCAGAGAGGAGGGGCCATCCACGTTTATATAGCAGCCAACATCATCATGGGCAGACCCTGTCTAATTGCTTGCAAAGTTTTCTGTGTGGTCCTAGTGCTTGGCGGTTTATAGTTACATAGGTGTGGCCTGATCAAAGAAACATCCTCGAAGAAGATCTACTGTTACGGTTAATTCTTACATAACTGTTCTGTCTTTATCATGGATATCTCCTCCATTAGGCCACACCTTTAGAATGACTCCCAAGCACTACTAAGCAACCCAGGAGGATGGCACAGTCTGATATGTAGTCAGGTATGAGTGTCATCTTTGTAGATTTTATAACCGCAAACACAATAATGGAACAAAGGCTCTTTGTCTCTCGGTGGCATACAGAGATAATAATGGAAATACTTAAAATAACAAACAACAATGGCTTTTCATCACTGTTTCCTTCAGCAGGTCCACAAGGATGATCAACGGTAGGAGAAAGAACTGAGGAGAGTTGGGGCCGCCCACATCATATACACATTGACACTGTACGTCACTGTGGGTGGTTCCTGGCTATCAAAAGGTTTCCATGTGGGCCTGACACTGACGGCTTGCAGTTCTTTTTTTGTAACTTTGAATTTAATGATTTTTTTTCAACAAGCAAGACAGTGTACATTACAGAGCATGTTATCTCACTATATCAAGTCCAGTTACAAGTCTTGCCTACATAACTACCAGGGTCATGGGTGTATAAAAACTGTTCTCTTACATAAAAATGAAAGAAGGAAAAAAAACTGTGAAGGTAAACAACTTTCTATATGTAACCCCCCTTTCTGCCCCATCTAGGGGCATACTTTTAAAATCACAGGTGGTCCGGGCAGAAAAGGGAGAGCATTTCTAAGCGCTACATTTGAGACCCGTGCACTTCAGAAACAGAAGGAAAACAGTTAGTCTCCTACCTGCTTGACGTCTTTTTATAGCTGTGCACTTTTACCTCCTCTCTCTCTCTCTCTCTCTCTGTATTTAGCATCCTTCCCAAAGCTGTCCACCGGACCAGGACCTCCCTCTGCACCTCGGCTGTCTCAGAAGCCCTTTCAGCCCCAACCAGGCTGGATGGATAAAGCCACTAGAATGCAACTCATGGAAAAAATCAATTAGACTGCAAATACAGGGGGAAAAGAAGGATATCATTTTATTTGCTTTCTCCCTCTCAGTCAAATAATGCACAGACCACTATTTCCTCCCCAAACTGGCTTTTATTTTGCATCTGTACTGCAAATGATTCCAATGATACAAGAGTCACATACTTCATTAAAAAAATAGATAAAGCAGCTCCATGCAGCTATTTAACTTTTTTACAAATACTGGCTGGACGAAATAAGGCAGCAGAAACGATGGATTCAGGCAGACATAAGCAAGGATTCTCCTCTGCCTACTAATCCCTTTTGGGTGCTCTACCCAAGACCTACTTGAACTCAGATCCCTGCAATCTCCTGGTTTCTTTGGATCTGGTAAGCCAACCTTTTACATTTCCTTGGGTCAATCTCTTTTACTTTCTGGCACTGGTCATCCCTTTAACTCTGGTGTGGGAAAGCAAGCGGTCTTCCCCACCTGGACCCCTGGGCCCTAGCCCAAACCGCTGGGGCATCCAGGAATTTTCCTGAAGACCAAGGCCCGACCCTTCTAAATACAGTTGGCAGTATTTTCGGTGCTAAGGCAACACCTGCCACTGTCACTCGGCTCTGCCTCAGTACCTGCCTTACCACACATGGCCTAAACTCTCCAGGGATTCTGCTGGTCTTACTTCCTCGGGGGTCCCTGCCAAGCCCACATCCCTACTTTTACTGCCTGGGCTTGAGTTAAGCTACAGCATGAGGTCTACTCTCCAAGATCTGCCATTTTCAGCCTGTGACCCACATGAACCTCAATGTACCAGCACCCCAGTACCTGTCCCTCCAAACTGGCCCCTTGTTTTAGATGAACAGCTCCCTGGCTCCCTCTAGCCCCCCCAGGCCACATTGCCACACCGGGTGCAAGAGGAATCACTGCCACTGTTTCCCCTTCTGGGAAGGCCCTGCCACTGCCCTCCCAACCCTGGCGACCTGGCAACCTGGGGTACTACACACACACACACACACACACACACACACACATTTCTAAGGGCTCCTACTCTCTCCTGGCCTGCTAAGCCTCCTACCGCCCAAGCCCCAATGACACAGGACCTGGCTACCTCTACCCCCACTGCTCGTCTACCATGGTTTATGGAAAAGCTGTCCTGACTGCACTCTTTTGGGGGGGGGTCCCCACTGGCTCTCCTGGACTGCTAAGCTCCTTCACTTGCCCATCTTATCTGCTCCTAACTTTGCACTTTCAGCCTCCCACTTCAGCCCCAGGCCTAATGTCTGGGCTGGAAAGGCCCATATACTTTCTGTCTGCTCCCTTATATACCCTCTGAACCTACTCTCTGCTGCCACCTTGAGGCGTCTAGACCAATATCCCCCCCAGAGCACTAACCTATTTTCTAGCTGGGGGGGGTATGAGGGGGGAAAGGGATGCCTAAACGTGGGAATATAAGCCCCTCTTTTACAGGGGGCTTACATATATAACTATAACCAGTAGGCAGGTCATTAGTCCACATAGCTGCTTCAAGTAGCTTAGTCAGCTCATGTTGTGTTGCTTAGTTCTGTGAAAAGATGACGGTTTACAGTTCTAAAGAGATGGCCCAATGGAGAAATATCCTCGATGAAGATCAGACATTTATTGCCATGGACCGGCCCGCCAACGCAGATGTAGAGGTACTACTTGCAATGATGATGATCTGGTTTCGGAATCGAATCTGGGCTTTTGGAGGGCCGGCCAGGGGGAGGAGGATCATAGGACTGCTCTCCTCCTCCAGGGGGGAAGGTGGGTACAGTCTGAGGCTTCCCTGACCCATGGCAGAAGCAGGGGAAAAGGCAACCCCCGGCCAAGAAGGTCGGGAGGTGTGGATGACATTGGTGTACATTACACGGGCACGTGTAGCATGCACCAGATATATTATGATATCCCGACAGTCACAATCCCAACTAACATTATACCGAGTCCAGTATGCTGAAATACATTATGCCAACTACTACCATGTCCTGAACCAACAACGCCCGACAGTACTGCAGACGGACAACAGAACTAAGCCTGCAACAGAGTCTCCTGCTGAATGCGGGGTGGGGGGATCGCCTCCAGCAGCCCTCATTATTTAAATATACATCCTCTGAGTCTGGCATACCTTGAGGATAAGAAGAATATCCCTAAACTGCACAAGTCAACCAGTGGTAACATGCTAACAAGCAACAGCTAAACCTCCACACACAGCTGACCAACGTCTCCAAATTGCTGCATTAACAGGGCGAGCCAATTAACACGCATGAGCTGCAACATTGAAAAAGGGACCCCATGTAGCTAAATTCCCCCTAGAAAACCCAAACTACACAGAGGGGAGAGAGAGAGCACAAAATCGCAGGAAGCAACATGGATAGCAAACATGAAAGTACAGAATGTAAGGAAATGGAGGTATGTGAGGTGGTGCCGTCTAAAAGAGGCAGGGACAAAATCAACACAAAAGGCTAACTGCTTGTACAAGAATGAAGCAGAGACAGTAGCTTCTACTGGAGCTGCGAGTACAGGAAAGACAAAAACTGCCTAGGTCGAGCAGTAACCCTCCTCACAAATGGCAAACACCACCTCAAAAAACATAATGACCACAGTCATGATCCTGATGCAACTGAAGCCCCCATAGCAAGTATACTGGCAACTCTAAAACAGAAAGCACAAACATCAACTGCCAGTCCATCACAACTGACACAGTCGGAGACAACAAGCATTCATCCCGAACTAAGACAACACATTCCAAACAAAGAAGCACTTCTGCAAGTGGTAAATCGAGTGCGAAGAAAAGGACTGCCACCAGAACCAACCACAATTGATAATACAGAAATACCTGATCAGCTCACACATGTAAATGGAGAACTATTCTACACAAAACAATCTACTACAGGGGACCAAAATATACTCATATTCACAAAAAACCAAAACATACAGGGCCTACAAACAACCACATACTGTATCATGGATGGAACGTTTCAAATAGTATCTAAACTGTTCAGCCAACTATACTCCATCCACGCACCAGTAGGAAATTAAGAAAACAACAGAATCCTACCACTAACATATGCCCTCATGACAGCAAAATCTCAGGAATGCTATACTTGTTTCTTCCAGGACCTCCATGAAATTGCAGATTAGCACAGCGCCACACTAGCACCAACAACAATAATAACTGATTTTGAACAAGCAGCAATCAATGCATGTAAACAAGAATTTCCACACTCCGCAAACAAAGGCTGCTTATTTCACTTTGGACAAATGATCCATAGAAAAGTTCAAAACATGGGACTAGCCTCACATTATGGAACCAACCCAGATTTCAGCTTAAAAATCCACCAAACAGCCGCGCCAGCATTCCTGCCACCTGCTGAAACACCACAAACATTCCACGAACTCAAAATAGCAATGCCTCCAAATACAGCACCACTACTGGACTGGTTGCAAGAAAACTACATCCTGGGATGACTCCAACCTAACTTAAATAAGCATTTGTCAATGCCGAATGTTGCTTGCTTGTATGTGCTGTTTAGGTATTTGGAAATGATAGTTCCATGCCTTCCTCCCAAGACATCCACTGTGTCTTTCCGTTCAGTATTCACAGAAGAGTGGGAAGGGCAAGGGCCACAACAGTACAGCAGTTGCCAAGGGGGTGAAGAGGTGGACAATAGTCCATTCAAAGGCAAAAGAGTCCTGCAGGAGATCACTAAATTGAAGGTGGACAAAGCGATGGAACCAAATGGCATACGCCCAAGGATAGTAAGAGAACTGTGAAGGGAGATAGCAGTACCTCTGGGAGCCATGTCCATCAACACGAGTGAACTTGAGGAAGGCACATGTGGTCCCTCTACAGAAGTCCAGCAGCAGGGAGGAGGCGGGGAACAATAGGCCGTTCGGCCTCACCTCAGTAGTGGGGAAGATCATGGAGAC
This sequence comes from Neoceratodus forsteri, assembly GCA_016271365.2. Classification (NCBI taxonomy): domain Eukaryota; kingdom Metazoa; phylum Chordata; order Ceratodontiformes; family Ceratodontidae; genus Neoceratodus; species Neoceratodus forsteri. Next base: position 260,844,653 of record JADMNL010000024.1, read on the forward strand.
ATTGGCTAAAGAAAGGATAGTGGGGCATCTAGAAGCCATCGGAGCCCAGGACCATAGACAACATGGATTCACAGTGGGGACATCATGTCAGACAAATCTGGTTGATTTGTTTGACTGGGTGACAAAGGAAGTGAATCAGGGTGGGGCAGTGGACAACGCTTACCTTGATTTCAGCAAAGCCTTTGACACCATCCCACATAGGAGGCTGATAAATTAGCTAGGTAGGCTGGGAATGGGGGAAAGGGTGGTAAATTGGGTTAGAAACTGGCTAACAGACAGAAGGCAGAGAGTGGTGGTAAATATGGTGCAGTCTAGGGAGAGGGGGTGACCAGTGGGGTGCTGCAGGGATCGGTGCTGGGGCCAGTCCTATTCAATGTCTTCATTAGTAACATTGCAGAACGTCTGAAGGGAATTTTTTCTCCAAATTTTCAACATAGCCATTTTAAGACCTCTGCTCATGAACAGTGTCACTGTGATTTTCTTAATCTGTCCCAAACATTGATTGCGCACATCGAATGCGCCATTGTGCGCTACATGCACGGAAACACATTTTGGGCGAGATTTGAAAAATGACAGCTGTACTGCTCATAAGGAGGTGTGGTAAACTGGCAATGCTGAAAATCTGGAATGCAAATATTGAAAATTCACGAACTTACGAGCGTGCGTAGGATCAGTGCAACAAATGCTCGTAAAACAGTCATTTTTGGGAATTTTTTCACCAACTTTTTAGCATAGCCATTTTAACACTTCTGCTCATGAACAGTGTGACTGTGATTTTCTTAATATGTTCCAAACATTGATTTTGCACACCGACTGTGCCATTGTGCGCTACATGCGCGGAAACACATGTAACTCCCTTGTTACCCGGGGTTACTAGAATTCCAGTAAGACCTAGTGGTAGGCAGGGAAGGCAGCTTGTGAAACTCCAGTTAAATGGATTTCACACTGTCTCACTCTGTTCTCAGTCTCAGCTGAGACTGAGGGATGACATCACCATAGAACTGTCGTAGCTGCATGAGCCACAATGGAATCTGCAGCAGGGAGTTGGAGTAGAATGTTGGGAGGTTTGAACAGTAGTCTGTAGTTCAGTTGGAGTTTGGAGCTTGTTGTGAGAGGAGCACAGCAGCTCTGTGTTAGGCTCTTGGAGCCTCAGACCTGACATAGGGCTACAAGTAGGAAAAAGGTGTGTGTTTCCACCTAAAGAGAAACTTTTTGTAACCCCCGGACCCCTGCCTTTTTGCAAATGACAGGTGGCATGCTGTTAAAGCTGACAGCAGTACCTGGTGGGGACTGGGTTCAGGGAGGATTAGGTTACTCGGCACAGGGAGCCTAGGTTTGGCTACTCTGCACAGGGGCACCCAAGTAAATTCGAACACAGGTAGCAATAGCTGTAATATCCAGAACCAGGAATGGGATTCTACAGTGTGGCTTTTATTCACATCCAATCTGAACAAACAAAGCATAGACGGACCCCCACGGGGCTACATTCCTGGCAATGCAGACAAGAGACAACAGAACACTTCTTCACTATTCAGCCCTCAGGCTCTGAACCCACCAGACACGCAGCTTTGGGTACACAGCCCGACTTGTACACTACTTGGGTTTTCCTCACTGGCCAGCTCCCCGCCAGCCACTTGATCAGCAGTCCATTATGGGAATGAACGATTTCCAATTGATGGCCCCAAACCACCTTAGAGCATTCGACTCCTAGAAATTTTCCTTCAATCCACGTCTGGGTACTTCCCTCATCACTGGCCAAGTGCATGAGGCAAAGTAGAAATCCACAGAGCAAATCCATAGAGGTGGACCTGGTCACTAAAGATGGGGGTCTCCACCTCCAGCTCCCACAATCCATACCGGCCATTTCTCTGGAAACTAAACAACTCTTTTCTGAAAGCTTGGCAATGTAGATTACTGGGTAGACATATGTCACATCTCCTCTACATGTCTTGACTTCCCATATGTGCTGGACTTGAACATACTTTTACTTTTGGCTAAGCCTATTACTCTAGGCCTCCCCACTACTTCAGTAGTCCAATCCCCACTATCATACAAGTCCCAGGGTGAAAACATGGGCCCTTTAGTAAGAGCAGAAACTCAAGTTTAGCCTGCATATTCCAGGGGGCAACCTCCGGCTACTGCTAGTGAAGAAGCTGCCTTATTTTGCCCACGAGTCTGGGAAACAAAGATTTCGATATTCGCCTGTGGGGCACCTGCAACCGGAGAGTGAGTTTCTGCTCTTTCTAAAGGGCCCATGTTTTCACCCTAGGACTTGTGTGATAGTGGGGATTGGACTACTGAAGTAGTGGGAGGCCTACAGTAATAGGCTTAACCAAAAGTAAAAGTATGTTCAAGTCCAGCACATAGGGGAAGTCAAGACATGTAGAGGAGATGTGACATATGTCTACCCAGTAATCTACATTGCCAAGCTTTCAGAAAAGAGTTGATAAGTTTCCAGAGAAATGGCTGGGTATGGATTGTGGGAGCTGGAGGTGGGAGACCCCCCCCCCCTTTAGTGACCAGGTCCACTTCTATGGATTTGCTCTGTGGATTTCTACTTTGCCTCATGCACTTGGCCAGTGATGAGGGAAGTACCCAGATGTGGGATGGAAGGAAAATTCCCTCTAGGAGTCGAAGGCTCTAAGGTGGTTTGGGGAGCCACCAACAGGAAAACTGGTTCATTCCCATCATGGACCGCGGATCAAGTGGCCGGCGGAGGAGCCGGGCCAGTGGGGAAAACCCAAGTAGTGTACAAGTCGGGCTGTGTACCCAAAGCTGCATGCAAGTCCGGGCTGTGTGCCTGGTGGGGTTCAGAGCCTGAGGGCTGGAAATGTGAAGAAGTGTTCTGTTGTCTCTAATCTGCATTACCAGGAATGTAGCCCCGTGGGGGTCCGTCTATGCTTTGTTTGTTCAGTTTGGATGTGAATAAAAGCCACACTGTAGAATCCCATTCCTGGTTTTGGACATTACAGTTATTGCTTCCCGTGTTTGGATTTGCTTGGGTGCCCCTGTGCAGAGTAGCCAAACCTAGGCCCCCTGTGCCAAGTAAACTAGTCCTCCCCGAACCCAGTCCCCACCAGGTACTGCTGTCAGCTTCAACAGCATGCCACCTGTCGTTTTGTTAAAAGGCAGGGGTGAGAGGTTACACACATTTTGGGCGAGATGTGAAAAATGACAGCTGTACTGCTCATAAGGAGGTGTGATAAAATGGCAATGTTGAAAATCCGGAGTGAAAATATTGAAAATTTGCAAACTTGCGAGAGTGCGTAGGAACTGCGCAACGCGCGCTCCTAAAACAGTCATTTTTAGGAATTTTTTCACCAAATTTTCAACATAGCCATTTTAAGACCTCTGCTCATGAACAGTGTCACTGTGATTTTCATAATCTGTCCCAAACATTGATTGCGCACACCGACTGCGCCATTGTGCGCTACATGCATGGAAACATATTTTGGGTGACATGTGAAAAATGACAGCTGTACTGCTCATAAGCAGGTGTGGTAAACTGGCAATGTTGAAAATCTGGAGTGATAATATTAGAAATTTGCGAACTTACGAGTGTGCGTAGGAACTGCGCAATGCACGCTCATAAAACAGTCATTTTTAGGAATTTTTTCACCAAATTTTCAACATAGCAATTTTAAGACCTCTGCTCATAAACAGTGTCACTGCGATTTTCTTAACATGTCCCATACATTGATTTCACACACCGACTGTGCCATTGTGCGCTACATGCGCGGAAACACATTTTGGGCGAGATGTGAAAAATGACAGCTGTAATTCTCATAAGGAGGTGTGGTAAAATGGCAATGTTGAAAATCCAGAGTGCAAATATTGAAAATTCGCGAACTTACGAGCTTGCGTACGAACTGCGCAACGCACGCTCGAAAAACCGTCATTTTTAGGAATTTTTTCACCAAATTTGCAACATAGGCTTTTTGAGAGCCCACCTTATGAATACTGGCACTGTCGTTTCATTAATCGGTGCAGTGACTGCTAAATCACCCTTCGGGCCTGATTAACGCCATGACAGTGACAGAATTCATGAGGAGGGGTCCCACAAACCTGAAAATCTGGTGTCAAAATGCCTGCGATATGCAGCAAAGTTGAAAAAACCCTATCTATCCCATTATACAGCTTACCGGCATTTCCTCAGTTCGCGGTCGGCTTTGAAGAGTGCAGACGTGTTGCCGGTCCACCGAACATCATCATACCGAGGTCCGGAGGTAAGTATGGGGTGAGGGGTGGGGAGGCAGGGTGCACAGTGGTGGGTGCGGGTTGTGGAGGGGGCCAGGGAGAAGGCCGGACAGTTTGTTATTTACAGTTTTTTAATAAGATTACCAGGGATTATTTGCCACGCTGGTGGCTCCCAGCATGGCAGCTGGAAGGCTTTGGGGCTGGAGCCGACGGGGATTGGGCACCTCTGTCGCCATTACATAATCATTTTGCCATGCTGGATGGGCTCCAGCATGGCACCTGGATGAGTAGTGGAGCCACGGGGATTGGGCACCCCGCCGGCCATACAGTGGGGGCGGAGGTGAAAGCGATGAGCACACAGTATGCGTAGTGCGTGGTGAAGGGAGAACTCTGCTCACTGAAGTGGAGCTCTCCCTTTCAACTGTACAACCACTGCATTTTCAACTGCTGTCATAGACAGCTGCAGCAGTGATTGGGGAACTGGGGCCACGCCTGCAAACACACTGACTGCATTGGAAGATGGGTGCCACACCTTCGAAAATTCGAATGATGGCACTATGTTTCTTGTACATGCATGCAAGCAACATAAAAATGATGAAACTGATACCCACTACTCTTCCCTCCTGATTTCTGGTCCATAGTAGATCTGACAACCAAAGGCATACCACAGACGCAGAATAATGTTGAAGCCTGGCACAGACGAAAAAAATTACTCACCTTAGTAATTATATTTCCTCTAATGGAGTCTTGCTGTATTCTGACAATTGCAGTGATTCCCAACCTTTGAACTGCCCCGGAGAACTAAGGGTTAACTTTCCATGCAGGGCATGGAACGCTGAGATCAAGCTCGGTTGAAGTCTCTGTCTGGAGCGTTTTGAACCTAAACCGTCAGATTCTTACGAGCCCAACTAAACTAAAAATTCTATGTGGAAATTGTAAAAATTCTACTAGCCAACTGGCTGAAAAGTTTCGGATTCCCAAGGAAGACTCAAGTCAGGAAACCCAAAAACTAAACCCAATGTACTTAAAAAAATAACAATAATAAGCACCCAAACAAAAGAGAGGAGGGTGCCAGCAAATACACCCCTGGGGTGCAACACTGCACCTGCCCACCCACTTCCCAAAAACAGGTTCTGAGAGGGAGGCAGGGAGGGAGGTCAGAATACAACAAGACTTCATTAGAAGAAATATAATTACTAAGGTGAGTAATTTTTTCTTCAAGCAACATGAAGTCTTGCTGTATTTTGACAATTGCAGACTACCAAGCAGTACCTCCAAGGAGGAGGGACAGAACCTACTTTGGGAATAGGCTCTGAAGTACTGCTGTGCCAAACCGAGCATCACTCCTAGCCTATACATCCAGAGTAATGCTTGGTAAAGGTATGGACTGCTTTCCAGGTGGCTGCTTGACAAATTTCTAGGAGAGGAATATCCCTGGCCGCAGCCAGGGAAGCAGCTGTACCTCTTGTGGAATGAGCCCTCAGGCTTGAGGGTGGAGTTTTTCCCAGTTTTTCATAGCAAAATTGTATACAAGACACAATCCACCTGGCAATAGATATTTTGGTGGCAGGTTTTTCCTTTCCCACTTCCCCACAAGTGACGAACAACTGGAAGGAGTCAAACCTGTGACCCTTGGTATGCTCTATGTAGTAACTAAGGGCTCTTTTGACATCTAAACTGTGTAGCCTCCTCTCTCCTGAGGAAGAATGCTCAATGAAGAAAACAGGGAGAGACATAGACTGGTTTAAGTGGAAGTCTGAAACCACTTTGGGCAAGGACCTTCTATTTGTTCTAAGGGCCACTTTATCCCCATGAAAGGAGATAAAATCAGGTTCCACTGACAGGGCTTGCAATTCACTGATATGCCTGGCAGAGGTAATGGCTACCAAGAAATGGAAATTACGTACCTACCGTAATTCTTGATCTTCTTGGACGAGTCTCCACCACTCATTCACACTAATGGGGATAGCGCCGGAGGCACTAGGACCCAGCAGAAACAAACTTTTACTGGAGCGGGCGCCAGAGATGGAGCCGTGAGGAGGGCACTGGCAGCCTCAGCCGCGCGGTAATGACTATCTCGGTTTCGACCCTCCAACTGCCTCAGTTCCTTTTTTTCCGAGGAGGTGCAGCGTAGCTAACCTAGAAGGATAGCCTAACCAAAAACTGGACATAAGATAGTCCGGACGACCCGTATAAGAGGGGTCAACAAAGAAGTCTTCACAGCCTGAAGATTTGAGGGAGTGAAGACCAACAACAGAGATGAGCTCGGGGGATGGAGGGTGGGCGTGTGAATGAGTGGTGGAGACTCGTCCAAGAAGATCAAGAATTACGGTAGGTACGTAATTTCCATATCTTCCTGGACATAAGTCTCCACCACTCATTCACACTAATGGGAGAGTACCGAGCTAATAATCCCTGAGAGGGCAGCAGGAGAGACCAAGAGCTCACAGTTTTAGGACAGAAGTCCATTAAGGATGGTCCTGCCAAAGGAAAGATGTCATCTGGCATGGACATCCAAGGCATAGTGTTTAATGAAAGTATGCACTGAGCTCCAGGTAGCCGCACTGCAAATATCTGCAATGGGTACGGTGCGAATTTCCACCAGAGGTGCCGCAACCGCCCTAGTAGAGTAAGCGTACACTCTGCCCTCCAGCTTAACCTGCGCCATGGAATAACAGTAGCGAAGGCATGCCACTAGCCATGCTGAGATACATCTGATAGCGACAGGTTGACCCAGCCGGGTCTCGCTGAAGGAAACAAACAAGTTGTTGAGCTTTATGAAAGTCTTTTGTTCTATCTAGATAGAAACACAAAGCTCTCTTGATGTCCAAAGAATGAAGAGAACGTTCTTCATTTTGGAAGTTCGCGAAGTAAGAGGGAAGAACCAAAGGTTGGTTTAGATGGAATTCCGAAACAACCTTGGGAAGAAATTTAGGATGGGTTCTAAGGACTACTTTGTCTTTGTGGAACACAGTATACAGAGGATCTGTGACCAAGGCATGTATCTCAGAGACCCTGCGGGCTGAGGTAATGGCCACCAGGAAGGCCGTTTTCCAGGTGAGAAATTTTAGCTCACAGGTAGCCAGAGATTCGAAAGGTTTCCGAGTGAGCATATCTAGCACAAGATTAATGTCCCAGGCTGTGACTGGACGTCTTATAGGAGGTCTGGTATGCAGAATTCCCTTAAGAAACCTCTTAACCACAGGTAACTGAGCCAGTGACAAGGAAAGTACCGGCTCATGATAAGCTGAAATGGCACAAAGGTGAACCTTGACTGTAGAGTACTGCAGACCTGAAGTTGAGAGGTCTAAGAAGTACTCTAAAACTTTATCTGGTGGGCAGGAAAAAGGATTCAAAGAGGATTTTGCACACCAGAGCGAAAAATGCTTCCATTAGGCTGTGTAAGTTTTCCTAGTGGCTGGCTTCCGAGCAGTTAGAAGAATATCTGAAATCCTGCGAGAGACATTGAACCTGTTCACTTCTATCTCTTCAGGAGCCAAGCGTGAAGGTGAAGCGATCTCAGGCTGGGATGAACAACAGGCCCCTGAGTCAAGAGGTTCGTCTGAAGGGGAAGTGGCTTCGGTGGAGCTGCCGACATACTGTTGAGTAGTGGAAACCACATCTGTTGAGGTCAGAAGGGAGCAATGAGGATCATTTTGTCCCCCTGGGATTCGAACTTGAGAAGTACCCTCTGAATTAGAGGAAGAGGCGGAAAGACATATAGAAAGTGTTTTGTCCACCGCAGCCTGAACGCATCCTGACAGAAAATGCCAGGCCCTGGATTTCTGGAGCAGAAGAGAGGCAGTTTTGTGTTCAGTGGGGATGCAAAAAGGTCCAGGTCTGGAGTTCCCCACTCTGCGAATAGTGACTGAACTATGGTTGAGTTGAGAGACCATTCATGAGGATCTGTCTCAGTTCTGCTGAGATGGTCTGCCAGTTCGTCGCTGCAATTCCCGCAGGTAGACCGCTTAAATTAGAGCCTTGTGCTCCAAGCACCATTCACACGCCATCGCTTCCCTGCATAAGGTAAGAGTGAGCACCGCCTGCTTGTTGATGTAATACATCACTGCTTTGTTGTCCATTTGAAGAGAATGTTCTTGAGACAGAGAATGTCCTTCAATGCCCGGACCGCATAAAGGGATGGCCTCATTTCTAGGACATTTATGTGAAGCTGGGACTTGACTTGAGTCCACTGCCTTGGAGTGTAGAGCCTGACAGTGAGCTCCCCACCCCATCAGGGACGCGTCTGTGGTAATGGAAATCTGATGATCCAGAGGAGCAAAGGGATATCCTTCTAGGAGATTGATCTCTTGCGACTACCAGGTGAGTGACCTCTTTAGAGGTTCTGTCACCTTGATGAGAAAGGACTGCGGGTGAGTGGTTGGGGACCACTGAGTACTGAGCATCCACTGAGAAGTTCTCATGTGAAGGCATGCTAGGGGTACAGTGAACACAGAGGATGCCATGAGACCTAGCATCCATTGCATTGAGAGAGCTGGAACCGAGTTGCTCTCCCCGATGTGACGGGCCATCTGAAGGATATCACTCCTCCTGTCCTCTGGAAGGAAAGCCTTCGCACAGGAGGTGTCCAGAAGAGCTCCTATAAAAAGGAGCTTCTGGGAGGGCTGCAGCTACGATTTCTTTAGGTTTAGCAGGACTCCCATGGATGTGAGAAAGCTTGAAGCCGTGGCTATGGCATCCAGAGTTCCCTGCCTGGAAGGACTTGCCAGAAGCCAATCGTACAGATAAGGGAACACCTGTATTCCGATCTTTCTGAGGTGTGCTGCGAGAAAGTACAGTTACGTAAGAACTTACCATAACAGTAGATCTTCGAGAGAGGCTCTTGCAGTAGGTAATTACATATGGGACTGATGCCAGCCGGCGGGACACTGCGGAAAAATTTCTGGCTAGCAGTCCTGGTGAGCGCTCACGGCAGCGACTGGCGTCAGGACGACGTCGGTATAAAGGGCAGTCCCAGGCGCCCGCCTTCAAGTTCTTTCCTCCACAGGCCGGAAGGCCCGGACGAGAGAGAAGCAGATATTTCCTCAATGGAAAAGGAGCTGAAAAAGCCTAGGGGATGGAGGGGGAAGGTATTACCTACTGCAAGAGCTCCGAAGATCTATTGTTACGGTAAGTCTATACGTGAACTGTACTATCTTACTTCGAGAGGGCTCTTGCAGTAATTACATATAGGACAGAATCCCAAGCAGTCTGGAACAAATGAAAGGCACTGGGAGGAGGAACTACTCCAAGAAGTAGCAAAAAACCTTGCAAGCCTCAAGAAAGGAGGCCTTGCAAGACCGCTAACCCAAAGCCTGCTCTACGGCGAGAGGCAATGTCCAAACTGTAATGTTTAGTAAAGGTATGGACGGAAGTCCAAGTGGCGGCAGCACAGATGTCTGCCGCAGACACATTCTTGAAACAAGCCACAGAGGCTACTACTCCACGAGTGGAGTGACCTTTAACTTGACCCAGTAGGGTCTTGTTGTACTTGTCATAACAGAAAGTGATGCAATGGGCCAACCATTTTGATAGGCATTGCTTAGAAACAGCATTGCCTTCTCTTTGTGAGCAAAAGAGGCGAACAACAATCAGTCTTTCTGAGATCCTTCGTCCTATCGGTGTAGTATCTCAGAATCCTGTGAACATCCATGGTATGGAGCAAGTATTCTCCTTGGTTGGAGTACTGCGTGAAAAGGCAGGTAATTCAATAGACTGATTTAAGGTAGATTCTCTACCACCTTGAGGAACTTAGGATTCGATGGAAGAGCTACTCGTTCTTTGTGAAAAATCAGATAAGGGATTTTGCACATCAGGGCCTGGAGCTCGGAAATTCTGCAGCAGAAGTAATGGCCACCAAGAATACGCCTTCCATGATAAAACTTCAAGTTCATGGAAGCCGCAGGCTCAAAGGGAGGAAGAGTAAGTTTCTCGAGGACAAAGTTTAAGTCCCAAGGGGAGCTTGAGTCCGGACAGGGGCCTGAGATGAAGGACCCCTCTGAGAAAAGTTTTGGATACCTCCAGTTGGGCAAATGCCTTATCAGTGAAAGGGACATGGTAGGCTGAAATAGCCGCCATATGGACTTTCAAAGAGGAGTGACTGAGACCCAGGTCGAAAAGATGACGCAGGTAATCAAGCAGAATGGTTACCGGACAGGAAAAGGGCTCCACGTTCCTGGATGCAGCCCAAATGGAACATTTTTTCCATTTCATGGCGTAGGTGGACCTAGTGGAGGGTTTTCTAGCCTCCACCAGAATCTCGGCCACCTTAGGAGAGACGCCAAAGCAAGATTGGGCTAGGTCTGCAGGAGCCATGCATGAAGTTGAAGGGACTTGAGTCCCGGATGGACCAAGGTCCCCTTATCCTGGGTCAGCAATAATCGACATAAAGGAAGAGGAAGAGGAAGAGGAGGAACCTCTGAGTATTGCTGTAGAAGAGAGAACCAGATTTGCCTGGGCCAGAAAGGAGTGATCAGAATCATTCTCGCTCCTTCCAATGCAAGTTTCTGCAACACACGAGGGACCAGAGGAATTGGAGGAAAAGCATAGACGAATCTGTCCTTCCAGTTTAGAGATACAGCGTCGCTCCAGAAAGCGCCTCGCTCTGAAGCAAGTGAGCAAAAGGTTGGAAGCTTTGCATTTTGGGAGGAAGCGAACAGGTCTATCTGAGGAGTCCCCCAAATCTGGAAGATGCTTTTTAGAACTTTTTCGTCCAGTTCCCACTCATGTGGCAGAGCCGACGAATGACTTAGCTTGTCTGCCAGGACATTGTCGACTCCCGGAACATGGATCGCCATGAGGTGAAGGTTGTGAAGTGTTGCCCACTCCCAAACCCTCATCACTTCCCCGCAGAGCGGGTAGGACCGAGTCCCTCCCTGCTTGTTGATGTACCACACCATGCACATGTTGTCTGTTTGGACAGCTAGGTGACCGGGAAGGATGTATTGGTGAAGGGCCTGGAGAGCATACAGCACTGCTCGAAGCTCGAGCACGTTGATGTGGAGAATTAACTCCCAATTTTGACCATAAGCCCTGGGTTCAATGAGGACCCAGATGGGCTCCCCAACCTTCGCCTGAAGCGTCCGTGGTCAGAGTCTGATTGGGGGGAGGATGAAAAAAGGGGACCCCCCAGAATAGGTTCTCTTGAACCATCCACCATTGCAAGTCTCTTATCATCGGTGAGGAGATCAGTACCAGATGATCTAGGTCGTCTACCAGTTGATCCCACTGAGAGCGGAGAGTCCACTGAGAGATTCTCATGTGGAGGCGCGTGCGTGGAACCGTCGGGATGGCCGCCGCCATAAGCCCCAGGAGACGGAGCACCGACCTCACCGGAACCCTCCTGTATTCCGATAGGAGGGAAATCTGGGACTGGAGGGAGGCTCCCCTGTCCGGAGGCAGGAAGGCCCTGCACATTGTTGTATTGAGGATTGCCCTGATGAACTGGAGTCTCTGAGAAGGATCCAGGTGAGACTTGGAATGGTTGATGGTGATACCCAGGCCAGTGAAAACTTGCTGGGTGAGGGAGAGGAAATGCAGGAGTTCCTCCCTGGACGGGGCCACCAGGAGCCAGTCATCCAGGTAGGGAAAAACCTGAACTCCCAAAGTATGCAGGTGGGCTGCTACCACCGCCAGGCATTTGGTAAAGACTCGGGGAGCCGAGGAAAGACCAAAAGGGAGTGCCGGAATTGGTAGTGGTCCCCCTGGAATGCAAACCTGAGGTACTTTCGGTGTGAAGGGCGAATGGGGATGTGTAGGTACGCATCCTGCATATCCAGTGCACAAAGCCATTGGCCCGGCCGAAGCAGGGCAAGAGGGTCTGAAGGGAGAGCATCCTGAACCTCTTGTATTCCACATATAGGTTCAGGGAGCTGAGATCGAGAATGGGTCTGAGATCTCCCGTCTTCTTTGGTACAAGGAAGAAATGGGACTAGTAACCCGTCCCGTGAAGGTGAGGGGGGACGGGCTCTATGGCCTGCTTCGCAAGGAGAGCAGAGATTTCTTCCTTGACCAAAGGAAGATGGTCCCTTGAGTAAGAGGAGTTCAGAGGGGGGTGACGTGGAGGTTTTTGCAGAAACTCTATGGAGTGCCCCTCTGCTATGATCTGAAGCACCCATGAATCCGATGTTATCCTCTCCCAACCCGGAAGGTGGAGGGAGAATCTCCCTCCTACCAGTTCCTCCGGGGTGTCCGGAGGCGGTGGGAGAGGGAAGGAGTCAGGTGGTGTGAGGCAGTGCCACAGCTGGGGCACCCGCTGCTTTTTTGGGCGGCGGGAGCCTGGCAGCTGTGGGGGCCCGACGTTTAGTGGCCCGCCTTCCCTGAGGTTTCGCTTGAGGCCGGCTGCGTCTGCAAAAGGACGGCGCTGTGGGGGATGGGGACGGTACACTGAATCAACAGATTTAAGGGCCGTCCCCTTCTCCTGCAAGTCAGTGATGATGTCCTTGACATCACCACCAAAAGCACAGAACCTCTGAAAGGTGCTTCTTGAATTGCTGACTGCACCTCCGGGACCAGACCTGACACACGGAGCGGCATGCATGACGCCGAAGACTTCACGGCCAACGAGAGCCTGCCCTGGGCGGTGTCCACTGCATCAGTAGGGTCGCCCTCAGAATATGACGACTGGCCGAACAAGCAGAACGGACCAGGTCAGCTAACTCCTGCTTGACTTGGGAGTCAGGCAAGGAGTCAATCTTGGATTCTGCCTGGGTAAGGACAGCCTTCTGGTAATCCCCCATATGTGCTACATAATTTAGGGCCCTAATCCCCAGTGTGGAAGAAGCATAGATCTTCCTTCCATACTGATCCAGAAGGCGAGATTCCTTATCCTGGGGAGACGAGCTCAAATGTTTTGGGTGTGCTGACCGGCCATGAGTGGCGCTAATCACAACCGAGTCTGCACGGGGGTGAGAGTCTAAAAAGGCTACACCCTCCGGAGCCTGGTATAGCCTGTTGGACTTCCAAGGAAGTGAGGCTAAAGCCGACGGTTGTTTCCAAATAGTGGAAACAAGGTGGGCGTGAGGCTTGATCCAGGGTGGCACTAGAGTAGGAGCCATAAGGGGCAAGTCCAGATGTTCGGCGAGTTTAACCCACTGTAGATCTGGTTCTAAGGAACGCCACTGATGGACTTTCTGGATCTTCCTGAGCAACTCCGTGAAGGAAGGATCCTCCGGAGGAGACTTCGGAGGAGTCCTCGGCCGGGGCTTGGACGGAGAGCGCGGCTCGTCGTCTTTCTCGGAACAACCGTTGGAGGCATCCGAGGAGTCTGAGAGAGAAGAAGAAGAGGAATTCGGAGCAGAGTAAGACTCCCTGGCTCGTCTAGGGGGAGGAAAGGGTTCCTTGGGGGGATCCCCGGACGCGTGTCCTGCCCCTCTCTGGATCCCGAGGGCAGAGCCCAGGAATCCGGAGGCGGAGAGGGAGTGTGCTGTCTGGGGCGTACGGGAGCCGGGGGTGGCACCGTAAGATGGCTCTCGACTTCCTTGGTGAGCTGAGTTCACCTGACGAAGAAAATACAAAATACAAAATACTGATACTTTTCGGAAAAAAACGACGAAGCAACAGGACTGAGCATTGTGAACTTCACCGCGAGGCGCTGCACGAGCTGACGGCGGGAAAGAACTGGAAGGCGGGCGTCTGGGACCGCCCCTTTATACCGACGCCATCTGGACGCTGGTCACCTGACGTGGGGCAGTCCCCGCCAGGACTGCTAGCTAGAAATTTTTCCATGGAGTCCTGCCGCCGGCCGGCGTCAGTCCTATATATAATTACCTACTGCAAGAGCCCTCTCGAGTAAGATCTGCACAACACTTTGTAAAAACTCGTGGTGCCGAGGATAGCCCAAAGGGCAGGACTCTGAACTGATAATGTTGTCCCAGAGCCACAAACCTTAGGAGTCTGTGATGCTTTGGGTGAACTGAAATGTGCTGGTAAGCATCCTGCATGTCTAGGGAGGCTAGCCAGTCGTGTTGATGAAGCAAAGGTAACAGGGTTCCTAGTGAAATCATTTTGAATTTCTCCTTGGGCAGAAATTTGTTTAGTTTTCTGAGGTCCAGAATGGGGCGCATGCCCCCGGTTTTCTTTGGAACCAGAAAGTAATGGGAATAGAACCCTGTGTTCCGTTGATGCAGCGGAACTACTTCTACTGCCCTGTTGTTCAGGAGGCCCTGTATCTCAGCAGCGATAAGGTCTGACTGATGGGTTGACAGCTTAGGCTGTCATTTGGGAGGATGATCCGGAGGGGTCTCCACAAGATTGAGTGAATACCCCTCGCGGATTATCCGGAGGACCCATTTGTCTGAGGTTATCGATTTCCATTGATTGTAGAAGAGCGTCAGTCGACCTCCCACCGCTAAGGAAGAGTCCACCTCGGGCAGTTGAGGTGGGACTTGGGCCAAGAACTCAGATGGCTGCGCTAGGCGCTTTGGGTGCTTGCGCCTTCTGTTGCATTTTCTTTTGAGGCTGGGGGGCTTGGTTTTTATGAAAACTTCCTCTGCCTTTGCCTCGAAAGGACTGACAATTATGGAACTGGCGTTTATTAACACCCCCTCGAGAGGGGACAGGAGGAGGTCGAGCCAACTTAATGGCTGACCTAGTCTTTTGTGTAGCTTCTAGAGCCTGTTCTACTTGAGGGCCAAAGAGATACACACCATCAAAAGGCAACGCCATTACTTGCTGCTGTGCATCATTTGTGAAACTGAAGTGCGGAGCCAGGAATGACGGCTGGTACAAATGCTGGCCGCCGCCGCTCGGGAAGCAGTATCGAAAGCATCCATAGCCGCTTTAACCTGCTGGTTGTTAGATTCGATACCCCTGGTAATGGTGTGGAGTAGCTCTGACTTTGTCCGAATCTGGTAGAGCTTCAACCATTTGTTTGAGTGAGTGCCAAAGGATATACTCAGATTGAGACAAATAGCCTTGGTAGCTGGCATTACGCATACCCAGGGTGGAAGCAGCAAAGACTCTCTTACCCAAAGTGTCTATCTTATGAGATTCTTTGTTAATAGGTCGAGCTGTAGTAGTCTGGAGAAGGACGACCTTATCATTCTCTGCCAAAACTACAATAGGATCCTCAAAGGCTTGGGACGCCAAAATAGGTCGATCCTTGGGGGCTTAGTATTTCCTATCTATGGATTTAGCCATGGAAGGAATAAGAGCGGGATTATTCCATGCCATTTGAGACAGCATCTCAAAGGAGGGCTGTACCGGAGGAGTCAAATCCGTAGGTATCTCCAGAACATGGAGGTATAGGAGTCGTAGCAATTTCCCAGGTTCGATGTCTGTAGTTTGGAGAGAAAGAGTGGAAATCAAATTTTTCAGCAGAGACTTAAAAGACAGGTCCTCGACCACAGACTCTGCAGCAGAAATGGATCCTTCCACTTCATCACCTAGTCGAAGGTCTGGGTCAGGCTCAGTGTCATCTCCTGACAGTCCAGGAGGGACTGCATGGACAGGAAAGGAATTAAAATCAGAAGGAAATGAGGAAGAAAAAGCGTTAAAGGAGGAGGAGTCCTGAAAAGCAGATGATGCGCTTAGAACCCCGGTGCCGCAGAAACGCACAGCACCGATGAAGCGCACGGCGCCACGACTCCACACATGCCGATGAAGCACACAGCGCACCATGAGGCGCCCCGGCAGTGCATAGCACTGAGGATGGCACCGAGAGCGAACGGCGCCACAACACCATCTGGCGCCCGGCGAAGCACGGCACTGAGGACGGCGCCCGGCACACTGGCGCCAAGAAACTCAACGGTGCCGAGGACGGCGCCTACAGATGCATCAGTGCCGAAGACGGTGCCGAGAGTGCCATCTACGCCGAGGGCATAGAAAACACCCCAAGACTCCGAAAAACAGGATTTGAGGAGAAGGGGGAAGAAGAGCAGGAGATAGAGGCATCGGTGTGGTCCCCTGCGCCGCAGCCATATGGGGGGAACACCTAAGCGTGGTGTCGACAGCACCGGAGACGGCGCCGAGTGACCAGGGAGGCTCAACCGCCCTACCTGGTCTCCCAAGAAGCCCGAAGGTCCCCGAGTGACTGGGCTAGGCAGTTGCACCAACCCCTGAGCCCATTGCTCCATAAGAGCGGCCCACTGATGAAACTGCTCATCTGAAGACCTACCAGAGGGTGGGGTAGGGCTACGATGTCGAAGACGTCGTCTACCAGAAACAGAATCTGGCGACTCCGAAGGAGGACTGGCAACTAACTCAATAACAGACAGCTCACGGCGCAGACATATCAGATGGCAACCTTGAATGATGCCTTCTCTTTTTGACCTGTGGACAAGAAGAGCTTGAGGCTGAACGCCAAGAAATGCTTATTTTTATGCTTCGAGGGGACTGCCCGCCCCCTCGGGCATCGGACTGACCATTGTCAGACCCCCCTCCGAAGAAGGCGGTGGACCGGACCCAGTCCAGCAGACTGAACAGCTTTCATATGAAGTCTCCCTACCGTAACCTGACCCGCTCATGGTTGACTCCGTCAACGTAGGCTGAGACTTCTTTGTAAATAAGAATAAACTTAAACGATACTTATTCGAGATATTACTACAAAATAACAAAACTGAAAACTATGCTGCTAGTTTGAAGTTTGACTCCCGGCCGGCGAGCGACGTCGTCACTGAAGCGCACTCGATGGCGGGAAAAAAGGAACTGAGGCGGCTGGAGGGTCAATGCTGAGAAAGTCATTACCGCACGAGCTGAAGCTCGCGGTGCCACTCCTCGCGGCTCCATCTCTGGCGCTGGCCCTCCAGTAAAAAGTTTGCTCCCGCTGGGTCCTAGTGCCTCCGGCGCTATCCCCATTAGTGTGAATGAGTGTGGGACTTATGTCCAGGAAGATCACAGTTTTCTAAGTCAAGTACTTATGCTCTGCTGAAGACATAGGCTCAAAGGTGGGGGTTGCAAAAGCTGAGCAATGCAAACATTCAAATCCCAGGCAGGGGCAGGGTCTCTAAAGGGGGGATTAGTGTGAAACAATCCTTTAAAAAATTTACAGAACACAGGATGGGAAGATAGTGAGGAAGGCTTCCCCACAGACAAAAATGCAGAAACAGCTGACAAATGTACCTTGAGTAGCTGGTCTGAGGTCTAGGCCATTAAGATGGACCATATAATCCAGAACTGTAGGCAATTCAGCAGTGTCTGGAGAAATATTCTTCTTAGAACACCAAATGCTGAATCTTTTCCATTTGGAGTTGTAAGTCTTTCTGGTAGAGGGCTTTCGAGAAGCCTTGAGGATGTCCAGAACCCCTTGGGAAAGATACAGATCTGCAAACTCTAACTCTTCAAGAGCCATGCCTTGAGATTGAGGGACTGAAGATTGGGGTACCAAATCCTTCCGAGAGGATGTAAACAGTTTGTAATTCCTGGGAAGAGACAGGGGGAGATGGACTGTCAGGGACAGCAACAAAGGGTACCAGGGCTGTATGGCCCAATCTGGAGCAACCAGAATCACCTTGCAAGGTTGAGACTTTATTTTGACTAAAAATTTGAACAGGAGTGGGAAGGGGGGAAGGTATACAGAAACTCCCCTTCCCAATTCAGAATCAGGGCATCCAGGGGAACTGAGCCCAAGACTGGAGGTCTGCAACAAAAGAGAGGAAGTTGGTGATTGTCTGGAGCTGCAAAGAGATCTATCTCTGGAGTGCCCCACCTTGAAAAAATCACTTTCAGCACCTGAGGGTCCAGGGACCATTCATGATGGCCCTGAGAAATCCTGCTCAGTGCATCTGCTAGCACATTGTCCTTGCCTGGAAGGTGAACTGTTACAAGAGAGGCTTGCAGGGAATAAGCCAGGGACCACAACTTCAAGGCTTCTGTGCACAAGGCCATGGACCGAGTGCCTCCCTGCTTGTTGATGTACCACATGGTGGTAGTGTTGTCTGTTCTGACTTGAACCACCTTGTTCCGAACTGACTGTGAGAACACTTTTAGAGCTAGAAAAACTGCCCTGAGCTCTAGAAGATTGATGTGGAGAAGGGATTCTTGGGGGGCCACAGGCCCTGGGCAGTGAGGCACCCCAGGTGGGCTCCCCAGCCCAGAAGAGAAGCATCCATAGTAAGGACCACTGAACAAGGCTCAGCAACAAAAGGAACATCTTGCCTTAAATTGTCCTGATCCTGCCAGCACTGGAGGGCCTGGATCAAGGTTGGAGTCACTGGAATCAGTTTGGTAAGGGAGTCCTTTCTCTGAGACCAGTAAGCTCTCAGGTGGAACTGAATATCCCTCATCTGGAATCTTGCCTCTTGGACCACTGCTGTTGAAGCTGCCATGTGGCCCAAGAGCTGGAGGAAATGCCTTGCTAGTTGAGATACCCGAAGGCTGAAGGAAGAAGCTAGTTCCAAAAGAGCCCTTGCCCTTTCTAGAGGAAGAAAGGCTCTTGCTCTGAGTGTGTCCAGTTCTGCCCCTATAAAGGTAAGGAGCTGTACTGGTTCGAGAACTGACTTGGGAAGGTTGAGAAGAAATCCTAGGGAAGTGAGCTCTTGCTGGGTCACTTGCAGGTGAGACTTGACTTGGTTTGGAGACTGACCCACTAATAGCCAATCGTCCAGATAAGGAAATATGGAAATCTTTTGCCTTCTTAGAAAGGCAACTACTACTGCCAGGCACTTTGTGAAAACCCTTGGAGCTGAGGTTAGGCCAAAGGGCATTGCTCTGAACTGATAGTGGCCTGAGGGCAACTCGAACCTGAGGTACTTTCTGTGGGATCACCTGATGGGAATGTGAAAATAGGCATCTTTGAGGTCCAGGGAGGCTAGCCAGTCCCCTGGCCTTAGAGAGGGAAGGATTATTCCCAGAGTTATCATCTTGAACTTTGGTTTTAAAAGATGTTTATTCAGATATCTGAGGTCTAGGATGGGTTGCCACTCCCCTGTCTTTTTGGGGGTCAGGAAGTACCTGGAGTACAGTCCTTTGCACCAGTGTAGGGTAGGTACTCTCTCTATAGCTCTTAAAGCTAGGAGAGAAGAAACCTCTGCCTCTAGACAAGGGTTTCCGAAAGATTTGCAGGTGGAAAAGATCTGGCTCTCATCTTTCGAAATTTTTTGAAACTGAGAACCAGTCCCTGGCTTACTACTCCCAGGACCCACTTGTCTGATGTAATAGACATCCTACTGGAATAGGAGAGTCGACCCGGGCAGACTCATCAGGGTGTCTGCTTGGCAGGGGCTTTAGGCTGAGGGGTGGATGCAGGCCTGCTCATCCCCCTTCTGCCTCTCCCTCTGAAGAACCCCCTCTGCAAAAATGAAGAAGAAGAGGCCTGTGCTTGGTAAAAAGGCCTTTGAAAGGGCCTACCCCTGTCCCTAGACTGCTGCCTTTGAGAAGTTGCCTGCCTTTCCTTGGCCTGAGCACTCCTGTAAGTGGTCCTGTACTTGTCCATTTTCTTCATGTAATTCTCTGTCTGCTCCCCAAACAGAGAATTACCCACTACAGGAAAATCCATAGCCTTAGCCTGGGTGTCCTGCGAGAGGCTAGTACATCTGAGCCAAGCCATCCTCCAAAGAGCCACAGATGTAGTCATGACTCTTGATGAGACATCATTAGAATCCACAGCAGCATGAAATTGCACTTTAGATGCCTCAATCCCATCTGCAGCCACCACCTCCAGCTCCTTGGCTAGGTGGGGGGAGGCCTGATTAGCCAGTGCCAGTACAGTGTCCCACCTGGACTTCTGGTACCTGACTGTATAGGCCATGTAATTCGCCTGCCCGAGTCCCAAAGAAGATGCCATGTACTGCTTCTTTGCCATGGCATCAATCTTCCTGGAGTCCTTGTCAGGGGGTGTGAAGCCAAGGGAATATTTGCCTTGTCACAGGCCGCAGCCTGCACTACCCCAACATGGCTGCATTGCTGATATAAGAACTCCGTGTCTGAGCCTGAGAGTGTATACCTCTTGTCCATTCTTTTATCCACAGGAGGTATAGTGTTAGGAGACTTTAAGATGTTTTGTGTGTTTCCCAGAAGATTTATGGAGGGGAATAGACAGTCTCCTGGACTCTGGGATATCCATCATCTCTACATAATCAGACTCTTCTTGATCTTCCACAGCCTTCTCCATAGGAAGTTGGAGGGTTTCAGCCACTTTCCTGTAAAACATAAAATGGGAAGGGGACTCAGAAAGCCTAGGAGGGGAAACACCTGATGGTCTGTCTGGGGATATGTCCGGTTCCACAGGCACATCCAGACCTTCACTTACATCATAATCCTCAAATTCCCCTTCCTCTTCAAACTCCGGTTCATAAAATTCTTCAAGGGTATAATCTTGAACCAGGGGAACCAACCGAACCGAACCCCTGCCAGAAGGAGCCAGATCGGTCGGAACCGGACGGAGCAATTCCACAATTTGAATCGCCCTGGCTATCTCTTCGGCAGTCGGAACATGAACCTCTGGATTCGAACCGGTCGATTTATCTTTGTGCTTTCTTTTTGTCGGAACCGATCCCTCGGAATTGGGTCTCCTCTTGCCCGAAGAAGTATCGCCCTGGTCAGAGGGCACTCCTTCTGGTTCGGTCGAAACTGAACCGGGCTGGCCATTCGGGTCAGCAGACTTCTCAGCCTCCTTTTCCCACAGTCTACTTTATCTCTTCTTGAGGGTAGATTTGGGAACATTTTTACATGTTTGGCAGTCTGAATCGAGGTGGTCAAACCCCAGACAATAAACACAGGTGGTGTGGGGATCGGCCTTGGCAAAGACCTCCCCACACTCACTGCAGTGTTGAAACCCAGTGGGCCTGTTTTTTTTCTTGGGTTTCTCAGACATGGCCAACCTAACCAAACTTACCCTTTTTTCAGCAACCGCCAGGCAAGACTCCCTTATCGGTTCCCAACCGTGTCACGGGTATTGAAAAAAAACGGTTAAAACACGTTTTTTTTAGAACCGATAAGAACCGGTAACCACACAGTAAATATATCAAAATTCACAATCAAATGGTCGGTTCAGCCGAACCGACCGCACTTTTACAGGTTCCACACAGAAAAATAGAACAATTCCTATCTAGTACTCAGGGCACCACAGACAGAGACTGAACCGACTATGCGGATACTTTAACCGACTTCTAACCGAGCTGAAGGAGAAATCTCCAGAGCGACTGTTCAGTGAGGCGGAGTAAAGAATCTGACGGTTTGAGTTCAAAACACTCCAGACAGAGACTCCAACCGAGCTCGAGCTCAGCGTTCCATGCCCTGCATGGAAAGTTAACCCTTAGTTCTCCGGGGCAGTTCAAAGGTTGGGAATCACTGCAATTGTCAGAATACAGCAAGACTTCATGTTGTTTGAAAACTGTATTCCCTCCCAGGTAAAGCATGTGTTGGGGTCCACACCATGATCCGAGAAATACATACAGAACAACAATGGACAGACGCGATGAGGGAGAGCATTCAGAGAGGATGCCCCAAATCACCACTCTGGAAGAGCTATGCCACAAAGGAGAGAATTCAGTGTATCATCAGCAACAAAGAGCACAGCACATTACTAGATTACCTCCGTGCAATAGCCCACAACACCAGTTTATAAACAGTCCCCACACATGTATTCAAGCACTCTTACAACCCCCTTCACTCAGACATACCTCTTAAATACCAATAAAGATGCATTCCCACCACACACACACCCTAAAGACCAATCCCCGTCCATCCTAAAACTGACTCTGTCAGGCTCCACATTCAGGATTCCTCCCATTGGGCATAGCATGTTGTCAGTATCTTGGCCTCAGTATCCTGTGTGTTGGGCTTTCCGAGTTTCAGCTTTCCATAATACTTTCGTATGCACTATGATGTCACTGCATGCCATGCCTCTTCAGGGATGAAAGCCAGGAAAAATGAGTCTGGCGGCAGGATGAAGAAGAGTGCCTGCACCCGACCAGCTGGGCACACCAGCCCAAACTGGATCCATTCTGAAGCGTGGCTTAGGGAAGCCCCTGGGGGGAGGGGGGTGGCAAACGCTGGTGGAAGATGGCTGGCAGGTAAGTCCTGGTGAACAGCAGGGTGATGGGGCTGGGACACTGTCATAGGGTGTGGGTAAAGGATAACTCATGAGAACCAAAAATGAAAGTTACCTACCTACCGTAATTCTTGATTCTTTCACCGTTCATCACATGTTGGTGGTGGGTGGAGGTCATGACCCCGCTGGAGCTCTTTTTTGGGGGAGATGGGCAGAGTTGACGCACTGATGGTGCTGCCATTGAGGCCGATGCACTGCGTGGCGCTTGCAGGTTGGCCGTTGGGTGTCATGACCCTGCCCTCGCGCCATTTCTGAGTCGCGTAGAGTAAGAATGAGGGTTAGGAGGGAGGGAGGAGGGAGGGACAAGGGACGTCTAAGGGACAGACAAGGAAAGATATATGAACTAAAAGGAGAAATAAACGACTGAGAGGATAGACGAGGGAGAGAGAGAGAGAGAGGCACCTAAGGAGATTGGGAGGGGCCCCAATCTCTGAAAGAAGAAAGGGGAAGGAGGGAAGGAAACAACAAGTGAGAGGGGAGAAGACAAACCCCAGGCTTGCGGTCTGATCACTGATTTGAGATGGACTTACTGCCCAGGAGTAGGAAGTATGGCTAGAATGCCAAAATGCAGTCAGTGTCAGTGACTCAGTAGGTAGCACACTCGCCTCTGAGGCCGGGAGATCAGAGGGCTGTGGGTTCAGTTCCCACATCTGGCACTTGGGTTAATATCCCAGTACTAACACTGTAGTGCAGCATGAGAGGGGTGCTGCACTTCTGAGGTGCCGTCTTTTGGATGAGATGTTAAACCGAGGTCCCATCTGCCTGGATTGGTGGTAGTTCAGGTGGACGTTAAAGATCCCATGACATTTATCGAAAAGAGTAGGGGAATTTTTTATTATAACTGGAAAGCAAAACATATATACGATAGCGTTTACAGCACACAAAATCATAGTATAAAACAAAGATAAACAGAAATAAGTATTACAGCATACATTCAAAAAATCATCAGTGTTCTAGTGTCCCAAAAAAAAAAAAAAATGCTGCCCCCGCCCCACTCAAAGAGTAGAGGAAGTTTTTTAGTAAAAAGTAAACATATACAAGATAGTGTTACTGCACACAAATCATAATACAAGAACAAATAATAAACAAAAATAAGTATTGCAGCATATATTCAGCACAAAAATCTCTTTCATTAGTGACCTAACAGAGTATGAAATACTGAGTGCCCCCACACTTAAAGAGCAGGGGAATTTAGTGAAATCAGAACAAAACATCATATACAAAACTGTATTACATCATACAAAACCAGAAATATAGGGACAAAATAAAACAAACTCAAGTATTAATTCATACTGTAACCCCAAACCTAAGCAAAATATTATAGACAGCACCCCCCCCCCCCATGAAAGAGTAGGATTTTTCTCCAAAATCTCCATACAAATATAAAAATTATATGACAGCATACAAATCATAATGAAGGGAAGCAAAACCGGAAATAAATATTAGAGCATACAAAAAAATGGAAGAACTAAATTAACTATAATGACATATACCCTTATCCCAGCCCCACTAGAGGAGCAGGGACTTCGTCCCACAACCACCCTTACCCTGTATCGAGCCAGTTCATTTTCCTCCACCATAGTTTATACAGATCAGGATGCACCTTCCCCCTTTCCTGCAGTCTCCAACTAAGTACTATTTTCCTAATGTTAAAGACAACCTGATGTTCAGTTTGTAATTGCTACCTAAGTATAAGACTACACCGAGCCTGCCAAAGTTAAAAACCAATATAACCCATAACCAGACGAATTGTGACTGCATCATGAATAACCCAGGAGCCCGGAAGGACCCCCTCCACCCAAATCTCAGATGAATAACCCTGGAAAGGGTTCATCAGCCACACAGCATGAAAGTGGGACCAAAAGGAAACAACAAAGGGACAGTCCATAAAAAAATGTTGCATCGTTTCAACTACCCCCATACAAGTTTCCTTCCTGGGACAAAACCTCTCTGAGAGTTCTTTATGCCTCATGTTACCCTTCACCCCCAATCTTTTTTGAAGGCAAAGCCATAAAAAATCCCACATGTGCATAGGAACTCTCTTACTGACCAATAATTGCAACTTAGAATGTTGTTCAGAAATAGGCAAATCATGAAACCAGGGATCCGCAAAAAAGAAATCTTGCAATACAGTACAGTAAAATTGTCATCGTGACTGGAGAAGAAGGGATTTTTTAACAATATGCCAGGATTTCAATTTCTGAAACATCACTTGGAAATGGCTAGCCAGGGTACACAGCCTAACCTGACGAGCTAGAAAGGAATCAGAATCTCAGTGCCCTAGAAGGAGACCAATGCTATCAGCCACCCACAGGGACCAGATCTTATTATCCCCTTTAAGCAATGGAACTAAATTATAAAAAATAAAAATACTATGCAGGAACACCACCGGATTTAACATTCCTAAACCCCCTTCACCAATAGGTAAATAGGTAATACCCCCCTCACCGGGTTTAATCTACTTCCCCATAAACAAAGAAAAAACACACCATAAAGAGATGATTCCAAAGAAAGGGGAAGGGGGAAAACCGCAGCTATAAACAAAAAATACGGCAATAAAAAAGTCTTAATCAGATAAAGCCTTTTAGCTTTAGACATTCGGTCTTTATTCCAAAGCACCACTCTGTCACGAGCCTCCAACAACTGCCTATCCCAATTGTACCTTTGGGAATCTACACCCCCGAAATAAACCCCAAGAACCCTCCTATACCCAGAATCAATAGACATCTCCCAAATCGTAGCCACATCAGTGGCCCCATACCCTAAAGGCAATATCCCACTTTTAAGTTTATTCATGGAGGAGCCAGACATGTCAGAAAAGGATTGTAACAACAGCTGTGCTGCAACAGCAGAAGCCCTATCTGATAAGATCAAAACTAAATCATCCGCATAAGCTATACAGACAATCTGCGGATCCATACAACCTACTGACAACCCAATAATATCCTCCGTTCTATTTAAGGTATGCAAGAAGGGGTCCAAGGAGAGCACATAAAGTAAGGGGCTAAGCGGACACCCCTGCCTAACACCTCTATGCACGTCAATTTCCCTTCCCAACCAGCCATTTACGCTTGACAGTAGAGTAATACCCTTATAGCAAGTTTGTAACCAGCCCACAAATTGTAAGAGAAAACCATACCTCCGCAAGGTCTCCCGGAGATAACTGTATTCTACCTGGTCAAAAGCTTTGGCTTGATCTAAACAAACCAGATGCCCAAAAATTTCTCCTGATGCTCCCTTAGACACAAGCTCCCTAAGAAGAATCAGGGCATCCTGAACTCTCCCAATGAGGTACACCACTAAACTGTGATGGATGCAATAAGGAACCCAAAACCCCCCGTAAACAAATGCATAGGATTTTCATCAGAATCTTATAATCAGTATTTAAAAGAGACAAAGGTCTCCAGTTAGCCAATTCCCCACGATCCCCCTTATTTTTATAAAGCAAAAGTAACACGCTCTGTAACATGCTCTGAGGAAGAGCCCCAGTCTGCAACCCAGCATTCAATACTTCACACAGTTCAGTACTCAAGACTTCCCACAGGACTTTATAAACTTCATGAGGTAACCCATCAGAACCAGGAGTAATGCCTGACTTCAAAGACCAAATAACAGTTTGCAATTCTTCCATCGTGATGGGCTTTACCAAATTAAACTGCTCATCAGGAGTCAAGACAGGAACCGGTCTGCTAGTGAACCAATCACAAACAGAGGCTTCTGAAAGTAATCTACTCCTAAAAGAGGCAGAAGCATAAGTATGTATAGCATCTAAAATGCCATCAGTTGTTGTTACTCGCCCACCCTCTGTAGTATTTAAATACAACATACCCCGGGATTCCTTAACAAGTTTCAGAGCTTCAAAAGGTAAAGTTTCCTGCTTCTTACCACAAACCATACTTATGCTTCCTCTCCATATCCTGCAAAACCTGTGACTGTAACCAAGCCAGCTCCACTTTCAACCCCTTAATCCGATCTGGCAGTCAGACCCCAGTTGCTGGCGAAAAGTAGACCAAAAGTGAAGCCAGCCTCTGAGATAACAAAGCTCATCATGCTTCAACCTCCCATTTAGTCGATCTATAACTTTAAAGTAGGTTCTGACTTCACCTTTTGTATCCTCCCACCAAGTATTTAAATCATCATATAAAAACAAGACAGACTGTCGTGCCAAAAAAAGGGAATGCAGCCCATCAGCCACACAAGGGATAACTAGTAATGCAGTGTTCAATTTCCAAAGGCCCAGCCCCCTTCGGACCTCTGGCACATCACATAAAGCCAATTTAAGCAGTTTATAATCTGACGTAGCCACCTCCTGTAGAGACTGTGATTGCACAACAACCCCAGGAGAAAGGAAAAAATAATCAATCCAGGATACTGTGGAACCACAAAAATAGGTATTACCAAACCCAGCAGTAGTAGGCCCAAAAGCATCAACCAGACCGGTACCTGCAAGAAGTTGAGACAAACTAGCCACTACCCCACTGCACAAATCCCTCCCTTGTGACCAAAAACAATCCCCCCCACATCCAACCAGTAGTGGCAGCCACCAACTCCTCAGGAGAGTGCAAACGGACATCCTGATGGAAAACACAATCCAAATTCTCATGTAAAAAATAAGAATAAGTGCTCCAACGCTTAACAGGAGATTTAATGCTGTTTGCATTTAAGGATGCCGCCCGAAAGTGAAAGGGAGCCATGAAATGCATCAGGGACAATTTCACTTTACCTTACTGGATGCCCTTGTTACTCTACCACTTTTGCAATCTTGAGGCCTACTGTCTGAATGGGCTCCGGAACGTTCCTGAGGCTCAGGCAGAGGAGGAAGCACAGAAGGCTGAACCATCTCTGGCACCACCTCTGGATCTTCCATTAAAACCTCAAAAATATTAGGGTCAGCTATAGAAGAAGTTGAAACAGTTACAGCGGGCTTTTTAACCAACTTACTTTTTCCTTTAACTGACTTCCCTTTTTTCCACTAACTACAACAAAACCATCATCCGAGGGGCCTAAACCAGATGGCAAATGAGGAGCAAGGCTAGCAACCCCCCCAATCTCCAGCTCAGACACCTTGGAAGACCCAACTGCAGATAAATCTATGCTATCAGAAACCAAATCAGGCTTCTCAGTCAAGGTTGTCTCAGCCAAAGGGGGAGCAGCCACAGTGGTACTGGGAGCCAACTTTCCCCCAGAAGAGAGGCCGAGCCGCACAGCCACCCAGATATAATGGTCCTGAACCCCAAAATCTGCTTCGGCTGTGTTTTTAGCAGCCAAAGGGCAAGATTCAAAAGTATGACCAACCTCATCGCAGAGATTACATTTGGATGATTGAAAGCAATGGACACTAGGGTGACCAGTCTCCCCACAATAAGAACACTTGAGCACCTAACACGAGGTGCTTATGTGAGTCCAAGACCCACATTTAAAACAGACTCTGGGTTGACTTGGGTAAAAAAGGAAGCCCTTATCTCTACCCAGGAAAAAACAGTTAGGGAGATGTATTAAATCGGAATCAGTTGAATGGAGCTTTACCCGAAATTTCCAACCTCCATTCCAAAAACCCTCAGCATCCAGGATAGGAACAGAATTCCCCTGGATATCACATTTTTTAGACAGCCAGTTTACAATATCAACTATGTTAACCCCTTCGTTCCTGAACAGGATCGTAATAACCCTAAAGGGCTGTTTTGAAAGAGGTAACACAATAAAGTCAGACCACAAAGGATTAGTCTTCAAATTTAAATAGTGACTCCAAAAGAGTTATATAAATATATAAATAATAAACTTTATTTATTAAGCGCCTTTCAAGCACCAAGGCACTGTACAAATGAGTCATAAAATCAAAATATACATATAAAATCAGCATTCACAGCAACATCAATTTATAAAAGGCTTGCTCCACAAAAAAGTCTTAAAATCCCGCTTAAAGGATTCCACGGTCATGCATTCCCTAAGCCGGCGAGGCAGAGAGTTCCAGAGGGTTGGGGCCGCAAACACAAAGGCCCTGGCCCCAGAAGACTTCAATATAACCCTCGGAACCTCTAGCAACCCCTCGTCGGCTGAACGGAGCTGTCGTACGGGGCGGTAAGGGATCAGAAGCTCTTTCAACTAGTCGGGACCGAGTCCGTGCAGGGCTTTGAAGGTCAAAAGACCTACTTTAAAGGTGATCCGTCACTGTATAGGCAGCCAGTGCAGATCATGCAGCACAGGGGTAATATGTGTCCTTCTAGTCACCCCTGTCATTAACCTTGCAGCAGCGTTCTGCACTAGCTGCAAGCGGCGGATATCAACCCCAGGAAGCCCCAAGTAAAGGGAGTTGCAATAGTCGAGGCGTGATGTCACGAAAGCATGGACCAACATGGGTAAATTGCTGGACGGAACAAAGTGTTTCACCCTGGCAATGTTCCTAAGATGGTAGAATACAGACTTAATGACTGCTGACACCTGATGACGAAGAGTCAGCCCGTCGTCAAGTACCACTCCCAGGTTACGCACCCATTCAGAGGTAAGGATCTGATCACCCACCCAGCAATAAGCCAGAGGACTGACCAGATCCCAACCCCCCTGTCCCACGACCCGGGTCCACAACCATAACCTCAGTCTTACCGGCGTTCAACTTTAACCAGCTCGCATTCATCCAGTCCTGAATTTCAGCGAGGCAGCTATTAAATACCGAGAGAGCACTAACCTGGTCGGGGGCAAAAGACAGGTATAGCTGGGTATCATCAGCATAGCAGTGAAACCTCAGCCCATACCTTCTTACAATATCTCCGAGGGGCAGCATGTACACTGCAAACAACATGGGGGAAAGCACTGAGCCCTGGGGGACACCACACTGCAGAGGAAAAGGGTCAGAGGAAAAAATCCCTGACACAACTCTCTGCGTTCTCCCAGATAGAAAAGATGAAAACCATCTGAGCACTGTACTAGACAGTCAACAGATGGACTCCAGTCGCTCGAGCAAAACCCCATGGTCTACAGTGTCAAAGGCTGAAGAGAGATCAAGGAGAACCAAGATAGAACGGTTTCTCTGATCTCTCGCAATCAAGAGATCATTGAGCACCCGAACCAGAGCAGTCTCGGTACTATGCCTCTTACGAAAACCAGACTGGAGAGGTTCGTAGATACTATGGATGGTCAAATGGTCCTCCAGCTGGTTTGCCACTACCTTCTCAATAACCTTCCCAATAAAGGGAAGGTTAGAGATCGATCTGTAGTTGGAAAAAATATCTGGGTCCAAAGAAGCCTTCTTCAAAGAAGTCACCACAGCTTCCTTTAGGGAACTAAGAACTCACCCAGTTCTAGGGAGCACCAGATTATTTGAGCCAGAAAGCAGGCCCAACGATCTCAAACAACCCAGAATCAGGGAGGTAGGACCGGATCTAAACTACAGCACGTGGGTGCATCCCCTGGATGATCACATAATATCACGAACATCGGCAGGTTAAAGGAACACCAGGAGGCAGAGGATTCCGTGACCAACGCTGACCAACAGCTTCCCCCTTAGAGTGTGTCAGACGAATCTCAGATCTGATGTCGGCCACCTTATTCGCAAAGAATTGAGCGATCTCATCACACTCCTTTTGTGAAAAGGCTCGATGGAGCTGGAGACAGGCTGGGTTGCACAGCCTGTCCACAGTTCTGAAGAGCTGAGCGGGTCGATTCTGAGCAATGGAGAACTCCCTGGACAGGAATTCTGCCTTCTTATGGGAGATCTCTGATTGGTAGAGCCAATAATGCTCCTCCAAACTAAGGCGGTCGGCATCTAGAGCAGATTTCCTCCAACGGCGCTCTAACCGTCATCCCACACTTCGCAACTCCCTCAAGGACCCATCGAACCATGAGTTCCAAGAGTGCAGGGGTGCGGAAACTTATATCGAAAATAAACTCCCCAGGAACATGAATCAGAGCATAAACTTCAGAGGGGGAGAACCCCATACTACGTTTTAAAAGTATCTTCCCAACATAAAACCTGTCGGGGGGGGGATTGTCTCTGGGCCCCACATAGCGCAAATGGATTGCATTGCGCCACTTAGCCAGTTCCAAAAGTTGCTGAAAATGGCTGGCATAGGTAGGCTTCTCTATGGGCTCTGGAGCTGGCCCCTGTATTTCAGTAGAAGAAGCCAAATCTTCAGCCACCTCACCCAACAACACCCCCAAGCCAGAATCAGAAGCAGCCTGAGGGTCAGGGGAAGCTGGGGAGACTGCACCCAAAATATTGAAAGATTGAGCTGGTATAGACACTGTACTTATCTGGGTATCCTCTTGTAAAGCTGAAACCTCCTCAGCCAGCTTCCATGCTGCCCCCGATATCAGAATCCAGCCCACCTCTCGCAGCGCTCTATCTGGAGATCAGGATACATCCACGAGGTCCCCCCAAGCCTTAGAAGTCGAACTGCCACCCACAACTTGCCATTCAGCAGCCGAATGGAACTTACTGGGCCCCGCTGCTTCAGAAGCACTCGGCGAACCTGTAGACCTCTTCCGCTTCCTGTCGTCCTCCACGTCCAGTTTCCGACGCTCCTGTGCCAATAAATCGCTCACCCAAAGAAGTTTCTCCTCTAAACATCGCTGTTTCTCTGCCAAACTCAAACCTAATACTTCAGGAGCTTCCAGGGGACCGCTGAGTCGGGGCGATGTGCTAGCACCTCACGGGTGCATCCCAGCCACAACCTCAGCGGATCCCTTCAACGTTGGTACAACATGTACTGCAGGACTCTGGGCTACCGCAGCCCCTTTCAATGCTCCTTCCTCCTCCATAGTTGGGAACAGAATGGCTGCCTCACACAGCGACAGGGTCCCCCTACTGGCACAGAGATGGGGAATTTCCCTGGTGTCCTGGCCAAATTTCCCTCATTGACTAAAAAAATATACCACCAACAGCTTAATCTGCTTCAAGGTCAGTTGGCATTCATTTGTATCCCCCTTCCCCAGGTTGTGCCTGAAAATAGGCAGGATTTGTCTAGTGCACTTACCCGGTCAACAAAAAAAATGAAAAAACGAGAATTCAAGGCACAGGAATTTTCTGACAGTGCACTCCAGCAGAATGACTTTAAGGTCATAAGGGGACAGGCCAGGGAAGGGATCAGGAGCCAAGGGATGCCTTCCTCCTCTAACCAACCAAAATAAGAATAGGGGAGGAAAAAAAACAAATCCCCCTTCTTAAAATCAAGAAAAAGGGATTAATCCCTAAGGACAAGGATTGAGGGGAGGAGGGGCAGCCACAACATCCCACCCAAGGGGTGGAAGCCAAAGCGATGAGGAGGCATCCCCCCACGACCCCTCCTCCGCCAGAAGATGGAAGGAACCCCCCCCACGTGCCCAAGGTCACCCCACTCCTGACCCATGGAAAGGAGGGGGAGGAGAAGAAAGGGCACACAGAGAGAGGGGGACCCATAGGCTGAGGTCCCAAGGGGATGGTGGGTGGGAATTGTGATGAATGGCAAAGATACACAGAAAGATCAAGAATTACTGTAGGTATGTAATTTTCATATCTTATCTGTATCAGTCTTCACCATTCATCACATGTGGGTGAATACCGAGCCCCTCGAAAGGGGGCCCGAGACCCTAAAAGCCCTTTAGCTCCCAGTGGGGGAGACACTGGAAGGGAGAACCTTTACTAGCCTGGTGAGGCCCGAGACTGGGGAGAGTGAGATGGGGACCCCCCCAGAGGGGGAAGGAAGTTGCCACGACAGACGCTGTCTCACCCTATGGGAGAAAAATACAGGTTACACACCTGTAACAAGAGTTCTAGGAGTGGTATATGTTGTTCATCCACACTTTGTGGTAGGTTCCTTGCTGCTTTAAATCTTGTCGGAAGGTCTTCAAGCTGGCTCCTCCCACCCAACCTGGTGGTAAAACCCTCGGCTCCGCCCCATGCCGCCAGATCTAGCCTGCTGGAAGCCAGGTTGCGCATCGAAGCCGGGGAGGTTGGGTGGGTCGTATGGATGAACAACATATACCACTCCTAGAACTCCTGTTACAGGTGAGTAACCTGTATTTCTAGGGACGTGGATATGCTGTTCAATCCACACTTTGTGGCAGACTCCTAGCAGTTCTCTGGGAGGAGGGAGGCAAGGCGCGCACACCCTACTTGGGAAATAAGGACTGGAGAACCAAGGTCCAAAAAACCAGCATCCCGGCGTGACTCTAGGTCAATGTGGTAATGGGAAATAAAGGTGTGTGCTGACTTCTAGGTAGCAGCCCTGCTGATTTCCTGGATAGGAACATCCATAGAAGCAGCCACCGAAGCAGCGGTATGGTGGGTAGAATGAGCTCATATCCCTTTGGGAGGCTCCATGCCCGCCAACCTATAGCAGAGATCTACGCAGGAGGTGACCCATCTGCTTATCATCTGCTTGGCTGTAGGTCTGCCAGTTGCGGCTTCAGCGTAGGTGACAAACAGCTGGTGAACCTCTCCCCCGAACTTCAGCCGTCCGCTCCTTATAGTAAGCAAGCGCCCTGCTAGGGTCCAAGGAATGGAGCCTATATTCGGCCTCCGAGGCATGACTAGGGTAGAACACTGGCAGAGTCAACACCTGGTTAAGGTGAAACTCCGACATCACCTTCGGAAGGAACTTCGGGTGGGGGCAAAGGACAACCTTGTCCCTGTGGAAGACCAGGTAGTGAGGCTCGATGGAAAGTGCCTGAAGCTCTCCCATCCTTCTGACTGACGTAACAGCCACCAAGAAGGCGGTCTTCCACGACAGGTGAGAGATGTCATACCTGTGTATCGGTTCAAATGACTTGCCCATGAGCTTAGCCAATACCAGCAGTAGATCCCACGGAGGTGGAGATTCTCTCACCGGAGGGGATATGTGGTCTAGGCCTCTGAAAAAGTGCCCGACCACTTTCTCCTGCACCACCGACTGCTTGCCGGCCCGCGCCCAGTAAGCAGAGATGGCTGCCAGGTGCATTTTAAGGGTCGTCGACTGAAGCCCTAGCTGAGAAAGGGACCACAGGTAGTCCAAAATACTAGCCAATGGACAGGAAGAGGGGTCCAACCCCTTGTTCTGACACCAAACGGAGACTCTCTTCCATTTGAAGGAGTAGCATTTTCTGGTCAACTCCTTACATAATGCCTCAACAACGTTGAGGACCTCGTCGGAATGACCCAAGGCCTGGAATTCTAGCCACTCAGGAACCAGGCTGTCAGGTGCAGGGATTGAAGGTCTGGGTGGAGAACCTTCCCCTTATCGACTGAGATCAGGTCCGGGCGAGCTGGAAGCCACCTCGGGAGCCTGAAGCTGAGGCTGAAGAGATCTGGGTACCAGAACTGGTGAGGCCAGTCTGGGGCTACCAGAATCACCAGCACCTTGTCCCTCTTCGCCTTGAGAAGCACCTTGTGGATCAAGGGAAATGGAGGGAAGGTCCGGGGTCCATGGCCTCGAGAAGGCATCCCTCTGCAGCGAGCCCTGCTGAGGGGGGGGCGGGTGTGAAACAGCCTCAGATTCACACTCTCCCTGGAGGCAAATAGGTCCACCTGAGGGGTGCCCCAATGGAAGAACAGGTCTTGCACTACCTCCAGCAGGAGAGACCACTCGTGAGATGCAGCACCTATCCAGCTGAGGGTATCAGCCAGACTGTTGGAGGCTCCTGCCACATGGATGGCTAGGAGATCCACCTCCAGGCTGATCACGAGAGACCAAATACGGAAAGCTTCCTTGCACAGAGGCAAGGAGTGCATCCCACCCTGATGGATGAGATAGTACATGGTCGTGGTGTTGTCCTTCTGGACCTAAACCACCTGACCCTGTACAAATGGAGCGAAGGCAGTGAGGGTTATTCGAACTGCTCAAAGCTCCATCATGTTGATGTGGCTTCGAGACTCCTGAGGGAACCAGAGGCCGTGGGCCCGGAGATCCCCCAGATGGGCACTCCAACCCATCAGAGAGGCACTGGTGGTTAGAGTGACCATCGGCTCGGGGGGGACAAACAGGATACCCTCCTGCAGATGAGCTGGAACAAGACACCACTGCAGGCCATCCCACATCTTCTGGGTCACGATCACCAGCTGGTCCAAAGGACCAGAGCACTGTTACCACTGGCGGGCCAGCCGCCATTGCAGGGGGGGGCATATGCCAGCGGGTCCAACAGACCATGCTGATGCAGGCCACCATGAGGCCCAGAAGGTGCAGGAAGAAGTCCTGAGCAGGGCGTAATTGCACAACCAGAAATGATTGGGGAAAGGAGGAAAGGTCCTCGGCCCTGTCTGCCGGGAGCCGGGCTCTGGCTCGAAGAGAGTCAAGTTCTGCCCTGATAAACTGAATCACCTGTGATGGCACGAGTTCCGATTTAGCCTCGTTGATCAGGAGGCTAATCCGAGAGCAGACCTGGAAGGCCAGATCCCTGGACCGCTCCACCTCCAACCTGGAGGGGGCTGCAATCAGTCTGTCATCCAGGTAAGGGTACACCTGGACCCCTCAGTGCTGCAGGAATATCACCACTGCCATGTATTTGGTGAAGACCCTGAGACCTGGAGAAAGGACGAAAGGCATGGCCCGGAACTCATAAAGAGATCCTTCTGCTCTGAAGTGGAGGAATCGCTGAAGAGACGGATGGATTGGGACGTGAAAGAATGCGTCCTGGAGATCCAGAGAGCAGAACCACACACCTAGTTCTAAGGATGGAATGATCTGAGCGAGAGTGGCCATTCTGAAGCTGCACAGTCTTAGGAACTTGTTCAGATCGTGCAGGTCGAGAATGGGGCACCAGCCCCCCATCCGCTTTGGGACCAGGAAGTACCTGGACACAAACCCCCAAGTCTGGAGGAGGATCCGACACCTCGCTGATCACCTCCTTCTGGAGGAGCAGAGCAATGTCAGCTTGACGAGACAACAGAGAGGCTGTGGAGCCCAGAGCTCCCTGTGAGGTGACGGCTCGATAGGGAGGGAACTGCTCGAATTCCAGAGGCAGACCCCTGCCGACCACTTCCAGCACCCAGCGGTCCATGGTGATAGCGGACCAGGTGGAAAGAAGGTGGTGGAGCGGTCCCCCCACGGGGGAAACCTGGAGAGGAGTGACGAGGTTGGGGCAACACCCCTCAACCCGTCACTGGGCAGACTTGGAGGAAGGGCCAGCCGAGGGGCCACCTGGACCCTTTCCTCCAGGCTTCCTACTAGAGGAAGAGGCAGACTTGGCCTTGGGGCACCAAGTGTGAGCCTGCTGGCCCTGTTGCTGGTGCTGCTGGGCTAGACGTGCTGCAGGGGTGGAAGGGCGAAAGGGCTTACACTGCTGCTGGTGGCCTTTGTCCTTCTGGGCAGACATGACCGAGTCCAAGGTGGCATTGGACTTCTCGATCCTCTGGAGATGGCCTTCCACCCCCGGCCCAAACAAGTCAGGGCCCAGGAAGGAAACGTCTGCCAGCTTGTGCTGGGTGTCTACCGTGAAGGTGGAGATCCGCAGCCAAGCTCTGCGGCGCATGGCCACTGCAGCCACTACTAACCGGGCACAAGAGTCACCGATATCCAAAGAAGTTTGGAGCTGTTGTTTGCCCACCACCCTTCCCTGATCCTGAGCCTGCTTGACCGTCATCTGAAGGTCAGCCGGGAGATGAGGAATCACCTCATCCAGGGAACCCATAACGGCATGTGAAAAATGTGCCATCAGTACAGCCGAGCTAGCCTGACGAAGACCTAGGGAGGAAGCAGCATAAACCTTCTGCCCTGAATAGTCCAGCTTTTAGGACTCTTTGTTGGGCGGTTTGTCCACGTCCTGAGCATTCCCAGAACACCGGAAAATGCTATCAGTCACCAGCCCCTCCGCAGAGGGGTGCTCCGAGAAACCAGAGAGTGAACCGGAGGGGACTGCGTACTTGCAAGCCATCCTGGCCGAAGGTGCAGGACAAGATGCAGGCCGCTGCTACAACTCCAGAGCCGGGCCAACAATGGCTTCGGCCACAGGGAAGGCCTCCGTTGGGGAATCCCCTTGGTCCAGTATCTCCGTGAGAGGATACCTGGCCCGTTTCTGTATGGGTTCGAGCTGCATCCCAGTGGACTCTGAGATGAGACAAAGGATTCCCAAGAACGAGGTTGGGCTCTCGTCCACCAACTGACCTCCTGCAGATTCCAGATCAAGGGGCCTGGAGTACAAGAAGGAGTCCGCAAACAGCTGCCGAGTGCCTGAGCCACACTCCACCTGCTTGAAAGATTTCTAAGATAGGAATATCCCTGGCAGCAGCCAGGGAAGCAGCTGTACCTCTAGTGGAGTGAGCCCTCAGGCCTGAGGGAAGAGTTCTATCCAGTTTCTCATAGCAGAACTGTATACAAGAAACAATCCACCTGGCAATAGATCTCTTAGTGGCAGGTTTGCCCTAACCAACCTCATCCAGTGAGGAACAACTGGAGGGATTCAAACCAGTGACCCTTGGTGCGCCTATGTATGGCTGAGAGCCCCTTTAACATCTAAGCTGTGCAGCCTCTCTCCCAGAGGAGGAATGGTCAGTGAAGAAAACAGGGGGAGACATAGACTGGTTGAGGTGGAAATCTGAAACCACTTTAGGCAAAAACTTCCTGTTAGTTCTTAGGACCACTTTATCTCTACGGAAAGAGATGAAATCAGGTTCCACTGACAGGGATGGTAATTCACTGATACGCCTGGCAGAGGTAATGGCTACTAAAAACACAGTTTTCCAGGTCAAGTACTTAAGCTCTGCAGAGGACAAAGGCTCAAAGGGGGGGTTGCATAAGCTGAGCAATGCAAGCATTAAGGTCCCAAGCAGGAGCAGGATCCCTAAAGGGGGATTGGTGTTCAGCAATCCCTTGAAGAACTTACAAAACACAGGATGAGCTGACAGAGGGAATGGCTTGCCTACTGACAGGAAAGCAGAAACAGCTGCCAAATGCACTTTAAGTGTAGCTGGCCTAAGGCCTAGGCCATTGAGATGGACCATATAGTCCAGAACAGTAGGCAACCCAGCAGAAGCTGGAGAAATATTCTTCTTAGAACACCAAATAGTGAATCTTTTCCATTTGGAGTTGTAAGTCTTTCTGGTGAAAGGCTTTCGAGAAGCCTTAAGGATATCCAGAACCCCTTGGGAAAGATGCAGGTCAGCAAATTCTCAGTCTTCAAGAGCCATGCCTTGAGATTGAGAGATCGAAGGTTCGGGTACCAAATCCTGCCCTGAGAGGATGTCAACAGGTTGCAATTCCTGGGAAGAGACAGGGGAAGGTGGACTGCTAGGGACAGCAACACGGGATACCAAGGCTGTCTGTCCCAGTCTGGAGCAATCAGAATCACTTTGCATGGTTGTGACCTTATCTTGACTAACACTTTGAACAGGAGAGGGAAGGAGGGGAAAAAGCATACAGAAATTTCCCTTCCTAATTCAGGATCAGAGCATCCAGGGGGGCTGAGCCCAGGACTGGGGTCTGCAACAAAAGAGAGGAAGTTGGTGAATGTCTGGAGCTGCAAAAAGATCTATCCATGGAGTGCCCCATCTCAAGAAAATCACTTTCAAAACTAGGGGATCTAGGGTCCATTCGTGATGGCCCTGGGATATTCTGCTCAGAGCATCTGCTAGGACATTGTCCTTCCCTGGGAGGTGAACTGCTATCAGAGAGGTTTGCAGGGAATAGGCCAGGGACCACAACTTTATTGCTTCTGTGCACATGGCCGTAGACCGAGTGCCTCCCTGCTTGTTGATGTACCACATGGTGGTGGTGTTGTCTGTTCTGACCTGGACCACCATGTTCTGCACAGATTTGGAAAAGGCTTGCAGTGCCAAAAACACTGCTCTGAGTTCCAAAGAGATTGATGTGAAGCAGAGATTCCTGATGTGACCACAGCCCTTAGGTGGTAAGATCCCCCAGATGGGCTCCCCAGCCCAGCAGGGAAGCATCTGTGGTGAGTATCACTGAATGAGACTGAGTGACAAAAGGAACCCCTTGTCTCAAATTGTCCTGATCCTGCCACCACTGCAAGGCGTGGATCAGGGTTCGAGTCATTGGGACTAGTTTGAGTGAGGAATCCTTTCTTTGGGACCAGAAGGCTCTTAAGTGGAACTGAATGTCCCTCATCTGGAATCTTGCTCCTTGGACCACTGCTGTGGAAGCTGCCATGTGGCCCAGAAGCTGAAGGAAATGCCTTGCTGGTCGAGACACCTGCAGGTGAATGAAGAGGCCAGTTCCATAAGGGTCCTTGCCCTGTCCAGCAGGAAGGCTCTCTGTTTTATTGTATCCAGCTCAGCCCCTATGAAGGTGAGGAGCTGTACTGGTTCGAGAACTGACTTTAGAAGGTTGAGAGGAATCCTAAGGAAGTGAGCACTTGCTGAGTTATTTGTAAATGTGACTTGACTTGGTCTGAGACTGACCTACTATGAGCCAGTCGTCCAAGTATGGAAGATGGAATCTTTTTCTCCTTAGGAAAGCAACCACTACTGCCAGGCACTTGAGAAAACCCTTGGGGCTGATGTTAGGCCAAGGGCATTGCTCTGAATTGATAGTGGCCTGGGGTAACTCGAACCTGAGGTACTTTCTGTGGGAGCACCTGATAGAAATGTGAAAATAGGCATCTTTGAGGTCCAGGGAGGCTAGCCAGTCCCCTGGCCTTAGAGAGGGAAGGATTATTCCCAGAGTCACCATTTTGAACTTTGGTTTTAAAAGGTGTTTGTTCAGATATCTTAGGTCCAGGATGGGCTGCCATTCTCCTGTCTTTCTGGGGGTTAGGAAGTACCTGGAGTACAATCCTTTGCCCTTGTGTAGGGTGGGAACCCTCTCTATAGCTCTGAGAGCTAGGAGGGAAGAAATCTCTGCCTCTAAGGCAAGGGTCTCTGATGGATTTGCAGGTGGAAAGGATCTGGTTCTCATCTTGGGAAATTTATTGAAGCTGAGAACCAGTCCCTGGCTTACTACTTCTAGGACCCACTTGTCTGATGTCAGAGACTTCCAGTCCTGGACAAAGTAAGCCAGCCTGCCCCCTACTGGTATTGGAGAATCGGCCCAGGCAGACCCATCAGGGTGTCTGCTTGGCAGGGGCTTTAGGCTGTGGGGTGGATGCAGGCCTGCTCATCCCCAGTCTGCCTCTCCCTCTAAAGAACCCCCTCTGAGAGTAAGAAGAGGAGGCCTGAGCTTGGTAAAAGTCCTTGGAAAGGCCTGCCCCTGCCCCTAGACTGCTGCCATTGAGGAGTAGCTTGCCTTTCTTTGGCCTGAGCACTCCTGTAAGTGGTCCTGTACTCGTCCATCTTTTTCATGTAGTTCTCTGTCTGCTCCCCAAACAGAGAATTACCAATAACAGGGAAATCCATGGCCTTAGCCTGGGTATCCTGTGATAGGCTAGTACATCTGAGCCAAGCCATCCTCCAAAGAGCCACAGATGTAGCTATGACTCTTCATGAAACATCACTGGCATCCACAGCAGCATGAAATTGCACTTTGGATGCCCCAATCCCATCTGCAGCCACCTGCTCCAGCTCCTTGGCAAGCTGGTCAGGGGCCTGTTTAGCCAGAGCCAGCACAGTGTCCCACCTGGACTTCTGGTATCTAGCTGTGTAGGCCACATAGTTAGCCTGCCTGAGTCCCAAAGATGCTGCCATGTACTGTTTCTTTGTCATGGCATCAATCTTCCTGGAGTCCTTATCTGGGGGGGTGTGATGCCAAGGGGATATTTGCCTTATTACAGGCAGCAGCCTGCACTACCCCAACATGGCTACTTTGCTGGGAAAGGAACTCCGTGTCTGAGCCTGAAAGAGTATACCTCTTGTCCATTCGTCTGTCCACAGAAGGTATGGAATTAGGAGTCTTAAAAATTTTATGTATCTGTTTCCCAAAGGATTTGTGGAGGGGAATAGACAGTTTCCTGGACTCTGGGATGTCCAACATTTCAACAAAATCAGGCTTCTCCTGATCCTCTACTGCTTCCTCCATAGGAAGCTGGAGGGTCTCAGCCACTTTTTTTGTAAAACATAAAATGAGAAGGGGACTCAGAAAGCCTAGGAGGAGAAACACCTGAAGGTCTGTCTGGGGAGATGTCCAGGTCAATAGGCACATCCAGACTTTCATAATCACCATCATCATCCTCATACTCTCCTTCCTCCTCATCCGGTTCATAAAATTCTTCCAAGGTGTAATCCGGAACCGGGGGAACCAACCGAAACAAACCCCTGCCAGATGGTGCCGGTTTGGTCGGAACCGAAGTAAACGATTGCACTATCCTTATCGCCTTGGCTATCTCATCAGCGGTCGGAGTATGAATTTCTGGGTCTGAACCGGACGATTTATCTTCTCTTTTTTTTTTTAACGGAACCAACTCCTCAGAATGGCTCTCCTTCTGACCAAGAAGTATCGCCTGGTCAGAGGGCACTTCTTCTGGTTCCTGGTCAGAAACGAACCGGCTGGCCATCCGGTCAGCGGACTTTGTCTCCTTTCTCTCGGTCCTACCTAATCTCTTTTCCAGGGTAGATTTGGGAAAATCTTACAAATTTGGCAGTCTGAATCGAGGTGGTCAAACCCTATACAATAAACACAGGGTGGCGGGGGATCAGCCTTGGCAAAGACTTCCCCACACACACTGCAGTGTTGAAACCCAGTGGGCCCGGTTTTTTCTTGGGTTTCTCAGATATGGCCAATCCTAACCAAAACTTACCCTTTTTTCGGCAATCCACTAGGCAAGACTCCTCTATCGGTTCCTGACCGTGTCACGGGTCTTGGAAAAAATCGTAATAAAATCCGTTTTTTTTAGAGCCGATACAGACCGGTTACCACACTCTAAGTAAATCACAAATTTTTTTACCTGAAAACTGATCGGTTCAGCCGAACCGATCCACAGTTTACAAGTTCCACACAGAAACTATACAGAAAACCTATCTAGTACTCACGGTACCACAGACAGAGACTTAAACCGACAGATCGGTAGCAGCAATTTGGTAGAAACCAGCGAAAAAACAACACTTTAACAGACTTTTTTTGAACCAAGCAAAGGAGAAATCTCCGGAGCGACTGTTCAGTTAGGCGGAGTAAAGAATCTGACGGTTGGAGTTTAAACAACAGCAGACAGGGGCTTCAACCGAGCTCGCAGTGAACATTCCACGCTGGCCATGTGTAACCCCTAGATGGCGCTATCCCAGGGGCTACTACCCCTGCCTGATTTGCCACTAACAGGTTGAGGGGCCTGGATCCAATGGCGGGTGCCTCCACCCAGAGGTCAGGGTTTGCAATAGTTAAACTAACTGGTCACAGCCCTCTGGGACACTGCAACCCCTTTCTTCCCACTAAGTGGCCCACACAATATATTAGAATTACCTTCACAGTATACACTTACCCCAGGGCTGGTTCAGGCACTGGGACCTCCTGTAAAATAAGATACAGTGCAACAATCACAGTACAATACTTTAACATAGACAAATACCTCAGGCAGTATAACTTTGCTGAAACAAGCAGCTCTGATTTATTTAGGGAATATAACAAGGACAAGGGAAATCAGGTTAATTAGCTTATCACTTTACTATCTACCTATGGCTCTGTGCACAGGTCTATCCCTACCAAGTTACTGTCCCTGGGTACCCAAGCCCTAGTGGCTAGTCCAAACCGGGCAGCTGGTAGGGCCCTTTCACACAGTGAAAAGAAAAATTAGTTTAAACAGTCAGCAGTACAGTGATTCCATTTGGATTTAATGTGGCAATTCAACAGGGAGCGACCCTGAATTAGTACTCACGACCTTCAAACAAGATAGGGTCCTTCAATGTCAGCAGGGCTACTCTTGAGCGCCACAAGACTCTTCACACATTTATATGGTAAACAGTCACAGGCAAAAGTCCTTTAATGGCAGCAGGATTCACTTGAGCTGCACAAGCCTCCTCACACATTTATATGGTAAAAAAGAAAAGTACTATACCAGGCAGGCTGCTTCTCTATCCGATCGCAATTACTGCACAATACCGAGAACACACAGATTCAGTTCCTGACAGACCGAAATGCAATTCAACAATTTCTCCAGTCTTCTACAGGGTGAGCCTGGTTTCTACTTTCAGAGATCCTTTGATTCTCTTCACAGGACGGATTCAGTCCTAACAAGCAGTTACACAAGCTGCAGACTGGAACTCTGGGCCTTACACACGTTTTCTGACTGAAACTGTGCACTGAAGGAGCACAGGGTTTCTTTCCCCTTCACTGCCAGAACTAAACTGAAACTCCAACAGACAAAACCGGGCACTTCATTTGAGTTCCTCCCAGTTCTTGAATGGATTGGCTGTCACTCACAATAGACTGCTGCTGTTGGTCCAAAAGGCGCGAAGCCTAAACTACATCTCCCAGAGTCACTGCCCATACAATCCTCTTGTGGCTGGCTCAGATTATGAGTCAAGTTCTGATTCGTCAAGGCACCATTTTGGAGACTAGCTTACCCACACTGATTGGTCCAGTTCAGCAGTTCAAAACTAGAATGGGGAACTAGGCAAACACAAGTTCTGACTGCAAAAAAGCAGGTTAGACAAACTGTATTTCATTATACTCTAAATTATTTCTGGCAAACAGTTACATCTTTCAAGATAGAATTCCCTTTGTACACTAGTGACTGCAAAATGGAGTGAATTGGCAGCAGTTCGAGTGGTACTCAAACAGGGAAACACACAGTCCCCCCCACTACAAACTATGTGTCTGCAAGCAGGCGGCTCTTAACAGACAGTACCAGAGGCTCTAAAACACTCACTGATAAATGGCTTAAACGCCAAACACCATTCAGGCTTGGAGCATTCAAGCAAGCTCCTGGAAGTCTTTTGGGAACCCCCATTTGCAGGGGGGTTACACATGGAAAGTTTAACTCTTTGTTCTCCGGGGCAGTTGAAAGGCAGGACCTAACTGCATATGTCAGCATACAGCATGACTTCATGTTGTTTGAACAGATGCTAACACCATGGACATTCAGGAGTGCAGCTACTGCACCCAATTAAGGGCAGGGGTCTGGCAGCGTTAAACAGCACTGCAAAAGTGACTGTTTAATGCTGCTGTCACTCCCCTGCAAATGGGGGTTCCCAAAAGACTTCCAGGAGCTTGCTAGAATGCTCCAAGCCTGAATGGTGTTTGGCATTTAAGCCATTTATCAGTGAGTGTTTTTAGAGCCTCTGGTACTGTCTCTTTAAGAGCTGCCTGCTTGCAGAGACATAATTAGTTTGTATGGATTGTGTGCTTCTCTGAGTACCACTCTAGCTGCCAATTCACTCTTCT
The DNA here is from genome assembly GCA_016271365.2 of Neoceratodus forsteri. Taxonomy (NCBI): domain Eukaryota; kingdom Metazoa; phylum Chordata; order Ceratodontiformes; family Ceratodontidae; genus Neoceratodus; species Neoceratodus forsteri. The sequence continues at coordinate 260,887,988 of JADMNL010000024.1, forward strand.
TTTCAGTCACTAGGAGGCAAGGAACCATCTGAAAGATGTAATGTTTGTCAGAAATTATTAGAGCATAATGAAATTAGCAGTTTGTCTAACCTGCTTTCTTTGCACAGACTGTGTTCTAGTTCCCCATTCTAGTTTTGAACTGCCAACGGACCAATCAGTGGGGTAGCTAGTTTGAAAATGGTGCTTGCCACATTAAATCCAAATGGAATTACTGTACTGCTGACTGTTTAATTCTCCTTTCTCTGTGTGAAAGGGCCTACCAGCTGCCGTGGTTTGGACTAGCCACTAGGGTTTGGGTACCCAGGGACAGTAACTGATAGGGATAGGCCTGTGCACAGAGCCATAGGAGATTATTAGAGTGATAAGCTAATTAACCTGATTTCCCCTGTCCTTGTTATAGCCCCTAAATAAATCAGAGCGCTGCTTGTTTCCAGCAAAGTTATACTGCCTGGGGTATTTGTCTATGTTAAGGAGTACTGTACTGTGATTGTTGCACTGTATCTCATTTCACAGGAGGGGTCCCAGTGCGGAACCAGACCTGGGGTAAGTGTATACTGTGAAGGTAATTCTGATATATTGTGTAGGCACTAGTGGGAAGAAGAGGTTGCAGTGTCCCAGAGGGCTGTGACCAAGTTAGTTTAACTATTGCAAACCCTGACCTCTGGGTGGGAGGCACCCGCCATTGGATCCAGGCCCCTCAACCTGTTAGTGGCAAATCAGGCAGGGTAGTAGCCCTGGGATAGCGCCATCTAGGGGTTACATCTTGGAGGCTCACCGCTGGGATTGTGTGTCCTCTGAGTGGCCATATTTACGAACCACTGTTAAGAAAAAATGGGTACCCGACAGAAGTGGCTGTGCACCGGCTGGTGGAGTGGTGTACTGGGAGGAGATCGAACCCCAAAATGCTATGCTTATCCTGGACATCCCCTGGGTATCAATACGGACACTGTGCAGAGTACTTTCCAAGGTGGAAGGTTTACAAAACCCTGTGGTGGTGGGTCGGCATGCTAATCTGCTCACCCACACTTTCCTGGCCCTAGTAGAGTTTAAGGATCCCATAGATAGCTCCAAAGTGCCACAGACCATTACCCCAGAGGGAGCCCTCTCTGCTTGGAGAGTGATAACTAAGGACAGTAAAGACCCGGGGGGGAATCAGCCCCCACCACTATCTGAAACTTTTGAGGAGAAATTTGCTGAATGGTTGCTGGGAGAGGGGAAAACTGTGGAGGACTTGAAGAAACTATTCTTGCCACCTGGGGGTGTTCCTCCCCAATACCCTCTCCTGCTCCAGTGCCCGTAATGGTGGCTGAACCAATGCAGACTCCTATTTCTGCACCTGCCATGTAGTCACGACTCTTACGAAGGTTGAGGATCTTCTCTGGCACCCTCCACCCCCCAAGGGGAGGATGACTGGGAGACCTGGATAGACTATGTTGCCCCCAGAGTGCTAGAATGGCAATGCTCGGGAAGGCGGCGAAAGAGGGTTAGTGAGCCTCGGGTCCTGCCCTGGCTACCATCCGTGCTAAGCGGGCCAGTAACCCTGAGCGACTGCACAGGCCTATCTTGAGGCCTTGGAGAATGTGTATGGGAGCCAGATTCTGATGAGGACCCATGGTGGAGAGTAAGAAATGCACAACAGTACCAAGGGTTGTTGTCTGTGTATATCTCTCGGCTGGAAAAATTGTTGCAAGAATACCTCAGAAAGGGTAGTTTGCCAGCGATTGAACTGGACCGAACCAGACTGGACAGAATCCTTAAGTCTGCCCCTTCTCAGAACTGCTGTTGCTTCAATTACGCCTGGCAAATCGACTGGAATCCCACCCTCCTATGATGAGTTAATGAGAGAAATTCAAGGAGTTGAGAAAAGCGACCTCCGGGAGGTACCTGCACCAACAGCTGTGGCTACGACCCAGTGACTGAGGGTGACCCATCAAGTGAAGTTCAGGGGCAGAGGTTGACAGTCAATGAGTGCTCTGACAAGGAAAAGATATGCCACAATGGGGCGAACTGTTGAGAGAGATCCGGGAATTCAAAACAGTCCCTTTATGAAGGCCACGCCTGCAAATCACAGGCCCTGACCTATATCCGACTGCATCTGCTATGGGGGTGGGGGTACCCACCCATGTATCTCCTGCTGATAACAGCTCAAACTCAATTCCTTGACCATGGAAGTGGGAGAAACTGACAGATGTCTCCAAATGCTTATCACCCCATGCAGACAGAGATGGCACCCAGGTTTCCAGTTAGTAATACCGCCCTGGCTCCCAGTGTGGCGCCTCGGCCAGCTCAAACTCCAGAAAGTATGTTTTGCTATAATTGTTGGGAAAGATGGGCACATGAAAGGAATGCCAGTCCCAAAGACACTGACAAAGTTGCATATAGGCTACAAGGAGAGCTTGGAGAACAAATCAGTGGTTAAGAGGTGCAGAAATGATCCCAGTGGGGCACCAAAATGCTAACTCACGTCCTTTTGTGCAAGGTCAGTTGCCCAGGCCCCCACTATCGCCTCTCAGACTGGTCCAGAATAGTGGGTCCCTCCATGGAGACCACTGTAAGGTGAATGGAGTGTCTACAAGAGCTGTATTAGACAGTGGCTCCCAAGTGACAATTATGTTCCAAGATTGGTATCAGAAGCATTTGTCAGATGTACCCTTACAACCATTAGAAGGACTGCATGTATGGGGGTTAAGTGAGAAGGCCTACCCCTATTCCGGGTATATCCAAATTTGGCTGTCTTTCCCCACCTCCGTGGCTGGAGTGGCCGAACAAGTAGAGACCCTAGCCTTAGTGTGTCCCCCCACTGGACTGTATGATGGTGTCCCTTTGTTGATTGGAACAAATGCTCATATGTTCGGAAGGCTGGCACAGTTGTGTTATGAAAAACAGGGGTCAAAGACTAGTAGAGCTTTAAGAGTTCCGGCTTTAATTAAGAAGCCTATGAGGCACAGAGATGCTGAAAAACAGAACCAGAGGAACTGGTGGAATTGTATGGAAGAAGGATCCTGAGTCTCTGATCCTGGCGCCAAATGCCCAGTGTACCTTACAGGAGAGGTCTGTATCAGAAAGGATGTTAAGAATAAAATATTAATGTTGGATGCACCAGGCGATGGAAAATTGCCAGAGGACTGCTGGTCAAGCCTAGTATTTTGCCGCTAGAGCCCATGCTTATGCCAGAAGGGTAATGGTCCAAGTTCATAATGTGTCTGAAAGAGACATTCGGGTAAACAGAGGTTGCATCCTGGCTAATGTGCATTGTGCAGACACTGCAGTGCTACCCAGCAGCAAGAGTTCAAGGAAGAATGACAGAGTAACGCCTGACTTGTTTGATTTCGCGACTCCCGCTGCCAGCTGAATGGAAAGTGAGGATCAGTGAGAAGCTTGCCCAAGAGACCAGGTGTTTTCTTTAAAGGAATGGGATGTAGGATGCGTGCAAGGAGCTGAGCACAATATCCGGCTGCATGACGAAAAACCATTTCGTGAGAGGTCTGACGCCTGGCACCTGCTGACATAGATGATGTGAGGCGCAGCATCTGCAAGAAGATGTTAGCTGCTGGTGTAATACAAGAATCCAGAAGCCTTATGCTTCCCTCATTGTGGTAGTGAGGAAAAAGAATGGAACAATGAGGATGTGTGTGGATTATCGCACCTTAAACGGGGACTATCCTGATCAGTACACAATGCCCGCATTCAGGATGCTTTGGACTGCCTAAGCGGGAGCAAGTGGTTCTCTGTGCTGGATCTCCATGATGGGTACTACCAGATCCCGATGGCCCCAGAGGACCGTGAGAACTGACCTTTATCTGTCCGCTTGGCTTCTATGAATTCAGGAGGATGCTTCAAAGGGATTTCAGGTGCCCCAGCCACTTTTCAACGATTGATGGGCGTGCAGTGGGGACATGAACTTACTAGAGTGCCTGGTATACCTAGATGATGTTATTGTGTTTGGCAGCTCACTGGAGGAACATGAGCAGATTATTTAAGGTATTGGACCGACTGGAGGACTTTGGCCTTAAACTGTCCATTGATAAGTGTCAATTCTTTCAAACATCAGTAAAGTATGTGGACACATAGTATCCACCGAGGGAATAGAGACCGACCCAAGTAAAGTTGAGGCCTTGACCACCTGGCCACAGCCCAAAAATCTAAAGAACTGCAAAGATTCCTGGGATTCTGTGGTTATTATCGGCGTTTCATCAAGGACTATTCAAGAGTGATCCGCCCTTTACTTAACCTTACTCAAGGGTATCCCCAACCCACAAAAATACAAAAGTCAGCGTCCCTCAAGACTGAAAGAGTGTATTTTCATCCGAGTGAAGTATTTGGGGCCGCTGGACTCTGATTATGAGACTGCTTTTCATGAGATCATTTATCAACTTACCCATGCTCCAGTGCTGGCCTATGCCGATCCAAGAAAACCTTATGTCCTGCACACTGATGCTAGCTTGCAGGGTTGGGGGCTGTGTTGTACCAAGAGCACGAGAATGGCCTGAGACCAGTGGCCTTTGCCAGTAGAAGTCTGACCCCATCTGAAAAGAACTATCCTGTACATAAGTTAGAGTTTCTAGCTTTGAAGTGGGCTATTGTTGACCAATTCCATGAGTACTTGTATGGGGCTAAAATACTAGTAAAACTGATAACAATCCTTTAACCTATGTGCAGACCTCAGCAAAGTTGGATGCCACTGGCCATAGGTGGCTTCTGCATTATCTACATACGACTATGCTCTCAGAATACCGAGCAGGTCTGAACCACATAGATGCTGATGCTCTCTCCAGGAGGCCTGTTCCCCAGAATGATTGGGTCCGATTGGCAGAACCTGACATTCAGGCACTCTGCGGAAGTTTGACAGGAGGAACAAATGTCCACAGGACGCAGTGGACTGCATGGTGGATTGCTTGGGACCCTCTGAGAATGCATACCTGCCGCTTATTGCCACTTTTCTGCAATAGACATTGGTGCACTGCCTCAGCTGGACAATGACAGTATTCGTGGCTCAATCCCGATCCCATGATCAAAGCAGCTTTAGAAGCCCTCTATGCAGGAAAAGATGTGTCCAAATTACGCTCCACTGATTTGAGAACTGCACTGTTATACAAAGAAGGTCCTAAATTGAAACTGATCAATAAACTGTTATACAGAGAAACAGTAGACAGGGGGACAAGTAGACAAACAACAACTAGTGCTGCCCACTGCCTTCGAGACTCAGTATTGAGGTCCTTGCACAACCACATGGGGCACCTTGGTATAGACAGAACACTTGACTTGGTGAGATCCAGATTCTATTGGCCTAAGATGGGGGCTGATGTGGAGCAACACATTCAAACTTGTAGTCGCTGCTTACAGAGAAAGCTTTGCCCAGAGGCTGCCCCTTGTTAACATAACCACCAGTGCACCCATGGAGCTGGTCTGTATTGATTTTCTAAGTTTGGAGTCAGATCAAAGAAATATCAGTAATGTGCTGGTGGTCACTGACCATTTCACGAGATATGCCCAAGCTTTCCCCACCAAAGACCAGAAAGCATCCACTGTAGCCAAAGTACTTGTAGAAAACTTTTTTGTTCACTATGGGGCTCCACAAAGAATCCATTCTGATCAAGGGAGAGACTTTGAGAGTCGTCTGATCAAAGTGATGCTTTCTCTGTGGGGAGTGAGAAAGTCCAGAACCACTCCTTACCACCCCAGGGGACCCACAGCCTGAGCGTTTCAACGCACTTTGCTAGATATGCTAGGCACCCTGCACCCAAAGGACAAGCCTAGATGGAGCCAACAAATTAGCACCCTGGTACATGCTTATAACTGCACCAAAGTGATGCCACTGGATTCTCCTCCTACCGCCTGATGTTTGGAAAGCTCGACTACCAGTAGATGTGTGTTTTGGGGTCTATCCTGATGGGGTTCAAGCTGACAACTATTTACAGTATGTGCAAAGTTAAAGGCCCAGCTTACTCATGCGTACCAACTGGCTCAAACCATGGCTGCCAAAAGAAATCTGGCCAACAAAGAAAGGTATGATAAAAGGTGAAAGCACAGGAACTCCAGGAGGGAGATGGGTATTGCTAAGAAATCTGGGACTGCATGGCAAGCACAAGATTGCTGACAGATGGCACCATCTCCCTCACATTGTAGTGGGCAAACTAGATGATCTGCCAGTGTACAAAGTAAGGCCTGAGAATAATTCAAAGATGTAAAACAATGCATAGAAATCATTTACTGCCCATTGGACAAATCTTAATTGAGTCTGAGCCCTAGAAGATGCCCCCTCTGGACCAGTGACTAGAGCTGCTGCTAAGAAAAGATCAAGAAAGTCTGCACCTACAGAAGCAAAGTTAAAGTGTTCCCCTCCACAAGTCCCAGTTGAGCATGACTGTCAGTCCATATCGGAAGAAAGTGAGTGACTTTGAATACTATCCTTCTTACGAACTGAGTCAATTGTTTGAGGGCAATCCCTAGTCAATACTGGAGACAAAGCTGGGCCTTCTGGACTGTCTAAGCCCCAGCTTCATCCCTGGAGCCAATGCTCCCAGAAAGTGAAGTGCAAAGCATCAGATCAGATGAAATGGAATCATTGTGCATGGTTGAACTGTTTGAGCTTTCAGGGAGGAAAATGATAGATTGGGCAGACTGGTGATGCACCGAACAAGAAGAGTATTTTGAGTGCCCTGACAGTCCACTGCCAGTGTCCGAAAGCTCTCCATGCGAGCCAAATGTTGTGGACTCAGAAACTGTAACTCCTGGAGCTGAAAGTGCCCCAAGTTCTAGCCTCTCTACCCCCATGGAGACTCCCTGACAAGTGAGAACAATGCTGAAAATGAGGCTCAGAGTGCAGAGACTATAACAGTTCCCCTAGAAAGACTGGTCGAGCTGTAAAGCCTGTGGTGCACCTCAGTTATGATTCACTTGGGAGGCCTGTGAACTTGCCTCTCAATGTTGTCCATAAGGTGTATGTGTCCCCGAGCTCATTGCCCAAACTGAGCATCAGTGCTAACTCCAAGTTACTTGTGTTGCCCTCTAAGTATGGTGCCCTTGCCCCATCCAGCCCCAAGGTAACTGATGGGAAGGGCCCCCTCTCTTCAGGTTTCATGTACAAGAGGTAATAACTTGAGTTGTATGTACAATGTGTATGTAATACTGTGTAAAGAGTGACATATTGCAATGTTTCAGAAATGTGTTCTTGGTAAAATGATATATTGACTGATGATTACATGTGCGAGCCTAATGCAAATGTATATGGTTGCAGTTGAAACTTATGGGGGTACTTGCTTGACGCGGATGTCAAGCTTTCCCAAGCCAGGAAGGGTGTAACCCCCCTGCAAATGGGGGTTCCCAAAAGACTTCCAGGAGCTTGCTTGAATGCTCCAAGCCTGAATGGTGTTTGGCATTTAAGCCATTTATCAGTAAGTGTTTTTAGAGCCTCTGGTACTGTCTCTTTAAGAGCTGTCTGCTTGCAGACATAATTAGTTTGTATGGGGGACTGTGTGCTTCTCTGAGTACCACTCGAGCTGCTGCCAATTCACTTCATTTTGCAGTCACTAGGGTGCAAAGGGAACCTATCTGAAAGATGTAACTGTTTGCCAGAAATTATTTAGGTAATAATGAAATTACAGTTTGTCTAACCTGCTTTCTTTGCAGTCAGAACTGTGTCTGCTAGTTCCCCATTCTAGTTTTGAACTGCTAAACTGGACCAATCAGTGTGGGTAAGCTAGCTCTAAAATGGTGCCTTGGACGAATCAGAACTTGGACTCATAATCTGAGCCAGCCACAAGAGGATTGTATGGGCAGTGACTCTGGGAGATGTAGTTTAGACTTCAGTGCCTTTTGGACCAACAGCAGCAGTCTATTGTGAGTGACAGCCAATCCAGTCAAGAACTGGGAGGAACTCAAAGGAAGTGCCAGTTTTGTCGGTTGGAGTTTCAGTTGAGCTTTGGCAGTGAAGAAGGAAGGAGCCCTGTGCTTTTCAGTGTGCCATTTTAGTCAAAAAGCGTGTGTAAGGCCCAGAGTTCGGTCTGCAGCTTGTGTAACAGCTTGTTAGGACTGAATCTGTCCTGTGAAAGAATCAAAGGATCTCTGAAGAGTAGAAACCAGGCTCACCCTGTAGAAGACTGGAGGAATTGCTGAAAATTGCACTCAGTCTGTCAGGAACTGAATCTGCTGTATGTTCTCGGGTATTGTGCAGTAATTGCGATCGGGATACAGATGCAGCCTGCCTGGTATAGTGCTTTCTTTTATATGGATGTGTGAAGAGGTTTGTGTACCTCAAGTGAGCCCTGCTGACATTGAAGGACCCTATCTTATTTGGAGGTCGTGAGTACTAATTCAGGTTCGCTCCTGTTGAATTGCCACATTAAATCCAAATGGAATTACTGTACTGCTGACTGTTTTAATTCTCCTTTTCTCTGTGTGAAGGGCCCCTACCAGCTGCACTTGGTTTGGACTAGCCACTAGGGTTTGGGTACCCAGGGACAGTAACTGATAGGGATAGGCCTGTGCACAGAAGCCATAGGTAGATTATTAGAGTGATAAGCTAATTAACCTGATTTCCCCCTGTCCTTGTTATATCCCCTAAATAAATCAGAGCTGCTTGTTTCAGCAAGTTATACTGCCTGAGGTATTTGTCTATGTTAAAGTACTGTACTGTGATTGTTGCACTGTATCTCATTTCACAGGAGGTCCCAGTGCCGGAACCAGACCTGGGGGTAAGTGTATACTGTGAAGGTAATTCTGATATATTGTGTGGGCCACTAGTGGGAAGAAGGGGTTGCAGTGTCCCAGAGGGCTGTGACCAAGTTAGTTTAACTATTGCAAACCCTGACCTCTGGGTGGAGGCACCCGCCATTGGATCCAGGCCCCTCAACCTGTTAGTGGCAAATCAGGCAGGGGTAGTAGCCCCTGGGATAGCGCCATCTAGGGGTTACACTGCCAAAACTTCTGAATATACTGCTGTGCCCTTTATGCATGAGAGAGAGCCCGCATTTGCATAGCTGCAGTGGTATATTCTGCGTAGTCATGCTGCAGTGTTAGCAAGGTGCACTGGGGGCCCATGAATACTGCCCCACCCGACTACTGATGCTGTTCATGGTTAGCATGGCACTAACCTAGTTAGCATTGCACTGTTTGAATATTGAGGGCCACAATCCGTAGGAAAGGCATTAAGGAGCTGGTGACACGTTCAGGAGAACTTTAACAAAACCTAATATTTAGACACAGTCCAGCTTGTATTTCCCCTTAGTGCTGTATTCCTTCTCCCCATTATTCATTACTGAGGTCATCTGTGTGAAAACAGGATCTTTGCTCCTGAAGAGTTTGTCTAGTCTTGCCGCTTTCTCCCTATCTGAGGTAACAGAGCACTGCTTGTGATATCACAGTTACTCCTATGGCAGCAGATTGTGATGTCACAACAGAGGATTATGACTTACAATAAGGAGTCAGCTATAGAGGCAGATGGACTCTAAAGGAACTCTAAGGGATAAAGATCATATATTCATGCAAATGTCATTAGTAATAAATAAGGGGGAGGAGAAATACATAAACTATAAATGGAATGCAGGCAGAATTGTACCTAATTATTATGCTTTTTAAAGTTTTCTTTGAGGCATCAGTAGCTCATTAAAGCAGAACTCCTTTCTCTTCTAGCATAAAGTCTTAGTGCTCAGTAGGTATACAGACATCTATTAAGGACAACTGAAAAACACACCACATGTCAACACATTTTGCACATGAAAAGAAGCCAAGTGAAGCTGTAAGGAATTAAAGTCAGGAAATTAGTCAAGTGAAAAAAAAACCTGTATGTAAACATAACGCCAGTGATGCTCTTACACTGAGGTTTATGTTGCTTGGCTCTACTTTACCTTTTCCATTCCTGATTCCTTTACAGCCTTATCTACAATGCTGCGGACTTCATCTTCAAAGTTGTGAAGTTTCAGCTTCAATAAGTCTGCAAGAGTTGTTTCATCTGACATCTGAAACTGTACCTATAAATTCACAATGACATAGAAAATAATATATGGGAAAAGGTGTATTATGAATTGTGTTTACACACCCAACAGGTATAATGTCAATAAACCTCAAGAGAAAAGCAAAAATAAAAGGGAGGTAGAAAAGAAATTTAGACCACTTGAAATATTTTATTTTATATAATTACTGTTTTTTTGGGGGGGGGTTATGGGACTGAAGAAAAAATTACTCACCTTAGTAATGTTGTTTCTTCTACTAGAGTCTTGCTGTATTCTGACTATTGCAGTTAGGTCCTGTCTTTCAAATGCCCCGGAGAACAAAGAGTTAATTTTCCATGGCCAGCATGGAACGTTCAGTGCGAGCTCGGTTGAAGCCTCTGTCTGCTGTTGTTTAAACTCCAACCGTCAGATCTTTACGAGCAATACTCACTAGAAGTTCTGTGTGGAAACTGTAAGACTCACACTAGCCAACTGGCAACTAAATTTTTAAAAAGGGATTTTTGGTTTCAAAGCAAAGACTCAAGTCAGGAAACCCAAAAAACAAAACACAACACACACCCAAAATAAAGGAGGGTGAAAAGGGCACCTCTAGGTGCCAACACTGCTCCTGCCCACCCACATCCCAAAAACCAGGTTCTGAGAGGGGAGGCGGGGAGGTCAGAATACAGCAAGACTCCATTAGAAGAAACAACATTACTAAGGTGAGTAATTTTTCTTCAGACAACATGAAGTCTTGCTGTATTCTGACTATTGCAGACTACCAAGCAGTACCTCCATGGAGGAGGAACAGAACCTACTTAGGAATAGGCTCTGAAGTACTGCTGTGCCAAACCGAGCATCACTCCTAGCCTGGATATCCAGAGAGTAATGCTTGGTGAATGTATGGACTGTTTTCCAGGTGGCTGCTTGACAAATTTCTAAGATAGCAATATCCCTGGCAGCAGCCAGGAAAGCAGCTGTACCTCTAGTAGAGTGAGCCCTCAGGCCTGAGGGTGGTGTTCTACCCAGTTTTTCATAGCAGAATTGTATACAAGAGACAGTCCACCTGGCAATAGATCTTTTAGTGGCAGGTTTGCCCTTATCGACCTCTCCATATGTGAGGAACAATTGGAGGGATTCAAACCTGTGACCCTTGGTGCGCCCTATGTAGTAGCTGAGGGCCCTTTTAACATCCAAGCTGTGCAATCTCCTCTCTCCAGAGGAGGAATGGTCAGTGAAGAAAACAGGGAGAGACACAGACTGATTAAGGTGGAAATCTGAAACCACCTTAGGCAAAAACTTCTTGTTAGTTCTTAGGACCACTTTATCTCTATGGAAAGAGATGAAATCAGCCTCCACTGACAGGGCTTGCAATTCACTGATACGCCTGGCAGAGGTAATGGCTACCAAAAACACAGTTTCCAAGTCAAGTACTTAAGCTCTGCAGAGGACAAAGGCTCAAAGGATGGTTGCATAAGCTGAGGAATGCAAACATTAAGGACCCAAGCAGGAGCAGGGTCCCTAAAGGGGGGACTGGTGTGCAGCAATCCCTTGAAGAACTTACACAACACAGGATGGGCTGACAGAAGAGAGGGCTTGCCTAATGACAAGAAGGCAGAAACAGCTGCCAGATGCACTTTAAGTGTAGCTGGCCTAAGTCCCAAGCCATTAAGATGAACCATGTAGTCCAGGACTGTAGGCAACCCAGCAGATTTTGGAGAAATATGCTTATTAGAGCACCAAATAGCGAATCTTTTCCATTTGGAGTTGTAAGTCTTTCTGGTGGAAGGCTTTCGAGAAGCCTTAAGGATATCCAGAACCCCTTGAGAAAGGTGTAGATCAGCAAACTCTAAGTCTTCAAGAGCCATGCCTTGAGATTGAGAGATCTGAGGTTCGGATACCAAATCCCCCCCGAGAGGATGTCAACAGGCTGTAATTCCTGGGAAGAGACAGGGGAAGGTGGACTGTTAAGGACAGCAACAGTGGGTACCAGGGCTGTCTGGCCCAGTCTGGAGCAATCAGAATCACTTTGCATGGTTGAGACCTGATCTTGACTAGCACTTTGAACAGGAGAGGGAAGGGGGGAAAAGCATACAGGAACTTCCGTTCCCAATTCAGAATAAGAGCATCCAGGGGGCTGAGCCCAAGACTGGGGGTCTGTAACAAAAGAGAGGAAGTTGCTGATTGTCTGGGGCTGCAAAAAGATCTATCTGTGGAGTGCCCCATCTTGAGAAAATCACTTCCAAAACTAGAGGATCTAGGGTCCATTCGTGATGGCCCCGGGATATCCTGCTGAGAGCATCTGCTAGGACATTGTCCTTCCCTGGGAGGTGAACTGCTATCAGAGAGTTTTGCAGGGAATAGGCCAGAGACTACAACGTCATTGCTTCTGTGCACAAGGCCATAGACCGAGTGCCTCCTTGCTTGTTGATGTACCATATTGTGGTGGTATTGTCTGTTCTGATCTAGACCACTTTGTTCTGTACAGATTTGGAAAAAGCTTGTACTGCCAGAAACACTGCTCTGAGTTCCAAGAGATTGATGTGAAGCAGAGATTCTTGAGGTGACCACAGCCCTTGGGTGGTAAGATCCCCCAAGTGGGCTCCCCAGCCCAGCAGGGAGGCATCTGTGGTGAGTATCACTGAATGAGACTGAGTGACAAAAGGAACTCCCTGTCTCAAATTGCCCTGATCCTGCCACCACTGCAAAGCCTGGATCAGGGTTCGAGTCACTGGGACTAGTTTGGTAAGGGAATCCTTTCTTTGGGACCAGAAGGCTCTTAAGTGGAACTGAATGTCTCTCATCTGGAATCTTGCCCCCTGGACCACTGCTGTAGAGGCTGCCATGTGGCCCAGGAGCTGCAAGAAGAAAAAATTACTCACCTTAGTAATGTTGTTTCTTCTAATGGAGTCTTGCTATATTATAGACATTAGCAGTTTGTTCCCCGGAGTGAAATGGTTAAAACCATTCCAAAATAGAATTTTGGCACGAGAGCAGCTCTATCTGTGTCATTTCAAACTTGAACTGTCAGATCTTTGAGCCAAACTCACTAAGGTCTGTGTGGAAGCTGTAACTACACTAGCCAAATGGCTACCTAAATAATAATAACCATTGATGGTCCCAACACCCAAGACTCAAGTCAGGGGACCAGAAATACTAACACCATTCTAATAATATGAAAATGGAACATAAGTATAATAAAACACACACCGTGTACACATACACACCCCCAAAGTCCCAAAGGGACAAAATGCTAACAGGGCATAAGTAGGTGCCCACACTAAGTTGTCCGCACCCCACCAAGTAGAGGTTCTGAGAGGGGCAGGTTGGGAGGTCTATAATATAGCAAGACTCCATTAGAAGAAACAACATTACTAAGGTGAGTAATTTTTTCTTCAAACAACATGAAGTCTTGCTATATTATAGACATTAGCAGAATACACAGCAGTATCTCCATGGAGGAGGGACAGAACCTACTTAGGGAATAGGCTCTGAAGAACAGCTGTGCCAAACCGAGCATCTCTCCTGGCCTGGACATCCAGGGAGTAATGCTTGGTAAAGGTGTGTACCGTTTTCCAAGCAGCAGCCTGGCAAATCTCTAATAAAGGGATATCTCTGGCAGCAGCTAGAGACGCAGCTGTACCCCTGGTAGAATGAGCCCTCAAACGGGGGGCTCTGCCCACTTTCTGATAACAAAATTGGATACAAGAGACAATCCACCTGGCTATTGATCTCTTAGTGGCAGGTTTGCCTTTCCCAACTTCACCATAGGTAAGGAAAAGTTGGAGGGATTCGAACCTGTGACCTTTGGTACGCTCTATATAACAACTAAGAGCTCTCTTAACATCCAGGCTGTGCAACCTCCTCTCACCCGAAGAGGAGTGATCAGTGAAAAATACTGGAAGGGAGATAGATTGATTAAGATGGAAATCTGAAACCACCTTAGGCAAAAACTTCCTATTAATCCTAAGGACTACCTTATCCCTGTGGAAAGAAATAAAGTCAGTCTCCACTGACAAGGCTTGCAATTCACTTATGCATCTGGCAGAAGTGATAGCCACTAGAAAAACAGTTTTCCAAGTTAGGAACTTAAGCTCTGCAGAAGACAGAGGTTCAAAAGGGGGTTGCATTAACTGGGCAATGCAAACATTAAGGTCCCAAGCAGGGGCCGGTTCCCAAAAGGGAGGATTAGTATGGAGTAATCCCTTAAAAAACTTGGAAAACCCAGGAAGAGAGGAAAGAGGGGATGACTTTCCTGCTGACACAGCTGCCAAATGAACTCTCAAGGTAGCTGGTCTGAGACCCAAGGAATTAAGATATACCATGTAATCTAACAAAATGGGCAATTCAGCAGATTCTGGGAAATATTTTTCCCAGCACACCAAATGGAAAACCTTTTCCATTTAGAACTATAAATAGTCCGTGGTGGAAGGCTTTCTGGAAGCCTTTAGGATCTCAAGAACACCCTGAGAGAGGTGTAAATCAGCAAACTCTAACTCCTCAAGAGCCAGGCCTTGAGGTTGAGGATTTGAGGTCCGGATACCAAACCCTTCCCTGGGCACAAGTCAACAGACTGTGATTCCTGGGGAGGCACAGGGGAAGATGGGCTGTCAGAGACAGAAGGAGTGGGTACCAGGGCTGCCTGGCCCAATCCGGGGCAATCAGAATCTCCTGCAAGGCTGAGATCTGATTTTGACTAGTACTTTGAACAGGAGAGGAAAGGGGAAGCATAGAGGAACTTCCTCCCAATCAGAAGGGCATCCAGGGAACTGAGCCCAGCACTGGAGGCCTGCAACAGAACAGAGGAAGTCTGTGATTGTCTGGGGCTGCAAAAGATCTATCTGAGGGATGCCCACCTGGCAAAAACTATCCCCAGCACCTGAGGATCCAGGGACCATTCGTGATGGCCCTGGGAAATCCTGCTGAGGCCATCTGCTAGGACATTGTCCTTCCTGGAAGATGAACTGATATGAGGGAAGTGTTCAGGAATAGGCCAGAGACCACAACTTCATTGCCGGTGCACAAGGTCAAGACCGAGTGCCCCTGCTTGTTGATGTACCACATTGTTGTGGTGTTGTCTGTTCTGACTTGTATCACCTTGTCGTGACAGATGCAGAAAAAGCTTGAAGAGCTAAAAAGACAGCTCTGAGTTCCAGCAAATTGATGTGGAGCAGAGATTCCTGGGGACCAGACTCCTGAGTGGAAAGGTCGCCCATGTGGGCTCCCCAACCCAGAAGGAAGCATCTGTAGTGAGAGTCAAGTCGTGAGAAGGGAAATGAAGGGACCCCGCTTCAAATTGCTTGATCCTGCCACCACTGGAGAGCTAGGATCAAGGTTCGAGTCACTGGGACCAACTTGGAAGGGGTCTCTTCTCTGAGACCAAAGGTTCTCAAGTGAAACTGAATGTCTCTCATCTGAAATCTGGCTCCCTGCACAACAGCTGTGGATGCAGCCATGTGCCCCAGGAGCTGCAGAAAGTGTCTTGCTGGTCGAGAGACCTGCAGAGTGAAGGAGGAGGCCAGAGCCACTAAATTCCTTACCCTTTCTGGGGAAGAAAGGCTCTGCCCCATAAAGGTGAGTACCTGGACTGGTTCCAGAACTGACTTTGGTAGGTTTAGCAGAAAACCCAGGAGGTGAGAAGCTGCTGGTGACCTGCAGGTGAGATTTACCTGTTCTGGGGACTGGCCTACAATGAGCCAGTCATCTAGATAGGAAAGACAGCAATCCTCTGCTCCTTAAGTGGGCCACTGCCACTGCTCGACACTTTGTGAATACCCTTGGAGCAGAGGTAAGGCTCAAGGGCATTGCTCTGAACTGGTAATGACCTGAGGGCAGTTCGAATCTGAGGTACTTTCATGGGATCTTCTGATTAGGACATGGAAATAGGCATCCTTGAGGTCCAGGGAGGCTAGCCAGTCCACTGGCCTTAGGGAAGGTAAAATCATTGCCAGAGTTACCATTTTGAACTTTGGTTTCAAAAGATGCTTGTTCAGATATCTGAGATCTAAAATGGGCCGCCATTCTCCTGTCTTTTTTGGGGTAAGGAAGTATCTGGAATACAGACCCCTGCCCTGATGCAGGGGAGGAACCCTTTCTACTGCTCTGAGAGCTAACAGGGATGAGACCTCTGTTTCCAGAGCGAGGTCTCTGAAGCACTTGCAGGTGAAAAGTCTGCTTCTCAACTTGGGAAACTTTTTGAAGCTGAGAACCAGACCCTGGCTTACTACTTCAGAACCCACTTGTCTGAGGTTAAAGAAGCCCAATTCTGACTGAAGTAAGCCAGCCTGCCCCCACTGGTACAGGAGAATCAGGCCCTGGGCACCCCATCAGGGTGCCTGTTTATGAGGAGCTTTAGGCTGGGGGTGGGAGCAGGTCTGCCCACCCCTCGTCTTCCCTGCCTCTGAAGAAGCCCTCTGAGCATAGGCAGAGGAGGCCTGAGTCTGGTAGAAAGGCCTGTGAAAGGCCTACCCCTACCCTGGGGCATGCCTTTGAGAAGTGGCTTGCCGGCTCCTTAGCCTGGGCACTCTTGTAAGTAGTCCTATATTCATCCATCTTCTTCATGTAATTCTCTGTCTGCTTCCAAACAGAGAATTTCCCACCACAGAAAATCCATAGCCTTAGTCTGGGTATCCTGTGACAAACTAGTACACCTGAGCCAGGCCAACCTACGAAAAGCTACAGATGTGGCCATGACCCTAGAGGAAACATCATTAACGTCACCACAGCATGAAACTGAACCTTAGAGGCTTCAATGCTATCAGCAGCCACCTGTTCTAGTTCACTAGCCAGCTGGCCATGGGCCTGCTTGGCCAATTGCATAACAGTATCCCATCTAGATTTCTGATACCTAGCTACATAAGCCATAAAATTTGCTTGCCTGAGTCCCAGAGAGGCTGCCATATACTGTTTTTTGCCATGGCATCAATCTTCCTGGAATCCTTGTCAGGAGGATGTGAAGTCAAGGGAATATTAGCTTTATCACAGGCAGCAGCCTGAACTACTAACATGACTGCATTGCTGAGAAAAGGAATTCTGTATCAGGGCCTGACAATGTATACCTTCTGTCCATCTTTTATCTACAGGAGGCACATAATTAGGAGCTTTTAAATTTTTAATTGTTTGTTTCCTAAAAGACTTATGTAAAGGAATAGACAATCTCCTAGACTCTGGAATATCCATCCATTTCTACAAAATCAGGCTCCTCTTGCTCATCCACAGCCTCTTCTAAAGGAAGCTGGAGGGTTTCAGCAACTTTTTTATAAAACATAAAATGAGATGGGGACTCAGACAGCATAGGGGGAGATTCTAAAGGTCTGTCTGGGGAGATGTCCGGTTCAATGGTCACACCGAGACCTTCCCAGCCACATTCATACTGTTCATAATCCTCCTCCCCCTCCTCTGGTTCATACAATTCCTCAATATCATAATCCTGAACCACTGGGACCGGACGAACCGACCTTTTACCAGATAGTGGTGGTTCGGACAGACCCTGAGACAGTGACTGGACAATCGGTATGGCTTTTGCTATCTCTGCAGCAGTTGGAGAAGGAATTTTGGACTCCAGACCTGCTGATTCTCTTGTTTTCTTTACTTGGAATTGGTTCCTCAGAACCAGCTTTTCTTTTGCCTGAGGAAGTCTGGCCCTGGTCAGAGGGCACTCCCTCTGGTTCGGTTGGCACCGAACCGGGCTGGCCATCCGGGTCAGCGGACTTTTTGGCCTCTCGTTCCCTGAGCCTGCCCAATCTTTTTTCCAGGGTGGCTGCAGGGAAATTCTTACATACCTGGCAGTCTGACTGGAGGTGGTCAAACCCCAGACAATAAACACATGTGGTGTGTGGGTCAGCCTTGGCAAAGACTTCCCACAAACATCACAGTGTTGAAACCCAGTGGACCCGGTTTTTCTTTTGGGTTTCTCAGACATAATGCCAGCCTAATCCAAAACTTGCCCTTTTAACGGCAACAGGCAAGACACACTTATCGGTTCCTAACCGTGTTACTGGTAGTGAAAAACCGTAATAAATCCGTTTTTTAGAACCGATAAGAACTGGGAACCGCACTCTAAAATAGTAACTTTTAGTTTTAAATGAGTTTTAAACCCACTGATCGGTTCAAAACCGAACCGATAACTTACAAGTTCCACACAAACAAAACCTTCATTTACTTACGGTTACCACAGATAGAGCTTGAACCAAACGGTTTTGCGGTTAAAATGAAACTATTCTCGGTTAAATCCAACCGAGAAAACACTTTTTAAACTGAGAAATGAACCGAGCAGAAGGAGAAATCTCCGGAGTGACTGTCCACTGAGGCGGAGTAAAGAATCTGACAGTTCAAGTTTGAAATGACACAGATAGAGCTGCTCTCGTGCCAAAATTCTATTTTGGAATGGTTTTAACCATTTCACTGCTGGAACAAACTGCTAATGTCTATAATATAGCAAGACTTCATGTTGTTTGAAATGCCTTGCTGGTTGAGACACCTGAAGGGTGAATGAAGAGGCCACTTCTATAAGGGTCCTTGCCCTGTCCAGGGGAAGGAAGGCTTTTGCTCTTATTGTATCCAGCTCTGCTCCTATAAAGGTGAGGAGCTGTACTGGCTTGAG
Organism: Neoceratodus forsteri; assembly: GCA_016271365.2. NCBI lineage: Eukaryota > Metazoa > Chordata > Ceratodontiformes > Ceratodontidae > Neoceratodus > Neoceratodus forsteri. Next base: position 260,906,519 of record JADMNL010000024.1, read on the forward strand.
AACTGACTTTGGAAGGTTGAGGAGGAATCCTAAGGAAGTGAGCACTTGCTGAATTATTTGCAGATGTGACCTGACTTGGTCTGGAGACTGACCCTCTATGAGCCAGTCGTCCAAGTATGGAAAGATGGAGATCTTTTTTCTCCTTAGGAAAGCAACCGCTACTGCCAGGCACTTTGTGGACACCCTTGGGGCTGATGTTAGGCCAAAGGGCATTGCTCTGAATTGATAGTGGCCTGAGGGCAACTCGAACCTGAGGTACTTTCTGTGGGAGCACCTGATGGGAATGTGAAAATAGGCATCTTTGAGGTCCAGGGAGGCTAGCCAGTCTCCTGGCCTTAGAGAGGGCAGAATTATTCCCAGAGTCACCATTTTGAATTTTGGTTTTAAAAGGTGCTTATTCAGATATCTTAGATCCAGGATAGGCCGCCATTCTCCTGTCATTTTGGAGGTTAGGAAGTACCTGGAGTACAATCCTTTGCCCCTGTGTAGGGTAGGAACCCTTTCTATGGCACTGAGAGCCAGGAGGGAAGAAACCGCTGCCTCTAGGGCAAGCGTCTCTGATGGATTTGCAGGTGGAAAGGATCTGGTTCTCATCTTGGGAAATTTTTTGAAGCTGAGAACCAGTCCCTGGCTTACTACTTCTAGGACCCACTTGTCTGATGTCAAAGACTTCCAGTCCTGGACAAAGAAAGCCAGCCTGCCACCTACAGGTATTGGAGAATCGGCCCGGGCAGACCCATCAGGGTGTCTGCTTGGCAGGGGCTTTAGGCTGAGGGATGGAAGCAGGCTTGCTCATTCCCCGTCTTCCTCTCCCTCTGAAGAACCTCCTCTGAGCATGAGCAGAAGAGGAGGCCTGGGCTTGATAAAACGGCCTTTGAAAGGGCATACCCCGCCCCTGGAATGCTGTCTCTGAGGAGTGGCTTGCCTTTCTTTGGCCTGAGCACTCCTGTAGGTGGTCCTGTACTCATCCATCTTCTTCATGTAGTTCTCTGTCTGCTCCCCAAACAGAGAATTACCAATGACGGAAATCCATGGCCTTAGCCTGGGTATCCTGTGATAGGCTAGTACATCTGAGCCAAGCCATCCTCCGAAGGACCACAGATGTAGCCATGACTCTAGATGAAACATCATTGGAGTCCACAGCAGCATAAAATTGCACCTTGGATGCCTCAATCCCATCCGCAGCCACCTGCTCCAGCTCCTTGGCAAGCTGGTCAGGGGCCTGTTTAGCTAGAGCCAGCACAGTGTCCCACCTGGACTTCTGGTATCTAGCTGTGTAGGCCACATGGTTAGCCTGCCTGAGTCCCAAAGATGCTGCCATGTACTGCTTTTTTGCCATGGCATCAATCCTCCTGGAGTCCTTATCTGGGGGGTGTGAAGCCAAGGGAATATTTGCCTTATCACAGGCAGCAGTCTGCACTACCCCAACATGGCTGCATTGCTGGGAAAGGAATTCCGTTGCCGAGCCTGAAAGGGTATACCTCTTGTCCATTCTTCTGTCCACAGGAGGTATGGAATTAGGAGTCTTTAGAATTTTAAATGTCTGTTTCCCAAAAGATTTATGGAGGGAAATAGACAATCTCCTGGACTCTGGGATGTCCATCATCTCAACAAAATCAGGCTCCTCCTGATCCTCTATTGCTTCTTCCATTGGAAGCTGGAGGGTTTCAGCCGCCTTCTTGTAAAACATAAAGTGGGAAGGGGACTCAGAAAGCCTAGGAGGAGAAACACCTGAAGGTCTGTCTAGGGAGATGTCCGGGTCAATAGGCACATCCAGACTTTCATAATCACCATCATCATCATTATCCTCATACTCTCCCTCCTTCTCCTCCTCCTCCGGTTCATAAAATTCTTCTAAAGTATAATCCGGAACCGGTGGAACTGACCGAACTGAGACCCTGACAGATGGTGCCGGTTCGGCCGGAACCGAAGTTAGTGATTGAACTATCCTTATCGCTTCGGCTATTTCATCAGCGGTCGGAGAAAGAATTTGTGGATCCGAACCAGATGATTTTTCCTTTCTCTTTCTTTTAACCGGAACTGACTCCTCAGAATCGGCTCTCCTTTTGCCCAAAGAAGTTTCGCCCTGGTCAGAGGGCACTCCTTCTGGTTCGGTTGGAACCGAACCGGGCTGGCCATCTGGGTCAGCGGTCTTCTTGGCCTCCCTTTCCCTCAGTCTACCTACTCTCTTATCCAGGGTAGCTTTGGGAAAACTTTTACAAATTTGGCAGTCTGAATCGAGGTGGTCAAACCCCAGACAATAAACACAGGTGGTGTGGGGATCAGCTTTAGCAAAGGCTTCCCCACACACCCTACAGTGTTTAAACCCAGTGGGCCCATTTTTTTTCTTGGGTTTCTCAGACATAGCCAATCCTATCCACAACTTACCTTTTTTTCGGCAATCCGCCAGGCAAGACACCCCTATTGGTTCCTGACCGTGTTACGGGTCTTGGAAAAAAAACGTAATTAAATCTGTTTTTTTTAGAACCGATACAGACCGGTTACCACACTCTAATAAATTCAAAAGTTTTTTTAAAACCAATCTGCTCGGTTCAAACCGAACCGATCCAATGTTTACAAGTTCCACAAAGAAACTACATGCAAAACCTATCTAGTACTCACGGTACCACAGACAGAGACTTAAACCAACAGGTTCAGTAGCAGAAACTCGGTAGAAACCGAGTGAAAAAATGACACTTTAACCGACTTTTTTGAACTGAGCAAAGGAGAAATCTCCGGAGCGACTGTTCAGTGAGGCGGAGTAAAGAATCTGATGGTTGGAGTTTAAACAACAGCAGACAGAGGCTTCAACCGAGCTCGTGCTGAACGTTCCATGCTGGCCATGGAAAGTTAGCTCTTTGTTCTCTGGGGCAGTTGAAAGACAGGACCTAGCTGCAATAGTCAGAATACAGCAAGACTTCATGTTGTTTGAAAGTTAAACTACAGCTCAACTTTGACCCCTCCCCCCGACATAAACTTAAACTCCTTTAGTTTTAGTTGTTACTTATCTGATCCTGCCTTTGACTCTTTTTTTTTATTTATTTAGTTATCTGGTTGATTCTGTCATTTCACTTACAGTGATTTTTCAGTTTTCTACAAAACACTGACAGTGGGAATTAGTAGGATTCAAATCTTCTGGCATTCCAAAAAATCTTGTATTCAAACCCTAGGAATCCCTCACTATGCTTAGACAAGCGCAAATCAGCCTGCTGGGTTGAACTCCCCAGAAGGGTACAATTTTAAGATAATTATGGAATCTTAGAATGAAATTCAAATCTCTGCTGTGTTGTCACGCTCCACTCTGCCCTCTAGCATCAGATTTATTTCTCCGCCTTGTTACACGCCTGAGGAAGAAGTGACCCCTAAAAGCTCTCCCATTTTTTCATACTTAATTTCTTTTTCACAGTATTTATTGAGTTTTCAAGTCTCTGAGTTAGGGTTTGTTTTAGGTTGTTTTATATTTTTTTTATTGCTATTCTCTGGTTCCCGATCAGCTCCCTGGAACTGAAGAAAGGCCTTTGAATTGTGGTTATTTCCTGTTCTGGGAACTGCTGATATATATTTCAATGGCTTACGCGGCCAGTATAATGTTATGCTTGTGCAACTGTGCTACTTAGGTTTTGACTGTTCGCATTCTCTATTCCAAGGGAATTACCACCCTGTAGGGGTACCAAAGGCAAGGAACCCTCCAAGAAGGTTCCACCCTTAGAGGTGCCGCGGGATGATTCCCTTGGCTAAAGGTCCCTTAGGAAAGGAGAGAGGCATTGCCGCTGGAGGAGAAGGAGGGGAGGATGGAGGGGCAAAGAAAAAGTGCTTCAGAAGGAGGCTGAGAAGAACTGCTTATATAGGTCTGGAAGTGGGAGTGGCTGGCTGCTTGTCCATTGAAATACAGGCATAGCCTTCCAATTCAGTGGCCTACACGGCCAGTATAATGTTATACTTGTGCAACTGTGTTACTTAGGTTTTGGCCATTCGCACTCTTTATTCCAAAGGAATTGCCATCCTGCAGGGGTACCAAAGGCAATGAACCCTCAAAGAGGGTTCCACCCCTAGAGGTGCCGTGGGACGATTCCCTTGGCTAAAAGTACTTTAGGAAGATGCCATAAAAAGAAAGTAGGAGCAGCACCAAAGACAAAAGCAATCAAGCCAAGAGGCACAGGAGCATAATGACAACAATGTAGCTTCATAATACAAGGAAACAGATTAACAAGATGTAGATAAGTGCTTTGGATACATTGATAATGGAAAGGGGGCCTCCTAAGGAGAGAGGGAACGGCAAGAGGGATACCATCCACCTCCATCCTACAGCAAAATCTATCTAAAGAAACTAGAGGATACTAATTAAACTAACTAGATATTATGCCCTTCAGCATGGAGGAAAGAAAAAAAAACCTTTGAGGAGGAACTCTCTGGGGATCCAAGGCCTAGGTCACCTTCCCTCCAGGTGTGGGATAATTTTGTTAGTGATGGCTCTGCTACTGCAATTTGGAAGCCCAATTAATAAGAGATGGAAAGTATTCCAATTTGGAGGGAAACTCTCACTGTATCCTTCTAATAGGAACGCCGTGGAGGGTTGCGAGATGTTGCTCTGCAACCGCAGCTCCAAGGCGAAAGGAGGAGAGTAATAACCACCGAGGCACTCACCCAGCCTACCGATCTAAAAAACAAAACTAAGTGAACCAGAGGTGGTCATAGGGAGAATGCAGTGAAGGTGCCTTGCTAGGGAACCACTAAAGCCAATGGATAACCATTGTAGTGGAAACCACTAGAGCCATAGGAAGTCGCTGTAACCACCCTTCATGGCTTAGTCTTAAATTCTACAACTTGAGGTGCCATCTGTACGGCTGACGACTGAAGGTCCACCCAGAGTGAGGACATTCCCAGCTATGGGCCTGGTGAGAAGGACCCTGCCCCAAGCTTTGCATGCTCAAGCTGCGGACAGTGGTGAAGAGTGAGACCATCGGTGTGGGGAGGGGGTACCTTGTGCCAAAGAAATGCTAGAATGAGGTCGGCATGCCTGATACATTTGCATAGGTATTTCTGACATGCAGCAGTATTTTAGGTACTTCCTTATTCAAGTCTGTTTGTTCAGTTCTTTGTTCATTTCTTGTCAGTTGTTTTGTTATTTTGTTTGTGATACATTTATTTAGCATACTGAAGATGTTTAGTTAGTTGCTGAAGTTATGCAGCTTGCAGAAGCTATAGCAAACATAGAATAAGCAAAGGTAAGCCAACCAAGTCTAGAGGGAGCCAATTAGAAGGTGACATAATACTTGGAGGATTGTTAGCGGCAGAGACAAGATTCGAGCATGAAGCAATATGCCATACTGAGCCACGACTCTTCACCAAACCCCCCCCAGTCCCCCACCATAGGAAAAGCAAGAAAGCCATGGTGAAGGGCTGTAACCCATATGCAGCATTAAAAATTAGTTTACAGCACTGGTAGTAGCCAAAGCTGACCTCCAGAGTATAATAAAGCAGTATGCAACTACTGTAGAAAGCAATGTCCATTAATAAGCAGCATATGCAGCAATGAAGTTCAGCTCAGAGAGGCAGGGTATAAACATAGAGAGCAGCATCTGTGTATGAGCTGTAAATTCAATAAACATAGAATGGAGGGAGGGTCAATGCTCTGAAAGCAGCTATGACCAGGCAGTGCAAAGAAACTGCAGCAATGTGGAAGGTAGATTAAGCTGAGAAAGTATGATTGAGCTGCATAGCTAGGGTTTAGAGTGAGCCTGAATCAGGTGAAAACAATTATGTGTGTAGCATGGAGAGCAGCTTTGGTTTGAGTTAAAACACTGGTAATGACTGTAGTAGCAATGTGAGTAACTGAAAGCAAGTAGCTTGTGTTCTAGATTAGCAATATGCTAGAAGCTTAGAAACCAAGTCCCCCCTTCCCCAATAAAACACAAAACCAAGACACACAAACACGGAAAAACACGGAAAATTACAAAAGTAAGCACACAGCTGGAGGCAGAAGAACAAGCAAAGAAGTCCAGCAGAGACAAGCAGACGCAGCAAGGTGGGGCGGTAGGCCCCAGCCAGCTGCAGAGGACAGAGCATCCAGCTGGCAAAGAAAAAGTGCTTCAAAAGGAGGCTGAGAGGAACTGCTTATATAGGTCTGGAAGTGGGAGTGGCTGGCTGCTTGTCCATTGAAATACAGGCATAGCCTTCCAAATATATATATACATATATATATATGTGTGTGTATATATATATATATGTATTTATAAAATGGGTAGGAAAAATTATGTCTGCTGATTTGTTGATTCACATTACATGACCGTGCATACATCAGAGTGCGACCGCACACCTGCACTTTTACCCCAAAAAACAATTTTGACATTTTATAAGATAGATAAGTTCATTTGAGGTGTGCGGTCACGCTTGACATACGCACACCTTTGGGTGGTTGACGCACACCAAGGTGTGCATATATCAGAGAGCGACCGCACACCTCAGAGTCCTTTATCTATTACATATATATATATATATATATATATATATATATATACACATACTATTAAAACCTATTCTTTTTTTACCACTTTGAGGTTGCTGTTTTTCCTGATTCCCTCCTTTGTGGGAACTGAAATGTGTTTGGAGTTTTTTGCTTTTACTTTTAAATTTTAAACTCCGTTTAGTTAGCAGTTCATTTCAACTGTGGAACCGAACCACAAACTACAGTTTTTTCTAATTGGAACCAAACTGAATTTTGATCCTTCTCAACTGGCATGTCTGACAGACCCAAAAAGAAAACAGGACCTACAGACTTTAAAAACTGTAAAAACTGTTTCAACCTCCTGGCTAAGGCAGACTGCTATGAGCTGTGTTTAAGGTGCCTGTGTCCAGATCACAATTTCTCTAATTCTGAGCTTTGCATCATTCCCTAAAATCATTAAAAATGGGCTAAAAAATTGGAAGACCTTATGGCTTCTCAGTCTGCCTCCATGTCACCAAAATGCTCAGACAAGGGTCTAGTTCCCAACAGTAAGCAGAAGGACAAGTCTGCTAAAGATGGCTCGTAATCCAGGGTGTCTGAATGGGGGAACCCTGAAACCAGCAAGTATCAAACAGCCTCTGAACAGGAACTAGAGACAGTGCTTGCAAAGAAAAACAAAAACATGTCACTGCCCCTCCTTTTGAAGAATGAAAGGAGACGTCAGTGGACAAGAGTGAAATGCTCTCAGTAAAGGACAGACCAATGCATGGCAGTTTTTCCAGGCCTTTTAGGCTGTGTGATCATTCATGGGCAGCAGGAGGAAGGGGATGAGTTTTTCTATGATGAAGAGGAGGAGGGAGAACCTGTCAAGCCTGATGGTTCCCTGGAGCAGGAATTTGGCTTCCCTCCTCATGCTCAGGATGATTTCTCCTCACATTATTCCCTTAATTGTGAGGCAAATGGTTAACACCCTCAACCTCTCTACCCACGAGATGGCTGAGGATTAGGATGAAGTGGAATTCCTGGATATGATGAGGTTAACCTGACTAAAAGATTGTTTCTGCCTGTCCACAAGTCCCTAAAGAAGGCAACCTGTAAGCTGATGCACAAGCCCACCTCTACCCTTGGTACTGATAAGACGATAAGAGCAAAAAATACCAGGTGGACAAACAGGGTGCTGAGAACCTATACTGTAGTCTTACCCTAGCCATGAGGGGGTAGTCCAGGTAGCAGCCTGTGACAAGGCAAAAGATAGGCCAGCATCCAAGAGATCAATTGCCTGCTATATTGTCTCCTGTATACAGTTCTGCTACAGCAAGGCTGGCAAGCTGCCACCTCAAGGCCTCAGGGTACTTCTGCCTCTGTGGCAGCTGCAAGTTACATCCCCTTGCAAGAAATCTGTAAAGCAGCTACCTGGAAAGCAGTACACACCTTCACAAAGCACTATTGCATTGACATGCAGTCCAAAAGGAATGTTAGTTTTGGCACTGCTGTCTTGCAGAACCTTTTCCATATATAGGTTCTGTACCTAGCCTCTCAAGGCACTGCTTTGTAATCTGCACTTGTCTCAGCATAGTGAGAGATTCCTGAGGTTTGAAGAAAAAAATACTCACTGTATTAATGGTGTTTCTTCCAAGGGATCCCTCTCTATGCTTAAAATTCCCAACCTACCTCCCCTTCCAGAACCTGGAAAAGGTTCTCAAGAATCAGTTATTTTTTATTTTATTTCACTTGAGTATTACTTGTTGTATTGTCTTACAATTGATATCCAGTGATTCAGTCTGAAAAACTTTTGGTCTCCCATGTTTAAGAGCCCACAAGGACTCAACATTTTTTGTACCATTCCTTTTTGTAGGTTTAACTAGTTTAGTGATTGTTGCTCCCTAGCTACAGAAATAAATCTGACATTAGAGGGCAGAGTGGAGCGTGTCCACACAGCAGAGATTTGAATTTCATTCTAAGATTCCATAATTACTGTAGTATAACATTCTAATTTCCAGGGCAGCTCAAACTAGCAGGCTAATTTGCACTTGTTTGAGCATAGCGAAGGATCCCTCAGAAGAAACAACATTACTATGGTGAGTAATTTTTTAATTCAGGACACTTCATCCTTTATTGCTACAGACATCTGCATGAAAACAGGCTCTTTGCCCCTTCAGTTTAACCTTTTTATTCTGCTCTTCCTGACATGAAGTCAAAATCCTTTGCTGTGACATCACAATGTGTTGCCATGGATAGTATTCTGATGTCACAAGCAGAGAATTTGGATCTCAAGGCAGGAAAAACAGCAGGAATGAATAATTTGCATCACACACTAATTAGCAGTGTACAATGAAATAGCAGCCAGCCAGCCACGGGACAATATTTAGCCAGGTAGTGCACTCTGACCAGCTTGTACAGTGATTGGGGGTGAAAGGACCACTAGACACCAGGAATAGGCTATACCTGTTGTTTTGAGACATTTGTATGATGATCCGGGGGGGGGGGACTAGACACCCGGAAACAATATTAAATCTATAATGGACAACAAGTATTTATTAAAGAACATCTACAGAGCCATTTGTTCTGCAATCGGGGGTGAGGGGATCACTGGACACCAGGAATTTATTCAAGAACAAATACATTGACACATTTACTGCTGGCAAGAACTGACAGTATGCTAAACAGCACTTGGCAGGGGAAGGGGAGTCCTAAACAGCACTGCCACAGAAGCTATTTGATGCCTTCAAAATCACTGAAAATATCGCTGCATCTTGTATTCTATTTATTTATTTAAAAGTTGGTAACCGTGAACAGCTCACTGAGCTGAGGCTCATTTCCAGGTGTGACCCAGGGATGTGGGAGATGGAGCAAAATAGCAGTAGACAATAGCAAAACCACATCTGAACAGACAGATAAGCAATATGTTACAATAATAGACTAAATAAAGAGAATCTGCATGTACCACAATTAAACAAACTGCAGTGAACTTTAGCAGTTCTTAGAATCATGACCAAAAACTTGTATGGGTTAAAATCAAGACTTCAATGGTAACTGGAAGAAGGGTAGCAGGAACAAGTGGAGGGGGGAGGCTGATGTTTCAGCAGGTGTTTGAAGGAGTTAAAGGATGGGGAGAGATGGGGAGTTTGTTCCAGAAAGAGGGAAGCCTAAAGGAGAAAGCAGATTATCCAGCAGAGGAGCATGGGTGAGAAATGGCAAAAGTGCAATAGTCCCTAGAGAGGAGGGAGCGGGAGGCAGGGGGGATTCAGGATAGGAACGAGGAGAGGTAGGAGGGAAAGGTATTGAAGCAATATTTGGAGATGAACATAGTGCAATGGGCCTGTCAGCAAGATGGCAGAGAGAGGATGGAAAGAGGGGAGTAAAGCAAGAAATGTTGTACGAGTGAAGGACAGTTAGATGCAAAATGGCAGAAGGAGTTGAGGAGGGTATCCAGTCTGGTGAGGGAAGTGGAGGGAGCACAGCCATAGACTACATCCATATAGTCAAAGACATGGAGCACCTTTTTGGTAATCAGCTCCCTGTGGACATGTGAAGATAGGCAGTCTTTGTAACAATAGAGGGCACCAAGCTTCAGATGGAGCTTGGCATGGATGGCATCAATGTGGGCTGAAAAGTCAAGGACACTGTCAAGTCATACCCCCAGGTACTTAAAGGACTGAACCACTTCAAATGGGGTGCCATCCAGAGTGGTAAAGACAGGAGGGACAATGAGTCTGTCTAATTTCTGACTGGCACCAAAGGTCATGGAGACTGTCTTTTTAGTGTTAACGCTAAGTTGGTTAGAATTGAACCAGTGCAAGACATTGCTGAAGTCCTGCTGGAGCAGGTTTTCTACAGTTGCAGAGGAAGGACCAGAGGTGAAGATAACAGTGTCATCTGCATACATGTATACATGTGAGCTGACACAGGCAGAGGGGAGATCAATGAGGAAGATTGAAAAAAGGAGGGGTCCAAGGATGGAGCCCTTGGAACTCCAGACTGGATAGGAAGGGGAGGTGACAGGGAACCACCAACCTGTATTGATTGTAGACGGATAGTTAGGTAAGAGTTGAATCAAGTAACAGAGGGGGCAGAGAGACCAGCATTTCTCAGCTTGGCTAGGAGAAGTGGGTGGGACACAGAGTTGAAGGCTGTGGCCAGATCAACAGAAATTGCTACAGTAATGAGCCCTTGGTCCATCCCGGAGAAGATGGCATCAATTGCATGCAACAGGGAGGAGATTGTGGAATGCTGCTTCCAGAAGCCAGGCTGGAAGGGTGATAGGAAATTTCTAGATGAGAAGAAATCGAGGAGTCCGGCGTAGATCAGTTTCTCTTGCAGTTCAGAGAGGTAGGGAAGGAGGAAGATGGGACAATAGTTACCAGGAGAAGACAGATCACACCCTTTGTGAAGAGAAATAACTTTGGCCATCTTCCAAGACTGGGGAACAGTGCAGAGAGTGAAGGAAATGTTAAGGAGGTGAATAAGGGGAGAGGCAACAGCAGAAGCTGAGAGGTGTAGTAACTTGGTGTCAGCACAATCAGGACTGGATTTTGATGGCTTGAGGGAGGAAAGGCAAATAGGGTTTCCTGGATGGTGATGGGGGAAGTGGTAATCTGGAGGGGTGTGGGTAAAGGGGGGAGTTAGTAGAGGAGGAGGAGGAGGACAGAAGGTCACAGGTTGTGAAGAACTTGTTAAAGAGAGTTGCAACTGAGGCATGGTCAGACACAGGTGAACCATTTTCCACCAGAATGGGGGGGGGGGGGTTGCTGGCTGGGCATGGGAGTCAAAAAGGGAGTGTTTAACCTTGATTTATCTGACCAGACAGCCTTACCGCAATTGTTCCTCAGAGCCCTGTAAAAGATGTGGTCAGAGGAGGAGCAGGATAATTTGTAACGGGCACACAAACTGTCCCGAGACTTACACAAGTCTATGATATCACAGGTAACCCAGGGATGGTGGGATGTTTTTACTCTGAGTGTCCTGAGGGGGGCATGCCTGTCCCAGACAGAAAATTTGAAATGAAAAAGAACAAGGGCAACATCGACATCTAAGGCAGTGAGGATGTCAGACCAGTCAGTAGCAGTTAGGTTGCTCAGTAGAACATTGATATATAGCAACTGGAGAGACCTACCCAGATATATTTAGGTAGTGGGGGGAATCAGATTTTTCCCAACGTAGAAGGTCATACAGTGGTCACTAAAGGCATCTGGCAAAATACCAGCAGCCACGACGCAGTGGGGGTGGAAGGTTAGAATTCAGTCCAATAGGGAATAGTTAGCAGAGTGGGGACTGAGCCGGGTGGGTTCTGAAATAACCTGTATCAAATTAAGTGACTCAGTTCTGTGAATGGTAGGTCTGGAGGATGGGCAAATCCAAGTGATTGATTTTTTTTTTTTTTTTTAAAAGTATGTATTGAGGCACTTCGCAACAAAAAATTACTCACCGCAGTAATTATTTTTCTTCCAAGGGGTCCTTTAGCATCAGTAACAATAGCAGCAAGCTGACCAGGATGAACTGCCTCAGAGGAGGAGCCATGAATATTCATAAAATAGAGTGGCCAATCAGAAACAAGCAAGAGGGTGTACTGGATGCAAAGAGTCCACAGGGCCCCAGACTTTTTTCGAGGACATAAAGGGAACATGACTAAAAGGACTCTGCCAACAGACTTTAAAACAATGCAATCAAATGAACTATTAAAAGACTATAATTAACCATTAACATGCTCTAAAAACAATCCAAAAACCTGAACAAATTTGGCAAAAAGATAAGAAGCAGAGTCCTCTTAAAGTAGGTGCCTGGGGAGGCAGGGTGGGAGGTTACTGATGCTTAAGAACCCCTTGGAAGAAAATGAATTACTGCGGTAAGTAATTTTTTTCTTCTCACCCCAGGAGTCCTTTAGCATCAGTAACAATAGCAGACTACAAAGCAGTACAGTTGGGAGGCTGGTACAGAATTTACTTAGGAAAGAGGCTCGGCAGGACCACCCTGCCAAATCTGGTATCAGATCTTGACTGTACATCCAGGCAGTAATGCTTTACGAATGTGTGTACCATTTTCCAGGTAGCCGCTTTGCAGACATCAAGCAAGGGGATGTCCCTTGTAGCTGCCACAGAAGCAGCAGTACCCCAAGTAGAGTGGGCCCTGAGGCCCTGTGAGAGTTGTTTGCCAGCCTTGGCACAACAGAACTGAATACAGGACACTATCAAATGAGAGATAGTTCTCTTGGTGGCTGGTTTTCCCTTGCCCACCTCACCACAGGTGAGGAAAAGCTGAGTGGTGGAGCCTCTGACCTGTTTAGTATGCTCCATGTAATAGGACGGGGCCCTCCTGACATCTAGGCCATGAAGCCTTCTTTTTCCTGGAGTAGAATTGTCAGTGAAAAAGACAGGGAGAGTAATGGACTGATTAAGGTGGAACTCAGAGACCACCTTTGGAAAGAATTTCCTGTTTGTTCTGAACTCTACCTTGTCCTTATGAAGGACCATGTACTGTAGTTAGGTTCAGTGCAGACTGCTTGCAGTTCTGAAATCCTTCTTGCAGAAGTGATAGCCACCAGGAATACTGTTTTCCAGGTAACATACTTAATGTGGGCTGTAGCCATGGGCTCGAATGGAGGCTCCATGAGCTTAACAGTACAGAGGTTAAGATCCCAAGGGGAACAGGTTCCCTAATTGGGGGCAGTAGATGAGGAGGCCTTTGAAAAACTTTTTGAAAGTGGGACTGGACATGATAGACTTTTCTTTCCCAGTGGAAAGGTAGGCTGAGACTGCAGCTAAGTGAAGCTTCAAGGACAAGACCTTGAGGCCTGATGATTGCAGATGAACTAAATAATCTAAAAGGGAAGGGACAGAGGCCTTCAGAGGATCTTTCCTTTTCCTTTACACCAGATAGAAAATCTTTTCCATTTAGCTGCATAGGTTTTCTTTGTATTTGGCATCTTAGCCATGCGAATAATTTTCAGAACTTGTTCTGAATACTGTGTTTCTGGGAATTCTAGCTCCTCAAGAACCAGGCTTTGAGGTGAAGGGATTCCAGGTCTAGATAGTTCACCCCCACTTGTGGTAGGGTGAGGAGACAATGAGTCAGAAGAATAAATTACTCACCTTAGTAATGTTGTTTCTTCTAATGTAGTCTTGCTGTATAATGACATACTGTATGCAGTTAGGTCCTGCCTTTCAACTGCCCCAGAGAACAAAGAGTTAAACTTTCCATGGCCAGCATGGAATGTTCACCGCAAGCTCGGTTGAAGCCCCTGTCTGCTGTTGTTTAAACTCCAACCGTCAGATCTTTACGAGCAATACTCACTAGAAGTTCTGTGTGGAAACTGTAAAACTCAAACTAGCCAACTGGCAACTAAATTTATATAAAAGGTTTTTTGGTTTCAAAGCAAAGACTCAAGTCAGGAAACCCAAAAAACAAAACACAACACTCACCCAAAATAAAGGAGGGTGAAAAAGGGACACCCCTGGGGTGCCAACACTGCTCCTGCCCACCCACATCCCAAAAACCAGGTTCTGAGAGGGGAGGCGGGGGGGGGAGGTCAGAATACAGCAAGACTCCATTAGATAAACAACATTACTAAGGTGAGTAATTTTTTCTTCAAACAACATGAAGTCTTGATGTATTCTGACATATGCAGATTACCAAGCAGTACCTCCATGGAGGAGGGACAGAACCTACTTTGGAAACAGGCTCTGAAGTACTGCTGTGCCAAACCGAGCATCACTCCTAGCCTGGATATCCAGAGAGTAATGCTTGGTGAATGTATGAACCATTTTCCAGGTGGCTGCTTCACAAATTTCTAAGATAGGAATATCCCTGGCAGCAGCCAGGGAAGCAGCTGTACCTCTAGTAGAGTGAGCCCTCAGGCCTGAGGGTGGAGTTCTGCCCAGTTTTTCATAGCAGAATTGTATACAAGAGACAATTCACCTGGCAATAGATCTCTTAGTGGCAGGTTTGCCCTTAACAACCTCTCCATATGTGAGGAACAATTGGAGAGACTCAAACCTGTGACCCTTGGTGCGCTCTATGTAATAGCTGAGGGCCCTTTTAACATCCAAGCTGTGCAGCCTCATCTCTCCAGAGGAGGAATGGTCAGTGAAGAAAACAGGGAGAGACATAGACTGGTTAAGGTGGAAATCTGAAACCACCTTAGGTAAAAATTTCCTGTTAGTTCTTAGGACCACTTTATCTCTATGGAAAGAGATGAAATCAGGCTCCACTGACAGGGCTTGCAATTCACTGATACGCCTAGCAGAGGTAGTGGCTACTAAAAACACAGTTTTCCAAGTCAAGTGCTTAAAGAGCTAGTGTACTGTTTGGAATTAATAGTAATTTTCAGATGCAGTCAGCTATCACTTCTTATATCGCAAGTATTTTTTCTTTTCTGTTTGCTAATTAGATGATTTTCCACCTGGCAGTACTTGGTTAACATGTGGAGCAGCACTCTGTCTGGAGGGAAAAAAAAGTCAGTTCTGTTCCTCCCACTACATCATCAGAAATGAGACCAAACACCTTGAGGCACCACAATCCTTGTAGCCTGAGCAGTGACTCTCACAAGCTACCAATCAAAATGCAGGAAATTGTGACATCCCTAGTAACCAGGGAGAGTCAGTCCCTGCTGCTTCATGTGAAAGTGAAACCTGGCAGTGAGAAACGGTTTCTTATTGGTTACTAGTGATTTCATAGTCAATGTGGTCTCAGTGTTGATGCAGTAGGAGGAACAGAACTGACTTTTTTTTCCCTCCAGACAGAGTGCTGCTCCACACATCACCCCAGTACTGCCAGGTGGAAAATCTTTTTAATTAGCAGACAGAAAAGAAAAAAATACTTGAGATATAAGAAGTGATAGCTGACTACATCTGAAAGTTACAATTAATTGCAGGCGGTTTCGAGGCAGTACACTAGCTCTTTAAGCTCTGCAGAGGACAAAGGCTCAAAGGGTGGTTGCATAAGCTGAGCAATGCAAACATTAAGGTCCCAAGCAAAAGCAGGGTCCCTAAAGGGAGGATTGGTGTGCAGCAATTCCTTGAAGAACTTACAAAACACAAGATGGGCTGACAGGGGAGAGGGCTTGCCTACTGACAGGAAGGCAGAAACAGCTGCCAAATGCACTTTAAGTGTAGCTGGTCTGAGTCCCAAGCCATTGAGATGAACCATATAGTCCAGAACCGTAGGCAACCCAGCAGATTCTGGAGAAATATTCTTATTAGAACACCAAATAGTGAACCTTTTCCATTTGGAATTGTAAGTCCTTCTGGTGGAAGGCTTTCGAGAAGCCTTTAGAATATCCAGAACACCTTGGGAGAGGTGCAGATCAGCAAACTCTAATTCTTCAAGAGCCATGCCTTGAGATTGAGAGATCTGAGATTCAGATACCAAACCCTCCTCTGAGAGGATGTCAACAGGTTGTAATTCCTGGGAAGAGACGGGGAAGGTGGACTGCTAAGGACAGCAACAATGGGTACCAGGGCTGTCTGGCCCAGTCTGGAGCAATCAGAATCACTTTGCAGGGTTGAGACCTGATTTTGACTAGTACCTTGAACAGGAGAGGGAAGGGGGGGAAGTATACAGGAACTTCCCTTCCCAATTGAGAACTAGAGCATCCAGGGGGACTGAGCCCAATACTAGGGGTCTGCAGCAAAAAAGATGAAGTTGGTGATTGTCTGGAGCTGCAAAAAGATCTATCTGTGGAGTGACCTATCTGGAGAAAATCACCTTCAAAATTAGGGGATCTAGGGACCATTCGTGGTGGCCCTGAGATATCCTGCTGAGAGCATCTGCCAGGACATTGTCCTTCCCTGGGAGGTGCACTGCTGTCAGAGAAGTTTGCAGGGAATAGGCCAGAGACCACAACTTCATTGCTTCTGTGCACAAGGCCGTAGACTGAGTGCCCCCTTGCTTGTTGATGTACCACACTGTGGTGGTACTGTCTGTTCTGATCTGGACTACTTTGTTCTGAACAGACTTGGAAAAAATGTGTAGTGCCAGAAACACTGCTCTGAGTTCCAAGAGATTGATGTGAAGCAGAGATTCTTGAGGCGACCACAGCCCTTGGGTGGTCAGATCCCCCAAGTGGGCTCCCCAGCCCAAGAGGGAGGCATCTGTGGTAAGGATTAGAGAATGAGATTGAGTGACAAAAGGAACTCCTTGCCTTAGATTGTCCTGATCCTGCCACCATTGCAAAGCCTGGATCAGGGTTCAAGTCACTGGGACTAGTTTGGTCAGGGAATCCTTTCTCTGGGACTAGAAGGTTCTCAAGTGGAACTGAATGTCCCTCTTCTGGGATCCTGCCCCCTGGACCACTGCTGTAGAGGCTGCCATGTGGCTCAGGAGCTGCAAGAAGTGCCTTGCTGGTCAAGACACCTGAAGGGTGAAAGAAGAGGCCAGTTTTACTAGTGTCCTTGCCCTGTCCAGGGGAAGGAAGGCCTTTGCTTTTATTGTATTGAGCTCCGCCCCATAAAGGTGAGGAGCTGCACTGGTTCCAGAACTGACTTTGGAAGATTTAGGAGGAATCCTAAGGAAGTGAGCAGTTGCTGAGTTATCTGAAGATGTTACTTGACTTGGTCTGGAGACAGACCCACTATGAGCCAGTCGTCCAGGTATGGAAAGATGGAGATCTTTTTTCTCCTCAGGAAAGCACCCACTACTGCCAGGCACTTTGTGAACACCCTTGGGGCTGATGTTAGACCAAAGGGCATTGCTCTGAATTGATAGTGGCCTGAGGGCAACTCGAACCTGAGGTACTTTCTGTGGGAGCACCTGATGGGAATGTGAAAATAGGCATCCTTCAGGTCCAGGGAGGCTAGCCAGTCCCCTGGCCTTAGAGAGGGCAGAATTATTCCCAGAGTCACCATTTTGAATTTTGGCTTTAAAAGGTGCTTGTTTAAATATCTCAGATCCAGGATGGGCCGCCATTCTCCTGTCTTTTTGGGGGTTAGGAAGTACCTGGAGTACAATCCTTTTCCCCTGTGTAGGGCTGGAACCCTTTCTATGGCTCTGAGAGCCAAGAGGGAAGAGACCTCTGCCTCTAGGGCAAGGGCCTCTGAAGGATTTGCAGGTGGAAAGGATCTGGTTCTCATCTTGGGAAATTTTTTGAAGCTGAGAATCAGTCCCTGGCTTACTACTTCCAGGACCCACTTGTCTGATGTTAAAGACTTCCAGTCCTGGACAAAGTAAGCCAGCCTGCCCCCTACAGGTAGTGGAGAATCGGCCCGGGCAGACCCATCAGGGTGTCTGCTTGGCAGGGGCTTTAGGCTGAGGGGTGGAAGCAGGCCTTCTCATACCCCGTCTGCCTCTCCCTCTGAAGAACCCCCTCTGAGCAAAGGCAGAAGAGGAGGCCTGGGCTTGGTATAAAGGCCTATGAAAGGGCCTACCCCTGCCCCTTGAATGCTGCCTTTGAGGAGTGGCTTGCCTTTCTTTGGCCTGAGCACTCCTGTAGGTGGTCCTGTACTTGTCCATTTTTTTCATGTAATTCTCTGGCTGCTCCCCAAACAGAGAATTACCAATGACAGGAAAGTCCATGGCCTTAGCCTGGGTATCCTGTGATGGGCTAGTACATCTGAGCCAAGCCATCCTCCGAAGGGCCACAGATGTAGCCATGACTCTAGATGAAACATCATTGGAGTCCACAGCAGCATGAAATTGCACCTTGGATGCCTCAATCCCATCTGCAGCCACCCGCTCCAGCTCCTTGGCAAGCTGGTCAGGGCCCTGTTTAGCTAGAGCCATCACAGTGTCCCACCTGGACTTCTGGTATCTAGCTGTGTAGGCCATATAATTAGCCTGCCTCAGTCCCAAAGATGCTGCCATGTACTGTTTCTTTGCCATGGCATCAATCCTCCTGGAGTCCTTATCTGGGGGGTGTGATGCCAAGGGTATATTTGCCTTATCACAGGCAGCAGCCTGCACTACCCCAACATGGCTGCATTGCTGGGAAAGGAACTCCATGTCTGAGCCTGAAAGAGTATACCTCTTGTCCATTCTTCTGTCCACAGGAGGTATGGAATTAGGAGTTTTAAATTTTAAATGTCTGTTTCCCAAAAGACTTATGGAGGGAATAGACAATCTCCTGGACTCTGGGATGTCCATCATCTCAACAAAATCAGGCTCCTCCTGATCCTCTACTGCTTCTTCCATAGGAAGCTGGAGGGTCTCAGCCACTTTTTTGTAAAACATAAAGTGGGAAGGGGACTCAGAAAGCCTAGGAGGAGAAACACCTGAAGGTCTGTCTGGGGAGATGTCCGGGTCAATGGGCACATCCAGACTTTCATAATCACCATCACTATCTTCATACTCTCCCTCCTCCTCCTCCAGTTCATAAAATTCTTCTAAAGTATAATCCGTAACCGGGGGAACCGACCGAACCGAGCCCCTGACCGATGGTGCCAATTCGATCGGTAACCAAAGTTAGTGATTGAACTATCCTTATCACTTTGGCGATCTCATCAGCGGTCGGAGAAAGAATTTGTGGATCCGAACCGGCTGACTTATCCCTTCTTTTTCTTTTAACTGGAACCGACTCCTCAGAATCGGTTCTCCTTTTGCCCGAAGAAGTTTCGCCCTGGTCAGAGGGCACTCCTTCTGGTTCAGTCGGAACCGAACCAGGTTGGCCATCCGGGTCAGCGGACTTCTCAGCCTCCCTTTCCCTCAGTTTACCTACTTTCTTATCCAGGGTAGCTTTGGGAAAACTTTTACAAATTTGGCAGTCTGAATCGAGGTGGTCAAACCCCAGACAATAAACACAGGTGGTGTGGGGATCAGCCTTAGCAAAGGCTTCCCCACACACACTACAGTGCTGAAACCCAGTGGGCCCAGTTTTTTTCTTGGGTTTCTCAGACATGGCCAATTCCTAACCAAAACGTACCCTTTTTTCGGCAATCCGCCAGGCAAGACACCCCTATCGGTTCCTGACCATGTTACGGTTCTTGGAAAAAAACGTAATAAAATCCATTTTTTTTAGAACTGATACGGACCGGTTACCACACTCTAATAAGAATAGAAAAACTTTTTCACAAACCTGATTGGTTCAAACCGAACCGATCCAATGTTTACAAGTTCCACACAGAAAACTAATATAGAAAAACCTATCTAGTGCTCACGGTACCACAGACAGAGACTTAACCGACAGGTCAGATTGTAGAAATTCGGTTGAAACCGAGAGAAAAAATGACAGTTTAACCGACTTTTTTGAACCAAGCGAAGGAGAAATCTCCGGAGCGACTGTTCAGTGAGGCGGAGTAAAGAATCTGGCGGTTGGGGTTCAAACAACAGCAGACAGAGGCTTCAACCAAGCTCGAGCTCAGCGTTCTATGCCTTGCACGGAAAGTTAACTCTTTGTTCTCCGGGGCAGTTCAAAGGTTGGAGATCACTGCAATAGTCAGAATTCAGCAAGACTTCATGTTGTTTGAATACATCCTATCTGGTTAAAACATACAGCCCATAAACAGAAAAAGCTTACAGTTCATATTTCCTGGCATACATCTTTCGGTGACAACCTTGTCTCATTGCTATCTGCATTCCAATGGTAATATTGGTCAATAAAATAACCTTTAATAATCTGTCCAATCTTTACTGAATGATATTATTGCTCTCTGTTTTTTAATGCGTTGGCTGCCCCCCCCCCACCACCACAGTCACAAACCACCCCATTTTAGGTTGGAGTTTTTATATCAGTAAGCAAGAGCTTATACACCTGTCCACAACATCAGTAGAGCTCTCTCCCACTTCCTGCCCCTCCATCAAAATCAACTAAGGAGAGAAGGGTTCCCCTGTTTCATTCAGGCCATCAGCCTTTCCATACTATATATTTCGTTCACCATTTTGTGCCACTGCTCAATTCTGGGAGGGGACTCTGACATCCACTTTAGTCCAAAAGGCCGAAAAGCCGGACAGGACCAAAACACATGTACATGTGTTGCAATGCTGCATCCACATGGTCTTCAACATGCACCATAGCTAAATGGGAGATATTTAATTAATGTAGCTGGCATACGAAAGAAACGACTTCTACACTTCCATGCGTATTCACTCCACATTTGGGAGGAAGTAACCTTTATGGCCAGAAGAGTGTATTTGAGCCACTTATCAAGTGTTACAGTTAGTTGCAAATCTTTACTCCACGCATCTAATATGGTTTGCAGTGTATCAGCCAAGTAATCCTGTAGGCCTCTATAAAAGCTTCCTATCAAATGTGTCCAACTGTCACCTTTCATAGCATCTCTCAGCATTACAAAGATTAACGGAGTAGGGGCTGGATGTTTCACGTACATTTGCTGTTTATGGCATAGATAAGTACAAATTTGTAGGTATAGAAAGTGTTCACGGCCTGTAAGGCTGTAATTCTGTTGGTGAGAGGAGAATGGAAGAATATCTTCCTCATTAAGAAACTGATAGACATACATGAGGCCCAGATGTCTCCAGCGAGAAAAAGTAATGTTGAATCTGGCTGGGAGGAAGTCTGATTCCTCAGCAAAAATTCGGAAAGGGTAAAAATATCAAGGAACCTTTCATTATGGCGCAGGGTTCTTCAAATGCTCAGAGTGTCTGCAGCAAATGGCTGAAATCTGAGAGGGGAGGAGATCGAGGGCCTCTAGCAAACAACAGCTGACCTATGTTGTACATGTCATACAATGCGAATTCCAACTCCTTCCATATTGGTTTAACCTGAGGTGAGAGCCACGTCCAGACTGTGTCTAAATGCAAGGCTTTAGTGTAATTCTGTAGATTGGGAAGACTCACCCCCCCCTTTTGTAAGGATAATTGGAGAAATCTATACCTAGGTCGGGACCCATTCCAAATGAATCTTGAGATCTCTTTATTTCATGAATGAAAGTAATAGAGAGCTGAAAAGAGAGGGGGTGTCTGGTGCAGATTTAATAGTCTAGGTAAAATATTCATCCTAACCGCTTCTACTCTAGAGAAAAAGGGGAGAGGTAGCCTCAACCATCTACATAGGTCTTCAGTGATTTGTTTTGTGAGAGGTCCCTAATTTATCAGTTTTAGGTTTTCTAAATTATAATAATAATAATATTTAATTGTACCGCGCCTTTCTAAAACCAAGGCGTTTTAACAAACAATTCCAAATAAAAACACTATAATAAAACACAAATACAACAAATACTGATTCATAAAATCCAATAAAATAACATCAAGTCAGATATACTTGATACCACAGATGGGTCTTCAAGGCCTGTTTAAATTCCTGCACAGCACGTACTCCCGAAGCGGATGGGGTAGAGAATTCCAAAGGGCTGGGGCTGCATACATAAATGCACGGGCCCCCAAAGATTTTAAAGAAACCCTTGGAATCTCTAGCAACCCCTTGTCGACCGAGCGGAGTGATCGCCTAGGGCAGTAAAGTACCAGAAGCTCTTTCAAGTAGTCCGGGCCAAGTCCGTGTAGGGCTTTATAAGGTATATATAAGTGGGATGTGGATCCCTAAATAGTAAAGCTTTGTTTTTCTCCAGTTTATGGGTAAGAAAGTCTTAAGTGCCAGAGAGGGTTGAAACGCAAATGGTAAGATGTCTGTCTTTTGAGTGTTTAAAAGTGAATCTGGCTAGGGCCCCAAAACTTTGTATAATAGCCCAAGCAGCAGGGAGAGAGGTTTCTGGGTTTAGTAGAATGAGCAGTACAGTACATCATTCACGTAAAGCGAGACTTTATACTCTACACCCCCCCAGAGGAAGACCCTCCACGTCAGAGTTACCTCGTAACACCCAAGCCAAGGGCTCTACGTATAGAGTAAAGAGTGGGCACCCCTGCTTTGTGCCTTGTTCCATCAGTATTGGGGCAGAAAAAGAACCATTTATCCACACATATGCTTGCAGGGCATGGTATATCTGTAACAACCATGTTTTTAATTTTTCTGGGAAATTGAATGCCTCTAAGTCCCCCCCCCCATAAGAAGTTCCAAGAAACCTTATCAAAGGCTTTTTCTGTTTCTAGACTAATTAGAGACATGGGAATTCTGTGTTGCTTAATATATTCCAGTATTAGGGTCATGCGTCTTATATTGTCCCTAGTATGTCTATTTCAAATGAAGCCGGATTGGTCTGGATGTAATAGTGTGGACAAGATTGTTTCCAACTTGTGGGCCCACATCAACATGTAGATTTTATAATCTACATTTAACATTGAAATGGGACAATATGAGAAGGGGAGAGTTGGATCCTTTCCCGGCTTAGGAATTGCCACCAGCATCACGTACTTCCATGTAACATGGGGTGTTTCTCCATCTGCCACCCGACTGTATGCCCCATGCATGGTAGGAAGTAAATGTTATAAAAATGCTTTGTACCATTCAATCAGGTATCTGTCCGGTCCTGGGGATTTACACATTTTTCCATTGATGATTGCTAATTCGATTTCATCCAGACTTATAGGGGCTTCCAATCTGCTCATCTGCTGTTCAGACAGTTTAGGTAGAGATATGGCAGACAGATATGCTCGAACCTCACTCAGATTAGATGGATTAGGGTCTGCATAAAGTGTTTGATAGTATTCACAAAAACTTGACTGATCTCTTGTCGGATGTGTGTGTCCATTTATCTGAATTTGATATTATTATTTGTGTTATACAAGCTGAGCGACACTGTACTCTAAGTTCCCTAGCAAGGAGTTTTGCACCCCTAGCCCCCCCTGATAATAAGTACTTGTGTTCTAGTATCCATAACTGCTTGAATTTCTTGTTTTACCCTTTTAATTTGTGTACCTATAGTTTTGTCTCCCCGGTCGGTAAGAAAACATTACTCACCATAGTAATATTGTTTCTTCCAAAGCGTCCTTTAGTATGCGTGACTATAGCAGAACGCCAGCTGGATTCAGCTGCCCTGGAGGTGGAGTCAATGAAATGAGCTTCAGGAATTGACCAATGAGGAGAGAGCAAGAGGGTGTGCTGCCAGCAGTCAGTCTCAAGGGCACTGGAATTATTTTGAAGCTGGAAGGGCAAAAAAAATGGCCCTTAAATATGAACTGTAACAACGAATAAAAATCAATTAAAATACACAAAAATAGAAAAGACACCATGAACTGTAAAAAAACCTTTGTTTTCAAAGGCAAGAACTGTAGAAAAAAATTAGCAAAGGTAAGGAGATGCAGAGCCACCCTCGGTCAGGTTATGCAGGAGAGGATGGGTGGGAGGTCAGGCATACTAAAGGAGACCTTGAATGAAACACTATTACTACAGTATTTTTTTCTTCTCACCCAGGAGTCCTTTAGTATGCTTGACTGTAGCAGACTACAGTGCAATGCAGTTGGAAGGCGGGTACAGAACCTACTTAGGAAAGAGGCTCTGCAGGACCACTGTGCCAAATGTGGCATCAGATCTGGACTGTACATCCAGACAGTAGTGCTTAGTGAAGGTGTATACAGCCTTCCACGTGGCTGCTTTGCAGAAAACTAGCATGGGAATATCCCTTGCAGCTGCCACCGTGGCAGCTATGCCCCTAGGGGAGTGGGCTCTGAGGCCCTGAGGGGACTGTTTGCCAGCTTTACTGTAGCCAAACTGAATGCAAGAGACTATCCAATGCAAACTAGTTATCTTGGTGGCTGGCTTTCCCCTGCCCACTTCATCATAGATGAGAAAAAGCTGAGCATGAGAGTCTCTGAGCTGCTTCGTATGCTCCAGACAGTAGGCCAGGGCTCTTTTTACATCTAAGCTGTGGAGCTTACATTCTCCTGGTGTGGATTTTTCTGTGAAAAAGACCGGGAGAGTACTGGACTGGCTCAGGTGGAAATCAGAGACCACCTTAGGCAAGAATTTTCCATTGGTCCTAAGTACTACTATGTCCTTGTGGGCAAAGATGTAGTTAGGTTCAATACACAAGGCCTGCAGTTGTGAAATCCTTCTGGCAGAAGTAATGGCAACTAGGAATAGTCTTCCAGGTGACATACTTGAGGTCGGCAGTAGCCATGGGCTCATACAGGGGTTCCATGAGCTTGGCTATGCAAAGGTTCAAGTTTCAGAGGGGAACAGGTTCCTTTAGTGGGGGTCGAAGGTGCAGAAGGCCTTTGAAAAACCTTTTGAAAATAGAATGGGAAATCACAGATTTTTCTTTCCCAGCCGAGAGGTAGGCTGATATGGCTGCTAAATGCACCTTGAGGGATGTGGCCTTAAGGCCTGAAGACTTAAGGTGGATCAAGTAGTCCAGTAGGGTAGGTGGAGAGGCCTTGAGAGGATCTATGTGCTTACCGCTACACTACAAGGAAGACCTTTTCCACTTTGAAGCATAGGTTTACTTAGTACTAGGTTTTTTGGCCATGCAAAGGATTTCGAGCACCTGCTCAGAGTACTGAGAATCAGGAAACTCTAACTCCTCAAGAACCAGGCCTTGATGTGAAGAGACTGTATGCTGGGATAAGCTACTCCTGTATGAAGCAATCAGGAGATTGTGGCTCAGGGGTAGATGGACTGGCTTCCTGACTGAAAGGGTAAGGAGTAGGGAGTACCAGGACTGCCTTGCCCAGTACAGAGCTACCAGGAGCATGCTGACTGGCTGATCTCTGAGTTTTAGGAGAGTTCTGAGTATCAGAGGAAAAGGAGGGAAGGTACAAAGGAACTTCCCCTCCCAGTCCAGAGACAGAGCATCTACTGGTAATGTAACCCTAAGCTGGGGGTCTGCAACAGTAAAGTGACAGCTGGATGGTTGAGGTTGGAGGCAAAGAGGTCTACCTCTGGGGTGCCCCACCTCATGAATACTATGTCCAGAACTTGTCTGTTTAGGGTCCACTTGTGGTGACCCTGGTTGATATGACTCAGGGGGTCTGCCAACATATTATCCTTGCCTGGAATATGAATGGCAGACAGGTGCATGTCTAGGGAGTAGGCCAAAAACCACATTTTCATGGCCTCTGTACACAGTTTTGTGGACCCTGTGCCATCCTACTTGATATAGAACATGGCAGTGGTGTTGTCTGTTCTGATCTGGACAGAGTGACCTTTAGGTTGTGGGGTGAAGGCCTTGATGGCCAAGTACACAGCTCTTAGCTCCAGAAGGTTGATGTGGAGGCGTGACTCTAGTTACGACCAAACTCCACTTGTGGACTGGTCCGCCAGATGAGCTCCCCATTCCAGGAGGTAGGCATCCATGGTAAGAGTCCTGGAGGGCTGTTTTTGCTGAAAGGAGACTCCTACCCTTAGGTTTTCCCTTTCCTTCCACCAGTCTATGGCTTGAAGCAAGGTTCTTGAGGCTGGAAATAACTGAGAGGGGAATTCTTCTTTTGGGACCAGTAAGCCCTTAGGTGATACTGAATGTACCTCATCTGAAATCTGGCACCTGGGACCACGGCTGTCATGGAAGCCATGTGGCCTAGGAGCCTGAAGAAATGTCTGGCTGGCCTTGGCTGTCTCAAGGCAAAGGAATTTGCCAATTCGAGGAAGTTCTGTACTCTGTCCATAGGAGACATGGCTTTCCCTTGGATGGTATCCAATTCTGCACCAACAAAATCCAGTACCTGAACTGGTTTGAAGTGAGACTTTTCTTTGTTGATAATGAACCCCCAGGGACTCTAGGGTGCTTATTATCAGCCTGAGAGCTTCCCTGACTTTGTCTGGAGACTTGTCCACTACCAGCCAGTCATCCAAGTATGGGAAGACTGACACTTGTTGTCTTCTTAAGTAAGTTGCCACAACTGCCAGGCATTTTGTAAACGCCATGGGAGCTGAGGTGAGATCAAATGGTAGGGCTGCAAATTGGTAATGGCCTGATGGCAGCCTGAATCTGAGAAACTTCCTGTGGGGCGGCTTCATGGGGATATGAAAATAGGCATCCTTGAGGTCCACGGATCGAGTCTAGTCAGTCTCCCAGCTGTAAGGAATGGATCACCAAAGTCAGGGTGGCCATTTTGAATCTGGTTTTCAGCAGATGTTTGTTCAGGAACCTTAAGTCCAGAATGGGTCACCATTCCCCATTTTTCTTTTGTGTGAGAAAGTATCTGGAACAGAGGCCTTTTCCCCACTGGGGGAAGGGGACTCTTTCCACTCTTTTTGCAGACAGAAGCAATTTCACCTCTAGCTTCAACAACAATTTTTCTGTTGGAGTAAGGAGTTTAGAAAGTTTGGTGCCCTGGAGAGAGGGCAACTTTTTGAACTACAGAGTAAGCCCCTGACCTACTACTTCTAGCACTTATTTGTCTGTGGTTATGAGGTGCTATTGGTGAAGGTAGTGGGACAGCCTGCCTCCTACAGGAAGAGGGGAGGTGACCTGGACATTGCAGTCAGGAGGTTTGCTTGCACTGGGTGCTGGGAGAAGGCGAGGAATTGGACCTTCTTTGGGCTCTCCTACCTCTCATCTGACAGTAGTCTAGGGGCATAGGCATAGAGTAGAAAGCCATAGTGTAATAGCCCATGCCTCTGTTTCCCCTGGTCTGAGACCTTTGGGAAGCAGAGGCCTTTTCATAAGCAGTAGTGCTCTGATAGGTGTTTTTTTTTTTCTTCCACCTTTTTCATGTATGCTTCGGTTTTATTCCCAAAAAGGGAACTGTTCTCACAGGGGAAATCCATAGCCTTGGTCTGAGTGTCCTGTGAAAGATTAGTGGTCCTCAACCAGGCATAGCGCCTCAGTGAGATGGCCTGTGCCATAGCCCTGGAGGCAGTGTCATTAGTGTTCACAGTTACATGGGACTGGTATTTGGTAGCCTCTAAGGCTGTCTTTACTGTTTCTACAAGATCTTGAGCCATTCTGTCAGGGGCTTGCTGACTTACGGCAAACATAGAATTCCAAAGGGCTTTCTGATACTGAGCTGCATAGACCATATAGGTAGAAAGGTGAAGCAGCAAAGAGGCTGTGATGTAAGACTTTCTGCCCACTTAGTCCTGTTTTCTTGACTCCTTTTCAGGAGGCTGAGAGGAAAGTGGCACTTTAGCTTTGTCACAAGCTGCAGCCTGAACCACCCCCTCATGATCCGGGTGCACATAAGAAAATCTGTGTTAGATTTGTCTAACTGGTATTTCTTTTCAATCTTCTTATCTACTCCAGGCACTGAAGTAGGATTTTGGAGTAGTTTAAAAGTTGCCCTGCAAAGGAATTTCTGGATGGGCATAAGTAGTTTTCTAGTAGGATGGAGACTCATCATATTCAGATAGTCTGCATCCTCCTCCTCTTGTTCAGTGGTCTCCAGGACAGTAATGTCCACGGAGTCCACCATATAGTGTACAAAGATGAAATGAGAAGAAACATCCTCCTGGCCATTAGAGGAATTGCCAAACTCTTGGTCAGGGCATATATCTGGTTCAATAGATTCTCCCTCTGGTTCATGATCATCACCTTAATAAAAGCGCTGGGAAAAAACAGGGTCTGAGAAATGTGTAACCTTAGGGTCAGCAGGAGCATTAAATAGGCCACCCATGTTTTGCAAAGTCTGATATATTTGCCAAGCCTTAGCCATTTCTTCATCAGAGGGTGTCTCTTTTGTGTCACTGGCATCTCCCTTTGCCTTTCAGTGGGAGGGGCAGTGATATGTTTTTCTTTTTGCTTCTTTTTAGCAGGCACTGTCTCAAGAACCTGCTCATTATGTCTTTTTTTGTCTTGGTCATTGTTATTTTTGTCAGACTTATCATCAAGGGTATTCTTAGAGGCCCTATCTTTAGACTTATAAAATTCTGCCCGCGGAATGCCCGCAGAATGCCCATTCCTATTTCGTGGAATTCCGTGGAAGTTTTCAAAATAATTTTAAAAGTATGAGTACAAATAACACCAACTTTGGAATGTGAGCAGTACCCAATACCATACAAAAGTGTACCGAATTTCAGAGCTGTAGATTGAAAGGGGCGGAGTTACGGGTGGCCAAATATTTAATCAAAATTAAATTTTCAGTTATTTTGAGATAATTCTAAAATTTCTTATCAGGAGAAGATGGAAGGTTTGATACCTTTTATTGGACCAACAAGTGTCTTGTACAAAGATGGAATTATGCACAAGCTTTTGGGGCCACACAGTTCCCTTCTTCAGGTGAATAGCAAAACAGAGCAACATAAGCAGTATTTATTTATTTATTTATTTGTTTTTGTTAACCGGGTGAGTGCACTAGGCATAGAGATGCCTATTTTCAGGCACGACCCGGGAGTATACAGGTCAAATACAGAAAAACAGCAGCAATGTGATGCAGCACATAGAATTAGGTTATCAATACAGAGGTAAAACAGAAAAGGATAAAAGTTTACAAACAACTTGCAGGACAATTTTACAGGATCAGACAAGGTTAATAGGTAAAAATGATAAAAACTGGGGTCATTCAAAAGGCAAGTGCGACACCAGTACAGAGAAATTACAACCAGCATTATCATGGACAGTATACAATAAGTGCCAATTTGTAAAAATAAGAATAGTAAGAGGAAAAATAGAGGGGGGAGGAGAAGGAGGAGGGGAGGGGATGAGGGGGAGAGGTAGGTTAGAAAGTGTGCAACAGGAAGGGTGGGAGTACAGCAGGGTAGCAGAGTGGGAGAAAGAGTTTATGGTGGATGGAAGCAAGTGCAGAGGCTTACTGCGAATAGATGTTCACAGTGGAGCATTTTGAAGCGCCCATGTGTAGGGGCAAGACAGATAGCCTTGGGGGGTAGAATTCCAATACTTAGGGGTGGTATTGGAGAAAGCACGGGCACCCATAGTAGTCTTACACCGAGGGATGTAGAGAGGAGTCTGTTCAGTTGAACGGAGCCTGTAGGAGGGAGGTTGAGAGTGTAATAGCGAGGCAAGAGATTGAGGTAGGCCAGATCTGATTATACCGTCTATTAAGGCACCATAGGATAGGAGGCAGTGAGCAGCAGGACTAGGCCATACCAGGTCAGCATAGAGCTGACAGCGGTGTTTGAAACGAGGACAGGCAGAAGCATAACGGCAGATGCTGTTATAGGCAGTATCCCATAGATGGAAGGATGTTTTAGTTCCACCTAGATAGGTGACTGAGCCGTAGGCCAATGATGGGAGCAGAAAGCCTTGTGCAACAGCAAGCCTAGCCGATGGGGTGAGAGCATAGCAAGTACGACAAGCTGCTCCAATTTTCACATTTACAGTTTTGCAGGTGGCAGTGATGTGGGGCTCAAACTGCAAGGATTCATCAAGAAAAATACCCAGGTATTTGAAGGAACTGGTGCAAACTAATAGGGAAATGTCAGAACAGGATATTTTGAGGGAGTTTTGATTCGAATTTAGTCTAGCAGGAGAGCCAAAGAACATAGACTGAGTTTTATTTTGGAAGTCCGAAGATAGTGAGTTGCTTATGTCCGATACATTACTGGCACTGTAGTAGAGGACAAGGTCATCTGAGTATAGCAAGGTGGAGAAGGTAGGCGCCTGGGACGGAAGGTCATTAATGAAAACAGTGAAAAGCAGAGGGCCAAGTATGGATCCCTGTGGGACACCAACATCACTGTATGACAGATCAGACATAGACGAGTTAAAAGCCACAGCCTGCTGACGATTGGACAGATAACTGTAGAACCAATTCACCGATTCCGCTGAAAAACCAAGGGAGACTAGTTTAGTGAGGAGAAAGGTATGGTTAACCAGGTCAAAAACCTTGGTTAAGTCGATGAAGATGGCACCTGTCAGGAGACCAGAATCCATAGCGGTGTAGATGTCATTGGTAAGTTTAAGGAGGGCAGTGGAGGTACTGTGACCTTTTCAGAAGCCATGCTGAGAATCTGAGAGGAGATTATGTTTCCTCAGATACTCTATGGTTTGGTTCGCCACCAATTTTTCAAGGATTTTACTAAGCACCGAGAGGATAGCAATGGGTCGGTAATTAGCCATATCCTTGGGATCACCTTTTTTTTAGGATAGGGGTAATCCTAGCTATCTTCCATATATCAGGAACTACACCATGACATAACAAAAGGTTAAAGATTTGAGTTAGAGGAGAGGCTATGAGAGGGGCAGCAGCTTTCAGGAGCCTAGGCTCCAAGCAGTCAGCACCACAGCTAGTAGTGTCAGAGATGGTGAGTAGCAGCTTTAGGACTTCTGCTGAGGCAATAGTCCAAAACCTGAAAAGTGGATGGGAGAGCATAGGTTCCGTAGCCACAGGGGTGGATGTAGGGTGGTCTGTAGGGAAGGTGGCAGAGAAACATGAAAGATCTAAGAAATGACAATTAAAGAGTTGGCGATGGTCACTGGGTTGTTACAATGAATGCCGTTTAGTAGCATGTCATTTGAGGTGGCTAGTTTATTAGTCCAATGAGAGTTTTAATGACTGACCAAAATATTTTTGAGTCTCCCCCAGCTTTTGTAAGCAGGTCTTTACAGAAGGAGCTTTTAGCCAGACGAATGTTCATTTTACAGGAGTTTCGCAAAGCCCTATAATGATCATAATTAGCCTGCACCCCTGAGGCCTTGAAATGCCACCAACTTTTAT
Source organism: Neoceratodus forsteri (assembly GCA_016271365.2). Taxonomy (NCBI): domain Eukaryota; kingdom Metazoa; phylum Chordata; order Ceratodontiformes; family Ceratodontidae; genus Neoceratodus; species Neoceratodus forsteri. The sequence continues at coordinate 260,937,291 of JADMNL010000024.1, forward strand.
CCATGGTCTGGAGTTGGGTAAGAAGATCCTTAGTCAGCCACTTTGCATGTGTGCCCCAGATGCAGCGTGTGACATAGGGAGCATGAAGGGCTTGGGTACACCCAGACTTTTCAAGGAAGTAGACTAGAGCAGACTGTGCATCAGATGATGCAAAGATGGGTGACCAGTCAGTTGAAGAGAGATCCTGCAAAAACTGTGCCTGATTGAGATTGGCCATATTACGGAAGGTGATCAATTTTGGAGGATGGGATGATTGTCTAATGGCACGCCAGATGCAGAAAACAGGGGAGTGATCACTTATGGAGTCAGCAAGGGTACCAGTTGAGATGATCCGGTCAGGATGGTTTGTGAGAGCCCAGTCAATTAGAGTGCTAGTGCGGGAGAGGGATGGCCCCGTGACCCTGGTGGGGTCAACGATCAGTTGGTGTAGGTTATGGCCTTGTGCTATGGTGTGGAGAGAGACGGGCAGGATTTACCAGACCAGTTAAGATTAAAGTCACCAAGGATGAGGACCTCATTTCGTCCGATAGCTGAGTCCACCTGGCAGAGGAGTTCCACAAGACCAGGGACACCACCCCTAGGAGGGTTGTAGGCGCACACTAAGTGTAGTCTTTTGGAACCAAGTACGAGGGTAGCGTGAATGGATTCACTGTGTGAGAGGGTGAAGGAGGTGTTTAGGTGAAGGGAGAGGTGGTATTTATGGAGGATCGCAACTCCTCCACATTTGGATGAGGATCGATCTTGTCTTAATATTTTATAGTTAGGCAGAAGACATAGGTGATCAGGGGTGGATGGTTTTAACCAAGTCTCAGACAAGCATAGAATGTCCAGGTTGTACTGAGCTACCCAGGCCTCAAGTTCCGTCACACTGTGGGGAAGGCTCCGGATGTTCATGTGAGCATTACGCAGACCCTTAGCATCAGACCAGCATGTGTCAGTGTGGGATATATTACCGCCAGGACATGGATTCATTTCAATATCACCAGCTAGTGTTTGTGCCAGTAGGAGCAAGTACCACAGTTTACGATGAATAAAAGTGACAGGCAGGGAGGTGATGCAGAGAGGAAGATTGTGTAACGAGTATGTGGCATGGTAAATGATCCTGTTTGGGACAAAGAGTGGTGCTACAGCCAGTGACTTATGAGACTGAAAGAGCATGTTAGAGAAGGTAAAGTCATTAGGGTGAAAGTGGTGCCCACTTGGGGACAGAGGGCTACTAAGAAAAAATTACTCACCTTAGTAATTATGTTTCTTCTAATGGAGTCTTGCTGTATTCTGACTATTGCAGTTAGCCCCGGCCTTTAAACCACACCGGAGAACAAAGGGTTAACTTTCTATGCAAAGCATAGAAAGCTGAGCTCGAGCTTGGTTGAGGTCTCTGTCTGGAGTCCTTTGAAATCCAATTGTCAGATTCTTACGAGCAAAAACTCACTAACTATCCTATGTGGAAATTGTAAAATTTTTACTAGCCAACAGGCAACAAAAAGTTTTGGATTCCCAAAGGAAGACTCAAGTCAGGAAACCCAAAATCAAAAACCAATCCAAATAATAATAATAATAAAACAAACACCCAAACAAAAAGAAGAGGTGTAAAAGGCACCCCTGAGATGCAACACTGCACCTGCCACCACTTCCAAAACAGGTTCTGAGAGGGAGGCAGGAGGGAGGTCAGAATACAGCAAGACTCCATTAGAAGAAACATAATTACTAAGGTGAGTAATTTTTCTTCAAACAACATGAAGTCTTGCTGTATTCTGACTATTGCAGACTACCAAGCAGTACCTCCATGGAGGAGGGACAGAACCTACTTTGGGAATAGGCTCTGAAGTACTGCTGTGCCAAACCGAGCATCACTCCTAACCTGGATATCCAGAGGGTAATGTTTGGCAAAGGTATGGACTGTTTTCCAGGTGGCTGCTTGACAAATTTCTAAGAGAGGAATATCCCTGGCAGCAGTTAGGCAAGCAGCTGTACCTCTGGTGGAGTGAGCCCTCAGGCCTGAGGGTGGAATTTTTCCTAGTTTCTCATAGCAGGATTGTATACAAGACACAATCCATGTGGCAATAGTTATCTTGCTGGCAGGTCTGCCCTTTCCCACTTCTACATAAGTGAGGAACAACTGGAGGGAATCAAACCTGTGATCCTTGGTATGCTCTATATAGTAGCTAAGGGCCCTTTTAACATCTGAACTGTGTAGCCTCCTCTCACCTGAAGAGGAATGACCAGTGAAGACAATAGGAAGAGACACAGACTGATTCAGGTGGAAATTTGAAACCACTTTGGGCAAGAACCTTCTATTGGTTCTAAGGACCACTTTATCCCTATGAAAGGAGATAAAATCAGGTTCCACTGACAGGGCTTGCAGTTCACTGATACGTCTGACAGAGGTAATGGCTACTAAAAACACAGTTTTCCAAGTCAAGTACTTAAGCTCTACTGAGGACATAGGCTCAAAGGGAGGTTGCATTAATTGAGCAATGCAAAAATTTAAAACCCAGGCAGGGGGAGGGTCTGTAAATGGAGGACTGGTATGAAGCAATCCCTTGAAAAATTTACGGAACACAGGATGAGATGATAGTGAGGAAAACTTCCCCACTGACAGAAAAGTAGAGACAGCTGACAAGTGTACCTTGACAGTAGCTGGTCTGAGGCCTAGGCCATTAAGATGGATCATATAATCCAGAACTGTAGGCAATTCAGCAGTGTCTGGGGAAACATGTTGCTTGGAACACCAAATGCTGAATTTCTTTCAATTGGAGTTATAGGTCTTTCTAGTGGCGGGCTTTCGAGAAGCTTTGAGGATATCCAGAACCCCCTGAGACAGATGCAAATCTGCATACTCTAACTCTTCAAGAGCCATGCCTTGAGATTGAGAGACTGAAGATTTGGGTACCAAATCCTCCCCTGAGAGGAGGTTACCTGGTTGTAATTCCTGGGAAGAGACGGGGAAGATGGACTGCTAGGGACAGCAACAGGGGGTTCCAAGGCTGTCTGGCCCAATCTGGAACAATCAGAATCACTTTGCAAGGTTGTGACCTTATCTTGACTAAAACTTTGAACAGTAGAGGAAAGGGAGGGAAAGCATACAGAAATTTCCCTTCCCAGTTCAGAATCAGAGCATCTAGAGGGACTAAGCCCAAGACTGGGGGTCTGCAACAAAGAGAGGAAGTTGGTGATTGTCTGGGGCTGCAAAGAGATCTATCGCTGGAGTGCCCCACCTTGAAAAAATCACCTTCAAGACCAGAGGGTCCAGGAACCATTCGTGATGGCCCTGTCAGATCCTGCTCAGTGCATCTGCTAGCACATTGTCCTTGCCTAGAAGGTGGACTGCTATCAGAGAGGTTTGCAGGGAATAAGCCAGGGACCACAACTTCATGGCTTCTGTGCACAAGGCCATAGACCACGTGCCTTCCCACTTGTTAATGTACCACATGGTGGTGGTGTTGTCTGTTCTGACTTGAACCACCTTGTTCTGCACTGACTGAGAGAAAGCTTACAGGGTCAGAAAAACTGCCCCGAGTTCTAGGAGACTGATACAGAGAAGGGATTCCTGAGGGGACCACATTTCCTGGGCAGTAAGGGCCCCCCCAGATGGGCTCCCCAGCCCAGGAGGGAAGCATCCGTGGTAAGGACCACTGAATGAGACTGAGTGGCAAATGGGACCCCTTGCCTTAAATTGTCCTGATTCTGTTACCATTGAAGGGCTTGGATCAGTTTGGTAAGGAAGTTCTTCCTTTGGGACCAAAGGGCCCTCAGATGCAACTGAATGTCCCTCATCTGGAATCCTGCCCCTTGGACCACTGCTGTAGAAGCTGCCATGTGGCCCAAGAGCTGGAGGAAATGCCTTGCAGGTTGAGACACCTGAAGGCTGAAGGAAGAAGCCAGTTCTACAAGAACTCTTGCCCTTTCCGGGGGAAGAAAGGCTCTTGCTTTGACAGTATCCAGCTCTGCCCCCATAAAGGTAAGGAGCTGCACTGGCTTGAGAACTGACTTGGGAAGGTTGAGAAGAAATCCTAGAGAAGTGAGCACTTGCTGGGTCACTTGCAGGTGTGAACTGACTTGGTCTGGAGACTGGCCCGCTATGAGCCAGTCATCCAGATATGGAAAAATGGAAATCTTTTGCCTTCTTAGAAAGGCAATGACTACTGCCAGGCACTTTATGAAAACCCTTGGGGCTGATGCTAGACCAAAGTGCACTGCTTTGAACTGATGGTGGCCTGAGGGCAACTCGAACCTGAGGTACTTTCTGTGGGAGCACCTGATGGGAATGTGAAAACAGGCATCCTTTAGGTCCAGGGAGGCTGGCCAGTCCCCTGGCCTTAGAGAGGGAAGAATTATCACCAGAGTTACCATCTTGAACTTTGGTTTTAAAAGATGTTTGTTCAGGTATCTTAGGTCTACGAAGGGTCGCCACTCCCCTGTCTTTTTTGGGGTAAGGAAGTACCTGGAGTATAGACCTTTGCCCCTGTGTAGGGTAGGAACTCTCTCTATGGCTCCTAAGACCAGAAGAGATGAAACCTCTGCCTATAGGGCAAAGGTTTCTGAGAGACCTGCAGGTGGAAAAGATCTGGCTCTCATCTTCGGAAATTTTTTGAAGCTGAGAACCGGTCCCTGGCTTACTACTTCCAGGACCCACTTGTCTGAGGTAACAGACATCCAGTCCTGGACAAAGTAAGCCAGCCTGCCCCCTACTGGAATAGGAGAGTCGACCCAGGCAGACCCATCAGGGTGTCTGCTTGGCAGGGGCCTGTGGCTGAGGAGTGAATGCAGCCCTGCTCATCCCCGTTCTGCCTCTCCCTCTGAAGAACCCCCTCTGTGAAAAGGGAGAAGAGGCCTGTGCTTGGTAAAAAGGCCTATGAAAAGGCCTGCCCCTGCCCCATGACTGCTGCCTTTGAGGAGTTGCCTGCCTCTCCTTGACCTGAGCACTCCTATAAGTGGTCTTGTACGCATACATTTTTTTCATGTAATTCTCTGTCTGCTCCCCAAACAGAGAATTACCCACTACAGGAAAATTCATGGCCTTAGCCTGGGTGTCCTGTGAGAGGCTAGTACATCTGAGCCAAGCCATTATCCGAAGAGCCACAGATGTAGCCATGACTCTTGATGACACATCACTGGAGTCCACAGCAGCATAAAACTGTACTTTTGATGCCTCAATCCCATTTGCAGCCACCTCCTCCAGCTCCTTGGCTAGCTGGGGGAGGCCTGTTTAGCCAGTGCCAGTACAGTGTCCCACCTGGACTTCTGGTACCTGGCTGTATAGGCCATATAATTTGCCTGCCTGAGTCCCAAGGAAGATGCCATGTACTGTTTTTTTGCCATGGCAACAATCTTCCTGGAGTCTTTGTCTGGGGGGTGTGAAGCCAAGAGAATGTTTGCCTTGTCACAGGCAGCAGCCTGCACTACCACAACATGGCTGCATTGCTGGTATAAAAACTCCGTATCTGAGCCTGATAGTGTGTACCTCTTGTCCATCCTTCTGTCAACAGGGGGTACAGAATTGGGAGATTTCAGGATTTTTTGTCTTTGTTTCCCAAAGGATTTGTGAAAGGGAATAGACAGTCTCCTGGACTCTGGGATGTCCATCATTTCCACATAATCAGGCTCCTCCTGATCCTCCATTGCCTCCTCCATAGGAAGCTGGAGGGTTTTAGCCACTTTTCTGTAAAACAGAAAATGGGAAGGGGACTCAGAAAGCCTAGGAAGGGATACACCAGAAGGTCTGTCTGGGGAGATGTCTGGTTCCACAGGCACATCCAGACTTTCACCATCATCACCATCATCTTCAAACTCCCCCTCCTCCTCAAACTCAGGTTCATAAAAATCTTCAGGGGTATAATCTTGAACAGGGGGAACCGACCGAACTGAACCCCTGCGAAAAGGTGCTGGATCGGTCGGAACTGGGCGAAGCGATCTCACAATTTGAATCGCTCTGGCTATTTCCTCGGCGGTCGTAGCATGAACCTCTGTATCTGAACCGGTTGATTTTTCTTTGCGTTTCCTTTTTGTAGGAACCGACCCCTCAGGATCGGCTCTCCTCTTGCCCGAAGAAGTATCGCCCATGTCAGAGGGCACTCCTGGTTCGGTTGGAACCAAACTGGGCTGGCCATCCGAGTCAGCGGACTTCTCGGCCTCCTTTTCCCCTCAGTCTACTTAATTTCTTTTCAAGGGTAGATTTAGGAACATTTTTACAAATTTGGCAGTCTGTATCGAGGTGTTCAAACCCCAGACAATAAACACAGGTGGTGTGGGGGTCGGCCTTAGCAAAGACCTTTCCACACTCACTGCAGTGTTGAAACCCAGTGGGCCCGGTTTTTTTCTTGGGTTTCTCAGACATGGCCAGTCTAACCAAACTTACCCTTTTTATGGCAACCACCAGGCAAGACTCCATTATCGGTTCTTAACAGTGTCACGGGTGTTGGAAAAAAACGTTCAAAACACATTTTTTTTTTAGAACCGATAAGGACCGGTAACCACACTCTAAACTAAAACACAAGGATTCAGTACAAATGATCGGTTCAGCCGAAGCTATCTAACACTTTACAATTTCCACAAAGAAAAACAGAACAAAACCTGTCTAGTACTCACGATACCACAGACAGAGACTGAACCGACTATGCGGAAATAAATTTGGTAAAAAACGACAACTTAACCAAGACTTTAACCGACTTTCGAACAGAGCTGAAGGAGACATCTCTGGAGCGACTGTTCAGTGAAGCAGAGTAAAGAATCTGACGGTTGGATTTCAAAGGACTCCACACAGAGACCTCAACCAAGCTCGAGCTCAGCATTCTATGCTCTGCATAGAAAGTTAACCCTTTGTTCTCCAGGGCAGTTTAAAGGCTGGGGCTAACTGCAATAGTCAGAATGCAGCAAGACTTCATGTTTTTTGAACCACTGGGATCTACATAATGGGAACAAGAATTAGACAGTAAGAAGAAATACACTATGGTAAGGTGCCCAGGGAATTGAAAAGGGAAGGCATTTTGTGAGGATAAAATAGCAGGGGAGAGGGATTTAAGAAATTGAAAATGTTAAGGAAATTGGTTATTAAAACAGGTGAAAAAAGCACGAGAAATGAGCTAGTAGTGTTAGCTATGATCTTGGAAGCAAAACTGGATTATTAGGATTGAAGACCCCCTCTAGTGGTAGAAGAATATAAACTGCAAGTGGTAAATTAGGGAGATAGTTAAAACAATCTCTCCCACTGGGCGTGGCAACCAAGGGCTATATAACTAATGCCAGCCAAAGGTGGGAGTGGTGGGGGGCAGGTGGGGAGCAGCCACGAAGCGGCTGCGGGATAAGTTGAAAAGAGTGAAAGCGTCCGTTTACAGCCCTAAGAAGCATCGCAGGGAGGTGAGTGCTGTAAAGTAAAGAAAAAATTACTCACCTTAGTAATTATGTTTATTCTAGTGGAGTCTTGCTGTATTCTGACATATGCAGTTAGTTCCTGCCTTTCAACTGCCCCGGAGAACAAAGGGTTAACTTTTCTATGCCTTGCATAGAACGTTCATCACAAGCACGGTTGAAGTCCCTGTCTGCTGTTGTTTAAATTGCAACCGTCAGATCTTTAAGAGCAAAGACTCTCTAGATGTTCTGTGTGGAAACTGTAAAATTCTTACTAGCCAACTGGCAAATATATCAAATGTTTTTTGGTTTCAAAGGAAGACTCAAGTCAGGAAACCCAAAAACAAAAACATATCCAAAACACAACATCCCACCCAAACAAAAAAGAGGGTGTAAAAAGGACACCCCTAGAGTGCCAACACTGCTCCTGCCCAACCACATCCCAAAAACTAGGTTCTGAGAGGGGAAGCGGGGGGAAGGTCAGAATACAGCAAGACTCCATTAGAAGAAACATAATTACTAAGGTGAGTAATTTTTTCTTCAAACAACATGAAGTCTTGCTGTATTCTGACTATTGCAGACTACCAAGCAATACCTTCATGGAGGAGGGACAGAACCTACTTTGGGAATAGGCTCTGAAGTACTGCTGTGCCAAACCGAGCATCACTCCTAGCCTGGATATCCAGAGAGTAATGCTTGGTGAATGTATGGACTGTTTTCCAGGTGTCTGCTTGACAAATTTCTAAGATAGGAATATCCCTGGCAACAGCCAGGGAAGCAGCTGTACCTCTAGTAGAGTGAGCCCTCAGGTCTGAGGGTGGGGTTCTACCCAGTTTTTCATAGTAGAATTGTATACAAGAGACAATCCACCTGGCAATAGATCTCTTAGTGGCAGGTTTGCCCTTACCAACCTCTCCATATGTGAGGAACTGGAGGGACTCAAACCTGTGACCCTTGGTGCGCTCTATGTAGTAGCTGAGGGCCCTTTTAACATCCAAGCTGTGCAGCCTCCTCTCTCCAAAGGAGGAATGGTCAGTGAAGAAAACAGAGAGAGACATAGACTGATTAAGGAGGAAATCTGAAACCACCTTAGGCAAAAACTTCCTTTTAGTTCTTAGGACCACTTTATCTCTATGGAAAGAGATGAAATCAGGCTCCACTGACAGGGCTTGCAATTCACTGATATGCCTGGGAGAGGTAATGGCTACCAAAAACACAGTTTTCCAAGTCAAGTACTTAAGCTCTACAGAGGACAAAGGCTCAAAGGGTGGGTGCATAAGCTGAGCAATGCAAACATTAAGGTCCAAAGCAGGAGCAGGGTCCCTAAAGGGGGGATTGGTGTGAAGCAATCCCTTGAAGAACTTACAAAACACAGGATGGGCTGACAGAGGAGAGGGTTTGCCTACTGACAAGAAGGGATAAACAGCTGCCATATGTACTTTAAGTGTAGCTGGCCTAAGCCCTAAGCCATTAAGATGGACCATATAGTCCAGAACTGTAGGCAACCCAGCAGATTCTGGAGAAATATGTTTATTAGAGCACCAAATAGTGAACCTTTTCCATTTGGAGTTGTAAGACTTTCTGGTGGAAGGCTTTCGAGAAGCCTTAAAGATATCCAGAACCCCTTGAGAAAGGTGCAGATCGGCAAACTCTAACTCTTCAAGAGCCATGCCTTGAGATTGAGAGACTTCAGGTTCGGATACCAAATCCTCCCCTGAGAGGATGTCAACAGGTTGTAATTCCTGGGAAGAGATAGGGGAAGGTGGACTGCTAAGGACAGCAACAATGGGTACCAGGGCTGTCTGGCCCAGTCTGGCGCAATCAGAATCACTTTGAATGGTTGTGACCTTATCTTGATTAACACTTTGAATAGGAGAGGGGAAGGGGGGAAAAGCATACAGAAATTTCCCTTCCCAATTCAGAATCAGAGCATCCAGGGGGACTGAGCCCAAGACTGGGGGTCTGCAACAAAAGAGAGGAAGTTGGTGATTGTCTAGGGCTGCAAAAAGATCTATCTGTGGAGTGCCCCTATCAAGGAAACTCACCTTCAAAACTAAAGGATCTAGGGTCCATTCATGATGGCCCTGAGATATCCTACTGAGAGCATCTGCTAGGACATTGTACTTCCATGGGAGGTGAACTGCTATCAGAGAGGTTTTCAGGGAATAGGACAGGGACCACAACTTCATTGCCTTTGTGCACAAGGCCGTAGACTGAGTGCCTCTTTGCTGGTTGATGTACCACATGGTGGTGGTGATGTCTGTTCTGATCTGGACCACCTTGTTCTGTACAGATTTGGAAAAGGCTCACAGTGCCAGAAACACTGCTCTAAGTTCCAAGAGATTAATGTGAAGCAGAGATTCTTGAGGTGACCACAGTCCCTGGGTGGTAAGATGCCCCAGGTGGGCTCCCTAGCCCAGCAGGGAAGCATCTGTGGTGAGTATCACTGAATGAGACTGAGTGACAAAAGGAACTCCTTGTCTCAAATTGTCCTGATCCTGCCACCATTGCAAAGCCTGGATCAGAGTTCGGGTCACTGGGACTAGTTTGGTAAGAGAATCCTTTTTTTGGAACCAGAAGGCTCTTAAGTGTAACTGAATGTCCCTCATCTGGAATCTTGCTCCCTGGACCACTGCTGTGGAAGCTGCCATGTGGCCCAGAAGCTGAAGGAAATGCCTTGCTGGTCGAGACACCTGTAGGTTGAAAGAAGAGGTCAGTTCCATAAGGGTCCTTGCCCTGTCCAGGGGAAGGAAGGCTCTTGCCCTTACTGTATCCAGTTCCGCCCCTATGAAGGTGAGGAGCTGTACTGGCTCGAGAACTGACTTTGGAAGGTTGAGGTGGAATCCTAAGGAAGTGAGCACTTGCTGAGCTATTTGCAGATGTGACTTGACTTGGTCTGGAGACTGACCCACTATGAGTCAGTCATCCAGATATGGAAAGATGGAAATCTTTTTTCTCCTTAGGAAAGCAACCACTACTGCCAGGCACTTTGTGAACACCCTTGGGGCTGACGTTAGGACAAAGGGCATTGCTCTGAATTGATAGTGGCCTGAGGGCAACTCGAACCTGAGGTATTTTCTGTGGGAGCACCTGATGGGAATGTGAAAAGTAGGCATCTTTGAGGTCCTGGGAGGCTAGCCAGTCCCCTGGCCTTCGAGAGGGCAGGATTATTCCCAGAGTCACCATTTTGAACTTTGGTTTTAAAAGGTGCTTGTTCAGATAACTCAGATCCAGGATGGGCTGCCATTCTCCTGTTTTTGGGGAGGTTAGGAAGTACCTGGAGTACAATCATTTGCCCTTGTGTAGGGTAGGAACCCGTTCTATGGCTCTGAGAGCCAGGAGGGAAGAAACCTCTGCCTCTAGGGCAAGGGTCTCTGATGGATTTGCAGGTGGAAAGGATATGGTTCTCATCTTGGGAAATTTTTTGAAGCTGAGAACCAGTCCCTGGCTTACTACTTCCAGGACCCACTTGTCTGATGTCAGAGACTTTCAGTCCTGGACAAAGTAAGCCAGCCTGCCACCTACAGGTATTGGAAATCGGCCCAGGCAGACCCATCAGGGCGTCTGCTTGGTAGGGGCTTTGGGCTGGGGGGTGGAAGCAGGCCTGCTCATTCCCCGTCTTCCTCTCCCTCTGAAGAACCCCCTCTGAGTATAAGCAGAAGAGGAGGCCTGGGCTTGGTAAAAAGGCCTTTGAAAGGGCCTGCCCCTGCCCCTGAAGTGCTGTCTCTGAGGAGTGGCTTGCCTTTCTTTGGCCTGAGCACTCCTGTAGGCGGTCCTGTACTCATCCATCTTCTTCATGTAGTTCTCTGCTCCCCAAACAGAGAATTACCAATGACAGGGAAATCCATGGCCTTAGTCTGGTTATCCAGTGATAGGCTAGTACATCTGAGCCAAGCCATCCTCCGAAGGGCCACAGATGTAGCCATGACTCTAGATGAAACATCATTGGAGTCCACAGCAGCATGAAATTGCACCTCGGATGCCTCAGTCCCATCTGCAGCCACCTGCTCCAGCTCCTTGGCAAGCTGGTCAGGGGCCTGTTTAGCTAGAGCCATCACAGTGTCCCACCTGGACTTCTGGTATCTAGCAGTGTAGGCCATATAGTTAGCCTGCCTGAGTCCCAAAGATGCTGCCATGTACTGCTTCTTTGCTATGGCATCAATCCTCCTGGAGTCCTTATCTGGGGGGTGTGATGCCAAGGGAATATTTGCCTTATCACAGGCAGCAGTCTGCACTACCCCAACATGGCTGCATTGCTGAGAAAGGAACTCCATGTCTGAGCCTGAAAGGGTATACCTCTTGTCCATTCATCTGTCCACAGGAGGTATGGAGTTAGGAGTCTTTAGAATTTTAAATGTCTGTTTCCCAAAAGATTTATGGAGGGGAATAGACAGTCTCCTGGACTCTGGGATGTCCATCATTTCAACAAAATCAGGCTCCTCCTGATCGTCTACTGCTTCTTCCATTGGAAGTTGGAGGGTTTCAGCCACTTTCTTGTAAAACATAAAGTGGGAAGGGGACTCAGAAAGCCTAGAAGGAGAAACACCTGAAGGTCTGTCTGGGGAGATGTCCGGGTCAATAGGCACATCCAGACTTTCATAATCACCATCATCATCATCCTCATACTCTCACTCCTCCTCCTCTGGTTCATAAAATTCTTCCAAAGTATATTCCAGAACCGGGGGAACCGACCGAACCGAGCCCCTGCCAGATGGTGCCGGTTCGGCCGGAACCGAAATTAGTGATTGCACTATACTTATCACTTTGGCTATTTCATCAGCGGTCGGAGAAAGAATTTGTGGAACCGAACCGGATGATTTTTCTCTTCTCTTTCTTTTAACCACAACCGACTCCTCAGAATCGGCTCTCCTTTTGCCCGAAGAAGTTTCGCCCTGGTCAGAGGGCACTCCTTCTGGTTCAGTCGGAACTGAACCGGGCTGGCCATCCGGGTCAGCGGACTTCTCGGCCTCCCTTTCCCTCAGTCTACCTACTCTCTTATCCAGGGTAGCTTTGGGAAAACTTTTACAAATTTGGCAGTCTGAATCGAGCTGGTCAAACCCCAGACAATAAACACAGGTGGTGTGTGGATCAGCCTTAGCAAAGGCTTCCCCACACACTGCAGTGTTGAAACCCAGTGGGCCTGGTTTTCTTCTTGGGTTTCTCAGAAATGGCCAATCCTATCCAAAACTTACCCTTTTTTTCAGCACTCCGCTAGGCAAGACTTCCCTATTGGTTCCTGACCGTGTTACGGGTCTTGGAAAAAAAACGTAATTAAATCTGTTTTTTTTAGAACCGATACGGACCAGTTACCACACTCTAAATAAATTCAAAACTTTTTAAGACCAATCTGATTGGTTCAAACCGAGCGAATCCCAAATTTACAAGTTCTACACAGAAACTAAATGTAAAACATATCTAGTACTCACAGTACGACAGACAGAGACTTAAACTGACAGATTCGGTAGGAGAAATTCGGTAAAAACTGAGTGAAAAACGACACTGTAACCGACTTTTTTGAACCGAGCAAAGGAGAAATCTCTGGAGCGACTGTTCAATAAAGTGGAGTAAAGAATCTGACAGTTGGAGTTTAAACAGCAGACAGGGGGCTTCAACCGAGGTCGCGCTGAACGTTCCATGCTGGCCATGGAAAGTTAACTCTTTGTTCTCTGGGGCAGTTGAAAGGCAGGACCTAACTGCGATAGTCAGAATACAGCAAGACTTCATATTGTTTGAAGGATAATTCCCAGAGTTATCATTTTGAAATCTGGCTTCGAAAGATGTTTGTTCAGATGTCTTAGGTCCAGGATGGGCCGCCATTCTCCTGCCTTTTGCGGGGTTAGGAAGTACCTGGAGTACAATCCTTTGCCCCTGTGTAGGGTGGGAACTCTCTCTATAGCTCTGAGAGCTAGGAGAGAAGAAACCTCTGCCTCTAGGGCAAAGGTCTCTGAGAGATTTGCAGGTGGAAAGATCTGGCTCTCATCTTGGGAAATTTTTGAAGCTGAGAACCAGTCCACTTACTACTTCCAGGACCCACTTGTCTGATGTAAGAGACTTCCAGTCCTGGACAAAGTAAGCCAGCCTGCCCCTACTGGTATGGGAGAATCGACCCGGGCAGACCCATCAGGGTGTCTGCTTGGCAGGGGCTTTAGGCTGAGAGGTGGATGCAGGCCTGCTCATCCCCCTTCTGCCTCTCCCTCTAAAGAACCCCCTCTGTGAAAAGGAAGAAGAGGAAGCCTGAGCTTGGTAAAAAGGCCTTTGGAAAGGCCTGCCCCTACCCCTGGACTGCTGCCTTTGAGGAGTTGCTTGCCTTTCTTAGGCCTGAGCACGCCTGTAAGTGGTCCTGTACTGATCCATCTTCTTCATGTAATTCTCTGTCTGCTCCACAAACAGAGAATTACCAATTACAGGAAAATCCATGGCCTTAGCCTGGGTATCCTGTGAGAGGCTAATACATCTGAGCCAAGCCACCCTCCGAAAAGCCACAGATGTAGCCTCGACTCTTGATGATACATCATTGGAGTCTACAGCAGCATGAAACTGTACTTTCGATGCCTCAATCCCATCTGCAGCCACCTGCTCCAGCTCCTTGGCAAGCTGGTCGGGGGCCTGTTTAGCCAAAGCCAGCACAGTGTCCCACCTGGACTTCTGGTACCTGGCTGTATAGGCCATATAGTTAGCCTGCCTGAGTCCCAAAGATGCTACCATGTATTGTTTCTTTGCCATGGCATCAATCCTCCTGGAGTCCTTGTCTGGGGGGTGTGATGCCAAGGGAATGTTTGCCTTATCGCAGGCAGCAGCCTGCACAACCCCAACATGGCTGCATTGCTGAAAAAGGAACTCCGTGTCTGAGCCTGAGAGAGTGTACCTCTTGTCCATTTGTCTGTCCACAGGAGGTATAGAATTAGGAGACTTAAAATTTTTGTGTCTGTTTCCCAAAGGATTTGTGGAGGGAATAGACAGTCTCCTGGACTCTGGGATGTCCATCATCTCAACATAATCAGGCTCTTCCTGTTCCTCTACTGCGTCCTCCACAGGAAGCTGGAGGGTATCAGCCACTTTTTTGTAAAACATTTAGTGTGAAGGGGACTCAGAAAGCCTAGGAGGAGAAACACCTGAAGGTCTGTCTGGGGAGATGCCCGGGTCAATAGGCACATCCAGACTTTCACCATCACCATAATCATTCTCATACTCTCCATCCTCCTCCTCCTCCTCCTCTGGTTCATAAAATTCTTCCAAAGTATAATCCGGAACCGGAGGAACCGACCAAACTGAGCCCCTGCCAGATGGTGCCAGTTCGGTCGGAACTGAACTAAGCGATTGCACAATCCTTATCGACTTGGCTATCTCATCAGTGGTTGGAGTATGAAATTCTGGTTCCGAACCGGTCGATTTGTCTTTTCTTTTTCTTTTTATCGGAACCGATTCCTCAGAATTGGCTCTCCTTTTGCCCGAAGAGGTATCGCCCTGGTCAGAGGGCACTCCTTCTGGTTTGGTCGGAACCGAACTGGGCTGGCCATCCGGGTCAGCGGACTTCTCGGCCTCCCTTTCACTCAGTCTACCTAATCTCTTTTCCAGGGTAGATTTGGAAAAATTCTTGCAAATTTGGCAGTCTGAATCGAGGTGGTCAAACCCCAGACAATAAACACAGGTGGTGTGGGGATCAGCCTTGGCAAAGACTTCCCCACACACACACTGCAGTGTTGAAACCCGCTGGGCCCGTTTTTTTCCTTGGGTTTCTCAGACATAGCCAATCCTAATCAAAAACTCATCCTTTTTTTGGCAATCCGCCAGGCAAGACTCCCCTATCGGTTCCTGACCGTGTCACGGGTCTTGGAAAAAAAAACGTAATTAAATCCGTTTTTTTTTTTAGAACCGATACGGACCGGTTACCACACTCTTAAGTAAGCACACGTTTTTTTTACCATAAACTGATCGGTTCAGCCGAACCGATCCACAGTTTACAAGTTCCACACAGAAACAGAACAAAAACCTATCTAGTACTCACAGTACCACAGACAGAGACTTGAACCGACTAAGCAGAAACAGCAATTCGGTAGAAACCGACCAAAAACCGACACTTCAACCGACTTTTTGAACCAAGCAGCAGGAGAAATCTCCGGAGCGACTGTTCAGTGAGGTGGAGTAAAGAATCTGACGGTTGCAGTTTAAACAACAGCAGACAGGGGCTTAAACTGAGGTCGTGATGAACATTCTATGCTAGTCATAGAAAGTTTAACTCTTTGTTCTCCAGGGCAGTTGAAAGGCAGGACCTAACTGCATATGTCAGAATACAGCAAGACTTCATGTTGTTTGAAAAACACATTTTTTAACTAAAATTTAGAAAACGAACAAGGTTTTTTTAGTCAGAAAACCTCGACTAAAGTAAAACTAACCCGGTTCCTCTGTGGTTATACTGAACCAAGAGGAACTGGTAAAAATAACTAAATAACACTTAAACTAGCTTATTTATACAAAAAAACTAAAAGTATGAGGCAGCAAATGAAATAAAAGGATTCTTATAGTAATTTATGTTTCTTCATGTCAGAACATAAAGTAGAAGCGCGACACTGAGCGACCAGACTTTTCAGGCAGAGAGTGAAATCTGAGGAGCTTTAGAACATTGGCAGCTAGTATGGGGCAGCATTTGAAAAGTTGTCACATGCAAATAATTCCATCATTTGCATGTGTTCTATTCTCTCGGGGCAGTCATACCTAGAAAGCTTACTGCAGAAAGTTATGAACAGCTGAGTATTACTGGGGTTAGAATGTCTACCAGTTTGTGCTGAGTGTCCGCCATAAAGGTCAAGATTCTCAGCCAGGCCCTGCGGCGCATGACGACTGCGGCTGCCACTGAACGGGCACAGGAATCCCCAATGTCCAATGTCGTCTGGGGTTGCTGTTTTGTCACAGGCCGATCCTGACCTCAGATCTGCTTGACCATAGTCTGAAGGTCCGTGGAGAAATGAGGAAGCACCTCATCTACAGAGCCCAGGAGGGCATGGGAGAAGTGTGCCATGATGACAGCCGAGCTCACCTGATGGAGACCAAGTGAAGAGACAGCATAGACTTTTCGGGCAGAGTGGTCCAGTTTTTTAGATTCTTTGTCCGGAGGTCTATCAGTGTCTCCTGAATTGCCCGAGCACCAAAACACAGATTCAGTCACCAATCCCTCAGCTGAGGTGTGCTCTGTGAAGTCCGGAAGGGTGCAGATGGGAACTGCATACTTGCAGGCCATCCAGGCCGATGGCGTGGAGGCAGGAGGCAGGTGCTGCCAAAGCTCCACAGCCAGGCCAACAATGGCTTTGGCTACTGGGAAGGCCTCTGTTAGAGAATCCCCTTTTGTCAGAATATCTCTTAGGGGATACTGAGCCTGTTCCTGAACAGGCTCCAGTTTTATCCCCGTGGATTTGGAGATGAGATGGAGAATACCCATGAAGGATGTGGGACCGTCCTCCATCAAGAAACTCCCCATAGAAGCTTTGTCAAACTGATGAGAGTGCAAGGAGGAGTCCTCGGACTCTGAGGAGCCTGGATAGATAGGACGACCACCTCAGTCACTCTCGACCCAGCGCGGACGGTCGGAGTAAGGGTGACCAACAGCCTATGCAGAAGGCCCTTAGCAGGCTGAAACTGCTTGACAGGAGACCCAGATGGAGGCTGTTTAGGTGGTGGCTCCACCACAATCGGTGGAGAGGTTGGTTTCAGCCGAGCCGGGAGGGTCTTCACTGGTTCCGAGGGTGGAGGGACGGTGTCAGTCGGCTACAGAGGAGTCGGCACTGGTCTAGAGGGTGACAGCCATATGGTGGCCAGTGTGGAAGCCTGCATCGACTTTGGACCAGCCAACACCAACTGTTGCCACATGAGATCCTCATAGCGTCGACACAACTTTCACTGAAGCCTCTCCTCTCCTCTTCTGAGGAGGACGAGGGTGAATAATACTGGCGCCACTTCTTGGAACACCCAGAATGGCATCTGTGAGTTCTCCTCAACCTGTTGGTCGAGGATGACCTCGAACATGGGGGTGCTCAGAAGGAGCAGAGGAAAACCGCAGCTCCTCCAGGTCAGGGCCAGGGACCGTGAGGAGTTTTCCAGCAAGCTGGGTTTCCTCCTCAGTAGGTCCAGTCAGGACCAGAGTCCTGAACAAGGAGTTCTCAGCCTCATTCAGTGAAAATGAGTCAACGGGGTCGGTAATCTTTTCGACCGGGTCATTGGCCTGTGTCTTAGCTTGTTGGCTTGACTGGGGCACCATGAAGCCAACGGCTGAAGCCACAATTTTCGACTAAAGTTGAAACAGGAGATTCCTAAGAACAAGACTTCTCTCGATCCTCAGAACGATGATGACGAGACTTATCTCTCGACTCCTTGGATTGCTTTTTACAGGAACGGGAGCTGTGCAAAGCCGATGGGCCCTCCCTCTTGGCCAGGAGAGACTGGCACAACTTGAAGGAGCCTGTAAAGGTAGAGCCCAGTTTGAGAGGCACAAAGACTGATGCTGAAGAGGACTGATCAGCAGCCCGACTCGCCTCCTCTTTGAAGGCCTTCATTTGCGCGAGTTGCTCAGCGGATCCCGCAGCTGCAGAGACTGCCCAACGGGCCTCTTTAGATTTGACCAGCGGATTCCATTTTTCCAGTTGGCCGAGCTGTAAGCGTGCGAGGCGATCGTCCAACACATTCGGCTGGAACGAGCGACAAAAGTCGCAGGCCTGTGTATGATGCTCGTGGCCCAGGCAATAGACGCACATGACATGCAGGTTGGTGCAAGATATCTTCTGCCCGCAGGGGCACCAGCGAAACCCGGGCAATGACTTGTCCTCCATCACAGTCACGATCTAAAACGACACGGAGAAACTCTAATGAGTTTAAGCTTAGGTAAATAATCAGAAGATTTAAGCGACAGGGCCTACTCAATGCGGGAGCAATAAGGAGGGAACCTGAATCTTCCAGCGGAAAGGAAGATCTGGCATCAAGGGGCGGAGCCAAGGGTTATACCACACGGGTGGGTGGGAGGAGCCAGCTTTTTAGACCTTCCAGCAAGATTCTTAAAGGGAAAGGACATACCAAGAAGTGTGGATAGAACAACATATCCACATCCTTAGAACAACCTTTTCCGTGTTCGGTGGTCTTTCCTTGCTGCAAGTGTACATCGCCTTTTTGTTTTTTTGGCAATGTACACTCGCTGTAATGGCGATTGCTATTCCGTGATCGCCATTATGACATGGAACCCACTTCCATGAAATAAGCCAGATTCCAGGTCTTCATAGCTTCTGTGCACAGCTTTGAGGATCTTGGGTCTCCTTGTTTGTTAATGTAATATATGGTGGTGGTGGTGGTGTTGTCTGTCCTGAATTGGACTGACTGGGCCTTTATATGGGAAGTGAATGACTGAAGGGTGAGGAAAACTGGCCTTAGCTCCAGAGGTTTATATGCTCTCTGGGTTCTCAAGGGGACCACACTCCACTTAAAGACATTGATGGACGTATTTCTTTTTTACAACATTATAAAAAAATCTACAAGGGATTTTTGTTTTTATTTCAGGTGGTGACACTAGGGGATTGGGCACCCCCAGTGTCAGTGCTGCAACCCCCCATTTGGGGGCTTACCTTTAATTGCTCCATGTTCTTTGTTCTTCCCATCTTCCTTCTGCTGTTGCTTTGGCATCCCACAAGCTCCTCCTGTACTCCCCTGGTTCACCGATGCAGCCGTCCATTGTTTTGGCCCAGTTTTGGGCTTAAACTTGAGCTTCGATCCTCACGCTAGTGAAAGTGCACCTTGGTGCAAGCGGGGATCGAGCAGGTGCAAGCGGCGCCTTTGATGTGCTGACCACTTTGTTTGCGATTGGCTGACAAGAAAAAATTACTCACCTTAGTAATGTTGTTTCTTCTAATGGAGTCTTGCTATATTATAGACATTAGCAGTTTGATCCAGCTCTAGAACTGCCCCAGAGTGAAATGGTTAAAACGATTCCAAAATAGAATTTTGGCACGAGAGCAGCTCTATCTGTGTCATTTCAAACTTGAACTGTCAGATCTTTACGAGCCAAACTCACTAAGGTCTGTGTGGAAGCTGTAAACTACACTAGCCAAATGGCTACCTAAATAATAAGAACCATTGATGGTCCCAACACCCAAGACTCAAGTCAGGGGACCAGAAATACTAACACCACTCTAATAATATGAAAATGGAACATAAGTATAATAAAACACACACACACATACACACCCCAAAGTCCCAAAGGGGACAAAATGCTAACAGGACATAAGTAGTGCCCACACTAAGTTGCCCGCACCCCACCAAGTAGAGGTTCTGAGAGGGGCAGGTTGGGAGGGAGGTCTATAATATAGCAAGACTCCATTAGAAGAAACAACATTACTAAGGTGAGTAATTTTTCTTCAAACAACATAAGTCTTGCTATATTATAGACATTAACAGAATACACAGCAGTACCTCCATGGAGGAGGCAGAACCTACTTAGGAAATAGGCTCTGAAGAACAGCTGTGCCAAACTGAGCATCTCTCCTGGCCTGGACATCCAGGGAGTAATGCTTGGTAAAGTGTGTACCGTTTTCCAAGTAGCAGCCTGGCAAATCTCTAATAAAGGGATATCTCTGGCAGCAGCTAGAGACGCAGCTGTACCCCTGGTAGAATGAGCCCTCAAACCGGGGGGGGGAGGCTCTGCCCACTTTCTGATAACAAAATTGGATACAAGAGACAATCCACCTGGCTATTGATTTCTTAGTGGCAGGTTTGCCTTTCCCAACTTCACCATAGGTAAGGAAAAGTTGGAGGGATTCGAACCTGTGACCTTTGGTACGCTCTATATAATAACTAAGAGCTCTCTTAACATCCAGGCTGTGCAACCTCCTCTCACCCGAAGAGGAGTGATCAGTGAAAAATACTGGAAGGGAGATAGATTGATTAAGATGGAAATCTGAAACCACCTTAGGCAAAAACTTCCTATTAGTCCTAAGGACTACCTTATCCCTGTGGAAAGAAATAAAGTCAGTCTCCACTGACAAGGCTTGCAATTCACTTATGCGTCTGGCAGAAGTGATAGCCACTAGAAAAACTGTTTTCCAAGTTAGGTACTTAAGCTCTGCAGAAGACAGAGGTTCAAAAGGGGGTTGCATTAACTGGGCAATGCAAACATTAAGGTCCCAAGCAGGGGCCGGTTCCCGAAAGGGAGGATTAGTATGGAGTAATCCCTTAAAAACTTGGAAAACACAGGATGAGAGGAAGAGGGATGACTTTCCTGCTGACACAAAAAGCAGACACAGCTGCCAAATGAACTCTCAGGTTAGCTGGTCTGAGACCCAAGGAATTAAGATGTACCATGTAATCTAACAAAATGGACAATTCAGCAGATTCTGGGAAATATTTTTCCCAGCACACCAAATGGAAACCTTTTCCATTTAGAACTATAAAGTAGCCCTAGTGGAAGGCTTTCTGGAAGCCTTTGAGATCTCAAGAACACCCTGAGAGAGGTGTAAATCAAGCAAACTCTAACTCCTCAAGAGCCAGGCCTTGAAGTTGAGGGATTGAG
The DNA here is from genome assembly GCA_016271365.2 of Neoceratodus forsteri. NCBI lineage: Eukaryota > Metazoa > Chordata > Ceratodontiformes > Ceratodontidae > Neoceratodus > Neoceratodus forsteri. Next base: position 260,958,178 of record JADMNL010000024.1, read on the forward strand.
GTACGGATACCAAACCCTTCCCTGGGCACAAGTCAACAGATTGTGATTCCTGGGGAGGCACAGGGGAAGATGGACTGTCAGAGACAGAAGGAGTGGGTACCAGGGCTGCCTGGCCCAATCCGGGGCAATCAGAATCACCCTGCAAGGCTGAGATCTGATTTTGACTAGTACTTTGAGTAGGAGGAAGGGGAGCATAGAGACTTCCCTCCCAATCCAGAAGAAGGGCATCCAGGGGAACTGAGCCCAGCAGTGGAGGTCTGCAACAGAACAGAGGAAGTCTGTGATTGTCTGGGGCTGCAAAAAGATCTATCTGAGGGATGCCCCACCTGGCAAAAACTATCCCCAGCACTTGAGGATCCAGGGACCATTCGTGATGGCCCTGGGAAATCCTACTGAGGGCATCCGGTAGGACATTGTCCTTCCCTGGAAGATGAACTGCTATGAGGGAAGTGTTCAGGGAATAGGCCAGAGACCACAACTTCATTGCCTCGGTGCACAAGGCCGAAGACCGAGTGCCCCCTGTTTGTTGATGTACCAAATTGTTGTGGTGTTGTCTGTTCTGACTTGTATCACCTTGTCGTGGACAGATGCAGAAAAAGCTTGAAGAGCTAAAAAGACAGCTCTGAGTTCCAGCAAATTGATGTGGAGCAGAGATTCCTGGGGGGACCAGACTCCCTGAGTGGAAAGGTCGCCCATGTGGGCTCCCAACCCAGAAGGGAAGCATCTGTGGCGGAGTCAAGTCGTGAGAAGAGGAAATGAAGGGACCCCGCTCTTAAGTGCTCTGATCCTGCCACCACTGGAAGCTAGGATCAAGGTTGAGTCACTGGGACCAACTTGGAAAGGGGTCTCTTCTCTGAGACAAAGGTTCTCAAGTGAAACTGAATGTCTCTCATCTGAAATCTGGCTCCCTGCACAACAGCTGTGGATGCAGCCATGTGCCCAGGAGCTGCAGAAAGTGTCTTGCTGGTCGAGACCTGCAGAGTGAAGGAAGAGGCCAGTGCCACTAAATTCCTTACCCTTTTTGGGGAAGAAGGCTCTGGCTAGCTTTGTGTCAATTCTGCCCCTATAAGGTGAGTACCTGGACTGGTTCCAGACACCGACTTGATGGGTTTAGCAGAAAACCCAGGGAGGTGAGAAGCTGCTGGGTGACCTGCAGGTGCGATTTACCTGTTCTGGGGACTGGCCTACAATGAGCCAGTCGTCTAGATAGGAAAAACAGCAATCCTCTGCCTCCTTAAGTGGGCCACTGCCACTGCTAGACACTTTGTGAATACCCTTGGAGCAGAGTAAGGCCGAAGGCATTGCTCTGAACTGGTAATGACCTGAGGCAGTTCGAATCTGAGGTACTTTCGATGGGATCTTCTGATTGGGGCGTGGAAATAGGCATCCTTGAGGTCCAGGAGGCTAGCCAGTCCCTGGCCTTAGGGAAGAGTAAAATCGTTGCCAGAGTTACCATTTTGAACTTTGGTTTCAAAAGATGCTTGTTCAGATATCTGAGATCTAAAATGGGCATACTCTCCTGTCTTTTTGGGGTAAGGAAGTATCTGGAATACAGACCCTGCCCTGATGCGGGAGGACCCTTCTACTGCTCTGAGCTAACAGGGATGAGACCTCTGTTTCCAGGCGAGGTCTCTGAAGCACTTGCAGGTAGAAAAAGTCTGCTTCTCAACTTGGGAAACTTTTTGAAGCTGAGAACCAGACCCTGGCTACTACTTCCAGAACCCACTTCTCTGAGGTTAAAGAAGCCCAATTCTGACCGAAGTAAGCCGGCCTGCCCCACTGGTACAGGAGAATCGGCCCTGGGCACCCCATCAGGGTGCCTGTTTATGAGAGCTTTAGGCTGGGGGTGGGAGCAGGTCTGCCCACCCCTCGTCTGCCCTGCCTCTGAAGAAGCCCCTCTGAGCATAGGCGAGGAGGCCTGAGTCTGGTAGAAGGCCTGTGAAAGGCCTACCCCTACCCTGGGGGCATGCCTTTGAGAAGTGGCTTGCCGCTCCTTAGCCTGGGCACTCTTGTAAGTAGTCCTATATTCATCCATCTTCTTCATGTAGTTCTCTGTCTGCTCTCCAAACAGAAATTTCCCACACAGGAAAATCCATAGCCTTAGTCTGGGTATCCTGTGACAAACTAATACACCTGAGCCAGGCCAACCTATGAAAAGCTACAGATGTGGCCATGACCCTAGAAACATCATTAACATCCACAGCAGCATGAAACTGAACCTTAGAGCTTCAATGCCATCAGCAGCCACCTGTTCTAGTTCACTAGCCAGCTGGCCATGGGCCTGCTTGGCCAGTGCATAACAGTATCCCATCTAGATTTCTGATACCTAGCTACATAAGCCATATAATTTGCTTGCCTGAGTCCCAGAGAGCTGCCATATACTGTTTTTGCCATGGCATCAATCTTCCTGGAATCCTTGTCAGGAGGATGTGAAGCCAAGGAATATTAAGCTTATCACAGGCAGCAGCCTGAACTACTAACATGACTGCATTGCTGAGAAAGGAATTCTGTCATTTCTACAAAATCAGGCTCCTCTTGCTCATCCACAGCCTCTTCTAAAGGAAGCTGGAGGGTTTCAGCAACTTTTTTATAAAACATAAAATGAGATGGGGACTCAGACAACATAGGTCTGTCTGGGGAGATGTCCGGTTCAATGGGCACACCCAGACCTTCCCAGCCACATTCATACTGTTCATAATCCTCCTCCCCCTCCTCTGGTTCATAAAATTCCTCAATATCATAATCCTGAACCACTGGGACCGGACGAACCGACCTTTTACCACATAGTGGTGGTTGAGACGGACCCTGAGACAGTGACTGGACAATTTGTATGGCTTTTGCTATCTCTGCAGCAGTTGGAGAAGAATTTTGTACTCCAGACCTGCTGATTTTCTTGTTTTCTTTACTGGAATTGGTTCCTCAGAACCAGCTTTTCTTTGCCGAGGAAGTCTGGCCCTGGTCAGAGGGCACTCCCTCTAGTTCGGTTGGCACGAACCGGGCTGGCCATCGGGTCAAGCGGACTTTTGGCCTCTCGTTCCCTGAGTCTGCCCAATCTTTTTCCAGGGTGGCTGCAGGAAATTCTTACATACCTGGCAGTCTGACTGGAGGTGGTCAAACCCCAGACAATAAACACATGTGGTGTGTGGGTCAGCCTTGGCAAGACTTCCCCACAAACATCACAGTGTTGAAACCCGATGGGCCCGGTTTTTCTTTTGGGTTTCTCAGACATAATGCCAGCCTAACCAAAAACTTGCCCTTTTAACGGCAGTGCCAGGCAAGACACCCTTCTCGGTTCCTAACCGTGTCACGGGTATTGGAAAAAAACGTAATAAATCCGTTTTTTTTAGAACCGATAAGAACCGGGAACCGCACTCTAAAATAGTAACTTTAGTTTTAAATGAGTTTTAAACCCACTGATCGGTTCAAAACCGAACCGATAACTTTCAAGTTCCACACAGACAAAACCTTCATTTACTTATGGTTACCACAGATAGAGCTTGAACCAAACGGTTTTGCGGTTAAAATAAAACTATTCTCAGTTAAATCCAACCGAGAAAACACTTTTTAAACCGAGAAATGAACCGAGCAGAAGGAGAAATCTCCGGAGCGACTGTTCACTGAGGCGGAGTAAAGAATCTGACAGTTCAAGTTTGAAATGACACAGATAGAGCTGCTCTCGTGCCAAAATTCTATTTTGGAATGGTTTTAACCATTTCACTCCGGGGCAGTTCTAGAGCTGGATCAAACTGCTAATGTCTATAATATAGCAAGACTTCATGTTGTTTGAAGGAATGTTTGGGTCCCGGCACCTCTCAGTCTATTGGAGGCCAGTGACCAGAATGCTGTGGCAGAGAAGTCGCTTTGGGCTGAACATAAAGAGTTGTTGAACACGGCTAAGACAGGGTTCATTAATATGCATGAGCCCCACATGAATATTCATAACTTGCTGCCTGCCGCCTAGGGGGACAGTATAATGGTGGCAGTGACTGCAAAAGTACAGGGGGCACCAATATAAGATTGGGCTTATATTAGAGAGAACTGTTGGGCCTATCAGCATGTGGGGAGAATATGATAATATAAGAAAAAATTACTCACCTTAGTAATTGCTTTTCTTCTCATGGAGTCTTGCTATATTATAACAATAGCAGTCAGCCACTGCAGCTGAACTGCCCCGGAGAGGAAGGAGTTAACTCCAGAAGATCTGGAGTTCTACAGCGCGAAGGCGCTGTGCCCAAAGCTCTATCTGGCAGTTTCAAATGAAACTGTCAGATCTTTATGAAGCTAACATCAAAAGACGGAAAGTCTGTGTGGAAAAAACTACACTAGCCCATGGCTACCTACTAGTAGTAATAACAACAATATAAAGAACAAAGAAACACTCAGAGCCATAATAACAAAAATTGATGGTATTATGGTTCGTTTCCTATGACAAGCACATAGAACCCCTTCCCCAAGACTCAAGTCCAGGAAGGGGCAATATAAATAACCTAAATGAAACAATCTAGATCCCTAACCCAAAGGAAAGAGGTAAGGAAAAACTACAATGGCATGACACAGTGCTTGCACCAATTCGCCACCCTACCCAAGTAGAAGTTCTGAGAGGGGTAGGAGGGAGGTGGTTATAATATAGCAAGACTCCATGAGAAGAAAAGCAATTACTAAGGTGAGTAATTTTCTTCAAACACCATAGAATCTTGCTATATTATAACAATAACGAATACACAGCAGTACCTCCATGGAAGAGGGTCAGAACCTACTTAGGAAATAAGCTCTGAAGCACAGCTGTGCCAGACCGAGCATCTCTCCTGGACTGGACATCCAGGAATAATGCTTGGTAAAGGTGTGAACTGTCTTCCAGGTAGCAGCTTGACAAATCTCCAGAATGGGGATGTCTCTAGCAGCCGCTAGAGGCAGCTGTACCCTGGTGGAGGGGCCTCAATCCTGAGGAGGTACTCTACCCAGTTTCTGATAACAGAATTGGATACAAGAAACAATCCACCTTGCAATTGTTCTCTTAGTGGCAGGTTTCCTTTGCCAACCTCGCCATAGGTAAGAAAGAGTTGGAGGGATTGAGACCTATGACCTCTGTGCGCTCTAAATAGTAGCTTAAGGCTCTTTTGACATCCAAGCTGTGCAGTCTCCTCTCACCTGAGGAAGAATGCTCAGTGAAAAATACTGGGAGAGAGATAGATTGATTCAGGTGGAAATCAGAAACCACCTTAGGCAAAACTTTCTATTAGTCCTAAGGACTACCTTATCTCTGTGGAAAGAGATAAAATCTTCTTCCACTGACAGGGCCTGTAGCTCACTTATCGTCTGGCAGAGGTGATAGCTACTAGGAAACAGTTTTCAAGTTAAATACTTGAGCTCTGCAGAAGACAGAGGCTCAAAGGGGTTGCATTAACTGAGCAATGCAAATATTCAGGTCCCAGGCGGGAGCTGGTTCCCGAAAGGAGGTTAGTATGAAGTAACCCTTTAAAAACTTGAGAACACCGGGTGAGAAGAAAAGGAGGCAGGCTTCCCTGCTGGAAAAAAGCAGAGACAGCTGCCAGATGAACCTTCAGGGTAGCTGGTCTAAGGCCTAGGGAATTCAGATGGACCAAATAGTCCAGTAGAATGGGAAGATCAGCAGATTCTGGGATAATCTGCCTCTCAGAGCACCAGATGGAAAACCTCTTCCACTTAGAATTATAAGTGGCCCTAGTGGAAGGCTTCCTTGAAGCCTTTAAAATATCCATGACACCTTGAGAAAGGTGTAAGTCACAAATTCTAGCTCCTCAAGAGCCAAGCCTTGAGGTGGAGGATTTGAGGTCGGATACCACCTCTCCCTGTGCACAGGCCAGTAAGTCGTGGACTCTGGGCAGGCTCAGGGCAGGGTGAACTGCCAGGACAGGAGCAGAGGGTACCAGGGCTGTCTGGCCCAATCTGGGGCAATCAGAATCACTCTGCAAGGTTCAGATCTGATTTTTACTAGTACCCTGAAAGGAGAGGAAGGGGAAGGCATACAGGAACTTCCTTTCCAGTCCAACAGAAAGGCGTCCAGAGGACTGAGCCCAGAACTGGAGGCCTGCAACAGAAAAGAGGAAGTTGGTGGTTGCCTGGGGCTGCGAAAGATCTATCTGAGGGTGCCCCATCTGGCAAAGACAGACCCCAGCACTTGTGGATTCAGAGCCCATTCGTTGATGGCCCTGAGAAATTCTGCTGAGGCGTCCGCCAGGATCATTGTCCTTCCCTGGAGATGAACACGCTATCAGGGAGGTGTTCAGGAGTAAGCCAGAGACCACAACTTCATTGCTTGATTGCACAAGGCTGAAGACCAGTGCCCCTTGCTTGTTGATGTACCACATTGTGGTGGTATTGTCTGTCCTGACTTGAACCACTTTGTTCTGGACAGAATCTGAAAACACCCGAAGAGCTAAAAAGACAGCTCTGAGTTCCAAAAGATTGATGTGGAGCAGAGACTCCTGGGAGACCCATCCCCCTGAGTGGCAAGGTCGCTTGGGTGAGCCCCCCACCTAACAGGGAGGCATCCGTGGTGAGGGTGAGGGAGTGAGAAATGGGAATGAAGGAAGCCCTGTCTTAAATTGCTCTGGACCTGCCACCAGTGGAGGCTAGGATCAGAGTTTGAGTAACTGGGACCAACTTGGAGGGGATCCTTCCTTTGAGACCAATAGGCCCTCAAATGGAACTGAATGTCCCTCATCTGGAATCTTGCTCCCTGCCGACAGCTGTGGAAGCAGCCATGTGCCCGAGGAGTTACAGAAAATGCCTTGCTGGTCAGAGACCCACAGGGTAAGGAGGATGCCAGGCGATGGAGTCTGTCCACCCTTTCCGAGGAGAAAAGCCCTGGCTAACCTTGTGTTCAATTCTGCGCCTATGAAAGTTAGGACCTGAACTGGTCCCAGAACTGACTTTGGTAAGTTTAGCAGGAATCCCAGGAAGTGAGAAGCTGCTGGGTGACTTGCAAGTGGGATTTCACCGACCTGGAGACTGACCCACAATGAGCCAGTCGTCCAGGTAGGAAACACAACAACCCTTGCCTTCTTAAGTGAGCCACTACTACAGCGAGACATTTTGTGAATACCCTTGGCGCAGAGGTAAGGCCGAAGGGCATTGCCCTGAACTGGTAGTGGCCTGAGGGCAGTTCGAACCTGAGGTACTTTCGGTGAGAGACCTGATCAGAACATGAAAATAGGCATCCTTGAGGTCCAGGGAAGCTAGCCAGTCCCTGGCCTTAGGAAGGCAATATCATTGCCAAGTCAACATTCTGAACTTTGGTTTCAACAGATGCTTGTTCAAGTATCTTAAATCTAGAATGGGCCGCCATTCTCCTGTCTTTAGGGGTAAGAAGTATCTTGAATAAAGCCCTTGCCCTGATGGCAGGAGGAACCCTTTCCACTGCTTTGCAGTCCAGCAGAGCAGAAACCTCTGCTTCAAAGCAAGGGCTTCTGAAGGATTTGCAGGTGGAAAATGCCTGGCTCTCATCTTTGGAAAGTGTTTGAAGCTGAGAACCAGACCCTGCCTATACCTCCAGAACCCATCTGTCCGTAGTTAGGGACAGCCAGTTCAGTTGAAATAGGCCAACCTGCCCCCACTGGTACAGGAGAATCGGCCCTGGACACCCCATCAGGGTGCCTGCTAGCAGCAGCCTTAGGCTGAGGAGGACGGTCTACTTGTGCCCGTCTACCCTGCCTCTGAAGAAACCCCTCTGCGAGACAGCAGAGGAGGCTGAAGTGGTAAAAGGCCTGGAAAGGGCCTGCCCCTACCTCTGGGAGCATGCCTTTGTGGCATGGCATGCTTCTCCTTAGCCTGGGCACTTTTGTAGGTAGTTCTGTATTCATCCATCTTTTTCATATAGTTTTCTGTTTGCTCCCCAAAAAGAGAATTTCCCACTACAGGAAAATCCATAGCCTTTGACTGGGTATCTTGGGACAGATTAGTGCATCTGAGCCATGCCAAGCTACGGGAAGCTACAGAAGTGGCCATGACCCTAGAAGAAACATCATTAACATCAACAGCAGTATGAAATTGAACTTTAGAGGCTTCAATGCCATCAGCAGCCACCTGTTCCAACTCACTAGCCAGCTGCCCATGGGCCTGCTTGGCTAACTGCAATACTGTGTCCCACCTAGATTTCTGATATCTAGCTACATAGCCATATAATTTGCCTGCCTGAGTCCCAAAGAAGCTGCCATATACTGTTTCTTCGCCATGGCATCAATCTTCCTGGAATCCTTATCAGGAGGATGTGAGGCCAGAGGAATATTAGCCTTGTCACAGGCTGCAGCTTGTACCACACCTACATGACTACACTGCTCAGTAAGGAAGTCTGTATCCGAGCCTGACAAAGTATACCTTCTGTCCATTTTTTATCTACAGGAGGGACAGAATGAGGATTTTAAAATCTTTGTTGTTTGCTTCCTAAATGACTTATGCAAAGGAATAGACAACCTCCTAGACTCTGGAATATCCATCATTTCCACATAATCAGGCTCCTCTTGCTCATCACAGCCTCCTCTAAAGGAAGCTGGAGGGTTTCTACAACCTTTTTGTAAAAATAAAGAAAGAAGGGGACTCAGACAGAATAGGAGGAGATTCTAAAGGTCTGTCTGGAGAAATGTCCGGTTCAATGGGCACGTCCAGACCACCCCCAGCCACACATATATTGATCAAATTCCTCCTCCCCCCTCCTGTGGTTCATAAAAATCCTCAACTTCAAAATCCTGAACCACTGGGACTGAACGAACCAACCTTTTACCAGCTGTTGGTGGTTCTACAGATCCCTGAGACAGTGACTGGACAATCTGAATGGCTTTAGCTATCTCTGCAGCAGTTGGAGACACAATTTTGGACTCCAGACCTACTGATTTCCTTGTCTTTTACTTGGGACTGGTTCCTCTGAACCAGCCTTCCTTTGCCCGAGGAAGTCTCACCCTGGTCAGAGGCACTCCCTCTGGTCCAGTGGGTACTGGACCGGGCTGGCCATCGGGTCAGCGGACTTTTGCCTCGTTCCCTGAGCGGCCCAATCTCTTCTCCAGGGTGGCTGCAGGAAATTTTTACACCTGGCAGTCTGACAGGAGGTGGTCAGCCCCCAGACAATAAACACAAGTGGTGTGTGGGTCAGCCTTGGCAGCGTCCCCACAGACATCACAGTGTTGAAACCAGTGGCCGTTTTTCTTTTGGGTTTCTCAGACATAATGCCAGCCTAACCAAAACTTGCCCTTTTGATGGCAGTGCCAGGCAAGACACCCTTATCGGTTCCTAACCGTGTCACGGTATTTAAAACGTTATAATTCCGGTTTTTAGAACCGATAAGAACGGGAACCGCACTCTAAACCACTGTACACTTTTAAAATGCAGACAAAACCACCCGATCGGTTCAAAACCGAACCGATAATTAATTTTCCACACAGACTTAAATTTTAGTACTTACGGTTACCAGATAGAGCTTTAAAACCGAAATGCGGTAAAAATAATAACTTTTGGCGGTTCAAATGAACCGAAAAATACTCGCTTGAACCGAGAATGAACCGAGCTGAAAGAGCTGATCTCCGGAGCGACTGTTCATTGAAGCGGAATAAAGAATCTGACAGTTTCATTTGAAACTGCCAGATAGAGCTTTGGGCACAGCGCCCTCGCGCTGTAGAACTCCAGATCTTCTGGAGTTAACTCCTTCCTCTCCGGGGCAGTTCAGCTGCAGTGGCTGACTGCTATTGTTATAATATAGCAAGACTTCATGGTGTTTGAATAGTTAACCTGGCTGCACCAGACTGTGAAATTGGTTGGGACTGCATATTCTAAGTAGCATCTTTTACAGCAGCCACCATTTTGGGAGTGCTTTAGGCAATCACAACTGGGATTTCTTCCAAAGACTCATGGGAGTTTAATATAGCCTTGTGGAAGATTTTTAGGGACAAACTTTGGGCGCCTAAATTGCAGCCAGTTAAAAGCCTAAAAGTATGCTAGGCAGCCTGAATAGCCAATCGGATTCCAAGGATTTCTGCCTTTATTTAAGAGGGACAGTTTGAATTTTAGTCAGTTCTGCAGAGAGGCCACACTGAAAGGGACTACAGTGAACAGCCTGGCAGTCCAGGGCAGGCCTGTGTTGAGACACCAGCTTGAACTTCTGAGCAGGCTCTGCGGAGAGTCAGGCCTGCATGAGACCTAGTTGTTTGTGTGTACATCCCTGGTGGTCGAAGAGAGAAGATTAATTGCCAGGAACTACCTGTCTGCAGTTTGGAGGATTTGCTCAGTGAATTGACTGACATTGCTGCCAGCTTGGAATTGAACTGAGAGGTAGAAATATGAAGTACAGTTACGTAACAACTTACCGTAACAGTAGATCTTCGAGAGAGGCTCTTGCAGTAGGTAATTACATATAGGACTGAAGCCGGCAAGCGTCAGGACCCCATGGAAAACTTTCTAACTAGCAGTCTCTGGCGGGGGACCGCCCCCTCGTCAGTTGACCGACGTCATGCAATGTCAGTATAAAGGGGAGGTCCCCCATGCCCGCCTTCCAGTTCTTTCCCACCAAAGGCCAAAAAAAGCAAGACAAGAGAGAAGCGGATGATTCCCTTCCTGGAAAAGGAGCTGAAAAAGCTAAGGGGGATGAAGGGCAGGAAGGTATTACCTACTGCAAGATCCTCTCTCGAAGATCTACTGTTTTTATTTATTTAGCTTTTGTTTACCAGGTAAGCATGCTAGACAGTCAAGTGCCTATTTTCAGGTGCGACCCAGGAGAATTACAAAAGTACAGGCAATAACAATTCAGAGACAGGGTAATAGCAACCAACATGGTACAGTCAGGTACAGGCAGAGAACTCAGGCAATATACAGATACAGAGACAAGGTTGCAGCAATCAACAAGGTACAGACAGGTATGGGCAGAGAGCTACAGTCAGGTACAGACAGAGAGCGAATCTAATGCAAATACAGTGTTAAGGCATGGCAACCTCAGGAGGCAGTCTAGGAAACAAACCAAAGAATCAGTAGGGCATATTTGAGCTGTGCACTAAAGGTGCACACACTCAGTCATATATGGGCACTTGGTGCACCATGGAGAGAGGGACAGCTAAAAGCAAAGGCAGGCAGAAGGCATATGCACACACTCGGTCATAGATGGGCATTGGCATACCGTGGAGGGTGGAACAGCTAAGAGCAAAGGCAGGCAGAAGCTTGTTTTAGGTAGCCCCAGAGGGAAGACCTGAAACAGCTGTGGGAAGGGGCAGCTCTTACATGAGCAGGGAGAAGGCGCCAGGCTCTGGGGCAAAGACTGCGAAGGCATGATCCCCTGCGAGGGAGTGGGTTTTTGGGACCATGAGAACCTAGGAGTCACTAGACCTCAGCCGATAGCCAGAGGGGGCAGGCTGGAGCAGTTTGGCAAGTGCCAGAGGAGTTGACAATCGGATGATGTTGTCAGTAAAGTTGCCCACAACAAACAATTGATGATTACTAGGGGAGAACCACCCCAGCCTAGAGTAGAGCTGGCAGTGATGGAGTAGCGGAGGGGCTTGATAGGCGAGCGACACAAGCTTCGTATCGGTGTCCCATTTCATGAGCCAGGATTTTGGGGCATTCACGAAAGAGGTGAGTCCATAGCAGAGCGTATGGAGAAAAAACCCTTTTGCAAGGGTAAGTCAGGCAGCTGGGGTGAGGCAGCTTTTGGCCCTGTACGCCAGTCTCAGTTTCCAGTTTGTGGCATTGCAGGAGTTATGTATGTGCAGGGAGAGGTCCAGCCGAGGGTCAAGGATTACCCCCAAGTACTTGAAGGAGTCAACAACCAACACAGGGACGCCTTCGGTGCCAGTGACTTTGAGATCAGCTTGACGCACTCTGACCTTGGCAGAGGAGCCGAATAACATAGCCTGCATCTTCTGGAGGTTGATGACAAGCTTATTAGCCTTGAGCCAGGATTTCATGCGGTTGAAATCAGAGTTTAGTCTTGTGTTCACGTCTCTGATATCCTGGGAGATAGCCAGAAGCACAGGGTCATCAGCATATAGGGTGACATGTCCGGATGCAGGGACCAAGGGCAGCTGATTGATAAAAAGGGAGAACAGTAAGGGGCCGAGGACAGACCCTTGAGGCACCCGACAAGTTACCGGTGCCAGCCCAGAGAGGGCTTTCTGGAACCTCGTGTACTGTTGCCTACCCGTGAGGTAGTTGGAAATCCAGGCTAGGACAGGGAGGGAAAGGCCGAGGGACTGGAGGGCAGTGCCCAGGAGAGTGTGATCGACCAGATCAAAGGCCTTCGACAGGTCAATGAAAATGGCCCCTATGGGTTTGCTCTGGTCAGTCACAGTTCTGATTTCAGAGGTGACCTGTGCAAGGGCAGTGGAGGTGCTGTGTCCTTTACAGAACCCATGCTGCGTGGGGGAGAGGAGCCTATAGGTTTGGAGGAAGCGAGCAAGCTGGGAGGCCACAACCTTTTCAAGCAGTTTGTTTACCTCAGATAGAATCATTATAGGGTGACAGTTTTCAAGTATTTTGGGATCTCCACGCTAGAGCACTGGGATCATATGACCCACCTTCCATATGGCTAGGATAGACCCAGATATGAGAGAAGAATTGAGAATGTGGGAGATAGAGGGCTCCCAGGTTGAGTAATTTGGGCTCAAGGTTGTCATGCCCAGCACCAGAGTGAGGGAGAGACCAGCAAGGAGCTTCCATGTCTTGTTGTGGGAAACAGACTTGAAGTAGAAGGGAGGGGGAGGAGGATGAGGCATAGCGCCAGAAGTGGGCCCCAGATCATCTGTAACTGAAGGTGTAGAGGTGAAGTCAGACAGGTCTGAGAACAGGACGTTAAAGGCATTGGCTATAATTAGGGCATTGTTGCAGCTGACTCCATCGATTTGCAGGTTGGAGACCTGGGGGTAGGCAGGGCCATTAATGGTGTGTTAGATGGTGCGCCAGAAGCTCCTAGGGTTTTTGGCAGACGCTTCAAGAGAGGATTTGCAGAACCCACTCTTAGCCGAGCGGATCACCCGTTTACACGAGTTCCTGAGCTGCCTGCAAGCCTCAAGGTCAGATCTGTCCCCAGAGTCCTTGAATTTTTCCCAGCTTTTGTCCCTAAGCTTCATCAGGGCAAACAGGTCCCCTTGCAACCATTTTGTAACAATGCCCTTCACTCTCCTATTTATGAGTGGGTTATGATAAGTTCTTACATAACTGTGCTATCTTACTTCGAGAGGGTTCTTGCAGTAAGTAATTATATATAGGACTGAGTCCCAAGCAGTCTGGAACCAAGAAAAGCACTTGGGAGGAGGAAAACTAACACCAATAGAACCTCCAGCTGTAGGGGTCTAAGAAAGAAGTGAACGGACGCTTACTTCCGTTTTTTCGGCTTAAAACCTGCCCCTCTAGCAAGCGGCGCTGGATGCCACGACAGTGACATCGCTGCTTATATTGCGTCTGCTGTCCGCTAAGCACGCTGAAACTGCTGGCATTAGACAAACTTGGATAAGATAATTTTAGCATATCCTCTACTTAGTAAATATACACCTTTAATAATGGAAAAGAACTTAGTAAGTGTATGCAATGTTTGATGTATAGTGAGGGAAAGTATGGGAGAGAGTATGTATGTGCTAATTGCCATCTGATTACTACTCTTGAAGCAGAGATAGCGTTTCTGCTTAATATTAAACCAGTTTCTACTGATATTAGGGAACTGGAAAGTTACATTGATCTTATGGATGAACAACTTCATTCTAATGAACAATTTCCTTCACATTTAGGTAGCATTTCTATGCCTCCTGATGAGGAGACAATTGTAACGACTAGTACTATACAAAAGTGGGAACAAAGAGGAAGCGGGGAACTACAGACCAGTCAGCCTCACCTCGGTAGTGGGGAAGATCATGGAAGCACTACTGAAGGAGAGATTGGTGGAACATCTGGTTGTCAATGGACTACAGGACCCAAGGCAGCATGGTTTCACCAGGGGAAGGTCATGTCAGACCAACCTCATTGAATTTTTTGACTGGGTGACTAGGGAGGTGGATCAGGGAGGGCAGTGGACATGGCCTATCTGGACTTCAGCAAGGCCTTTGACACTGTGCCACTTAGAAGACTGTGCACAAACTGGGAATATGGGTGTGGGCAGGACAGTAGTGCGGTGGGTAGGTAACTGGCTGGGCAGCAGGACACAGAGGGTGGTGGTAAATGGCTGTCACTCCACAGAGGGAAGAGTGACCAGTGGGGTACCACAGGGATCAGTGCTGGGACGGTACTATTCAATATCTTCATCAGTGACATTGCTTGGGACCTAGAAGGCAGAATTTCACTGTGCTGATGACACAAAGCTCTGTAACAGAGTAGACACACCAGAGGTGTAGACAGAATGAGAAGGGACCTGCAGAAACTTGAAGAATGGTCAGGGGTTTGGCAGTTGAAATTCAACGAAGGAAGTGCAAGATAATGCATATGGGCACAAAAACCTGGCACAATATATCAGTTGGGGGTGAGGATATAGCATGCACCAAGCAGGAAGGGATCTTGGAGTTATCATCTCTGATGACCTCAAGGCAGGAAACAGTGTGACAAGGCAGCAGGTAAAGCAAATAGGATGCTGGGATGCATAGGCAAGGCATCACCAGCAGGAAAAGGAGTTCATAATTCCACTATACAAGACACTAGTGAGGCCGCACCTGGGTACACTGTGCAGTTCTGGAGACCTTACCTACGTAAGGACATAGACAGGGTAGAGAAGGTTCAGAGGAGGGCAACAAAGATGGTGCATGGATTGCATCACAAGTCCTATGAGGACAGGTTGAAGGCACTGAACATGTACTCCCTGGAGGAGAGGAGGGAGAGAGGGGATATGATAGAGATATACAAGTATCTTACAGGGAGGAACAGGGTGTAGGAAGAAAAAATTACTCACCTTAGTAATTGCTTTTCTTCTCATGGAGTCTTGCTATATTATAACAATAGCAGTCAGCCACTGCAGCTGAACTGCCCGGAGAAGAAGGTTAACTCCAGAAGATCTGGAGTTCTACAGCGTGAGGGCGCTGTGCCCAAAGCTCTATCTGGCAGTTTCAAATGAAACTGTCAGATCTTTACGAAGCTAACATCAAAAGACGGAAAGTCTGTGTGGAAAAAACTACACTAGCCCATGGCTACCTACTAGTAGTAATAACAACAATATAAAGAACAAAGAAACACTCAGAGCCGTAATAACAAAAATTGATGGTATTATGGTTCGTTTTACCACCCTTGACAAGCACATATGAACCCCTCCTTCCCCCAAAGACTCAAGTCCAGGAAGGGGGCAATATAAATAACCTAAATGAAACAATCTAGATCCCTAACCCAAAGGAAAAGAGGGTAAGGGAAAAACTACAATGGCATGACACAGTGCTTGCACCAATTCGCCACCCCTACCCAAGTAGAAGTTCTGAGAGGGGTAGGAGGGAGGTGGTTATAATATAGCAAGACTCCATGAGAAGAAAAGCAATTACTAAGGTGAGTAATTTTTCTTCAAACACCATGAAGTCTTGCTATATTATAACAATAGAATACACAGCAGTACCTCCATGGAGGAGGTCAGAACCTACTTAGGAAATAGGCTCTGAAGCACAGCTGTGCCAAACGAGCATCTCTCCTGGACTGGACATCCAGGGAATAATGCTTGGTAAGGTGTGAACTGTCTTCCAGGTAGCAGCTTGACAAATCTCCAGAATGGGGATGTCTCTAGCAGCCACGCTAGAGACGCAGCTGTACCCTGGTGGAGTGGGCCCTCAATCCTGAGAGGTTCTACAGTTTCTGATAACAGAATTGGATACAAGAAACAATCCACCTTGCAATTGTTCTCTTAGTGGCAGGTTTCCTTGCCAACCTCGCCATAGGTAAGAAAGAGTTGGAGGATTCGAACCTATGACCTCTGGTGCGCTCTAAATAGTAGCTTAAGGCTCTTTTGACATCCAAGCTGTGCAGTCTCCTCTCACCTGAGGAAGAATGCTCAGTGAAAAATACTGGGAGAGATAGATTGATTCAGGTGGAAATCAGAAACCACCTTAGGCAAAACTTTCTATTAGTCCTAAGGACTACCTTATCTCTGTGGAAAGAGATAAAATCTTCTTCCACTGACAGGGCCTGTAGCTCACTTGTCGTCTGGCAGAGGTGATAGCTACTAGGAAAACGTTTTCAAGTTAAATACTTGAGCTCTGCAGAAGACAGAGGCTCAAAGGGGGGTTGCATTAACTGAGCAATGCAAATATTCAGGTCCCAGGCGGGAGCTGGTTCCCGAAAAGGAGGGTTAGTATGAAGTAACCCTTTAAAAAACTTGGAGAACACCAGGTGAGGAAAGAAAGGAGGCAGGCTTCCTGCTGACACAAAAGCAGAGACAGCTGCCAGATGAACCTTCAGGAGTAGCTGGTCTAAGGCCTAGGAATTCAGATGGACCAAATAGTCCAGTAGAATGGGAAGATCAGCAGATTCTGGGATAATCTGCCTCTCAGAGCACCAGATGGAAAACCTCTTCCACTTAGAATTATAAGTGGCCTAGTGGAAGGCTTCCTTGAAGCCTTTAAAATATCCATGACACCTTGAGAAAGGTGTAAGTCAGCAAATTCTATCTCCTCAAAGCCAAGCCTTGAGGTGGAGGATTGAGGTCCAGATACCACACTCTCCCCTGTGCACAGGCCAGTAAGTCGTGGACTCTGGGCAGGCTCAGGGCAGGGTGGACTGCCAAGGACAGGAGCAGAGGGTACCAGGGCTATCTGGCCCAATCTGGGGCAATCAGAATCACTCTGCAAGGTTGAGATCTGATTTTTACTAGTACCCTGAAAAGGAGAGGAAAGGGGGGAAAGGCATACAGGAACTTCCCTTTCCAGTCCAACAGAAAGGCGTCCAGAGGGACTGAGCCCAGAACTGGAGGCCTGCAACAGAAAAGAGGAAGTTGGTGGTTGCCTGGGGCTGCGAAAAGATCTATCTGAGGATTGCCCCATCTGACAAAGACAGACCCCAGCACTTGTGGATTCAGAGCCCATTCGTGATGGCCCTGAGAAATTCTGCTGAGGGCGTCCACCAGGACATTGTCCTTCCCTGGGAGATGAACCGCTATCAGGGAGGTGTTCAGGGAGTAAGCCAGAGACCACAACTTCATTGTTTGGTGCACAAGGCTGAAGACCGAGTGCCCCCTTGCTTGTTGATGTAACACATTGTGGTGGTATTGTCTGTCCTGACTTGAACCACTTTGTTCTGGACAGAATCTGAAAACACCTGAAGAGCTAAAAAGACAGCTCTGAGTTCAAAAGATTGATGTGGAGCAGAGGCGCCTGAGGAGACCATACCCCCTGGTGGCAAGTCATGGGTGAGCCCCCACCCTAACAGGGAGGCATCCGTGGTGAGGGTGAGGGTGAGAAATGGGAATGAAGGGAACCCCTGTCTTAAATTGCTCTGGACCTGCCACCAGTGGAGGCTAGGATCAGAGTTTGAGTAACTGGGACCAACTTGGTAAGGGGTCCTTCCTTTGAGACCAATAGGCCCTCAAATGGAACTGAATGTCCTCATCTGGAATCTTGCTCCCTGCACGACAGCTGTGGAAGCAGCCATGTGCCAGGAGTTGCAGAAAATGCCTTGCTGGTCAGAGAGACCCGCGGGGTAAGAGAGGATGCCAGGGCGATGAGTCTGTCCACCCTTTCCGAGGGAAGAAAACCCTGGCTAACCTTGTGTTCAATTCTCGCCTATGAAAGTTAGGACCTGAACTGGTTCCAGAACTGACTTTGGTAAGTTTAGCAGGAATCCCAGGAAGTGAGAAGCTGCTGGGTGACTTGCAAGTGGGATTTCACCTGACCTGGAGACTGACCCACAATGAGCCAGTCGTCCAGGTAGGGAAACACAGCAACCCCTTGCCTTCTTAAGTGAGCCACTACTACAGCGAGACATTTTGTGAATACCCTTGGCGCAGAGGTAAGGCCGAAGGGCATTGCCCTGAACTGGTAGTGGCCTGAGGGCAGTTCGAACCTGAGGTACTTTCGGTGAGAAGGCCTGATCAGAACATGAAAATAGGCATCCTTGAGGTCCAGGGAAGCTAGCCAGTCCCTGGCCTTAGGGAAAGCAATATCATTGCCAGAGTCAACATTTGAACTTTGGTTTCAACAGATGCTTGTTCAAGTATCTTAAATCTAGAATGGGCCGCCATTCTCCTGTCTTTGGGGTAAGAAAGTATCTTGAATAAAGCCCTTGCCCTGATGGCAAGAAGGAACCCTTTCACTGCTTTGCAGTCCAGCAAAGCAGAAACCTCTGCTTCAAAGCAAGGGCTTCTGAAGGATTGCAGGTGGAAAATGCCTGGCTCTCATCTTTGGAAAGTGTTTGAAGCTGAGAACCAGACCCTGGCCTATTACCTCCAGAACCCATCTGTCCGTAGTTAGGGACAGCCAGTTCCGGCTGAAATAGGCCAACCTGCCCCCCACTGGTACAGGAGAATCGGCCCTGGACACCCCATCAGGGTGCCTGCTTAGCAGCAGCCTTAGGCTGAGGGGAGGGGGACGGTCTACTTGTGCCACGTCTACCCCTGCCTCTGAAGAAACCCCTCTGCAAGACAGCAGAGGAGGCTTGAAATTGGTAAAAAGGCCTGGAAAAGGGCCTGCCCCTACCTCTGGGAGCATGCCTTTGTGGCATGGCATGCTTCTCCTTAGCCTGGGCACTTTTGTAGGTAGTTCTGTATTCATCCATCTTTTTCATATAGTTTTCTGTTTGCTCCCCAAAAAGAGAATTTCCCACTACAGGAAAATCCATAGCCTTTGACTGGGTATCTTGGGACAGATTAGTGCATCTGAGCCATGCCAACCTACGGGAAGCTACAGAAGTGGCCATGACCCTAGAAGAAACATCATTAACATCAACAGCAGTATAAATTGAACTTTAGAGGCTTCAATGCCATCAGCAGCCACCTGTTCCAACTCACTAGCCAGCTGGCCATGGGCCTGCTTGACTAACTGCAATACTGTGTCCCACCTAGATTTCTGATATCTAGCTACATAAGCCATATAATTTGCCTGCCTGAGTCCCAAAGAAGCTGCCATATACTGTTTCTTGCCATGGCATCAATCTTCCTGGAATCCTTATCAGGAGGATGTGAGGCCAGAGGAATATTAGCCTTGTCACAGGCTGCAGCTTGTACCACACCTACATGACTACACTGCTCAGTAAGGAAGTCTGTATCCGAGCCTGACAAAGTATACCTTCTGTCCATTTTTATCTACAGGAGGGACAGAATGAGGATTTTTAAAATCTTTGTTGTTTGCTTCCTAAATGACTTATGCAAAGGAATAGACAACCTCCTAGACTCTGGAATATCCATCATTTCACATAATCAGGCTCCTCTTGCTCATCCACAGCCTCCTCTAAAGGAAGCTGGAGGTTTCTGCAACCTTTTGTAAAAAATAAAGAAAGAGGGACTCAGACAGAATAGGAGGAGATTCTAAAGGTCTGTCTGGAGAAATGTCCGGTTCAATGGGCACGTCCAGACCCCCCCAGCCACACATATATTGATCAAATTCCTCCTCCCCCTCCTGTGGTTCATAAAAATCCTCAACTTCAAAATCCTGAACCACTGGGACTGAACGAACCAACCTTTTACCAGCTGTTGGTGGTTCTACAGATCCCTGAGACAGTGACTGGACAATCTGAATGGCTTTAGCTATCTCTGCAGCAGTTGGAGACACAATTTTGGACTCTAGACCTACTGATTTCCTTGTCTTTTTACTTGGGACTGGTTCCTCTGAACCAGCCTTCCTTTTTCCCGAGGAAGTCTTGCCCTGGTCAGAGGGCACTCCCTCTGGTCCAGTGGGTACTGGACCGGGCTGCCATCCGGTCAGCGGACTTTTTGGCCTCTCGTTCCCTGAGCCAGCCCAATCTCTTCTCCAGGGTGGCTGCAGGGAAATTTTTACACACCTGGCAGTCTGACAGGAGGTGGTCAGCCCCCAGACAATAAACACAAGTGGTGTGTGGGTCAGCCTTGCAAAGCGTCCCCACAGACATCACAGTGTTGAAACCAATGAGGCCGGTTTTCTTTTGGGTTTCTCAGACATAATGCCAGCCTAACCAAAACTTGCCCTTTTGATTGGCAGTGCCAGGCAAGACACCCTTATGCGGTTCCTAACCGTGTCACAGGTGTTGAAAAACCGTTATAATTCCGTTTTTAGAACTGATAAGAACCGGAACCGCACTCTAAAACCCACTGTACACTTTTAAAATGCAGACAAAACCAACCGATCGGTTCAAAACCGAACCAATAATTAATTTTCCACACAGACTTAAATTTTAGTACTTACGGTTACCAGACAGAGCTTTAAAAAGCAAAATGCGGTAAAAATAATAACTTTTGCCGGTTCAAATGAACCGAAAAATACTCGCTTGAACCGAGAATGAACCGAGCTGAGGAGCTGATCTCGGGCGACTGTTCAGTAAAGCAGATAAAGAATCTGACAGTTTCATTTGAAACTGCCAGATAGAGCTTTGGGCATAGCGCCCTCGCGCTGTAGAACTCCAGATCTTCTGGAGTTAACTCCTTCCTCTCCGGGGCAGTTCAGCTGCAGTGGCTGACTGCTATTGTTATAATATAGCAAGACTTCATGGTGTTTGAATGCACTATTTTTAAGCGAAAAAGATGTTCCAGGACTAGAGGGCATGGGATGAAGTTGGAGGGATGACGATTCAGAGGAAACGTCAGGAAGAATTTCTTCACAGAACGGGTGGTGGACAAGTGGAACACCCTGCCAGAGGAAGTGGTGGGGGCTGAAACAATCACGGGATTTAAGAATGCATGGGATAGACATAAAGGAATTCTGGAGGTCAGGGGTATGGGGCAACAGACTTCCTGGAAAACATAAACTGAACTTACAAACTTAAATGGACAGACTGGGTGGGCCATAGGCCCTGATCTGCCGACACTGTCTATGTATCTATGTATCTATGTACTAGTATACCTGTTGCCTCTGCCTCCTCTTATAAGGTGGATGATTATCTGCCCTCTTCTCATGATAATGATGACTGGACCATTGTCACAAAACCTCTTAAAAAAAGGAGGGGCGGTCAAATACACAATAGTGCCCCTAGTTAAACTTGTAATAGGTTTGAGCAATTGACTGTATCAAATAATGAAGTGCTACATGATTTATCCTGTGCATTACCCTCTGTTGATAATAACGGTTTAAAAACACTTTTCAATCAGGAGTTAATGCCCATGAATATTTGTCCTAGTAAGTCTCAAGCTACCAAATCAATACTTATTAAGTTAATCGCTCCAGAGTGTGTTAAACAGTCACCTGTTTCTGATTCTTGTACCCCTACTGTCTCAAAACAAGTGTTAGTCCTGGGAGATTCAATCATTAAGCACACTGACAGGGCGGTATGCAATAGTGACAAAAGCAACCGCACTTGTTCTAGCTTCCGTGGGGCCAGGGTATCTGACATTACCTCCATGATGCCTAAAATTTTACAAAATGCTGGGGAAAATCCACTGGTTATCATACATGCCGGTGTTAATGATATAAACAACACCCCATTTAATCAGTTACAACAGGACTATGTGGCGTTATGTAACCTGTTACTTGATAGGGGATGCTGTGTATGTATATCTGAAATTCTACCTGTCCCGACAGCAACATCTACCATGATACAGAAAATCAAAGCCCTAAATGAATGGCTGAGAAGAAAAAATTACTCACCTTAGTAATGTTGTTTCTTCTAATGGAGTCTTGCTGTATTCTGACAATAGCAGTGAGTCCCAACCTTCGAACTGCCCCGGAAATGAAAGAGTTAACTTTCCATGCCAGGCATGGAACGCTGAGCTCGAGCTCGGTTGAG
Organism: Neoceratodus forsteri; assembly: GCA_016271365.2. Taxonomy (NCBI): domain Eukaryota; kingdom Metazoa; phylum Chordata; order Ceratodontiformes; family Ceratodontidae; genus Neoceratodus; species Neoceratodus forsteri. The sequence goes on from JADMNL010000024.1 coordinate 260,979,988, forward strand.
ACTCTGTCTGTTGCTGTTTAAACTCAAACCGTCAGATCTTTATGAGCTAAACTCACTAAGGTCCTGTGTGGAAGCTGTAAACCTACACTAGCCAACTGGCTACTAAACATAAAAACAGATTTTTTGGGCCCAAAACAAAGACTCAAGTCAGGAGACCCAAAAAATGAAAAAACACAACACCCACTCACCCAAAGAAAAGAGGAAAACAACAAGGTGGGGCACCTCCTGGGTGCCAACCTGCCACTGCCCACCCACATCCCAAAAACAGAGGTTCTGAGAGGGGAAGGCGGGGGGGTGGGAGGTCAGAATACAACAAGACTCCATTAGAAGAAACAACATTACTAATGTGAGTAATTTTTTCTTCAAACAACATGAAGTCTTGCTGTATTCTGACAATAGCAGACTACCAAGCAGTACCTCCATGGAGGAGGGACAGAACCTACTTAGGAAATAGGCTTTGAAGCACAGCTGTGCCAAACCGAGCATCACTCCTAGCCTGGATATCCAGGGCGTAATGCTTGGTAAAAGTGTGAACTGTTTTCCAGGTAGCTGCTTGACATATCTCTAGAATAGGAATATCCCTGGCAGCAGCCAGGGAAGCAGCTGTACCTCTGGTAGAGTGAGCCCTCAGGCCTGAGGGTGGAACCTTACCCAGTTATACATAACAAAATTCAATACAAGAGACAATCCACCTGGCAATGGATCTTTTAGTGGCAGGTTTCCCTTTCCCAACCTCACCATAAGTGAGAACAGTTGGAGGGAGTCAAACCTGTGACCCTTGGTACGTTCTTTGTAGTAGCTAAGGGCTCTTTACACATCTAAACTGTGCAGCCTCCTCTCACCAGAGGAGGAATGGTCAGTGAAATACACAGGAAGAGACATAGATTGGTTAAGGTGGAAATCTGAAACCACCTTAGGCAAAAACTTCCTGTTAGTCCTGAGGACGACCTTATCTCTATGGAAGGAGATAAAAATCAGGCTCCACTAACAGGGCTTGCAACTCACTTATGCGTCTGGCAGAAGTGATGGCTACCAGGAACACAGTTTTCCAAGTCAAGTACTTAAGCTCTGCTGAAGACAAAGGCTCAAAAGGGGGTTGCATAAGCTGAGCAATGCAAACGTTAAGGTCCCAAGCAGGGGCAGGGTCCCTGAATGGAGGATTGGTATGAAGCAATCTCTTGAAAAACTTAGAGAACACAGGGTGAGCTGGGAGAGAAGAGGGCTTACCTGCTGAAATGAAAGCAGAAACAGCTGCCAGATGCATCTTTAGTGTAGCTGGTCTAAGCCCCAAGCTATTCAAATGGACCATATAATCAAGGACTGTGGGCAGATCAGCAGACTCTGGAAATATGCCTTCCAGAGCACCATATGGAAAATCTCTTCCACTTAGAATTATAAGTAGTCCTGGTGGAAGGTTCCTAGAAGCCTTCAGAATATCCATTACACCTTGGGAGAGGTGTAAATCAGCAAACTCTAACTCTTCAAGAGCCAGGCCTTGAGATTGAAAGATTTGAGATTCGGGTACCAAACCCTCCCCTGAGCACAGGTTAACAGGTTCTAATTCCTGGGAAGAGACAGGGGAAGATGGACTGCTACGGACAACAGGAGAGGATACCAGGGCTGTCTGGCCCAGTCTGGAGCAATCAGGATCACTTTGCAGGGTTGAGACCTGATTTTGACTAGCACTTGAACAGGAGAGGAAGGGAAAAAGCATACAGGAACTTCCTTCCCAGCTGAGAACTAAGGCATCCAGGGGGACTGAGCCCAGCACTGGGGGCCTGCAGCAAAAAAGGGGAAGTTGGTGATTGTCTGGGGCTGCAAAAAGATCTATCTGCAGGGTGCCCCATCTGGAGAATATCACCTCCAAGACCAGGGGATCCAGTGACCATTCGTGATGGCCCTGAGATATCCTACTGAGAGCATCTGCCAGGACATTGTCCTTGCCTGGGAGGTGTACTGCTGTGAGGTAGGTGTTCAGGGAATAAGCCAGAGACCACAACTTCATTGCTTCTGTGCACAAGGCCGTAGACCGAGTGCCTCCTTGCATGTTGATGTACCACATTGTGGTGGTGTTGTCTGTTCTGACCTGATTTGAAAAAAGCTTGAAGTGCTAGAAATACTGCTCTGAGTTCCAACAGATTGATGTGAAGCAGAGATTCCTGAGGGGACCACAACCCCTGGGTAGTCAGGTCGCCCAAGTGAGCCCCCCCACCCCAAGAGGGAGGCATCTGTAGTAAGGATTAAAGAGTGGGACTGAGAGACAAAGGGAACTCCCTATCTTAGATTGCTCTGATCCTGCCACAACTGTAAGGCCTGGATCAGGGTTTGAGTCACTGGGATCAATTTGGTCAGAGGGTCCTTCTTTTGAGACCAAAAGGCTCTCAAATGGAACTGAATGTCCCTCATCTGAAATCTTGCTCCCTGCACTACTGCTGTGGAAGCAGCCATGTGGCCCAGGAGCTGCAGAAAATGCCTTGCTGGTCGAGACACCTGCAGGGTGAATGAGGAGGCCAGTGTGATAAGGGCCCTTGCCCTGTCCAGGGGAAGGAAAGCTCTGGCCTTTTCTGTATCTAGCTCAGCGCCTATGAAGGTGAGGAGCTGAACAGGCCCTAGAACTGACTTTGAAAGATTCAGAAGGAAACCCAAAGAGGTGAGCAGTTGCTGAGTTATCTGTAGGTGTAACCTGACTTGGTCTGGGGACTGACCTACTATGAGCCAGTTGTCCAGCTAAGGGAAGATGACAATTTTCTGCCTTCTTAGAGAAGCAACTGCTACTGCCAGGCATTTTGTGAATACCCTTGGAGCAGAGGTGAGGCCAAAGGGCATTGCTCTGAACTGGTAATGGCCTGAGGGCAGCTCGGACCTGAGGTACTTTTGATGGGAGCTTCTGATGAGAATATGGAAGTAGGCATCCTTGAGGTCCAGGGACACTAGCCAGTCCCCTGGCCTTAGAGAGGGTAGAATAATTCTCAGTCACTATTTTGAATTTTGGTTTTAAAAGGTGCTTGTTTAAGTATCTGAGATCCAGGATGGGCCGCCATTCTCCTGTCTTTTTTGGGGTAAGGAAGTACCTGAGTACAACCCTTTGCCCTGGTGTGAGGGTGGAACCCTTTCCACAGCTCTGAGAGCCAGGAGGGAAGAGACCTCTGCCTCTAGGGCAAGTGCCTCTGGTGGATTTGCAGGTGGAAAGGATCTGGTTCTCATCTTTGAAACTTTCTGAAGCTGAGAACCAGTCCTGGTTTACTACTTCCAGGACCCACTTGTCTGATGTCAGAGACTCCCAGTCCTGGACAAAGTAAGCCAGCCTGCCCCCTACAGGTAGCTGAGAATCGGCCCTGGCAACCCCATCAGGGTGCCTGCTTGGCAGGGGCTTTGGGCTGAGGGGTGGAAGCAGGCCTGCTTGTACCCCGTCTGCCTCTCCCTCTAAAGAACCCCCTCTGGGCATAAGCAGAAGAGGAGTCCTAGGCTTAGTAAAAAGGCATATGAAAAGGCCTGCCCCTGCCCCTGGGAAGCTGCCTTTGAGGAGTGGCCTGCCTTTCCTTGGCCTGTGCACTCCTATAGGTGGTCCTATACTCATCCATTTTCTTCATGTAATTCTCTGTCTGCTCCCAAACAGGAATTACCCACAACAGGAAAATCCATGGCCTTAGTCTGGGTATCCTGTGACAGACTAGTACATCTGAGCCAAGCCATTCTGCAGTGCCACAGATGTAGCCATGACTCTTGATGACACATCATTTGAGTCCACTGCAGCATGGAATTGCACCTTGGATGCCTCAATACCATCAGCAGCCACCTGCTCCAGCTCCTTGGCAAGCTGGCCAGGGACTTGTTTTGCTAGAGCCATAACAGTATCCCATCTGGATTTCTGATATCTAGCAACATAAGCCATATAATTTGCCTGTCTAAGTCCCAAGGATGCTGCCATGTACTGTTTATTTGCCATGGCATCAATCCTCCTGGAGTCCTTGTCCGGGGTGTGTGAAGCCAAGGGAATATTTGCCTTGTCACAGGCTGCAGCCTGCACTACCCCAACATGGCTGCATTGTTGTGTAAGGAACTCCGTATCAGAGCCTGACAATGTGTACCTCTTGTCCATTCTATTATCCACAGGAGGTATAGTGTGAGGAGTTTTTAGAATTTTAAATGTCTGTTTCCCAAAAGATTTATGCAAGGGAATAGACAGTCTCCTAGACTCTGGGATATCCATCATTTCCACATAGTCAGGCTCCTCCTGATCATCCACAGCTTCCTCCATAGGGAGCCGGAGGGTTTCAGCCACTTTTTTATAAAACATAAAATGAGAAGGGGACTCAGAAAGCCTAAGAGGAGACACTCCTGAAGGTCTGTCTGGGGAGATGTCCGGGTCAATGGGCACATCCAGACTTTCAAATCCACATTCACTCTCCTCATACTCCTCTTCCTCCTCCTCCGGTTCTTAATATTCCTCTAAATCATACTCTTGAACCGGTGGAACCGGCCAAACCGGGCGCTTACCTGATGGTGCCGGTTTGGTCAGAACCGGGAAAAGCGATTGTACAATTTTTATCGCTTTGGCTACCTCTTCAGTGGTTGGAGAGGAAAGTTTTGGCTCCACACCAGCTGATTTCCTAGTCCTTTTTGCTGGAACCGACTCCTCAGAGTCGGTTCTCCTTTTGCCCGAGGAAGTCTCGCCCTGGTCAGAGGGCACTCCCTCTGGTTTGGTTGGAACCGAACCGGGCTGGCCATCCAGTTCAGCGGACTTTTTGGCCTCCCTTTCCCTGAGCCTACCAACTCTCTTTTCCAGGGTAGCTGCAGGAAAATTTTTACAAATCTGGCAGTCTGCATTGAGGTGGTCAAACCCCAGACCATAAACACAGGTGGTGTGGGGGTCAGCCTTGGCAAAGACTTCCCCACACACACTGCAGTGTTGAAACCCAGTGGGCCAGGTTTTTCTTTTGGGTTTCTCAGACATAGTGCCAGTCCTAACCAAACTTACCTGTTTATGGCAATCCGCTAGGTAAGACCCTCTTATCGGTTCCCAACCATGTCACGGGTCATGGAAAAAACCGTAATAAAATCTTTTTTTAGAACCGATAAGAACCGGTAACCACACTCTAAATCACAGATTAAGATATTTTAAACAACCTGATCGGTTCAAACCGAACCGATAAACCGTTTACAAGTTCCACACAGAAGAGAATTAATGTAAACCTATCTAGTACTCACAAATACCACAGACAGAGCTTGAACCGACTGGTTGCGGTTTAAATTCGGTCGAAAACCGAGAAAAACAATACTTTAACCGACAAAATGAACCGAGCAGAAGGAGAAATCTCTGGTGCGACTGTTCAGTAAGGCGGAGTAAAGACTCTGACGGTTTGAGTTTGAAGAACAACAGACAGAGTTTCAACTGAGCTCGAGCTCAGCATTCCATGCCTGGCATGGAAAGTTAACTCTTTCACCTCTGGAACAGTTCAAAGGTTGGGACTCACTGCATATGTCATACTATAGCAAGACTTCATGTTGTTTGAATACATGGTTGTGGTGTTGTCTGTTCTGACTTGCACCACCCTGTTTTGCAGGTAAGGAGCAAATGTTTTTGAAGCCAGATAAACAGCCCTGAGCTCCAAGAGATTTATGTGCAACAGAGACTCCTGGGGGGACCATGTGCCACTTGCTGTGTGCTCTAACATGTGTGCCCCCCAGCCTAGAAGAGAGGCATCTGTTGTAAAGATTATTGAAGGTTGTTCCCTTATAAAAGGCACACCCACCCTGAGGTTGTGCTCGTCCAGCCACCATTGTAAGGCCTGGACTAAACTTTCTGCGACTGGAAGCAGTTTGGATATAGGATCCGTCCTTTGAGACCAATACTGCCTGAGATGGAACTGAATATCTCTCATTTGAAATCTGGAGCCCATTACCACTGCCGTGGCAGATGCCATGTGGCCTAGTAACCTGAGAAACTCTCTGGCTGTTCTGGGTCTCCCAGGGACAAAGGATTTTGCAATCTGCAGAATGCTCATTGCCCTGTCCTGTGGCAGTATGGGTCTGCCCTGTCTGGTATTTAGTTCTGCTCCAATAAACTGCAGCACCTGGAGTGGTACCTGTTGAGATTTCTCTTCGTTTATCAGAAATCCTAGGGACTCTAGTGTGAATTTTGTGAGTGCCAGTGGCTGTACTGCATGCTGCAGAGACTGTCCTACTATTAACCAGTCGTCCAGGTAGGGGAAGACTGTTATACCTTGTTTTCTCAAAAACTCTACCACCACTGATGGGCACTTTGCAAAAACCCTTGGTGCCGAAGTTAGCCCACAGGGGAGAGTTGCAAACTGATAATGGCCTGAAGCCAGTCTGAATCTCAAGAATTTTCTGTGAGAAGGTCTGATGGGAATATGGAAATAAGCATCCCTTAGATCTAGGGAGGCTAGCCAGTCTCCCTTTTGCAAGGAAGGAATGATTATGGCACGAGTGACCATTTTGAACTTTGGTTTCAAAATGTGCTTGTTCAGAAGTCTTAGATCCAAAATAGGCCGCCAATCCCCGTTTTTCTTCCTTATGAGGAAGTATCTGGAATAAAAAACTTTTCCCCTACTTATTAGAGGCTATACCTCTACTGCTTTGATTGCTAGCAGATGTTTTACCTCTGCTTCCAACAAAACCCTGTGTGCAGCTGTTGCCGGAGCAAAGGTACTTGTTCTCAGCTTTGGGAATGATTTGAAACTGAGTGCCAAGCCCTGGCTCACTACCTCCAGCACCCACTTGTCTGTGGTGATGGACTGCCAAGTGTGAAGGTAATGAGCCAGTCTGCCACCTACTGGTGGATCTGTAATAGGGGATGCAACCTGCACTAGCCCGTCAGGGATTCTGTGCAGGCTGTGCCTGAACCTGTGGTGCAGGAGCTGCTCTTCTCATGGCTCTCCTGTCCCTTCCTCTAAAATAATCTCTAGCCTGCTGCTGAGGCTGGGAGGCATATGCCTGAAAGAAAGGTCTGGGATTAAAAACCCTACCCCTACCTCCCCTACTTTGGGAACTATAAGAGGTGAAGGGCCTATCCTTGGAATTGCTCCAAAAGGTGGATTTATATTCCTCTACCTTTTCATGTATGCCTCAGTTTTATCCCCAAACAAGGAGTTGTTCTCCAGGGGGAAATCCATTGCTTTGGCTAGGGTGTCTAAGGTTAGGGTGGTGGCTCTAAGCCATGCAAACCTTCTGAGTGAAACTGACAAAGCCATTAACCTGGATACAGTATCATTGGCATCCACTGCCATATGAAATTGGTACCTAGCAGCATCAAGTGCAGCCCTTACTGTATCTTGTAAGTCTACAGCCACTTCATCTGGGACCCTATCAGCCAAAGCTAGAACAGTGTTCCATAGAGCTTTTTGGTACTGCACTGAATATGCCATGTAACTGACCTGCCGAACTAATAAAGAGGCAGCCATGTACCCTTTCTTTCTCATAGCATCCATTTATCTTGAATCTTTATCTGGTGGATGGGTAGCCAATGGGATCCTGGCCTTGTCACATGCAGCAGCTTGGACTACTCCCTCAGATCAGGATGAGTAAATAGAAAATCAGTTGTAGTTCTGTCCAGCTGGTATTTCTCGTCAGCTTTCTTATCCACATCAGGAATAGAGGTTGGAGTTTTAAAAATCTGCACTGCAGCCTTCTTTAAAGATTTATGCATGGGCAGAAGTAAATGTTTCATGGGGGTTAACCTCATCATTCCTAGAAAGTCTTCCTCCTCCATATCCTCCACTGTTTCCTGAAGAGGAAGGTTCAGGTTTTCCACCATGTTCTTAACAAAAGCATAGTGGGAGAAGTATTCCTTAGGACCCCTGGGAGGAGATCCAAACTCTTGATCAGGAGAAACCTCTGGATCTATAGGTTCCCCTTCAAAGTCATCCTCCTCCTCCTCCCCAAACACTTCCAGCACTTCTTGCCTTGCTGGAGCTGTAGGAAGAACCGGGGCAGTCAGTGTAGGAACCGGGATTGCACCCTGTAGGGCTTGTAATACTTGTAATGCCTTAGCAATGTCCTCAGCCGAGGGCATAATATGTTTGTCTGCTGGGAGCTCCTTAGCCTTCTCAGCCAGAGGCATAGCGACATGTTTTTCTTTACACTTTTTCTTTAATAGAACAGGTTCAGTGCCTGTTTCCACAGCCCTTTTTGTTTTCACTTGTTCTGATTTATCTGAACTCCTGTCAGGATCCTTGGCTTTACCTCTATCCTTTTTGTGGGAAGAGGAGGAAGAAGCAGAATTATCCCCAGAAGCAGAAGCCATCTCTTCCAAAATTTTAGACCTTTTCTTTAATGTTTTTGGGCAAAAGGTCCTACAAATATCACAACTGGCAAATATGTGACTTATACCCAAACAAGAAATACAGAGAGAATGTCTGTCTGCTTTCGCTATAAGTTGCCCACAAGAGTCACAACATTTAAAACCTGTGGGTCCTGTGCGTTTTTTAGGTTTATCCAAATGGACCTCTGACATTTAAGCTAGGCAAAAAAGATTACTTCAAAACACCGTTATTTAAAGTAACTCGGAACCGGAGATTACTTTAAAATAACTACCGCTAGAGGTTCCTGGAACCGAGTGCTATTCGGTTCCTCAAGAAAAAGAAACCGAGAAAATTACTAAATTTGGACAAAACTAAAGCGGTTCAGGGAACCGATCACTAAATCACTCTAAATAATAATAAATTGAGATAGGAAACCTTTAAAATAGATGCGGAACCCTTGGTTCCAAGGAACCGTGAGGGAACCGTGAATATAAATAAAAAATTACTAAAACACTAATTCTACTATACTAAACAATGTTTCTAAGGCAGCAATTTAAAATTAAACTGAAAATGAGTACTTATCTACAGCTAAACTTTAGTCAGAGACAGTTCAAGGAGAGTTCTCCGGGACGTCCTTACTAGGCAGGCGGGAGTAAAGAATCTGAAGCACTCAGAGTGCAGCAGTTGCTAGGGCAGCAGTTTGAAAGTGGCATGAGCCAACTGAGAGTTCCATAATTTACATAAAATTCCATCTCTCCGGGCAGTTCAACACAGGAGGCTGCCTGCATTACATTTAATCATGATGAGTGATTCCTGGGGTTAGAAGACAGGATTCCTTGTTAAGGTGATACGAGCTGAGATGTTATGGATTAGCGAACCGGCCATCAGCGGCGCTAATCACAACCAAGTCTGCCTTGGGGTGTGTAGTCAAAGAATCCGCACCCTTGGGAGCCTGGTATAGCCAATCCGCCTTCCTCAGAAGGGGAGCTAACGTGGACGGTTGCTTCCAAATAGTGGAAACAAGGTCCCGCATGAGGCTTGATCCAGGGTGGAATCAATGTCGGAGCGGTTTCAGGCAGATCCAAGTGAGCAGCGAGCTTCTTTCCCTGTGGATCTGGCTCCAGAGATTTCCACTGGTGAACCTCCTGGATCTTTCTCAGTAACTTCAGAAAGGAAGGATCTTCCGGAGGAGACTTCGGAGGAGTCCTTGGCCTGGATCAGTCTGGAGTATGTGGCTCATCATCAGGATCGGAGCATCCCCCTGAGTCTGAGTCAGAGGTCTCTGAAGAAGAGAAGGAAGACTCCTCTCGACGCGGGGGAGGAATGGTCCCCTTAGGAAGACTTCGAGGCAGCGTATCCTCCCCAACCCTGGTGCCTGAGGGTTCACCTCTGGTGTCGGGTAAGGGTGAGGGAGTCTCTCGTCTCCAACGTAGGGGTGCCTGTGCAGGGTCTGGTGCCGGCAGATGGCTCTCCATCTTCCTGGTGAGCTGAGCCTTGGCCTCAGCCCACCAGGCAGCTAGAGTCTCCTTCAAATCCACCGGCGGCTGTGGGGGCGGTAGAGGAGGAGGGGGATATGGATACTGAGGGTATCTGTAGGGCGAGTATCTGTAACCTGATGGTGGGAAGCCCGGCGTCAGGTATTGAGGTGCCAGGTACTGCGGCGTCGTATAAAGAGGCGATGGGTACTGTGATGTCGGATACTGTGGTCCCAGGGTAGGTCGGCACTGGATTAAGCAGGGTCGGGTACCTGGGAACCAGGGGCTCTAATGAAGCAGACAGCCCTGGGAAACGCCCAGCGGATAGGCCAGGAAAAGGTGGCCCCGTGGGCATCGAGCCTGGTGTTGGAACAGCATCTGGCGTCGGGTAGGCCGGCGTCAGGGGGTTGGGCCCTATAGGAGGGAGCCCTGATGCCAGCATGCCTAAATCCTTAGTGTCACCCAGGGGTGGCGGGTTAAAATCCCCAGGGTCCAACAGGAGAGATGCGGGAGCCTAAGCAATCAGTGGCAATCACTGCGGACAGCGTGGGATGTCGGACTTAAGTAAGGGGTTCAACGCAGGCTCCTTCACTGGGTGTTCATTGGAGGAGCCAACATACGGCTTACCAGCGGTGAGGGTCGCATAGGGGAAGTGACATTGACGGGCATACGAGAGACCATGTGCCCCCTCCAAGGAGCGGGCGTCTTATCGGCCCTGTCCAAGCGGACGTCGGTAGCACCAATGTCTGGCTTACTGGACCCACTCGAACCAGGGGGCTGCATGGCAGTGGCCTTCCCAGGAGCGGCCACTTCCTTAATCCCAGAGGCACCCAAGCGCGAACCCAATGGGAGGGATGACGCCATCTTGGAAACTGCCAAGATGGCCGTCGAGGGTCGGTCCCCCAGAGGGGACATTACATGAAGAACAGCGACTCCTGCCAGAATCGCAGAAGACATGGAGGTGGAGTCCCGGTCCCGGTGCTTCTCTTTCTTTTTCTGGTGTCCCTCGGGCAAAGTGGAGGCCTGCCTAAGCTTCTTCAGCAACATCTCCATGGAGGCCATCTTCTTCAAAACGTGGGCCTCCAGAGACTGCTGCCTCCGTTTATGGGTACGGCGTTGAACTGCTGGCAGCACTGACACTTCTCCATGGGATGTTCCGGACCCAGGCAGGAGAGGCATAGTGAGTAACCGTCCTTATGCAGTAGCTGGGATCTGCACGAGTCGCACTTGTTCTTATGTGAATCGGAGGGCATCAAGGATGACATACATGGCCGTTACGTAGGAAAAACTGATGAAAAACTCGGTAAACTAGACCGACGTAAGACTGGTGAGCAAAGGAATTTTACCGCGAGGCACTTTCACAAGTTGACAGCGGGAAAGAACTGGAAGGTGGGCATGGGGGACCACCCCTTTATACTGACATTGCATGACGTTGGTCACCTGACGTGGAAGCGGTCCCCCGCCAGAGATTGCTAGCTAGAAATTTTTCCGTGGGGTCCTGACACCTGCCGGCTTCAGTCCGATATGTAATTACCTACTGCAAGAGCCCTCTCAAAGTAAGATATGCTGTTTCTCTTACGGGTGCAAGACTGATTTTTGATCGAGAGGTTTGCTCAGTGAGTCTACTGCAACAGCAACCGGATGGTATTCGATCTGTGGCAAGTTTATGCTGTTTAAGTTAATTGCGTTGAATGTTCTTTGTGGGTCGAGACCTGCCTGTTCCCGGCCTGAATTGTTATGCTAGCTGGAGAATGCAACATTATAACGAACTGAACTTTGCCAATGTGCTCATCACACCTGGGCCCCTGCCAATTTTTCCCAGACTGACTGCCTTGCAACAGAGACTGTCTTCGGTGAGAGACTGGCTTAGGGGATCCAGCCCTTGTGCAGAAACAATTAGCAGGTTGCGGCCACCTGGAGGGAAAGCCGTGAAGAGGAGGGGTGTCGTGTCAGCCCTGCTTCCCCATGCTCCTAGGTGAACACCACGAGGTCTCCATATCACCAGTCATTCCACAGCAATCTAGTAGTGTGAGTACAATCAGGGTAGCTCCCTGCAGTGGGTATTTTGATCTTCTGTGGTACCATCTGATTTCTTTAACTGTCTGGGTTTTCAAAAGATTGAGCCAACAGGCTCGAATTACAAATAATCATCTTGTTGTTGTGCATGCTAACTGCTTTTCCTTTCATCAAGGGCCCCAACATCAGCTGCAATGCTGGCCACCCCCGGGCAACGCCTCTGGCTAGCCAGTTTCTCCATCCTGGGTACCCAGTGTTGTGTGACTGTTTATTTGGGACTAAAAAGTGCATGCTCAAACCTGAATCTAATCAGAATACCAATCAATTAACTAAATTCATGCCCCGGCCCTTCCTTGTTCATGTCCCCTCAATAAATCTGATTTGCTGTGTTACTTTGAATCTAGCTTGTGAGCATATTATTATTGGATTTAAAGTGGTAGACGTGAAACTGAATGTATTAAAGTGCATGCTGTTTTGCCAAACTGTTGTTTACAGGGGGATGCAGTTGCACACGCACCAGGACCCGAGACCCAGCTGGTAAGTGGGACATCCATGAGCATATTATTAAAGCAAGTTGCAAACTGTTTATTGAATGCTGTTAAGGGTCACTGTTTGTATCTGGGCAAGTGGTCACTAGGTGGGACAGCTTCCCAGAGGGCTATACCAGGATAGGTAGATACCCCTGCTATTGTTACTCTGGGTGGAGGCACTGTAATATTGAATCCAGGCCCCTCGACCTGTTGTTAGGAAGTCAGGCAGGGGTAGTAACCCTAGAGATAGTGTCACCTAGGGGTTACAGTGCTATATTTGGCAGTACCAGGGGTGGGTTCCCTGGTGTTGCAGAACCAAAACAGGCAGGGTTGGTGGTAGAAGCCAGCACGGGAGACTGAGCATCCCCATGCCAGATGATTAACATGGGTTGTGCTGGGGGGGGGGAGACAGTTATGGCGGGGCAGCAACAAACATCGATGGACGTTTTTCTTTTTTAAAGGGAGTATTTTTTAAAAAACTATGAGAGACAGTTTTCTGTATTTCAGGTAGAGATACTGGGGGAGTGGGCACCCCAGTGTCAGTGTTACTTTTGGCAGCACCAAGGGTGGGCTCCCCAGTGTTGCAGAAGTACAAAGGGGGAGGGTGGGGGTAGTGGTCGGCACAAGGACTGGACACCCCTGTGCTGGAATATTAATATGGGTCAGGCTTGAGACCAGTTACGGCTATGGCAGCAACAGACATCAGTGGACAGTTTTCGATTTTCAGCAGGCTGATCATGACGTATCAGCTGTGCTTGCTCATTGGAATTATGTAGATCAAAGGAAAGAGCTGACCTATAATTCGGTCAGCTCTCTCCTCTGAACTATACAAAGTTTCCACCCAGCAAGCCAGAAATCTGTCATGACCAGCCTGGCTGAAGATTGGTGTGACACTGACCAGCCCCTTGCAGACCATTCTGCATTGGACTGACAGTGTCACACCCCTCAAAAGCCACTCCCCTGACAAAATGTTCACTGTGCATGCGCACATGGCGGACATATAAATAGCAATTGAATTTTCTTAACTAGCAGTAAAATTTCTGCACGCAGGTTTCAAAGTCCCATTGGCTATATGCAGTCAATATTAACACAATCATAAAACATAACGTAAAAAGTCTTTATAGCAAACATCCTGCTTCCACTCTTGACTGATGGTAGTAACGGGTTGCTAATAACAATTTCCTCTAGTATTACTGAATATTTGTACCTTTGTAGCCAGCATGAGTTGTTGCCAGTGTCTCTCCCTGATTGCTGGGTTCTGTAGCTCACTCACAGCTCGAAGAGATGTTATCAGGTTTTTCACTGTGCTATCCACACCTGAAAATGCATCCCAGGCTTTAATCTCCTTATCCAAACTTCTTATATCTTTAGCAAATTTCTTGCAATCCATGTCCATCTGGTCAACATTAATTTTTTTCCACTGCGTTGTCTTCCATCCATCAATGCTTGTTCTAACCTGAAAGTGCAATTATTTTAAGGGATAATTTTTTTTTCCTTTAGTTTTGTACTTTCCACAATGAAGAAGAGGTTACTTTCTGGTAATCGCAATTGTTCTTATGGTATTCATCCACAGTCCCCAACTGCCACTGCATGTGTAAGTCAACCCCTAGTAGTCGGAGTATGTACAAGAACTTCCCACCCTGAGGTAGGGCTGGCCAGGGTTCCTAGTGCATAGGATACCCTAACAGTAGACACACAGAATGTGACCCTGAGGGGTGGGTTTGGGGGTGATGTCAAAACACTCAGTTAAGAACAGCAATGTCCACACACATATACAGAGTTCTTAAGAAGGACATTTATTTAGTAGTTACAGATCATATGTTCTTCTTCCATGACTCCCAGTAGTTCCCCACAAATGACAGTTACATACTGTACCATAACTGTGGAATTTCTTGAGTATCTTCTTCATAGATTACCACTAATGGGTCTAAGCCAGAGGTGATGGAACCTTATAGAAGACAGAACATTTCTGGTGGGGGCTGGTGGCTCGAGTAGCCTCCACAAACGCATGCAGGCATGTGCCTGCTGGTATAAGGAGCACCAGCCCCAACTGACTCAGTACTTTTGTTTTTTTTTAAAGAAGAGCTAGAAAGAAGAAATTCCTTCATACTTACCGTAATTTCCTTTTCTGTTAGTTCCAATATTGACAATGGGTATTCAAAGCAATAGGGTTTAGTGTACCCCTACCAGGGGGAATGGCACAGCCAAAGCTTTAGAATGTTGTGCATATGAGGACTCCAAGAAGCAGCAACTCCCCAGTCACTACTGACCTCGCAGTGCCACAATAAGCTACCATATTTTCCTATTTTATAACTAATTATTTGTATGTAACGTTCCTTCTACACTAAGTAAAAACTGTCTCACCTTATTGGCACACCTCCAAAAGAAGGCATTTTTTTCTTTTCTTTCTTTTTTTAGCTCAGAGCGTGGGGGCCTCATAAATCGTGAAAACTTCTGAAGCTTATTATTGCTCATCATCATTACCAAAAATAATAAGATAATATTTTCTGGCCAATTCATAAGCCAATTATACGTGTAAAAAGGGACCATATTTTTACATATCTATCATATGTGTCCTTGATCCTATGTCATGCTCTCGCCATTCTACTCGTATTCAGCATATATCCCACCCATTCGAGAAACGTAGGTGTTTTTTCATCTTTCCAATGCTGCAAAAGAAAAAATGACTCACCTTAGTAGTTATGTTTCTTCTAATGCAGTCTTGCTGTATTCTGACTATTGCAGTTAGCTCCAGCACTTGAACTGCCCCGGAGAGAGAAGGGTTAAAATTCTATGCAAGGCATAGAACGTTGAGCTCGAGCTCGGTTGAAAACTCTGTCTGCAGCACTTTGAAACCCAACCGTCAGATTCTTACGAGCTAAAACTCACTGACTTTGATAATGTGGAAATTGTAAAATTTCAACTAGCCAACTGGCAACAAAAGTTTTTGATTCCTAAAGACTCTAGTCAGGAAACCCAAAAAACAAAAATCAGGTAATAAAGCATAAAATTCTTAACTAATCAAACACAAAGCACCCAAACAATAGGAAGTGGGCTGAAGACACCCCGGGGATGCACCTGCCCACCCACTTCCCAAAAACAGGTTCTGAGAGGGGAGGCAGGGAAGGAGGTCAGAATACAGCAAGACTCCACTAGAAGAAGCATGAGTACTAAGGTGAGTATTTTTTTCTTCAAACAACATGAAGTCTTGCTGTATTCTGACTACTGCAGACTACCAAGCAGTACCTCCAAGGAGGAGGGACAGAAACTTCTTTGGGAATAGGCTCTGAAGGACTGCTGTGCCAACCCTAGCATCACTCCTAGCCTGGATATCCAGAGAGTAATGCTTAATGAAAGTATGAACTGTTTTCCAGGAGGCTGCTTGACAAATTTCTAACAAAGGAATATCCCTGGCTGCAGCCAGAGATGCAGCTGTACCTCTAGTGGAATGAGCCCTCAGGCCTGAGGGTGGAATTTTTCCCAGTTTCTCATAGCAGAATTGGATACAGGACACAATCCACCTGGCAATAGTTCTCTTGGTGGCAGGTTTGCCCTTACCTACTTCCCCATAAGTGAGGAACAACTGGACAGAGTCAAACCTGTGACCTTTTGTAAGTTCTGTGTAGTAACTAAGGGCTCTTTTAACACCTAAACTGTGCAACCTCCACTCTCCTGAGGAAGTATGATCAGTGAAGAACACAGGAAGAGACATAGACTGATTTAAATGGAAATCAGAAACCACTTTGGGTAAAAACCTCCTATTGGTTCTAAGGACCACCTTATCTATACAGAATGAAATGAAGTCAGGTTCGACTGACAGGGCTT
The DNA here is from genome assembly GCA_016271365.2 of Neoceratodus forsteri. Classification (NCBI taxonomy): domain Eukaryota; kingdom Metazoa; phylum Chordata; order Ceratodontiformes; family Ceratodontidae; genus Neoceratodus; species Neoceratodus forsteri. Next base: position 260,996,098 of record JADMNL010000024.1, read on the forward strand.
GCAATTCACTAATACGTCTGGTAGAGGTAACAGCAACCAAAAACACAGTTTTCCAAGTCAAGTACTTGAGCTCTGCTGAGGACATGGGCTCAAAAGGGTGTTGCATAAACTGAGCAATGCAAACATTCAAATCCCAGGCAGGAACAGGATCCCTAAAGGGGGGATTGGTATGAAGTAATCCTTTGAAAAAATTACAGAATACAGGGTGAGATGACAGAAAGGAAGTCTTCCCCACTGACAAGAAAGCAGAAACAGCTAACAAATGTGCTTTGAGAGTAGCTGGTCTGAGGCCTAGGCCATTAAGGTGAACCATATAATCCAGAACTGTAGACAATTCAGCAGTGTCTGGAGATATATGCTTCTTGGAACACCAAATGCTGAATCTTTTCCATTTGGAGTTGTAAGTTTTTCTGGTGGCAGGCTTTCAAGAAGCTTTGAGAATGTCCAGAACCCCTTGGGACAGATGCAAATCTGCATACTCTAACTCTTCAAGAGCCATGTCTTGAGATTGAGAGACACCGAAGATTAGGGTACCAAATCCTCCCCTGAGAGGAGGTTAACAGGTTGTAATTCCTGGGAAGAGACAGGGGAAGATGGACTGCTAGAGACAGCAACAGAGTGTACCAAGGCTGCCTGGCCCAGTCTGGAGCAATCAGAATCACTTTGCAAGGTTGTGACCTTACCTTGACTAGAACCTTGAACAGCAGAAGAAAGGGAGGGAAGGCATATAGAAATGTCCCTTCCCAGTTCAAAATCAGAGCATCCAGATGGACTGAGCCCAAGACTGGGGGTCTGCAACAAAACAGAAGAAGTTGGTGATTGTCTGGGGCTGCAAAGAGATCTATCTCTGGAGTGCCCCACCTTGAAAAAAAATCACTTTCAACAGCAGAGGGTCCAGGGACCATTCGTGATGGCCCTGGGAAATCCTGCTCAATGCATGTGCTACTACATTGTCCTTTCCTGGAAGGTGGACTGCTACCAGAGCGGCCTGTAGGGAATAAGCCAGGGAACATATTTTCATGACTTCCATGCACAAGGCCGCAGACTGAGTGCCTCCCTGCTTGTTGATATACCACATAGTGTTGGTGTCGTCTGTCCTGATCTGAACCACCTTGTTCTGTACTGACTGAGAAAAACTTTGTAGGGCCAGAAACACTGCCCTGAGCTCTGGGAGGTTGATATGAAGAAGGGATTCCTGAGGGGACCACAGTCCCTGGATAGTGAGAGCCCCCAGATGGGATCCCCACCCCAATCGGGAAGCATCTGTGGTAAGGTCCACAGAGTGAATCTGAGTGACGAATGGAACTCCCTGCCTCAGATTGTCCAGATTCTGCCACCACTGAAGGGCCTGGATAAGGGTCTGAGTAACTGGGACTAGTTTGGTACGAGGATCTTTCCTTTGGGACCAAAAAGCCCTCAGATGGAACTGAATGTCCCTCATCTGAAACCTGGCCCCTTGGACCACTGCTGTGGAAGCTGCCATGTGGCCCAAAATCTGAAGAAAATGCCTTGCTGGTCGAGAGACCAGAGGGAGAAAGGAAGAGGCCAGCTGTGAGATGGCAGTTGCCCTTTCCAGAGGAAGGAAAGCTCTTGCCTTGACTGCGTCCAGCTCTGCTCCTATAAAAGTGTGAAGCTGTACAGGCTCGAGAAATGGAAATTACGTACCTACCGTAATTCTTGATCTTCTTCGATGAAGTCTCCACCACTCATTCACACTAATGGGATCTATGTCAGAGGCGCTAGGACCCAGTGGGAGCAAATTTTTTTACAGGAGGACCGGCGCCAGAGATGGAGCCATGAGGAGCAGTGCCACGAGCCTCTGCTCATGCGGCCATGACTATCTCAGTGTTGACCCTCCAACCGCCTCAGTACCTTTTTTTCTGAGGAGGTACAGCGTAACTAACCTAGAAGGATAGCCTAACCAAAAACCAGACATAAGATAGTCCAGAAGACCCGTATAAGAAGGGTCAAGAAAGAAGTCTTCACAACCTAAAGATTGAGGGAGTGAAGACCAACAAGAGAGGTGAGCTCGGGGGATGGTGGGTGGGCGTGTGAGTGAGTGGTAGAGACCTCGTCCAAGAAGATCAAGAATTATGGTAGGTATATAATTTCCATATCTTCCTGGACATAAAGTCTCCACCACTCATTCACACTAATGGGAGAGTACTGAGCTAATAATCCCCCAAGAGGGTGGCAGGAGAGACCAAGAGCTCACAGATTTAGGACAGAAGTCCATTAAGGATGGTTCTACCAAAAGAAACATGGCGTCTGGCATGGACATCCAGGGCATAGTGTTTTGATAGTATGCACTGTCTCAGGTATGGCTGCTGCCAAATATCTGCAATGGGCACATTGCGGATTTCCGCCAGGGATGCCGCAACCGCTCTAGTAGAATGAGCGTACACTCTGCCTTCCAGCTTAACCTACGCCATGGAATAACAGCCATGCTGAAATGCATCTGATAGTGACAGGTTGACCCAGCTGGGTCTCGCTGAAGGAAACAAACAGTTGTTGAGCTTTGCAAAAATCTTTTGTCCTATCTAAATAGAAACGCAAAGCTCTTTTGATATCCAAAGAATGAAGAGAACACTCCCCTTCATTTTGGAAGTTTGCAAAGTAAGTAGGAAGGATCAAAGGTTGGTTTAGATGGAATTCTGAAACAACCTTAGGGAGAAACTTAGGATGGGTCCTAAGAACTACTTTGTCTTTATGAAACACAAGTTTATGGAGGGTCTGTGACCAAGGTATGTATCTCAGAGACCCTGCGGGCCGAGGTAATGGCCACCAGGAAGGCTGTTTTCCAAGTGAGGAATTTCAACTCACAGGTAGCTAGAGGCTCGAAAGGTTTCCAAGTGAGCATGTCTAGCACAAGATTAATGTCCCAGGTGCACTGCGAGAACTGCACAACACTTTGAAAAACTTGCAGTGCCGAGGGTAGCTCAAAGGGCAGGACTCTGAACTGATAATGCTGTCCCAAAGCCACAAACCTTAGGTATTTGCGATGCTTTGGATGAACAGGAATATGTTAGTAAGCATCCTGTATGTCCAGGGAGGCTAACCAGTCATGTTGATGAAGCAAGGGTAACAGGGTCCCTAGCGATATCATCTTTAATTTCTCTTTGGGAAGACACTTGTTTAATTTTCTGAGGTCCAAAATGGGGCGCATGCCCCCGGTTGTCTTTGGAACTAGAAAGTAATGGGAGTAGAACCCTGTGTTTCGTTGATCCAGCGGAACTACTTACACTGCCCTGTTGTTCAGAAGGCCTTGTATTTTGGAGGCGAGAAGCTCTGACTGAAGAATTGACAGCTTTGACTGCTGCTTGGGGAGACAATCTGGAGGGTTCTCCAAAAAAATTGAGAGAATATCCCTCGCGGATTATCCGAAGGACCCATTTGTCCAAAGTTATGGACTTCCAGTGGTTGTAGAACTGAGTCAGACGACCTCCCACCACTAAAGAGTCCCCCTCAGGCAGCTGTGGTGGGACTTGGGCCAGAAACTCAGAAGGCGGCACTGGACGCTTTGGGTCCTTGCACCTTCTGTTGCATTTTCTTTTGAGACTGAGGGGCTTGATTTTTATTAAAACCTCCCCAGTCTTTGCCTCGAAAGGACTGACGGTTATGAAACTGGCGTTTGCTAACACCCCCTCGAGACCTAGTCTTTTGTGTGCCCTCTAGAGCCTGTTCTACTTGAGGGCTGAAGAGATACACACCATCGAAGGGCTATGCCAATACCTGTTGCTGGGCATCATTTGTGAAACCTGAAGTGTGCAGCCAGGAATGGTGGTGGGTACAAATGCCCGCCGCTGCTTCTCAGGAGGCAGTATCAAAGGCATCCATAGCTGCTTTAACCTGTTGGTTGTTGGACTCGATGCCCCTGGTTATGGTTTAAAGAAGCTCTGAATTAGTGTCCAACTCCAGTAGAGCTTCAACCATTTGTTTGAGCGAATGCCAAAGAATATACTCATATTGAGAGAAATAGCCCTGGTAGCTGGCGATACGCATACCCAGGGTGGATGCAGCAAAGACTCTCTTACCTAAAGTATCTATCTTATGAGATTCTTTGTTTATAGGTCGAGCTGTAGTAGTCTGAGGAAGGACGACCTTATCAGTCTCTGCCAAGACTACAACAGGATCCGCAAAGACTTGGGAGGCCAAAATGAGTCGATCCTTGGGAGCAGCATACTTCCTATCTATGGACTTAGCCACAGAAGGAATGAGAGCAGGATTATTCCATACCATTTGAGAAAGCATCTCAAAGGACGGTTGTACCAGGGGAGTTAAATCCATAGGGATGTCCGGAACATGAAGGTATTGGAGTCTTAAAAGCTTCCTAGGATCGATGTCCATAGTCTGGAGAGAAAGAGTGGAATTAAAAATTTTTAGCAGAGACCTAAATGACAGGTCCTCAACCACAGGCTCTGTAACAGGATTAGATCCTGCTCCTTCCACATCATCACCCAGTCTAAGATCTGGGTCAGGCTCAATATCATCTCCTGACAGTCCAGGAGGGACTGCATGGACAGGAAAGGATTGAAAATCAGCAGAAAAAGAGGAAGGAAAAGAAATCGGAGAGGAGACGCCCTGAAGATTGGTAGAAGAAAAGCCCGGCCTCGGCGCCGAAGAAGAGCATGGTGCTGAAAGGCCGCACGATGCCGATAAAGCAGACGGTGCCAAAGAAGAACATGGCGCCAAAAAGTTGCACGGCGCAGAGAAACTCAACAGTGCCAAAAAGCCGCACAGCACTGGGAGCCACGCTGAAGATGGTGCCAACAGGCGCAACGGCACCAAGGATGGTGCCGGGAGAAACCCTGGCGCCAGAAATGGCGCCGAGCGACTCACCAATGCCGACACTGAAACCAACCCAGGGCCCTGAAAATTAGAATTTAAGGGAAAAGAAGGAAGAATAGCAGGAGATAGAGGCATCGGTGCGGCCCCCTGGGCCACAGCCATGTGAAGGGGGAAAACACCTGAACATGGAGTTGACGGCACCGAAGAGGGCACCGCACAACTAGGGAGGCCCAATCACCCTGCCCAATCCCCCAAAGAGCCCAAGGGCCCGTGTGACCAGGCCAGGCAACTGGACCAGCCTCCGAGCCCATTGCTCCATAAGAGTGGCCCACTGATAAAACTGCTCATCGGAAGCCCTACCAGAAGGCGGGGAAGGGCTCTGATGTCAAAGAGGTCAGAGACCAGAACCAGAAGCCAGAAACTCCGAACAAGGAGATGAGCAACTGACCCCAATGACTGATCGTCGACACGCAGACATATCAGAGGGCGACCTCGAGTGATGCCTTCTCTTTTTTGACCTATGAGTCGAAGAATAGCTCGAGGCCGAATGGTGCCAAGAATGGGACCATTTACTTTTATGCTTCCGGGGGGACCGCCCATCCCCTTGGGCATTGGACCGTCTGTTGTCAGACCCCCCTTCTGGAGAAGGCGGCAGACCGGACCCAGCCCGGCTGACTGAACAGCTTTCATACGAAGTCTCCCTACCGTCACGTGACCCGCTCATGGTCGACTCTGTCAACGTAGGCTGAGACTTCTTTCTTTGATAAGAATAAATTATCATAAGCGGTACTTAATTCGAAAAATACTACAAAATAATAAACGGAAAACTATGCTACTAGTTTGAAGTTTGACTCCCGGAGGGCGAGCGACGTCATCACTGAAGCACACTCGATGGCGGGAAAAAAGGAACTGAGGCGGTTGAGGAAGTTGACGCCCAGATACCATGGTTGCACGAGCAGAGGCTTGCGGCGCCGCTCCTAGCGGCTCCATTTCTGGCGCTGGCCCTCCTGCAAAAAAGTTTGCTCCCACTGGGTCCTAGCGCCTCCGGCATAGATCCCATTAGTGTGAATGAGTGGTGGAGACTTTATGTCCAGGAAGATCTGACTTGGGAAGATTGAGAAGGAACCCAGGAGAAGTGAGAACTTGTTGGGTCACCTGCAGATCTGACTTGACTTGGTCTGGGAACTGGCCCACAAGAAGCCAATCATCCAGATATGGAAACACTGAAACCCTCTTTCTTCTTAAGAAGGCCATCACTACTGCTAGGCACTTTGTGAACACCCTTGGGGCTGACGTTAGGCCAAAGGGCATTGCTCTGAACTGGTAATGGCCTGAGGGCAATTCGAACCTGAGGTACTTTCTGTGGGAGCACCTGATGCGAATGTGAAAATAGGCATCCTTGAGGTCCAGGGAGGCTAGCCAGTCTCCTGGCCTTAAAGAGAGAAGAACTGTTCCCAGAGCCACCATTCTGAACTTTGACTTTAAAAGATGCTTGTTCAGGAATCTCAAGTCTAGGAGGGGTCACCACTCCCCTGTCTTTTTTGGGGTAAGGCAGTACCTGGAGTACAGACCTTTGCCCCTGTATGGGGTAGGAACTCTCTCTATGGCTCTTAAGGCCAGTAGAGACAAAACCTCTGCCTCTAGAGCAGAGGTTTCTGATGTATTTGCAGGTGGAAAGGATCTGGGTCTCATTTTTGGAAAATATTTGAAACTGAGAACCAGTCCCTGGCTTACTATCTCCAGGACCCACTTGTCTGAGGTAACAGACATCCAGTCCTGGACAAAGTAAGCCAGCCTGCCTCCTACCGGAATGGGGGAGTCGACCCGGGCTGACATATCAGGGTGTCTGCGTGGCAGGAGCCTTAGGCTGAGGGGTGGATGCAGCCCTGCTCATCCCCCTTCTGCCTCTCCCTCTAAAGAACCCCCTCTGAGAAAAGGGAGAAGAGTCCTGCACTTGGTAGAAAGGCCTGTAAAAAGGCCTACCCCTGCCCCTAGCTTGCTGCCTTTGAGGAGTTGCCTGCCTCTCCTTGGCCTGGGCACTCCTATAAGTGGTCCTGTACTCATCCATTCTCTTCATATAATTCTCTGTCTGCTCCCCAAACAGAGAATTACCCACCACAGGGAAATCCATGGCCTTAGCCTGGGTGTCCTGTGAAAGGCTAGTGCATCTGAACCAAGCCATTCACCGAAGAGCCATAGATGTAGCCATGACTCTTGATGACACATCACTGGAGTCCACAGCAGCATGGCACATCACTGGAGTCCACAGCAGCATGAAATTGCACAACACATCATTGGAGTCCACAGCAGCATGAAATTGCACCTTTGATGCCTCAATCCCATCAGCAGCCACCTCCTCCAACTCCTTGGCTAGCTGGGGGGAAGCCTGCTTAGCCAGTGCCAGTACAGTGTCCCACCTGGACATCTGGTACCTGGCTGTATAGGCCATATAGTTAGCCTGCCTGAGTCCCAAAGATGATGCCATGTACTGTTTCTTTGCCATGGCATCTATCTTCCTGGAGTCTTTGTCTGGGGTGTGTGAAGCCAAGGGAATGTTTGCCTTGTCACAGGCTGCAGCCTGCACTACCCCAACATGGCTGCATTGCTGATAGAAAAACTCCGTATCTGAGCCTAACAAGGTGTACCTCTTGTCCATTCTTCTGTCAACAGGAGGTACAGAGTTAAGAGACCTTAGAATTTTTTGTGTCTGTTTCCCAAAGGACTTATGGAGGGGAATAGACAGTCTCTTAGACTCTGGGATGTCCATCATCTCAACGAAATCAGGCTCCTCCTGATCCTCCACAGCCTCATCCATGGGAAGCTGGAGGGTTTCAGCCACCTTTCTCTATAACAGATAGTGAGGAAGGGACTCAGAAAGCCTAGGAGGGGAAACCCCAGAAGGTCTATCTGGGGAGATGTCCGGTTCCACAGGCACATCCAGACTTTCACCATTATCACCATCCTCTTCAAAATCCCCCTCCTCATCAAACTCCAGTTCGTAAAATTCTTCAGGGGAATAATCTTGAACTGGGGTAACCAACCAAACAGAGCCCCTGCCAGAAGTTATCAGATCGGTCAGAACCGGACAAAGCGATTCAACAATCAAAATCGCTCTGGCTGTCTCTTCAGCGGTCGGAATATGAAGGTCTGGATCCGAACCGGCCAATTTATCTATGCGCTTTCTTTTTGTAGGAACCGATCCCTCAGGATCGTCTCTCCTCTTGCCCAAAGAAGTATCGCCCTGGTCAGAGGGCACTCCTTCTAGTTCGGTAGGAACCGAACCGGGCTGGCCTTCCAGGTCAGTGGATTTTTCGGCCTCCTTATCCCCAAGTCTACCTAATCTTTTTTCCAGGGTAGACTTAGGGAAATTCTTGCAAATTTGGCAGTCTGAATCGAGGTGGTCAAACCCCAGACAGTAAACACAGGTGGTGTGGGGATCGGCCTTAGCAAAGACCTCCCCACACACACACTGCAGTGTTGAAACCCAGTGGGCCCGTGTTTTTCTTGGGTTTCTCAGACATGGCCAACCTAACAAACTTACCCTTTATACGGCAACCGCCAGGCAAGACTCCCCTATCGGTTTCTCACCGTGTTACAGGTGATGAAAAAAAAAAACGTTTAAATCAATTTAAATCACGTCTTTTTTTAAACCGATACGGACTGGTAACCACACACTAAATTTTTCCACACAAGACTACTAAAGGGTCAGTTCAGCCGAATCGACCAAAAAATACAGCTTTTTTTGTTTTTGGTTTTACAATTTCCACAAGAACTAGCCTAAGTACTTACGGTACCGCAGACAGAGTTCTGAAGCGACAAAACGGAACTAATTTTGTACTAACCGACAACTTTAACCGACTTTTTGAACCAAGCAAAGGAGAAAATCTCCGAAGCGACTGTTCAGTGAGGCTGAGTAAAGAATCTGATGGTTGGGTTTCAAAGTGCTGCAGACAGAGTTTTCAACTGAGCTCAAGCTCAGCGTTCTACGCCTTGCATAGAATTTTAACCCTTCTCTCTCCGCGGGAGTTCAAGTGCTGGAGCTAACTGCAGTAGTCAGAATACAGCAAGACTTCATGTTGTTTGAAGTATTTTTTTACCATTAAGATTCCCATATTTATCAACATCAGTTGATATGGTTGGAAATCAACCCCCTTCATCTAGTAAAATATAATAATTCCCAGGTTGAATGGGAAGTCATGGCCAATTGCACTACTAAGGGTGGAAAAAAACTCTTCCCACAAACTTCTAATGTGTGCAGAGTCTGCTAGCATGTGCCAAAGGGTTCCCTTCTTTATTTTTCATCTCTGGCAAGTCTCTGGGACTGATCCATCAAATGTATGCAGTCTAGCTGAGGTCAAATACGTTCTATGGATTGTGTTAATATGTATTTGAGTCAATCTATTGATTTTAATTTCCAAGCTATCCCAATCAATTATTTCACTCCAATCTCCCTGTGAGATCTCTCACCCTATCTCCTTCTACCATGACTGTTTTGGTTCTTGCAGATTGTAAGTAATAAAATCCCTGATTATTGTATAAAGTTGTGTTAGAAAGTGCAAGTTTGAATCTAGGCTTAGTATGGTTTCTTCCAGTTTAGAGTAAATTATAGGTTCCAAACTTCCATTTTTTATAAACATAATTTCTGACTAGCAAGTATTGAAATACAGATGGCTCTATTAAGTTGTACTTTACCTTAAATCTTTCTTTTGGAATAAATTTCCCTTCTTCATAAAAGTCCCCATGACATATATTTGTTATTTTAACCCCATTTCTAAAAGTCTTATTAGCTATTGATGGCGGGAATCCTGTATTACCCAAGATTGGGGTAAAGTTTGAAAGCTGATTTTGGTTGCCCAAAAGCTTCTGTACTATCTGCAAAGCATTATCAATAGCTTTAGTAGATGAAAGCAGTAGAAGTGTCAGTGGCTCAGTTGGTAGCACACTCGCCTCTGAGGCCGGGAGATCAGAAGGCTGTGGGTTCAGCTCCCACATCTAGCACCTGGGTTAATATCCCAGAACTGACACTGTAGTGCAGCATGAGAGCGGTGTTGCACTTCTGAGGTGCCGTCTTTCGGATGAGACGTTAAACAGAGGTCCCATCTGCCTGGATTGGTGGTAGTTCAGGTGGATGTTAAAGATCCCATGGCACATATCGAAAAGAGCAGAGGAATTTCCCCGGTGTCCTTGCCAAATTTCCCTTATTCACTAGAAATACCACCAACAGCTTAATCTGTTTCAAGGTCAGTAGGCATTCATCTGTATCCCCCTTCCCTGGGTCGTGCCTGAAAATAGGCAGGATTTGTCTAGTGCACTTACCCGGTCAACAAAAACTAAATAAAAAAGAGCAGAACTGTAAAATTGAGTGGTTAGGGAGTTGATTGCTAGGAAGTTCTTCAGTGAGATCTTAGGGAGCTTACTCTATTCTATTTGGAAACCAGCTAATTCTTTACTAAGAGGATGATGAAACCAAAAATATGAGCACTCCAATTGGGCTACCAAATAACACCACCAGAAGTTTGGGTATCCCAGTCCTCCCTTCTGTTTTGACCGTCGTCAAGGCACAGGTCAGGAAGCATAGAAAAACCAGGAGCAGTTTCAACACGTGCAAACAGCATTTTATTTTTCTCAATAACAGCAAAATAAAAAATAAAAATTATTCAGTGTAACTATTTACAAAGGCAGTGCAAACAAAGAAAACAAAGTCCTTCTTCTGAGGGTATCGTTTAATTCCAAGTTTCAGTCTCTCAGTCTCTCACTGTCCTTGACTCTCTAGCAAAAGCATTGCCACTTTTTTTATAAGTCTTTGGGAACACATTAAGAGAGCTTGCTTCTCACAGAATGCTCTTGTAAGTTTACAGATATTCTTGTAAGTTTCATTCCTTGCAGGTGCAGCAAAACAGTACATAGTGACCCAGAACTGACCTCTTGTTTACAGCTCTGCAAAAGGCTTAAACACTGCATCTCAGGTTAACTCCATGAATTCCAAATAGCTTTGCAATCATTTCAACAGTATAACTGTATACATATTTAAACAAAGGGATCCCAGTATCAGTGACATTTCCACATAAACAGTCACATATATTTTTATACCCACAGATATACAAGGGGAAAGAAAAGATAGAAATAGCAAGGGAAGGTAGAGAGATAGCGAGAGGCAGAGAACTGCGAAACCATCAGAATGATCTGTTCCTAGGTCTCACAAGAAAATTAGGTTGCGCAACCAGACAGACAAGAGACAGAAAAGGAGCAGAAAGAACAGATCCTTGCGTTTAAACTCTTTCTGCATAGCAGATGGGGCAGGGCCTTATTCAACCCTGTCACAGACTGGAAGAGTTTTCTTATGGCAATTTTAGGCCGACATCCCTTCCAGATGAAATTTCTAAAAATCTTTTCCAGTTTCACAAAGAAGCTTTTTTCTAGAATTATATGGATTGCTTCAAAAAGAAAGAGAAGTCTGGGTAACACGTTAATTTTTAGGATATTTATTCTACCTATAAGTACAAGTGGAAGGTGTTGCCATTTATCTAAATCTGCTTAAATTGTTTCCAGAATCAGTTAGAAATTTATCTCAACAGTTTTATTCATTTTTACTGGGATATTAACTACTAAGTATGTAATAGAGTCCTTCTGAATATATCTCAGTAAGGGATCAGTTAGGGCCTCTGGGTCAGTTCCAAGGTAGAGGGCTTCACTTTTTTCCTAGTTAACCCTGTATCCTGATATTTGGCCATACTTTTATATTATGGTATTAACTATTGGGTAAGTATAATTTGGATTAGAGAGAAATAACAAAATATCATCAGCATAAAGCACCATGACATGTTTAGTACCCCCTGCTTCTACCCCTAGGCCTCTCTCTGACTCCTTAATTTTATTGCCAGTGGCTCTAGAAATAAAATAATAGCAGGGATAATGGGCAGCCTTGTCTTGTTCCCCTTAGCAGGGTGATATACTCTGATAGCTGATCATTTGTTTTTATCCTAACTTTTGGTTCTGCAAAAATATGTGCAATCCAATCCAAGAACTTTCCTGTTATACCAAAGGCTTTTATCACCTCTAACAGAAAGGGCCATGAAACTTTATCTAAAGCCTTTTCAACATCAAGTGACATCACAATTGTATCTATTCCAAGATGATCTTGTAGTAAACTGAATGCTTTTCTGGTATTGTGGTGTAGTCTCCTTCCCTCGATGAAGCCCACCTGATCACCATGTATTAATTTAGGTAGTATTTTTGCTAGTCTGTTTACAAGAATTTTTGCGTATACTTTATACTCGTTCAGTAAAGAGATGAGCCTATAAGATTTACACAACCTGGGTGTTTTCTCCTTTTCCAGTATTAGGGAAATGGTGGCTTCATCAAAGGAAGGAGGGACCCTTCCCACCTCATGAATATTCTGAAAAAGATCTCTCAAGAAAGGGGAGATTACCTCTTTCATGTTCTTATAAAACTCAAATGAGAGCCCATCTGGACCTGGTGTTTTACCATTTGTGAGTTGGTCTATAACTGCCTGAATTTCTGATATAGAGATTTCTTTTTAATTGTTTAATTAGTATTTCGGAAAGACCTTTGAGCGTGAGCTCTTTTACAAAGGTTCCACGTCAGGGTGGACAATAAGACAATACACATATTCAGTGGTTACAGAGGTCTGATCATTAAGCATTAAAGAGCGATTACATGACAATTAGACAAATAGGAGAAAAAAACTGAGCAGTTGTAATTGAATACTATGCTATTTCTAATTGGTTGCCCTAGGTAGCACACCCCTTGAAACCTCCAAATCCGCTGATAGACTATGGCAGAGTAACTGCATAGGGTTTAACGCTATCCCAGATGGCGAGGCTGGGTGACAGTGAAACAAGGGGACTGGGTTTGAAACCAACCGCAGAGGCGAGAGAGGTGGGGATAGTGAAGCAGGGGGATGTGATGGGGGAGCAGCTCCAGAGGGCTTTTGTCAGTATGGTGTGGTGTGTGTGGGGGGTTTGGGAGGGCAGTACCAAGTGTGTTTAAAGAGGACTGATAGCTTACTTAAGCCCTTGGCTAGGCTGGAATGGAGGCAGGGTTCTCAAGGTAGCCCTGCTGGGTCTTCTTACATTTTTCTTCTTGTAAAATCTCCAAATCCAATTCAGAAATTTGAGGAATGTCTAATTCTTATAAATATTCCTGGATCTCTTTTGTGTCATATTCTGTTTCGGGCACCAGATATTCAAAACTCAGGCCCGAGGCAAAACTAGCAGTGTGCTAAAATAGCCCAGAACCAGTAGCAAGCTATATTTAAAGGAATAGCCCCGGGGCTAAACCTGCTGAATATAGCATGCAAAGGAAGCAGTGCAAACAGGGCTGGGAGTGCAGTGCTAACATAGCCTGGCAAATAAGACACCTCTGAATACAGCAACAGGGAAGTGCAAAATGCAACAGCAGCTCAGTGGACACAAAGGTGGAGAAAGGCAGAGCTGAAGTTGGTGGACGAAGTGTGTGATAGCAAGGAAATGTTGCACAACAACTGCAGGGTATTAAATAGCTGGTATAGCATGGCAAAATGCTTTGTAAAAGTGAGGGTAATGCCAACCATTTCCAGAAATGCATAGCAGTAGACTGCTAACCATTCTTTGAGTGAGTCCATACAGCACAGAAGAAAAAAATTACTCACCTTAGTAATTGTGTTTCTTCTAATGGAGTCTTGCTGTATTCTGACAGATGCAGTGATCCCCAACCTTTAAACTGCCCAGAGAACAAAGAATTAACATTCTATGCAGAGCATAGAATGCTGAGCTCGAGCTCGGTTGGAGTCTCTGTCTGGAGTGTTTCAAACTCAAACTGTCAGATTCTTACGAGCCCAATTAACTAAAAATTCTATGTGGAAATTGCCAAATTCCTACTAGCCAACTGACAGTAAAAGTTTTGGATTCCCAAGGAAGACTCAAGTCAGGAAACCCAAAAACCAAAAATCAATCTAATGCAAATCACAGTAATAATCAACACCCAAACAAAAAAGGAGGAGGGTGTAAACAAGAGCACCCCTGGGGTGCAACACTGCACCTGCCCACCCACTTCACAAAAACAGGTTCTAAGAGGGGAGTCAGGGAAGGAGGTCAGAATACAGCAAGACTCCATTAGAAGAAACACAATTACTAAGGTGAGTAATTTTTTCTTCAAGCAGCATGAAGTCTTCCTGTATTCTGACAGATGCAGACTACCAAGCAGTACCTCCATGGAGGAGGGACAGAACCTACTTTGGGAATAGGCTCTGAAGTACTGCTGTGCCAAACCGAGCATCACTCCTAGCCTGGATATCCAGAGAGTAATGCTTGGTAAAGGTATGGACTGTTTTCCAGGTGGCTGCTTGACAAATTTCTAAGAGAGGGATATCCCTGGAAGCAGCCAGGGAAGCAGCTGTACCTCTGGTGGAGTGAGCCCTCAGGCCTGAGGGTGGAGTTTTTCCCAGTTTTTCATAGCAGAACTGTATACAAGACACAATCCACCTGGCAATAGATCTCTTGGTGGCAGGTTTGCCCTTTCCCACTTCTCCATAAGTGAGGAACAACTGGAGGGAGTCAAACCTGTGACCCTTGGTATGCTCTATGCAGTAACTAAGGGCTCTTTTAACATCTAAACTGTGTAGCCTCCTCTCTCCTGAGGAAGAATGATCAGTGAAGAAAACAGGAAGAGACACAGACTGGTTTAAATGGAAGGCTGAAACCACTTTGGGCAAGAACCTTCTACTGGTTCTAAGGACCACCTTATCCCTGTGAAAGCAGATAAAATCAGGTTCCACTGCTAGTGCTTGCAACTCACTGATACACCTGGCAGAGGTAATGGCTACCAAGAACACAGTTTTCCAAGTCAAGTACTTAAGCTCTGCTGAAGACATAGGCTCAAAAGGGGGTTGCAATAAGTTGAGCAATGCAAACATTCAAATCCTAGGCAGGGGCAGGGTCTCTAAAAGGAGGATTGGTGTGAAGCAATCCTTTAAAAAATTTACAGAGCACAGGATGAGAAGATAGTGAGGAAGACTTCCCCACAGACAAAAACGCAGAAACAGCTGACAAGTGTACTTTGAGAGTAGCTGGTCTGAGGCCTAGGCCATTAAGATGGACCATATAATCCAGAACCGTAGGCAATCCAGCAGTATCTGGAGAAATATGCTTCTTAGAACACCAAATGCTGAATCTCTTCCATTTGGAGTTATAAGTCTTTCTGGTGGAGGGCTTTCAAGAAGTTTTGAGAATATCCAGAACCCCTTGGGAAAGATGCAGATCTGCTAACTCTAACTCCTCAAAAGCCATGCCTTGAGATTGAGAGACTGAAGATTGGGGAACCAAATCCTCCCCTGAGAGGATGTTAACAGGTTGTAATTCCTGGGAAGAGACAGGGGAAGATGGACTGCTAGGGACAGCAACAGGGGTACCAGGGCTGTCTGGCCCAATCTGGAGCAGTCAGAATCACTTTGCAAGGTTGAGACCTTATTCTGACTAAAACTTTGAACAGGAGTGGGAAGGGAAGGAAGACATACAGAAACTTCCCTTCCCAGTTCAGAATCAGGGCGTCCAGGGGGACTGAGCCCAAGACTGGAGGTCTGCAACAAAAGAGAGGAAGTTGGTGATTGTCTGGGACTGCAAAGAGATCTATCTCTGGAGTGCCCCACCTTGAAAAAATCACTTTCAACACCTGAGGGTCCAGGGACCATTCGTGATGGCCCTGAGAGATCCTGCTCAGTGCATCTGCTAGCACATTGCCCTTCCCTGGAAGGTGAACTGCTACCAGAGAGGTCTGCATGGAATAAGCCAGGGACCACAACTTCATGGCTTCCGTGCACAAGGCCGTGGACCGAGTGCCTCCCTGCTTGTTGATGTACCACATGGTGGTGGTGTTGTCTGTTCTGACCTGAACCACCTTGTTCTGTACTGACTGAGAGAAAGCCTTTAGGGCCAGAAAAACTGCCCTAAGCTCTAGGAGATTGATATGGAGAAGGGATTCTTGGGGGGACCACAGCCCCTGGGCAGTGAGGGACCCCAGATGGGCTCCCCAGCCCAGAAGAGAAGCATCCGTGGTAAGGACCACTGAACAAGGCTGAGTAGCAAAAGGAACACCTTGTCTTAAATTGTCCTGATCCTGCCACCATTGGAGAGCTTGGATCAAGGTCAGAGTCACTGGGATCAGTTTGGTAAGGGAGTCCTTCCTCTGAGACCAAAAAGCTCTCAGGTGGAACTGAATATCCCTCATCTGGAATCTTGCTCCTTGGACCACTGCTGTTGAAGTTACCATGTGGCCCAAGAGCTGGAGGAAATGCCTTGCTGGTCAAGATACCTGAAGGCTGAAGGAAGAGGCTAGTTCCATCAGAACCCTTGCCCTTTTTAGAGGAAGAAAGGCTCTTGCTCTGAGTTGTGTCCAGTTCTGCCCCTATAAAGGTAAGAAGCTGGACTGGTTCGAGAACTGACTTCGGAAGGTTGAGAAGAAATTCTAGAGAAGTGAGCACTTGCTGGGTCACTTGCAGGTGAGACTTGACTTGGTCTGGAGAGTGGCCCACTATTAGCCAACTGTTCAGATATGGAAAAATGGAAATCTTTTGCCTTCTTAGAAAGGCAACTACTACTGCCAGGCACTTTGTGAAAACCCTTGGGGCTGAGGTTAGGCCAAAGGGCATTGCTCTGAACTGATAGTGGCCTGAGGGCAACTCGAACCTGAGGTACTTTCTGTGGGAGCACCTGATTGGAATGTGAAAGTAGGCATCTTTGAGGTCCAGGGAGGCTAACCAGTCCCCTGGCTTAAGAGAGGGAAGGATTATTCCCAGAGTTACCATCTTGAACTTTGGTTTTAAAAGATGTTTGTTTAGATATCTTAGGTCTAGGATGGGTCACCACTCCCCTGTCTTTTTTGGGGTCAGGAAGTACCTGGAGTACAGTCCTTTGCCCCAGTGTGGGGTAGGTTTAGTTTAGTTTAGTTTATTGTTCTAGGAATTACTACCTTTGAGCCAGAGGCTCTTTTACAAAGGTTCCACATCAATTAGGTACAGTACAAAAGGTTACATAGATAACACAACAATTTGTGTTGTGTCAAGAGCAAGAAAACATATACAAATACATATCAAATCATTTGTGCAAAAGGACATGAGATATCAATAATCACATTATTATTACAAGAAAGAGGTCATGCCAGATTAGGAGAAACAAATAGGGCAAAAGTCCAGAACAGAGAGGGTAAGTGAAAGGTGTGGGGAGCAGACAATAGCAGGAGAAAAGGTTTCCCAAACATGTCTTTGTCAAATAATGGGACAGGGTGGGTGGTGAGAAAGTAGGAGGTTTAATCAGGGCAGTCACAGGAGCTGGAGGTGGCAAGGTGAGAGAAAAGCCTTGATTTGAAAATACCTAGAGAGGTGGAGGCGGTAATATGAGTGCTGAGGGCATTTAGCCAGCTGGGGGCACGATAGGCAAATGATCTTTGTCCCTGAGAAGTCCGGCTTAGGGGGACTTGGAGAGGCTGGTGTTCTGATCTTCTGGTAAAATGGGTGCTAGCGCCGGGCATAACAGGTCTTGGATACAGGGTGGAGTGAGGCCCAGAGTGGATTTTTTCGCCATCAGGCAGGTAAGGTACTTTATCCGGTTTGAGAGTTGCAACCAACCTGAGTCAGCATAGAGTTCATATGTGTGGGTACGTCGGTGTGCACCAGTGAGCAACCGACAGGCCTTATTTAGGGATGTTGTAATGCGACTAAGTGCTGTAGTGGTGGTAGATCCATATATAACTAAGCCATAATCAATGACTGAGATGATAGAGGATTGGATGGCAATCCTCAGTGCAGAATGGGTAAGAAGCTGTCGGTTCCGATACAGAATCCCAATTCAGTGATTAATAGTTTTGCTGTACTATCAATGTGAGTTGCAAAGGTTAGGCCTTGATCAAAGCTGATTCCAAGATATTTGAAAATTGGCACTTGTTCAAGGGTATTTCCTAGGTATGTATTAATGGTGAGTGGGACTTGCCGTTTCTTGTTTTGCGGGTTAGAGAAGAGCATGGATTTAGTTTTTTAGTGGTTTAGAACCAGCTTATGTTCAAGGAACCACATCTCAACTTTGGAAAAAGCATGCTGAAGGTTGAGGCATAAGAGGTTCGAATCTTTATGAGTGGCAAGAATCACGGCATCATCGGCATAGAGGATTATTTGTTCAGGGCAGGATTTGGGGAGGGAGTTTAGGAAAAGGCTGAAAAGGAGGGGGCCCAGGATGGATCCCTGGGGAACTCCTGAGCGAACCGGTTTTGAGTCTGAGAGAACTCCAGCTACTTTTACAGATTGAGAGCACTGAGCAAGGTAATTTTTTACCCAGTCACCAGGACCCTGCGAGAGCCCTAGGGATAGTAGTTGTTTGATAAGTAGGCTATGGTGAACTGAATCAAATGCGTTGGTTAAGTCAATGTAGACTGCTCCAGTTAGGTTTCCTTTGTCCATGGCATTGTGGATTGCCCCTGAGAATTCAAGTAGGGCAGTCGATGTGTTGTGCCCTTTCCTAAATCCATGCTGTGAGTGCATAGGATGTTGTGCTTTTCCAGGTAGTCTGAAAGTTGGTCCGCCACCAAGCGTTCAAGGGCCTTAGAGAGAGGTGGTAGTATTGATATTGGGCGATAGTTACCAGGCAGTGACTTATCACCACTTTTGTGCACTGGAGTGACAACTGCAGCTTCCATTTCCTAGGAATTGGCTGTAGCAGAGGAGAAATTGAAAATTTTGTGAGGGGAGCAGTACTTCCTCCAGAGTGAGGGACAGAAGTTTAAGGTCAATAGTGTCGCTGCTTGCTCGGGACTTAGAAATGGCCTTCTTTACATATTTATAGACTTCATGTGCCTTTACTAGTTTGAAATGGAAGGGTGGTTTGGTTGGAGAGGCAGTAGTAGAAGTAGAAATTGGAGGGTCAGCATCAGTGAAGAAATCAGTTCAGAGGACACCACTAAGGTCCGTGAAGGTATCATTTAGGGTGTTTGCAATGATCTCTGGGTCTAATGTAGTGGTTCCATCCACATTCATTATTGTAGGAGAGGATTTGGACTGCTGACCCATGATATTCTTTATGTTGTCCCAGAAGGATTTCCTTCGCCCCAGGAGTTGGAGAGGGATTCTTGAAGTAGGAGCTCTTCATCAAGCGGATCTGTTTAGTACAGTGGTTCTGAGCCTGTTTATACTTTTGAATGTCCGACAGAGTGCCAGTAGCTCTTGCAGTGGCCCAGAGGTGATCCCTACTTTTGAGTTGTGCCAATAGCTTCGCCGTGAGCCAGGAATTTGTGAGTGCTTTGATTTTGCGCTTTTTTACTGGTGCATAGGTGTCACAGGCAGTGTTGAAAGTAGAAATAAAGTAATCAAAGGCTAGGTCAACATCTTGAGTTTTGTAAATCAAGGACCAGTCTACCTGCCTAAGACAGGTCTTGAGATGAATAAGGTTGCCATAAGGTAGAACTCTGCTATAGATGGTTTTTGGAGGCGGCTTACGAAACTTATTTGTCCAGGTACATATTATTGGAGAGTGATCACTGAGCGAGTCAGAACACTTACATTGGTTATATGGGTAGGGTGGCTGGTAAGGATCCAGTCAATGAGGGTGCTGGTCCCTGATTTGTAGTTTTTCCTGGTAGGGAGTTTACCACTTGTGTTAAATTTGCTGCTAGGATAGCATCTTTGTTTGACCCTGCATCAGAGCAAGCCAATTTATATTAAAGTCCCCAAGGAGAAGGAGTTCAATGTCAGAAGGTTGTGTACTTACGAACTCGAGGACAGCCTGTAGGCGGAATCAGGATCTTTTGGTGGGATATAGACAGCAGCAATCGTGAGGACTTTGTTTTGGGCACCAAGTAGTATCTTGATAGGGAGGAGTTGCACTGAGGTTTCTGTGGTGGGGTAAGAACCAGGGAGACAGGTGAGGTAGTCCTTTATGTAGATTGCACACCCCACCCCTTTTCAAGGTCCTATCCAGCCTGAATATCTTGTAGCCTTGTATAGAGATGGCATGATCCGAGGTATTAGGTGTCAGCCAAGTTTGACGATGGCAAGCATATCCGGGTTGTGCTGGCTGTCAAAGATTTGAAGGAGGCCAGTTTTGGGAGGAGACTGCAGATGTTTAAGGTAGCAATTTGAGCCCCCCCTCCATTTGGCAGGCTTTGTTGTACTGTGGAGACAGGGCCAGGATTTGAGTGGACACTTCCTGATATCAAGAGGAGGAGGAGTAGGAGTTTAAGAGACAGTTGCTGTACTTCGTAGTCAATAGAATTACACTTCTGAGGCTTATGCGGCTTGGACCAGTGCAGGCATCTAGGGACCCAGAGCAAGGAGGTTGTTAGTAATAGAGGATGATATGCCCATTTATCCTTGTTGTAGCTTGTCAGTTGCACCCAGTCGTAGGTACTCTCTCTATGGCTCTTAAGGCTAGAAGAGAAGAAACCTCTGCCTCTGGGGCAAGGGTTTCCGACAGATTTGCAGGTGAAAAAGATCTGGCTCTCATCTTTGGGAATTTTCTGTAGCTGAGAACCAGTCCCTGGCTTACTACTTCCAGGATCCACTTGTCTGATGTAATAGACATCCAGTCCTGGACAAAGTAAGCCAGCCTGCCCCCTACTGGAATAGAAGAGTCGACCTGGGCAGGCCCATCAGGGTGTCTGCTTGGCAGGGGCTTTAGGCTGAGGAGTGGATGCAGCCCTGCTCATCCCCCTTCTGCCTCTCCCTCTGAAGAACCCCCTCTGTGAAAAGGAAGAATAGGCCTGTGCTTGGTAAAAAGGCCTTTGAAAAGGCCTGTCCCTGCCCCTAGACTGCTGCCTTTGAAGAGTTGCCTGCCTCTCCTTGGCCTGAGCACTCCTGTAAGTGGTCCTGTACTCATCCATTTTCTTCATGTAATTCTCTGTTTGCTCCCCAAACAGAGAATTACCCACTACAGGAAAGTCCATGGCGTTAGCCTGGGTATCCTGTGAGAGGCTAGTACATCTGAGCCAAGCCATTCTCCGAAGAGCCACAGATGTAGCCATGACTCTTGATGACACATCATTAGAGTCCACAGCAGCATGAAACTGAACTTTAGATGCCTCAATCCCATCTGCAGCCACCGACTCCAGCTCATTGATTAGCTGGGGGGAGGCCTGTTTAGCCAGTGCCAGTACAGTGTCTCACCTGGACTTCTGGTACCTGGCTGTATAGGCCATATAATTCGCCTGCCTGAGTCCCAAGGAAGATGCCATGTACTGTTTCTTTGCCATGGCATCAATTTTCCTGGATTCCTTGTCTGGGGGGTGTGAAGCCAAAGGAATATTTGCCTTGTCACAGGCAGCAGCCTGCACTACCTCAACATGATTGCATTGCTGGTATAAGAACTCCGTGTCTGAGCCTGAAAGTGTATACCTCTTGTCCATTCTTCTATCCACAGGAGGTATAGTGTTAGTAGATTTTAGGATTTTTTGTGTCTGTTTCCCAAAGGATTTGTGGAGGGGAACAGACAGTCTCCTGGACCTGGGATGTCCGTCATTTCTACATAATCAGGCTCCTCTTGATCCTCCACAGCCTCCTCCATTGGAAGCTGGAGGGTTTCAGCCACCTTTCTGTAGAACATGAAGTGAGAAGGGGACTCAGAAAGCCTAGGAGGGGAAACACCTGAAGGTCTGTCTGGGGAGATGTCCAGTTCCACAGGCACATCCAGACCCTCACTTTCACCATCATCCTCAAATTCCCCTTCCTCTTCAAACTCTGGTTCATAAAAATCTTCCCCGGTATAATCTTGAACCGGGGGAACCAACCGAACCGAACCCCTGCCAGAAGGTGCCGGATCGGTCAGAACCGGGCGGAGTGATTTCACAATCTGAATCGCTCTGGTTATCTCTTCGGCGGTCAGAACATGAACCTCTGGATCTGAACTGGACGATTTATCTTTGAGTTTTCTTTTTGTCGGAACCGATCCCTTGAAATCAGCAATCCTTTTGCCCGAAGAAGTATGGCCCTGGTCAGAGGGCACTCCTTCTGGTTCGGTCGGAACCAAACCGGGCTGGCCATCCGGGTCAGCGGACTTCTCTGCCTCCTTTTCCCTCAGTCTACCTAATCTCTTCTCAAGGGTAGATTTTGGAAAATTTTACATATTTGGCAGTCTGAATCGAGGTGGTCAAACCCCAGACAATAAACACAGGTGGTGTGGGGATCGGCCTTAGCAAAGACCTCCCCACACTCACTGCAGTGTTGAAACCCAGTGGGCCCATTTTTTTCTTGGGTTTCTCAGACATGGCCAACCTAACCAACTTACCCTTTTTATGGCAACCACCAGGCAAGACTCCCTTATCGGTTCCTAACCGTGTCACGGGTATTGGAAAAAAACGTACTAAAACATGTTTTTTTTAGAACCGATAAGGACCGGTAACCACACACTAAGTAGAAACACAAAACACAAGATTTCACAATCAAATGACCGGTTCAGCCGAACCAACCTACACTTTTACAAGTTCCACACAGAAAAACAGGACAATTCCTATCTAGTACTCATGGCACCACGGACAGAGACTGAACTGACTATGCGGATAACTTTTTCGGTTTAAAAACTGACAAAAACTGAAACTTTAACCGACTTTTGAACCAAGCTGAAGGAGAAATCTCCAGAGTGACCGTTCAGTGAGGCGGAGTAAAGAATCTGATGGTTTGAGTTTGAAACACTCCAGACAAAGACTCCAACCAAGCTCGAGTTCAGCATTCTATGCTCTGCATAGAAAGTTAACTTTTTGTTCTCCGGGACAGTTTAAAGGTTGGGGATCACTGCATCTGTCAGAATACAGCAAGACTTCATATTGTTTGAAGGCAACATGAATAACATTACATATTTTAATTGTACTAATCAGTCTGTGCCAGGTGCTATGCATTTTCACAGCTGATTAGCATTTTCACGTGTAAAATTGCTAATCAATTTTTTTGGCTTATTTAATACCCTGAACTGCAAACAAACATGTTCTAACAAACCTCTACCACAGTAGCGAATGCTGCAGCAATTTCAGTTTAGAACTTCAACTGATTGCTTGCTGTGAACATGGGAGTGCTGTGTAAAACAAGGCCTACCACAAGAATTTCCAAGCAACTGGAATGTTGTTGTACCACACAAGTTACAACCACGTTCCATGGCGTTTGAACTGTGGCACAACAACATTTCAGCAAGGATGGAAATCCATGCAGAACAAGGGCCAACTACACACTAGGGACCAGATGTTCAAAATTTAGCCCCGGGGCTAAATTAGCACTGCACGGCATGCTAAATTAGCACTGAACCAGAAGCAAGCAATATTCAAAGGCATAGCACATGGGCTAAATCAGTTGAATATAGCATGCAAATGAAGGTGTGCAAACAGGGCTGAGAATGCAGTGCAAAAATAGCCCAGTAAATAAGACAACTCTGAATACAGAAACTGGCCAGTGCTAACTGCAACAGCATCCCAGTGCACACAGAGGTGGAGTAAGGCACTGTTGCAGCAGGTGACCAATGTGGGTGATAGCACTGAAGTGGTGCACAACTGCAAACAACATTGCAGGCCACATACTGCAGAACTGTGCTATGGATATGAGAGGTTTGCCCAAGCCTAACTCATTTGCACAGTGCTAACACATTAGCCCGGTACAAACAAATCAGCCCGGGGCAAAGACTTGCTATATTCAAAGCCCCTATGCAAATGAACCTACTCAGGCACTCCGTGGGCAAACAACCACATTAGCAACTTATTATGGCCTGCTTTGCATGCACTCCCATGTAGTTTGGCCGGCGCTACTGCATGGAGCACACAGCTCCACCTGTAGGTTAGACAGGAACTACAGGTCGGTAGCTGCAGGCTAGTAGGTGCACATAGCTTCACCTGTATGTCAGACTTGGGAAACAGCTCAGGATCTGCAGGCTACCAGTGTAAACAGCGGCAGAGACTGTGGATTCCCATGGGAAA
Organism: Neoceratodus forsteri; assembly: GCA_016271365.2. NCBI lineage: Eukaryota > Metazoa > Chordata > Ceratodontiformes > Ceratodontidae > Neoceratodus > Neoceratodus forsteri. The sequence continues at coordinate 261,019,813 of JADMNL010000024.1, forward strand.
CAATCATATTCCATGGTAGCACACCACACAAGTGTCCTTGATGGCCAGGGATGTCCCTGATGTTGCCTCACAATGTTTTACTGTCCCCTGTAAAAACAGCAGATTTGCGACAGCACAGTGGGGATTACAAGCACAAAATAATGCAAATAGGACAGTGACAGACATGTTTATCCTCAGAAAATGCATTGTAACATTCATCCCTGTAGCCGAGTACCTGTCTGAGGGAATAAACAGCAATACTGAAGATGTGTCCCTGCTTTGGGGTGTTAGTCCCTGATAGTTGGAAGCATTGTCCATGAATCATGAGGCAAGAGTATGTGAGGTATGCCTGGTAGTCTAGTGGCTCCCCCATCCATGATCCCCGAACCTCAATCCCCAAAACATGTTGGAAGTACAGTCCCTCATCAGGCAGTGTAGTCTACCCTGCCCCAGCCCCGATATGCCACAATAAAATGTCACCTTTCCTTGGTGGTCCAGTGGACTGCTCCAGCCCCGATCCCCTGTAATGTACAGATCCTGACTACCTGGTGGTCTAGTGGACCCCCAACCCATAATGTCTACCACCCCACTTCCCCATCCTGTAACCAAGATGGCGACTAGCTCAGCCCACCACTCACCTCCACAGCCAGCTGCTGGCTGAGCTCTGAATGAGCACAGAGGCAATGCAGGGTGGGGAATTGGGGCTGGAGTGCTCCACGGGACCACTGGGGTTATTTCCACATTAACGAATGGAGATCGGGGATGGGGCAGTCCAGAGGAATACTGGGGATGCTTACATATTTCATTGTGGAGACTGGGGCTACATCTGTACAAGGGAACACCAGGGATTATGTAAGCAATAACCCATAACAGGGTGTGGGTTTATAGGTATCTAAGGTATGCCTGGGGTGCATTGTAGAGCACGAGGTCGCATGCCTATAAACTCACACCCTATCGTGGGTTATTACATTCATCACATGGGTACTGTTGACCACTGTTGGCAATCCCCAGAATGTTAATTCCCCCGATTCAAAGCCAGAAAGGCAATGTATCCTGCAGCCATGGAAAACAGTCCCTAACAAAAAATGCACATTGACTTGTTGGTATGCACATAGAAATGTGACACATACACTACTGAGCTGCTCTGTCACATTTCTTTTGCATTACAATGTAGGATACCATGCACTGAGAGTGTTAAAGGAGAAGACTCCTGTATATGTATGAATTGGATATGTCTGATATATTTGTTATACATTACATCAAGTACTGTACATATGTCAATAAGAGATCAGCCATTTCTTCTGTTGTAACACATATCTATAGAGTTTGAGGCTCTGACACAAGGTAGTAAAATGTCAAGCAAGCCTCCATTTACATGCAAATGAGTCACTTGTAATACAGCCCCTCCCATTCCTTGATGTCACTGCAGCAACAGTGCAGAACAAAACATAAGGGTATCAGTGCTGTCTAGCCTGATTTTAGTTTGTTTGCAATGGCTTAAGGCAGTTCTGTCATGCAACTCACAGAGGGAGTAGTACTTGTAGCCTTAATACTGTATGTGTAGAGCAAATAATACATCTAATAGTATTTCATTCACTGGAAATAAAAGCTGTTTCTCTGTACTGCTCATTTCTCTTTGTGAGACAGTTGTAACATGTTGTGGAAAGCAGTAGACTGAATCAGTCAATCAACCAATCAATCAATCGAGCAGTCAATCCGTCACTCTGTAGTGAACCAGTTGAACACCCTTGAGAAGATTCATTACAAGGTAAGCCTGGGCAGTTTACCAAAGGATCACCCGAGACTGACTTATACACATCCCCTTTCAGCACCCTGAAAGTGGAGAGCTAGATCATTTACTTTATAAAGTGTATTGTTTTACATTTCAAATGCTCCTTAAATCTGAGTTTCTGACTGGAAATACCAAGACACAGAATGTATATGACATGGGAGGAGTGAGCTAAGCAAATACAGAGCACTACAAACAGAGAATGATTAGTTTCTTTACCTACAACAGCTGAGGTGTAGCATCTGATTTGTGAGGGACATCCTACTTCAAATGCTGGCATTACAAAGCGGGGGGGGGCTGCCACCACAGCGTATCCTTAGTACATTGAAAGTGAAGTGCTGTAGCTCTCACATCACTGCTAATGATTTATAATGGGAATTGGGGCACTTTTAAAGTCATGGACCTGAGGGGCCATCACAGTTTCCAAGGAGGTTAGGGGAACTTCTTAAGGGTTAGAGAGTAAGGGACTCTAGTAGGATTTGAACCAGAGTCCCCCAGTGCTTGTGCCTGTGCTTTAATCACTAGATTACCCTTCTTCCATATGCTGCAGCTGATGCTTTCCTCATAGCTGAATTATTTATTGCCTTACAGCAGCCATCCAATTACTGACTGCCTGGTTACAAAGGGAAAGTGGCCTGTTTGCAAGATTGTTTCTCACTGCTGGTGTCAATCAAAACAGAGAATGTTAATACAAACACACACACACACACACACACACACCATAATACAACAGCTGCACAATACCACTTAAAACTCTTGTTGTACCTAGAGTCATTTCTTGGTAAACTGTTTTTGCTAACAGAAACAGTAACACAACACATACAGGCACTTCCTTATATGAATACTGTATATACCTCAAATCAGTGCTGCATCACACTCACATGGTCCTAGTCCCTATTAGACCTGCACTTCAGGATGTGCACAATACTTAAAGGGTTCCTCCATTACTCAAGTGGGGAACCAAACACTGTGGGTTTGGTCTACTGGTGGAACTGCATTTAGTGCAGCACCATTATCTGTTGCTCTGATGACATCATCCTCCAGCAACATTGATGGTAAAATGGAGGACAAACACACTGATAACTTTTGGGGGCTGTATATTTTTATTTATAATCTAGATTTGGACAGCGATAGGACTGCTGGCATCAAGAGGAGGCACACTATAGTTACACATAAGGAGTTGGGAAAATATTGGTGTGGAACTATGGGAGACTACCCCTTTAATTCCAGCCCCCCCCGCAACAGAGAGAGAGAGAGAGAGACAAAGGTGACTTCTGCAGTTGCACCACGGACAACTTCAGACTAAGGCTATGTGCTGCTTCCTCTCTGACATGAACAGGCACTGATGAGAAAGACAAAGAGAGAGAGAGAGGGAGAAGGACTTCTGCACTTACTGACTCCAACACACAGCAGGACTTGTGCATTCAGCTGTCTCTCTCTCTCGCTCTCTGACTCACTACACAGCTCTGCTCAATGGGACATTCTCTGACATGCTCTCTATCTGGCAGGGGAGGGGGGGTTGAACTGTCAAGGGAGCACATCATGCTCATAAAGGCATGTCACATTACTGGAAAGCAAATGTGGTTCACTACACTTCCTTGGGAGGGCACGCTATGGACAACAAAAGTCAGAAACACCGAGCATGTTCTACTGTTGTGCTCTGTAGGAAGCTTTGATCTCTATACCTCTCTCTCTCTCCACCATCAGGCACCGGGGGGGGGATGTTCTTTTTGAAGGACAGGGAGGGCTGTTAATGGAGGACAGGCTCTGGTGGTTTTGCACTCACTCTCCAATGTTGCCAAAGTAGGGGAACTGTTATCTGTCTCTCTGTCTTGCACAACTTTGCGGCTGACACTTCCACTGATGCCCGAGACTTGCTATGCTGCAGTAGGGGCAGCAGCAACCATCCACAATAGTGGACAGCTGTTGCTGTCTCTTGTTTCTCTCGTGGTCATTCACAAACAACATATTCCATCCTGTACAACACAAGGATGCACATCCCTCCGATACCGGCACAGCACATCCCCCATTCTCCAGCCTGACTGCCACAATGAGATGCAGTGAAATACAGATACAGAGACAGTGCATTTCAGTTCCAGACACATGCATATATGTGGCCCTCTGTCACTACTCCCACTCTATCAGCACCTCAGGACTGCACTCAGCAACGTGTTCCCTCCATCACTGACTCCCATACCCAAGCTCCCATTTGGACCCACAACCCCGGACCCCACTCTTGCTGCAACACGCGACCTCTCCTAATGACACTTTCCTGAGAGGTCACCCCAGCCACTACAATATCCACTGTGGACCCACAGCACCCACCACAACTGCGACCTAAAGCTGGTTCGCTGCCTGCCCGACTCTCCGAGATGGCCATGATGCCAGATGACAGGTACAAGTGTCTGCAGTGGACTATCGCTCATGTCTGCTTTGTTACTCTCTGATGGGGGACAGCACATACAGATCTCTGGAGTAAAGTATGCTCCAATTGCTGCACAGGAGGAGGGTTGGGGGTGGCAAGATACAGAACGACTGGCAACCACAACCTTACGGGACTCATGCAATGTTGCACTACCTGTGCCGATCATGATGTCTCTGTAACAGTACTCCAGGGACATAACACTGGAGCTGCCTCGCTTCCCTGCATCATTTAATGGCTGCAGGGTACACCGAGGATTATTACATATCTCATCTCATTTTATGTATGTATTCTCCCAGGTCATGCCTGAAAATAGTCAACTTTGGCTAGCACACCTAACCTGGTTAACAAAAACTAAATAAATTAATAAATATGTCACTATGGAGATCGGAGATGCGGTAGTCCAAGGGAGCACAGGGGATAATTACATTTCATCTACTGGAGAATGGGGCTTGGGGGGGGCACCAGGCTACCGGGGTACATGACTGTTTGTGCCTTCCACTTGTGTCGGGGATTGCAGCGGGGGGGGTGCACTGGACTGGGATTGCCCAGAGTTAAGAGCACCTTTTCAGGGGCAGTATTTTGTGCTCCGCTATGAGTGGCACTAACGCCGGTGGTGCTGCGCTAGGCTTTTGAATGTGGCATTGCACCAGTATGCATGTCCCCGGCCCTCACCTAGTCCCCTGCATACATTAACTTTTAGCACTGGTATTAACACGTTGCACCGGCGCTATTTGGTCCTCTGAATATTTCAGCCGTGAGCAATTGCGGCACAAATGAGGTGCAAATGGTTTGCATCAGGCACAAGGCTTTGAATATCTGGCCCCTGGTGTGTAAAGTTTAAAATAGTAGTTTCTGAAGCTATAATTCATCTCCTCCAAATTAGTGGTTGTGGTGCCATCTGCCTGCCTTATTTCACTAATCTTAATAGAGTTTTTCTCACAAAGCAGTTGATACACCAAACGTTTATCCGGTAGGTCTGAAAGAAAAAATTACTCACCTTAATAATTGCTTTTCTTCTCATGGAGTCTTGCTATATTATAACAATAGCAGTCAGCCACTGCAGCTGAACTGCCCCGGAGAGGAAGGAGTTAACTCCAGAGGATCTGGAGTTCTACAGCGCGAGGGCGCTGTGCCAAAGCTCTATCTGGCCAGTTTCAAATGAAACTGTCAGATCTTTATGAAGCTAACACTAAGCAACAAGTCTGCGTGGAAAGCTCTACATAGCCAAATGGCTACCTACTAGTAGTAATAACAACAATATAAACAACAATAGAAACACCAATAACCATAATAACAATGAATAATGGTATTATTATTATTAGTTTTCCCCCCTTGACAAGCACCATTAGGACCCCCCCTTCCCCCAAAGACTCAAGTCCAGGAAGGGGGCCAATATATTACCTAAACGAACAACCTAGTTCCCTAACCCTAAAAAAGAGGTAAAGGAAAAACTACAATGGCATGACACAGTGCTTGCACTAATTTGCCACCCTACCCAATAGAAGTTCTGAGAGGGGCAGGAGGAGGGTGGTTATAATATAGCAAGACTCCATGAGAAGAAAAGCAATTACTAAGGTGAGTAATTTTTTCTTCAAACACCATGAAGTCTTGCTATATTATAACAATAGCAGATTACACAGCAGTACCTCCATGGAGGAGGGTCAGGACCTACTTAGGAAATAGGCTCTGAAGCACAGCTGTACCAAACCGAGCATCTCTCCTGGACTGGACATCCAGGGAATAATGCTTGGTAAAAGTGTGAACTGTCTTCCAGGTAGCAGCTTGACAAATTTCCAGAATGGGAATGTCTCTAGCAGCCGCTAGAGACGCAGCTGTACCCCTGGTGGAGTGGGCCCTCAGTCCTGAGGGGGGTTCTCTACCTAGTTTTTGGTAACAAAATTGGATACAAGAGACAATCCACCTTGCAATTGTCCTCTTAGTGGCAGGTTTCCCCTTGCCAACCTCGCCATAAGTAAGGAAGAGTTGGAGGGATTCGAACCTGTGACCCTTGGTGCGTTCCAAATAGTAGCTTAAGGCTCTTTTGATGTCCAAGCTGTGCAGTCTCCTCTCACCTGAGGAAGAATGCTCAGTGAAAAATACTGGGAGAGAGATGGATTGGTTCAGGTGGAAATCTGAAACCACCTTAGGCAAAAACTTTCTATTAGTCCTGAGGACTACCTTATCTCTGTGGAAAGAAATAAAATCTTCTTCCACTGACAGGGCCTGTAATTCACTTATGCGTCTGGCAGAAGTGATAGCCACTAGGAAAACAGTTTTCCAAGTTAGATACTTGAGCTCTGCTGAGGACAGAGGCTCAAAGGGAGGTTGCATTAACTGAGCAATGCAAACATTCAGGTCCCAGGCAGGAGCTGGTTCCCGAAAAGGGGGGGGTTAGTATGAAGTAACCCTTTAAAAAACTTGGAAAACACAGGGTGAGAAGAAAGGGAGGCAGGCTTCCCTGCTGACACAAAAGCAGAGACAGCTGCCAGATGAACCTTCAAGGTAGCTGGCCTAAGGCCTAGGGAATTTAAATGGACCAAATAGTCCAATAAAATGGGAAGATCAGCGGATTCTGGAATAATCTGCCTCTCAGAGCACCAGATGGAAAACCTCTTCCACTTAGAATTGTAAGTGGCCCTAGTGGAAGGCTTCCTTGAAGCCTTTAAAATATCCAGGACACCTTGAGAAAGGTGTAAATCAGCAATTCTAACTCCTCAAGAGCCAGGCCTTGAGATGGAGGGATTTGAGGTCCGGATACCACACTCTCCTGTGCACAGGCCAGCAAGTCGTGGACTCTGGGCAGGCTCAGGGCAGGGTGGACTGTCAAGGACAGAAGCAGAGGGTACCAGGGCTGTCTGGCCCAATCTGGGGCAATCAGAATCACTTTGCAGGGTTGAGATCTGATTTTCACTAGTACCCTGAAAAGAAGAGGAAAGGGGGGAAAGGCATACAGGAACTTTCCTTTCCAGTCCAACAGAAAGGCGTCCAGGGGGACTGAGCCCAGCACTGGAGGCCTGCAACAAAACAGAGGAAGTTGGTGGTTGTCTGGGGCTGCGAAAAGATCTATCTGAGGGGTGCCCCATCTGGCAAAGACAGACCCCAGCACCTGTGGATTCAGAGCCCATTCATGATGGCCCTGAGAAATTCTGCTGAGGGCATCCGCCAGGATGTTGTCCTTCCCTGGAGGTGAACTGCTATCAGGGAGTTGTTAGGGGAGTAGGCCAGAGACCACAACTTCATTGCTTCGGTGCACAAGGCTGATGACCGAGTGCCCCCTTGCTTGTTGATGTACCACATTGTGGTGGTGTTGTCTGTCCTGACTTGAACCACTTTGTTCTGGACAGAAACTGAAAATACCTGAAGAGCTAAAAAGACAGCTCTGAGTTCCAAAAGATTGATGTGGAGCAGAGATTCCTGAGGAGACCACACTCCCTGAGTGGACAGGTCGCCCAAGTGAGCTCCCCACCCTAACAGGGAGGCATCCGTGGTGAGGGTGAGGGAGTGGGAAATGGGAATGAAGGGAACCCCTTGTTTTAGATTGCTTCGGTCCTGCCACCAGTGGAGGGCCAGGATCAGAGTTTGAGTCACTGGGACCAATTTGGAAAGGGGGTCCTTCCTTTGAGACCAATAGGCCCTCAAATGGAACTGAATGTCCCTCATCTGGAATCTTGCTCCTTGCACTACAGCTGTGGAAGCAGCCATGTGCCCAGGAGTTGCAGAAAATGCCTTGCTGGTCGAGAGACTGTGGGTAAAGGAGGATGCCAGGGCAATGAGTCTGTCTACCCTTTCCGAGGGAAGAAATGCCTGGCTAACTTGTGTTCAATTCTGCACCTATGAAAGTTAGGATCTGAACTGGTTCCAGAACTGACTTTGGTAAATTTAGCAGGAATCCCAGGGAAGTGAGAAGCTGCTGGGTGACTTGCAAGTGGGATTTCACCTGATCTGGAGACTGACCCACAATGAGCCAGTCGTCCAGGTAGGAAACACAGCAACCCCTTGCCTTCTTAAGTGAGCCACTACCACAGCTAGACATTTTCTGAATACCCTTGGCGCAGAGGTAAGGCCGAAGGGCATTGCCCTGAACTGGCAGTGGCCTGAGGGCAGTTCGAACCTGAGGTACTTTCGGTGAGAAGGCCTGATCAGAACATGAAAATAGGCATCCTTGAGGTCCAGGGAAGCTAGCCAGTCCCCTGGCTCTCAGGGAAGGCAAAACATTGCCAGAGTTAACATTTTGAACTTTGGTTTCAAAGATGCTTGTTCAGGTACCTTAAATCTAGAATGGGCAGCCATTCTCCTGTCTTTGGGGTAAGAAAGTATCTTGGTACAGCCCTTGCCCTGGTGGCAAGGAGGACCCTTTCCACTGCTTTGCAGTCTAGAAGAGAAGAAACCTCTGCTTCCAAAGCAAGGGCTTCTGAAGGATTTGCAGGGAAAATGTCTGGCTCTCATCTTTGGAAACTGTTTGAAGCTGAGAGCCAGACCCTGGCTTACTACCTCCAGAACCCATCTGTCCGAAGTTAGGGACAGCCAGTTCTGGCTGAAATAACCAACCTGCCCCCCACGGTACAGGGAGAATCGGCCTGGGCACCCCATCCAGGGTGCCTCAGCAACAACAGCCTTAGGCTGAGGGAGGGGGATGGTTTACTTGTGCCCGTCTACCACTGCCTCTGAAGAAACCCCTCTGCGCCAAAGCAGAGGAGGCTTGAAATTGGTAAAAGGCCTGTGGAAAGGCCTGCCCCTACCTCTGGAGCGTGCCTTTGTGGAGTGGCATACCCTCCTTAGCCTGGGCACTTTTGTAGGTAGTTCTGTATTCATCCATCTTTTCATATAGTTTTCTGTTTGTTCCCCAAACAGAGAATTTCCCACTAGGAAAATCCATAGCCTTTGACTGAGTATCCTGGGACAGATTAGTGCATCTGAGCCATGCCAACCTCTGAGAAAGCTACAGAAGTGGCCATGACCCTAGAGGAGACATCATTAACATCAACAGCAGTATGAAATTGAACTTTAGAGCTTCAATGCCATCAGCAGCCACCTGTTCCAACTCACTAGCCAGCTGGCCATGGGCCCTGCTTGGCTAACTACAATATTGTGTCCCATCTAGATTTCTGATATCTAGCTACATAAGCCATATAATTTGCCTGCCTGAGTCCCAAAGAAGCTGCCATATACTGTTTTCACCATGGCATCAATCTTCCTGGAATCCTTATCAGGAGGATGTGAGGCCAAGGGAATATTAACCTTGTCTGCAGGCTGCAGCTTGTACCACACCTACATGACTACACTGTTCAGTGAGGAAGTCTGTATCAGAGCCTGACAAAGTATACCTTCTGTCCATTTTTTTATCGACAGGAGGGACAGAATGAGGATATTTTTTAAATCTTTGTTGTTTGCTTCCTAAATGACTTATGCAAAGGAATAGACAACCTCCTAGACTCTGGTATATCCATCAGTTCTACATAATCAGGCTCCTCTTGCTCATCCACAGCCTCCTCTAAAGGAAGCTGGAGGGTTTCTGCAACCTTTTTGTAAAACATAAAATGAGAAGGGGACTCAGACAGAATAGGAGGAGATTCTAAAGGTCTGTCTGCAGAAATGTCCGGTTCAATGGGCACGTCCAGACCCTCCCAGCCACACATATATTGATCAAATTCCTCCTCCCCCTCCTGTGGTTCATAAAATTCCTCAACATCATACTCCTGAACCACTGAAACTGAACGAACCAACCTTTTACCAACTGTTGGTGGTTCGACAGGTCCCTGAGACAGTGACTGGACAATCTGAATGGCTTTAGCTATCTCTGCAGCAGATGGAGAGACAATTTTGGACTCCAAACCTACTGATTTCTTTGTCTTTTTAACTGGGACTGGTTCATCTGAACCAGCCTTTCTTTTGGCCGAGGAAGTCTCGCCCTGGTCAGAGGGCACTGGACCGGGCTGGCCATCTGGGTCAGCGGACTTTTTGGCCTCTCGTTCCCCTAGGCCGGCCCAATCTCTTTTCCAGGGTGGCTGCAGGAAATTTTTACACACCTGGCAGTCTGACAGGAGGTGGTCAGCCCCAGATAATAGACACAAGTGGTGTGTGGGTCAGCCTTGGCAAAGGCTTCCCCCACAGACATCTGATGTTAAACCCAGTGGGCCCGTTTTTTCTTTTGGGTTTCTCCAGACATAATGCCAGCCTATCCAAAAACTTGCCCTTTTGATGGCAGTGCCAGGCAAGACACCATATCGGTTCCTAACCGTGTCACGGGTATTTGAAAAAACCTATTTAAAAACCAGTTTTTTTAGAACCGATAAGAACCGGGAACCGCACTCTAAAAGCCCAACCAAACACTTCAAAACGTTAAAATCAGCAAACCGATCGGTTCAAAACCGAACCAATAATTGAATTTCCACACAGACTTTAAATTTGTACTTACGGTTTACCAGATAGAGCTTTTAACCGAAATGCGGTAAAATAAATACTTTTTGGCGGTTCAAATGAACCGAAAAATACTCGCTTGAACCGAGAATGAACCGAGCTGAAGGAGCTGATCTCGGAGGCGACTGTTCAGTGGGCCAGATAAAGAATCTGACAGTTTCATTTGAAGCTGGCCAGAGAGAGCTTTGGCACAGCGCCCTCGCGCTGTAGAACTCCAGATCCTCTGGAGTTAACTCCTTCCTCTCCGGGGCAGTTCAGCTGCAGTGGTTGACTGTTATTGTTATAATATAGCAAGACTTCATGGTGTTTGAAAAGAAGAATATTTTGCCCTAGCCCTATACATAGCTTTTTCAGCCGGGTTTTGCCTTATCTTTTCAATTTTGTCTCTAAAGTTTAGTGTTTTTAATCTATCCTGTTCAGATCCTGAAGCTGCATGTTCTGCCTCTGCTGCGCTAAACTGAGCTTCTAATGTAGTCCGATCCAATCTGTTTTTTTTTTGAATACCAGTTTGTGCCATAAACCAGCCCCTTAAATAAAGTTTCAATGCCTCCCATATGGACTGGACTGAAATAGTCCCCAGTGTTGTTCCATAGGAAAAAAAAAACAATGGATCTCCTCTTGAACTTTCTCCCTAAAGTTCCGATCTTGCCACAACGAATTGTCTAATGCCCACAGTTTATGCTGCCTATGGGAAGGGCATCTAACAAGATATTCATATGATAAGGGGCATCGTCTGAAATGGTAATTGTTTCATAGACAACTTTTTTAATCCTATTTATCAAATTTTGAGAAAGAAGAAAGAAATTGATTCTCAAATATGACCTATGAGCTTCTGAGTAATAGGAGCATTTTTTCAGTTGTGGATATTTATGTCTGAATGGGTCTACAAGACCTAAATCTATCATACAGCTTTTTATTAAGTCAACAACTTTATTTTTTCTTTCTGTAAATGCCAAAGCCCTGTCCTCTGTATTCAAAGTGACATTAAAATCCCCCCAATGACAAATGGCGGTTCAAAAGTGGCCAAGTTCAGGAAGACGTTAATGACATAGGCAAGATCTTCTTCATTTGGCCCATATAAACTGGCCAGGGTTGACTATGACCGAGTACTCCTAATTCTGAGTATCACTGATCTGCCAGCTGAGTCAACGTAATGTTTTGAGATTTAGATATTTTTAATGAAGATCGCTGGTCTCCTGGCTTTATTGGAATGTGTGGTGGCAAATCCAGTAGCTTTATACAAATTAGTAAAGTCAGTTACATCCTTTTGCTCAAAATGAGTCTCCTGTAGACACAAGGGCCCAGATATTCAGACTGTGCTGGGCAGTGGCGCAAGCCTGGGTGAAGCGCAACTGGGATGAGCCGGGGCCAGGACCAGGTGATATTCAAGGGTGATGCGCCATGGTGCAGCACTGTTGAATATGGCAAGGTCGGAGCACGTACTGCACATGGCACAGTGGCACTGCGCCAGTGCAAGCCACAGATAGAGAGCACGGGGATGCACCAAGACACTGGTTAGGCCCCATCTGGAGTACTGCATGCAGTACTGGAGGCCACACCTTCACAAGGACATTAACCAAATCGAGGCAGTCCAGAGAAGGGCACCAAAATGGTGCAGGGACTGCATCAGAAAACATATGAGAACAGATTAACGGAGCTCAATATGTATACCCTACAGCAAATGAGGGAGAGAGGTGATAAGATCAAAACATTCAAACACCTTAAGGGCATTAACAAGGTGAAAGAGTCTAGCATGTTTCAATATAAGAAAAATAACAGGACAAGAGGACACAGCATGAGATTAGAGGGAGACCGATAAAGGGGCAATGTGAGGAAGTTTTTTGTCACAGAAAGGGTGGTGGAGGCATGGAACGGCCTACCTCTGGAAGTGGTGGATATGAATACAGTGCAGGGCTTCAAACAAGCATGGGATAGGCATAAGGGAGCAATACAGATGAGTATGAATAGATAGACCATTGACAGAGCAAAGGCTGATGGCACATTTATAAGGTAGAAAAAGAAATGGGCAGACTGGATGGGCCTTGCGGTCCTTATCTGCCATCAACTTCTATGTTTCTAAGTGCAGTTGCACTAGGTGCATCACCCGCGATATTCAGCCGGGGGTATGCAAATGGGGCCAGAATATATGCAAGGCGCAAATGGGGCTCTCTGCATGTCATTATGGCCCCATTTGCATGCCTTGCACAGGGCAGCCTGGCGATTTGCGCCTGGCGCTCTGCACAGCGTGAAAGCCGCGATTGTGCGGTATACGTTGAGAGATATATCCCTAGTAGTCTAGTGGTCACCTCCGAATCCCAAGTCCCTGATAAAGAAAAGACATGACCATCCCTGGTGGTCTAGTGGTCCCCCCTTCCACCTGAGTCCCCGATTCCCTGATCTATGTCACTATGACCATCCCTGGTGGTCTAGTGGAACCCCCCCCCTCCCGTTGCTGCGATCGCGGTAAAACCTTGTAACGAAATGCCCTGGTGATCTAGTGGCACCCCTCCCACCCACACAGAACCCCTTGCCTACCCTGCTCCCCACTCCTGTCATCAGCGGGCAGCAGCATCCCGGCCAGCTGCCCACCGAATGACAGGTACAGTATGGGCTGTAAGCCCATTGGTTCCCAGTGTGGATCAATAGGCTTGCAGGGCATACTGTACTAGACAGTCCCAAATCTGTGAAAGACTTCATTCTCATATTTTGAACTGTCTAGTACAGTATGCCCTACAAGCCCAGTATTCCATACAGGAACTGATGGGCTTACAGCCCATGTGCTACCTGTCATTCGACGGGTGGCTGGGCGGATGCTGCTGCCCGCCGATGACGCGGGGGCGGGGGTTCTGTGTGGTGGGAGAGGTGGGGCGCACTCGACCGCCAGGGCATTTCATTATGGGGGTTTTACCACAACGCGGCAACAGGCGGGGGGTCCACTAGACCACCAGGGATGGTCAGTCTTTCATTTATTGGGGACTCGGGGAACTAGACTACCAGGGATATCTCTTTAAACATATGCCAGCGATCACAGCTATGGAGGGGGGTTTCCACTGACCATCAGGGATCAGTGTGTGCTTGCAGGCGGGGTTGTGGGCGGGTGGGTAGCCACCGGCTGGGCTGCTGTGTTGCACCCTACAATACTGCAGCCCACCTGTGGGTGGCTGGGAGATGTTCCTACTCTGCACGGGTTCAACTTTGCGTGCCCCATGCGGTTTTTTCCTAGTCTTTGTTCTATCTTTACTGCCATTTTAGTTTCATGACATAACCTTTAAATTAAACATGTCTTAATCTTATATCCACTTTTTGTTTCCCTTTCAACCAATAATCCTTTAGTCTAAGTGCTGCCAGCTGCTGCTTGACCTCCATTCCCAGTTGACCCCCAGAGATTCTCCACCATAACCAAAACTGCAGACTAAATATATTAAAGAGGAGCTGTATAATCGAGACCTTTTGATATTTCTGCAAAACCTATATGTACTGTACTAATACTTATAGAGCACCCACGACTTTATATTTTCCTTTGATCCGTTGCTTGAATTTTCTTTACCTCCCCTCCTTCCTCTGCTTAACCACCAAGGATCTCCCTTCACCTAAATGGGAATCCCCCTCCCCCCAAATGCGAAGTGATCGTGCTTTAGCCATGTGAAAAGGCTGAAGATGCGGAATATATCTCAGCTATTCAATGTTATCAACCTATTACCGCTCGTTAGAGTAGTCAATTCAAATAAAAAGCTCCCCTCCCCCCCTTCATTCATTTTCAAAATAAAGCAGAAAATGAGACTGAGCACTTAAGTATCCAGGTTTTCAGAATTCTGAGAGTTTGCGGAGGGGGTGCTGGTACCATATTTGAACCTTTTCTGTAAAGTTTCTTCTACTTCATGAAGGGAGAAGCAAAAAATATTTTTTCCATCTAAATCCACTCGAAGCTTGGCTGGATATAACAACAGGCAAGGGGTCCTTTCTTTTCTCAGTTTTTCCTTTACTGAGTCAAATGTTTTTTTTTTTGTCAAAATCGAGGGAGGGCAATCAGGAAATATGTATAAACTTGTGCCTTTGTTCATGAGGCCCTTCTCTATTTGGGCCTTTGTAAGGATGGCTTCTGTATCCTGGAATAGCAGTGGGCATATAAACATTAAGAAAAAATGACTTACCATAGTAATGTTGTTTCTTCTAATGGAGTTTTGCTGTATTCTGACTAATGCAGTATGACTGACCGGTTCAGCTGCCCGGAGAACAAAGAGTTAACCTCTATGCAAATGCATAGAACATTGAGCTCAAGCTCGGTTTTCAAACCACCATCTTCGTTACGTTCTAGCAACTGATCAGATTCTTACGAAGCTAACATATAGCAATAGGGGAAAAAAAATATTTTCTAACCCTATAAAGCCACCAGGGGCAACACAACACAAAAAGGGCAAAAAAAGGAAGGCTCAAGCCACTGATGCCGAAGAACAACACCTTATCCACAGGTGAGTAAACCAAGTCTGAAGTCAGAGCCAGCCTAAAGATCCCCCAAGGGAGGCTGGGAGGGATGTCAGAATACAGCAAGATTCCATTAGAAAAAACAACATTACTATGGTAAGTAATTTTGTCTTCAAGCAACATGAAGTCTTTTTTTTTTTAAACTTTATTTTTAAACAGAGTATTGTTAAGCAGTCAATTCAGTTGTATAGCTATGTTGTTAATTACATGTTTTCATAGGGACTTGCCCAACTACAACTCTACTAATACAATTTTTCTTTTACTACTATTACAGTGTTACAACTTCATTTCAAAGTTGATCAAGTCACTATTAGACTTAACTTAAAGAATGCCTAAATAGATACATTTAAATTATCAATACATTACCTTGAAGAAAAATAGAAGAGAAATACAGAAAAAAAAAAAAAAAAAAAAGGACCAAGAAAGGAAAAGCTGCTGTCCGCTGCCTACCCACCATCCCCTTCCATTATGTCTTTTGTCTGACCGTTATACCATTTTTAACTTTTCCACTCCTCTTCCTTCCAGTTTCCCCTTCAAACCTCCAGGATCAAACCGGGCCAGGGGAGATCTGAATGTTCTTTTATCTTATGTTAACAACATACATCTCCCATCTAGTCCATCTGTTGAGAAACTGGGCCTGCCTGTGTCGAATTGCAAATGTAATCCTCTCCATCTCCTGTACTGAAGTAACTATGATTACCCATTCTTTTATAGAGGGACTTTCCCTCTGTAGCCAGTGCCTCGTGAGAGCTTTGAGTGCTGCTACGCATTATGTATGCCCGAGATATTTAACCTCCTGTCACTTCAAGGTCTCAGGGTCGATCCCCAACACCAGATGTTCAAGGCCTATCTCCATGATTTCTGTAAAAATTACTTTTAGGTGCTTTATAAGATCTCCCCAATAGGCTGTTATACCAGGGCATTGCCAAAATATGTGTGTTTGACTAGCTGAGGTTTCCCCGCATTCTCTCCAACAGGCAGAACTGCCTCCAGGCTTGAGTTTGGTCTGGACCCTAGGCACAAGAAAGTATCTCATTCTGGTTTTCCACTTGAACTCACGCCAAGTGGGTGAGTGGGTAGTGTCCCACACCGCCCTCCAACTTCTTTCCCACTTAATTTCTTCTAGTCTTTTCCCTAGTTCCTCTTCCCATTTGATTTTAATCCCCCTGGAATTGTATCCTTGATCTATAAGAAAATTGGAATATGATAGCGTGATGACACCTCGCCCCGTTGCTGAGGCCCATATTTTTTCAAATGGGGGGGGGGGACGAAACTGGAGCTCCCACCACTGCTGGCTTGTTTGATTCAGCACAGACCCAATTTCTCACCTGATAGTATTTAAATATGTCCTTTGGGTTCCATTTAAAAAGAGTCAGTACTGCTTCAAATGAGATTGGAGCTTCCCTTTTCAAAATCTGCCATGGGGAATGGAATCCCCTGTGGGCCTGGGTCTTGAACCAAGGGTCGTGTGTTGCCGGAATAAAATGCACATCCCAAGCCCACCAATTACACTTCCACATATGTCAAGCTGTACCCCCTCTACAGGTCCCACGCCTCCATCCCTCCAAAGCAGCCTCGATCCCTACCATTGTTTGTCCACCTGACAGGGCCTGCAACTGTCTATTAAAGATGATGGCCTGCAGAGGTGGGTCACTCACCTCATCTACTTCTATTACTTTCCAATGGGAGACGTAACTCGGGTGTTGCCACTTTAATACTATTTTCATCTGTAAGGCAATCCAGTACCCTGGCAAGTACGGGACTGCCAATCCCCCTTTTTCCTTAGGTAAATACAAGATGTTTCTAGAGATCCTTGGTCGTCCCGCCCCCCAGATGAAGGACATTAACTGTCTCTGCCAGGTTTCCAACATTTGGTGAGGTACTATGCAGGGATCTCCCATAAACAAATATAGAAAATGAGGAAGTATATTCATTTTTGTGGATTGAACCCATGAGTGCAAGGACAAGGGCAAGAGAGACCACCTCTTGTAATCCTGAGTTATGTCTCTTACCAGACTAGGGTAGTTATCTCTAAAAAGGTTTAATGGGTTTACACCTGGATAGATCCCCAGATATTTTAATTTATCCACCCCCCACCTCATGGGGAACCTTTTCCTAAACTCTAGGGGAACCTGGAAAGAACACGTCAAAACTTCTGCCTTGGCTGTATTTAAAATGTAACCAGAAACCTCCGAGTACTTCTGTATTTGCCTACATACTTCAGAGAGGGAAGTCTCTGGGTTGCTTAAAAAAAGCATATCATCAGCATATAGCCCTAGTTTATGTTCTGTCCTCCTATCTCCAACCCCTTTATCTCTGAAGTCTGACGAATTGTCTGTGCTAGTGGTTCCACAAAAATGGCAAATGACAGGGGAGAGAGAGGGCATTCCTGTCTCATGCTTCTTTCCAAAGGGAATGACCTCCCCATGTGTCCGTTTACTCGCACACAAGCTTTAGGAGTGGCATAAAGTCTAGAAACCAGTTTGCAGAAGGCCTCCGGGAAGCCAAAACCCGCCAGGGACGCCTGTAGAAAGGGCCATAGCACCTTGTCAAATGCCTTTTCTGCGTCTAAGCTCATGACCAGGGCTACTTTCTTTGTCTTGTTTAAGTAATCTAAGACATCCACAGCACGGCGGACTCTATCCTGCGCCTGACGGCCCATGACAAAGCCCGTCTGGTCCATATACACAATCTGTGGGATAATGTTTTCAAGACGCCTGGCCATGATACCGGCCATGCTTTTATAGTCTGCATTCAAGATTGATATCGGCCTATATGAGGCACAGAGCAAGGGGGTCCCTGGCGGACTTGGGCAACACCGCTATCACGGCATATTTCCAAGATTGTGGCATTTCGTCATTTCCTGTTAGTAGTGCATTATATACCTTTCCCAGGATTGGAACGATCTGACTCTTAAAGAGCTTAAAAAATTCTGCAGGGTATCCATCCATTCCAGGACATTTCCCTGTCTTAGTTCTGGCTACTTCGGCCATAATTTCACCCTCTTTTATTGGCGAAACCAACTTGACAATTCCCTCCTCCTCAACCTGCGGCAACTGCAGTTCCTTTAAAAATGTGGCTATCCCCTCTTCCTCGGGTGGGGAACCCATCTTATATAGTTCCTGGTAGAAGTCGGTGAAGGACTCTGCTATATCCACTGTATCCGTCTTAGGTTGACCTGTATAAGAGTGTTTAATCCTAGTTATAGTAGCTTTGGCCCTTTTCTGCCTCAATCTGTTAGCTAATAATCTTGATGCCCAAGGTCCCCCCTCTTAATACTTCTGTCTGAGGTATAACATATTTTGTTCTACCTTATATTCTAGAATTGAACTGAGGGATCTCCTAGCCATCAGCACCTCTTTTTCCTTTTTAGCATCATATTTCTCTTTTAGAGAATGTTCTAGAACCTTTATTTGGGATTGCAGAGCAATCCTCTGGGCTTCTCTCCCTCTCTTATGATGTGTTGCCTTTGAAATTAAATTCCCCCTAAGGGCAACTTTTATTGTATCCCATAGGGTAGCGGGGGGGGGGTCATTATGCAGCAAAATGTCTTTAATCATTTCCCTCACTGATTTATGACACTCCTTTTTCTGTATTATAGATAGATTAAGGCGCCACAGGGTCCTTTTCTTGCTCTGCCCCAGCTGTAATTGCATTAACAAGGGTGCATGGTCAGAAAGATAAATCTCCCCTATTTCGATTTTCTTTAACTGATTAATATTTTCCTTCGATAATAAAAAATTGTCTATTCTGGTATATGTTTTGTATACTACAGAAAAAAAGGTATAGTCTCTTTTCTGTCCATGAAAATCCCTCCATGCATCTAAATAGCCTAATTCCATCAGGAGCTTGCTAACCTTAGAGGTCACTCTCCTATCCGACCTGGGTGTCCCGGACGAGGTATCCAAATAATCATTCAATGAAAGATTCAGATCTCCACCTATAATTAAAGTTCCCTCCGCCCACTCAGTCAGTTTCATGAATAACCTCCTGTAGAAATTATAATCTGAGCCCAGGGGGAATGCAGAGTGAAGCTATTGTAATCATTTGGCCATTATATACACTCTTCAGGGCTGCCAAGCAACCCTCTACATCTACCATAGAATCCTTGGTCTCAAAGGCTACACCTCCCCTCACCAGAACTACCGATCCCCTTCGGCAAGCCCCTTGAAATGAGGAAGCCACAACCTTAGAGAATCCAAATTTGTTTAGTTTATCATGTTCAGGTGAGGAGAGGTGTGTCTCCTGGAGCATACAAAAATGTGCTCCGGACTTCTTAATGTAACTAATGATTTTACTTTGCTTAACTGAATTCGTTAGTCCATTAACATTAAAGGAAAGAATGGCAGTATTTGTCTTAGCCATTTTTATTTATGTTAAATGTCCTTCCTTTAGTTCTCCCTACGTGATTATCCTAGTACAGAGTGGAGAGTAACCCTTGAGAGAGTGGAAGACTAGCAGCAGGACAGGCAGCATCTCTCAAATAACACAACTTAAATAAAGATAAAATAACTTTAACATCTATGACTACTGTAACTGTAACTAAGCCGGTTGTATTGTACTGGCATAACATTGTGTATATATACCCACAAAAATAATTTAAAAGAAAAAAAACTAATTTGGAGCTTCCAATGAAGAAGGCCTAGCCAAGCGAGGCCTTTTTGCCCTTCCCAAAGGTTTAGGAAGTAGCGGAAAGGGGGTACAGTATTTCCCTATTTGAAGGGACTCCTTTCCTGAGTCCACACCAGAAAGGTAGGGCTCAAAATACAGTAAGGTACCAGCAGACCAGATTGCGCTAGAATTTGCTAGGCACAGGTGTTTTGCCACCTCCCCAGCTAACCCACTTTCCTTTTACTATCAGGTGTTCTCGTGAGCGAGGTGTGGGCAAATGTCCACCCCTCCCCACAAGTTCCCCACCTTAATCCCTCTAAATCAGTAGCCAATAAGAAGCAGTATCCCCCATTTAAGTGCCAAACCCCGCTCTCTCCATCCTGGCTAAAATATTCCTCTACTCTATTGTAACAAGGGTTGTTTGTTTTAGGGTATCAATCTGTCTCTACTCCCATTCCTTAAAAGCTGTACATTCCCCTCCCATCTCCTCCCCCAGCACCCCCCAGTCCCTTCGCTCAGGCCCATTCAATACATTTTAATCAAGTCCTTCTCCATGACCTGATGGCCATCACGAAAGGTGACCATCTAGTAGTGAACCAATGTTTCTTGGCTCGTCCTTGAGTAACTACTGGGGGGGATGAAAAATAAGGAAAAACAGAAAAAAAAACAATTGGTGCAGCTAGAATAGATGCAGCCAAGGAATGCCTGCTATCTGAAGACAAAACCAATGTCCCATTTACTTTAATTAATACAGGAGAAAGCGACTCTTCGCTGCCTCGTAGTGACCCCGAACAGTCCAGGTTGGCATTTGCAATTCACTCGGTGGCTGTATGAGACATGGCCTCAGAGAGAGAAGGAAAAAGAAACACAACATTAAGAGAAAGCACTCCCCCTCAACGCTCATCTTCCTTGTCTTCGTCGCTGTCCATATGTCCTGGTAATTTTTTATTAGTTCCATTAGCAATGAAGCTGAACGTGTTGCAGACCAGCTGGATGCTTGTTTCCGCATCCTGGATGGCACTTGTTCCCAGAGCCCAACTAACTCCTTCCGTTTCTGTAATGGAGGCCTTAAAGGAGCAGGAGGTTCCAACCCAAGCTTCAAAAGAGCTGCACTTGCCTCCTATGCTGAATCATACACTTCGAGTCCTTCTTTCCAGTGAACTCTTAGGCGAGCCAGGTAGGGCGTTTGGAATTTTATTTGCTTATCTTTCAGGAGTTTTACTATTGGACCATATTCCAGTTGTTGGTTTTGGATTGTAGTGGGGTAGTCTTGATCAAAAAATAATCTCGAATCCAGATACTTAACCTCTTTTTTTTGCCATGCTCGAGGGAGAATGTCTTCCTTTGTTCGATAGCTGCTGAATTTTATTATAACTGATCTGGGACGTGCTGATTCTTCCTTCGGCCTGGGCAATAACGCTCTGTGTGCACGCTCAATTCTCAGCTCGTATGTAGCTGGCAGCTCCAATACATCTCTCAACAGATCTGTGATGAATTCAGTCATTAAACCTGTCTCAGCTCCCTCCTTCAACCCATATAATCTCAAGTTATCATGTCTAGAACGACTTTCCAGATCAATACATTTATTTTCCAATTCTGTGACATGACAGCATAAAGCGCGCACTGTTTGGCCTATGTGGAGAATATTATCTTCGGACTCTTGTACCCTGTGCTCTACCTGCTGCAGATTTTGATTTAACTGAAGGAATTCTGCTTTATTTTCAGCATGCATTTCCCTGATCTCCTTGAGAAGAACATCAAATCTCCGTCTGGTAAGTTTGTCCATCTCCTCGTCTGTGTTGTAGGCTGCAGCTTGATCCGCCATGCGTAGTAGGCTCACCGCATTGCTCGGAGCAACATTCTGGGCACCAGTAACATCTTTGTCCCCTTTTGATTGTTGTGAATGGGATCGGGCTCCCTTTTCCTTAACAGTTGATTCACCCGACATTTGGCTTATTTTTTTAAAGACCAAAATCAATTATTTATTAGTTTTAAAGAGGGATGGTCTGTGAAGAAAACAGGAAGGGTAATGGACTGACTGAGATGGAAGTCAGAGAATACCTTAGGGAGAAACTTCCTGTTAGTCCAAAGGACAATCTTATACCTATGAGGGGTAGTAATTGGGCTCCACAGACAAAGCTTGGAGCTCACTAATCCTTCTGGCAGAAGTGATAGGTACCAAAAGCACTGTCTTCCAAGTCAGGAATTTAAGCTCTGCTGAAGACATGGGTTCAAAGGGGGGGCTGCATAAGCTGGTGTATGCAGATATTGAGGTCCCAAGCTGGGGTGGGCTCTCTGTGAGGAGGGTGAAGATGAGAGAGCCCCTTAAAGAATTTCTTTAATATAGAGTGAGCAGCAAGGGAAGGGCCCTTCCCTGCTGACAAGTATGCAGAGACTGCTGCCAAATGCACCTTTGGGGGAGAAGGTTGCAAATGGAGGGATTGCAAATGCACCAGGTAATCCAGAAGAACTGGAAGCCCAGCCTGTTGGGGATCCAACTCCTTGTGAGGACACCAAATGGAGAACCTCCTCCACTTAGAAGAATAAGTCTTCCGAGGGGCGTGGTCTAGCCATCGGAGCAATGGCTGCTTAATCTCTATAGCTCTCCCTAACATGGGTAACAACCATGCTCCAGCACCGACATCTTTGGGCATCAAGACCCCCTAGTAGCTGTGTGATGTTTGGGTAGTTACTCTCTACCAGCATTTAGCGGATTCCGTCGCAATTTGCCAGTTTTGCAGCACTGGATTTTCGCGAGTCGTTCCGGTGAGCTAGGCCGCATAGGCCCCAGCCTGTTAGCAGCTACCATGCATGCCTGCATAACTACTGCCTCGCCCTGTTTATCGCAGCAGTGGTCCGCATTCCTGTGGCTCCATCCCAGGTTATTGCGGTGTCTATTGTGAGCGATCATGTCTGCCCAAAGTGAACCCTCCCCACCAACTCAGGGTGCCTATCCACCTCCCCCCCCACTTCAGTGGGTGAATCTTTCCAATACATCACTCAGATGCTAGAAGCTCTTTTGGTTTGGGTGGATGAGATCAATATATCCCTCACGGGCATCGTGGCTGACGTAAGGCAGCTGCAAGATAAAATAAATGTCTCTGAGCAACGTTTGGATAACTGTGTGCAACAACAATTGAAACTTATGCAGCACATTCAGCTCCACGAGGAGCGCCTGGCCACGTTATGGGATAGAGTGGAGGATCGGGAAAATCGGGCCAGGCACAATAACCTGCACATTATTGGGATTCCTGAGGGGGGCTGAAGGCCAGTCCATGGAGAGATTTTTGAACGAGAACCTCCCTGCCATGCTAGGGGGCAAGTGGAGGGGCCTATGGATGTAGAGAGGGCCTATCGCAAAACGGGAAGATGGGAAATTAACTTACTGACCCCACAGCCCATTGGGGCTTATTTCTTGCGCTATACTATGAAGGAGCGTATTTTGAGGGCAGCTAAGGATTTGGGGGAGGTTTGCTGGCAGGGATCACCTGTTGCCTTCTACCATGACTTTGCTCAAGAAACTGCAGCCAGGAGGAGGGTGTTTGGGCCACTAAAGAAAATCCTGTATCAGTATGGGTTTCAGTTTAGATTTCGGGGTCTTACCAGTCTGTTGGTGTCCAAAGATGGTAGGCAGCTCCTGGCAGACCATCCGGGGGATATCAAGAGGTGGCTGAGTAAATTTTGGCCTAATCTGCTGCTTGCAACCACATCTCCCAGAAGGCTCTGGGATCCAAACAAGTCTACCTCCTCCAGAGGGAACCATCTAGAGGGCAGGAAGTTTCCGGAGGACTCTTTAGCGGCCGGACATGCAGCATCTCAACTTGGTCTCCCTGCTACTTCTATTTCTGTTGCTCGACCTTCACCTCCCCAGATGGCAACCTCCCAGGCCGCACTAGCTGGCACCTCCTCTCTGCCACCTCGCCCCTCTGGATCTGCTTCCCGGCAGAGGCAACGAGCACACAGTGGTACTCCTTTGCTCCAAGAGCCACAGCTGAATGCCCCTCCAGCCAAAATCTCAAGGGAAGACCATTCAAGGGACCCCTTCCCAGTCCAACCTGAATTCCAAGACCTACCTGATATGGAGACTGATGCTGCACTGGATTGGGCCGATTATCCGGATTCTTCTTTGGTGGAAGTTGTTGATGCCTTAACTCCTGTGTACCCTGGCCTTATCTCTTATGCTGCAGCTGTTTTTTTGGGACTGCAAACCTCTGTTACCACCCCTCTGGCTTCCAAAGGGCAGGCCAAAGGTCCAATTGGTTGAACTAGTTTCTCTGAACCCTGGACTGTTTACTTGTCATTGTTTTCCTGTTTAATAATTGTTCATGAGGTTTACTGTTATAGTTGGATATATAATGTCTTGAGACCTTGCCCCCTCATCTTAGGGGGTGGAGGGGGGGCACTGGCCCCAGCATGAGTAACAACCCCCCCATGGTACCCAGCCCTGCCAAGGGTCAAGTTTCTACAGTTATACCTGGTTTGGGCTGCCTTTCTATGTCACCTTGCTTGCAGGGGTCGTTCTCCCCCCAGTCTCTGTTTCCGACGTGGAGGGGCAAGACACCAACACTGGGTGCTCTGCCAAAACAGGCCTAGTTAGTTACCCCATTTTGTGGGTGGGCTATTTTTTCTATGGCTATGCTACAGGCTACCTATGACTGTACTGGTAGGAGGGGTCACCCTCTAATTTCCTCCCTCCTTGCTGGTTCTTTGTTCCCATCCCTCCTCCTTTCTCTCTTTCCCTCCCACAGCCCCCTCGATGTCCCGATGCCTAACCGTGGATTGTTTACCTGTATAGGGAGACTAGTATCCAGCTGATTACACTTATTTTCCCCCCTGTTGGGTTCTCAGGGTTAGCGTAGCTGAGAATACCTCCTTTTTGATGTTCTCTTTCGCACCCAGCCTTGAGGCCTTTAGTGTGAATACGCTTGGCTACAGTTCTTTTTCAATATTGTCTGAGTCTTGTTACTATGTTATTGCCACTGTTTTGTATTTAAGGTTGTTGTTTATTGATATCTTTTTCCCTGTTCCCTGTCCTCTAGTTCGCCTCCTGAGTCAGCATAATTGTAGTTCATACCTGCTATCTGATCTTTGGTGCTAAAGGTTCATACTGGTGTAAGTGCCAAGGGTGGTGCCTTAGTGTCTACTCCTTGCTCCTTCCTGTCCCCTATCTGACCAATGGTCTAAGTAAGTATTGTTTTTTATTCCTACTCCTCAGATATGGCCTCCTCCAGGAACTCACCCCCTGCAGGAACCCTTTTAGTTTCCTGGAATGTAAAGGGACTCAATCATCCCATTAAACATATCAAGGTGTTGCAGCACCTCAGATCTCTCCGCACTAACATCGCCCTACTCCAAGAAATGCATCTGTTGAGTAGGTCGGTGCCTTGGCTGAAGAAATCTTGGATTGGGGCAGTGCATGCGAGCTCTGCGCCATCCAAATCTAAAGGGGTGACCATCTTGGTGCGGCGTTCTTCTCCCTGGGTGGTAGAGGACTCCCGGAAGGACTCCCAAGAGAGATGGGTGGTGGTGAGGCTAGCCTCCCTGGTACAGCAACTAATCATTGCCAGTGTCTACACCCCCAGTGAGGACTGCGCTTTCTTTCCCACACTCAGCCAGGCCCTATCCTCCCTGGCCCCAGATGGTTTGAAGTCCCCATTCTTGTAGGTGGTGATTTTAACTTAGTGTTGGACACCTTTCTAGATAAATCCAAGCCCCTCCCCAAGCCCGGGCAACCCTGCAGGACCTCCAGGAGGAGTGGGGTCTAGCTGATATGTGGCGTTGTGACCACCCCACTGGTCGGGATTATACCTTTTATTCCCATGTTCATGCCACCCATAGCTGCACTGATTACTGGCTGGCCAATGTGGCAGTGTCCCAGGGGATCTCTGGGAACAAAATCGGTAATATCCTCATATCTGACCACACTCCGGTCCTATCTACCTACACCCTGATGGGACGGCACCCCTCCGGTACTCAGTGACGTTGTAACCCCTTCCTCCTCAGGGACCCTGAGTTCTGTCGCATGATCTCCCAAGCTGCCCACAACTACTTCTCCCTTAATGCCGCCAGTGAGGTGTCTCCAGGCATTGTTTGGGATGCCTTTAAAGCTGTCCTTAGCGGTTGCATAATAGCATTTTCAGCTGCAAAGACCAAGGCCCGTAAGGCGACCCTAGCTGCTCTGCAGGCTGACCTTGTGGGGTTGGAGGCACGGTTTCTGTCCTTGCGCGCCCCCCCCCCCAAGAGATGATTCCCTCTACAGGCATATTGTTGGCCTAAAATACCTAATCAACACTATGCTTAATTAAAAGGTTGAATGGCTCCTGTTACGGGCCAAGCATGTATACTGGGATGGGGGTGAGAAGAGCGGCAAGCTCTTGGCATTCAGGCTTCATAAGCAACAAGCCTCGTCCCGAATCCACGCTCTCCATGTCAAGTCAGGGACAGTAGTTCATGAACCCCAAGAGCTGAAAAATACCATGCAGTCCTTTTATGCCTCTCTATATGAATCGCACTCCTCCCTGTCGCCTTCCCGGCTGCTACAGGATTTGCGGAGGTTTTGTCAGGGGTCGTCTCTACCGGCCTTAACTCCTGTGCAAGTCACCCAATTGGACGCCCCCCCTTGTCGTTTTGGAAGTAAGGCAGGCTTTATCCCAGATGGCCCCAGGGAAAGCTCTGGGACCAGACGGCATGACAGTGGAACTCTACCGTGCTTTCAGTACGGACATTACCCGCCCTCCGCTCTTGGCCCTTCAGGAGGCAAATGAGGCTAACTCTCTTCCTCCCACAATGCGACAAGCCCATATCACCCTCCTCCCTAAGAAATCCAATGACCCCCTCGGCTGTGCAAAGTTCCGCCCTATTTCTCTCTTGTCAGTTGACACGAAAATATTATCCAAGATCCTGGCCACCAGACTGTTGGATATTCTTCCTGCTATCATTCATCCATCGCAGGCTGGCTTTATGAAAGGCAAAACTGGCATTGACAATACTAGGCTGCTGCTTAACCTCAAATGGGCAGCATCCCAGTCAGCCATACCCATGGCAGCCCTGGCCGTCGACTTCAGTAAGGCCTTTGACTCACTGGAGTGGAACTACCTGCACTCAGTGCTTCAGTTGCACATTTCCAATGCTGGGTCTTCACTCTATACAGCTCCCCTGTAGCCCGGATCCTCACTAACTCCACTATCTCTGCTCCTTTTCCCCTGCAAAGAGTGACCCAGCAGGGATGCCCACTGTCCCCTTTTCTTTTTTTTGATAGCCCTGGATCACCTGATTTGTGCCTTTATTGCCTCGGACTCAATCTCCAGTGTGCCAGAGGGAGACTCCTCTTACCTGGTAGCAGCATATGCCAATGATCTCCTGCTTACCCTCTCTTACCCACAGCGGTCTCTTCCGTCAGTCCTGTCTCTGGTCCAAGAGTTCGCCTCCCTATCTGGCCTGCGAGTCAATCAGAAAAAGACTGTCTTGGCTCCACTGAATGCTATTTGCTCCCGGGACTGTCTCAAGTGTACCGAGTTAGCCTGGACAGACCAAGGTTTTACTTATCTAGGACTTTACATCCCAAATTGGTGGGCTGAGTTGGAATCATCTAACTTTTCCCCTCTCATGGCCCAGTTGTCCTCCGAAGTCAAACAGTGGCAGAAGTTGCACTTATCTTTACCTGGTAGGGTGGCTGTAGTACGTATGTTGTTCCTGCCATGGGTTATGTATCTTCTCAATAACCTACCGATTCACCTGTCCCACAGATTATTTGCTTTGCTTGACCGCATTATGTCCAGCTATCTTTGGGCTGGCCAATCACCAAGGTGGGGTAAGCTCAAGCTGCGGGCACACTGGTCCCACAGCGGGCTGGGGATCCCTTGGTTTAAGGAGTACCACTTAGCCTGCATGGCGGCCTCTGCTGTTTGGTGGTTTGCACCGGGAGTGCTCAGAGAATTATCTTGGGTGCAGTTGGAAGCTAGCCTGTCCATTGGCTATCCCCTATGTACACTCCTCAACCTGATGGTTAAGGGATTCCGTACCCTGTCTCCGAATATGCTAGCAACCCAGAGGGCATGAGTTTTGCTCATGTCACTCTCGCACATGCCTTGAATGGCCGGACCCCCCCCAGTATGTCCCACTTTGGCGTAACAAGCTTCCTATGGTGGGTGGCCTGCCATTGCTGTGGTCCTCCTGGGAAAAGCGTGGCATTCTTCGGGTACAGAATATCTATGTTGACTCAGATGTCCTGCTCTCCTTTGAGCAGTTGCAAGCCAAGTTTCGGCTCCCCTCTTCTGATTTTTGGTGGTTCCTTCAACTGCGTAGCGCAGTGCAGGGTCTCTCAGCCCAGTGTGGGGCTGAGAGCAGGTGGTGATGGCTAGCAACCATTCATAACATTCCAAGTTTACGGGGACTCATTGGCCACTTCTGTAGAACCTGGCGGGAGGCACAGCCAGATCCGTCCAATGTCAGCAGGTTGAGGTGGTGGGGCTGACATTAAGAGCGAAATCTCGGCACATGCCTGGTCGCAATACCTACGTGATGTGCACATGTGCTACAGGGACATCAAGAGTCAGTTCCTTCAACTTAAGATTTTACTCCACTGGTATCGCACTCCAGCTGTCCTGTTTCCCGTGGCCTATTGGGGCACTCCAATGCTGGCAATGCCAGCAGCCGGAAGCCCATCTGTTGCATATCTTGTGGTCCTGCCCCCTAGTTCAGCCATTCTGGACTCAGGTAGCCTCAGATTGCTCCAAGGTGGTGGGCTCTGTGGTATCCTTGGCAGACCCAAAGCTCTTACTGGGTGACACCTCTTCTCTCATAACACTCCCTGCTCCTCTGTGGGATTGACTGTTGCTGGCCCTTTTGGAGGCTAAATGCCTCCTTCTTATGCACTGGCATCAAGTAGCCCTGCCCTCTCGGAAGGCATGGCATGCAGCCCTTGCCCACTTATCCCTGCTTGAATGCCTTTCCAACACCCATCAGGGATGGCTGGATAGATACATGGCCAAGTAGGATGCCTATCTTCATTCGCCTCTATGCAAGACTCCTCCCCCATAATGCAACCCTCCTATTAGAACCTTTAGCACCCTTCTTTTTTATGACTGTACTTCTTTCTTCCTCCTCTGCTTTTTCAGTTTTCTTTTATAAACTGGGAATCACTTTGTTGTTATTTTTTGTGTTTCCCTTGTTCTGCAGACATGTGACATGGATCATATGTTTGATGTATGTTATGGTTTTGTCCATTGTAATCATATTTACTGTGGATGCTTCACTTTGCTGTATGTATGACACTAGCAAAAGTAATAAAATTATTCAATGATAAAAAAAAGAAGAGGAAGTCTTCCTAGTGGAAGGCTTCCTAGACACCCTCAAGACATCCAGGACACTCTGAGAGAGATGCAGGCCTGCCTTGAGGCAAAGGGACTGTAGACAGGGGTAGAGGATTCTCCCCTGAGATGATGTCAGCAGGTTGTGCCTCCTGGGAAGAGGAATGGCGCTGGCCACTGACAGAGAGAGAAGCATTGGATACCATGGTTGCCTGGCCCAGTCTGGGGCTGAGAATCATGGTCGCAGGTTAGACCTGAACTTGACTAGTACCCTGAGAATCAGGGGAAAGGGAGGAAAGGCATACATAAACCTGTTTGTCCAGTCCAGCAGCAGGGCCTCCAGAGGCACTGATCCCCGAACAGGAGGTCTGCAGAAATACAGAGGCAACTGATGGTTGTCTGGGGCTGCAAAGAGGTCTATCTCTGGAAACCCCCACCTCCTGAACACTGTCAGGAGGACTTGTCTGTTGAGGGTCCATTCGTGATGACCCTGACTTATTCTGCTGACAGCATCTGCAAGGACACTGTCCTTCCCTGGTAGGTGAACTGCTGACAGGGAAATCTCCAGGGAGCAGGCCAAAGACAACATTTTTATTGACTCTGTGCAGAGGAGGGAGGACGTTGTTCCCCTCTGCTTGTTGATATAGTACATTGTGGTGGTGTTGTCGGTCCTGACCTGAACCACCTGTCCCTTGAGATGACTGGCAAATGCCTGAATAGCTAGGAACACTGCTTTGATCTCCAGGAGGTTGATGTGTGACAAGGACTCCTGAGGCAGCCAAGTTCCATTAGCTGTGTGCTCCCCCAGATGTGCCCCCCACCCCAAGAGGGAGGCATCTGTGGTCAGTATTAGGGAGAGTACTTCTGGAAGGAAGGGAACTCCCACCCTGAGATTGTCCAGCTCCTGCCACCACTGGAGGTATTGCAGGAGAGTGGATGATACTGGAATAAGTTTGGACAGTGAGTCCCTTCTCTGGGACCAGAAGGACCTGAGGTGGAACTGAATGTCCCTCATCTGAAACCTTGCCCCTGGGACCACAGCAGTAGTGGATGCCATGTGGCCTAGGAGTTGCAGAAAATGCCTTGCTGGGCAAGGAACTCTGAGTTGAAAGGAAATCTGCCAAGAAGTGCCTGAGCCCTTCCTAGGGGCAGGAAGGCCCTTGCCCTGACTATGTCCAGCTCTGCCCCTATGAAGTTCAAGACTTGAACAGGGGTCAGCACTGACTTTTTTGGGTCTTTTAGGAACCCCAGAGATTGAAGGGTCCCTTGAGTGAGTTCTAACGACTGTTGAACCTGCAGACAGGACTGGCCTGCTAGGAGCCAGTCGTCCAGATAGAGGTAAACCCAAACCCCTTGCCTTCTGAAAAATGCCACCACTGCCAGGCATTTTGTAAACACCCTTGGGGCTGAGGTCAACCCGAAAGGCATGGCCCTGAACTGGTAGTGGCCTGAAGGTAATCTGAACCTGAGGTAACTTCTGTGAGATTTTCTGATAGGTATGTTGAAGTAGGCATCCTTGAGATCCAGGAATGCCAACCAGTCTCCTTTTCGCAGAATGGGTAAAATTGTAGCCAGAGTTGTCATTCTGAACTTTGGCTTTGCCAGATGCCTGTTTAAGTATCTGAGACCCAGAATGGGCCGCCACTCCCCAATTTTCTTTAAGGCAAGGAAGTACCTTGAGTACAACCCCTTTCCCCTGTGTTGTAGTGGCACTGGTTCCACTGCCCTTGACAGCAGGACAGTGGAGACCTCTGCCTCTAGCAGAGCTGTTTCTGAGGGAGGACAAGGCCTGAGGGGTCTTTCCTCCAATCTGGGGAAGGATTTGACATTGAGGGCAAGACCTTGATCCACTATCTTTTGGAACCACCTGTCTGAGGTGATGACTTGTCAAGCCTGAAGATAGTGGGTCAACCTTCCCCCTACAGGGGTAGGTAAGGCGGCCTGAGCAGACTTCTCAGGGTGTCTGCTTGGCAGGAGTGGAGGGAAGTGGGATGGGAGCTGCACGGCCTACACCCCTCCTTCCTCGACCCCTGGGTTGCTGAGATGAAAGGAAAGCCATAGCCTGATGGAAGGGCCTAGGGTAAGGTCTGCTACTGCCCCCTCTGGCCTGTTTCTGTGGGGTGGCTGCTCTCTCTTTAGCAGAAGCACTCTTGTATGCAACCCTGTAATCATTCATCTTTTTTATGTATACTTCTGTCTGTTCCCCAAACAGTGAGTTCTGTGTCAGGGGAAAGTCCAGAGCATTGTTCTGGGTATCCTGGGAGAGGTTGGTACATCTTAACCAGGAGAACCACCTGAGGGAAATGGCAGAAGCCACAGCCCTGGAGGCAGCATCATTCGAGTCCACAGCCATATGGAACTGTGCCTTAGATGCCTGAATTCCCTTGTTAACAATCTCTTGAAGGTCAGCTGCCAACTCAGGAGAAGCTTTCTGAGCTAACTGCTGCACAGATTCCCAGTGTGCCTTCTGGTATCTGGAGGCATAGGCCATGTGAGAGGCCTGCCTTATACCCAGGGAGGAAGTCAAATATGTCTTTTTGGCTAGTGAGTCAATTCTCCTGGAGTCCTTGTCCGGAGGATGGGAAGCCAGGGGAACACCAACCTTCTCAAAGGCTGCAGTCTGTACAACCCACACATGGCTGCAATGAGAAGATAAAAACTTGGTGCCATTGCCAGCCACAGCATGCTTCCTGTCCATCTTTTTGTCCAAAGGAAGGACAGGGAAGGGGGTCTGCAAGACCTTAAGGGTTTGTCTTTTTAAACACTTGTGTATGGGGATGGAGAGACCCTGAGAAGAAGCAGGGAGGTCCATCATCTCTCTATAGTCGTCCTCCTCATCCTCACCCTGTCTAGTTTCCTGGACAGGGAGTTATAGGGTCTCTGCCACCTGCCTCTTGAAGGCAAAATGGCAGGTGGCTTCAGAGGGGTCCCTAGGAGGAGACTCATACTGAGGATGCTCAGGGGAAACCTCAGGTTCAATCAGTTCCCCTTCATCCTCATCTTCCTCATACTCATACTCTGATTCATAATACTCCTCAGGGTCTAAGGGACTAGAAGGAGCTGAACCGGCAGTGACCTGATCGGGTGACTGCCCAACCGGTCTCTGAGCCAGTTCACCGCAATCGGGCTGCAGGGACTGAACAATTCTTATAGCCTTGGCAATCTCATCAGAGGTTGGAACTGAAACTGGCTGTTTGCACGGTTCCAAGCCAGATTTTGGGGATTTCTTAGATGGAGCAGTATCCAGGGTTGAATCTGACCGTCTTTTGGAGGACAAAGGTTTGCCCTGATCCAAAGGATCTGAGACCGGGTCGGCCGGTTCAGTTGAACCAGACCCGACATCCAGGGCCAATTTTTCCATCCTTTCCTTTAACTTACCCAGTCCCCTGTCGAGGGTAGATTGAGGAAAGTTTTTGCAAATGTCACAATCTACTTGCAGGTGATCAAAACCCAAGCAGTAGAGACAAATTAAGTGTGGGTCGGCCTTTACAAATTGTTCACCACACTCGGTGCAACGTTGAAACCCACTGGGACCGGTTTTTCTCTTGGGTTTCAGTGACATATCCTTTAATTTAACGCTTAACCCAGAGGCTTAGTTAGGCCAGTTAAGCTATGCCCAAACACAATTTAATTATCTGAAATTGCTTAGTCAGGCTTGCATAAAACAAGAATTTACTTAACCCTGGTGGCTTAGTCAGGCTGGGTAAAGAGAAGAACGAGATCTGACGACTAGCGCTTTAGCGCCGGTAGAAGAAACCGAGAAAAAACTCGGTTTAGTCAGGAACCCGCACCCGTACCCTAAAACAAGAGAAAAAACTTTTAAAGAAAAAATGCTGTTAGGTTTCCTGATGGTCACGGAACCGATCAGAAACCAAACCACTTACCCAACCGGTAACACTATCGCTATACCGAGGACAGAGGTTTGAAGAACACTGAAGACAAATAATAACGGACAGTAAAACTGACGATTTTTACTCTATTTAACCGAGAAGAAGAGGAGCTATCTCTGAGGCGTCTTCACTGGCAGGCGGAGTAAAGAATCTGATCAGTTACTAGAACGTACTGAGGATGGTGGTTTGAAAACCAAGCTTGAGCTCAACGTGCTATACATTTGCACAGAGGTTAACTCTTTGTTCTCCAGGGCAGCTGAACCAGTCAGTCATACTGCATTAGTCAGAATAGAGCAAGACTTCATGTTGTTTGAACCTTGGCTTGTCTCTTACCTACTGACTGCCAAAGGCCCTATGGGCCTGGTCCAATTCCACTCTCTGTTCAGGATACTGCCTCCCCAAAATGGATGTAAGCATCTCCTCACAAAATCTGACCCGGTCAGAGACCTCTATCCCTTCAGGAAGACTGCCCACTTTAAGGTTGCCACTTCTCGATCTAGAATCTATATCTTCCAATTTTAGCTAAAGTGTCTGTAAATCTTCATTATGTTTTGATGTCCTGAGTAACTTTTGGCAAAGTTTTTTACCAATTCTCTGTTCACATTCGACAGTACGTAGGGATAATGCCTCAAACTAGTCCATTGCTTCAGAGAATTTGTGTGAAAGAGAGGACACTGCTGAATTCAAAGAATCAAAACCTTGTTTCATTTCCCTTAAGACAGTTAACTGGGTTTCTTCCACTTTATCAGAGATGGAGATATCATTTTAATCTGAATATGCATTTTCTCTATTAGGGCCCTTCATTTCTGCTTTTGATTTTTCCCCAAATTTGTTCACCTTATCCCCTTTATCCAGCTTATCCAAGGCTTTAGCCCCCCTCCCTCGCTTTTTTTTTGTACTTTTTATTTATAGAGTTTATGATGTTACAGCAAAACTGTATCTCATATACAATAAGGGACTGAAGTACACAAACCCCTGCAACACATGCACAGAGAAAAATGGAAATTACGTACATACAGTAATTCTTGATCTTCTTGGATGAAGCCCCCACCATTTATTCACACTAGTGGGACTATGCCGAAGGCGCTAGGACCCCGCGGGAGCCAAACATGTTCAGGAGGGCCGGCGCCAGAATAGGACCGCACATGCACGGTACCACAAGACTAGCTTGCGCTGTATAGGCTATCTCGGCGTCGACCTTCCAACCACCTCAGTACCTTTTCGAATGAGGAGGTGCAGCATAAACTAATGAAAGGAAATCTAACCCTAACGTCTGGGCATATGAAGGCCTGGATGACCCATGTATGAAGGGTAAATTCAACAATGTCTTCACAGCCCGAACAATAAGGAAGTGAAGACCAAAACAGAACAAGTGAGCTCGGAGGATATTGGGTGGGCGTGTGAATGAGAGGTGGAGACTTCGTCCAAGAAGATTAAGAATTACGGTA
Source organism: Neoceratodus forsteri (assembly GCA_016271365.2). Classification (NCBI taxonomy): domain Eukaryota; kingdom Metazoa; phylum Chordata; order Ceratodontiformes; family Ceratodontidae; genus Neoceratodus; species Neoceratodus forsteri. The sequence goes on from JADMNL010000024.1 coordinate 261,054,162, forward strand.
AGTACGTAATTTCCATATCTTCCTGGACTAAAAGTCTCCACCACTCATTCACACTAATGGGAGAGTACCAAGCTGAAAATCAAACCCCCAAGTAGGGTGGTAGGAGACAGAGTTCACTCAGGACAGAAGTCCAAAAGGACTGTCCTGCTGAAGAAAGTGAACTGTCTGGCATGGACATCCAGAACATAGTGCTTTTACAAAGGTATGCACTGAGCTCCAACTCGCCATCTTGCAGAAGTCTGCAACGGGTACATTATGAATCCCCACTAGGAAAGCTGCAACCACTCCGGTTGAGTGGTGTGAACCCAGCCTTCAAACGTGACCTTTGCCATGGATTAGTAGTGTCAAAGACATGCAACTAACCAAGCTGAACTACATCTCATGGCAACAGGCTGACACAGCCAAGGCACGCTGAAAGATGCAATATTTGTGGATGTAATTTTTTTGGACTTCTCAAAAGCTTTCGATTTGGTATCTCATAATATGCTAATTAAACAGTTAACAAAAGCTAAGATACATCTATCAATAATAAATTGGATTTAGTCCTGGCTAACAGAACGGAGACAACAAGTTTCATTAAAAGGCCATCTGTCTACTTGGGAAAATGTTACTAGCGGTGTCCCTCAGGGATCTGTACTGGGACCAGTACTCTTTAACATATTGATATCTTCCATGCTCCCTCTGAACAATCATTGCTGGATGGTCAAGTACGCGGATGGTTGCAAACTCAGCGGTATTATAACAAATCAAAATTCAGCCCAGGAAATACATAGAAATCTCACACATCTAGAAAAATGGTCTATTGAGAATGAATTATTATTTAATGCTCAAAATGCAAGGTGATGCATCTTGGGAAACATAAACCATGTTACATCTATAAACTAAACAACATAAATCTACAAGTAACAGAAAATGAAAACGATTTAGGCATCACCTTTTCTAAAAATATGTCCTTTGAAACACACGCAACAAACATCATAAAGAAAGGGAATCAGATTTTGGGCTGTATATTAAGAAATATAAATACTCGAAATGAAAAGGTCATAATCCTGCTCTTATCTAGCCTCATTAGACCTCATCTTGAATACTGCTCATCTGTATGTGACCCACCCTCACTTAGAGGAAATAAACTTATAGAAAAGGTTCAATGCGGCCGGCCCGGTAGCACTGAGGGTTGAGGCGCTGGACGCCACACCTCGTGCCACGCCAGCGACCCGGGTTCTGGAACGAGCCTGGATCACCGGGGGTCGGCAGGGGAGGGGAAGGATTGAGCGTCCGGAGGATGGCTCTCTTTTCTCGTGGGGATCCAGGGACTATGCCTGGCACAGCGGCGACCTCTGGTGTAGACCAGAGGTACCGCAACGCTTCAGGGCCAGTGTAGAGGGTTGCGGAGCCACAGCAAGACGTTCCCTGGCATCATTGCATGTCGGGACTCCGCCAGGGGAGGAGAAGGGCGTAACGAGGGGAAACAACAAGAAAAATCCTCCGCTCCCAGAGATAGGTGAAGGCACCACCCTACAGCCACACTCCACCAGCAGAACTCATCCAGCCCCTGGGCCGAGCCCAGCTCAACCTGAATTTGCAGATAGAGCACCCTGGGAGGATAGGGCAGCCCCACATCGGGAGGGCTCAGAACAGAGGGGATAGCCGGGCTGGTGCCAGGATGCTGGTGAGTTTCAGGCCAGGAGGTAGAGCTGGAGGTGAGTGGATGCCTGAGAGAGTTCTCCGGGGCTCAAGCAGAGCCAGAAATAGAGTTAAAAAAAAAAAAAAGAAAAGGTTCAAAGCAAAGCCACAAAAAAATCAAAACTGTAAGAGGTGTGGATTATTGTACAAGACTAAAAAAACTGGGACTTTACTCTATGCAATACAGGAGATTGAGGGGGGACCTAATCTTAGTGTATAAAGCAAAAAAAAAAAGTCAATATTCGAAACCATCAGTTTATGCATGAATTCCTCCAAAACTAATACAAGATCACACAAAAAGAAATTAAATGGCAGTCAAAATAAATCAAACAAGAGGAATCAGTGGTATGCACAAAGGGTTATATCTACATGGCATGCTCTTCCTGAAGACATTGTAGACAGTAATACAATAAACATCTTTAAAAACAGATTAGACATATATGGGTAACAAAAAATTTAATTTCCACCAATAAAAATGGTGGCAAGCTCAAAAAAGGCAATACTGCCTACTGAGCTTGTAAACTACCTATGATCCTATGAGTTGCTCGGATTTGTGTCTCTTTATTCTGTCGACGTACAGTAGAATCGCAGAACCCTCTTAACATCCAGAGAAATGAAGGGAGCGCTTGCCTTCATTCTGGAGTTAATGAAGTAAGTAGAGAGAAGTAAAACTTGACTAAAGGTAACTGAGCCAGTGACATGCTGTCCACTTGCTCAAGACAGACCGAAACCGTGCAGAGGTGTACTTTCACTACTGAGTGATGTAGACCTGCGTTCGACAGGTTCAAGAGGTACCTTAACACCTTACTTGGTGGGCAACTGGTGGGTCCAGATGGGACTTGCACCCCAGAAGGAGAAGGGTTTCCACTTGGCCACGCAAGCCCTCCTGGTGGAAGGCCTATGCGCGGCTTAGAAGATGTATGCAATAGTTTGGGAAACCTAAAACTTGCCCATTTCCATTTCCTGAGGAGTGCAGCACGGAGATGAAAGGAACGCAAGTTAGGATAGATTAACGACCCTGTGTCAGAGGTCCGCTCGTAGAGGGAGTTGCCTCGGGGGAATTTCTGACAGACTGTTGATCAATGCAATCATATCTGCTGAGGCCAGTCTAGGACGATGAGAATCATCCTGCCCCCTGTGCCTACAACTTGTGCAGCACCCTCTGAATTAATGGAAAAGGAGGAAAACGTACAGGGAGCGTCCTGTCTACTGCAGTGAATACATCCTGACAGGAAACACCAGGGCCTGGATTTCTGAAGCAGGATAGAGGCAGTTTTTTGTTGAAAGGGGATGCAAAAAGGAGCTGGTCTGAAGTGCCCCACTCGCCAGAAGTGACTGCACGAAATCTGAACTGATATATCGTGCTCGAGGTACCACTGTCACAACCTCATGGTCTTCCTGCAGAGAGGATGGGAAGGCGCCCCACCCTGCTTGCTGATGTAATACATCACAGCTCTGTTGTCCAACTGAAGCAGAATCACTTTGTGGCAGAGGGCACCCTTCAGGACTTTGTTTATAAGATGGCTTTCATCTCTAAGAAATTTATGAAAAGATGAGGTTCCTCCTGGCTCTAAACCTGAGTGCGGAGGTCTTGACACTGAGCTCCCCACGAGAAATTTTGTCCGAGGCTCCATCATTTTGAACAGAGGATTGTGGATACGTGGTCAAAGACCACTGCTTGCTGCGGGGGACGTTCTGAGTCCCAGCATCTGCTCAACCGAAAGGGGCATGAAAGTATAATTTTCCATGATGTAATGAGCCATCTGAAGATGTCATTTCTCCCATCCTCTGGAACGCAAAACAACGCCCTGGAGGTATCCAGGAGGGCCCCTAAGAAGAAGAGCTGCTGGGCGATGAAACTGACACCTTCCCTGAATCAGAAAACCCCCTGAAAAGAACTGAGAAGCTGTGGCAACTGCTGCCTGTGTCTCTTGCCCAGATGGGCTAGCTAGGAGCCAAATGTCCAGTAAGTGAATACTTGAATGCAGAGGTTTTAGTGAACTCCTCCATGAACAGGTACTTATTTAACCTTCCAAGGTCGACAAATGGCACATGTCATCTGTTATCTTGGAACCAGAAGCAATGGAAATAGGAAGGTGTGCTCCATTCCGCTGTGGAACAACTTCTACTGCCCAGTTCCTACAGAGGCCTTGTATCTCAAAGCAAGAGAATATGACTGAGAGGTGAACAGACTGGGCTACCATCTGAGTGGAAGGTCTGGTGAAATCTGCGAAATTGGGAAAGTAACCCTCTCGGACAATCCTGATAACCCATATGTCTGCTGTAATGGACTTCCATTGGCTGTACAACTGAATTAGACGCCCCTCCTACTGCAGAGAGGCATCCCCCTCAGACAGCTGAGGTGGGTCTTGGGCCGGAACCATAGAAGTTGGTACAGGGCACTTTGGGGCCCTGTGTCCTCTATGGGGTTGGTTCCTGATGAAGGCACCTAGGCCTTTACCTTAAAAGGACTGCCTGTATGAGAATGTCGAAGGTCCTGTACCTCTGAGAGGCAGCAGGTGCCGCCTGTTGTTTAAATGGCAGCCATATTGTACTGAGTGGTCACCAAAATTCAACCTGAGGGCCGAACAGATAAGCACTGTCAAGGAGACATTAACCACCTGCTGCCAGCAGCAGCTGCCCTAGAGGCAGAGTCGCAAGCACTCATAAAAGCTTTCATCTGATTATTAGGCTATAAGCCCCTAGCAATGGAGCATTAGATTCCAGGAGGCTCTCGACCATTGCATTGTGTTCCACAGGGTGTGCTCGTACTAAGGGATGTAGGAACTCAAGACATAGAAGTCTGCTTTGGTCCACAGATGAAGACTGAAATGTTATGGTGGACCCCATATCCCTGAGGAAACAGAACAGGAAAGAAGATCTTCCATCACACTAATACAGAAGGCTTGCATTCCAGCCCATAAAATGAGTCACCTGCTGCGTCTTCGACAAAGTAGAATAGGGAGAGACTCATCCAGATTCATTTCTACCCCAGAATAACCTCCAAAAGGCAGGTCTAGACCAGGAACACTGGAGATGCCACCACCTGGATTGGAGAAGAGTTCAGTGCCATCTGCAGTGTCGGTTTCAGACCCGGTGCCGGCCGGGCACCAGACCCGATGCCAGATCCAGTGCCAAATCCAGCATCAGACCCTGTGCCAGACCTGGTGCCAGATCCGCTGTCACACCCGGCGCCACACACAGTGCCAGCACCAAACACGGCGCCGGCACCAGACATGGTGCCAGAACCACTGCTAGACCTGAAGAAAAAGAGGAGAAGGAAAGTGGTACCCATGCTGTCCCCTGCAGGGAAAAAGGAGAGGGGGTAGGAACGAGGAGTCGGTGTTGATAGCGTTGGCACCGGAGAGGGCACCGCGCATGTCCTAGCCCGATTGACCCGACCATGGCCCAGCGGCTCCGAGGCCCAAAAGGCCCGGAACCAGGTCCACTGGCCAGGACAACTGGGCAGACACCATACCCCCTGCTCTAAAACAGTGGCCCAGAGGTGAAAACGCTCACCAGAACCTCATCGAGGACAGAGATGGGATCCAGTGTCGAAGATCGCAGCCGTTAAGAGTGGAGCCACAGAGGAACCCACCGGAGTCAGTTCAGGCCTACCACTCTCCACCACTGACGATCCCTGCACAGATGTACCAGAGGGCGACCTCGAGGGGTATCGATTCTTCTTCCACCGACAGGAGGAAGAAGAGCTCACGATCAAGCGGAGCTGAGTCCCGGAACTGCTACTTTTGTGCTTCAGGCGGACTGTCCTCCCCCCCTCATCGAGCACTGGACTGCCCGTGGTCAGACCCCCCCTCCCCGCAAAGGGTGGCGGACCAGGCACAGCCCCACTGCCATCACAGCTTTCAAACGAAGTCTCCCTACCGTCACTGCTACCATCTAAGGTTGACTCTGTTGATGGCAGGCTGAGAATTTCTTCTTCTTCTTCCTTTTTTTATTTAAATAAGAAAAGAACACTAAAAATAGTAAGTTAAATGAATACTGAACAGCTATAGCTGCTGTTGTATAGACAAAGACTTGACTCTTGGTATGAGAGTGACGTCATCATCAAAGCGCACTCGACGGTGGAAGAAAAGGAACTGAGACAGTTGGAGGGTCTTCGCTGAGATAGCCTATAAGGTGCGATCTAGTCTCATGGCACCGCGCATATGCGGTCCTATCCTGGCACCGGCCCTCCTGAAGATTTTTGGCTCCTGCGGGGTCCGAGAGCGTCCGGCGTAGTCCCATTAGTGTGAATGAGTGGTGGAGACTTTTAGTCCAGAAAGATCATTTGAATACACTTTTTAAACAGGAAATGAGTCCATGTGCAGGAAAGGTTGCCAGCGAAATAGCAGGAGTGAACTATTTTTACGAGCATTCAGGTATTTGGTTAAATTAATAAATATTGGGACTCATGGGGGGAAGAGGAGCTTGTGCCACAATTTATGCAACAGTGGCTCAAGCTCCCTTCTCAGTACATCTCCTTTCAGTCAGGCCTCTATGCCGTTCTGAAGGAGATCTTTATTTATGACTTATAGCTCCTTCTTTCGAGATTGCGTTTGTGCAGAGGTCAGGAAAAAAGGAGAGGTGATTCCTTTCCCACATAATTTCACCTCGACAGCGTGCGGCCTGTAGCAAAGCGATCCAGGCTTCTGACGTGGAGAGAGTAGCTATAGTTGTGTGTGGTTGTTGCTGCACTGCTCCTCAGGGTCATAGCCGTCATGGTATGGAGAAAACTTTCAGGATCTGACTCCCCACATCTTGGGGCAACAACTGTCAGTCCTGAAATATTAGTCTCTGAACTGCAGGTTGTATATCCACAGAACCAGCATATTTAAAGGGAAAACCCACTATCTGGAAGTTGGTTTGCATTTGTACATTCTCCAGGGTCTCAATTTTAGATTTCAGCAGGTTTAAGTCCTTAATGTAGGCCGCATTATACTCAGACTGACAATCTCTTCCCTCCATGAGGTCCTTAATTGCAGCCACATTGTCTTGAATCAAGCGGTCATTTTCCAACAACTTAGCTTTGACTAACATACTAAAATGCCAGCAGAACAGGCCTAACGGTCTTTCGTGTCTGCTCATTTGGTCAGCCCCCACCCTGGGATCTGACCTTGCTGCCCCCCTCGCCCTCTCTGGCTTCTCCCTTCCCAGTACCAGATATTCTCGCTGCACTGGACTTTGCTTCCACAACCCTTCCCCTGTACCTGTCCCACCCCCTCTTGAACCCCTCCACCATCTCTGCCTCCACCAGCCCCCTGGACAGCGCATTCCATGGCTCCACCACCCTCTCAGTGAAGTAGCACCTCCTCCTTCTCCCTGAATTTCCCCTCAGCTTCCACCCATGCCCTCCAGTTGCCCTCCCCTCCTTCCTTCGGAGCACCCTGACTGCTCCTCCCCTATTTACCCCCTTCATGTACCTGAAGACCTCTATCATGTCCCCTGGTCCCTTCTCTCTTCCAATGAGTACATATTTAGCTCTTCGAGCCTCTCCCCATAGGTCCTGTCCCCCAAGCCCCATATCATTTTGGTTGCCCTCCTCTGGACCCTCTCCAGGAGTTCAATGTCCCTCTTTAAGTGTGTCCTCCAAACCGCACACAGTACTCAGTGCGGCTCACCAAGTAGTTATATGAGGAGATCACTTCCATCCTTCTGGAGGTGATCCTAGCGATGCATCCCAGCATCCTGTTGGCCTTGGCCGCTGCCCTCCTACAAGTCTCCGAGTTGTTCATTTTGACATCCACCACCACCCCCAGGTCCCTCTCAGCCATCGAGACTTGTAGTATTCCCCCCCCAGGGTGTACACTTGGCCTGGGTTTCTGGCTCCCAGGTGCAGTACTTTGCATTTCCCTGCACTGAACCTCAGCTTCCACTTTCTAGGCAACCTTTCTAGAGTCTCCAGGTCCCCCGGTAGGGCCATCCTCCCCTCCTCCCCATTCACCACCACCCCCAGTTTTGAGTAATCTGCAAAGAGACTCATCTCACTCCTGATACCCTTCCTTATGTCAGAGATGTAGGCGTTGAACAGGAGGGGTCCAAGGACCGATACCTGAGGGACCCCACTAATGACCCTCCTTGGGGATGAGACTAACCCGCCAACCACGACTACTGCTAAGCACTTGTTGGTCTCGTCCCCGGTAGCCTGTATTTTAGTAAGCATGACTAGTACCTGCGCTGTCGGAAACTCCGGTGAGATCTTTTGTAACAGTAGGCCCCGAACTGGTTGCAGCACCCTGAGCCAACAAGTACACATCTAGGCTCTGTGAGGTGCGTTTAGGGTCCTCTTTTGGGCTCATTTTGGTACCGATGATTTCCGATTGGCGTTGGTGTCGTAAAAACTCCAAGCTGGTAGAGTTATCCGGAGTTTTTAATAGTTTTAATAACTCGGCAGAGCTCGGTTAGAAAGCTGCCACCATATTGCTGCTCCACAGCACCCCCCAGCCCCACTTGTTTTGGTGGATAGTGACATATTGAATTCACTTATGTCGGTATCCGACCCAAGGGAATCAGCTTCTTCTTCAACTGCCCTTCCCAAAATATTCCAGTTACCAATGGGTGAATCTAATAAACAAAACGGGGGGGGGGGTATTTAACATAACACTTTTTTCTACCACTTAATTGTTTAAAAGCTGAGTTGGTGTATTTTCCTGTACAACTTCTAATAAATTCAAATCCTGTTCATCCAGAACTGGGTCCTCCGTGGTGGACCGCAGATCTCTTATTGCTTTCTTCGGTACTCTACTATTTAAAAATATTGAAGAAGAATGGCATATACCTTGCTCCTGGAATTTTTTCTTGCAGGCTGCTTCTTTATCTGAGGACAATGCAGCATCTAAGGAGCTGAGCTTGTAACAAGCAGTAGTGGCATCCTCCATTCCATCAGCCAAGAACCGTCGGATTGCAGATTTTTCTTTAAATATTCTGAGATCTTCTTGAGACGACGGAATTGCTTCGACATACCCAGCAGCAATATTCAGAACATGGAGCTCTCAATGTCATTGTAAGCCCCCTGCAAAAGCGGGGCTTATATTCCCACGTTTTAGGCATTCCTTTCCCCCTCATACCCCCTACCCCCGAGCTAGGAAATGGGTTTAGTGTTCTGGGGGATGTTGCTCTGGATGCTTCAAGGTGGCAGCAGATAGTACAGTAAGGGTATGAAAAGCATATGAAAAGGGACTGACAGGAAGTAGTGGGGCCTTTCCAGCCCGGGCACTAGGCCCAGAGCTGGAGGGGGGAGGATGGAAGAGTAGAATCATGACCAGGATAGGTGGGCAAGTGAGGGAGCTTGGCAATCCAGGAGGGCCAGTGGGGAAAACCCCCCAAGTAGAATGCAGTTAGGACAGTTTTATGCGCTGTGGCCAGTGAGGAGCGGGGGTATGGAGCTCCGTTGGTGACACAGGTAACCAGGTAGCCAGATCCTGCATCATGGGGAGCTAGGATGTTAGGAGGACTGTAGCAAGCTAGCCATAGGAGATGTGGGAGCCTTTAGGAAGCCGTTTGGTGTATACCCAGGTCGCCAGGGCTGGGAGGGCTGTGGCAGGGCCCTCTCAGGAGGGGGACCAGTAGCAGGGGTTCCCCTTGTTCCTGGTGTGGCCTGGGGGGCTTGAGGAAGTCAGGGAGCCTTTCACCTGAAGAAGGGGCCTGCTTGGAGGGACAGGTCCTGGGGCACCGGTCTAGAAAGTCCAGGCAGGTCGCAGACCAAGAATGGCAGGCCTTGGAGAGTGGTCCCCATGCTGGAGTTTAATTCAAACCCAGGAACTATTTGAAGGGATGTGGGCCGGGTAGGAACTCCCCGTAGGAGGAAGGTAACAGCAGAACACCCCGGAGTGAATTGGGAGCCTTGGAGGGCTGAGGCAGAGGCAAGTACCAGTAGAGTTGACCTCAGCCTGTACATCAGTGCCAGCTGCTGGAAGATGGGTCAGAGCCTGGGTCATCAGGAAAAATCCTGGACACCCTTGTGGCATGGGCTGATGCTCAGGGATCCAGGTGGGTAGGGCAGCTTGCTATCCCACGCCAGTAAAAGGGGGGGGATGACCAGAACAAGAGTAAAAGGGACCCGGTTAGAGAGAAGTAAGAGGAAGGCTTGGATTACCAGATCCTTGTATGCCAGGAGATTGCAGAGATCTGGAACTAGGGTTATGGGTAAATCAACTGAGAAAGGAAGGGTAGGAAACGAGAATCCTTCTGGTGTCTGCTTAAAGTTGTGGTTCTGCTGTCTAGTAGGTCCAGCCGAAGTGTATAAAGTTTGTAGCCCCATGGAGCTGAGTATTTATTTTTTCATAAAAGAATGGTGACCCCTATATCACTGAAATCATTTTCATGCAGGTGAAAATAAAAGCCAGTTGGGGAGAAACAGTGGTTGTGCTTTATTTGACTATAGGGGGAGTCTAATGAAATGAAATCCTTTTCCCCTCTTATGAACAGTAGATAGAAACATACAGTAGAAACACAGAATTTGACGGCAGATAATAAAAAATTACTCACCTTAGTAATGTTGTTTCTTCTAATGGAGTCTTGCTATATTATGACAATTGCAGTTTGTCCCACCATTAGAACTGCTCCAGAGGTGAAAGAGTTAACTTCCATGCCAGGCATGGAACTTAGAGCACGAGCTCGGTTAGAAAAGCTCTGTCTGGAATATTTCAAACTGAAACTGTCAGATCTTTACGAGCAAAACTCACTAAGGTTCTGTGTGGAAGCTGTAACCTACACTAGCCAACTGGCTACTTAAATATAAACACATTTTCCTGGTCCCAACACCAAGACTCAAGTCAGGGGACCAGAAAATAAGATAAGATAAGATAAAATAAAACACAACACCCAAACACCCCAAAAAGAAAGGGTGGAAAACATAAAATGGGCATCAATAAGTGCCAACACTGGACTGCCCACCCCATACCCAAAGTAGAAGTTCTGAGAGGGGCAGGCTGGGGGAGGTCATAATATAGCAAGACTCCATTGAAGAAACAGACATTACTAAGGTGAGTAATTTTTCTTCAAACAACATGAAGTCTTGCTATATTATAACAATTGCAGACTACACAGCAGTACCTCCATGGAGGAGGGACAGAACCTACTTAGGAATAGGCTCTGAAGCACGGCTGTGCCAAACCGAGCATCCCTCCTGGCCTGGATATCCAGGGAGTAATGCTTGGTGAAAGTGTGTACTGTTTTCCAAGTAGCTGCTTGACATATCTCTAAGATAGGGATGTCTCTGGCAGCAGCTAGAGACGCAGCTGGACCTCTGGTAGAGTGAGCCCTCAGGCCTGAAGGGGGAACCTTACCCAGTTTTTGATAGCAAAATTGGATACAAGAGACAATCCACCTGGCAATGGATCTCTTAGTGGCAGGTTTCCTTTCCCAACCTCACCATAAGTGAGAAATAGTTGGAGGAGTCAAACCTGTGACCCTTGGTACGCTCTATGTAGTAACTTAGGGCCCTCTTAACATCTAAACTGTGCAACCTCCTCTCACCAGAGGAGGAATGGTCAGTGAAGAACACCGGAAGAGAAACAGATTGATTAAGGTGGAAATCTGAAACCACCTTAGGCAAAAACTTCCTGTTAGTCCTGAAGACTACCTTATCCCTGTGAAAGGAAATAAAGTCAGTCTCCACTGACAAAGCTTGTAACTCACTTATGCACCTGGCAGAAGTGATGGCTACTAGAAACACAGTTTTCCAAGTCAAGTACTTAAGCTCTGCCGAAGACAGAGGTTCAAAGGGGGGTTGCATCAGCTGAGCAATGCAAACATTAAGATCCCAGGCAGGGGCAGGGTCCCTGAATGGTGGAATGGTATGAAGCAATCCCTGAAAACTTGGAAAATACAGGGTGAGCAGAAAGAGAAGAGGGCTTCCTGCTGAAATAAAAGCAGAGACAGCTGCCAAATGCACTTTCAGGGTAGCTTGTCTCAGTCCCAAAGAATTAAGATGGACCATATAGTCCAACACAGTGGACAAATCAGCAGATTCCGGGGAAATATGCTTTCCAGAACACCATATGGAAAACCTTTTCCATTTGGAGTTATAAGTAGCCCTAGTGGAAGGCTTCCTAGAAGCTTTCAAGATTTCGAGAACACCTTGAGAAAGGTGTAGGTCAGCAAACTCTAACTCCTCAAGAGCCAGGCCTTGAGGTTGAGGGATTTGAGATTCGGATACCAAACTCTCCCCTGGGCACAGGTTAACAGATTGTGGTTCCTGGGGAGACACAGGGGAAGATGGACTGCTAAGGACAGAAGGAGTGGGTACCAGGGCTGCCTGGCCCAGTCTGGAGCAATCAGAATCATCTTGCAGGGCTGAGATCTGATTTTGACTAGCACCTTGAACAGGAGAGGGAAGGGGAAGGCATAGAGAAACTTCCCTTCCCAATCGAGGAGAAAGGCATCCAGGGGGACTGAGCCCAACACTGGGGGTCTGCAACAAAAAAGTGGAAGTTGATGATTGTCTGGGGCTACAAAAAGATCTATCTGAGGGGTGCCCCATCTGGCAAAAACTATCCCCAGTACTCGGGGATCCAGTGACCATTTGTGATGGCCCTGGGAAATCCTGCTGAGAGCACCTGCCAGGACAATGTCCTTGCCTGGGAGGTGAACTGCTATGAGGGAAGTGTTCAGGGAATAAGCCAGAGACCACAACTTCATTGCTTGGTGCACAAGGCCGAAGACTGAGTGCCCCTTGTTTGTTGATGTACCACATTGTAGTGGTGTTGTCTGTTCTGACCTGTACCACTTTGTTCTGAACAGATGCAGAAAAACCTGAAGTGCTAGAAAAACAGCTCTGAGTTCCAACAGATTGATGTGGAGCAGAGATTCCTGAGGGACCACAATCCCTGGGTGGAGAGGTCGCATGTGAGCTCCCCATCCCAAAAGGGACGATCTGTAGTAAGGGTCAAGGAGTGAGATAGAGGGATGAAGGGAACCCCTAGTCTCAGATTGCTCTGATCCTGCCACCACTGAAGGGCCTGGATCAGGGTTCGAGTCACTGGGATCAACTTGGATAGGGAATCTCTTCTTTGAGACCAAAAGGCTCTCAAATGGAACTGAATGTCCCTAATCTGAAATCTTGCTCCTTGCACTACAGCTGTGGAAGCAGCCATGTGTCCTAGGAGCTGTAGGAAATGCCTTGCTGGTCGAGAGACCTGCAGAGTGAAGGAGGAGGCCAGGGCCACCAGGGTCCTTACCCTTTCTAGGGGAAGGAAGGCTCTGGCCTGCTTTGTGTCCAGTTCTGCACCTATAAAGGTGAGTACCTGGACAGGTTCCAGAACTGACTTTGGAAGATTGAGAAGAAAGCCCAGAGAGGAAAGCAGCTGCTGGGTAACTTGCAGGTGTGATTTGACCTGGTCTGGAGACTGACCCACAATGAGCCAGTCGTCTAGGCAGGGAAAGATGGCAATCTTTTGCCTTCTTAAATGAGCAACTGCTACTGCCAGGCATTTTGTGAATACCCTTGGGGCAGAGGTAAGGCCAAGGGCATTGCTCTGAACTGATAATGGCCTGAGGGCAGTTCAATCTGAGGTACTTTCGTGGAGCTTCTGATAAGAACATGGAAGTAGGCATCCTTGAGGTCCAGGAAGCTAGCCAGTCCCTGCCTTAGGGAGGGTAAAATCATTCCTAGAGTCACCATTTTGAATTTTGGTTTTAAAAGGTGCTTGTTCAGATATCTTAGGTCCAGGATGGGCCCCATTCTCCTGTCTTTTTGGGGTAAGGAAGTACCTGGAGTACAGACCCTTGCCCTGGTGTAGGGAGAAACCTTTCTACAGCTCTGAGAGCCAGGAGGTTGAGACTCTGTTTCAAAGCAAGAGTCTCTAGAGGGTTTGCAGGTGGAAAGATCTGATTCTCATCTTTGGAAATTTTTGAGCTGAGAATCAGACCCTGGCTTCTACTTCCAGGACCCACTTGTCTGATGTTAAAGACTCCCAATCCTGGACGAAGTGGCCAGCCTGCCTCTACAGGTAATGGAGAATCGCCCTGGGCATCCCATCAGGTGCCTGTTTGCAGGGGCTTTAGGCTGAGGGTGGGAGCAGGCCTGCTTGTACCCCGCTGCCTCTCCCTCTGAAGAACCCTCTGAGCATAAGCTGAAGAGGAGACCTGGGTTTGGTAAAAAGGCCAGTGAAAAGGCCTGCCTCTACTCCTGGGGCTGCCTCTGAGGAGTGGCTTGCTGTTCCTGGCTTGTGCACTCCTATAAGTGGTTCTATATTCATCCATTTTCTTCATATAATTCTCTGTCTACTCCCCAAACAGAGAATTTCCCACCTAGGAAAATCCATAGCCTTAGCCTGGGTATCCTGTGACAAACTAGTACACCTGAGCCAAGCCAATCTACGAAAAGCCACAGATGTAGCCATGACTCTAGAGGATACATCATTAGAATCCACTGCAGCATGGAATTGCACCTTAGATGCCTCAATACCATCAGCAGCCACCTTCTCCAGCTCCTTGGCAAGCTGGCCAGGGGCCTGTCTGGCTAAAGCCATGACAGTATCCCATCTAGATTTCTGGTATCTTGCAACATAAGCCATATAATTTGCTTGTCTGAGTAACAAGGACGCTGCCATGTATTGTTTTTTAGCCATGGCATCAATCTTGGGAGTCCTTGTCAGGAGGATGTAACAGGGAATATTAGCCTTATCACAGGCTGCAGCCTGAACTACCCCAACATGGCTGCATTGCTGTGAAAGAAATTCTGTATCAGACCTGACAGAAGTGTACCTCCGTCCATCTTTTATCCACAGGAGGCACAGAATTAGGAGCTTTTAAAATTTTTATTGTTTGTTTCCTAAAGGATTTATGTAAAGGAATAGACAATCTCCTGGACTCTGGGATATCCATCATCTCTACAAAAGTCAGGCTCCTCTTGCTCATCCACAGCTTCTCCAAAGGAAGCTGGAGGGTTTCAGCAACTTTTATAAAACAGAAATGAGAAGGGACTCAGAAAGCCTAGGGGAGATCTCCTGAAGGTCTGTCTGGGAGATGTCCGTTCAATGGGCATCCCAGACTTTCAAAGTCACATTCACACTGTTCATAATCATCCTCCCCCTCTGGTTCTATAAAACTCCTCTACATCATATTCTTGAACCGATGGAACCGGCTGAACCGACATTTTGCCAGACAGTGGCGGTTCGGACGGAACCGGGGAAAGTGACTGGACAATTTGGATTGCTCTGGCTATCTCTGCAGCAGTTGGAGAAGGAATTTTTGACTCCACACCTGCTGATTTTCTAGTTCTCTTTGCTGGAACTGGCTCCTCTGAGTCAGCTTTATGTTTGCCCAAGGAAGTCGTCGCCCTGGTCAGAGGGCACTCCCTCCGGTTCGGTTGGCACCGAACCGGGCTGGCCATCCGGGTCAGCGGACTTTTTGGCCTCTCGTTCCCTGAGCCTACCAACTCTCTTATCTAGGGTAGCTGCAGGGAAATTCCTGCAAATCTGGCAGTCTGCATTGAGGTGGTCAAACCCCAGACAATAAACACATGTGGTGTGTGGGTCAGCCTTGGCAAAGGCTTCCCCACAGACACTACAGTGTTGAAACCCAGTGGGCCCGGTTTTTCTTTTGGGTTTCTCAGACGATAATGCCAGCTAACCAAAAATCTTGCCCTTTTTCCAGCAGTGCCAGGTAAGACACCTTATCGGTTCCTAACCGTCATGCGGGTCGTGGAAAAAAACGTAAAGAAATCAGTTTTTTTTAGAACCGATAAGAACCGGGCACCGCACTCTAAAAAGCTTTTAAATGCTTCAGAATAAAGTTTTAAAATAACCTGATCGGTTCAAACTGAACTTACAATACCACAGACAGAGCTTGAACCGATCGGTTTGCAGTTAAAATAATAATAATCGCGGTTGAATTTAACCGAGAAAAAACTCTTTTAAACCGAGAAATGAACCGAGCAGTAGGAGGAATCTCCGGAGCGACTGTTCAGTGAGGCGGAGTAAAGAATCTGACAGTTTCAGTTTGAAATATTCCAGACAGAGCTTTTCTAACCGAGCTCGTGCTCTAAGTTCCATGCCTGGCATGGAAGTTAACTCTTTCACCTCCGGAGCAGTTCTAATGGTGGGACAAACTGCAATTGTCATAATATAGCAAGACTTCATGTTGTTTGAATGACCACTTGACCCACCTAGTCTGCCCATGTTCCTACCCAACAGATAAGCTGCAGATCCTAGTTAACCAACAGCTACTTCCTCCTACACCCCACTAGGACTGCCTTAACTGTCCCATGCATCGATGAATTCCCACTGTTCTGGACTCTACGACCTCCTCAGGGAGGCTGTTCCATGCATCCACAACCTCTCCGTGAAAAAATCTCTCACATTACCTCTGGAGCCGTCCCCTCTATCTTCAAATAGTGCCCCCTTGTTCTTGCACATCTCTTTTTCTGAAAGATGCTATCCTCTTGGACTTTGTTGATTCCCTTGAGGTACTTGAAAGTTTTTATCATGTCCCTCTCTTCGTTCTTTTCTCAATGGCATACATATTAAGCTCCTTTAGTCTTTCTTCATATGTCTTCTGGTGCAGACCCTGCACCATTTTGGTTGTTCTCCTCTGGGCAGCCTCCTCTCTGTCTATGTCTTTGCAGAGATGGGGTCTCCAGAACTGCACACTGTACTCCAGATGGGGTCTCACCAACTGTCTGTACAGAGGGATAACAACATCCTGTTTTCTACTATTGATGCCTCTACCTATGCATCCCAGTATCCCCACAGCCTTCCTTACTGCCTTCTCACATTGCTTGCCCACCTTTAGGTCATCTGATATAATTACCCCCAGGTCCCTTTCCATTTTTACTGTTGTCAGTATCTCACCCCACATTGTGTACTCTTCCCCTTGGTTTTTGTTTCCCAGGTGCATTACCTTACAATTTTTTGCATTGAATCTGAGTTGCCATACATTTGACCACTCCTCCAACCTTGCCAAGTCCCTTCCCATCCTTTCCACTCCATCTTGTGTATCAATCCTGTTGCAGATCTTTGTGTCGTCTGCAAAGAGACATACTTTTCCTTCCAGTTCCTCTGCAATGTCACTTATAAAGACATTAAAAAGGACCGGTCCCATTACTGAACCCTGCGGTACCCCACTAGTAACCCTTCTTTCTTCGCTGTGGACTCCGTTTACTACTACCCTTTGCATCCTGTTGTCTCGCTAATTGTTTATCCAGGCTACCACCTTGGGACCCACTCAAGGCTGGCAACCTGTGTATTAATCTTTGTGGGACTGTATCAAATGCCTGGCTAAAATCTAGGTAGGCCATGTCCACAGCCCCTCCCTGGTCTACTATTTTGGTCACCCAGTCAAAGAAATCTGTTAGATTCATCTGACACGACCTTCCCATCGTGAAGCCACGCTGCCTTAGGTCCTGTGCCCCACTGGCCTCTAGGTACTCAACAATTCTTTCCTTCAGAAGTGATTTCATCATTTTCCCTACCACTGAAGTCAAACTAACTGGTCTGTAGTTTCCTGCCTCTGTCCTGCTCCCACTTTTGTGAAGAGGAATCACATCCGCCCTCCTCCAGTCCTCAGGTACAACTCCATCCTCCCATGATTTGTTAAAGAGAGTAGTCAATGGGAATCACTAGTTCTACTCTTAGTTCTTTTAGAATTCTTGGGTGAATCCCATCAGGCCCCATTGATTTGTCCACCTTCAATTTTATTAGTTCTTTCAGAACCCTTTCTTCTGTGAATGGGCTGGTATCGACCCCGCTATCCAGACTGTTTCTCTTGTTTGGTTCAGGTACCTCCACTCCTCTTCTTTTGTGAATACTGAGCAGAAATATTCGTTCAGTATTCCTGCTTTTTCACTGTCACCCTCTGCCCACATTCCCTCCCCTTTATTAAGCCTCAGTATCCTTCCTTTGATCTTTCTTTGCTCCCTAATGTACCTATAAAAGATCTTATCCCCCTTCTTAACAGAGTTGGCTGTCCTTTCCTCGGTTTGGTCCTTTGCAATTCTGACTGCCTTCCCTGCCTCTTTCTGCTTTAACTGATAAAGTTATTTGTCCTGCTCCTTCTGTGTTTCCTTATATTTCCTGAATGCTATCCTTTTCTCCTTAACCTTCCCTGCCACCTCTTTTGAGAACCATAGCGTTTTTTTCCTTCATGTGTTTTGTTGATTTGTTTTATTAATAAAGGCTTGTTGCCTCTGTGATGGCTGTTTTGATTACTCCCTTGTTCCTCCACCCTCCTTCTTGCTTGTTTGTTAGTGCTTCGAGGCACTCTCTCATTTTCCAAAGTCAGCCCCTCCTAAAGTCCAATACTCCAGCTTTTGTATGGCTTGATTGTATGGCTGTGTTTATCATGAACCACACTGTTTGGTGGTTGCTTGTTCCCAGATGGCTACCCACTTCTAAATCTGAGATTCTTTCTCTGTCCCCATTTGAGAGTACCAGGACTAAGATTGCTCCCTCCCGAGTGGGTTCCAATACTAGCTGTCTAAGGCATCCCCCTTGTAGGGCATCAAGAATGACCCTGCTCTTGGATGCGCTTGCTGCAAAGGTGCTCCAGTTAACATCTGGCATATTCAGGTCCCCCATCAACCATATTGTTATCTTTCAGATGAGACATTAAACCGAGGTCCCATCTGCCTGGATTGGTGGTAGTTCAGGTGGATGTTAAAGATCCCATGCCACTTATCGAAACGAGTAGGAGAGTTTTTATTGAAAATACATCAAAATACATCAAAGAAAACACCAAAAAACAGAAACAAATACATTAGTTATATACTACCATAATTAAAAAGAAAAATCAATCGCCCAAGACATCATCATATATATATTACCCCCAGTCTCCCTTATTTATATTTAATAAAATCTGGAATCCTTCCACCATTTGAATATTTTCCCAGCAGTCCCAAAGTGTTTGTCTTTCATATGGACAGATTTCATTGCCTTCCATAATAAGTACACAAAAGTTTCATATGACATAAACTTTTTTGTAGTCCCCACTGGCATCTAGCTTGCACACAAATAATATTTAGACAAACGAAGAACACAACTAGTGTACCCCAATCAGGCAAGAACCCAACAAGGAGGAAAACCCAAAACCAAGGCCTGATAGTCCAGATTTTGTAGCCATGGAAGCTGTAGCTTAGTGCTTAAAAGACCCATAACCCAGAAGCATAGAACACTTGAATAAAAATGATCCACAGTTTCCTCCTTCGCCTGGACACAGCATATATGACAATACTTTTCGCTAATCATTTTATGCTTAGCATCCCTTGACATGTAACCTCCATAAACTGACAGCAATAGCACCTCCCACATTTGAGAAGGAACTTATGGTAATTGTTGTTTAAGAACAAATTCAGTACAAAAGGAAGGACAATTAACAAATACAGGTTCACTTGGATACAATTTTCCCAGGAGAAAGAAATAGAATCCACCCATTATATTATCTTTAATACACTGAAAAGAAAGGGACCATTTAAACAACTCTGAGCACATAGTGTAAAACCCTGGGATATATATACTTTTGGGAATCAGGTAGGGTAAGTGCCCTCCAAACCCCAAAAGAGGTTTTAAAGTTATTCAATACCAATATTTGCTGCATCAATAACCTGGAAGGAGGGATCAAAACCAGTTCTGAGCAAGAAAACCCTATAAAAAAACTAAGAGGATCCACCATGCTCAACTCCCTTAGAAATAGGGAGATAGGTGTAGTAACGTTAATGGGGTTAAGCCTACTCCCCCAAAGCACTTGAAAAAAAACATGCATACAACCGTGTTTCCAGGGCTAGCAGGGGAGGATATACCAAGGCAATATATAACAGCCCAGGAATAATAAACTTTTTGATAACAAAAATCCTCTTTATTTTGGATAATCTCCATCTCTTCCACCTCTGAACCTTCCCTTCTGCTTTTTTCAACGCAATTTCCTAATTATCCACAGGGAGGTTACAGGGCTCCAAAAATTACTCCTAAAATTTTACTATGCAAGGAGGAAACACAATATCAGATACTGTAAACTGATCATAATCAATAGGCTCTAAAAGCAACCCTCTAGATTTCTTTGTATTAATTTTGAGTTGGAAACCACCTCATATTTAGTGATACAACTTATAAACAATAGGATTTGAGCCAATGCAGTCAAAAAATACAAATATCATCCGCAGAGGCTTGAAATAATCACTGAATCTGAAGGCAGAGTACCCAGAAATGCCTGGTAATCCATCCATCTGATCTAACATTTTAAGTAATGGATCCAAAGAAAAGCATATAATAAAAGGGTCTCAAGGGGCAACCCTGTTGTACCCTCAAAAATTAACTAAAATTGGAGGAACACTGACCCTCAATGACAGGATATACTACCACTTTGTTATACATTAATTTAATCCAATAAACAAAATCATGAGGTAAACCACATTTCTCTAATACTAAAAATAAATAGGAACGAGAAACCCTGTCAAAGGCCTTATTTTGGTCAAGAGACAGATACAATGCCAATTAAGAGATCTATTGGTAAACTCTATTATCTCTCTAATAATAATAAGTGCAGACAGGATTTTCCTATTTGGAATGCCGCAAAACTGAAGAGGATATAATAACTCTCAAGGACACTGATCTTAACCTTCTATTTAAAATTTCAGATAATATCTTGAAATCTGAGTTCAAAATGTTTATAGGTCTCCGCTGCATAAAAGAGTTCTATCACCACCCTAAAAAGGAATATCATCAATCCTGCTGAAACTGCACAGGCAAACAATGAAGACCATGTAAAAAGAAAAACCTTTCTAGACAGGAGCTAAAATCTCACCAAATTGTTTAAAGAATTCATACGACAACCCATCTAATCCTAGGAAACTCCACCTTTAGAGGCAAAACTTCCAAAATTTCTTGCTGGATATAGAATCAGCTAATTTATACACTTCCGCCCAGTTGAAGGAATTATAGTAACATCCTGAAAAACTGGTGAACATCACAACATGAGTCTTAGACCCTTCCTGTTCTTTATATAATCCTGGATAATAGAAATAAATCATCCTGGGAGGTTAAAAGTTCCCATCCTTATTTTGTAACACCTCTAATCCTAAAGAACTTCTTTTGTCTCAAAGGCCTCAAAGGGGTCACTTAAATCGTTCTTTGAGTGCCAAAGGAAAGCTCAGAACGTAAGTCTGTGCTCTATCATACTGGCACTCCTCATAGCAGACTTCGTGAAGGGAGATTTGAGAAGAAAAATCCTCTAGAAGTATTCGCCACTGAAAACAGCCCCTGAAGTTTCTTTCCAAGATTTAAATATCGAAATTTCAGCAGTGACTCGTTGTTTCCCATATTTTTGAAGAATTTTCTGATATCCTCTTTGTATCCACCCACCAGTCCCATAAATCCTCATATAGAACCATAACAGATACTGGGCAGCCTAATAGAGAGGACATAACTTTTACAACCCTGGGTCCTGCAAAACAGAAGTATTTAATTTCCAACGTGGTTTATTTATAGGTTTTATATAGGAGTTGCTGAAAGAAAGAAGGATAAACAAGTGGTCAGAAAATTCAGTAATATGAGTTTTATGGACCGAAGGATAAATTCCTGAAAAAAGAAATAATCTATTGTAGATATCAAGGATCCCTTTCTAAAAGGTATAATTCAACCCTCTATCCTGATAATTCCTCCCATTCCTCAACCCCTAAGTTAATAACCTCTCTAAGGCGAGAGGTCACAATACCTTTTCTTCCTGCTTTACCCCTACTAAACCCAGAAATTTCACAATTAAAATCTCTCCCCAAAATAATATAACTAGAGGTAGCCAAAAAGGGGGCACGGGCTCTACATATTGCTACCCTACCCGCCTTTGTCTGTGGCCCATAAACTATTATTATAAAACCAAAATCAGCCTGTTTCATAATCCATCAATGATAAGTAGCCTCCTGGTATAAGATCCACCAATTTTTTAAGAGTGAAATTAAAGGAAACCAAAAAGGATCCCACAATTGCCTGCTCTATCTAATCCAAAGGATCAATAGGAGGTCCCAAATCCATTCAGATTTAAAGGACAGACACTGGTCTAAAGTATAGGCCCATGTTTCTTGTAGAAAACAAATATCGAGGCCAAACTGATGAAAAAATAAAAGAGCATTTCTTTTACAGTTGTTTAAAGACTACTGCAATTTAGAGATCCAACATTAATGAATCATAAACATTTAAGTTTTCTTCCTCCTTTTCTTCTTCCCTTTGTAATCTGTGGAAAGAGTTTTACTCCCATAGGGTTGTGATAAAGGCCGGAATACCAGTATCCATATCAGAATCCTGTAACAGTATTCAAAATAGCATAAAAATTTTTCCATCTCAAAATTAGGATGTCTACCATAAGTCGTGGGGGATGGTTTTTTCTGGGGAGGGGACCAGATTTAGGCTTAGAATCAGTAACTCTTTTCTCTCGCAGTGCTAGAAATGAAAATTAGGTACCCACCGTAATTCTGGATCTTCTTGGATTTGTGCTTCACCACCCATTCAATATCTAGTGGGATTAGCGCCGGGAGGCACTAGGACCCATCGGGAGCAAACTTTTGCTGGAGGGTCAAGGAAGAGAGATGGCGCCTGCTGAACGGTGGCTTAGCAGCGAAGCTCGAGCGGCAATCACTATCTCGGCGGCCCACGACCTCCAACCGCCCCAGTACCTTTTTACCAAGGAGGTGCAGCGCAACTAACGTAAAGAGTAAACCTAACTCACAAAACGGACATAAGATAGTCCTGGACGACCCGTGTAAGAAGGGTCAGAAAAGAGTCTTCACGGCCTAAAGATTTGAGGGAGGAAGACCAACACACCATGTGAGCTTCAGGATGGAGGTGGGCGATGTGAATGAGTGGTGGAGACAGTCCAAGAAGATCAAGAATTACGTAGGTACGTAATTTTCATATCTTCCTGGACATAAGTCTCCACCACTCATTCACTACTCGGGAGAATACCAAGGTTGACAATCCCTCAAAAGGGCGGCAGGGGAGCTAGAGCTCACACCCCAGGGACAGAAGTCCATATTAAGGATAGTTCTGCCGAAGCGGAATGACGCTATATTAACATCCAGTGCATAATGCTTAATGAAGGTATGCACTGAGCCCAGGTAGCGGCATTGCAGATATCTGCACTGGGAACATCAAGCACTTCCGCTTAGGGAAGCCGCGACCGCCTAGTAGAGTGAGCGTATATTCTACCCTTCCAATTTAACCTGCAGCCATGGAATAGCAATGTCGAAGACATGCTATCAACCATGATGAGACATCTGATAGCGATAGGCTCACCCAGCCGGGTCTTGCTGAAGGAAACAAACAATTGCTGAGTTCATGAAATTCTGGTTCTATCTAAGTAGAACCAAGGTTTCTTGATCCAAGGAATGAAGAGACCGTTCTCCTTCATTTTGGAAGTTCACAGGTAAGAGGGAAGCACCAGAGGTTGGTTTAGATGGAATTCTGACACAACCTTGGGAAGAAATTTAGGATGAGCAATGGAGAACTACCTTGTCTTTATGGGAATTACAGTATACGGAGGGTCCGTAACCAGGGCATGCATCTCAGAGATCTATGGCTGAGGGTAATGGCCACCAGGAAGGCAGTCTTCCAGGTAAGAAAATTTTAGCTCACAGGTAGCTAGGGTCTGAAAGGCTTTGAGTGAGCACATGTCCAGCACCAGGTTAATGTCCCAGGCTGCAACTGGACGCTTAACAGGGGGTCTGGTATGAAGGATTCCTTAAGAAATCTCTTCACCATAGGTAACTGAGCCAGAGTCAAGGAAGAAACCGCTCATGGAACGCTGAGATAGCACTAAGGTGAACTTTAACTGTGGAGTACTGAGACCTGAGTTTGATAGGTCCAAAAGATACCCAGAACCTTGTCAGGAGGGACAGGAAAGGGATTCCAAGAGGACTTTGCACACCAGAGAAAAAAGCTTTCCATTTAGGCTGATAGTTTTCGGGTGGCTGGCTTCGAGCAGCCAGAAGGATGTCTGAGACTCTCCACGAGAGACGTTGAACCCATTACTTCTACCTCTTCAGGAGCCAAGCATGAAGGTGAAGAGATTTCAAGTTGAATGGACCAACGAACCCTGAGTCAGAAGATTGACGGTAAGGGAAGTGGTCTCGGAGAGCTGCCAACATAATGTTGAGTAGAGGAAACCATAGTTGCCAAGGCCAGGAGGGAAGCAATGAGAATTATTTTGGTCCCCTGAGACTCGAACGAGGAGTACTCTGGATTGAGAGGAAGCGAAAGGCATAAAGAAAGCGCTTTTGTCCACATGGAAGCCTGAACGATCCCTGACAGAAAATGCCAGGCCCTGGATTTCTGGAGCAGAAGAGAGGCAGTTTTGCGTTGGTGGGGATGCAAAAGTTCCAGGTCTGGAGTCCCCACTCTTGAACAGTGACCCGAGCTACGGCTGGATCAGAGACCACCGTGAGGGTCCTCCCGTTCTGCTGAGGTGATCTGCTAGGTCGTTTTGTATACCTGGCAGATAAACCGCTTGAATCAGAGACTTGTGCTCCAAGCACCACTCCCACACCTCATTGCTTCCCAAAGGGATAAGAATGAGCACTGCCTGTTGTTGATGTAATACATCACAGCTTTGTTGTCCATTTGAAGGAGAATGTTCTTGTGACAAAGGATATCCTTCAGAGCTCGGATCGCATAGAGGACCGCCTCATCTCCAGGACATTTATGTGAGATGAGTTTCAAACTGAGTCCACACACACCTTGAGTGTGGAGGGAGGACAGTGAGCCCCCATCCCATTAGCGATGCGCCTGTGGTGATGGAGATCTGATGATCCGGGGAGCAAAGGAACCCTTCCAGGAGATTGTTTCTTGAGACCACCAGGTGAGAGACCTTCAAAGGGGCCCGCCACCTTGATGGATAAGACTGGGGTGAGAGGTCGGAGACCACTGAGTGGAGAGTATCCATTGGGTGGTTCTCATGTGCAATCGGGCCAGGGTACAGTGAACACCGAGACTTATGAGACCCAACATGCTGCATCGAGAGAGCTGTAACCGATTGGTTCTCCCGATGTAATGGGCCATCTGAAGATATCGAGTCTTCTGTCCTCTGGAAGGAAAGCTTCACCGGAAGAGGTGTCTAGAAGTGTCCCATGAAAGGAGCTCTGGGAGGGCTGCAGTCATGATTTTTTCAAATTCAGCAGAACTCCATGGACGTAAGAAGACCGAGAGTCGCTTGCACGGCTTCCAAAGTCCCTTTGGCTGGTAAGGGGCTTACTAGAAGCCAATCGTCCAGGTAGGGAAACACTGAGTCCGACCTCCTGAGATGCGCAGCGAGAACTGCACAACACTTTGTAAAAACTCGCGCCGAGGATGGCCCAAAGGGCAGGACTTGAACTGATAATGCTGACCCAAAGCTACAAACCTGGAGGAACTTATGTGTGGGTCGGTGGATGGGGATATGCTGGTAAGCCCCTGCATATCCAGGAGGCCAGCCAGTCGTGCTGATGCAGCAAGGGTAACAGGGTACCTAGGGAAATCATTTTGAATTCTCCCTGGGGAGAAATTTGTTTAACATTCTGAGGTCTAGAATGAGAGCATTCTCCAGATTTTTGGAACCAGAAAGTAATGGGAGTAGAACCTGTGTTTCGCAGATGCAGGGGCACCAGTCTATTGCCCTGTTGTTTAGAAGGCCCTGGATCTCGGGCGTGAGGAGGTTCGATTGAGAGACCGGACAACCTGGGTTGTCGCCTGGGAGAACAATTGGGGGTTTCCAAGAAATTGAGAGAATAACCTTCACGATTATCCTAAGGACCCATTTGTCTCAGTTGTGGACTTCACTGGTTGTAGAAGTACATCAGATGACCTCCCACCGAGGAGAAAGTTCCACCTCGGGCAATGTGGATGGAACTTGGGCCAGCAATTCATACAGGTGGCGCTGGGGGCTTTAGGCCCTCAGCGCTTTCTGCTGCGTCTTCTTTTGAGGTTGGGCAGGTTGGCTTTTATGGAAGCTTCCTCTGCCTCTGCCTCGAAAGGACTGACGACTATGAAACTGACGTCTGTTCACATGCCCCGAGATGGGGTAGGCGGAGGTCTGGCCAACTTAATGGCCGATCTAGTCTTCTGAGTGGCCTCTAAGGCTTGCTCCACCTGAGGCCAAAAAGATACGAGCCATCAAAAGGCAGCTCATTACCTGCTGCTGGGCATCATTCTGAAGCGAAGCATGCGAGCAGGAATGGCGCCTTTAGTACAAATACCTGCAGCTGCTGAGCAAGAAGCAGTGTCAAAAGCTCCATGGCTGCTTTGACCTGTTGGTTATTGACCCAATACCTCTAATAACGGCAGAAGAAGCTCTGACTTGGAGTCCGAATCTGGAAGAGCTTCAACCATTCTTTCATAGAGTGCCACAGGATATACTCATACTGAGAAAAATAGCCTTGATAACTGGCAATACGATACTTAGAGTGGAGGCAGCAAAGACTCTCTTACCTAATGTATCAATCTTACGAGACTCTTTGTTAATAGTCGAGCTGTAGTAGTTTGAGGAAGAACGACCTTGTCATTCTCTGCCAGGACTACAATAGGATCTGCAAAGGCTTGGGATGCCAAAATGGGACGATCCTTGGGAGCTGAATACTTATCAATGGATTTAGCTACTGAGGGAATAAGAGCAGGATTATTCCAAACCATTTGAGACAGGGTCTCAAGGAAGGCTGGATCGAGGAGTCAAACTGTGGGATCTCCAAGCATGAAGATACTGGAGTCTTAATATCTTCCCAGGATCGATGTCTGTAGTCTGAGAGAAAGAGTGATCTCAGGTTCTTCAACAGAGACTTAAAGGACAGGTCCTCGACCACAAGCTCTGTAGCAAAGAAAGATCCTGTTTCCTCCACTTCATCACCCAACCGAAGGTCTGGGTCAGGCTCAACATCATCTCCTGATGGTCCAGGAAGGACTGTTTGGACAGGAAAGGAGTGAAAATTAGGAGAGAAGGAAATAGCAGAGAAACAAGGAGAGTCCCCGAGGGCCCCCAGCGCCGAGAAGGCAAAACGGGTTGAAAACGGCACCACGGAGGGGCACGGCGCCGAAGAGGCACACGGCACCACAAGCGGCACCGCAAGCGCCCCCGGCGGCGCCGCGAGCACACAGCGCCGCCCGACCAAGTGGCACCACCAGACCAAGCGGCGCCACCGACGGCACCGTCAGACCCAACGGAGCCGCAGGCGGCGCCGCAAGACCACCTGGCACCGCAAGGCCCAGCGGCACCGAAAACGGCGCCGACAAGCCAACAGACCCTGCGGAAGGCGCCGGGAACGCCCCAGGAACCTGGAAAGCTAGAGAAGGAAAAAAAACAGGAGATAAGGGCATCTGTGTGGCCCCCTGCGCCGCAGCCATGTGAGGGGGGAACACCTTGTTCGAGTCGCTGGCACCAAGAAGCCGCTGTGACTAGGAAGGTCCAACCGCCCTACCTGATCGCCGGAGGAGCCCGAGGGCCCGTGGCAACCGAGCCAGGCAGAAGAACCAACCTCTGAGCCCATCGCTCCATAAGAGCGCCCACTGATGAAACTGTCATCTGGAGCCCCACTCACAGGCGGGAGGGTCTCATGTCGAGGGACGGATCACGGAAGTTGGCGACTCGAAGAAGAACCCGGCAACTAGCTACAATAACCCGATCGCCGACGCAAGACACTACAGAGGGCTACCTCGAGTGATGCCTTTTGACCCAGTGGGCCGGACGAGCTTCGAGGCCGAACGGTGCTGAGAATGCGACTGCTATTTTTATGCCGACGGGGACCGCCCATCCCCCGGCATCGGACTGACCGTTGTCGGAACCCCGCTGAGGAGAAGGAGGTTGACCGACCCAGCCCGGCTGACTGAATAGCTTTCTATGAAGTCTCCCTACTGTCACCTGACATGCTCATGGTCGATCATCCAGTAGGCCGAGACTTCTTCAAGTAAGTTAAATTTAAAATATTAGAAAAATTTAACGAAAATAGAATAAAATTAGCGATACTACTATCGTGATAATGTTACAAAAATAAACTGAAAACTATGCGCTAGTTTGAAGTTTGACTCCCGACAGGCGAGCGGCGTTGTCACTGAAAGCGCTTTCGGCGGTGGGAAAAAAAGGAACTGAGGCGGTTGGAGGTGCGTCACGCCAGATAGTGATTAGCCGCCGCTGCTCGCGGTGATGCCTCGCCGCGCCATCTCTCGCGCCGACCCTCCAGCAAAAAGTTTGCTCCCGATGGGTCCTAGTGCCTCCGGCGCTAATCCCACTAGTGTGAATGAGTGGTGGAGACTTATGTCCAGGAAGATCTAAGAGGTTTAGCTTTTACAATATCATGATAGCATACTGGTGGAAACTCTTTAACGTCAAAGGGGTCAGGAGGTCCGCACCCTGCTTTGGAAGGAACAGCAGGTTTAGACCCCAAGACCTCTCTCTCTTCCTCTACCCCTTCAAACTTTGTGGTTTTAGTATGAAGACCTATTTTCTGATTTTTAGAAAGGGCTTCATCCTGAGCTTTTTGTATTATTAACTCGGGACTACTGACAGAGGCTTTGTTAGAAGCCGCCCACGGACAGTTCCTGTACCCATGACCTGACTCTTCACACAAATCACATTTTACCAGGTTACCACACTGAAAATTACCATGTCCAAGTTCCCCACATATCTCACATCTGGTGGTGTCACAGGAACTAGAAAGATGTGTCCTATTCCCACATTTATAGCATGCCCGAGGCTGACCAGTATAGAAACATACCCCCCATCTCTCCCTAAAGAAAAGGAATTAGGAATGTGTTTAATTTCATTATTAACTTGTTGTAGTTTCACCTTATACCTCCAACTACCATTCCAAAATAACTCAGAGTCTAATACAGCCTCAGGGCTACTTAACACCTCACATTTCTGAGAGAGCCAAAAAGAAATATCATCAACGTGAACCCCTTCATTCCTAAACATTACAGTCACATATTTAATTAATGATGGAGTAAGGGGAGTAACAACAAAGGGAGACCATAACGGGGAGAATTTTAACTGGTTGTATCGTTGCCAAAATAAGTCCAACAGAAAAACAGATCTAAAGCTGACGTCATAATTGTCTTCCCCTGAAATATTAATGAAGGCAAACACATCTTTAGGTGAGAATTGCAGAGATTCTTTTAAAAGAAGTTTCCCCACATACAGTACACGGTCAGGCCGATCTACTAATCCCCCTTTATAATGTATGCGGACAGCGTTTCTGCAAGGGGCCCAGTCTTTACGGGATTGTGTAAAGAGATCTGAAAGAAGAGGTCTAATGGGGGTGGGGTTCACCGAAGGATTGTTGAGATTTATGTCGTCCACTATAACATTACTTCCTATTTTCTCCGGAATAGGTGGTAAGGGATCAATTAATTTGTCAGTTCCAGGTTGCATTATCTGAGGCTCAGGTACTTTCTGGAGCACAGGAGACCACTCTGAAGGGAGAGTAGACAAGGGTGAAACTGACGACCAATCTGGGTCTGGAATCCACGTTCCTGAGGGGTTTAATTTCCATCCAGAATCTAATAGCGCTTTCTCTGGAGCCCAATCCTTATCTTCAGTTATATTTTTAGCAGGTATAGAAAATGCTTGCTGAATTAGTCTAGAAGTAGAAATCTTCTGAGAGCTTATTGTTATTATCAGTCTGCTGTATGTGATCCATAGGCAAGTTCGATTTGCTGCTGTTAAGGCAGCTCTTTTATTTTTAATTATATCTGGGGAAGCCTTATTTCTGTTCGCAAAGGAAAAGGATGTAGGCAACACTTAGCTGGAGGCGTCTGTTTGATATACAGGTTCCTCCTGTAACATACAAACAGCTTTTTGTTTTGACTCTTCCATTATCGAGGAACCAGAGCCAATAGTAAAAAGGTTTGTTTGCCTGTTGCTAGGCAACACGCTGGCACCAGGAATGTTTGAAAAGTTTAAAACTGTAGACTGACCTTGCAATCTTTTATTAGAAGTTCCATAAATAGTGGCTTCACCATCGGGGCTCGGCTCTTGGCACTCGCCATAACCAGTGACCACGCTGCCAGACGAAATTCCTCCGGACAAATTCCTATTTTGAACATTTTGTGAAGATAGTAGAACGGAAGAGTTCTCATCCACCTGTGCGGTGTCGCCGAATGAAGCAACCGCATCCTCCGCAATGACAGGCTTGACAATCGAACCCGATGCAAAATTACCCGAAGGGAAACTGTCCTCAGCTCCTTCACTGAAGACAGAAGAACTCGGAGACACTGACGATTCGTGAGGTAAAGGAATCACTTTTTCCATAGAACCAGCCATTATTGTATCCATATACTCGTTTATAACAGCAGCATTTTCTTGAACCAAACAAAAAGTTCCCGTTTGTACTGCGGGACCAAAAGCCTTTTTATTTTCGAGCCCCGAGGAGGAGGCTCGCTCCCCTGGCTCACAGACGTCTTCACCCTCCAATGAACTCTGCACAGTGGCCATAACGATGGCCAGCAGCTCCACCTACTGTCCTCACAGTAGGGGAATTTCCCCGGTGTCCTGGCCAAATTTCCTCATTCACTAAAAACACCACCAACAGTTTAATCTGGTTCAAGGTCAGTTGGCATTCATCTGTATCCTCCGGTCGCGCTCGGAAAATAGGCAGGATTTGTCTAGTGTACTTACCCGGTCAACAAAAACTGAAAAAAAAAATATATATATATACCCTTTTTCTACCATTCTAAGGATGCCTTCTATCATTTCCTTGTCCATTCCCTCCTCCTGAGATGGGAGTCTGTATACAACCCCAATGCGGATTGTGGTGTCATTTCCTGTCTCCAGGGTGACCCACAGTGCCTCATCTGTTCCCTGTTTACTCTTTAGTTCTGTTGCTTTGATCTCTTCCTTTACATAGAGAGCTACTCCTCCTCCTCTTTTACCCTCCCTGTCCCTCCTGTAGATTGTGTATCCTGGTATGTTGACATCCCAGTGATGGTTCTCTGTTTCATGTTTCTGTGACTGCCACAATATCCAGGCAACCCCTTCCATCAAGGCCACTAGTTCAGGAGCTTGTTAATAGGATCACGGCACTGGTACCATCGCCTCCACTTTTGATGGCCTTACCCCTTTTAGCCCCATCCCTGTCCTTACTACCTTTGCCTTTTTTCACATTTACCTCTGTCCTGCTCCCTAATGACTTCTCTACCTTGGTGTTTACCTCACTAATTACTGTGTTTTGTGGGGGGAGGCTGGGATTTCCCTGCTCCTTTTCAGTGCCTCCCCCTTGGCTAGTTTAAATGCTTGCCAATGAAGCATTTAAACCTCTTACCTAGGATCCTGGCTCCCCCCTGGATAGATGCAGACCATCGCGCCAGTATAGGTCTGCTTTCCTCCAGGTGGCTCCCCAGTCCCCAGTGAAGCCAAAACCCTGAGCTCCACACAGCAGTCTAATTAATTTTTCATGAGTTATATTCCAAGGGCAGAATCCAGCCTTGAAGACTGCAGGGGCTTCCGTGAAACCTCCGTAGAAGAAGAGGGAGATTTCAATCTTGTGGTTGGCTCGGGGAGAAGATCCATTGCTGAGACTGAGGAGGTAAAATGCACAGCTTGAAGACAGCAAGCAAGTAGGTGACCATCAGTTTTCCCTGGTCCAGTGATTGCAATGTCTCATATGTTAGCGCTTTGTAGTGCTCCCTTCTTCATGCCTGGAAGAACTGCAAGTAAACAAAGAATGCCCCCAGATGGGGTAGGGAGGAGGGGGTTACATCATGTTATCCCATGAGTGTCTCTCTCCTCAACTAATGCTGAGAGTTCCGCATCACACAGCCAAAGTCAGTCGACCATGCTTCCTCTGGGCCCCCTCCAAAAGAAGGTATTTGTCATATAGGACACAAGGCTTGGTTGAGTCAGTCCTCTTTGTGGAAAAGCAAACAGTTAACCAGGAACATTCTGCACCAGCAAATCTTCTGGAATCTGCTATAGACAAACACAACGATGAACTCTGGCAGGCAAAACTGTATGCAGTGAGACTACCTGCAACAAGGAAAACACCCTCACTGAGATACAATTAAACTTGTTAACCTGCATGGTTGCAGTCTGATTGAAAAAACATATTTCTTTTTTGTGTTTCCTTGCGCTTGCACAATAAACACCTTGGGACAGTACCGCGTTTGAGAGGTGTGTCAAGGACGAGTCCAATGCAGAGCACTGTACAGTGGGCACAACCCTGACACACAAATGATCCCTGAAGCCGAGTGCGATGGCTGTTGGAATTTCACAGCAGGGAGCTGACTCACACTTAAGAAAAATGAACTGCACCAATGAGAAAGTGCGCTTCATTCCTCTCATTTGCATATCCAGTATTGCAAGTCTGCAGACCCTCCCGCTCCCTCCCACTGCTGCAGTCCGCCCCGCACGCACCGTTCCCCCACCAGCCTGGCATCTTTCATTAAACCCTCCTGCTGTCTCCCACTGCTGCTGTCCTCCCAGCTCCTGTCACAGCCCCGGGCATCTAATCAAACCCTCCCACTCCCTCCCACTGCTGCAGTCTGCCCTGCACCCTCTGTTCCCTCACCAGCCCGGCATCTTTCATTAAAGCCGCCTGCTGCCTCCCACTGCTGCTGTGCTCCCTGCTCCCATCCCAGCCCCAGGCATCTAATCAAACCCTCCCGCTCCCTCCCACTGTGTGCTGTCCACCCCACACCCTCCGTTCCCATGCCGACATCGGGGAGCCCAATCCCTGTGTCGGCATCATGTATCCCCCAACTTATGTGGCACAATGGGAGCCCACTCCAGTGTGCTCAATTTTTTTTGTACCTGTGAATAAAGAAAACTGTCCCCAACCTCTTTTTTTTAACCTATAAAAAAGGAAACGGTCCCTCGTTGTCTCCCCAGTCCCCCATCCCCACCATCCCTCTGAGCGCCCACATCCACCCCCCCTTACCCATAATTACCTCCAGAGGTTGGTGCTGTCATTTTCTGAGGACTGGGACACGTCTGCACTCTTCAAAGCCGACTGGCAAACTGAAGAATCAAAGGTAAGCGCCGTATAATGGCAGTCAATTGGGGTTTTCAACTTAGGTTGATATCGCAACCATTTTTAGGAATTTTGGCCCCAAATTTTCAACATGGGGTTCTTGGGACCCCACCTCATGAACACTGTCACTGTCATTGTGTTACTCAGTTCCGAAAGGTAATTTTGCGGTCACTGTGCGGAATCACCTTTTGGGACCGATTAACTAAACAACAGTACACTGTTCATGAGGTGGGGTCCCAAAAAGCCCATGTTACAAATCTGGTGAAAAAATTCCAAAAACTGACTGCGTTATGAGCGTGCATTGTGCAGTTAATACACATGCTCCTAACTTTGCCAATTTTTAATATTTTCACTCTGGATTTTCAACATTGCCATTTTTTCACACCTCCTTATGAACAAGTACAGCTGTCATTTTTCACATCCTGCCTGAAATATGTTTTCGCACCTGTGACGGAGAATGGCGCAGTTGATCTGCGAAATCACCTTTCCGGATAAGTGAATGAAATGACAGTGGCACTTTTCATGAGGTGGGGTCCCAAGGCCATGTTGTAAACTTGGTGAAACAGCTCCAAAAAATGGCCGAGTTATACCTGATCATTCAAAATATTCTACATACGCATATAACTTTGGTCATTTTCAATATTTCCACTCCAAATTTTCAATATAGCCTTTTTATCACACCACCTCATGACCGGTGTCATTTTTCACATCCTGCCCATAATGTGTTTGCGCACCTGTGGCGTGGAATACCGTTTTCCCACGGATTTGAAAAATTTCACCTACAGGGTTCGTGAGGTGGGGTGATAAGAAGACTATGTTCGACACTTAGGGTCAATGTATGAAAAAATTACAAAGTTATGGCCACTTGTTGCAATTTTGTTATGCGTGCTAGTAACTGTGGAAATCTTAAATATTTCTACCTCACATTTTTTTTTAAATTATTTGTACTCCTGCTCCATGGCCCTCTCTATCTGGAGGGAGCCCCAGCCCCACCCCCGACGTCCACCAACCAATGCTGACCAGCTACCCCCAGGACTTCCCCCCCCCGCGGGGGGGCCCACCAAGACTGGATCCAGTACAGTGGTCCCGCCGTGACTATTCAGGGGCGGGACCTGCAAGCTCCCTCCATCTTCTGCCGTGAGCTTTTTTCCTCTTGGTTTCTCCCCTTCAGGGGCAGAGTGTACAAGTACACTGGTGACGGTGCCGTGCATGCTCCCGTGTGTGCACCCCATCATGCATCTGCCCTATCTCTGACTCGATGTCTGCAGCATCCTTGTGCCAGCCCCCAGATGCCGCTAGGGGCCAGGCATGCACCGACAACTGGATGCACCTCTCCCCAGAAAAGGAGAGCTGTCCCTGGGATGTTCGATCCTTCTCCTCCCCTGCCGACCCCCAGTGGCCTGCGCTCACTCCCAAACACGGGTTATCAGCATGGCACGCGGTGTGGCGTCCAGCACCTCAACCCTCAGTGACATCGGGCCAGCGATGCACCCTACATTTTCAACATAGCCTTCTTATTACCCGAGCTTCTGTATTCAACTGCTGTCCAAAATATGAAAGTTTGTCAAAACATAGATCAGGCAGACTTCTCTTCCCACCAGAAGTTCAACTAACACAATGCACACCTGCCACATAAACCATGTAAGGAAACATTCAGCATTGACAAATGCTTGTTTTTTAACAGGAATACAGTGCAGCAGGATAAAAAGAGGGATGCCCTGGAAAAGTCATAATAGGGGTTTGAATAAACAAAGGACATCTTTCACTGGATTACCAGATAATAATCTCCCACAGGAGCAAGGCTCCTGGGTGGGCCCCATTGACAACGTTGGAGCTAACAGAAAATAAAATTATGGTAAGAATGAAGGAATTTCTTCTTTCTGAAGCGCTCCACATTGTCAGTGGGTATTCACAACAACTGGGTTCTAAGAAGCAGTACCCAGAACAACTGGGAGGGGGGAGAATATTATCCCATATGCCAAAATCAAGCATCAAGAGATTACTTGCAAACTGCTGCCTGCAACACTCTGCGACCAAAAGTTGCACCAACAGAATTCTGCACATTCAATTTATAGTGTTTTGTGAACGTGTGGATGGAAGACGATGTAGTCGCCTTGCATAACTCTAAAACCGATGCAACGCCTCTCTCCACCCAGGACATGGCCATAGCCCTGACGGAGTGAGCCTTGATGACGGCCAGAGGCCTCTTCTTTTCCGTGACATAAGCCTAAGCAGTGTAGGCCCTCACCTACCAAGCTAGGGTGGTCTTGGAGGCTTACGGACTCTGCTGGGCCACTTTGAAGAGAAGTAACAGGTTATCTGATTTCTAGAACTCAGCTGTTTAAGGTGGATCCGAATGGCCTGTCGCAAATCCAACTTCTGCAACTCCTTCTCTCTTGGGTGAGATGGTTATGGACAGAAAGACAGAAAGCATATTTCCTGGTTCACATGAAAAGCTATGGGCACTTTTGGGATGAAAGACAGGACCATACTGAATACCACTTTGTCCTTATGCATGACAAGAAAAAATTACTTACCATAGTAATCTTCTTTCTTCCCAGTGATGCTCAGACATTCATAACTTTGTGCAGTCATCCTGATGGGTTGGACTGCCCGGAGAGATGGAACACATGCAAATGATGGAATTCTTTGCACGTGAGCATCTTTCAAATACTGCCTCTACCAACTGTAGTGTTCTAAGCCCTTCAGATTTGTAAGAAGCCTGGAAGTCAGGCAACA
Organism: Neoceratodus forsteri; assembly: GCA_016271365.2. Classification (NCBI taxonomy): domain Eukaryota; kingdom Metazoa; phylum Chordata; order Ceratodontiformes; family Ceratodontidae; genus Neoceratodus; species Neoceratodus forsteri. The sequence goes on from JADMNL010000024.1 coordinate 261,089,491, forward strand.
TGGAAAAATTTTACCATAAATTATTACTAATTAATAAAACATTTTTAATAAAACATTTTTAGGATTAGCCTAATAAACAACTTACTTGAAAAAACCTCCAAGTGAGGAGCTATATCTAAATATAATAATGGTGTTCACCAGAGAATGAGAAAAACTATTTTGAGAGACAGAAAACTCTGGTAAAACTCTGTCTAGCATAGAGAAATGTACCCAGAAGGATATGGCTATGTGGCACTAGCATGCGGAATACAGAGGCTTAAGTTCTGAAAGGGGAGGATGGGAGGGAGTTATGAATGTCAGAGCATCACTGGGAAGAAAGAAGATTACTATGGTAAGTAATGTTTTCTTCTAACCCCAGTAATGCTCAGACCATTCATAACTTTGTGCAGACTACCAAGCAGTACCCCCAGGTGGTGGGCACAGAACTTATTTTGGAAACAGACTTTGCAGGACTGCTGTGCCAAACTTGGGGTCACTTCTGGACAAAATATCCAAATTATAATGCTTTGTAAAGGTGTGTACTGATTTCCAAGTAGCTGCTTTACAGATATCCAACAATGGCACCTCCCTAGCAGCTGCAATAGTGGCAGCTGTTCCTCTTGTTGAATGAGCCCTCAGCCCAGCTGGGGACTCTTTACCTGCTTTATTGTAGCAGAATTGAATGCACTGGACAATCCACCGAGAAATGGATCTTTTTGAGGCTGGTTTGCCCATTCCAACATCCCCATATGTAAGGAAAAGTTGTTTTTTGTCTTGCCTATGGCCTTTAGTAGCTGTCATGTAGTAGCTGAGAGCTCTTTTCACATCCAGACTATGAAGCCTTCTTTCACCAGAGCTTGCATGGTCTGTGAAAAAGACAGGCAAAGTGATTGGTTCAGATGGAAATCTGAAACCATTTTGGGAAGGAATTGTCTGTTTGTTCTGAGGACTACTTTATCCGTGTGGAAGGAAATATAGTCCTGGTTGACACAGAGAGCCTGAAGCTCACTGATTCTTCTTGCTGAAGTAATTGCTACCAGGAAAACTGTTTTCCAGGTAACATACTTTAAATGGGCTGTAGCCATGGGCTCAAAGGGAGCCCGCATCGACCTTGCTATACATACATTAAGATCCCAAGCGGGCACCGGTGCCCTGTGAGGGGGGTGCAAATGCATTAGGCCTTTGAAAAATCTTTTGAAAATGGGATTTGATGCCACAGATACCGTTGTCCTAGCAGACAGGTATGCAGATACTGCTGCAAGGTGGACCCTCAAGGAACTGGGTTGCAGACCTTGTGAATGCAAGTGAGTTAGATAATCCAACACCACTGAGACCCCTGCATCATTTGGGGTGAAGTTTCTAGTACAGCACCAAAAAGAGAATCTCTTCCACTTAGCAGAATAAGTTTTCTTAGTTGAAGGCTTCCTGTAACCTTTCAAAATGTTTAATACAGCGTCAGAAAGGTTCAAACCTGCATACTCTAACTCCTCAAGAGCCATGCTTTGAGGTGAAGAGACTTGAGATTTGGGAATAGCAATGTTCCCTGATTGGAGGTTAGAAGACTGTGCCTGAGAGGCAAGCTTATTGGCCTGCTCACTGCCATGGAGAGCAGAAGAAAGTACCATGGCTGCCTGGGCCAATCTGCAGCTATCAATATTAGAGAAGCTGAGGGGGATCTGAGTTTCAGCAGCACCCTGAAAACCAGAGGGAAAGGGGGGAATGCATAGAGAAACTTGCCCGACCAATCCAGCACCAAGGCATCCAGAGGGATTGTGCCCTGGGCTGGTGGCCTGCAACAGTACTGAGGCAACTGGTGGTTCTGGTGGAATGTGAACAAGTCCATCTCTGGAACGCCCCACCTGTTGAAAATTACCTGTACCACCTGCTTGTTCAATGCCCATTCGTGATGGGACTGATTGATTCAACTCAGTGTATCTGCCAAGATATTATCCTTTCCTGGCAGATGGATGGCTTGCAGGGACACCTTTAAAGAATATGCCAGAGCCCAAATTCTCATGGCTTCTGTGCATAGGGATCCTGATCTGGTGCCACCCTGCTTGTTTATGCAATACATAGTGGTGGTATTGTCTGTTCTGACCTGTACCACCTTGCCCATTACCAGTGTAGAGAAAACCTATAGTGCCAGCCGTACTGCTCTGAGTTCCAGCAGATTTATATGCTGGAGGGACTCTGCTTCTGACCAGGTACCCTGAGTTGTGTGCTCCCCTAGATGGGCACCCCAGCCCAGCAGGGATGCATCTGTTGTGAGGATTAGTGAAGGATCCTCCTTCTGGAAGGGGACTCCTTGTCTTAGGTTGGATTCCTTTTTCCACCACAAGAGGGCTTGTAACAGAGGCCTTATCACTGGAATGAGCTTTGAGAAAGGGTCTTTTTTCTGACTCCAATGAGTCCTGAGGTGAAACTGGATGTGTCTCATGTGAAACCTGGAACCCTGCACTGTACCTATGGATGCAGCCATATGACCCAAGAGCTGCAGAAATTGCCTGGCTGTTTTTCGACCATGCAATCTGAAGGAGTTTGCTATGGCCTTAAGACTTTGCACCCTGTCTAGTGGTAAAAAGGCCCTGGTTTGCAGGGTGCTGATCTCTGCCCCTATGAACTGTAAAGTCTGTGTAGGGGCGAAGACAGATTTTTTCTGGTTTACTATGAAACCTAGAGATTCCAGAAGATCCTGTGTAAACCTTAGAGAGGTTGTGACCTGCTCTGGTGATTTGCCTACTATCAGCCAGTCATCCAGGTATGGAAAGACAGTCACTCTCTGTCTTCGAAGAAATGCCACAACTGCTAGGCATTTTGTAAACACCCTTGGTGCCGAGGAAAGGCCGAAGGGTAGGGTTGTAAACTGATAATGACCTGATGGGAGTCTGAATCTGAGATATTTTCTGTAAGATTCCTTTATGGGGATGTGGAAATAAGCGTCCTGTAAATCCAGAGATGCCAGCCAGTCCCCTTTCTGGATTATTGGTAGAATCCGAGCCAAAGTGACCATTTTGAACTTTGGCTTTTTCAGGTGCTTGTTTAAAGCTCTGAGATCCAAAATTGGCCGCCACTCCCCATTTTTCTTTGTTGTTAGGAAGTATCTGGAGTAAAAACCTCTTCCTCTCAGGGTTGCAGGGACTAATTCCACTGCTTTGAGCTGAAGCAGCTTCTGGACCTCTGCCTCTAGCAATGAGATTTGTGCTAGAGGTGGGGAGGTAGAAACCCTGGGGTTTTTTAGAGGAAGAAATTTGAACTGCAGAGACAGACCTTTGCCCACTACCCCCAGCACCCACTTGTCTGTGGTGATGGTTGACCAGAGGGGAGGAAATGGGACAGTCTGCCTCCAACAGGTAGGGAGGAGGCGGCTTGCATCTCAAGGGTTCTGCTTAGGCTGGGGCTGAGGTTGTGGCTGAGTCCCTCGCCTAGAGCCCCTTCTACCCCTACCCCTTGAGTAGCCCTGAAGGGGGTACTGCTGGTATTGGGGCATGGCTACTGGCTGGAAGAAAAGTCGTGATAAAAAGTGACGACCCCTAGCCCCCCTTCCATAGGGCCTAGTGGATGAGGAAGCTCTGTCTCTAGCAGAGTTACTTCTATAAGTAGCCTTATATTCATCCACTTTTTTCATATAGGCCACTGTGGACTCCCCAAACAGCAGATTTCCTTCCAGTGGGAAATCCAGGGCCTTTGACTGGGTATCCTGAGTGAGGTTTGTGGCCCTAAGCCAAGCAAACCTCCTCTGAGCCACTGTATTAGCCATCCATCTGGCTGCAGTGTCATTCAAATCAGCAGCCATTTGGAACTGGTACTTGGCCGCCTCTAGCCCAAACCTGGCAGTTTCTGCCAGGTCATCTGACAAGGGTGGGGTGGCCTTCATGGACATTGCCAGTACCGACTGCCACAGGGATTTCTGATACTGGGGCATAAGATTGAAAAGTGGCCTGTCTCATGGCTAATGAGGCTGACAGATAGCCCTTTTGGCCATACTGTCAAGTTTTCTGGAGTCCTTGTCCGGAGGGTGTGAGGACAGAGGGACCTTAGCCTTATCACAGGCAGCTTGCTGTATAACCCCCTGATGATCAGGGTGGGAGAAAAGGAATTCAGCTCCCTCCCTGTTAAGCTGATATTTTTTATCTATTCTCTTATCAATAGGAGGAATAGAGTTTGGGGTCTGGAGGAGCGTCATAGCATCCTTCTTGAAGAATTTATATACTGGAAGGAGAAGGGCTTTTGTGGGTGTTAAACCCATCATACTGAGGTACTCAATCTCCTCCTCATCTTCCACTTGCTCTGTTGTGTTGATGTCCAGAGCATCTGCCATTCTTCTTACAAAAGGAAAATGGGAGGAAAAATCCTCAGACACTCTGGGAGGAGAGCCAAATTCCTGCTCAGAGGAAACCTCTGGGGGAATAGGTTCATCCTCCTCATAAATGTCATCATCGCCTTCGAAATATTGTTGCTCTGGAGCAGGAGGCAACACAGAAGCAGCAACCTGGGGACCCTGGGGAGCGGCAGGAGGCTGAGGGATGATACTTTGCAGAGCCTGGATAATTTTGAACGCCTGGGCTATGTCTTGAGCTGAAGGCATGACAGGCTGCTGCGCAGAAGTCCCTGGTTTAGCAGGAGAGGGTTCTGCATGCTGGAGCTTTTTTAATTTCTTTGAGGGAACCAGGGAGTCAGCCGGTTCTTTCCCTCTTTTTGGCCCTTTTTCGCCCGTATCAGGGGCAGGGGTAGAAGCACTTGTCAATTCAACCATAACAGACTGGGGTGTCAGCTGGTCAGAGCCTGAGGGACCCCTTGGAAACTTTGTGAAGCCTTTCAAGGCATTTTCAACAGTTTTTCTGGGAATGTTTTGCATATTTCACATTCCTGGTCCAAATATTTAAAACCCAGACAAGCTACATAAGGTGTGTGCTTGTCTGCCTTGGCAAACACATCTCCACACTTCAAACAGTTTTTAAAACCAGGTTCACCGGTTCTCTTTTTAGGTTTCTCAGTCATGGTGAAATATAAAATGAAAAACCTCAACCGCTAATACCAAAAGCTAATGCGGTTATTTAAACAGCTTTAAAGGCTTTACTTTTTTTTTTTTTTTGCGGTCGGTTCCGGAACCGATGGAATCGAGAAAGGAGATGAAATATGAACCGGTTCAGCGGTTCTGTAACCGATGAAAAACCGTTACAAATAAAAACTTTAAGGACCAAATTTAAATGAAAATGAATAGGTTCTTTAGTTAGAGAACCGAAACAAAGTTACAATTAGCTCGGATCCCTCACGGTTATACCAAACCACGAGGAACTGAGAAAACAACAATTAAACAATAATAAACTATATAAAACTAACAAATTAGTAGAGGCAGTAAAAGAAACTAAAAATACTTATGGTTTTTAAACTTTTTTTCTTTCTTCTTCACGCAAAAGAGGGCGACAGAGACTCCGAGCGACCACACTTACAGGCGGAGAGAAAAATCTGAAGGGCTTAGAACACTACAGTTGGTAGAGGCAGTATTTGAAAGATGCTCACGGGCAAAGAATTCCATCATTTGCATGTGTTCCATCTCTCCAGGCAGTCCAACCCATCAGGATGACCGCATAAAGTTATGAATGGTCTGAGCATTACTGGGGTTAGAAGAAAAAATTACTCACCTTAGTAATTGCTTTTCTTCTCATGGAGTCTTGCTATATTATAACATTAGCAGTCAGCCACTGCAGCTGAACTGCCCGGAGAGGAAGGAGTTAACTCCAGAGGATCTGGAGTTCTACAGCGAGGGCGCTGTGCCAAAGTTTCATCTGGCAGTTTCAAATGAAACTGTCAGATCTTCTGAAGCTAACATCAAAGAACAGAAAGTCTGTGTGGAAAAACTACACTAGCCCATGGCTACCTACTAGTAGTAGTAACAACAATATAAACAACAAAAGAAACACCCAGAACCATAATAACAAAAATTGATGGTATTATGGTTCGTTTTACCACCCTTGACAAGCACATTATGAACCCCTTTCCCCAAGACTCAAGTCCAGGAAGGGGCAATATAAATAACCTAAATGAAAGCAACCAGATCCCTAACCCAAAGGAAAGAGGGTAAAGGGATAACTACAATGGCATGACACAGTGCTTGCACCAATTCGCCACCCCTACCTAAGTAGAGGTTCTGAGAGGGGCAGAGGAGGGTGGTTTAATATAGCAAGACTCCATGAGAAGAAAAGCATTACTAAGGTGAGTAATTTTTTCTTCAAACACCATGAAGTCTTGCTATATTATAACATTAGCAGATTACACTGCAGTACCTCCATGGAGGAGGTCAGAACCTACTTAGGAAATAGGCTCAAGCACAGCTGTGCCAAACCGAGCATCTCTCCTGGACTGGACATCCAGGGAATAATGCTTGGTAAAGGTGTGAACTGTCTTCCAGGTAGCAGCTTGACAAATCTCCAGAATGGGAATGTCCCTAGCAGCCGCTAGAGACGCAGCTGTACCTCTGGTGGAGTGGGCCCTCAATCCTGAGGGGGGTACTCTACCTAGTTTCTGATAACAGAATTGGATACAAGAAACAATCCACCTTGCAATTGTTCTCTTAGTGGCAGGTTTTCCTTTGCCAACCTCGCCATAGGTAAGAAACAGTTGGAGGGATTCGAACCTATGACCTCTGGTGCGCTCTAAATAGTAGCTTAAGGCTCTTTTGACATCCAAGCTGTGCAGTCTCCTCTCACCTGAGGAAGAATGCTCAGTGAAAAATACTGGGAGAGAGATAGATTGATTCAGGTGGAAATCAGAAACCACCTTAGGCAAAAACTTTCTATTAATCCTAAGGACTACCTTATCTCTGTGGAAAGAGATAAAATCTTCTTCCACTGACAGGGCCTGTAACTCACTTATGCGTCTGGCAGAGGTGATAGCTACTAGGAAAACGGTTTTCCAAGTTAAATACTTGAGCTCTGCTGAAGACAGAGGCTCAAAGGGGTTGCATTAACTGAGCAATGCAAATATTCAGGTCCCAGCGGGAGCTGGTTCCCAAAAGGAGGGTTAGTATGAAGTAACCCTTTAAAAACTTGGAGAACACAGGGTGAGAAGAAGGGAGGCAGGCTTCCTGCTGACACAAAAGCAGAGACAGCTGCCAGATGAACCTTCAGGGTAGCTGGTCTAAGGCCTAGGGAATTCAGATGGACCAAATATTCCAGAAGAATGGAAGATCAGCAGATTCTGGGATAATCTGCCTCTCAGAGCACCAGATGGAAAACCTCTTCCACTTAGAATTATAAGTGGTCTCTAGTGGAAGGCTTCCTAGAAGCCTTTAAAATATCCATGACACCTTGAGAAAGGTGTAAGTCAGCAAATTCTAGCTCCTCAAGAGCCAAGCCTTGAGGTGGAGGTTTGAGGTCCGGATACCCTCTCACCTGTGCACAGGCCAGCAAGTCGTGGACTCTGGGTAGGCTCAGGGCAGAGTGGACTGCCAAGGACAGAAGCAGAGGGTACCAGGGCTGTCTGGCCCAATCTGGGGCAATCAGAATCACTCTGCAAGGTTGAGATCTGATTTTACTAGTACCAAAGAAGAGGAAAGGGAGGAAAGGCATACAGGAACTTCCCTTTCCAGTCCAACAGAAAGGCGTCCAGAGGGACTGAGCCCAGTACTGGAGGCCTGCAACAGAAAGAGGAAGTTGATGGTTGTCTGGGGCTGCGAAAAGATCTATCTGAGGAGTGCCCATCTGGCAAAGACGGACCCCAGCACTTGGGATTCAGAGCCCATTCGTGATGGCTCTGAGAAATTCTGCTGAGGGCGCCCGCTTGTGACATTGTCCTTCCCTGGGAGGTGAACCGCTATCAGGGAGGTGTTCAGGGAGTAGGCCAGAGACCACAACTTCATTGCTTCGGTGCACAAGGCTGAAGACCGAGTGCCCCCTTGCTTGTTGATGTACCACATTGTGGTGGTATTGTCTGTCCTGACTTGAACCACTTTGTTCTGGACAGAATCTGAAAACACCCGAAGAGCTAAAAAGACAGCTCTGAGTTCCAACAGATTGATGTGGAGCAGAGATTCCTGAGGAGACCACACCCCCTGGGTGGCAAGATCGCCCAGGTGAGCCCCCCACCCTAACAGGGAGGCATCCGTGGTGAGGGTGAGGGAGTGAGAAATGGGAATGAAGGGAACCCCCTGTCTTAAATTGCTCTGGACCTGCCACCAGTGGAGGGCTAGGATCAGAGTTTGAGTAACTGGAACCAACTTGGTAGGGGTCCTTCCTTTGAGACCAATAGGCCCTCAAATGGAACTGAATGACCCTCATCTGGAATCTTGCTCCCTGCACGACAGCTGTGGAAGCAGCCATGTGCCCAGGGAGTTGCAGAAAATGCCTTGCTGGTCGAGACCGCAGGGTAAAGGAGGATGCCAGGGCAATGAGTCTGTCTACCCTTTCCGAGGGAAGAAAAGCCCTGGCTAACCTTGTGTTCAATTCTGCGCCTATGAAAGTTAGGACCTGAACCGGTTCCAGAACTGACTTTGGTAAGTTTAGCTGAGAATCCCAGGAAGTGAGAAGCTGCTGGGTGACTTGCAAATGGAGTCACTCTGACCTGGAGACTGACCCACAATGAGCCAGTCGTCCAGGTAGGGAAACACAGCAACCCCATGTCTTCTTAAGTGAGCCACTACTACAGCGAGACATTTTGTGAATACCCTGCGCAGAGGTCAGGCTAAGGGCATTGCCCTGAACTGGTAGTGGCCTGAGGCAGTTCGAACCTGAGGTACTTTCGTGAGAAGGCCTGATCAGAACATGAAAATAGGCATCCTTGAGGTCCAGGGAAGCTAGCCAGTCCCCTGGCCTTAGGGAAGGCAATATCATTGCCAGAGTCAACATTTTGAACTTTGGTTTCAGAAGATGCTTGTTCAGGTACCTTAATTCTAGAATGGGCCTCCATTCTCCTGTCTTTTTTGGGGTAAGAAAGTATCTTGAATAAAGCCCCTTGCCCTGATGGCAAGGAGGAACCCTTTCCACTGCTTTGCAGTCCAGAAGAGAAGAAACCTCTGCTTCCAAAGCAAGGGCTTCTGAAGGATTTCGGTGGAAAATGTCTGGCTCTCATCTTTGGAAAGTGTTTGAAGCTGAGAATCAGACCCTGGCCTTTCCCTCCAGAACCCATCTGTCCGTAGTTAGGACAGCCAGTTCCGCTGAAATAGGCCAACCTGCCCCCACTGGTACAGGAGAATCGCCCTGGGCACCCCATCAGGGTGCCTGCTTAACAACAGCCTTGGGCTGAGGGGAGAGACGGGTCTACTTGTGCCTCGTCTACCCCTGCCTCTGAAGAAACCCTCTGCGAGACAGCAGAGGAGGCTTGAAATTGGTAAAAGGCCTGGAAAAGCCTGCCTTACCTCTGGGAGCATGCCTTTGTGGCATGGCATGCTTCTCCTTAGCCTGGGCACTTTTGTAGGTAGTTCTGTATTCATCCATCTTTTCATATAGTTTTCTGTTTGCTCCCAAACAGAGAATTTCCCACTACAGGAAAATCCATAGCCTTTGACTGGGTATCTTGGGACAGATTAGTGCATCTGAGCCATGCCAACCTACGGAAAGCTACAGAAGTGGCCATGACCCTAGAGGAAACATCATTAACATCAACAGCAGTATGAAATTGAACTTTAGAGGCTTCAATGCCATCAGCAGCCACCTGTTCCAACTCACTAGCCAGCTGGCATGGGCCTGCTTGGCTAACTTATTACTGTGTCCCACCTAGATTTCTGATATCTAGCCACATAAGCCATATAATTTGCCTGCCTGAGTCCCAAAGAAGCTGCCATATACTGTTTCTTCGCCATGGCATCAATCTTCCTGGAATCCTTATCAGGAGGATGTGCGCCAGAGGAATATAGCCTTGTCACAGGCTGCAGCTTGTACCACACCTACATGACTACACTGCTCAGTAAGGAAGTCTGTATCCGAGCTTGACAAAGTATACCTTCTGTCCATTTTTTATCTACAGGAGGGACAGAATGAGGATTTTTAAAATCTTTGTTGTTTGCTTCCTAAATGACTTATGCAAAGGAATAGACAACCTCTAGACTCTGGAATATCCATCATTTCCACATAATCAGGCTCCTCTTGCTCATCCACAGCCTCCTCTAAAAGGAAGCTGGAGGGTTTCTGCAACCTTTTTGTAAAAAATAAAGAAAGAAGGGGACTCAGACAGAATAGGAGGAGATTCTAAAGGTCTGTCTGGAGAAATGTCCGATTCAATGGGCACGTCCAGACCCCCCCAGCCACACATATATTGATCAAATTCCTCCTCCCCCTCCTGTGGTTCATAAAAATCCTCAACTTCAAAATCCTGAACCACTGGGACTGAACGAACCAACCTTTTACCAACTGCTGGTGGTTCTACAGATCCCTGAGACAGTGACTGGACAATCTGAATGGCTTTAGCTATCTCTGCAGCAGTTGGAGACACAATTTTGGACCCCAAACCTACTGATTTCCTTGTCTTTTTACTCTGGGACTGGTTCCTCTGAACCAGCCTTCCTTTACTTGAGGAAGTCTCGCCCTGGTCAGAGGGCACTCCCTCTGGTCAGTGGGTACTGGACCGGGCTGGCCATCCGGTCAGCGGACTTTTTGGCTCTCGTCCCTGAGCCGGCCCAACTTTTCCAGGGTGGCTGCAGGAAATTTTTACACACCTGGCAGTCTGACAGGAGGTGGTCAGCCCTCAGACAATAAACACAGTGGTGGGGTCAGCCTTGGCAAAGGCCTCCCACAGACATCACAGGTTGAAACCCAGTGGCCCGGTTTTTCTTTTGGGTTTCTCAGACATAATGCCAGCCTAACCAAACTTGCCCTTTTGATGGCAGTGCCAGGCAAGACACCCTTATCAGTTCCTAACGATATCACGCGGGTATTTGAAAAAACGTTATAATTCTGTTTTTTAGAACCGATAAGAACCGGGAACCGCACTCTAAAACCCACTGTACACTTTTAAAATGTAGAAATAACTAAACCGATCGGTTCAAAACCGAACCGATAATTAATTTTCCACACAGACTTAAAATTTAGTACTTACGGTTACCAGATAGAGCTTTAAACCAAATGCGGTAAAATAATGACTTTTGCTGGTTCAAATGAACCGAAAAATACTGCTTGAACCGAGAATGAACCGAGCTGAAGGAGCTGATCTCCGGGCGACTGTTCAGTGAAGATAAAGAATCTGACAGTTTCATTTGAAACTGCCAGATAGAGCTTTGGGCACAGCGCCCTCGGGCTGTAGAACTCCAGATCCTCTGGAGTTAACTCCTTCCTCTCCGGGGCAGTTCAGCTGCAGTGGCTGACTGCTAATGTTATAATATAGCAAGACTTCATGGTGTTTGAAGGTATGGTTCCTTGTGGGATAAGGCCTGGAGCTAGTCAATCCTTCTGGCTGAACACATAGCAACCAAAAAGCACACCTTGCAAGACAACACATCCAGTGAGATGAATGACAGCGGTTTGAAAGGCTTCTTATAAAGAGCATTCAGAACCAGATTAAGATCCCATGTAGGAACCAGGGATCAGAACACAGGATGACTCCTGCTAACCGCAAGCAGAAAATGAATAACCTATTCGTCCCCAGACAAAAGCCCAAGGATTTTCAAGAACGGAAATCTGGACTCTCAGAGTGCTCAGTGCCAGCCCTTTCTCCACACCTTCCTGCAAAAAATCCAAAATCTACGGAATTGAAGCCTTGGAAGGCCAAAGATCCTTACCCCTGGCCCAAGCCCAAAAGGCGGTCCATACATTAGCATAAGCTGTGGAAGTAGAAGTTTTCCTGGCAGCCATCATGCTTTTTTTAGAGAAACCTAATTTTAGGAATCTCCTCCTTTCAGGAGCCAGGCCGCGAGCTGCCTTGCTCCTGGATTTGGGTGCAGAATGGGACACTGAGAGAGAAGGTCTCCTTGTACTGGAAGGCGATGGGGTGCTTGCTGAGCTAGCCTTACTAAGTCCGAGAACCACAGTCTTCTTGGCCACTCCAGAGCTACTAGGAGGAAGTTTCTTCTTGAATATCTTATTTTTTGTATAACCTTGAGGAGCAGAGGTAGTGGGGGGGAAGGCATATGCTCTGCTGAAGGTCCACTCCTGAGTCAGAGCATCCACTGCTTCTGCCTATCGACACCGATAGCGAATGAAAAACCTTGGAGTCTGAGCACTGTAGCTAGAGGCGAAGAGATCAATCTGAGGCTGACCGAACCTGTCGCATAGGAGGTCAAACACCTCCAGGTTCAACCTCCACTCCCCGCGATGGACATTTTTGTGACTTAGCCAGTTCACCTGAATGTTCAACTCCCCTTACAAGTGTACTGCCGACAGAGAGATAAGATTCTCCTCTACCTACCTGAGAAGATTAGAGGCTTCTTGCTCCACATCCCTGCTTTTTGTGCTGCCTTGATTGTTCATGTACGCCACTGTGATGGCATTGTCTGACCTTATTTTCACAGCTTTGGTCTGCAGCAGGCTTTGAAATATCAGAAGAGCTAGGGGAACTGCCCTCATTTCCAGGACATTTATGTGGAGATGCTGTTCCTGTACTGATCAATTTCCCTGAGTGGGTAGTTGGTTCAGGACTGCCCCCCCCAACCATGCAGACTGGCATCCGTTGTTAGAATTAACTTTGAGGGAAGTTCCAGTGGAACCCCTTTGTTTAGATTCTGCACATTCACCCACCAACTTGGGAGTGATGTAGCTGAGGCGTGAGGAAGGTTCTGACTTGATAATTTTCCAATGTTGGATCCCAGGCTGTCAGCAATACCATTTAGAGGGGCTGCATATGAAAGTGAGTCCATGGGACTAGATCTATCGCTACCACCATAAGACCCATCATACATAGCAGGCTGAGGGCAAAGGCTGATGACTGCATCCTGAGTCACTGAACGTCTGTCAATAAAGTCTCCTTCTGGGAAGACGATAGGAAGACCTTCCCTTGTTTCATGTTGAGAGCTTTTCTCCCAGCTCACCACCCAGCCATGGGACTCGAGCATCTCCAGAGTGCTGAGCACCAACCTCCTTGCCAACAGCAACGCAGGTGCATGAATAAGCAGGTTGTCCAGACAAAGACAGACATGATGGTTTCCTAATCGGAGGCCTTGTATGACGAATACCTTTAAGGAATCTTCTGAACAGCGGAAATTTAGCCAGCGACATGATCTGGACTGGCTCATGAAAGACAGAAAGCGCACAGAGGTATACCTTTACAGTTAAATGTTACAGTCCTGTATCTGAAAGGTCTAACAGGTACTCCAACACTATTTGGAGAACACTGATATGGATCTAGGTAGATTTTAGTACACCATTCTGTAAAACAGTTTAGCTGTGTAAGTTTTCCTGGTGGCGGGCTTATGCACTGCCAAGAGGATCTGTGAAACTCTCTGGGAAACTTTAAACCTGCCCACTTCTATCTCCTCAGGAGCCAGGCATGGAGATGAAGGGGGCACAGGTTGGGATGGACCGGGGTCCCTGTGTCAGGAGGTTCACTCATGGAGGTAGCTGCCTTGCAGAAGTCTGACAACTTGTTGATCGATGGAAATGAGATCTGCAGAGGCCAGTATGATGCAATTAGAATCATCCTGCCATCGTGCACCTCCAGTCTGAACAGCACCCTCTGAATTAGTGGAAGAGGAGGAAATGTGTACAGAAAGCATCTTGTCTACCGCAGTCTAAATGCATCCTGACAAAAAGTGGCAGGTTCTGGATTTCTGGAGCAGTACAGAGGCAGTTTTGGGTTGAATAGGACGCAAAAAGGTCCAGCTCTGGACTGCCCCACTCGTCAAGGAGTGATTGTACAGCATCTGGTGCAAGCGACCACTCATGAGGATTTGCTTCTGTCTTGCTCAGGTAGTCTGCCAAATTGTTCTGAGTTCCTGGCAGGTACTGCCTGAATCAGGACATTGAGGTTGAGGCACCACTCCCATCCCCTCATGGCTTCCCTGCATGGAGGGTAGGAGTGTGCCCCGCCCTGCTTGCTGATGTAATACATCACCACCTTGTTGTCCATCTGAAGAAGGATTATTTTACAATTGACAACTTCCTCTAATACTTGGAGCATGTAAAGGACCACTCTCATCTTAAGAACGTTGATGTAAAGATGAGACTCCTCCAGGGTCCACATTCTCTGAGTGTGAAGGTCCCAGCAATGAGCAACCCAGCAGAGCAGGGATGCATACTTGGTGATGGTGATCTGAGATACATAGAAACATAGAATTTGATGGCAGATAAGGACTGCTTGGCCCACCTAGTCTGCCTATTTCCTTACCTGATGGATAATTGCAGATCCTAGTTAACCAACAGAACTACTTCCTCCTATCCCCCATTAGAATTGCCATATGTCTGTCCCATGCATTCTTGAATTCCCCCACTGTTCTTCACCACAACCTCCTCAGGAAGGCTGTTCTATGCATCCACAAACCTCTCCATGAAAAAATGCTTCCTCCCATTACCTCTGAGCTGTCCCCCCTCTATCTTCAAATAGTGCCCCCTTATTTTTGCACACCTCTTTTTCTGAAAGATGCTACCCTCTTGGACTTTATTGATTCCCTTGAGGTACTTAAACGTTTCTATCATGTCCCCCCTCTCCCTCCTTTCCTTGAGGTTATACATATTAAGCTCCTTTAGTCTCTCTTTGTATGTCTTCTGGTGCAGACCCTGCACCACTTTGGTTGCCCTCCTCTGGACAGCCTCCACTCTGTCTATGTCTTTACGGAGATGGAGTCTCCAGAACTGCATGTAGTACTCCAGATGTGGTCTCACCAACTGTCTGTACAGAGGGATAACAATTTCCTGTTTTCTACTGCTGATGCCTCTCCCTATGCATCCCAGTATCCTCCCAGCCCTCCTTACTGCCTTCTTACATTGCCTGCCCACCTTTAGGTCATCTGACATAATTACCCCCAGGTCCCTTTCCATTTTGGTTGTTGTTAGTATCTCACCCCCCATTGTGTACTCTTCCCCTGGATTTTTGTTTCCTAGGTGCATTACTTCATGTTGAATCTGAGCTGCCATACATTTGACCATTCCTCCAACCTTGCCAAGTCCTTTCTCATCCTTTCCACCCCACCTTGTGTATCAACCCTGTTGCAGATCTGCAAATATACCTACTTTTCCTTCTAGTTCCTCTGCAATGTCACTTATAAAGACATTAAAGAGGACCGGTCCCAGTACTGAACCCTGCGGTACCCCACTAGTAAAGTACAGTTACGTAAGAACTTACCATGACAGTAAATCTTCGAGAACAGCTCTTGCAGCAGGTTACACCATTAGAACTGAAGCCGGCAGGCGTCAGGACCCAACGGAAAAATTCTAGCTAGCTATCTTCAGCGGGACCGCCCAACGTCCGGTCCTGCCCCCAACATCAGACGTGGTACATAAAGGGGCGGTCCCACCAGATTCCCCTGTTCTCCCGCCGGAGACTTCCGGCCGCAGGCTGACATCGAAATGGGAGACCGAGGATCCACCGTCAGAAGACAAAAGGGATTAAATCCCTGTTAAAAGATGCTTAAGCCATGCCTCCTCCAAGGGGGAAGGTGGGCGGGAAGGTACCTGCTGCAAGAGCTGTTCTCGAAGATCTACTGTTACGGTAAGTTCTTACGTAACTGTACCATCTTACTTCGAGACACAGCTCTTGCAGCAGGTTACACCATTAGGACTGATTACCAAGCAGTAACGCTGCCAGAAATTCTGGGAGGAGGAAATAGGAAGTACATTCCAGGTCCTGAACCTAGGACAGGAGACCCTGTAGCACCGCCAGGCCGAAACCGGCTCTTCGCCGAGAGGCGATGTCCAGGCTATAATGCCTGATAAAGGTATGCACAGAGTTCCAGTGGCTGCAGCACATATAGCAGAGGAGGAGACGTTTCTGAGTGCTGCAAAGGAGGTGGCCACACCTCTAGTAGAATGACCCGGACTGTTCCGGGAGGGGCTTTTGTTTGATATCATAACAGTATGAAATACACTGGACAAGCTGGCGAGACAAGGACTGTTTGGATACAGATTGGCCCATCATCCTCTCAGAGAAGGAAACGAAAAGTTGCTCAGAACTACGAAAAGGTTTAGTTCTGTTGAGGTAATACCTCAGGCTGCGGTGAACATCCAGGGTGTGAAGCAGAGCCTCTCCTCTATTCGAGTAGTTTGGGAAGTAGACTGGTAGGTCAATGTCCTGATTTAGAGTGAGTGAAGAGACCACCTTAGGCAAAAATTTAGGGTTCATCCTCAAGGATACTCTGTCCCGGTGGAAAACTAAATAAGGCTCTATGCACATGAGAGCGTGAAGCTCAGAAATTCTTCTCGCTGAAGTAACAGCAACCAAAAATAACGTTTTCCACGACAGAAAGCGTAGCTCACAATCGCGGCAGGTTGAAGGGGGCGTGAGAGCTGTTCAAGACACAAACAAATCCATGGAGGTACAGGGTCCCTAATGGGTGGCCTAAGGTGTAACACCCCTCTCAGAAACTCCCGAGAGGCGTCCAATTGTGCCACTGTACGATGACCCACCGGAAGGTGGTAGGCAGAAATGGCACAAAGGTGCACCTTAATAGAGGAGTAGGCTAGACCCGAATGAAAGAGGGAGAGCAGGTAGTCCAACACCACTCCCACTGGGCAACCTAAAGGGGAAAAATTGCGTGCTCGCGACCATAAACAAAAACGGCGCCATTTCATGGCGTACGTAGCATGCGTTGCCAGCTTTCTGGCTGCAGAAAGAACTTCTGCAACCTCTTGCGAGACCCCGTGACGCAAGATGGCTATGTCTCTAGGAGCCATGCATGCAGGTTCAATGAGCGTAAGTCCGGGTGGACTAGTGAACCTTTCTCCTGAGACAGGAGATGGGAGCTGAACGGCAACGGGAGCTGGGGTTCCCAGGATAGCTGCATCAGCAAAGGGAACCAGATCTGTCTGGGCCAGAACGAGGCCACCAGGATCATGATTGCATGCTCCCTGCGCAGTTTGAGAAGAACTCTCTGGATCAACGGGAAAGGAGGGAAAGCGTAGAGGAATCTGTCCGCCCAGGAGAGGGACAACGCGTCTCGCCAGAAAACACCAGGCCCTGGATCTAGCGAGCAAAAATTGGGCAGTTTTGCGTTGGATGGGGATGCGAACAAGTCCAGCTCTGGAGTTCCCCATCGAAGAAACAGATCCTCTGCTACCTCTTGAAGAAGTTCCCACTCGTGGAGTCTGGCCTGGGAGCGACTCAGACCGTCTGCAATCGTGTTGTCCACCCGGGAACATGCACAGTGATCAGATTTGCGCCGTGTCGGATTACCCAATCCCACACTCTCATGGCCTCCCTGCAAAGGGGGTAAGAGTGTGCGCCTGTTTGTTGAGGTAATACATCACCGCCGTGTTGTCTGTCTGAAGCAGAAGAGTACACGGTGGGATTACTGACTGAAAGGCCTGCAGGGCATAGAGAACTGCCCTCATCTCTAGAACGTTGATATGGAGATGAGCTTCCATCGGGGTCCACGTACCCTGGGACTTTACCCCGTCTAGGTGTGCCCCCCACCCTAGACCCGAGAAGTCTGTGGTGAGGGCTACCTCCGGGGACAGCGCTACGAACGGGATGCCCAAGGAGAGCGACCCTGGGACTAGCCACCACTGCCAGTCTCGAATCACGGAGTTTGTGATCCTGACCGGTTGCTGCAAGTGGTCTTGCCTTTGGTTCCATTGCACTTTGAGCATCCAGTGAGTTATCCGCATGTGGAGCCTTGCGAAAGGGATGGTAGGAATGGCCGCAGCCATGTGTCCAAGCAAGCGAAGGACCAACCTGGCAGGGACGGTCTTGTTCGACGATAACTCCCTGATGAGGGATCTGATGCGTTCCACTCTGCCGTCTGGAAGAAAAGCTCTTCCTTGAACAGTGTCCAGTACTGCCCCTATAAACTGCAGTTTCTGTGACAGTACAAGGAGAGACTTCCCGTAGTTTATTAGGATTCCCAGAGATCGGAACAGGTCCTGGGTGCTCTGGATCACAAGTAACAACGCCTCTCTGGAGGTGGCCATGAGAAGCCATTCGTCCAGGTACGGGAACACATAATGGCCCTGTCTCCTCAGAGACGCTGCCACAACTGCCATGCACTTGGTGAAGACCCTGGGTGCGGATGACAGTCCGAATGGAAGGGCTCGGAATTGAAGGTGGTGGTCGAGGAACTCGAGCGCAGGAACCTCTTGTGCGCCTGAGCTATAGGGATATGCAGGTATGCGTCCTGCATGTCTAGAGGCTAGAAGGCGTCTTGTTTCAGCATAGAATAAGACCTGGAAGAGTCACCATGCAGAATCTCTTGTAGGCGACCGACCGTTGAGATCGCTGAGGTCCAGAATCGGACGGAGGTCCCTGTTTTCTTTGGAACCAGGAAGAAGTGGGAATAATATCCTTGTCCTCTCTGGTTCTCCGGACGACTCTATCGCTCTCTTTGCAGGAGCGTGAGTGCTCTTGCCAGATCAGAGATTTGTGCTGACCGGATACGGGAGAGCAAAGGAGGCCTCGAGGTGGCTTTTCTGTGAATTCTATATAGTGGCCTCTTCTGACCAACTGAAGAACCCACCTGTCGGTGGTTATAACCTGCCATCCCGGCAGGAAGTTCGTCGCACCCCCAACCATGATTTCCCGTTGATCCTGAGGGGGGGGCGGAAAGGAGTCAGGCTGTGGCGGCTGAGGGTCCCGCTGGCTGGACCGGCTTGGAAGCACGCTGGCTTCGGCCTGCAGGTTGTTTCCCCTGGGCTCTGCGAAAGCCGGAGCCCCTCTGTTGTGGAGCGGGGCGGGACTGTTGCCTCTGCGTCCGTCCACGAAATCTGCTTTGGTTCCTGCGAAAGGAACTAAGCTTGGGTCGATACACGCCTGAACCGACCTCACCGCCTTTTCCCTGCCTCTTGAAGTTTGGTAATCATCTTCTCGAAGGATTACCAAACAAGATTCTCCCTCGAATGGAGCGTCCATGATATTCTTCTGGGCGTCCGAAGGTAGCTGTGAATCGTAACCAAGAGTGCCTCGGAGATCGCCGCCCAGAAAGCTGCTGCTCGGGCCGATGAGTCATGCGGAGTCGTCACGCCTGCCTGTGGCAGTGTTCCCACGTCCTGAACCCGCATGTTGGAGGAGCTGAAGCATTTCCTCCTTCTGCTCACTTTCCAGCAGTTTTGCAGCCGTTTCAGACCCTGTTCCACCAAGGCGTTCAGGAACTGAACCATGTGGGTCAAATGAGTTCAAGGATCTGATGGCGCAGGTAGCGGAAGCATACGCGGCGCTTACTCAACGCTGCCAATTGCTTGGAACTCTGGGTCTGGTGGAAGGTGCTCAGATGTTGCCTCTGTGACCGGGTCATGTGAGGCTGTGATGACCAGAGAGTTGGCCTGAGGCTGCTGGGTAAGTACTGGTCTTCTTAGGAGCCTTGTACAAGCGATCAGCTTTCTTGACATCGCCGGGTGAAATGGGCCTTCCACTCTGCCTTGGTGGCGTCCCACGAAAGTGTCAACCAAGGTGGCACCACCACAGGCTTGGGGTCTTTTGTCAAGATATTTGGTGAGGCGTATCCTTCGGGGTCTAGCTCTTTCTGCATCCCATCCCATGTTCTCTTGGATGTGTCTCATAATATCCTAGAATGAAGGGTCATCCGAGGAGATTTTGGCATCTCACGTGGTCCAGAGAAGGGATGGAGAGGGGATGGGATCTAGATGAAAAGTACTCTGATCCCGTGTCCTCCGTCGAAGGCGATCGTCGGTGTCTCCTGGGTCTCTTGGGGCTGGGTGACCTAGAAGAGGATTTAGATGGAGGTCTCCGTTTTTCTGGTCTCCCCTGGGAAGGGTTCCGAGTTCCCGGGGAGGAGGTAAGCGGCCTGCCGACCCCGATGGCGAGGGGGGTGCAGGAATCGGAGGAGGAGGAGGAGGAAGAGTGGGAACCATGTCCTTCTTTATGGTGTCCCACCAGTAAGTGAAGAGGTCCTTCACTTCCACTAAGGAAAGGCCCGACGACAGTCCGGGCGCCGGTGGACAGTCGTCGGGTCCCGGCGTCGGCTCCACAGGGGGCTCGGGTAACGGCGAGGGTTCCCTGGGAGTCTCGACGAGACCAGGGTCGCCCGTCTGGTCCTCGGGCTGCGTAAGATCCTCCTCAGTCAAGGCCTCCTGACTGACATCGGTCGGAGGCATCAGGGCCCTCTTCTCAGGGGGAGTGGGCGCCGGTCCCCCTACCGGCGTCCGCTGAGGAGCTGGCTTAGCCGGCAACGGTCGTCTGGCCGACGGCGGCTCCAGGGATGCATGACGTGAGGCTGACGACGGACGCACCGGCGTCGGATCCAGAGGTCTCTTTAAGGAGGTGAGCTCCAACGTCTTGTGAGGAGGCAAAGAAGCTGACCTGACGTCGGGTTCCAAAGGGCGGGAACCCGATTGTGATGGTGATGATGGCTGATCCCCAGACTGCCAAGGCCCTGGAGTGACTAAGACGAGACGGCCTGGTGGACTTGGCCTGAGAAGGCGGCTTCTTTACCGCAGTCGGGGAGGCTGGAGAGCTGGGCCCCAGAGGGGAGCCGCCGGACCTGGAGCCGGAGCTGTGCGGTCCTGCTTCCTGAGGGGGACTGAAGGGGCCTACTCCTCGTTTCTGCATGCTTGTGGGCCTTTTGAAGATTCCCCTTGGAAGACATGGTTTTCTGCTTTCTTCCAGTAAGAAGGCTTGAAGGGCCTTCTGACGCCGGATCCGCATGACTGTTAAAACCCTGGCAAAGGAGCAGGCCCGGTATCATGGTCTGCCTAGTACCCAACGAAAATGGTGGGGGATTCCTTGAAGGGGATCTGTTTCAGCAAGCACACTTGGGAAGTGAGTGACCGAGGTCGGAGAGGACATCAGCGAAAATCTTGCTAGAAGAAATCCACCTTTCTCAAGGAAAGCACTAAACCACTGACGTACGCTAGACTATAACTCAAGGGTCGGGACATGCAAGTCGACGGGCGGAAAGAACTGGGAATTTGGTGGACCTCTCTTTATGTACCATGCCTGACGCCGGGGCGGGACTGATATCGGGACGTGTCCTCGCTGAAGATAGCTGGCTAGAATTTTTCCGTGGGGTCCTGACGCCTGCCGGCTTCAGTTCTAAGGGTGTAACCTGCTGCAAGAGCTGTGTCTCGAAGTAAGATCCACCATTTCTTCACTGTGCACTCCATTTACTATTACCCTTTGCGTCCTGTTGTCCAGCCAAATGTTTATCCAGGCTACCACCTTGGGACCCACTCCAAGGCTGGCTAACTTGTACATTAATCCTTTGTGTGGGACTGTGTCAAATGCCTTGCTAAAATCTAGGTAGGCCGTGTCCACAGCCCCTCCCTGGTCTACTACTTTGGTCACCCAGTCAAAGAACTCTATTAGATTTGTCTGACACGACCTTCCCACTGTGAATCCATGCTGCCTTGGGTATGGTGCCCCACTGGCCTCTAGGTACTCAACAATTCTTTCCTTCAGAAGTGATTCCATCATTTACCCTACCACTGAGGTCAAACTAACTGGTCTGTAGTTTCTTGCCTCTGCCCTGCTCCCACTTTTGTGAAGTGGAATCACATCTGCCCTCCTCCAGTCCTCAGGTACCACCCCATCCTTCCATGATTTGCTAAAGAGAGTAGTCAGTGGTGTCACTAGTTCTACCCTTATGTAACCCCTAGGCGGCGCTATTCCAAGGGCTACTACCCCTGCCTGCTTGGCTAGTAGCAGGTTAAAAGGCCTGAGTTCTGAAACGGGTGCCTCCACCAGAAGGTCAGGGTTGGTAGTGGTCAAGCTAACCTCGGCACAGCCCTCCGGGACACTGTAACCCCCCTCTTTCCCCTCTAGTGGCTTGAACACTGTAGAATAATCACTTTCACATACCCCTGGTACACCAGACAAGTACCCACACTGTTTGCACTCTACTACCAGGGATGGTTCCTCTGGATCGACTCTGGGAACCCCTGTAACCATGGTTATGCACAGCAAATAGCAACAGTACAGTACGTTGAGCACAGACTGGAACCACAGTCAGATTACATGCAGAAAAAGTTAGATCTGATTTATTCAGGGGACTTGAACAAGGAAGGGGCAAAATCAGGTTAATTAGCTTAAAGGATATATCAATCAAGCAGTTATGCATGCTCTTTGAGTCCCCACCCACACAGTCACACCTTTGGGTACCCAGGTGGAGAAGAGATGGGCTAGTGAGGACTGTTGCCCAGGGCTGCAGCTGGTTGGGGCCCTGTGATGGAAAACACAACATGCACAGTACACAATATTTGTAATCCGGAGCCAGAGGGCTCAGTTCGAAAAGGAAACGAAACAACAAGACAATCAGATGACACACTCAGATTAAGCTGTTGCTGCAGGGAGCTACCCTGGTATTTACTCATGATACCCAAGACTGGACACAGGCTGGATGAAAATCGAGACTGGTAGGTGGTTGGATCTGGAATGCCAGGAGAAGCAGGGCCCACACGGAAATGCGAGAGGTGTCGCTTCTGTTCTGCTGGGAGCAGGGGCTGATCCCCGGCAGGTCTCTCGTCGATGGCTTCTCTGTGCAGTGGGTAGTTCGGCTGGGCCAGTCTGGCAAGGCCCAGACCGCGACGGAGACAAATTCGATGCAGTCCGTTTGGGGCTGGATACAGCTTCCAGCAAGCAGAAACACAGTTCACACAATGGGGACTAACTCACCACCCACTAGCAGCTCATAGCACATTTATATGTAGGGGAATTCTACTGTACCAGGCAGCGCCCCCGGGTCACAATCGCAAAGTCTCTGCACACACCGGAGATTAGGGGTAGCTGAACTCCTGACAGGCCTATCGTGATTCAGAAAATCTTCGGTCTTCTTCAGGTTGAGCCTGGCCCACTTCAGTAGCTTCTCTAGTCACACAAACTTGATTTAGTCCAAAATATTCTCTCTCCTCTCAGGAGCAGCACACCACATGCAGGCTACAAACTTAGCCTTTTCAGAGTTCTCCCATGTGAATCCACTCAGGATTCCTGCCAGAATCACTTCAGCTCTTTCTTGTTCAGCTTCCAGTTTAGATCTAACTGAATACTACAAGCAGTCCGGACTTCCCAAGATCCAAAAGATTTGATTGGCTGATTTGGCTGTCAGTCAAAGCAAGAGCTCCCTTCAGTTGCAAAAAGGCGAAAAAGTTCAAAACTACAGTTCCATAGAGATTTTGAATTCAGACAGCTCCTGTAGTCCGTGTTACATTTTAGGTCCCACCAGTACTGATTGGTCCAATTTGCAGTCCAGGACCAAGATAGTGGAGACAAAGAAAACAGTCCTTGCTACAAAGAAAGCAAGTTAGACAAACTACATTATCATTCAGAATGATTTTCAGTAAATAGTTACATCTTTCAACAGAGCTCCCTCTCAGATTACTTAAGCTGCAATCAGGCAGCTCTTAAAGAGGCAGTACACAGAGGCTATACAGGCTCTGGTAATCACACTTAAACTGCTAAAACGCAGGACACCAGCCTGGCAGTGAGCATTTAGGCAAGCTCAAGGAAGACTTTTTGGGAACCCCCATTTGTAAGGGGCTACACCCTTCCCTGTCTGGGGAAACTTGGCGTCTGAGTCAGGTCTCTACCATCATAACATTGAAAATGCAATATATACAAGACATTTATACCATTAGCATGCTATGCCAAGTACTATCTGATTCATCAATTGGTATAACTTGTCACTTACTATACTTTCAATGTACTCCACTATATCATTTCCATTCTGACAATACATTATGCATATTTTACACAGGTAAATTGAACACTACTATACAGAATCATGTAATAACTTCTTGTACTTTAAACAATGCAAGAGGGGGCCCTTCCCCATCAGCTAACTTGGGGCTGGATGGGGCAGGGGCACCATGGTGAAAGGGCAAAACAGGTAACCTGGAATGGGCCATCAAGCTCAATTTGGGCAGTGAGCTCTGAGAGACATAAACACCTTTGTGGACTACATTGAGAGGCAAATCACTGGCCTCCCAGGGGAATCATAACTGAAGCACACCACTGGCTTGACAGCTCGGCCAGTCATTCTGGGGTGAACAACCACAGTCTCTGTACTTTCAGCAATGGTCTTGGAGCTTTCATCACTTGTGAGGGGTGCCTCTGCATGAAGGGGAATGTCCAAGCTGGGAGCACTGTCAGCCCCTTGCTCTGTAGTCTCTGTTTCTACAACACTTGGCTCACTTTGAAGACACTCTGGCACTGAAGGGGAGTTGTCACACCTCATAGTGTTCTCAAGTTCTGGCATGTCACCAGAAAGACTCATACCATCAGCCTCTCCTTCAGGCAAATCATACAGTTCCACAATACACAAAGACTCAGCATCCTCAGACATGATACTTTGCACTTCACCTTCAGGGAACATTGGCTTCAAGGATGATGCCGGCACTAGGCAGTCCAGAAGGCCCAGCTTCATCCCCATAATTCAACATAGGATTTCCATGAAACAACTGACTCAGTTCATATAGGGGTAACAGGCATTATCACACTCACTGTCATCCGAGTTAGACTAGTAGTCACTGTCATTCTGGGCCTGCTGTGGGGGAAGTCTTAAATCGGCAACCACTGGGGCAGGCTGACTCTGTTTCTTTCTTGAAGCAGCATGAGTCACTGGTCCAGGGAATCAATCTTGGTGGGTTCAGCCTCAATTATAACTTGACCAACAGGTAGCAAGTGGTTACGGTGCATGGTCTTGACAGCTTTGGAGTTATTCTCTGGGTGCACTATGTACACTAGCAAATCATCCAACTTTCCAACTATGACAAGGGGAAGATGGTGCCATCGATCAGCAATTTTGTGTTTACCATGCAATCCTAAATTTTGCAACAACACACGGTCTCCAGGCCTAAGCTCTTGAGCCTTTACTTTTCTATCATGTCTCTCTTTGTTGGTATTATTTCTTTGGCAGCCATTGTCTGGGCCAGTTGATAGGCATGGTTCAATTGAGCTTTCAGTTTTTGTACATATTGCAGGTAATCTTCGGCTCGGACCCCATCGGGAGAAACCCCAAAACAGACATCAACATTCAACCAGAACATGAGGCGGTAGGGAGAGAACTCAGTAGCATCATTCTTTGTGCAATTGTATGCGTGTACCAAGGTGCTAATCTGCTGACTCCATTTATACTTATCTTTTGGGTGGAGGGTGCCTAGCATGTCTAGTAGGGTGCAGTTAAAGCGCTCTGGTTGAGGATCCTCCTGCGGGTGATAAGGGGTGGTTCTTGACTTTCGCACCCCCCATAGAGAAAGCATCTCTTTGATTAGCTGACTCTGAAAGTACTGGCCCTGATCAGAGTGAATTCACTGGGGGGCACCATAGTGGACAAATAAATTTTCCACTAGCACCTTGGCCACGGTAGATGCTTTTTGATCTTTGGTGGGAAAAGCTTGTACTTACCATGTGAAACGGTCCGTAACCACTAACATACTGCCAATGTTTCGCTGATCAGGCTCTAAATTCAAGAAGTCTATGCAGACTAGTTCCACTGGGGTGCTGGTACTAATGTTGACAAGGGGGGCAGCCCTCTGAGGCAAGGCTTTTCTCTGCAGGCAGTGACTACAAGTCTTACATGGTGCTCAACATCGGACCTCATCTTGGGCCAGTAGAATCGAGATCGTACTAGGTCAAGGGTCCGGTCAATACTGAGGTGGCCCATATGATTGTGGAGGGACCTCAGTACCAAATCTTTGAAGGCTGTGGGCAGGACCAATTGTTGCTTGTCTATTTGACCATCCTGATCTACAGTCTCTCTACACAACAACTGATTAAGCAGCTTCAACCTGGGGCCTTCTTTAAACAATAAAGCGGTTCGCAGATCAGAGGAATGCAACTTGGACACATCTTTTCCTGCACGTAGGCGCCAAGTGCTGGCTGAATCATAGGATCTCGGGATTGAGCCCACTGAATGCTGTCATTGTCAAACTGAGGTAGTGCATTAATATCTAGAGCAGAGAAGTGGCAATACGTAGCCGATATGCAGGTGTCAGAGGGGCCCAAGCAATCTACTAAGCAGTCCGCTGTGTCTGTAGACATCTGTTCATTTCTATCAAACTTTTGGCACAATGCCTGGATGTCAGGTTCAGACAGCCTGACCCAGTCGCTCTTGGTTTAGGGCCTCCGAGATAGGGCGTCAGCATCAATATGATTCAGGCCTGGTCTGTATTCGACAGCATAATCATATGTTGGCAATGCAGAAAGCCACCGGTGCCCCGTGGCATCTAACTTAGCTGAAGTCTGTACATAGGTCACCAGGTTATTGTCAGTCCTCACTAATATTTTTGCCCCATAGAGGTAATCATGAAACTGGTCGACAATGGCCCATTTTAACGCAAGGAACTCCAACTTGTGCACAGGGTAGTTTTGCTCTGACGGGGTCAAGCTCCTACTGGCGAATGCCACTGGTCTCAAACCATCCTCATGGTCTTGATACAGTACAGCTCCTAGACCCTGCAGACTGGCATCAGTATGCAGTACATAGGGTTTGGTGGGATCAGCATAAGCGACGATGGGGGCGTCGGTGAGCTGGTATATGACTTTGTGGAAAGCTGCTTCCCAGTCAGGCATCCAACAGGACCCGAAAAGTTCACCTGGGTGGAAATATGGTTTGTCTGGTTCTTTAACAGACCCTTTTTTGTGTTTCCGATTGGTAGGAGGGTAACCCTGGGTAAGATTCAACAGTGGCCGAATTTACTTTGGAATAGTCCTTTATGAACCAGCGGTAGTAGCCACAGAATCCCAGGAAACGTTGTAGTTCTTCCAAATTGTGGGGCTGGGGCCAAGTAGTCAAAACTTCAACTTTACTAGGATCAGCCTCTATCCCCCTCTGTAGACACTATGTGCCCCACATACTTCACAGAGGTTTGGAAAAACTGGCACTTGTCGATGGACAGCCTGAGGCCGAAATCTTCCAGTCGGTCTAGTACTTTGAACAGTTGACTCTCATGTTCCTCTAAGGAGCTCCCGAACACAATGACATCATCCAAGTACACCAGGCATTCTAGCAAATTCTTGTCTCCCACTGCTCGTTCCATCAGTCGCTGGAAGGTGGCTGGGGCGCTCTATATTCCCCTGTGGCATTCTCAGGAATTCGTACAACCCCAAAGGACAGATAAAGGCAGTCTTCTCATGGTCCTCCGGAGCCATCGGAATCTGGTAATATCTACTGTGAAGATCAAACACCGAGAAGCATTTGCTCCCATTCAAACAATCCAGTGCATCTTGTATATGGGGCATGGTGTATTGATCGGGGATGGTCCGCCGATTCAGAGTTCAATAATCAACACACATTCTCACAGATCCAATTCTTCTTACGCACAACCACAATGGGAGAAGCATATGGACTCCTGGATTCTTGTATCACACCAGCCACGAGCATTTCCTACAAGTGTCTTCTCATATCGTCTATGTCTAGTAGGCTAGGCCAAGACCTCTCTCGAATGGCCGCTCATCGCAGGCGATGTGATGCTCTGCACCCTGGCACATCTCACGTCCCATTCCTTCAACGAAAACACTTGATCTCTCTGGGCAAGTTTCTGGCTAATTCTAGTCTTCCATTCGGCTGGCAATGGGGAGTCACCAAAATCAAACAAGTCGGGAGTCATTCTATCTGTCTTCCCAGGGTGCTTGTTGCTGGGCAACACGGCAGTATCTGCGCAGTGTACCATAGCTAGGGTGCATCCTCTGTTCACCCGGATCTCCCGATCTGACACATTATGAATCAGGACCATCACTCGTCGTGCATAGGCATGAGCATGAGCTGGTAAGATGCTGGGCTTAACCAATAATCCCTCCGGCAATTTTCCATTGCCTGGCGCGCCCAACATCAGTATTTTGTTCTTGACATCTTTGAGGAGGTGGACCCCCCCCCCAAATGGTACACTGAGTGTTAGGGGCCAGTACCATTGAATCAGGATCCTTCTTTCTCACAACCCCTACTGGTTCATCCTGGTCCACTCCCTGGGGTTCTGCTGCAATTCATAGGCCCTCTTGATCAGAGCAGGAATTTTTAGGGCCCTCTCAGTCCGTCGCCCTTGTTTCTCGCGACAGAGTTGTGCCAGTCTCCCAAACATATGGGCGTTGGTCCCAATTAACAGGGGAACCCCATCATACAGTCCAGTAGGGGGACACACTAAGGCCAGTGTCTCGACTTGCTCCTCTACACCAGTTACAACTGCAGGAAATGACAACTAGAGGCGGACATATCCTAGCTAGGGATAAGACTTGTCACTCAGCCCCCACACATGTAGGCCTTCCAGGGATTTTAAAGGCACAGCAAATAAGTGTTTGTCATACCAGTCCTTAAATACAATGTTCACTTGCTACCCACTGTTCAGCACAGCCCGAGTAGGAATACCATTCACAGCTACGGTAGTCCCCATTGAACGGCCCACTATTTTGGACCAGTCTGGAGGGACAGCAGCAGGGGCCTGGACAGATGATTTAGTCACAGAGGGATTTGAGTTACTACTTCTTGAACCCTCACTGTGGTCATTTTGGGTACTTCTTGACCGCTGATTCCTTCTCCGAAGCTCTCCTTGAAGCCTGTATACAACTTTATCTAGGTCTTTTGTGGACCGGCATTCTCTCTTCATGTGCCCATCCTTCCCACAATTATGGCAAAATATGTTTTCTGGGATTTGGGGTGGCCGAGGCATCACACTGGGAGCTGGGGCGGTGGTAATACCAACTGAAAACCTTGGTGCCATCTCTGTCTGCTGTGTGGTGAACATTTGCAGACATCTCGTCAATTCTCTTACTTCCATAGTCAAGGCATTGAGTTTCAAGCTGCTGTCAGCAGGAGATGCCTGGGTGGACACCCCCACCCCCATAGAAGATGTAGTTGGATAAGGGTCGGTGCCTGTACTTGCAGGAGCGGCCTTCATAAAGAGACTGCTTTTTGTTTCCCTGAAGTCCCTCAGCAGCTCATCCCCTGGTGGCACACCTTCATTGGTCCCCACTTCGGAAGGGCCTTCCAATGCCGTGATCACTTGGGCTGCGCTCACCCCAGAATTATAATCCCCCTCTTTTTTTTTTTCTTTCTTTTTTTTTTCCGATGTTATTTCTCAGGAGCCTCCCCACGCGCTGCCCCGCGCCATCCCGGACATGAGACCCCTCCCTTCAGCACCCCCGCGACTACCCTTCGCAAGGGCAGGGTGGTGGGGAGCAACTCAACCCACCAGAACGGGTCCATGCCAGGGAGGCGCCCTCCGGAATGGCGACGGGAACGACGCCTGCTGCAGGCTCCATTTTTCCCCGATTTTCTCCCGCGGCGTGGTGTAATGACGCCAGCGACTGAGTACGCCAGACGCCTCGCAGACTTGTCAAGCTGCCTGCCACGGCCCCGCCTCCTCTGTCTCCTGCGGGTGCGTGTTGTCAATCACCAGCCTCCGCTGGGGTCAGGCAAGCACCGCCACCGATTCCTCTCACCCCGAGATGGAGAGCAGTCCTCCGGCACTGGATCCATTCTCCTCCCGCCACCCTCGACAACCCGTGTCTCGTTCCTCATGGGGTCGCCGGGCGGGTGTGTAGCGACCAGCACCTCAACCCTCAGCACCACCGGCCGGCTAACAACCCTCTTCATCTTCAACCTCCCAGAGTTCTTTTTATCAAGTCACAATAGTCCGGTTGGTTACCCCTTCTATCTGGAAGCCTTAATTGAAGGAGCTGCAATTTAGAATGCTTTGCATGTTGCAGTATGTGCCCCAACCTCACATGGTTAAGTCACTGGCGGCTACCCCACCTTTTTGGTAAGCCTTTTGCAGCGCTCTTTCCAGACGAGTAACATATGCACACAAACTTTCCCCTGGCCATTGTTTTGTACCTAACTCAATGCTCCCAAAATTGCCTTCGAGTGCAGATAGGTACTTCTGAGCAGATGCATCAGGGTTTGTGGACCTCAGAAATTTAATGGCATCTAAGGTGGAACTCCCCAAACTTTATATGATCCTTTTCCGTTTCTCAACCTCCGCACACTGCCATTCAGGTACCAAAGGGGCAACACAATCTATCCAGGTCTCCCAATCATCCTCCCCTTGGGGGGTGTGGAGGGTGCCGGAGAAGATTCTCAACCTTCGGTAAGAGTCGTGACTAATGGCAGATACAGACATAGGAGCCAGCATTGGCATGGGCACAGAAGGAGGGGCAATAACGGGTGCTGGAGTGGGAGGGGGTGTTGGGGGAGGAACACCCCCAGGTGGCAGAAATAGTTTCTTTAAGTCCTCCACTGTTTTCCCTTCCTCCAGCAACAACTTAGCAAATTTCTCCTCCAAAGTCTCAGATAGTGGGGGGGGGGTTCATTCTCCCCGGGGTCTTTACTGTCTTTTATCACTCTCCAGGCAATGAGGGCTCCTTCGGGGGTGATAATCCATGGCACTTTGGAACGGCCTACTGTGTCCTTACACTCTACTAATGCCATGAAACTTTGGGCAAGCAGATTAGCCTGTCGACCAACCACCACAGGGTTTTGTAAACATTCAACCTTGGAAAGTACTCCCTCTACAGTGCTCTTATTGGTACCCAGGGGAATATCCAGGATAAGTATAGCATTTTGGGGGTCGATCTCCTGCCCAGTACACCACCCCACCAACTGGTGTACAGCCACTTCTGTTGGGGTAGCCATTTATTTTTAACAGCAATTCCCAAATTTGGCCACTAGGGGACGGTATTCTCAGCGGTGAGCCTCCAAGATGTAACCCCTAGGTGGCACTATCCCAAGGGCTACTACCCCTGCCTGCTTGGCTAGTAGCAGGTTAAGGGGCTTGAGTTCTGAAACGGGTGCCTCCACCAGGAGGTCAGGGTTGGTAGTGGTCAAGCTAACCTGGGCACAGCCTTCCAGGACACTGTAACACCCCTCTTTCACCTCTAGTGGCCTGAACACTGTACAATAGTCACTTTCATGATACCCCTGGTACACCACAGAAGTACCCATACTGTTTGCACTTACCACCAGGGCTGGTTCCTCTGGCTCGACCCTGGGGACCCACTGTAAAACCAGGTTATGCACAGCAAATAGCAACAGTACAGTACTTTGAGCACAAACTGGAACCACAGTCAGATTACATGCAGAAAAAGTTAGATCTGATTTATTCAGGGGACTTGAATAAAGGAAGATTCAAAATCAGGTTAATTAGCTTAAAGGTTATATCAATCAAGCAGTTATGCATGTGCTTGAGTCCCCCCCCCCACACAGTCACACCTCTGGGTACCCAGGTGGAGAAGAGATGAGCTAGTCAGGACTGTTGCCCAGGGCTGCAGCTGGTTGGGGCCCTGTGATGGAAAACACAACATGCACAGTACACAATATTTGTAATCCGGAGCCAGAGGACTCAGTTCGTAAAGGAAACAAAACAACAAGACAATCAGATGACACACTCAGATTAAGCTGTTGCTGCAGGGAGCTACCCTGGTATTTACTCACGATACCCAAAACTGGACACAGGCTGGACAAAAATCGAGACTGCAGGTGGTTGATCTGGAATGCCAGGAGAAGCAGGGCCCACACGAGTCGCAGAGGTGTCGTTTCTGTTCAAGCGTGGAGCAGGGGGGCTGATCCCCAGGCAGGTCTCTCATCGATGGCTTCTCTGTGCAGTGGGTAGTCTGGCTGGGCCAGTCTGGCAAGGCCCAGACCGCATGGAGACAAATTTGGATGCAGTCCGTTAAGGGCTAGATACAGCTTCCAGCAAGCAGAACACAGTTCACACAGTGGGGGACTAACTCATGACCCACTAGCAGCTCATAGCACATTTACATGTAAGGGAATTCTACTGTACCAGGCAAAGTGCTCCCTGGTCACAATCGCAAAGTCTCTGCACACACCGGGAGCTTAGGAGTAGCTGGAACTCCTGACAGGCCGATCGCATTCAGCAAAATCTTCGGTCTTCTTCAGGTTGAGCCTGGCCCACTTCAGTGGCTTACTTTAGTCACACAAACTTGGATTTAGTCCAAAATAATTCTCTTCTCTCCCTCCCAGGAGCAGCACACTGACTTGCAGGCCAAAAACGTAGCCTTTTCAGAGTTCTCCTATGCGAATCCACTCAGGATTGCTGCTCAGAATCACTTCAGCTCCTACTTGTTCAGCTTCCAGCTTAGATCTAACTGAAAACTGCAAGCAGCCCAGGACTTCCCCAAGATCCAAAAGATTTGATTGGCTGATTTGGCTGTCAGTCAAAGCAAGAGCTCCCCCTTCAGTTGCAAAAAAGACGCAAAAAGTTCAAACTACAGTTCCTACAGATTTTGAATTCAGACGACTCCTGTAGTCCGGCTACATTTTAGGTTCCACCAGTACTGATTGGTCCAATTTGCAGTCCATGACCAAGATAGTGGAGACAAACAAAACAGTCCTTGCTACAAAGAAAGCAGGTTAGACAAACTACATTATCATTATCACTCTAAATGATTTTCAGTAAATAGTTACATCTTTCAACAGAGCTCCCTCTCAGACTACTTAGGCTACAATCAGGCAGCTCTTAAAGAGACAGTACACAGAGGCTATATAGGCTCTGGCAATCACATTTAAACTGCTAAAATGCAGGACATCAGCCTGGCAGTGAGCATTTAGGCAAGCTCAAGGAAGACTTTTTGGGAACTCCCATTTGTGGTGGGTTACACTTAGTTCCTTTAGAATTCTGGAGTGAATCCTATCAGGCCCCACTGCTTTGTCCACCTTCCACTTTAAGAATTATTTCAGAACCCTTTCTTCTGTGAATGGACTGGTATCGACCCCGCTATCCAGACTGTTTCTCTTGTTTGGTTCAGGTACCTCCACTCCTCTTCTTTTTTGAATACTGAGCAGAAATATTCATTCACTATCCCTGGTTTTTCACTGTCACCTTCTGTCCACATTCCCTCCCCTTTATTAAGGCTCTGTATCCCTCCCTTGGTCTTTCTTCATTTCCTAATGTACCTATAAAAGGTTTTATCCCCCTTCTTAACAGAGTTGGCTATCTTTTCTTCGGTTTGGGTTTTTGCTTTTCTGATTGCCTTCCCTGTCTCCTTCTGCTTTAACTGATAAAGTTCTCTGTCCTGCTCCTTCTGTGTTTCCTTATATTTCCTGAATGTTATCCTTTTCTCCTTAACCTTCCCTGCCACCTCTTTTGAGAACTATAGTAGTTTCTTCCTTCATTTTGTTTTGCTTCACACAAATGCTTGTTGCGTCTGTGATGGCTGTTTTGATTATTCCCATTGTTCCTCCACCCCTCCTTCTTGCCTGTTTGCTAATGCTTTTCTGAGACACTTTCTCATTTTCCCAAAGTCAGCCCTCCTAAAGTCCAGTACTCTTGCTTTTGTATGGCTTGACTCTATGGCTGTGTTTATCATGAACCAGACTGTTTGGTAGCTGCTTGTTCTCAGATGGCTACCCACTTCTAAATACGAGATCCTTTCTCCATCCCTGTTTGAGAGTACCAGGTCTAAGATTGCTCCCTCCCGAGTGGGTTCCAATACTAGCTGTCTGAGGCATGCCCATTGTAGGGCATCAAGAATGACCCTGCTCTTGGATGTGCCTGCAGCAAAGGTGCTCCAGTTAACATCTAGCATATTCTGGTCCCCCATCAACAATATCTCCCCTTCTTCTGTCATTCTAAGGATGCCTTCTATCATTTCCTTGTCCATTCCCTCCTCTGAGATGGGGGTCTATATACAACCCCCATGCAGACTGTGGTGCCATTTCCTGTCTCCAGGGTGACCCACAGTGCCTCATCTACTCCCTGTTTACTCTTTAGTTCTGTTGCTTTGATCCCTTCCCTTACATGGAGAGCTACTACTCCTCCTCCTCTTTTACCCTCCCTGTCCCTCCTGTAGATTGTGTATCCTGGCATGTTGACATCCCAGTCATGGTTCTCTGTGTACCATGTTTCTGTGACTGCCACACTATCCACACATCCTGCTTCCATCAAGGCTACTAGTTCAGGGAGCTTGTTACACAGACTACAGGCATTGGTACTCATCACCCTCCATTTTTTGATGGCCCTACCCCTTTTAGCCCCATCCCTGTCCTTACTGCCTTTGCCTTTTTTGCATTTGTCCCTGTTCTGCTCCCTAATGACTTCTCTACCTTGGTGTTTACCTCGCTAATTACCGTGTTTTGTGGGGGGAGGCTGGGATTTCACTGCTCCTTTTCAGTGCCTCCCCCCTTGGCTAGCTTAAATGCTTGCCAATGAAGCATTTAAACCTATCACCTAGAATCCTGGTTCCCCCTCTGGACAGATGCAGACCATTGCACAAGTATAGGCCTGTATCCCTCCAGGTGGCTCCTCAGTCCCCAATGAAGCCAAAACCCTGAGCTCCACACCAGTTTTTCAACCATTCATTGAATCCCACGGTGTAAAGTACCCTAGCATCACCTTTGCCATAGACAGGCAGCACCTCCGAGAAGGTTACCATACATGCTACTTGTCTAAGGCCCCTCCCCAACACTACAAACTCCTCTTGCACTGCTCTGATCCCATTCCCAGCCAGGTCATTTGTCCCTAAGTGGACAATGACATCCAGCTCCCTCCCTCGTGCAGCTGCTCCCGTGATCCTGAGGATTCGCTTCCTGTCCCTCAAGCTGTGGCACCAGGCAGGCACCTTACTCCCTCTCCCTTCCTCCCCCACTTCTACCCCCAATGATTGAGTCCCCCACCAGGAGTTGTTTCCTTCCCCTGTGGGGTCCCGTGCCACCCCTCCAGTGGGTCTGGTGGGGCAAAGGACAAACCTTGTAGAAGGCTGTCCTCCTGTATCCACCATGCAAGTAATCTTCGCAGATGCTCTGTCACTGTGATGGGGTAACACTGCGGATGTGTTGTAGAGGACCATTGCATGCTGAGCATCCACTGAGTGGTCTTCATGTGCAATCAAGCTAGGGGCATGGTGGAAATGGACGAGGCCATGCGGCCTAAACATTCGTTGCATTGAATGAGCTCCTACCGGGTTGTTCTCTCTGATGAAGCGAGCCATCTGGAGAATTTGTTTCTCCTGTTCTCCAGGAGAAACCCCTTGCCTTGGTACAAGAGGGCTCCTATGAA
This sequence comes from Neoceratodus forsteri, assembly GCA_016271365.2. Taxonomy (NCBI): domain Eukaryota; kingdom Metazoa; phylum Chordata; order Ceratodontiformes; family Ceratodontidae; genus Neoceratodus; species Neoceratodus forsteri. The sequence continues at coordinate 261,124,437 of JADMNL010000024.1, forward strand.
GAGATGAAAATTACGTACCCAGCGTAATCGTTGATCTTCTTGGACAAAGTCTCCACCACTCATTCACACCAATAGGACTATGCTGGAGGCGCTAGGACCCAGCCAGAGCTAAAAATCTTCAGGAGGGCCGGTGCCTATGTAGGGCCATGAGAAAGCAGTGCTGCGAGCCTGGCTTGCCCCATATACTGTAGGCTACCTCGGTGTTGACCCTCCAACTGCCTCAGCTCGTTTTTGACCAAGGAGGTGCCGCATAAAACTAACTTACTGAAACTAACTTATGACAGACATAAGATAGTCCGAATGACCCGTAAAAGAAGGGTCAACACAACAGAGTCTTCACAACCCAACAATGCAGGGCATGCTCTCCCTTATTCTGGAAGTTCGCAAAGTACGTCAGGAAAACCAAGGGCTGGTTCAGATGGAATTCCGAGACTACTTTGGGGAGAAACTTAGGGTGAGTTTGAAGAACTGCCTTGTCTTTGTGAAATACAGTATACGGGTGGTCTGTGACCAATGCATGTATTTCAGACACTCTGCGAGCGGAGGTAATGGCTACAAGGAAAGCAGTCTTTCAGGTCAGGAACTTCAGCTCACAAGTAGCTAGGGGCTCAAAAGGTTCATGGGTGAGCATGTCTAGCACAAGGTTAATGTCCCAGATGGCTACCGGTCTTCTGACTGGTGGTCTAGTGTGAAGTATACCTTTAAGGAACCTCTTAACCAAAGGTAACTGAGCCAGAGACATGGCGTGTACAGGCTCATGGTACGCTGAGATCGCGCAGAGGTGAACCTTCGCAGTTGAGTATTGCAGTCCTGTATTAGACATGCCTAGGAGATACTCCAGAACATTGTTAGGTGGACAGGAGAAGGGGTCTAGGGAGGACTTTGCACACCAAATGGAGAACTGTTTCCACTTTGCCATATAAGTTTTCCTAGTAGCCAGCTTGCACGCCACTAAGAGAATGTAGGAGACCCTACGTGAAACGTCAAATCTACCCACTTTATCTCTTCAGGAGTCAAGCGTGGAGGTGAACGGATCTCAGGTTGGGATGGACCACTGGGCCCTGGGTCAGCAGGTCTGTTTGAAGTGGAAGCTGTCTCGGTGAAGTTTCTGATAATCTGTTGATTAACGGAAGCCAAATCTGATGAGGCCAGAATGGGGTGATGAGGATCATTCTGCCCCCTTGTGCCTCCAGCTTGAGCAGTACCCTCTGAACCGAGGGAAGAGGAGGAAATGCGTACAGAAAGCATCTTGTCCACCACAGTCTGAATGCATCCTGATAGAAAATGCCAGGTTCTGGATTTCTGGAGCAGAATAGAGGCAGTTTTGCATTGAGTGGAGATGCATAAAGGTCCAGGTCCGGTGTTCCCCACTCTTTGAAGAGTGACTGGACGACGTTTGTGTCGAGAGACCATTCGTGAGGATCTGTTTCTGTTCTGCTGAGATGATCCGCTAGATCGTTCTGCACTCCGGGAAGGTAAACCACTTGGATCAAGGCCTTTTGCTTCAGGCACATTCCCACACTCTCACTGCTTCCCTGCACAGGGGTTAAGAGTGTGCTCCACCCTGCTTGTTGATGTAGTACATCACTGCTTTGTTGTCCGTTTGAAGGAGAATGATCTTGTGACAGAATATCCTTCAGAGCATGGACTGCAAACAGGACAGCTCCCATTTCTAGGATATTTATGTGGAGTTGAGACTCATCCTGATTCCATCAACCTTGGGTGTGGAGATCTTGACAGTGAGCTCCCCATCCGAGTAGGGATGCATCCGTGGTGATAGAGATCAGAGATTCCAGTTGGGCAAAGGGAAACTCTTTCAGAAGGTTGTCCTCTTGAGTCCACCAGGTGAGTGACCATTTTAGAGGTTCTGTCACCTTGATGTGAAAGTACTGGGGATGTGTGGTCAGGAACCATTGAGTGCTGAGCATCCACTGAGTAGTCCTGGTGTGAATACGAGCCAGAGGTACAGTGAACACTGAGGATGCAGTGTGACCCAGCATCCGCTGCATCAAGAGGGCTCAGACTGAGTCATTCCCTCTGATGAAATGGGCCATCTGCAGGATGTCGTTCCTCCTGTCTTCTGGAAGAAAGGCTTTTGCGCTGGAGGTATCCAGAAGGGCTCCTATGAAGAGGAGCTGTTGGGAGGGTTGAAGTTGCAATATTCCTAGATTCAACAGAACTCCCATGGACGTGAGAAACCTGGATGCCGTCATCCAGATATGGGAACACTTGAATTCTGAGTTTCCTGAGATGCGCTGCAAGAACTGCAAAGCACTTTGTAAAGACTTGAGGCACCGAGGATAGCCCAAAGGGCAGGACCCTGAATTAGTAGTGCTAACCCAATGCCACAAATCAAAGATACTTGTGGTGGTTTCAGTGTATGGGGACATGTTGGTAGGCGTCCTGCATGTCCAGGGAGGCCAGCCAATTGTTTTGATGAATCAGAGGTAAAAGAGTGCCGAGTGATATTATCTTGAATTTCTCCTTGCAAAGGAATTTGTTTAACTCCCTTAGATCGAGACTAGGGCACATGCCGCCTGTTTTCTTTGGAATTAGGAAGTAATGGGAGTAAAAACCTGTGTTCCGTTGATCTAGCGGAACTACTTCTACTGCCCTGTTGTTCAGAAGGCCTTGAATCTCAGAAGCAAGAAGGTCTGACTGAGAGACAGACAGCTTGGGCTGTCATTTGGGTGGATGATCTGGAGGGATTTCTGAAAGATTTAGAGTGTAACCCTCGTAGATTATCCTGAGCACCCATTTGTCTGAAGTGACTGACTTCCACTGGTTGTAAAAGTCAGACGCCCTCCAACTGCTGAAGAAAAATCCCCCTTGGACAGCTGAGGTGGGACTTGGTCCGGAATCTCAGAGGGGGGCACTAGGCGCTTTTGGGCCCTGTGCCTTCTACTGTGTCTTCTTTTATGGCTGGGGGGCTTGATTTTTGTTGAAGCCCCCTCTGCCATGAAAGAGCTGATGGTTATGAAACTGACGCTGGTTCCCGACCCATTGAGGGGCAGCAGAGGGCGGCCTGGCCGTTTTGATAGCCATTCTAGTTTTCTGTGTGGCCTCTATTGCCTGCTCGACCTGAGGATCAAACAGATACGTTCGATCAAATGATAAACTCATAAATCTCTGTTGGGTATCATTTGTGAATCACGATGTCTGTAACCATGAGTGGCCTCGGGTGCATATACCAGCTGCTGCTGCCCTCAAAGCAGTGTCAAAGGCATCCATAGCAGCTTTAAGCTAGTGATTGTTGGATTCAATGCCTCTAGTAATGGTCTGGAGAAGCTCTGTGCTAATGTCCGATTCTGGAAGAGCTTCCACAGTGGCTTTTGAGCGAATGCAGAGGATATACTCACATTGAGAGAAATAACCCTGGTAGCTAGCAATGCGCATACCTAGGGTAGAAGCAGCGAAGACTTGCTTCCCCAAGGTGTCAGTCTTATGAGATTCCTTGTTTACTGGATGTGCCGTAGAGTTCTGATAAAGGACGGCTTTGTCATTCTCTACCAAGACAACTATGGCCTCAGCAAAGGCTTGAGAGGCCAAGATAGGTCAATCCTTGGGGGGGGGCATGCATTTCCTATCTATGGACTTAGCCACAGAAGGAATAAGCGCCAGATTACCCCACACCATTTGTGAGAGTGTCTCAAAAGAGGGCTGCACCGGAGGAGTCAACTCCATAGGAATATCCGGAACGTGCAGATACTGCAGACGCAGCAATTTCCCCGGATCAATCTCTGAAGTCGAGAGAGAGAGAGATGAGAGTGAGAGAGAGAGAGAGAGAGAGAGAGAGAGAGAGAGAGAAGGAAATTCATGTTTTTTAGCAGAGACTTAAAGGAAAGGTCCAGAGGCTTGACCAGAGGCTCCACTGGGGAAGAGGATTTATTTGCCAATTCGAGAGAAGAATCATCATCAAAATCACCTCCTAATCAAAGATCAGGATCAAGTTCAATAGTCTCTTACTAAACCTGGAGGAACTGTATATACATATAGGAAAGGGAGGAAAAAGAGGAGGAGGTGCTCCGCAAATCAGTCTCGAAAACCCCAGTGCCCTAGGTGGCACTGAATGTACAGACAGCGCTGGCACAGGGCGTGGCACCGAAAGAGAAAATGGTACCGGCCCAGGGATCGGCGCCAAGACAGGAGTCGAAGGCAACACCACCCTAGGTGCCACTGAAACACCAGAGGGCCCAAAACCAATTCTCGGAGCCAAGGAGGAAGATCTGAGAAAATTACTAGGAGAAAATGGTACCTGTGCTGGACCCTGTGCCACAGCCACATGAGGGGGAAAAGCACCAGAGCGCGGTGTCGATGGCACCGGAGAAGGAGCCGCACGACTAGGAAGTCCCAACTGCCCTGCCCGCAGTTTCGAAACCATTAGGCCCGAAGGCCCCGGGGATGGACCCGCAGGCTCGGACAGGTGGGACAACCGCCAAAACCACTGCTCCATAACAGCAGCCCAATGACGAAACTGCTCACCGGAAGACCCTCCAGGGGGTGGGGAGGGACTCCGGAGTAGAGGATGTTGGTCAGTAGGAACAGAGGCTGTAGGGGACCCCAGAGAAGTCGGAGTCACACCCCTGCCCCTCGCCACCAACAATCGACGCACAGACATACCAGAGGGCGATCTCAAGTGGTAATGTTTCTTCTTCAACTGAGAGGTTGAAGATGAACTCGAGGTCAAGCGGTGCTGAGTCCTTGATGTTGATTGAGAAGAAAAAATTACTCACCTTAGTAATGTTGTTTCTTCTAATGGAGTCTTGCTATATTATGACAAGTTGCAGTTTGTCCCACCACTAGAACTGCTCCGGAGGTGAAATAGTTAAATCCATTCCATGAATGGAACTTTGAGCACGAGCTCTAAGATAGAAGCTCTGTCTGTGTAGTTTCAAACCTGAACTGTCAGATCTTTACGAGCAAAAACTCACTAAGGTCTGTGTGGAAGCTGTAACCTACACTAGCCAACTGGCTACCTAAATAATAAACCCATTGCTGGTCCCAACACCAAAGACGCAAGTCAGGGACCAGAATTAATAATATAATTTAACAATATGAGAAATAACACAAGAGAATAATAATAAACACACACCCCAACCCCAAAAAGGGTGAAACGCCTAAAAGGGCATAAAATAGTGCCCACACTAGGTTGCCCACACCATACCCAAGTAGAAGTTCTGAGAGAGGCAGGTTGGGGAGGTCATAATATAGCAAGACTCATTAGAAGAAACAACATTACTAAGGTGAGTAATTTTTCTTCAAATAAATATGAAGTCTTGCTATATTATGACAAGTTGCAGACTACAGCAGTACTCTCCATGGGGAGGGACAGAACCTACTTAGGAATAGGCTCTGAAGCACAGCTGTGCCAAACCGAGCATCTCTCCTAGCCTGGACATCCAGGGAGTAATGCTTGGTGAAAGTGTGTACCGTTTTTCCCAAGTAGCAGCCTGGCATATCTCCAATATAGGGATGTCTCTGGCAGCAGCTAGAGACGCGGCGCTGTACCTCTGGTAGAATGAGCCCTCAAGCCAGAGGGGATCTCTGCCCAGTTTCTGATAACAAAATTGGATACAAGAGACCATCCACCTGGCAATTGATCTCTTAGTGGCAGGTTTCCCTTTCCCAACCTCACCATAAGTGAGGAAAAGTTGGAGGGATTCGAACCTGTGACCCTTGGTACGTTCTAAATAGTAACTAAGGGCCCTCTAACATCCAACTGTGCAATCTCCTCTCACCAGAAGAGGAGTGTTCAGTGAAGAATACTGGAAGGGAGATAGATTGGTTAAGATGGAAATCTGAAACCACCTTAGGCAAAAACTTCCTGTTAGTCCTGAGGACTACCTTATCCCTGTGGAAAGAAATAAAGTCAGTTTCTACTGACAAGGCTTGCAACTCACTTATGCGCCTAGCAGAAGTGATAGCCACTAGGAAAACAGTTTTCCAAGTTAGATACTTCAGCTCTGCAGAAAACAGAGGTTCAAAAGGGGGTTGCATTAACTGGGCAATGCAAACATTAAGGTCCCAGGCAGGGGCTGGATCCCGAAAAGGTGATTAGTATGGAGTAATCCCTTAAAAACTTGAAAACACAGGGTGAGTGGAAAGAGAGGATGACTTTCCTGCTGAAATAAAAGCAGAGACAGCTGCCAAATGAACTCCTCAGGGTAGCTGGTCTGAGGCCCAAGGAATTAAGATGGACCATGTAATCTAACACAATGGGCAAACTAGCAGATTATGGGGAAATATGCTTCCTAGAACACCAAATGGAAAACCTTTTCCATTTAGAATTATAAGTAGCTCCTAGTGGAAGGCTTCCTGAAGCCTTAGAATTTCAAGAACACCCCTGAGAGAGGTGTAAGTCAGCAATTCTAACTCCTCAAGAGCCAGGCCTTGAGATTGAGGGATTTGAGGTTCGGATACCAAACTCTCCCTGGGCACAGGATAATAGGTTGTGATTCCTGGGAGACACAGGGGAAGATTGACTGTCAGGGACAGAAGGAGTGGGTACCAGGGCTGCCTGGCCCATCCGGGGCAATCAGAATCACCCTGCAAGGCTGGGATCTGATTTTGACTAACACTTTGAATAGAGAGGAAGGGGGAAAGCATAAAGAAACTTCCTTCCCAATCCAGAAGGAGGGCGTCCAGGGGACTGAGCCCAACACTGGAGGTCTGCAGCAGAACAGTGGAAGTTGGTGATTGTCTGGGGCTGCAAAAGATCTATCTGAGGGTGCCCCATCTGGCAAAGACTATCCCCAGTACTTGAGGATCCAGGGACCATTCATGATGGCCCTGAGAAATCCTGCTGAGAGCATCTGCTAGAACATTGTCCTTTCCTGGAAGGTGAACTGCTATGAGGGACGTGTTCAGGGAATAGGCCAGAGACCACAACTTCATTGCCTCGGTGCACAAGGCCAAAGACCGAGTGCCCCCCTGCTTGTTGATGTACCACATTGTTGTGGTGTTGTCTGTTCTGACTTGTACCACTTTGTTCTGAACAGATGCAGAAAACACTTGAAGTGCTAAAAAGACAGCTCTGAGTTCCAGCAAATTGATGTGGAACAGAGATTCCTGGGGAGACCACACTCCCTGAGTGGAGAGGTCGCCCATGTGGGCTCCCCACCCCAGGAGGGAAGCATCTGTAGTGAGAGTCAACATGTGAGCAGGGGGAATGAAGGGGACCCCCAATCTTAAATTGCTCTGATCCTGCCACCACTGGAGGGCCTGGATCAAGGTTCAAGTCACTGGGACCAACTTGGAAAGGGGGTCTCTTCTCTGAGACCAATAGGTTCTCAAGTGAAACTGAATGTCTCTCATCTGAAATCTTGCTCCCTGCACTACAGCTGTGGATGCAGCCATGTGCCCCAGGAGCTGCAAAAAGTGTCTTGCTGGTCGAGAGACCCGCAGAGTGAAGGAGGAGGCCAGAGCCACCAAGTTCCTTACCCTTTCTAAGGGAAGAAAAGCTCTGGCCTGGTTTGTGTCCAATTCTGCAGCTATAAAGGTGAGTACCTGGACTGGTTCCAGAACCGACTTTGGTAGATTTAGCAGGAAGCCCAGGGAGGTGAGAAGCTGCTGGGTGACTTGCACGTGAGATTTTACCTGTTCTGGGACTGGCCTACAATGAGCCAGTCATCTAGATAGGGAAAACAGCAATCCTTTGCCTCCTTAAGTGAGCCACTGCTACTGCAGACATTTTGTGAATACCCTTGGGCAGAGGTCAAGCCGAAGGGCATTGCTCTGAACTGGTAATGACCTGAGGGCAGTTCGAATCTGAGGTACTTTCGGTGGGAGCTTCTGATTAGGACGTGAAAATAGGCATCCTTGAGGTCCAGGGAAGCTAGCTAGTCCCCTGGCCTCAGAGAAGGTAAAATCATTGCCAGAGTTACCATTCTGAACTTTGGTTTCAAAAGATGCTTGTTCAGATATCTGAGGTCTAAGATGGGCCGCCATTCTCCTGTCTTTTGGGGTAAGAAAGTATCTGGAATACAGACCCTGCCCTGGAGTAGGGAGGAACCTTCTACTGCTCTGAGAGCCAGGAGGGTTGAGACTCCTGCTTCTAGAGCAAGGGTCTCTAAAGAACTTGCAGGTAGAAAAGCCTGGCCTCATCTTGGGAACTTTTGAAGCTGAGAACCAGACCCTGGCTTACTACTTCCAGAACCCACTTGTCTGAGGTTAAAGACACCCAGTTCTGACTGAAGTAAGTCAACCTGCCCCTACTGGTAAAGGAGAGATGGCCCTGGGCACCCCATCAGGGTGCCTGCTTGGCAGGTGCTTTTAGGCTGAGGGGTGGGAGCAGGCCTGCCCACACCCTGCCTGCTCTGAAGAACCCCTCTGAGCATAAGCAGAGGAGGCCTGAGTTTGGTAGAAAGGCCTGTGGAAAGGCCTAACCCTACCCCTGGGGGTGTGCCTCTGGGGAGTGGCTTGCCGCTCCTTAGCTTGGGCACTTTTGTAAGTAGTCCTATATTCATCCATCTTTTTCATATAATTCTCTGTCTGCTCCCCAAACAGAGAATTTCCCACCACAGGAAAATCCATAGCCTTAGTCTGGGTATCCTGTGAGAGGCTAGTACACCTGAGACAGGCCAACCTACGAAAAGCTACAGATGTGGCCATGACTCTAGAGGAGACATCATTAACATCCACAGCAAGCATGAAACTGCACCTAGAAGCCTCAATGCCATCGGCAGCCACCTGTTCCAGCTCGCTAGCAAGCTGGCCATGGGCTTGTTTGGCTAATTCCATAACAGTATCCCATCTAGATTTCTGATACCTTGCTACATAAGCCATATAATTTGCTTGCCTGAGTCCCAAGGACGCTGCCATATGTACTGTTTTTTGCCATGGCATCAATCTTCCTGGAATCCTTGTCAGGAGGATGTGAAGCCAGGGAATATTAGCTTTATCACAAGCTGCAGCCTGAACTACCCCAACATGACTGCATTGTTGAGAAAGGAATTCTGTATCAGGACCTGACAATGTGTACCTTCTGTCCATCTTTTATCTACAGGAGGCACAGAATTAGAGTTTTTAAGATTTTATTGTTTGTTTCCTAAAAGACTTATGCAAAGGAATAGACAATCTCCTAGACTCTGGAATATCCATTATTTCTACAAAATCAGGCTCCTCTTGCTCATCCACAGCTTCTTCAAAGGAAGCTGGATGGTTTCAACAACATTTTGTAAAACATAAAATGAGAGGGACTCAGAAAGCATAGGGAGATTCTAAAGGTCTGTCTGGGGAAATGTCCGTTCAATGGCACACCCAGACCCTCCCAGCCACATTCATACTGTTCATAATCATCCTCCCCTCCTCTGGTTCATAAAACTCCTCAACATCATATTCTTGAACCGATGGAACGGATGAACCGACCTTTTACCAGATAGTGGCGGTTCGGACGGACCGAGACAGTGACTGGACAATCTGAATAGCTCTTGCTATCTCTGCAGCAGTTGGAGAAGGGATTTTGGACTCCAAACCTGCTGACTTCTTCTCTTTACTGGAACTGGTTCCTCCGAACCAGCTTTTTCTTTGCCAAGGAAGTCTCCCCTGGTCAGAGGGCACTCCCTCCGTTCGGTTGGCACCGAACCGGCTGGCCATCCGGTCAGCGGACTTTATTCTCGCTCCCTGAGCCTGCCCAATCTCTTTCCAGGGTGGCTGCAGGAAATTCTACAAATCTGGCAGTCTGACTGAGGTGGTCAACCCCAGACAATAAACACATGTGGTGTGTGGGTCAGCCTAGGCAAAGACTTCCACAGACATCACAGTGTTGAAACCCAGTGGGCCGGTTTTCTTTTGGGTTTCTCAGACATAATGCCAGCCTAACCAGAAAAACTTGCCTTTGAACGACAGTGCCAAGGCAAGACACCCTTATCGGTTCTCCACTGTCACGGGTATTGAGAAAAGCGTAATAAATCCGTTTTTTTAGAACCGATAAGAACCGAACCGACTCTAAAATGACAAGCTTTAAAATTTTTAAGCTTTTAACTCTAGCTGATCGGTTCAAAACCGAACCAATAAACTTACAAGTTCCACATAGAAATACAATTTTAAATTACTTACTATACACAGACAGAGCTTGAACCGAACGGTTTTGCGGTTAAATAAAACTATTCTCGGTTGAATCGAACCGAAAACACTATTTAAACCGAGAAATTAACCGAGCAGTAGGAGAAATCTCCGGAGCGACTGTTCAGTGAGGTGGAGTAAAGAATCTGACAGTTCAGGTTTGAAACTACACAGACAGAGCTTCTATCTTAGAGCTCGTGCTCAAAGTTCCATTCATGGAATGGATTTAACTATTTCACCTCCGGAGCAGTTCTAGTGGTGGGACAAACTGCAACTTGTCATAATATAGCAAGACTTCATGTTGTTTGAATGGGAATGCTTCTTTTTGTACTTTCGAGAGGACCACCCATCTCCCCAAGCACCGGACTGCCTGTAGTCAGACCCCCCACCTCTGTAGAGGGCAGTGGACCAGACCCAGCCCTGCTGAAAACACAGCTTTCATGCAAAGTCTTCCTACCATCACTGGCCCCGTTCATGGTCGACTCTGTCGAAGGCGGGCTGAAGATTTCTTTGTTGACGAAAAATTGTTTTTTTTTTGTTTGATTTTTTAAATAACTGAGGCCCAGATATTCAGACTGCGCCGGGCAGTGGCGCAAGTATGGGCGCAGCACAACTGGGATGCGCCGGGGCCAGGACCAGGACCAGGTGATATTCAATGGTGATGTGCCATGGCACAGCACTGTTGAATATGACACGGACAGTGCATGTACTGCGCACTGTGCAGTGGCACTGCACTGGCACAAGCAACAGATAGGGAGCACGGGGATGCGTTAGCACAAACGCAGTTGCGCTGGGTGCATCACCCATGATATTCAGCAGAGGGCATGCAAATGAGGCTATAATATATGAAAGGTGCAAATTGCATGTCATTATGGCCCCATTTGCATGCCTTGCACAGGCAACCCGGCGCCCTCCACAGCATGACGTGTGCACAGTGGGGGTCCCAGGGCATCCCACGCCTGTAGCCATGATCACAGTAAAGCTCAGTAACGTAAATCCTGGTAGTCTAGTGCTACCCCCTCACCCCTTGTCCCCGATAGTGGTAACTGTATAATAATTCATTCCCTGGTAGTCTAGTGGTACCCCACCCATTACGCGATTGTAGTAAATCACCATACAATATCTTCCTGATGATCAGTAGCTTCCCCCACCCTCACCCACAAGAACCCCTTGCCCCGGCCCTCCGTCATCAGCGGGCAGCTGCAACCTGCCGCATACTGCCTGGCTGCCCACCCAATGACAGATACAGTATAGGCTTTCAGAGGCGTACTGTACTAGACAGTCCCAAATATGTACCTCTCATTTGGCGGAGCAGCCGGGCGAGTATCTTGGCAGGTTGCAATCACCCGCTGATGATGAGAGGAAGAGGAGGTGGGCAAGAGGGTTCTATGTGGAGTGAAGAGTGCCACTGGATCACCAGGGACTTACTGTGGAGATTTACTGCGATCGCAGCAACAGGTGGGGGGGTACCACTAGACTACCAGGGAATTAATTAGTCTACAGTTACCATGATTGAGGAACTGGGAGGGAGTGGGGTACCACTAGACTTTCAGGGAGCCATGGGTGCTTGTGGACAGTGTTCTGGGTGGGCAGGTGGCCACCCACGGCTGGCGGCAGCTGTGTTGCACCCTGCAATGCAGCAGCCCACCTGTGGGTGGCCAGGATTTGTTCTCACTGTTCACGGGCTCATCTTTGAGCCCCTCTATACGGCACAATGCAGGGTTGCACCAGCATATGCGCCGCACATCCCGGGCTGAATATTGGGATGTGCCACATATGCATGGGTACGCCCCCTGCATCTGCACCGCATACAATTACATTGCACCCAGGTGCATCGGGATTTGTGCTGCGCCTGACAGTCTTTCCAATATCCCACTGAGGCGCAATGCGGGGTTGTGCTGGCGCAACCCCTTTGAATATTCTGGCCTGAATTAATAAAACAAATAAACTAATCCATACTGAACTACTATAGCTGCTGTCATATAGACGAGAAGATTTGACTCCCGGAGGGTGAGCGACATCGTCACTGAAGTGCACTCAACAACAGGAAATAAGAAACTGAGGTGGTTAGGGGGTCGACGCCAAGGTAGCCTATACAGCGTGAGCCAGGCTCGCAGCGCTGCTTCCTCGCGGCCCTACTTAGGTGACAGCCCTCCTGAAGATTTTTGGCTCCCGCTGGGTCCTAGCTCCTCCAGCATAGTTCCATTAGTGTGAATGAGTAGTGGAGACTTTATATCCAGGAAGATCAGCTGCTAGGAGGGATGAAGTTGTGACTTTTCCACGTTCAGCAGGACCCCCATGGAGGTGAGGAACTGAGATGCCATGGATACTGCTATCTGTGTCTCCTGCCTCGACAGGCTTGCCAAAAGCCAATCATCTAGGTAGGGGAAGACTTGAACGCCAAGCTTTCGAAGGTGTGCATTAAGGACTGTGAAACACTTGGTAAAGACTCAAGGTGCTGAGGACAGCCCAAAGGGCAGGACTCTGAATTGGTAATGTTGACCCAAGGCCAGAAAGCGAAGATACTTCTGGTGACTTGGGTGTACTAGAATGTGCTGGTAGGCATCTTGCATGTCCAGAAATGCCAACCAGTCATGCTGTCAGAGAAGTGGTAGAAGTGTCCCTAAGGAGACCATCTTGAACTTCTCCCGAAACAAGAACTTGTTCAGCTTTCTGAGAGCGGAAATGGGGTTCATTGTTGCTCGTCTTCTTTGCAACCAGAAAGTAATGGGAGTAGAAACCTGTGTTTCACTGTACCCTGGGAACTACTTCCACTGCCCTGTTTTTGAGAAGGCCTTGTATTTCCGAAGTGAGAAGGTCTGACTGGATGGGTAACAGACAGTAGTGCTGCTTGGGCGGAAGGTCTGATGGAATTTGCAAAGTTGAGAGAGTATCCTTCTCGAACAATTCGGAAGACCCATTTGTCCAAAGTGACAGACTTCAGTTGGCTGTAAAACTGAGTCAGATGACCTCCCACTGCTGAAGAGAAGTCCAGCTCAGGCAGCTGAGGTAAGACTGGGGCCAGACTTTCAGAGGGTGGCACTGGGCGCTTTTGGCCCTTGTGCCTTCTGCTGTGTTTTCTTTTGTGGCTGAGGAGGCTGGCACCTGTTTGGGGCACCTCAGTCTCTTCCTCGAAAGGGCTGCCAGTTACAAACAAAATGACAGTTCCTGCCCCTCTGAGGAGCTGAAGGAATCAGCCTGTTTTAATGGCAGTCCTAGTCTTCTGGAAGGCCTCCAGGGCTTGCTCCACCTGTTGGCCAAACAGATATATACCATCAAAGGGGACATTCATAACCTGTTGCTGGGCATCAGAGGAAAATCCTGATGTCCTAAGCCAAGAATGTCTTCTAATACAGATTCTAGCACCTGCTGCTCTGGAAGCTGTGTCGTATGTGTCCATGGAAGCTTTCAGTTGATGGCTATTGCATTCTATCCCCTGGGTGACAGTCTGCAAAATCCATTTCAGAGTCAGACTCTGGAAGATTCTCCATTAGGGATTTAAGGGAAGTTCAAAGGGCATATTCGTATTGGGAGAAGTGCCCTTGGTAGCTGGCGATAAGCATGCCTAGAGTTGCAGCTGCAAAGGCCCTTTTCCCCATGGTATCTATCTTGTGAGACTCCTTATTGATAGGACATGCTGAAACTTCTTGAGGAGAACAGCTTTGTCATTTTCAGCAAGGACAACCAGTGCGTCCATGATGGGTTGTGAGGCTTAAATAGTTCTCTCCTTGGGAGGGACATACTTCCTATCTATGGACTTTCATATAGAGGGAATAAGAGCTGGCCTCGCCAACATAGCTTCGGACAAGGTCTCAAAGGGTGGGAAATAGGGGGCGTGAGGTTCACTGGAACATCAGGAACATGAAGCCACTCAAGACATAAAAGTCTGCCTGGGTCAACAGAAGAGGTCTGTAGAGCCAGGGTTGCCCTCATATTTTTAAGCAAAGACTGGAAAAAGAGGTCCTCTACAGCATTTCCAGCTGGTATCGGGGACTTACCATCTAAGTTATAAAATGAGTCCTCATTGCCATCTTCAGAAATGAGGTCAGGGTCAGACTTACTCTGCTCCAAGTCACCCTCCGATGGGGCAGGAGCCTCCCCTAATAAGCCCTTGCCTGGTTTAGGAAGAGGCTAAACAGGAGACACTGGAACCAGTGCTGGGGCCGGCACCGCAGGACCCGGCACCAACCCTGGCACCATGGGACGCAGCACCAAATCTGGTGCCGACTGCAACAGACCTTCCCGAAGATCCACCCCAGACCTGGAAGAAAGAGTTGGGGAAGGGTGTGGTATCTGTGCCAGCCCCTGCGAGGAAACAAAAAGAGGGTGGAAGGTACATGGTACCGGCACCGGTGGCACCGGCACCAGCAAAGGGAGAAAAATTCCATTGCACCAATGCCAAGCAGCTCAATGCTCAACTCTGCCCCAAGGACCCAACCATGGCCCCAAGGCTCCTAGACCCGAAGACCCTGGAAATGGATCCGCCGGAAGGGGCAAACAAAACAGATGCTGTACCCACTGCTCCATAAGAGCAGCCCAGTGATGAAATTGTCAACCGGAAACCCCACAAGAGAACAGTGAGGGGCTCCGGTGTTGAAAGACAAAGTGGTCAAGAGAGGAAGCCATCAGGGAACCCGATGGAACCGGAGACAGCCTACCGCTCCCAACCACCGAAGATCTCCTAGCAGACATACCAGAAGGCAACCTCAAGTGACAACGCTTATTCTTCTTCTTCTAAAGGGAAGAGGAGGAACCCGAGGCAGAGCAGTGCCAGGTTCCTGACCTGGATCGGGAATGGGCCCACTTATTTTTCTGTTTAAGGGAGGGCTGTCCTTCCCCCTAGACGCCAGACTGCCTATGGTCGTATCTCCCTTCTGGAGAGGACAACAGACTGGACACAGCCCTACTGCCACAGCAGCCTTCAAACAGAGAGCCCCTACTGTCACTGTTTCCATCCATGTTCAACTCCTTTGATCGGCAGGGCTGAGAGGAAAATAAAAAAAATTCTTTTTTTTTTTTAAATAATAAAACAAAGCTATACTGAATGACTAGAAGGTGCTGTCATATAGATGTGAAGATGTCATTCCTGGTGGGCGAGTGTCGACGTCACTGCAGCACACTCAATGGCAGGGAAAAAAGGAACTGAGGCGATTGGAGAGTTGATGCCGAGATAGTATACACAGGCACGAGGCAATCTCACTGTGCCGCACATATGTGGCCCTATCTCGGTGCTAGCCCTCCTAAAGATTTTTGGCTCCTGCAGGATTCCAGCACCTCCGGTTTGTAACACAGCAGTATGAATAAATGGTGAAGACTTTTAGTCCAGGAAGATCCTGAGATACTTCTGGTGAGACTGACAGCTATGAAGAAAAAATTACTTACCATAGTAATCTTGTTTCTTCCCAGTGATACTCAGGTATTCATAACTTCTGCAGTGTCCCTGTAAGTCAGAACTGCCCAGAGAGGACAGAACACATGCAAATGATGGAACTCTTTGTGACAGAAATGGGAAGGAAAGAGTTAATGGTTTGGATTCTGTAGGTGCCTTATTTTTTTAGCAATTTGAAAAAAAATACACTCAGGCTAAACTCCTCTGTCCAGCTGCATCCAGCTTGTGGAGTTCCTAGCTGCTAGATAAGAGCTGGGTCATAAATCTCGAGTGGACATCTCCATACACACACAGACCTGCAGACACGTACACAGGGCAGTTTGAATGGATTGGATCATTCAAATATAAACTTAAGGTGAAAAGGGAATATATTTGGTCACTGATAGGTGTTCACTCTGATTGGGACAATTAAATACATACATGTTAGTTGGTTGGTGCATTCAAAGGGAGAATAGGAATGACCCATTCTCCAGAGAATATATAACCTTCTGAAAGACAGAGAAGGCTCTCTCTTGCTTTGGGGAAGCTGGAAGGGGAAACATAAGTTTGGAGCCTACCTTGTAGCTATATCTGACAGAGCTGGCAGTTAGAACAGGGGCCAGTGTCGCTTGTAAGGACAGGGAAGGGTAAGTTTAGTGATAGCATATTTCAGTAATAGCCTTCTTCTTTTGCCATCTGTTATTTAAAAACATTTGTTTACTTTTCCTGAATGAGTGTTATTCTCTTGTGTTGTAAATATATATCCTGTACATGCTCAATGCACTTTCTGTTAAGTAAAAGGCTATTTATTTGCTCAGCAGTTCTGACTGTGATGTCATTTTTCTAAGGTAATATTTGGTTTCCACTAGCTGAGGTAAACTCTGTATAGCATCCGTCACCCGAGAGAGACACACTACCAGACTTTAACTTGTGCAATTGCACGTTTGATTATTCAAGTTTGTGAACTTGAAGGTTGGCACTGGATGAATCCAGCTGGTGGCAGCGAATACCCGAAGACAGACACCTCTCTAAAAGCTGTTTCAGCACAGAGGGAGAGGTGGGTTGACACACTCTTTGCAAGTGACAACTATTCAAATGCTGCCTTGAACTAACTGTCTTAGTTCTAAACCCCCTCAGGTTTCCTGGATGCCTGGAAAGGAAGGCCCCCAAGGACTATGAATACTGAATGACAATAACAATGATAATTAGGCCCATAACCCCACAAATAAACCCTACAACTGGCGGGGAAAAAACATAACAGGTACCCCCACAAATGTCAGAATCACCTGAAAGAAGGGGGAAAACAACATGAACCTAGCTTGAAAAATGATATCAGAAAGTGGCATTTATACCCCTGAGAGCAGAGTATTCAGGAGTGCAGAGGCTATAGATTCTAGAAAGGGAGGCAGGGTGGTAAGTTATGAATACCTGAGTATCACTGGGAAGAAACAAGATTACTATGGTAAGTAATTTGTTCTTCTAACCCCAGTAATACTCAGGTATTCCTAACTTATGCAGACTATGAAGCAGTATCTTTGGAGGTGGGCACGGAACCTTATTTTGGAAACAGACTTTGCAGGACTATTGTGCCGAATCTGGCATCACCCCTGGACTGGATGTCCAGATTGTAGAGCTTTGTAAAGGTGTGTACTGTTTTCCAGGTAGCTGCTTTACAAATGTTCACTAGTGGGACATCCCTGGCAGCTGCTAAGGTAGAAGCTGTGCCCCTTATGGAATGGACCCTCAATCCTGTTGGGGGTTCCCTTACAGTTTTAGTGTAACAAAACTGGATACACTGAACTACCCATCGAGAAATTGACCTTTTCGATGCTGGGTTACCCTTCCCACATCCCCATATGTCAGGAAATGAAAATTATGTACCTACCGTAAGAAAAAATTACTCACCTTAGTAATGTTGTTTCTTCTAATGGAGTCTTGCTATATTATGACGTATGCAGTTTGTCCCAGCCTTAGAACTGCTCCGGAGGTGAAAGAGTTAACTTTCCATGCCAGGCATGGAATCTTGAGCGCGAGCTCGGTTGAAAACTCTGTCTGTTGTTCTTCAAACTCAAACTGTCAGATCTTTATGAGCAAAACTCACTAAGATTCTGCGTGGAAGCTGTAAACCTACACTAGCCAACTGGCTACTAAAATATTAACACATTTTTTTCGTCCCAAAACAAAGACTCAAGTCAAGGGATCCAAAAAAAAAATAAAATACAACACCCAAACACCCCAAAAAGGAGGGGTGAAAAACACAAGGTGGGCATCACTAAGTGCCAACCACTGCACTGCCCACCCACATCCCAAGAGCAGAGGTTCTGAGGGGGCAGGCAGGGGGGGAGGTCATAATATAGCAAGACTCCATTAGAAGAAACAACATTACTAAGGTGAATAATTTTTTTCTTCAAACAACATGAAGTCTTGCTATATTATGACATATGCAGACTACACAGCAGTACCTCCATGGAGGAGGGACAGAACCTACTTAGGAAATAGGCTATGAAGCACAGCTGTGCCAAACCGAGCATCACTCCTAGCCTGGATGTCCAGGGAGTAATGCTTGGTGAAAGTGTGTACTGTTTTCCAGGTAGCTGCTTGACATATCTCTAAGATAGGGATGTCCCTGGCCGCAGTTAGGGACGCAGCTGTACCTCTGGTAGAGTGAGCCCTCAGGCCTGAAGGGGGAACCTTACCCAGTTTTTGATAACAAAATTGGATACAAGAGACAATCCACCTGGCAATGGATCTTTTAGTGGCAGGTTTCCCTTTACCAACCTCACCATAAGTGAGGAACAGTTGGAGGGAGTCAAACCTGTGACCCTTGGTACGCTCTATGTAGTAACTAAGGGCTCTCTTTACATCTAAACTGTGCAGCCTCCTCTCGCCAGAGGAGGAATGGTCAGTGAAGTACACTGGAAGAGATATAGATTGATTAAGGTGGAAATCTGAAACAACCTTAGGCAAGAACTTCCTGTTAGTCCTGAGGACTACCTTATCTCTGTGAAAGGAGATAAAATCAGGCTCCACTGACAAAGCTTGTAATTCACTTATGCACCTGGCAGAAGTGATGGCTACTAGAAACACAGTTTTCCAAGTCAAGTACTTAAGCTCTGCTGAAGACAAAGGCTCAAAGGGGGGTTGCATTAGCTGAGCAATGCAAACATCAAGATCCCAGGCAGGAGCAGGGTCCCTGAATGGAGGGTTAGTGTGAAGCAATCCCCAAAGTATTTAGATGGACCATATAATCCAGGACTGTGGGCAAATCAGCAGATTCTGGGGAAATATGCTTTCCAGAGCACCATATGGAAAACCTTTTCCATTTAGAATTATAAGTAGCCCTGGTGGAAGGCTTCCTAGAAGCTTTCAAGATCTCGAGTACACCTTGAGAAAGGTGTAGGTCAGCAAACTCTAACTCTTCAAGAGCCAGGCCTTGAGGTTGAGGGATTTGAGATTCGGATACCAAACTCTCCCCTGGGCACAGGTTAACAGATTGTGATTCCTGGGAAGACACAGGGGAAGGTGGACTGCTAAGGACAGAAGGAGTGGATACCAGGGCTGTCTGGCCCAATCTGGAGCATTCAGAATCATCTTGCAATGTTGAGATCAGATTTTGACTAGCACCTTGAACAAGAGAGGAAGGGGGAAGGCATAGAGGAACTTCCCTTCCCAGTCGAGAAGGAAGGCATCCAGAGGGACTGAGCCCAACACTGGGGGCCTGCAACAAAAAAAGCTGAAGTTGGTGATTGTCTGGGGCTGCAAAAAGATCTATCTGAGGGGTGCCCCACCTGGCAAATACTAACTCCAGTACTAGGAGATCCAGTGACCATTCGTGATGGCCCTGGGAAATCCTGTTGAGAGCATCTGCCAGGACATTGTCCTTGCCTGGGAGGTGAACTGCCATGAGGGAAGTGTTCAGGAAATAAGCCAGAGACCACATCTTGTTGCCTCGGTGCACAAGGCGGCAGAGTGCTCCTGCTTGTTGATGTACCACATTGTAGTGGTGTTGTCTGTTCTGACCTGTACCACTTTGTTCTGAACAGATGCAGAAAACCTGAAGTGCTAGAAAACAGCTCTGAGGCTCCAACAGATTGATGTGAGCAGAGATTCCTGAGGGACCACAATCCCTGGGTGGTGAGGTCGCCCATGTGAGCTCCCATCCAAGAGGACGCATCTGTAGTAAGGGTCAAGGAGTGAGATTGAGGATGAAGAACCCACTGTCTCAGATTGCTCTGATCCTGCCACCACTGCAGGGCCTGGATCAGGGTTTGAGTTACTGGGATCAATTTGGTTAGAGGATCTCTCCTTTGAGACCAGAAGGCTCTCAAATGGAACTGAATGTCCCTCATCTGAAATCTTGCTCCTTGCACTACAGCTGTGGAAGCAGCCATGTGCCCTAGGAGCTGTAGAAAGTGCCTTGCTGGTCGAGAAACCTGCAGAGTGAAGGAGGAGGCCAGAGCTACCAGGGTCTTTACTCTTTCTAGAGGAAGAAAGCTCTGGCCTGCTTTGTATGTCAGGTTCTCGCCTATGAAGGTGAGTAGCTGAACAGGCTCTAGAACTGACTTTGGAAGATTGAGAAGAAAACCTAGAGATGTAAGCAGCTGCTGGGTAACCTGAAGGTGTAATTTGACTTGGTCTGGAGACTTACCCACTATGAGCCAGTCGTCCAGGTAAGGAAAGATGGCAATCTTTTGCCTCCTTAATTGAGCAACTGCTACTGCCAGGCATTTTCTGAATACCCTTGGGGCAGAGGTGAGGCCGAAAGGCATTGCTCTGAACTGGTAATGGCCTGAGGGCAGTTCGAATCTGAGGTACTTTCGGTGGGAGCTTCTGATGAGAACATGGAAGTAGGCATCCTTGAGGTCCAGGGACGCTAGCCAGTCCCCTGGCCTTAGGGAGGGTAAAATAATTCCCAGAGTCACCATTTTGAATTTGGTTTTAAAGGTGCTTGTTTAGGTATCTGAGATCCAGGATGGGCCGCCATTCTCCTGTCTTTTTGGGGTAAGGAAGTACCTGGAGTACAGTCCTTTGCCCTGGTGTAGGGAGAGAACCCTTTCTACAGCTCTGAGAGCCAAGAGGGTTGAGACTTCTGTTTCCAAAGCAGGCCTCTAATGGATTTGCAGGTGGAAAGGATCTGGTTCTCATCTTTGGAAATTTTTGAAGCTGAGAACCAGTCCCTGGCTTACTACTTCCAGGACCCACTTGTCTGATGTTAAAGACTCCCAGTCCTGGACGAAGTAAGCCAGCCTGCCCCCTACAGGTAATGGAGAATCGGCCCTGGGCATCCCATCAGGGTGCCTGTTTGGCAGGGGCTTTAGGCTGAGGGGTGGGAGCAGGCCTGCTCGTACCCCATCTGCCTCTCCCTCTGAAGAACCCCCCTCTGGGCATAAGCTGAAGAGGAGGCCTGGGCTTGGTAAAAAGGCCTGTGAAAAGGCCTGCCCCTGCCCCTGGAAAGCTGCCTCTGAGGAGTGGCTTGCCTCTCCTTGGCCTGTGCACTCCTATAAGTGGTCCTATACTCATCCATTTTCTTCATGTAATTCTCTGTCTGCTCCCCAAACAGAGACTTACCCACAACAGGAAAATCCATGGCCTTAGCCTGGGTATCCTGTGACAGGCTAGCACACCTGAGCCAAGCCATTCTGCGAAAAGCCACAGATGTAGCCATGACTCTTGAAGATACATCATTAGAGTCCACTGCAGCATGGAATTGCACCTTGGATGCCTCAATACCATCAGCAGCCACCTGCTCCAGCTCCTTGGCAGGCTGGCCAGGGACCTGTTTCGTTAAAGCCATAACAGTATCCCATCTGGATTTCTGGTATCTTGCAACATAGGTCATATAATTTGCCTGTCTGAGTCCCAAGGATGCTGCCATATATTGTTTCTTTGCCATGGCATCAATCCTCCTGGAGTCCTTGTCAGGGGGGTGTGAAGCCAAGGGAATATTTGCCTTATCACAGGCTGCAGCCTGCACTACCCCAACATGGCTGCATTGTTGTGAAAGGAACTCCGTATCAGAGCCTGACAATGTGTACCTCTTGTCCATTTTTTATCCACAGGAGGTATAGTGTTAGGAGCTTTTAAAATTTTATTGTCTGTTTCCTAAAAGATTTATGTAAAGGAATAGACAATCTCCTGGACTCTGGATATCCATCATTTCCACATAGTCAGGCTCCTCCTGTTCATCCACAGCTTCTTCCAAAGGGAGCTGGAGGGTTTCAGCAACTTTTTTATAAAACATAAAATGAGAAGGGACTCAGAAAGCCTAGGGGGAGACACTCCTGAAGGTCTGTCTGGGGAGATGTCCGGTTCAATGGGCACATCCAGACTTTCAAAATCACATTCACTCTCTTCATAATCCTCCTCCCCCTCCTCCGGTTCATAAAATTCCTCTATATCATATTCTTGAACCGGTGGAACCGACCGCTTACCTGATGGTGCCGGTTCGGTCGGAACCGGGGAAAGTGACTGGACAATTTGGATCGCTTTAGCTATCTCTGCAGCGGTTGGAGAAGGAAATTTTGGCTCCACACCTGCTGATTTTCTAGTCCTCTTTGCTGGAACTGGCTCCTCCGAGTCAGCTCTTCGTTTGCCTGAGGAAGTCTCGCCCTGGTCAGAGGGCACTCCCTCCGGTTCGGTTGGCACCGAACCGGGCTGGCCATCCGGGTCAGCGGACTTTTTGGCCTCTCGTTCCCTGAGCCTACCAACTCTCTTATCCAGGGTAGCTGCAGGGAAATTCTTGCAAATCTGGCAGTCTGCATTGAGGTGGTCAAACCCCAGACAATAAACACATGTGGTGTGTGGGTCAGCCTTGGCAAAGGCTTCCCCACAGACACTACAGTGCTGAAACCCAGTGGGCCCAGTTTTTCCTTTGGGTTTCTCAGACATAATGTCAGCCTAACCAAACACTTGCCCTTTTACGGCAAATCGCCAAGCAAGACACCCTTATTGGTTCCCAACCGTGTCACGGGTCGTGGAAAAAACCGTAATGAAATCCGTTTTTTTTAGAACCGATAAGAACCGGGAACCGCACTCTAAATGCAATTTAATTAAGTTTAACAACAACCTGATCGGTTCAAACTGAACCGATAATAACGTTTGCAAGTTCCACACAGAGAAAATGTAAAACCCATCTATTACTTACGATACCACAAACAGAGCTTGAACCGACCGGTTGCAGCTAAAATAAGACAAATGCGGTTTAAAAAACCGAGAAATTACACTTTTTAACCGACAAAATGAACCGAGCAGAAGGAGAAATCTCCGGAGCGACTGTTCAGTGAAGCGGAGTAAAGAATCTGACAGTTTGAGTTTGAAGAACAACAGACAGAGTTTTCAACCGAGCTCGCGATCAAGATTCCATGCCTGGCATGGAAAGTTAACTCTTTCACCTCCGGAGCAGTTCTAAGGCTGGGACAAACTGCATATGTCTTAATATAGCAAGACTTCATGTTGTTTGAACTCTTGATCTTTCTGTGTATCTTCACAATTCATCACTACTGGGGTACTGTGCCAGAGCTAGGCCCCCCGGGAGATTTATTTATTTACTTTTTTCTCTGGGTGGAGTCGACGCAGGGTCGGTGCCGCCCTTGAGGCCGACATTCCATGTGGTGCTCATGGACTGGCCATTATCTGTCATCGACTCTTCCCTAGCCTCAGTTCTGAGATGTCGGAGAGTGTAAGAAAAGGGATGGAGGGGTCGGGCAAGGGAGCCCAAAAGATAGATAAAAGGAAAGGATAAAAAAAAAACAAAAGGAGAAATAAACGACAGAGCGGATAGAAAGGAGAAGACTAGGTTTAAGGGACTGAGAGAAAAAAAGGGGGGGGTCCCAATCTCTGGAAGAAGAGGAAAAGAAGAAGGGGGGAGAGGACTGCACCCCTGGCGAGCCGGACCTGGACTCCTAGAGTTTAAGCAAGTTTATAGCAGACAAGGATTGTCTGGCCCACCCAGTCTTGCCTATTTTAAAAGAGACGCTGTCAAGGCAAAGCCTGAGTTGAATAAGCAGCCGTAGCCCCAAGAGAAGCCAAAAACTGTTAGGGAAGAAGGAGTTCCAGGTAGACAAGGGCGCATCCATCCTCCTCTCCCCCAAATAAAGGGGAGAACCTCTAAAAGGGTAAGGAGGGATTAGTCCAAAGGGACATCCAAACTAAGGAAAAACAAGGGGTTTTGAGAATGGGGGGGGGGTCCATCTGTCCCTCTACCCACACTCCAGATTTAAGGGAGTGGGGAGAAGCCAAAGGTGAACGAGAGAGAGAGAGAGAGAGAGAGAGGAAGGACCCCCCCACCCAAGAAAAAACAAAACCCCTTACAGAAGTAACTCCTCTCTGCATGCCTCCAGAGTCCCCTGCCTCTTGACCACAAGGGAAAGGAGAGAGAGAGAGAGGAGTTGGAACAACAGGGAGACACACGGTGGAGGGGGAGCCCAGAGACTGAGGCCCCAGGGGGAAGGTGGGTGGGATTTAGTGATGAATGGTGACGATAAACAGAAAGATCAAGAATTATGGTAGGTACATAATTTTCATATCTTATCTGTGACAGTCTTCACCATTCATCACTACTGAGTGAGTACCGAGCGCCCAGAAGGGGGCCCAATAGGTCCCTAAGGGACTAAGTCCCTTAGCCTCCAGCGGGAGAGACACTGGAGGGGAGAACCTTTACAGGCCTGGGGAGGCCTGAGACTGGTCTGGGTGAGACGGGGAACCCCCAGTGGGGGAGGAAAAGCGCCCCGAAAGCCGCCGTCTTACCCTGAGGGAGAAAGAAAAAATTACTCACCTTAGTAATTATATTTCTTCTAATGGAGTCTTGCTGTATTCTGACAATTGCAGTGATTCCCAATCTTTGAACTACCCAGGAGAACAAAGAGTTAACTTTCTATGCAGGGCATAGAATGCTGAGTTCGAGCTCGGTTGAAGTCTCTGTCTAGAGTGTTTTGAACTGAAACCGTCAGATTCTTACGAGCCCAACTAAACTAAAAATTCCATGTGGAATTGAAAAAATTCTTACTGGCCAACTGGCTGAAAAAAGTTTTGGATTCCCAAGGAAGGCTCAAGTCAGGAGACCCAAAAACAAAACCCAAAGTACTAACAAAAACAATAATAAATGAGCACCCAAACAAAAAGGAGGAGGGTGCAAGCAAAAAACACCCCTTGGGTGCAACACTGCACCTGCCCACCCACTTCCCAAAAACAGGTTCTGAGAGGGGAGGTAGGGAGGGAGGTCAGAATACAGCAAGACTCCATTAGAAGAAATATAATTACTAAGGTGAGTAATTTTTTCTTCAAACAACATGAAGTCTTTCTGTATTCTGACAACTGCAGACTACCAAGCAGTACCTCCAAGGAGGAGGGACAGAACCTACTTTTGGAATAGGCTCTGAAGTACTGCTGTGCCAAACCGAGCATCACTCCTAGCCTGGATATCCAGAGATTAATGCTTGTGTAAAGGTATGGACTGTTTCCAGGTGGTTGCTTGACAAATTTCTAAGACAGGGATATCCCTGGCAGCAGCCAGGGAAGCAGCTGTACCTCTTGTGGAATGAGCCCTCAGGCCTGAGGGTGGAGTTTTCCCAGTTTTTCATAGCAGAATTGTATACAAGACACAATCCACCTGGCAACAGATCTTTTGGTGGCAGGTTTGCCCTTTCCCACTTCTCCATAAGTGAGGAACAACTGGAGGGAGTCAAACCGGTGACCCTTGGTATGCTCTATGTAGTAACTAAGGGCTCTTTTGACATCTAAACAGTGTAGCCTCCTCTCTCCTGAGGAAGAATGATCAGTGAGGAAAACAAGGAGAGACACAGACTGGTTTAAAAGGAAGTCTGAAACCACTTTGGGCAAGAACCTTCTATTGGTTTTAAGGATCACTTTATCCCTGTGAAATGAGATAAAATCAGATTCCACTGACAGGGCTTGCAATTCACTGATACGCCTGGCAGAGGTAATGGCTACCAGGAACACAGTTTTCCAAGTCAAGTACTTAAGCTCTGCTGAAGACATAGGCTCAAAGGGGGGTTGCATAAGTTGAGCAATGAAAACATTCAAATCCCAGGCAGGGGCAGGGTCTCTAAAAAGAGGATTGGTGTGAAGCAATCCTTTAAAAAAATTAGAGAACACAGGATGGGAAGATAGTGAGGAAGGCTTCCCCACAGACAAAAACGCAGAAACAGCTGACAAGTGTACCTTGAGAGTAGCTGGTCTGAGGCCTATGCCATTAAGATGGACCATATAATCCAGAACCGTAGGTAATTCAGCAGTGTCTGGAGAAATATGCTTCTTAGAACACCAAATGCTGAATCTTTTCCATTTAGAGTTGTAAGTCTTTCTGGTGGAGGGCTTCCGAGAAGCCTTGAGGATATCCAGAACCCCTTGGGAAAGATGCAGATCTGTAACTCTTCAAGAGCCATGCTTTGAGATTGAGAGACTGAAGATTGAGGTACCAAATCCTTCCCTGAGAGAATGTTAACAGTTTGTAATTCCTGGGAAGAGACAGGGGAAGATGGACTGCTAGGGACAGCAACAGGTGGTACCAGGGCTGTCTGGCCCAATCTGGAGCAATCAGAATCACCTTGCATGGTTGAGACCTTACTTTTACCAAAACTTTGAACAGGAGTGGGAAGGGGGAAAGGCATACAGAACCTTCCCCTCCCAATTCAGGATCAGGGCGTCCAGAGGGACTGAGCCCAGGACTGGAGGTCTGCAACAAAAGAGAGGGAGTTGGTGATTGTCTGGGGCTGCAAAGAGATCTATCTCTGGAGTGCCCCACCTTGAAACAATCACTTTCAACACCTGAGGGTCCAGGGACCATTTGTGATGGCTCTAAGAAATACTGCTCAGTATTGCTCAGTACATCTGCTAGCACATTGTCCTTGCCTGGAAGGTGAACTGCTACAAGAGAGGTTTGCAGGGAATAAGCCAGAGACCACAACTTCATGGCTTCCGTGCTCAAGGCAGTGGACCGAGTGCCTCCCTGCTTGTTGATGTACCACATGGTGGTGGTGTTGTCTGTTCTGTCCTGAACCACTTTGTTCTGTGCTGACTGTGAGAATGCTTTTAGAGCCAGAAAAACTGCCCTGAGCTCTAGAAGATTGATACGGAGAAGGGATTCTTGAGGGGACCACAGCCCCTGGGCAGTAAGGGACCCCAGGTGGGCTCCCCAGCCCAGGAGAGAAGCATCTGTGGTAAGGACCACTGAACAAGGCTGAGCAACAAAAGGAACACCCTGTCTTAAATTGTCCTGATCCTGCCACCACTGGAGGGCTTGGATCAAGGTCAGAGTCACTGAGATCAGTTTGGTAAGGGAATCCTTCTTCTGAGACCAGAAAGCTCTCAGGTGAACTGGATATCCCTCATCTGGAATCTTGCCCCTTGGACCACTGCTGTTGAAGCTGCCATGTGGCCCAAGAGCTGGAGAAAATGCCTTGCTGGTCGAGATACCTGAAGGCTGAAGGAAGAAGCTAGTTCCATAAGAACCCTTGCCCTTTCTAGAGGAAGAAAGGCTCTTGCTCTCAGTGTGTCCAGTTCTGCTCCTATAAAGGTAAGAAGCTGGACTGGTTCGAGAATTGACTTGGGAAGGTTGAGAAGAAATCCTAGAGAAGTGAGCACTCGCTGGGTCTCTTGTAGGTGAGACTTGACTTGGTCTGGAGACTGACCCACTATTAGCCAATTGTCCAGATAAGGAAAAATGGAAATCTTTTGCCTTCTTAGAAAGGCAACTACTACTGCCAGGCACTTTGTGAAAACCCTTGGGGCTGAGGTTAGGCCAAAGGGCATTGCTCTGAACTGATAGTGGCCTGAGGGCAACTTGAACCTGAGGTACTTTCTGTGGGAACACCTGATGGGAATGTGAAAGTAGGCATCTTTGAGGTTCAGTGAGGCTAGCCAGCCCCCTGGCCTTAGAGCGGGAAGGATTATTCCCAGAGTTATCATCTTGAACTTTGGTTTTAAAAGATGTTTGTTTAGCTATCTTAGGTCTAGGATGGGTCACCACTCCCCTGTCATTTTGGGGGTCAGGAAATACCTGGAGTACAGCCCTTTGCCCAAGTGTAGGGTAGGTACTCTCTCTATAGCTTTTAAAGCTAGGAGAGAAGAAACCTCTGCCTCTAAGGCAAGAGTCTCCAACAGATTTGCAGGTGGAAAAGATCTGGCTCTCAATCTCGGAAATGTTTTGAAGCTGAGAACCAGTCCCTGGCTTACTACTTCCAGGACCCACTTGTCTGATGTAATAGACATCCAGTCCTGGACAAAGTAAGCCAGCCTGCCCCCTACTGGAATAGGAGAGTCGACCCGGGCAGGCCCATCAGGGTGTCTGCTTGGCAGGGGCTTTAGGCTGAGAAGTGGATGCAGCCCTGCTCATCCCCCTTCTGCCTCTCCCTCTGAAGAGCCGCCTCTGAGAAAAGGAAGAATAGGCCTGTGCTTGGTAAAAAGGCCTTTGAAAAGGCCTGCCCCTGCCCCTAGACTGCTGCCTTTGAGGAGTTGCTTTCCTTTCCTTGGCCTGAGCACTCCTGTAAGTGGTCCTGTACTCATCCATTTTCTTCATGCAATTCTCTGTCTGCTCCCCAAACAGAGAATTATCCACTACAGGAAAATCCATGGCCTTAGCCTGGGTGTCCTGCGAGAGGCTAGTACATCTGAGCCAAGCCATCCTCCAAACAGCCACAGATGTAGCCATGACTCTTGATGACACATCATTACAGTCCACAGCAGCATGAAACTGAACTTTAGATGCCTCAATCCCATCTGCAGTCACCGACTCCAGCTCCTTGTCTAGCTGGGGGGAGGCCTGTTTAGCCAGTGCCAGTACAGTGTCCCACCTGGACTTCTGGTACCTGGTTGCATGGGCCATGTAATTCGCCTGCCTGAGTCCCAAAGATGTCATGTACTGCTTCTTTGCCATGGCATCAATCTTCCTGGTGTCCTTGTCAGGGGGGAGTGAAGCCAAGGGAATATTTGCCTTGTCACAGGCAGCAGTCTGCACTACCCCCAACATGGCTGCATTACTGATATAAGAACTCCGTATCTGAGCCTGAAAGTGTATACCTCTTGTCCATTCTTCTATCCATAGGAGGTATAGTGTTAGGAGACTTTAAGATCTTTTGTGTCTGTTTCCCAAAAGATTTATGGAGGGGAATAGACAGTCTCCAGGACTCTGGGATGTCCATCACCTCTACATAATCAGGCTCCTCTTGATCTTCCACAGCCTCTTCCATAGGAAGTTGCAGGTTTTCAGCCACCTTTCTGTAAAACATAAAGTGAGAAGGGGACTCAGACAGCCTAGGAGGGGAAACACCTGAAGGTCTGTCTGGGGAGATGTCCGGTTCCCAGGCACATCCAGACCCTCACTTACATCATCATCCTCAAATTCCCCTTCCTCTTAAAATTCCGGTTCATAAAAATATTGAACAGCATAATCTTGAACCGGGGGAACCAACCGAACCGAACCCCTGCCCGAAGGAGCCGGATCGGTGAGAACAGGACGGAGCAATTCCAGAATCTGAATCGCTCTGGCTAGCTCTTCGGCGGTCGGAACATGAACCTCTGGATCCGAACCGGTCGATTTATCTTTGCGTTTCCTTTTTGTCGGAACCGATCCCTCGGAATCGGCTCTTCTTTTGCTCGAAGAAGTATTGCCCTGGTCAGAGGGCACTCCTTCTGGTTCGGTCGAAACCGAACCGAGCTGGCCATCCGGTCACGGACTTCTGGCTCCTTTCCTCAGTCTACCTAATCTCTTCAAGGGTAGATCTGGGAAAGTTTTACATATTTGGCAGTCTGAATCAAGGTGGTCAAACCCCAGACAATAACACAGGTGGTGTGGGGATCGGCCTTAGCAAAGACTTCCCCACACTCACTGCAGTGTTGAAACCCAGTGGGCCCATTTTTTTTCTTGGGTTTCTCAGACATGGTCAACCTAACCAACCTTACCCTTTTTTCGGCAACCACCAGGCAAGACCCCCTTATCGGTTCCTAACCGTGTCACGGGTATTGGAAAAAAACCGTTCAAAACACGTCTTTTTTAGAACCGATAAGAACCAGTAACCACACACTAAGTAAACACACAAATTTCACTAACAAATGGCCGGTTCAGCCGAACCAAGCCGCATTTTTACAAGTTCCACACAGAAAAACAGAACAATTCCTATCTAGCACTCACGGCACCACAGACAGAGACTGAACGGACTATGAGGATACTTTTTTTGGTTTAAAAACCGATGAAAACTGAAAACTTTAATTGACTTTCGAACCGAGCTGAAGGAGAAATCTCCGGAGCGACCGTTCAGTGAGGCGGAGTAAAGAATCTGACGGTTTAAGTTCAAAACACTCCAGACAGAGACTTCAACCAAGCTCGAGCTCAGCATTCTATGCCCTGCATAGAAAGTTAGCTCTTTGTTCTCCGGGGCAGTTCAAAGGTTGGGAATCACTGCAATTGTCAGAATACAGCAAGACTTCATGTTGTTTGAAAGGTGGGTTCTCCAGTAGGCAGAGAAAATCACCCTATGCCAGGTCAGGGGTGACAGCCGGGATAAGTTTTGGAGGCAGTATAGTGCAGTGGTCTAAGGCTCTGAGCTGCAAATCTGGTGACATCCAGCAGACCAGACCTGGGTTTGAATCCCACAGCTTCCACTTGCATACTGTGTGACCCTGAGCAAGTCACTTAATCTCCTTGTGCTCCCAGGTCACTCCTGTAAAAAAGCTTTCAGCTTAGTGTGCTATACCTGGTTAAACAACTATTAAAAAAAAAAAAAAGTGAAGCCATGCTGTCCGCCTAATGCAGATCGTTGTCCCTATAACTCTGGAGGCTACCTCATTGGCATCATAAGATGCCCTTGCTTAGTACCTTGCTAGCTCCAGGCCCTAAGCAGAAAGGGCGATGGCTTGCCTGGTTTCCTCCATATCAGACATTGAGGCTAGGAGCTGTCCTAGCCTGGACCACAAGAACCTGTCATAGGAAGCATAGTGGGTCTGATGTGCAGCTATAGAAAGAAGGATCCATGCCGAATAGAAGATTCTTCTCCCCCAGAAATCGAAATCCTCAGAGTCTGGGGGTCAGTCACATTGCGGGGCACAAGGCCCAGAGGGAGTGTCCGGGCATGTCTGACCTGAAGTGGGATGAGGCAAGGTATCTGGAGACCCGGGGAAAGGGGCCAATACCATTGGCGTAGGTCCCTCAGGGCTGGAACAGTGGAGAAGGGACGCTGCCAAAACTGATGTGACGCCTCCCGGAAGACCACAGGCCAGGCAGAAACCACCAGGTTGGCCACACTGTACTCGCCTAAGAAGGCGCGCATCACATGATCGGGATTGCTCACTGGAGATGGGGTGAGATGGAGCTCGTCCAGCATCCTTTCGAGGAAGCGCTGATACGAAGAAAGATCAGACGCTGGGGAGATGTGGACAGATAACTCCTCTCCCTCCTAGGAGGGGGATGAGGAGGCTGACGAGCTCAGAGATTCAGGGTTTGGCTGCACAGAAGCATGGTGGAACACCTGCTGGTTGAAGGCACTAAGGTAGGTAGGGAAATGTGCTGCAGAACCTCTGAACTGTTTCCAGGTAAGAGGTTTCGTAGAACTGGGAATTCCTGGGATAGCCAGGAATGGAGGCAGAGGCACGGGGGCCAAGCTCTTAGCAGCAGGAGTATGGCCTCTGTCAGAGCAGGGGGACCTAGAGGAAGCTCCCAACAGGGAGGGAGCCCTGGAGGTCCCAGCGGCTAACAACCGTTCAACTGGATCGGAACGGTCAGAGCTGCGCCCATGGGAAAAAATCCCCCTGTGAGGTGACCGGGACCATGCGAGTCCAGAATTATGGCTCCTGACCTCCAAAGTTGAGGTCCCTCTCAAGGAGCGTTCCAGGGAAGGGTGAGAGTCCGCACTACAGCTCCTCCCAGAACCCAGACGGGTTCCAGTGAGTGCATGCTGTGCCAAACCCTGACCCCTCGACCCTTCAGACTCTGAGAGAGCCCTCTTGTTCATAGCCACTAGCCTAGGCAATTCACAACCCATGGTGGACTCAGAAGAATCCACCAAGGATACAGAACCCTCCCCTTCCTGAGGTGCCTTGAGCTGTCCCAAACTCAGACTGTCCAAACACACCAAGAAAGAGGGTGTCCCAGCCGAAGGAGCAGACGCACCAGTGGCTCCGGGTTGCACGTCAGTGGCCACGTGGACCACTGCCGGCTGGTCAGTTCCACTGACCCAGAACCAACCGGCAACGTCCGACCCACAGAGGGAGGCTGAGTGGAGGCCGATGTGTTGGACACCAAGAGATCGGAAGATTCCGAAGAATCCGGAAGAAAAATCCGATCAGATCCGGTGTCCTCCAAGGAGGTGGACACAGAGGCCCGATGCAGGATAACCTTGATCCCTACCAGTTTCTGGACCACGAGTCAGACTACCTCAGCCCCGCACCGCAGGGAAAGCATCGAGCTACACTGCTCCCCGCAAGCCCGATGTCGTATCCTCCCCAGCACCACGAGCAGTGCTGAGTCAGAAACAGCATCCGCGAGGCACCGCACTCCCTCTGGTGCCACGAATGGCACCAGAGTCAAAGGTGGCACTGGCTGCGGTGCCAACCCCTTCCCTGGTGCCAGAGTCGAAGGCGGCACTGGCCGTGGCATCATCCCCTTCCCCAGTGCCGCACACGGCACCGAAGTCAGAAGCGGCACCGACTCCAGTTCCCAGAAACAGCCCCAGAAACAGTGTCAGCACCTCCCACGGCACCACTGACTCCCCCGGCATCGCAAACGGCACCATGAGCAAAAGCGACACTGAGGGATGGCCTGGCATCGGATGCTGTGCCACCCGGTCCTCCGATGCCGTGAATGTCACTGGAGCCGAGGGCGGCACCACCAGACGACGCCGAGAGCAGTGCCAGCCCAGGCCCAGAGGCCCCAGGACACAACACCGGGGGAGCCTTCGCCTCTGAAGAAGCAACTGCCAGAGTGGTGCCTCCTGCCCGCCCCCCTGAGAGGGGCAGACTGGGCCTCCTGCACTGTGGAAGGAGCCCCCACCGTGGCAAGGCTGGAAGAGGTGGAGGCCCCCTCCTCCACGGGCTGTATAGAACCAGGAGGGGACCCAAAGGAAGTGTCAAGAGTCCTGACCTTGGCCTGCCGACTGCGAACCCGCCCCCTAAAAGTCGGCGGCACACATCTGACTTTAAACGCGCGTATCTCAAGAACTCGACGGTCCATCAAGAAGCAGGTGTCACAGTTGTCCATGTCGTGGACTGGGCTGAGGCAGAAAAGGCAATGGTCATGCTGGTCCATCACGGAATAAAGACAGCCACAAGGGCACTGACGCATTGGTGGCCACCCTGCCTTCGACAACTTCTTGTCCCCGGGACGAGACATGACCGCACAGTAAAACAACAGAAAACAGTACTCGACGTGCTTTTAAATAACTGAAACGGTCTTACTGGCACTAGGAGCAACATCAAGCAGGGTGAAACAGAACCAAGAATTAACTGGTGAAACTAGGCCGCGAAACACAAACTATGCACTTGCTTGTAGTCTCCACACGAGGTCTACACTCGACGGCGGGAGAAGAAGAACTGAGGCTGGGGCGGAGTGGACGACAGATAACGGCCAACCTGCAAGCACCACGTGGAACATCAGCCTCAAGGGCGGCGCCGACCCAGCGTTGACTCCACCCAGAGAAAAAAAAGTCTCCCGCAGGGTCCTAGCTCCGACGCGGTACCCCAGTAGTGATGAATGGTGAAGACTGACACAGATCAGATCAGCTGTTTCCTGTCCTACCTACAGTCCTTAGTGGCTGTCATATAATAGCTGAGAGCTCTCTTGACATCCAGACTGTGAAGTCTCCTTTCACCAGAGGCAGAATGCTCAGTGAAAAACACAGTTAGGGTAATGGTTTGGTTCAAGTGGAAATCAGAGACCACCTTAGGGAGAAATTTCCTGTTCGTTCTCAGGACCACCTTATCCCTGTGGAATGAGATGTAGTCCTGTTCAATGCAGAGGGTCTGGAGCTCACTGATTCTTTTTGCAAAAGTCATTGCCACTAGGAAAACTGTTTTCCATGTGACCTATTTCAAATGAGCAGAAGACACAGGCTCAAAAGGAGGTCTCATAGGCTTAGCTATGCAGACATTCAGGTCCCATGCTGGCACCGGTTCCCTGTGAGGGGGTGCATATGGGACAAGCCCTTGAAGAACCTTTTAAAGACTGGATCTGAAGCCATTGACACATTCCTCCCAGTCGATATGTAAGCAGATGCTGCAGCTAGGTGGACCTTGAGGGTACTGGACTGCAAACCCAATGAATGTAAATAAGAGAGGTAATCAAGATCAGCTGGAACTCCAGCCTGTGTTGGTACCAGTTCCCTAGTTGAACGCCAAGTAGAAAACCTTTTCCATTTTGAAGCGTAGGTTTTCTTAGTAGAAGACTTCCTGTAACCTCTTCAAATGTCTAAAACACTTTAAGACAGATGCAAGCCTGCATATTCTAGGTCTTCAAGAGCCAAGCCTTGAGCCTGAGTGACCTGAGGTTCGGATACATGAGCCTCCCCTGGTTGCAGGTTAACAGGTTATGCCTCCGGAAGGTGTATTGGCTCAGCCACAGACATGGAGAGCAGCAGAGAGTACCATGGCTGCCTGGCTCAGTCTGGTGCTATCAAGATCATTGATGCTGACTGGGACCTGAGCTTGAGCAATACCTGTACACCAGAAGGAAGGGAGAAAAAGCATACAGGTGCTTTCCTGACCAATTCAGAGCTAGAGCATCCAGGGGTAGTGTACCCCGGTCTGGTGGTCTGCAACTGTATTGTGGCAAGTGGTGGTTCTGGTAGAATGCAAACAAGTCTATCTCTGGGGTGCCCCACCTCCTGAAAATCACTTCTAACACTTGCCTGTTCGTGGTCCATTCGTGATGGGCCTGACTGATTCAACTCAGGGCATCTGCAAGGGTGTTGTCCTTCCCTGGCAGAAGCATTGCCTATAGAGAAACTCCCAAGGAGTATGCCTGGCTCCAGATTTTCATGGCTTCTATGCAGAGAGGACCTGACCTTGTACCTCCCTGCTTGTTTATGTAGTACATTGTGGTGGTATTATCTGTTCTGACTTGTACCACCTTTCTCTGCACTAGTGATGTAAAGGCCTTTAGTGCCCGAAACACCGCTCTGAGTTCCAGCAGATTTATGTGCTGGAGTGACTCTACACTTGACCAAGTGCCCTGGGTTGTGTGGTCCCCCAAATGGATGCCCCACCCCAGTAGAGATGCATCTGTTGTAAGAACAACTGATGAAGACTCCTGCTAAAAGGGAACCCCTTCGTTTAGGTTGGATTCCTCTTTCCACCACTGAAGTGCCTGTAGCAAGGTTTTTGTTTCTGGGATCAGCTTTGAGAGGGAATCTCTTCTTTGGCACGAGTGTGCCCTTAGGTGGAACTGGATGTCTCTCATTTGGAGCCTGGAGCCCAGGACTGTGCCTCTGGCCGCAGCCATGTGGCCCAGGAGCTGTAGGAACTGCCTTGCAGTTTTCAACTTGCGCAGACTGAAAGAATTTGCAACTAACTGAATACTTCTTACCCTGTCTAAAGGCGGGTAGGCCCTGCTTTGCAGGGTACTGATCTCTGCTCCTATGAACTGCAGCACCTGTGCAGATAGAAGGACAGATTTATTCTGGTTTATCAGGAACCCCAGGGATTCCAAAAGCCTCTGGGTGATCTGCAGATACTGTCTGACTTGCTGTGGTGATTTTCCCACCACCAGCCAGTCGTACAGATATAGGAACACTGTGACACCTTGCCTTAGAAGGTGTGCCACGACCACTGCCAGGCACTTTGTGAAGGCTCTTGGAGCTGAAGTGAGACCAAATGACAGGGTTGAAAACTTGTAGCGACTTGATGGGAGTCTGAACCTGAGGTATTTTCTGTGAGACTCCCTTATGGGGATGTGGAACTAAGCATCTTTTAGGTCCAGTGATGCCAACCAGTCTCCTTTTTGGAGTGTTGGCAGAATCAATGCCAATGTTACCATTTCGAACTTTGGTTTTGTCAAATGCTTGTTTAGTACCCTGAGGTCTAAGCTAGGCCGCCACTCCCAATTTTACTTTGTGGTAAGGAAATACCTTGAGTATAACCCCTTTCCTTTCTGCTGAGCTGGGCCAGGTTCCACTGCCCTTGACAGTAGCAGGTTCCAAACCACTTCCTCCAGCAGCTTTTTTTCTGTGAGGGAGGATGGTCCGAACACTGGTTCTCAGAAGAGGAAGGGATTTGAAACTCAGAGACAGTCTCTGACACAGTACCCCCAGGACCCACTTGTCTGTGGTGATTTTTTGCCAAGCCTGGAGGTAGTGAGCCAGCCTGCCTCCGACAGGTAGAGAGGAGGCGGCCTGTGAAAGCACGTCAGGGTGTTTGTTTAATCTGGGGCTGAGGCTGGATTTGAGATCCCCGCCTGAAGCCCATTCTGCCCCTACCTCTGAAGTACCCTTGCTGGGGATACTGTTGGTATTGGGTGCAGCCATTGTCTGGAAAAAGGGCCTGCTGTGAAATGACCTGCCCCTGCCTCTCCTTCCATAGTGCCTGGTGGATGGAGAGGCTTTCTCTTTAGCTGAGTTACTTCTGAAGGTGGCTTTGTGCTCGTCCACCTTCTTCATATGAGCCACTGTTGTCTCTCCAAAAAGGGAATTACCCTCCAGAGGGAAATCTATGGCCTTTGTTTGAGTGTCCTGGGTAAGATTTGTGGCTCTTAGCCAGGCGAACCTCCTTTGGGCAACAATACTGGCCATCCGCCTGGCTGCTGTATCGTTAGTATCAGCAGCCATCTGAAACTGATATTTGGCTGCCTTCAAGCCAAACCTAGCAGTTTCTGCGAGGTCATCCTACAAGGGTGATGAGGCCTTATCTGCCATAGCCAAGACAGACTGCAATAATGACTTCTGATACTGGGCTGCATAGGCTTGAAAATTAGCCTTCCTGATGACCAAGCAAGCTGACAAATACCCTTTCTTGGCCATACTGTCAATTTTTCTGGACTCCTTTTCTGGTGGGTGAGAAGCCAGGGGCACTTTAGCCTTGTCACAGGCTGCTGCCTGTACCACCCCCTGGTGGTCAGGGTGGGAAAACAGAAACTCTGCACTCTCCCTGTCCAACTGGTATTTTTTGTCCAGCCTCTTATCAAGAGGGGAGACAGAGCTGGGGGTTTGTAAAATATTCAAAACATCTTTTTTGAAGAATGTATTCACTGGTAAGAGGAGCTTTTTTGTGGGGGTTAACCCCATCATCTCGAGGTATTCCACTTCCTCCTCATCTTCAATTTCCTCACATGTGATGATGTCCAAGGCATCAGCCATTCTTCTAACAAAAGTAAAGTGTGAGGAGTAATCCTCAGTGGTTCTGGGAGGAGAACAAATTACTGCTTGGGGGAAACCTCAGGTTCAATGGGTTCCCCCTTGTCCTCCTCCTCACACTCACCATAATCTTCCTCTTCAACAAATGAGGATTTATCTGAGGTGCCAGCCTGTCCAGCTAGGGCTTGTACAGGTGGCTGCTGGCCAGCGGAGAAGATTCCTTGCAAGGCTTGCACCACTTTGAAAGCCTGTGCTATTTCTTGAGGAGAAGGAAGAGCCAGAGCACCCACATAAGTCCCCTTTTTTCCAGTAGGGGGCTCTGTGTGCTTTACTTTCTTAGTCTTTTTTGAGGGAACTGGGGAGTCAGCTGGTTCAGCAGGCCTCTTAGTAATTTTATCACCCATCTCTCAGGGGATGAATGAGTCACTGCAGTGGTTTCAGCCACAACAGAAGAGGGTGCCAGCTGGTCAGAGCCTGAGGGACCCATAGGCGGAGGAAGTTTTTTCTTTAGCCGCTCCAGGTGTTTCTCTACTGTTTTCTCTGGGAAGGTTTTACATATATCACAGTCTTCTTTCAGGTGATCATAGCCAGGGCAGGCAACACACAAACTGTGCTTATCTGCCTTAGCAAACACATCCCCACAATCAGTACAATTCTTAAAACCAAGTTTTCATTTTAGGTTTTTCCAACATTTTATCGGGAACCAATAAAAAATGTAAACTGCTAAATGATTTAAATGTTTTAACTAATATTTAACGGTTGCAGTCGGTTCTGGAATGGATAAGGAACCATGGGAACCAGGAATTGAGGAAAAAGTAAACTGAGGTTATCGGTTCAGTAACCGATAAAGCGGTTACTAAAATAAAAGATTTAAAGTAAAATTAACCATAGGACCTCCTAATAGATTTTCACATCCAGATAATGATACATCCTGTAACTACTCCCGAGCCAAGGCAAGGGAGAAAGAGTCCTGGAGTAGAGGTACTATTCTAGGCCAACCATATTGGTTTAAGGAGTAGGGGAAGGGTCCTCAGGTCCTCCATGCCCACTGGATCGAGAAGGTACGAAGAGGACTGAACCCGTTTTGTCAGAAGGCAATTAATTTTTTTTGTTTTATACTTTATTTATTGAAGAACATTTCCTCAATGGTTAATGATAAACAGAAATGTTTCAACCGGCAAAGTTCAATTATTGCAGTTGTATTAGGCTATGCTGACATATCCATCTTGAGTTACAACTGATTTTTAAAACCTCAATTATGAAGTTTAAGGATACTGCTAAGTCCTATGTCTTTAATATACTTACACATTTGCCCGGATATTCAAACTGTGCCAGGCTGTGGCGCAAGCCTGGGCGCAGCTCAACTTTGTTGTGCAGGGGTGTGGCCTGGGTGATATTCAGCGGAGCTGTGCTATGGCACAGCAGCTTTGAATATCGCACCCTGGCCACCCCCACTCTGCATGGTGCAGTGGCACTGCACCAGCGCAAGTGGTCAGAGTGGAGCATGGAGATGCGGGTGCAAGTGCCATTGGCGCCATGCACAGCACTCCGCGTTATTAAAAGGGGACATGCAAATGGGGCCATAATTTATGCAAGGTAACAGGGGCCATTTGCATCTCATTACAGCCCCATTTGCATGCCATTAGCATGCAGGTGCGCTCGATCCCCTCGGGCGACTTATGCTTTGCCAGGCAGCAGTCATCGGGGACCGACGCCCCTGCAGCCCGATCGCGGGCATTCCTGTAATATAACAAAAACGTCCAACATCCCTGGTGGTCCAGTGGACCTCTATGTGCCGATCGCGGGCATCAGTACAGTGATCCCCAAGTCCAATATCCTGGTGGTCCAGTGGATCGCACTGAGCCAGATCACGGGCATCTAGTAGAACCCCCAGTCAATATCTCTGGTGGTCCGTGGACACTGACTGAGCCCGATCGCGGGCATCAGTACCACATCAAATACCCCTACTCCTGGTGGTCTAGTGTTCTCCCACCCCACCTGCCCCACTGGGCCCCACTGCTCTGCTCCCCGTCCGCGGCGGCACCACACCGCCTGCCCCCTGCCCGCCGACTGACAGCTCAGAAGGCATGCCATTGTTCACAGCATGAGCTACTGGTGCAGCTCTACACCGCACTACCCAGTCCAATTCACATATCTGGACCGAGTAGTAGGTGGTGGCTGCATGCCCATTGGCTCATGCCAGAACCACGGGCAGGCAGCCCCACCGAGCTGTCAGTCGGTGGGCAGCGGGTGGCAGGCGGGTGGTGCTGCCGCCCACTGGCTGATGGAGGGGAGGGGCGGGGCTCAGTGGGCGGGGGGTAGGGGGTAACACTAGACCACCAGGGTAGCAGGGGTATTTGATGTGGTGCTGATGCCCGCGATCGGGCACAGTGCCGGCCCACTGACCACCAGGATACTGGACTTGGGGGTTCATTACAGACGCCTACGATCGGGCTCAGTGCGTGGCCCACTGGACCACCAGGATATTGGACTTGGGGGAGTTCACGACAGGGATGCCCAGCTATGGGGCATGGGGGGGCGCCGCCAGGTGTGGCAGGAACTCGGGTGGCCACCAATAGGTGGCAGCTGCTGGGTTGTGCCCTGCAATGCAGCAGCTCACCTGTGGGTGGCCATCACTTGTTCCTTTTTTTCCTGGCGTAACTTTGTGCAGGCGCAGGTAGGGGTTGCGCATGCATGACTCAGCACATCCCGGGCTGAATATCGGGCTGTGCAGGTTAGGCATGGGCATGCCCCTACCTGTGCCTGCCAGCACATTACTGATGCGCTCGACGCATCAGGGGATTTGTGCGGCGCACTTCTCCCTTTTGAATATCGCACCGGAGCGCATCAGTGGGTTGTGCATGGCGCAACACTGTTGCGCCATGCGCAACCCTTTTGAATATCTGGGCCATTGACTTTAAAATAATAAAGCTATACAACAAACAAACTATTTGCTTGGTCTCAATTATTTCTATGCTGTATTTCCAGATGCCTCCTAGTTACCCCTTATTCAACTTTTACACATATCCATATTAATGTGCATCAGTTAAGGTCATTTTCATACAGGGCCCATCTGGTCCATCTATTTTGAAATTTTGGTACCTGGTGTGACATATCATAGTTATTTTTTCCAGCCTTTGAATATTATCTATCACCTCCGCCCACTCAGCAATTGTTGGGGGATCAGGGAGACAGCCATTTTTTGGTTATGGATTTCAATGCTGACACCAGCAAGACAGCCCACAAGTATATTTCCTCTGCCCCTTTCATTTCTGTGGGGTTTAATCCCAGATTTAGGTGTTCCGGGCCCAGTGGTGTGGCTATAGTAAAAAAATGTAAGATGATATGTCACCTTTTCCCAAAAGGCAGTCACCCCTGGACATTTCCAGAATATGTGGGCTTATGTAGCCCTAGCCTCCCCACACCCTCTCCAACAATCTGTGGAGGCTCCTTTATTACCAAGAGCCAGGGACCAGGAAGAACCTAGCCCAAATCTTCCACCCAAACTCTCTCCATATCGAAGAGGCGGAGGCTTTCCAGTTGTTCCTCCATATTATGTCCCACTGTTTTTCTGTGACGGTCACATTAAAGTCTTCTTCCCACCTTTCTTTAAGATACTTTGAGGTTATTTGTAAGTCTATTATGTAATTTGTATATAGGTGTGATATGACTTGCTCCCTGGTAGGGGATGCCCAGATCTTCCAATAAGGATTCCTTTCCCAACATTCCAGACCCACTGATCCTTCCTTGTTAAGCTAGGCTTGAATAAAATTTCTAATTTGATAGCATCTGAACTTGTCCCTATCTCCCTACTCCTATTTTTGCTGTGCAGCTTCAAGTGATAATATTGTTGAGCCTTGGAATAGTTGGATTGGAGATCTAAAGCCTCTGGGAGCCTGTTCCCTATGCCATTTGTCTTGTTTGACTGGGAGAAAGTTTTTATCATATATCAAACATCTATGTAGCCAGATTTGTTTTTGGGCATAACCCCTCCGTGTCTCTTGCCTCCATTCCTGTGTATTTCATTTCTGGGAAGTCTCTCCTCTCTCCCATGAACATGATCGCCCCTGTGGGGTGTGCTTTCTGCTCTGCTAAATCTATCTTTTCCCAGAGTGCTTCATAATGAGTATTCCCCTACAGAAGGGCAACCCTCATTTGGGCTGCTATCTAGTATCCCTGCAAGTTAGGAAGGGCGAGCCCCCCCCCTTGATGTTTGGGGAGATCTAGCAAAGCTCGTCTGACCCTGGGATGACTCTTCCCCCAGAGGAATCCTAAGAACATTTTTTTCCACTGATCTATTTCTTATTTCAGGACCTTACTGGGCACACATTGGAAAAGGTATAGCAACCTTGGCAGGGTGTTCATTTTGAGAGCTTGTACCTTGGCGTGGAGTGGGAAGGGCAATACCGCCCATTTCCTTAGATCCATTTTAAGATGGTTTATTAATGGTGGGTAGTTTAATGAAAAGTTGTCTATTTGATGTTCCTAATCTAACTCCAAGGTACTTTATAGCTTTCATGTCCCAATTCATGGGGAATCTTACTCTTTAGCGCCTGTGGTGCCTCATAGTTAAAACTTAAGATCTCAGTTTTTGCTTTATTCAGCAAGTATCCTGAGAGGGCTGAGAAGTTCTCTACCAATTTAAAAACTCAGTCTAGGGTAATATCTGGCTTAGTGAGGTGTAATAAAATATCATCGTCATACAATGCCAGTTTATGCTCCCTCCCTCTTATCTCAACATCACTAATTTCCCCTGATTGGAGTCTGGCCTGTGCCAGTGGTTCTATGTATAGAGCAAATAACAGCAGGGATAGGGGGCAACTTTGATGGGTCCCCCTTCCTAGTTTAAAATTTGATGATATATGACCATTCGCTCGAATGTATGCATTTGCTCCCCTGTATAATCGAAATAGTCCCTCTATAAAGTCATCCGGGAGCCCAAACCGGGAGAGGACCCTCCTGAGGAAGACCCAAGAGACCCTGTCAAAGGCCTTTTCGACATCTAGACTGAGCAGTAATGTAGGGGTCTAAGTTCTAGTGATGTGGTAGATAGGGGGCAACCTTGATGGGTCCCCCTCCCTAGTTTAAAATTTGATGATATATGACCATTCGCTCGAATGTATGCATTTGCTCCCCTGTATAATAGAAATAGTCCCTCTATAAAGTCATCCGGAAGCCCAAACCAGGAGAGAACCCTCCTGAGGAAGACCCAAGAGACCCTATCAAAGGCCTTTTCAGCATCTAGACTGAGCAGTAATGTAGGGGTCTAAGTTCTAGTGATGATGTCTATTATATGAGTTGTTCTTCTAAGGTTGTCC
Organism: Neoceratodus forsteri; assembly: GCA_016271365.2. Taxonomy (NCBI): domain Eukaryota; kingdom Metazoa; phylum Chordata; order Ceratodontiformes; family Ceratodontidae; genus Neoceratodus; species Neoceratodus forsteri. Next base: position 261,166,475 of record JADMNL010000024.1, read on the forward strand.
TGGACCTGGTGGTCTGGTACAAATCCCGTCTGGTCTAATTGTATGAGGCCTGGGAGTATTTGTTGCAGTCTGCATGCCTAGATGGCTGTCATGATTTTGTAATCATTATTTAAGAGGGAGATAGGTCTGTATGAGGCACATTTGGTGGGTCCTTTCCCAGCTTGGGCAGCACCTAGATAACTGCTCTCATCCATGAGGGTGGAACCTGTCCCTCCATCCCCATTACCCCTGAGAATACTTGGAGTAATAATGGTTGTATCATTTCTCTGAAAGATTTGTGAAACTCCTAGGGCAACCTGTCCGTCCCCAGACACTTGCCTGTTTTGAGAGTGCCCACTACTTCTTTCATCTCATCAGCACTGATAGGAGTTAATAATTTTTGGCCCTGTTCCCTTGAGAGTCCTGGCAGGGTCAATCAATCTAGGGACACCTTCACCCTTTCCTCCCCGGGATCTCCATCTGGGCTATATAGATTTGTATAGAAGTCCTTAAAGGCCTCTATTTTTGTTATTTGATTCTCCAGCTGGGTTGTTTGTGGGTGTGATATGGAAGAGATCACCCGCTCTAGCCATCTGGGCCCTCAGTCTGCTAGCTAGCAGCCTAAGAGCTCTGGGGCCGCCCTCATGGTACTTTTGTCTCAAGAAGAGCAATTTCTGTTCCACCTGATAGTCCAGTATACTGTTCGGTTCTTTCTTTTGTGCGCTCCCTATTTATCTTCTCCTGCTGCTGCAATTCTAAACTCTGGATTTGGTTTATCAGATTCTCCCTTCTGGTCTCCCTCTCTTTCTTTTTCTTTGCAGATATCTGTATAAATTTACCCCTCAGAACTGCTTTGGCCATATCCCTTAGGATGGCAGGTGCGACCTCTAGGGATGAGTCACCTAACAAAAATTGTTTGTATGTCTCCCCAGTCATATTCACCACCTCAGGATCTCTCAGTAGGGAGATGTTCAAACACCAAAATGTGTTTCTTCTGGTCTCTTCCATTTCCAGTTTCATGTATACCGGGGTGTGATCAGAGAGCACAAAGTCTCCTACCCACACATCCTGTACCCTGGCCATCTTCTCCTTCGGGAGGAGAAAGTATTCTAATCTAGAATACATTTGGTGTACCTGGGAGAAATAGGTATAATTTCTTACCCGTCCATTCCTTTGCCTTCAAACATCTACCCACTCAAACTCATCCAACAGTTGGCCTACCTCTCTGGCTGTTTTATGATCCCTTCTGGGAATTTCTGATGTGGAGTCTAGCTGAGGGTTCAGCGTTAAATTCAGGTCTCCCCTACAAACAATCATGCCCTCTCCACAGGAATTAAGGTTTAAGAGAAAGGAGCAGTACTCCGTGAGGCCAGTTCCCCCGGTGGGAAGTAAACAGAGGCCAATGTCACCATGGAACGCCCAAACATCCCTTCATCATCACGTAGCGCCCCTCCCTGTCCACCTTGGTGTCTACCTTCTCAAAGGGAGTTTTGTGTGGTACAAGAATGGCAACACCCTTTCTTCTCCCTTTCTTATAGGAGTCTGTGGTTACATCCCTGAATCCCAACTTGGCTAGCTTCTCATGTTCTATCTGTGAAAGATGTGTTTCTTGTAAAAGAGCTAGTTCTACCCCTGCTTTTTTAATATGACCTATAATTTTACTCCTTTTAACTGGATTTGTCAATCCATGTACATTGTATGTACATACTGTAATATTTTGCTTACCCATAGTCCATAATGTATGTGGGGGATACATTTTGTGGGCATCTGCTTCTACAACCTATTACAGCTAGTACTCTTATTTGTGTACTCTCGCAGCCATTCTGGCTACATCCATTAGAGACCAAGGTCAAGTACAACATTATAAACTTTTAAATACAACTTTTTAGCCAACTGGGCTATTTAACTAAAAACAGTAACTTGTTGTTTGCTCCCAAGGTAGGGAATCCAACTTCTTTGGATTCCTAGACCCTTCCTTATCTTGGTGTTCTTAGGTTTGGAAGGGAAGGAGAAGGATTTGCAAACTGTCCTGAATTACCGGGACACCCCTCCTAAATCAGTTCTGTATCACCAACTCAGTCAAGTTGACATGCTCTCCTGTTTGTGTTCGATATTATCTCAAAGAAAAGAGTAATGTATTGACTGCCAGTTAAAAATGGACAGCACTCTTATTAGCTGGGATTATTGGGCAGAGCCCCTCTTATCCAGCCAGCCTCATTTTCTTTACAGTTCCCCAACTTCCTTTGTTAAATATATATATACTGTAGGCCCTCTCCCAGAGCAGAGAGAATCCAGCCCAGCCAGGCCCGCAGAGGAGCACTCCCTGGCCCCCATCTCCCCCACCTAGCGCCCGCCACGCCCTGGAGAGCCGACCCTCAGTGAACCAGACTGGAGCATCTCCGTTGACCTTATTTGATATTTCCATTTTCATTATAATAACTGCCAAATTCTTGTGAAGTTCCTGCTGTTTGGACAGGGCCCCCACTCCAGTATCAGACTCATACAGCTCCTTAATGGCTTTGTCACCCTTTGTATATTCCCGAGCCCAGGATGTAAAATCAAGAGGATGAGTGCTGGCCTCTGGAAGTCTCCACCCCCTCAGCTTGCATCTCATGATCCTCTCTCACATCCAGCTTCTCAGGTTAAGTTGAGTTTACTTTGAGGAGGTAGGGTCCAGGCCTGCAGCGCCGCACCACCTTTTCAGGTTTAGGTTTATGGATTATCTATTCAGGTTCACTCCAAGTCCTAGCCCCTGAGCCCCATCTCCCCAGACCCGCAGCCCAGTATTGTTTGAAGTTCCAGAGGCCGTCGGGTCACCCCCCGAGAAGGCCTCCTCTCAGTATCTGCGGCTTTTAAATGATTTTAAACAGTACAATAGAATAAGAAAAAATATTCTTGCATAAGTCCAACCTCTGTCCCTTTATTTATATACAGGAACTATATAGTTTAATATCTGCAGTCCACAGGTTATTGTTTTGAATTCCCTCAAGGCAAGCTCCACACAGAGTACAAAAGTGATTACCTCTTTCAAACATTTAGCTCCCCTAGTTCAGGTATATTTCGACAGTGGGGGGGGTTCAGGTGTTGTCCCCCTGAATATTCTTGCTGTCCCTTCCTCCTTGCATTTCTCTCCCTGTTGCAACACCTCCCATCTTTACAGGGTTGTCTCGCTGTGCTTTCTGTGCGGTCTGGAGTCTGTCCCACAATCCAGAAGTTGATGGGCGTTGTTTGTTCTCCGATGTTTAGTTCCTACCACCTTCCATGACCCTCCAATGAGCTCCTCAGCGCCCCTCCTGGTCTCCTGTGGAAGAATTACTCCTACCTCCTTCAGGAAACCCACCACGGCCTCTACATCTGAAAATCTCCTGGGCCCCTCTTCAGTGATTATTCTGAGCCATGCTGGACATTCCAAGTATGCTTTATATCCTTTTTGTTGTAGTTGTTTCACAACAAGCAGGGCCCGGCACCTCCACGTCAGTAGTTGTGGTGTGTAGTCTTGGTCACAAAATAGGCGTACATCACCAAAATGAATCATTTTTTTGGACAAGGCCATGGTTAAAATTTCTTCCTTTACTCAGAAATCTAGGAAGGCAAGTACGATGGATCGCAGGCGAGCCTTAGGATTCTTCGGGGTGGGGCACCAGTGAGCAATGAGCTCTAATGATATTTGGCTCTTTATCCAGTGGAGGATTCAGGATTTCTTTAATGTATGACTCCATGAAAGCTGTCACGTTACCAGTTTCTGTGCCCTCTGGAACTCCATGGATTCTTATATTATTTCTCCTATTTGTTTTCTGCCCCCTCCAGTCTTTGCTCCTAGATTTGTGTTTTATAATGTAAGTCCAATAGGGCACTGTTGTGAGCATTGGTCACGGTAGTGTTCTCCATGAGACTTTGTTCCACTGTCTCTGTTTTTTTTGTTAGGGTCTCCAGAGTGGCCCGATCCTCCACCACTCTTGTTTCCAAATGCTGAAGGATCACGTTCATCTGTTGGAAGATTGTACACAATTGTTTTGAAGTAATTATGCATTAAGGTTCCTCCATGCTGTCTCGTGTCAGGCTGGCCAATCCAAAGGAGGTCACAACACAGGCCTCTGTTTGACTGGGCAGAGTTTGGTTTTGTTTGGTCCCTTTACCTGGGGTCCCGGATGGATGATCTTTGTTCTAGACTTCGGGGGCACCCAGAAGTCAGTCAGTTTCTTTTTTGAAGGCAGGTTGGCATTTGCTTTGCCGGGATGATGACAGATTGTTAAGAGGCTTGGTCGGAGCTCTCGTATTAGGCTGCCTTTCCACCGGAAGTCGTCAAAAGGCAATTAAGGAGAGAAGAGGGACCCAAGGAGCCCTCATCGTCAAGGGCAGAAAAAAAGGAGGGAAGCTAGTCCTCCCCTCCTCAAGGAGAAGAAAAAATCCCCTGGAGGAACGAGAGCAGAAAAGCAAGGCTTACCCCACAAGGTTTCCACGGAGGGGAGAGCAAGCAGGTAAGAGGCACTGCTCAGAGGTTGAGGCACCAGAGGGGAAGGTGGGTGAGAAACAGTGATGAATGGTGAAGATATACAAGATCATCAAGAATTACGGTAAGTACTGACTTCCGGTGACGTCAGAGAACGAATGGCGCCCTAGACTCTCGGCTCCGTCCCCACAGCTATAACATCGGACCACATTGCCCTTTTTTAAAAATGTCTTCACCAGCCAAAGCAACGAGAGCTAAAGAGGGAAAGTTACAGAGCACACCGGTTCAAAAATTGAAAAGAAATGCTCCAACTAAATGGCAGGAGAGCGTTGGAGAATATGGACTCCTCAGAAGGCCTACAGGCAGAGAGAACTCTTAAGCAACTCATAAGCTGACCTGGAACTTCTACAATACTACAAATGGCTCAAACGGTCCAAAATTGACCGAGACCTCACGGAGCTTAGATCGACATTAATCGTGTAGAACATAGAACAGACCAGATGGAGCTCTGCCTAACACAAACAGCTGAGCAGACGGATAGACAGGACCGCCTGATACTGTACCTTATGGCGAGAGATAGAGAACTTACCAGCGACTAGATGACTTAGAAGGCAGAAGCTGTCGAAATAACATCCGAATATATGGGATTCCAGAAGGAGCAGAGGTGGCCTGCGGAGACACTATAGCCTTTTTACAGCAAATACTCCGAGAACTTCTGTCTCTCCCAGAAGATTTTGATTTGGCAATGGATCGCGCTCATAGATCGCTGGGTCCTAAGCCCCATAACCCAGAAGCCAGGCCCAGGTCTCTGATTGTCCGATTGACCTCTTACCACTCGAAGGAGGAGCTCCTGCGCCGTGCTTGGCAAAAAGGTACCATTCAATATAAAGGGCAGAGAGTTACTTTAGATAATGATCACACCACAATGGTACAAGAGGCTAGACGCACTTTATGGCTGATACTGAAGCAATTAAAACAGAAGGGGGTAAAGGCGCAACTCTTACATCCAGCCAGGCTGAAAATCGAAACTGGGGAAGGCGTTAGGGTGTTTGCAGACCTCCTGGCAGCCGCACAGTACCTTACTGAGATGGGCATCTTAGTTCCGCCACTAGGCAAAGAAAAATTGGAGCGGGACTTAATTGCATCAGCTTGGTCAGTAGCCCAAAAAGGCGCTACACAGCCGGGGACAACGAGGAGGCTCCCTGAATCGAACCTAAGAGCGGACATCGCAACTCTCCTGCAAAGATACGGTGACCCCTCGTTGGTGAACAAGAAGGCAGCACATTTGCAAGATACCGAAGAGGATCCTGATCAACAAAATATTCTTGAAACATGAAGGGACTAGATACTGGAGCTTGTGCTAACACTCTCATTGCCTGACCGTATGTCAGATGTTTAATGCGATTGCTGAATGGCATGTGCTTGGGACTGATGGCTAAATCATTCAACAGAGGAGAAAGACTCTTTCCCCTTTTGTGTCTTCCCTTCCCCTCCCTTCCTTCCCTTCCTCTCCCCCTCTATCTCTCTCTGTATACCTGATCTTTCTGTGTTTGGGTTTTGGTTGTTGGGCCTGATGTGGGGGAGGCTTCCTGGGGTATGGGTTGAGAGGTTGCCTCAAACTGATCTGAAGAAGCTTAATATGTCTTGCTCAAGCGGATGGGCTTTTGACCCATTATAGAAACGTGCTCTGAGTGCCGACAACATGACAGCTACCTTGTCAAATGATGCTCATAAGGGCACTGTCGCGAGGAAGGAGGGTCAGGAGGTCTCATTCTTTAGCTATGTGGATGGTTGAAGGACGCATTCTCTCCAACAGAGAAGGTGTGGCCCCCTTTTTGTTCCTCTCCTGCTCTTTTCTCTCACCCTATTTTCTAACGGGAGGAGGAGGAGGGGAAAGGATAAAAGCTTCTACGGCTGATTAATGAGCAAAGGACTAAAATTGATCATTTGTGCGATGTTCACAATTTAAAAGATCATAGGGCTGTGGGGGTGGGGGTGGGGAGAGGGCCGGGCAAGTACAGAGCCCCTGATACAGAGGACTCTTTCTCAGGCGTCAGAGGGTTTAGCCCAGATAGGATTTTCCTAGGGCTAGGACGAGGTTTCATCCTAGACTGAGCCTCTCAGTCTCCGCATGTATTTATGCCCATAAGCTGGGATATTTCCAGCTTAACTATGGAAGTCAATTTTTGATGGGCTGGGAGATCCTTCAGTACTCAGCTAGAGGACTACCCATGCCCCACTTGTTAACCCCTGGAGTTTGGATAGGGGTGTTGAAGTCTAAATGTTTTTGCTGTTTGAAGTGCCAGTTTGAATTTGCAAAGTTACAGTTACGTTTTGTTGGTGTAATTGTTCCATCTGGGTGCACGCTAGAATGCAAAGGGATACTTGGTGTACAGATGAAAATACAAGTCTGTCAGAAGATTAGATCAAGGGGATTGATCTTGGATAAGGGAAATGGCTAGTCATAATTCAAAGTTCCTAACTTACAACATTAATGGAAGCAAAAATCCGATCAAGAGAAAACAAATACTGAAATATTTGACAAAACAAGGGTGTGACGTTTGTTTCCTGCAGGAGACGCATCTCACGCCTTCCGAGGCCCTAAAACTGAAATCCAAAAGGTACCCGCAGGTTTTTCACTCCTCACTGGCAGCGGGCAGGAAGAGGGGGGTCGCTATTCTGGTAGCATCCTCCTTCCCTCTTGAGGTGTAGGAGGTAGTGGAAGATCCAGGGGCACAGTTTGTCCTAGTGGTGGGATGGGTTCAGGACACATTAATCACTTTAATGAATGTTTATGCCCCTCCAGAATCCTCTGTGTCTTTTTACTCGTCACTCGCTCAGCTGGTGGCAGAGAAGACGAGGGAATTCTGATTATGGGGGGGGATTGGAACCTGGAGTTTAATAGAGCCCTAGATACTACATCTAAAATACCAAACCCAGATTATAGGAAAACAAGAGCAGTTAAAAAGATTTTTGATCAGGTGGCTCTGGTAGATGTTTGGAGGGAGAGGTACCCAGCGGCTAAAGAGTACACATGCTACTCCCCTCGTTTCAAAATATTTTCTAGGCTGGATACCTTCTTCACTTACACTAAAGATCTCATGCAACTTCCTCAATGTGGGTAGGAGTTCACCCTTATCAGACCACAACCCCCTTTTTCTGGAGGTGGACTTATCCCTTCCACATAGAAATACGCAATGGAGGTTAAACTGCTCCCTTCTACGAGACCAAACCCTGGTAGAAGATCTTAAGCAACACATTGCCACCACAATACAAGAGAACAATGTAGGAGGGGTCACGTCACAAATTCTCTGGGATACTTTAAAGGCCACGGTGTGTGGGAAAATAATTGCTTATGCTTCCGCTAAAAAAAGGTTGGCTGCACAGAGGCTTGGAGAGCTTACCATACAACTTAAAACCCTTGAGGATGCCCAGAAGGCTAAGTGGGAACAGTCTAGGGATCTAACCCTGAAACAAATTAGGAAAGAATTGATCCGCATGCAACAAGCGGAGACGGAGAAATCCCTTTTCTATCTAAAGCAGAAATATTATGAAGGGGGAGCGAGGGGCTCTCGCTCACTGGCCTTTCGTCTAAGACAACATAGAGCTAAAGCCACAGTTACAAAGATAATAGCACCTACTACAGGCCGTCTAGTTAACAGACAGGCCCAGATAGAAGAGGCCTTTGTCTCTTACTACACTAAACTATATACACCCCAGAATGAATCAACAAGGGAGGAGAAGATGAGGTTCTTGAGCTCTCTCACCATGCCCACTCTCTCACCAATGAAAGGCCAAACTCTGATACAACCAATAACACAAGCTGAAATTTTCAGAACCATTAAGTCTCTTAAGACAGGTAAATGCCCAGGGCCGGATGGCTTTAGCGTCGAATTTTATAAGACTTTTGGGAAAGAGGTGGTCTCTTATGTCAGACGCTTACTCTGGGATTTGGCAGATGGAACTGCACCACCTTCGTGGCAATATGCTACCATATCCTTAATACTAAAGGAAAACAAAGACCTCACTAGGTGCGAAATGATAGACCCATTTACCTACTCAACTCAGATTATAAAATTTTCACAGCTATTATAGCAACTAGGTTGAACTCCCTATTGCCAGAGCTAGTTGATTTGGATCAGACGGGTTTTGTAAGGGGACGACAGGCTCCTGACAGTGTTCGAGTGGCCTTAAATGTGATAGATGTCATACACCGTCACTGTATTCCATCCTGCTTATTGAGCTTAGATGCCGAAAAGGCCTTTGATAAGGTCTCCTGGAGTTTTCTATTTTTAACTTTAGAGACTATGGCTTTTCCACAGCCCTTTATTGACAGCCTGAAGGTACTGTACACCGGGCCCCAAGCTTATGTAAGGGTGAACGGAGGAGTCTCTTCCCTTCCACTTGGACGGGCACTAGACAGGGTTGCCCTCTCCCCTCTTGTTCGCTTTCTACATAGAACCATTAGCAATGGCAATACGCCAATCAGAGCTGATCCAGGGAATTAAGGTGGGGTGGACCAAAAATCTCACTGTACGCTGGATGATGTGATGCTGACCTATCGAACCCGGAGGAATCGATACCCCAAGTGGTCACTGCTGGAGGAGTTTGTAGACACGCTGGATACACGTTAAACAGAACAAAGACAGAGGCCCTTACTTTTACTATGCACCTACAAACAAGGTTAAGGAAATGCTCCAATAGACTGGACAGCAAGTAAGATGAAATATTTAGGTACTTACATAACCAAACACATGTCACAACTGTTTAGCGAATTATAGCCACCTTTTAAACCAGATAGCAAAAGACCTCGAGAAATGGACATTAATAAATCTTCCCATGCATGCTAGGGTACAATCAATCTCCATGAATATTCTTCCTAGGTTCTTACATTTATTTCAGAGTCTGCCGAATCCAATAAATAAAATGCAATTCCAGAAATGGCATAGGAAGATTTCAGGATATATTTGGGGTGGTAAAAAAGCAAGAATTAACCTGCACATCATGCAGACACACAGGAGAAGGGGAGGACGCTCACTCCCTGACCTAGAAGACTACTACTTAGCTACACAATTGAAAAGGGCCCTACAGTGGTCAGACCCAACTTATGTGTCTAATTGGAACCTGATGGAACAGGGAGAGGAAGATGGGCACGGGCCCCCGCTGGAAGCTAGGGTCATGCTCCCCCCGGGATCTATAACAGATCCCCCTTCTCTACAGATGGCTGTTAAAAATACTCTGACGGCTGTTAGAAGGATCTGGCAGAAATATGGAATCAGAAAGTCCCTCTGGCCTCTGTGCAGGATCCCATGGACTCCAAACTTTATGCCAGCGCACCTGGACCACACTTTTAAGGCATGGGGTAGGCAGGGTCTGATCAGCTTTGGACAATTCATGCAGGGAAACGTGGTCCTGGGATTCGAGACTCTCAGGGATAAATATGGACTCCGACGATCTGATTTATTCAGATATTTACAAGTTAGAGCTCATATTGAAACATGCCTGAACATGGATCCGAACCCAGACCGTGTTAACTCTTTTCTGGACTGCATGAAAGGCCTGATGGCTGGCCAGACTCAGAAGGGCCATATATCAATTTTATATAAAGCAATGGGGACCCTGAGGAAGGATCCCTTAGAAAAAATTAAAAAAAACTGGTTAAAAGAGGGAGGTGAAGAAGGCAGAGAGGTGGATTGGGACAGAGTGTTTCATACTGCTACTAAAACAACTAGATCACCACTCTGGCAGGAGTTTAGCTGGAAAATAAAGGTGAGATTTTTTCTTACCCCAGCACTCCTCCATAGGAGAGACCCAACATGTTCCCAGATATGCTGGAGACTTTGTGGGGAGGATAATGCTCACCATTTGCATATTTTCTGGGCATGTACTAAGGTACAGGCCTTTTGGTCTGAGGTAATCAAGATACTGCATACCATCTTCATGCTTGAAAGCCCCCTTGGGTGGCTGGAGGCGATTCTGGGTGTCTTGCCTTGTGGAATTAAAGACCCTGATTCAATATACCTTTGGGCTATAGTTCTGGCCGCAGCACACAGAACTATTACTCGGGCCTGGCTGAGCCCGGAACCACCTGCGGTCAGAGCTTGGGTTCAAATCGTGCAAGAGATCTCAGCTTTAGAGGAATTAACCTTTAAAATCAATCTGCAGACCTGGGTATTTATTCTCAGATGGACGAGATGGTTCACCTGGCTTGATAAATATGAAAATCCGAGCTCTGGGGTAGCTGCCAGCTGAAGCATGGTGTTCAATTAATAAAAGGAAGAAGAGAAACATTACTGGAGGGAGTTGAGAGCTGAAGGAGAGGGAGGTGTGGGCCCACAATCTGTAGTAGTGAGATGCTGGACAAATGGCTTGTAATGAGTAATCTGGGTATCCTGGGATGTTCAAGAGGAAGATAACTGAATAGGGAGCAAATGCTATTGATTGGAAAGTATCCTTGTACCTGTATGAATTTCATTGTACCATGAATGTGCACCCGCTTGTTGTCAATAAAAATAAATAAAAAAAAAAAAAAGAATTACGGTAAGTACACCATTCCCATATCTTCCTGTATGTATCTTCACCATTCATCACTGGTTGGTGAGTACCAAGCCCCCCCCCCCCGAAGGGGACCTGGCACATCCCTGAGGGCAGCCATTCCCTCAGCCCCTTGATGGGAAGAACCACAGGGGGAGAAGCCCCCTACTGGCCCAGAGAGGTCTGACACTGGTCAGGATGAGACGGGGACTCCCGTGACCTGGGAGAAGGGAGGCACCCTGCCAATCCCCAGCTCACCCTGCAGGAGAAAAAATGGGCTCCTTGGAAAGGGGAGGCAATCACCCTTTGCTGGGCCAAGGCGATAACTTACAAAGGTGAAGCCATGCTGCTCGTCTTATACAGACTGCAGATCCTGCCAACCTAGAAGCTACTTCATTAGCGTCATAAGACGCTCTTGAAAGATGCCTTTGCTACTTCTAGGCCAGAAGCAGAAAGACAGATGGCCTACCTGGTTGCCTCCAAATCAGGCAGAGTGACTGGGAGTTGTCCTAGTACCATCCATAAGTGTCTAGCATAGACAGCAATATGGGCCTGATGTGATGAAATGCATAGAAGGAGATGCGCTGAGGAAAAAAACCCTTCTCCCCCAGCGGTTAAACTCAACTGAGTCGAACTCTGGGGGGGAGTGGTCGTGTCTCGGGCGACACTGCCCAGAGGGGTGCCCAGTAACTCTATCCCTAAAGTGGGATGAGGCAAGGCACCTGAAGACCCCTTGGGGGGCATGATACCTGCTCTGGCAGTCCCTTGGGGCATGAGAGGGGGAAACAGGAGACTGCCAGACCCTATGGGATGCTTCCTGAAAGGGGACAGGCCACGGAAGAATTAACACATTCTCTGAGGAAAACTCTCCCAGGAGAGCTTGCATCACATGGGCAGGATTGTGACTTGCAAGATGGGAAATGTGAAGTTCCTCCAGCAACCTTGACAAGAACAGCTGATAGCTGGTGATATCAGCATCCGAGGACAAGTGGGACAAAAAGCCTTCTTCCTCCCGGGAGGAAGATGAGGAGGCGGAGGAGCTCGATTCAGATCTGGGTGCAGCAGGGGTTTCTGGTCTAAAAATGACCTGGTCCAGAGCTCTAAGATAGCGAGGAATGCTGCAGCCGACCCTCTAAATTGGTCACATGACGGGGTCCCGTAGTACCCGAAATGCCCAGGACAGCAGAAGGGCAAGGCAGAGGAGCTGAAGGAGGAGGAGGAGGCGAAGACTGTCAAGCCACAGGAGGATCCCTGCTAGGGCTTCAGGAACGCACACACAACCCCTCCCAAAGGGTGGGGCTCCGCAAAGAATCCACAGAAGGTCGCACAACCGTGCAGGTGTGGCCTTCGTGGTGCCCTAAGAAAGAAGCCCCACGGTGAGGAGACCAGGGCCAGTCTGGCCCTTGCGGGCAGCCCCTAACCCCACCAGATGCAAGGCCCCCCCCCACTGAGGAGAGCAAAAGTGTGAGGGGTCGGCACTGTGGCTCCTACCAGAGCCACCAGCAGCTCTGAGAGAATACCCTTGGGTCACCCCAGGCGCTCTCAAGCTGTCCCCCTTAGAAAGAGACCTTCCCCTCATCCATCCTTGAAAGATTAAGGGGGGGCAACACTGGATGAGCCACAGGTGTCTGCCTGCCTGCAACAGCAATCCCTGAGTTAGCCCTTAAAAGGGTAACAGAGGCCACACCGCTCCCAGCTTCAGCGCTGGATTCGGCCCCCACAGAGATGCTGACCTTCGACTCGGCATCGGGAGCAGTACAACCTCCAGACCCGACACTGTCTCCTGACTTTGCTCCGTCATTGGTGCCATCCTTCTCCATGGCACCAGGGACGGCACCGTCCTTCTCTATGGCACCAAGGATGGTGCCACCAATTTCTATGGTGCCGCCTTGCTTCATGGTACTGGTGGCGGCACCGCCCTGTCCCACTGCACTGCGAAAATCCCTGGCATCATCAACAGTACACGAGGACTCAGAGATGATGGCCCCAGAGACAGAGTCAGTTGGAAGAGGAGAGGGAACCTTCAAAATAGCACTGCTCGGCCTCAGCCCAACAGCTCTTCAGAAGGGGCAACTAGTCTGGGTCAGACCCATCCTCCTCCTCTTCCTCTGATGAAGAGGAAGAGAGCAGAACGACCGGGAGAGAGGCCACCCCTTACACCCTACTGTGTTTGGAGCCGCACGCGGCACCAAATGAAGACTGCACCACACCCTTGGTACCGCCGTGCTCACCAGCCCCAGAAACGGTGCCAGGAGCTTGAGCAGAACCGGCGGACAGAGTCTAGAGCCCCACTGATTTGGATCCAGTGTATAGCTCCTATCGCAACACTGGGGGAGGCCATGGTTCCAACGAGGCTGATGCCGAGAAAAGTGCTCAACTGACCCCCTGGAGGAGACTGACTCTCAGTCCGACCACTCTAGTGTACCGGAGGTGCTAGCGAGGCCGGCACCATCGACAGTTCACAGCCCTCCGATACGTGTAGTAATGAAGGGCGACCCGAGGGAAGGGTCCAGAGTTCTTGCCATGGTGTCCTGGGACCAACAGTGCCCTCTGAAGGTAGGAGGTTTACGACCCACTTTCAACGTCTGCGTTTCAAGGACTAGGCAGTCCATGGAGAAGCATACGTCGCAGATGTTCATGTCGTGCTGTGGACCCAGGCAAGAAAGACATCGATCATGTCAATCCGTTATGGAAATGGACTTGCCGCAAGGGCACCGAAGCATAGGGCCTCGTCCCGCCTTAGATTTGGATTTAGGCCCCAGACCAGACATGATCGACTGCACACAAAAACCAATAAAACAAGGAACAGACTCTGCGCCATAGAAATAAACACAACAATTAAAGCAAAAGGAAATGTCTCACCTGATTGCAGCTCTACGGCATCGAGTTACAAACAGAACTTTCTGGTGACTTCGATGACAAACTACAAAATTACTCTTCAGCTCCCACGATGTGCACTCTCGACAGCGGGAAGAACAAAACTGAGGTGAAGGAGGAATCGGTGTCGGTTACTGGCTGATGCTCGTGCAGCACACTATGCATCACCCTCGAGGGCGGCACTAGCCTCGACGCTGGCTCCTCCCACAAACAAAAAACATTTGTAAGCTGAAAGCTCCAGTGGGGTCATAGCATCTCCGGCGTATAGCCACCAGTGATGAATGGTGAAGATACATACAGGAAGATGATATTTATATATATTTAGAAGTTTCATCATGTCACAGGTAGAAGTTGAGAAGAGGAACTCCGAGTGACTAGACTTGACAGGCGGAGAGTGAAATCTGAGGGGGTTTAGAACTAAGGCAGTTAGTTCAAGGCAGCATTTGAATAGTTGTCACGTGCAAAGAGTTCAATCATTTGCATGTGTTTTATCCTCTCCGGGCAGTTCTGACTTAAAGGAGCACTGCAGAAGTTAGGAATACCTGAGTATTACTGGGGTTAGAATGTGAAGGTAGGCATCCATCAGAGCTATCAAAGCTAGGAAGTCCCCTGGCTGCACAGCTTGGGTGAGTGACCTCAAGGACTCCATCCTGAAGGTCGTGTGGCACACAAACTTGTTCAGATGCTTCATACAGGATGGGCCTGAAACCCCCCAATTTTGAGGGAACTACTAAATAGACAGAGTACAACCCCTGACCTTGTTCACGTGGCAGGACTGGTACAATGGACCCTATTTGAATGAGGTTGTTTAGGGTCTCTGACACCACCTTTCTCTTTGCAGTGTCCTTGGAAACCGGGGATAGCAGAAAACGTCCCCTAAGTAGCTGTACCTTCAAACTAACACTCTTTTGTTCAGAGGTTACCAGCAGGCCTGAATCTGGTTAACTTACATCATTAGTGACGTATGTTTCTTCCCCCCAACCAGCCGCGAGATTTAAACGCGGAAAGAGTAGACATTTAATCACATCAGAGGTGAGCGAGGCAGATACAGCAAGCCAGAAAACAATTGGAAATAAGTGCCATAAATTTCATTTAAACACAAGCTTTATATCTTGGAATATGTACAATATAAAATCACGTTTTCCTGTTTTAGAGCGCTTAGACGCAAAGTTTATAAAAAACTTACAACCCGAGGGAGAGTGAAAACAGAAATTACTTCGAGTGTAACAGTCACACTAGTAAGCCTTCTTTTTAAACTGAATTTCCATTTAAGACTTATGGGCCCAGATATTCAAACTGCGCCCAAAAAGTGCGCAATAGCAGGAGCAAGCGCAAGTCCATTGCGCCCATGTGCAAGAGGCACGAAATTCAAAAACTGAGCTGGCCAAATTGCGCCTACAGCAGACGACTGAATATCGCACCACCTGCGCCATAGCGCAACTAGGGAAGGGAAGCTGAGCAGATCAGATGTGCCATAGCGCAACAAGGGATGTGCAGCTGAGCAGTCCAGAGGCACCATAGCGCTATCCAGGGACGCCCCCCAGCAGCAGGGTGGCAATGCAACTGCACAACCAGGGAAGTAGGGGCCCACCACCCATGCTACAGATGGGCAGAGGAACACACAGCAGAACAGACATTGTCCCCCCACACCCCATGCACTGCACAACTGGGGGAGGGCTGGAATAACCACTGGCCCATGGAGACACAGCACCAGCCCACAGCTGGGCCATGGTGCCCCACCATACCCCCGGCAAGCTGTGACTGGCACACAGGAGGGCTGAGCACCCGTGCCACACCATCCCCAATGCAGAGCGCACCTGCACCGTGACCCCTAGACACCCTGCCCAGGAGCAGCGTCCACCACTGCAGGAAACCCCATGCATGCCACCACCCCACTGTGACAATGCAACCCTGTACACCACAGAACCATGCAAGGCAGCCCCACCACGAGCATCCATCAGCGGGTGGCAGCACACAGCAATGCAACGACGGATACACAGTGCCACCCACGCACAGCCCCCGAGGTACTGCTGAGAGACCAACCATGCGTCAGCACATGAGGTACCTCACACGGGACAGGGCATGCCCGGACCCCACCACCAGTGGTACAGCACCCTGCACACTCTCCCAATGACACACCCCGACCCAGCACTGGCCACAACAGCCAGCACAGACACCCACAGTGGTGCATGGAAGCATGCACCACACTGGATGC
Source organism: Neoceratodus forsteri (assembly GCA_016271365.2). Taxonomy (NCBI): domain Eukaryota; kingdom Metazoa; phylum Chordata; order Ceratodontiformes; family Ceratodontidae; genus Neoceratodus; species Neoceratodus forsteri. The sequence goes on from JADMNL010000024.1 coordinate 261,182,530, forward strand.
CACACAGTGCATGGACAGACACCCACCCATACCCAAGGGCACAACAACACAGGGACGCAGTAGCGGGGCAACCAAGCCCCCAGCATGGGCCCATGTAAACTGTGTACACACAACCTGCAGTCCTCCATGGCACAGGAGTGCCAGCCACCCTGCGCAGGCACTGTGGACTTGTACGCCACCAACATCTGCCCAGAGCACAAGTCACAGACAGTGGTGCACATCCCCTGCAACACACACAAGCCACAGCATGGAGGTGGGTCAACAACTGTGGAGGCCACAGTGTCACCCGAGGCAGACATGCACCACACCAGTGACAGGAGGCAACCCAGCATTGTGACGGGTACAGTGGCTGCCCTGCATGGACAGCCACCACTGACATGCCAGCAGGCCGTGCAGGTCACAGACATGCAAGGGTGTCAGCTGCACAGGCCATGGATGGGCTGACAGGGGCGCCATGGACACAGAGCATGCACCATGGACCACTGCACACAGTCATCCAGTGCACAGGGCACAACACACACACCACAGACACTGACTGATAGCTACCCCCACACCATAGTCACCTCCCCATGGACACACACATACCCATGACTGCACCACCCCTGATGCCATGCACACCACTGCAGCTGAGCACCTATAGCCCGCTGCAAATCAGAGACCACCACAGAATTCATATCAAAATATCTGTATTAAAACAAAATATAAAAGTTAACTATGTACAATAATATATAAAAGAGTGGGGGCCACAAACAAGGTGGGGGTGGGTAAGGGCAGGAGTGGACAAATGGGACAGGAAAGGAGGGTGAGAGGTGGGGGGGATGGGGATATCAGGGGCAGAGGGACTTTCACGGGGCCCCGCCTCCCGCTCTGGCTTCTCCTCTGCCGGTGCCTCCTGCGGACCCCAATTTGATCTATGTGGCGAAGGATCTCCAGGGACGCCTTGCCACGTGCAGGATCTCCCGCAGTGCCTCCCGGATGTCGTTCAGCTGGCAGACACCCAGGACAAGGAGCACAGTCAATAGGTGTGAATGCACAGCCCCATACAGCCCACCCACTGTGCATGGCATACGGCCATGGGACATACCTCTTTGATGGTGTGTGACCACCACAGTGATCATGTCCACATGACCTGCCCACCCAGGTGCATATAGCCATGCGGAATGCTTCACACACCCACCGGCCAAGTCACGCACAGCACCACCATGGCCGTTTAGTGACATGGCTATGTGGTGCAAAGACAGTGGCACAGCCATGTACCCGGTGCACGCATGGACCACCATCGACGCACTCCCAGACATGCATTGCCACTGGACAGTGCTGACTGTAACAAGTTGCGTGCATGGCAGTGGTGTCAATGGATGGTGGCCATGCCCCACTGCCCACCCTGTTACACAGCATGCAATAGTAATCATGGAGGTATGGCACTCACCATCATCGGGCCGGTCCCTTGGGCGCTGTGGACCCTCGCCCCGCCTTGCCTCCCTCTCCTCTTTGTTGCGCCGCAGCTCGTGCCAGGCGCCGCTCCTCCGGCCCTGTGGCGCAAACATGGAGAGGAACATCAGTACAATCCCATAGCAAAGCCCCCCTGCCCCCAGGTGTGTGCCCTTCCACCCAGCCAGATCCACCCACCCCACACCCGATAACACCACCACAGCCAACACCGGATGGTCCCTCCCCCATGTGCTGGACACATACAACTATGATATCCATATGGAAGATAAAAGTGTGTTGACGTAACACCTACCTGGCCGTGGCACCGTGCCCCTCCTTGCACGTGACCGCAGGTGGGCTAGCAGGTCCGGCTCCCTTCGCCGCAGGTCCCCATACCTATGGTGGCACTGCTCAGCTGTCCGCCCCTGTCCAGTGGCCTCCTACAGTGCAGTGGCCACCTCCTCCCACACCTGGCTCCTGGACCTGTCCGGGGTGCCTCCCCAAACAGTGGTCCATGGTGTGGCTCCACTATGGCCACTAGGTTGGCCCGTTTGACCTGTGTCCATTGAACAACCCTCCTGTGCGCCATTCTCACAGCTCGGTCTGCAAATATGGCGCTCTGCAGCGCGGCTCCCCACGTGTAGATGCTGTGCGGTACAGCGCTACCATTCCCTATCGCTTGTCACCGAACAGCGACAGTCGGCACAACCGCCTGGACGATGGCCTAGGGCAAAGGTCGGGCACAGGGTCAAGGGTCTCTGGCAGATGGACACGCACAGCACCATTGGAACCCAATGCGTGTAGCGCAATTGGCTGCCTGTGTGCTACCTCCAGTAGCGGCCTACCACGCTGTTGCCCCAGTGCGCCAATGATGGCCCAGTGCCACAGCGCCATGTAGGTTAACATCGCTATAGCGCCACTGGCACGATGGTGGCCATGCCCTGCATTGCTTCCCGCACACAGCACATCAGCAGCGCGGCAGATGCCTGCGTCAGCAACCCGGGCATGCGCAGTGAGGTGTGTACTACGCATGTCACAGAACTGCGCCCTTGACTCAGCACGTTCAACACAACTGCACAATGCGCAACAGCGTGATATTCAGTCGTCATATGCAAAACAGCTAATCAGCCATGCAATGGCACAGCACTGCAATTTGCATCCACTTAAAGTTGCACCTCGCCTCATTTGCATGGGTTGCGCTATAAAAGTGCGACATTGGGCTGCAGTGGCCATAGTCGGTTACTGCAGTCTTTTGGTGAGTTGCATGCTGTTTGGGAGTGTGGACTGTGGATTTAGGGACATGCATGGAACTGCACAGTCACAGGTAACAACTGTCACTCTTACAGGCTAAAAAATTACCAAGCAAGTTGTGGGAGAGGAGGAACACAGTGGTGGGAGGAGGAGGAGGCCTAATTTTACCAAGGCTGAGACCAAAGCCCTGTTTGAGGCCTACCTGATCAGAGCCGCTCAGCGGACGGTAGGGAACACTCAAGCCTGCTGCTGCAGCGAGAGGAGGTGGCACGAGCTGTGAACCTGCATGGCAGCCACCAGCCTCTGCAGGAGTGCAGAAGAAGAAGATGGGCACAGACAGGAGGAGGATAAAGGAGAAGGTGGCTGCCATCAGGGCAGCATGAAAGGCGTACAGGTGGGGACAGCCGGAGGTGGTGCACCTGACCCCACAGGAGGAGAGGATTGCTGTGAAGCATGCAGCGTTGTGCCATTGAGGGTGTTCCGGGTGGTGGCTTCCAGACGGGTGGTGGCCCCATCACTGCTAGTAAGTCATGGTCTGTCTATGGGGGGCAGGGTAGGTCACATGCAGTAACGTGACTTTGTTTTCCCTTACAGATCCTGAGCATCTGCATGGGTCAGCGGTGGTGGGCCTGTCCACTGAGGACAGTCAGCTGGAGATGGAGGAGAGCCCATCCACCTCCACAGGTATATGTGGCTCAGTGCGACAGTGGGCCCGCCTGGCTGTCCACACTGATGTTGTTGTAACAGCTGCGGAGGAAGCCCTGCCCATGTCCCAGCGTGCCAGCATTCACGGATGCCAGCATGCTGTGACTTGGGCCGGTGCCGAGTCCGTCACCGATGATGTCGCTAACGGCATGGGCAGTGACACGTGTGTGCCACGGGATGGCCACACAGCAGGTAACATCGCGGCCATGGATGTGGGTGGTGCTGCCATGGAGGCCTGCAGGTCAGCACAGTCCCAGCCTGTGCCTGTCAGCACCAGTGGGACAGCACTGGTGTTTGTTCAGGACAGTGGGACTGTTGCGGCCACCGCGGCGGCACCACTGAGCCCTGAGGAGCAGCAGCCGGAGGGGCAGCATCAGCAGTCGGCCAATGGGCTTGGGGGTACAGGGTCCAGCGGCGGCTGTGCACCGCCTGTGGACATGCCCAGACCTGGTCCTGGTGCGCAGCGCCCACCCTCAAGGGGTGCTGAGCATCAGGGCCACGCACACCCTGAGGGACAGGATGCCGAGGAGGCAGATGACCTCTTGGACAAGCACAGCCGCCTACTGCAAGCATCAGTCCAGCAGCAGATGCGGCTTGCGATGTCGGTGGATGCACTGTGTGCGGCTCTGGAGTGGGCAGAGGAGCTTCGCAGCAGAGACACCGCTCTGATCCTGGCAGGGATGGACCAGTTGCAGGAGGATGTGATCGCTGCCATTGACAGGCATGCACAGGCATTCACTGCTGTCATGGCCACAATGGGCACACAGTCATGTGCCCATGCGTCGCGGACACCACGCAGTGCACTGTCAACCCCCCATTCCCGGCGTCGTGCGCACACCCTCCCTGTCAACACCGGGTTCAGCTGTGGGCATCCCGAGCACACCTGGAGCAGGCATGTTCGGTGTGCTGCAGACTCCCTGCGCGAGCACGGTCGCGTTCACGCAGTGGAACCCCTGGGGGACCATCGGTGCCACCCCATGAGGCCAGTGGTTGGCCTGTCAGTGCTGGCGGGTCTCGGCGGGGCCGCCCATGCATCCGTAGCAGCCGGGGCACTGTGTCACGTGACTGACCTGTCTTCCAATGAGGCTACTGTCTGGTGCTGCCCTGTGTGCATTGTGTCTTTCAGTGGGCAGTGCACGGGTAGGTACCCGGCCCTGCACGTGGACACACAGTCCATCTGCACACCCTCCCGGCTGCTGTCCGCAGTTGTGTGTGCATGATGATGCCTGCATTGCGCTCTACACCAATGTGCAATGGTGCTCAGCATCTAACACACGCACATGGACAGGCAGTGGGCATGGTGGTCTGTGGACATGTGTGTGGCTAGGGGTGGCATTCTGGGTCGGTGTGCCTCCTACCCTTTGTGCATGTTTGGTGCGTTGTGTGTGTGTCTGTCCACATGGCATGTTAGACCTCAACCATCCCTGGTTGTGTGTGTAGTTCCATGCTCTGCCACTTCCCTTGACGGCATGCACCCCTGGTGTGAGTCCATGCGTGTTTGTGGGTTGTGCCTTAGCCACTGTTGGCTGCACATGGCCCCATGACTTACCTGGGTTGGCTGAAGTGCTCCTCTGTGATGGTGTCCCGGTGCAGCTGTGCCAGCCGGAGCATTCGGGGGTCCCGTTGCCCAAGGGGGCTGCCCATCACCATCATCACCGCGTCCTCATCGCCCTATCGCTGTCCCCTTCGACTGTACGGCTATCCCATATCTGCTGGCCATGCTGTGCAGGATGCAACAGGCCAGAATAGCCCGCAGGCCTTTGAGGGGCTGTATTGTAGGGCACCGCCGGAGGTGTCCAGGCAACAGAAATGTGCCTTCAGCATCCCGAAAACCCGCCTGGGACATTATGTGTGGTGGCGCAGCTCACTGTAGCATTGCTGCTGGGGTCGCTGGGCCGCCGTAGGGTGTGAGTAGCCAGGGACGGAGTGGGTATCCACTGTCACCTGTGTATAGAGGGTGTTGGTTAGTTTGGTGATCAGCATTGCCCTGCCCCGGGCCATGTAGGCCACTACCCATGTCACCTCTGACCATGCCCCACCAGGCCCTATGATTGTCCATGTGGTTTCCATGCTCACCCACTAGGTGGCCAGTGGGGATATCCCCACTCTCAAATCTGTGGCACAGCGCTGACCCGTGCCAGATGAAGGCATCCTGTGCTCCCCCAGGGTGCGTAGCACAGACATTGATTATAGGCCCTGGCGCGCACACCGCCTGGCAGTTGATGCTGGCATAGCCCTTACGATTGATGTATGTGGCTCCCTCAGGGCCAGGTGGTGTGCGGATGGCCACATGGGTGCAGTCTATTGCCCCTAGCATGCCAGGCATACGTGCTACCCTGTGGAACTCCTGTATGTTTGCTGTGCGCTCCGCCGGTATGCTGGGGAGATGGATGTATTCCGCAGCATATGGCAACAGTGCGCTGAGGAATTGGGTGAGGTGGCGGGATGTGGCTGACTGGGTTATGCCTGTGGTGTCCCCAGTTGGTCTCTGGAAGGTACCCGTGGCGAGCAAGCACATGCAAGCTGTCACTTTGGTCTCCACTGACAGGGCATGGCTCCGTCATGTGGGTGCCAGCATCACATCACTGCACAGCTCACAGAGCCGCCTCAGAATTGCCCGATTCAGGCGGTACCGAACCACAATCTTGGTATCACTGTACAGCTTGAAGCTGGTGCGGGCTCGTACTGCCTGTTGGGGCATACCCGACGGGCCCTTCCACGCCACGCCTGCTGCCCGCCTATCACCCCCTCATAACAGCCTCCATCTGGAAGGTGGCACTGGCCATGTCCCTGGCTTGTGTTCACCCCCTGGCAGCTGTTAATGTATTCCCCCGCTGTCCTCACTGCTACTTCTCCTGCACCAGGAACACCTGCCTGTGCTTGCCTCACTGCTGTGTGGTGTACCTTCCCCTTCTGCAATGTCTCCCCACACCTTCCCCTGTGGCTATTGCTTCCAGGTGCCCTTTCCTGCCTGGCCCTGTGTGTCCCTGCTGCCCAGTGTGTCCTGCTGTGTTCTGCTTTCATGTGGCTTCCCTGTAGCGTTCTTGCACCTCTCCCTTGCTCCCTTTTATTTTGGCTCATTTCCGCTATGGCGCAACTTCCGCTTGCTCCCCTATTGCGCATGGCGCAAGTTGTTGAATATCGCACTGCGCCATTTATGCATGGTTCCTCCCCCTTCAGTTGCGCATGCCTTCATTATCATTGCGCTGTTGCTCAGCGTGATTTGGGGGGCGCAACTGCCTCCTGCTGAATATCGCAGAACGGCGCATTTTCGTACTTGCGCAGGCGCAACCCTATTGCACATTAATCAACTCTTTTGAATATCTGGGCCATGGCATTTAATCATTAAATGCTGAGATATGACAGCTGCACTGTGAATTTATTTAGTAGTATTTTTTAAGCAGAAAGCTTTTTCTGAGAATTAGATTTTTTTGTGGTTTACTTCATAGTACTGAGATGCGTAACCTGATTTGGAAGATTTAAGATAATTTATGTCGCTACAATTCATAGTGGTAAGCATGTGAAAGCTCATTTAAAAATAATGATTTAATATTAATACCAAAGTAAAATTAAAATCATTTATTTTCCAGTGCAGTCATTATAAACAAGGTTAGATGAAACTTTGGAGACCATAAAACCTGATAAAGGAAATTAGAAATAAATAAGGTATAGTCATTTTATAGTGACAATTAAAGTAAAATGACATAAGAATAAACACAGTTTTCTTCTTCCAGGGATTTTTATTACTGACTTCAATTGAATAATTAAGGATCTATGAATTAAACTGAAAGTTAAAGAACATACAATTAAGGTAAAAACCTTTATCTTAAACAATATAATGGACTTATTGGGACCACGATGCAATAGTCAGTTAAAACATTTTTGGTTCGTTTTAGAATGGCAAAGTGTTGGGAACAATTCTTATTTATTAAAGTATGTAGTTTAAGTATTTATTTAATTGAACCAAGATGAGATAATGTTTGGAGATGATAGAAGTTAAAAATTATTACACAGCATATAGTAGAGAATTCTATGCATAAGTAGCCTTGTTTATATCTGGTAATACTACACTATATTCTAAAAAATGTTTTTCTGTTTTTTATCACAGCAACACAGTTTGGGCCTGATGAAGTGGCTTTACCATGAAACTGTTGCCTTTCATTTGTGTGAAGAAATGTAATAAAACTATAAAATAGTAATTAAAAAAGTGGAGAGCATCCATCCATTTCTTCTTTTTTACAATTATTTTGGTGCTAATGGATGGCCCAATCATAATTATTTATCAATAATGGCAACCTGGAATCCTTCTTTTCAAAAAAAGAAAACGTTCCCTTGAGGGAATTGTTGAAATTTCTATGCCATATCCCAAGTCTAGGATTTCCAGAACCCAGGCATCTGATGTCATTTGGGCCCATCTTGAGTAAAATTTCTGTAGTATTCCCCCAAGGAAATGGGGGAAGGGATGGGACCGTGTACCCTCATTGCGAGGTGCCAGGTTTTTGGGATGGGCCTCCTATACAGTGTCTGGCAGGACCCTTTTATTACTGCAACCCTTGTTACCTGAGTAAGCTCCTCCATTTCTCTGGTTACCAATGTTCTGAAAGGGATAAGACCCCCCTCGAGACTGCCTGCGACAGCCGTCAACGTGACCCTTTTGAGTTGAGATAGTCTTACGCTGTTGTTTTGACACTGGAAGATGGCCCTTCTTGTCCTGAATATCGTTTAAAATTGCATCCAGACCAGAACCAAACAACCAGCCTCCCTTAAAGGAGAGGTTGAACAGCTTTGATTTTGAAGCTTGATCAGCAGCCCAATGCCTAAGCCATAAGCCCCATGTGGCCGATACAATGTGGTAGGCTGAACGGGTCAACATCTGCAAATTCTCCACTGTAGAGTCACCTAGAAAAGTGAAGGCCATGGCAACCAACTGCAAAATTCTCGCACCTTCCGAATCTGGAGGAACAAAACTGTCCAGAGTAGTGACCCACAAGTTTAAAGATCACGTGTGATGAAATTTACAGAAATTAAACTGTCAGCATCATTCATTAAATATTGTTATGACAACAGTGTCGGCCTAGTGTTTTATAAGAAAATCTACCATTTTATAGCTATTTATTGTGTGGTCTGCTTCAGCAACACTGCTAGATGGTGAGATTTTCTGTTCCCTGTGGTAATCGGCATGTCTCCGCTCTGGTGATGTCATTTGGGGTGCTATTCTCTTTCTTCAATACATAAGCTTGGGAGACTGTCACATTGCTGAGGTCTGTAAAGACTTCTTATTCCTTGCACTGTTCCTGTTGCAAGAATCTGAAAGCTGTTTGTGGTTGTGTCATGCTCAATGCCAGTAACGCACAATAACAGTTTAAATTAAATGTTTTAGCCTGTGCAGAAGTCAGGGAGAGTAGCACATTGATGTTAAGTGATATTGGAAGGTTCCCCAAATGCCTTTTTCACATACTATACCATTGCCAGCAATGCTTCAGATGTTGAAGCTCCAATTTGCTTTTTGTATAAAAAAAGATGTAATAGTCATTTTATTTTTATGTTTTATCATTGCTTTGTTTCTGGCTGCCTTCCAGTTTCTCTGTGCAGCTACACCCCCAGAATGTCATATAAGGCAGCTGTCAATGTTTTACATACAGAAACAAGGAATTCTGGGTAATTTAAACCATTGACTTAAATGTGCTTTACTCGGAAGTACAGTCTCATATGTTGGTAGTGGTGAGTACCTAATATGTACATGTCCATAGCAAAGCATTGTGGGTACAATAAGCTGATTTCCAAGTTCTTTACTGTGAGGTGCAGTTTTGTATTCCTATAGTGGTGTCAACAATATAAGCTCTTCTATGTTTATTTTCAAAATAAGACATTGTGCATACCGTGTCTAGCTATAAGACTTCTTTACTGAGAGATGTAGTCTCCTATTTCTGTTGTGAACAAAGAAAAATAATAGCCTGTATACTAATTTATAAAGTGAGGCATTGTGCGTACAGTTGAGTACACTCCTACTAGTTACTCCTCCAATTTTCTATGGCAAACCTCAATAAATCACTTTAAAATGATCTTTTCACCAGGGCTAGCACATCCATCCTTAGTAGGAATTTATGCAGAAAAGGTCCCTGTTAAATCTAACTTATTGTAAAGCAGACACTGACCAACAACAGTGAAGTTTCTAGCATTATATTACTAGCAGCAATACAACTTTCTAAAAGGCACACCCCAAATGACATCAGCAGCCTGGAGGCATGCTAACTCAGCATCCAGCAACCTTAGCGAAATGGACCACAACAAAAAGACACTAAAATGCATTAGTTTGTTGACTTTTGTTACAAAACTTGGAACACACATAGGTTTTATACTGTAGCAGTGTTTACTGAATGGTGCTACCTCTTTTAGTTTTAAAAACCTTTGCATACGACCTTTAAGGTTCTGATAACAATACAGGAGGTGTAAGAAGTATGTAGGTTTGTGCCATTAGAGGCGAAGGCCCTCCTACACGCGGCATCCACTTGTTTGTTGTGGGAATCTAAGGCTACAGAGCCTTCAATATGCAGAGCAGTGTGGTTTTTTTATACTTCATTATGTTTGCTTGCACGCATGTGCAAGAAACATAGTGCCATCATCAGAGATTTTGGAGGTGTGTCACCTCCTCCTCCAATTCAGTCAGTGTGCTGGCAGGCGCGGCCCCTGTAAGCCAATGCATGCTGGAGCTGTCTATGACAAGCTCCAAAATGCAGTGGCATACAGTTCAAAGGGGGGAGCTACGCTTGAGTGAGCAGCGATAAGATATCGCCTGCTCATGCACAGCTCCCACCCCACACACACACACGCCACGCAGGCGTGCGCGCCCCTGCCCCTTGCGCGCACACACTGTACAGCCGGCGAAGTGCCCAATCCCGTCGGCTGTGCTGCATTCCCCGTCCTCCCCAAAGTTTCAGAAATGCCACGCTGGGTGCCCACCTCCAGCGTGGCAACTAATGATAAAGCCGACGGGTGCTAACTCTGTCGGCTCCACTGTCCTCGCTTCGAGTAGTAAGTGCTACGCTAGAGCCCACCCCAGTGTGGCACTGATGTTAGACCGACGGAGGTGCCTAATCCCCATTGGCTGAACGCCCCAACCGTCCTTGTGCCCAGCATGGCAAACGTCCCACGTCGTTCTTTTTTTTTACCTGGAAAGAAAAACGGTCCCACGTAGTCTCCCCTGGCCCCTCCCACAACCCACACCCACCCACTGCGCACCCTGCCTCCCACACCCAACCCACTCTATACTTACTCCGGACCTCGCGCGACGATCTTCAGTGGACCGGGAACACGCTCTGCACTCTTCAAAGCCGACAGCTAACTGAGGAAATGCCGGTAAGCTGTATAATGGGCTAGATAGGGGTTTTCAACTTTGTTGCATATCTCAGGCATTTTTGGAATTTTGCACCAAATTTTCAACATGGGTTTTGGGACCTTCTCATGAATGATGTCACTGTCATGGCGTTATTCAGGCCTGAAGGGTGATTTCGCAGTCACTGCGCAGTCACTGTGCGAAATCACCCTTCGGGCATGAATAACGCCATGACAGTGACATCATTCATGAGAAGGGGTCCCAATAACCCCATGTTGAAAATTTGGTGCCAAAATTCCATAAAATGACTGTTTTACGAGCGTGCGTTGCGCAGTTCCTATGCAGGCTCGTAAGTTCGCAAATTTTCAATATTTTCACTCCAGATTTTCAACATTGCCATTTCACCACACCTTCTTATGAGTAGTACAGCTGCCATTTTTCATATGTCGCCCAAAATGTGTTTTCACACATGTAGCGCACAATGGTGCTGTTGGTGTGCGAAAGCAATGTTTAGGACAGATTAAGAAAATCACAGTTATACTGTTCATGAGCAGAGGTCTTAAAATGGCTATGTTGAAAATTTGGTGACAAAAGTCCATAAAATGACTGTGTTACGAGTGAGCATTGCGCAGTTTCCACGCACCCTCGTTAGTTCATGACTTTGTAATATTTTCAGTACAGATTTTCACCAGTGGCATTTTTCCACACTTCCTTATGAACAGTACAGCTGTCATCTTTCACAACGTGGCTGAAGTGTGTTTTCACACTTTCAGCGCAGAGATGCGTGGTCGCTGTGGGAAATCATTGTTAGGCACAGATAAAGAAAATCACAGTGACACTGTTCATGATCGGAGGCACCAAAATGCCTGAGTTGACAATCTGCTGTAAAAAATCCCCAACCTAATTATATTACGGGTGTGCGTTGCACAGTTTCTATGTACGCTCGTGACTTCACCATTTTTTAATATTTTTACTACAGATTTGCAACATTGCCATTTTTTACACCTCCCCATGAACAGTACAGCTGTCATTTTTTACATCCTGTTCGGAATGTTTTTGCACCTGTGGTGCTAAATGCCGTAGTCACTGTGCATAAGCAGCTTTCGGCTAACAAACTGATATTCCCCCTGTTCATGAGGTGGGGTCACAAAAAAAACATGTTGAAAATTTGGAGGAAAATACCAACAAATGCCTGAGGTATTAGGGTTTCCAACCATAACGCCAACCCTGTAGAGAATGACAGGCATCAGGGTGTGACTGGGATTCTTGCCTGTGATGCTCATACCATTCCACACCCTGCAGTCAGTGAGAGGCATCGAGGTATGCCTTGGACTCTTCGCCCCAAACTTCACCCCATTCTCCTATATCACACCCATCTCACCATATTTCCAATGAAATGGGAGTGATAAGGCCAAAGACCCCAAGGAACACCGTGTCACTTGTCAGTGTCTGCAGGGTGGGGTGTGGTGAAATGGCGTGGCCGTTATGCCTGACGACCCAAACGCACACCCCAATGCCTGTCACTCTCTGCAGGGTGGTGGTGGGGTTGGCTTCAGTTCAGTACTTCACTGCCATTCCTATTACGCAGCTCTGTAACTTCTACACTACCACTGCCAATGCCAGCAAGCAAACATTCGGCATTGACAAATGCTTGTTTTTATTTAGCACTGGTTAAAAGCAGTACATTGAGAAACTCAAACAGTCATCAAAATAACCATTACAATTGATACAGATACATTTCATGTCTTTCCAAGTATTACTGGGTAATATTGTTTGAAAGCACTATTTACCAAATACAGGTGTAACAAGGAGTAATTTCCTTATTTAAGGTTTACATTGTATTCATATCTGCTACTACCTAGTGTAGGTTTAACCAAAGAGTTGATAGAAAGGAAATGGTATTAGTGCAAATAATTGGGTAAAAATGAACAATAAAAATCTTAAAACCATTTAGAGCTTAACAAGAAACTTTGGTTGGTCAGCTATTTACCATACTAGATGTTTTAGGTAGACATTGCTGGGTAGTGTCCCCATGAGGGTAATCCTCCCTTACAACCAGGTCAATGGAATAGGAGGGTCATTTGCAGAAGGGATTGTAGTTTAAATCGGGGTCTCTACTTTATGTTTCTTTCTCATAATAAGGAAAGGATCAGCTCATAACTCCTTGCCCTCCCACCAGTAAATCCTACTTTAATACTCACTAATTGTCCAGGGTCAGGCACCCAGGTCATTCAAAACCCACCTGGTCCACCTGTTCGTGTACATTGCGGGCCTATCCTGGAGGTTATAGGAAAGGTTCTCAAAGATTCTAATATGGTCCACAATACTTCTCCATTTGGAGACAGTAGGGGGGATCTGCTGAAGCCATCTCCTGGTTATAGCCTTGTAGGCCGCAACCAACAGTATAGACCAGAGGTATTTCATATCTTTTTGTTTAAGAGACTCCGACGGAATACCTAGAATCAAGTTCCGTGCTGTTAATGGCTCATCAAGGGTTAAGATGTTGGAAATATGATGGGTGACAGTTAACCAGAAGGTTTGGAGTTTTGGGCACCAGAAAAATATATGTGCATGGGTTGCCACCTCTGTGTCACATGCCCTCCAACATGCTGAGGAGAGATTGGGGATTCTTTTAGCAAGCAGATGAGGCGTTAAAAAGAATCTTGTTCGGACTTTCCAGACGTATTCACGCCAATTCAGGGATGAAGTAGTGGACCACGTCATCTGCCAGATCTTTGCCCACTGAGGTTGTAATATTGAAAGTTGAAGGTCCTGTTCCCATTTAACTTTGAGAGGCTCCAACAGATGCTCCTGCAAGGACACCAAATATTTATATATATGGGATATTGCGTGGTTCCCCCCATCGTAGCATTCAGAATTTGTATATATGGGGATGTGTACTCAAGTATCTGAAACGGGGTTGTATACGCCTATACTGGGAGTTTATATAATCTCTAATTTGAAAATAACGTAATCTCTCTCCCTCACCCCATTTAAATTTTATCTTAGCTTCCTCAAAAGATATTATTGTATTTTGCCTAATGAGCTGCCAGGGGGCAATAATTCCTCTATTTGCTTGGATAGTGTACCAGGTTGATTCCCCAGCAGGGGGAAAATCTGGGTTATTAATAAACCACTTATACTTCCATGCGTGTTCCTTGGTATACTTCCAAGGGTGTCCCCTCCTCCAACCCTCAAAGATAGAGCGTGTGCTCCCTCGTATATCTAATAGGGCTTGTTTCAATAAAGTGCCTGAAAATAATGTAGAGGGTAGTGGGTGCCGTAGGTCTCTAGTTAAGTCAATTTGTTTCCCAGTGAGCTTCATAGTGCTTATTGCCCCATAGCAACGTGCATCTCATTTGCGCAGAGTTCCAATAGGTGAGTAGATTCGGGAACGCAGTTCCGTCCTGTGACTTAGGAAGGTGTAATGCCTGGAGCTTGAATCATGGTTTTCTGCCTTGCCATATAAAGGCCGTTGACATTTGTTGCCAAGCCTTAAGTTCTCGTGTAGGGACGACGCATGGTACTGATTGGAATAGATATAACAGGCGAGGCAGAACATTTAATTTTATTGCCTGATTCCTAGCATAGAATGACAATGGGATTATATTCCACCTTTTCATATCTCTTTTTAGGTTATTTATCAGCAGGGTATAGTTATTGCTAAATAACTGGCTGAGATCTATGGGTATTTGAATTCCAAAATATTTTATAAAGGGGGAGATCCCATTTAAATTTAAACTGCTTTCAAATGGGCGTAGGAACTGGGTAGTTGAATGGAAGTACCTCAGTTTTGGTTGTATTCAGGGAATAGTTGGATAAAGCTGAGAACATTTCAAGTTTTTGGAAGAGAGCAGGGAAGGTCTTGGTTGGGTCTGTAAGATATACCAATACATCTTCGGCAAAAAGAGCCAGTTTATGTTCTTTACCCCCCAAGTTTATACCCTGTATGTCTGCTGCTCGTCTGATATACTGAGCCAACGGTTCGATGTAGAGGGCAAATGATAAGAGGGAGATTGGGCAACCCTGTCGGGTCCCTCTACATAGGGGGAAGTTGAGGGAGATGTGGCCGTTTTAGCGTATGGATGCCTGGGGGTTCGAAAAAAATTTGAAAATAAGATTGATGAATTTCTGTGGGAAGTCAAAGGCAGCAAGGACACCCCTCAGGAATTGCCATGATACCCGGTCAAATGCTTTTTCAGCATCTAAACTTATTAGGACCACCGGTATTTTATAATTTTGTACATGTACAATCAGGTAGATATGGTACGTCGGATATTATCTGAGGCCTGACGGCCGGGGATAAACCCGCACTGATCCTGATGGATTAGGGTGGAGACCAGTTGTTTTAATCTCTGTGACAGCACGGAGGTGACTATTTTGTAATCTGTATTTAGTACCGAGATGGGGCGGTAGGAGCTGGGTAGGGTTGGGTCCTTGCCTGCTTTCGGGATGACAGATATAATTGCTTGGTCCCATGATGGGGGGGTTCTCCCTTCAGGGCTTGGGATATTTACAAACAATCTGGAGAGAAGAGGGGTTACTACTGCTTTAAGAGATTTATAAAATTCTCCAAGGAGGCCGTCCATCCCCGGACACTTGAGCGTTTTCAGTCTCCCTATCTCAGTCTCTATTTCCCTGGTTGTTATAGGGGCGACCAGGCCCTGACCTAGATGTTTAGGCAGTTTTGGCAATCGGAGGGTTGCCAAAAAGGCCTGTATTTGCTCATCTTCTCTTGGGTCGGGGGCTATGCATGCTGTGTACTGTACAAAGGTATCCGATATTTTCTCCACTCAGTATGGTAGGGGGGATGTTGTGGATCGCCTCAGAGTAGATAATAGTGCTTTAGCCCTTTGCTGTCTGAGACGACCAGCCAACAATTTCAAGGAACACAGACCTCCATCATAGTACTTCTGCTTGAGGAACAATAGTTTCTGCTCAATTTTATAATCTAGTATGGCATTCAGTTCTTGTTTTAACTTTTTTATTTCTTTTGAAAATTTAGGATTGACCTGGGTTATCTGTTGAAGCTCTAGTTTTTGTATCTGGGCAGTCAAGGCACTTCGTTTTTGTTCCCTCTCTTGTTTGTTTCGAGCTGATAGTTCGATAAATTTACCCCTGCAGATCGCCTAATGGTGTCCCATAAAATCGAGATATCCATCCCAGGGCAGTCATTTTCCCTCTCAGCCTGCTTTATGACCTTTTCCATTTTTTGGATGGTGTCCTTGCTACGAAGCAGGGAGAGGTTAAGCCTCCACATAGTATTTTTCCTGAAGTTATCTGAGTCTAATTTAAGAAAGACTGGGGCATGGTCTGATAAAATAAAATCACCCATCCATGTCTTACCAGCCAACCCTAATTGCTCTTGGGAAATTAACATATAGTCAATTGTAGTGTAACTAGAATGGACTTGTGAAAAAAAGGTGGCATGTTTAACTGAGCCATTTAAATGTTTCCATGTGTCCACGTAACCCAATTCCCTGATCAATTTTGTTAATTCTCTTGTTTTTTTCCCCGCTGTCCTACCCCCACTCCCAGTCATAGAGAGATCTAAATTAAAGTCTCCTCCACATACCGTTGTATCCTCGGTCCATTGTGACATGAGAAGGAAGAAAGCACGGTAAGTTTTACACTCAGTGGCTGGGGGAAAATATACTGAGGCAATGGTGGTGAGTTTGCCATTTAATTTTCCTTTGATCAATATATAACGCCCTTCCCTATCACTCAACTGGTCTTGACATTCAAATGGCACCCTAGAAGGTATTAATATGGCAGTTCCTCTTCTGCGCCCTCCCTTAAAAGATGAGGAGTAGACCTGGGAAAAACCCAGACGTTTAAACTTCACATGCTCCTCGTGTGACAAGTGGGTTTCTTGGAGTAGAGATATATCTGCTCCAGAGCGTTTTATGTAAGACAATACCTTTGAACGTTTGATCGGCCCTGATAGGCCATGGACATTATATGAGCATATATTGTAACCCATTATAATCAAATAATAACAATATAATCCCTTTTACATGAACCTTTTCTCCTGGTGCAAAGAAGACCTCTAATGATGTTTCTGCTGACCTTAAAAAATATACAGTTAAAACTGAACAAACATAGCTGATCTAAACAACTAACAATAACTATTTGTGCAAACAGTGCACTACAATAAACGTCTTTAATCGACTTCCAAGGCAGGAGGTCAAACATATGCGGTGACCTCTTATCCCAACTGTCAGATGGCATTGGTGGGGGGAAGAGTGCTATGGATTCCCTCAGAAATGAAGGGAACTCTTCCCGGGACCTTGCATTTAAGGGCTCCTGAAATGTGGTATTCGCCTAATAACTGGCCATCGGAGCTGTGCTGCCCCGCCCATGGAGAGTAAAAAAAAAAGAAAGAAAACTCCCCCCAAGCCCTTGGGTCTTTGCTTTCCCCTTCCTTTCTCCTCATTTCCCCGTCTCCCCTCCCCCGTCCCCCGAGAAACGAGGAGGAAAGAAAAGGGGGAGAGCATGTCCTCAAGGCTCCCCTCACCCTAATGCACCTCCACAATACTGTTTACGTGAGTCCTTCCGGCGGGGGGACAATCTTTATGAATATTCACTCTGCGGGGTGAGTTAAATCAATAACAGCATTTTTATGTTTGCTTCCGTTAACAGTTGGAAGCCGTTTAAACATTACCATTCCCTATCGTACAATCCGTCCCCGCCCCCCAGCGCAGTCTGCATCATTCACTTGGGGGCTAATGTGTCCATTGGTCGGACTGCTTGACAGCAAACCGGCACTGAAAGGAGGAATCATAAGTCACCCCCCCGCCGCAGCAGGGCCCACCGTCCCCAGTCCACCTCGTATAAATTTATAGCAAATGGGAACCAGCCAGGGAAGCAGAAGCGCGGCATGGAAGGCGAAAGTTAAACAGCTGTGTTTCCCCCTAATCACTGTGCTAGTTACAATCTTTATATAACACGTTTTCTCAATGTGCATCGTATCATTTAACCATAAGGTATCCCTAGATCTAGAGTGCAGCCGCAGATTTCTAGGCCTAATCGTGCAGTTAGGTGACTAAACTCCCCGCTGCACCACAGGAACTCTCGCGTTCATGCAGCGGGCTCTCCACAGCCATAAAATAAAGCAGGAAAGTCACCAGGTTTACCCTTGAGGGACCCCAGAAATGGGTCTGGTGGGTGGGATCCAAAGCAAATTCTTGGTCGATGAATGCTCACTATAAAGGGGGTATCGAAAAACTGAAGGGACTGCCTCTCCATCTCCTGACCGACATCGTGAGCCAGGAGAAAAAAAGGCCTGAGTTACTCTTAAGGGGGATGCCAAGGTCTAGGGCGGGAGGGAAAGGGGAGACACAAGTGGGGCGCATTTAGCCTAGGACCCGGACATTGAGGGGTATTTTACTTCGAGGGTATTTGTCCCAAAGCTTCAAGCCAGTCAATCGTTGTCTAACAGTCCTAGCTCCAAGGGAATACAGCACTTGTAGTTATTCTCTCACCCTTCCGCAGTCTCAAGGTCCCTTTCAGAAATTCCTGGCAGTTTCTTCATTAATTCTCTAAATTCGTGTAAGGTTGATGAAATAGCATTGCTGCTCAGTACCTTATTCTTCCTTGGGGGGACCATGTGCCATTCCTCTGTGGGTTCCTTTCTCTTGATCTGAGGGGCCTTAGTAATAGCTGGAACCACGATCCCCCACTTTTGCATCGCTTCACTGGCCTTCTGCAGAGTGTCGTACAATTCAGCTCCTTCCTTCCAGAAAACTCTTAGTTTCGCCGGGTAAGGGGTTTGAATCCAAAGTTGTTTGTTTCGCAAGAGTTTAATGAGTGGGAGGTACTCCATGCGCTGCTTCTGTATAACAGGGGGATAATCTTGGTCGAAAAATAGTCGTGAATCAAGATATTTGACCTCTTTCTTTGCCCATGCTCGGTGGAGTACATCTTCCTTGATACGATAGCTTCGGAATTTAATAATTATTGACCTGGGTCTGGTGGTCGGGTCTTTGGGTTTGGGGAGTAGAGCCCGATGGGCACGCTCGATCTTCAATTTATAGTCTTGAGGCAGCTCAAGGACATCTTTCAGCAAGTCAGACAGGAAATCGACCATATCTCCCTCCTCGGCTCCCTCCTTCAAACCATAAAGACATAAATTATCTTGCCTGGACCGACTTTCTAAGTCAATACACTTTTGTTCTGTGTATATTGCATGGCTGCAAAGGGCAAACACTGCAGGCCTAGATGCTGCAGGCCATCCTCCGCATTAGAAATTCGGTACTCCGCTTCCAGTACATGACCCTCCACCATCGAGAGCTTCTGGTTGAGCTGCTTGAATTCCGCTTTATTTTCTGCTCTCATTTCTTTTAATTCCTTCATTAAGTATTCGTAGCGGTTTCTAGACAGGTGCTCCGCTGCTTCGTCAGTCTCGTAGTTTTTGCCACCATAGTGACCCTAGGTTGGCTTGTGCTGCATGTTGGGGAACTTTGTCTAGAATCTGCACTTTCCCTTTCGAACCTGGACTGCAGCGCTTTTGATTTCGCTCCTCGACCTCTTTGCGTACCTCCTCCCGACATTTTTGTTCAAATTAAACTTTTCAGCTGGTTATTTATGGAGGTTGTTAGCACAGGCAAGGCAGAGAGCTACTCGTTTAGCTGCTGCTAAATGCCGTGGTGGAACCGGAAGTTCTCCAGAGCAGTGTGTTTGACTGAATTATAGACGACCTTGTCCACCAGCAGAGGGGCTTCCCACCAGTAAGATTTTTTTTCTAAAAATTGAACAGGCTAAGTCTTTGGTTTGGGAAGATACTTTCTGTGATCCACACCTGCCTTTTCTTGCTCAATAATTTGGTCACAGTGAATAAAATCTGGAAAACACTTTGGAGCAGAGGAGAATGCAAAAAGAATCGGATTGACATATACCGTCTCCACAGACTGCTTCTCCTTGAGCTGTAAGGATCTACACACCTCAGCTATCAAAAAGGGGAGGAACTGGAATCCTTGACCTGGGCTCTGTCCACTCCCCTTCCTCTTCCTCCTCCTCCTCAGAGGGGATGCCCTCTTCATCAGAGAGCAAGGTTTAAGGCCAGGAGCTTCCTTAAGATCCCCAAAAGCCTCATCCTGACTTTCTAAGTAGTCAGGGTTAAGGTCTGCCTGCACATCTGTCTCCACAGCCTTTTCTCGCTGCGACGCACCTGGACGTGCCTGCATGGGCCCCCCCCAACCTGAGGGGCCCAGTTTGGGTCGATACGTCTGCTAATATGTCCTGCAGAACATCAGGGCCCAAAAGCTCACACAAGAGCAACAAAAGTGATTTTCGCAACTCTTTTTTTTTATTTTTTTAGTTGTTTAACCAGGAGTAGCACATTAAACTGAAATGTTTTTTACAGGAGCGACCTGGGAGCACAGGGAAGTTAAGTGACTTGCTCAAGGTCACACAGTATGCAAGTGAAAGCTGTGGGATTCAAACTACAGGTCTGGTTTGCTGGATGTCACCAGATTTGCAGCTCAGAGCCTTAAACCACTGCACTATACTGCCTCCCTGCTTTGCCACTGCCAACTGAAGAACCAGGTGCCCCCCTTCCCAGCTCGGAGGACCAGCTTGGGGGAACTGTTAGAGAAATATTATGCTGAGCAACACAATGAGGGCAATAGAAACCCATGGAGGAGGGCCTCATCATCCTTTTCCAGGTCTTACATCATTTAATAATTAATGGTCTCCGATAAGCCATGGTGCCAAGAACAAAACACTACTCACCTTAGTAATTGTGTTTCTTCTAATGGAGTATTGCTGTATTCTGGCATATGCAGTTAGCCCCAGCACTTGAACTGCCCCAGAGAGGAAAGGGTTAACTCTATGCATAGGCATAGAATGTTGAGCTCAAGCTCGGTTTTCAAACTTCTGTCTGTGGTGCTTCAGAGTGTAACTGTCAGATTCTTACCAGCAAACTAACTAACTACACTTTAGTGTGGAAATTGTAAAAACATAAGCCAAAGGGCAATAACTTGGGTCCATAAGACTCAAGTCGAGAACCCAAGAAAAAACAAGTAGTGAACACAACATGCATATAAAAGATAAAACAAAACACTACAACAACTATCCCACCTTGGAGAAGATGTACACCCCTGAGATGCAACACTACCTGCCAGCCCACATCCCAAAAACTAGGTTCAAAGAGGGGAGGCAGGGGGGAGGTCAGAATACAGCAAGACTCCATTAGAAGAAACACAATTACCGAGGACTTCCAGTGACGTCACAGAGCCAACAGAAAGCAAGTGAGAGGAGCCTCCTACCCTGTTTGCTCAGGGAAACAAAATAATCTTATAATACTGCAGAAATATATTACAAAATGGCATCTACTAGCCACTCCAAGGATAAACCAGGTTGGAAAAGCCTAAAAATAAATCAAATCCACCAGATGACCGAAGATTACTTTCATCTGCTAGGAGGCCGAGCAGAAGCCCCTCACCGGCTAGTGTGGTGGATACTGAAGAGGAAACTGACCAGTTATCTTGCTCACATTTTAAACAGCTCTTTAAGGAAATCAGAGAAATGAGAGCTGAGACAAAACTAGAATTTCAGAATCTCGATCAAAAACTAACAAAATCAGAGCAGCGAGTTGAAACAGCAGAGCAGCAGGTTGCACAGAATGAGGAAGGTACGATTCAAACAAGCATATTACTTCAAGTGCTGATGGTCCAAACTGAAAGGTTACAGGAGAAATGTATTGATTTAGAAAGTCGCTCACGTTGGGAGAATGTTAGACTCCATGGCCTCCCCAAAGGATCAGAAACTGGCCAGATGTCCGACTTTCTTACCGACTTACTGCTGGATGTCCTATACCTACCAACAGGGCATCAGTTAAATACTGAGAGGGCCCACCGAGCTTTGCAGCCCAAGCCCACTGATGAAAAAGCTAGGCCACGCTCAATCATTATTAAATTTAACAGCTACAAAATAAAACAAGACATATTGTTGAGGGCTTGGAGACAGAAGGAAGTTACATATCTAAACAATAGACTGTTTTTTGACCACGACTACCCTCAAGAAATTCAACGTCAACGTCTGCAATATTCAGATATAATAAAAGTCTTAAAAGCCAAGGGTCTTCGTTTTCACACACCCTATCCAGCTAAAATTCATATTTTCTGGCCAGAGGGAACTAAAATATACGACTCACCAGAGGAAGCGAGAAGAATTTTGGTGGAAAATGGACTACTGGAGTTCCAAGCCACAGCTAATAAGAACTCAGTATCCCAAAAGGCATCGGAGCGCTCTCTGGATTGGGCAGCCTCACTAGGCAGAAGGAAGAGAAGACGCGATACTGACACGTCATCCACTGCGCCCCTTCACGCGATGCGAATGCTGCTCCAGAAATTTCAGGAAAGTCGCAGAGGTCAACAAAATGACTCTCAGGACTGAGTAAAAGTTTGGGGTTTTCTCTGAATGGTCGGGTTAGATGCCTTCTGGCGAATTCGCTGCTCTGCCAAGTATGGTAGAAATAATCAGGCATTGATAAAGCCTGTTTGTGTTGGTTTTTGGTTTTTCTTGGATGTGATTACTGCCAGACTGAAACGCAGTTGTAATGAACTTAACTTCCGATGGCAGAACGCCTTGTTTTCCTATATGGATAACCGAAAGCTTGCTCAGAGACTTTTCACTGGGACTTCTGAGGCTTTAAAACACTTTCTGGTGGGGAATCTTATTTAAAGAGCATACTTTAGGCCTTTTTTTGTCTCCCATAGGCGAAAGTTTGACCAGCAGTGCTTTTATTTTGATATATTAACTTCAAAGCCCAAAGTAAGCAGTATTATTCCTTTTGAGATTTTAAACACACATTATTTTAAAATGTTTCCTATGGGTGGGGGGGATCACTGGTTTGCAACTACTAAGCAAAGTTTTTTAGTTTAGCAACAGTGGGTAAGTGATGTCACACTTTTGATTACACTTGTCAGTGTACATAAGAGCCTGACTAATACTCTCTAAGGCTCTCGAGGAGAACCACACCTGGTGTGGTAAGGCATACTCTTCGTTCTGGTGATCCTCGTGGGAAGGGTGATCGCTGGTACTAGAAACCTCTGCTTTGAGTAACAGGGGTTTCCACTGTTGGAAGTACAACGTGTTAATGTTCTATGATTAATACTTTTACTACATCAGGGTTTTATGATGTGGTATTGTTTAGTACAGTTTTAGGTTTTGACAATCTTTTTAGGGGACTTCTTCTCTATGGAATGGGGGAAGCTGCTGTGGGGAGACAGGGGAATTACGCTGAAAGCATATGTGAAAGAGGGGCGTTTTCAGAGTCACCAACTATCTCAACTGGAAAATTGATATGTCTGATGTTATCACCTTGTCCTTTTTTTTTTTTTTTTTTTTTTACTTTATGTTTATTGAGTTTATCAATATTATATAAACTTATATATTACGGATGACGTACATACCAAAAACCATTGTGATCCAATGAGGGTGCCACCCCTCTTAATACATGCAAGTAAAGATAAAAAGAAATCCGTACTACATCATTAGGGGTTCCCATAAAGGCTAAATAAGCCAATAAATACAGGTTACTCACCTGTAACAGGAGTTCTAGGAATGGTATATGTTGTTCATCCACACTATCTGGCAGGTTCCTTGCCGCTTTAAATCTTGCCGGAAGGTCTTCAAGCTGGCTCCTCCCACCCACCCGGTGGTAAAACTCTCGGCTCCACCCCATGACGCCAGATCTAGCCCGCTGGAAGCCCGTTGTGCGCTCAAGCTGGGGAGGTTTAGGACTGTGTGGATGAAACATATACCATTCCTAGAACTCCTGTTACAGGTGAGTAACCTGTATTTCTAGGGACATGGATATGTTGTTCATCCACACTGTCTGGCAGACTCCTAGCAGTTCTCTGGGAGGAGGGAGGCAAGGCGAACACCCCCTACTTAGGAAATAAAGACTGGAGAACCGAGGCCCCAAAACCAGCATCCCGGCGTGACTCAAGGTTGATGTGGTAATGGGTGATGAAGGTATGTGCTGACTTCCAGGTAGCAGCCCTGCAGATTTCCTGGATAGGGACGTCCCTGGAAGCAGCCACCGATGCAGCGGTATGGTGGGTAGAATGAGCTCTTATCCCTCTGGGAGGCTCCATGCCCACCAACCTATAGCAGACATCTATGCAGGAGGTGACCCACCTGCCTATCATCCGCTTGGCTGCAGGTCTGCCAGGTGCAGCTTCAGCGTAGGTGACAAACAGCTGGCGAACCTCTGCCCGAACTTCAGCCATCCGCTCCTTATAATAAGCGAGCGCTCTTCTAGGGTCCAAAGTATGGAGCCTATATTCGGCCTCCGAGGTGTGATTGGGGTAGAACACCGCAGAGTCAACACCTGGTTAAGGTGAAACTCCAACACCACCTTCGGAAGGAATTTCGTGGGGTGCAGGACAACCTTGTCCCTGTGGAAGACCAGATAAGGAGACTCGATGGAAAGCGACTGGAGCTCTCCCATCCTTCTGGCTGACGTAATAGCCACCAAGAAGGCGGTCTTCCACGACAGGTGAGAGATGTCACACCTGTGCATCGGTTCGAATGGCCTGCCCATAAGCTTAGCCAATACCAGCAGTAGATCCCACGGAGGTGGAGGTTCTCGCACCGGAGGGGATATGTGATCAAGGCCTTTGAAAAAGCGCCTAACCACCTTCTCCTGCACCACCGACTGCTTCCCAGCCCGCACCGGTAAGCAGAGATGGCTGCCAGGTGCACCTTGAGGTCGTCGACTGAAGCCCTTGCTGAGAAAGGGACCATAGGTGTCCAGAAGAAAATTACCACCTTAGTAATTGCTTTTCTTCTCATGGAGTCTTGCTATATTATAACAATAGCAGTCAGCCACTGCAGCTGAACTGCCCCGAGAGGAAGGAGTTAACCCAGAAGATCTGAGTTCTACAGCGCGAGGGCGCTGTGCCCAAAGCTCTATCTGGCAGTTTCAAATGAAACTGTCAGATCTTTACGAAGCCAACATCAAAGGACGGAAAAAGTCTGTGTGGAAAAACTACACTAGCCTATGGCTACCTACTAGCAGTAATAACAACAATATAAACAACAAAGAAACACCCAGAACCATAATAACAAAGATTGATGGTATTATGGTTCGTTTTACCACCCTTGACAAGCACATATGAACCCCCCTTCCCCCCAAGACTCAAGTCCAAGAAGGGGCACAAAAATAACCTAAATGAATACCTAGATCCCTAACCCAAAGGAAAACAGGGTTAGGGGAAACTAAATGGCATGACACAGTGCTTGCACCAATTTGCCACCTCACCCAAGTAGGAGTTCTGAGAGGGCAGGAGGGAGGGAAGAGATATAGCAAGACTCCATGAGAAGAAAAGCAATTACTAAGGTGAGTAATTTTTCTTCAAACACCATGAAGTCTTGCTATATTATAACAATAGCAGATTACACAGCAGTACCTCCATGGAGGAGGGTCAGAACCTACTTAGGAAATAGGCTCTGAAGCACAGCTGTGCTAAACCGAGCATCTCTCCTGGACTGGATATCCAGGGAATAATGCTTGGCAAAGGTGTGAACTGTCTTCCAGGTAGCAGCTTGACAAATCTCAGAATGGAATGTCCCTAGCAGCCGCTAGAGACGCAGCTGTACCCCTGGTGGAGTGGGCCTCAATCCTGAGGGGGGTACTCTACCCAGTTTCTGATAACAAAATTGGATACAAGAGACAATCCACCTTGCAATTGTTCTCTTAGTGGCAGGTTTCCCTTTGCCAACCTCGCCATAGGTAAGAAACAGTTGGAGGGATTCGAACCTATGACCTCTGGTGCGCTCTAGATAGTAACTTAATGCTCTTTTGACATCCAAGCTGTGCAGTCTCCTCTCACCTGAGGAAGAATGCTCAGTGAAAAATACTGGGAGGGAGATAGATTGATTCAGGTGGAAATCAGAAACCACCTTAGGCAAAAACTTTCTATTAGTCCTAAGGACTACCTTATCTCTGTGGAAAGAGATAAAATCTTCTTCCACTGACAGGGCCTGTAACTCACTTATGCGTCTGGCAGAGGTGATAGCTACTAGAAAACGGTTTTCCAAGTTAAATACTTGAGCTCTGCTGAAGACAGAGGCTCAAAAGGAGGTTGCATTAACTGAGCAATGCAAATATTCAGGTCCCAGGCGGAGCTGGTTCTCAAAGGGAGGGTTAGTGTGAAGTAACCCTTAAAAACTTGGAGAACACAGGGTGAGAAGAAAGGAGGCAGGCTTCCTGCTGACACAAAAGCAGAGACAGCTGCCAGATGAACCTTCAGGGTAGCTGGTCTAAGGCCTAAGGAATTCAGATGGACCAAATAGTCCAAAGAATGGGAAGATCAGCAGATTCTGGGGTAATCTGCCTCAGAGCACCAGATGGAAAACCTCTTCCACTTAGAATTATAAGTGGTTCCTAGTGGAAGGCTTCCTTGAAGCCTTTAAAATATCCATAACACCTTGAGAAAGGTGTAAATCAGCAATTCTAGCTCCTCAAGAGCCAAGCCTTGAGGTGGAGGGACTTGAGGTCCGGATACCACACTCTCCCCTGTGCACAGGCCAGTAAGTCGTGAACTCTGGGCAGGCTCAGGGCAGGGTGGACTGCCAGGGACAGGAGCAGAGGGTACCAGGGCTGTCTGGCCCAATCTGGGGCAATCAGAATCACTCTGCAAGGTTGAGATCTGATTTTCACTAGTACCCTGAAAAGGAGAGGAAAGGGGGGGAAAGCATACAGGAACTTCCCTTTCCAATCCAACAGAAAGGCATCCAGAGGGACTGAGCCCAGTACTGGAGGCCTGCAGCAAAAAAGAGGAAGTTGGTGGTTGTCTGGGGCCGCGAAAAGATCTATCTGAGGAGTGCCCCAACTGGCAAAGACGGACCCCAGTACTTGTGGATTCAGAGCCCATTCGTGATGGCCCTGAGAAATTCTGCTGAGGGCGTCCGCCAGCACATTGTCCTTCCCTGGGAGATGAACCGCTATCAGGGAGGTGTTCAGGGAATAAGCCAGAGACCACAACTTCATTGCTTCGTGCACAAGGCTGAAGACCGAGTGCCCCTTGTTTGTTGATGTACCACATTGTGGTGGTATTGTCTGTCCTGACTTGAACCACTTTGTTCTGGACAGAATCTGAAAAGATCCAAGAGCTAAAAAGACAGCTCTGAGTTCCAGAAGATTGATGTGAGCAGAGATTCCTGAGGAGACCACACTCCCTGAGTGGTAAGGTCGCCCAGGTGAGCCCCCCACCCTAACAGGGAGGCATCCGTGGTGAGGGTGAGGGAGGGAGAAATGGGAATGAAGGGAACCCCTTGTTTCAGATTGCTTTGATCCTGCCACCAGTGTAGGGCCAGGATCAGGGATTGAGTAACTGGGACCAATTTGGTAAGGGGTCCTTCCTCTGAGACCAATAGGCCCTCAAATGGAACTGAATGTCCCTCATCTGGAATCTTGCTCCTGCACAACAGCTGTGGAAGCAGCCATGTGTCCGAGGAGTTGCAGAGAAATGCCTGTTGGTCGAGAGACCCGAGGGTAAAGGAGGATGCCAGGGCGATGAGTCTGTCCACCCTTTCCGAGGGAAGAAAGGCCCTGGCTAACCTTGTGTTCAATTGTGCGCCTATGAAAGTTAGGGCCTGAACTGGTTCCAGAACTGACTTGGTAAGTTTAGCAGGAATCCCAGAGAAGTGAGAAGCTGCTGGTGACTTGCTAAGGGATTACCTGACCTGGAGACTGACCCACAATGAGCCAGTCGTCCAGGTAGGGAAACACAGCAACCCCTTGCCTTCTTAAATGAGCCACTTACAGCGAGACATTTTGTGAATACCCTTGGCGAGAGGTAAGGCCGAAGGGCATTGCCCTGAACTGGTAGTGGCCTGAGGGCAGTTCGAACCTGAGGTACTTTCGGTGGGAAGGCCTGATCAGAACATGAAAATAGGCATCCTTGAGGTCCAGGGAAGCTAGCCAGTCCCCTGGCCTTAGGGAAGGCAATATCATTGCCAGGGTTAACATTTTGAACTTTGGTTTCAACAGATGCTTGTTCAAGTATCTTAAATCCAGAATGGGCCGCCATTCTCCTGTCTTTTTTGGGGTAAGAAAGTATCTTGAATAAAGCCCCTTGCCCTGATGGCAAGGAGGAACCCTTTCCACTGCTTTGCAGACCAGAAGAGAAGAAACCTCTGCTTCCAAAGCAAGGGCTTCGGAAGGACTTGCAGGTGGGAAATGCCTGGCTCTCATCTTTGGAAAATATTTGAAGCTGAGAACCAGACCCTGGCCTATTACCTCCAGAACCCATCTGTCCGAAGTTAGGGACAGCCAGCTCTGGCTGAAATAGGCCAACCTGCCCCCACTGGTACACGGAGAATCGCCCTGGGCACCCCATCAGGTGCCTGCTTAGCAGCAGCCTTAGGCTGAGGGAGGAGACGGTCTACTAGCGCCACGCCTACCCCTGCCTCTGAAGAAACCTCTGAGAGACAGCAGAGGAGGCTTGAAATTGGTAAAAAGGCCTGAAAAGGGTCTGCCCCTACCTCTGGGAGCATGCCTTGTGGCATGGCATGCTTCTCCTTAGCCTGGGCACTTTTGTAGGTAGTTCTGTATTCATCCATCTTTTCATATAATTTTCTGTTTGCTCCCAAACAGAGAATTTCCCACTACAGGAAAATCCATAGCCTTTGACTGAGTATCTTGGGACAGATTAGTGCATCTGAGCCATGCCAACCTACGGAAAGCTTACAGAAGTGGCCATGACCCTAGAGGAAACATCATTAACATCAACAGCAGTATGAAATTGAACTTAGAGGCTTCAATGCCATCAGCAGCCACCTGTTCCAACTCACTAGCCAGCTGGCCATGGGCCTGCTTGGCTAACTGCAATACTGTGTCCCACCTAGATTTCTGATATCTAGCCACATAAGCCATATAATTTGCCTGCCTGAGTCCCAAAGAAGCTGCCATATACTGTTTCTTCGCCATGGCATCAATCTTCCTAGAATCCTTATCAGGAGGATGTGAGGCCAGAGGAATATTAGCCTTGTCACAGGCTGCAGCTTGTACCACACCTACATGACTACACTGCTCAATAAGAAGTCTGTATCCGAGCCTGACAAAGTATACCTTCTGTCCATTTTTATCTACAGGAGGGACAGAATGAGGATTTTAAAATCTTTGTTGTTTGCTTCCTAAATGACTTATGCAAAGGAATAGACAACCTCCTAGACTCTGGAATATCCATCATTTCCACATAATCAGGCTCCTCTTGCTCATCCACAGCCTCCTCTAAAGGAAGCTGGAGGGTTTCTGCAACCTTTTGTAAAAATAAAGAAAGAAGGGACTCAGACAGAATAGGGGAGATTCTAAAGGTCTGTCTGGAGAAATGCCCGTTCGATGGGCACGTCCAGACCCTCCCAGCCACACATATATTGATCAAATTCCTCCTCCCTCCTGTGGTTCATAAAATCCTCAACTTCAAAATCCTGAACCACTGGGACTGAACGAACCAACCTATTACCAACTGTTGGTGGTTCTACAGATCCCTGAGACAGTGACTGGACAATCTGAATGGCTTTAGCTATCTCTGCAGCAGTTGGAGACACAATTCTGGACCCAAACCTCCTGATTTCTTTGTCTTTACTTGGGACTGGTTCCTCTGAACCAGTCTTCCTTTGCCCGAGGAAGTCTCGCCTGGTCAGAGGGCACTCCTCTGGTCCAGTGGGTACTGAACCGGGCTGGCCATCCGGTCAGCGGACTTTTTCCTCGCTCCCTGAGCCGCCCAATCTCTCTCCAGGGTGGCTGCAGGGAAATTTTTACACACCTGGCAGTCTGACAGGAGGTGGTCAGCCCTCAGACAATAGACACAAGTGGTGTGTGGGTCAGCCTTGGCAAAGGCCCCCACAGACATCACAGTGTTGAAACCCAGTGGGCCCGGTTTTCTTTTGGGTTTCTAGACATAATGCCAGCCTAACCAAAACTTGCCCTTTTGATGGCAGTGCCAGGCAAGACACCCTTTATCGGTTCCTAACCGTGTCACTGGTATTTGAAAAACCGTAATAATTTCGGTTTTTAGAACCGATAAGAACCGGAACCGCACTCTAAAACCCACAGTACAGTTTTAAAAGACAGAAAAAACAGCGATCGGTTCAAACCGAACCGATAATTAATTTTCCACACAGACTTGAATTTTGTACTTACGGTTACCAGATAGAGCTTTAGAAACCGAAATGCGGTAAAATAATGACTTTGCCAGTTCAAATGAACCGAAAACTACTCTTTAAACCGAGAATGAACCGAGCTGAAGGAGCTGATCTCCGGAGCGACTGTTCAGTGAAGCGGAGTAAAGAATCTGACAGTTTCATTTGAAACTGCCAGATAGAGCTTTGGGCACAGCGCCCGCGCTGTAGAACTCCAGATCTTCTGGAGTTAACTCCTTCCTCTCCGGGGCAGTTCAGCTGCAGTGGCTGACTGCTATTGTTATAATATAGCAAGACTTCATGGTGTTTGAATGCTTGCCAAGGAACAGGAGGAAGGGTCCAGGCCCTTGCCCTGACACCAAATGGAGAATCTCTTCATTTGAAGGCGTAGCATTTTCTGGTCGACTCCTTACAGGACGCCTCAATGACGTTGAGGACCTCGTCGGAAAGACCCAAGGCCTGGAACTCTAGCCGCTC
The DNA here is from genome assembly GCA_016271365.2 of Neoceratodus forsteri. Classification (NCBI taxonomy): domain Eukaryota; kingdom Metazoa; phylum Chordata; order Ceratodontiformes; family Ceratodontidae; genus Neoceratodus; species Neoceratodus forsteri. Next base: position 261,212,885 of record JADMNL010000024.1, read on the forward strand.
AGGAACCAGGCCTTCAGGTGCAGGGATTGAAGGTCCGGATGGAATACCTTCCCCTGATTGACTGAGATCAGGTCCGGGTGGGCTGGAAGCCGCCTCGGGAGCCTGGAGCTGAGACTGAGGAGATCTGGATACCAGAACTGGCGGGGCCAGTCTGGGGCTACCAGAATCACCTGCGCCTTGTCCCTCCTCACCTTGAGAAGCACCTGGTGGATCAAGGGAAATGAGGGAAAGGCGTAGAAGAGGCCCGGGGTCCATTGTCTTGAGAAGGCATCCCCCTGCAGCGAACCCAGCTGAGGGGGGTGGGCATGAAACAGTCTCAGCTTCGCATTCTCCCTGGAGGCAGACAGGTCCGCCTGAGGCATGCCCCAGTGGGAGAACAGATCTTGTACTACCTCCGGCAGGAAAGACCACTCGTGAGACGCAGCCCCTATCCGGCTTAGGGCATCGGCCAGGGTGTTGGAAGCTTCTGCCACGTGAATGGCGAGGAGATCCGCCTCCAGGCTACGATGAGAGACCAAATGCGGAGAGCTTCCCTGCACAGAGGCATGGAGCGCGTCCCGCCCTGGCGGTTTAGGTAGTACATGGTCGTGGTATTGTCCGTCTGGACCTGAACCACTTGACCCCGCAGAAATGGAGCGAAGGCGGTGAGGGCTAGATGAACCGCTCGAAGCTCCAGCAGGTTGATGTGGCATCGGGACTCCCGAGGGGACCAGAGGCCGTGCGCTCTGTGCTCCCCCAGATGGGCACCCCAACCCATCAGAGAGGCATCGGTTGATAGAGAGACTCTCGGCTCGGGACTGACAAACGGGATGCCCTCCTGCAGATGTGCCGGAACAGTCCACCACTGGAAAGCGTTCCACATCCCCTGGGTCACTGTCACTAGCTGATCCAATGGATCGAAGCACTGTGACCACTGGCCGGCCAGTCCCCATTGAAGGGGATGCATGTACCAAAGGGCCAAATGGACCAGGTTGGTGCAGGCCGCCATGAGGCCCAGGAGGTGCAGGAAGTCCCAGGCAGGGCGCGATTGCCCTACCTAAAATGATTGGGCAAAGGAGGAAAGAACCTCAGCCCTGTCCGCCAGGAGCCGTGCTCTGGCTCGAAGAGAGTCGAGCTCTGCCCCGATGAAATGTATTACCTGTTTTGGCACGAGTTCTGACTTGGCCTCGTTGATGAGGAGGCCAATCTGAGAGCAAACCTGGAGGGCCAGATCTCTCGACCGCTCCACCTCCACTCTGGAGGGGGCTGCAATCAGCCAGTCATCCAGGTAGGGGTACACCCGGACCCTTCAGCGCTGCAGGAATGCTGTCACCACTGCCATGCATTTGGTGAAGACCCTGGGAGCAAGGGAGAGGCCGAAGGGCATGGCCCAGAACTCGTAAAGGGATCCCTCTGCTCTGAAGCGGAGGAATTTCTGATGAGACGGACGGATTGGGACATGAAAGAATGCGTCCTGGAGGTCCAGGAAACAGAACCACATGCCTCGTTCCAAGGATGGGATTATCTGAGCCAGAGTGACCATCCTGAAGGTCCGAGACCTTAGGAACCTGTTCAGGTCATGCAGGTCGAGAATGGGGCACCAGCCCCCCGTCCGTTTTGGGACCAGAAAATACCTGGACACAAACACCGGGTCTAAGGGAGGATCCGCCACCTTCCTGATCACTTCTTTTTCAAGGAGCAGGGCAATATCAGCTCAGCGGGCCGATAGCGAGGCTGCGGACCCCGTGGCCCCCCGAGAGGCGACGGCTCGAAAGGGTTGAGCCTGCTGGAACTCCAGAGGCAGGCCCTTTCCTACCACCTCCAACACCCAGCGGTCCGTGGTGATAGCGGACTAGGCGGAAAGGAAGTGGTGGAGCCGTCCCCCCACAGGGGGAACCCAGAGGGGAGTGACGAGGCTGGAGGCGACACCCCTCAACCCGTCACTGGGCAGGCTTGGAGGAGGGACCGGCCGAGGGACCTCCTGGGCCTTTACCTCCCTGCTTCCTGTTGGAGGAAGCCGTGGGCTTGGGTTTGGGATGCCAAGCATGAGCCTGCTGGCCCTGGTGCTGGTGCTGTTGGGCTGGACATGCCGCAGGCGCAGAAGGATGAAAGGGCTTGTGCTGCTGCTGTCGGCGGCCTTTGTCCTTCTGGGCGGAGGTGACCGAGTCCAGAGTGGCACTGGACTTCTCGATCCGCTGGAAGTGACCTTCCACTCCAGGGCCGAAGACGTCAGTCCCCAAGAAGGGAACGTCCACCAACTTGTGCTGGGTATCCGCCGGGAAGGTGGATATCCTCAGCCATGCTCTGTGGCGCATGGCTACCGCGGCCGCAACCAATCTGGCACAGGAGTCCCCTATGTCTAGAGCTGTTTGGAGCTGCTGCTTCGCCACCGCCCTACTCTGGTCCTGAACCTGTCAAACTGTGGTCTGCAGGTCAGCTGGGAGATGAGGGATCACCTCATCCAGGGAGTCCATGAGGGCATGGGAGAAGTGTGCCATCAGCATGGCCGAGCTGGCCTGGCGGAGGCCAAGGGAGGACGCAGCGTACACCTTGCACCCGGCGTAGTCCAGCTTTTTGGACTCCTTGTCGGTGGGGCTTGTCCACATCCCTAGCATTCCCGGAACGCTGGAAAATGCTGTCGGTGACCAACCCCTCGGCTGAGGGGTGCTCCGAAAACCCGGGCAAAGAGCCGGTAGGGACCGCATACTTCCTGGCCATCCTGGCCGAGGGCCAGGACAGGAAGCAGGCTGCTGCCAAAGCTCCAAGGCTGGGCCAACAATGGCCTCAGCCACCGGAAAGGCCTCCGTGGGTGAATCCTCGGTCCAGTATCTCTGTCAGGATACTTGGCCCGCTTGGACACGGGCTCGAGCTGCATCCCGTGGACTCTGAGATGAGCCAAAGCAGACCCATAAAGGATGATGGGCTTCGTCCAGTGACTGGCCCTCGGAGGACTCCAGGTCAACCGGCCTGGAGAACAGGGAGGAGTCGCCATCGGACCTCGAGAGTCCACTAAGAGCTGCCTAGGCCTGAGCCACCTCCACTGCCGAGGACGGTCGGAGTGAGGATGACCGACAACCTGTGGGGCAGGCCTTGACCCGACCGAGAGTCCTTGGTTGGCGCCCCCGATTTCAGTTGTGGAGGCGGAGGTGCCACCACAATCGGTTGGGCAGCAGGTTTCGGCCGAACAACCGGCCCAGGCTTGGGCATCTCGACTGCAGCGAGAGGTTGTTTCAGCCGTTCGGGTGACAGCCACTTGATGGCTGGGGAAGGCGTCGGTGTCGACTTGCTCCCAGACAAAAGTAACTGCTGCCACATGAGTTCCTCGTAGCATCGACGCAATTTGCGCCGAAGCCTCTCCTCTTCCAAGGAGGAAGATGAGGACGAGCGGCATTGCCGCTTACCTCGGTGCCGAGACCAAGACCACCGATGTCGGCGGGATCAGCTGGACCGAGAAGAAGTCCGAGACTGAGATCCTTGGTGTGTCCGAGGACGGGCCTGGGAAGGAGTGGGGCACACCCGCTCTTCCCTCGGCTTGGACACCTTAACCGGGGACTGCTGCACCGAGGGCGCAGGCAGATCCTCGGTCTCCACTGGGGGAACCGGCGAAGAAGGGTTGTTGGCTTCACCAGTTGACAACCCGTCTGAAGGGTCGAGAAAAATCTCAACCGCGTCGACGGGTGTCTCAGCCGGCTGACCTGACGGGGACGCCGTGAAGCTAGCGGCCTTAGCCGCAACCTCGACCAAGTCAACGGTTGGCTGTCCGGGGAAGGGGACCTCTCCCGCTCCCATGAATGCCGACGATGGGACTTACCCTTGGAATCCTTCTTTTTGGACCAAGAGGAATGTCCCGATGGCCCATTTCCCTTCGTGGAAGAGGACTGGCAAAGCTCCTTGAACGAAGCAGAATATGAGGTACCCAAAGAGAGCGGGATAAATGTCGCGACCGAGAAAGAGGATGATGCGGCTTGGGCCGCCTCCTCCTCCTCGAGGGCGATCATCTGCTCGAGCTGCTCAGCCGAGCCAGCCACTGCGGTAACCGCCCAATGGGCCTCTTTTGACTTTACTGGTGGATAAAGCTTCTCGGGGTGCCCAAGCTTCAACCGGGCAGCGCGGTCCTCCAAGATGTTGGCCGAGAATGAACAGCAAGACTCGCAGGGCCCGCGGGTATCGGGTTTCAGGTCGAGGCAGCAGACGCACATGGGAGTGTGGATCTGTCCTGGACATCTTCTGCCCACAAGGGCACCGCCAAAAACCGGGAGTCGATTTGTCCATCGCAGCCGCGAGGGAAAAGGAAGACCGAAGTCTTGAAAATTTTAAAATGAGTTTCGGACGAACCGAAGAGTTAGGATCCAGTCTATAACGCAGAGCGTTAAGGAGGGAACCTGAGCTTCCAAGCGGTAAGGAAGATCTGGCGTCATGGGGCGCAGCCGAGAGTTTTACCACCCAGGTGGGTGGGAAGAGCCAGCTTGAAGACCTTCCGGCAAGATTTAAAGCGGCAAGGAACCTGACAGATAGTGTGGATGAACAACATATCCATGTCCCTAGAACAAACATTTTATCCAAATCTTGCTGTGTTATTTAAACCCATGAGCAGCATGATTATTCTTTCACATTAATAACCCCCTAGCCATAAGGCTATATAATTAACCAAACTAGTCTTCTTGTAGAAGAAAGTGAGAGATCATGCTTCACCATATTATTGGTTACCTTAAGTACTAAAAAAGAAAGGCTTAAGGGCCCGGATATTCAAACTGCGCCCAAAAAGTGCGCAACAGCAGAAGCAAGTGCAAGTCCACTGTGCCCATGCACAAGAAGCACTATATTCAAAAACCGTGCAGGCCAAGATCCGCCTGCGGCACAAACTGAATATTGCACCACCTGCGCCATAGCGCAACCAGGGATGTACAGTTGCGCATTTCAGATGCGCCATAGCGCAACAAGGGGTGCTCAGTGGAGCAGTCCAGATGTGCCATAGCACAGCCAGGGACACCCTGTGGAGCAGAGCAGCAATGCAACAGCACAACCAGGGATGCGCAGGGACAGGACGCAGGGGCCCACCACCCATGCCACAGATGGGCAGAGAAGCACACAGCTGAACAGACATCGCCCCCCACACCCCATGCACTGCACAACCGGGGAGAGCTGGAAGAACTACCGCCCATGGGGAAACCAGCAATCAATTCCACAGCCAGGCATGGTGCCCAGCACATCCTGGCAAGCTGTGACCGGCACATAGGAGGGCCACCTCACCCTGCGGTCACACCATCCCACCAATGCAGAGCACACCCTGCACCACGATCCCCAAACACCCTTCCCAGGAGTAGCGCCCAACAGTGCAGGACACCCCATGCATGCCACCACCCCCACTGTGACAAGTACGGCCCTGTACCACAGAGCCATGCAAGGCAGCCCCACCATGTGCACCCTGCAGTGGTGACGAACAGCGTGCAACAGCAACATACACAGTGCCACCCTGCACATCCCCTGAGGTACAGCTGAGAGACCGACCATACGTCGCCACACAAGATACCCCACATGTGACAGGGCATGCCCCAGACCCCACCACCAGCGGTACAGCACCCTGCACACCCTCCCAAGGACACATCCCGTCCCAGCACTGGCCACACAACAGCCAGTACAGACACACACAGTGTTGCATGGAAGCATGTGCCACACAGGATGCAACACAGTGCATGGACAAACACTGACCCATATCCAAGGGCACATCAACACGGGGACACAGTAGTGGGTCAACCAAGCCACTGGTGTGTGGCTATGGCAGCCAGGTACACACGTCCAGCACCCCTACATGGCATAGGGGAGCCAGCCACCCTGTGCAGGCACCATGAAGCTGTATGCCACCAGCATGCAGCCGGAGCACAAGTGACAGACACTGAAGCACATCCCCTGCAACAGACACAAGCGACAGCATGGAGGGGGGACAACAACAGCAGAGGCCACAGTGCCACCGGAGGCAGATGTGCACCATACTGGTGATGGGAGGCAACCTGGCATTGTGCCGGGTACAGTGGTTGTCCAGCATGGACGGCCACCACTGACTTATGCCAAGCAGAGCCCGTGCATATCACAGACATGCAGAGGTGTCAGCTGCACAGGCCATGGACAGTCTTACAGGGGTGCCATGCACACACTGCATGCACCCGTGGACCACTGCACACAGGCACCCAGTGCACAGAGAACAACACACAAACCACAGACAGTGACTGCTACCCCCGCCCACACCATAGGCGGTTCCTTTCCAGACACACACACACGCCCATGCGTGCACCACCCCTGACACCATGCACACCACTGCAGCTGAGCACCTGTAGCCCGCTGCAAATCAGAGACCACCACAGTTGTCATAACAAAACAAATGTATTAAAAAGAGGTAAGCAACAAAACTATTTACAAGTATTTACATTGGGGGAAGGGCCACATAACAGGTGGGGACAGGTAAGGGGCATTGGTGAACATATAGGAGAGGGAAGAAGGGTTGTGAGGGTGGGTCCAGGGGGGTGTGATGTTTCCAGGGGCATGGATGGCCTATTGTCCGTCCCGCTCATCATCCATGTGGCGCCGACGTGTCCTCCGCCTCCTGAGCCCGTGCCGGTCCATTCTCTGGAGGATCTCCAGGGATGCCCTCTGTGAAGGAAAAATACAGTGACAATATGTAGAAATAGCAGTACCTAAAGTATGAAACTTAAGACAAGCATTTCCCTGTAGTCATGTGAGCATTTCTTGCTTTTTATGTAACGAAACTTAGGAGCAGCTTGCCCAATCAGAGTTATACACAAACAAAAATTGTGCTAACACACTGCAGCAAATTGTAACCAATAGAAATTGACAAGCAACAGTATATATAAGTTTTGTACGACTGTAACTAAGGAGTTTGTTGTGGTGTTCTGAGCTCTGCTGATGCTGGAGACAATGAACTCCCATATGCATATGTATTAAAGTTTTCTTTTTACTACATGCAGTATTCCTGAGCCTGATTTTAAACTAAAGTGTAAGAAGAATATATTTTTCCACGACAATTTTGGCATAGTCAGCAGGATCAGCACGGACTGGACCCGGAGTAGTCCCGGTCAGGGACGAATCCCAAGACTTCTGGTAAAAGTATTGAAAAACAGAGGGAATCCGCCTACGGCAAGAGGAGACCAGGTGGACCGCCCCGATCAAAGAGAGGATTCTCTTCAGACCTAGACGGTGTTGAATTGTAAGTACTGTACCAGGCCACTGCATGTAATGAAAAGAAATTGTTTGTATAAGTTGTAACTGATATCAGAATAGTTTGAGCCTGGAAACGTGGCAAAAGTAACTATTAGTCTGAGTCTGAGCCTGAAAAGTGGCAAAAGTGACTTTAGGCGCTGTATAGGTTAAGGAAAGTGAACCGAGGAGTTTGAGTCTGCCTAGGAAAGAACTGTGGGGGGCAAAAGCCTTTAAGTAGGTTGAGCACCTCCTATGAGGAGTAAACTAAGCAGGAGATAGGGCAAGTCAAAAGTAACTCCCAGAGTTTGAAACCCACTGGTAAGTGTAGAGAATAAAACAAAAATTATGGGACAAGCTGAGTATAGTCTGCAAGAGAAGCAATATGTGCTGGTCCAGTAAATGGCTGTTGAAAATATGGGCAGGATTCAGTTTTGAGGTGGGACGTTGGCATACCCTGACAAGAGGCTTATTTCCATTAATCGGGACATTTAGTATAGAGTTTAAAGGAAGTGAGAATTACCTAGAAGAAAAGAAAAAACAAAGAAAAGCAAAGATTGATTGGACAAGGTTTTGGTGATGGGAAAGAGAGGCAGAACGTAGGCAGTGAGAGCCAGGCAAAGGGACAATGGTTAAACAGAAAAGTGAAAAAAAAAGCAAAGTTTGTAAGACATGACACGCCACCTCCCTACAGACCCTCGCCCACAAGTACCACCAGGTCCCCACCACAGGCTGCTCCCCACAACAGGCTCCTTATCCAGATCCACCAACAGCCGGACTTTTGTCTAGCCCAGGCACCACAACAGGTGCAAATGTTCCTCATAGATTTGCAACCACCCCTCATAGAGCTCCCCTGCTGTAGCCCAGCCACGAGGGGGAGGAAATCCATTTTTGCCAGACCAATCCCCTCAACAACAGCAACTAACCCTGCACCACCCACCCTGGATACCAGGAGGGGGAGGGTGGGACCCAAATTGGTGTGGTCACCTAGCATTTGAGCACATGGTGGAACACTGCTGAGACCACCCTCAGTACAGGATGAGGGAAGAGGAGGGGACACGGATACCAGCCAAGACCCCGATGGGTGGTAGCACTAAATGCTCTAATACAGTATCCTAACCCAAATGTGGCAGCGCGGCACAGACTCCTATATAGAGGTAAATAGGCCATGGAATCCGGACTTAGGCTCCGGAGCTCTAAAGGACATTCCTGAGCCACAGATAATATTAAAGAATATGAAAAGTTAAGAAACCTGACTCATATGGTACAAACTTTCCACAACTCGAAGTAGAGGAATGTTTGAAGCGTTACATTGAAGGTGTCTGGGAAGAGGTGAAAGGAATGCTTGGATTCAACCAAACCGATGAAATAGGAGATCAGGTGAATGCAGCACTGTGCCCCGCAGAGAAGCGAAAGTCACCGATTGGCCCCCGAATCTCGCAATACTAAGCAAGGGCCCCATGAATCAGTGCAAGAATACAAAGAAAGACTTGAAACTGTATTTAAACAGTACTCTGGGATTAGCCCAGAGAACTCCGCCTATAAACACCAGCTGGGAATGGTGTTTTGTACAGGACTAAGAGAGCAAATAAGAACTGGGGTCACAACAGTGTGTATAGGCTGGGGAATAAAGACAATGGCAGAAATCATGCTTTTTGCTGAGCATGCTGAGAGACAGCAGCGTGAGACCAAAGAGAAAACCAAGGAGAAGTTAGAAAAAGCCCAGTTAATGTACTTGAGGAGGAGGCAGAGGAGGAAGAGGTGGAAAGGAGGAAGGGAAAGGATTAGGACGTGGGTAGGTGGGGAAGACCCCGGCAGAGAGAAGGAGGAGGGCGGGCGACTACGCAGATTACACCTGTTAAACTTGTGGAGGTCGGGCCATAGCCCATAGCTGCCTGAATAACCAAGGACAACCAGCCCAACTGCATCCATCACCCCTCCTCCCAGCAAGTCCGTGCATTATGATCAACAACAGGATCAACAGGCGCTGACAGTTAGGGAATTAATGGAACAGCACCAGATACTTTGACCACCTTGCAGCACCCTTAGCTTATCGAACCAAAAAAATGACACTGATAGTAAATGACAAAAACTTTTTTCCTCATAGACACTGGGAGGTCTCAATGTCTGTGATCAGAGACACCGACATATAAACTAAGACCAACAGAGAAGACTATCGAAACTGTGGGAGCCTCAGGGTTGAATGCATGAAAAATTAACCCAGCCACTGGTAGTAAAATGTAAGGCGGTCATACAGCATACTTTCTGTATAAGCGGAGTCTGCTCTGTGAACCTCATGGAAGGATCTCCTGGCCAAGCTCAATGCCCACATAATCTGTACAAAGGGGGTTGGACTTAAGTCCCCAATGTGGTTGTATCCCTTGCTGCCATGGAGTAATGATTGGCTGTGCTGGAAGTTAACAGCAGGGGAAACAGAAAAAGAGTGGCTATTGGACTGGGTAGAGGCTATTACACAAATCTGCAGGTGCAGACAGACCTGCATTGCACTACACACTACTCAATAGGGTAAGAGACAGCAAGTTTGAGTGTGGGGAATGGGAAGGCACAGTGGAGTAGACCCTAAACACTCTGAAATATGTGGCTAAAGATCGCTGCACAGGCAGTGGGGCTCAGCCAAAAACAACAGAAGGTATTCCAAGTTCTAGGGTCATACCCACATATCACTGGTTAGGGACCTCCATTCCCTGGAAGGAGTTGGGGCTATGGATAGAGTATGTAGACAGATGGATGACTGGGTGTGACAGGAGACTAATGGACATCAGAAAAGGAAGGTGTGGAAAGTATGAAATTAAAAGGAGAGTAATAGTGTGAAGTAGAAGAGAGGGAAGGAAAGAGAAAGAGAAGAGATGAGTGAGGAGAAGGAGCAACAATCAGAGAAACTAAATTGATTGAGGAAGTACCCAGATATCTGTGGACGACATCAAAATATGATGTGAGGTTAATAGAAACTAATCCCTCAGACTAGTGAAAAACTTTACAAAACTGAGCAGCATGATTATGTGTTTAGCGGAAGGGGGCTGTACATAGAGGCGGGGAGTGTTGTACGACATTCTGATGTTAATAGTGATCTTACTGAAGTAATAAACCGGGTAACCTCCTTAAAAATAGAATGGTAGGAGAGCATGCAGCGAAGACATGGTTGGGATCCTGGTCTAGTTTAACCCTGTTTGAACTGGGGCCATATAATATCCTATCTAATTGCTATCGCTGGTATTTTATGATCTATCTTCTCCTGCTATGTTCTACCGTGTTTCGAGGCTATGCATGACTACCTAAGCGAAAACCTGATGGCCTTTGCTCGCAACCAGGAAATAAATGCAACTCATTTATAATGATATATTGTAAAATTGATACAGAGTATAAAAGGGGGTGAAGGAAAATGATGACAATAGTAGAAATAGCAGTACCTAAAGTGAAACTTAAGATAAGCATTTCCTGTAGTCATGTGAGCATTTCTTGCTTATAACGAAACTTAGGGAACTTGCCCAATCAGGTTATCAAATAAAAATTGTGCCAACACACTGCAGCAAATTGTAACCAATAGAAATTGACAAGCAACAGTATATAATCCTTGTACGACTGCACTAAGGAGTTTGTTGTGGTGTTCTGAGCTCTGCTGATACCGGAGACAATGAACTCCTTATGCATATTAAGCTTTTCTTTTACTACATGCAGTATTCCTGGGCCTGATTTAAGCTACAAAATTAACAAGAAAAATATATTTTCCTGAGCTTCATAACTGCAACTCACTGCATTCCCCTCTATGGCCAAGTTGCCATCCACCCAGGACAAGGGCAGAGTCAATACGTGTGACTGTCCAGCCTGCAGCCCACCCTTTGGTATGGCATGCAGCCATGTGCCATGCCCCTGTGGTGGGTGGTACCATCCACAGTGACCCGGATCCATAAGACCTGCCTACCCAGGCACACAGCCATGCAGACCACTGCACATACCCCGCCCGTCCCGCTGGCACCATTGGCTGTTCAGTGACATGGCTATGTGGTGCGAAGAGACAGTGGCAGAGCCATGTACCCGTGCACGAGATGGAATGACTCATTGACGCAGGAGACTCCCATAGACATGCAGTGCCACTGACTGCAGACTGTAACAAGTTCGTGCATGGCAGTGGTGTCAATGGATGGTGTATGTCCCACTGCTACCCTGTTTACATGCAATAGTAATAATGCATAAGGCACTCACCATCACTGGCTGGTCCTGTGCCTCTCTGCGTTCCTTCATCCTTCGGCCTGCTGTCCTCCTGGCGGCCTCCCTCTCACCCTCGCTCCCTCTGGGCTAAGGGCAAACATGGAGAGGAACATCAGTACAATCAGTCGCAGTCCCCGCCCTCCGTGTGTGGTACACAGCCATACCTATCCACCCCACCCGGTACCACCACCACAGCAACACTGACAGCCCCCATGGCGGTTTGCAACCTGATACCCGTATGGGCGCACAGTGGTGGATGGGCACCACCTGGCCTTGGGCACTGTGCCCTCTGGCATGCCTCGCAGGCGGCGGGCATGTCCGGTCCCTGCACCAGAGGTCCCTGTACCCGGCGATACTGCTTTTCCACACCTGATTCCGGGCCTCCTCCAGTGCACACGCCGCTTCCTCCCACACTGCACTCTGGCCCTGTCCAGGCGGTGCATCACCACTCTCGATGCCCCGGCATGGGGGCTCTACAGCAACCGCAAATTGGCCAGTCAGCCTGGTTCACATAGCAGCCCCTTCTCCATTCCCTGGCCAGATAGTTGAAGTCAAAATGGCGCTGGGCGCTCCGCCCCGCCACGCGTATGCTCGCAGCGCTTCCATTCCTATCACGTCACTGAACAGCCCGATAGTGGTGCACCATGTGACGCTGTTGAAGGGGGGCAAGGTCGGGCACAGGGTCAAGGTTCTCTCGTACGAACAGCCACTGTACGATTGAAACCCAATGCGTGTGGCACGATTGGGTGCCTGTGCCACCTCCTGTAGCAGCCTACAGTGCTGTGGCCCAGTGCCACAGCGCCATATATGTGAACAGTGCAGTAGCGCCACTGGCTCCAATGGTGGCCGTGCCCTGCATTGCCTCCGCACACAGCACATCAGCAGCAGCGCGACAGGCGTCTGAGTCATCTCCCGGGCATGCGCAGTTCGGTTGTGTACTGCGCATGTCTCAAGGAACTGCACCCTTGCCTCAGCGCATTTCCAATACAATTACGCAAAAGCGCAACAGCCGATCATTTCAGCCGGCATATCGAATCAGCTAATCAGCCATTCAATGGCGCAGACACTGCATTGCATCCACTTAAAATGCGCCTCGCCTCATTTGCATGCATTGCGCTATAAAAAATGCGACATTAGGCTGCATGGCCATAATCGATTACTGCAGTCTATTGTGGTGAGGTTGCATGCTGTTTGGGGAGTGTGGACTGTGTGTGTGGGACATGCATGGACTGCACAGTCACAGGTAACACCTGTCATTCTCACAGGATGAATAATGACTGATCGTGAGGTGGAGGAAGAGGAACAGAGATGTGGGCGGAAGAGGAGGCTTAACTTCACCGAAGCAGAAACAGATGCCCTGTTTGAGGCCTACCTCGACCAGGAGCCGCTGCTCAGCGGATGCCAGGGAACACCACAGTCCCATGCTGCTAGATGGGAAGAGGTGGTGCATGCCGTCAACCCACATGGCAGCCACCAGCGGTCCGTGCAGGAGTGCAAAAAGAAGATGGGCACAGACAGGCAGAGGATTAAGAAGAAGGTGGCTGCCATCAGGGCAGCATGGTCTGCGACCGGTGGGGGACAGCCGGACGTGCAACGCCTGACCCCACAAGAAGAGTGGGTTGCTGGCAGCATGCAGCGTTGTGATATCGAGGGTGTTCCAAGTGGTGGATTCCAGATGGGTGGTAGCCTGTCACTGCATGGTAGGTCCTGGTCTGTCAATGGGGGGACAGGGAAGGCAGATACATTAATGCTACTGTTTTTCCTTACAGCTCCTGAGTGTCTACACGGGTCAGTGGTGGTAGGCTTGTCCACTGAGGGTGGTAGCATGGAGCTAGAGGAGGGCCCGTCCACCTCCACAGGCATACGAGGGTCAGGGCGTCCGGACTGATGTTGGTGGAGCAGGTGCGGAGGAGGCCCTGCCCGTGTCCCAGCATGCCAGCGTCCATGGATGCCAGCATGCTGAGACTTGGGCTGGTGCCGGATCCGTCACTTATGATGATGGAGCTAACTTCATGGGAAGTGATACGTGTGGGCCACAGGATGGCCATACAGCAGGTGACATCACGGGCATGGCCGTAGGTGGTGCCGCCATGGAGGCCTGCGTGACATCACAGTTCCAGCCTGTGCCTGTCTGCACCAGTGGGGCAGCACTGGTGTGTGTCCAGGACAGTGAGGCTGTTGCGGCCACTGCGGCGGCACCGTTGAGCCCTGGAGAGCGGCAGCCGGAAGGGCAGTGTCAGCAGTTGGCCAATGGCCATGGGGGTACAGTGTCAGGGGGCGGCATCAGTGCACCACCTGTGGACATGCCCAGGCCTGGCCCTGGTGTGCAGCGCCCACCCTCAAGTGGTGCTGACAATCAGGGCCGCAAACACCATGAGGGACAGCATGTCGATCAGGCAGATGACCTCTTAGATGAGCACACCCACATACTCCAAGCATCAGTCAAACAGCAGGTGCAGCTTGTTACGGGCGGTGGATGCACTCAGTGCGGCTCTGCGCCAGGCAGAGGAGTGGCGCAGCAGAGACACCGCTCTGCTCCTGGCAGGGATGGATTCGATGTGGGAGGATGTGACCGCCGCCATTGACAGGCAGACACAGGCAATCACAGCTGTCATGGCCACAATGGGCACACAGTTATTTGCCCATGTGTCGCAGACACCGCGCAGTGCAATGTCCACCCCCCCGTTCCCGGCGTCGTGCGACACCCTCCTTGTTGACACCGGGTTCAGCTGTGGGCATCCCCAGCATGCCTGGTGCAGGCATGTTCGGTGTGCTGCAGACCCCTGCGCAAGTACGGTCGCGTTCACACAGTGGAACCCCAGGGGGACCGTCGGCGCCACCCCATGAGGCCATTGGTCAGCCTGTCACTGCTGGCGGGTCTCAGCGGGGCCGCTCACGCATCCGTGGCGGCCGTGACACTGTGGCACGTGACTGACCTGTCTCCCAGCATGGCTACTGTCTGATGCTGCCCTGTGTGCATTGTGTTGTTCAACGTGCAATGCACGGATGGGGTACCCAGCCCTGCACGCACGCACACGTTCCATCTGCACACCCTCCCGGCTGCTGTTCGCTGTGGCGTGTGTGCATGATGATGCCTGCATTGCGCTGTCTGCCACTGTGCAATGGTGCCCAGCGTCGGTCGGGGTCGGTGTGCCTCCTACCCTTTGTGCATGTCTTGTGAGGTGTGTGTGTCTGTGTGTGTGTGTGTGACTGCGTGCCGTGTTAGACCTTGCCCATCCCTGACGGAATGTGCGGTTCCATGCTCAGCCAGTTCCCTTAATGACATGCACCCTTGGTGTTTGTCCATGCGTGTTTGTGGGTTGTGCCTTTGCTACTGGTGGTTGCACATGGCCCCATGACTTACCTGGGTTGGTTGAAGTGCTCCTCTGTGATGGTGTCCCGGTGCAGCTGTGCCATCCGGATCAGTCGGGGGTCCCTTCGACTAAGGGGGGGCTGCCCATCACCATCTTCACCAGCGTCCTCATTGTCCCCATCGCTGTCCCCCTCTTCGACTTGTACGGCTATCCCACAGTCGTTGGCCATGTTGTACAGGATGCAACAGGCCAGGAATAGCCCGCAGGCCTTTGAGGGGCTGTACTGTAGGGCAGGCAACAGAAACGTGCCTTCAGCATCCCGAACATCCGCTCAATGACATTGTGTGTGGTGGCATGTGCCTCATTGTAGAATTGCTGTGATGTGGTCACGGGCGGCCGGTATGGTGTGAGCAGCCAGGGACGGAGTGGGTATCCACTGTCACCTGTGTGTAGAGGATGGATGTTAGTTTGGTGATCAGCGTTGTCCTGCCTTGGGCCATCTAGGCCAATACCCATGTCACCTCTGACTATGCCCGTCCCAAGCTCCATGTCTTTCTGCATGCTTTGCATACTCACCCACTAGGTGGCTAGTGGAGATGTCCCCACTCTCGAACCTGTGGCACAGTGCTGACTGGTGCCAGATGAAGGCATCATGTGCTCCCCCAGGGTGCGTGGCACAGACACTGATTATGCACCCCCTGGCATCGCACACCACCTGGCAGTTGATGCTTGCATACCCCTTCAGATTCATGTATGCGGCCCCCTCGGGGCCAGGTGGTCTTCGGATGGCCACATGGGTGTAGCCTATTGCCCTGAGCACGCCAGGCATACATGCTACCCTGTGGAACTCCTGTATGTTTGCTGTGCGCTTCGCCGGTGTGCTGGGAAAATAGATGTACTCCGCAGCATGTGGCAGCAGTGCGCTGAGGAATTGGGTGAGGAGGCGTGACGTGGCCGACTGGGTTATGCCTGTCGTGTCCCCTGTTGGTCTCTGGAAGGTACCCGTGGTGAGCAGGCACATGCAAGCTGTCACTTTGGTCTCTACTGACAGAGTATGGCTCCGTCATGTGGATGCCTGCATCACATCACTGCACAGCTCACAGAGCCACCTCAGAATTGCCCGGTTCAGGTGGTACCGGCCCACGATCTCAGTATCAGTGTACAGCTCGAAGCTGGTGCGGGCTCAGTACTGCCTGTTGGGGGCATACCGCCAACGGTCCCTTCCATGGCCACGCCTCCCTGCTGCCTGCCTTCTCACCCCCCCTCATAACTGTCTCCATCTGGATGGTGGCACTGGCCATGTCTCTAGCTTGTGTTACCCCCCCCGGCAGCTGTTTCTGTGTTCCCCCTGCTGTCCTTGCTGCTACTTCCCCTGCACTGGGAACACCTCCCTGTAGTGTCCTCAGTGCTGTGTGGCACTTCCCTCTTTTGGACTGCACTGTGGCAGAGGCTCCCCACACCTTCCCTGTTCCTGGGGGTTCCAGGTGCTCTGTCTCTGTCCTGCCCTGTCTTGCTCCCAGTGTTTGGTGCAAGTGTGGCTGCCTACAGTTCAGCAACATGTGCCTTCCCTGTAGCGTTCTTGTGCTTCTCTCTTGTTCCTTTTTATTCTGGCTCATTTCCGCTATCGCGCAACTTCCACTTGCTCCCCTATTGCACATGGTGCATGTTATTGAATATCGCACTGCACCATTTATGCATGGTTCCTCCCCCTTCAGTTGCGCATGCATACATTATCATTGTGCTCTTGCGCAGTGTGATTTGGGGGGCGCATCTGTCTCCCGCTGAATATCGCAGAATGGTGCATTTTTGGACTTGCGCTGGCGCATCCCTATTGCGCATGGCGCAACCCTTTTGAATATCTGGGCCAAGCTCTACTTTTAATTTTTAAATCAAAGTTAAGGCATTCTACTTATAGAAAAAGCAGGTAGAAACAGCTACATGACAGATGATCACTTAGCAGAAGGGACTAAACATGCCCATGTTATATTGGCATAAAACATTAAAGAACTATAGTCCCAAACAGAGAAGTTCTTTGCAACATAAAATCGATAGATCCCTCTGCAAGTATAAATACTGCTTACAGAATATTGTTCAAGTCGCACTCACTACTTCATCTTCATCCTCTGACTGTGACTGAGACCCATGTTCCTGATGACGACTAACTGGAATATATCTCTGAGTCCATTTTAAGGCCTCTTGTGGATCGGTGAAAATATAAATTTTCCCTTGATGGGTCGATTCTCAGACGGGCTGGGAAAATCATTCTGTGCGACACTCCTGCCCCTCTCAACATTGTTCGAACACTGTTGTATCGTTTTTTTTTCTGCCTGGTCGCAAAACTGAGATCCGGATACAAGTTTACTTTCTCCCCTTTGCATAGCAAAGTCCGCTTCTGTCTGGCCAGGGAAAGAAGAAAATCCCTTGTTCCGATTCCATCGAGAACTAGCACAATTGCTCGCGGAGCTTCTGGATTTACTTGGTGGCCCCTCGTTGCCACTCTATATGCCTTTTGGTTATGAATCCTTCGATCTATGAGGGGCTGACCAAGTTGCTGTTCCAACCATTCCAGCATAAATAGGGCCAAATGGTCACCCTCTGTTTGGTCTGGGATTCCAAGCACTCTTAAATTATTCACCCTTGCCTGATTCTCCAACATTTCAGTTCTTGAGTGGAGGTGAGTATTTTCTTTCACCAGTTTTGCGGTCGCTCCCAGGGCTGCCTCTGAACACTTTCCAGCTTTCCCGGACTCCGTTTTAATAAGAGAGACATCCGTCTCCAAAACTGTAACTCTGTTAGTGAATCAAATCGGGAAGCAAGACCCTCAACTGAAGAGATAAGCCGATTCATTTTTATTCCCAAGTTCTGAAGGGTTTCTTCTTCTGGTATCCCAAGCTCGGAGGTGGCAGGGCCTTGGGCAGACCTCGTGGTGACCGTGAGTGGGGCTGTGTTTTGCTTATTCCTCACTCCCTCCTGGGTAGATTTATCCTTCCTTGGATTGCCCATGTTGGTACTACTAAACTTCTGACTACCAGTCCTGCCATTTTTAATATTTATTTTGCCTTATAAAATAAAGAAATAACTTTTAAAATTGTATTTTCGGTAGAGCTGAAAATCCTTGCGACCATCATGCTTGGGCTCCACAGCGCCCCCCTCCATCACCTTGTCCTTTAATGTGAACGGTCTAATGCACCCAATTAAAAGAAGTAGAACAATGTCCTTTCTGTGGAAGTCACAGGCAGCATTCATAATGCTCCAAGAGACGCATCTAAACGAGGAAGAGCATGAGAAACTTAAAAAATTTGGTTACCAAACAACCCTGTCCTCTTCTTACAAGAAAGGCAGATGGCGGGGTGTAGCAATTCTTGTATCCAATAAATGTCCTTTTGAGGTGGTGGACTCAATTAAAAATAAAGAAGGATATGTGTGGGTCTAAAGGGTAAATATAATGGTTCTATTGTCTCCTTAGTCTCAATTCAGTCTTCTCTTTTTATAAAGAAGTTTTCCTTAAAATCTCTGATTGGGCGGAAGGCCACCTCATTATAGAGGGAGATTTAAATTTATGGCTGAACGCACACATGGATACCACTGGAGAAGTTACCAGAGTGTGGGATGGCTAGGAGAGTAGCAAAATTACTGGGGGAACTTGGTCTTGCCGATATTTGGAGGCAGATGCATAAGGGAAGTAGACAGTATTCTTTTTTTTCAGCAGCTCATGAAACATATTCAAGAATAGATTATTTCTTGATGCCCAGAGATTGTACAGCATTGTGTTCTGACTCATGGCTAGGTGATATAGTTTTATCGGACCATGCCTCAATCTATATGAAACTGAAAATAGGCCCCATTAGATGCAACACCTTCTGGCTACTGAACCTTTCCTTGATACAAGATAAGAAAATTAGGGAAACAATAACAAAAGTAATAGAGCAAGCGGTGAGGGACAATGCAGATCCAGAAGTTTCCTTGGGGATTTTATGGGACACAGTAAAGGCAATAGTGCAAGGAAAATTTACAAAAAATTTTGTCTAGAAATAAAAAACTGAGGGAGGCAAGAAGGGTTGGGTTGCAGGACCAGATAAGTACTCTGGAAAAACAACAACAGCAGCAGACAAATGGAGACGGGGGAAAACTATTAATAAAGTTAAATAGGGAGTTGC
Source organism: Neoceratodus forsteri (assembly GCA_016271365.2). Classification (NCBI taxonomy): domain Eukaryota; kingdom Metazoa; phylum Chordata; order Ceratodontiformes; family Ceratodontidae; genus Neoceratodus; species Neoceratodus forsteri. Next base: position 261,231,771 of record JADMNL010000024.1, read on the forward strand.
TAGAAATATTAGATTATCAAGTTGAACAAAAATTACTATATCTTCGTCAAAGATACTAAAAGGGCGGTCCAAGGGCATTACGACTTATAACTTGTAGGCTTCGACAATGTAAGGCAAGGGTGTGCATCCCAAAAATTTTAGACCCAAAAACTAGAACATGGAAGTATAATGTGGAAGGGATTGCAGAATCATTTAAACATTTTTCCCCAGACCTTATACTGTAAAGGAGCCAGCCCTGCCCCAGAAGAAATTGAAAGATACTGGTCACCCTTACAATTACCTACAATTTCCAACCAACAAAGAAAGACCCTAATCACTCCTTTTACAGTGGGTGAGATACAAACAGAGATATCTCGTGTAAAAGCAGGGAAGTGCCCTGGTACTGATGGTCTCCCAAATGAGTTTTATAAAAAAATTCAAGGAAGTAGTTGTGCCTCTGCTTTGGGGAGCATACAATGCTCTTTGCTCAGAGGAGGGTAGGTGCGCTCCATTTTGGGCTCTGGCCATTGTCTTGGTGTTGCCAAAGCCGGCCAAGGACCCCACCATCTGCTCTTTGTACAGACCAATTTCCATATTAAACACTGACTATAAAATATTAACAGGAGTCATGGCCCGATGGTTAGAAAACTTTCTCCCAGAAATAATCCATTTAGATCAAACAGGTTTTGTCCCAGGCAGACAAACCTTGGATAATAAAAGGAGGTCAGTGGATTTAATTGAACACCTGCAATTATCAGGAACTCTGGCATATGTAATGAGTCTAGATGCCGAAAAGGCTTTTGACCAGGTATCCTGGACTTTTCTAAAGGGCACCCTGGCCAGCTTTGGCTTCCCTGCCCCCTTTGTGGATCTGATATTTAAACTTTATGAGAGCCCATGGCTTATATAAGGGCTAATGGCCACATATCTAGTTCCTTCAAGTTAGAGAGGGGTACCAGACAGGGCTGCCCCTCGTCCCCTTTGCTATATATCAATATATATATATATATATATATATATATATAGCCGTTGGCTCAAAGCATATGGGTAAACAACCAAATAACTGGGGTAGTGATGGGGAACACTAACCATAAAATGGCTCTTTATGCGGATGATGTTCTCCTTTATTTGACGAATCCAACAGTCATTGCCAGAAGTATTTTAACAGATTAAGCTTTTCTCAGACCTTTCTGGTTATTCCCTAAACTGGTCTTAGACAGAAATGTTGGCCTTGTCTGACACAGTCCCAGAGGTTATTAAATCTGAATACCCAATGAAGTGGGACTGCGGAGTTATTAAGTACTTGGGGTCAGGTTAGGTAAATCCACATCCACACTTTTTGTTAATAATTACCCAGCATTGATAAAGCAAATATGGGCAGACCTACAGAGACTGGACTGTATACCCTTCCTTTTTTATTCACGATTACAAATAATCAAGACCAATATCATGCCGAGACTACTATACTTATTTCAAACGGTTCCATGCATGATTCCACAGAGGGAATTTAATGTTTGGCAGAGATGGGTAATAGCCTTTATTTGGGGAAATAAGCACCCTATGATACCTAAGAACACATTATTTCTACTGAAACAAGAAGGGGGAAGGGCCTGTCCGCACATAGGAGATTACTGGATTGCAGCCCAGATGAAGGTTGCATTGCTATAAGCACATAGGAGTTATCAGGCTCACTGGCAACAGCTTGAGCTACAGCAAACTGGGAGAACACAATAATGCTCCAGACTTTTTGATCCCCAGGGCCACCCCTATGATTTGGTGGAGTCTTTGTCTTTGGTAAGGGCAACTTTGAAGGGATGGCACCAGGGTATTAAAAAGGGCTATACCAGAAGAAAAATCTGGAAATATACTTGGTGGAGTGCAGACAAGACATTCGTCCCAGGCAGTCTTTCTAATTGGTACCAAAAGTACGCTGATGGAGGGCTATTTGCAGCTTGGCAGCTACTACAAGGGAGTATGATACTGCCTTTTGAAAGAGCAAAGGATGTCTTTGCCTGGACAGAGATGGATCTTATGTATTATTACCAATTAAGAAATTACGTTAATGGGATGTTGCAAAAAGATATACAACATGATGACTTTAGACCCTTTTCTAAGGCGTTTGAAGTCATTTGGGAGTCAACACATGGTAAAGGGGCAATAACAATGCTTTATTGGAATTTAATAGTGAGTCGAACACACAGTACAGTTTCCTTGTAAAGGAGGTGGGAGCAGGAGCTGAAATACAATTAACACAAGGGAAATGGCGTTTAGAAGCAGTTGGCAAACTACGTCATCCCCAAATTGGCAGGAATTTGCCTGGAAGATTAAAGTCAGGTACTTTCTAACCCCAGGTAGACAGGTTTGAATGGGTATTAAAACCAATGCATCAATCAATCAGCTTTATTTTTAAAAAGTGCCTTTCCAAAACCAAGGCGCTTTAACAATAAATAAATCAAATACATAAGTTAAACAACAGCCTAAAATGAATCATTAAAATATATTGAAAAATCAGGACAGGCCAAACTAAATAAATGTGTTTTTAAGGCTAATTTAAAACTTTGGACAGTCAGGCAATTTCAAACCCGATGAGGCAGAGAATTCCACAGGGTTGGGGCCATAAAACTAAATGATCTGGCCCCTGATATCTTTAAACGTACCCTGAAAATCTCCAGCAATCCCTCAGCGGTGGATCAGAGTGGATGGGATGAACAGTAGGGACGAAGAAGATCTTGCAGGTAGCTAGGTCCCTGATCGTGTAGGGCCTTAGAGGTCAGAAAACCAACCTTGAAGGTAATCCGCCACTGTATAGGCAGCCAGTGCAGTCCGCGGAGGACAGGCGTTATATGACTGATCCTAGATGTACCATTCAAAAGCCTGGCTGCCACATTCTGCACTAACTGCAATCGGCGGATATCCACCCCCGGTAGCCCTAGGTACAGGGCGTTGCAGTAGTCCAGGCGGGAGATAACAAAGGCATGGATCAACGTTGGAAGGTCATCAGCAGGAACCAGATGCTTCACCTGGGCTATATTCCTCAGATGATAAAAAGAGGTTTTGACAGCAGCCAACACCTGATGTTTAAGAGTCAGGCAATCATCAAATATATCGCCCAGGTTCTGCACCCGGTCTGAGGTAGCTAACTGGGTTCCCCCAAGCCAAAGACCCGAAGGTGACCCCATCGGCAAACCCACCCCCTGATGACCTGGGTCCACAACCAACACATCAGTTTTATCAGGGTTTAACCGCAACCAGCTCTCAGTCATCCAGTCTTGCATCTCAGTGAGACAGTTGTTAAAGACCGATACAGCATCACCCTGGTCAGGCACAAAGGACATGTACAGCTGAGTATCATCAGCATAGCAGTGAAAACTCAAGCCATATTGCCTAATGCTTGCTCCCAAAGGCAGCAAATATACTGCAAACAACAAGGGTGCCAAAATGGAGCATCATGCTGGAGGGGATGCGGCTGCTTAGATGCAGACATGTCTCATATTTTTTGGCTATGCCCAATACTCCAAACTTACTGGGGCAAAATACAGCAGCATCTCAAGGAACTATTTGGGTTAGATATAATGATGGGCCCAGAAAATATAATATTAGGGCTTTATCCCCCAGATAGTAAGGGCAAAGAAGGGCAATACTTATGAGCTGTACTATGTATTGCTGCCCTGAAATGTATTACAAAGAAATGGCTACAGCAGTCTCCACCAGAGATGTCAGACTGGCTAGGGATAGTTAATCAAATCCAAATAATGGAGAGAATTACTTTTGCTGCTAACCATTGTATAAATTTAAATATGAATAGATTGACCCGCTGGGACCTTTATAAGGATGAGATACAATAAAATATATGTAATACCCCCCCTCGGATTATTTGCTCCTCATAGTCTCCCTTCATAAAGGTTCTGAGTTTTTTATTATATTTGCAGTTTAAGATATTTATATGTCCCCTAAAGGTTAATATGGTTTTATGTAATCATTTCTTGTTAATGTTTCTTTGACTGCATAATAAGATTTTCATTTAGAATGGAAAATATTTGTATCTGAATGTAATGTTTATGGTTGTTTCGTTTTAACAAACATGGTATATTCAATGATAAATTGTGTAAGCAACAACCAAAGTTGTAATTTTATACTGAAATGTTTCCAATAAACTAAGTATAAAAAAAAAAAGAAGAAACACAATTACTAAGGTGAGTAATTTTTTCTTCAAACAACATGAAGTCTTGCTGTATTCTGACATATGCAGACTACCAAGCAGTACCTCCAAGGAGGAGGGTACCGAATCTATTTTGGGAATAGGTTCTGCAGTACTGTTGTACCAAACCTAGCATCACTCCTAGCCTGGATATCCAGGGAGTAATGCTTGGTGAATGTATGGACTGTTTTCCAAGTGGCTGCTTTGCAGATCTCTAACAAGGGTATATCTCTGGCAGCAGCCAGAGACGCAACTGTACCCCTAGTCGAGTGGGCACTCAGGCCTGAGGGAGGTGTTTTACCTAGCTCAGTATAGCAGAATTGTATACAAGAGATAATCTACCTGGCAAGAGTTCTTTTAGTAGCAGGCCTACCTTTTCCCACTTTACCATAAGTAAGAAACAATTGGAGACAGTCATTCCTGTGTGCCTTAGTATGCTCTATGTAGTAGCTAAGTGCCCTTTTAACATCCAAACTGTGTAATCTTCTTTCTTCTGAAGAAGAGTGATCAGTCAAAAACACTGGGAGAGACACAGACTGATTCAGATGAAAATCTGATACCACTTTAGGTAAGAACCCCCTATTAGTTCTGAGGACCACCTCATCTCTATGGAATGAGACTGACAGGGCCTGAAGTGCACTAATTCGCCTGGCAGAAGTAACAGCCACTAAGAACACAGTTTTCCAGGTCAAGTACTTCAGCTCAGCCGAAGCCAGAGGCTCAAAGAGTGGTTGCATAAGCTGAGCAATACAGATATTGAGATCCCAAGCCGGAGTAGGCTCTCTAAAGGGAGGATTAATATGAACCAGACCTTTAAAGAATTTGCTAAAAACAGGGTGAGATGCCAGGGAAGAGCCCTTCCCTGCTGAGAGAAAAACAAAGACAGCTGCTAAGTGAACTTTTACGGTTGCTGGCCTAAGTCCTAAACTATTAAGGTGAACCAGATAATCCAAGACTGTAGCAATGCCTGCAGCTTCTGGTAAAATATCCTTATGAGAACACTAAATGGTTAATCTTTTCCACTTGGAATCATAGGTTTTTCTGGTAGCAGGTTTCCTCGAACCCTTAAGAATGCTCAGAACCCCTGAGAAAGATGCAGGTCTGCATACTCTAACTCTTCAAGAACCAGACCTTGAAATTGAGAGACTGGAGGTTGGGGGTACCAGATTCTCCCCTGTTGGGACATTAGGCGATTGTGTCTCTTGGGGAGAGACAGGGGAAGAGATACTGCTAGGGACAACAACAGAGGATACTAAGGTTGTCTGGCCCAATCTGGAGCCACTAGAATCACTGTGCAGGGTTGTGACCTGATCTTGACTAGAACTCTGAACAACAGGGGAAAGGGAGGAAAGGCATAAAGGAATCTGCCTTTCCAATCCAATATCAGAACACCCAGAGGAACAGTCCCTAGGATTAGGGGTCTGCAGCAGAACAGGGGAAGCTAGTGATTGTCTGGGGCTGCAAAAAGATTTACCTCTGGAGTGCCCCACCTGGTAAAGATTACTTTCAAGATGAAAGGATCCAGAGTCCTTTCGTGATGGCCCTGGGAGAGTCTGCTCAGATCATCTGCTAGTAGATTGTCCTTCCCTGGAAGGTGTACTGCTACTAGAGAAGTTTGAAGGAAGTAGGCCAGAGACCAAATTGTCATGGCCTCCGTGCACAAGGCTGTGGACCAAGTGCCCTCTTGCTTGTTGATGTACCACATCATGGTGGTGTTGTCTGTCCTGACCTGAACCATCTTGCCCCTTACTGAGTCTGAAAAGGCTTGAAGGGCTAGAAGTACAGCCCTGAGTTCCAGAAGATTGATATGAGGAGACAAAACATCCTGAGCTGTGAGGGCTCCCAGATGATCTCCCCAGCCCAGGAGAGAAGCATCTGTGGTTAGAACCACTGAAGGAGTTTGAATGAGGAATGGGACACCTTGTCTGAGATTGTCCTGGTCCAACCACCATTGGAGAGCTTGAACCAGAGTCTGAGTCACTAGAATCAATCTGGTTCTAGCATCTTTTTTCTGAGCCCAAAAAAACCTCAGGTGAAACTGAATGTCCCTCATCTGGAACCTGGCTCCCTGTACCACAGCAGTGGAAGCTGCCATGTGGCCTAGGAGTTGAAGAAAAGGTCTTGCTGGATGAGAAACCAAAGGATGAAAAGAGGAAGCTAGATCCATAAGGCCCTTACCCTTGCTAAGGGGAGGAAGGCCTTTGCTTGTACAGTATCTAACTCTATCCCTAAGAAGGTGAGGAGTTGCACTGGTTAGAGAACTGACTTTGGCAGATTGAGAAGAAATCCTAGAGAAGTGAGCAAGTGTTGTGTGACTTGTAGAGCTGACTTGACCTGGTCGGAGGACTGGCCTACAATGAGCCAGTCGTCTAAGTATGGGAATAGAGAAATCCCCTTTCTCCTGAGGAAGGCCACTACTACTGCAAGGCACTTTGTAAACACCCTTTGGAGCTGAAGTAAGGCTGAAGGGCATGGTCCTGAACTGATAATGGCCTGAAGGCAACTCGAACCTGAGGTACTTTCTGTGGGAGCACCTGATAGAAATGTGGAAATAGGCGTCCATGAGGTCCAGAGATGCTAACCAATCTCATGGCCTTAGAGAGGGAAGAATTACTCCCAGAGTCACCCTTTTGAATTGCGCCTTGCTCTGATGTACCATTTAATTGTTGTACGTCTTTTTAGAATTGCAGCTTATAGGGACATCTGAGTAATAGGGTTACTCCCTAGCTCCAAGCCCTCTCACTAATACAGGGCAGTGTGGGATATTGGTGGACTGGAGGCACTCTTTGGCAAATCTTGCCACCAGTCCTTTTCTTTTATTCTGAGCACTGCTTATATTTGTGGGGGCATTTTGCTGCTGGATACCTGATTATACACTGGGTGAAGCCTTTTTAAAGGCTGAAATTAATGTTTTTGTGCTTTTAACATTAGCACGAAACCGGAAGTTGCGAGGGAAAGCACTTCCGGTAATCGCGCTTAAAAACAACCGCTGAGCGAGCGGGCAGTCACTAAATACACCTGAACTGCTCCTAGTACTCCTTGCTCTGATATACTATTTAATTGTTGTATGCCTTTTTAGAATTGCAGCTTATAGGGACATCTGAGTAATAGGGTTATTCCCTAGCTCCAAGCCCTCTCACTAATACAGGGCAGTGTGGGATATTGGTGGACTGGAGGCACTCTTTGGCAAATCTTGCCACCAGTCCTTTTCTTTTATTCTGAGCACTAGTCATATTCATGGGGGCATTTTGCTGCTGGATACCCGATTATACACTGGGTGAAGCCTTTTTAAAGGCTGAAATTAACGTTTTTGTGCTTTTAACATTAGCGCGAAACTGGAAGTTGCAAGGGAATGCACTTCCAATAATCAACCTTAAAAACAACCGCTGTGAAGCGGGCGAAAGATGCTGTAAATGCATGTGTGAATGCATAGAGACACACGTGTCCCATGGCAGACTACCGTGTCCACCGGGACACCAGGACCAGACAGTCGAATCCATATATTTATATATAAGGTAATCAATCCACCAATTATCATCCTCGTGTTTTGGCCATCTTAAAACATGAAGAAAGCTAATAAACTGTGTTCTGAGTGTAAGATGTATACTATTAGTAAACAAGATCCTAATTTTATGTGTGACAGATGTATCTTAGTCAAAAACCTACAGGAGGAAATTAAACAACTACAGCCAAGTGAGAATATTGGCTCTGAGATTAAAGCCTTAGAAGAGTATATTGATCATATGTCATTACTGGTAGAGGCAAATACCTCTTCCACAAAATGTCTGGGAAGCTCCTTTTCTAATGACCCACCTCTAAACTGTTTACCACTCTCCATGTTGACTGAGCATCCAACGACTACCTGTACCCCTCTAATTACTATTGTCAAAGATCAAGTTAGACACCCCATAGAAGCTGAGGATTGGACTTTGTTTCCTCCAAAAAAGCATACTAAAAAAGTAAATAACTCTGTTCCCAAAACTTAGACAATTCCATTATCTAATTATTATGAACTCCTTCCTTATCTTGCTGAGGATGATTCCAACAGTACCTCAGGAACCACTAAACACATAACCAATACTCCTAATAGAGGAAGTTTTAAAGCACAATTAGATCATAAAAAAATTATTTCACCACACAAAACTTCTCAGGTTTCTGCTCCCTCGGCTACCTCCCCAGAGTCTCAATCTCCACAAATCTCTGAAGTGCCTTATTCAAAAAACAGGTATATGTTTTAGGAGATTCTACAATAAAATATGTTGATTGCATAGTTTGTAATCCTGATAAGGAACACCAAACTAGCTCTAGTTATAGAGAAGCAAAAATAGCAAATCTTACATCAATGATTAAAATGATTTTGTCATCCGCTGGGGAAAATCCTTTGGTGGTTGTCCATATTGGCACTAATGACATTACATGGTCCCCACTTCAACAGGTCAAACAGGACTACGTTGCTCTATGTAATGTTCTAACGGAATGTGGTTGCAGCATGTGTCTCTCCAAAATTTTACCTATTCCAAGAGCAACCAGGCATATCAATAACAAAATAAAAGCATTAAATGAATGGATTCGTAAATGGACCTACTGTCAGGGCATAACTTGCTTAACCCATTGGGAGGAATTTGATGATAGGCCATCCCTTTTCTGTTGGGATGGCTTGCATCTTAGTAGAAGGGGCAGCACAATCTTGGGATGGAAAATAGCAACTTTCATAAATAATAATTTAAACTGATAGAAAAGGGGGAGATCGGGACGCCTCCCATCTCCTGCATTGATAGTCTCTGCTCATCGTATTGGACAAACCTCAATATTCTCTCTCTAAATGCTCGCTCATTAAGAATTACTAAACTTGCAGAACTTGAAATCCTGGTTAAAACTCTAAATCTAGCCTTAATACTGTAGCTATTACTGAAACCTTGGGTAATACAGATAAAAAGTGGAGAGCAGAAATCCCTGGTTTAAGCACTGCTGTAAAAATAGGGAGGATACAAGAAAAGGAGGAGGGGTCAGTCTATATGTAAGGGATGATATCCCATCATATGAGTCAACAACTACTGTAGAATCTGAAAGTGTTTGGGTCCATACTAGACCTACTGGTATCCCCCAGTTTTTTATAGGTACTTGTTATCATCCTCCTTCCTCTGATATTGACCAAACCAAACAACTTTGTAATGAAATTATCCAAATAGCTTGTAAAGACCCAGTTCTCATCTTAGGGGATTTTAATCTTCCTACTATAAATTGGGATGTACTTTCTGGTACTAACCAACATGACGAACAAATACTTTCAGTCATAGTTTAATTTGGGTCTCACTCAAATTGTTAGAGAACCAACAAGGGGAACGGACATATTGGATCTAATTATAACTAACCCAGAGACCCATATATCTGACATTCAATTACTTAACCCCTTGGGAAACAGCGACCACCTGTCCCTATTCTTTTCTATCCAACTGCCCTTATAACCTAAAATCAATAAACTAAAAATAAAACAATATAATAGGGCTAATTTTGAAAGCATTAACCACCAGATAAAGACCCTTAATTGGGAACAGATAATGTATCCACTGAATACCGAGGAGGCATGGGACTTTCTAAAAACAAAAATATTTGAACTTGAAAAAGAATATTTCCCAGACAAATTCAAGTACAATAATACGGGAAAAAATCACCCCTTGGTTTAATGGTAATATCAAAAAATTAATCAAACACAAAAACAAATTATTCTTAACCTTAAAAAAATGTCTACCTGATCAGACAGATACTATTTTACTTAGATACAGGGAGGTGATTAGACAATTAAAGAGAGTAATCATTTTGGCAAAAACACAATTTTGAATTTAAAATTGTTCATACAAGCACTGTCATAAGGCATTGTATACTTATCTAAATGGTAAAAAAAATATTAAAAATATGATCGGCCCTTTAGTCTGTTATAATATTACTATGACATCTGATACAGAAACAGCTACAGAACTAAATAAATATTTTTCATCTGTCTTTACTCCAGAGTTGTCTAATATCTCACCCATCCCAGTAGGGTCAAACCTAGAACCATATGAAATCCTTTCCCAGGACATACAGTGGGTGTTTGATCACTGAAACAATATACAAGCTCTGGTCCTGATAATATTAGCTCTAGATTCCTTTTACAGACAAGGGATATGATAATTTTGCCTTTGATCATCATTAAAAAAATCACTTTATGAGTCTTCAGTTCCAGCTGACTGGCATACAGCCATTGTTACACCTATCTTTAAACAGGGGTCACATTCCACAATTGAAAATTACCGGGCCTATTAGCCTCATGATGATACCATGTAAACTTATGGAGAAAATAATTAAACAACAATTAGAAAATGAAATGTCTACATTAAAAAATTAATGATGACTATCAACACGGTTTCAAAACAGGATTTTCATGCACAACAAATTTGATTTCTTTCTATGATTATATTGGTTCTAGCCTTGACTGTAGAATACCAATGGATGTCATTATTTTGGATTATAGTAAGGCTTTTGATAAAGTATCACACAGTATTTTGATTAATAAACTCAACCATTTAGGTTTCTCAGCACCTATTATATCCTGGATAAACAACTGGCTGAGTAGCAGAACATAGAGAGTAAGGGTGAATGGTGTATTGTCAGAAGTGGGTGTAGTTACTAGTGGTGTGCCCCAGGGAAATGTTCTGGGCCCAGTGTTGTTTAATTTGTTTATTAGTGATATGTACATCTCACCAAATAACATTATGGTTAAATATGCAGATGACACCAAACTTGGGGGTAAGGTTAATACCCTTACAAATTGTCATAATTTAACATTGGATCTTGCCTTAATTGAACAACGGGCATTTATTAACAAAATGCACTTTAATATATCTACATGTGCAGTACTTCACCTGGGAAAAGATAACCTCAAACAAAAATATTATTGAATAACATTATTATTAGGACATTCTGTATAGAAAAAAGACTTGGGAATTTTGGTTAATGATAAATTATCATCTTCCTCTCATTGTTCTAGGCTTGCAAACCAAACCAATGCACTACTACGTAGAATAAATAAAACATTTATCTCCAAATCGGATGAATGCCTTCTAACTTTATACAGATCACATATAAGGCCCTACTTAGATTATGGATCTCCATTTTGGAGCCCTTACTTGAAGTCAGATATTAATAAAATTAAACAGGTTCAACACAGAGTCATTAAGCTAGTACCCCATCTTGCTCACTTAGAATATGACACTAGACTGCAAAAAACGGGATTACATTCTCTTGAGCGTTGGCGAACTAGAGGTGATCTTCTCCAACTGTTTAAAATTCTTAAATCACCATTTCAAATGGCACAATGTGGCCTTGTTTATTCATTAAGGAAAACTGTGCCAAGACTTCACAATAAACAACTGGAAGTTAAAAAAGCAAATAATAATAAGAGGTTAAATTTATTTTCCATCAGATCTCCCAGGATATGGAATAAACTACCCCAGGATATTGTTGACTCACCAATCATTACAATTTTTAAGAATAAATTAGATAAATGGATGGATGAACAGGATATGGGTTATTGATCCATTTATATGGAGGACAATCTTGATGGGCAAATTGTCTCCTTTTGTCCTATAAACTAAGTAAACCAAGTAATGTGCTTGTTCAGGATTCACTTAGTCTAGGATGGGTCACCACTCCCCTGTCTTTTTTGGGGTAAGGAAATATCTGGAGTATAGACCTTTTCCCCTGTGTAGAGTAAGAACTCTCTCCACAGCTCTGATGGCCAATAGAGAGGAAACCTCTGCTTCCAAAGCAGTGGTTTCGGAGATGTTTGCAGGTGGAAAAGATCTGACCCTCAATTTTGGAAACTGTTTGAAACTGAAGGCCAATCCCTGGCTTAGTACCTCCAGGACCCACTTGTCTGAGGTAACAGACTTCCAGGCCTGGAAGTAGTAAGCCAGCCTACCTCCTACTGAAATTGGGGAGTCGACCCAAGCTGACACATCAGGGTGTCTACTTGGCAGAAGCCTTGGACTGAGAAGAGGATGCAGCCCTGTTCATCTCCCTCCTGCCTCTCCCTCGAAATAACCACCTCTGTGGGAAGGGAGAGGAGGCCTGGGCTTGGTAAAAAGGCCTGTGAAAAGGCCTGCCCCTACCCTTAGACTGCTGCTTTTGTGGAGTGACTTGCCTTTCCTTGGCCTGTGCACTCCTGTAAGTGGTCCTGTATTCATCCATTTCTTCATGTAAGTCTCTGTCTGCTCCCCAAACAGAAAGTTATCCACCACAGGGAAATCCATGGCCTTAGCCTTTATTTATTTATTTATTTTATTTATTTCAATCTAGGATTACAATACCTTTGAGCCGAGGCTCTTTTACAAAGGTTCCACGTCAGCATGTGCAACAGTCAGCATTTTTAGTTACAAACATATAGTCACTGACTTACAAACATGTAATAACCAGTACAAAGACTTGAGCTATGAGCAAGACAAGGAAGGAGGGGGTGGGGAGGGTGGGTAGGAGATCGAGGGGGAAGGAGGCAGGGGTAAGGGGGAGTACGGGAGGTAGTTGGGGTGGGGCAGGAGTGGAGATACGGGGGATAGGCAGCCAGGGGCCTTGTCAAGGAATATGACAGGTAAGGTGCTAGGGGTGCAAAGACTGATTGTAAGTGCTGGGTGCTGGGGCATGTGCAGCTGGAACAGTGGAAATGTTAAGATGGGCAATCGCAGGATACAAGCAGTGAGAGGCGCAGCTTGGACTTGAAGAGTCCGAGTGTTGGAGCGATCGCTATGTCGCTGCCAAGAGAGTTGAGACAGTTGGATGCCTGATAGGCGAATGATCTTTGTCCTTGGGTCATGCGACATCATGGGATATGTAGTAGATGGGAATTGGATCTCCTTGTAGTGACGTTCCTATGTCTAGGCTTAAGGAGGGCACAGACACCAGGTGGGGCAAGCCCCATTATAATTTTCTTGGCCGTGATGCAGGTTTGGTATTTTATACGTTTGTCCAGTTGAAGTCATCCAGATTGGGAATAAAGGTCACATGTGTGGGTACGGCGATGTGAGCCAGTGATGAGATGACAGACCTTATTCAGGGAGGTCATGATACATTTGAGAGCAGTGGTAGTTGCAGACCCATATATGATAAGACCATAGTCTATGCTGCTGACGATGCAGCTTTGGACGACCACTGACAGTGCTTCTGGGGTTAGGTGTTTCCTGTGCCGGAATAATATGCCTAACCTCGCACTGGCAGACTTTGCAACACTGCTGATATGGACAGCGTAAGAGAGGTGGGGATCAAGGGTGATGCCAAGGTACTTGAACGATTGTGTTTGCTCTAGGATGGCTCCTCGTTCGGTAGCAATGGAGAGGTGGAGTTGTTTGTTTTTGTTGTGGGGGCTGCAGAAGACCATAGACTTGTTTTTTTTCTGATTGAGAAGCAGTTTATGATTTAGGAACCAGGATTCGATGGAGGAGAAGGCCCGCTGAAGTTTATTTTGTAATTGGATTGGATCAGGGTCCGAGGTGAGGATCACAGCATCGTTGGCGTAGAGAATTATTTGTTCTGGGCAACTGTCCTGTAGTGAGTTTAAGAATAGGCTGAAGAGGAGGGGTCCCAGAATGGAGCCCTGGAGGACTCCTGAGTGGACCGGTCTAGGATCCAAGAGTGTATCAGCGATTCTTACCATTTGGGACCATTCTTCAAGGTAGCTCTTAAACCAGCCAATGGAGTCGGTTGACAGCCCAGTGTTCTGAAGCTGGACAAGCAGGAGGCGGTGATTGACGGTGTCGAAGGCTTTAGTTAAGTCAATGTAGATTGTGCTAGTAGTTCACCGAGTCAAGTGCTGTGGATTGCGCCGCGAATTCAAGTAGGGCTGTGGAGGTGCTGTGACCTTTGTGGAACCCGTGTTGTTGCTTGCACAGGATGTTGTACGTATCCAGGTATTCTGTAAGCTGGTCCAAGACGATGCGTTCTAGTGCCTTGGAGAGTGGGGGTAGTAGGGAGATAGGTCTGTAGTTATCGTGGGCAATTTTGTCACCACTTTTATGGATTGGGGTGACAGTGGCAGAATTCCTTCTGTCCGGGAACTGGCTAAGGCTGAGGGAGCGGTTGAAAATTCTGGTCACAGGACTAAGCACTTCATCAAGTGTGAGAGACAGGATTTTGAGATCGAGGGAGTCATTACTAAATCTTGATTTACCAAGGGCTTTGGTAACATATTTGCGTACTTGGTAAGCCTTAACTGCTTTGAAGTAGAAGCGGGGGGAGCTGGTGGGAGTAGTGTTCATTGTGGACAGAGGGGCTTCACCATCTTTGAAGTAGTCCTGGGGTAGGACAGTGTTGACGTCGGTAAAGGCTTTGTTAAAGGTATCCGCAATGATTTTTGGGTTGAGGGTTGTGGTTTCGTTGATGTTCAGTACTGATGGGGGGTTTTGGGTGGATTCCCGGTGAGTTCCTTTATGTTCTTCCAGAATTCTCGACCATTACCCCAGGAGTTTGTGAGGGCATGCTTATAGTAGGTGGACTTCATTTGCCGGATGGTTTTGGTACAGTCATTGCGGGCACGTTTGTAGTTTTGGATGTCATTTTGCCTTCCAGAGTTTCTGGCCAGCTCCCATAGGTGGTCTCTTGTTTTTAGCATCCTGAGGAGGTCACCTGTGAGCCAAGGGTTACTGAGTGATTTGACTTTGCGTTTCTTAATAGGAGCATACGTGTCACAGGCCACAGTGAAGATGTTTATGATGTGGTCAACGGCGGTGTTTACGTTGGTTGCATTGAAGATATGGGACCAGTCTTGATGGAGGAGGTGGGATTTGAGTTGAGGAAGGTGACCATGGGGTAGAACCCTGCTGGTGATAGTTTTTGGCGGTTGTTTGATGAATTTATTTGACCAGGTGCAGCTAACAGGGGAGTGGTCACTGAGAGAGTCAGGGAGGACATTAGTGTTAGATATCTGCGATGGGTGACTGGTAAGGATCCAGTCCAAGAGTGTGCTGGTGCCAGCCCTGTAATTTTTTCTGGTTGGTGAGTCAACCATTTGTGTGAGGTTCGCCACAGCAACGGTATCCCTGTGTGCACCAGCATTGGCTGCAGGCCAGTTGATGTTGAAGTCACCTAGGAGGATGGATTCGGTGTCCAGTGGGAGTGACTTTACAAAGTCAAGAACAGCTGTTAGACCAGTTCCCTGTTCTTTGGGAGGGATGTAGATGGTGACAGCAGTGAGGGTTTTGTTTTGGGCTCCGAGGAGGATTCTCACTTTCAGTATCTGAGCAGTTGTGGGTTGGAGTGAGGTAATGATGTGGTGCTCCTATATGGAGTCTTTTAGGTAGAGAGAGCAGCCCCCGCCTCTTTTGGAGAGGCGAGCCAGCCTAAAGACGTTGTAGCCAGGAAGGCAGATAAAATGGTCCGGTACTGATGGCGTGAGACAGGTTTCGACAACTGCCAGGATGTCAGGGCAGTGCTGGCTGATGAAGGCCTATAGGGCATCCATTTTAGGAAGGAGGCTGCAGATGTTGATTGATATGAATGAGAGGGCACCTGAAGGCTTGCTCAGATTAGTGGCTTTAGAGCAGAATGGGCCATGGTTTGGGTGCACGTTGCCTGACAGCATTAGGAGGAGGAGGAGGAGGAGGACTAGCTTCAAGGAGCTGTGGCATATTTCTTTAAGGGAATGCTTTCGCCTGCTAGCATCTCGGGAAATTGCCGAGCATCGACGATAGTGGGTGAGGGTAAACGTAGACAGGGGGGACCAGAGTGGAGGGCTAGGACCAGTGTGGGTGTAGGACAGTTTCATGGCAGTAGGATGGACCCTGGGCAAGGGGCAGTGATCAGCGTGCCTATGTGGAGGAAGGATGTAGGAGTGTGGAAGCTGTGGAGGAGGGAGGGAAAGCAGGCTTTTGGGGCGTGCAGTACGGGGAGGAAGACAGGCAAGAAGAAATAGAATAGGGGGTAGAGAACGGTGGAGGAGCATGATTAAGGTAGGATTCGGGGTAGGCGGAGGGAGGGGGTTAAGACAGGCTGGCGGGGCTAGGAGAATGGGGCGGAAGAGCAGTAGCTCGATCAGTGGGAAGTGAGGATACAGCCAGGAAGGCCAGGCAGCCAGGGAGTGGGAGGTGGCAACTAAAAGATGGGGGGGATCCCAAAACAGGTACCTAATGGAGCACGAGTGGGGGGAGTTACCAGGGGGTGGAGGAAGGTCTATAGTTAAGGTCGGGGGGGTGGGTGTAAAATTTCAGCTGTTTGCCGTAGAAATGAATGAGTGCAGCAGCCCCAAGTAGAGCAAAGTTTTAGCTGGCTCAAGAGCTAATCCCCGAGCAGGAGGCAAGAGAGCATCCAATCAGGGTGCAGTACAGATACCATGGGGTCAATGGCATGGCTCTCAGCAGTCCCGTGGTTCAGGGAAGTCTTACCTGGTTCGAGAGGATCTCAAGGGCGGGAAGGAAATGAAAATTACGAACCTACCGTAATTCTTGATCTTCTTGGATGAGTCTCCACCACTCATTCACACTATTGGGATCTGCGCCGGAGGCAACAGGACCCATCGGGAGCAAACTTTTTGCTGGAGGGTCGGCGCCGGAGATGGCGCCGCGAGGCACGGCACCGCGAGCCTCAGCTCATGCTGTAATGACTATCTCGGCGTCGACCCTCCAACTGCCTCAGTACCTTTTTTACCAAGGAGGTGCAGCGTAACTAACCTAGAAGGGTAGCTTAACCTAAAAACCGGACATAAGATAGTCCGGACGACCCGTATAAGAAGGGTCAACAAAGAAGTCTTCACAGCCTAAAGATTTGAGGGAGTGAAAACCAACAACAGAGGTGAGCTCGGGGACGGAGGGTGGGCGTGTGAATGAGTGGTGGAGACTCATCCAAGAAGATCAAGAATTATAGTAGGTATGTAATTTTCATATCTTCCTGGACATAAGTCTCCACCACTCATTCACACTGTTGGGAGAGTACCGAGCTAATAATCCCCCAAGAGGGCAGCAGGAGAGACCAAGAGCTCACGTTTCTAAGACAGAAGTCCATTAAGGATGGCTCTGCCAAAGGAAGAATGTCGTCTGGCATGGACATCTAGTGCATAATGTTTAACAAAAAGTATGCACTGAGCTCCAGGTGGCCGCGTTGCAAATATCTGCAATGGGCACGTTGCAAATTTCCGCTAGGGATGCCGCGACCGCTCTAGTAGAGTGAGCGTAAACCCTGCCCTCCAGCTTAACCTGTGCCATGGAATAGCAGTGGCGAAGGCATGCCACTAGTCATGCTGAGATGCATCTGATAGCGACAGGCTGACCCAGCCGGGTCTCGCTGAAGGAAACGAACAGTTGCTGGGCTTTGCGAAAGTCCTTGGTTCTATCCAGATAGAAACGCAAGGCCCTCTTAACGTCCCAAAGAATGAAGAGAACACTCTCCTTCATTTTGGAAGTTCGCAAAGTAAGAGGGAAGGACCAAAGGTTGGTTTAGATGAAATTCTGACACAACCTTAGGAAGGAATTTAGGATGAGTATGAAGAACTACTCTGCCCCTATGGAACACAGTATACGGAGGGTCTGTGACCAGGGCATGTATCTCAGAGACCCTACGGGCTGAGGTAATGGCCACTAGGAAGGCAGTCTTCCAAGTGAGAAATTTTAGCTCACAGGTAGCCAGAGGTTCAAAAGGTTTCCGAGTGAGCATATCTAGCACAAGATTGATGTCCCAGGCTGCAACTGGACGTCTTGTAGGAGGTCTGGTATGCAGAATTCCTTTAAGAAACCTCTTAACCACAGGTAACTGAGCCAGTGACAAGGAAAGTACTGGCTCATGATAAGCTGAAATGGCACAAAGGTGATCTTTGAATGTAGAGTACTGTAGGCCTGAATTTGAGAGGTCTAAGAGGTACTCCATAACTTTATCTGGTGGGCAGGAAAAAGGATTCAAAGAGGACTTTGCACACCAGATCGAGAAACGTTTCCATTTGGCTGTGTAAGTTTTCCTAGTGGCTGGTTTCCGTGCAGCCAGAAGAATATCTGAAACTCTTCGAGACACATTGAACCGGTTTACTTCTACCTCTTCAGGAGCCAAGCGTGAAGGTGAAGCGATCTCTGGTTGGGGTGGACCACAGGCCCCTGAGTCAAAAGGTTCATCTGTAGGGGAAGTGGTCTCGGAGGAACTGCCAACATATTGTTGAGAAGTGGAAACCACAGCTGACGAGGCCAAAAGGGAGCAATGAGGATCATTTTGTCCCCCTGGGATTCGAACTTGAGGAGTACCCTCTGAATTAGAGGAAGAAGTGGAAAGGCGTAAAGAAAGCATTTTGTCCACCGCAGCCTGAACGCATCCTGACAGAAAATGCCAGGCCCTGGATTTCTGGAGCAGAAGAGAGGCAGTTTTGCGTTGAGTGGGGATGCAAAAAGGTCCAGGTCTGGAGTTCCCCACTCTTCGAATAGTGACTGAACTATGGTTGAGTCGAGAGACCACTCGTGAGGGTCTGTCTCTGTTCTGCTGAGATGGTCTGCCAGTTCGTTCTGAATACCTGGCAGGTAGACTGCTTGAATTAGAGCCTTGCTCCAAGCACCATTCCATACCCTCATTGCTTCCCTATAAGGGGTAAGAATGAGCACTGCCCTGCTTGTTGATGTAATACATCACTGCTTTGTTGTCCATTTGAAGGAGAATGTTCTTGGACACAGAATGTCCTTCAAAGCCGGACCGCATAAAGGAGCGGCTCTCATTTCTAGGACGCTTATGTGGAGCTGGGACTCGACGGAGTCCACGCACCTTGAGTGTGGAGAGCCTGACAGTGAGCTCCCACCCCATTAGGGATGCGTCTGTGGTAATGGAGATCTGATGATCCAGAGGAGCAAAGGGATACCCCTCCAGGAGATTGCTCTCTTGAGACCACCAGGTGAGTGACCTCTTTAAAGGTTCTGTCACCTTGATGAGATAGGACTGCGGGTGAGTGGTTGGGGACCACTGAGTACTAAGCATCCATTGAGTGGTTCTCATGTGCAGACATGCTAGGGGAACAGTGAACACTGAGGAAGCCATGAGGCCTAGCATCCGTTGCATCGAGGGAGCAGTAACTGAGGTGTTCTCCCCGATGTGACGGGCCATTTGAAGGATATCGTTCCTTCTGTCTTCTGGAAGAAAAGCCTTCGCACAGGAGGTGTCCAGAAAAGTTCCTATAAAGAGGAGCCTCTGGGAGGGTTGCAGTTGCGATTTCTTGAGGTTCAGCAGAACTCCCATGGACGTAAGGAGGCGAGAAGCCGTCTCTATGGCATCCAGAGTCCCTTGCCTGGAAGGGCTTGCTAGAAGCCAATCGTCCAGATAAGGGAACACCTGTATCCCGACCTTTCTGAGGTGCGCTGCGAGAACTGCACAACACTTTGTAAAAACCCGTGGCGCCAAGGATAGCCCAAAGGGCAGGACTCTGAACTGATAATGCTGTCCCAGAGCCACAAACCTCAGGAATTTGTGATGCCTCGGGTGAATAGGAATGTGCTGGTAAGCATCCTGCATGTCTAGGGAGGCTAGCCAGTCGTGTTGATGAAGCAAAGGTAACAGGGTTCCCAGAGAAATCATTTTGAATTTTTCCTTGGGGAGAAATTTGTTTAGCTTTCTGAGATCCAGAATGGGGCGCATACCCCCAGACTTCTTTGGAACCAGAAAGTAATGGGAGTAGAAACCCGTGTTCCGTTGATGCAGCGGCACCACTTCTACTGCCCTGTTGTTCAAAAGACCCTGAATCTCGTCGGCCAGAAGGTCTGACTGAAGGGTCAACAGCCTGGGCTGCCGTTTGGAAGGACGATCCGGGGGGTCTCCAGAAGATTGAGTGAATACCCCTCGCGAATTATCCGAAGGACCCATTTGTCTGAGGTTATGGACTTCCACTGGTTGTAGAAGTGCATCTCGGGCAGCTGAGATGGGACTTGGGCCAGACATTCATAAGGTAGCGCTGGGCACTTTGGGTCCTTGCGCTTTCTGTTGCGTCTTCTTTTGAGGTTGGGCAGGTTGTTTTTTATGGAAACCGCTTCTGCCTCGAAAGGACTGACGATTATGAAACTGACGTCTATTGACATGCCCTCGAGCGGGGGCAGGAGGGGGTCGAGCCAACTTAATGGCTGACCTGGTCTTTTGAGTAGCTTCTAGAGCTTGCTCTACCTGAGGACCAAAAAGATATGCACCATCAAAGGGCAACACCATTACCTGCTGCTGCGCGTCATTCGGAAACCCGGGTGCAGCCAGGAATGACGGCGGAATAATACCGCAGCCGCTGTACAGGAAGCAGTGTCGAAAGCATCCATGGCTGCTTTAACCTGCTGGTTGTTAGATTCGATACCTCTGGTAATGGTTTGAAGAAGCTCCGGCTTTACATCCGACTCCGGAAGAGCTTCAACCATCTGCTTGATAGAGTGCCACAGGATATACTCATACTGGGAGAAATAGCCCTGGTAGCTGGCAATATGCATACTTAGAGTAGAAGCAGCAAAGACTCTCTTACCTAAGGTGTCTATCTTATGAGATTCTTTGTTAATAGGTCGAGCTGTAGTAGTTTGGGGCAGGACGACCTTATCATTCTCTGCCAGTACTACAATAGGATCCGCAAAGGCTTGAGATGCCAAAATGGGACGATTCTTGGGGGCTGAATATTTCCTATCTATGGATTTAGCCACCGAAGGGGTGAGAGCAGGATTATTCCATACCATTTGAGACAGCATCTCAAAGGAAGGCTGAACCGGAGCAGTCAAATCCATAGGGATCTCTGGAACATGAAGGTATTGGAGTCTTAACAATTTCCCAGGATCGATGTCTGTAGTCTGGAGAGAAAGAGTGGAACTCAGATTTTTTAGCAGAGACTTAAATGACAGGTCCTCGACCACAGACTCTGCAGCAGAGATAGATCCTGCTTCATCCACTTCATCACCCAACCGAAGGTCTGGGTCAGGCTCAATGTCATCTTCTGACAGTCCAGGAGGGACTGTATGGACAGGAAAGAAATAAAAATCAGAAGAGAGGGAAGAAGGAAATGAGGGAAAAGAGGAGTCCTGAAAAGCAGAGGGAGCCCCGAGAGCCCCCGGCACCGAGGAGGCGCACAGCACCGAGAACTACGGCGAGGGACCATGCGACCCCGAAAATGGCGCCGAGAAGCCGCATGGCGCCGAGGACAATGCTGAGAAGCCGCACGGCGCCGAGGATGACGCCAAGCGTACCACCGGCGCCAAAGACGGTGCCGAGGACGCCGAAAACACCCCCAGACTCGGAAAAACAGGTTTTGAAGGAAGAAGAGCAGGAGATAAAGGCATCGGTGCCTCGCGCCGCAGCCATGTGAGGGGGGAAATACCTTAAGAGAGTCGACGGCACTCAAGAAGGTGCCGCGACCAGGAAAGTCCAACTGCCCTACCTGGTCTCTCAATGAGCCCGAAAGCCCACGAGTGACTGAGCCAGGTAGCCGAACTAACCTCCGAGCCCACTGCTCCATAAGAGCGGCCCACTGATGAAACTGCTCATCTGAAGACCTACCTGCGGGCGGGGTAGGACTTCAATGTCGAAGCCGCTGGCTACCAGAAGCAGAGGTTGGCGACTCCGAAGGAGAAGACCGGCAACAAGCCCTGATAACCGAACGTCTACGAGCAGACATATCAGAGGGCGACGTCGAGTGATGCCTTCTCTTTTTAGACCTGTGGGCTGAAGAAGAGCTCGAGGCCGAACGGTGCAGAAATCGACCGTTTATTTTAATAACTTCGCGGGACCGCCATCCCCCAGGCATTGGACTGACTGTTGTCAGACCCCCTCCGGAGAAGGCGGCGGACCGGACCCAGTCCGACTGACTGAACAGGTTTACACGAAGTCTCCTACCGTCACCTGACCTGCTCATGGTCGACTCGTCAAAGTAGGCTGAGACTTCTTTATTTTTAAAATAAAACTAAGCGATACTGTATCGAGATAATATTACAAAATAACAAACTAAAACTATATGCTAGTTGAAGTTTGACTCTGACGGCGGCGAATCGTCACTGAAAGGCCTTTCGTGGCGGAAAAAAAGGAACTGAGCGGTTGAGGGTCGATGCCAAGATAGTCATTACAGCGCAAGCTGAGGCTTATGTGCCGCGGCTCGAAGTGCCATCTCCGCGCCAACCTCCAGCAAAAAAGTTTGCTCCCGATGGGTCCTGGTGCCTCCGGCGCAGATCCCAATAGTGTGAATGAGTGGTGGAGACTTATGTCCAGGAAGATGGTATATTGCAAGTAAAGCAACTGTGTCTTTCAGAGGGTAGACTTTTTTTTTTTAAATGAAAGAACAAGAATCCCTCTAGTGGCAGGTCTGTATAACCTGCTAATGGAAAACTAGCCAAAAACGTGTATTAGACACTTGAAATGTACTTAGTTCTATCTAAAATCCATCTATAAAAAGCGGCAGGTGGCAAAAGCAGGGGAAAAGTCCTGGCCAATCAGAGCGGGTTTGCTGGAAGCGCCCATGTTTCGATTGGCTGCACTGTCGCCATACCTTCCAAGGAGCTGCAGCCTGGGTGTCATGCGGAAGGCTAGCACATCTGAGCCAAGCAAATCTCCTGAGAGACACGGATGTAGCCATGACTTGTAATGCCACATCATTTGAGTCCACAGCAGCATGGAATTGTACCTTGGATGCCTCAATTCCATCAGCAGCCACCTCCTCCAGCTCTCTGGCCAGCTGTGGGGAAGCCTGTTTAGCCAGTTCCAGAACAGTATCCCACCTGGACGTCTGGTACCTGGCTGCATAGGCGATATAGTTTGCCTGCCTGAGTCCCAAGGAGGATGCCAAATATTGTTTTTTGGCCATGGCACCTATCTTCCTGGAGTCCTTATCTGGGAAGGGGGTGAAGCCAAAGGTATATTAGTCCTGTCACAGGCTGCAGCCTGCACTACCCCAACATGGCTGCAATGACTGTACAAAAACTCCATACCTGAGCCTGACAACATGTACCTCCTGTCCATCCTTTTGTCCACAGGAGGTAAAGAGTTTGGTGTCTGAAGAATCTTGTTTGTTTGTTTTCCAAAAGATTTGTGGAGGGGAATAGACAACCTTTTGGACTCTGGGATGTCCATCAATTCAACAAAATCAGGCTCTTCTTCCTCCTCAACAGCTTCTACCATAGGGGGCTGGAGGGTTTCAGCCACCTTTTTGTAGAACAAATAGTGAGAAGGGGACTCAGAAAGCCTGGAAGGGGAGATATTGGGAAGATGTCCAGTTCAATGGGTACATCCAGACCTTCAAAATCATTATCATCATCATCATCATCCTGTTCTGGGAAGTCTTCGTCCCCCTCCCACTCCAACTCATAACTGGCATCCAGATCGAAATCCGATGGAGTCGGATCCGACTGAACCAAGCGCCTAACCGATGGCGCCGGTTCGGACGGAACCAGTCGAAGCGATTGAACAATACTTATCACTTCGGCTGTCTCATCAGCGGTTGGAGTATGCGGTTCTGGGTCCGAACAGGCCAATTTCTTTTTTATCTTTGCCAGAAATTACCCTTCTGAGTTGGCTCTCCTTTTGCCCAAGGAGGTATTGCCCAGGTCAGTGGGCACCCCCTCAGGTTCGGTCACAACCGAACCGGACTGGCCATCTGGGTCAGCGGACTTCTCAGCCTCCTTTTCCTTTAGCCTACTCAATCTTTTACCCAGAGTGGCTATAGGAAACTTGTTACATATTTGGCAGTCTCTTTTGAGGTGGTCAAACCCCAGACAATAAACACACTTGAGGTGAGGGTCAGCCTTGGCAAAAGCATCCCCACACTCACTAAAGTGCTGAAACCCAGTGGGCCCGTTTTTTTCTTGGGTTTCTCAGACATGGCCAGGCTACCAAAATTAATCTTTTACAGCTTTATGCCAGGTAATACTCTCCGATCAGTTACCAATCATGTTACAGGTTGTGGAAAGAAACCGGTAAATAGTCAATTTTTTTTAAACCAATCGGAACCGGCTCACCACTGCTAAAATCCCAGAATTTGAAATAAACAGAAAACAGTCGGTTCCCAACTGGACCGACCGCTAGGGAACCGAAAACTTACAATTTTCACAAAAGCAAAGACAAAACACAGTTCACTACCTAACTACACACTTACTCCAGCTGGCCCGCCAGCGCAGCGGTTGGATTTCAGCTTTCGACGCCAGCGACCTGGGTTCGAGAACGAGCCCGGGTCACTGGAGGGTTGGGGAGAAGGATTGGCGTCCCAGGACAGCTCTCCTTCTCGGGAGGGTAGGGACTGTTCCAGCGTTCGCTGAGCCTTAGCGGAGGCTGGGAGTATCACAGGATGCATGGCCCAATACTAACCGGGGGAGGAGCGGATGTCGGCATAAGCCGTGACGTCACTATGCTATCCACAACAGAAAGCCAGGAAAATCACTCGCTGGCCCTCTGGATGACGGCTCTCCATTCCTAGGGGCCTCCAGCGCCTTCCCGGTGCCTTCTGTTCCCCAGCAGCACCCCTGGGCCCTAGAAGGATGTGCTGGGGCTACCCCACCAGAGGAGGAGGAGGAGAGGGACCCGCCCGGTGAAAGGATACGCCGGGATATCCTGGGGGTCGGCTGCGATCTGGGCACTAGAGGAGGGCCGTGCAAGGACAGAAGAGGTCAGGGGAACTTGACAGAGCCTGAAGGAGTGGAGGACCAGCGAGCAAGGGGGCAGAAAAATAGATAATACAAAAAAATAACTACACACTTACTGTACCATAGACAGAGACTTGAAACCAAAAAATAAGAAATCGGTTGAAAAACAACGCTTTTTGTGAAACTTTACCAAACTGAGCAAATGAGCAATCTTCGGAGCAACTTCACAGTTAGGCAGAGTAAAGAATAGTACAGTTCCGTAACAGTATATCTTCGAGAACAGCTCTTGCAGCAGGTTACACCATTAGGACTGAAGCCGGCAGGCGCCAGGACCCCACGGAAATTTTCTAGCTAGCAGTCTTCAGTGGTCTTACCCCCGACGTCATGCGTAGTATATAAGGAGGCAGTCCCCCCATAATCCTCAGTTCTCCCGCCGGAGACTCCCGCCGCTGGATGATATCAGAAGAGGAGATCGAGATCCGCCATCAGATGGCAAAGACTATAGAATAGGAATGTCCCATCCCATAAGATGGGTGCTTGACTACGACCTACCTCCAAAAAAGGGGATGGTGGAGCGGAGAGTTTGCTGCAAGAGCTGTTCTCGAAGATCTACTGTTATGGTAAGTTCTTACGTAACTGTACCATCTTACTTCGAGATACAGCTCTTGCAGCAGGTTACACCATTAGACTGATTTCCAAGCAATAGTGGCAATCATGCACCACTGGGAGGAGGAAAGGTAGAGATCTCGATATTACCAGCCTAGGACAGAGAGTCCTGAAGGACGCCAGACCGAACCCCTGCTTCGCCTCGATGCAATGTCCAGACTGTAATGCCTGATAAAGGTATGCACAGAGCTCCAAGTAGCTGCAGCTAAATAGCTGAGGTGGAGACGTTCTTTAACGCCGCAAAAGAAGTAGCTACCCCTCTTGTGGAATGACCCTTGACCGCGCCCGGTAAGGGTTTAATGCGTTGTCATAACAGAAAGTGATGCACTGAATGAGCCACCTCGAGAGTGACTGTTTGGAGACAGGAGCTCATTTCATCCTGTGAGCAAAGGAGACGAAAAGTTGGTCCGACTTTCAGAGCTATTTGGTTCTGGTCAGATAGTATCTGAAGCACCGATGCACGTCGAGGGTGTGCAGAAGGGCTTCTCCTCGATTAGTGTACCTTGGGAAATACACTGGTAGATCAATATCCTGGTTAAGGGTGAGGGCTGAAACCACCTTAGGCAAAAACTTTGGGTTTATCCTTAGGGATACCCTGTCCTGATGGAAAACCAAATAAGGCTCTCTGCACATAAGAGCATGCAATTCCGAGATCCTTCTAGCCGAAGTAACAGCAACTAAAAATAACATTTTTCAAGAGAGAAAACGTAGCTCGCAATCCGCGGCTGGTTCAAAAGGTGGCAGCGTAAGCTGCTCCAAGACGAAAAGTAAGTCCCAAGGAGGGATTGGATCTTTGATGGGCGGCCTAAGGTGGAGGACTCCCCTTAAGAAGGCACAAGTAGTGTCCAGCTGGGCCACCGTCCGATGGCCTACAGGGGCATGGTAAGCAGAAATTGCACAAAGGTGCACTTTAATCGAGGAATAAGCCAGTCCAGAGTGGAAGAGGGAAAGCAGGTAGTCCAGAACCAGCTTTTCAGGACAGTCTAACAGCGAAAAACCGCACGCTTGAGCACACAAACAGAATCTACACCATTTCATGGCATACATTGCGTGGGTTGCCAGTTTTCTGGTGGCAGAGAGTACGTCTGCCACTTCTTGTGAGACCCCGTATCGCATCATGGCTATGTCTCTAGGGAGCCAAGCGTGCAGGTTCAATGAACGTAAGTCTGGGTGGACCAATGAACCTGCCTCCTGAGACAAAAGATGGGAGCTGATTGGCAAAGGAACTGGAGGTTCCCAGGATAGCTGGTGCAGAAGAGGGAACCAAATCTGTCTGGGCCAGAAGGGCGCGATCAAAATCAGCGTTGCTTGCTCCCTGCGAAGATTTAAGAGAACTCTCTGGATCAACGGGAAAGGAGGGAAGGCATAGAGGAATCTGCCCGCCCAGGAGAGGGACAATGCATCTCGCCAGAAAACACCAGGTCCTGGATCTAGTGAGCAAAAATTGGGCAGTTTTGCGTTGGATGGGGACACGAAAAAGGTCTAACTCTGGAGTGCCCCATCTGTGAAACAGATCCTCTGCCACCTCCTGTAGAAGTTCCCACTCATGGACTCTGGCCTGAGAGCGGCTCAGACTGTCTGCGATGGTACTGTCCACTCGCGGGACATGTACTGCAATTAGGTTTGCGCCGTGCTGCAATGTCCACTCCCACACTCTCATGGCCTCCCTGCAAAGCGGGTAGGAGTGAGTGCCTCCTTGTTTGTTGAGGTAATACATCACCGCAGTATTGTCTGTTTGTAACAGGAGTGTACCCGGTGGAATCTCCAACTGGAAGGCTTGCAGAGCGTAAAGGATTGCCTTCATTTCCAAAATGTTGATGTGGAGATGAGACTCCTGAGCTGTCCACAGGTCCTGAGACCGAACCCCGTCGAGGTGTGCTCCCCACCCGAGCCCTGAGGTGTCTGTGGAGAGGGTCACAGTTGGAGACAGCACTGCGAAGGGAACCCCTCAGAGAGATTCCCAGGATTTAGCCATCATACAATCCCGACCACGGTATCTCGGATTCGGATTGATGCTGCAGATGGTCTTGCCTTGGTCCCATTGCACCCTTAGCATCCACTGGGTTACCCGCATGTGGAGAAGTGCCAGCGGGACTGTTGCAATGGCCGCAGCCATGTGTCCGAGCAGGCGAAGGACCGATCTGGCCGGGACGGTCTTCCTCACCGACAAGTCCCTGATGAGGGATCTGATGTGTTCCGCTCTGCCCAAGGGAAGAAAGGCTTTCCCTCTGATGGTGTCCAGAACTGCTCTTATAAACTGCAGTTTCTGGGACAGCACCAGGAGTGACTTGTCGTAGTTGATGAGAATACCCAGTGATTGAAAAAGGGACTGGGTGCAGTGAATGGTCGTCATCAGTGCCTCCCTGGAGGGGGCCATGAGAAGCCAGTCATCCAGGTATGGGAACACGTAGTGGTCTTGTCTCCTCAGAGACGCCGCTATGACCGCCATGCACTTCGTGAATACGCAAGGTGCTGATGACAGCCCGAAGGGAAGAGCTCGGAACTGATAATGGCGGTTCTGAAACTTGAAGTGCAGGAACCTCCGGTGCGCTTGAGCAATCGGAATATGCAGGTAGGCGTCCTGCATGTCCAAAGACGCCAGAAAGGCGTCTTGCTTCAGCATGGGAATTAGGCCCAGAAGGGTCACCATGCGGAAGCGTTTGTAAACGACCGAAAGGTTGAGGTCGCTGAGGTCCAGTATTGGACGGAGGTCCCCTGTTTTCTTTGGAACCAGGAAGAAGTGAGAATAGTACCCTAGTCCTCTGGTTCTCTGGAACATGCTCTAAGGCTTCCTTTTCCAGAAGCGTAAGCACCTTCTGCTGTATGAGCAGGGCATGCTGACCCACATATCGTAAGAGCAGGGGCGGTCTTGTGGGTGGACTGCCTACAAATTCTATATGGTGGCCTTTTTTGACCAGTTGCAGAATCCACCTGTCGGTGGTGATCGACTGCCACCCTGGCAAGTGGCATGCGAAGCGACCCCCGACTTTCTTTTCCCGTTGATCCTGAGGAGGGTGGGGGCCGGGAAGGAGTCATGCTGTGGCAGCGTTTGATCCGGCAGGCTGTGCTGACTTTGCAAATCGTTGGCCTCTGCCTGGGGATGACTTGGCCTGGGCCTTGTGGGTGAAAGTGCCCCTCTGCTGTTGGCCGGAACGTGGCTGTTGCCTTTGTAGCCGGCCACGGAAGTGGCTCTGGTTCCTATGAAAGGAACTGGGCCGAGACCTGTACATGGCCTGTACAGATTGGACTGCCTTCCCTGTGTCCTGAAGTTTGGTGATTACTCTCTTGGAGGCTTCACCAAATAGGACCTTGCCATTATAAGGGACGTCTAAGATGTTCTTCTGGACGTCCAGGGTAAAACCGGAGACACGGAACCAAGAGTGTCTCCGGAGACACACGCCTGAGGCTGCAGCTCTGGCTGAAGAGTCCGCGGAATCATATGCGGCTCTGAGCACCTGGGTCCCCACATCCAAACCCGTGTGGAGGAGGTTCAAGAGCTCCTCCTTTTGGTCGCCATTGGGCATCTTCTCAACCAGGTCCTGTCCCTGTTCCCACACTGCGTTCTGGAATTGAACCATGTGGGTGAGGTAATTAAGTGACCTGATGGCGCAAGTCGCAGCCGCATATGTGCACCTACCCAGGACATCCAATTGCTTGGATTCCTGATCCGGTGGCTGTGTGCTCAAATGCTGAGGTCTCTGAGACTGGTCATGCGAAGCAGTGATGACCAGGGAGTCAGCCAGAGGATGGTTCACTAGATACTGGTCCTCCCTAGGGGCCTTGTATAGGCAGTCAGCCTTCTTTGGCACTGCTGGAGTGGAATGCGGACATTTCCAGAGGCGGCCTTGGTGGCGATCATAGGGGTTCCAAGGCACTACCACAGGCTTCGGGTCTTTCTGCCGATGGCAGCGGCAAGGCATTGTCTCTCGGGGTCAAGCTCTTCAGCATCCCACCCCATATTCTCCTGGATGTGCCTCATGATCTCCGCGAAAGAGGGATCATCCGGAGGAGATCTAGGTAGGTCGTGTGGGTCCGGAGAGGGAATGCTGATGGTAGAAGGAGATCTGGAGCGCCCTGAGGTGTCAGATCTGGAATCCTCCCCAGATGGGGTGTACCAGTGTCGTCTGGGTCTCTTGGGACTGAGTGACCCTGAGGTGGATCTGGAGAGAGGTCTTCTCCTTTCTGAGGATCTGCCCCGAGGAGGTGGTGTCTGCTCCTTGGGGGTTGGCGACTGTCCTACAGGCCCCTTGGACAGAGGAGGGGGCGTATGCGGTGAAGGAGTAGGAGAAGGCAGAGTCGGAGTAGGAGGAGGACATGTGGTGACCACATCTTTTCTTATGGTGTCCCACCAGAAGGTAAAGAGTTCCTTTACCTCTGCCAAATTCATGCCCGACAATGGGCCTGGCGCCGGTCACCTGTCGCCGGGGTCAGGTGTCGGGTCCCTGGGGGTCTCCCGCTCCAGGGAAGGTTCCCGTGGGAGCCCGGCATCTCCGGTGTCGCCCGCCTGGTCCTCGGGCTGTGTGGTATCCTCCTCCAACGAGTCCTTCTGACCGGCGTCCACCGGCGACGGTGGTGTGGTCCTCTTCTCTGGGGTAGCCGACATCGGTCCCCTGGCCGACGCCCTCGGAGGCAAACGCCTGGCCAGCGATGGGTGTTTAGGTGTCACCAGCTCCTGGGAGCGCCGGTGATGCTTGGCCGACGTCGGGTGGGCCGACGTCGGGTCCAACGTCCGTTTGAGGGACGTCAGGTCCATGGTCTTGCGAGGAACCAGATCCGACCCACGCGGAGGCTGGGAAACTGACCTGGCGTCGGAGTCCCGCCGGCAGGAATAAGATTTATGGCGCTCCCCGGACTTCGATGAGGCCTTAGATGGAGTGGAAGAGGCCGACGGCCTGGAAGTCTTCAGGGGCTGCAAAGAAGAGGAGCCACTGGAAGATCTGACCTGAACTGGGAGAGGTTGCAATTGAGCCCTGGGAGGAGAGCGGTCTGATCGCGAGCCAGAGCTTTGGGAGTCCGAGGCCCTCGCTGGGGATCTGGGCCTTTCCTTTTCCCGGTGTTTGTCTCGGTGCTTGTGGGTTTTACCCAACGACTCCCCCCTAGAGGAAGGTTCTTTATCCATGGTCTTCAGTTTCTCCTCTAAGAGAAATGTTTGAAGGGCCTTCTGGTGGTGGATCCTGGTGTGACTGTTGAAGCCCTGGCAGAAGGAGCAGGCCTTGGTGTTGTGTTCCGGGCCTAGGCAGCGCACGCAGGCCAAATGTGGATCCTTGAAGGTGATCTGTTAGCCGCAGGCACACTTTGATTGGTGACCCTCAAGAGAAGTAGTTGGAGAGGACATCAGTTGAATCCAGAGTTGTGAAGAAAGACGAAATCGTCGTAGTTCTAAAGGTCATCGCATGCTAGAAAAGAAACCGAGAGGCCGATACTGGCAATGTCAACAGCGGGGAAAGAACTGGGGATTATGAGGGGACCGCCTCCTTATGTACTACACCTGACGTCGGGGGCGGGACCAACTTCAGAGGCGGTCCCCACTGAAGACTGCTAGCTAGAAAATTTCTGTGGAGTCCTGGCACCTGCCGGCTTCAGTCCTAATGGTGTAACCTGCTGCAAGAGCTGTATCTCAAAGTAAGATCTGATGGTTACACTCTGAAGCACCACAGTCAGAGGATTGAAAACCGAGCTCGAGCTCAACATTCTATGCCTATGCACAGAGTTAACCCTTTTCTCTCTGGGGCAGTTCAAGTGCTGGGGCTAACTGCATAAGTCAGAATACAGCAAGACTTCATGTTCTTTGAATATGTTTATAATTGAGAATGCTGAAAAGAAAAAATTACCAGAGAAAAAATAATAAGCCCTATTAGCTTGCCTGCACTAATGGCTCCCCTCTGAAGCTGCAGGCAGGGATCAGCACAGCTAGAGGGAGCTGACTAGGCATGCACGCTCACTAGCCAGAGTGTGCATGATGTCACAATGTCCTATGTGACGTTAGCATGCTAAGCGCGGAAGAAAAAATTACTCACCATAGTAATCTTGTTTCTTCAAAGGGATCACTCATTATAATTAAATGTAATGCAGTCAGCCTCCTTTGTTGAATTGCCCGGACAGATGGAATTTTATGTAAATTATGTAACTCTCAGTTGGCTCATGCCACTTTCAAACTGCTGCCCTAGCAACTGCTGCACTCTGAGTGCTTCAGATTCTTACAAAGCCTAACTGGGTAAAAGACCCACTAGCTAAAAATGAACAAACCTTAAAAATAATATTTTTCACCCTTTCAGGTCAAAACATCCTTAACCAACAAACCTAAGAAAACTGAGACCACATGGACACCAACTGTCTAAACAAAGTGAGTCTCTATGTTAACCTATATAGGAGAAAGAAAAAACCCTAATGCAGGGATGCAGAGCAACTTCTATAGGTTCTAGTAGGGGAGGTACAAAGGGTCTTTAATCATAATGAGTGATCCCTTTGTAGAAACAAGATTACTACGGTGAGTAATTTTTTCTTCTAACCCCAGGAATCACTCATTATGATTAAACGTAATGCAGACTACCAAGCAGTACCTTTGGAGGTGGGGCAGAGAACCTATTTTGGAAACAGACTCTGCAGTACTGCTGTACCAAACCTAGCATCACCTCTGGATTGCAAGTCCAGGCTGTAATGCTTTGTGAAGGTGTGTACTGTTTTCCATGTAGCTGCTTTACAGATTTCCAGTAGCAGAATTTCTCTTGCAGCTGCCACTGAAGCAGCTGTGCCCCTGGTGGAGTGTGCTCTCAGGCCCAGAGGTACCTGTTTACCCACCTTACTATAACAAAACTGTATACATGTCACTATCCAGCGAGCAACTGTACGTTTTGTTGCAGCTCTGCCCTTACCAACTTCACCATATGTGAGAAAGAGCTGTGATTGACTTGTCCTGTAAGATTTGGTTCTGTCAATGTAGTGGTTGAGAGCCCTTTTGAAATCAAGGGAGTGAAGTCTCCTTTCTGGAGAACTGGAGTTGTCTGTAAAGAAGACAGGCAGAGTGATAGACTGATTTAAGTGAAAATCAGATACCACCTTGGGAAGGAATTTTCTATTAGTCCTAAGGACCACCTTGTCCCTGTGGAACGAGATGTAGTCCACATCTGTGCACAGGGCTTGTAATTCACTGATCCTTCTGGCTGAAGTAATGGCAACCAGGAAAACAGTTTTCCAAGTGACATACTTCAAATCTGCGGTTGCCATAGGTTGAATGGTGCATCCATGAGTTTAGCAATGCAAATATTTAGATTCCAGGCCGGAACCAGTTCCCTTAGGGGAGGGTGCATAAGATTAAGGCCTTTAAAATATTTTCTAAATACCGGATGAGAAGCCATAGAACTCTTCTTACCAACTGACAGGTAAGCAGAGACTGAAGCTAAGTGAACCTTGAGGGTGGCAGGCTTCAGGCCTAAGGAATGTAAATGTGTAAGGTAATCTAGAAGAATAGCCAAATCAGCCTGGAAAGGGCTCAAGCCTTTACCTGTACACCATATTGTAAATCTTTTCCACTTAGAGGCATATGTCTTCTTAGCAGAAGGCTTCCTGGAACCCCTAAGCACTGTCAGCACCTGTTCTGATAGATTAAAGTTAACAAACTCTAAGTCCTCAAGAGCCACGACTTGAGCCTCAGTGATTTGAGATTGGGGTACAGGATCCTGCCCTGAGAGGAGGTTAACAGATTGTGCCTCCTGGGCAGATGGATTGGGGAAACCACTGACAGAGACAGCAGAAGAGAGTACCAGTGCTGTCTCGCCCAATCCGGAGCCACCAGTATCATTTTTGCTGGTTGGGACCTAAATTTCAGTAGGGTCCTGAATATCATAGAAAAAGAAGGGAATGCATACAGAAATTTCCCTGTCCAGTCCAGGGCCAAGGCATCCAGGGGGATTGTGCCCCTTAGAGGAGGCCTGCAACAGTACATTGGAAGCTGGTGGTTTTCTGGAGAGGCGAAGAGATCCACCTCTGGAGTGCCCCATTTTCTGAAAATTGTACTGAGTACCTGAGTATTCAGGCACCACTTGTGGTGGTCCTGACTTATCCTGCTTAAAGAGTCTGCCAGCACATTGTCCTTCCCTGGAAGATGTATGGCTGACAGGGATACTCCCATGGAGTATGCTAGGGACCACAGTCTCATTGCTTCTGTGCACAGTAGATGTGACCTGGGACCTCCTTGCTTGCTGATGTAATATATGGTTGTGGTGTTGTCTGTTCTGACTTGCACCACCCTGTTTTGCAGGTAAGGAGCAAATGTTTTTAAAGCCAGGTAAACAGCCCTGAGCTCCAAGAGATTTATGTGCAACAGAGACTCCTGGGGGGACCATGTGCCACTTGCTGTGTGCTCTAACATGTGTGCCCCCCAGCCTAGAAGAGAGGCATCTGTTGCGAGTATTACTGAAGGTTGTTCCCTTATAAAAGGCACACCCAACCTGAGGTTGTGCTCGTCCAGCCACCACTGTAAGGCCTGGACTAAACTTTCTGTGACTGGAACCAGTTTGGACATAGGATCCATCCTTTGAGACCAATACTGTCTGAGATGGAACTGAATATCTCTCATTTGACATCTGGAGCCCATTACCACCGCCGTGGCAGATGCCATGTGGCCTAGTAACCTGAGAAATTCTCTGGCTGTTCTGGGTCTCCCAGGAACAAAGGATTTTGCAATCTGCAGAATGCTCATTGCCCTGTCCTGTGGCAGGAGGGCTCTGCCCTGTCTGGTATTTAGTTCTGCTCCAATAAACTCCAGCACCTGGAGTGGTACCTGTTGAGATTTTTCTTCGTTTATCAGAAATCCGAGGGACTCTAGTGTGGATTTTGTGAGTGCCAGTGACTGTACTGCATGCTGCAGAGACTGTCCTACTATTAACCAGTCGTCCAGGAAGGGGAAGACTGTTATACCTTGTTTTCTCAAAAACTCTACCACCACTGATAGGCACTTTGTAAAAACCCTTGGTGCCGAACTTAGCCCAAAGGGGAGAGTTGCAAACTGATAATGGCCTGAATCCAGTCTGAATCTCAAGAATTTTCTGTGAGAAGGTCTGATGGGAATATGGAAATAAGCATCCCTTAGATCTAGGGAGGCTAGCCAGTCTCCCTTTTGCAAGGAAGGAATGATTATGGCAAGAGTGACCATTTTGAACCTTGGTTTCAAAATGTGCTTGTTCAGAAGTCTTAGACCCAAAATAGGCCGCCAATCCCCATTTTTCTTCCTTATGAGGAAGTATCTGGAATAAAAACCTTTTCCCCTGCTTATTAGAGGCACTACCTCTACTGCTTTGATTGCTAGCAGATGTTTTACCACTGCTTCCAACAAAACCCTGTGTGCAGCTGTTGCTGGAGCAAAAGTTCTTGTTCTCAGCTTTGGGAATGATTTGAAACTGAGTGCCAAGCCCTGGCTCACTACCTTCAGCATCCACTTGTCTGTGGTGATGGACTACCAAGCGTGAAGGTAATGAGCCAGTCTGCCACCTACTGGTGGATCTGTAATAGGGGATGCAACCTGCACTAGCCCTTCAGGGATTCTGTGCAGGCTGTGCCTGCACCTGTGGTGCAGGAGCTGCTCTTCTCATGGTTCTCCTGCCCTTTCCTCTAAAATAACCTCTAGCCTGCTGCTGAGGCTGGGAGGCTTGTGCCTGAAAGAAAGGTCTGGGATAAAAATCCCTGCCCCTACCTCCCCTACTTTGGGATCTATAAGAGGTGAAGGGCCTATCCTTGGAATTGCTCCGATAGGTGGATTTATATTCCTCCACCTTTTTCATGTTTGCCTCAGTTTTATCCCCAAACAAGGAGTTGTTCTCCAGGGGGAAATCCATTGCTTTGGCCTAAGTGTCTAAGGTTAGGTTGGTGGCTCTAAGCCATGCAAACCTTCTGAGTGAAACTGATAAAGCCATTAACCTGGAAGCAGTATCATTGGCATCCACTGCCATATGAAATTGGTACCTAGTAGCATCAAGTGCAGCCCTTGCTGTATCTTGTAAGTCTACAGCCACTCCATCTGGGACCTTATCAGCCAAAGCAAGAACAGTGTTCCACAGAGCTTTTTGGTACTGCACTGAATATGCCATGTAACTGGCCTGCCGAACTAATAAAGAAGCAGCCATGTACCCTTTCTTTCCCACAGCATCCATTTTTCTTGAATCTTTGTCTGGTGGATGGGTAGCCAATGGGATCCTGGCCTTGTCACAGGCAGCAGCTTGGACTACTCCCTCAGGATCAGGATGTGTAAATAGAAAATCAGCTGTAGTTCTGTCCAGCTCAGGGTTACCACCTTTTCAGAAGCCCAAAGTGGGACATTTCTTACTGAAACTTGATTTTTCGCAGGACAGTACGTAGCCTCGACCAATGCAACAGACTTGTTTTCTCTATATAATCAGAATTAAGGTTAAGTACTGTAGTTTCATAGTTGCTTCTATTGTTTCTTATTATTTTAAGGTATTTTAGTTAAGGTATTGCAGTTTTCTGCAACATTTAGTGGAAAGTTAGAAAATATTTTTTCTACTATAAAATCAGGACATGTAGTATTTTTCATGTTTTTTTGCAGGACACAGCTGCCCAAATCAGGACTGTCCTGCGAAAATCAGGACAGGTGGTAACCCTAGTCCAGCTGGTATTTCTTGTCAGCTTTCTTATCCGCACCAGGAATAGAGGTTGGAGTTTTAAAAATCTGCACTGCAGCCTTCTTTAAAGATTTATGCATTGGCATAAGTAAACGTTTCATGGGGATTAACACCATTATTTCTAGAAAGTCTGCTTCCTCCTTATCCTCCTCTGTTTCCTGAAGAGGAAGGTTCAGGGTTTCCACCATGTTCTTAACAAAAGCATAGTGGGAGGAGTATTCCTCTGGACCCCTGGGAGGAGATTCAAACTCTTGATCAGGAGAAACCTCTGGATCTATAGGTTCCCCTTCAAAGTCATCCTCCTCCTCCCCAAACACTTCCAGCACTTCTTGCCCTGCTGGGGCTGTAGGAGGAACTGGGGCAGTTGGTATAGGAACCGGGGTTGCACCCTGTAGGTCTTGTAATACTTGTAATGCCTTAGCAATGTCCTTAGCCAAGGGTATAATATGCTTGTCTGCTGGGAGCTCCTTAGCCTTCTTGGCCGGAGGTGCAGCGACATGTTTTTCTTTACACTTTTTCTTTAATGGAACAGGTCCAGTGCTTGTTTCCACAGCCCTTTTTGTTTTACCTTGTTCAGATTTATCTGAACTCCTGTCAGGATCCTTGGCTTTACCCCCATCCTTTTTGTGGGAGGAGGAAGAAGCAGAATTATCCCCAGAAACAGAAGCAGAAGCCATCTCTTCCAAAATGTTAGACCTTTTCTTTAATGCTTTTGGGCAAAAGGTCTTACAAATATCACAATTGGCAAATATGTGACTTATACCCAAACAAGAAATACAGAGAAAATGTCTGTCTGCTTTTGCTATAAGCTGCCCACGAAAGTCACAACATTTAAAACCTATAGGTCCTGTGCATTTTTTAGGTTTATCCAAATGGACCTCTGACATTTAAGCTAGGCAAAAAAAAGATTACTTCAAAACACCGTTATTTGAAGTAACTCGGAACCGGAGATTACTTTAAAATAACTACCGCTAACGGTTCCTGGAACCGAGCGCTATTCGGTTCCTAAAGAAAAAGGAACTGAGAAAATTACTAAATTTGGACAAAACTAAAGCGGTTCAGGGAACCGATTGCTAACTCACTCTAAATAATAATAAATTGAGATAGGAAACCTTTAAATTAGACACGGAACCCTCGGTTCCAAGGAACCGTGAGGGAACTGCGAATATAAATAAAAAACTACTAAAACACTAATTCTACTATACTAAACAATGTTTCTAAGGCAGCAATTTAAAATTAAACTGAAAATGAGTACTTATCTACAGATAAACTTTAGTCAGAGACAGTTCAAGAAGAGCTCTCCGGGACGTCCTTACTAGGCAGGCGGAGTAAAGAATCTGAAGCACTCAGAGCGCAACAGTTTGAAAGTGGCATGAGCCAACTGAGAGTTCCATAATTTACATAAAATTCCATCTCTCCAGGCAGTTCAACACAGGAGGCTGACTGCATTACGTTTAATCATAATGAGTGATTCCTGGGGTTAGAAGCACGTTAGTGCAATGCAAAAGATAGGCGATTGCTCGTGCTACAATGCCCTGCTTTGCAAAACCGTGTGCACCCTCTGGGGCATGAAAACCAAGTGTAGGAAAATGAACTGAGGAAGAAGCGTGCCCCAACCATCACCACAGCTGAATGACGTTCATAGGGCTGAGGAAGAAAAAAACTCCTAAGACTCTCTGATTGCAACACAAGATAAAAAAATACCAGAAAACAGAGTTTTATTTTTAAATTAGTCACACAGAAACCTGAACGGAGGGCGGCAACCTATGCCAGAGCCAAGGGAAATCCCCCAGAGACCCTACACTACCCCAGAAATCAGCAAAAATGTGCCCACCTGTGGCACCTTTTTTGTTTTAAACAGATACCATTAAAGCATCCTAGTAAGGCAGAAGTGGCTACCAGTCCATAAATGGAAATGGAAATGGGAAAGGCAGGTTAGTCAATTTGAAAGACGCAGCCTAACAGGCATGATTGTAATTTAGAGGTGCTCCAAGGAACCAGGCAGCCCCGACTTGCTATGCAGAATTGCAGGCCCAAGAGAAAATTCTGAAATTTTGAAAATCTTGAGAGAAGATAACAGTAGCTGTTTCCTCTTTCAATGGCACAGCTGAACGGGGGAGTTGTTGCTGCTTGGAGTCCTCATATGCCCAACATTCTAAAGCTTGTGCTGTGCTAGTCCCCTGGTAGGGGTACACCATACCCAGTTGTTGTGAATACCCATTGACAATGTGGAGCGCTACAGAAACATGAAACCCAATAAGTACCCAATGCATTAAT
This sequence comes from Neoceratodus forsteri, assembly GCA_016271365.2. Taxonomy (NCBI): domain Eukaryota; kingdom Metazoa; phylum Chordata; order Ceratodontiformes; family Ceratodontidae; genus Neoceratodus; species Neoceratodus forsteri. The sequence goes on from JADMNL010000024.1 coordinate 261,270,089, forward strand.
TAAGGGCATAAACGAGCCCTGGTGGCCTGTGTTAGAAGCACTACCAATTCTAGTAACATAGTGTCTTCACAAGTCAAACCAACAGAAAAGGGTGGAAGACAATAACACAATATTGGAATGAGTCAGGGGAATGGTAACTGAGTGTGGTAACCTATGGAGAAGATATTCAGGATATTCAGGAAGATCAACAGTTACAGTAAATATGTAATATATCTTCCAAGAATCAATATTCTCCCAAAAATGGGTCAGAGTACTAAGCTCAGAGAAAATCTCTGGACAAGGACGGCTGAAGTCTAGGGTTCACTTAGGATAATAATCTATTCAAAATGGTACTGCCAAAGGTGGCATGTTGCCTAGCATAGACATCTAGGGCAGAATGGCCCCTATGCACTATTAGGTGTGTACATGCCGGGCGTTACTACCAGGAGCTCTGCACCTGCAGGCAGGTGTGCACCAGCAGCATTCATGACTGCCTCGCCACCTGTCTGTGGCCCCGCCCCCCTGGCACACAGGTCAGTGCAGGGCGGAGTCACAGACTCAGCCGGGCATCCAATTGGATGCCCAGCATGAATCCACCAGTGGATCCCTTACGTAGCACAGCATGTGTTGGCAGCACACCCTGCAGATGTCCGAGGGCCGGTGGCTGTGGCAGGTGGGAGGAGGGCAATGCCACCGGCCCTCAGATGGTCTTGAAGCGGTGCAGAGGGGCGGGGGTATGTTGGGTGTGGTGGGGAACAGTACCACTGGTAGTGGGGGTGGACATGCGGTGTTGTTGGGGGGGGGCAGCATCCATAAAGCCGTGCCCTGTGAGGGGGTTGGGTTGGGGGGTGGCTGCATACACTGCTGTGTGCTGGGAGGGTGGGTGGCACCAGATGGCCATTTGCGGTGGCCCCAGAGGGTCAGTGGGCTGTTTGCCCTGTCCTGCGCATGTCCCGTGGTGTGCGAGGGTGTGTAGGGGGTTTATAGCAGGGTTCTCCCTGGTGCATCCTGTGCCCCCTACGCATCCCCGCGGCCAGCACTATGTGCCTTTGTGCATGGCGCATAGTGCTGGTACACCCCCTGAGCAGTGCGGTCTGCAGACCTGGGGGAATCGGGCACGTCCTGTCAGTGCACCCCCATTAGCATATCCCGCACGGGGGGCACAGAGGGTGCAGAGTGGCTACACACCCCAGATATGCATGCATTGCCACTCCGCCCCATTGGTGCATAGGGCCCAATGTTTGTTAAAGATTTGCACTGGGCTCCATGTTGTGGCCTTGCAGATTTCTGCAGCCAGCACCGAGCATATCTCTGCCACAAAGGTGGCTACTACTCTGGTGAAGTGGGTATGTACTTTACCCTCTAGCTTTTCCTGTCCTATAGGGTAGCAGTGGCAAAGCAAATTTACAATTCAAAAAGAAATGCACTTGATTTTCACAGGTAGTCCCTTTCGACATGGGTTGAAATACAACAAGCTGCTTTACCTTTCAGTAGTCTTTGGTTCTGTCCAGGTAAAGCCTAAGGATCCTTTTCACATTGAAGGAAAGTAGAGTTCTCTCTCTCACTCATATATAAAATTAACACAGAAACATAGAATCTGACAGCAGGTAAGGACCATTATGGCCCATCCAGTCTGCCCATTTTCCTACTCTGACAGCCCACATCCTATTTGATCTGTGGCTTGTCTGCTCTGCCCAACTACAGGGTGCCCCTATACTTATCCCAAGCACTCTTGAACTCCTGTATTGATTTTGCTCCCACCACCTCTGCTGGAAGGCTGTTCCACGGATCCACCACCCTTTCTGTGAAGAAATACTTCCTGACATTCCCCCTGAGCCTTCCTCCCTTCAGCCTCATGTCGTGTCCCCTTGTCCTCATACAATGCTTTCTCTAAAATATGCTTCCCACCTGTACCCTGTTCATGCCCTTAAGGTACTTGAATGTCTCTATCATATCCCCCCTCTTCCTTCTCTCCTTCAATGAACAGATATTAAGATCCCTAAGTCTTTCCTCATGAGGCTTCTGATACTGCCCCGTACCATCTTCGGCACCCTTTTCTGGACTGCCTCCATTTTGTCTACGTCCTTCCTGAAATGCGGTCTCAAGAACTGGATATAGTACTCCAGATGAGGCCTCACTAGTGATCTGCACAGTGGCACCACCACCTTTTTCTTTCTGCTTGTTATGCCCCTTCCTATGCTCCTCAGCATTCTGTTTGCCTTCCCCCACCATCTCATCATACTGTTTAGATGCCTTCAGGTTATTGGACATAATAATATCCAGGTCTCTCTCCTACCTTGTGGCAGCCATAACCCCCCCCCCAATCCTGTATTCCTCTCTTGGATTTCTGTGACCCAGGTGCATTATCTTGCATTTGTTAGCATTGAAACTCAACTGCCATACCTCTAACCACTCCTCTAATATGCACAGGTCCTTTCTAATTTTTTCCACCCCCTCCGGTGTGTCAACTCTGTTGCAGATCTTGGTGTTATCTGCAAACAGGCACACCTTTCCCTCCAGTCTCTCTGCAATGGGAAAAATTGGCAAAGTAGGTAGGCAGAATCAGAAACTGATTGAAGTGAAGCTCCGACACCACCTTACTGTACATGGAAACTTCGGGTGTGTATGAACTACCTTGTCATCATGGAAAACAGTATATGGAGGATCTGTGACCAAAGCATGGATTTCGGACACTGCATGCAGAGGCGAGTGCACTTAGAAATGCTGTTTTCCAAGACAGATATTTCATGTCACAAGTAACAATAGGCCAGCCCGATGAGCAAGCAAGTGAGCATATCAAGCACAATATTGAGTTCCCAAGGACCACCAGCTTCCTAATTTGGGGCCTCATGCAAATGACCCGAGGAACCTCTTGAACAATGGCAGTTGAGCCACACAGAGAGAGAGAAAGAGGGTACCTACAGGTTCATGGTACACTGCCATAAGATTAAAACATGATACAGGGTGGAAGAAACTGAACTCCTGAGTACATGTGATTCACAGATCCTTTTATTTATTCAACATACCACCTAAAAAAATCACATCAGTGATCGGTGTTTTATAGACAGCTCTACTTTGTCAAATATGGTGGCTCCACTAAGAGGGAAGTAGAACACCTCAGCTCTATATGAACAGAGAAGCATACATTAAGGGCATAGCCCACAGTAAAAAAACAGCATTTAAGTAGTATATGGAAATGGGGTCCAATTCAGCAACCCCCAGGACCATATAAGGTAAAGCACCTCTTGGTGTGAAAAAAAATTTAAGACCACTGATTCAACGGTGACCATCATACCTTGACAAAGTGGAGCTATCCATGAAATTTTGGTCACTGATGTGATTTGTTTTAGGTAGTATGCTGAATTAATAAAACAATTTGTGAATCTTATATACTCAGGAGTTGAGTTTTTTTCCACCCTCTATATAGTTTTTAAAGTTCTGAATGCTACAGTAGACTACTCTGCATGAAAAAAAATTTAAATTACGTACTTGCCGCAATTCTTGATCTTCTTGGACCATCTTCACCATTCATTCACGCTGCTGAGTTGAAGCTGGAGGTGCTGGGACCCTGAAGGAGTCATAAATCTTCAGGAGGGCCAGCACCGAGGTAGGCTGCACACATGCGCAGCACTGTGAGACTAGCTCACGCTACATGGCCTATCTTGGGAATGGCCCTCAACCGCCTCAGTACTTTTTCAACCAAGGAGGTGCAGCATTACCCTAACTAAGTAAACAACTAACCTAATAAGGGCATAAGCTAGCCCTTTGGATCCATGTAAAAAGGGTCAACAACAAGAATAGTGTTTTCACAGCCCAAACAAAACAAGGGAGAGTGAAGACCAGGAAACAGAGCATGTGAGCTCGAGGGATGGTGTGTGAGTGTATGAATGAATGGTTAGGATGGTCCAAGAAGATCAGGAATTACAGTGCGTACGTGATTTTCATGTCTTCCTGGACCTTACCTTCACCATTTATTCACACTGCTGGGTTAGAGTACTAAACTCAGACAACATAATCCCCCAAGTAGGGCAGTAGGAGACAGAGCTCACTCAGGAAAGAACTCCATTAAGAATTGTCCTGTCAAAGGAAGCATGCTGTCTGGCATGAACACCCTGGGTATGGTGCTTCATGAAAGTATGCACTGAACTCCAAGTGGACGCTTTGCAAATGTCGGCAATGGGGACAGAATGGATTTCTGCCAAGGACATTGCAACTGCTCTGGTGGAGTGGGCACGACCTTGGTCTTTCAATCTGACCAGCACCATAGGGTAGCAGTGGTGAAGGCAAGCCACTATCCAAGCAGAAATGCATTTGACTGTAACCAGCTGACCTAGTTGGTTCGGGTGAAGGTGACAAAATGCTGCTTGGACTGACATGTCCTTAGTTCTATCGATGTACAGTAGAACCAGAGGGCTCTTTTAACATTCAGAAAGTGGAGGGTGCGCTCTCTCTCTCTCTCTCATTCTGGAAGTTAGGAGAGTATGTGAGAAGCATCAAGGGTTAGTTTAAATGGAACTCCAACACCACTTTAGGCAAAAACTTGGAGGGAGGGTGGAGGACCACCTTATCTTTATGGAAGACAGTATAAGGAGGGTCTGTGACCAAAGCATGCATCTCAGAGACTCTATGGGCAGAGGTGATGGCCACCAAAGAAAAGATTACTCACCATAGTAATCTTGTTTCTTCCAGAGAATCTTACTGTATTCTGATTTATGCAGTATGATCTCACCATAGGACTGCCCCAGAGACTAAATGGTTAATAGAATCTATGCAAATGATGGAATGCTAGGCTCGAGCTCAGTTTTCAAAACCCTGTCCCTGGTAAACAGTTCTAAACTGTCAAATTCTTACAAAGCATGCACAAAAAACTATCTAACTATGCTAATACTAACAATAGTCCCCTCTAATATTAATTATAAATTTCTCACCTCAAAAAATTCAGTGTGGCAACACTAAGACTCAAGTCACAGATGCCCAAGAGAAAACAACATACACACAGGTTTGCAACACTCCTATTACAGTTGAAGTGCAGTGACCAGAGGTTTCTAGTAGGGGAGAAAAGGAGGGAGCTCAGAATACAGTAAGATTCCATTGGAAGAAACAAGATTACTATAGTGAGTAATTTTTTCTTCAAGCCCCAGGAAATCTTACTGTATTCTGACTTATGCAGACTACCCAAGCAGTACCTTTGGAGGTGGGCCTATAACCTATTTAGGAAACAGGCTCTGCAGGACTGCTGTACCAAACCTGGGATCCCCTCTGGCCTGGACGTCCAAACAATAATGCTTGGTAAATATGTGGACTGTCTTCCAGGTAGCTGCCTTACAGATCTCCACTAGGGGGATGTCTCTAGCAGCTGCCAAAGAAGCTGCTGTACCCGTGGTCAAATGGGCCCTGAGGCCTGCAGGTGACTGCTTACCCACCTTACTGTAGCAAAACTGAGTACAGGCTACAATCCATTGTGCAATATATCTTTTTGTGGCTGGTTTTCGTTTCCCCACAGCCCCACAGGTGAGGAAAAGCTGAGTTTGATCCTGCGTATGACCTTTTGTGTGGTCAAGGTAGTAGCTGATTGCCCTTTTTACACCCAGGTTGTGCAGCCTGCATTCACCTGAGGTGGAATGATCAGTAAAAAAGACAAGTAATGTAATAGACTGATTGAGGTGGAACTTTGATGTCACCTTGGGCAGGAATTTTCTGTTAGTCCTAAGGACTAATTTGTCCCTGTAGACAGCTATGTACCCAGGTTCTGTAGACAATGCCTGAAGCTCACTAATCATTCTGGTAGAGGTTATGGCTACCAGAAATACTGTTTTCCAAGTCACATATTTGAGGTCTGCTGAAGACATGGGTTCAGGGGGGGTTGCATGAGCTGGGCAATACAAATGTTCAGGTCCCACATGGGAGCTGGTTCCCTGTGTAGTGTATGCAAATGTAGCAACCCCTTAAAAAACTTTTTAAATGTGGTGTTTGAAGCTAAGGAAGAGCTTTTACCCACAAATAGGCTGAGACAGCTGCCAGGTGCACTCTCATGATAGAGGTCCTTAAGCCCGTAGAAGGTAGATGGGCAATATAGTCCAGGACTATTGACAGGCTGGCCTGGTTATGGTCCATGTCCTTGCCCTGACACCAAATGGAAGATCTCTTCCATTTGGAAGAATAGGTTTTCTAGTGGATGGCTTTCTGGATACTCTCAGGATTTCCATAACCCCTTCTGACAGGTGCAGATCTGCATATTCTAAGTCCTCAAGAGCCAAGCTTTGAGCCTGAGGGATTGCAGGTTGGGATACATGATCCTGCCCTGTGAGGATGACAGTAGGTTGTGCACCTGGGGAGACTGATTGGTTTGGTTACTGACATTGATAGAATCATGGAATATCAAGGTTGTCTGACCCAGTCAGGGGCAATGAGAATCATTGTTGCTGGCTGGGCTCTGAGTTTGTTTAGCACCCTTAACAGCAGAGGGAAGGAAGGGAGGGAATGCATACAGAAACCTCCCTGTCCAATCTAGCAGAAGTTCATCCAGAGGGACTGTGCCCTTGATGGGGAGGTCTGCAGCAAAACTGTGGTAGCTGATGATTGCTTGGAGCTGCGAACGGGTCCACTTCTGGAGTGCCCCATCTCCTGAAGATGGCCTCCAGGACCTGCTTGTTCAATGACCACTCATGGTGGTTCTGGTTGATTCTGCTGAGAGTGTCTGCCAAAACATTGTCCTTTCCTGGGAGTTGGACAGCTGAGAGGGAAACCTCCAGGGAATATGCCAAGGCCCAAATTTTCATTGCCTCCGTGCAAAGAGGAGTTGACCTTGTGCCCCCCTGTTTGTTTATGTAGTACATGGTGGTTGTATTGTCTGTTCTGACCTGAACCACTTTATCCGCTACTTGTTTGGCAAATGACTGGAGACCCAGGAGAACTGCCCTGAGCTCCAACAGTTTTTTTTTTTTTACCCTATTTTTATGCTCCTACCTTCCCGCAGTGACACCTCCCTTTGGGGACCCAATGTGTCCCTGCATCTGAGCTCTCCCAGAGGTTCTTCAGTCCACATGGGTGCCCCACTCCCGGACCTGAGCAGATCGGATAACCCCCTGGCTGGGGTGGAGGAGTCCCCCTTAACCCCCCCAAGACCTGAAGCTAAGCGTGCACTGTGCGCTTTCTCCCCTGGGATCCTCCGATCACCGGCACTGGAAACCGTCTACCAGCGTCACTGCATGGTGTTTTTCTTGGTTTTTCTCACCCCTGTGGACGTGAGTGCACTGCGAAGGCCACTGAAACAAAGGAACAGTGAGACATGCCTTTGCTCCGGCCCTAGGCTGGCTTCTACCTCTCCAAACATTTCTGGCCGCCTCCTACTGCACCTTCCACCTGAGTTCCCCAAGTGGCGGTATTGCAGTGAGGTCTGCCATCCTCCCCACCCCAAAGAAGGAGAGCAGCCGTCAGGCGCTCGATCCTTCTCCTCCCCTACTGACCCTTGGCGGCCCGTGCTCATTTCCAGACAAAGCTCGCTGAGCCGCTCTCTGACCTTCTGTCCAGCTCTACCTTTACTTGCTACTATCTTCCCCACACTCCTCTTCTGATGTCTTCCACCCAGCCTTACCTTTATCTGCCCACTGAATCAATCTCCATGTAACTACTGTATATTGTCTACTCTGTAAAGCTCACATGTTAGCTTGGCAGAAGACACCAGGAGAAAGGACTGCTGTGTGACTGAACTTCTCGGCTGGAACTATATTGCGCTCCTTCCCACCCAAAGCTAGTTCTATTTTTATAGGCACAGAATTTGACTGACAACAGGAACTTCCTGTTTAGGGGCAGGAAGTGAGTGATCACAGAACCACCAAGGACCCACCATCCTAGAAGGGCAAGAGTAGCTCTCCGGCCCCCTCTAGCTGCTGGAGGTCTGCCTCTGAGCAAGTAAGTGGTCTACTGCGAAATATAGGATATTCTTGTCTCAGAACAGGACAATCAGGAGCTTAAAGGCACACAGGCAGAAAGTAAGGAGAGAGAGAAAAAAAAAGAGGAAAGAGTAAGGATTGCAAATAGTTAAGGGCCAGAAATAAGACATGATTGGAGTGGTAGAGTGCAGTGGCTGTGGAGCAGCAGTCTTCCGGGAGATGTTCTGAGGATGCGTGTTGTCCCATCTGCAGGCACCTCTCTGGGCTGAGGGAGGAGGTTGCTCATCTCCAGGCGAGTTGGCCAGGATTTGTGGGACCTCCTCTTCCATCCAGGGACCACCAGTGCCACTGCCGTTGCCTCAGAGGTTGCCAAGAAAGAGGAGCGGTTGGACCACAGTGGGCTCAGAGAGGGTGAGGGTGGTGGAACAGAGGCGATCCCTCCCATTGTACCTCTCACAATTCCTATGCCATTCTGGAAAGTGTGGTTCCTCTATGGAGGCACCCACAGTGGAGACCAAGGAGGATGTTGGGAACCTCCACAAAGGAGACCCACAGGAGGGTGGCAGGGGACCTTCAGGGAAGGAAACAACTCCTGGTGGGGACTCCATTGTTAGGAAGGTATAACTGGGGAGGAAGGGAGAGGGCGGTAAGGTGCCTGCCTGGCGCCATGGCTTGCAGGGGACAGGAAGCGAACCCTCAGGATTGCCTGGAGCAGCTGCACAGGGAGGAGCTGGATGTCATTGTCCACCTAGGGACAAATGACCTGGCTAAGAAAGGGATTAGAGAAGTGCAGGAAGAGTTTGTGAATTGGGAGGGCCTTAGTCAAGTAGCACGACGGTAACCTTTCGGAGGTGCTACCCATCTATGGCATAGGAGAGGCTAGGTGTTCCGCACCATGGGATTCAATCAGTGGTTGAAAACTGGTGTGGAGCTCAGGGATTTGGCTTCATTGGGGACTGGGGTCCACCTGGAGTGATGCAAGCCTATACTGGCATGATGGGCTGCATCTGTCCGGAGGGGAACCAGGATCCTAGGTGATAGGTTTAATGCTTCATTGGCAAGCTTTTAAACTAGCCAAGGGGGGAGGCACTGGAAAGGAGGAGGAAAATCCTAGCCCCCAAATAATCACGGTAGTAAGGGCAAACACCAACATAGAGGTGTCGATAGGGAGAAGGGTAGGGGTAAATGAAGAAAGTGACAAAGGCAAGAAGGACAGGGTGGGGGCAAAGGGAGTAAGGCCATTAGGAAATGGAGGGTAATGAGTACCAATGCTCTGTAGTCTGGGCAACAAGCTCCTGAGCTGATGGCCTTAATGGAAGAGGGATGCCTGGATATCGTAGCAGTCACAGAAACATGGTACACAGAGAACCATGACTGGGATGTTAACATACCAGGGTATATAACCTACAGGAGAAACAGGCAGGGAGAAGAGGGGGAGAAAACCTGATAGATGACACCCTACTTCGCACTTCAAAACACGTTCCGGTAAGATTGGGATTCCCAGCCCCGCTACGACATACTAGGGTATGCAGTACCCACCTGCCATGGATCTCCCAAGAGCTCACAGCTTGTATGAACGCCTGTGACTCATCATGGCGAGCCTTCAAAGCCTCAGCCCTACCTCAGGATCTCTCCCACTACTGGTATCTGTGCAACATGTGCACTAGAGCAACTCGGCTAGCTAAAGCAGAGTACTTTAGATCCTCCCTCCAATCTAACCTTAACAGCCCCTCCAAATTCTGGAAGGTCATACACTCCCTCTTCTCACCCCCAGTGGCCAAGCCCTCGCCTCTCCTTAGTGTAAACAACTCCACACTCTCGGATCCTATCTCAGTCGCTGCTGAATTTAACTTATATTTCTCCACCTGCACTTCCTCGCTCCTTTCCTCCCTACCCCCCATGTCACCATCTCCACCACCTACAGGGCAAAAACTACCTCAAAATACTGGTATTTTCTCCTTCAGAGAAATCTCTCTGGATGAAGCTCTAGAAGCCCTGCAAACATTAAGCCCCTCAAATGGGAATTCCCCGGATGGACTAGACCCCTAACCTCTGTTTTGCTCGGCCTCTGCCATAGCCACCCCTATTGCCTACCTCCTAAATCTATCCTTCACCACTGCATCTGTCCCTCTGTCCTGGAAGCACGCCATTGTCATCCCTCTCCACACAGGGGGCACCTCCTCCTCGCCCTCAAACTATCGGCCATCTCCCTCCTCCCTGCTCTGGCGAAGCTGCAAGAACACTTAGTGCTTAGCCAGCTAATCTCCTATCTCACCGACTCAAATTTCTTCACACACTACCAGTCAGGATTCAGGAAAGATCACTCCACTGCCTTCTCTTTACTAAGGCTCACTGACACCATCCAATCTGGAATGGATAGAGGTCTCATCACCTCTGCCATTTTCATCGATCTGGCCAAGGCCTTCGATACAGTCTCCCACACTCTGTTACTATCTAGCCTCTCTGACTTTGGCCTCTCCACATCTGCTACTGCCTGGTTCAGTGCCTATCTTACAGACAGGTCGCATCGAGAGATAAGCAGTTCTTGCTCAGTGTGCTTTTCCTGGTGAAACAATTTCAATAAATAAATAAATAAATAAAAAGGTCCAGGTCTGGGATACCCCTCTTGTCAAAGAGAGACTGCATGATGTCTAGTGCTAATGACCTCTCATGAGGATCCGCTTCTGTCCAACTGAGTTGGTCTGCCAGGTTGTTCTGAGCCCCAGGCAGGTAAACTGCTTGAATCAGAGCATTCTGCTCCAGGCACTACTCCCATACCCGCATAGCTTTCCTGCAAAGTGGGTAGGAGTGTGCTCCTCCCTGCTTGTTGATGTAATACATCACTGAATTGTTATCCTTCTGCAGAAGGATTACCTTGAGACGAATGAACTCCACCAAGGCTCGAAGGGCATAAAGGACTGCCCTTCTCTCCAGAACATTGATATGGAGATGAGATTCTATCTGAATCCAGACTCCCTGGGTGTGAAGGCCCTGAGAGTGAGTTCCCCACCCCAGGAGAGATGCATCTGTGGTGAGAGTTATCTATGACTCTGGTGGAGCAAAGGGGAGACCTTGAAGAAGTTTGCCCTCCTGTGTCTACCATGCAAATGACAGAGGCAGGGGCGTCATCAACTTGATGGGGTGAGACTGAGGATACGTTGTCAGAGACCACTTTGTACTGAGCATCCACTGAGTGCTGCCCTTACTCCCGGATGTGAGATTGGCCACAGACAGCATTTGCTCCGAGAGGAGTGGTGTTCGACTGTGACCTTGTTGCTGAAGCAACTAGTCCCTTCTGGCTCCCTACCTGCCATATTGCCAACCATTGTCGAATGGCAGGGCTGGGAGTAGACTTTGTTGATTTTTTTTTAAACTAAACTGACAGAAACATAACAAACTCTTCAGTGTATTAAATCAGTAACATGAGGAACACTTTACAGAATGCTATTTCCTGCATAAACTGCTAGGTTCTACCACCGATGATTAGACTGTGAAAAATGCAGTGCTCTGACAGCAGGAAAATAGGAATTGTATACCAGCAGCCATGTATGGTAAAGTGTGAGTGGGGCATACTCCCGCCGCCAGACCCCAGAACATAAGTGGTACTCTATGGAGAAGATTGTATCTTGGAAGATCTAAGGGATCTTGGTGTGGATGAACGATTGGTGGCTTGGGCAGAGAGCTGGCCTAGAGGAATAATACAAAAGGTAGTGGTAAATCAGGAATTCTCAGAGGTTATGAAGGTCACAAGTGGAGCGCACCAGCATCAGTACAGGGCAACACTCACTATGGAGGTGCTGCAATTCCTGTGATATCATATATTTCATTCATGTTGCCAGAAATCAGAAATATGCTCTGAGTTCTGTCTTAACTTTGTATTTTTTCACAGATATGTTTGAGACCTCCGTTGTTCCATAAGAATAATTTTAATATGAACAAGCTATTAAAAACTATACAGAAATTTCAAATACTTACCATGATGACCGTATCCCACAAATCCTTGAGTAAAATTGCTTCCTTTCGGCAGGCTTTAAGTGCCTTGTAATCGGGAATGATGACTTCAAACAAGCCACCTGAAACTGATAGATCCTCCATTTCTTTTTCCATGGCAGAAATCCCAATGTGGGCCTAGGTATCAGAAAAGACACAACATTTTATAAGTTAGTATCACATCACTTGCTTTTTTCTAATGTTCTAAAATTGTTGTTTAATTATAAAAGGCTCTGGGGAAGGACAGAATGGAAAGAAATTTGAGATAGTGTCTTTCATACTCATTGTACCCCCAAGCACTTTAAAGCCATGAACAGTTTCAGCACCCAGTGAGTCTGAGGGAGGTTAGGTCAGGGGATTCTGCACAGAAAAGGAGATATGTAAAGAAGCTATCCCTGGGGAGGTTCTGTCACTTGCTCAGCTGTTTGTACAGTACAGATGTGCTTGGGCCATGACATTTTCGACTACAGCCGGCCAAGGTAGTGAGAGGTGTGGTCTGTGCTGGTCGCCAGCCAATGCTCTGTCCATAGTCCTGGATGGCTTTTCTAGGGTGAGTCGCTGCTGGATGGGGTGATGAGTGTTAAGTGGCTGGGCAGTTAACAAAGTTGGATAACAGGGATCGGGGCAGGAGGAAGGTACCACTAGGCTACCAAGGTGGATTTATGTACTTTGACAGGGATCAATGCAGAAGGGGGTTCCTTTAGACTACCAGGTTAAATTTAGTTATTATAATTAGGAGGGAGCTACCACTGGACTATTAGGTTGATTTACGTATTTCAGTGGTGATAGGGCAAGGAGGGAGGTACCACTAGACTACCAGGGTGGGTTTAGTTATTTTTTTTTCTTTATTTGAAATTTGTTAACTGAGTAGGACCCAATAGCATTAGATACCCATTTTTCAAAGAGGACCCAGAGATGTAAACAAAAGCAACAAACCAGAGTAAATATGCAGTACATCAGAGTACACAGTAATTAGGTAACATTAGACTTGCAAATCCAGGCAGTACTGTTTTACGCCATTAAACAGGGATCACGGGAGGGGGGGTACCACCAAACTACTCAGGTGAATTTAGCTATTTCAGTGGGGACTGAGGTGGGGGGACCGCCAGTCTTCCAGGGAGGATTTGTCTTTTACATTGTCAATCAGGGCATGAGGTGGGTACCACTGGACTGCCAGGGATTTCTGTGTTCATGAAGGGGGATCAGGTGTAACCCCCCCTGCAAATGGGGGTTCCCAAAAGACTTCCAGGAGCTTGCTTGAATGCTCCAAGCCTGAATGGTGTTTGGCGTTTAAGCCATTTATCAGTGAGTGTTTTTAGAGCCTCTGGTACTGTCTCTTTAAGAGCCATCTGCTTGCAGACATAATTAGTTTGTATGGGGGGACTGTGTGTTTCTCTGTTTGAGTACCACTCGAACTGCTGCCAATTCACTCCATTTTTGCAGTCACTAGGAGTACAAAGGGAACCTATCTGAAAGATGTAACTGTTTGCCAGAAATAATTTAGAGTAATAATGAAAATACAGTTTGTCTAACCTGCTTTCTTTGCAGTCAGAACTGTGTTTGCCTAGTTCCCCATTCTAGTTTTGAACTGCTGAACTGGACCAATCAGTGTGGGGTAAGCTAGCTCTAAAATGGTGCCTTGGACGAATCAGAACTTGGACTCATAATCTGAGCCAGCCACAAGAGGATTGTATGGGCAGTGACTCTGGGAGATGTAGTTTAGGCTTCGGCGCCTTTTTGGACCAACAGCAGCAGTCTATTGTGAGTGACAGCCAATCCATTCAAGAACTGGGAGGAACTCAAAGGAAGTGCCCGGTTTTGTCTGTTGGAGTTTCAGTTTAGCTCTGGCAGTGAAGGGGAAAGGAACCCTGTGCTCCTTCAGTGCACAGTTTAGTCAAAAACATGTGTAAGGTCCAGAGTTCCGGTCTGCAGCTTGTGTAACTGCTTGTTAGGACTGAATCCGTCCTGTGAAGAGAATCAAAGGATATCTGAAGAGTAGAAACCAGGCTCACCCTGTAGAAGACTGGAGGAATGCGGAATTGCACTCGGTCTGTCAGGAACTGAATCTGCTGTGTGTTCTCAGGTATTGTGCAGTAATTCGATCGGGATACAGATGCAGCCTGCCTGGTATAGTGCTTTCTTTTTACCATATAAATGTGTGAAGAGGTTTGTGTACCTCAAGTGAATCCTGCTGCCATTACGTGACTTTTGCCTGTGACTGTTTACCATATAAATGTGTGAAGAGTCTCTTGGAGCTCAAGATTAGCCCAGCTGACATTGAAGGACCCTATCTTGTTTGGAGGTCGTGAGTACTAATTCAGGGTTGCTCCCTGTTGAATTGCTACATTAAATCCAAATGGAATTACTGTACTGCTGACTGTTTAATTTTCCTTTTCTCTGTGTGAAAGGGCCCTACCAGCTGCCACGGTTTGGACTAGCCACTAGGGCTTGGGTACCCAGGGACAGTAACTGATAGGGATAGGCCTGTGCACAGAGCCATAGGTAGATGAGTAGAGTGATAAGCTAATTAACCTGATTTCCCCCTGTCCTTGTTATATCCCCCTAAATAAATCAGAGCTGCTTGTTTCAGCAAAGTTATACTGCCTGAGGTATTTGTCTATGTTAAAGTACTGTACTGTGATTGTTGCACTGTATCTTATTTCACGGGAGGTCCCAGTGCCGGAACCAGTCCTGGGGGTAAGTGTATACTGTGAAGGTAATTCTGATATATTGTGTGGGCCACTAGTGGGAAGAAAGGGGGGTTGCAGTGTCCCAGAGGGCTGTGACCAAGTTAGTTTAACTATTGCAAACCCTGACCTCTGGGTGGAGGCACCCGCCATTGGATCCAGGCCCCTCAACCTGTTAGTGGCAAATCAGGCAGGGGTAGTAGCCCCTGGGATAGCGCCATCTAGGGGTTACATCTTGGAGGCTCACCGCTGGGATTGTGTGTCCTCTAGTGGCCATATTTATGAACCACTGTTAAAAAAAAAAAAAAAATGGGTACCCCGACAGAAGTGGCTGTGCACCGGCTGGTGGAGTGGTGTACTGGGGAGGAGACTGACCCCCAAAATGCTATGCTTATCCTGGACATCCCCCTGGGTATCAATACGGACACTGTACAGGGAGTACTTTCCAAGGTGGAAGGTTTACAAAACCCTGTGGTGGTGGGTCGGCATGCTAATCTGCTCACCCACACTTTCCTGGCCCTAGTAGAGTTTAGGGATCCCATAGATAGCTCCAAAGTGCCACAGACCATTACCCCAGAGGGAGCCCTCACTGCCTGGAGAGTGATAACTAAGTACAGTAAAGACCGGGGGAATGAGCCCCACCACTGTCTGAAACTTTGAGGAGAAATTTACAATGGTTGCTGGGGAAGGAAAACTGTGGAGGACTTGAAGAAACTATTCTTGCCACCTGGGGTGTTCCTCCCCAACACCCTCTCCGCTCCAGTACTGTAATGGTGGTTGAACCAATGCAGACTCTATTTCTGCACCTGCCATTAGTCACGACTCTTACCGAAGGTTGAGGATCTTCTGGCACCCTCCCACCCCCAAGGGAGGATGACTGGGAGACCTGGATAGACTATGTTGCCCCCAAGTGCTAGAATGGCAATGCTCGGAAGCCGAAAAGCGAAAGAGGGTTAGTGAGAGCCTCCGAGGTCCTGCCCTGGCTACCATCCGTGCTAAACGGGCCAGTAACCCTGAAGTGACTGCACAGGCCTATCTTGAGGCCTTGGAGAATGTGTATGGGAGCCCAGATTCTGATGAGGATCTATGGTGGAGAGTAAGAAATTCACAACAGTACCAAGGGGAGTTGTTGTCTGTGTATGTATCTCGGCTGGAAAAATTGTTGCAAGAATGCCTCAGAAAGGGTAGTTTGCCAGCGATTGAACTGGACCGAACCAGGCTGGACAGGATCCTTAAGTCTGCCCCCTTCTCAGAACTGCTGTTGCTTCAGTTACGCCTGGCAAATCAACTGGAATCCCCACCCTCCTATGATGAGTTAATGAGAGAAATTCGAGGAGTTGAGAAAAAGCGACCTCAGGAGGGACCTGCACGATAGCTGCGGCTCTGACCAGTGACTGAGGTGGCCCATCAAGTGAAGTTCAGGGGCAGAGGTTGGCAGTCAATGAGTGCTCTGACAAGGAAAAGATATGCCACAATGGGGGCGAACTGTTGAGAGAATCTGGGAATTCAAAACAGTCCCTTTATGAAGGCCACCTGCAAGTCACGGACCCGACCTATATCCGACTGCATCTGCTATGGGGGTGGGGGTACCACCCATGTATCTCCTGCTGATAACCGCTCCAAACTCAATTCCTTGACCATGGAAGTGGAGAAACTGACGAGATGTCTCCAAATGCTTATCACACATGAACAGAGATGGCACCAAGGTTTCAGTTAGTAATACCCGCCCTGGCTCCCAGTGTGGCGCCTCAGCCAGCTCAAACTCCAGAAAATATGTTTTGCTATAATTGTGGGAAGGATGGGCACATGAAAAGAGAATGCCGGTCCCCAAAAGACACTGACAAAGTTGCATATAGGCTACAGGAAGAGAGCTTGGAGAACAAATCAGTGGTTAAGAGGTGCACAAATGATCTCAGTGAGGGCACCAAAATGCTAATTCACGTCCCTTTGTGGTAAGGTCAGTTGCCCAGGCCCCCACTACCGCCTCTCCAGACTGGTCCAGAATAGTGGGTCCCTCCATGGAGACCACTGTAAGGTGAATGGAGTGTCTACAAGAGCTGTATTAGACAGTGGCTCCCAAGTGACAATTATGTTCCAGGATTGGTATCAGAAGCATTTGTCAGACGTACCCTTACAACCATTAGAAGGACTGCATGTATGGGGGTTAAGTGAGAAGGCCTACCCCTATTCCGGGTATATCCGAATTTGGCTGTCTTTCCCCACCTCCGTGGCTGGAGTGGCCGAACAAGTAGAGACCCTAGCCTTAGTGTGTCCCCCCACTGGACTGTATGATGGTGTCCCTTTGTTGATTGGAACAAATGCTCATATGTTCGGAAGGCTGGCACAGTTGTGTTATGAAAAACAGGGGTTGAAGACTAGTAGAGCTTTAAGAGTTCCGGCTTTAATTAAGAAGGCCTATGAGGCACAGAGAGATGCTGAAAAAATAGAACCAGAGGAACCGGTTGGAATTGTATGGAAGAAGGATCCTGAGTCTCTGATCCTGGCGCCAAATGCCCAGTGTACCTTACAGGGAGAGGTCCGTATCAGAAAGGATGTTAGGAATAAAATATTAATGTTGGATGCACCAGGCGATGGAAAATTGCCAGAGGGACTGCTGGTCAAACCTAGTATTTTGTCCGCTAGAGCCCATGCTTATGCCAGAAGGGTAATGGTCCAAGTTCATAATGTGTCTGAAAGAGACATTCGAGTAAATAGAGGTTGCATCCTGCTAATGTGCATTGTGCAGATACTGCAGTGCTACCCAGCAGCAAGAGTTCGAGGAAGAATGACAGAGTAACGCCTGACTTGTTTGATTTCAGCGACTCCCGTTGCCAGCTGAATGGAAAGTGAGGATCAGTGAGAAGCTTGCCCAGAGAGACCAGGTGTTTTCTTTAAAGGAATGGGACGTGGATGCGTGCAAGGAGCTGAGCACAATATCGCTGCATCACGAAAGACCGTTTGTGGAGAGGTCTCGACGCCTGGCACCTGCTGATATAGATGATGTGAGCGGCATCTGCAAGAGATGTTAGCTGCTGGTGTAATACAAGAATCCAGAAGCCCTTATGCTTCCCCATTGTGGTAGTGAGGAAAAAGAATGGGACAGTAAGGATGTGCGGATTATCGCACCTTAAACCGCGGACTATCCCTGATCAGTACACAATGCCCCGCATTCAGGATGCTTTGGACTGCCTAAGCGGGAGCAAGTGGTTCTCTGCTGGATCTCCTGAGTGGGTACTACCAGATCCCGATGGCCCCAGAGGACCGTGAGAAGACAGCCTTTATCTGTCCGCTTGGCTTCTATGAATTCATGAGGATCGTCAAAGGATTTCAGGTGCCCCAGCCACTTTTCAACGATTGATGGAGCGTGCAGTGGGGACATGAACTTACTAGAGTGCCTGGTATACCTAGATGATGTTATTGTGTTTGGCAGCTCACTGGAGGAACATGAGAGCAGATTATTTAAGGTATTGGACCGACTGGAGGACTTTGGCCTTAAACTGTCCATTGATAAGTGTCAATTCTTTCAAACATCAGTAAAGTATGTGGGACATAGTATCCACCGAGGAATAGAGACCGACCCAAGTAAAGTTGAGGCCTTGACCACCTGGCCACAGCCCAAAAATCTAAAAAGAACTGCAAAGATTCCTGGGATTCTGTGTTATTATTGGCGTTTCATCAAGGACTATTCAAGAGTGATCTGCCCTTTACTTAACCTTACTCAAGGGTATCCCCAACCCACAAAAAACTCAAACAAAGCGTCC
The DNA here is from genome assembly GCA_016271365.2 of Neoceratodus forsteri. Lineage (NCBI taxonomy): Eukaryota > Metazoa > Chordata > Ceratodontiformes > Ceratodontidae > Neoceratodus > Neoceratodus forsteri. The sequence continues at coordinate 261,288,398 of JADMNL010000024.1, forward strand.
CTCAAGACTGAAAGAGTGTATTTTCGTCCGAGTGAAGTATTTGGGGCTCGCTGGACTCCTGATTGTGAGACTGCTTTTCATGAGATCATATATCAACTTACCCATGCTCCAGTGCTGGCCTATGCCGATCCAAGAAAACCTTCGTCCTGCACACTGATGCTAGCTTGCAAGGGTTGGGGGCTGTGTTGTACCAAGAGCACGAGAATGGCCTGAGACCAGTGGCCTTTGCCAGTAGAAGCCTGACCCCATCCGAACAGAACTATCCTGTACATAAGTTAGAGTTCCAGCTTTGAAGTGGGCTATTGTTGACCAATTCCATGAGTACTTGTATGGGGCTAAAATACTAGTAAAACTGACAATAATCCTTTGACCTATGTGCAGACCTCAGCTAAGTTGATGCCACTGGCATAGGTGGCTTTCTGCATTATCTACATATGACTATGCTCTCGAATACCGAGCAGGTCTGAACCACATAGATGCTGATGCTCTCTCCGGAGGCCTGTTCCCCAGAATGATTGGGTCCGATTGGCAGAACCTGACATTCGGCACTCTGCCGAAGTTTGACAGGGAGGAACAAATGTCCACGGACGCAGTGGACTGCATGGTGGATTGCTTGGGACCCTCTGAGAATTACATACCTGCTGCTTATTGCCACTTTTCTGCAATAGACATTGGTGCACTGCCTCAGCTGGACAATGACAGTATTCGTGGCTCAATCCCGCGATCCCATGATCAAAGCAGCTTTGGAAGCCCTCTATGCAGGAAAAGATGTCCAAATTCGCTCCACTGATTTGAGAACTGCACTGTTATACAAAGAAGGTCCTAAGTTGAAACTGATCAATAAACTGTTATACAGAGAAACAGTAGACAGAGGGGACAAGTAGACAAACAACAACTAGTGCTGCCCACTGCCTTCGAGACTCAGTACTGATGTCCTTGCACAACCACATGGGGCACCTTGGTATAGACAGAACACTTGACTTGGTGAGATCCAGATTCTATTGGCCTAAGATGGGGGCTGATGTGGAGCAACACATTCGAACTTGTAGTTGCTGCACAGAGGAAAGCTTTGCCCCAGAGGGCTGCCCCTTGTTAACATCACCACCAGTGCACCCATGGAGCTGGTCTGTATTGATTTTCTGAATTTGGAGTCAGATCAAAGAAATATCAGTAATGTGCTGGTGGTCACTGACCATTTCACGAGATATGCCCAGGCTTTCCCACCAAAGACCAGAAAGCATCCACTGTGGCCAAAGTACTTGTGAAAACTTTTTGTTCACTATGGGGCTCCACAAAGAATCCATTCTGATCAAGGGAGACTTTGAGAGTCGTCTGATCAAAGAGATGCTTTCTCTGTGGGGAGCGAAAGTCCAGAACCACTCCTTACCACCCCAGGGGACCCACAGCCTGAACGTTTCAACCGCACTTTGCTAGATATGCTAGGCACCCTGCACCCAAAGGACAAGCCTAGATGGAGCCAACAAATTAGCACCCTGGTACATGCTTATAACTGCACCAAAGTGATGCCACTGGGTTCTCCCCTACCGCCTGATGTTTGGAAGAGAAGCTCGACTACGGTAGATGTGTGTTTTGGGGTCTCTCCTGATGGGGTTCAAGCTGACAACTATTTACAGTATGTGCAAAGTTAAAGGCCCAGCTAACTCATGCGTACTAACTGGCTCAAACCATGGCTGCCAAAAGAAATCTGGCCAACAAAGAAAGGTATGATAAAAGGTGAAAGCACAGGAACTCCAGGAGGGAGATCGGTATTGCTAAGAAATCTGGGACTGCATGGCAAACACAAGATTGCTGACAGATGGCACCATCTCCCTACATTGTAGTGGACAAACTAGATGATCTGCCAGTGTACAAAGTAAGGCCTGAGAATAATTCAAAAGATGTAAAAACAATGCATAGAAATCATTTACTGCCCATTGGACAAATCTTAATTGAGTCTGAGCCCCTAGAAGATGCCCACTCTGGACCAGTGACTACAGCTGCTGCTAAGAAAAGATCAAGAAAGTCTGTACCTACAGAAGCAGAGTTAAAGTCTTCCCCTCCACAAGTCCCAGTTGAGCATGACTGTCAGTCCATATCAGAAGAAAGTGAGAGTGACTTTGAATACTATCCTTCTTATGAACTGAGTCAGTTGTTTTGGGGCAATCCCCTAGTCAATACTGGAGACGAAGCTGGGCCTTCTGGACTGTCTAAGCCCCAGCTTGTCCCTGGAGCCAATGCTTCCAGAAAGTGAAGTGCAAAGCATCACATCAGAGGAAATGGAATCATTGTGCATGGTTGAACTGTTTGAGCTTTCAGGAGGAAAATGATGGATTGGGTCAGACTGGTGATACACCAGAACAAGAAGAGTATTTTGAGTGCCCTGACAGTCCACTGCCAGTGTCCGAAAGCTCTCCATGAGCCAAATGTTGTGAACTCCAGAAACTGTAACTCCTGGAGCTGAAAGTGCCCCAAGTTCTAGCCTCTCTACCCCATGGAGACTCCCTTGACACGTGAGGACAATGCTGAAAATGAGGCTCAGAGTGCAGAGACTGTAACAGTTCCCCTAGAAAGACTGGTCGAGCTGTAAAGCCTGTGGTGCACCTCAGTTATGATTCCCTTGGGAGGCCTGTGGATTGCCTCTCAATGTTGTCCATAAAGGAGTGTATGTGTCCCCGAGCTCATTGCCCAAACTGAGCGTCAGTGCTAACTCCAAGTTGCTTGTGTTGCCCTCCTAAGTATGGTGCCCTTGCCCGTCCAGCCCAAGGTAACTGATAGGAAGGCCCCTCTCTTCAGGTTTCATGTACAAGAGGTAATAACTTGAGTTATGGTACAAATATATATAATACTGTGTAAGTGATGTACTCAAGTTTCAGAAATGTGTTCTTGGTAAAATGATATATTGACTGATGATTACATGTGAGCCTAATGCAAATGTTGTATGGTTGCAGTTAAAACTTATGGGTACTTGCTTGGCGGGACGTCAAGCTTTCCCAGGCCAGGAAGGTGTAACCCCCTGCAAATGGGGGTTCCCAAAAGACTTCAGGAGCTTGCTTGAATGCTCCAAGCCTGAATGGTGTTTGGCGTTTAAGCCATTTATCAGTGAGTGTTTTAGAGCCTCTGGTACTGTCTCTTTAAGAGCCGCTCTGCTTGCAGACATAATTAGTTTGTATGGGGAACTGTGTGTTTCTCTGTTTGAGTACCACTGAACTGCTGCCAATTCACTCCATTTTGCAGTCACTAGGAGTACAAAGGAACCTATCTGAAAGATGTAACTGTTTGCCAGAAATAATTTAGAGTAATAATGAAATACAGTTTGTCTAACCTGCTTTCTTTGCAGTCAGAACTGTGTTTGCCTAGTTCCCATTCTAGTTTTGAACTGCTGAACTGGACCAATCAGTGTGGGGTAAGCTAGCTCTAAAATGGTGCCTTGACCGAATCAGAACTTGGACTCATAATCTGAGCCAGCCACAAGAGGATTGTATGGGCAGTGACTCTGGGAGATGTAGTTTAGGCTTCGCGCCTTTTTGACCAACAGCAGCAGTCTATTGTGAGTGACAGCCAATCCATTCAAGAACTGGGAGGAACTCAAAGGAAGTGCCGGTTTTGTCTGTTGGAGTTTCAGTTTAGCTCTGGCAGTGAAGGGAAAGGAACCTGTGCTCCTTCAGTGCACAGTTTTAGTCAAAAAACATGTGTAAGGTCCAGAGTTCGGTCTGCAGCTTGTGTAACTGCTTTTAGACTGAATCCGTCCTGTGAAGAGAATCAAAGGATATCTGAAGAGTAGAAACCAGGCTCACCCTGTAGAAGACTGGAGGAATTGCGTGAATTGCACTCGGTCTGTCAGGGAACTGAATCTGCTGTGTGTTCTCCCGGTATTGTGCAGTAATTGCGATCGGGATACAGATGCAGCCTGCCTGGTATAGTGCTTTCTTTTTACCATATAAATGTGTGAAGAGGTTTGTGTACCTCAAGTGAATCCTGCTGCCATTACGTGACTTTTGCCTGTGACTGTTTACCACATAAATGTGTGAAGAGTCTCTTGGAGCTCAAGAGTAGCCCAGCTGACATTGAAAGACCCTATCTTGTTTGGAGGTCGTGAGTACTAATTTAGGGTCGCTCCCTGTTGAATTGCTACATTAAATCCAAATGGAATTACTGTACTGCTGACTGTTTAATTTTCCTTTTCTCTGTGTGAAAGGGCCCTACCAGCTGCCACGGTTTGGACTAGCCACTAGGGCTTGGGTACCCAGGGACAGTAACTGATAGGGATAGGCCTGTGCACAGAGCCATATAGATGAGTAGAGTGATAAGCTAATTAACCTGATTTCCCCTGTCCTTGTTATATCCCCCTAAATAAATCAGGAGCTGCTTGTTTCATAAAGTTATACTGCCTGAGGTATTTGTCTATGTTAAGTACTGTACTGTGATTGTTGCACTGTATCTTATTTCACAGGAGGTCCCAGTGCTGGAACCAGTCCTGGGGTAAGTGTATACTGTGAAGGTAATTCTGATATATTGTGTGGGCCACTAGTGGGAAGAAAGGGGTTGCAGTGTCCCAGAGGGCTGTGACCAAGTTAGTTTAACTATTGCAAACCCTGACCTCTGGGTGGAGGCACCTGCCATTGGATCCAGGCCCCTCAACCTGTTAGTGGCAAATCAGGCAGGGGTAGTAGCCCCTGGGATAGCACCATCTAGGGGATACGGGCAACAGCCAAGACTCTGCACAATGGCTCAGTGCATACAGATGTGTGGGAGGCATTACGCGGAGCTAATTGTCACATAATGGCATGCAAATAGTCCCATAGCACCGTGCATGCAATATGTCACACAGGAGCAAAGGCACTACCCATTTGGGATGCGCTATCCCTCTCTGTTCCTGGGTGTCTGTTGCCAGAATGGAGCTGTGGTGAGCCACACATATGCACTTTACATGGCACCACCACCGCCCAATATTCATACAAGCAGCGTGGGCCATGCAGGGCGCACAGCCAGTATGAGTATGCCTCCCTGTGCTATTTCTCATGTGATGCTATGTTCTGCGCTGCGCAAATGGATGTGTCTGAAATAGGGAGCCACTGTCTTCTGTATGTGTCAGAAAGAGTTATGGCACTTCTCTTTTACCATTTTCATAACTCCTGTGGGAGTCAAATGGCCATTTACCCACATACAGTTTACTTAATGTGTTCTAGCCCGAATAAGGGCTTCAGACTGGACCCTTTCTTTTCGTCCATGATCCTTGGCGCCAACTATCTATATGACTTTTCATGGCGGGGTGGGGGTGTGTGTGTGTGTGTAAAAATTCAAGTGTGTATTGTGATTTAATTCAGTTCTGCTCAATTTACAGTACTTTCTTGAATTCACTAGAGTACCTGGTCCAAAGCTTTGTAGGGATCTGGATGGTCATAGTTTAGCGGAGCCGTTTCTCTAAATTGCTCTCTGAATTCATATTGTCGGATCTTTAAAAGAAACAAAACCTAAATTGAGACTGGCTCAAAAAAGACAATCACCTACTATCAGAATTTACATAAAATATTTTACTGATCTGAAAAAAAAATTTCTAGTGCAAGCAAAGGAGACAAGCACCTGCTGAAGGCTAGGAGTGCTATAAAGCACAGTCCATAAACACTCATCCAATAAGATGCACCAGTCTTGCCTTAATGTATACAATATGTGCAGTAACTTCATTCAAGTAAAGGCATAATAAAAACTCACGTCTCAAGTAAAATACAAATAGCAGCTGTGAGTACAAGGTGGTCTGGTTGCTTCCCTGCTCCCCATGAACATCCACAATTATGTCACCTGATGCGTTTTGCACATCATGTGCTTTCTCAAAGGCTAACGTAAAGTCAAAGCATTCTTTCTTATGTACCCAGCCATACTGAAGTGACAGTGTTCTAATAGCTTATATGAAATTAGTTTGTACAGACTCAAACAAGAAAGTTAAAAAACGCATAATTGTTGCGTATAAAAGAACTGCGTCAATCTCATACATATATTCACAGGCATCTGATCAAAACTGTGCATCAATAGATCAAAACAGGTACTTCATTAAGAAAATGGACATAACAGACTGCACCCAGTTTCAATATTGCATTTTACCCCCCTGGAAGACCAATCGTCTCCAGGAATAACTCACTAACAGAACCACTAGCTTAGTTTGTGGATCACCATATTGCCAATCTAGTTAAAACTGTCCCTATCTATATTAAGGATACAGTAGAAATATTGCAAGTGCTGGAAGACATAAGCATTGATGAAGGAAGCTTATTGGTAACCCTTGATGTTACAGCTCTATACACAAACATTCCACACAGAGAGGGTTTAGAGGCACCCAGATTTTACTTGGATTCACATGATAATTTGGATCCGCCCACTGATGTCCTTATACAGCTAGCAGAATACGTATTAAAATTTAACACATTTTTTTCCAAAAATGGATTCTATCTGCAAGAAAAAGGAACTGCCATTGGTGCAACTTTTGTGCCCAATTTTGCTAATTTATATATGGCTAAGTGGGAGCAGGAAGTGATCTGCCTTGACAGTAACCCTTTGCTCCATAGACTAGGGGCAGGATTCACAAAAGAGATGCACCGGTGCAAGTCAAAAATGCACTGTAAAACGATTCACAAACAGGGTGAATGCGCCAGTACAACCGAGATGCCCTGCGCCGAACGACATGCACCACAGGTGCAATGGAATGATATGCAGTGCATATACAGGGGGCATACCCATGCATACACAGTGCAACCCAATTCACAGTGCATATCCACGGCGCAACTATGGGGCATCTCCAGCACAAAGCCAAGATGTGCCATAGAAAGATAAGAACAAAAGAAGGAGACTTAAGTCTAGCCCACCTGCAGGTCGTTGACTGAATTGCTGAAGCAGCACACTGCCGGAGCCAGAGGGGGAGAGGAAGACAGAGAGAGAGAGAGAGAGACAGACAGACAGACAGACAGAGACAGAGACAGCCAGCCAGCACGCCAAGCCAGAGGGCCATACAGAGAACTCCGCCGGAAAATGAATCCAGCAGCAGTTGTCATCGCAGGTGCACTAATGAGGAGGAGGAGGCAGGGTGCTGGAAGGCACCGTAGGCGGCCTGCCCCATGGCGGTGTTGTGCCAGGCTGTCCTTTGAGCAGCTCATTGAGGTGGAGACAGTAGGCCGATACCGCCTGAACAGGGTCATGCTGAAGCAGCTCTGTGAGCTGTGCCATGATGCGATGCAGGCACCCACTGCACGAGGTCATGCCATCTCAGTGGAGACCAAGGTGACAACGGTCATGTGCTTGCTCACCACAGGAACCTTCCAGAGGCATTTCACAGGCCTCTATGTCCCACCTCCTCACACAGTTCCTCACCGCACTGCTACCGCATGCTTCGGAATACATCCATTTCCCCAGCACGCAGGCGGAGCAGACAGAAGCCATGCAGGGGTTCTACGGGGTGGCACGCATGCCAGGTGTCATAGGGGCCATTGACTGCACCGATGTGGCAATCCGTGCACCATCTGGCGAGGATGCCATTGCATACATCAACCGGAAGGGGTCCCATTCCGTGAATTGCCAGGTGGTGTGCGATGACACAGGGCACATCACAAATGTCTGTGCCACACACCCTGGGAGTGCACCTGATGCATTCAGATGGCACCAGTCGGCACTGTGTATGAGGTTCGAGGACGGGGACATACCAAGTGGCCATCTGTTAGGTACGTGTGACAGGGTCCCAACAGCACAGGAGGGCACTAAGGCTGGGACACATGGGGTGGGCCGTGGGCAACCCGCGCAGTGTGATGCAGGTGCAGGGGTCCTGGGACAGCAGGGGTGTGCAAGGGTACACAGGCGGACACAGGGTGGCACGCAAGCACCGTGCACCACACGACAGACAGGGGCATGCAGATGCAGCTGGGGTAGGGGTGCAGAACTGCCAGCACACACCACTGAGGCCAGGCCTACGGACAGGGCACATGCCACAGTGGTACCCAATGTACTAACGGACACACGTCTACCCCCACAGGAGATGCTGCATATCCACTGAGGCCCTGGCTCCCCGCCCCCTTCTGATGACCCAGAACAGAGGCAGAGGAGCGCTACAACGAGGCACACATCATGACACGTGCCATCATAGAGTGTGTCTTCGGTATGTTGAAGATGCGATTCCGGTGCTTGTGTCGGTCAGGTGGTGCCCTACAGTATAGCCCTGAGAAGGCCTGTGGCATATTCCTGGCCTGTTGTATGCTAGACAACATGGCCTTAGACCATGGGATACCTGTTGAGGCCGGTGAGGGTAACAGTTCCAGGGAGGAGGAGGGGGGTGGGGGAGGACAAAGCACCCCCTGAGGGCCAGGGAGGCGAAGCCGAGCAGGGATGGAGAGATCTGAGGCTGGCAGTCATAGCAAGGGACCACCACAGGCGTGTGGTGGAGGAACACTTTGGACCACGCAAGTGAGTATGCATGTATGTATGCGTGCAGGTGTGTGCACCAAGATGTAGGAAATACATGTCGTGGGCTCAGTGGACACCAGACACCATACAGTGGCACACACAGGCACACTCATGGTGGGAGACACACAGACACACACACACCAGGCATGCAACAACCATGCACCACCCAGGCCATGTCGCAGACGTCATGGGTCATCGTGCACTACAGCCTGCACACGGGCACAGCAGACACCAGAACACACTCATCATTCCCATGACACATGGCACAACAGTGGTGTACACAGAAACACAGGTAGTCCTGTACAGGTAGCACAGAGTGGTGCCAGGATGGCAGAGGGGCAGATGACCGCCGCACACACTACCACCAGCACCATCTGCAGGGCATCCGCTACACACAGATGTGCCATCCTGCCACCACGGGCCCGGGGACATGGGCAACACAGGGCATCTCCCGGGTCACCACAGACATGGGGGCAGCCTCTGCCATGGCTGGTGGTGGCGAGTGTGCCACCACTGGCCAAAGGGGGTGTCACCTGTGACCCTGCAGGGGGTGTTGCACCGAGACCGTGAACGGGTGCCCATTGGAGTGGCCAACCCACGGCCACCACCTGAGCCATGGATGGTTGGCGTGGAGGCCAGTGGCCACGGAGTCACCTGGCTCCGCCGCCGGGGTGTGCCGGATGTGCTCCTGGGCATCTGACTGGATGCACAATGTCCATGGCATGTTGTGGAGGCAGCCATCGCCTCTGCAGCAGCTGCAATCCACTCCAGAGCTGCGGTCATGCCCACCCGCATGATGCGTGCCTCTGCCAGCATCTGTGCACACCAAGCAGCCGCATACTTATGCTCCCGGACCATCACAGCCCTGTGGCTACAGAACTCCACATGGAAGGCCTCATGTCCCTCCACAGTCACCCGGAGGAGGGCAAGGTAGGCCTCCATGTCTTCGGCGGGTGATGCATCACGGTAGCGTCGACGACAAACAGGGGATGTATCAGCCTGTCCCGGTGTATCCACGGGCGGTGGTTGCACCCTGGCAGGCTGCGACATGGGCTGGGCTTGGTTGGGCACCACCACTGACTGCCCATGGGGGGTGTCCTCCAGGGCCAAAGGAGCGGGTGCATGCACCGCGGCACCCTGCCCGGATGACACCGTCACCGGCACTGCACTTGGAGTGATGCAGGGGGCACAGCACCCACAGCCATGGGCAGCTGTGCTGCATCTGCACCTGCACCTCGCACAGTGGGAACATCAGTGGCACCCAGGGCCATGTGCACAGGCAACCCTATGATGTGTGCACCACCATCTGCCATGACTGCGCTGGTGCTGTCGGTGATGCACGCAGTGGTGCCAAGACCCTCCACCTGCACACCCCTGGCGAGCACAAGGATGGCATCAGCAGTGTCCACCGCATCATCTGGTTCAGCATCAGACAACCTGGACAGGCTCCCCAACCAAGAGATATACCCACCGGCTGTCCCTCCAGCACTGGCCGAGGGGCCCGCCTGCACCGGGGCCATGACCAGTGTTGCTTGGAACATGGATGGTGCTGGTGCAGAGTCATCCACAGTGATGTCACTGGCCCAGTGAGATGGGCCCGCATCACTGCCCGTGAGAGCATCACATGCAGCCATGGCCATGGATGCACCCTGGAAGGAGAACATGGTTAATGCACAGTACATATACATCACATTGGTGATATACAACAGTACACAGCCATCTACACGGCACCAAGGCTGCAGGCCTGAACACCCCAGGGCCATGGTGTGACTTCACTATACAGACCATGGAATGGTTGAGCCTGTCACTGTCCTATTATGCACACTGCACAGCAGTGGTGGCACATGCCACATGGATGCACAGCAGACATGTGCCCCCCCGGTGCAGTGGCATGGCAGCCACAGCACCACAGGGTATGCTGCGTCTGGCCATGGATGACCATCCCTGGGTTGCTGTGCCTAGGTATAAGGTGACAGTGCACGCCACACAGGAACAGGCATGGTGACCGTGGCACACAGGTGGACGGGCCTGTCTGGGACACACAGCTACTCACCATGCTGCGACGGGCTGCCACCAGTCTGGAACCCACCACCAGGGACACCCTGCACGGCTGTCCGGGACACACTGGCAGCCAGGAAGGCCTCATTAGGGCTATGCTGCTCTGCCATACTCAGGCCATCCCGTCCGCCGCAGGGAGGCCTGGATGTTGGCCACCTTCTCCTTGGCCCTCCAGTGCCCGTTGTTCCAGTGCTTTCAACACTCCAGGACCGTGCAGTTGTAGGGTGCCACGGCATTCACCTGCTGGGCCACCTCCTCTCAGCCCACTGCCCATGCCATCCGGCTGCCTCCCCTGAAAGTGAGGATGTCCAGGCATAGGTGGCATGCTTCAATGAGCGCCCTCTCCTCATCCTTGGTGAAGCTGGTGCATCCTCTGACATACTTGCTACTGTGGGGGGAAGCATCCAGGTGTTAGTTTTGCCTGTGGGTACACATGCTCCTGCACTCACCTGCCTCTGTCTGTTGACCCCACCAGGTTCCCTGCAGCTGGTGTTCTGGGTGGTGATCTGCAGGTGAGTGTCCTGGCACAGGGAGCTGTGCCCTATGGTACATGGTGCACTGGGGACGGTGCACTTGCCATGTATGGACACCGGTCCACGGCTGGGGCAACATTGCAGCTGCCCCAGGGGGGCACATGGTGCAGTCTGCCATGGACATGACCTTGTACCTCAGCAAAGTGTGTGTGGCCACCGTGGTACCCCATCCATCCCAGGTACCACCCTTGCTACACCTGTGGGGTTGGGGTACAGGACATGTAGCTACAGCCATGGTGCAGCTGGCTGCAGGGTGCAGCATGGTGACACTGTCATTGTGCCTGCACAGGCACTGCTGAGTGCCTCGGACAGACCTGTAGCACATCGCTGCGTCAACCACACATGGCCAGTGACACACCCATTCACACATGCCTCTTAACTGTCCCACTATACAGGGAACAGGTCCTCTGTTTACTTCACATAACCTCCCTGTTCCACATTGCAAGACCTTGTCCCACTGGCAACCGTAACATTGTACAGCAGTACTGTATCGTAAATGCTGCCATGTGTACATCATGGTTCACTAACAGCCTTTCTGGACATGACAGCAAACAGTTTAACAGTGTTCTGTGCTTCTTATGTACTGATCTGATTGAGTGTTCCACATTATGATCATTTGTTTCACATATTGGGAGGCAATGTTCCACATATGGGGGACAGAATCATTGAGAGGTATGCATGCACATGTACAATCCCCCCAGTAAGTTCTGTAGACCTTGTAAATAAAGATGTGCACTCACCTTCAAGGCTCCGTCTCCTCTCAGTCAGCTGGTCTCGGCCTGCTGAATTGGGAGCATTTATGGCTCAGGGCATGCAAATGAGGCCTGGGCCTCTGGTAATGAGATGCTAATTAGCTGAGATGACCATGCATGTAGAATGAGGCTGTTTTAGGCACATTATCTGTGAACTGCAAAATTGCCCCCAGCTTATCTTACTTTACAAGGAGCATCACTGATTTGCACCAGTGACATTACATGGCATCCGTGGCGCATGCGCATAGCATTGGCCACATGTTCCTGAATCCGGGGCAGTATACACGGTGCATCTGTCACGCATGCGTGGTCACCGTGTTCAATGGTGCATCTTCCATTATGCGCCGCTACGCTGCTTACCTGATGCGCTGCTGCAGGGCCGCTGTCCATTACGCTGTGCACTCTATCGCACAGTGTAAACCCACATGTGCGGTACATGCTGTACTGAGTGTTCGTAGTGGCCATGGGTTGTGCGCTGCACATGACAGGTGTACGTAGCACATGCCGTACGCAACATGGCAGCCGCATCGCATCACGCGCGCTGACCCAGCCGCGGCCTTGCCACGCCTTGCGGGTCAGCACTGTGCAGGCGGCCGTGTTGCCTTTGACCTATTGCGCTTCACACACAGTGCGTGCTGTACTGCACGTGCCTCAGTGTTTCACGTGGTGCATTTTGAATACTCGACTGCGCATTACCGTGTTGCTCCATAATACTGTTTCTTGCAGTTACAATATGCCTAGAGCAGGGAGACAGACACCTACGGCATGATCTGGTCCCAGGTGGAGCTGCTGCATCTGGTGGCTCTTGTCATGTCTGTGGAGGGGCAGCTGTTTTGGCAGGATGACCTCCATGTGCCCAGGGCTGAGATGTGGGCCTCCACTGCCTGGAGGCTTGTGTGGCGCACAGGGATGCCACACACTGGGAAACAGTGCAGGCATTGGTTTGGTGACCTCCAGAGGTGAGACCCGGAGAGACTGGAGCAGCTGCATCACCATACATGCAGGGGTGCACTGCCAAGGGCAGGTAGGTGTTGCTCATCTGGCTCCTTTTGTGGCGCGTACTGGGAGTGTGTGTGTCGAGGCCCTCATGGGGCACCCACATGGGTCGCAGTCTTCCTGCACATACGGCAGTGGCTGCACCTGCCCAGTGCAGCCATATCATGTGTGCCATGGGTAGACACTAGACGGTGCTGTGTCTGCGTGCAGGCCACTGGGGGCTGCATGGCTGGTTACCACTGCATGCTGCATGCATACAGGCTGGCGGGGGGGGCACTGTGGCAGTGCATCCTGCACAGTGGCAGTGTCTGGCTGTCCCTACACCACCTGTGCATGTCAGTGTTGTGGTGTGTTTCTGGCACTGATGTGTTGACTCATGGTGCTGTCTGTTGTGTTTTGCAGGACCAGAAGCCAGGCAGAGGGCCACGGATGCCGTTGAGGTGAGGAGGAGGATCATGGGTGCCAAGCCTGGTGCCTTTCCAGGGGCAGGTGAGCGGTGCATTCTGCTATTGCTGCATTTCAACTGCTCTGGGTTACTGCTGGGTGGGGGTGTTGTCCACGTTCAGGCCCTCAGTGTGTGTTCTCTCTGTCGTTGCTGTAGGTCTCCGGGATCACCATGCTGTGGCTGGGGGAGGTGCTCCATTGGACTTGGACCAAAGGATCCATGTGGCCATTCAGGCGGCCCTGAGGCCAGTGTCATGGACTGTGTAGCACCTGTCGGCTGCACTGCAGGGCATCCTGCGATGACTTCCATTACGTGACCATTCCAGGGTGTGCCATGGTGGGGCACAGCGACAATAGTGGCCCCCTGCCTCTTACTGGGGCCAGCCCATGTATACAGTTTCTGTACATAGCCCCCTGTTACTGTCCCCTTCCTGTCCTCCTTCCCATCCCTGCCATTCCCACCCTTCCTCTTTCTCTGTGTTTTGTTGTTCCAGTTGTTTGTTGTTTTACTTTTGTGTTGTACAGTTTTTTATCTGCTTTTTCACTTTTATAAACATGTTGCTTTCAGCACCTGTGTCCGTGGGTTCCATTGTTCTAGCTTCGTGGTTGCTCCCTATTGCCCTGCTGGCTTGCTCCATTTGCTCTGCATTGCTCCTCTGTGTGACTTAGGGTATCCAGGGTGCCCTGGTGCATCTCCAGTGCGCCTGGTGCATCTCCAGTTGCACTATACTGTTTCTGGGCAATCCACAGAGGGGCTGCACTCAGCACATCCCATTGCGCATGCCTCTGTGAATCGCTCTGTCTGTGCTCGGCACATCTGATTTGCATTGGCGCATCTGAGATGCGCTCAGCGCAACTTCTTTGTGAATCCTGCCCTAGATCTGTAGAGGAGATTTATTGATGACATACAGTTATGTCAGTCAGTCAGTAATGTCAGTGTCAGTGGCTCAGCAGGTAGCACACTCACCTCTGAGGCCAGGAGATCAGAAGGCTGTGGGTTCTATCCCACACCAGGCACTTGGGTTAAATCCCAGTACTGACACTGTACTGCAGCATGAGGGGGAGACGTTAAACCAAGGTTCCATCTGCCTGATCTGGTGGTAGTTCAGGTGGATGTTAAAGATCCCATGGCACTTCTCGAAAAGAGTGGGGGAAAGTTTTATTGAAAAATTCAAAACAAAAGGGGTGGGATATTCAAAGCAGTTGTGCACTGCGCAACGGGGTTGCGCCTGCGCAACAGTGAACATGCACCAGAGAGTGATATTCAGTGGCAACAACTGTGCAGTGCAAGTGGCAGTGTGCCAATGTGCAATGGGAATGTATGCATGTGCAAGTGCAGGGGGTGTAGCCATGAATATGCAGTACAGTGTAATATTCAACACTGGACAAATGGCAAAAGCGTGGAGCAAATGGCAGTCGCACGGAGCACACTTCCGCACATAAATACAGGGAGCAAATAGGAGAAGGGCACCTGCGCCAGAGGGGAGCAGAAGAGAGGGAGACAGACAGGCCAGCAAACAACTGACTAGGCGACAAGGAGAGGGACACAGACAGAGACAGTGACAGAGAGGGAGTGACTCTGTGTGTAAGAGTGAATGTGTGTGAGTGTGACAGGCAGGGAGGCATCGGTGTGTGTGTGTGTGTGTGTATGTGCCTATGGCACCAGGCCTGTGAGAAGCAACACAGTAACCCACAGGGGTGGGGAGTCAGAGGCCACAGGCAGCCAGCTGGGGGCAGGGCACACAGGCGTGGGCCCTGCTGAGCAGTCCGCACAGCCGCTCACAGCCGGGAGGGCAAGTGGAGTCAGACGCCCGTGGGGACAGGACAACAGGGGCCATGGCCAGTGCCATATTCCAGATGGAGGCCGTAATGAGGGGTGTGGGGAGGCAGGAGGCAGGGTGGCATGGCTGTGGAAGGGCCCGTCAGCGGTATGCCCAGAACAGGTGGTACCGTGCCCCCACCACCTTCGAGAACTACACCAGTATGCAGATCGTGGGCCACTATCACCTGAACCGGGCAATTCTGAGGCAGCTCTGAGAGCTGTGCAGTGAGGAGATGCAGGCACCCACTAGACGGAGCCACGCCCTGATGGTGGAGATGACGATCACAGCCGTCATGTGCCTGCTCACCACAGGCACCTTCCAGAGACCAACAGGGGACACCACAGGCATAACCCAGTCAGCTGCGTCACGGCTCCTCACACAGTTCCTCAATGCCCTGCTGCCACATGCTGCGGAATACATCCACTTTCCCAGCACACAGGCAGAGCATACAGCGAACATGCAGGAATTCCACAGGGTAGCACGTGTGCCTGGCGTGCTAGGGGCCATTGACTGCACCCATGTAGGCATCTGCATGCCACCTGGCCTGGAGGGGGTAGCATACTTCAACAGAAAGGGCTACCCCAGAATCAACTGCCAGGTGCTGTGCGATGCCAGGGGGTGCATAATCAGTGTCTGTGCCACACACCCTGGGGGAGCACATGATGCCTTCATCTGGCACAGCTTGGCACTGTGCCACAATTTCAAGAGTGGGGACATCCCCACCGGCCACCTAGTGGGTGAATATGCCAAGACCACAGGCAGCTGGGTACAACAGGGCATGAAGGGGGGGCCGCCAGGGCAGGGGTGCTACAGGGTGTGGCTGGGAAGGATGAGGGGCGTAGCAACATAGGATACCAGGTTATCAGATTCTCCTTCCACACAGGTGACAGTGGCTACCCACTCTGGCCCTGGCTACTCACCCCTACCGGGGCCCGTCGACCCCTGCAGAGGAGCGGTACAATGAGGTACACGCCAGCATGCAGAACATCATTGAGCGTGTGTTTGGGCTGTTGAAGGCATGGTTCTGTTGCCTGGACAGGTCACAACATGGCCACTGACTGTGGGATAGCTGTCGAGGGGAACAGCAGTGGGGACTATGTGGACATCGGGCTATGTGGCGGTGGGCAGCCCCCCCTGGGCTAAGGGATCCCTGGCTGACCAGGATGGCATGCCAGCACAGAGCTACAATAGCGGAGGAGCACTACGGTGCACACAGGTAGGTGGACAACAACTCACGTATGGGATGGCCACAGTGGCACAGCACACTGGCATGTGTGGGCATGCCCTGCGGCCTGAACTGCTAGGTGGGGGGCATGGGCGGGCGTGGGGCCGGACCACACGGTCACACACATCAACATGCAGCACAGCACGGCACACCCCACCCACACCAACCCACACCCCCAGCCACCCACACACACACTCACACACATACACACACTCACTGGCACCCGCAGGCACGCGCCTCCGTGCTAGCACCAGGTGATCAGACATACAGAGCACTGGTGCATAGGTGCATCTGGCGCTGCGTTTGCATCATCATGCACACGCCACATAGGCCAGCGGCCGGGCAGGTGCGCACACTGTCAGTGTGTGGCACAATCCACGGATGCCACGTCCGTGGCATGCACATGCACACACAACACCCATGTGCACACAGGGCGGCGGCAGCAGACAGTGAACAGGGAGGTGGGCACATCAGGTCCACCGCACGGTCACACAGCCGCCGTGGACATGTGGACGGCCCCGCCAAGGCTGCCCAGCAGACCCAGGCTGCGCAATGGCCACAGGGGGTGTCTTCGACGGTCCCCCAGGGGTGGTACTGCGGGAACGTGACTGTGTCCTTGCAGGGGTCTGCAGGCTCCCAAACAGGCCCACACCGGGAGTGCCCGGAATGCCAACAGTGGATCCCGGCGTCAATATCGAGGGGGTTGCATGACGCCAGGACCATGGGGTGGACAATGCACTCCGTGGGGTATGCGACTGCTGGCTGCGCCCGATGGTGGCCAGTGGGGTTAGGCTGACCATGACTGCAGTGGTAAAGCGATCCAGGGCCGTGGTCTTGTCCTCCTGCAGTCGACTGATGGCATCTTGGACCTGCGCAAAGCCCCTGTTGCTCTGCTCTGCTGCCTGGTGCACCTTGGCATGGAATGCACACACCCCAGCCATGAGCAGCACCTGTTGCTCCACAGAGGCCCGCAGCAATCAGATGTGCTCGGGCAAGGGGTCGGCGCCTGGGGGCACATGGGTGTTGCGCCGACCCATGGGTGGTGTGCGACCGCACTGCCCAGCCTCCTGCTCAGGTGGGTACTGCACATCGAGGTCCCCTTGGGGCTGCTCCATGACCGGTGCACCGGCAGCGGACACTGCACCTGGCCCACCCTACGTCCCCAGCCACCTGCCACTGCTGCCCCTCCGGACACTGTGCGCTGGGCAGCGCCTGTGCGACTGTACCACCACCACCGTCCGCTGGTGCCGCGCTGCTGTCGCACATGGCAGCACCGGGGGTGGTGGCGGGCCGCCGACCCACCGCCATCAGGGCACTGGCGGCGCTGCCAGGGATGGTGTATGGTATGGTGTCTCCCCCTCGACAACACCCCCGCTGTCCAGGACAATGGTTGCATCGTCACCAGTGTCAGACCCCGCCCCAATCTGTGTCTCCACACACTGCACGCCATGGCTGGCATCCTGCTGGAACACAGCCAGGGCCTTGTCCACCATCATGCCCAGGACATTCAGCCGGACAGCGGTGGTGTGCTACAGCCGATCAGGCCCCGGACGCCAGTGGAGGTGGATGGCTGGTCCTCCAGGGCTGGGCATGCCCCGACAGCAGACACCACCACCCCTGCCACTGCATGCTGGCGTTCCAGTGCTGAAAAGGAAAACAGTCACATTAGTGCTGACGATACACAGGCCCCCCGCTCCCCCCAGCTACCAGCCCCCCGCCCGTGACGCCGCTGTACCTACCATGCAGTGATGGGCTCCCTCCGGTCTGGAAGCCACTACCTGGCACCCCCTCAACAGCGCTGTGCTGCATGGTGACCGCCACCAGCTCCTCCTGCGGTGTCAGCTGTGGCATGGCGGCCTGGCCCCATCCATGGCCGCCCTTGCAGCCCGGATGGCCGCCACCTTCTCCTTGATCCTGCACCTGTCGGTGCCAACCTTCTTTTTGTACTCCTGTGCTGACCACTGGTGGCTGCCCTGCTGGTTCACGGCCTCCGCCACCTCCTCCCAGGCTGCAGACCTTGCCTGGGGTGTGCCAGTTGCGCCACTCAGCAGAGGCTCCCTGTCGAGGTACGCCTCAAACAGGGCATCCACCTTTGCCTTCGTAAAGTTGGGCCTGCGCTTGCGTGCAGGCCCACGTTCCTTGCCTTCCTCTCGTTCAGACATGAAGCTACCTGTGGGCAATGACATGTGGTCAGTGGCTGCAGCACTCCACTCATGTTGACCATCCCACTCTGCTATGTGTCCCCTCAGCTGGCGCAAGTTACCACGGATGGTTGCAATACCGGTCCATGTCCTGTGCAGTCCCGCAGTGCCTTTATAGCGCATCGCATGCAAATGAGACACTGCGCAATTGTAATGAGATGCTAATTCCCCCAGTGCACCGCAGAATGGCTGATGAGCTGATCTGCATATGCCAGCTGAATATCGCATTGTTGTGCCTTGCACAATGGAGTTGCGCTGGCACAAATCATGGTGCACTGCTTTGACGTGCACAGTGCGGCCGTCAGTGCACATGCACCACAGCCTGTGCCTATGCCAGTTGCGCATCGTACGCTAGGTGAGCCATAGGCTACATGGCGCTTGGCCGCCATAGGGCTTATGGCGCATGGGTACCATAGGGCCAACGGTGCTCAGGCACCATACGGCCTGTAGACCACTGTGCCCTCAGGCCCCTGTTGCGCACCTTGTGTTGCGGTCCCAATCGCACACCTGCACACAGTGCACTTGCTGACCCCTGCCCTGCCTTATGCCCCTCAGGGGCCTCTGCTCCATGTTGCAGTGCAGCCACGCCCATACCGCGCATCCCCGGGGTTGCGCAATTGATGAGGGCAGCGCATCTCCAAGCGAGGCATGCATCTCAGACACATGGAGCCCTTGCGCTACAGAGCACCATTTTGGTTTGCTACACTGCAGAGTTGCAATGCCTCGCAGAACCAAGGGCTACCAACTGGAGCCAGGTAGAAATGGTGAATCTGGTGGCCCTGGTGGAGCCCCATGCAGGCTGCTTGTTTGGGCAGCAGTCCCTCGCCAGGCCTAGGACGGAGGTCTGGCAGGAGGTGGCAGACAGACTGGAGCAGGCCACAGGTGTGTGGCGCAGTGGAGAACAGTGTCGCCACCGGTATGGTGACCTGCAGAGACGGGACCTGGAATGACTCAGGGTGCGAGCGACCGGAGGGGGGCTGTGCCATGGCCAGGTAAGTGTGCACCGCTTGTGTCTGTGCACATCCAGTATTCCATAGTGCTGGCAGAGCTGCATGCCATGCCGGGGGATGCTTGCGCTGCGCGCCCTGTGGCCTGGGGCAGCACGCCCTGGGTGTGCTGCGCCACCGCACTGTGGCCATGCCGGGCTGGGGTGCACTCTGTGCAGGGGGGTGAGGGCGGTGGGCACATGGTGTTGCTGTATACCGATGTGTGCATGTTCATGTTTCCATCCTAGGCCCTGTGGACAGGAGGAGAGCCAGGGCAGCAGGCGCACCTGGTGGGCCATGGCAGGCTGCCGCGGGACCCATGGCTCGGGATGCGGGTCAGAGGGAAGGACCTGCCAGACCAGCGTGAGTGGCACAACAGTGTGCAAGTAGGCACAGTTTAGTACTAAAATGTTGTGCATGGTGGGCGGTGGGGGTGGGGGTGTGGCTACGGCACTGAGCCCTGTGCATTGAGCCATGGCAGCTGTGTACTGCCCGCAGTGTGCGTGGCGCCATGCTGCGGCCATTGCACATGAGTGTGGCTGCTGCTGGTGGACTGTGGGTGTGTCTGGCTGCCACCTGTGCCGCTGTGGTCCTGCCGCTGTACCATGCCACCTGCCTGCCAAATTACTGGCGGTTGGCCCATGGGTGGTGGTGTCTGGTGCTCTGCATAGCCGTGGCATGCTGGGTCGGCGGCAGGTGTGGGCCCACCCACTGTGGGTGGCCAGGGTGCCACCCCATGGGCGCGTGTCACCACTGTCCGCTCTGCACAGTGAGGGGCCAAGATATCCTGAACACGCACACTGATCACATGTTCCCTCCTTTGTCATAGGTCTCCAACGAGGGCCTCTTCAGGCTATCAACAGCCGCCTCCTGATGAGGATTATCACCAACACCACCGCCACACTGGAGGTTGCAAGACTCATGCATCAGCTCCTGCAGCGGGGACAGCGCCAGGCAGCAGCGGGACGGGGCCACCCGCAGAGCCTGTACCACCTGTTCCTTCACCTGTCCTCCCTTCTCATGCCCTCCCCTGTCCCCTATCACCTTACCTCCCTTCCCTGTCGTCATCCAGCTCTGTATATAGTTTCCCCTTTCTTATTCCCTGTTGCTTTGCTTTATTTGTTGACTGTATTTTACTTGTTGATGGTTCATTGTTATTTAATACAGATCTGTTATGGTTACCCATCTGTGTCTGGGTCTGCTTTGCAGCTGGTGAGTGGAGCCATGCTGCAGTGGTGTGCTGGGTGGCTGTGTGGTGTACCTGTGTTGTTCTGAGGGCTGTGCATGGTGGTGTCCACCCATCAGTCAGTGGCTGTGCCCTGGGGTGGCCATGCGCTGGCTGTTCGGGTTGTGTGGCATATGTGTTGTGTGCCGTTTGCTTGGGTGTTGCCGGCGGTGGCCCAGGTGGCATGGTGCATGTCATCCAGTGGGAGGGGGGCCGGTGGCAGTCCACCCATGGCCGTTGGTGCCACCATGCCTACATCCACCGCTGTGGTGCACGTGGGCGGGGGCCGGCTACATGTCTGTTCTCCTTGGGTGGTGTTTCATCGTGGGCTGGCTGTGCCTCTCGCCTGGCTCCCCCCATCTCCCCAGCAGCCACACTCTCCTCCCCGGTGCCTTGCTCCTTGCTGTGCCTGTGGCTGGTCCATATGTGACGTGGCGCATCTTCCTCTGCCCCTTGCGCATTAATGGTTGTGCTATTGGCATGTTGGGTTGCTCCTGGCACACCCTGACTGCTGTCCTGATGCACCCATGCGATATTCAGCTTTGTACTGGCTGCGCATGCCGCTGTAGCAACCTTTGATATCGTGCTCCAGTGCGCCTATGGCATGATTGGACCTTGCGCCATGCAAGCCTTGTGCCAGCGTCCAGCCCATTTCTGAATATCCCACCCTTGGTATACATCACAATAACTTTCATTTATACATCCAAGATCATCTTAATGTTTAAAACAAATCAACTATCAAAAAGAAGGTAAACATCAACCAAGTTATCCTATCGTATCTTTCAAAAATGGTACATCTTTCCATCTGACAATCTATTCCTTCTCACATAATGTTTTCTTTTCATATATCCATTGTTTATACAATTCATGTTCCACTTACTCAATGACTGTTTTTGGGTCTTTATATATGTGCTGTATCACAAATTTACATCTAACCTGCCATAATATAAATCTTATAAAAGCAAATATAAACCTAATGAGTCCTGCCTCCAAATGAAGGGGGCCTATGGAAAACCCTCTCACTACCTCCATATATGTCACCTATTTCCAATATGAATCTTTCCATTTTTTTGTTAACTGGCCCTACAATTCTTGTGCGTATGGACACTGTATATAAAAGTGCAGCATTGTTTCTTCTTGTGCAATACAACATTCACATGGGCACATTCTCTCAGTTTGGATTTTATGTTTTGAGTTACCTTTTACGTTTAACCTTCCATGGCTACTGAGCCACGTTACATCCCACAATCTGGGTGTTTTTTTTTTTAATCTTGTAAGGATGTTAAAAACGTGCCCATAATGGATCACTGGAATCCCTTTTTAAATTCTGGAGTAATCAAAAAGGCTTTATCCTATATTATTTGATATATCATTTTACTGGTTTGGCATTGAGAAATACCAGGCTCTAATTTCCAGTTTTATCTTTTTAAAAGTTGATTTGAAGAAGCTTGGACCTGTTTTAACTTTCTTCAGCTCATCTCTCTTAGTGTCCCACAGCTCCATAAAGAGACATAGCTATTTTCCTTGCAAATAACGACCATATTGCTGTATTTGGTTTTGTATGGTCTATTAAATTCTTATGAAAAAACTTATTGAAATAAAATGTCACTGGATTGAGCAAATTTAGGCCTCCTTTTCTTATAGGAAGGTATAGTATGTCCCTTTTTATTGGGTTGAGGCGACTCCTCCAAATAATCTGAAAAAACAAACTTAAGAGGGTTACTTCTACCGATGGCGGAACAGGTAAACTATATTAATATACAAATGTAAGGGGAGTAAAAAGGTCCTAACTACCTCTACTTTTTTCTTTTTAAGATTGCTGCCATGATTTCCAAACAGTCACTTTTTGCTTGGCAAATTCTAATTTTTCAGTCCAATTTAAAACACCATTGTCCCCCCTTTCTAATTTTACCCCTAAAATCCTAACAGGTTCTGTTTATACTCTGATACCTTGTATTTCATCAATCGATGTAGAAGACTCACTTATAGGATATATACTACTTTTTTGTTTAACTTTTGCTCCTGCGATCTTCGAGTAGTCTTCTATTGTCTTCATTACTCAGATATCTGCATTTGGGTTTGCTATAAATACACAGACATCATCTGCATATGCTGCTGTCTTAATCTCTAGAGTGTCATCTCTAGGTTTAATACCCTGTATCGTATCATCCTGCTGAATTAATCGTAGTAGTGGATCTAAACAAAAGACATATAATAAGGGACTTGATGGGCACCCTTATCTTACACCACATTCTGTTTTGACATATGATCCTAAATGCCCATTTACAAGTGGAATAGCCGTAGTCCTTCCACATATTAAAGAAATCCATGAACAGAACATTTCAGGTATACCATATGTTTTTACACTTTCACTATATACTGATGTGGGACCCTGTCAAATGCCTTTTCTTGGTCAATTGACATAATATACCCATGTATTTCTCCTTCTTTCCATCGTTCTATTTATTCCCTTATCAGTAGTAAATTCTGTTCTATTGATCTTCCTGCTATGGAGCATGTCTGTGTTGTAATTAAATAAGGGGCAACTCGTGCTAACCTGCTCAGAAGAATTTTCATTAATATTTTTAAGCCTACATTTAACAAGCTTAAGGATCTCCAATTATTCAAATCAGTCTTGTCGTTCTTTTTATGTATTAGTATTTGTACTGCAATGCACATATGAAAGTCTATTTCCTGATGGTCCAGTATCCAATTATATACTCTTCCTAAAATCTCACTGATTAAGGGGCTCAATTTTTTATAGAATTCCATGGAGAGACCATCCAGCCCTGGTGCAGTATTATTGTTTAGTTTACGTATAGCTTTTTCTATCTCCTCTTTTTGTATTGGCCCATTGAGAGACTTAAGGATCTCGGTAGGTATTTCTGGAATTTGTAAAGTATCCAGTAGATTTTTTTTATTTCTGCATTATTAATCTGAGGACAGGTATACAGATTCTTTAAATAATTTGTTACAGTTTTTAAAATTTCTGGTGAAGTATTTACCACTGTTCCTAACTGTGTTTTAACTGCTGCCATTTGTTTATCTGCAGCTCTTTTATTACAATTCTGGAATGCATCCCCAAATTTGTTTTTCCTGGGGAGCATATTCGGTGTTCATTCAACATCAAAGCTGCTCTAGAATATTGTAATGCTTCTATCTCTTTTTTTATATTATTGACTTTGGTTAGATTTACCTTCTGAGTATTTATTGCTGAATATAGTTTTTCTAGCTGCATTCGAAGAGCCAAATATGTTTTATAATAATTTTTTTGTTGTAGAATATTGCTTAGTATGTTTCTGTATCTAATTTTTTGTTTCTACCCACCAAAAACTGATATCCTCCATTAGCCCCGCTATCGTCATTCGAGCCATCAACAACTCTTTTGTTTGAAACACCCATTCTTCTTCTTCTAATAATGATTAAACTTCCAATAACCATTACCTTGTAATAACTTTTCTTGTAGTCCCACTGTGACGTTAAAATCACATGATCTGATGTCTCTGTTGGTACTGTTTTTACCTGATGTACATGGGTTTGTTGTTCTATAAAAACAAAATCAATGTGGGCTGCAAGTTTTCCCCTATGATAAGTATGTCCCCTGTCTCTTTCAAAGCTCTGTACGTGTCCTGTAGACCACTATGAGACTTAATCTGCTTTAAACAATTAGTATCACAAAAGTCTTTAGTGGTGACTGCACCACGATTGTGTTTGGCTAAAAAACAGTTGAAATCACCTCCCCAGATTATTTGCTTCAAGGTGAACAGATAGGGTTTTATATCTGAAAATAATGCAACTCTGTTCTTTTTCCGGGGGCACGTACATTTATAATTCTCCAAGCTGTATTCTGTGAAACAAAATCTAATAATAAAGCCCTTCCTGACTGGATATCTACCAGTTTGATGATCTTAAAATTATCCCCTCTGAATAAGATCCCCACCCCATCGCAAGCATCTGCCCCAAAAGAAAAAAAGGATGGACCTCAGCACCACAGTTTTTTTGCTGCCTCTATTAAAGAAGATACATTCAGTCTAGCATTTTGTATGAGGCAAATATCACACTGTAACTCCTTTAAAATGGAAAAGGTTATCAATCTTCTCCTTGCATTTTTTAAACTATTTTTTTTTTTTTGTACTTGCTATTTTTCCGCCTTCCCCTGCCCCCTATGCTCCGTTTCTTCAGGAGCGCCTGGCATCTGCCTCAGTTCCTTCCGTGCCTGGAGCTACGCGTGGTCCCCCATGTAGCCTTGGATTCCCCAGGGGGCGAGGTGGGCCGCTTGCAGACAACGCCTTCATTGTTGGGCCGCGCGGGACAGGCAGGGACCATTGAGGTTTGTGCTGGTGCTCCGCTTCCACCCGAGCGATGTGGTGTTTTTCCCTGTGTTTCTGGGCATTCCATGTGCCCAGGCGTCAAGGCGAGCTCGCTGACGCCTGGCACGCCCAACCCTCCTGGATTGGCCAGGCACTTGCTGTACCCCAGGCCTCCGCCTGGGGTCAGTCAAGCACCAACCCTTGTCCCCCCTTCCTCCCTGGAGAAGGCAAGCAGTCCACAGACGCTCAACCTTCTCCCCCTGACTGGCCCTCCAACTCCCCGGGCTCGTTCCCGAACCCGGGTCACCAGCGTCGCGAGTGGTAGCGCTACCGCCACGCTGACGGGCCTAAACTATTTTTATTTAGAGTGGCAATGCTGAGAGAATGCATATCAAAAGGAAAAGGAAGGGTTCAAATTATTTTTCCATAGGGACTTTTCCTATTCTCATGCTATGTCTTGTTCTTACACCCAGTTTTTTTTGCCTTTCATTACTCTTAACAGGTGTCTGTTGCTCCTCCTCTGAGTCAGACGTTGAAATGGCCCAAAAAGAAGTCTCAGAGTCACCACCATGTTTTGACTCTTGAGATTGTGTAGCCAAAAGTTCGTACTTATTCCATAGTGGAACTCTATGCTCAGGGGAAGAAGCTTTTGCCAATTTGGATCTTGGCCATGTCTGTCTAAGGCTCCATTTTTCTGACCATACTTGAATATTGGGAGGAGGCATATTAGAGTTTTCTATTGTGACTTCAGTAGTTTCACCTAAGGTCTGAGGTTCGACTCCCTCCATCTGTGCTACCTCAATTCTTTCTGAACCTTCAGGGATGGGTTCAGGGACTTGGGGTGGGATTCCTTCTTCTGAATGAGAGGGGTCAGGAATATTTTCAGCTGGAGTTAGGGGGGCCTGGGAATCTGTCTGAGGTTCAGGAACCTGTTTATGGGCCTCAATATCTTTCTTTTGAGCATCTGTTAAGATGTGGTCTTGATTCTGTTTGTATGTTCTATTATGTGTGGTCCATGGACAGGCCCTAAAAGCATGTCCCACCTCATCACATAAGTTACATTTGAGCTCTTCCCGACAGTCTGAGCTTGCCTGTCCAAAAGAAAGACAAAGATTACATTTTAATCTATCACAGGCTGAGGTCAAATGCATATGCGATCCGCACTTGAAACATGTTCTAGGCTGGCCTGCATAGAAACAATGCCCTCGCTCCCTTCCCAACAAAATACTGTTTGGGAAGTGGATTGGACCTAAATTGTTACTACGCAGGCGGACTTTGTACCTCCACCCTCCTGTCCAGAGGTGTTCCTCATTGAAGAAAGGCTGTGGAGTACGTAAAATATCACCTTTTTGTTGCAGCCAGTGTGAAATATCATGGACTGCAACAGTTTTATTTCTAAATAGAACCGTGACATTCTTTATAGCAGGCTTGGTTAAAGGGATTGCAAGAAAGGGTAACCACAGAGCTGAATACTTTAATTTCTCATACTTCGACCAGAACCTGTCTAAGCCCTGAGGAGTTTTAAAACTAACATCGTACAAAGCGTCTCCTGATACATGAATAAGGGCAAAGATTTAATTAGTAAAGAAACCTAATGATTCTTTAATGAGAGACCTTCCCACATATATTCTTTCGGGGCGGGCAGGTAACCCCCCCCCCCCAGATATTGCAGTCTTACAGCATTTCATCTCTGTTGGGGGGGGGGGCTGGCCTAAAAAAGCATCTTTCTTCCAAAATTCAGCCCAGGTAGATCTTGCTCTTTCCCTTGGATCAGATTGTGGCCTAGAGGGCCCGGTCTCGACGTCCATTTGATCTCCCCAGTTTGTAGGGCGATTACTGGGGCTTTCATCCCCTAATATAGAACTTTCTACAACCGGAATTTTCTGTAATTGTATTTCAGAGTCTGTATTTTCACAAACATCTTCTGAGTTTAAATCCATGTCTGATTCAGTCACAAACTTTTGTATAGTACTGTCTAATTTTTTTTGTAAATCTGTGTTTCTTTCTTTTTGCCCAAGGATAGGGCTATGATTGGGATCCAGAATCCAACGACCTACTTCTCCCGGCTTCCACCCTGCATCTCTTAGTGTCCGCTCTAAAGAGCAGGAGGTTTTACCAGTTCTGTTTGTTGGGGTGTCAGAGGGGCCCGCCCTACCCCTTGTCAGACCTAGAATTTTATCTGCACTTGTATCCAAAGTTCTCACGTTACTGGAGTCCACTTTTTTAGTTTTTCCAGAGTCCTCCACTGTATCAGCTGCATCAATCTGACATTCAGGAGACGCTGAGTCACCCATTCGGCATTTCTTTGATGCTTCTACATCAGAGGCCGATTCAAGATTGGACTCAGCTGTTGTTGACACTGTCGGCTGGTCTAATGCAGAGTGTTGTGCTCTCACTCTTTTTTCCTTCTCTGTTACTACTGGTATATCCACATTTTGCTCCAGTTCTGTTGGTATATCCACTGAAACTTGCTGCGTGGAATGATCTTCTGCATTTAACATTTTCAAAACAAACTCTCGATTTGTATGGATCGTATTCTTAAGCCATACCTCGTTGTCTTGCTGCATATTTGAAGGCATATTTTCCACCATTTCAACCTCAGAATTCTCCTGAACTGTAGCTTCTTGCTGTAGAGAGACCTCCTTTGCCAGACCTGCAGGAAGGAATATCGGCTCTCCTGCAGGTTCACCAGCAGACTGACCATCATCTGAAAGAGCAGAAATTGATTCCTTAGGTATATCTCCAGCAATTCCACTACCAACCACCCTGTCATCTGCCATCTTGGTACCGCAGACGGAAGGGTCCCCTCTGCTCACAGGAAACAAGGCCCCCTGCAGGCAGAGTGGGGGAATTTCCCCAGTGCCCTGGTCAAATTTCCCCCCATTAACTAAAAATACCACCAACAGCTTAAGCTGGTTCAAGGTCAGTTGGCATTCATCTGTATCTCCCCCCCCCCCCAGGTCGTGCCTGAAAATAGGCAGGATTTGTCTAGTGCACTTACCTGGTCAACAAAAACTAAATAAATAAATATGGAAGGGTTCTAAAAGATGGGGAGGGGAGGCCTAACTACAGACCTGTTTAGAAAATCTATTGACTGCAATACCCTCCTTTTGGCCAGTAGTAGTCACCCATCCCATGTGATTACAGCTACCCCCAAAGATCAATACATTAGAACTAAACAAAATTGTTGCTTAGAAACAATGTACCTTGAAAGATCTGATGAACTAACAGTAAGGTTACGAGAGAGGGGTTATGCCAGGACTTTGAGTCAGAATGCTAGCGAGACTGTCAATTAGATATCTAGAAAGGTTTTATTACAAGAAAAAAAAAAAAGACACTCATGACTCCCAGTTAAATTTCGTCAGCACTTACAACCCACATTCCCAACAGACAGCAGGGATAGTAAGAAAACACTGGCATATGGTCCTGCAGGATCCAGGTTAAAAAGAACTTGGGGGTGGGTGTCCCAGGATTGTGTTTCGAAAGGGTAAAAGTATCTGTGATACTGTGGTGCACTCTATGCAACTTATGGAGGATAATCCCCGTATGTGGTTACCAATAAGAAGCAATAGTAGCAACAAATGTGGCAACTGTAAATATTGTTCTGAGGTTAAGAACACTAAGGCCTTTTTTAACCCTGTCACAGGTAGGGATACCAATGTGAGAGGGTTCATGACATGCAGTACATGTGGTTTGATCTACCTGGCAGAACGTAAATGTGGATGCTTCTACATAGGGAAAACGAAGAGAGCTTTCAAAACCAAGATAGGGGAACACATATGCGCCATTGAAAATGAAGATGTCACCAGTTCATGAGCTATGCATGTTTTGAAAACACGGAACGGGGAGAGCATGAATTTTTATTTACAGGAATTGAAAAACCTGTCATGTCACAGAGAGGAGGAAAAGTACAGTTACGTAAGACCTTACCATAACAGTAGATCTTCGAGAGAGGCTCTTGCAGTAGGTAATTACATACAGGACTGATGTCGGCAGGCGGCAGGACCCCACGGAAAAATTTCTAGCTAGCAGTCTCTGGCGAGGGACCGCCCCCACATCAGGTGACCGGCGTCAGGAGATGTCGGTATAAAGGGGCGGTCCCTTACGCCTGCCTTCCAGTTCTTTTCTGCCACAGGCAACAGGAGGCCGGACGAGAGAGAAGCGGATATTTCCCTCACTGGAAAAGGAGCTGAAAAAGCTTAAGGGGATGGAGGGTGGGAAGGTAGTACCTTCTGCAAGAGCCTCTCTCGAAGATCTACTGTTACGGTAAGTTCTTATGTAACTGTACTATCTTACTTCGAGAGGGCTCTTGCAGTAGGTAATTACATATAGGACTGAGTCCCAAGAAGTCTGGAACAAGAAGACG
This sequence comes from Neoceratodus forsteri, assembly GCA_016271365.2. NCBI lineage: Eukaryota > Metazoa > Chordata > Ceratodontiformes > Ceratodontidae > Neoceratodus > Neoceratodus forsteri. Next base: position 261,317,756 of record JADMNL010000024.1, read on the forward strand.
CACACAGGAGGAGGAAAGCTACTCAAAGCCGATCCTCTTAGCTGTGAAGGCCTTAAGAAAGTAGGCCTTGCAGAACAGCGAGCCCGAAGCCTGTTCTACGGTGAGAGGCAATATCCAAACTGTAATGTTTTGTAAATGTAAGGACAGAAGTCCAAGTGGCGGCAGCACAAATGTCTGCGCTGACACATTCTTGAAACATGCCGCTGAGGCAGCAACCCCTCTGGTGGAGTGTCCTCTTACTTGACCCGGAAGGGTCTTGTTGTACTTGTCATAACAGAAGGTAATGCAATGAGCCAACCATTTAGACAGGCATTGCTTGGAAACAGCATTGCCTTCTCTTTTGGGGGCCAAAGAGACAAACAGTTGATCAGTCTTTCTGAGACCCTTTGTTCTGTTAGTGTAGTATCTCAGGATCCGATGAACGTCCGTAGTGTGAAGTAGATATTCCCCCTGATTGGAGTACTGCGTAAAGAAGGGGGGGTAACTCTATGGACTCGTTCAATGTAGATTCTGCTACCACCTTGGGGAGAAACTTAGGATTGGTGCGCAGAACCAAATGTTCCTTGTGAAAAATCAAGTACGGGATTTTACACATCAGGGCCTGGAGCTCGGAAATCCTCCAAGCAGAGGTAATGGCCACTAGGAAGAGTGTCTTCCATGAAAGGAAATTTATGTCTGCTGAGGCCGCCGGTTCAAAAGGAGGCAAAGTAAGTTTCTCAAGAACGAAGTTCAAATCCCAAGGAGGGGCGGGAACTCGGATGGGGGTCTCAAGTGAAGAACCCCTCTGAGGAAAGTCTTAGAGACTTCCAGTTGAGCAAACATCCTATCTGCGAAGGGAACATGGTAGGCCAAAATGGCTGCCGTGTGTACCTTCAGAGACGAGTGACTAAGACCCAGGTCGAAGAAATGGTGCAGGTACTCCAGCAGTCGCCCAACCGAGCAGGAGAAAGGTTCGAAGCCTTTTGAAGCGGCCCAGAATGAGAACCGTTTCCACTTCATGGCATAAGTAGACCTAGTGGAGGGTTTCCTAGCCTCCACCAAGATCTCAGTCACCTGGGGAGAAACCCCAAAGCGGGCTTGAGCTATGTCTGCAGGAGCCACTCATGTGGTTGAAGGGACTTGAGACCTGGATGAACCAGGGTCCCCTGATCCTGGGTCAATAAAATTTGTGACAGCGGAAGAGGAAGAGGAGGTTCCTCTGAGTATTGTTGCAGAAGAGAGAACCAAACTTGCCTGGGCCAGAAAGGAGTGATCAGAATCATTTGTGCTCCTTCTGAGCTGAGTTTCTGCAAGACACGCGGGATCAGAGGAATCGGGGTGGGGGGAGACATAGACAAATCTGTCCCTCCAATCTAGAGACACAGCATCTCTCCAGAAAATGCCTCGCTCTTGAACGAGAGAGCAGAAGTCGGGAAGCTTTGCGTTTAGAGGTGAAGCGAACAGGTCCACCTGAGGTGTTCCCCAACGTAGGAAGATATTGTCTAGGACCCCCTGATCCAGTTCCCACTCATGAGCTTGAGCAGACGAGCAACTTAGTTTGTCTGCTAAGGCGTTCTCGACCCCCGGAACATGAATTGCTGTGAGGTGAAGATCGTGTTGTGCTGCCCAATCCCAGACTCTCATTGCTTTCCTGCAAAGAGGTAAGACCGAGTCTCGCCCTGTTTGTTGATGTACCATACCACACACATGTTGTCCATCTGGACGGCTGGGTGGCCTGGAATAAGATGCAGGTGAAGAGCCTGGAGAGCATAGAGCACCGCCTGAAGCTTGAGCACACTGATGTGTAGGGATTGTTCGAGCTTGAACCAAGAACCCTGGGTCCGATGTGGACTGAGATGGGATCCCCAACCTTCGCCCGAGGCGTCTGTGGTCAGAGTCTGGGAGGGGGGAGGAAGGAAGAATGGAACTCCCAGAAGAAGGTTCTCTCGAAGCATCCACCACTGCAAATCTTGAATCATGGGAAAGGAGACTAGAACCAACTGGTCCAAGTCATCTCAGTGGCGGCTCTACACCAGGGCCCGCCAGGGCACGTGCCCCGGTATAAAAATGCTGTGCCCTAGTTGGTGCCCCATATGGTGCAGAGCTTCCTCCATAGTAACAATATATCAGTGCCCTGGCTGCCATCTCTTGAGCCCCAGCTGTACCCTGGTTACCATTTGTGGCTAGAGCCGCTACTGAGTCATCTACTAACTGATCCCATTGAGAGCGAAGCGTCCACTGAGGGACCCTTATGTGGAGCTGAGCGCGAGAGACTGTTGGGATAGCAGCCACCATGAGCCCGAGGAGGCGAAGAACTGACCTGGCATTGACCCGCCTGTGGACGGACAACAGGCTTACCTGAGTCTGGAGTGTGGCCACCCTGTCCGATGGCAGGAAGGCCCTGCCTAGGGTCATGTCCAGTATCGCCCCAATAAACTGGAGTCTCTGGGATTGGATAAAGTGAGACTTGGAATGGTTGATGGTAATACCCAGGCAGGCAAAGACCTGCTGGGTGAGGGAGAGGCAGTACAAGAGTTCCTCCCTGGACGAGGCCGCCAGGAACCAATCGTCCAGGTACAGGAAAACCTGTACCCCCCGAGAATGCAGGTAGGCCGCCACCACCGCAAGGCATTTGGTAAATACTCAGGGAGCCGAGGAGCGGCCAAATGGAAGTGCCTTGAACTGGTAGTGGTCCCCCTGGAAAACAAAACGGAGATATTTAAGGTGAGACGGGCAGATAGCTATGTGCAGCTAAGCATCCAGCATATCCAGAGCGCACTGCCACTGGCCCGAGCGTAGGAGGGGCAGGAGGCTCTGCAGTGAGAGCATCCTGAACCTCTTGTACGTCACGAAAATGTTCAGGGAACTGAGATCTAGAATAGGTCTTACATCTCCTGTCTTCTTCGGGACCAGGAAGAAGTGGGAATAGTAACCCGTACCTTGCAGGGGAAGGAGGACAGGTTCTATCACCTCTTTCAGCAAAAGTACTGAAATTTCTTCCTGGACCAGAAGAAGATGTTCCTGAGAGTACGACAACCTTGGGGGAGGGTGACGAGGTGGTTTCTGCAGAAACTCTATTGAGTGTCCTTCTGCGATTAGCTGGAGCACCCATGAATCTGATGTTATCCTCTCCCAACCCGGAAGGTGGAGGAAAATCTTCCTCATACCGTGCTCCGGAAGCCCGGAGGCTGTGGGAGGAAAGAAGTCAGGTGTGTGTGGCAGCCGCAGCTGAAGCTCCCGCTGCTTTTGGGTGGGGCTTGGCAGCTGGGGGGGCCCGACGTTTAGTGGCCATCTTTCCCTGTGGTCTCGCTTTGGGCAGATTCTGTCTGCGAAAGGGATGGCGCTGCGATTAGTGGGGATGATACAAAGAATCCACAGACTTTAGTGCCATCCCCTTCTCCTGCAGGTCGGTGATGATGTCCTTGACATCACCCCCGAACAGCACCGAACCCTGGAAGGGCGCTTCCTGGATGGCGGACTGCACTTCTGGGACCAACCCTGACACTCGGAACCAAGCATGACGCCGTAGGCCTACGGCGAAAGCAGAGCTTCTACCAGCAGTGCCCACTGCATCGTAGGTCGCACGAAGAATGGGTCAACTGGCTGAACGTGCAGAGTGGACCAGGTCAGCCACTTCCTGTTTGACCTGAGAGTCTGGAAGGGAGTCCAATTTAGATTCCACCTCACTATGAATCGCCTTCTGGTAATCCCCCATGAGGCCGACATAGTTCAGGGCCCTAATGCCCAGAGTGGAAGAAGCAAAAATGTTCTTGCCATACTGGTCCAGAAGGCGGGATTCCTTGTCAGGTGGAGACAAGCTAAGGTGTTTGGGTTGAGCTGACCGGCAATGAGCAGCGTTAATCACAACCGAGTCAGCTCGAAGGTGGGAGTCAAAATAATCAACACCCTCGGGAGCCTTGTATAGCCTGTTCAGCTTCCTGGGAAGTGGGGCTAAGGCCAACGGCTGTTTCCATATAGTGGTAATAAGGTCGGCGTGAGGCTCGATCCAGGGTGGCACCAAAGTGGGAGCTGTCATGGGCAGATCCAGATGCTCAGCGGGTTTTTTACACTGGGGGTCTGTCTCCAAGGATTACCACTTATGTACTTCCTGGATCTTTCGTAGCAACTCCGTGAAGGAAGGATCCTCTGGAGGTGACTTCGGAGGAGTCCTTAGCTGGGGCTTGGATGGAGAGCGTGGTTTGTTGTCTAGATCGGAACAACCGTCGGAAGCATCCGAGGTGTCCGAGGAAGAAGAAGATGAGGAAGAGGTAGACTCCCTCTCCCGACGAGAGGGAGGAACAGACTCCTTGGGAAGCCCTCGGGGAAGCGTGTCCTGCCCCTCTCTGGACCCAGAGGGTTTAGCCCTGGTGTCCGGAGGTGGGGAGAGAGTGTGTCGTCATGGACATATGGGAACCGGCACTGTCTTCCGAAGATGACTCTCCACCTCTCTGGTGAGCTGAGCCTTGGCCTCAGCCCACCAGGAGGCCACAGTCTCCTGGAGGTCCACTGGCGGCTGGGGGGGCAGTGGAGGAGGAGGAGGAGGAGGAGGGGGATATGGGTATGGACTATACCCATAAGACGCGCATCCATAACGGCAGGAAGCCCGGCCAACTCCGGGTACTGAGGCGCCGGATACTGCGGTCCCAGGTATGTTGGCATCAGATAAAACGGGATCGGGTACCCAGGAACTGGGGGTGGGCTGCTAGAGCAGACGACCCGGCCGGAGGCCCCACGGGCAGTTCTGGAGCAGAAGGCTCGGGGGGTGGAGGGCCCACGTCGGGGCAGCATCGGGGACTGGGATGTCGCCCGGAGTCGGCAACCCCAGCGTTGAAGCCGGCGTCAGAGCCGGTGTCCGGGGAGCCGATGTCAGATCGGTCGGACCAGAAGGTGGACGGTCTGAAGGAGGTGGAACAGGAACCTCGGCGTCGCCCGGGGATGGGGGGAGAAATCCTCGGGGTCGGGCTGAGGAGACTCAGGGTCCCTGGAGGGCAGCGAAGGCTGCGGGGAGGGTCCGGCGTCGGCTCATCTGCTGTGCGGGCTTCGGGCGAACCGACGTGCGGCTTAGCAACGGGATCCGGGCGGGTGCCAGAGGGGCCGGCGTCCGACGTGACAGACCCATCGCCGGAGACAGGCCGTGATGAAGGGGCAGCCTGGTCGGGTGGAATGGAGGCTGTGCGTCCCCCGAAGGGTCGGGCGACTTACTGACCTTCTCCATGTGTGCATCGGAGGAGCCGATGTCCGCCTTATCGGAGCCACTCGCACCCACAGGCCACGAAACCATGACTTTACTGGGAGCGGAGTCCTCCAAAAGCCCAGAGGCGCCCAAAAGCCCGAGCCGAGCCAGATGCGGGGCCGCCTAGAAGCCTCTTAAGGTGGCTGGAGCGTTGCTCCTGGGATTTACTCTTTTTCATGGCGACTCCCAAGGAAGTCTCCTGTGGAAGAGAGGAGCCCTTGTCCGTGCGTTTTCTTTGTCCTTTTTCTTGCAATGGCCTTCAGGGGAAGTTGACACCTGCCGAAGCTTTTTCAATTCTTTCTCCATGGAGCTCATTTTCTTTTTCAAGATATGGGCCTCCAGGGACTCCTGTCGCCTTCTCCGGGTGGCCGCGTTAAAGCTAAGGCAGTGCTGGCACTTCTCTACCGGATGGTCAGGGCCTAGGCAAAAAAGGCACAGGGAATAGCCGTCCTTGTACAGGAGTTGGGTGCCGCATGAGTCGCACTTGTTTTTGTGCTCGGAGGGTGTAGGGGACGACATACACTAACGAATAACTGACGAATGATAAGAAAAAATCGAAAATACTCAGTTAAAATACCGACGAAAGAACCTGATGAGCAGGGAACTTTTCTGTGAGGCGCTGGCATGAGCTAATGGCGGGAAAGAACTGGAAGGCGGGCGTAAGGGACCGCCCCTTTATACCGACGTCTCCTGACGCCGGTCACCTGACGTGGGAGCGATCCCTCGCCAGAGACTGCTAGCTAGAAATTTTTCCATGGGGTCCTGCCGACTGCCGATGTCAGTCCTATATGTAATTACCTACTGCAAGAGCCCTCTCGAAGTAAGATCTACAATAATCTTTTATTGAAAAGAGAACAATACTGGATGTATTCTTTAAATACTATGGAGGATAGGGGTCTAAATAGGAAAAGTTAAATCAAATCTTTTTTGAAGAAATGAGAAAATAGCATTATTTGTGCCTTCTTTTGTAATTCTGTAGAAACACTTGTGCTTTTCTAATTTTTTCTTTCTTTATCTCTTTTCCAGATTTGCACCAGTGACTCTGTCTGCTGCTAGTAAAACTAAGTGCAGTCTTTTTCGTCTTTTTCTTATGAAGTGCTAGGTTTGATCTATGATCTATTTATGTACATTTCTGATTAGGTGCCTTGGATACATGTATGGGACTGCTTAGTCTTATGAAATACCTTGAGTGCACTAACGGAATTTTAACTAAGTATGTATAAACTCATTACATGTGTGGTATTATAGCACTGTCACTTTAAGAATGGGCATTTAAATAAGACTACTTTGATTCAACATTAGCATCTGAGGGGGCACTCATGATGCAAAATGCAATATGAAATTGGGTGCAATCTATTATGTCCATGTAACAGCCCCTCTTGTCTCACTCATCTGGGCTGCCCCGGAGCCCTCGGGGTCCTCAATGTACTTCCTCAAGGGGGTTGGGCCTGAGTCCTGGCTGGATCTACAATGGTGACTTGGTGCCGCCACCTGGTGCAATGGTACAGCCTCCTGTGGGCAAGACAGGTTACCACCCCCCAGGAACAAAGATATATCCCCTTAGCGACTGACCCCTCTGGCACAGTTAGATCAACACTCCTATCCCGCAACAATGATAACAAAGCACAAACACTTATGTAAGATAGCAAACAATAATTCCTCTTTATTTAAAATGATCTAAGAAGAGATGAGGGCTACTCCCTCGAGCCTCCACATAATCAGGCACACAACCCAGTATGAGCTCTCCCCCCCACCCCGGGTGCACCCAGAACAATCCCAGATGGTGGGTACCTCACCATTCTCAGTTGCAGGCCTGCAGGCTCTCACTGGGGCCCTTGCCGAGCAACACAGGTTCAAGTAAAACCAGTCTGTCATTGGGGGTGGGACTCTTCCTCAATCCTCCTAGGTGATGCAAACAAAGAATCCCCAGAGCTGCAGCTCGGGGTACTCACGGCTTTCCCAGGAGGATGATGGTCTCCCTGATTCAAGAATATGCATGGAGGGTGGAGGAGGCACTGTTCTTCACCTGCCTGGCCTTTCCAGCTTCACTCGAGGGCCTTTGTATACAGTATTCACCAGGCAGGCCTGTTCGTCCTTCTGTCTCTGATTTCAACTGCAGCAGTGGATTCACACTGAAGACAGGGTTGATCAGCTTCCCCACCAACCAAACCTGGGCTAGTGGCCACTCAGCTTGCAGGGCTCTCCCCTGGCTGGAATTCAAGGGCCCCTGCGTGGAGCAGTCCCCAAAGCCAGAGGCTCACTTTCACTGTCCTTTCCAGTCCAGTCCCCTAGCCCCCAGTCCCCTCTGGGGAAACCTTTCGCTCTCTCTCTCTCTCCCACCAGCTCTGCCTTTCTCCGCTCCTTTCTTCTTCCTGCTGCGGGGGAGGGGTAGCCAGGCCCTCCCTCCCAGCAGGCAGTCTTCCTCCTCATTGCTTTTTGGAGGGGGGGAGGGGTACAGCTGCCTTTTCTCTTTGTCCCAGCAGGTAAGCCCATTTTGGGGGGCTTACATCCATTTACTCAATGAAGTACCTGTTTTGATCTATTGATGCACAGTTTTGATCAGGTGCCTGTGAATATATGTATGAGATTGACGAAGTTCTTCTATATACAACAATTGTGCATTTTTTAACTTTCTTATTTGAGTATGTACAAAGCTAGCAGACCACCCAACTGACCCCTGGACAGATTCAGACAGCCCATCTGCGGGCTTCCCAAGTTGCTGCTGTGGAACCGGCACTCTCTGAGCCAGACGCAGCTAACAGACCACCCGACTGACCCCTGGACAGATTCAGACAGCCCATCTGTGGGCTTCCCAAGCTGCTGCTGTGGCCCCAGCACTCTCTGAGCTGGCCGCAGCTAACAGACTGCCCGACTGACCCCCAGACAGATTCAGACAGCCCATCTATGGGTTTCCCAAGCTGCTGCTGTGGCCCTAGCACTCTCCGAGCCGGCCGCAGCTAACAGACCACCCGACTGACCCTAGACAGATTCAGACAGCCCATTTGCCGTCTTTCCAAGCTGGCGTGCTGCTGTACTCTGCAGCACCTAATACGGGCTGCAGCACAGACCACACCTGACTGACCCCGATCGGATTCAGGTATGCACCGGACCTCTGAAACTCGTGGTTTTGAATGCCGCTGTTTTGACTGGATGCCCAATGGAGGAGCCAGGCACTGATTGGCAGTTTCTGCTCCTTGGCTGATTTTCCAGCTTCTGGCACTTATTGATCTCGGGGAAATCTCTTTCTGTGCTGTGTTTTGGACTGAATTTTTAGTTTGAATTTTTTTTTTTTTGCCCACTGCCTCTTCCCCACCTCCTCACAGTATTAAATAGACCCTTGCTCTGCCCCTTTCCTCAACCTAGCAGCTGATTGGTCACTCCACTGCTGCACATTCTTATGGCTATTTGCCTCCCTTTCTTCAATACCTGACTTGACCCACTTTCTTTCTTGCCACCCCTTTTTAAAGCAATCTCACCCACAGGATTGCACATTTGCTCTCAAGTTTTTCTCCAGCCACTCCAGTTAACTCCTCTCAATTACTGCTGTAACCTGCCCTATTGTTAGGGACCTCACCCTAATTCGACTATATATCCTTTCAATTCTTACACTTCCACTGCCTATGGTGACATACCCAGTCACAGCCAAACCATCCCAGTAGTTGACACCTTTGCCTTAGCTGAATTTTCAACAACATCACTAAATTAGAACTAGTGTCATTGCCAACCCCACACAGTAAAGCAATATTACAATGACTCTTTCCAGGCGTTTTACCCAAATTGCCCTGTGCTTTGGCTAATTTCACAGCTGGCACACCATTGCTGACTCAGTTTTACCTCCAGCTACCTACTACATAACAATGGGCACCATCGCTCTTCTTCTAGGCCTGCTCACATTTACCCTTCTGGCTCAGACCACCCGCCATCCTGTGCCCCCGCCCTCCACCCCGAATATTTCTCCCCTAAGCCACCCCTAAACAGCTCAGCCTCCTCCCACCTTGGACACCCCCTCAACTCCTCTGCATCCACCACCTACCAACACCCCTGCTCTCTCTGGCCTCCGGGGCCCATCCTGGACCCACCTCTTCCTTGCCATACCTACCCTCTGTGCCTTATTCATCCCCTGCACCCCTACTATCAGGACCTCACATCGGCACCACACTAAGGGTCCTTGTCACCACCGTCCCCTAATTAGATTGATCACTCTACTCTTACTGTTGTCCAGTAATATACACCCAAACCCTGGACCTATGCCAACTAGCCCCCCCCATACCCCACTCTGGAGTCGGTCTCCACGTTGCATCACTGAACATACGCAGCCTTCTAAAGAAATACGCCGCACTTCTGTGCTGGGTTGTACAGCACCAACCTGATATTATTGCGTTAGTAGAGACCTCACTCTCCAAAACAACCCCTGACTCCGTTATTTCCCTCCCTGGATACACCCTGGTCAGGGAAGACCGAGTTGGTAAATGCGGCGGTGGGTGTGCAATCTACATGCGGGACACACTTATAAGCCAAGTGCTCCCTGCCCCCAAGCTTGACTATGGCACCCAAGCCCTCACTCTAAAAATTACCCCTGACCCAGCCAGGGGCCCACTCTTCCTCACGGTCTCCTACATACCCCCGAGGAACCAGAACCCAGCAGTCAAGTCTCTCATTGACTATCTCACCTCCCTACCACACAAAGCCGAGCAACTCATCCTAGGTGACCTTAACATCAATTAGCTTGGTACCACTGCCTCCCATACCAGGGACTCCTTCGCTGCCCTGGACATGTCCCAGTTAGTCACCTAGCCCACTAGATTCAACCAGACAAGTGGCTCCAGCACCCTCCTAGACATAATATTATCGAACCGCCCTCATAAAATCTGGGATATCAACGTCCTCCTCAACTCACTTAGTGATCACTCACCTGTCCTCTGTCTCTGGTCATCCTCCATACCGAAACCTGTGTCCCAGGCCACCTTGTGCCGGCGCCTATGCCCCAGGGGTCTCAGAAAGCTAAAACTGCATCTAGCACAGCTGGACTGGTCCCCCATCCATCATGCCCCTGATATTGACTCTGCCCTAGACCTCTTCACTAATGCCTTCAGCAAGACCTGTGACCTTTTCGCTCCCCACGCCAGAATCCGTACTAAAAAACAAAATGCTACATGGATCTCCCCATCCCTTATCCAAAAACTTAAGCATAGGGATAATCTCTGGCACATCGCTATCGAATCAGGCAAGTTGGCTGATAGAAAAGTCTACAACGCGGTGCATAATCAGTGCACCTGAGCCATTAGACAGGCCAAGGCAGAGCACTATCAGACCACCCTTGCATCCACCTGGGGTTCCCCCGGACTTTCTCGGACAGCATGAAAGAGCTTAATGGGAAGACCAGCTCCCCCACTACCATCCCAGCTCTCCATCGATGGCACCGTCACTACAGACCCAACTCACATCGCTGATTGCCTCAACACTACCTTCTCTGACCTAAGCTCTGTCCTCCCAAACAACTTTTTTGACCCAATCTCTGCCTCTATCCGCCCCCCGCCTTGGATCGCCCTCCTTTCTACCTGCACACTATATCCCCCCCATGTAGCCAGGCCGCACCTGCTAAAAGTCCTTGGTAGCAACAACCCCAGCTCTGACCCCCTAGACTCCAGGATCCTCCGCCTGGTCTTGGATGTCATCCTACTCCCCCTTACAGACCTACTAAACCGGTCTCTATGCCTCAGTCAGTTTCCCAGTGCTTGGAAATCAGCCGAAATCACCTCTATACATAATAATGGAGATTGGTCCGCACCTAACAACTACTGGCCGATCTCTAAAGCCCTAGAAAAAATAGTGTCTATTCAACTCTCTGAGTACCTGGTCAATTATGACATAATGTGCCCAGAACAACATGGTTTCCGCCCAGGACACAGTGCCACTACTGCTCTCCTGGAGTTCTCCCAATACTTGCACTCTGCTCTTGACCCCAGCAACCATGCCGGCGCAGTGTTCGTAGACCTCTCCAAGATTTTTGACACTGTTTGTCACCCCCTCCTGCTCGACGCCCTCCACCAACTCGGTTTTTCTGCTGGTCCCCTTGCCTGGTTCTCCAGCTACCTTTCTGCTAGATCCCAGCGTGTGAAGATAAACGTCGCCCTGTCCAATACCTGGCCCATTCGTTCCAGGGTACCCCAGGGCTCCACTCTGGGCCCTGTACTTTTCAGCCTCTACCGCAACACTCTCCTCAGTTCCTGCACAGGAAAAATGCTCCTCTATGCCAACGATGCGGTTCTCTTTGCATCCCACCCCGATCCCTCGTCTCTCCAGTTATCCCTCCAGCACACCTACAACCAAGCTGAAAAGTGGTTCCTTGACCACCGACTTGTCATTAACCTAAAAAAGACTAAGTCAATGCTCTTCTCCCATCACCAAAACAAGGCCAAGAATGCCCCTCTACATTCTCCCCAGCACTCGGCACCTGCTGGAGCAAGTGACCTCTTACAAATATCTAAACATCACTTTTGCCTCGGCTCTCACCTTCCACACTCACATCAATGCCCTATCCTCTGCCATAAATTCTCAGACAGGCCTACTATACTGTCATAGAGATTGCCTCCCCCAAGTTGCCCTCCAGCTGGCCATCATCTCTTCTGTCCTTTCGCTAGTGGACCATGGCTTGCCCATTTACGCTGTGGCAGACAATACCACTTTGACTAAAATCCAGCTCTCAATCTATAAGGCCTGCAGGCTCCTGACATGAGCCTCTTGCCGCACTCACACTTGCCTGCTCTACTCCACCACCAACCAGCTCACCTTTGAGAAGCGTCTGTGCTACCAGACCTGCCTACTTGCCACAAAATCTCTTCTAGGGCTCCTCCCCGGGGGTCTCTGCTTCCCTACGGCATGCGGCCTCGTCTGTTGCCACCCATAGCTCTGTCAAAGCCATCTTTCTGGTGCCCAGAACCAAGACCTTGCTAGCCTAGAGGTCTTTCCATTACTGAGCCCCTGCTTGGTTCAACTCCCTCCCACCCTGCATCACAGACACTGCCAAAATTGGTCCCTTCAAAATCACCCTCCAGAACCATCTCTTCGACGCTCGTTGTTGTAGATGTACCTAATTAATCCCACTGTGGGATCCTCCTGTCAGGCCTTCCTGACTTGACAATGTCCTCTGATAGCCTATCTTATCCTCCCTCCTCCCTCCCACCCCACTCCCCATCCCTACCTCCACCCTCTCCAGGTATTATCTAGGTATGTCCAGGGCTGTACCCCCAATGTAATCCTTGGGTACCTCGTATTTGACTGTAACCTATTATAAGTAACAGTATTATGTAACCTATGTGTACTCTATGTTTAATGTTCTGTACCTGTACTGTTCTCACTGTTGTAACCATACTATGTAACTCTGTCTACCCCCCCGTGACGAGGTACCTTTGTAAATGAGTCCATGACTCAAAGGTTGAAAATCTGACTTTTCTAATAAATAAATAAATATAAGCTATTAGAACACTGTCACTTTAAGACAGCTGGGTACATAAGAAAGAATGCTTTGACTTTACATTAGCCTTTGAGAAAGCACATAATGTGTGAAACGTGTCAGGTGACGTAATGTTGGATGTTCGTGGGGAGCAACAAGCCACCAGACCACCTTGTATTCACAGGTGCTATTTGTATTTTACTTGAGACGTGAGTTTTTATTATGCCTTTACTTGAATAAGTTACTGCACATATTTGATACATTAAGGCAAGACTGGTGCATCTTATTGGATGAGTGTTTATGGACTGTGCTTTATAGCACTCCTAACCTTCAGCAGGTGCCGTCTCCTTTGCTTGTGCTATAAGTCATTTTACTGACTATGGCACTGCTAATTCTGAGGTGCGGTCATACCTCTGCTTAACTATTTGAAAATAAGATGTTTCATAGAGCATGGCTATTTGTACTAACTACATGTAAGCTGCACTGCTTGTTCCATCATACAGTACCTCAAATTGTTGGCATTTTCTTCGGATAATGTTAACTTCATTGGCCTGCAAAGGAGCCACGGTCTGTTTTACCTGAAGAGCTATTTTCTTAGTATTGTTCCAATGTTCTGGGAGGTCCTGAATAAAACAGAAATTCAATGGTTATCAATGAAACTAGCAAACTCTTAGTAACAGTGCCATGTTCAGAAACTATAGTATATTACTATGCAGTTCTTAACAGTTACAGTAAATGTGTAATGCAAACATCATAAAGCCAATGTGTCCTGTGTCTTTAAGAAATGCAGGAAATGTGTGCAAAATGTAAAAGGCAGTCAGAGGGAAACGACAGAGTGCAGACCTCTGAACTGAATGTTGTGGATAAAATGTTTAGTAAAAGTTAGTGAGAATCATGTTGATCTCACATCTTGCAAATTGTCTTTGTATTAATTTTATATAAGAGATACAATATATTACAGAAAGCAGGCATACTTAAAGGGAATCTATACCTTTTGTTGCTGTTTTCAATAAGCAGTTCCTCCATCTCTGCCCTACTTTGCCTCTTGCCACAAAGCAAACTGCACGTTTGCACAAATTATATTTTGTTAATATTCACCACCCAAAGAACAGTGCAAGTCTTCTAACAATGTTGTTGCGATCTGTGATCTCCCATGGCACCATGTGACATTTGTTCCTCATCAGTGTTTTTCACAGCAACACTGTAGTGCTGTGCTTAGAGTGGAAGCTTTCGGCACTTCAATTGAATGCAAGGGCAAAGAATAAATGAAATGTTGCTGTAATATGGTACTAACAATCTCATGGCAGTTGTAATAGTGAGATCATTTCATAAATAATAAATGGTTAGTATTACAGGAACATTTGAGAGTAGAGTAGTAGTCACATGTGCATCAAGACAACCTATCAGGTGTACACAACCCATGATGTCAGGTAAGTGGAGTGCCTCAGAGACCATCCCCCACAATTAAAAAATATAGTTTAGCGCAAACATGATGCAATCTATGTTGTGGTAAGAGGCTAAACTGGGTGGAGACAATCTGTAAATGAAAACAGCAGCAAACATTCCCTTTAATATGACTGAAGTTGAACAACTGAGGGAGTACAGTCAATCAGTAAGCAATAACCCACGACAGGGTGTGTGTTTACTGGGGATTAATCAACACCCCGGGCGTGTTGTGAGGCATGAGGCCGCAGACCGATTGTCCTCACAGCGCCCGGGGTGTTGATTAATCCCCAATAACGGCACACCCTGGAGTGGGTTATTGCACTTATAACATGGGCCATGTTTGGAGACAAATGGCCGAACAGTTGGTCATTTGGAAGACATAAAATGTGGGGACTACTTAGTGTTCTTCAACTAGTCTTGGCCACAGTACCACATCCATGTGTGTTCTGCCACATGAAAATAGTGCTTTTCACATAACTTTGGATTCACTGCTTCAATAATGCCACCTACAGTTCCATTTCAGGCGCAGGGATTCTATGCGTCACACACTGCTAAACAGAACTCCCCCCCACAACACAGAACACTGTGTAACGATGAGAGAGTACGAGTTTCACAGGCTCTTCTGCACCATGCATACAACTACATATGCTGTGTTACTACCGTTTCACATTCCGATTTTCAAAGATTTATATTTTTTTACCTTGTCTTGTGTCTCTCTCTCTCTTGTGCCATCCAGTACATCTGATGATCGCCACACGGCTACTTTCCACACACAGAGACAGTACTGTTTCTCACCATTACCCCACTGAGCTTTCCAGTACAGAACTGCGACAGTCGTCCTGCACTATCTGTGATCACGTACCACTTCTTTATCTTTCTGCCTCACAACTGTGTTTCTTAACAACAGTTTTCTACTTCTGCTCCTTGCTTTAAAGAATTATCCGTTGCACAGTGCGTTACTTTCCAATTCATTTCTGGTATGTCCGGGTCTTTTCCCTTCCTCCTTTGTGCATCTCAATTACTGTCCTCAGAAACCGACGGTGTACCTGAGCTCCCACCTAACTTTCGTACTTGCTGATTACACGAATAAAGTACAGTTACGTAAGAACTTACCGTAACAGTAGATTTTCGAGAGAGGCTCTTGCAGTAGGTAATTACAGATAGTTCTTACAGATAGGACTGAAGCCAGCAGGCATCAGGACCCCACGGAAACATTTCTAGCTAGCAGTCTCTGGAGGGGGACCGCCCCCACGTCAGGTGACGTCAGTATAAAGAGGCGGTCCCCCACGCCCGCCTTCCAGTTCTTTCCCGCCAAAGGCCAAAAGGCAAGACAAGAAAGAAACTGACATTTCCTTCCCTGGAAAAGGAGCTAAAAAGCTTGGGGGGATGGAGGGCGGGATAGATAGCCTACTGCAAGAGCCTCTCTCGAAGATCTACTGTTACGGTAAGTTCCTACGTAACTGTACTATCTTACTTCGAGAGGGCTCTTGCAGTAGATAATTACAGATAGGACTGAGTCCCAAGCAGTCTGGAACAAGAAAAAGCAAACAGGAGGAGGAAACTACCCACATGTAGACCTTCTGGCTGTGAAGGTCTTAGGAAAGAAGACCTTGCAGAACAGCCAACCCGAAGCCAGCACTATGGCAAGAGGCAATGTCCAAACTATAATGTTTCGAAAAGGTATGGACAGAAGTCCAAGTTACAGCTGCACAGATGTCTGCCGCTAACACATTCTTGAAACAAGCAGCAGAGGCAGCGACCCCTCTGGTGGAGTGGCCTCTGACTTGACCCGGCAGGGTCTTCTTGTACTTGTAACAGAAAGTGATACAATGAGCCAACCATTTAGATAGGCATAGCTTAGAAACAGCATTGCTTTCTCTTTTACGAGCAAAAGAGACAAACAGTTGACCAGTCTTTCTGAGATCCTTCGTCCTGGTGGTGTAGTATCTCAGAATTCGGTGAACATCCAAAGTATGCAAGAGGTACTCCCCTCGACTGGAGTGCTGCGTAAAGAAAGCAGGCAGCTCAATGGATTGATTTAGCATAGATTCCGCTACCACCTTAGGGAGAAACTTAGGGTTGGTACGCAGAGCCACACGTTCCTTGTGGAAAATCAAATATGGGATTTTGCACATCAGGGCCCGGAGCTCAGAATCCTTCGAGCAGAAGTAATGGCCGCTAGGAAGAGAGTCTTCTATGAAAGGAACTTTAGGTCTGCTGAGGCCGCCGGCTCGAAAGGAGGCAGAGTAAACTTCTCAAGAATAAAATTCAAATCCCAAGGAGGGGCAGGAACACGAATAGGGGGTCTCAAGTGGAGAACCCCTCTAAGAAAAGTTTTAGAGACTTCCAACTGTGCAAAAGATCTGTCCCCAAAAGGAACATGGTAAGCGGAGATGGCCGCCATTTGAACCTTCAGAGAGGAATGACAGACCCAGATCAAAGAGATGGCGCATGTAGTCCAGAATCTGCCCAACAGAGCAAAAGAATGGCTCAAAATCTTTGGAAGAGGCCCAAATAGAGAATCATTTCCATTTCATGGCATAGGTAGATCTAGTGGAGGGCTTTCTGGCCTCCACCAGAATCCCAGCCACCAGCGGGGAAACCCTGAATCGGGCTTGAGCTACGTCTGCAGGAGCCACGCGTGCAACTGAAGGGACTTGAGGCCTGGATGGACCAGGGTCCCCTGATCCTGGGTCAGCAAAAGTTGCGACAGAGGAAAAGGAAGAGGAGGTTCCTCTGAATACTGTTGCAGAAGAGAGAACCAAACTTGTCTGGGCCAGAAAGGAGCGATTAGAATCATGCGAGCTCCTCCTGAGCTGAGTTTCTGTAAGACCCTTGGAATCAAGGGGATCAGGGGGGAAGGCATAGACGAATCTGCCCTTTCAGTCTAGAGACAGAGCGTCTCTACAAAAAATGCTGTGCCCTGGAGTGACCGAGCAGAAAGCGGGAAGTTCTGCATTGTGAGGAGACACAAATAGGTCTACCTGTGGTGTTCCCCAGCGTAGGAAGATATCGTCTGCTACTCCCTGATCCAGTTCCCACTCATGAGCATGAGCAGACGACTGACTGACGTGGTCTGCTAACATGTTCTCGACCCCTGGGACGTGAACTGCCGTGAAGTGAAGGTTGTGCTGCACTGCCCAATCCCAAACTTGCATCGCCTCCCTGCAGAGAGGGTAGGAACGAGTTCCTCCCTGTTTGTTGATGTACCAGACTATGCACAAGTTGTCCATCTGGACAGCCAGATGCCCGGAGAGCAGATGCAGATGCAGAGCCTGAAGAGCATACAGCAAGGCCCGGAGCTCGAGCACATTGATGTGAAGTGTCTGTTCGAGCCTGGACCAGGAGCCCTGGGTCCTGTGAGACCCCAGATGGGCTCCCCAACCTTTGCCTGAGGTATCTGTTGTCAGCGTCTGGGAAGGGGGAGAAAGGCAGAAGGGAACCCCCCAGCAAAGGTTCTCCTGAACCATCCACCATTGCAAGTCCCAAACCATAGGATTGGAGACCAGAACCTGTTGAACTAGGTCGTCCACCAACTGATCCCACTGAGACCGAAGTGTCCACTGAGAGATTCTCATGTGGAGCCGAGCATGATGGACTGTCGGAATAGCAGCCACCAAGGAGGCGAAGGACTAACCTGGTGCTGACCCACCTGCGGCTGGACAACAGGCTGACCTGAGTGTGGCCGCCATGTCCAGTGGCAGGAATGTCATGCCGGAGGTTGTGTCCAGGATCGCCCCGATAAACTGAAGCCTCTGGGAGGGGATCAGATGGAACTTGGCCTGGTTGATGGTAATACCCAGGCTGGTGAAAACCTGCAGGGTAAGGGAAACCAAGCGCAGGAGCTCCTCCCTGGATGGGGCCACCAGGAGCCAGTCATCCAGGTACGAGAAACCTGAACCCCCGGGTACGCAGGTAGGCCGCTACCACCGAAAGGCATCTGGTGAACACTCGGGGTGCTGAGAAAAGACCAAATAGGAGGGCCTTGAACTGGTAGTGGTCCCCCTGAAATGAAAAACGCAAGTATTTGTGGTGGGAAGAGCGAATAGGGATATTCAGGTAAGCATCCTGCATGTCCAGAGCACACAGCCACTGTTCCGGCTGAAGGAGGGGCAGAAGACTCTGCAGAGAGAGCATTCTGAACCTTTTGTACTCCACAAACAAGTTCAGGGAGCTGAGGTCTAGAATCAGCCCCACGTCTCCTGACTTCTTTGGGACCAGGAAGAAATGGGAGTAGTAACCCGTCCCCTGAAGATGGGATGGGACGGGCTCTATCACCTCCTTCAGAAGAAGAGAGGATATTTCTTCCTGGACCAGAAGAAGGTGTTCTGGGGAGTAAGACGACCTGGGGGGGTGGGGTTCGAGGTGGTTTCTGAAGAAACTCTATTGAGTGTCCTGCAATCAGCTGGAGCACCCAAGTGTCGTAAGTGATCCTCTCCTAACCAGGTAGATCGATGGATAATCTCCCTCCTACCGGTTCCTCTGCGAGGTCCAGAGGCTACGGGAGAGGAGAAGAGTCAGGAGGTGTGAGGCAGTGTCAGGGATGAAGCTCCCGCCACTTTTTTGGGCGGGGGGGGGGCTTGGCAGCGAGAGCGGCCTAACGTTTGTTGGCCTACTTTCCCTGAGGTTTTGCCTTGAGCCGAGAACGCTCAAGAAAGGGACTGACGCTGAGCTTGACGGGTCTGGTACAAGGAGTCAACAGACTTAAGTGCAGTACCCTTCTCCTGCAGATTGGTGATGATGTCCTTGACATCACCACCGAACAGCACTGAACCCCTGAAGGGCACGTCCTGGATAGCAGACTGCACCTCTGGGACCAAACCTGACACCCGGAGCCAAGCATGATGCTGCAACCCCATGGCAAAAACCAAGCTCTGACCAGCAGTATCCACTGCGTTGTACATGGCATGAAGCATGTGCTGACTGGCCGAATGCGCAGACCGGACTAGGTCAGCCACTTCCTGCTTCGTCTGAGACTTAGGAAGGGATTCCAATTTAGTTTCTACCTCGCTAAGGATCGCCTTCTGGTAATCCCCCATATGAGCAACGTAGTTCAGGGCCCTGATTCCCAGAGTGGAAGAAGCATAGACCTTCTTCCTGTACTGGTCCAGAAGAAACAATTACTTACCCAAGTAATATTACTTCTTCCAGTTTATTCTTTAGCATTATTGACAGAAGCAGTATGCCAGCTGGGTTCAGCTGCCCTGGAGAGGAGGAGTCAATGCAAATAAGGAAGGCATTGGCCAGTCAGGATATAGTTAGAGTAGAGTGCTGCCTGCAGTCAACTTGAAGGACCTCAGAACGCATTTCAAAGCAGAAAAAGAGCAAAAACTGTGCCCACTAGGGGAAAAAAAAACTGTTAGCAACAACCCACTATATATTCTAACCCACAATTATGAAAAAAATGTTTTTTGTTTTTTTTGAAAATCGCACAAACGAATGACAGTCGTTAAATTTAGCTAAATCCCCTAGCAGAGCCTTTAGACAAGGTTTCCAGGGGAGACAGGGTGGGAGTGTCAATAATACTAAAGAATACCCTGGAAGAAGTAATATTACTTCGGTGAGTAACTGTTTCTTCTCACCCCAGGAATTCTTTAGCATCTATTGACAGAAGCAGACTTCAAAGCAGTGTAGTTGGGAGGAGGGCACAGAAACCTATTTTAAGAAGAGGCTCTGAAGTACTATCCTGCCAAAACTGGCATCCTATCATACTACACATCTTATTGAATGTGAAAAGCAAATTCCAAATAAGTGGTCTGCACACTTCAGGTGAGGATATAGCCTTGAACGCTGCCCAGGAAGCAGCTGGTCTCCAGTAAGTAGGCCCTAAGCACGAGAAGGTCTGAATGTCAGCTTTACTGAAGCAGACCTGAAATACGGGAAAACAGTCCCGTGGGAAAATACTCTTGGTCACTGGTTTCTCCTTTTCTGCAAAAACGTAGGAAAGGAAAATATGATAATGACAGAACCTGAACTGCTAGGACTGCTGATGCAGACCGTTAGGATTAATTCATGCCCCTTCCAAGCAGCTTGAGATAGCCTAGACAGGACTTGCCTGAGAACAGTACAGGCAGAGAAAAGGGATTGATGAAGGAAATGGTAGAACACTTGGGAAAAAGATTTTCTATCCATCCAGAAGACTAATTTGTTCATAAAGGCACTGAGAGGATAAGGCCTAAGAGAACAACCTGAAACTCCGAAAAACTTCTGACAGAGGAAAACAAGAAGACAAACTGTCTTCGATGTTACTCACTTCAGGACAGAATTTCCACAGATTCAAAGGACACCCCATGAAACTGAACTTAGGTTTGTGTTCCATGGGAAAAAACTCTGTTCCCTAGAAGAGTCTGGAAGTGAAGATGGACCTTTGCGAAATTCTTTGAAATGGTCTGAGAAAAGACAGATTTCTCTTGCTTGACAGAAAAAGAATCCAAGTAACCGTTAGGTGTACTCCCAAAGAAAAAAGGCCTACTGTCCCACTGTTGGAAGGAAATAAAAACCTTTATACTTTTACAGGAAACAAGTCACAAAGACCAAACTAGTTCAAAGTCCAAGATTGTAATGCCTGGAAATGAACTAAATAATCCAGTCATGAGAGGAAAGAGGATTGAAAAACTCTAGGCTCTTGTCCTTGTACCCAAGGGAAAAGCTACTTCCCTTAGAAAAATGGAGGTTTTCGTGATACTAAAACCTCTTTTTCTTTTTTTTTTTCATAGACGTTCCAGGCCTTGTTTGGATACAGGGACTCTAGGAGATCTAGCCTCTCAGGAACCAGGCCTTGAAAAGAAAAGACTGGGAGCTGAGAAAAACACTACTCCTGATTTTTCAGAAAGTACCAAGGTTGTCCCGAGCCACCGGGATCGTGGTGGCTGATACCTTGACTAGAGAGGTACTTAGGAAACAAGGGATATAAGGAGAGAGAAAACTTCTCAGGCCAGTCTTGAGATAAGAAAATCCGTTGGACGGAACCCCGAGCTGGGGCCTGCAACAGGAAAAAAGGGAAAAACTGGAGGTTCAGGCTGGAGGTGAAAATTCAGATCTGGACCTGACCTTTCCCCTGAATGATGTGGCTAGGACTTGTGTACTGAGGGCTCACTTGCGGTGGTCCTGAGTATTGTGGCTCAGAGGATCTGCCAAAGGGCCCACTTGTGGTGGCCCTGCCAAAGTTTTGTCCTTGCCCGACAGATGGATGAGTGACTAAGACACCTCCAAAGAAGCCAGCTAGAGCTAACAACTCGTAGCTATTGCGGAGAGATTGGAAGCCCTGTGTCCCAAATGCTCGTTAGTGTGATACAAAGCAGGGATATCAAACTAAATGGCAGCTGGACTGAAAAAATGCAGGCCTGATAAAGATGCTCTGAGATTCCAGGAACTGAAGAGAGAAGAACTCTCTCAGAAACCAAGGCCCAATGATGGAACCCCCTGAAGGGAAGTGCCAACCGGAAGGAAGCCTCTGTACCGAAGATTTGAAGGGGAGAGGTGCGAAGTTCACTGTTTCCTTACATCAGTCCAGCTTGTAATAGGGTTCAAGCTTCACGAAAAATTCTCTTATTTGGAACCTAACCTAGAGGCCTAGCCCCTGGGACTTCAATGACAAAATTATGCACCCCATGCAGGGAAAGAGCATCCCCTGACAAGAGATAAGCATTGCCCCCTAAGAGTTGCCGAGATTTAAATAGTAAGGGGACTTTTTTCTAGTAGGTACAAAGAAATGGAAATTACGTACTTACCGTAATTGTTGATCTTCTTGGACAGTCTCCATCACTCATTCACACTAGTGGGATAGCGCCGGAGGCGCTAGGACCAAGCGGGAGCCAAAAATTTTCTGAAGGGCCAGCGCCGAGGTAGGACCACACACGCACGCACGGCACCGTGAGACTGACTCCATGCCTGTAGGCTATCTCAGCCGACCTCCAACCGCCTCAGTACTTTTTCGACCAAGGAGGTGCAGCGATCTAATGAGAATTACCATTCTGAGTTTCTGGGCCTGAGAGGCCCAGATAGCCTTTGAAGAAAGGTCAAGAACAATGTCTCACAGTCTGAACCATGACCATGAAGACCAAGAAAGAAAAACGAGTGAACCAGGGATGGTGGGAGGTGAATGAGTGATGGAGACTATCCAAGAAGATCAACAATTACGGTAAGTAAGTAATTTCCATATCTTCCTGGACTAAGTCTCCATCACTCATTCACACTAGTGGGAGAGTACCAAACTAAAATCAACAACCCTGAGTAGGGTGGTAGGAGATAGGGTTCACTCAGAAAGGACAGCCAAGGACTGTCTTGTTAATAAAAAGAGCTGTCTTGTAAAAGCATCTATAACATAGTGCCTACAAGATAAACGCTCGAGTTGTAACTCGTCACCTTGCCGATGACAATGGGCAAAAAATGAAAGTCCGCCAGGCAGCCGCAACTACTCTAGGAGAGCGGCAAGAACCTGGCCTCAAGATTTGATCTAGGACCAAAATTAATAGTATCAAAGACATGCACTAATCTAATGTAAAGGACCTCAGGAACTGCAAGAGCCGGAGGTAAAGTGTACAGGTTCAGGGCAGACCGAAAAGCGGAGACGGAACCCCCACTACCAAGTATGACTGACCTGCAAACAACAGGTCCAGTAGCACTTGAACCCCTTACCTGGTGAGCAAAAGAAGGCCCAGGGGGGGTTAGCTCATCAAGGAAAAAGGTTTGTACTAAGTCACTGAAAACTTCCTGATGGAAGGCAAAGCACAACTTAGAAGCCTCTTGTAGTGGCCTAGTCAAATCAAATCCTAGTCACTACATAATCCAAAAGGGGATCATCCTGCCCCTATGTGTATGACAGTATGTGAATATTTGTGAAGCTACCTCAAAAAAGACCTACTTGACCAATGGTCAAGAAAGGACATGTCATCTGTTAAGTTGAAGCAAACATGGAAGTAGGAATCTAAGTTCCGACTTGCTCAAGAGTCACTTCTGTTGCTGCAAGGCTCTGATCAAGAGAAGAAAGCCTGATTAAAAAACAAAAAGGGACTAACAGACTGGTTAGACGCCTAGGTTTTGGAAATATCTCGGAATAAGAGACATTCTCTAGAGGAAAGAGGTGAGCTATACCACCGCTGGATCGGACTGCCCCCTAGGGGTAGAAGAAAACAGGTACTCTTTACTGAAGTTTAGAGACGACTGCTCTCAGGTTGAGGCGAACCTGATCAGATCCAAGTGCGGTATCGGGAAATTCCAACTAGGTCTTTTTTTTTTTTTCAATATCATTAGTCCGAGCCAGACAAGGTTGCTGGCTGCTATTTGGCAAGGATTGCCTGATACAGAAATGACAAGGATGTCATTCCTCTGAGGAGCAGGAGGAGCCTGAGGATCCATAACCGAACCCCTGACTGGACTAATAATAGCTAGACAGATGTTAACTACCTGTGGCGAAGCAGCCACCAGAGGGGCAGCATCAAAAGAGGGCTGTATACCCCTATCAAAGGAGCGGAACAGTCTGTGCGGCTCCCAACCATTGAATTAAAATGTTCCAAAGAGTGTAATTGTCTTGACCACTGAAAAAGTCTAGACGCAGAGGTATATTCTGAACACTATGGTAGACCCCATAAATGAGGAACTACTAAAAGAGCTTGCATCACAGACTCTGATGATAGAGGGCGTGTCTTTCAGTATATAAAATGAGTCATCTGCTGTATCACTGACCAGAAGGACAGGGAGAGACTCATCTAGATGCCTTTCTACCACAGAAGGACCCCAAAAGAGGTCTAGGTTAGAGCCACTAGAGACTCCGCCACCAGGAAGGGTGTCGAGGAGCTTGGCACCACGTAGGGGCTGAGAGTGCTGAGCAGAATGAGAGATTCCGCTGAGAGAACAGAAGAAGAGTCCCACCAGCGAAAACCGCTGGATGAGGAGATCCGATGCAGACCGCCACCCACTAAAATGTGTGGAAAATAATCCGCAGAATAGGACTTCACTCCATGGAAACATCCCAACACAAGTCCTGCGGAAGAGAGGTCTGCAAAAAGAGATCTTTTCCTAGTTCTGTCAGACAGCACCAACTGGCAGCCCTGTGGCAACAGCATCACTCGTGGCACAGGAGGGCACCAAGCAGTACCCATGTCAACCTGAGAGACACCAGAGGGCACCCACGGCAGAACCCGCAGGTATCCTCGGTACCAACAGCAGCAATGGCACGCAAGGGCACCCCCAATGCCCATGGCACCCTTGGTACCATGGCACCCAAGAAACCCATGGCACCCAAGAAACCCATGGCACCCATGGTACCATGGCACCCAAGAAACCCATGGGCACCAATGGCCCCATGCCACCCTCGGGTGCCAGGCACCACCTGCAGGTGCACGGCGCTGTCCACGGTGCCACCCGCGGGTGCACGCATTGCCCACGGGTGCACAGTGTCGCCCGCGTCTCGCTGGGTGCATGGCATAACACCGCGGCACCGCTGGTGCACGGCGTCAACGAGCACGGGTGCCACCCGCTGGTGCACGGCGCCGCCTGCAGCACCTGCAGGTGCCCACGGGCATCACTGGCACCATGAGACACCCACAGCACCGCTAGGCGGTGGCAATGAAGCACCCAGGGAGCCGAGCACGGCGCCGAGTGCAGCGTGAGCTATGGCGCCGATCCACGGCACCGAGCACGGCACCGCATGGTACCGAACATGGCACCGATCCATGGCACCAAGTACGGCACTGACCATGGCACCGCGCCACAGCGCCGAGTCCCGGCGCTGACCCAAACATCAGCAGCGCCGCCTATGGCACCGGACCTGCGGTGCCACCAAGGTGTCGGGCACAGCACCAGGAAAAACACCATGGAAAGCCAATGGAAAAGATGGAGAAAGGTGGTGCCCGTGCCGGCCCCAACATGGAAAAGGAAGAGGGAAGTAGGCACGAGGGGCTGACACGATGGCGAAGGCAACAAGAGGGCACCGCGCTCATTCTGATCCAATTGACCAGGCTCCGGTCCAACAGCTCCGAGGCCTGGAGGCCCCGAAACCAGGAACACAACCAGGAAAAAAGGAGTCAAACCCCCTGCTCCACAGGAGCGGCCCAGAGGTGAAACTGCTCACCGGAACTCCAACGAGGACAGAGATGGAGTCCGGAGTCGAGTATGCAGCCGTTAGGAGCGGGGCCAAGGGGGAACCCAGGAAAGTCGGTTCAGGCCTATCGCCCCTACCAACGAACAATCCTCGTGCAGACATACCAACGGGCAGCCTCGAGCAGTACCAATTCTTCTTCCCCAAATGAAGAAGAAGAGCTCGAGGCTAAGCGGAGCCAGATCCCCGGCGCTGCCAGATTCGTGCTTTGGTGGACTGTCCTCCCCGCCGAGCACAGGACTGTCCGTAGTCAGACCCCACCCGTTACTTAAGGGTGGCGGACCGTGCACAGCCCCTCTGCCATAACAACTTTCAAACGAAGTCTTCCTACTGTCACCGCTACCGTCTAAGGACGACTCCGTGGACGGCAGGAAAGAATTTCTTCATAATCTTCTTGTTCGTAGAATAAAAAAAAAAATTACCACTAAATAGTTAAATTAAAACATTTAAATTAAACAAAAGCTGCTGTCGTATAGACGAAAACTTTGACTCAGCAACTGACGGCGTCGACATCCAAGTACACTCGGCGGCGGAGAAAAGGAACTGGTGGGTTGAAGTCGGCGCCGAGATAGCCTACACAGGTGCGAGTCAGTCCTGCTGCGCCGCTGCGTGCGTGGTCCTACCTCGGCGCCGGCCCTTCAGAACAATTTTGGCTCCCGCTTGATCCTAGCGCCTCTGGCGCTATCCCACTAGTGTGAATGAGTGATGGAGACTTAGTCCAGGAAGATCCCTCGAGACTGTAGGAAACAAAATGTCAGACTTAGGGCTTGAAAACCAAAGTCAAGAGAAATTGGCTAAGGTCGGCCAAGCCTCTGATAAGGGAAACCAGAGATTCCCTGTCTTCAGGGGAGAACCGCAACGTACCCAGATACCTGGAGAACAGCCTGATTTTTACTCCATATCTGAGAACACTCTGGATGCAGTCTAAACGGCATGGAATTAAACTGCCTGAGAAAAAAACCCTGTACTAGGGAACTGAGAACATAGAATGTATCGAAGGAGACCAGAAAAATCCCCTACGTTTGCAAATGCAAGACCTGAGTCAAGGAAGAATCCTGACCCCAGGTTGTGAAAATTGATAATGATTTGCTGTTCCCTATTTTCCTTTAAGATTCAGGTAATAGCCTGGGAAAAAAGGTCCAGCTCCCACGCAGGAGGGGACCCTTTTACAACTTTGACCCTCACAAGGTTCTGGTGCTCTAGTTACCATTGCTGACATGCTGCTGAAGAACAACAGAGAAGGCAGCATTTGGAGGTAAACTTTAGATATTTATTTACTTATCATGCACATAGGTATAATGTATATATATTTAAATGTTAATATCTGCATATATCTATCTCCCTTTATTTAATTATTGCTGTAGCTCTACTTGTTTCGGTCCCACTACAGTATATCTATTTTGACAAAGCATATTTTGTGAGAGCAACATGGGTTGTTTTTTGGGAGCAAGACACCGCCTATTTCTATAAAAATGTGGTGTTTGTAATGTTTGTCCTGTCCCAGCTAGAAGGAGAAGGAGCTGATTTGTCTTTAGTCCAGAATTCAGCATTCAGCGTTTTGCCATCGGCTTTGCAGTCCAGAGCATTTATTTTGTTAGAGGTATGTCCCTTTGTACTGCTCACCCTGTTTACAATAACAAACTGTTTATTTTGCATTATACTGTTCTGGAGAGCCAGTCACTCAGAAGCAGCAAACCGGAAGTTGAGCTCCATGAACACTGCTCCGATTCGGCTACTGTTCTTTATTTATATTCATTTTATTGCCTTCAGGCCTTTCTCTGTTAAAAATATGCTCATATTGTGGGGTTACGGAGTCAAGAGGACTGGAATGGAGAATGCCGAATGCCGCATGCTCCCTCACCCGCCAGTGCAGTCTTGCTGGCTCTACTTGTTTCGGAGCAAGATGCCGTCCATGTCTGAGGTATCTCTTTACTAAAAATGTGGTGTTCTGTTGTCTGAGGTGCTTGTCATGTTTGTAATGTGTGTCCTGTCTGATAGCCGTTAACTGAGAACATGCCAAAACCAGAATGCTGCTGTTCATTTTTATTGCTTTCTCATGCCTTTTTATGTTTGCGTGCATGCATGTGCAAGAAGAAAAAATTACTCACCTTAGTAATGTTGTTTCTTCTAATGGAGTCTTGCTATCTTCTGACATATGCAGTGAGTCCCAACCTTCGAACTGCTACGGAGGTGAAAGAGTTAACTTTCCATGCCAGGCATGGAACGCTGAGCTCGACCTCGGTTGAAACTCTGTCTGTTGTTCTTCAAACACAAACCGTCAGATCTTTACGAGCTAAACTCACTGAGGTCCTGTGTGGAAGCTGTAAACCTACACTAGCCAACTGGCTACTAAACATAAGAACACATTTTTTGGTCCCAAAACAAGACTCAAGTCAGGAGACCCAAAAAATGAAAAACACAAAACCAAATCACCCCAAGAAAGGAGGGGTGAAAACAACAAGGTGGGCACCTACTAAGTGCCAACACTGCACTGCCCACCCACATCCCAAAAACAGAGGTTCTGAGAGGGGCAGGCAGGGGGGGAGGTCAGAATATAGCAAGACTCCATTAGAAGAAACAACATTACTAAGGTGAGTAATTTTTTCTTCAAACAACATGAAGTCTTGCTATATTCTGACATATGCAGACTACAAAGCAGTACCTCCATGGAGGAGGGACAGAACCTACTTAGGAAATAGACTCTGAAGCACAGCTGTGCCAAACCGAGCATCACTCCTAGCCTGGATGTCCAGGGAGTAATGCTTGGTAAAAGTGTGAACTGTTTTCCAGGTAGCTGCTTGACATCTCTCTAGAATAGGGATGTCCCTGGCAGCAGCCAGGGAAGCAGCTGTACCTCTGGTAGAGTGAGCCCTCAGGCCTGAGGGAGGAACTCTACCCAGTTTTCATAGCAGAATTGGATACAAGAGACAATCCACCTGGCAATGGATCTTTTAGTGGCAGGTTTCCTTTTACCAACCTCACCATAAGTGAGGAACAGTTGGAGGGAGTCAAACCTGTGACCCTTGGTACGCTCTATGTAGTAACTAAGGGCTCTCTTCACATCTAAGCTGTGCAGCCTCCTCTTGCCAGAGGAGGAATGGTCAGTGAAGTACACTGGAAGAGATATAGATTGATTAAGGTGGAAATCTGAAACCACCTTAGGCAAGAACTTCCTGTTAGTCCTGAGGACCACCTTATCTCTATGAAATGAGATAAAATCAGGCTCCACTGACCAAGCTTGTAATTCACTTATGCGTCTGACAGAAGTGATGGCTACCAGAAACTCAGTCTTCCAAGTCAAGTACTTAAGCTCTGCTGAAGACAAAGGCTCAAAAGGGGGTTGCATAAGCTGAGCAATGCAAACATTAAGATCCCAGGCGGGGGCAAGGTCCCTAAATGGAGGGCTGGTGTGAAGCAATCCCTTGAAAAACTTGGAGAATACAGGGTGAGCTGAAAGAGAAGAGGGCTTACCTGCTGAAATAAAAGCAGACACAGCTGCCAGATGCACTTTTAGTGTAGCTGGTCTCAGCCCCAAGGTATTTAAGTGGTTCGGGTACCAAACCCTCCCCTGAGCACAGGTTAACAGGTTGTGATTCCTGGGAAGACACAGGGGGAAGATGGACTGCTAAGGACAGTAGCAGTGGATACCAAGGTTGTCTGGCCCAATCTGGAGCAATCAGGATCATCTTGCAGGGTTGAGATCTGATTTTGACTAGCACTTTGAACAGGAGAGGGAAGGGGGGGAAAGGCATAGAGAAACTTCCCTTCCCAATTGAGAACTAAGGCATCCAGAGGGACTGAGCCCAACACTGGGGGCCTGCAGCAAAAAAGGGGAAGTTGGTGAATGTCTGGGGCTGCAAAAAGATCTATAGCGAGGTGCCCCATCTGGCAAATATCACCTCCAAGACCAGGGGGTCCAGTGACCATTCGTGATGGCCCTGGGAAATCCTGCTGAGAGCATCTGCCAGGACATTGTCCTTGCCTGGGAGGTGAACTGCCATAAGGGAGGTGTTCAGGGAGTAAGCCAGAGACCACAACTTCATTGCTTCAGTGCACAAGGCCATAGACCGAGTGCCCCCTTGCTTGTTGATGTACCACATTGTGGTGGTGTTGTTCTGAACAGATTTGGAAAAAGCTTGAAGTGCTAGAAAAACTTCTCTGAGTTCTAACAGACTGATGTGGAGCAGAGATTCCTGAGGGGACTAAAACCCCTGGGTGGTGAGATCGCCCATGTGAGCTCCCCACCCCAAGAGGGATGCATCTGTAGTAAGGATTAAGAAGTGAGACTGAGTGACAAAAGGAACCCCTTGTCTCAGATTGCTCTGATCCTGCCACCACTGTAGGGCCTGGATCAGGGTTCAAGTCACTGGGATCAATTTGGTTAGAGGGTCTTTCCTTTCAGACCAAAAAGCTCTCAAATGGAACTGAATGTCCCTCATCTGAAATCTTGCTCCCTGCACTACTGCTGTAGAAGCAGCCATGTGCCCTAGGAGCTGTAGAAAATGCCTTGCTGGTCGAGACACCTGCAGGGTGAATGAGGAGGCCAGAGAGACCAGGGTCCTTGCCCTGTCCAAAGGAAGGAAGGCTCTGGCTTTCTCTGTGTTCAGCTCTGCGCCTATGAAGGTGAGGAGCTGGACAGGCACTAGAACTGACTTTGAAAAGTTCAGAAGGAAACCTAGAGAGGTGAGCAGTTGCTGAGTTATCTGTAGGTGTAACTTGACTTGGTCTGGGGACTGGCCTACTATGAGCCAGTCGTCCAGGTAAGGGAAGCTGGCAATTTTTTGCCTTCTTAGCGAAGCAATTGCTACTGCCAGGCATTTTGTGAATACCCTTGGAGCAGAGGTGAGGCTAAAGGGCACTGCTCTAAACTGGTAATGGCCTGAGGGCAGCTCGAACCTGAGGTACTTTCGATGGGAGCTTCTGATGAGAATATGGAAGTAGGCATCCTTGAGGTCCAGGGATGCTAGCCGGTCCCCTGGCCTTAGAGAGGGTAGAATAATTCCCAGAGTCACCATTTTGAATTTTGGTTTTAAAAGGTGCTTGTTTAAGTATCTGAGATCCAGGATGGACCGCCATTCTCCTATCTTTTTTGGGGTAAGGAAGTACCTGGAGTACAACCCTTTGCCCTGGTGTAGGGCTGGAACCCTTTCCACAGCTCTGAGAGCCAGGAGGGAAGAGACCTCTGCCTATAGGGCAAGTGTCTCTGGTGGATTTGCAGGTGGAAAGGATCTGGTTCTTATCTTTGGAAACTTTTTGAAGCTGAGAACCAGTCCCTGGCTTACTACTTCCAGGACCCACTTGTCTGATGTCAGAGACTCCCAGTCCTGGACAAAGGAAGCCAGCCTGCCCCCTACAGGTAGCTGAGAATCGGCCCTGGCAACCCCATCAGGGTGCCTGCTTGGCAGGGGCTTTGGGCTGGGGGTGGAAGCAGGCCTGCTTGTACCCCATCTGCCTCTCCCTCTAAAGAACCCCCTCTGGGCATAAGCAGAAGAGGAGGCCTGGGCTTGGTAAAAAGGCCTATGAAAAGGCCTGCCCCTGCTCTGGAAGCTGCCTTTGAGGAGTGGCCTGCCTTTCCTTGGCCTGTGCACTCCTATAGGTGGTCCTATACTCATCCATTTTCTTCATGTAATTCTCTGTCTGCTCCCCAAACAGGGAATTACCCACAACAGGAAAGTCCATGGCCATAGTCTGGGTATCCTGTGACAGGCTAGTACATCTGAGCCAAGCCATTCTGCGAAGTGCCACAGATGTAGCCATGACTCTTGATGACACATCATTAGAGTCCACTGCAGCATGGAACTGCACCTTGGATGCCTCAATACCATCAGCAGCCACCTGCTCCAGCTCCTTGGCAAGCTGGCCAGGACCTGTTTTGCTAGAGCCATAACAGTATCCCATCTGGATTTCTGATATCTAGCAACATAAGCCATATAATTTGCCTGTCTGAGTCCCAAGGATGCTGCCATGTACTGTTTCTTTGCCATGGCATCAATCCTCCTGGAGTCCTTGTCCGGGGGGGGTGTGAAGCCAAGAGAATATTTGCCTTGCCACAGTCTGCAGCCTGCACTACCCCAACATGGCTGCATTGTTGTGTAAGGAACTCCGTATCAGAGCCTGACAATGTATACCTCTTGTCCATTCTTTTATCCACAGGAAGTATAGTGTGAGGAGTTTTTAGAATTTTAAATGTCTGTTTCCCAAAAGATTTATGCAAGGGAATAGACAGTCTCCTAGACTCTGGGATATCCATCATTTCCACATAGTCAGGCTTCTCTCTTGATCATCCACAGCTTCCTCCATAGGGAGCTGGAGGCTTTCAGCCACTTTTTTATAAAACATAAAATGAGAAGGGGACTCAGAAAGCCTAGGAGGAGACACTCCTGAAGGTCTGTCTGGGGAGATGACCGGGTCAATGGGCACATCCAAACTTTCAAATCCACATTCACTCTCCTCATACTCCTCTTCCCCCTCCTCCGGTTCATAATATTCCTCTAAATCATACTCTTGAACTAGTGGAACTGGCCAAACCGGGCGCTTACCTGATGGTGCCGGCTCGGTTGGAACCGGGGGAAAGCGACTGGACAATTTTAATCACTTTGGCTATTTCTTCAGCGGTTGGAGAGGAAAGTTTTGGCTCCACACCAGCTGATTTCCTAGTCCTTTTCGCTGGAACCAACTCCTCAGAGTCAGATTTCCTTTTGCCCGAAGAAGTCTCACCCTGGTCAGAGGGCACTCCCTCTGGTTCGGTTGGAACCGAACCGGGCTGGCCATCCGGTTCAGCTGACTTTTTGGCCTCCCTTTCCCTGAGCCTACCAACTCTCTTTTCCAGGGTAGCTGCAGGAAAATTTTTACAAATCTGGCAGTCTGCATTGAGGTGGTCAAACCCCAGACAATAAACACAGGTGGTGTGGGGGTCAGTCTTGGCAAAGGCTTCCACACACACACTGCAGTGTTGAAACCCAGTGGGCCCGGTTTTTCTTTTGGGTTTCTCAGACATAGTGCCAGTCCTAACCAAACTTACCCGTTTATGGCAATCCGCCAGGTAAGCACCTCTTATCGGTTCCCAACCGTGTCATGGGTCGTGGAAAAAAACGTAATAAAATCCATTTTTTTTAGAACCGATAAGAACCGGTAACCACACTCTAAATCACAGATTAAAATATTTTAAACAACCTGATCGGTTCAAATCGAACTGATAAACGTTTACAAGTTCCACACAGCTAAGGAAGTGGATGAATGATCCCAGAAAACACAAAGAAAAAATTACTCACCTTAGTAATTGCTTTTCTTCTCATGGAGTCTTGCTATATTAGGACTTCTTGCAGTCAGCCACAGCACTTGAACTGCCCGAGAGGAAACAGTTAACTCCAGAGAATTGGTTCAGCGAGGGCGCAGTTAAAGTTTATCTGACAGTTTCAATGAAACTGCCAGATCTTTTACGGTTGAAATAAGAAGGCAAGTCTGTGTGAAAGCTCACACTAGCCCAGTGGCTACCTACTAGTAGGAAAACAACAACAACAGAATAATAATAACAACAAAGTAGGTAATTATTATTAGTATCACTCCTAACAAGCACTATTAGACCCCCTTCCCAAAAAGACTCAAGTCCAGGAAGGGGCCATATACACTTAACAAACAGATTACCTAATTCCCTAACCCAATGAAAAAGGGGAGTAGGAGGAAGTAAATGGCATGACACAGTGCTTGCACTAATTTGCCAACCCTCTACCCAAGTAGAAGTTCTGAGAGGGGTAGGTTGGGTGGTGCTAATATAGCAAGACTCCATAAGAAGAAAAGCAATTACTAAGGTGAGTAATTTTTTCTCAACACCATGAAGTCTTGCTATATTAGGGACTTCTTTGCAGATTACATTGTAGTACCTCCATGGAGTGAGGAGGGCAGAACCACTTAGGAAATAGGCTCTGAAGCACAGCTGTGCTAAACTAGCATCTCTCCTGGACTGAACGCCCAAGGAATAATGCTTGGTAAAAGGTGTGAACTGTTTCCAGGTAGCAGCTTGACAAATTTCCAAAATGGGAATATCTCTAGTAGCCGCTAGAGATGCAGCTGTACCCTGGTGAGTGGGCCCTCAGTCCTGAGGGGGTTCTCTACCTAGTTTTTGGTAACAGAACTGGATACAAGAGACAATCCACCTTGCAATTGTCCTTTTAGTGGCAGGTTTCTTTGCCAACCTCTCCATAGGTAAGGAAGAGTTTGAGGATTCGAACCTGTGACCTTGGTACGCTCCACATAGTAGCTTAGGGCTCTTTTGACGTCCAAGCTGTGCAGTCTCCTTTCACCCGAGGAAGAATGCTCAGTGAAAAACACTGGGAGAGAGATGGACTGGTTCGGATGAAAATCTGAAACCACTTTGGGTAAAAACTTTCTGTTAATCCTGAGGACTACCTTATCCTTGTGAAAAGAAATAAAATCTTTTTCCACTGACAGGGCTTGCAAGTCACTTATACGTCTGGCAGAAGTGATAGCCACTAGAAAAACAGTTTTCCATGTTAAATACTTGAGATCTGCAGAAGACAGGGGCTCAAAGGGAGGTTGCATTAACTGAGCAATGCAAACATTCAGGTCCCAGGCAGGAGCTGGTTCCCTAAAGGGGAGGTTAGTGAAGTGCAACCCTAAAAACTTGGAAACACAGGGTGAGAGGAAAGGAAACAGTTCCTGCAGAAACAAAAGCAGAAACAGCTGCCAGATGAACCTTCAAGGTAGCTGGTCTAAGGCCTAGGGAATTTAGATGGGCCAAATAGTCCAATAAATGGCCAAGTCAGCAGATTCTGCATAATTTTTTCTCAGAACACCAGAAGGAAAACCCCTTCCACTTAGAATTGTAAGGGTTTCTAGTGGAAGGCTTCCTAGCCTTTAAAATATCCAGGACACCTTGAGAAAGGTGCAAATCAGCACATTCTAATTCCTCAAGAACCAAGCCTTGAGGTGGAGGGATTTGAGGTCCGGGTACCACACTCTCCCCTGTGCACAGGTCAGCAAGTCGTGGGTTCTGGGCAAGCTCAGGGGAGGGTGGATTGTCAGGGACAGGAGAAGAGGATACCAGGGCTGTCTGGCCCAGTCTGGAGCAATCAGAATCACTCTGCAGGGCTGAGTTCTGATTTTTACCAATACCCTGAAGAGGAGAGGGAAAGGGGGAAAGGCATATAGGAATTTCCCTTTCCAATCCAACAGAAAAGCATCCAGGGGGACTGAGCCCAGCACTGGAGGCCTGCAACAAAATAGAGGAAGTTGGTGGTTGTCTGGGGCTGCAAGAGATCTATCTGAGGGGTGCCCCATCTGGCAAAGACCGACCCCAGGACCTGAGGATTCAGAGCTCATCCGTGATGGCCCTGGGAAATCCTGCTGAGGGCATCCGCCAGGACATTGTCCTTCCCTGGAAGGTGAATTGCTATCAGGGAGGTGTTCAGGGAGTAAGCCAGAGACCACAACTTCATTGCTTCGGTGAACATGGCTGATGACCGAGTGCCCCCTTGCTTGTTGATGTACCACATTGTTGTGGTGTTGTCTGTCCTGATTTGAACTACTTTGTTCTGGACAACAGCTGAAAAAGCCTGAAGAGCTAAAAGGACAGCTCTGAGTTCCAAAAGATTGATGTGGAGCAGAGATTCCTGAGGGGACCACACTCCTTGAGTGGAAAGATCACCCAAGTGAGCCCCCCACCCTAACAGGGAGGCATCCGTGGTGAGGGTGAGGGAGTGGGAAACGGGTATGAAGGGAACCCCTTGTGTTAGACTGCTTTGATCCTGCCACCACTGAAGGGCCAGGATCAGGGTTTTGGTCACTGGGACTAATTTGGTAAGGGGGTCCCTCCTTTGAGACCAATAGGACCTCAAATGGAACTGGATGTCCCTCATCTGAAATCTTGCTCCCTGCACGACAGCTGTGGAGGCAGCCATGTGCCCTAGGAGTTGCAGAAAGTGCCTTGCTGGTCGAGAGACCCGCAGGGTAAAGGAGGATGCCAGGGCAATGAGTCTGTCCACTCTTTCCGAGGGGAGAAATGCCCTGGCTAACTTTGTGTTCAATTCTGCACCTATGAAAGTTAGTACCTGAACTGGTTCCAGAACTGACTTTGCAAATTCAGCAGGAATCCCAGGAAGTGAGAAGCTGCTGGGTGACTTGCAAGAGGGATTTTACCTGATCTGGGGACTGACCCACTATGAGCCAGTCGTCCAGGTAGGGAAACACAGCAATCCTTGCCTTCTTAAATGAGCCACTACCACAGCTAGACATTTTGTGAATACCCTTGGAGCAGAGGTGAGGCCGAAGGGCATTGCTCTGAACTGGTAGTGGCCAGAGAGCAGTTCGAACCTGAGGTACTTTCGGTGAGAAGGCCTGATCATGACATGAAAATAGGCATCCTTGAGGTCCAGAGAAGCTAGCCAGTCCTCTGGTCTCAGGGAAGGCAAAATCATTGCTAGAGTTAACAT
This sequence comes from Neoceratodus forsteri, assembly GCA_016271365.2. Classification (NCBI taxonomy): domain Eukaryota; kingdom Metazoa; phylum Chordata; order Ceratodontiformes; family Ceratodontidae; genus Neoceratodus; species Neoceratodus forsteri. Next base: position 261,353,413 of record JADMNL010000024.1, read on the forward strand.
TTTGAACTTTGGTTTCAAAAGATGCTTGTTCAGGTACCTTAAATCTAAGATGGGCCGCCATTCTCCTGTCTTTTTTGGGGTAAGAAAATATCTTGAGTACAGTCCCTTGCCCTGATGGCAAGGGGGAACCCTTTCCACTGCTTTGCAGTCCAGAAGAGAAGAAACCTCTGCTTCCAAAGCAAGGGCTTCTGTAGAATTTGCAGGTGGAAAAAGCCTGGCTCTCATCTTTGGGAACTGTTTGAAGCTGAGAACCAGACCCTGGCTTACTACCTCCAGAACCCATCTGTCCGAAGTTAGGGACAGCCAGTTCTGGCTGAAATAAGCCAACCTGCCCCCCACTGGTACAGGAGAATCGGCCCTGGGCACCCCATCAGGGTGCCTGCTTGGCAGCAGCTTTAGGCTGAGGGGAGGGAGACGGTCTACCTGTGCCCCGTCTACCTCTGCCTCTGAAAAAAACCCTCTGTGAAAAGGCAGAGGAGGCTTGAGATTGGTAAAAGGGCCTGTGGAAAGGCCTGCCCCTACCCCTGGGGGCGTGCCTTTGTGGAGTGGCATGCCTCTCCTTAGCTTGGGCACTTTTGTAGGTAGTTCTATATTCATCTGTCTTTTTCATATAATTTTCTGTTTGATCACCAAACAGAGAATTTCCCGTTACAGGAAAATCCATAGCCTTTGACTGAGTATCTTGGGACAGATTAGTGCATCTGAGCCATGCCAACCTACGGAAAGCTACAGAAGTGGCCATGACCCTAGAGGAAACATCATTAACATCAACAGCAGTATGAAATTGAACTTTAGAGGCTTCAATGCCATCAGCAGCCACCTGTTCCAACTCACTAGCCAGCTGGCCCTGGGCCTGCTTGGCTAACTGCAAAATTGTGTCCCATCTAGATTTCTGATATCTAGCCACATAAGCCATATAATTAGCCTGCCTGAGTCCCAAAGAAGCTGCCATATATTGTTTTTTCGCCATGGCATCAATCTTCCTGGAATCCTTATCAGGAGGATGTGAGGCCAGGGAATATTAGCCTTGTCACAGGCTGCAGCTGCACCACACCTACATGACTACACTGCTCAGTGAGGAAGTCTGTATCAGGGCCTGATAAGTATACCTTCTGTCCATTTTTTATCTACAGGAGGACAGAATGAGGATTTTTTAAAATCTTTGTTGTTTGCTTCCTAAATGACTTATGCAAAGGAATAGACAACCTCCTAGACTCTGGAATATCCATCATTTCAACATAATCAGGCTCCTTTTGCTCATCCACAGCCTCTTCTAAAGGAAGCTGGAGGGTTTATGCAACCTTTTTGTAAAACATAAAATGAGAAGGGGACTCAGACAGCATAGGGGAGATTCTAAAGGTCTGTCTGGAGAAATGGGCACGTCCAGACCTTCCCAGTCACAAACATACTGATCAAATTCCTCCTCCCCCTCCTGTGGTTCATAAAAACCCTCAATATCATAATCCTGAACCACTGGGACTGAACGAACCACCCTTTTACCAGTTGTAGGGGATTCGACAGATCCCTGAGACAAAGACTGAACAATCTGTATGGTTTTAGCTATCTCTGCAGCAGTTGGAGAGACAATTTTGGACCCAGACCTGCTGATTTCTTTGTCTTTTGCTGGGACTGGTTCCTCTGAACCAGCCTTCCTTTTGCCCGAGAAGTCTCGCCTGGTCAGAGGGCACTCCCTCTGGTCCAGTGGGTGCTGAATCGGGCTGGCCATCCGGGTCAGCGGACTTTTTGGCCTCTCGTTCCCTGAGCCGGCCCAATCTCTTTTCCAGGGTGGCTGCAGGAAAATTTTTACACACCTGGCAGTCTGACAGGAGGTGGTCAGCCCCCAGACAATAAACACAAGTGGTGTGTGGGTCAGCCTTAGCAAAGGCTTCCCCACAAACATCACAGTGTTGAAACCCAGTGGGCCCGGTTTTTCTTTTGGGTTTCTCAGACATAATGCCAGCCTAACCAACAACTTGCCCTTTTAATGGCAGTGCCAGGCAAGACACCCTTATCGGTTCCTAACCGTGTCACGGGTATTTGAAAAAACCCTTTTAAAATTCAAGGTTTTTTTAGAACCGATAAGAACCGAGAACCGCACTCTAAAAGCCCCAAAACACTTTTAAAACGTTAAATTAAGCAAACCGATCGGTTCAAAACCGAACCGATAATTGGATTTCCACACAGACTTTCAATATTGTACTTACGGTTTACCAGATAGAGCTTTAACCGAAATGCGGTAAAATAAATACTTTTCGCCGGTTCAAATGAACCGAAAAAATACTCGCTTGAACCGAGAATGAACCGAGCTGAAGGAGCTGATCTCCGGAGCAACTGTTCAGTGAAGCGGAGTAAAGAATCTGACAGTTTCATTTGAAACTGTCCAGATAGAGCTTTGATACAGCGCCCTCGCGCTGTGAACTCCAGATTCTCTGGAGTTAACTGTTTCCTCTCTGGGGCAGTTCAAGTGCTGTGGCTGACTGCAAGAAGTGCTACTATAGCAAGACTTCATGGTGTTTGAATGGTGACCTCAAAACTAATGCAAGAAAATTCACATCTAAGGGCTCATTTGGAGATACTAGAAAATGGAGCTTGAGTAGTGAGCATCCATCTGATTGGTGATGGTCTCCCTGAAGGAGTAGAAGGAGAGAATAGTTTGTTTTACATGCGCTCCTGACTGATGGCAACTCTACAACTCCTGGATCCATGGAATAAAATGGACCTTCGGTGGGCCGATTATCGCATCAATCCTCACACCCACAGACCAACAGTTCTCAGCCACGTACAGTACTATCATGCTGATTACAGCAGGGCTGGAGGTGCGCGATTTTGTGCTAGATGCAGTAAGGGTCAGACATCCACTACAGCATAAGGGTCAAGATGTGCAGTGGAGTACAGTTGAAAGGGGGAGCTACGCTTCAGTGAGCAGCGATAAGATATTGCCTCCTCATGCGCGCTCCCCCTATACACACACACACACGCAGGCATACTGCGTGCGGCGTTCCCCCAACGCACACACTGTACAGCCGGGGGTGCCCAATCCCCGGTCGGCTGTGCTGCGCCCCCCCCCAAAAGCCTTCCACATACCACGCTGGGTGCCTACCCCAGCGTAGCAACTCATCAGATATCCGACGGGGTGCCCAATCCCCTGTCTGCTCCACTGTCCCCTCCAGAGTACAGGATGCCACGCTGGGAGCCCACCCTAGTGTGGCAAACGCCCGCCATCATTAAAAAAAAAAAAAACTGAAATAAAAACTGTCAATCGGGCGCTTTCTCCCTGCCCCCCACAACCCGCACCCACCCACTGGGCGCACCCTGCCTCCCCACCCCCCCACCCCATACTTACCTCCGGACCTCGGCGTGACGATTTTCGGTGGACCGGGAACACGTCTGCACTCTTCAAAGCCGACCGCAAACTGAGGAAATGCTGGTAAGCTGTATAATGGGATAGACAGGGTTTTTTCAACTTTATTGCATATCTCAGGCATTTTTTGGAATTTTTGCACCAAATTTTCAACATGGGGTTTTTGGGACCCCTTCTCATGAATGCTGTCACTGTCATGGCGTTACTCGGGCCCGAAGGTGATTTCGCAGCCACTGCGCAAAATCACCTTTCCGGAAGGATTAATGAAACGACACTGCAGTGTTCATAAGGTGGGCTCTCAAGAAGCCTATTTTGAAAATTTGGTGGAAAAAATCCAAAAAATGACTGTTTTACTAGCGTACGTTGCGTAGTTCCTATGCAGGCTCGTAAGTTCGCGAATTTTCAATATTTTCACACCAGATTTTCAACATTGCAATTTTACCACACCTTCTTATGAACAGTACAGCTGTCATTTTTCACATCTCACCCAAAACGTGTTTCTGCCCATGTGGCGCACAATGGTGCAGTCGGTGTCTTGAAATCAATGTACGGGACAAATTAAGAAAATCACAGTGAAACTATTCATGAGCAGAGGTCTTAAAATGGCTATGTTGAAAATCTGGTGAAAAATTCCTAAAAATGACTGTTTTACGAGCGTGCGTTGAGCAATTCCTACGCACGCTCGTAAGTTCGCGAATTTTCAATATTTTCACTCCAGATTTTCAACATTGCCATTTTACCACACCTCCTTATGAGCAGTACAGCTGTCATTTTTCACATCGTGCCCAAAATGTGTTTCTGCCCATGTAGTGCACAATGGCGCAGTCGGTGTGCGAAATCAATGTATGGGACACATTAAGAAAATCAAAGTGACACTGTTCATGAGCAGAGGTCTTAAAATGGCTATGTTGAAAATTTGGTGAAAAATCCTAAAATGACTGTTTTACGAGTGTGGGTTGCGCAGTTCCTACACAAGCTCGTAAGTTTGCGAATTTTCAATCCAGATTTTCAACATTGCCATTTTATTACACTTCCTTATGAGCAGTACAGCTGTCATTTGTCACATCTTGCTCAAAACATGTTTCCGCCCATGTAGCGCACAATGGCGTAATCGGTGTGTGAAATCAATGTACGGGACACAGTAATAAAATCACAGTGACACTGTTCATGAGCAGAGGTCTTAAAATGGCTATGTTGAAAATTTGGTGACGAAAGTCCATAAAATGACTGTGTTACGAGTGAGCATTGCGCAGTTTCCACGCACCCTCATAAGTTCATGACTTTGTAATATTTTCAGTCTAGATTTTCACCAGTGGCATTTTTCCACACTTCCGTATGAACAGTACAGCTGTCATTTTTCACAACATGGCCGAAATGTGTTTTCACACTTTCAGCACAAAGATGTGTGGTCGCTGTGGGAAATCATTGTTCGGAACAGATAAAGAAAATCACAGTGACACTGTTCATGATCGGAGGTCCCAAAATGCCTGTGTTGACAATCTGCTGTAAAAACTCCCCAAACTAATTTCATTACGGGTGTTAGTTGCACAGTTTCTATGCACGCTCGTGACTTCACCAGTTTTTTTAATATTTTTACAGCAGATTTGCAACATTGCCATTTTTTACACCTCCCCATGAACAGTACAGCTGTCATTTTTTACATCCTGTTTGGAATGTTTTTGCACCTGTAGTGCTAAATGCCGTAGTCACTGTGCATAAGCAGCTTTCGGCTAACAAACTGATATTGCCACTGTTTATGAGGTGGGGTCACAGAAAAACCACGTTGAAAATTTGGAGTGAAAATTCCAATGAATGCCTTCAGTATTAGGGTTTATAGCCATAACGCCCAACCCTGTAGAGAATGACAGGCATCAGGGATGTGACTTGGGATTCTTGCCTGTAATGCTCATACCATTCCACACCCTGCAGCCAGTGAGCGGCATCGAGGTATGCCTTGGACTCTTCGGCCCCAAAGTTCACCCCATTCTCCTATACCACACCACCCATCTCACCGTACTTCATGATGGAATGGGGTGCACATAAGGGCCAAAGACCCCAAGGCACACCGTGACACTTGTCAGTGTCTGCAGGGTGGGGTGTGGAGAAATGGCGTGGCCGTTATGCCTGATGACCCAAAGGCACACCCCAATGCCTGTCACTCTCTGCAGGGTGGTGGTGGGGTTGGCTTCAGTTCAGTACTTCACTGCCATTCCTATTACGCAGCTCTGTAACTTCTACACTACAACTGCCAATGCCAGCAAGCAAACATTTGGCATTGACAAATGCTTGTTTTATGTTTGTGACTTCCACCCCACCCTTTTTGCAGATGTCTGGGTGCTCTAATGCTGGGTCTCAGAGGGTGGGTTCACTGCAAAGCCTATGTGGGGGTTCCAGAGGTTGGAGGGGACTACTTGGCACTGTGTGTGATGGTAGCTGGTCTGGTAAATGGATCCCCTGGAGTCTCGTGGTCTCCCACCTGCAGATGTGTGTTTCTGAAAGGTATGCTATGAATATAATGCCATTTTGTGTTGTTGCCAGCATTGTGGGGGTGGGGGAGGGACCACTGTACACCGTGGGGAATGCTGTCTCATTTGTTGGTGGATACCGTAGGGTGTGGAGAACACTGGCCACCAGGAAATCCATTTTGTGGGATGCAGTCATATGTTTGAAGGTAGGATGGAGGACCCTAACAGCGTGGCAACCATTTTGTGTGATGGCGTCAGGTCTCGGAAGGAGGGGGACACCCAGACAACAGGCAGTGCTGTCTGTGGGGCAGTGGCGGGTGACACAAGGCCTGGCACCATCCAACAAAGAGCACTACCTGCTGTTTGGGTGGCCCCCCTCCCTCCGAGTCCTGGCGCCATCACACCAAATGGTTGCCATGCTGTCAGGGGCCTCCATCCCACCTTCAAACATATGCCACCATCACACAAAATGGATCCCCTGGAGTCTTGTGGTCTCTCACCTGCAGATGTGTGTTTCTGAAACGTATGCTATAAATAGGGCAGTGCTGTCTGTGGGATCTGCGGCTAGCTGTTTACAAAATAGATGTGATATAAAGGTAATGCCATTTTCTGTTGTTGCTGGGCATTGGGGGTGTGGGCAGGAGCATCACAAATCCAGCTATCCACGTCTGGCTTGTCGTGGTTAGGTGAAGTGCATTTCGCAGCTGATCTATGAAGAGAGCTGAGGTGTTCTCACTGTGTTCCTGGAAAATGTGATCCGGGACGCTGTCACCTACACCGAGCACACCAAGCGAAGAAAAAATACTTACCTTAGTAATTGTGTTTCTTCTAATGGAGTCTTGCTGTATTCTGACAATTTGTAGTTAGCTCCAGCTCTTGAACTGCCCCGGAGAGTGAAGGGTTAAATTCTATGCCAGGCATAGAATGTTGGGCTCGAGCTCGGTTGAAAACTCTGGCCCAGATATTCAAACTGCGCCCAAAATGTGCTCAATAGCAGGAGCAAGCACAAGTCCATTGCGCACATGCGCAATAGACTTGATATTCAAACATGGAGCAAGGCAAATTGTGCAACCAGCCAACATCTGAATATCGCACAACCGGCACCATAGCGCAACCAGGAAGGGGAAGCTGAGCAGATACGATGCGCTACAGCGCAACAAGGGCAGCCCAGCTGAGCAGTCCAGAGGCGCCATAGCGCAAGCAGGGAGCCCCCCAGCAGCAGCAGAGCAATGGAACTGCACAACCAGGGAGGTAGGCAGGGGCCCACCACCCATGCCACAGATGGGCACAGGAACACACTGCAGAACTAACAATGCACTCCCACACCCCAAGCACAGCATAATTGGGGGAGGGACGGAATATCCACTGGCCCATGGGGACAAGCAAACAAAGCACAGCCAGGCCATGTTGCCCCAGCACACCCACTGGCAAGCTGAGACTGCCACACAAAGGGGGAGGACCACCCCAGTGTACATCAGACCCCCCCTTGTGCACAGCACACCCTGCACTGTTACCCCAAGACACCACCCATGAGCAGTGACCATCACTGCAGGAATCCCCATGCATCCCCCCCCCGTCACACTGCAACCTCGTGTACCACAGAACCATACAAGCCAGACCCACCATGAGCACCCAGCAGGGTGGCAGCACACGGCAATACCGACTGAAAGCCACTCCCACACCAGAGACACCTCCCCACGCACACACACACATACCCATGACTATACCACCCCAGATGCCATGCACACCACTGCAATTGAGCACCTATAGTCAGCTGCAAATCAGAGACCACCACACTATTCATATCAAAATATATATTTCAAATATAACAAGAATAAGAACTACAACAACTATAACGATGTACAAATATACAAAACAGGGGTGGGGGTACGGGTACAAGGTAGGGGTGGGTAAGGGGCAGGGGTGAACAACTGGGAGAGGGAAGGCAGGGTGTGAGGGATAGGTAAAGGGGGGAGGTGATGGGAAGCTACTGCCTACCAGCCTGCTCTCCTGCCACCTGGTGCTGGTCCCGTGGCCTCCTCCTGCGCCTCAGACCATGTTGCTGTAGGTCCAGCAGGATGGCGAGCGAATCCTTCGCCACCTGTATCAGCCGCTGCATCGAACGGTCAATGCAGTGCAGGATCCGGACACCTAGGACAAGGGATCAGAGTCAATGGCTGTGACTGTCCATATCCCTGAAGCCCACCCATCACGCATGGCATACAGCCAAGTGACCCACTCCTGTGATGGACTGCACCCACCCACAGTGACCGTGCACAAGACATGCCCAACCAGGCAGCAACAGCCATGTGTACCACTGTATACACACACTGCCCATGTCCAGCACAGCACAACCAAGGCTGTACAGTAACGTGGCTACGCGGTGGGCAGTGCCACAGCCATGTGCCCAGTGCACGCATGGACCACCATTGACACACTCCCAGACATGCAGTGCCACTGGACAGTGCTGACTGTCACATGCATGGCAGTGGTGTCCATGGATGGTGGCCATGCCCTGCCCCCCCCCGTCACACAGCATGCAATAGCATTCATGATGTCATGGCACTCACCCTCATCGTGCTGCTGCTGCTGTTGTGGTTCACCACCACCACCACGCTCAGCCACCGCTGCTACCACTCCCTGCACCTCAGCCCTGGCCCTCCTCCGCTCCGCCATGCCTGTGGGAAACAAAAGGTGAGAAACACATCAGTGAAATCCCAAAGCAGATCTCCCCCTGCCCCAATGAGTGTGCCCGCCCACCCAGCCAGACCCATACATCACATATCCAGTAAACACCGCCAGAGCCAACCATAGACCAACCCTCCCCCATGTGCTGGACACGATAGACAGTGTTACCCATATGGACCATACATGTGCATAGATGGATCATCCACCTGGCCGAGGCACCACGCCCCTCCTGGCACGTGACCGAAGACGTGCCAGTAGTGCCGGCTCCCTCCTCCGCAGGTCCCCATACCGGTGCCTGCACTGCTCTGCGGACCTCCGCCGGCCAGTGGCCTCCTCAAGCTCAGTAGCTACCTGCTGCCACACATGGGTCCTGGCCATGTTAAGGAGTTCATCCCCAAATAGTTAGCCATAGTGAGGCTCCACTATGGCCACCAAGTTGGCGAGCTCGAGTGAACTCCACTGGGGGGCTCTTCTGTGTGCCATCCCTGCATGTATAAGTAGGCAATATGGTGCTCTTGGCATTGACTACGTGGAATTTTTGCGCAATACAATGCCGTCTATTCCTGCTACGCGCTGTTATTAGCACTGTTAGTCCCTATCGCGCTGTTACCAAACAGCGCAATAGAGCTGCAGACATGCCATACATACAGCGCCAAGGGGGCAAAGGTTGGGCACAGGGTCATGGGTCTCTGGCGCATGGCCATGCACAGCGCCATCGGACATCTATGCATCCAGCGCGATTGGTCGCCTGTGTGCTATTGCCACAGTGGACTATTGCGCAGTTGTGCCACAGTGCCATGTAGTGACCGTCGTTGTAGCGCCACTGGCATAATGGTGGCCGTGCCCTGAATTGCCTACCGCACACAGCATGTCATCAGCGCGGCAGACGCCTGCGTAAGCTACCTGGGCATGCGCAGTGCGGTGTACTACGGAATCACAGAACTGCGCCATTGGCTCAGCCCGTTCAACCGTATTGCGCAAAGCGCAACAGCGTGATATTCAGCCGTCATATGCAAATCATCCAATCAGCCATTCAAAGGCGCAGCACCGCGATTTGCATCTCATTAAAGTTGCTCCACACCTCATTTGCATGGATTGCGCTATAAAAATGCGACGCTGTTCTGCAGTGGCCATATTCGGTTACTGCAGTGGATAGGTGAGTTGCATGCTGTATGATGTTCTGGACTATGGTCTTAGGGAATTGCTGTGTACTGCACAGTCACAGGTGACCACTCTCACCCATACAGGCTGTGATATGACCAAGCGAGGAATGGGTGAGGAGGATGATGGTGGGCGGAAAAGGAGGCCCAATTTTACAAAAGCTGAGACAGAGGAACTCTTCGAGGCCTACCTGGATGAAGAGCCACTTCTCAGTGGACGGCGGGGCACCCCTCAGGCCCGTGCTGCTGCATGGGAGGGGGTGGCACGTGCCGTCAACCTGCATGGCAGCCACCAGCACTCTGTGCAGGAATGTAAAAAGAAGATGGGGACCGACAGGAGGGGGTGAAGGAGAAGGTGGCAGCCATCAGGGCGGCATGTGCTGTGACAGGCGGGGGCTAGCCGGAGGTGGTGCAGCTGACTCTGGCAGAGGACCGGCTCGCTGCAAGCATGCAGCGCAGTGCCATTGAGGGCGTTCCTGGAGGTGGCTTCCAGACAGGTGGTAGCCCATCACTGCATGGTATGTCATGGTCGGGGGGGGGGAAGATAGATCACATGCACTAACGCGTTCTCACTTTCTGTTACAGATCCTGTGCATCTGCAGGGGTCATTGGTGGAGGGCCTGTCCACTGCAGACAGCCATCCGGAGTTGGAGGAGGGACCATCCACCTCCGCAGGTAGCAGGCGTGCATTGCACCAGTGTGCACGCCTGGCTGCCATCTCTGATGTCGGTGAGACAGGTGTGGGGGTTGCCCTTCCTGTGTCTCTGTGGTCTGGCATGCAGGCATGCCAGCACGCTGTGGCTATGGCTGTGGCACAGACCCGCACCACTGATGATGCAACGACCACTATGGGCATTGACATGTGTGTGTCGCAGAATGGACACACAGCAGGACAGCTCATGCCCATGGACCTAGCTGGTTCCGATGTGTGTGCCAGCACGTCAGCACATGTCAGCACCGGTGGCTGTACAGGTCATTGGCACTGTTGCAGCCACAGCAGCAGAACAACTGGGCCCTTGGGCACAGCAGGCGGAGGGGCAGCAGCAGCAGACTTGCCCATACCTGGTCCTGGTGAGCAGCGCCCACCCTCGAGGGGTGCTGAACATCAGGCCCTTCCATACCATGAGGGACAGGTTGCCGATGTGGCAGACGACCCCTTTGACGAGCACACCCGCCTGCTGCAGGCATCAGTACAGCAGCAGATGCGGGTTGCAACGTCCGAGGAGGCACTGTGTGTGGCTCTGGAGCAGCACAGCAGGGACAACGAGAGGATCCTGTCATGGATTGACCATTTGCGGATGGATGTGACCGCTGCCATTGACAGGCAGACACAGGCATTGGTCGCTGTCATGGCCACATTGGGCACACAGTCAGGTGCCCCTGTGCCGCTCACACCACGCAGTACGCTATCCACTCCTCGTTCCCGGCATCGTGCGACACCCACCCTGTCAATGCCGGGTTCAGCTGTGGGCATCCCGAGCACCCCTGGTGCAGGTATGTTCGGTGTGCTGTGGACCCCTGTGCAGGCAAGGTCGCGTTCGCGCAGTGGGACTCCTGGTGGTCCATTGGTGCCACCCCATGAGGCCCGTGCTCAGCCTGCCAGTGCTGCTGGGTCTCGGCGGGGCCGCCCATGCATCCAAGGCGACCGTGGCACTGTGCAGCAAGACTGAGCTGTCTCCCAGTGCGGGCCCTGTCTGGTGCTGCCCTGTGTGCAATGTGTGTTTTGGTGGGCAGTGCACCGGTGGGTGCCCAGCCCTACACGCAGACACACGGACCACCTGCACACCCTCCCGACTGCCGTCCACAGGTGCGTGTGCATGATGATGCCTGCATTGCGCTGTACACCAAAGTGCGAAGGTGCCCAGCATCTGACACACATACTTGGACAGTCACTGGACATGGTGGCCTGTGGACATGTGTGTTTTTGGTGTCTGTGTTCCAGCTCTGTTGTGCAGCTGACCCCTGTGCACTTTGTGCCTATTGTGTGTGTGTGTGTGTGTGTGTGTCCGTCCATGTGGCGTGTTTTTGTTCACCCCTCCCTGGTTGTATGTGTGTGCTTCTGTGCCCTGCCACTTCCCTTGCCGTAATGCACCCCTGGTGTGTTTCCCTGTGTGTATGTGGGTTGTGCCCTAGCCACTGTTGGTTGCACATGGCCCCATGACTTACCTGTGCTGCGTGAAGTGCTCCTGTGTGATGGTGTCCCGGTGCAGCTGGGCCAGCCGGATCAGTTGAGGGTCACGTCGTCCAAGGGGGGGGCTGCCCATCCCCATCATCACCGGCGTCACCGTCATCCCCATCGCTGTCCCTCTCTTCGACCTGTACGGCTATCCCACAGTCTTTGGCCATGTTGTGCAGGATACAACAGGCCAGGAATATCCCACAGGCCTTTGAGGGGCTATACTGTAGGGCACCGCCGGAGGTGTCTAGGTAACGGAAGCGCGCCTTCAGCATCCCAAACACCCACTCAATGATGTTGCATGTGGTGGCGTGTGCCTCATTGAAGCGTTGCTGCGATGGGGTTGTGGGCCGCCGGTAGGGTGTGAGCAGCCAGGGACGGGTGGGTATCCACTGTCACCTGTGTGGAGATAGTGGAGGTTAGTATCTTGTTCAGGCTCATATTGCCCCTGACCCTGTGTGCCACACCCATGGCACCTGTGGCTTACCCACCCTTGGCACCAATTTGTCAGTCCTACATGCATACTCACCCACTAGATGTCCTGTGGGGATGTCCCCACTCTCGAATCGATGGCACAGTGCCGACTGGTACCATATAAATGAATCATGTGCTCCCCCAGGGTGCGTGGCACAGACATTGATGATGTGCCCACTGGCATCACACACCACCTGGCAGTTGACACTGGCATAACCCTTCTGATTCATATAAGCGGCCCCATCGGGGCCAGGTGGCGTGTGAATGGCCACATGGATGCAGTCTATCACCCTAGCATGCCAGGCATACGTGCTACTTTGTGGAACTCCTGTATGTTTGCTGTGAGCTCCGCCACGGTGCTGGGGAAATGGATGTACTCTGCAGCATGTGGCAGCAGTGCGCTGAGGAATTGGGTGAGGATGCGTGACGTGGCCAACTGTGTTATGCCTGTGGTGTCCCCTGTTGGTCTTTGGAAACTACCCATGGCGAGCAAGCACATGCAGGCTGTTACCTTTGTCTCCACTGACAGAGTGTGACTCCGTCATGAGGGTGCCTACATCACATAACTGCACAGCTCACAGAGACGCCTCAGTATTGCCCTGTTCAGGCGGTACCAGCCCACAATCTCGACATCTGAGTAGAGCTCAAAGCTGGTGCGGGCCTGGTACTGCCTGTTGGGGGCGTACCACCGACGGGCCCTTCCACGGCCAAGTCCCCCTGCAGCATGCCTTCTCACCCCCTCATTACAGCTTCCATGTAGAAGCTGGCACTGTCCATGTCCCTGGCTTGTGTTCCCCCAGCTGTTGTTGCTCTGTTACCCCCGCTGTCCTGGCTGCTACCTCCACTGCACCGGGTACACCTACTGGCCTCTGCACTCTGTGGCCCCACACACCTTCCCTTGCCCCTATTCTGTCCTGTGCTCTCCCTGGCCTGCACTCTTTCTCCCTCTGGCCTGGTCTGTCTCCCTGACCCATGTGGCTTCCTGTAGCGTTCTTACACCTCTTCCTTGAGCCTTTTTATTTTGGCTCGTTTCCACTATGGCGCAACTTCCGCCTGATCCACTGTTGCGCATTGCGCAAGCCTTTGAATATGCATTGCGCACTTTATGCATGGTTCACCCTTAGGATGCGCTTATGATTAGCATTGCGCTGTTGCTCAGCATGTTTTCAGTGGCGCAACTGCCTCCTGCTGAATATCGCAGAATGGCGCACTTTCGAACTTGCGCTGGCGCAACCCTTTTGAATATCCCACCCTCTGTCTGTGTCCTTTTGAAACCAAACTGTTAGATTCTTACAAGCTAAAACTCACTGGCTAAATAATGTGGAAATTGTAAAAACTCCTAGTAGCCAACTGGCAACAAAGACTTTGGATACCCCAAAAGACTCAAGTCAGGAAACCCAAAGAACCAAAACCAGGTAATAAGAACTAAAAACTCTTAATTAAACAAATACAAAGCACCCATCACAACAGGAGTGGGGTAAAGGCACCCCTGGGGTGCAACACTGCACCTGCCCACCCACTTCCCAAAAACAGGTTCTGAGAGGGGAGGCAGGGAGGGAGGTCAGAATACAGCAAGACTCCATTAGAGGAAATGGAAATTACGTACCTACCGTAATTCTTGATCTTCTTGGACGAGTCTCCACCACTCATTCACACTAATGGGATCTGCGCCGGAGGCACTAGGACCCATCGGGAGCAAACTTTTTTATTAGAAGGTCGGCGCCTGAGACGGAGCCGCGAGGAGCGGCACCGCGAGCCTCAGCTCGTGCGGTAATGAATATCTCAGCGTCGACCTTCCAACCGCCTCAGTACCTTTTTTTCCCAAGGAGGTGCAGCATAACTAACCTAGAAGGATAGCCTAACCAAAAATCGGACATAAGATAGTCCAGAAGACCCGTATAAGAAGGGTCAACAAAGAAGTCTTCTCAGCCTAAAGATTGAGGGAGTGAAGACCAACAACAGAGGTGAGCTCATGGGATGGAGGGTGGGCGTGTGAATGAGTGGTGGAGACTCGTCCAAGAAGATCAAGAATTACGGTAGGTACGTAATTTCCATATCTTCCTGGACATAAGTCTCCACCACTCATTCACACTAATGGGAGAGTACCAAGCTAATAATCCCCCGAGAGGGCGGCAGGAGAGACCAAGAGCTCACAGTTTTAAGACAGGAGTCCATTAAAGATGGTTCTGCCAAAGGAAAGATGTCATCTGGCATGGACATCCAGGGCATAGTGTTTAACGGAAGTATGCACTGAGCTCCAGGTAGCCGCATTGCAAATATCTGCGATGGGCACAATGCGGATTTCTGCCAGAGATGCCGCGACCGCTCTAGTCAAGTGATCGTACACTCTGCCCTCCAGCTTAACCTGAGCCATGGAATAGCAGTGGCGAAGGCATGCCACCAGCCATGCTGAGATACATCTGATAGCGACAGGCTGACCCAGCCAGGTCTCGCTGAAGGAAACAAACAGTTGCTGAGCTTTACAAAGTCTTTTGTTCTATCTAGACAGAAACGCAAAGCTCTCTTGACATCCAAGGAATGAAGAGATCGTTCTCCTTCATTTTGGAAACTCGCAAAGTAAGAAGGAAGGACCAAAGGTTGGTTTAGATGGAATTCCGAAACAACCTTAGGGAGAAACTTAGGATGGGTTCTAAGGACTACTTTGTCTTTATGGAATACAGTATACGGAGGGTCTGTGACCAAGGCATGTATCTCAGAGACCCTGCAGGCTGAGGTAATGGCCACCAGGAAGGCCGTTTTCCAGGTGAGAAATTTTAGCTCACAGGTAGCTAGAGGTTCTAAAGGTTTTTAAGTGAGCAGGTGTAACCCCCCTACAAATGGGGGTTCCTAAAAGCCTCCTAGGAGCTGCCTAAGTGTTCACCCTGATGGTTGGCGTTCAGCGCTTAAGCCATTTTAAATAGAAATGATGTGAGTGCTTTTAGAGCCTCCATGTGCTGTCTCTTTAAGAGCCGTCTGCTTTCAGGCAAAATCATCATTATGAGGGGGACTATGTGTTTCCCTGCTCGAGTCCCGCTCGAGCTGCACCATAATTGGCCCTCTTTTTGGTCGCTAGAAACGACAGGGGAGCTCCCTCGATAGGTGTAGCTGTGTGCCTAGAAATATTTAGAGTGATAGTAAAAGTGCGGTTTATTTAACCTGCTTTTGTTGCAGATTGGGACTCTGTGTGCTGTTCCCCTCCATCTTGGACCAGGACAGTTCGAGGGGTCCAATAGGAAGCGAGGGGGCATCTAAGTTGGAGTAGAAGAGCAGCCAACCAGAAACCAGGACTCTCGATAGAGCCAGCGGACCAATGGAGGAACTGCTTGTAATTTTGGAAAAGGCATTGTGGGCTATGGCGCTTTTTCGCACCACTGAGGGCCAGATTAATTGACTGGCATGTGAAACCAGCCAATGGAATCGGGTAGCGCCCGAACTGTAAGGAGTGCCCCATGCTGCTAGGGGCAGATGCGTTGTGACTGTGAAGGAGAAGGGAGCTCTGAGCTCCTGCGCCGTTGAGTGTTCGCGTGGGAAGTGCTTGAAAGGCCTGAGGTGGTCGTTTGCATTGCTAGTGCTTATCAGACTAAATCTGCCGGCGTGCAGTCAGAGGAGGCTGTGTGGAAGCACAGCTACCTACCATGCTCAACCTGTAGAGGACTGGAGAATCTGCTAAATCGCGCTCGGTCTGTCAGGAAAGTTGAAGCTGCAGTGTAACACCCAAAACTGCTGTGAATTCGTTTGGGTCCTGGAAGCAGCTGCCTGGTATGGTACCCCTCTGTTGTTTTCCATATAAATATGTGAGGAGGCTTTTGGAGCTCAGGCTCAGCCCTGCAAGTGGTGAAGAAAGGGTGTCTGCTGGAGTCGTGAGTACTGGATCAGGGTAGCTCCCTGTTAAGCTTACAAGCAGTGGCCAAAAGTCATTTTGTTGTACTGCTGACGGCACTAATTGAGCTTTCTGTTCAATTTGATCTTCTCAGGGATTACATGCTCGTTTGTGTCAGGGCCCCAACCAGCTGCATCGAGGAACTAGCCATTAGGGCTTGGGTACCCATAGACAATAACTGATAGGTTCAGACCTGTGCACAGAGCCATAGGCAGTTAAATATAGGTAATAGTGATAAGCTAATCACCCTGATTTCCCAGGTCCTTGTTATCCCCCTTCAAATAAATCAGATTGTTTGTCTTGCAACTGTACGCGGGCTGGTTTGTGTCTTACTGAGGACATACTGCACAGTGAATGTTTGATAACTGTACCTTACTTTCCAGGGGGTTCCCGGAGTGAGCTGAGTGTTTCGAGCCGGGGGTAAGTGTTCAGGGGGAAAGCATTGTAATTACTCTGAGCCACTAGTGGGAAGAAGGGGGGGTTGCAGCAACCCAGAGGGCTGTGACAGAGTCAACCTAGACTGTCCTAACCCCGACTTCTGGGTGGAGGCACCCGTCAACGGATCTGGACCCCTTACCCTGTCACGGCTGCGACAGGCAGGGGTGGTAGCCCTTGGGATAGCACCCCCTGGGGGTTACAAATTGGAGGCACCACTGTGATCAGCGTCCCCTAGTGGCCAAGTGAGTGAAGTGCATAAGAAATGGAAAAACTGGAAGGGGATATGTTGGCAAAAATTAAGTTGGGTCCTATGAAGACAATGGTACACAAACTGATGGGGTGGGGTGAAGCCGAAGAGCTGGACTCCCCAGAGAATTGTGTTACTGTTAGATGTGCCCCTGGGAACCTCAACAGCTGACATTGTTTCCACAGCAGAGCGTGTCAAATGTTTGGGCAAAGTGGAGGTAAAGGGGCGTATGGCTGATCTGCTCGACCAGACGCTGCAGGTGCTACTTTTGTGCAGTGTGGCCATCGACCCCGGGAGGGTACCTCCAGTGATTTACCCGGAGGGTGCCTCACAGGGATAGAGGCTGGTTCATATTCGGAGTGGGTAAGTCACTCCTGGGGGGTCCCCCCAGACTAATAGTTTTAAAGATAAACTGCTTAAATTGCTGGCTGTGGAGGGGAGGACTACCCAGGAATTGCTGCAAGCATTGGATCTGTCTAGTGACGCTACCCCCCAGGTACCCCCCCATCCCCCCAAGAGTTCTATTTTGGCTCCACTGCCCTTAGTGGTCCCTCCTATACAGCTCGATTCCTACCGTAGACTGAAACTTTTTTCTGGCACAGTGCCAGTGCCTACAGGGGAGGATGACCTGGAAGCTTGGATGGACTACGCCACCCCCTTAGTTCAGGAGTGGCAGTGCTCTGAGGGGGAGAAAAGGAAGCGATTGATGGAGAGTCTGCGGGGCCCTGCTTTAGAAGCCATTAGGTTCTTGCGGGCTACCAACCCGGAAGCTACTGCAACAGAGTACCTTTCTGTTTTAGAGGGGGTGTTTGGGAGTACAGAGACTGGGGAAGATTTATTATGGAAATTCAGGTCTGCCAAGCAGTGGAGAAATGAGAAGCTGTCCGCCTTTGTTACTAGGGTGGAGCGGGCCTTGCAGAAGGCCTATAGAAAGGGGGGGATCACAGCCACAGCCCTGAACCAGGTCAGGTTGGAACATGTTTTGAAGTCTGCTAGATTCTCTAGTGTAATATTGTTAAAGCTTAAGTTGCATGATCGACGGGCTGCCCCGCCTGAATATTGTCAACTGATGAGGGAAATTAGAGAAGTGGAGACCGATGAGAAGGGGTGGGAACCCTATGTGGGGACTGTGAACCCTAGTGGGACCCCTGAGTCTAGTACCCCCGAAGAGACCCACCTGTCGGGAAGGCCTGATGGATCCCCAGATTTTCCAGGTGATGTGGGGATGCGAGCTATTTCCTCTGATCCCCACGTAGAGAATGAGTTGAGGGCCGAGGTCAGAAATTTACGAGAACTGGTGAGGGACTTGAAGCAATCTACCATGTACCCTGTTAGGTCTGGGGAGCCTGAGTTGTCCAGAAACCAAAGCCCTGGCCCAGGGGAACCCTCTCATCCCCCGCAGGGTCCCCAACAGACAAGGTGCCCACCTCCCAATAGAGACCCCAAGTTCTGTTACCACTGTGGGGAAGATGGACATTTTCAGCCTGAGTGCCAGATGCCGGAGAATTTAAGGAAAGTCAACAGCAGACTGATCACTTGGCATCGCAGGGCCCACATCCGACCCCCCAGGAAAAGCTTTGTGACCCGGGCCAATGCTCAAGCACCTGTCAGTGCTGTGCCCCCCGAATGGTCTGATGTGGTCGGGCCCTCGATGGAGGCCCCAGTGCGAGTAAATGGGATTCCCACCGAGCTGTATTAGATAGTGGCTCTCAGGTAACCATCATGTTTCAGGACTAGTATCAGACACACCTACCTGAGGTGCCCCTACAACCCTTGGATGGTCTACATGTGTGGGGATTGAGTGACAAGGCTTATCCGTATTTGGGGTATATCCGGATCTGGTTGTCATTCTCTACTTTCTGTGGCTGGAGTGGATGAACAGGTGGAAACCTTAGCTTTAGTTTGCCCACCCACTGGACTGTATGATGGTGTACCCCTGTTGATTGGGACGAATGCTCATATGTTTGGACGATTAGCCCAGTTGTGTTCAGAAAAGCAAGCATTCAGGACCGGGCGAGCCCTAAGAATACCTGCTGTTATCCAAAAGGCCGTTGAAACTCAGAAGAAGGTTAGCCAGGAAGAACCTGAAGGCCTGGTGGGTGTAGTGTGGAGAAAGGATCTGGCACCAGTGATGCTTGCCCCGAATGCTCAATGTGTCCTGCGTGGAGAAGTACGACTAAAAACAGATGTTAAGAATAAGTTGTTGATGTTGGATGCACCTGGGGAGGGAAGATTACCTGAGGGACTGCTGGTCAAACCCAGTATATTGGCGGCTAGAGCTCATGCTTACGTTAAGAGGGTGATGGTTCAAGTGCATAATGTGTCCGACAAAGAGATTCGAATAAGAAGAGGGTGCACCTTGGCAAGTGTACATTGTGCAGATACTGCAGTGCTGCCAAATAACAAGGGTTCCAGGAAAGATGACAGAGTTACTTCTGACTTGTTTGATTTCGGTGACTCCCCGTTGCCTGCTGAATGGAAAATGAGGATCAGTGAGAAGCTTGCCAAGAGGGACCAGGTTTTCTCCCTGAAAGAATGGGATGTGGGATGTGTGCAAGGGGCTGAGCATCACATTCGGCTGCATGATGAACGGCCTTTCCGAGAAAGATCCCGGCGCCTGGCTCCGGCTGACATAGATGATGTGAGGCGGCATCTGCAAGAGATGCTGGCTGCTGGTGTGATACAAGAGTCCAGGAGCCCCTATGCTTCCCCCATTGTAGTAGTGAGAAAAAAGAATGGGGCGGTTCGGATGTGTGTAGACTACCGTGCCTTGAATCGGCGGACTATCCCAGACCAGTATACCATGCCGCGCATACAGGAGGCCTTGGATTGTTTAAATGGCAGTAAGTGGTTCTCGGTGTTGGACCTCCGCAGCGGGTACTACCAGATCCCAGTGGCCCCAGAGGACCAAGAGAAGACTGCATTTATTTGCCCCCTAGGTTTCTATGAGTTTATTCTGATGCCTCAGGGGATTTCAGGTGCCCCAGCCACCTTTCAGCGCCTGATGGAACGTGCTGTGGGGGACATGAATTTGCTCGAGTGCTTGGTCTACTTAGATGATGTCATAGTGTTTGGCTGCTTGTTGGAAGAACATTAGCAATGATTATTCAAGGCCTTGGATCAGTTGGAGGATTTCGGCCTCAAGCTGTCTATAGACAAGTGTCAATTCTTCCAAACTTCTGTGAAATATGTGGGCCACATAGTATCCACTGAGGGCATAGAGACTGACCCTAGCAAAGTGGAGGCTTTGACCACTTGGCCTCAGCCCAGGAATTTGAAAGAGCTGCAATGGTTCCTGGGGTTTTGTGGATATTATAGGCGGTTTGTCAAAGATTATTCTTGAGTGATTCACCCCCTCCTCAACCTCACTCAGGGGTACCCTCCTACACACAAAAAGTATAAGAAGGTTGTGCGCTCTGAGATGAAGAAGAAGTATTTCCGTCCGAATTATGTGTTTGGGGATCGCTGGACTGCTGAGCGTGAGGACGCTTTCTATGACATCATGTATCAACTTACCCATGCCCCAGTGTTGGCCTATGCTGACCCAGTCAAGCCATACGTTCTCCATACTGATGCCAGTTTACAAGGATTGGGGGCTGTGTTATATCAGGAGCACTCAAATGGTCTGAGACCTGTAGCTTTTGCCAGCAGAAGTCTGATTCCTTCAGAAAAAAAATTATCCAGTGCACAAACTAGAGTTCCTGGCTCTGAAGTGGGCCATTGTTGATCAGTTTCATGACTATTTGTATGGTGCCAAGATATTGGTAAAGACTGATAACAATCCTCTGACCTATGTACAGACGTCAGCCAAGTTGGATGCCACTGGCCATAGTTGGCTCTCTGCCTTGGCCACCTACGACTATGCTGTTGAGTACAGAGCAGGCCTAAACCATATAGATGCAGATGCCCTCTCTCGGAGACCTATGCCACAGACTGATTGGGTCAGGTTGTCAGAGCCTGACATAAGAGCCCTTTGCCAGAAATTTGACAAGGAGGAACAGGTGTCTCCTGATGCTGTGGACTGTATGGTGGATTGCTTGGGGCCATCCGAAAACTGCATACCTGCTGCCTACTGTCATTTTTCTGCATTGGACACTAGTTCACTGCCCCAGTTTAACAATGCTAGTCTTCAACGGGCTCAATCCCGAGACTCTATGATAAAAACGGTTGTGGAAGCTTTGCAGGCCGGGAGGGACGTGTCCAAGTTGCGTTCCACTGACTTAAGAACTGCCTTGTTATACAAAGAAGGGCCCAAATTAAGGCTGATTAACCCACTACTATACAGAGAGACTGTGGATAAGAAGGGCCGGGTAGACAAACAACAACTGGTGCTGCCCTCAGCTTTTAGGGAACTGGTCCTGAGGTCCTTGCATAATCACATGGGGCATCCTGGCATAGACCGAACTCTCGATCTGGTAAGGACCCGATTTTACTGGTCAAAAATGAGTACAGATGTAGAGCATTATGTCAAGACCTGTAGCCGCTGTTTGCAAAGAAAAGCCCTACCCCAGAGAGCTGTCCCCATGGTCAATATTACCACTAGTGCCCCTATGAAACTGGTCTGCATTGATTTCTTGAGTCTAGAACCAGATCTGAAAAATATCAGTAACATATTGGTAGTCACTGATCATTTTACCCAGTATGCACAGGCCTTTCCTGCTAAAGATCTGAAAGCAACCACGGTGGCTAAAATACTTGTTGAAAACTTTTTTTTGTCCACTATGGGGCCCCCCAGCGGATCCATTCCAACCAGGGGAGGGACTTTGTGAGCCGCCTGATTAAAGAAATGCTATCTTTGTGGGGTGTGCTAAAGTCCAGAACCACCCCATACCATCCTCAGGGAGATCCCCAGCCTGAAAGGTTTAACCGCACATTGCTTGATATGTTGGGCACACTACAACCCAAGGACAAGCCTAGATGGAGCCAGCAGATTAGCATCCTGGTTCATGCTTATAACTGCACCAAAACTGATGCCACTGGATTTTCCCCCGTACAGACTGATGTTTGGGAGAGAAGCTAGACTGCCAGTGGATGTGTGTTTTGGAGTTTCCCCTGATGGGGTACAAGCAGAAAATCATCTACAATACGTACAGAAGCTGAAGGCCCAGTTGAACCATGCCTACCAGCTGGCCCAGACCATGGCTGCTAAACGAAACCTGGCCAATAAGGAGAGGTATGATAAGAAAGTGAAAACAATGGAACTGAGAGAAGGAGATAGAGTGTTACTGAGAAATCTGGGACTGCATGGCAAACATAAAATTGCTGACCAATGGCATCACCTCCCTCACATTGTTGTGGGAAAACTGGCAGATTTGCCTATATATAAAGTGCGGCCTGAAAACAATTCCAAAGATGTGAAAACTATATACAGGTACCCCAAGGGTGTCACATCTGGATAAGGATAAAAAGACCAGTAAGGTGGAGGGGATGGATGATGCCATCCCCGCCAAAAGGGTGTGGTTTGCCCTCAAGGCCCTAAAGAAAGACAAATCTCCTGGGCCGGATGGCATTCATCCGAGAGTACTATGGGAATTGGCGGACATACTGGCTGCACCCCTGGCGGAGCTTTTCAGCAGGTCACTTGAGACAGGAGGGTACCTAGGGATTGGCGAGAGCACATGTGGTACCAATCCATAAAGGGGTGAAGGAAGTACCAGGAAACTATAGACCCATCAGTTTAACCTCGGTGGTGGGAAAATTAATGGAGAGTATACTAAAGGAGCGATTGGGGGTTTACTTGGAGGAGGTGGGAGGTCTGGATAGTCGGCAGCATGGGTTTGTGCCAGGTAGATCATGTCAAACTAACCTTGTGGAGTTCTATGAATGGGTAACATCAGAACTGGACAGGGTAAGCCTGTGGATGTATTATTCTTGGACTTCAGCAAGGCGTTTGACTCTGTCCCCACAATGGTCTGGTGGAGAAACTGATGGGTTAGGGTAGGCCCTTTGATGGTCAGATGGATTGAAAACTGGATAGCTGGATGCACTCAGAGAGTAGTGGTCTGTGGGGAACTCTAGAACCCTACAGAGGTTGGTAGTGGGGTACCACAGGGCTCGGTCCTGGGTCCGATCCTGTTTAATGCATACATATTGGACATCAGGGATGGTATAGGGTGTGAAATGAGTCTCTTCGCGGATGACTCAAGATGGGAGCAGTAGTTGAGGGAGAAGAGGGAGGTTGGCCCTGCAAGGGACCTGGACACCCTGGAAAGCTGGGCTCACACATGGAAGTAAATTCAATATCGCCAAGTGCAAGGTGTTGCATCTTGGTGGGAAACCTAAACACAGGTACACCCTGGGAGGGAGGTGCTGGAAGCCTCAACAGGGAAAAAGACCTAGGGGTCATGGTGGATACATGTATGAATAACTCTGAGCAGTGCAGGAGGCAGCTAGCAAGGCAAACAGGATGTTGGGATGCATCATAGGGGGATCACCTCTAGGAGCAAGGAAGTGATTCTGCCGCTGTACAATGGACTGGTTAGACCACACCTTGAGTACTGTGTACAGTACTGGAGCCCACACTTGAAGAGGGACATACAGCTCCTGGAGAGGTACAGAGAGGGCAACAAACATGATACGAGGGCTAGGGATTTGACTTACGAGGACAGACTTGAGGAGCTCTGCCTGTTTTCATTGGAGGAGAGGAGAGACAGGGGGACATGATTGAGGTCTTCAAGTACCTCAAGGGAATAAATAGGGTAAACATGGATGGGATCTTTAGACTAAAGCAGGGGAGGTATCACCAGAGGACATGGTTTGAAGTTGGAAGGTGGAAGGGTGAGGGGGAAAAGAGGAGGAGGTTTTTCACTGAGAGGGTGGTGGACCCTTGGAATGCACTGCCTGGTGAGCTGGTTCAGAGATCACAGTGGAGGCTTCAAGAGAGGGTGGGACAGACACAGAAAGTGGATGTATCAGATGATGGCCTGTCCAGGGGTGGGGATGGATGATAGGGGTTTCTGGAGCACAAAGGATGGGAGGGTCTCGGCACCCAACCAAGGATCTAGGTTCGAGCAGACTCGATAGACAATAAGGCCTAATCTGCTGGCAAATAGTATGTTAGTATGTAAATCATCTGCTGCCAATCGGGCAAATCCTGATTGACGCTGAACCTCCAATTGCCCCCCCCCCAGGCCTATGACTAGATCTGCTGCCAGGAAAAGAACCAGACCAATTGATTCTTCAGCAAGCCAACTAAGAGGGCCTTGTCCAAATCCCTCTGATGAAGATGATCGCCAATCTGTGTCTGAAGACAATGAAAATGATATTGAATACTATCCTCTTACGAACTGAGCCAACTGTTTGAGGCATCCATTGTTAACTCTGGAGATGAGGTTGGGCCTTCTGGACTGTTTGAGCCTCCTACTTTGTCTCTGGAACCACTGCTTCCAGAGGATGAGCTGGGTAGCAGTAAAGCCCCAGGGGTGGGGTCCTTGAGCCTGGCTGAACTGTCTGGCCTGGCTGTACTATCTGACTTTTCAGAAGAGGAGAGTGATGTGGGGGAACAAGCCAGTTATATGCCGGAACCTGAAGAATATTTTGAATGCCCTGATGGTTCCTTACTAGTATCTGAACAGTCCTCAGCTGAGCCAAGTAGTGTGGGTCCTGATGTAGAGGGTCAGGCCCCCGACAGTACTATGAGCACTGGGTCCCCTTCCGATGTGGAGATTCCCCCTACTAATCTCAATGAGGCTGAATTGGAATCGGGGCCTGTAACCGGGTTTTCCGAGACCCCTAGACGATCCAGCCGAGAAGTACGGCCTGTAGTAAAGTTGAGTTATGAGTCGCTGGGTCAGCCTGTGGACCTGCCCTTAAATGTGGTCCATAAGGGAGTGTATGTGTCCCCAAGCTCCTTGCCTAAGTTAGCCTTGGGGGATAACTCCAGCCTGTTAGCATTGCCCTTCAAGTGTGGTACCCCTACCCCAGTTAGCCCACCAGTAGCTGATAGGGAAGGGCTCCCTCTTTCCAGGTGTCATGGGCAGAGAGTAATGACCTGATTTGAAAAGGAGAAGGTTATGTGTGTGTGTAATGTTGCATAAACTGTAGTAACCTGTAAATATAGTAGTAATGCATGTGATCTAAAGTGTGACACAATGTTAATTAAGACGCTTGCCTTAAAGTAATTTAAGGGTAACTACTTGATGCGGATGCCAAGTTCTTTCTAGGCCAGGAAGGGTGTAACCCCAGTACAAATGGGGGTTCCTAAAAGCCTCCTAGGAGCTGCCTAACTGTTCCCCCTGGTGGTTGGCGTTCGGCACTGAAGCCGTTTTAAATGGAAATGATGTGAGTGCTTTTAGAGCCTCCATGTGCTGTTTCTTTAAGAGCCATCTGCTTTCAGGCAAAATCATCGTTATGAGGGGGACTGTGTGTTTTCCTGCTCGAGTTCCGCTCGAGCTGCACCAATAATTGCCCCTCTTTTTGGTCGCTAGAAACGACAGGGGAGCTCCCTCGATAGGTGAGCTGTGTGCCTAGAAATATTTAGAGTAATAGTAAAAGTGCAGTTTATTTAACCTGCTTTTGTTGCAGATTGGGACTCTGTGTGCTGTTCCCCTCCATCTTGGACCAGGACAGTTCGAGGGGTCCAATAGGAAGCGAGGGGGCATCTAAGTTGGAGTAGAAGAGCAGCCAACCAGAAACCAGGACTCTCGATAGAGCCAGCGGACCAATGGAGGAACTGCTTGTAATTTTGGAAAATGCATTATAGGCTATGGCGCTTTTTCGCACCACTGAGGGCCAGATTAATTGACTGGCATGTGAAACCAGCCAATGGAATCGGGTAGCGCCCAAACTGTAAGGAGTGCCCCATGCTGCTAGGGGCAGATGCGTTGTGACTGTGAAGGAGAAGGGAGCTCTGAGCTCCTGCGCCATTGAGTGTTCGTGCTGGAAGCGCGTGAAAGGCCTGAGGTGGTCATTTGCATTGCTAGTGCTTATCGGAGTAAATCCGCCGGCGTGTGGTCAGAGGAGGCTGTGTGCAAGCACAGCTACCTACCAGGCTCAACCTGTAGAGGACTGGAGAATCTGCTAAATCCCGCTCGGTCTGTCAGGAAAGTTGAAGTTGCAGTGTAACACCCGAAACTGCTGTGAGTTCGTTTGAGTCCTGGAAGCAGCTGCCTGGTATGGTACTCCTCTGTTGTTTTCCATATAAATGTGTCAGGAGGCTTCTGAAGCTCAGGCTCAGCCCTGCAAGTGGTGAAGAAAGGGTGTCTGCTGGAGTTGTGAGTATTGGATCAGGGTAGCTCCCTGTTAAGCTTACAAGCAGTGGCCAAAAGTCATTTTGTTGTACTGCTGACGGCACTAATTGAGCTTTCTGCTCAATTTGATCTTCTCAGGGATTACATGCTCGTTTGTGTGTCAGGGCCCCAACCAGCTGCATCGAGGAACTAGCCATTAGGGCTTGGGTACCCATAGACAATAACTGATAGGTTCAGACCTGTGCACAGAGCCATAGGTAGTTAAATATAGGTAATAGTGATAAGCTAATCACCCTGATTTCCCCCGGTCCTTGTTATTCCCCTTCAAATAAATCAGATTGTTTGTCTTGCAACTGTACCCAGGCTGGTTTGTGTCTTATTGAGGACATACTGCACAGTGAATGTTTGATAACTATACCTTACTTTCCAGGGGGTCCCTGGCGTGAGCTGAGTGTTTCGAGCCGGGGGGGGTAAGTGTTCAGGGGGAAAGCACTGTAATTACTCTGTTTGAGCCACTAGTGGGAAGAAGGGGGGGTTGCAGCAACCCAGAGGGCTGTGACCGAGTCAACCTAGACTGTCCTAACCCCGACCTCTAGGTGGAGGCACCCGTCAATGGATCTGGGCCCCTTACCCTGTCACGGCTGTGACAGGCAGGGGTGGTAGCCCTTAGGATAGCGCCCCCTGGGGGTTACACATGTCTAGCACAAGATTAATGTCCCAGGCTGCGACTGGACATCTTATATGAGGTCTGGTATGCAGAATTCCCTTAAGAAACCTCTTAACCACAAGTAACTGAGCCAGTGACAAGGAAAGTACTGGTTCATGATAAGCTGAAATGGCACAAAGGTGAACCTTGACTGTAGAGTACTGCAGACCTGAATTTGAGAGGTCTAGGAGGTACTCCAAAATTTTATCTGGTGGGCAGGAAAAAGGATTTAAAGAGGATTGTGCACACCAGAGCGAGAAAAGCTTCCATTTGGCTGTGTAAGTTTTCCTAGTGGCTGGCTTACACGCAGCCAGAAGAATATCTGAAACCCTGCGAGAGACATTGAACCTGTTCACTTCTATCTCTTCAGGAGCCAAGTGTGAAGGTGAATCAACCTCAGATTGGGATGGACAACAGGCCTCTGAGTCAAGAGGTTCGTCTGAAGGGGAAGTGGTTTCGGCGGAGCTGCCGACACACTGTTGAGTAGTGGAAACCACATCTGTCGAGGCCAGAAGGGAGCAATGAGGATCATTTTGTCCCCCTGGGATTCGAACTTGAGAAGTACCCTCTGAACTAGAGGAAGAGGTGGAAAGGTGTATAGAAAGTGTTTTGTCCACTGCAGCCTGAATGCATCCTGACAGAAAATGCCAGGCCTTGGATTTCTGGAGCAGAAGAGAGGCAGTTTTATGTTGAGTGGGGATGCAAAAAGCTCCAGGTCTCGAGTTCTCCACTCTGCGAATATTGACTGAACTACAGCTGAGTCGAGAGACCATTCATGAGGATCTGTCTCTGTTCTGCTGAGGCGATCTACCAGTTCGTTCTGCACTCCTGGCAGGTAGACCGCTTGAATTAGAGACTTGTGCTGCAAGCACCATTCCCACACTCACATCGCTTCTCTGCATAAGGGGTAAGAGTGAGCACCGCCTTGTTTGTTGATGTAATACATCACTGCTTTGTTGTCCGTTTGAAGGAGAATGTTCTTGTGACAGAGAATATCCTTCAAAGCCTAGACTGCATAAAGGACGGCTCTCATTTCTAAGACATTTATGTGAAGCTGGGACTCGACCTGAATCCACATACCTTGAGTGTGGAGAGCCTGACAGTGAGCTGTCCACCCCATCAGGGACGCATCTGTGGTAATGGAAATCTGATGATCCAGAGGAGCAAAGGGATACCCTTCTAGAAGATTGTTCTCTTGCGACCACCAGGTGAGTGATCTCTTTAGAGGTTCCATCACCTTGATGAGAAAGGACTGCGGGTAAGTGGTTGGGGACCACTGATTACTGAGCATCCGTTGAGAAGTTCTCATGTGAAGGCGTGCTAGGGGTACAGTGAACACCGAGGATGCCATGAGACCTAGCATCCTTTGCATCGAGAGTGCTGGAACCGAGTTGCTCTCCCCAATGTAATGGGCCATCTGAAGGATATCGTTTCTCCTGTCCTCTGGAAGAAAAGCCTTCGCGAAGGAGGTGTCCAGAAGAGTTCCTATAAAAAGGAGCCTCTGGGAGGGTTGCAGCTGCGATTTTTTGAGGTTTAGCAGGACTCCCATGGATGTGAGAAAGCGTGAAGCCGTGGCTATGGCTTCCAGAATTCCCTGCCTGGAAGGACTTGCCAGAAGCCAATTGTACAGATAAGGGAACATCTGTATTCCGATCTTTCTGAGATGCGCTGCGAGAACTGCACAACACTTTGTAAAAACTCGCGGCGCCGAGGATAGCACAAAGGGCAGGACTCTGAACTGATAATGCTGTCCCACAGCCACGAACCTTAGGAATTTGTGATGCTTTGGGTGAATAGAAATGTGCTGGTAAGCATCCTGCATGTCTAGGGAGGCTAACCAGTCGTGTTGATGAAGCCAAGGTAACAGGGTTCCTAGTGATATCATTTTGAATTTCTCCTTGGGTAGAAATTTGTTTAGTTTTCTGAGGTCCAAAATGGGGCGCATGTCCCCGGTTTTCTTTGGAACCAGAAAGTAATGGGAGTAGAACCCTGTGTTCCGTTGATGCGGCGGAACTACTTCCACTGCCCTGTTGTTCGGAAGGCCCTGTATCTTGGCAGCGAGAAGATCTGACTGAAGGGTTGACAGCTTGAGCTGTCGTCTGGGGGGACGATCTGGAGGGGTCTCCACAAGATTGAGTGAATACCTTTCACGGATTATCCGGAGGACCCATTTGTCTGAGGTTATGGACTTCCATTGATTGTAGAAGTGCATCAGACGACCTCCCACCGCTGAGGAAGAGTCCACCTTGGGCAGCTGAGGTGGGACTTGGGCCAACAACTCAGAAGGCGGCACTGGGTGCTTTGGGTCCTTGCGCCTTCTGTTGCGCTTTCTTTTGAGGCTGGGGGGCTTGGTTTTTATGAAAACTTCCCCTGCCTTTGCCTCAAAAGGACTGATGGTTATGAAACTTGAGAGGGGACAGGAGGAGGTCGAGCCAACTTAATGGCTGACCTAGTCTTTTGTGTAGCTTCTAGAGCCTGTTCTACTTGAGGGCCAAAGAGATACACACCATCAAAAGGCAACGCCATTACCTGCTCCTGTGCATCATTCGTGAAACCTGAAGTGCACAGCTAGGAATGACGGCGGGTACAAATGCCCACCGCCGCCGCTCGGGAAGCAGTATCGAAAGCATCCATAGTTGCTTTAACCTGCTGGTTGTTGGATTCGATACCCCTGGTAATGGTTTGAAGAAGCTCTGATTTTGTGCCCGATTCCGGCAGAGCTTCAACCATTTGTTTGAGTGAGTGCCAAAGGATATACTCATATTGAGAGAAATAGCCTTGGTAGCTGGCAATACGCATACCCAGGGTGGAAGCAGCAAAGACTCTCTTACCTAAAGTGTCTATCTTACGAGAGTCTTTGTTAATAGGTCGAGCTGTAGTAGTCTGGGGAAGGACAACCTTATCATTCTCTGCCAAGACTACAATAGGATCCGCAAAGGCTTGGGACGCCAAAATGGGTCGATCCTTGGGGGCTGAGTATTTCCTATCAATGGATTTATCCACCGAAGGAATGAGAGCAGGATTATTCCATACCATTTGAGACAGCGTCTCAAAGGAGGGCTCTACCAGAGGAGTCAAATCCGTAGGGATCTCCGGAACATGGAGGTATTGGAGTCTTAATTTCCCAGGATCGATGTCTCTAGTTTGGAGAGAAAGAGTGGAAATCAAGTTTTTCAGCAGAGACTTAAAGGACAGGTCCTCAACCACAGGCTCTACAGCAGGAATAGATCCTGTTCCTTCCACTTCATCACCCAGCCTAAAGTCTGGGTTAGGCTCAATGTCATCTCCTGATAGTCCAGGAGGGACTGCATGGACAGGAAAGGAGTGAAAATCAGAGGGAAATGAGGAAGGAAAAGGGTTAAAGGAGGAGTTCTGAAGGGTGGACGATGCCCTAACAACCCCCGGCGCCGTAGAAACGCATGGCACAGAAGGAAGCATACGGCGCCGAGAGGCAGGGCCGAAAGCCGTGAGCTCACTCTGGCGCTGACAAGGCGCATGGTGCCGAGAGCCAAGCGCGCCTAAGAAGGCGCCAGAGGCCATATGGCGCGAAGAAGGCACGGCGCCAAGGACGGTGCCGACAAAGCGCTGGCCCAGAAACTCAGCGGCACGGAGGACGGTGCCAACAGACGACCGGTGACGAAGACGGCACGGAGAGCAGCATCGACGCCAAGGGCATTGAAAACACCCAAGACTCCGAAAACAGGTTTGAGGAGAAAGGAGGAAGAAGAGCAGGAGATAAAGGCATCAGTGTGGCCCCGCGCAGCCATATGAGGGAAACAGCTAAGTCATGGTCGGCGGCAACCGAAGGCAGTGCCGCATGACTAGGGAGGCTCAACCGCCCTACCTGATCTCCCAAGAAGCCCGAAGGCCCCTGAGTGACCGGGCCAGGCAGCTGGACCAACCACCGAACCCACTGCTCCATAACAGCAGCCCACTGATGAAACTGCTCATCTGAAGACCTACCAGAGGGCGGGGTAGGGCTCCGATGTCGAAGATGTCGGCTACCAGAAACAGAGGCTGATGACTCCGAAGGAGGAGACCGGCAACTAGCTCCAATAACTGACCGTCTAGGCGCAGACATATCAAAGGGCGACCTCGAGTGATGCCCTCTCTTTTTTGACCTGTGGACTGAAGAAGAGCTCGAGGCCGAACGGTGCCGAGAATGCGACCGTTTACTTTTATGCTTTCGAGAGGACCGCTCGCCTCCTCGGGCATTGGACTGACCGTTGTCAGATCCTCCCTCCGGAGAAGGCGGCGGACCGGACCCAGCCCGGCTGACTGAACAGCTTTCATACGAAGTCTCCCTACCGTCACCTGACCCGCTCATGGTCGACTCCATCAAAGTAGGCTGAGACTTCTTTGTAAATAAGAATAAACTAAGTGATACTTATTCGAGATATTACTACAAAACAACAAAACTGAAAACTATGCTGCTAGTCTGAAGTTTGACTACCGGCAGGCAAGCAACATCGTCACTGAAGTGCACTCGACGGCGGGAAAAAAGGAACTGAGGCGGTTGGAAGGTCGACGCCGAGATATTCATTACCGCACGAGCTAAGGCTCGCGGTGCCGCTCCTCGTGGCTCCGTCTCAGGCGCCAACCTTCTAACAAAAAAGTTTGCTCCCGATGGGTCCTAGTGCCTCCGGCGCAGATCCCATTAGTGTAAATGAGTGGTGGAGACTTATGTCCAGGAAGATACACGATTACTAAGGTAAGTAATTTTTTCTTCAAGCAACATGAAGTCTTGCTATATTCTAACAATTTGCAGACTACCAAGCAGTACCTCCAAGAAGGAGGGACAGAACCTACTTTGGGAATAGGCTCTGAAGTACTGCTGTGCCAAACCTAGCATCACTCCTAGCCTGGATATCCAGAGAGTAATGCTTGGTGAAGGTATGAACTATTTTCCAGGTGGCTGCTTGACAGATTTCTAACAAGGGGATATCCCTAGCTGCAGTCAGAGATGCAGCTGTACCTCTAGTGGAATGAGCCCTCAGGCCTGAGGGTGCAGTTTTTCCCAGTTTTTCACAGCAGAATTAAATACAGGATACAATCCACCTGGCAATGGTTCTCTTGGTGGCAGGTTTTCCCTTACCTACTTCCCCATAAATGAGGAACAACTGGAGGGAGTCAAACCTGTGACTCTTTGTACGTTCTATGTAGTAACTAAGGGCTCTTTTAACATCTAAACTGTGTAGCCTCTGTTCCCCTGAGGAGGTGTGATCAGTGAAGAACACAGGAAGAGACACAGATTGGTTTAAGTGGAAATCAGAAACCACTTTAGGTAGGAACCTTCTAATAGTTCTAAGGACCACCTTATAGCTATGGAAACAGATGAAGTCAGGCTCCACTGACAGGGCTTGCAATTCACTGATACTTCTGGCAGAAGTAACAGCAACCAAAAACACAGTTTTCCAAGTCAAGTTCTTGAGCTCTGCTGAGGACATAGGCTCGAAGGGGGGTTGCATCAGCTGAGCAATACCAATATTCAAATCCCAGGCAGGAGCAGGATCCCTAAAAGGGGGATTGGTATGAAGCAATCCTTTGAAAAATTTACAGAATACAGGGTGAGATGACAGACAGGAAGATTTTCCCACTGACAGGAAAGCAAAAATAGCTGACAAATGAACTTTGAGAGTAGCTGGTTTGAGGCCTAGGCCATTAAGGTAAACCATGTAATCCAGAACTGTAGACAAGTCAGCAGTGTCTGGGGAAATGTGCTTCTTGGAACACCAAATACTGAACCTTTTCCATTTGGAGTTGTAGGTTTTTCTTGTGGCAGGCTTTCGAGAAGCCTTGAGGATCTCCAGAACCCCTTGGGACAGATGTAAATCTGCATACTCTAAGTCTTCAAGAGCCATACCTTGAGATTGGTGACTGGAAATGGGTAACAAGTCCTCCCTGGGAGGAGGTTATGAGATTGTAATTCCTGGGAAGAGACAGGGAAGATGGACTGCTAAGGACAGCAACAGGGGTACCAAGGCTGCCTGGCCCAGTCTGGAGCAATCAGAATCACTTTGCATGGTTGTGACCTTACCTTGACTAGAACCTTGAACAATAGAGGAAAAGGAGGGAAGGCATAAAGAAACTTCCCTTCCCAGTTCAAAATCAGAGCATCCAGAGGGACTGAACCCAAGACTGGGGGGCTGCAACTAAACAAAGGAAGTTGGTGATTGTCTGGGACTGCAAAGAGATCTATCTCTGGAGTGCCCCACCTTGAGAAGATCACCTTCAACACTAAAGAATCCAGAGACCATTAGTGATGGCCCTGGGAAATCCTGCTCAATGCATCCACTATCACATTGTCCTTTCATGGGAGGTGGACCACTACTAGAGAGATCTGCAGGGAATAAGCCAAGGACCATACTTTCATGGCCTCTGTGCACAAGGCCGTGGGCCGAGTGCCTCCCTGCTTATTGATATACCACATGGTGGTAGTGTTGTCCGTCCTGACCTGAACCACCTTGTTCTGTATTGACTGAGAGACAGCTTGTGGGCAAGAAGTAATGCCCTGAGCTCCAGAAGGTTGATGTGAAGAAGGGATTCCTGAGGGGACCACAGTCCCTTGTCCGTGAGAGCCCCCAGATGGGCTCCCCACCGCAAAAGGGAAGCATCTGTAGTAAGAACCACAGAGTGAGTCTGAGAGACAAATGGAACACCTTGCCTCAGGATTGTCCAGGTCCTGCCACCACTGAAGGGCCTGAATTAAGGTCTGAGTAACAGGAACTAGCTTGGTAAGAGGATCTTTCCTTTGGGACCAAAAGGTTCTCAGATGGAACTGAATATCCCTCATCTGAAACCTGGCCCCTTGGACCACTGCTGTGGAAGCTGCCATGTGGCACAGAAGCTGCAGAAAATGCCTTGCTGGTTGAGAAACCAGAGGGAGAAAGGAAGAGGCCAGCTGAGAGATGGCTTTTGCCCTTTCCAAAGGAAGGGAGGCTCTTGCCTTGAGGATGTCCAGCTCTGCTCCTATAAAAGTGAGGAGCTGTACTGGTTCGAGAACTGACTTGGGAAGATTAAAAAGGAACCCCAGGGAAGTGAGAACTTTCTGGGTAACCTGCCGATCTGACTTGACTTGGTCTGAAGACTGGCCCAGCAGAAGCCAATCGTCCAGATATGGAAAAATAGAGAGCCCTTTCCTTCTTAAAAAGGCCACCACTACTGCTAGGTACTTTGTAAACACCCTTGGAGCTGAGGTTAGACCGAAGGGCATTGCTCTGAACTGATAATGGCCTGAGGGCAATTCGAACCTGAGGTACTTTCTGTGGGAGCACCTGATGGGAATGTGAAAATAGGCATCCTTGAGGTCCAGGGAGGCTAGCCAGTCTCCTGGCCTCAGAGAGGGAAGAATTGTTCCCAGAGTTATCATCTTGAATTTTGGCTTTACTAGGTGCTTGTTTAGGTATCTTAGATATAGGATGGGTCGCCACTCCCCTGTCTTTTTCGGGGTAAGGAAGTACCTAGAGTACAGACCTTTGCCCCTGTATGGAGTAGGAACTCTCTCTATGGCCTTTAAAGCCAGTAGAGACAAAACTTCTGCCTCTAGAGCAAGGGTTTCTGAAGTATTTGCAGGTGGAAAGGATCTGGGTCTCAGTTTCGGAAAACTTTGAAACTGAGAACCAGCCCTGGCTTACAACCTTCAGGACCCACTTGTCTGAGGTAACAGACATCCAGTCCTGGACAAAGTAAGCCAGCCTGCCTCCTACTGGAATGGGGGAGTCGACCCGGGCTGACACATCAGGGTGTCTGCTTGACAGGAGCCTTAGGCTGAGGGGTGGATGCAGCCCTGCTCATCCCCCTTCTGCCTCTCCCTCTGAAGAACCCCCTCTGAGAAAAGGAAGAGGAGGCCTGTGTCTGGTAGAAAGGCCTATGAAAAGGCCTGCCCCTGCCCCTAACTTGCTGCCTCTGAGGAACTGCCTGCCTCTCCTTGGCCTGGGCACTCCTATAAGTGGTCCTGTACTCATCCATTTTCTTCATGTAATTCTCTGTCTGCTCCCCAAACAGAGAATTACCCACTACAGGGAAATCCATGGCCTTAGCCTGGGTGTCCTGCGAAAGGCTAGTACATCTGAGCCAGGCCATTCTCCTAAGAGCCACAGATGTAGCCATGACTCTTGATGACATATCATTGGCATCTCATATCATATCAGTGTCAGTGGCTCAGTAGGTAGCACACTCGCCTCTGAGGCCAGGAGATCAGAGGGCTGTGGGTTCAGTTCCCACATCTGGCACTTGGGTTAATATCCCAGTACTGACACTGTAGTGCAGCATGAGAGGGGTGCTGCACTTCTGAAGTGCCGTCTTTCGGATGAGATGTTAAACCGAGGTTCCATCTGCCTGGATTGGTGGTAGTTCAGGTGGAGTTAAAGATCCCATGGCACTTATCGAAAAGAGTAGTGGAAGTTTATTGAAAAGAATCACAACATCACAAAAGAAACAATAATGCAACAGTATTATACAGTTATACAAATAAATAAATCCATAAGTAAGAAAACAGTCAACATAACATATTTCAAAAGAAAAAATGCTTCCATAAAGAATCTACTGTAGCTGTAGAGAACTTATTAATGTCCTTAGCTTTAACAGATAATAAGCCATCCTCAATCTGTGAAAATATGGTACTATGTAAAACTGTCTGTTGTTGCAATACAAAATGACACCGAGCCTGCCATAAAAAATATTGAACAAAAGAGAAAAAAACATTCAAGGTACTTTTGTGGTAAGACCTCCAGATCCCTGTATAATCCCCTAAAACAATGGTGTGATACGAAATGTGGTTTAAAAAGGGTAAATGCCAATGTGCGGCAGCGTCCTGCCAAAAAGATTTACTATGGGGACAAGTAACAAAAAAATGCATCATAGTTTCTTCACTGTTAATACAGGTAGGTCTCAGACAAAATCTTTCAGTCAATGACTTATATTTTAAATTCCCTCGATCTCCCAATCTCCCCTGAATAGAAGGACATACAATATCCCAAATATGTGGGGGAATCCTAAAGTCTGTCAATTTACGTAAGGAAAACATCATTTTGGTAGGCACACATTCAGGAAACAATAAAACACTTTTCTGTACATCATACACAATAAAGTTATAAAATGATTTTCTATTAAAAGTTAGTAAAGTAGGAAAAGAGACCTTCCATTGTTGCATTTTTTTAAGGTGGATAAACCAAAAGTCGGTAAGAGATCTGCTGATAGAATTTTAGGTGGTAATAATGACCATTTATCAAAATATCGTGACCAAAGGAATTGTGACCACAACTGCCAGGACAGGGTGGCAGGGGTCCATAAATAAGTAAAGGAGCCAAAAAAAAAACAGGGAATGATAGAAAAAATAGGGTTGATCATAGCCAATTCTCCCTTATTAATGGGTAAATAGGTAATGTCTCAACGTACAGGATTCAGTTTATTGCCCCAAAGCATCTGAAAGAAGAGGCTAAAAATTCTAGTTTCCAGATGCAATGGAGGGGGGGAAGACATAACATAAAAATAAAAAGACAGAGAGCAAAAATGGTTTAATAATCATAATTTGTTTCTTTTTCCCAAATTTCCACCCCTTCCATCTGTGAATCTTATTTTCTCCTATATGTAGCTGTTTTTCCCAATTGTAAGTTGCCAGATCACCTGGACCAAACCAAACACCAAAAATTTTATGAGGGGAAGAAACCACTGGGATTCCAAAGGTAGCTAAAGAAATTGGGTGGGTAGAGTCTAAAGAAAAAATAAAACTTTTCTCCATATTAAGCCGAGCTCCAGACAAAGCTCCAAAATGGGAAAACACGTGTAAAGCTTTTGCTAAGGAGGGGACATCCTGAACTAACAAAGTAACATCATCTGCATAAGCAGTAATTTTCTCATGAGGCAAAAAAGGAGAAGGAGCCACACCTATAATAGTATTATCCCAAAGTATTTGTCGTATCACTGGGTCTAAAACAAAAGAGTATAAAAGAGGACTTAAGGGACAACCTTGCCTCACCCCAGTAGTGAGGGAATATCAGTGCCAAATAGTCCATTAACCATAGGTACAATAGTTGCTCCAGTATAAAGGGAGGAAATCTAAAACACTAAAGGCTTCAGAATACCATAATTAAGTAAAAGGGAAAAAAGGTAATCATGTCGTACTTTATCAAAGGCTTTACCTTGATCCAAAGCTACTACAAACCCAGAGAGATGTTGTGTATGGCTAACTTCAAATAAATCTCGTAAAATATATAAATTATGTTGTATACATCTCTTAGGGATGACACACATCTGAGCAGGCTGTATAAAGAGATCAGCAACCATTAATAATCTATTATTAAGAATTTTGGCTAAAATCTTGTAATCACTATTTAATAAACTCAACGGCCTCCAATTAGCTAACTTTATCCCCTGATTTAAATAAAAAATATAGCAGAGAGGTGTTAAACCCAAAATAAGAAGAGGAGAAAATCAACATAGAGTTGAAAACCATAGGCAAAAAAAAATCATATGAGGCAAAAACCTTTTATAACAGTCAATGGGAATGCCGTCCAACCCGGGAGAAGTACCCATACTTAATTGAGATATGGCAACCTCAACTTCCATGGATGATATAGGTTGTACTAGTATTTTTACCATGGACATAGGGACCTGGGGCAATGGTGCAGTAAACCCAGATAATACAGGAGAGGAACTATCAGGAGTGGGGTGAAATGTGGCGCTAACAAACTGTTGCACTACCGCTAACATTTCTAAATCTGTGTTTACTACAGTGCAAGTAGTAGAGGTAAGATGAGTCATGAGAGTATTATCAAGCCTCCGTTTGCATGCCGGATATGGGTCTGATGCAGGTGTCTTCTGTGTGCTAAATTTAAATTCCATTTCTAAGGATTTGGCCCTGTCATATTGATAGGCTTTCATCTGTTTCTTGAGTTCAAAAATTTGAGAAGTAAATCCTTTCTTATCACGTGGGGGAAAAGACATTAATTTATATAATCGATTTCGCAAAAGAAGATACTTTAAATAGTTGGAGTTAGCCTGATTCCTACTGAAGGACAGCATAAGCTTTTTAAGCTGCATTTTGGTATCCAGCCACCAATTCAGTAGAGAATTATAGGAGCACATAACTGAGTCCCTACTTACAAAAAAAACTTCAATACGACAGAAAAGGTGAGGGGAGTCTAAAAGGGACATATTAAACCTCCAATGATTACGTGGGGAAAAATTTTTAGGAGGAATAGCAGTTAAACTTAAAGTGCAAGATAGAATATTATGGTCTGAAAACTCTGAAGGCTGAGATGTACAAAAAATAGGAATCAAATATTTAGAAATAAAAAACATATCAATACGGGTAGCATACATGTGTCTATCATAAGTAGCTCCAGTACCTGTGGTATGTAAACCGCGAAAAGCATCCCGCATACTGGCCCCAGAAAGAATATGTGCTAAGGCATTGGACTCACAATATATCTTCTTCTGGGTAACCCCTGTAAGCTTAGTGTCCAAGGAACAGTTAAAATCTCCTCCCCAAATAATATGTTTTTTGGAAAATAAAAAAGGCTTAACTTCCTTGAAAAGCTCAATTCTGGCTGTTTTAAGCTGGGGGGCATATATATTAATAAAATGAAAACAAAAATTCCCAAGGGAGCCGTCAAGCACCAAGGCCCTTCCTGGCTTAACATCAACAAGCCGAGTAATTTGAAAGTGAGTAGATTTAAAGAGATTGCCTATCCCGTCTGCAGCTTCTAAACCAAAAATCCAAAAGGAAGGCCCCCCAATGCCATAGTTTTTTAAGCAGTTCTACCTCAGTAAGTGAGGAAAAACGTGTTTCTTGAACAAAGATAACATCAACATTAAGGGAATCAAAAAAGGAAAATAAGGATATCTGTTTCTTATAGGTTTTTAAGCTGCAGACATTGAAAGACATAAGCCTCAGAGCAGCCATCTATTACATAAAATGTTGTCAAGGCCTTCCTTTTAAGCTGCTACTGGCATTCCTTTTTTTCTCTTTTTTCTTAGAAAGCTCAGTTGATCTCTCTTCATCTTCAGTAGCCAGCTCAGATCTATGTGAGGTGTCTGACTCCAAATCAGAGTCCCTAAGCTCCTCCTGAAGGGGAGAAAAGATGTTTGTTGTAGAAATAGGACAGGGAGTGGGAATTTTGAGAGATGACCTGGTAAATCTTCGTCCCTTAACAGTTTCAAATGGGGGGGGGGGCATGGTAGTCTCATTGGGAACAGTAGACTCATTAACAGCAGAATCAGGGCCAACTTCTGAGGTAGGAGCAGGGCTCTATTCGGATGATATAGAAAGCCTAGCTGTAGCGAGGGGAGAGGCAGAAGTGGGTACCAAAAGAGGACCTCTAGCAGGGGTGGACTAAGAGTGCGAATTAGAGGGATCCACAGGTGGAAAACCTTGATAATTTTCTTGAGCCTGAAAAACTAAATCGTCATGATCCCAACTTTCAGTCCTATTTCTTTTGGCCCAAGGGCACTGATGAAAAGCATACCCTTTTTCATCACATAAATTACACTGGAAAATATTTTCACACAGATCCATAGAATGTCCATATCCCCCACACAATGAGCATTTTAACATATCACAAGAGCTACTGATATGTGTTTGTGAGCCACATTTGTAGCAGGCCCTGGGTTGTCCGCTATAAAAGCAAACACCTCTGTCTTTACCCAAAAAAAAACTGTTGGGTAAATGAATAATGTCAGAGTTGACCTGAAATAGCTTTATTTTAAATTTCCAACCCCCCCCCCGTCCAGATACCTTCTAAATCCAACAGAGCCTCAGGAGGGCCAAGAATGTCACATTGGTTCTGTAACCAGTGGTAGATATCATTGACATTTACCCCTTCATTTCGGAACATGACAGTAACATACTGAATTTGAGGTCTAGTAAGGGGAATGGCAAAAAAGGGGGTCCATAAAGGTGTATTTTTAAGGATAGAGTATTTTTCCCAAAATTTTTCTAGACTACTGTTAAGTTGAAAACTCACATCAATACAGTCTTCCCCAGATACATGAATTAAAGCATACAGGTCAGAGGGAAGAAAATGCATAGAGCCTCTAAGCAAATGATTGGCAACATAATCCTGTCAGGATGAGTAGTAAGCCCACCCTTATAACGTAATCTCACAGCATTCCTCCTAGGAGCTTGTTCTAATTTACTTTTGAATAAATCTGCCATAGGAATGCGTTTGTTACTGTCTGAAACTCCTGGTTTTGTAGATTTTTGTCCAGACTTTGAACCAGACTTTGAACCACAACCTCCTCCTCCCCCCGAGGATGTACTTGGGCCAGAAATGGCCTCAGACTCCCCTTGAATAAGGTACGCACCATTTTCAACCCGCTTAGAAACAGAAGGAAGTCCAGAATCTGTACCTGAGCTCAGTGTGTTGGGATGCATAGTGGTAGAAGATGTAGGTCTGTCGTCCACCCAGTCAGGGTCATGTATCCAAGTTCCTGATTTCATGCGAAGCCATCCCGACTGCGAAAGGGAAGTCTCAGCCGACTAGTACCCGAGAAGAGCAGTAGTGGAATCAGTAAGCCTGAACTGCTGCCGAACAACTTGGGAGGTAGAAGACGCTTGTTTAGGTGCTAAAAGTTCCACCGATCCTTCGTTGCACTCAGCCTTCATCGGAAGTTCCGACACACCAAATGGGTCCGTATCAACAACCGGACCCAACTCAGAAGGAGTTCCCAGATTACAAGGCAGAGGTGCAGAAACAAGAGAATGAACTGAAGAGTCACCGGAAAGCATATTCTCCCGAACTGGCGTCCTGCCAGCATCTTCCATGTTATATCCAGATAAATCACATTCAGACGTCCCACTCATAGGGACAATGGCTTTTTTCACTTGCGATAATGCTATATCTCCGATAACGGGAGCCTCCATGCACACGTCCTGCTCCAAGCACAACTGCATCTCGTCTGCCATCCTGCAGACCTAGCACAGCCCTCTACTGGCCACAGAGCACCAGCAGAGCAAGGGAAATTTTTATTGACAAAGAAACGACAAACCAAAATCACATTGACAAAAATAAATACAAAAGACTCATGTAACAGGAAAATCAGAATCAGTCACCCATGGTAAGCATTTCCATAAAGCAAACAATGATCCAGATGACAAACTTCTTAGTTCAGAAAATAAACATCTTTTAAATCCTGTTCAATACTTTGGACCACCAGTAGGTGGGACATATCTTTTGCTGCAAGGTGAAAAGACAGCGAGCAGTCCATAAATGCCATTTAATGATGGTAAACAATAAGTTTAGAGTGTCAATATTCCACTTTTTCCAGGTCACTGGAAACCTACCATACAATAACATCCCAAAAGTAACAGAAGTAAATAAAGGTTCCTTCCATCTGTTCGCTACAAATAACCAAAAACCAGTGATATAGGAACAAAGAAAAAACAGGTGTTGTATTGTTTCATCCTGATTTACACATAAAGGTCTGGAACACAATCTTTCATTCAGCTGTTTATGTTTATGATTTGCCTTAATATTGATCCATTTATAACATCTAAGCCAATGTAGATCCCACATCTTCTGGGGGATGCGAGGATTCCTTAACAGTGTGTATAAAGCAGGTAAGGAAGTAGGAGGACATTTGGGAAAAATTACAAGGTCTGCACAAGTGGTATCTATCAAAAAATTATAAATGGCTTTCCTATTTTGAGTCATAATCATATGGCTAATAATCTTCCATTGTTTTAAACGGCAAAAGGTATCGCGAAGATAAGAAGGCGTAGACAATACATGTTTAACCTGTCTCAAAGTGTTAAGGTCCCAAAGATGAAACCAGGGTTGACAGGATTGAAAAAAATAAAATTCCCATCCCACATCATAATTAACTAAAAGTGGTTTAAGATTAGTCATAAAAAATAAACTATTATAAAAAAAAATGTGTGTATCATATTAAGACCACCTTTCTTGAAAGGTAAG
Source organism: Neoceratodus forsteri (assembly GCA_016271365.2). NCBI lineage: Eukaryota > Metazoa > Chordata > Ceratodontiformes > Ceratodontidae > Neoceratodus > Neoceratodus forsteri. The sequence continues at coordinate 261,395,111 of JADMNL010000024.1, forward strand.
CAGGTAATGGAATGTTTAATGGGATTCAGGCGGCTGCCCCATAAGGCCTGAAAAAATATACTCAGAAGTTTGGTTTCCAAAACACGGGGAGGGGGAAAAATATAAGCCAAAACAAAAAAATCGGGAGCAAGTGAGACTTTATCAAGTAAACCCTCTTTTTTTTACTGAGTTTCCAGGTGTTCCAAAGAGAAACTTTGGCCTGCGCTAGGTCCAGTTTGGGAGTCCAGTTGAGAATGTCTAAAGGACCTGAGCCAAATAGAATGCCCAAAATCTTAATAGGGGTGTCACAAAGTGCAATACTGGAACTATTACATCATTCGACTGCTGAGATACAAGCCATCGACTGACACATTTCTCCAAGTTCAGGGATGCTCCTGAAACAAGACCAAAGGACTTACAGAGATGGAGAGATGCATCTGCCAAAGGAACATCAGCTACTATTAAACTCATGTCATCAGCATAGGCTAAAACAGAAAGTGGCAAGGAACAAATAGGCCTAACATTGTGTGCTGTATTAATGGTGCGAAGTAAGGGATCCAAAAAAAAGATATACAAAAGGGGACTGAGTAGACACCATTGTCTAACACCTCTCTTTAAAGGTATCAAAGGACCCTTCCAGCCATTAACAAGAGGGATAGAAGTGGCTGTAGAATATAATAAGTGTAACCAGGAGAGAGTAGTCACAGGAACCCTATAATGTCTCAAAACCTGCCATAAAAAGTCATGACTCACCGAATCAAATGCCTGTCTTTGATCCAATGAATACAGGAGGCCTGCTAACCTATTTGAATTGCCATGTTCCACCAATTCCCGTAATAAAAAGACATGATTATGTATACTTCTGCCTGGAACATTACTAGACTGAGCTTCTGAAATAACAAGAGGGGCCAGCTTTGCTAGACAGAGAGCAATAATTTTAGTTACAATTTTAAAGTCCGTATTCAATAGGCTAAGAGGCCTCCAATTAGTCAGTAATTTTCTGTCTCCTTTCTTATGGATATAGAAGGTACTACCCATATTAAATTCTAATGGTAAAGTATCAGCTTTTAAAAGGAAGTTATAAACTGCAGCCAATTCCACGCTCAACTCAATATTAAGCAATTTATAAAGCTTATTTGGAAGGCCATCCAAGCCTGGAGATACTCCAGATTGCAGAGTTGTGATGACCTCAACTACTTCTCTCGTGCCTGAATATCACAAGCAAGCATATGAGATACTGATTGTTGCACATCAGGAACAGAAATGGGACTAAGGAAGGTCAATAAATCATGTAGACATATAGGGAATGGACTGAATAAGTTTTGAGTATACTCGGCCACATAATTTTGGATAAGCCTAGAATCAGTAATCGTATGACCAGCTTCAGTCACAATAGTATCAATGGTTCTCCCCGTAATCTGTTTAGAAAAATGTGCAAACAGGCAGATCACATCATAGGCACCTTTTACACTAAAACGTTGACGTTGTTGCATTGAAGCATATTTTTTGGAGTGATATTCCATTAAAGATTTTTTCAGAGTACAAATTTGTGAAGAAAAATCCTGGCCAGTGGTATACAAAAAAGGTAAGGAGTTTTTGCAGCTGATGTCGTGTCCTATGGTATGTGAAATAACAATCTTCATGATGGGTTTTGCTAAAGGATTTCAGTAATTTCATCAAATCCTTCTTCGTATCTAACCACCACCACCAAGGATCATCGTAAAGAAAAAACACTGATTTTCTGTTTTGAAAAAAAGATTTAAGAAGTGTTAACAACAGAGAATTCTCCAATAAGGAAACATTAAATTTCTAAGTGCCAGGACCAAAAGTTGCAACATTCTTAGTACCAAGAAAAATGATAAGCAAATCATGATCTGAAAATTCAGCCACCTGTCCTTCAGCAGCGGAAGTTTGTAAAAAGGAGGACACAAAAAAAAATCTATCCGGGTAGCTAAAGAGCCTTTATGAAAGGTAGGGGTATGTGTCTGGGTGAGAGAAAGATAAGCATATTTCAGTTTTGCAGAAAATAAAAGATTTTTGAGAAAAGTGGTATCACAAAATAATTTTGTGGTTTTTGAGACTGAGGACCTGTCCTTAGTGGACAACCCACAATTGAAATCACCACCAAAAATGATGTGCATAGAGGTGTAAAGATAGAGTCGAACCACTTTCAAGAGTTCAGTCCTAAGCAACTTGGTTTGTGGGGCATAAATATTGATAATCCGAAAAGGGATAGAAAAGAACCTAAATTCTATCAATAATACTCTGCCAGGGCATAAATCTAGAATCTTAATAATAGAGACATTAGGAAGATGAAACAAAATACCCACCCCAGAACATGTCTCCTGTCCAAATGACCAATAGGAGGGGCCTAAATGCCAGGATGTTTGGGCCCTAGAAATTTCAGGCAAATAATTTAATCTAACATCTTGTAGAAGTATGAGACCGGCAGTAAGGCAAGACAAAAACGAAAAAATTGAATCCCTCTTATGTTGTTTTTTTATACTGTTAACATTAACAGTATGTATTGCAAAAGAAGTAGACATATGCATAGCAATCACCTCTGTCTACCCTTCCTCGGGGTACATTCTTTATGTTTTGTCTTGGCCTTGGCTTTCCTTTTTTGGGACCCCACATTGTCGATAGGGACTTCAGTATCTGTAGTAAGTTCAGGGTGAGAGGACTGGACAGAAGAAAAGTCAGAGTCTGTGTTTTCAGAAGTATGTCACAGCAATTCATATTTATTCGTCAAAGAGAGAGTCTCTACCCTCTGAGCCTTAGAGAAAGGTGAACCAAACTTTCTTGAACCCCTTGTAATTCTAGAAGGTGTAGTAAAAGGGTCAGAAGGGGAAGGTTCCATTGTTTCTAATGGAGCCGGTGGGGGCCCATAGAAGAGCCACCTGAAGTAGAACAGCTAGGAAGAACTGGAGAAGGAGGAGGGTGGGGAGGTAGAGAAAACATAACAGGTTGTGGGACAGGCTCAGTCAAATCCTCCCCAGCAGTTACTACAGTGGCAGTGGAAACAACACTATGTGATTCAGCTAAAGTAGTAGGAGGGGGGCAACTATAGAAGTAAAAGAAGAGGGACTCAATGTTAGAGCGTTGGGCCACTGTAATAATAAGCCGTTGCTCCTCTCCATCAACTAAAGTAGGAGAATTATGGGCAGCCCAGGAACATTGCTGAAAAGTATGTCCCAGGTCTTCACATAAAGCACAGAGAGGTTCTTCAGTACACTGTCAGCCTACATGACCAAGACCACAACAAACAGTACATTTAATAGTGTCACAAATGCTGCTGAGATGAGAGGTGGAACCGCACTTATAACAGGCTTTAGGTTGTCCAGAATAGAACAAAACTCCCCTATCCCTGCCTAACAGAAAATTATTGGGTAGGTATTGAATACCAGTATCAGTGGTCCGGAGCATAACCCTAACCTTCCACCCTCCTGTCCACAAATTTTCCGAATCAAAAATAGCTTCAGGGTCAGAGAGCACTGTACATCTTTGTTTCAGCCAAACTGTAATATCGTTCAAACTAATACCTTCATTTCTAAACAGAATAGTGACAGTCTTTTGTGAAGGTTTCATTAAAGGAATTGCACTGAAAAGTGACCATAAAGGGGTATTTTTTAACAGATGAAATTGAGACCAAAATTTCTCTAAACCTTTTAAGGTTTTAAAACTTATATCAAAATGGGACTCATTAGAAACATGTATCAATGCGTGGATATCATAAGCAGCAATTTTCATGGAGTCCTTAAGCAAAGTGCGACCAACAAAAACCCTATCAGGCATTTCAGGTAAACCCCCCAAATACGGTAATCTGACAGCATTGTGTCTCTTAGCCTGTTGGGTGGGAGCACAAAAACAAGATGCATACGTTTTAGCAGATGTAGAAGCAAGAGAAGTCGCTCGTTCAGTCCATTGAGGTGGTAGACCAGGGCCCTGGGGTTGTAAACTTCGGTGAAGAGGGTCGGAGTCTGAAAACGGAGCTGCAGGAGAAGTGGAAACTGGTAAATTGAGAATTGGATTCTGTGTTAAGCGCAAAGCAGGCGTAAGCGTAAAGTCCAACTGGTCTTGCACAGGAGAAATAGCTGGGGCGTCTGCAGGGGTGATCCGAAAGGGGGAAGGACCGGAGTGCCAGGTACCGACAACTGGATCCCTCTCCCACCCTGCCGCAACAAGAGCAGAGTCAACTGACCAGTCTCCCTGAGGAACAACCTCTGCAGGGGGCAAGTCAAACGCAGAGGTTCGTGGAAGCAGATTGGGGGAAACAGCAAGGCTTTCAGGAGAAGTGTCAGCAGCAGGAGCAGAAGAAATCGTCGAACAGACCGCATTGGAATGCGGAAATGTCAAGGCTGTCTTTCGGGCGTCTGACGCAGCAGTCTGTAACAGTGAGTCAGAATCAGTAGGCAGCTGCAAAGCTGAGTTCTTCAGTGCTAAAAGCTCCTGTTTCTTTGTAAGATAGCGTGTTTCCTCAAGTAATAGCAAAGCGTCCACATCTGTAGGTCATAAACATTCAGTATTATGTAGAGACTTTAACAGATGATAGCTGTTGCAGTATAGGAACAGACTGGGAAGAAACAATGGTTTGCTTACTTTGATCCATCGAGGTTTCTGAGGAAGGAAATGAACTGGGAGATGCATGCAACTTAGATCCATTAGAAGAAGCTTGAAGAAGAATCGATGAGGTCTCTGGCAATCCAGAGACAGGGGAGAAGACCAACTCCCCTGCCTCCAACACCTCCATGTCCTCCACAGCATGTCCAGAGGCAGCCGTCTTGGTCCCACATGAAAATGGGACCCCCTGCTCACAGGAAGCAGAGTAGGGGAATTTCCCTGGTGTCCTGGCCAAATTTCCCTCATTCACTAAAAATACCACCAACAGTTTCATCTGGTTTAAGCTCAGCTGGCATTCATCGGTATCCCCTCCCCCGGGTCATGCCTGAAAATAGGCAGGATTTGCCTAGTGCACTTACTCAGTCAACAAAAACTAAATAAAAATAACAAAAATAAACTGGAGTCCACAGCTGCATGAAATTGCATCTTTGATGCCTCAATCCCGTCAGCAGCCACCCCCTCCAGCTCCTTGGCTAGCTGAGGGGGGAGGCCTGTTTAGCCAGTGCCAGTACTGTGTCCCACCAGGACTTCTGGTACCTGGCTGTATAGGCCATATAATTAGCCTGCCTGAGTCCCAAAGATGATGCCAAGTACTGTTTCTTTGCCATGGCATCTATCTTCCTGGAATCTTTGTCTGGGGGGTGTGAAGCCAAGGGGATGTTTGCCTTGTCATAGGCAGCAGCCTGCACTACCCCAACATGGCTGCATTGCTGGTAAAGAAATTCCATATCCGAGCCTGACAAGGTGTACCTCTTGTCTATTCTCTTGTCAACAGGAGGCACAGAGTTGGGAGACCTAAGAATTTTTTGTGTCTGTTTCTCAAATGACCTATGAAGGGGAATAGACAGTCTCTTAAGACTCTGGGATGTCCATCATCTCTATGAAGTCAGGCTTCTCTTGATCCTCTACAGCCTCCTCAATAGGAAGCTGGAGGGTTTGAGCCATTTTTCTGTAGAACAGAAAGTGGGGAGGGGACTCGGAAAGCCTAGGAGGGGAAACACCAGAAGGTCTGTCTGGGGAGATGTCCGGTTCCACAGGCACATCCAGACTTTCACTGTCGTAATCATCCTCTTCAAAATCCCATTCCTCATCAAACTCCAGTTCGTAAAAATCTTCAGGAGAATAATCCTGAACCGGGGGACCCGACTGAACCGAACTTCTGCCAGAAGGCGCTGGATCGGTCGGAACTGGACGAAGTGATTCCACAATCCAAATCTCTTTGGCTATTTCTTCGGTGGTCGGAACATGCAGCTCTGGATCCGAACTGGCCGATTTATCCTTTCGTTTTCTTTTTGTAGGAACCAATCCCTCAGGATCGGCTCTCCTCTTGCCCGAAGAAGTATCGCCCTGGTCAGAGGGCACTCCTTCTGGTTCGGTAGGAACTGAACCGGGCTGGCCTTCCGGGTCAGCGGATTTCTCGGCCTCCTTATCCCTAAGTCTACCTAACCTTTTCTCCAGGATAGACTTAGTGAAATTCTTACAAATTTGGCAGTCTGAATTGAGGTGGTCAAACCCCAGACAGTAAACACAGGTGGTGTGGGGATTGGCCTTAGCAAGGACCTCCCCACACACACTACAGTGTTGAAACCCAGTGGGCCCGTTTTTTTTTTCTTGGGTTTCTCAGACATGGCCAACCTAACCAACTTACCCTTTATATGGCAATCGCCAGGCAAGACTCCCTTATACACCGTGTCACGGGTGATGGAAAAAAATGCTAAAATTATGTTTTTTTTTAAAACTGATATGGACCGGTAGCCACACACTAACTTTTTCTTTTTCAAGATCTTACTACAAGATCGGTTCAGCCGGACCGATAAGAAAAATGTCACAATTTCCACACAACAGCTACTAATCTACGTACTTACAGAGTCTCGAACCAAAAACGGAAAGAAAATCGAACTAAAACCAAAACTTTAACCACGATAGAACCAAGCAGAAGGAGAAATCTCCAGAGCGACTGTTCATTGAGGCGGAGTAAAGAATCTGACGGTTTGGTTTCAAAAGGACACAGACAGAGTTTTCAACCGAGCTCGAGCCCAACGTTCTATGCCTGGCATAGAATTTAACCCTTCACTCTCCGGGGCAGTTGAAGAGCTGGAGCTAACTGCAAATTGTCAGAATACAGCAAGACTTCATGTTGTTTGAAAGACTGTTACAGCTATGGATGTAATCTATGCACTCAAACGAAAAGGCCGCACTCTATACGGCTTCAGAGGAGGAACTTATTACAGATGTAAATAACAAAAAAAAAAAATGTTTTTCGTGATGGTGCCAGCTTTAAGGTGTAGGGTATTTCTGTACATTTGTGATATTTGGCAGGCTTAAGCATATGTCGTGGTGATGTGTGTGCATACAGGTTATACTGCTTGTTTAGGTTTTGAAGGTGGTGTCCTAGGTGAGTCGTGTCTGCAGTGCAAAGAAGTTTTTTTTTTGTATTGTGGACGATCAAGAGACCGCCCCAAGATTGAGAGACTGCCCCGAGATCGAGAGAGTGCCCCAATAGACTGCACCGATATCAAGAGACCGCCCCGAGATCGAGAGACCACCCCAAGAGACCACCCCGAGAGAGCGCCCCGAGATCGAGACCACTTCTAGAGACTACCCCGAGATCGAGACCACTTTGAGAGACTACCCAGAGATCAAGAGACTACTCTGAGACTACCCCGAGATCGAGAGACTACTCTGAGAGAGACTACCCCGAGATTGAGAGAGAGAGAGAGAGAGAGAGACCGCGCAACCCCACAGCTCATCACTGGAAATATGGCGATTGTGTACAAAAATGGCCTGCTAGACCTGTTCGATAGTGCCAGTAACCATAAGGAGGATGAATTTCAAGGTTTTGATGATTCCGACATCGAGGTGGACTTGGTGCGTATGATGCCTTTGGTTACACCAGACAGTGACAGTGATTTCAGTGACGATGATGATCTGCCCCAGGCCACACTGCGGCAGAAGAGGCACTCCACAGAGAGTGAAGAGGATGATGTGCCACTGGCCAAGCTATGTCGGCAGAGGAACAACACAGACAATGAGGATGATCTTCCTTTGGCTAAACTGCAGTGTGCGAGTACCCAAATTGACATTGATGATCATGATGAACAACACGAAGTTGATGCAGAACAACCTGAGCAACCTTCGCCACATCTGGATGCTGGTCACAATGATGGATGGACAAGTTGCTTACAACAGGTCCATGTTGAGGATTTCAAGGAGCCTGTGGGTCCCACCACACAGATGAGTGCAGAGAAGACTCCCATGGATTTTATGAACCTGACATTCCCACCAGTTCTCTATGACCTGATTGCCAAGGAGAAAAACCGGTACAGTGCCTGTAAGCAGGCAGAAGTAAACAAGGTGGACCACCGATGGACTCCGGTAACTGCGTGCGACATAAAAGCTTTAATCAGAATGCGACTGTACATGTCAGTTATAAAGGCGCCACACTACCACATGTACTGGGGGAAGCACCATCTCTATGGACGTTTACCAATTTCAAAGTTAATGACCTGTGACCATTATGAGAAGATTATGCAGTATCTGCACGCCAGTGACAACACGCTAAATCCACCAAGAGGATCGCAAGAGCATGATAAGCTACATCACGTTCGACCAATTATCAACCATGTTATCAAGGCATGCAAGACTGAGTACAACCTACACTGAGAAGTGTCAATTGATGAGGCAATGGTGGGCTTTAGAGGATGACTGTCCTTCATGCAATACATGCAATGCAAGTCACAACGGTATGGGATAAAAGTATGGGTCCTTGCAGATCCTCATAATGGTTATGTGTCCGACTTCCAAGTACACACAGGAAAGGTTGCTGGCACTGTGGAAGTGGGCCTTGCAGAGAGGGTTGTGAGAGACCTGACTAAGGATCTTCATGGCAAAAGGCACCATGTGTATTTTGACAATTACTTTACTTCCGTTCACCTGGGAAAAGAACTATTGAACGTTGGCTTGTACTCATGTGGAACAATGCGGACCAACAGGATTGGATGGCCTTCGGAACTGAACAAATTATCAATGAAGAAGAAAGCTCGTGGTTATTATGAACGACGACAGAATGGTTCACTTGTTGCCACAGCATGGAAAAACAACCATCCCGTTTTCTTGCTCTCAACAAACCATGACCCTACCTCACCAGCAATGTCTGTGCCCAAGAGACAAAGAGATGGCACTGTTGTATCAATTGCATGTCTGGACATACTGCAGTAGTATTACATGCACATGAATGGTGTGGATGTCGCTGACCAGCTTCGGGGGCAGTACCCAAGCACCAGAAAATCAAAGAAGTGATGAATATGCCTTTTCTGGTTTTTGTGGGACATGGCATTGGCAAATGCGTTTACTCTGTTCCAAGAGAGCGTGAATCATGTTCAGCGATCGAAGACTGGACGAGTGACCAAAGACAGACAACTGAATTTCTGCATGCTCCTCTCTGAGAATCTGTTAGAAGGATATGCACCTAGAAGACGTAGTGCCTCACTTCCAGTAATTGTGCAGAATCCAACTTGTGATGGACTACACTTCCCCGTGAAAGGGAAGAAAGGGAGGTACAGAAATTGTTCGCAGAAAATACGTGATGATCCTTCATATACATGCAGCACATGCAAAGTACACCTCTGCGTTGATTGTTTTCCTTAGTATCACCAGTACAGATAGAGGCTCAAACTGGCAACACAAGACGACTTACCCCCAGCACTTCCTCTGCAGCTTCTCTGACTGTACATGATGGGGAGCTGCAGGACAAGGGAACAGACATACCAGATTGTGTGAGTTCGAGAGACCAGAGTGCTGCGACTGCGAGAGAGACCGGGGTGCTGCGACTGCAAGAGAGAGACCGGAGCGCTGTGACTGTGAGAGAGACCGGAGTGCTGCGACTGCGAGAGAGACCGGAGTGCTGCAACTGTGGGGGAGAGAGAGACTGGAGTGCTGCAACTGTGGGGAAGAGAGAGAGACCAGAGTGCTGCGACTGTTTGGTTGAATCAGATTCCGGGAGGGGGGCAACTTCAAGAGACCTTAGAGAGACCAGAGTGTGCGACTTGGAGTGATGAGATGCACAGAGGTGGTAGGAGATGCATCGTTGAGCAGGACGAGGAAATGGCAGAGGAGAGCAGCTGCTGACATGAAGAATGGTTCAATGGTGGAAACGAGAAACTCTGAATGAAATGGTTTGGTGGCAGGTACATCAGAGACACAGTGTCATGGGCGTGGATCAGACTGTCTTGCGTTGGTGGAATGCCTGCTTGACCTGTTGGTTTTTCAGAGGTAATGCAGTGACATGCCAGTCACTGAATGGGCTGCGCCAAATGAAAATTAAAAATATTGAGCTAAAAGAGGTCTGGTGAGTGACACTAAGGGAACAAGTGGCAGAAATGTTATGTGAGAGTTCCCGGGTGGTGAGATAAAGGTATGGTCCACACTACCCGGTGAAAGTCAAGATGACTCTGGCAGCAATGCTTTGATACCTTGCTAGGAAGGAAGGTTTCATGTTAGATTGGATGACAAGGAGAAGAACGCAAGCATGATTACTTGTAAGGGGTCACCAATGTTGTTTCAGAGGGATCATGTGTCTTCTACAGCCAGGAAAGTGCATTGTAGGGGGACATGCAAACGGCGCATTGACAAATGTAACTGCCAGGCAAATGAAGAACTGTTTGAAGGATCAACGGAAATGGGATACAAGGGGATGTAACACTGTGAAGACACCAAGGGTCATGTGCAGCAAGGTCTAGTGGCAGCTGTAGCATTACATGATTCGGACAAAGGATCATGCGCACACGCGAAGGTTGTTTTGTGGTTGTGGAACAAGGCGTGGGACAGCTTCTGGATGGATGTCAGATCATAGCTGCACTTAAAGGATGTTGTCAGATTCTTCTTTGATAGCTTGTGGATGGCTTAGGCCATCCATATGGGGTCTGGAAGAAGGGTAATGCGCAGAGACACAGATTGCATCATGCTGCAGGACTTTTGGTGCTTGGAGGAAGGCTGATGTGCAGTGGGCATGGTTGTTCACAGCTGCAGGCCGAGATCGTTTGGAGCTGAGTGAGTCTGACACTCTGGATGTCTGTTTGTGGGGTGGACGGGGTTTTGGCTGATGGATCTTGAGTGGCAGACTTGTGGTTGCGTGATGCAAGTTTTGATTGTCCTAAGAGTTGATTGGAACATCTGTGGCTAGGTGAAAGACACAGCAGCTTATGCAGTCTTTGGCGCTGTGCCAAATGAAAAAAAAAGAATTCGGAGCTAATGTGGACTGGTGACTGCGATAATAAGTGGTGATCCATATCTCATTCACCAGACCAATGTGGCAAGCTGACAGAGGTACTGGAGAGCACGAGCTGTTCTGAGCACACCAGTTGGTGCACTGACACGTGCAATGAACCTTTCTCCACTAACTCTTCCAGCACTGTTGTGGAGTGGCGGATTTTGCTCTGCATTTTTTATTTTCATTTGGATGCAGAGCCCCATGACACGCATGCCGGCCCGCCATCGGTACGAAGCTGTATTATGAGTTGCCGCGCTTGTGGGAGACTTAGGCCATCCATATGGGGTCCAGAAGTAGGATAATGTTCAGTGATACAGATTGCATCATGCTGCGGGCCTTTTGGTGGTCAGAAGAAGGCTGATGTGCAGTGGGCATGGTTGTTCACAGCTGCAGGCCGAGATTGTTTGGAACAGAGTGAATCAGACACTCTGGATGTCTGTTTGTGGGGCGGACAGGGTTTTGGCTGATGGATCTTGAGTGGTGGACATGTGGTTGCGTGATGCGAGTTTTGATTGTCCTAGGAGTTGATTGGAACATCCGTGGCTAGGTGAAAGACACAACAGCCTATGCAGTCTTTGGCGCTGTGCCAAATGAAAAAAAAAAAATGCGGAGCTAATGTGGACTGGTGACTGTGATAACAAGTAGTGATCCATATCTCACTCACCAGACCAATGGGGCAAGCTGACAGAGGTACTGGAGAGCACGACCTGTTCCAAGCACACTAGTTGGTGCACTGGCACATGCGACAAACCTTTCTCCACTAACTCTTCCAGCACTGTTGTGGAGTGGCAGATTTAGCTCTGCATTTTTTATTTTCATTTGGATGCAGCGCCCCATGACACGCATGTTGACGTCATGCTGGGCAATCTGCATTACGTAGCAGGCTTGTGCATTGCTGCGCTTGTGGATTGCTTCCATCATATGGGCACATGCAGCTCATTCTCTGACAGCTGGGCACACTCAGAATCAAACTCATAAGGAACCTGACTTTGGGATTGCATGGCTACATGAGCGGACCACAGACACAAGCAACTTCCAACGCAGTCTTGCTTTCAACGAAATGTGTTGTTTGTTGTGGCATTTCTATATTTATACTGTCTGCAACCTGCAATGTCTTGCATACAAGAAACTGACCACACAATATAGGGTGGAATGGTCTTTATTATGAAAAAAAAAACAACAGACACTGAAAATGGAAATTGAGTTTATTAAGATCACAATCAGAAACACGGACCAATAAGGAGCCTGTGCAATCACAAGCCTTGGGAATAGATGGCCTAGCATTTAATTAATTCCATGTTTTTGGTTTACCTCAATGGGGGGGTCAGTAGGAAGCAGCTCCCAGACGTTAGCATCAACAAGTGATTTCAAATCTTGAGTACATGGAGGCAAAAAAGTCGCAGGACACTGTATAAGCCATGGAGCTATCAACTGCACAGAAGCCAAATTGCAGGTCAAATCCAAGTCAGGATATGGCAGCAGGCAAGCAAACGCAAGGTACATGGGGTGTGCAATCCATGATAAGGGAAAAGCAGGGGTAGTGAGAAACATGGGTGGAGTGTCACGGATGGATCATCTATGGTAATATCTCGCATTTGGTTGCAGGTGACATGAGCAAGTGTCTCAGCGCCTGGATATGTGGTCACTCCTTTGTTTACTGGGCTGCAGAAAGAGCACAGGAGGGCAAAACTTGTGGTTAGGAAAAGACAGCGTGCAAGTTCATTGGAGTGGAAGGCGAGGAATGCGGTGGGATGGACTGATTCCAGTACTCCGGGAGAAACATGGTGGGCTTCATCCGGACATTCTGATTATTCATTTGGGAGGCAATGCTCTAGCAACCTGCCCGCTGCGGGAACTGAAGAGAACCATAAGGCAGATGCTGCATCAAATCAAGTGCTGGGGGCCCAGGGTGTATATTGTATGGTCCGACATTGTGCAATGGTTGAAGTGGAGTGGAGCACAAGATGTGCGGGCCATCGAGAAAATCCGAAGACTACACAATGGGTTCATGTTGTCTATGATGGATACCATGGACGGGTCAGTGGTCCAGCACCCTGGTCTCAGTTTTCTCAGGCCGGGAGTGTACTGGCCAGATGCTGTACACTTGACGGATGAGGGATTGGATGACTTTCTGAAGGACTTGAAGCATGGCATGGTGGCGGCTACACGTGGATGACTGAATGTAATTTTATATTGAATAAATGCATGGCGGCAGCCATTTACTCAAGCTCCTGGTATGTGTGTATTTAGTTTGTTCACCTGTGCGTGTGTGTGAGTGTGTGTTTTCTTGGTACAGAGGGGGCACCATCCAGAGACAGTGTAGACAACATAACGCACTGCAAGCAGAAACGAAAGAACCATCAGCAGAGTACAGAACATCATGGCACACAATGAAGCCAGTGGACAAGCATGTAAAAAGGTAAGAACATAGTCATTATATGTAGAACAGTACTTGTTTCAGTAACATGCAGCTCTTTACATGTGCTCGAGATATTCACAGCAAGTGTATGAACTGATTTCTGCAAATAAGACACATGGCCATTGCTTACCAAAAGTACAGTAATCCAATGGTAATGAGACCATTGAAATGCAGTATGTCCCTGATTCCAGTAATATTTTTACATTGGAGCTGGGTGTATCGCTATTTACGGAAATGTGCATGCACTGTTTTAGAGATATTAATGGGTGTTTGTACATCAATTTATGGAAATATACAATATTGTCATATTGTCTGCAATATTTCCAGACTCGAGTGTCTGAGAAACACATGGAGTGCATCTTGTGTGACAAAGAAAACTGACACTGACACTGTGTGTGTAGGAAGCACAGTTCTGGAGATATTAACAGTTATTTATGTGACTATTTATGAAATATGCAATATTTCCATATTTTAGGTAATATTTCCACAACCAAATGCCTGACAAACACCTTGTGTGCACCCCGTGAAAGGTAAAGGTATGACAAACAAAAATGATGCCGACAGTCTGTGTGTGTAGGATGCATGGTTGTGGAGATATTAACAGTTGTTTATGTGCCTATTATTAAAAATATGCAATATTTACATATATGCATTACTATTTCAGAAACAAAAGCACTTTCAAAGTATTGAATGGCATCAGGTGAAAGGTCACGCGAAAGTAGTACAATAACTTCTCTGAAACGATGTGTGCAGCATGCACGGTTTTAGAGATATTAAACATTGTTTGTACAGCGATTTATGGAAATATGCAATATCGTTATATTTTCTGTAATAGTTCCAAAATCAAGTGTCTGTTAAACATATGGAGTGCATCTTGTGAAAGGTCACTATGTGACAAAGAAAAATGACACTGGCACTGTGTGTGCAGGATGCACGGTTCGGGAGATATTAACAGTTGTTTATGTGACTAGTTATGCAAATATGCAATATTTCCATATTTTAAGTAATATTTCCACAAAACCGACTGCCTTACAAACAATTGCATGGCATCAGCTGAAAGATCGGATCGGGTTGGACAAAACTGCCACTGATACTTGGCCTGTACCATGTACTGTTGTTGAGATATGGTGTGTTGTTTAGATGTCTATTTATGCAAACATGCATCATTTCAGTATTTCTGTGAATCTCTCAAAAATCAAACAACCTACAAAGAATTGCTTAGTATCACATCAAAGGTCACATCAGCACTGACAAAACTGCCACTGATATTATGTGCATAGCTTGTTCTGCTTTTGAGATATTGACAGTTGTTTGTGCGATTGATCAGAAAAAAATAAGTTTTGGGGTGTTTAGTTTACTGTACAAAATTGAATGAAAGACTTAGACATTCTTTAATAGTACCATTGCAAAGGTGAATGTGTGGGAAAACAACTTTGCTGTTTAAACTTTTTTAGTAGCATTTACGGTTCTGGAGATATTCACATTTGTTTGTTGTATGCCTTTATGACTTGCTTTTGTCGAAGAAGGCTCAGGATGCACTATTAACAGTATGCAGGAGGCAAGGGGTGTAACTTCCTAGAGCTGCTGTAGAGTCAATGAGTTAACAGGCCAGATAGGGGAGCGGCCAGGGCACTGTAGTTTGATACAAATTTCCTATAGTAACCTGAGGTCCCTAGAAAACTCTGAACCTGCTTCTGTGTTTCAGGTGTGGGCCATGTCTCAATTGCCTCAATTTCTGCTTGATTAGGATGGAGCTGTCCCCAGCCTACTACATGCCCGATATATGCCACCTCAGCCATGGCCACCTGGCACTTTTCAGCTTTTACAGTGAGCCTGCCCTCTGTATCCTGCCCAGCACTTCCCTAAGGTGGGACAGGTGTTCCTCCCAGCTGGCACTGAAGATGGCAATGTCATCCAGGTACGCCGCACTGTACTCTTAAGCACCACCTAACACCTGGTTCACCAACCTTTGGAAGGTGGCAGGGGTGTTCTTCATTCTGAAAGGCATTACTTTAAACTCAAATAACCTTATTGAAGTGATGAAGGCCGACCTCTCCCTAGCTCTGGCAGTTAACTCCACCTGCCAATACCCTTTAGTCAGGTCAGTAGTGCTAAGATATGTCGCCCCTTCCAACTTGTTCAACAGTTCATTCGTCTGTGGCACTGGGTGGGTGTCTGACTTCGTGATTGCGTTGAGTCCACGATAGTACACACAAAAACGAGTAGCGCCATCCGACTTAGGAACAAGGACTACGGGTAAGGCCCAAGGGCTGTGGGATTTCTGGATTACCCCTAAATCCAGCATTTCCTCCACCTCCCTCCTATTGTCCTTTTCAATGGCCTCTGACACCTGATATGCTGTTCGCTGTATGAGCATTTGCCTCCCCATCTCCACATCGTGCGTCGCTAAGGGGGATAGTCCAAACTTGGCGCTAAACAATGGAGAAAAGTCTGCTAAAACCTCCCTTACTTCCTGGATCTGGTCTGGGGTCAACTGGGGTGACATATTAATTGCATCTGCAGAGGACTCCCATATGCTTTCTCCCAGCAAGTCCAGAAGGGGGTCTTCTTCGTCCATCCCCTTCCCAGGACTACACACTGCAAAGATCATGTCAGCCCTATTTGCATATGCTTCATCATGTTGACATGGTACATTCTTTGGATATGTCTCCTGTCAGGTAGTTCTATAAGAAAAAATTACTCACTTAGTAATGTTGTTTCTTCTAATGGAGTCTTGCTGTATTCTGACATATGCAGTTAGGTCCTGCCTTTCAACTGCCCCGGAGAACAAAGGGTTAAACTTTCCATGGCCAGCATGGAATGTTCACCATGAGCTCGGTTGATGCCCCTGTCTGCTGTTGTTTAAACTCCAACCGTCAGATCTTTATGAGCAATACTCACTAGAAGTTCTGTGTGGAAACTGTAAAACTCTTACTAGCCAACTGGCAAATATATCTGTATAAAAGGGTTTTTGGTTTCAAAAGGAAGACTCAAGTCAGGAAACCCAAAAACAAAACACATCCAAAACACAACCCCTCACCCAAACCAAAAGAGGGTGAAAAAAGGACACCCCTAGGGTGCCAACACTGCTCCTGCCCACCCACATCCCAAAATCTAGGTTCTGAGAGGGGAGGCGGGGGGGAGGTCAGACTACAGCAAGACTCCAGTAGAAGAAACAACATTACTAAGGTGAGTAATTTTTTCTTCAAACAACATGAAGTCTTGCTGTATTCTGACATATGCAGACTACCAAGCAGTACCTCCATGGAGGAGGGACAGAACCTACTTTGGAAACAGGCTCTGAAGTACTGCTGTGCCAAACCGAGCATCACTCCAAGCCTGGATATCCAGAGAGTAATGCTTGGTGAAAATATGGACTGTTTTCCAGGTGGCTGCTTGACAAATTTCTAATACAGGAATATCCCTGGCAGCAGCCAGGGAAGCAGCTGTACCTCTAGTGGAATGAGCCCTCAGGCCTGAGGGTGGAGTTCTACCCAGTTTTTCATAGCAGAATTGTATACAAGAAACAATCCACCTGGCAATAGATCTCTTAGTGGCAGGTTTGCCCTTACCAACTTCTCCATACGTAAGGAACAACTGGAGGGATTCAAACCTGTGACCCTTGGTACGCCATATGTAGCAGCAAAGGGCTCTTTTAACATCCAAGCTGTATAGCCTCCTCTCACCAAAGGAGGAATGGTCAGTGAAGAAAACAGAGAGAGATATAGACTTGTTGAGGTGGAAATCTGAAACCACTTTAGGTAAGAACTTTCTGTTAGTTCTAAGGACCACTTTATCTCTATGGAAAGAGATGAAATCAGATTCCACTGACAGGGCTTGCAATTCACTGATACGCCTGGCAGAAGTAATGGCTACCAAAAACACAGTTTTCCAAGTCAAGCACTTAAGCTCTGCTGAGGACAAAGACTCAAAGGGGGGTTGCATAAGCTGAGCAATGCAAACATTAAGGTCCCATGCAGGAGCAGGATCCTAAAGGGGATTGGTGTGAAGCAATCCTTGAAAAACTTACAAAATACAGGATGGGAAGATAGAGAGGAAGGCTTGCCTACGGAAAAGAAAGGAGAAACAGCTGCCAAGTGTACCTTAAGGGTAGCTGGTCTGAAGCCTAGGCCGTTAAGATGGATCACATAGTCCAGAACAGTAGGCAATTCAGCAGAGTCTGGAGAAATATTCTTCTTAGAACACCAAATGCTGAATCTTTTCCATTTGGAGTTGTAAGTCTTTCTGGTGGAAAGCTTTCGAGAAGCCTTAAGGATATCCAGCACCCCTTGGGAAAGATGCAGATCTGCAAATTCTAACTCTTCAAGAACCATGCCTTGAGATTGACAGACTGAAGATTTGGGTACCAAATCCTCCCCTGAGAGGATGTCAACAGGTTGTAATTCCTGGGAAGAGGCAGGGAAAGGTGGACTGCTAGGGACAGCATCAGGGGGTACCAGGGCTACCTGGCCCAGTCTGGAGCAATCAGAATCACTTTACATGGTTGTGACCTTATCTTGACTAACACTTTGAACAGGAGAGGGAAGGGGGAAAAGCATATAGAAATTTCCATTCCCAGTTCAGAATCAGAGTATCCAGGGGGGCTGAGCCCAAGACTGGGGGTCTGCAACAAAAGAGAGGCAGTTGGTGATTGTCTGGGGCTGCAAAAAGATCTATCTCTGGCGTGCCCCATCTCGAGAAAATCACTTTCAAAACTAGATGATCTAGGGCCCATTCGTGATGGCCCTGGGATATTCTGCTCAGTGCATCTGCTAGGACATTGTCCTTCCCTGGGAGGTGAACTGCTATCAGAGAGGTTTGCAGGGAATAGGCCAGGGACCACAACTTCATTGCTTCTGTGCATAAGGCCGTAGACCGAGTGCCTCCTTGCTTGTTGATGTACCACATGTTGGTGGTGTTGTCTGTTCTGATCTGAACCACCTTGTTCTGTACAGATTTGGAAAAAGCTTGTAGTGCCAGAGACACTGCTCTGAGTTCCAAAACACTGATGTGAAGCAGAGATTCCTGAGGTGACCACAGTCCTTGGGTGGTAAGATCCCCCAAATGGGCTCCCCAGCCCAGCAGGGAAGCATCTGTGGTGAGTATCACTGAATAAAACTGAGTGACAAATGGAACCCCTTGTCTCAAATTGTCCTGATCCTGCCACCATTGCAACGCTTGGATTAGGGTCTGAGTCACTGGGACTAGTTTGGTAAGGGAATCCTTTCTTTGGGACCAGAAGGCTCTTAAGTGGAACTGAATGTCCCTCATCTGGAATTTTGCCCCTTGGACCACTGCTGTGGAAGCTGCCATGTGGCCCAGTAGCTGAAGGAAGTGCCTTGGTGGTCGAGACACCCGAAGGGTGAATGAAGAGGCCAGTTCCGTAAGGGCCCTTGCCCTTTCCAGGGGAAGGAAGGCTCTTGCCTTTACTGAATCCAGTTCTGCACCTATGAAGGTGAGAAGCTGTACTGGTTCGAGAACTGACTTTGGGAGGTTGAGAAGGAATCCTAAGGAAGTGAGCACTTGCTGGGTCACTTGCAGGTGTAACTTGACTTGGTCTGGAGACTGACCTACTATGAGCCAGTCGTCCAAGTATGGGAAGATGGAGATCTTTTGTCTTTTTAGGAAGGCAACAACTACTGCCAGGCACTTTGTGAAAACCCTTGGTGCTGATGTTAGGCCAAAGGGCATTGCTCTGAACTGATAGTGGCCTGAGGGCAACTCGAACCTGACGTACTTTCTGTGGGAGCACCTGATGGGAATGTGAAAGTAGGCATCTTTGAGGTCCAGGGAGGCTAGCCAGTCCCCTGGCCTTAGAGAGGGAAGGATAATTCCCAGAGTTACCATTTTGAACTTTGGCTTTAAAGGGTGTTTGTTCAGATATCTTAGGTCCAGGATGGGCCACCATTCTCCTGTCTTTTTGGGGGTTAGGAAGTACCTGGAGTACAATCCTTTGCCCTTGTGTAGGGTGGGAACCCTCTCTATAGCTCTGAGAGCTAGAAGAGAAGAAACCTCTGCCTCTAAGGCAAGGGTCTCTGAGAGATTTGCAGGTGGAAAGGATCTGGTTCTCATCTTGGGAAATTTTTTGAAGCTGAGAACCAGTCCCTGGCTTACTACCTCCAGGACCCACTTGTCTGCTGTCAGAGACTTCCAGTCCTGGACAAAGTAAACCAGCCTGCTCCCTACTGGTATGGGAGAATCGGCCCGGGCAGACCCATCAGGGTGTCTGCTTGGCAGGGGCTTTAGGCTGAGGGGTGGATGCAGGCCTGCTCATCCCGTGTGCCTTTCCCTCTAAAGAACCCCCTCTGTGAAAAAGAAGAGGAGGCCTGGGCTTGCTAAAAAGGCCTTTGGAAAGGCCTGCCTATGCCCCTAGACTGCTGCCTTTGAGGAGTTGCTTGCCTTTCTTTGGCCTGAGCACTCCTGTAAGTGGTCCTGTACTCATCCATCTTTCATGTAGTTCTCTGTCTGCTCCCCAAACAGAGAATTACCAATTACAGGAAAATCCATGGCCTTAGCCTGGGTATCCTGTGAGAGGCTAATACATCTGAGCCAAGCCATCCTCCGAAGAGCCACAGATGTAGCCATGACTCTTGATGAAACATAATTGGAGTACACAGCAGCATGAAACTGTACTTTAGATGCCTCAATCCCATCTGCAGCCACCTGCTCCAGCTCCTTGGCAAGCTGGTCAGGGGCCTGTTTAGCCAGAGCCAGTACAGTGTCCCACCTGGACTTCTGGTATCTAGCTGTATAGGCCACATAGCCTGCCTAAGTCCCAAAGATGCTGCCATGTATTGTTTCTTTGCCATGGCATCAATCTTCCTGGAGTCCTTGTCTGGGGGGGGGTGTGATGCCAAGGGAATATTTGCCTTATCACAGGCAGCAGCCTGCACTACCCCCAACATGGCTGCACTGCTGGAAAAGGAACTCCGTGTGTGAGCCTGAGAGTGTACCTCTTGTCCATTCGTCTGTCCACAGGAGGTATGGAATTAGGAGACTTAAGGATTTTATGTGTCTGTTTCCCAAAGGATTTGTGGAGGGGAATAGACAGTCTTCTGGACTCTGGGATGTCCATCATCTCAACATAATCAGGCTCCTCCTGATCCTCTGCTGCTTCCTTCACAGGGAGCTGGAGGGTCTCAGCTACTTTTTTGTAAAACATATAGTGAGAAGGGGACTCAGAAAGCCTAGGAGGAGAAACACCTGAAGATCTGTCTGGGGAGATGTCCAGGTCAATAGGCACATCCAGACTTTCATAATCACCATAATCATCCTCATACTCTCCCTCCTCCTCCTCCGGTTCATAAAATTCTTCCAAAGTATAATCCAGAACCTGCCAGATGGTGCCGGTTCGGTCGGAACCGAACTAAGCGATTGCACTATCCTTATCGCCTTGGCTATCTCATCGGTGGTCGGAGTATGAATTTCTGGGTCCGAACCAGTCGATTTGTCTTTTCTTTTTCTTTTTGTCGGAACCGATTCCTCAAAATCGGCTCTCCTTTTGGCCGAAGAAGTATTGCCCTGGTCAGGGGGCACTCCTTCTGGTTCGGTCAGAACTGAACCGGGCTGGCCATCCGGGTCAGCGGACTTCTCGGCCTCCCTTTCCCTCAGTCTACCTAATCTCTTTTCCAGGGTAGATTTGGGAAAATTCTTGCAAATTTGGCAGTCTGAATCGAGGTGGTCAAACCCCAGACAATAAACACAGGTGGTGTGGGGATCAGCCTTGGCAAAGACCTCCCCACACACACTGCAGTGTTGAAACCCAGTGGGCCCGGTTTTTTTCTTGGGTTTCTCAGACATGGCCAATCCTAACCAAAAACATACCCTTTTTTTGGCAATCCGCCAGGCAAGATTCCCCTATCGGTTCTTGACCATGTCACGGGTCTTGGAAAAAAAACGTAATTAAATCCGTTATTTTTAGAACTGATATGGACCAGTAACCACACTCTAAAGTAAAGCACAAGTTTTTTTTTTTGTTTTTTTTACCTTAAATTGATTAGTTCAGCCGAACCGATCCAAAGTTTTACAAGTTACATACAGAAAACAGAACAAAAACCTATCTAGTACTCACGGTACCACAGACAGAGACCTGAACTGACTATGCGGAAACAGCAGTTTGGTAGAAACCGACCGAAAACCGACACTTCAACCGACTTTTTGAACCGAGCAGCAGGAGAAATCTCCAGAACAACTGTTCAGTGAGGCGGGGTAAAGAATCTGACGGTTGCAGTTTAAACAACTGCAGACAGGGGCTTCAACCAAGCTCGTGATGAACATTCTATGCAAAACATAGAAAAGTTAACTCTTTGTTCTCCGGGGCAGTTGAAAGGCAGGACCTAACTGCATATGTCAGAATACAGCAATACTTCATGTTGTTTGAAACTCTAACTCCTCAAGAACCAGACCTTGAGGTGAAGAGAGTGTATGTCTGGCTAATGCACTCCTGTCTAAGAAGGGTCAGCAGAGAGTGAGTTGGCGGCAGGTGAATGGGCCTGCTGCAGGATAGTGAGAGAAGGAGCAGGTACCAGGCTTGCCTGGGCCAATCCGGAGCCACCAGAATCACTGATGCAGGCTGTTGTCTGAGTTTCAACAATACCCTTAGTATCAGTGGAAAAGGAGGGAATGCATATAGGAACCTCCCTGACCAGTCTAGGATCAAGGCATCCTGGGGAAGTGTTCCCGGGACTGGGGGCCTGCAATAGTATTGAGGGAGCTGGAAGTTGAGGGGAGAGGCAAACAGATCCACTTCTGGTGTGCCCCATTGCCTGTACACTGTGGCTAGTACTTTTTTGTTCAGAGTCCATTTGCTCTGGCCCTGACTGATCCAATTTGCAGCATCTGCCAGAGTATCATGTTTGCCTGGGAGGTGAATAGCTGAAAGGCTGACTCCCAGGGAGAAGGCGAGAGACCAGATTGTCAGAGCCTCCGAATAGAGTATTCCTGCTCTGGTACCGCCCTGCTTCTTTATGTAAACATTGCAGTGGTGTTGTCTGTTTGAATTTGCACAGTCTGTCCTTTTATGACAGGAGCAAATGCTTTGAGAGCTAGAAAGATTGCTCTGAGTTCCAAAAGGTTTATATGCAACTGTGACTGTTGGTGAGTCCAGGTGCCACTTACTGAGGCACTGTCCAGATGTGCTCCCCACTCCAGGAGGGTGGCATCTGTGGTGATCACCTTTGTGGGAAGCAGAGACTAGAAGGGTATCCCTGTTGCCAGATTTGCAGGATTCTTCCACCAAAGCAGAGTCTGAGGGAACTGCTCCGTCATAGGTATCAGGTTTGAAAAATTGTTGCTTCTTTGAGACCAGCGATCTCTGAGGTACGCTTGCAGGTGTCGCATCCTGTACCTGACTCCTGGGACCACTGCTGTCATTGAAGCCATGTGTTCCAAGAACCTGAGGGAATGTCTGGCCGGTCTTGGCTGTCCCTGGATGAAAGAACCTGCCACTGAGAGGAAACTTTGAATTCTCTTCTGTGGGAGGATGGCATATCCTTTCTGGGTGTCCAGCTGAGCTCCTATGAAGGTGAGCAGCAGATTTACCAGGAATCCCAAAGACTGTAAAGTGTGCTCTGTAAGGGAAAGGGACTCCTTGACCTGATAAGGAGACTTTGCCACTATGAGCCAGTCGTCTAAATAGGGGTAGATAGCAACACCCTGCTTCCTGAGATGTGCTGCTACCACTGCCAGGCACTTGGTAAAGATTCTTGGGTCCGAGGACAGGCCGAAGGGCACTGCAGCAAACTGACAGTGGCCCGAAGGGAGTTTGAATCTGAGAAACTTCCTTTGAGACCTCTTTATGGGTATATGGAAGTGAAGTAAGTGTCCTTTAGGTCCAGGGATGCTAGCCAGTCTCCCTGCTGTAAGGACTATATGATTAGTGACAGAGTGACCATCTTGAATTTGGGTTTTAGCAGATGTTTGTTTAAATATCTGAGATACAAGATAGGTCACCACTCCCCAGTTTTCTTTTGTGCCAGAAAGTACCTGGAGTAGAGGCCCTTGCTCTTCTCGTGGACTGGGACCCTCTCCACTGCTCACAGAGCTAGAAGGTTTTTTAACTCCAATTCCAACAGTAGCACCTCTGTTCACGTTAGAGGTTTTGACACCTGGGTACGCCTGAGGTCTGGTATCTGCTTGAACTGTAGTGGCAGATCCTTTTCTACTATCTCCAGAACCCACTAATCCGAGGTAAAGAGGGACCAGTTCTGAAGATAGTGTGAGAGTCTGCCTCCTACTGGCAGAGGGGAGGCGACCTGGACACTTGCATCAGGGCTTAGACTGTGAGGCTGCTGGCTGCATAAAAGTGGCCCTTCTTTGGCCCCTTCTGCCCCTCCTTCTGAAAGCACCCCGTACTGAGAGGAAATCAGACTGGGGATAGGGAATGTAAGGTCTGGGAAAGTAACCACTGTCCCGGTTTCCCCTTGGTTGGGATTTCTGAGAGGCAGGAGGCTTAGGTTTAGAACACTGACTTTGCCAGGAGGCCTTGTACTCGTCAACCTATTTCATGCAGTCAGTTGTACTAGAATCGAACAATGTGTTTTGATCACAGGGAAAGTCCATGGCCTTAGACTGGGTATCTGGAGTCGGACTGGTAGTTCTAAGCCAGACAAAGTGCCTCAGAGAGATTGCATGGGCCACTCCCTTGAGGCAAAATCATTACTGTCATCTGCCATGTGGAATTAGTATTTCGTAGCTTCCAGGACAGTCTTTGTTGTATCCACCAGCTCCTGTACCATTGTATCTGATCCATTGTGGGTAATGGCCAGGACAGAATTCCATAGTGCTTTCTGATATCTGGCAGTGAAAGCCATATAAGACGAAAGCCTGACCAGCAGGGAAGCTGTGGTATACATTTTCTTTGCTATGAAGTCTATTTTCCTGGCGTCCTTGACTGTGGGTTAAGGGGAACAAGGAGACCCCAGCTTTCTCACAAGCTGCCTATTGTACTAGACTTTTATGGCTAGGATGTACAGACAGGAACTCAGTATCTGTTTTAGATAATATAATTTCTGTTTTTTCTCAGCCCACTTGTCAACCCCTGCCACAGAAGTGGGGGTTTGAAGCAGTGTTATGGATTCTGAAAGCATTATTTATAGGCATAACCAGCCTTTTAGTGGGTGGGAGACCTTTCATCTCCCTGTAGTCTTTATATTCATCCTTATCCTGGATGGACTCCTGAGTAGGGAGGTCCAGGGTGTCTAGCATATTTTGGATAAATGTAAGCATAGAGGAGGGATCCGCTTGGTCAGCAGAGGAAGCTCCAAAAGGAGGGTCAGGGGACACATCAGGTTCTAGGCCCTCAAAATTCATTTCACAGGCATCATAAAAATGTTCATCATCATCTGCATCACCCTCACAGTCTCCAGACGAGAGAACTGTGGAAGAGTGCTTGCCAGCCCCAGTAAATACAGACCCCATCTTTTGTAGGGCCTGAAAGACGTACCATCCTTTTGCCATGTCTTGCACAGATGGGAGTTCCTGCGCAGACTGTGGCTATATATACTTTGTTTTTCTATTATGCTTTAAGCTGCCTGTTGTCTCACTGTAACCCCCCTGCAAATGGGGGTTCCCAAAAGACTTCCAGGAGCTTGCTTGAATGCTCCAAGCCTGAATGGTGTTTGGCGTTTAAGCCATTTATCAGTGAGTGTTTTTAGAGCCTCTGGTACTGTCTCTTTAAGAGCTGTCTGCTTGCAGACATAATTAGTTTGTATGGGGGACTGTGTGCTTCTCTGCTTGAGTACCACTCGAACTGCTGCCAATTCACTCCATTTTGCAGTCACTAGGAGTGCAAAGGAACCTATCTGAAAGATGTAACTGTTTGCCAGAAATTATTTAGAGTAATAATGAAGTTACAGTTTGTCTAACCTGCTTTCTTTGCAGTCAGAACTGTGTCTGCCTAGTTCCCCATTCTGGTTTTAACTGCTGAACTGGACCAATCAGTGTGGGGTAAGCTAGCTCTAAAATGGTGCCTTGGACGAATCAGAACTTGGACTCATAATCTGAGCCAGCCATAAGAGGATTGTATGGGCAGTGACTCTGGGAGATGTAGTTTAGACTTCGGCGCCTTTTTGGAGTAACAGCAGCAGTCTATTGTGAGTGACAGCCAATCCAGTCAAGAACTGGGAGGAACTCAAAGGAAGTGCCCGGTTTTGTCTGTTGGAGTTTCAGTTTAGCTCTGGCAGTGAAGGGAAAGGAACCCTGTGCTCCTTCAGTGCACAGTTTTAGTCAAAAACATGTGTAAGGTCCAGAGTTCGGTCTGCAGCTTGTGTAACTGCTTGTTAGGACTGAATCCGTCCTGTGAAGAGAATCAAAGGATATCTGAAGAAGAAACCAGGCTCACCCTGTAGAAGACTGGAGGAATGCGGAATTGCACTCGGTCTGTCAGGAACTGAATCTGCTGTGTGTTCTCCCGGGTATTGTGCAGTAAGTGCGATCGGGATACAGATGCAGCCTGCCTGGTATAGTGCTTTCTTTTACCATATAAATGTGTGAAGAGGTTTGTGACCTCAAGTGAATCCTGCTGCCATCACGTGACTTTTGCCTGTGACTGTTTACCATATAAATGTGTGAGGAGTCTCTTGGAGCTCAAGAGTAGCCCTGCTGACATTGAAGGACCCTATCTTGTTTGGAGGTCGTGAGTACTAATTCAGGGTCGCTCCTGTTGAATTGCTACATTAAATCCAAATGGAATTACTGTACTGCTGACTGTTTAATTTTCCTTTCTCTGTGTGAAAGGCCCCTACCAGCTGCCACGTTTGGACTAGCCACTAGGGCTTGGGTACCCAGGGACAGTAACTGATAGGGATAGGCCTGTGCACAGAGCCATAGGTAGATGAGTAGAGTGATAAGCTAATTAACCTGATTTCCCCCTGTCCTTGTTATATCCCCTAAATAAATCAGAGCTGCTTGTTTCAGCAAAGTTATACTGCCTGAGGTATTTGTCTATGTTAAAATATTGTACTGTGATTGTTGCACTGTATCTTGTTTTACAGGGGTCCCAGTGCCTGAACCAGTTCTGGGGTAAGTGTATACTGTGAAGGTAATTCTGATATATTGTGTGGGCCACTAGTGGGAAGAAAGGGGGGTTGCAGTGTCCCAGAGGGCTGTGACCAAGTAAGTTTAACTATTGCAAACCCTGACCTCTGGGTGGAGGCACTCGCCATTGGATCCAGGCCCCTCAACCTGTTAGTGGCAAATCAGGCAGGGGTAGTAGCCCCTGGGATAGCGCCATCTAGGGGTTACATCACTATTGGCTTTCCCAGGAGAAACAGGAGTGTTTTTGTCTTGGCAGGCAATCTTTTTAACCACTTCATCAGCAGCTTGATCATGCTTCCTTTTTTGTACAGACACATCATCAGCGCCTTTACTATTTTTAAATTTGAGAAGAACTTCATCAGCTCCTTTGGAAGCTTTATTTTTTTGCCGGGACTTGGAGGTTTCATCGGCACCCCTGCTTGGAATTTTACTGTTATTAGTTTTAGATGGCCCCTCATCAGTAGCCTTTGATTTATCCTCAGCCATATATATTTTTCTTAGGTCTCTTTGCTCTGTGCTAAATTTGTGGAAAGAGAACTAGTAGATCTGGAGCAAAACAACTGAGGTGCAGGTTGCTGAAAACGCTGTTAAGCCAGTCCTGTGACAGCTGACACACACTTTTTTTCCTTTTTAATCCTGTAGGTTTAGATTTCTATTAGTTCTGGGAATCTCTGACAAGCCAATCCACAGAGAACCCAGCAATAACTGTCAAAGTTCCTCAGATACCTCGATAGGGACCCACGATTTCTGAGGTAAAAAATTACAGAAAAAACGTTAAATTCGATGGTTCCCACAACAAAAGGGGAGCCGCAGTAATTTCATGGGAAAAAAACGTTGAAAACACTCAATTGCAGTAAAAATAAATGTCAAATAAACAGAGGGAACCGTGGAAAGAAAAAACGCTAAAAATAGTAAAATTATACTCCGCACACTAAAATATTAAGTTTGTGAGGAAAACTTTAACAAGATAAGCAGAAAAAGTCTGTCAACAAGGAAAGTTGAGAGACATCTCTGAGGCAATACAAAATCACACATACCCCATAATGCAGATCACCACAGACTATTATGCTGGTTCAACTTTAAGCAGAAATGCATGGTGCCAAAAGACCTCTCACACAGTCTGCAAAGGGTGCCAACAGAATACACAGACACGTGTTTCGTTCTACCAGGACTCAACAGTGTGCCTCGTCCGGATTATACCCCAGTAGAATGAACCAGCTACCCTAAGTTGGTCTATCTGGGTTATGTTGTCGTGAGCCCAATAAAAATAAAAAACAAGCTAAAAGACAAAGAACCTCAGTGCACAAGCACTGAGGCAAGGGTTACCCCAAATGGCATTGTTGCTCAGTCAGCGGAGAAGATATTCCGAAGCCCTTCAGGCTGCTCTCACTCAGCACAGTCCCCTCCTGTGTTTTGATTGGCTGATGCCCTAGCTCATTATAATTCTCTTAAAGGCATACCTCCAGGGTAGTTGCACCTAGCCAACTAACTGCTATAGTTACTGTGCTAAAGGACTCCTGTGGTAAGAACCGCTATTTCTGAAGTAAAAAAAAACACTTAAAATCACAGTTCCTGAAGAAAAAAAGGGAACCGCGATAAAAGGTTAAAAAGGAACCACTGAAATACAGAAACACGGTTAAAATAAATAAATAAAAATATAGGAGGGAACCACAGAGGAACTGTGGAATCGACTGATAAATGCGGTTGCTGGGAACCGAAGGGAACCGCAATAAAACAACTAAAATTTACTTAGCACAGTAAAAGAAAAGTAAATTGAAAAAATGTTACCACGAAAGTTCAAGAAAACTTGTTTTCTTGCCTAATTGAGTGGAACACCTCAGAGGCAGCATTGTTCAGTCAGCGGAGAAAAAATTCTGGTGCCTTCTCAGGCAGTCTCTCCTTAGCACACCCCTAAAGCCTCTTCTATTGTCTGATGCTAATTAATTAGCATAAACCACACCTCCAGGGCAGTACTACTTGGTGAGCTAGCTGTTTAAAGTTACTGACGCTAAAGGATCCCGGGGTAAGAATCAGGAGTTTCATTTTAACTGGGTTTTGGTTAATCGGGGTTGTACTGTACTTAGAAACATGCCCTTAGTAGCTAGCAATTCTCATGCCCAGGGTAGCAGACGCATAGGCACACTTGCCCATAGTGTCAATCTTGCATGACTCTCAGATAACAAGGTGCTCAGAGGCCTTCTGGTGAATGATGGCATTGTCATGCTCAACAAGGATAACAATGGTATCAGCCATAGTCTGAGATACATACACTGGCATATCTTTGGGGACAGTGTACTTTTTGTCAGTCTACTTACAGACAGATGCAACCATAGCAGACCTCCTCCAAACTGCATCCGATAGGGTCTCAAATTCGGAAGGAATAGGAGGAACTAGATTGACTGGTATAGTGGAAGCCTTTAACCATTTCTGACGGAGATGCTTCCCTTTGGTCAATGGCTGTAGTCTCAAAATTAAGCGCAGAGTACATATTTCTGAGCAAAACCTGGAAAGTTTGATCCTCCTGAAGCATAGACACAGGACCTGGGTGTGAGGCGTCTAGGCTAAAGAAAGAGTCTGTCGCTGCTCTCTGAAATGATGAGGTGGGAGTCAGACTCATCCCACTCCAAACCTTCCTTATAAGGATAGTCATATTGGCATTTGGGTTGCAGACCCCCTAATCCAGGATGTGATTGCTGCATCATCGAAGACACCATCCCCAAAGGATGAGGGGCTGGTGCCAGAACCGAATCTGGCACTAGGCCAGGCCCTGAAAGGCCCAAGCCCAGTGCCAGCACCAGTACCGGAACTAGATCCAGTGTCTATGACCCAGATGACACCATAGTGATCAGCAATGGCACCACGGCCGGCCCCATCCCGACCAGGGACAGGAGGAGCAGCCACTGGGAAAGGAGTAGGCACTGTCATCGGAAAGGACCCAAGGGCTACTGCTGGAGCCAAACATTCTACTCAGCCTGAGGGCCCAGCCAGCGGTTCCAGTTTCACCAGCACTGAGGGACCAGGGACCAGTTCTGGAGACAGAGGCTAGACACTGCACCCACTGCTCCATAAGAACTGCCCTGTGGTGAAACTGCCCAACAAAGTCCCCACTTACAGACGGAGGGGGACTCAGGCCCAAGACTCCAACCTCCTAGACCTAGGGACCCTTAACAACACCAAAGGTGAATGCGAAGGGCCTTTGGCTCCAAGAGACTGGAGATCTCATGGCGGACCTTGCAGACAGCGTCAACTGGTGGCGATTTTAGAAATTGAGGCCAAGCAGTGCTGGGACCCAGACCGGGATAGGGATCAGGCCCAATTCTTTTTGTGCTTCCAGGGGGACTGTCCTTTACCTCGGGCACTGAACTGCCCATGGTAAGAACCATTCTCCAACAGGGAAAGTAGACAGGACATGGCCCTGCTGCTGAAGCAGCTTGCATGAGAAGGCTCCCTACTGTCCTCCATGACTTTCGACTGGAGATGCTCAATAAGGATGAGAAAGAGACTGACAGAAGAAAAATTTACTCACCGTAGTAATATTGTTTCTTCCAAGGTATCCTTTAGCATCAGTAACAGTAAGCAGCAAACAGCTAGTTTGAGCTGCCTCGGAGGTGGAGTTTATGATAATAAAGCAAATGAATTAGCCAATCAGAAGAGAGTTAGAGGGTGTGCTGAGTGGAGCCTGCCCAGAGGGCACCAGCATTTTTCGAAGCTAGAGTGGGAACATGTCCATAGTAAGTGTGAACCAACAGGATTTAAAAATCATGCAACCACATGAATAATCAGCAAATGAAAAAACATGTAAACTTTGCTTTAAATGCAATTTAAAAGTTCAGAACAAATTTGGCTGCGATAAAGGAAGCAGAAACCTCTTCAGTTAGGTTATTTGGGGAGGAAGGGCAGGGGCTTACTGATGCTAAAGGACACCTTGGAAGAAACAGTATTACTACGATGAGTAATTTTTTTCTTCTCACCCCAGGGGTCCTTTAGCACCAGTAACAGTATGCAGACTACAAAGCAGTGCAGTTGGAAGGTGGGTACAGAATCTACTTAGGGAAGAGGCTCTGAAGAACCCCCTTCCCGCCAAATCTGGCATCAGATCTGGACTGTACATCCAGGCAATAATGCTTTGAGTATGTGTGTACAGTCTTCAATGTGGCTGCTTTGCAGACATCAAGTAAGGGAATATCCCTTGCAGCTGCCACTGTGGCAGCAGTGCCCCTGGCAGAATGGGCCCTGAGGTCCTCCGGGGGCTGTTTACCAGCTTTGTCGTAACAAAACTAAATTCAAGAGACTATCCAGCGAGAGATAGTTCTCTTAGGGGCTGGCCTTCCTCTACCTACCTCCCCATGGGTGAGCAAAAAATTAATGGCAAAGCCCCTAAACTCCTTGGTATGTTCCAAGTAGTAAGATAGGACTCTCTTCACATCCAAACTGTGGCGTCTTTGTTCTCCTGGAGTGGATTTTTCAGTAAAGGATACAGGAAAGGTAACAGACTGGTTAAGGAGGAATTCAGAGACCACCTTGGGTAGAAATCTCCCGTTTGTTTCCAGCTCTACCTTATCCTTGTGAGGGATAATGTAGTTTGGTTCAGTACAGAGTGCCTGCAACTCCGAAATCCTTCTTGCAGAGGTGATGGTAACCAGAAAGACTGTCTTCTAGGTGACATACTTTAACTGAGCTGTAGCCATGGGCTTGAAAGGTGGTTCCATGAGCATGGCAATGCACAGGTTGAGATCCCAAGGGGAAAAAGTTCACTAACTGGGGGCTGAAGATGGAGGAGGCCTTTGAAAAACATTTTGAAAACAGACAATGAAATCATTGACTTGTCCTTACCTATGGACAGGTAAGCAGAAGTTGCAGCCAGGTGAAGTTTTAAGGATGAGGCTTAATGGTAGCCCTTGACTGGGCCTCCTCTCACTGTGTCATCTGGAACAGCTGCTGAAGCCAACCCACCCTTCATCTGCAAGGTAGCCCCTGACCGGGCTCCCTCCTGCTGCGCCATCTGGAACAGCTGCTGAAGCCGAACTGTCCTCCATCTGCAAGGTATCCCCTGACTGGGCCTCCTCCCACTGCACCGTCTGGAACAGCTGCTGAAGCCTACCCTCCATCTGCAAGTTTCTGACTGGGCCCCCTCCCGCTGCACCATCTGGAACAGCTGCTGAAGCCGACCCATCCTCCAACTGCAAGGTATCCCCTGACTGGGCCCCCTCCTACTGTGCTGTCTGGAACAGCTGCTGAAGCTGACCCACCCTCCATCCGCAAGGTAGCCCCTGACCAGGCCCCCTCCCACTGCACTGTATGGAACAGCTGCTGAAGCCGACCCGGCCATCTGCAAGGTAGGGACCCGTCTGCGCCACCAGCCAGCTTCCTCCTCGGACTTGGTGCCACTTTTTAAACCTGATTTTGACCATCCAAGTAGCAGACCTGCACTGCTTGTTATTTTTATGAACTGTGACTAAGTTGTTTTTCCCTCCAGTCTAAGTTCGGTCTATGCTGTTCTGCTGCTGCCTCCAGTTAGCAATGTCTGGATAACAGCTCACTTTCCCTGCTCCTTAATTTTAGCTCAAAAGGAGCAACCTGCGCTACTGGTTGGTTGTGGTGTGCTGCGCTGCTAATGGGCAGCCAGTCCAGAGCAAAGTACACACAGCAAAAACACAGCGCACTTCCACAGCAACAAAAACAAACTTATGCCCAGTCTATTTGAAGCAAACTTGCAATTTATTACTGAAATAAGTGATAGGCAAAGTTTAAATATAAACTGAATGCAAAAAGCCCCAAAATGATGCCGGCAGGGCACGTGGCACTGTGCACGGGAGCCAACATCACACACAGTGCCATAAGCAAACCCGGCGCCGGAGAAGCCGGCACCGAGAAGTCAGCAAACTGCGATTTGAAGGTAAAGGAGGAAAAAGAGCAGGAGATAAAGGCGTCGGTGTGGACCCTGTGCTGCAGCCATGTGACGGGGATAGACACCAGAGCACAGAGTTAACGACACGGAAGGAGCTGCCGCGCGACTTAGAAGTCTCAACTGCCCCACCTGCCGATCCGAAACCGACAGGCCTGAAGGCCTCGGAGACAGACTAGCTGGTTTGGGCAGTTGGGACAACCCTCCATGCCCACTGCTCCATAAGAGCAGCCCAATGGTGAAACTGCTCACTGGAAGTCCCTCCAGCGGGCGGGGAGGGACTCCGGAGTCGAAGATGCTGGTTGCCAGAGACAGAAACCGTAGCGGACTCTGAAAGAGGCAGAGACTGGCCTCTAACCCCAACAACTGACTGTCTATGCGCAGACATACCAGAGGGTGACCTCGAGTAATGCCGTCTCTTTTTCGACCGGTGGGCCGAAGAAGAGCTCAATGGCGAACAGTGCCAAGAATGGGACCATTTCTTTTGTGCTTCGGGGGGACCACCCCTACTCCCGAGCACTGGACCGTCTGTTGTCAGACCCCCCTCCGGAGAGGGCGGTCCAGACCCAGCCCAGTTGACTGAACAGCTTTCATGCAAAGTCTCCCTACCATCACCTGCCCCACTCATAGTCGACTCTGTCAATGGAGGGCTGAAGACTTCTTTCATGTACAAATAATAAAAGTATACCTTAAAATGTAATTGGTACTTTTCGTGAAAAACTACAAAACAATAAAACTGAAAACTATAGCTGCTGTTGCATAGAGTAGCAGTTTTGACTCCCAGCGGGTGAGCATCATTGTCACTGAAGCGCACTCGATGGCGAAAAAAAAGGAACTGAGGCGGTTTGAGGGTCGACACTGAGGTAGTCTATACTGCACGAGCCTGGTTCGCAGTGCCGCTTCCTCGTGGCTCCACCTCGGCACCGGTGCACCTGAAAAAGTTTGGCTTCCGCTGGGTCCTAGCACCTCTGGCATACTCCCATCAGTGTGACTGACTGGTGGAGACCTTGTGTCCAGGAAGATCAGAGAAATCCCAGCTCGCTTACGAATAAAGAACCTCGCGGAGCATCGCAACCTCTGGAGAAGTTAATTAAAGAGTTCCAATTCGATCTTACCAACGAATGACCTCAGGCTTTGAAAATATTACCGCGCAGCTGAGCCACCTCCAGCAATCCTTTAACACCCTCGGAGAGACAGTAGAGCAGCAAACGAACAGAATTGGAGAACTAGAGGAGAGATTGGGCACCCAGGAGTATAAAATGCACAGAATGGCATCATCACTTAGTGAAGCCCTAAAAGATACAAAAAAACTAAAGGCAGTAGTAGACGACCACGAGAACTGGAAGCGGTGGTGCAACATCCACATGGTTGGCCTCCTGGAGGTCTCTGAGGGATCAAACTGCACCTCCTTCATGCAACACTGGCTCAAGGAGCAGTTCAATCTGCCAGGAACAACCTCCTTAGAGATAAAGAGGGCTCATTGATCTGCAAGCCGCTGAAGAGCGGGCCCCATCATATAAAAACATTTCTGCATTACCAGGATCGCCAGCTGGTTTTAGACACCTCCAGAAAGCAAGGTCCCATATTAGTCCAGAAGACCCATGTGAGTATCTTCCCAGACTACTCTTGCATACTTCAAAATGAAACACTACAATTTCAAGAAGTCAAGAAAAAACTACACTCGCTAAAATGGCCCTTCACATTAATTTACCCTGCCCGCTTGATCATCCGGAGACGAGGAGGCTAAATCCTTCACCAACCCTGAGGCAGCCATGGCCTATATTACAACAGAGCAGAGAGATCATTCCCCCGAGTGCCGATAGGGGAAGAAAATGTGGTGACCTGAATGAACCTCAAAACTAGAAGGTACTGTGTGAAATGTTTTATTATGGACTTCAGAAGGGTGATCCCAAGGGTGGGGGGGGGAGAGGCCTACGAGCCTCCGCATCCTGTAATCTCTGAGGCCTATATGGCTGGTAGTGGGTACTCCCTCCTACACCTCAAACCAACAAGAAAGTCCTGAACTTCCATGGCAGATCCAGAGGCATTGCTTAAACGAGGTTCTGCCTTGTTCACTTAATTATGGGGAAAAGAGACTGTGGAACTGCTTTGGATCTCTGTGTCCATATTTTGAAAGAGAACTGTTTGGATTTGTCAGGTGACCCTACTGCATGTTTTTGTTTTGTTTTTTTTAGCCTGATGGGGCTTGCAGTTGGCTCCTCTGGAGTTACCGGGGACCAAAAAGAACAGTTACGTAAGAACTTACCTTAAGAGTAGATCTTCGAGAGAGGCTCTTACAGTAGGTATTCACAAATAAGACTAAGCCACCAGGCATCAGGATCCCATGGAAAAATCTCTAGCCAGCAGTTTCTGGCAGGGGACCGCCCCCACGTCAGCTGATCGGTGTCAGCCTACGTCAGTATAAAGGGGCAGTCTCTCACGCCTGCCTTCCAGTTCTTTCCCGCCAGAGGCCGAAAGGGCATGATAGGAGAGAAGAAAAATTACTCACCTTAGTAACTGTTTCTTCTAATGGAGTCTTGCTGTATTCTGACCTTATGCTGTTAGCCGCAGCACTTGAACTGCTCTGCAGAGGAAAGAGTTAACTCTATGCCACAGCATAGAACATTGGGCTCGAGCTCGGTTCAAACCTCTGTCTGCTGCACTTCAAAGTGTAACTGTCAGATTCTTAGGCACTAATACTAACTAACTACACCTCCTAGATAGAAACAGTAAATTAACTTGGCAATAGGCAACCAATTTTTTGGGGTCCCAAAATACTTAAGTCGAGAACCCCAAAACAATAACCAGGTAGTGAACAACATAACTGCAAGAAACAACATAAACAGAACCCACTCCCCCTTTCTAAAAGGGGGGAGTGCCAAGAACACCTCTGAGGTGCAACACTGTACCTGCCAGCCCACTTCCCAAAAACCAGGTTCTGAGAGGGGAGGCAGGGAGGGAGGTCAGAATACAGCAAGACTCGATTAGAAGAAACACAATTATTAAGGTATTATTTTCTTCAGGCAACATAGTCTTGCTGTATTGTGACATTATGCAAACAACCAAGCAGTACCTCCATGGAGGAGGGTACCGAACCTATTTTGGGAATAGGCTCTGCAGTACTGCTGTTCCAAACCTAGCATCACTCCCAGCCTGGATATCCAGAGAGTAATGCTTGGTGAATGTATGGCCTGTTTTCCACGTGGCTGCTCTGCATAGTTCTAGTAAAGGTATATCTTTGGCAGCAGCCACAGAAGCAGCTGTACCTCTAGTCGAACGAGCCCTCAGGCCTGAGGGGGGTATTTTGCCTAGCTTTTTCATAACAGAATTGTATACCAGAGACAATCCACCTGGCAACAGTTCTCTAAGTAGCAGGTTTACCCTTTCCCACTTCACCATAAGTGAGAAACAACTGAGGACAGTCAAACCTAATTGCCTTAGTGCGCTCAATGTAGTAGCTAAGTGCCTTCTTAACATCCAAACTGTGTAATCTTCTCTCTCCTGAAGGAGAATGATCAGTGAAGAACACAGGAAGAGATATGGACTGGTTCAGATGAAAATCTGGAACCACTTTGGGTAAGAACCTTCTGTTGGTTCTAAGGACCACCTTATCTCTATGGAATGAGATAAAATTAGGCTCCACTGACAGAGCTTGTAATTCACTGATACGTCTGGTAGAAGTGATAGCTACCAGGAACACAGTTTTGCAAGTCAAGTACTAAAGTTCTGCTGAGGCTAAAGGCTCAAAAGGGGGTTGCATAAACTGAGCAATGCAAACATTAAGATCTCAAGCAGGAGTAGGGTGCTTAAAGGGAGGGTTGGTATGGAGCAAACCTTTAAAGAACTTGCAGAAAACAGGATGAGATGCCAGGGAGGAAGCCTTCCCCACTGGCAGGAATGCAGAGACAGCTGCCAAGTGTACTTTCAGAATAGCTGGCCTGAGGCCTAAGCCATTAAGATGAACCATATAATCCAGAACTGTAGCCAAATCAGCAGTATCTGGAGAGAGATCCCTATTGGAACACCAAATGCTGAATCTTTTCCATTTGGAATTATAAGTTTTTCTGGTGGCAGGTTTTCAAGAGGCTTTGAGAATATCCAGAACCCCCTGAGACAGATGCAGACTTGCATATTCTAACTCTTCAAGAGCCACACCTTGAGATTGAGAGACCAAAGGTTGGGATACCATAGCCTACCCTGAGAGGAAGTTAACAGATTGTGTTTCTTGGGAAGAGATAGGGGAAGATGGACTGCTAGGGACAGCAATAGAGGATACCAAGGCTGCCTGGCCCAATCTGGTGTAATCAGGATCACTTTGCATGATTGTGACCTCATCTTGACCAGAACATTAAATAACAGAGGAAAGGGGGGAAAGGCATACAGAAATGTCACTTATATCCAGTACTAGAGCATCCAGGGGGACTGAGCCCATGACTGAGAGTCTGCAACAGAAATAGAAAGCTGGTGACTGTCTGTGGCTGCAAAGAGATCTATCTCTGGAGTGCCCCATCTTGAGAAAATTACATTCAACACTAGGGGATCCAGGGACCACTCGTGATGGCCCTGAGATATCCTGCTCAAAGCATCTGCTAGCACATTGTCCTTCCCTCGAAGGTGGACTGCTACCAAAGATGTCTACAAGGAATAAGCCAGAGACCATAATTTCATGGCTTCCGTGCACATGGCCATAGACCGAGTGCCTCCCTGCTTGTTGATGTACCACATGGTGGTGGTGGTGTCTGTCTGGACCTGAACCACCTTGTTCTGTACTGAGCCCGAGAAAGCTTGAAGAGCCACGTACACTGCCCTGAGCTCCAGAAGGTTGATATGAAGTAAAGACTCTTGAGGGGACCACACTCCCTGTGCTGTGAGGGCTCCCAAGTGAGCTCTCCATCCCAGGAGAGAAGCATCTGTGCCTAATACCACAGAATAAGTCTGGGTGATGAATGGGACTCCTTGCCTGAGGTTGTCCTGATCCAATCACCATTGGAGAGCCTGGATCAGAGTCTGAGCAACTGGAATCAGTTTGGTTAGAGGATCTTTTTTCTGAAACCAAAAGGACCTCAGATGGAACTGAATGTCCCTTCTCTGAAATCTGGCCCCTGCACCACTGCAGTGGAAGCTGCCATGTGGCCCAGAAGCTGAAGAAAATGCCTTGCTAGTCGAGACACTAGAAGGCGGAAAGAAGAAGCCAGTTCTGTAAGGGCCTTTACCCTTGCCAGATGAAGAAAAGCTTTTGCTTGGACAGTGTCCAACTCTATCCCTGTGAAGGTCAGGAGTTGCACTTGTTCAAGAACTGACTTTGGAAGACTGAGGAGGAATCCCAGAGAAGTGAGCAATTGTTGTGTCACTTGCAGGTTTGATTTGGCTTGGTCTGGAGACTGCCCCACAATGAGCCAGTTGTCCAGGTATGGAAAAATGGAAATATTTTGTCTTCTTAGAAAGACCACTACTATTGCTAGGCATTTTGTGAACACCCTTGGTGCTGATGTTAGTCTGAAGGGCATTGCACTGAACTGATAATGGCCTGAAGGCAGTTCGAACCTGAGGTACTTTCCGTGGGAGCACCTGATGGAATGGAAAGTAGGCATCCTTGAGGTCCAGGGAGGCTAACAAATCCCCTGGCCTCAGAGAGGGAAGAATTACTCCCAGAGTCACCATTCTGAATTTTGGCTTGACTAGGTGCTTGTTTAAGTATCTTAGGCCTAGGATGGGCCACCACTCCCTTGTCTTTTTTGGGGTAAGGAAGTATCTGGAGTAGAGACCCTTGCCCCTTTATGGAGTAGGAACTCTCTCTCTCTCTCTCTCTCTCTCTCTCTATGGCTCTGAGAGCCAGCAGAGAGGAAACCTCTGCCTCTAGAGTAATGGTTTCGGAGATGTTTGCAGGTGGAAAAGATCTGACCCTCAGCTTTGGACATTTTTTGAAGCTGAGAGCCAGTCCCTGGCTTACTACCTCCAGGACCCACTTGTCTGAGGTAACAGACTCCCAGGCAGGGAAGTAGTAAGCCAGCCTGCCTCCTACTGGAAAAAGGGAGTTGACCCGGGCTGACACATCAGGGTGTCTGCTTGGCAGGAGCCTTGGACTGAGAGGAGGATGCAGCCCTGCTCATTCCCACTTCTGCCTCTCCCTCTGAGGAAAAGGAGAGGAGACCTGTGCCTGGTAGAAAGGCCTGTGAAAGGGCCTGCCCCTGCCCCTAGACTGCTGCTTCTGAGGAGTTACCTGCCTTTCCTTGGCCTGTGCACTCCTGTAAGTGGTCCTCTATTCATCCATCTTTTTCATGTAATTCTCTGTCTGTTCCCCAAACAAAGAATTACCCAGCACAGGGAAATCCATGGCCTTAGCCTGAGTGTCTTGTGAGAGGCTAGTACATCTGAGCCAAGCAAATCTCTGAAGAGACACAGATGTAGCCATGACTCGTGAAGACATATCATTGGAGTCCACAGCAGCATGGAATTGGACCTTGGATGCCTCAATCCATCAGCAGTCACCTCCTCCAGCTCCTTGGTTAGCTGAGGGGAAGCCTATTTAGCCAGTTCCAGAACAGTATCCCACCTGGACTTCTGGTATCTGGCTGTATAGGCCATACAGTTTGCCTGCCTGAGTCCCAAGGAGGATGCCAAGTACTGTTTCTTGGCCATAGCATCCACCTTCCTAGAGTCTTTATCTGGGGTGTGTGAAGCCAAGGGAATATTAGCCTTGTCACAGCTGCAGCCTGCACGACCCCAACATGGCTGCACTGTTGGAACAAGTACTCCGTACCTGAGCCTGACAGCATATACCTCCTGTCCATTCTCTTGTTCACAGGAGGTAATAAATTTGATGTCTGGGGAATTTTTTGTGTCTGTTTCCCAAAAGATTTATGGAGGGGAATAGACAGTCTCTTGGACTCTGGGATGTCCATCATTTCAACATAGTCAGGCTCATCTTGTTCCTCAACAGCTTCAACCAGAGGGAGCTGGAGGGTCTCTGCCACTTTTTTTGTAAAACAAATAGTGGGAAGGGGACTCAGAAAGTCCAGGAGGGGAAACATTGGAGGGTCTGTCTGGGGAGGGTCTGTCTGGGGAGATGTCCGGTTCAATGGGCTCATCCAGACCTTCCACACCATCATCATCATCATCATCGTCGTACCCTTCTTCCCCTTCCAAATCCGGTTCATAATAATCATCTGGACAATATTCTGAAACCGGAGGAACCGACCCAACCGAGCACCTACCAGGAGGTGCCAGATCGGACTGAACCGAATGGAGCGATTCCACAATGCTAATCGCCCTGGTTATCTCCTTGGCAGTTGGACGTAATGGTTCTGGATCCGAACTGGCCAATTTCTTCTTTCTCTTTGATGGACCCGACCCCTCAGGATCGGCTCTCCTTTTGCCCGAGGAAGTATTGCCCAGGTCAGTGGGCACTCCCTCAGGTTCGGTCAGAACTGAACCGGGCTGACCATCCAGATCAACAGACTTCTCGGCCTCCTTTTCCCTAAGCCTACCCAATCTCTTGTCCAGGGTGGCCTTCTGAAAATTTTTCCATATTTGGCAGTCTGAATCGAGGTGGTCAAACCCCACATAATAAAAACAGGTGGTGTGAGAGTCTGCCTTAGCAAAGGCATCCCCACACTCATTACAGTGCTGAAACCCAGTGGGCCTGGTTTTTCTTTTGGGTTTCTCAGATGTAGCCATCCTAACCACTTACACTTCAGCAGCTTTAAAGCCAGGCAAGACCCCCCCCTATCGGTTACCAACTGTGTTAAGGGTTGTGGAAAAAAAGGTCTAAAAATAAGTTTTTTTGAAACTGATCGGGACCGATACCTCACACTAAGGAAAAAATAAAGAATAAATTCAATCAAAACAATAGGCTCTCAACCGGACTGATTGAAAAACTACAATTTCCACACAATACAGAAAATAAACAGAAACTAAACTAATGTCCACTACCTACAACACTTACTATAACACAGACAGGGATCTGAACTGAAAATACAAGAAACTTATGGTTTAAAACCGACGTTTTACTGAGACCGAACCGACAAGTGAAGGAGATATCTCCAGAGCGACTATTCAGTTAAGTGGAGTAAAGAATCTGACGGTTGCACTTTGAAGTGCAGCAGATAGAGGTTTGAACTGAGCTCGAGCCCAAAGTTCTATGCTCTGGCATAGAGTTAATTCTTTCCTCTCCAGAGCATTTCAAGTGCTGGGGCTAACTGCATAAGGTCAGAATACAGCAAGACTTCATGTTGTTTGAAGAGGATATGACACCTAAGAAGAAGAAGAAGAAGAAGAAGAAGAAGAGAAGCAACTCAGGGGACAGAGGGAAGGAGGGAAGGTAATACCTACTGCAAGAGCCTCTTTCGAAGATCTACTATTACGGTAAGTTCCTATGTAACTGTTCCATCTTACTTCGAGAGGGTTCTTGCAGTAGGTATTCACAAATAGGACTGAGTCCCAAGCAGTCTGAGACAATGCTGAGAAAGGGAGGATGAAACATCATCCACAGTAAATTGGAAAGGTTAAATAGGGATTCACGCCAGAAGTCCCTGCAAGACAGCCAATCCGAAGCCAGCTCATATGGCGAGAGACCACGTCCAAACTATAATGTTTCGTGAAGGTATGGACAGAAGTCCAAGTGGCGGCTGCACAGATTTCTGCAGCTGACACATTTCTGAAACAAGCAGCAGAGGCAGCAACTCCTCTTGTTGAGTGGCCTCTAACTTGACCCAGAAGGGTCTTGTTGTATTTTTCATATCAGAAAGTACTGCAATTTGCTAACCACTTAGAGAGAGACTGCTTGGAAATAGCTTTGCCTTCTCTCTTGTGTGCAAAGGAAATGAAAAGTTGACCCGTTTTTCTGAGATCCTTTGTTCTGTTAGTGTAGTATCTCAGAATCCTATGAACATCCAGTGTATTTAGAAGGTACTCTCCATG
Organism: Neoceratodus forsteri; assembly: GCA_016271365.2. Classification (NCBI taxonomy): domain Eukaryota; kingdom Metazoa; phylum Chordata; order Ceratodontiformes; family Ceratodontidae; genus Neoceratodus; species Neoceratodus forsteri. Next base: position 261,436,256 of record JADMNL010000024.1, read on the forward strand.
ATTTGAGTGCTCTGGAAAGAAGACCGGGAGCTCAATAGATTGATTCAGTGTGGATTCAGCCACCACTTTTGTAAGAAACTTAGGGTTCATACGCATGGCCACATGTTCCCTGTGGAAAATCAAGTAAGGGATCTTACACAACAGGGCTTGAAGCTCAGAGATTTTCCAAGGCGAAGTGATGGCCACAAGAAAAAGTGTCTTCCAGGTCAGAAATTTTTAGATCCGCCTCCGTTGCTGGTTCAAAGGGAGGTAGCGTGAGCTTCTCCAAAATGAAATTCAGGTCCCATAGGGGAGCCGGATTACGGATCAGGGGTCTTAAGTGAAGAACCCCTTTAAGGAAGTCTTGGAGACCTCCAACTGAGCAACTGTCTTGTACCCTAAGGGAATGTGGTAGGCCGAAATGGCAGCCATATGAACCTTCAAAGAGGAGTAACTAAGGCCCAGATCATAGAGGTGCCTCAGGTAATCCAGGATTTTGGTTGCAGGGCATGAAAAAGGTTCCAGATCCTTGGAATCTGCCCAAATGGAAAATTGTTTCCACTTCATGGCACAGGTAGACCTGGTGGAAGGCTTTCTGGCCTCCACCAAAATGTCCCCCACTAGAGGCAAAATGCCGAAGCGAGCCATAGCTACGTCTGCAGGAGCCAAGCATGAAGGTGGAGCGATTTTAGTCCTGGATGGACCAGGGTCCTCTGATCCTGGGTCAGCAATTCCTGCAACAGAGGTAGTGGAAGAGGAGGTTCCTCTGAAAACTATTGCAGAAGAGAGAACCAAACTTGCCTCGGCCAGAAGGGAGTGATGAGAATCATTCTCACCCCTTCTGCCCGAAGTCTGTTCAGGACCCTCAGAATCAAAGGAATGGGGGGAAGGCGTAGACGAATCTGCCCTTCCAGCACAGAGACAGCGCGTCCTGCCCAAAAAAGTCTCACTGTGGAGCAAGCGAGCAGAAGGTGGGAAGCTTGACATTGTCGGGGGAGGTGAATAGGTCCACCTAAGGAGTTCACCACTGCTCGAAGATATAATTTATGACCTCTTGTCTGAGTTCCTACTCATGAGACTTGACTGACGAGTGACTGAGAGTATTTGCCAGGGTGTTTTGCACACCTGGCATGTGGACTGCCATCAGATGCATGTTGTTCTGAGATGCCCAATACCAGACTCTCGTTGCTTCCTGGCAGTATTACCTGAGCAACCACTCCCGTCGTCACGGGGCAAAAACCACACCACTGGGTTTTGTCTTAACGTCACTTTATTTGATCAAACACACATGCATGTGGGACTTCTACAACGGAGAAGTTCTCCGATTACAATTTACAGCAGCTTTTTATAAGCTAGATTTTGCACTTCTTATCTTGAAAAATACCAACATTTCAGTATAAGCCAATCATAAGACAGCATAACAAGTTTTTAGCAATGTAACAGAAAAAACACATTGATATGCATGAGGTATTTTTCCACTGCTTATTTTATTTCTTTCCCATTACTGCTTGATACATATGCCTGGGTCAAGCTGACCTGAGAGAGACAATGAGTTTCACTCACACCATAGCAACGTACAGCTTGCCTTCAATGCCACTACGTGCTGTTATTTTTATATTTTGCCCAGACATGCTCTTATCTTTATATTTTGTCCAAGCCCGTTATTCAGGCTGGTACAACCAGTTCTGCTCAGTTTTATCTATCTTTCTGTTTTTACAAATGTACCTCAAGTAACCTCAGTACAAATTCTATAACCCTTAAAAAAAGAAAACATGAACTCAGAAATTTCTGCTACATTCATTATGACTTTGTTACAGCATGGCTTTCAAAGCAAGCATAGCTTCAAGGCATTTAATAGCAAATATAGCTTTAGGATATATAAAAATTCCCTCACACTCTCCCCCCTTTTGATACTATGTATCAACTAACCGATCCCTTTTTACTTTTTCTCACTTTATATTTTGGTCACAATCTGGCTCGTTTTGTAATGGAAACACCCCCTCCAGTTTAATGGGGTCCTTTTGTTCGGGTTGTAGCAAGGGGGCAGGTGGGTGGCGTCCCGTGACACCATTGTGTTGCACAGGCATTGTAGGAGAAGTTTGATTAGGACACTCAGTAGCCAGAGTGCCAATATGACCACTTACAAGTACTGTCACCCAATGGAGAAGAGTAGCACCCCAGTCACCAACTACGCTTGTAAGCCATGACCATGGGTCCCATATTTATGTGTAGCAAGCTTAGAAAAAAATGCAAGGCTGGAATTTGTGCATATCTCGGCCACGGCCTCATTTTATGCTTTCAGCTATATATTTTTTTTCATTGTATAGAATTTTACAATTAACCCTTTTAAAGTCTTACGCACACATATTAAGTGACATAGTGGTATTTTCCACTTGCAGCCTTTGCTACTAGATATACTAATTTACATGTTGGCATCATTTAGTCATTTGCTAACCATTTTACCTTTTACTAGCCCTTTAGCAATTTACACTAGCCATTTTACACCTTTTTATTTCCTCAGTTTTATGGTTAGCCAACTACACATTGTTGATAAAAGTTTGGTCACTGATTACTAAAACCTTGGCCACTGACCACTGTTAATAATTTCCACCCTGAAGATAGGAGGCACCTGAGGGACTCGAACATTCACAAAAATTGAACATAAATGTAAAGATATTAGTTAATAACTGAAGGTTAAAAAAAAAAAACTGAACATTTCTACTTTTAGACTGCTAGACTAGGTGAATAGGTATATGATTTAAAACTGGTTGCCAGCATACAGATAGTCAAGGCATTTCTAAAAAGCATCCTGTTTTGGAGTTGGCACAGGGGTGGTTACAGACGGAACACAAATCGTGAGTTTGTAAAACATAATACAGAATTGAGGATGTCAACACCACAATTGAAATATGTGAAAAATGCTAACATGTGACACCATATAAAACAATATAACATAACAATTTTGTTGATGAAAAAGAGTTCATGGAATTCACTTTTAGAGTGAATAAGGTAGATGCTACCTTGTGTTGAGGTGTGGCAGACCCTTGGAGCTTGATTGAAGAATCTGTTGATAATGTCTCTTGACAGATAAGTCCTTATAAAACATAACAGTCCATGAAATGAACAGTTCATAAGTTCATATAAGTATCCACAGGTTGATGTAGTTACAGTACAGATGAAATGTCATTTGCAGAATGGTGGTAACCCCACAAGGCATATGGGGCAATGCAGACAGTAATTTAAAAACAAAACACCAGCATAGTAGAAAAGTCAGTGTTCATTTTGCTGGCTGGCTGCTGGATGGCTGATTAGTAGACACACTGGCCAGGGGTGCATTGAGTCCTTTTAGTGGAGTAGCCACACACACACACTGGCATGGCATTTGTTTTGTCGTAGTTGATTACACACCGGCATAAAGATTAACAGTCCATAAAAAGGTAACAATTGACAATAAACCATTAAGAACACAGTCCATAACAGAGCAATAGGGTTGTAGAAAGTACCAGCCATGTTTGGAACAAGCGGCAGTGAAGAAAATGGATGTATTGCTTGAAGGTCAATTGAAGCAGAATCTTCTCGCTGGAGTTGAGTGCCCCTTCCCCAGACTTAACTTCATAGTAAGCAGAAACAATAAGCTTGATTGCAGAGTCTGACTACTGGACCTTCTTCCAGTTGATTTAAAGTTCTACAAATAGGTGTAATTTTGCTGAAAACATTACACTTGCAGAGGTAATAATAACTGGATTCATGCAATAGTCCTTATAAGGAACCAGTCAGGCACAAAGATGGTGATAACATCAAAACTGTGGCAGTTGTTTTCTTTTTAAGGAAAAGATGAAGGTCCTGGCAACTTAGATAAAAGTATTACTGCTGTTGAACGTGGAGATCTTATGTGTGCCACACCGTGGAAACCTGCAAACTTGCAAAGTGTGTTAGACACTGAGTTAAAAACACATAAATAACAATCTTTTAAACCATTTACTTCTTGTTTTGTAAAGAGTGGTGTGACAGAGCCTAAATTCTGGCAATTAGAAAAATAAAAAATAAAAATGGGACATTAACCGCACACCTGGGGGTGCAGGCCGAGGTTCAATTATACCATTTGACCATCTGTAAATCATGACAATGTTATGGTTACCTCCTGCTTTTAAATCACAGAAGCAGTTATGACAGTGATGAACATTATTTCCCTGTCTGTTGCAAGCAGGCCTGAGTTATAAAATCTTGTAATGTTACAATACATAGATACATAGATACATAGACAGTGTCAGCAGATAAGGGCCTATGGCCCAGCCAGTCTGCCCATTTGAGCTTGTAAGTTCAGTTTGTTTTCTAGAAGTCTGTTTCCCTTACCCTGACCTCTAGAATTCCTTTATGTCTATCCCATGCATTCTTAAATCCGTGATTGTTTCAGCCCCACCACTTCCTCTGGCAGGGTGTTCCACTTGTCCACCACCCGTTCTGTGAAGAAATTCTTTCTCATGTTTCCTCTGAATTGTCCTCCTCCAACTTCATCCCATGCCTCTAGTCCTGGAACATCTTTTTCGCTTAAAATAGTGTTTTCCTGCACTCTGTTTCTCCTGTAAGATACTTGTATGTCTCTTATCATATCCTCTCTCTCCCTCCTCTCCTCCAGGGAGTACATGTTCAGTTCCTTCAACTTGTCTTCATAGGACTTGTGATGCAATCCATTTCTGCACCATTCTCACCCTGTACTCCCTTCAGACCCATTACCCCTCTTCCTCAGTAAAGACTGAGCAGAAATACCTGTTCAATATGTCAGCTTTACTGTTGTCATCCTCCACGCGACTCCATCCTCCCCTTCAGTCTCACTATCCCTCCCTTTGTCTTTCTTTTTCACTTATGTACCTGTAAAAGGTTTTGTCCCCTTTAACCACTGATTTTGCAATGTGTTCTTCTGTCTGAGCTTTGGCTTCCCTTACTGACTTCCCTGCCTCCCTTTGTTTCTCCTGGTACTTCTCCCTATCCCCTTCTGCCTGTGTCTTTTTGTATTGCCTGAATGCTATCTTTTTGGCTTTCACTTTCTTTGCTACCTCTTTGGAAAACCATAATGGTCTCCTCTTCCTTTTCCTCTTGCTAACCTGCTTAATGCAGTTATACGCTTCAAACATATTGTTCATAACAATATGCCTTTTACACAATGCAATTAGTGGGACAAATACATATGTTGTTGGCCTATGCAAATTTAATAACAGTGCCTATTGCACCTGTGACAAGTGAAAAGGTCTACCTTCTTTACCCTGTATAGTGAAATACTCCAAAGTACTGAGTGGGAGTAAGCTTGGAAGCATAGGTTTGGAGTACAATCTAAATTTGCATATTATAATTGTTAAAATTTAAAATGACAAAACCTGCATAGAGTACCTCATTCTTCAGGGGTACCTGTGAGCAATAAGACAAACGGAGCATTAATTTTACTTTTGGTTTTGCTTTGGAACATATTGTAGGGTGGGTCAGCAATGCTGGTCCCAGTATTTAGGTTTGTTATGAGCATTAAAGCGTTATACATGTGGAGCACTTTTCTGAATACACACATGATACAGCGTAGCAAGATGTATATCAAAACATTATAACATAAACATGAAACATAAGCATGTTTGTAATAGAACAATTTCAGTATTGAGCATAATGCATAATGCATAAAATACATTTTAAACAACACATATAGACTGTAAACTTAGCTTAGAGTCCAGAAATGTTAGAGTACTGTGAATTTACTGGTTGAAAAAAATGCATTCATTGCTGTAAGGCAATGACAAAAGTTGTTTTGCATTTGTTTTAACAGGATAAGAAGGCTGAAAAGATAATCAAAAGAATAAATATGTGTGGACATACATACACAACTTCACCCTCCAGCGTAACTGATTACTTGCTGAGGGCAGAAACCCTTGTACCAATAATAGGTGTGAGATTTAACTGTTTGCACTAGAAAAAACAGAAGGGCTTGAGCTGGGTTATGCTGTTAAAATACCTTGGGTCTTTTTTAAAACCTGTAAATAAGAAACAATTATTGGCAAATATACATTTTCTTTATTTACCCCTTTGGGGGAACAGTGATGTACCTTGCAACCTTTGTGGGTACTACACTGGAAGGGAGGAAGGGTAACTTACCCCTTCCCCAAGCTCCTACTGGTGGAAGAGACAACTCAAGTGAAAGAGACAGCTCGAATACTGTAGCAATAAAAGGTTAGCTGTGGATGGTGACATGATCCCCACCTACTACACTTTAAATTATAACAAGATAATATTACAATTAGTTTAGTAAGTTTCATACCTTACTATAAAGATAGAACTTCTTTCTCTAGAAGAAAGAGAAAAACACAGACAAACAACAAAACAAACACACACCAGTTTAAAAATAAAACAAGATTATTTCCATAGGATAAAAAGAAGCACAAGCGTCCTGGGTTCCCTTATCCTAAGCATGACAAAATGTCAGCTGAGTTTATAAAAATCCAGATTGATGGTAATACCGACGTACGTATCTCTTAGAATGCATTTCAAAAGACAAAAAATGATTACACCATGGTCACACATAAAAACAAAAGCCATTGTTTTTAACTGTAGATGGTAAACTCTCAAAAACAGCTGTATAGTCCTTTTTCAAAGCATACTATATATATATATAATAAAATATGGGAAGATGATGGATAATTCTCCTTTCAGCTGGAGTATTGCCTGTGTTGGCTGTAAGTCAGAAGCAGTGAGACGAGAAGAAAAAGTTTGTTCCTCTTCACTTAGAATACTAGTTTTGCAATAAAAGTCAAATTACATGGTTCACTCTTGGTGTGCTTTCATGAAAACATACATTTTGTGTGAAAAGTTGTGCTTTAGGTATGGAATACACATCAAGTTTGAACTGGTAGTAACATAAAATGTTGAAACACAAGAAGGTCAAATAACGTGCAAAGGTCACAGTGTGCATGCAAGGGTCGCTCAAACCCAGTTATTTTTTTTTAGTGTCCTTGAACACTACTGATATTAAATATCTTTAAATAATAATAAAGCATGCCATAAAACTGCTGGCCAAGACAGTACACACACATACACATACACAAAAAGAAATACTTAACACAAAATAAGACTGACGTTGTTTCACACCAATTTGCTGAGGTAATGCCCATAGTTTCATTAGAAAACTGTACGTGTTTTAGATATATGTGCTGCCTCCTCCTGTCTTGTAACACTGACAATTTTTAAATCAACACATTTATACATATCACCATGCCAAATCTTTCCAGAACAAAACACTTTTTAAACACATTTTAACTCTGTTAAAATGCAGCACAACATATCATCTGTAAGTGAACACATCTTGTATAACATGGTTACACCTTTTGGCACATAGCCAAAATATGGCACCCTGCCATTTTGCAAAAAGTTTCTGGTTATAACTAGAAGTATGATAAAGCCATTTATAGCTGTTAACACATTACATTTCACCTAGCAGTGGCTTGGCACATTGCTTGCAAACTACAAATCTTTCTGCACATTGCAATCTATATGACGTCATAACTCTTCACCATCAACACTACCTGCTCCAACCAACTACAAACAAAAGTTCTTCACTGACCCTATCTAGGCAGCACAAATGTTCCATTAAAAATAAAGCCAATTAAAACAGTCAGCTATGAGGCAAAAGAAGCTTCTTCTTTCTTTTTTACTGTAACATGTTGTGCACTGAAGCAGTCAATCCTATCTCGCAACCTTGACAACAGAACATAATTACAGAACACAGATATAAGCTAGAAAATATGCACAAGAAAGACGGAGCATTACCTTGTTTAGTATATGTATTACAGAAATAAAACAGACAGACATAAAACAACTTTGAATAAAAAATTCAGACTTACCCGGTGCCAAGGTATTTTTCTTCTTCTTTTCCAATACACTAGTCTGAGTAAGAAAACTGACTGCAGGACCTTCATGATAATTTCCAAACGCTGCAGCTATTAACCCTTTCAAAGGTTTTAACCCTTTCAAAGGTTTTCTTTTGGCCATTTTAGTAACCTGCCAAACCAAGTCTTTTTTCAGAGCTCTGGTTTGCAGTTTAAAAACAAAACAAAAAAATCTCTAACAGTACTAGGTTGAGATCCATCTGGTAGAGGTCCCAGTACTTGGGTTTGGGATCAAATGTTTCAGCCTCTATAGGAGGCAAGGGAACTTGAAATTGATACAGAAAAACTTGAAACTACACAGATAGGCAACATGGGGGATTTTCAAATCATCCGTCTGTAGTCACCTACTGTGCGTACATCCACAGTAGTTTATTTTCTTTCTCTAGATGTTGCTTATCTAACTTTACTTAATCAGCCGCTGTTTTTCTCCTAAAGCAGCCTGAACTGTGAAAGCCATCATTGGCTCAACAGTATATACTTACAGCAACACAAATTACAAGTACAAAGGGCAGTGCAGTTGCCCTTGTAATTTGTTTGGTCAAACTTGTCAAACATACATTTTGCCGGTCCAGATAATACTAACTCTGGACCCAGCTATTTTTTTCCTTGTTTCCCATATTATCTAGGCCTGTCCTTTATAGTGCACACTCGCCCAAGGTATTCTTGTACTTACAGTGATGATGAGTGTCGCCAGCCCCTAGGTCACATCCTGATGGGTTCCACAAAAATGTCCTTCTTTTGTCCAAGAAACAACCCGATCATGAGGTGACACGGACCGAAGAACTCATCCTGCCGACTACGCCAAAACTGTGATCGCAAATTCTCTCACTGTAAGTACATGAGCAACCACCCGTCGTCATGGGGCAAAACCACACCACTGGTTTTGTCTTAACGTCGCTTTATTTGATCAAACACACATGCATGTGGGACTTCTACAACGGAGAAGTTCTCCGATTACAATTTACAGCAGCTTTTTATAAGCTAGATTTTGCACTTATCTTGAAAAATACCAACATTTCAGTATAAGCCAATCATAAGACAGCATAACAAGTTTTTAGCAATGTAACAGAAAAAACACATTGATATGCATGAGGTATTTTTCCACTGCTTATTTTATTTCTTTCCCATTACTGCTTGATACATATGCCTGGGGTCAAGCTGACCTGAGAGAGACAATGAGTTTCACTCACACCATAGCAACGTACAGCTTGCCTTCAATGCCACTACGTGCTGTTATTTTTATATTTTGCCCAGGCATGCTCTTATCTTTATATTTTGTCCAAGCCTGTTATTCAGGCTGGTACAACCAGTTCTGCTCAGTTTTATCTATCTTTCTGTTTTTACAAATGTACCTCAAGTAACCTCAGTACAAATTCTATAACCCTTAAAAAAAGAAAACATGAACTCAGAAATTTCTACTACATTCATTATGACTTTGTTACAGCATGGCTTTCAAAGCAAGCATAGCTTCAAGGCATTTAATAGCAAATATAGCTTTAGGATATATAAAAATTCCCTCACAATAGGAACAAGTTCCTCCCTGTTTGTTGAGATACCAGACTACACACATGTTGTCTGAATGGATCAGAAGGTGACCGGGAAGAATGAAGGGGAAGAAGAGCCTGTAGGGTATACAGAACAGCCCTCATCTCGAGAACGTTGATGTGTAACCTCTTCTCGAAGTGAGACCAGGTTCCCTGAGTTTTGTGAGACCCTAGGTGGGCTCCCCAACCTGCACCTGATGCATCCATGGTCAGAGTCAGGGTGGGATGATTGGTGCAGAAAGGGACCCCTAGACTGAGGTTCTCCTGAACCGTCTACCACTGCAAGTCCCTGATCATCGGGTCTGACACTAGGACGTCGTGATCCAGATTGTCCTGGGATTGGTCCCATTGAGAATGGACAGTCCACTGCAAGACTCTCATATGGTGTCACATCAGAGGGACAGTTGGGATGGCTGCTGCCATGAGTCTGAGAAGTCGAAGGACCTTCAGGGCCCAACCCGTCTGAGGTAGGACAGAAGGCGAGCTTGGGTTAGGAGTGTCTCAATTCTGTCCGGGGACAGAAAGGCCCTGCCTAGGGTCATGTCCAACACTGCCCCAATGAACTGCAGCCATTGAGAAGGGACCAAGTGGGACTTGGCTTGGTTGACCATGATACCCAGGCTGGAAAAGACCTCCAGGGTAAGGGAAAGGGATTGTTGAAGGTCCTCCCTGGACAGAGCCACTAGGAGCCAATCATCCAGGTAAGGGAAAACTTGAACTCCTTGGGTACGCAGAAAGGCTGCCAAAACCTCCAGGCATTTGGTGAATACTCGGGGGGCCGAGGAAAGGCCAAATGGGAGGGTCCTGAACTGGTAGTGTGTCCCCTGGTAACAATAATGGAGGTATTTGCAGTGGGAAGGGAGTATGGGGATATGCAGGTAGGCATCCTGCATATCCAGGGTGCATAGCCACAGTCCCGACCAGAGCACGGGAAGAAGACTCTGCAGAGAGAGCATTCGGAATCTTTTGTACTCCACAAACTGGTTTAGAGAACTGAGATAGAGGATGGGTCTCAGGTTGCCTATTTTCTTTGGTACTAGTAAGAAGTCTGAATAGTAACCCGTCCCCTGGTGTGGGGGGGGGAACGGGTTCTATCGCTGCCTTTCTGAGAAGGGAGCTGATCTCCTCGAGTACCAATGGTATGTGAAGAGGGGAGTACGACGATGGAGGAGGTGGTCTGTGGGGTGGTTTTTGGGTAAACTCTATTGAGCGTCCCACTGACACCAACTGTAGAACCATGCATCGGTAGTTATTCTCTCCCAGCCCGGCACATGGGAGGAAAATCTTCCTACTACCGGTTCCTCTGGAGGTACCAGAGGAAAAGGGAGAGACAGGGAGTCAGGAGGCCGAGGGCAGAGCAGCGGTCAGGGCTCCAGGAGTCTTATGAGATTTACTTGGGGGGGCTTGGCGCTGACGCGGCTCGGCATTTATTGGGACACTCAGCCTGCGTCTGCTTCTGCTGTCAGCAGTTTGGGCGCCGAAAGGGATGCTTCTGGCTTTGAGAGGATTTGTACATGGCCTGGACTGACTTTAATGCCAAACCCTTCTCTTGTAATTCGGTGATGATGTCTTTAACATCACCTCCGAACAAAACTGAGCCCCGGACAGTGGCATCATGTAAAGCCGTCTGTACCTCAGGGACCAAACCTGAAACACAAAGCCAGACATGACGATGTAAACCTACGGTGAAAGCTGAGCTCCGACCTGCAGTGTCCACTGCATCATAAGTGGCACAGAGCATGCGCCTACAGGCCAAATGAGTGGCACGGACCAGATGAAAAAATTACTTACCTAGTAATCTTGTTTCTTCGAAGAGATACTCAGGTATTCATAACTGTATGCAGTCTTCCTGCTAAGTAGAACTGCCCAGACAGAATTTGGAACATATGCAAATGATGGAGTCTTTTGCATGAGCCACTTTTCAAATGCTGCCTTATACTAACTGCCTTAGTTCTTAACCCTTCAGATTTCCTGGATGCCTGAAAAGACAAGCCCACAGGGACTAGGTAGAATAATAATAGTAATAACAACAATATTAATAATAATAATAAGAAAAAGAAGAAGAACAGAGGGCACTTCCTCAACACTAAGTGTAATTATAATAATAGTAATTAGAGAGAACTCCCTTAACCCGCAAAAAAGGGGCCTCCAACTGGAGGACATAACCTATGAAAGAACACCCTAGAATGTCCAAATTACCCAAAAAAGGGGAGAGGGACAACAATAGGGAACCCAATCACAACATGTGTGCCAGAAATGGCATTTATGCCCCTTAGAGCACAGTATTCAGGAGTGCAGAGGCTGAAGGTTCCAGAAGGGGAGGAGGGTGGGAGAGTTATGAATGCCTGAGTATCACTTGGAAGAAACAAGAATACTAGGTAAGTAATTTTTTCTTCTAACCTCAGTAATACTCAGGTATTCATGACTGTATGCAGACTACCAAGCAGTACCTTTGGAGGTGGGTGCAGAACCCTATCTTAGGAACAGACTTTGCAGGACTGCTGTGCCAAATCTGGCATCACCCCTGGGCAAATTATCCAGAGTGTAATGCTTCGTAAAGTTGTGCACTAGTTTCCAGCTAGCTGCTCTAGGGATTCATAGGGACACATCCCTGACAGCTGCTATGGTAGCAGCTGTGCCCCTTGTGGAATGGCCCTCCACCCACAAGGGGCTCCTTTCTAGCCTTAGAGTACCAAACTGGTTATACTGTACTATCCAGTAATAAGTGGATCTTCTTAGATGCTGGGAGATCCTTTCTCACATTCCCATAGGTCAGGAACAGCTGTTTTCTGTCCTGCCTAAGGGCTTTAGTGGCTGTCAAAAAGTAGCTAAACTCCTTTGACGTCCAGACTACGAAGACTTTTTTTATTTCACCAGGACTAAAGTGTTCAATGAAAAAGCAGGGTTTTAAATAATTGATTAGCATTTTTTTTTCTTGGGACAATACTAACTGTACAGAAAGCATTTATATAGGTTTTCTAGAAGTGTTATGTTTGTTAAACACAGTGAGGCAAGTGCTATGCATTTTCACAATGTTTCAGAACTTTTATGAGCAAAACGCTAATCAATTTTTAGAGTTAAATAAAACCATGAAAAGACAGGTAAGATAATGGTTTGATTGAAATGGTAATTAGAGGTCATGCTAAAAGGAAACTTCCCGTTTGTTCCCAGGACAACTTTGTCGCTGTGGAATTAAATATAGACCTGTTCAATTCAGAGAGACTTGAGCTCACTTATTCTTTTGTCAGAAGTGATAAACACAGGAAATTTATTTATTTTTTTTTTTTTTACATATTTCGAATAAATTGAAGACATGGGGTCAAAAAGGGAGACCCATGAGCCAAACTATACACATCTAGGCCACATGCTGGCACCGGTCCCTTGTGAGGGGGTGCAAATGGGACAGGCCTTTAAAGAATCCTTTGAAGATAGGGTCCGAGGCCTGAAAAACATTCTGTCCAACTGAAGTGTAAGTAGATGCTGCAGCCAGGTGGACATTTAAGGTACTGGACTGCAAGCCCAGTAAGAGCAAATAGGTAAGATAGACCAGCACAACAGGAACACCAGCCTGTGTTGACATGTGCTAGGCCCATAAAGAGCCTGTTGTTGCTAGGATCTGAAGTAATAAAAACATTTTGTCCAACTAATATGCCAGCAGATGCTGCAACCAGGCGGACCTTAAGGATACAGGATAGCCAGCCCAATGACTGTAAATAGATAAAATAGTCAGACAGCAGGGACCCAGCATGTTCTGGGACCAATTTCCTGGTTGAACACCAATCATAAAACTTTTACCCATTCTGAAGTGTAGATTTTCTTAGTGGAAAGCTTCCTGTAACCACATCACATGCTTAAGACACTTTGAGAAAGATGCAAATCTGCATATTATACCAAAGGTACTAAAGAGTCATGCCTTGAACGTGAGTGATCCGAGGTTTGGATACAGGAGCCTCCTGATAGGAGGTCATCAGATTGTGCCTCCGAGGGAAGGTGTATTGGTTCGGGCCCTGGCATGGAGAATGGAGAGTAGCACAGAGAGAGGCATGTCTGTCTGGCCCATTCTAATGCTATCAAGATTATTGATGCTGACTGGGACCTGAGCTTGAGAAAATTGCTCTGTTTACAGAAGGAAGGAAGGAAGAAAGAAAGAAAGAAAGATGCACTTGCTTCCCTTGCCAACTGAAAGCCAGAGCATCCAGGGAAATTGTTCCCAGATCTGGCTGGCTGTCACAGTACTGTGACAAGTGGTGGTTGTGGTGGGATGCGAACAAGTCAACCTCTGTGGTGGCCCACCTGCTGAAGATAACTTGCACCACCTGACTGTTTAAGACCCATTCATGATGGGGCTGGCTGATTTGAGTTGAAGTATCTGACAAGGTACTGTCCTTACCTAGCAGTGGCAGATGAATATCCTGAAAGGGCCCACTGAGCATGATAGATCCCATATTTCAAGAATCCTGTGCAGGGAGGGCTTAACCTTGTCCCTCCTGAAATGTTTATGTAATACATTGTGGTGGTACTGCCTGTTCTGACCTGTACCCCTCTCCTTGTAGTAGTTATGTAAAACCTTCAGTGCCAGTAACATTACTCTTAGACCCAGCAGGTTTATTTGCCATTGGAGGTGTGAACCCCCAGGTGGGGCCACATTCCAGTCAAGATGTCTCTGTTATCAGACAACTGATGGAACTTTTTGCTGAAAAATAAACTCCTTCCATTAGATTGGTTTAGTTTTTTTTCTCTCCATTGGAGACCTGTACAATTGGTTTTGACAGAGGGCCCTTTCTCTGACACCAGTGAATCCTGAGGTGAAACTGAATAGTAATTGGTAACCTGGATTCCAATACTGCACCAGTGGCAGGTGCCATGTGCAGTAGCTGAAGAAACTGTTCTGCAGTTTGTTTTTTAAATTTATTTATTCATTTCATCCAGGATGAATGAAACCACTATCAGTGGAATACTTCTTGCCCTGCTTATAGGCAATTAGGTCCTGTCTCACAAGGTACTGTATTAAGCTCTGCTCCTATGAACTGTAATGCCCGAGCAGCGTACAATGGTGCGGTCGGTGTGTGAAATCAATGTTCGGGACAGATTAAGAAAATCACAGTGACACTGTTCATGAGCAGAGGTGTTAAAATGGCTATGTTAAAAATTTGGTGAAATATGTCCATAAAATGACTGTGTTACGAGCGACCATTGCACAGTTTCCACGCACCCTCGTAACTTCATGGATTTCAAATATTTTCTGTCCAGTTTTTCACCACTGGCATTTTTCCACACTTCTTTATGAACAGTACAGCTGTCATTTTTCACACCATGGCCGAAATGTGTTTTCACACTAACAGCGCAGAAATGCGTGGTCACTGTGGGAAGTCACTGTTCGGGACAGATTAAGAAAATCACAGTGACACTGTTCATGAGTGGAGGTTACAAAATCCCTGTGTTGACAATCTGCTGTAAAAAATTCCCAAACTATTTGCATTACGGGTATGCGTTGCGCATTTTCTATGCACGCCCGTGACTTCACCAGTTTTTTTAATATTTTCAATGCAGAATTTCAACATTGCCATTTTTTGCACCTCTCCATGAACAGTACAGCTGTCATTTTTCACATCCTGTTCAAAATGTGTTTTCGCACCTGTGGTGCCAAATGGCATAGTCGCTGTGCGAAATCAGCTTTTGACTAACAAACTGATATTGCCACTGTTCATAAGGTGGGGGTCACAAAAAAAACATGTTGAAAATTTGGAGTGAAAATGCCAACAAACGGCTGAGGCGTTAGGGTTTCCGACCATAACGCCCCAGCCTGTAGAGATTGAGAGGCATCATGGGTGTGACTTGGGATTCTTGCCTGTAATGCTCATACCATTCCACACCCTGCAGCCAGTGCGAGGCATCGAGGTGTGCCTTGGACTCTTCGGCCCCAAAGTTCACCCAACTCTCCTATACAGGACCCATCTCACTGTATTTTCTGATGGAATGGGGTGAGCAAAAGGGCCAAAGACCCCAAGGTACACCGTGACACTTGTCAGTGTCTGCAGGGTAGGGTGTGGTGAAACGGCGTGGCCGTTATGCCTGACAACCCAAAGTCACACCCCAATGCCTGTCAGTCTCTGCAGGGTGGTGGTGGGGTTGGCTTCAGTTCAATACTTCACTGCCATTCCTATTATGCAGCTCTCTAACTCCTACACTACCAATGCCAATGCCAGCAAGCAAACATTCGGCATTGACAAATGCTTGTTTAGGGAGTGAACTAGTCATGAGGGGGCTGAAGAAGAATTAAACTGCTTTGTGCCTGTTGTGTTTTTGTTTTGGCTATGTTGCCTAGTTAATCTAGAGGAGACGGGGGGGGGATAAAAACTGGATTAAAAAGAGGTAGATGGGGAGGGAGCAATAGGTGTTTAAAATTTCAAAAGTTAAAGTCAGCTAAATGGAATTATAGAAAATACAGATTGTTGAAAGTCTATAATTTAAGGCACAGAGAGAGGGATTATTGTCAGGAGACTGAGGAGGCAGTGGAGATGGGAAGTCAGGAAGTGGCTGGACGTTCAGGGGGAGGACCACCTGCTCGTCTCTGATTCTTGGAGGCAGGAGGGGTGGCTGTACCTGTGGCCTTACGTTTTCCCTGGCAGCGTGCTGGGGCTTGCTTTCTCTACTTCCAGGTCCTTTTCCGAAAGGGCTGCTGTTGTTGGTTGCCCGATCGGTACATGGACCTCACCAACCTGAGGGTAAGACCTCTGTCCTGCAAGTCAGTGATAATGTCCTTGCTGTCCCCACCAAAGAGTACCGAGCCCCTGAAGGGGGCATCTTGAATCGCCGACTGGACCTCATTAGCAAGTCCAGGAAGGCGAAGCCAGGAGTGCTGTCTCAGGGCAACGGCAGTTGCCAAGGTACATGCCACAGAATCGACCAAGTCATATGTGGCCCGCAAAGCATGCCTACAAGAGAACTTGGAGAGGCAAAGATCCTTGACAAGTTCCTCCTTTAAGGTTGAGGGATCCATGGTCTGGACCCGAGCCTCTAACCTGGCCAAGGTAGCTTTTAGGTGAGACACCATATGGGCCACATAATTAAGGGACCGAAGGGCGCAAGTGGCCGAAGAATAGATCTTTCTCCCAAACTGGTCCATCTGCCTCAACTCTGTGTCCGGAGGAGAGGTGCTCATGTGCTTGGGTGCAGTGGAATGGTCATGAGCAGCAGAAATGACAACAGAGTCAGCCTTGGGATGTGTTTTCAAGAATGTGGCATCCTTTGACGCCTGGTAAAGTCTGTCCGCTCTCTTGGGAACAGCCAGGAGGGAATGAGGCAGGTGAGGTCCTGATGAGGTCCAATCCATGGAGGAATGGGGACTGGAGACAGAGACTCTAAGTCCAGATGCTCAGTGAGTCTCTGTCTTATAGGGGCCTGATCCTCTGAATTCCAATCAAAGAAATGCTTCATGGACCTCAGGAGGTCTGAAAAAGGCCGGGTCCTCTAGTTAGGATTTTGGGGAAACCTTGCCTGATGGGCCCCTCAGGCTCCTCCAAGACCCCCTCCGTAGAATCGTCAGCCCCCTCATCATCATCATCGTCGTGTGCCCCTCCATCAGGACAGTGATGAATATCCGGAAGTGAAACGTCCTGACGAGTCTTCCCTGAGACATGCACCGTAGTCACAGAAGAACTGCTCAAGGAAGGGGACCTGGGAGACTGTGGGAGAGGGAGTTTCATCTCCAGGTCTGACACCAACTCTGACCAAGCCCCCTGCCACCAAGACTGAATCAATGTCTTGAAATCCGGTGCAACTGGAGGAGGTGGAGGGGGTGGTGGAGAAGGTTGGGGCTTGGGGGGGCAGAGGAGGCGGCATTACCGGTGGGGGTGGATAATGATAGCCCTGGAATCCCTGGTAGTGAAAGTAGGGATTGAACCCAGGGTAAAACTGTCCGTAGTGACTCCAGTCTAGAGGGAGGACAGCCGGGTAGTGGTCCCCAGGAAACCTCTGCGGGTAGTGAGGGACAGTTCGGAGTGTTGAGTAAATCCCCATCGTCAGGTCTAGCGGTGGGTGTACCCACATTGGGCCCACCGTAGTATGTATAGGCTGGGGGTCCAGCATCAGGACAGCCCACGTCAGAGGGACCATCGTCGGAACCGGCACCACCCAATCTGGCGTCAGAAAAGGGTCCGCGTTGGATGGGCTGGCTTCGGAACCGGGCAAAGAGGCCCTAATGGTAGGACCGGATCTGGCGTCAGGGCCAATGGCTGAGGCTGATCGTTAGGTCCTGGCTGAGGAACCGTTGTCGGAGCCAATGGCTGGGGCAGATTGCTGGGTCCCAGGTGAGCAACTGTCATCTAGACATCTGGTGTAGGAACAAGGTTCGACAGGTCCTCTGGTGGGATGTTGGCTGGAGTCAGCGCTACAGGAATCCCACCCAGAGGCGGAGGAGAGGCCTCTAGAGTAAGGCCTGCCGGCCAAGGAGGAGCCTCCTTCCCTTTGACCCCAAGAGGAGGGCGTGGAATCGACTATGTCGAGTGGTTCTCCGCTTTCTTCACTGGAGGTACCCACCATTGAGGTGAAGGGCACAGGCAAAGGGAAAGGGGGGAGAAGGGCCTTCTTCCCCTGGTTTCGCCGGGTGTGGTGAGGCGCGTTAGACCCGACGGGGAACCACACCTTTGCAGCCATCAGGGATGAGGTCTTAGCAGATGGCGTCTGGCAGGTGAGGAAGAGCCCCAGGCTGACTTATCGAAGGGTGCCGGGCAGGTCCCCACAGGCTGGGGAACCAGCTTACCAGCTGCTAAGTCCCCAGATAAGCGGGGTAAGTCTTATCCAGCCCACATAGCGCAATCGCCGGAGCCGATGATCGACTGACCCACTACATGGTCTTACCAGATTTACCGTCTGATTTTCTGGGCAGCGACTGGGCCTTGTTTGTCGAGGGCTGTGTGTCTTCCGCGGAGTGCTCCCACTCCCTAGACTTCTCCTTCTGCTTCTTCGATGGAGAAGATTTATCTGCAGAGGACTCCCTCAAACTGTCCATCTTCTTCTCTAGAGAAGCCAAGGGGGCTTTCAAGAGATGGGCCTCCAAAGCCTGCTGTCTCCTCTTCTTCGTGGCCTGGTTGAAGGTCTGGCACTCCGGACAGGAGGAGGAGACAGGGTAGCCTGGGCCTTAACAGAGAATGCACTTAAGATGACCATCCTTGTGCGGGATCTGCGTGCCTCAGGATGAGCACTTCTTCTTAAGTGAAGACATCAATGAAGAGAATGAAAAAGATAATTTTTAGCAAAGGAAAATCTGATGCAAAACACTTTCATGATGATCGCTATATGGAAGTCTGCAATGCGTCTGACATGAGGCAATGGTGGGAAAGAACTGGAGAGCGGATGTGGGGACCGCCCACTATATACAGCCACGCTGATATCGGTCACATGATGTTGGGTGGGCGGTCCCCCATCAGGGATTGCTAGAAAAGTCTGCCGTGCGGCCCGACGCAATGTGGCACCAGTCCTTTAAGTGATGATCTACTGAAGGAACCCTCTCGAAGTAAGATCAGCAGTTAAAAGAAAATGAGTTTGGTCTTATATAAAAAGAGAGAGAGGTGATGTTGTCCTCCTCCAAGAAATACATCTCACGAAACAAGAAGCAGATGAACTAGCTTCATCATGTGGAGGAACTTTAATAATGGTCCTTTTTACTTCTAAAGCCCGTGGTGTGGCAGTACAGTTCCACCTGAGGTTAAGAGTAAAAATCCACTCCTCTGTATCCAACCCACAGGGTAGATATTTGATAGTAGAGGCCACTGTAGAAAGAGCAGAGATACACATTCATCTCCTAATATTGCCCTAATTATGACTCCCCTGAATTTTTTCACCATTTAGCAGTTGTGCTGGCTCCCTTTCCAGATAATATTGTGTTGGGGGGCGATTTCAATACATATTTGGAGATGGCCAAAGACTACTCAGATGTGGGATCCAGAGCTGCCATCCTAGAAGTGTGAAGGCACTTAAAAGCTTCACTTTGGAAAGATTCCTGCAGGAGGCCTGGAGATGCTGTCATCCATCAGAAAGATAAATGGAAATTACGTACCTACCGTAATTCTTGATCTTCTTGGATGAAGTCTCCACCACTCATTCACACTAATGGGACTACACCGGAGGCGCTAGGACCCAACAGGAGCCAAAAATCTTTAGGTGGGCCAGCGCTGCGGTAGGACCGCAAGGAGCAGCGCCGTGAGCTTGGCTCACACCGTATAGGTTACCTTGGCGTTGACCCTCCAACCAACTCGGTACCTTTTTTACCGAGGAGGTGCAGTGTAAACGAACCTAGTGAAACTAACCTATGACGGACATAAGATAGCCTGAATGACCCGTGTAGGAAGGGTCACCTCAGCAAGGGTCTTCACAGCCCAACAACGAGGGGGTGAAGACCAAAAACAGGATGAGTGAGCTTTGGGAATGGAGGGTGGGAGTGTGAATGAGTGGTGGAGAATTATGGTAGGTACTTAATTTCCATATCTTCCTGGACATAAAGTCTCCACCACTCATTCACACTAATGGGAGAGTACCAAGCTAATAATCCCCCAAGACAGGTGGCAGGAGAAAAAGAGCTCACTTAGGACAGAAGTCCATTAAGGATTGTCCTGCCAAAGGGCTGATGCTGTCTGACATGGACATCCAAAGCACAGTGCTTTACGAAAGTGTGCATGGAGCTCCAGTGGCCACATTGCAGATATCCGCAATGGGCACGTTTCGGATTTCTGCCAGAGATGCCGCAACTGCTCTGGTAGAATGAGCATACACTCTGTCTTCCAGCTTAACCTGTGCAATGGAGTAGCACTGGCAAACGCATGCCACTAGCCATGCTAAAATGCATCTGATACCAACAAGCTGACCCAGCCGGGCCATGCTGAAGGAGACAAACAGTTGTTCTGACATGTGGATTTCTTTAGTTCTGTCTAAATAGAACCACAAAGCTCTCTTTACATCCAGAGAATACAGGGTATGCTCCCCCTCATTCTGGAAGTTAGCGAAGTAGGTTGGAAGAACCAAGGGCTGATTCAGATGGAATTCTGAGACAACCTTGGGGGGAAACTTAGGGTGGGTCCTAAGACCCACCTTGTCCTTGTGATATACAGAATACGGAGGGTCTACGACCAAAGCATGTACTTCAGACACCATGCGAGTGGAGGTAGTGGCTACAAGGAAGGCGGTCTTCCAGGTCAGAAATTTCAGCTCACAAGTAGCTAGGCGCTCAAAAGGTTTACAGGTGAGCATGTCTAGTACAAGGCTAATGTCCCAGGCAGCTACCGGTCATCTGACCAGTGGCCTGGTATGCAATATGCCCTTAAGAAACCTCTTGACCACCGGTAGCTGAGCCAGAGACACGGAGTGTACGGGCTTGTGGTATGCTGAGATCGCATAAAGGTGAACCTTCATGGTTGAGTATTACAGACCTGTGTTCGAGAGATCTAGAAGATACTCTAGGACTTTGTTTCGTGGGCAGGAAAAGGGATTCCAGGAGGATTTTGCGCACCAGATGGAGAACCACTTCCACTTAGCCGTGTAAGTTTTTCAGGTAGCTGGCTTGCGTGCCACTAACAGAATGTCTGAGATCCTATGTGAAATGTTAAACCTGTTCACCTCTATCTCTTCAGGAGCCAGGCATGGAGGTGAAGGGACTTCAGATTGGGATGGACCACAAGGCCCTGGGTCAGCAGGTTCATATGGAGTGGAAGCTGTCTCAGTGAAGTTTCTGACAATCTGTTGATTAATGGAAACCAGATCTAAAGAGGCCAGAATAGGGCGATGAGGATCATTCTGCCCCCCCCACGCCTCCAGTTTGAGCAGCACCCTCTGAACTAGGGAAAGAGGAGGAAATGCGTGCAGAAAGCATCATGTCCACTGCAGTCTGAATGCATCCTGACAAAAAATGCTAGGTTCAGGATTTCTGGAGCAGAAGAGAGGTGGTTTTGTGCTGAGTGGGGATGCAAAAAGGTCCAGGTCTGGGGGTTCCCCACTCTTCGAAGAGTGATTGCACGACATTTGTGTCGAAAGACCACTTGTGCGGGTCTGTCTCCCATTCTGCTGAGATGATCCGCCAGATTGTTCTGCACTCTCGGCAGGTAGACCGCCTGGATCAGAGGTTTGCAATTCAGGCACCACTCCCACACTCTAATCGCTTCCCTGCATAAGGGGTAAGAGTGTGCTCCGCCCTGCTTGTTGATGTAGTACATCACTGCTTTGTTGTCCGTTTTAAGGAGAATGATTTTGCGACAGAGTATGTCCTTCAAGGCTTGGACAGCATACAGGATGGCTCTCATTTTTATAACATTTATGTGAAGCTGAAACTCATCCTGACTCCATCGACCCTGGGTGTGGAGATCCTGGCAGTGAGCTCCCCATCCCAGCAGAGACACATCCATGGTAATGGAGAACTGGGAATCTAGAGGGGCGAAGGGATAACCTTCCAGCAGGTTGTCTTCCTGAGTCCACCAGGTGAGTGACCGTCTCAGAGGTTCCGTCACCTTGATGTGAAAGGACTGTGGGTGCGTGGTCGGCAACCACTGAGTGCTGAGCATCCACTGAGTAGTCCTCATGTGAAGATGAGCCAGAGGCACAGTGAACACTGAAGATGCCATGAGACCCAGCATCCGTTGCATCAAGAGAGCTCAAACTGAGTCATTCTCTCTGATGAAGTGAGCCATCCAAAGGATGTCATACCTTCTGTCCTGCAGAAGAAAGGCTTTTGCATTGAAGGCATTCAGAAGGGCTCCTATGAAGAGGAGCCATTGGGAGGGCTGTAGCTGTGACTTTCCCAAATTTAGCAGGACTCCCTTGGATGTGAGGAATTTGGAAGCCATGGCCATGGCTTCCTGAGTCTCTTGTCTGGAGGGACTTGCTAGGAGCCAATCGTCCGGATACAGAAACACCTGAATTCTGAGCTTCCTGAGATGTGCTGTGAGAACTGCAAAGCACTTTGCAAAGACTCGAGGCACTGAGGATAGCCCAAAGGGTAGGACTCTGTACTGGTAGTGTTGACCCAATGCCACAAATCTGAGGTATTTGTGGTCATTTGTGTGTATGAGAACATGCTGATAGGTGTCCTGCATGTCCAGGGAATCCAGCCAATCAATTAGATGAATCAGAGGTAAGAGTGTTCCAAGTGATATCATCTTGAATTTTTCCTTGTAAAGGAATTTGTTTAACTTCTTGAGATCAAGAATTGGGCACATGATACCTGTTTTCTTTGGAACTAGGAAGTAATGGGAGTAGAAACCTGTGTTCTGCTGATCCAGTGGGAGTACTTCTACTGCCCTGTTGTTTAGAAGGCCTTGAATCTCGGAAGCAAGAAGGTCTGACTGAAAGACAGACAGCTTGGGCTGTTGTTTGGGTGGGTGATCCAGAGGGGGTTCTGAACAATTTAGAGAGTACTCCTCGCGAATTATCCTGAGTACCCATTTGTCTGATGTGACTGACTTCCACTGGCTGTAAAACTGAGTCAGACGCCCTCCTACTGCCGAGGAAGAGTCCCCCTCAGACAGCTGAAGTGGGACTTGGGCCGGAATCTCAGAGGGTGGCACTAGGTGCTTTGGGGCCCTGTGCCTTCTGTTGCATTTTCTTTTGCAGCTGAGGGGGTCTGGTTTCTGTTGAAGCCCTCTCTGCCTTTAACGTGAAAGGACTGGTGGTTATGAAACTGACTCCAGTTCCCGACCCTTTGAGGGGCTGTGGATGACGGTATGGCTGTTTTGATAGCTCTTCTAGTTTTCTGTATGGCCTCTAGCGCCTGCTCAACCTGAGGACCGAACAGGTACGTACCATCAAATGGCAAAGCCATAACTCTCTGCTGGGCATCATTTGTGAATCCCGACGTGCACAACCAAGAGTGGCGTCGGGTGCATATACCGGCTGCTGCTGCTCTGGAGGCACTGTCAAAGGCATCCATGGCAGCTTTCAGCTGCTGGTTATTAGATTCAACGCCTCTAATAATGGTTTGAAGAAGCTCTGTATTAACTTTTGAATCTGGGAGAACTTCTACCGTGACCTTGAGTGAATGTCAGAGTGTATACTCGTACTGAGAGAAATAACCCTGGTAGCTACCAATGCGTATGCCCTGGGTGGAAGAAGCAAAGACTCGCTTTCACAAAGTGTCGATTTTGTGAGATTCCTTGTTTATCGGATATGCCATAGATTCTTGCGGAAGAACGGCCTTGTCATTCTCTGCGAGGACAACTATGGCATCAGCAAAGGCTTGTGAGGCCAGAATGGGCCGATCCTTGGAAGGGGCATATTTCCTATCTATGGACTTAGCCACAGAGGGAATAAACACCGAATTATCCCACACCATTCTTGAGAGAGTCTCAGAAATGGAAATTATGTTTCTACCATAATTCTTGATCTTCTTGGACGAAGTCTCCACCACTCATTCACACTAATGGGATCTACGCCGAAGGCGCTAGGATCCAACGGGAACAAACTTTTCAAGAGGGTCAGCGCCAGAGATGGAATCGCAAGGAAGTGGCACCTTAAGCCATGGCTCGTGCAGTAAAGACTATCTCGGCATTGACCCTCCAATCACGTCAGTATCTTCTTTCCAAGGAGGTGCAGCATAACTAACCTAGAGGTCTAACCTAACAAAATTGGACATAAGATAGTCCGAATGACCCATGTAAGAAGTGTCAACAATACAGTCGTCACAGCCCAGCCACTGAGGGAGTGAAGACCAAAAACAGAGACGTGAATTCGGGGGATGGCAGGTGGGCGTGTGAATGAGTGGTGGAGACTTCATCCAAGAGGATCAAGAATTACGGTACGTACGTAATTTCCATATCTTCCTGGACATAAAGTCTCCACCACTCATTCACACTAATGGGAGAGTACCAAGCTAATAAACCCTGAGATGGGTGGCAGAAGAAACTAAGAGCTCACACACCTAGGACAGAAGTCTGTTAAGAATAATCCTACCAAACGACAGATGTCGTCTGGCATGGACATCTAAAGCATAGTGCTTAACGAACATATGTACTGAGCTCCATGTAGCCACACTGCAAATATCTGCAGTGGGCACGCTGTGGATTTCCACCAGAGATGCCGTGACTGCTCTAGTAGAGTGAGCATACACTCTGCCTTCTAGCTTAACCTGTGCCATAGAATAGCAGTGGCAGGAAGCATGCTACCAGACACGCTGAAATGCACCTAATAGTGACAGGTTGACCAAGCCTCATCTCACTGAAGGAAACAAACAGTTGTTGAGCCTTGCAAATTTCTTTTGTTCTGTCCATATAGAATCGCAGTGCTCTCTTAACAGCCAAAGAATGAAGGGTACATTCCCATTCCTTCTGAAAGTTAGCAAAGTAGGTAGGTAGGACTAAAGGTTGGTTTAGATGAAATTCTAAGACAACCTTAGGAAGAAACTTTGGGTGAGTCCTAAGAACTACTATGTCCTTGTGAAATACAGTGTACCGGGGGGGGGGCTGTGACCAGAGCATGTATTTCAGAAACTCTACAGGCCAAAGTGATGGCCACCAGGAAGGACATTTTCCAAGTGAGAAACTTCAACTTGCAGGTAGCTAGAGGCTCGAAAGATTTCCAAGTGAGCATGTCTAGCACAAGGTTAATGTCCTAGGCTGCTACCGGATGTCTGATAGGAGGTCTGGTATGCAGAACACCCTTAAGAAACCTCTTAACTACATGTAACTAAGCCAGAGACAAGGAATGTACCAGCTTATGATAAGCTGGTGTAACCTCCCCTACAAATGGGGGTTCCTAAAAGCCTTCCTGGAGCTTGCCTAAGGCTCCCTGCCTAACTGGCATTCGGCGTAATGCCTTTTAAATGTGGGCACTGTGAGTGCTTTTAGAGCCTCTGGTACTGACTCTTTAAGAGCTGTCTGTCTGCAGGCTTTGATAGTTTGCAAGGGGGGGCTGTGGGTTTACTGCTCGACTCCCACTTGAGCTGCTGTTTGAATCGCTCCGTTTCTGCCGTCGCTAAGTGAGCAGAGGGAGCATTATTGAAGGATGTAACTGTTTTCTGGAACAAATGTAGTGTGGCAGTAAAATTGCTGTTCATTTAATCTGTTTCCCTTGCAGCTGGGACTTTGTGTATTCTGCTCCTCCATTTTGGATCAGAACTGCCTCTTGGATCCAATCGGAAGGGAAGGGCACTTAAAATGGTGTATTGAGTGACCAACCAGAATCAGGACTCTCTTTGGAGCTGGCTGGCCATAGGGGATACAGCCAGTAATTCTGGGAAGTGAAGTTCTGAACTATGGCGCCTTTTTGCACCAATGAGGACAGTATTGAGTGACTGGCATATGCAGCCCTCCAATGGGATTGGGTGGTGCCCGAACTAGGATTCCCTGCCCAAACTGCCAAGGGGCAGAGTCATTGGTGATTGTGAAGGTAGAAGGAGCTCTGGCTCCTGCGCTGTGCAAGTTTTCGCGTGAGAAGCACGCGTGCAGGCCAAGAAGTCGGGCGGCAGAATCGCCGTAAGGAGCGGACAAGATCCGTGGAGGAGTGCAGACAGAGGAGGCTGTACGATTATAGCTACCTACCAGGCTCACCCTGTAGAGGACTGGAGAATCGGCTTCAATCGCGCTCGGTCTGTCAGGACAAGTGAAGCTGCGTTGCATCACCCGGTTTGTGCAGTGAAAGTCATCGGGAGTCTAAAGCAGCTGCCTGGAATAGTACCCCTCTGTTATACATATAAATGTGTGGAGAAGTGTTTGGATCACAGGCTATGTCCTGCAAGTGGTGTGAGAGGGATCTTTCCGCAGGAGTTGTGAGTACTAAATCAGGGTAGCTCCCTGTTAGATGTTTATAGCAAGGCAAGATCTGTCTGGTCGCTCCATGGGCTGCATGAACTGAGCCTGCTGGCTCTGATTAACCAATTTGGGTCTCGAATACTTGCTTTCTCCATCAGGGCCCCAACCAGCAGCACCGAATAGGCTAGCCTCTTATTGCCTGGGTACCTAGAGACAGTGACTTATAGGTCTGACCTGTGCACAGTGCCCTGATATAGTAGAGTGTTAAGCTAATCAACCTGATTTCCCCCACCTTTGTTACTTTCCCTTCAATAAATCAGATTTGTTGTTTGCAAGGTACACTGTCTGAACTGTATATTTGTGCTCCCCTCTTGTGCATGGGTTATTGTGTCACTGTATCTTATTTTACAGGGGCTCCTCAGCACCAAGTTGGTCATTCCACTTTGGGGGTAAGTATAAGTCGTAACCATTGGGTGAGAAGTGTTCATGGGCTACTAGTGGAAGGAAAGGGGGGTTGCAGTGACCCAGAGGGCTGTGACCAAGCCGTGTTTGACTGTTCCAACCCCGACCTCGGGTGGAGGCACCCGCCATTGGATCCAGGCCCCTCAACCTGCTAGTGGCGAAGCAGGTAGGGGTAGTAGCCCTTGGGATAGCACCCCCTTGGGGTTACATTCTGGAGGCACCGCTGGGATTAGCATCCCCTAGTGGCCGAATATATGAACTACCCCAACATGGCCAAACCAAAGGAAAAACTGGAGGGGGATATCACGACTAAAATTAAGTTGGACCCTGTTTAGATGATGGGGCATAAACTGATGGGGTGGGGTGAAGCTGAAGAGTTGGCTTCCCAGAAAATTGTGTTATTACTGGATGTACCTCTGGGGATAAAGAACGCTGACCTTGTTTCTGCAGTTGAGCGTGTTAAATGTTTGGGCAAAGTAGAGGTGAAGGGGTGAATGGCCGACCTACTCGACCAGACCTTACAGGTGCTGCTTTTATGCAATATAATTATAGACCCAGAGAGGGTGCCCCCCATGATTTACCTGGAAGGTGTTCCAAAGGGGTGGAGGGTCATTCATGTCCGGAGTGGTTCAGTCATCCCAGGGGGTTCCCCAAGACTAACAGCTTCAAAGATAAATTGCTTAAACTGTTAGCTGCATAAAGGAGGACCACTCAGGAGTTACTACAGGGGTTAGACCTTTCCAGTAATCCCACCCCCCAATCATCCCTGGGTACATCTCCCAGGTCCTCCAAGAGTTCCATCCTGGCTTCACCACCTATAGTTGTTCCCCCCATACAGTTAGACTCCTATTGGAGATTGAAACTTTTTTCTGGTACTGTGCCTGTGCCCTCGGGAGAAGATGATTTGGAGACTTGGATGGACTATGCTACCCCTTTAGTCCAAGAGTAGCAGTGCTCTGAGGGGGAGAAATGAAAGAGACTGATGGAGAGCCTGAGGGACCCAGCTTGGGAAGCCATCCGTTTCTTGCGGGCTACTATCCCCGAAGCCACTGCAGTAGAGTACCTTTCTGCCTTGGAGGGGGTGTTTGGGAGTACAGAAACTGGGGAAGACTTGTGGAAGTTCAAGTCAGCTAAACAGTGGAGGAATGAGAAACTGTCAGCCTTTGTTACCAGAGTGGAAAGGGCACTGCAAAAAGCTTATCGAAAAGGGGGGATAACTGCCCCTGCTTTAAATCAGGTCTGCCTAGATCATATCTTGAAATCTGCCAGGTTTTCCAGTGTGATATTGTTGAAGCTCAAACTACATGAACGACGGGCTGCCCCTCCCGAATACTGCCAATTGATGAGAGCGATTCGAGAAAGTTGAGACTGATGAAGAGGGGTGGAAACCCTACGTGGGGGTCGTGAATATATGCCAGACCCCTGAGCCCAGTGAATCCGATGAGACACACCCCTTGAGGGGATTGAACAAGGGACCTGATGCCTCTCCTGTGCCCCCAGAGGCCCAGGGTGGAGTGGGGGTGTATGCTGTTTCCTCTGATCGCCGGGTGCAGAGTGATTTGAAGGCCGAGATTAGAGACTTACAAATTTGGGGAGCCTGAGTTAGCCAGAAACAAACGACCTAGTCAAGAGGAGCCTTACCGAACCCCCAACACCTCCAGGCAGGCAAGATATCTCCCGCCCAACAAAGACCCCCGAGATACTAAGTTCTGCTACCATTGTGGGGAGGATGGACACTTTCAGACAAAGTACAGGTTACCAGAGAACTTGAGGAGGGTCAATAGCAGGCTAGTAGCCTGGCATCGCAAGGCCTATACCCGACCCCAAAGGGAGGCCTCCTCGGAAGAGTTTTGTCACCCAGACCAATGCCCAAGTAACCTCCAAAACCATGCCCCCTGATGTGGTGGGTCCCTTGATGGAAACCACAGTGAGAGTGAATAGAGTACCCACCCGGGCTGTGTTAGACATTGGTTCTCAAGTGACCATTATGTTTCGGGACTGGTATCAGAAGCATTTGCCTGAGGTGCCCCTGCAGCCATTAGATGGACTACATGTTTGGGGACTGAGCAATAAGAAAAAATTACTCACCTTAGTAATGTTGTTTCTTCTAATGGAGTCTTGCTATATTATGACATATGCAGTGAGTCCCAACCTTCAAACTGCTCCGGAGGTGAAAGAGTTAATTTTCCATGCCAGGCATGGAACGCTGAGCTCGAGCTCGGTTGAAACTCTGTCTGTTGTTCTTCAAACTCAAACCGTCAGATCTTTACGAGCTAAACTCACTGAGGTCCTGTGTGGAAGCTGTAAACTTACACTAGCCAACTGGCTACTAAACATAAGAACACATTTTTTGGTCCCAAAACAAAGACTCGAGTCAGGAGACCCAAAAAATGAAAACACATCAAGCACCCCAAGAAAGGAGGGATGAAAACAACAAGATGGGCACCTACTGAGTGCCAACACTGCATTGCCCACCCACATCCCAAAAACAGAGGTTCTGAGAGGGGCAGGCAAGGGGGGGAGGTCATAATATAGCAAGACTCCATTAGAAGAAACAACATTACTAAGGTGAGTAATTTTTTCTTCAAACAACATGAAGTCTTGCTATATTATGACATATGCAGACTATAAAGCAGTACCTCCATGGAGGAGGGACAGAACCTACTTAGGAAATAGGCTCTGAAGCACAGCTGTGCCAAACCGAGCATTACTCCTAGCCTGGATGTCCAGGGAGTAATGCTTGGTAAAAGTGTGAACTGTTTTCCAGGTAGCTGCTTGATATATCTCTAAAATAGGGATGTCCCTGGCAGCAGTTAGGGAAGCAGCTGTACCTCTGGTAGAGTGAGCCCTCGGGCCTGAGGGGGGAACCTTACACAGTTTTTCATAGCAAAATTGGATACAAGAGACAATCCACCTGGCAATAGATCTTTTAGTGGCAGGTTTCCCCTTACCAACCTCACCATAAGTGAGGAACAGTTGGAGGGAGTCAAACCTGTGACCCTTGGTACACTCTATATAGTAACTAAGAGCTCTCTTCACATCTAAGCTGTGCAGCCTCCTCTCACCAGAGGAGGAATGGTCAGTGAAGTACACTGGAAGAGATATGGATTGATTAAGGTGGAAATCTGAAACCACCTTAGGCAAAAACTTCCTATTAGTCCTGAGGACCACCTTATGTCTATGAAAGGAGATAAAATCAGGCTCCACTGACAAAGTTTGCAGTTCACTTATGCGTCTGGCAGAAGTGATGGCTACCAGAAACACAGTCTTCCAAGTCAAGTACTTAAGTTCTGCTGAAGACAAAGTCTCAAAGGGGGGGTTGCATAAGCTGAGCAATGCAAACATTAAGATCCCAGGCAGGGGCAGGGTCCCTGAATGGAGGGTTGGTATGAACCAATCCATTAAAAAACTTGGAGAATACAGGATGAGCTGAAAGAGAAGAGGGCTTACCTGCTGAAATAAAAGCAGACACAGCTGCCAAATGCACTTTTAGGGTAGCTGGTCTTAGCCCCAAAGTATTTAAGTGGACCATATAATCCAGGACTGTGGGTAAGTCAGCAGATTCTGGGGAAATATGCTTTCCAGAAACCATATGGAAAACCTTTTCCATCTGGAATTATAAGTAGCCCTGGTGGAAGGTTTCCTAGAGGCCTTCAGGATATCCATTACACCGTGGGAGAGGTGTAGATCAGCAAACTCTAACCCTTCAAGAGCCAGGCCTTGAGATTGAGAGATTTGAGGTTCGGGTACCAAACCCTCCCCTGAGCACAGGTTAACAGGTTGTGCTTCCTGGGAAGACACAGGGGAAGATGGACTGCTAAGGACAGTAGGAATGGATACCAGGGCTGTCTGGCCCAATCTGGAGCGATCAGAATCACTTTGCAGGGTTGAGACCTGATTTTGACTAGCACTTTGAACAGGAGAGGGAAGGGAGGAAAAGCATATAGAAACTTCCCTTCCCAATTGAGGACTAAGGCATCCAGGGGGACTGAGCCCAACTCTGGGGGCCTGCAGCAAAAATAAAAAATTACTCACCTTAGTAATGTTGTTTCTTCTAATGGAGTCTTCCTATATTATGACAACTGCAGTATGACTGCAGGTTAGAACTGCTCCGGAGGTGAAACAGTTAACTTTCCATGCAAGCATGGAACCTTGAGCGTGAGCTCGGTTAAGGAAGCTCTGTCTGCTTTCTTTCAAACCCAAACCGTCAGATCTTTACGAGCTAAACTCACTAAGGCTCTGTGTGGAAGCTATAAACCTACACTAGCCAACAGACTACTAACATAACAACCACACTTCTAGGTCTCAAACAAAGACTCAAGTCAAGAGACCCATAAATGAAATAAAACACAAATTCACCCTAAGAAAAGGTGAAACAAAAATAACAAGGTGGCAAAAATAGAGTGCCAGCACTGTGATGCCCATCCACAGCACAAAACAAGGTTCTGAGAGGGGCAGGCAGGGAGGGAGGTCATAATATAGCAAGACTCCATTAGAAGAAACAACATTACTAAGGTGAGTAATTTTTTCTTCTTCAAACAACATTAAGTCTTGCTATATTATGACAATTGCAGACTACACAGCAGTACCCCCATGGAGGAGGGACAGAACCTACTTAAGGAATAGGCTCTGAAGGACAGCTGTGCCAAACCGAGCATCACTCCGAGCCTGGATGTCCAGGGAATAATGCTTGGTAAAAGTGTGAACTGTTTTCCAGGTAGCTGCTTGACATATCTCTAAAATAGGGATGTCTCTGGCAGCAGCCAGAGAAGCAGCTGTACCTCTGGTAGAGTGAGCCCTCAGGCCTGGGGGAGGGAACCTTACCCAGCTTTTCATAACAGAATTGGATACACCTGGCAATGGATCTTTTAGTGGCAGGTTTCCCCTTACCAACCTCACCATAAGTGAGGAACAGTTGGAGGGAGTCAAACCTGTGACCCTTGGTACGCTCTATGTAGTAACTAAGGGCCCTTTTCACATCTAAGCTGTGCAGCCTCCTCTCACCAGAGGAGGAATGGTCAGTGAAGTAAACTGGGAGAGAAACAGATTGATTGAGGTGAAAGTCTGAAACCACCTTAGGCAGGAACTATTAGTCCGAAGGACTACCTTATCTCTGTGAAAGGAGATAAAGTCTGGCTCCACTGACAAAGCTTGTAATTCACTTATGCATCTGGCAGAGGTGATAGCTACCAGAAACACAGTTTTCCAAGTCAAGAACTTAAGCTCAGCTGAAGACAAGGGCTCAAAGGGAGGTTGCATGAGCTGAGCAATGCAAACATTGAGATCCCAGGCAGGGCAGGATCCCTGAATGAAGGGTTGGTGTGAAGCAATCCCTTAAAAACTTGGAAAATACAGGGTGAGTAAGAAGGAGAGGGTTTACCTGCTGAAATAAAGGCAGATACAGCTGCCAAATGAACCTTCAGGAGTAGCTGGTCTCAGCCCCAAAATGTTTAGATGGACCATATAATCTAGAACTGTGGGTAAATCAGCAGAATCTGGGAAATATTATTTCCGAGCAACATAAGGAAAATCTTTTCCATTTGGAGTTGTAAGTATCCTGGTAGAAGGCTCCCAGAAGCCTTGAGTATATCCATTACACCTTGAGAGAGGTGTAGGTCAGCAAACTCTAGCTCTTCAAGAACCAGGCCTTGAGATTGAGAGACTTGAGGTTCAGGTACCAAACCCTTCCCTTGGCACAGGTTAACAGATTGTGATTCCTGGAAGGCACAGGAGGATGAGACTGCTAAGGACAGGAGGAGAGGATACCAGGGTTGCTGAAAGCCCAATCCGAGGGCAATCAGAATGACCCTGCAGGATTGGGATCTGATTTTGACTAGCACTTTGAACAGGAGAGGGAAGGTGGGAAGGCATAGAGAAACTTCCCTTCCCAACTGAGGGCCAAGGCATCCAGAGGGACTGAGCCCAAGACTGGGGGCCTGCAGCAAAAGAGAGGAAGTTGATGATTGTCTGGAGCTGCAAAGAGATCTATTTGCGGGGTGCCCCATTTGGCAAATACCACTCCCAGAACCAGGGGATTCAGGGACCACTCGTGATGGCCCTGAGAGATCCTGCTGAGGCATCATGCCGGGACCATTGTCTTTGCCTGGGAGATGAACTGCCGTAAGGGAGGTGTTCGGGAGTAAGCCAGAGACCACAACTTCATTGCTTGATTGCACAAGGCCGTGAGCCAGTGCCCCTTGATTGATGTACCACATTGTGGTGGTGTTGTCTGTTCTGACCTGTACAACTTTGTTCTGAACAGATTTGGAAAAGCTTGAGTGCAAGAAAAACTGCTCTGAGTTCCAACAGATTGATGTGGAGCAGAGATTCCTGAGGGACCACAATCCCTGGGTAGTGAGGTCACCCATGTGAGCTCCCACCCAAGAGGATGCATCTGTAGTAAGGATTAAGGAGTGAGACTGAGTGACAAAGGGAACCCATTGTCTCAGGTTGCTCTGATCCTGCCACCACTGTAGGGCCTGGATCAGGGTTCGAGTAACTGGGATCAATTTGGTTAGAGGGTCTTTCCTTTGAGACCAAAAGGCTCTCAAATGGAACTGGATGTCCCTCATCTGAAATCTTGCTCCTTGCACTACTGCTGTAGAGGCAGCCATGTGTCCTAGGAGCTGTAGAAAATGCTTTGCTGGTCGAGAGACCTGCAGGGTGAATGAGGAGGCCAGAGAGACCAGGGTCCTTGCCCTGTCCAAAGGAAGGAAGGCTCTGGCTTTCTCTGTGTTCAGCTCTGCGCCTATGAAGGTGAGGAGCTGGACAGACTCTAGAACTGACTTTGAAAGATTCAGAAGGAAACCTAGAGAGGTGAGAAGTTGCTGAGTTATCTGCAGGTGTAACCTGACCTGGTCTGGGACTGGCCTACTATGAGCCAATCATCCAGGTAAGGGAAGATGGCAATTTTTTGCCTTCTTAGGGAAGCAACTGCTACTGCCAGGCATTTTGTGAATACCCTTGGAGCAGAGGTGAGGCCAAAGGGCATTGCTCTGAACTGGTAATGGCCTGGAGGCTGCCCGAACCTGAGGTACTTTCGATGGGAGCTTCTGATGAGAATATGGAAGTAGGCATCCTTGAGGTCCAGGGACGCTAGCCAGTCCCCTGGCCTTAGAGAGGGTAGAATAATTCCCAGAGTCACAATTTTGAATTTTGGTTTTAAAAGGTGCTTGTTTAGGTAGTTGAGATCCAGGATGGGCCGCCATTCTCCTGTCTTTTTTGGGGTAAGGAAGTACCTGGAGTACAATCCTTTTCCCTGGTGTAGGGGTTGAACCCTTTCCACAGCTCTGAGAGCCAGGAGGGAAGAGACCTCTGCCTCTAGGGCAAGTGCCTCTGGAGGTTTGCAGGTGGAAAGGATCTGGTTCTCATCTTTGAAACTTTTGAGCTGAGAACCAGTCCCTCGGCTACTACTTCCAGGACCCACTTGTCTGATGTCAGAGACTGCCAGTCCTGGACAAAGCAGCCTACCCCTTACAGGTAGGTGAGAATCAGCCTGGCAACCTCATCAGGGTGCCTGCTTGGCAGGGGCTTTGGGCTGAGGGGGTGGAAGCAGGCCTGCTTGTACCCGTCTGCCTCTCCCCTCTAAAGAACCTCCTCTGGGCATAAGCAGAAGAGAGGCCTGGGCAGTAAAGGCCTATGAAAGGCCTGCCCCTGCCCCTGGGAGGCTGCCTTTGAGGAGTGGCCTGACTTGCCTTGGCCTGTGCACTCCTATAGGTGGTCCTATACTCATCCATTTTCTTCATGTAATTCTCTGTCTGCTCCCCAAACAGAAAATTACCCACAACAGGAAAATCCATGGCTTTAGTCTGGGTATCCTGTGACAGGCTAGTACATCTGAGCCAAGCCATTCTGTGAAGTGCCGCAGATGTAGCCACGACTCTTGATGACACATCATTAGAGTCCACTGCAGCATGAAATTGCACCTTGGATGCGCAATACCATCAGCAGCCACCTGCTCCAGCTCCTTGGCAAGCTGGCCAGGGACCCTGTTTTGCTAGAGCCATAACAGTGTCCCATCTGGATTCTGATATCTAGCAACATAAGCCATATAATTTGCCTGTCTGAGTCCCAAGGATGCTGCCATGTACTGTTTCTTTGCCATGGCATCAATCCTCCTGGAGTCCTTGTCCGGGGTGTGAAGCCAAGGGAATATTTGCCTTGTCACAGGCTGCAGCCTGCACTACCCCAACATGGCTGCATTGTTGTGAAAGGAACTCCGTATCAGAGCCTGACAATGTGTACCTCTTGTCTATTCTCTTATCCACAGGAGGTATAGTGTGAGGAGTTTTTAGAATTTTAAATGTCTGTTTCCCAAAAGATTTATGCAAGGGAATAGACAGTCTCCTAGACTCTGGGATATCCATCATTTCCACATAGTCAGGCTCCTCCTGATCATCCACAGCTTCCTCCATAGGGAGCTGGAGGGTTTCAGCCACTTTTTTATAAAACATAAAATGAGAAGGTGACTCAGAAAGCCTAGGTGGAGACGTTCCTGAAGGTCTGTCTGGGGAGATGTCGGTTCAATAAGGGCATCCAGACTTTCAAATCCACATTCACTCTCTATCTCTCTTCCCCCCCTCCGGTTCATAATATTCCTCTAAATCATAATCTTGAACTGGTGGAACCGGCCGAACTAGGTGCTTACCTGAAGGTGCCCGGTTCGGTCGGAACCGGAAAGCGACTGGACAATTTTAATTGCTTGGCTATTTCTTCCAGCGGTTGGAGAGGAAAGTTTTGGCCCACACCAGCTGATTTCCTAGTCCTTTTGCTAGAACCGACTCCTCAGAGTCGGTTCTCCTTGCCGAGTCAAGCCCTGGTCAGAGGCACTCCCTCTGGTTCGGTTGGAACCGAACCGGGCTGGCCATCCGGTTCAGCGGACTTCTTGGCCTCCCTTTCCCCGAGCCTACCAACTCTCTTTTCCAGGGTAGCTGCAGAAAATTTTACAAATCTGGCAGTCTGCATTGGGTGGTCAAACCCCAGACAATAAACACAGATGATGTCGGGGTCAGCCTTGGCAAAGACTTCCACACACACACTGCAGTGTTGAAACCCAGTGGGCCCGGATTTTCTTTTGGGTTTCTCGGACATAGTGCCAGTCCTAACCAAACTTACCCGTTTATGGCAATCCGCCAGGCAAGACCCTCTTATTGGTTCCCAACCGTGTCACGGGTCGTGGAAAAAACCGTAATAAAATCTGTTTTTTTTTAGAACCGATAAGAACCGGAAACCACACTCTAAATCAAAGATTAAGATATTTTAAACAACCTGATCGGTTCAAACCAAACCGATAAACCGTTTACAAGTTCCACACAGAATAGAAATAATGTAAACCTATCTAGTACTCACAAATACCATAGACACAGCTTGAACCGACCGGTTGCGGTTTAAATTCAGTCGAAAACCGAGAAAAACAATACTTTAACCGACAAAATGAACCAAGCAGAAGGAGAAATCTCCGGAGCGACTGTTCAGTGAGGCGAATTAAAGAATCTGACAGTTTGAGTTTGAAGAACAACAGACAGAGTTTCAACCGAGCTCGAGCTCAGCGTTCCATGCCTGGCATGGAAAGTTAACTCTTTCACCTCCGGAGCAGTTCGAAGGTTGGGACTCACTGCATATGTCATAATATAGCAAGACTTCATGTTGTTTGAAGGCCTACCCCTACTCTGGGTATATCCGGATCTGGTTATCTTTTCCTACTTCTGTGGCTGGGGTGGCCGAGCAAGTGGAGACCTTGGCATTAGTGTGTCCCCCTACTGGACTGTATGATGGGGTGCCCTTGTTGATCGGAACCAATGCTCATATGTTTGGTCGTTTAGCACAGCTGTGCTCCGAAAACAGAGGTCCAGGACTGGGCGAGCTCTCAGAATTCCAGCCTTGATTCGGAAGGCCTATGAGACCCAGAGAAAGACCAGCCATGCGGAACCCGAAGGCCCGGTGGGTACTGTCTGGAAGAAGGGTCCAGAGTCTTTGTTGCTAGCCCTGAATGTCCAGTGTGTTCTCCAAGGAGAGGTCCGGATTAAGAAGAATGTTAAGAATAAAATATTGATGCTGGATGCACCAGGCAATGGAAAATTGCCAGAGGGGTTGCTGGTTAAACCCAGCATTTTGCCTGCTAGAGCCCATGCTTTTGCCAGAAGAGCAATGGTTCAAGTGCACAATGTATCTGATCGAGAGATTCAAGTGAAGCGAGGTTGCACTCTGGCTACGGTGCACTGTGCGGATACTGCTGTTCTGCCCAGCAACAAGACTTCTGGGAGGACTGACCGAGTGACCCCAATTTGTTTGATTTCGTGACTCCCACTGCTAGCAGAATGGAGAAAAGGATTAGTGAAGGCTCGCTCAGAGGGAGCAGGTGTTTTCCTTGAAGGAGGTGGGATGTAGGATGTGCGAGGCTGAGCACCATTCGGTTACAGGATGGTGACCTTTATCGTGGCGATCTCGCCTGGCCCCTGCTGATATAGATGATGTAGAGATGACACTGCAGGAGATGCTCGCGGCTGGGGTGATACAAGAGTCTAGAAGCCCTATGCTTCACCTATTAGTAGTGAGGAAAAAGAATGGAACTGTTTGGATGTGTGTGGATTACCGCTTTTAAACGAAGCGAACCATACCAGATCAGTATGACCGTCACGCATTCAGGATGCCTTGGACTGTATAAATGGTAGTAAATGGTTCTCAGTGTTAGATCTTCCAGTGGGTACTACCAGATCTCGATGGCTCTGGAGGATCGAGAAGACTACTTTCACTTGCCCATTAGGCTTCTCTGAGAGTTTATCTTCGGATGCCCAAAGATTTCTAGGCGCTCCCTGCTACCTTCCAACACTTGATGGAATGTGCTGTGGGGAGCAAGGAACTTACTCAAGTGCTTAGTCTACCTGGATGATGTCGTATTTGGCAGCTTCCCTGGAGGAACATGAAGCAGGTTGTTCAAAGTCCTGGATCGACTGGAAGATTTTGGTCTCAAATTGTCTATAGATAAGTGTCAATTCTTTCAGACATCCATGAAATATGTGGGCACATAGTATCCACTGAAGGCATAAAGACTGGACCCCAGTAAAGTGGAAGCTTTAACGACCTGGCCTCTGCCAAAGAATTTGAAAGAACTGCAAAGGTTCCTGGGGTTTTGTGGGTATTATAGACGATTTATCAAAGACTGTTCTCGAATGATGTGCCCTCTACTCAACCTTACTCAGGGGTATCCTCCAACCCACAAAAAGTATAAGAAAGCTGTGCCCTCTTATACTGAGAAAAAATATTTCTGTCCAAATGATGTGTTTGGAACCTGCTGGACTGCTGATTGTGAGGTAGCTTTCCACAATATTATATATCAACTTACCCATGCCCCAGTGCTGGCTTATGATGACCCTGCCAGGCTGTACATCCTTCATACTGATGCCAGTCTACAAGAATTGGGTGCTGTGTTATATCAAGAGCACACAAATGGTCTAAGACCTGTAGCATTTGCCAGCAGGAGCCTAACTCCTTCAGAAAAGAACCATCCAGTGCACAAGCTAGAGTTCCTTGCCTTGAAGTGGGCCATTGTTGATCAATTTCATGACTACTTGTATGGTGCTAAGATATTGGTGAAGACTGATAACAATTCCCTAACCTATGTGCAGACCTCAGCTAAGTTGGATGCCACTGGCCATAGGTGGCTTTCTGCGTTGTCTACCTACGACTATGCTGTTAAATACAGAGCAGGCCTGAACCACATAGATGCTAATGCTCTCTTCTGGAGGCCTGTGTCCCGAGACAACTGGGCCAGGTTGTCAGAACCCGACATTAGAGCACTTTGCCAAAAATTTGACAAGGAGGAACAGGTATCTCCTGATGCTGTGGATTGCATGGTGGATTGTTTGGGGCCATCTGAGAACTGTATACCTGCTGCTTACTGTCATTTCTCTGCATTAGACACTAGTGCATTGCCCCAGTTCAATAATGATAGTCTCTGGCTGGCTCAATCCCGAGACCCTATGATAAAAACTGCTCTGGAGGCTCTGCACGTGGGGAGAGATGTGTCAAAACTGCGTTCCACTGACTTGAGAATTGCCCTGTTATACAAAGAAGGTCCCAAGCTGAAACTGATTAATAGACTATTATACAGAGAGACAGTAGATAAAGAGGGTGAGTAGACAACAACAACTGGTGCTGCCACTGCTTTAGAGAACTGGTGTTGAGTCCCTACACAATCACATGGGACACCTCGGCATGAACAGAACCCTTGACTTGATGAGGTCGCAGTTTATTGGCCCAAAATGGGTGCTGATGTGGAAACACATATCAGGACTTGTAGCCGATGTTTACAAAGAAAGATCCTGTCCCAGAGGGCTGCCCCCGGGTAACATCACTACTAGTGCCCCCATGGAATTGGTCTGCATTGATTTCCTGAGTCTAGAACCAGATCAGAGAAGCATCAGCAATATATGGTAGTTACTGATCACTTCACCCGGTATGCACAAGCCTTCCCCACTAAAGACCAGAAAGCAACCACGGTGGCTAAAGTACTTGTTAAGAATTTCTTTGTCCACTATGGGGCCCCTCAGAGAATCCATTCCGATCAGGGGAGAGATTTTGAGAGCTGCATGATTAAAGAAATGCTATCCTTGTGGGGGGTACGAAAATCAAGAACTACTCCTTATCATCCCCAGGGAGATCCTCAGCCTGAAAGGTTTAACCGCATGTTGCTTGACATGTTGGGCACCCTGCAACCTATAAATAAGCCTAGATGGAGCCAGCAGATTAGCACCCTGGTACATGCTTATAACTGCACCAAAAGTGGTGCCACTGGATTTTCCCCGTATAGACTGATGTTTGGGAGAGAAGCTAGACTGCCAGTGGATGTATGTTTCAGGGGTTTCTCCTGATGGGGTTCAAGCAGCTAATCATCTACAGTGCATGCAGAGTTGAAGGCCCAACTAAACCATGCAAACTAACTAGCCCAGACCATGGCTGCTAAACGAAACCTGGCCAATAAGGAAAGGTATGATAAGAAAGTGAAAGCAATGGAGCTGAGAGAAGGGCCAGAGTGCTACTGAGGAATCTGGGACTGCATGGCAAGCATAAGATCGCTGGACAGATGGCATCACCTCCTCCTATTGTTGTGGAAAGCTGGAAGATTTACCTGTATACAAGTCAGGCCCGAGAACAACTCAAAAGATGTGAAACTGTACACAGAAATCATCTGCTGCCAATTGGACAGATTTTAATAGAGGCTGACCCTCCCAGTGCGCCTCCCCCCCCGGGCCTGTGACTAGAGCCGCTGCCAAGAAAAAACTAAGACCGGGTGGTTCTCCAGAAATTAAACTAAAGAGACCTTCTCCACCCCCTCTGTTGAAGTTGATTGCCAGTCTGTATCCAAGGACAGTGAGAATAATCCTGAGTACTACCCCTCTTACGAACTGAGCCTGTTGTTTAGGGGCAATCCTCAATCAACCCTGGGGATGAAGTTCCTGGACTGTCTGAGCCCCCAGCTTTGTCTCTGAAGCCAATGCTCCGGAAGGAGAAGTGAGCGTATTAAATCCAAAGATATGAGCTCATTGGGACTGGCTGAACTGTCTGATTTCTCAGATGAAGGAAGTGATGTGGGGGAGGCAACTGGGGATATGCCAGAGCAAGAAGAATATTTTGAGTGCCCTGATAGTTCCCCGCCAGTACCAGCAATGTCCCCAACTGAGCCGGGTGGGGTGAGTTCAGAAACAGAGGGCTCTGTCCCCGAAGGTACCATGGACTCTGGGTCCCCTGCTCCTATAGAAGTTTCTCTGGCCATCCCAAGTAGGACAAGAATGGAGTCTGAGCCTTCAGAAATTTTCCCCGAGACTCCAAGACGGAATGGCCGAGAAGTACGGTTTGTAGTGAGATTGAGTTATGAGTCCTTGGGCCAGCCTGTGGATCTGCCTTTGAATGTGGTACATAAAGGGGTGTACGTGTTCCCAAGCTCCTTGCCTCAAACTAACCTCAGGATGACTCCAGACTGCTAGTATTGCCTCTGAGTATGGTACCCCTGCCCCAGTTAGGCCCGCAGGTAGCTGATAGGGAAGGGCCCCCTCTTTCCAGGTGTCATGGGCAGGAAGTAGTGACCTGATTTAAAAAGGAAAAGGTTGTCTGTATGTGTAATATTGTATAAACAATAGTAAACTGCGTAATGCAGTACTAGTGTATGTAACAAAAGGTTTGATGTGCTGTCAGTTTAAACTGTTTTGCCTTAAAGTGATTTAAGGGTAACTACTTGACGCGGATGCCAAGTTCTTTCCAGACCCGGAAGGGTGTAACCCCCCTACAAATTGGGGTTCCTAAAAGCCTTCCCGGAGCTTGCCTAAGGCTTCCTGCCTAACTGGCATTCGGCGTAATGTCATTTAAATGTGGGCGTTGTGAGTGTTTTTAGAGCCTCTGGTACTGACTGTTTAAGAGCTGCCTGCCTGCAGGCTTTGATAGTTTGCAAGGGGGGGCTCTGGGTTTACTGCTCGACTCCCACTCGAGCTGCTGTTTGAATCGCTCCATTTCTGGCGTCGCTAAGTGAGCAGAGGGAGCATTATTGAAGGATGTAACTGTTTTCTGGAACAAATGTAGTGTGGCAGTAAAATTGCTGTTCATTTAATCTGTTTCCCTTGCAGCTGGGACTTTGTGTATTCTGCCCCTCCATTTTGGATCAGAACTGCCTCTTGGATCCAATCGGAAGGGAAGGGCGCTTAAAATGGTGTATTGAGCGACCAATCAGAATCAGGACTCTCTTTGGAGCTGGCTGGCCATAGGGGATACAGCCAGTAATTCTGGGAAGTGAAGTTCTGAACTATAGTGCCTTTTTGCACCAATGAGGGCAGTATTGAGTGACTGGCATATGCAGCCCTCCAATGGGATCGGGTGGCACCTGAACTAGGATTCCCTGCCCAAACTGCCAAGGGGCAGAGTCGTTGGTGATCGTGAAGGTAGAAAGAGCTCTGGCTCCTGTGCTAAGCAAGTGTTCGCATGGGAAGCGCATGTGCAGGCCAAGTAGTCGGGCGGCAGAATCGCCGTAAGGAGTGGACAAGATCCGTTGAGGAGTGCAGTCAGAGAAGGCTGTATGATTACAGCTACCTACCAGGCTCACCCTGTAGAGGACTGGAGAATTGGCTTCAATCGTGCTCGGTCTGTCAGGACAAGTGAAGCTGTGTTGCGTCACCGGGTTTGTACAGTGAAAGTCATCGGGAGTCTAAAGCAGCTGCCTGGTATGGTACTCCTCTGTTATACATATAAATGTGTGGAGAAGTGTTTGGATCACAGGCTATGTCCTGCAAGTGGTGTGAGAGGGATCTTTCCACAGGAGTCGTGAGTACTAAATCAGGGTAGCTCCCTGTTAGATGTTTATAGCAAGGGCAAGATCTGTCTGGTCGCTCCATGGGCTGCATGAACTGAACCTGCTTGCTCTGATTAACCAGTTTGGGTCTCGAATACTTGCTTTCTCCATCAGGGCCCCAACCAGCTGCACCGAATAGGCTAGCCTCTTATTGCCTGGGTACCTAGAGACAGTGACTTATAGGTCTGGCCTGTGCACAGTGCCCTGATATAGTAGAGTGTCAAGCTAATCAACCTGATTTCCCCCACCTTTGTTATTTCTCCTTCAATAAATCTGATTTGTTGTTTGCAAGGTACATTGTCTGAACTGTATATTTGTGCTCCCCTCTTGTACATGGGTTATTGTGTCACTGTATCTTATTTTACAGGGGGTCCTCAGCACCAAGTTAGTCATTCCACTTTGGGGGTAAGTGTAAGTCGTAACCATTGGGTGAGAAGTGTTCGTGGGCCACTAGCGGATGGAAAGGGGGGTTGCAGTGACCCAGAGAGCTGTGACCAAGTCGTGTTTGACTGTTCCAACCCTAACCTCTGGGTGGAGGCACCACCATTGATCCAGGCCCCTCAACCTGCTAGTGGCGAAGCAGGCAGGGGTAGTAGCTCTTGGGATAGTGCCCCCTGGGGGTTACACTGAAATGGCACAGAGATGAACTTTGGCAGTAGAGTACTGCAGACCTGAATTTGGGAGGTCCTAAAGGTACTCCAAGACTTAATTTGCTGGGCAGGAAAAAGGGTTCAAAGAGGATTTTGCACGCCAGAGAGAGAAACGCTTCCATTTGGCTGTGTAGGTCTTTCTAGTTGCTGTTTTATGCACAGCTAAGGGAATATCTGAAACCCTACAGGAAACATTGAAACTATTCTCCTCTATCTCTTCAGGAGCCAAGCGTGAAGGTGAAGCGCCTTCAGATTGGGATGGACCACAGGCCCCTGGGTCAGAAGGTTCATCTAAAGGGGAAGTGCCTTCAGAAGGGTTGCTAACAGACTGTTAAGCAGTGGAAATAATATCTGTCAAGGACAGAAGGGAGCAATGAGAATCATTCTGTCTCCCTGAGACTCAAATTTGTGAAGTACCCTCTGAATTAGAGGAAATGGAGGAAAGGCGTGTAGAAAGCGTTTTGTCCATTGCAGCCTGAATGCATTCTGACAGAAAATGTCAGGTCTTGGATTTCTGGAGCAGAAGAGAGGCAGTTTTGCGTCGAGTGGGGATGCAAAAAGGTCCAGGTCTGGAGTTCCCCACTCTTTGAAGAGTGACTGAGTGATGGTTGAGTCGAGAGACCACTCATGAGGATCTGTCTCTGTTCTGCTGAGATGGTCTGCCAGTTCGTTCTGCACGTCTGGTAGATAAACCGTGTAGATTAGAGCCTTGTGCTCCAGGAACCATTCCCACACTCTCATAGCTTCCCCGCATAATGGGTAGAGTATGCACCGCCCTGTTTGTTGATGTAATACATCACTGCTTTGTTGTCTGTTTGAAGGAAAATGTTCTTGTGAGAGAGTATGTCCTTCAAAGCCTGGACTGCATAGAGGACGGCTCTCATTTCCAGGACATTTATGTGAAGCCAGGACTCGTCCTGAGTCCACGTACCTTGGGTGTGGAGATTCTGGCAGTGA
Organism: Neoceratodus forsteri; assembly: GCA_016271365.2. NCBI lineage: Eukaryota > Metazoa > Chordata > Ceratodontiformes > Ceratodontidae > Neoceratodus > Neoceratodus forsteri. Next base: position 261,479,828 of record JADMNL010000024.1, read on the forward strand.
GCTCCCCACCCCATCAGGGACGCGTCAGTGGTAATGGAGATCTGGTGATCCAGAGGAGCAAAGGGATACCCTTCAAGAAGGTTGTTCTCCTGCGACCACCAGGTGAGTGACCTCTTTAGAGGTTCTGTCACCTTAATGGGAAAGAACTGAGGGTGAGTGGTTGAGAACCACTGAGTAATGAACACCCACTGAGAGGTTCTCATGTGGAGATGTGCTAGGGGTACAGTGAACACCGAGGATGCCATGAGACCCAGCATCTGTTGCATCGAGATAGCTTGAACCGAGCTGTTTTCTTTGATGTATCGGGCCATCTGTAGGATATCGCTTCTTCTGTCTTCTGGGAGAAAAACTTTCACGCAGGAGGCATCCACAAGAGTTCCTATGAAAAGGAGTTTCTGGGAGGGCTGCAACTGTGATTTATTGCAATTTAGCAGGACACCCATGGAGGTGAGGAAGTATGAAGCCTTAACTGCAGCGTCCAGAGTTCCCTGCCTTGAAGGGCTTGCTAGAAGCCAGTCATCCAGATATGGAAACACTTAAATTCCGATTTTCCTGAGATGTGCTGCGAAAATTGCACAACACTTTGTAAAAACTCACGGCGCCGAGGATAGCCCAAAGGGCAGGACTCTGAACTGATCATGTTGACCCAATGCCATAAACCTCAGGTATTTGTGGTGCTTTGGGTGTATTAGAATGTGTTGGTAGGCAGCCTGCATGTCCAGGGGGGCCAACCAATTGTGTTGATGAATCAAAGGTAGAAGGGTACCTAGAGATATCATCTTGAATGTCTCCTTGTGAAGGAATTTGTTTAATTTTCTGAGATCCAGAATGGGGCGCATGCCTCTAGTTTTCTTCGGAACTACAAAGTAATGGGAGTAGAAACCTGTGTTTTGTTGGTCGGTGGAACTACTTCTACTGCCCTGTTGTTCAGAAGGCCTTGCACCTCGAAGCAAGAAGGTCTGATTGTACTGCCAACAGCCTGGGCTGTCATTTTGGGGGATGATCGGGGGGGTTCTGAAAGATTGAGCGATTACTCCTCATGGATTATCTGGAGGACCCATTTGTCTGATGTTATAGACTTCCACCAGTTGTAGAACTGAGTCAGACGTTCTCCCACCACTGAGGAAGAGTCCCCCTCGGGCAGTTGAGGTGGGACCTGAGCCAAGAACTCAGAAGGTGGCACTGGGCGTTTTGGGGCCTTGTGCCTTCTGCTGCATTTTCTTTTGTGGCTGAGGGGTGTGGTTTTTGTTAAAGCCCCCCCAACCCCACCTTTGCCCCGAAAGGACTGACAGTTGTGGAATTGACGCTTATTGGCACCCTCCGAGAGGGGGCGAGTGCAGGTCGAGCTGTCTTAATGGCTTACCTAGTCTTCTGTGTGGCCTCCAGAGCTTGTTCCACCTGGGGTCCGAACAGATACATACCATCAAAGGGTAAGGCCGTGACCTGCTGCTGGGCCTCATTCGTGAAGCCCGAAGTACATAGCCAAGAGTGGCGACAGGTACAAATGCCCGCCGCCGCTGCTCGAGAAGCAGTATCGAAAGCGTCCGTTGCAGCTTTAACCTGTTAGTTATTGGACTCGATGCCTCTAGTTATGGTGTGAAGCAGCTCTGAATTAGTTTCCAACTCAGGCAGAGCTTCTACCATTTACTTGAGCGAATGCCAAAAGGCATACTCATATTGACAAAATTAGCCCCGGTAGCTGGCAATACACATACCCAGGGTGGAGGCAGCAAAGACTCTCTTACCTAAGGTGTCTATCTTACGAGATTCTTTATTGATAGGCTGGGCTGTAGATGCCTCAGGGAGGATGGCCTTGTCATTCTCTGCTAAGACTACAATGGGATCAGCAAAAGCTTGTGAGGCCAATATGGTTTGATCCTTGGGAGCAGCATACTTCCTATCTGTGGACTTAGCCATGGAAGCAATGAGAGCAGGATTGTTCCATATCATCTGAGAAAGGGTCTCAAAAGATGGTTGTACAGGAGGAGTTAAATCCATAGGGATCTCCAGGATATGTAGGTATTGGAGTCTTAAAAGCTTCCCAGGATTGATTTCTGTAGTCTGGAGAGAAAGAGTGGAATTTAAATTTTTAAGCAGAGACTTAAAGGAAAGGTCTTCCACCACAGGCTCTGCAGCAGGATTAATCACTGCTCCTTCAACATCATCACACAGACGAAGATCTGGGTCAGGCTCAAAATCATCTCCTGACAGTCCTGGGAGGACTGTATGGACAGGAAAGGAGTGAAAATCAGAATGGAAATTAGAAGAGGAAAGAATCGAGTCAAAAGCCCTGAGGCTGGATAGCGAGCACCAAGCATTGGCGCTGAAGGAGAACATGGCGCCGAACCCAAGGAAGTCAGTGTCATTGGAAACAGCCCAGCACACGGCATTGACAGAGCCCTCAGCACCGCGGACAGTGCCGACACAGGCCCGGCGCCGTGGACGGCGCCGACAGAGCCCTCGGTACCCTGGATGGCTCCAAGAATGTCCCACGGTTCTGAAAACTGTGATTTGAAGGAAAAAAGGAAAATTAACAGGAGATAGAGGCATCGGTGTGGACCCCTGTGCCGCAGCCATGTGAGGGAGGAAAACACCGGAGCACGGAGTTGACAGCACCAAAGAAGGTGCCGCGCGACTAAGAAGGTCCAACCGCCCTACCCAGTCCCTCAAGAGGCCTGAAGGCCCCAGAGTGACTGGGCCAGGCAGCTGGACCAATCTCCAAGCCCACTGCTCCATAAGAGCAGCCCACTGATGAAACTGCTCATCGGAGGCCCATCCAATAGGCGGGGACAGGCTCCGATGTCGAAGAGGTCAGGCACCGGAGCCAGAAACTGGCAACTCCGAAAGAGGAGGAGAACGGTGCCTAGCCCCAGTGACCAACCGTCGATGCGCAGACATACCAGAAGGTGACCACGAGTGATGCCTTCTCTTTCTCGACTTGTGCACCGACGAAGAACTCGAGGCAGAACAGTGCCACGAATGGGACTGTTTCCTTTTATGCTTTCGGGGGGGACCGTCCATCTCACTGAGCATTGGACAGTCTGTTGTCAGATCCACCCACCGGGGAGGGTGGCGGACTGGACCCAGCCCGGCTGACTGAACAGCTTTCATGCGAAGTGTCCCTATCGTCACCTGACCCGCTCATGGTCGACTCTGTCAATGGAGGGCTGAAGACTTCTTTTATTAATCAATAAATTTAAATTTAAATCTACTCAGTACTTTTGAGATAAATTACAAAACAATAAATTGAAAACTATGCTGCTAGTTTGAAGTTTGACTTCCAGCGAGTGAGCGACATCGTCACTGAAGCGCACTCGACGGTGGGAAAAAAGGAACTGAGGCGGTTGGATGGTCAGCGCTGAGATAGTCTTTACCGCATGAGCCATGGCTTGCGGTGCCACTTCCTCGCGCCTCCATCTCTGGCACCGACCCTCTTGAAAAGTTTGCTCCCGCTGGGTTCTAGCGCCTCCAGTGTAGATTACATTAATGTGAATGAGTGGTGGAGACTTTATGTCCAGGAAGATCAGGATTGCACGGGGGGGGGGTCAATTCCACAGGAATGTCTGAACGTGCAGGTACTGCAGATGCAGCAATTTCCCAGGATCGATCTCCAAAGTCTGGAGAGAGACAGGTATTCATGTTTCTAATCAGAGACTTAAAAGAAAAGGTCCTCGACCAGAGGCTGTGCTGTAATAGAAGGTTTATTCACCACCCCTAGAGAGGAGACATCGCAAAGTCATCCTCCAATCAAGATCAGGATCAGGCTCAATATTATCTCCTATTAGTCCTGAAGGGACAGCATAGCTAGGAAAGGGAGGAAAAGAGGAGGAGGAGCAGCAGTGAGAATCGGAGTCGAAAACCCAGGTGTTGCATGGACCGCAGGTGCCCTGGCACTGTAACAGAAGGCGCATGCCGAGAACACAGGTGGCACTGGCACAACAGGTGGCGCCGGAGGAGCCAGCACCAGCGGTGCTGAACCAGAAGTTCCTAACCCTCGACTCGCTGAAGAAAGTCTGAGAAATTCAGCAGGAGATAAAGGTACCGGTGTAGACCCCTGCGCCACAGCCCTATGGGGGCAAAAAACACCAGAGTGCAGCGTCGACGGCACTGAAGAAGGTGCCGCATGATCAGGCAATCCCAACCGCTCTGCCTGCAAGTCTGAAACCGAGAGGCCCGAAGGCCCCGGTGACTGACTCACCAGCACGGGCAAATGGGACAACCGACGAACACATTGCTCCATAAGAGCGGCCCAATGGTGAAACTGCTCACCGGAGGACCCCCGGGGGTGGGGAGGGACTCTGGAGTCGAGGATACCGGTCACCAGAAACAGAAGCCTGAGGAAATGGAGTCAGGCCCCTGCCGCTGGTAACTGACAAGCGACACGCAGATGTACCAGAAGGCGACTTCAAGTGGTACCATTTCTTTTTCGACCGGGAGGATGAAGAAGAACTCGAGGCCGAGCGGGGCAGGTGCCGAGTCCTCAACGAGGATCGAGAATGGGACTACTTCTTTTTGTGCCTTTGGGATGACAGCCTGTCCCCCGAGCACCGGACTGCCTGTAGTGAGACCCCCTACATAGAGGCGACAGACCTGACCCAGCCCTTCTGACAACGCAGCTTCATGCAAAGTCTCCCTACCGTCACCTGCCCAGCTCATGGTCAACTCCATCAAAGAAAGGCTGAAGAAAATTTACTTATTATTTATTTACTTATTTTCTTTAACTGAAAACAAAAATAATAAAAATAATAAATACCGAACTCTATAGCTGCTGTCGTATAAACACAAAGTTTTGACTCCTGGCAGGTGAGCGACGTAGTCACTGAAGCGCACTCAATGATGGGAAAAAAGGAATTGAGGCGGTTGAAGGGTCGATGACAAGGTAACCTACACGGTGAGAGCCTAGCTCATGATGCCGTTCCTCATGGTCCTACCTCGGCACCGGCCCTCCTGAAAATTTTTGGCTCCCGCTGGGTCCTAGCACCTCCAGCGTAGTCCCATCAGTGTGAGACTTTATGTCCAGGAAGATTATTCATTTTACTTCCATGCACGTAAGATATATACGAGGATTGATTTCCTCTTCTTATCCCCTTCTATTATACACCGTGACCTGGAAGCCACATATAGCCCCTATCTTAGTGTCCGATCATGCCCCTCTGAAGGTAAGCTGGACAAATGATAGGGAGCCACAGAAGCCCATACAATGGAGGCTGGACCCCACTCTGTCGGGGTACCCTCATTTTGTTACACACCTATCTAGTTGCCTTAAGGAATTTATACAAATAAATAGTACCTCAGGTATGCCTAGGCCAATAGTTTGGGACACGCTTAAAGCTTATGCTAGCGGGGAAATATTCTTCTTTGCATCTTACAGGGGGAGGCAGGAGCAGTAGGAAAAAACTAACTTGGAAAATAAGATAGCTGAAACAGAAAAATTAGTTATGCGGGGTCAAAGTACAACAAATGATCCATCCCTAAAGGTCATGAAAGGTAAATTAAACTAATTGGTTTCTAGACATATACAATGAGACCTACACAATACTAAATCTTAACTACATTTCCAGGGAGACAAATCTGAAAAGTGGCTAGCCTAGCAGCTCAAAAATCAACATTCAGAAAGAACTATATTAGAAATAGAAACTGAAGAAGGAATGGCGACATCCAACCCAGGGGAAATTAATAATGTTTTTCGTCAATTTTATCAATCACTCTACAAATCACAAGCCCCACAGAACAGTTCTCCGGAACCCTTTTTGTCAAAGGTAGAATTCCCATCTTTGGATGATGAACAACAACATGATTTAGACTGTCCAATTGCCATAGATGAGATTAAAAGAGCAGTTTGGTCCTCTAAGAGGGCAAAGCTCCAGGCCCTGACAGTCTGCCCACTGAATTCTACAAACCTTCGGGGCTAGGTGACCTATGCACCGGGTGATTCTGGAATCTCTGAAAGGGCAGTTATCCAGATCCTAGCTTCTGGCCACCATTACTGTGTTGCCCAAACCGGGGAAGGATCCTAGAAAGTACAGTTATGTAAGAACTTACTGTAACAGTAGATCTTCGAGAGAAGCTCTTGCAGTAGGTAACACATATAGGACTGGTGCCGGCTGGCAACAGGACCCCACGACAAACTTTTTCCAGCAGTAGTTAGCAGGGACCGCCTATCCCAATATCGGCCCTGCCCCCGGTGTCCCACGTGGTATGTAAAGGGAGGCGGTTCCAGTGTTTCTTCAGTTCTTGTATGCCGGAAGAACCGGCAGAAAGAGTAAAAACCCTACAATGAGAGTCAGAACCGACAACAGAAAAGGCAAATCCTGGTCCAGCAGCAAGCAAAAAAAAATATGCTCAGTTGATGCAGAACAAGATCCCCTGGGGGTAAGGAGGGAGGGAAGGATACCTGCTGCAAGCGCTTCTCTCGAAGATCTACTGTTACAGTAAATTCTTACGTAACTGTACTATCTTACTTCAAGAGGAAGCTCTGCAGCAGGTAACACATATAGGACTGAGTCCCCAGCAGTATAAACTGAAGACAATTACAAAGGGTGGTAGGAGAGGAACAATGGAAGGAAGACAGGCAGGACCTCAGGAGATCAGACCTGCAGAACTGCCAGGCTGAAGCCTGCTCTGCATTGGGATGCAATATCAAGGCTGTAGTGCTTGATGAATGTGTGAACTGAGTGCCACGTAGCTGCTGCACAGATGTCTGAAGTCAAGACCCTCTTGAGAGCTTTGAATGAGGCCACCACTGCTCTGGTAGAATGACTCCTGATTGGGCCTGATAGGGGCTTATTGTGTTTCTGGTAGCAGAATGTGATGCAGTGTACCAGCCACCTCGAGAGGGTCTGTTTTGAACCCAGGCTGCCCAAGGAACGTGGGGCAAAGGAAACAAACAGCTGATCAGACGACCTGGCCCCCTTGGTCCTAGCCAAGTAAAATCACAACGTGCGATGGACATCCAAAGTGTGGAGAAGCTCCTCACCCCGATTGGAGCACTCCAGGTAGTAGACTGGGAGTTGAATATCCTGGTTCAGTGTCATTTCTGACACAACTTTAGGGAGAAACTTAGGATTGGTATGCAAAGCCACCCTGTCTTTGTGAAAAATCAAATAAGGCTCCTTACACATCAGGGCCTGTAGCTCGGAAATCCTTCAAGCAGAAGTAACAGCAACCAAAAATAATGTTTTCCAGGAGAGAAAACACAGCTCACAATCTGCGGTGGGTTCAAAGTGTGAGCTTCTCCAGGACGAACAGAAGGTCCCAAGGGGGCACAGGGTCCTAATAGGGGGCTTTATGTAAAGGATACCCCTAAGGAAGGCACGGGTAACCTCCAATTTAGCCACTGTTCTGTCCTGAACAGGGACATGGTAGGCAGAAAGAGCAGTCAGGTATACCTTTGTGGAGGAGTAAGTGAGCCCTGATTCTGAAAGGGATAAAAGATATTCCAGCAGAGTGTTAATCGGACAGGCCAGAGGATCTATGTGGTGTGCTGTAGCCCAGAGGCAGAATTGTTTCCACTTCATAGAGTAGGTAGCTTCTGGAGGGCTTCCTCGCCTCCACCAGGACTTTGGCTATCTTGTCCAACACATCACATTACAGCTTAGCTAAGTCTTGAGGAGCCAAGCATGAAGGTGAAGGGACGGAGGTTCAGGTGAACAACTGTCCCATTGTCCCGAGAGAGAGTAAGTGAGTTGAGAGAGTAAGCTAAACTGGTAAGCCCACTGCCAGTTGCTGTAGCAAGGAGAACCAAATTCGCGAGGCCACAGTGGCGAATGAGGATCATTGTGGTCCCCTCCACTTGTGCTTTGAGAAGGACTCTCTGAATGAGCGGACACGGAGGAAAGGCGTAGAGTACTCTCCCCTTCTAAGAGAGGGACAATGCATCTTCCCAGAAAACACCAGGCTCGGGATCTAGTGAGCAAAAACTGGGCAGTTTTGCATTGGTGAAAGACACAAAGAGGTCCAACTCTGGTGTTCCCCATCTCGCGAAAAGGTCATCTGCGACCAATTGCAGACGGGACCATTCGTGCACTTGAGACTTTGTCTTGCTCAGCATGTCTGCGAGTGTGTTTTATGCACCTGGAACGTGCACCGCAGTGGTGGTCAACTGGTGGGCAATGGCCCACTCCCACACCCTCATGGCCTCCCTGAAAAGGGGGTAAGAGTGTGTTCCTCCCTGTTTGCTGAGGTAGAAGACCACCGATGTGTTGTCCATCTGGACCAGCAGGTGACCGGATGTGATTGGAGATTCCAGGGCTTGAAGAGCATAGAGTACTGCTCTTAGCTCCAGCACGCTGATGTGGAGAGATTCCTCAGTTGAAGACCAAGACCCTGTGTCTTGTGAGCTCTTAGGTGAGCCCTCATCCCGAATTTTAATGTCCATGGTCAGGACCTGTCCAGGAGCTTCCTTCTGAAAAGGGTCCCCTACATAAGGTTGGGGATGTCATCCACCAGAGGGGTTCCTTGCGTGACTGGCTCTGTAATGGAGACAGACAAGTCCAGGTCATCCCATCTCTGGTCCCATTGTACCTGAAGAGTCCACTGAATGGTCCTCATTCGGAGTCTGGCAAAGGAATGGTCACAATGGCAGATGCCATGTGGCTCAGCAGTCAGAGAATCAGTCTGGCTGGAACGGTGGAGGCAGAATAAATCTGCCTGGCCAGAGCTCGAATGCGCCTGCCCGTCCAGAGGTAGGAAGGCCCGCTCCTGAACAGTGTCTAGAACTGCTCCGATGAATGGAAGGAGTTGCACTGGACTGAGTGACAACTTGGCTGGGTTGATAGTGATTCTCATGTTCTAGAAAAGATTGCTGGTGTCCCAGATGGCAGTCTGGAGACGGGCGCTGGAGTGTGCCATGAATAGCCAGTCGTCCAGGTATGGGAACACGTAATGACCCATCCTGTGAAGTGCTGCGGCCACCACTGCCAAGCACTTCGAAAACACCCTCGGTGCCTAAGAGAGACCGAAGGGCAGGGCATGAACTAGAAGTGTTCACCCTGGAATGCAAACCAAAGGTATTTTCGGTGGCCTTCGACTATGAGGATGTGGAGGTAGGCATCCTACATAACTAGAGATGCGAGCCAATATCCCTGTCTCAGCATCAGAATCAGGTTGTGCAATGTGACCATCCTGAAATGTTTGTATGCAACTGATAGGTTCAGGTCGCTGAGGTTGAGTATCGGCCTTAGGTCTCCCAATTTCTTGGGGACCAGGAAGAATCTGGAATAAAACCAGGTGCCTCTCTCCACAGAGGAACGGCTTTATGGCATTCTTGGACAGCAGTGCCTTAATCTCCTGTCGAATGAGGGCTGCATGTCCTGCTGAGTGATGGGATGGGGTGGGGCCTGTCCAGAGGGGCAGACATGAACTCTATAGAGTGCCCGTGTTCTACAAAGTCATGAACCCACAGGTCGGAGGTCACTTGTCTCAGGCTTCTGGATAAAGAGAAGTGACCTCCACCTTCTCTCCGACGGACGTTGCAGAGAGGTGGGTTTGACTGGAAGTCATGCTGTTGGAGGGAGGAAGGCAGCGGGCGGACTTAGCCTGTCAAGAGAGGTGGCGGCTGAGGATCCCCTGGGTCCACTATGTCGACTAAAGCCTCCTGCCAGCCTAGGGTTGCTGAAAACGAGGTTGCTGAGGCTGTTGTCCCCTCTGCCATGAAAACGAGACCTTTGAAACTGTCTCTGTTTCGCTAATACATAGACTGCACGTGTGGACAGCCTTACCGAGTCCTGTAATCTGTTGATAATACGCCCGTGTCTTCGCTGAACAGAACAGAGCCCTTGAAGGGCATGTCGAGGATGTTCGACTGAACATTCAGTGTGAACCCAGAAACCCAGAGCCAGGAATGGCGCCGGAGACAGATGCCCATAGCCGCTGCCCTAGCTGAGGTGTCCGCAGAGTCGTAAGCAGACCGTAACACATGCATGCCCACGTCTGACCCCGTTTGAAGTAATCTGGCAAGTTCTGCCTTTTCAGAGCAGTTGGGCACTCCTTGCAGTATGTCCAGACAGTGTTTCCAAAGGGTGTTTTGAACTGGGCCATGTAGGTCAGGAAGTTTAAGCTTCTGATGCTGCAGGTGGCAGACATGTACACCTTTCTGCCCATGGAGCCCAGCTGCTTGGACTCCCTGTCCGCAGCTGGGTGCTCAGATGTCTGGGCATCTGCAAACGATCGTGAGCCACTGAAATAACTACCAAGTCAGCAGTAGGCTGAACAGTCAAGAAAGGGTGATCCTTGGGAGCCCAGTACAGCTGGTCTGCCTTTTTCAGGATGGCCGTGAATGGGGGGCATCGCCAAGTGGCCTGTATGACATCCTCAAAGGTATCAACCATGGGAGGGATCACGATGGGTTTAAGATCCTTCTACTGGAGGTACCTGCCAGTCTCATTCTTTCAGGGTCCAAGTCCTCCATGTCCTCCCCAAGTTTGCTTGACTGTGCCTCATTACCTCCATAAAGGACAGATTGTCCGAGGTGATTTGGACAAATCCTCAGGTTCAGACAAGATTTCCTCGTAGAACATAGCAGAGGAAGATGTAGCGTGGTAGGAATCTGAGGAGGAGACTGAGGGTCATCTATGTCTCCTGCGCTTGTGTCTGTGCCGCTCCATCCTCGAGATGCTGGAGCTCCTACAGCGGGATCTGTGGTGCCTCCTTTTCTCCTTCCGTTTCCTCGGTTTGCCCGAAGGTGGACGTTTTCCCTTTTCCCCATCTAAGGTAGATTGTGGAGGGACCTCTTCCACTGGTGTTGGGAGTCTCCTTCACTGGCAATACTGGAGTCTGGGTTATGCGGAGTGACCGTGAAAGCGGGGCCAGGAGAATGTCAGGCCTTATAGTTTCCCACCAATGGGAAAAAAGGTCCTTGACCTGGCTGATGTTCAATTTAGGAGAGCTTAGCGCCGAGTCAGGCATCGGACCTGCACTGGCGCTCGTAGCGACGTCAGTCCTGTCCGGCACTGGCAGATGGGCTGGCAGTGATGCCGGTGTGGTCTGGATATCGGTGCCTTTGTCAGGGCCCAAAGGGATGCCCTGGGCCGGAGTTTGGTCAGCTGGCATCAGTGCATCGTTCCCCCCACCCCCAGCGTCGGACCTCAGAGAAGAAGCGGGTGCAATGGGAACTTAGTCGGAGGCAGCGGCGGAGGAGCCTTTGGGGCACCTTCAGCATGCTTGCTCTGGTCAGATTCGGATGCCTGCTTGGAGGGTTTGTCTGAGGTATGCTGGTCCGATGATGGGACAGGACATTTGTCCGTCGACAGCATGTAGCACCAGTCCAAGGACTTGTGGGTGTGCTTCGACGGTAGGGGGGTCAGATGACTTTGCCTTCTCCAGGTGGCCAGCGTTACATATAGCAGCCGACCAGGGGCAGAGTGAGACTTATCTTGGTTAGACGGACAGCCTGACGAAGCCAAAGGAGGTTTAATCTTGAGAGGCTGAAGAGTGGCAGAATAACCAGAAGACTTCTCCTTTGTCGCCGGAGCTCCGGAGGAGGCTGGGGCCTTGATCATGGTGGGAGTCATGGCCTGACACCATAGTGGGAGTCATGGCCTGCGACCATGATCTGGAGGTGGTGTGGGATCCGGAGAATCTGGATCTAAAGGAAGATCTATCCCTGTCTCTGTTCCACTCACGATGTTTGCCCTTCAGCTTAGGGGTATGGGATTTACCCAAGGATTTATGGGCACGGCAGGGAGAATCCCCTTCGGAGGAAGAATCCCTCTGCATGGCCTCATGTTGCTGCTGAGCCAAAAATGCCTGAAGGGACTTTTGTCTGTGGATGTGGGTCCAGCTGTTGAACGCCTGACAGTGGGGGCAGGACAGGGGTATCATGGTCCAGGTCCAAACAGTAAACGCAGACCGTTTGTCCGTCCTTCAAAGGAATTTGCTTTCCACCGGTGCACTTATTTGTGTGTCTAGATGGGGTAGTTGACATGCAGAAGCTTGATTGATGAAAAGAAATGACTGGAGTCGAGAAAAATTCTCTCAAACGGTTGAACTGCAAGGGAGAGCCAAGGACCTAACGTTTGCGTGTCAACAGCGGGAAAGAACTGGAGCATGCTGGGACCACCTCCCCTTATATATCACATGGGACGTCGGGGGTGGGGCCAATGTTGGGATGGGTGGTCCCCGCAAATTACTGCTGGATAAAGTTTGCATGGGTCCTGGCTGCTGCCAGCGCCAGTCCCATATGTGTTACCTGCTGCAAGAGCTTCCTCTCAAGTAAGATAATGTGGTTTGTACAGACCTATATCCCTTTTAAATGCAGATTATAAGATTCTGCCAAGGTCCTAGCTGCTAGGTTGGAAGGGATCCTTCTGGTTTTGGTGCACCCTGATCAAGGGGGCTTCATTTCGGTTGGAGACAAGCCAAACATAATATCCGGCATACTCTCAACATCATGCATATATGGAGTCGGATGAAAGACAAATGTGGCCGGGGCCTTCTGGCATTAGATGCAGAGAAGGCTTTTAATCATGTGGAGTAGCCCTTTATGTTTGCGGCACTGGCCAAATACAATTTTGGCCCACGGTTGCACTCCTGGATCTCATGTCTCCATAGCTCCCACAAGCCCAGATTCTAACAAACAACATGGTTTCTCCCCCATTCCTATTAACCCGTGGAACCAGACAGAAATGGGAAAAAGACTTAAAACTGGACTCTCTAACTAAAGGTGATTGGGATCTCATTTTAAGAAGAGGTATGTCCTGCTTAGTCAATAACAGACTGAGAGCCATTCATTTTAATATCGTGAACAGATCCTATTTTACTCCCATCTTGGGACACAGAATAGACCCAGATACCACAGACCTGTGCCCCAAGTGTCAGGCTGCTTCGGTAATTTTTTCACCTAATTTGGTCATGTCCTAAAATACTTGCTTTCTGGTCCAAGATTTTAGCAGTTTTATCAAAAACCCTGGGACTCCAATGTGAACTAGACCCAACTGATGTTCTGCTGGGCCTTTCTCCGGGATCAGAGTAAACCAATAAATTTCTCCCTTAAGAAATTGGGCATAGTAGTTGGCAAGCAGGTACTAGCACAATGTTGGCTAGCAAAACTGCCCTTCAATATCACATTGCGTGAACTCCTCCTACAAACAATGAAATCAGAACACACCCAATATCTAGTAAGAAATTAAGCCCATGTATATAATCAAATATGGGCACCACTGGAGAGGCATTGACAGAGCTTGGTTCCCCATTTATTAACCACTCTGTACTTAGACTGTTAACCTATTAATGAATCCATTGGCATCTCATCTAAATAAGGTTTCATCTAAATAAGATTATATAATCAAATACTCTGTAATTGTTAAAATATCCGTACTCTGTGCCAATATCAGCAACAATAGGTGATCTTTTTTATTTTTGTATTTATGCAGTCTTGTGTACTACGACAATGTCTGTCTGTAAAATTAATTCTGCTGACTTTGTTTTAAGTAAAGTTTACAAAAAAAAAAGATTTCACAGTCTGATTGCAAATGGTCAAACCCAAGGCAATACAGACACACTAAGAGCGGATTAGCCTTAGCAAATTGCTCCCCGCACTCGGTGCAGCACTAAAACCCAGTGGGACCATTTTTTCTCTTGGGTTTCAGTGACATAACCCTCAGTAAATTTAGGGCTTAACCCAGTGGCTTTAGTTAGGCCGGTTAAGCAGATCCAATTAACAACTCTTTTATCCGAAGTGGCTTAGTTAGTTCCAGATGAGGAAAACAAAATAATGTATTTACCCTTGATGGCTTTAGTTAGGTTGGGTAAAAAGAGAGACAAAGTTTTAGGCAGCAAATGGTTTGGTGCCTGCGTTAAAAAATGAGAAAAAGTCTCAGTTTTTACTCCAAAACTTTGATCCAGATCCCCGTACACAATAAAAATAGAATTTAAATAACACTTTACCACAAGAAAAGAAAGAAAGATCTTCAGTTTCCTCCTGGTCATGGAGAACCGTTTAGAAACCGAAAAACTTATCAAAATGAAGTTAGTCTAACCTGTAACTGCAGGACTGAGGTTTGAAAACCAAAGGAAATAAATGGAAGTTTGAAAAACCGTCGAAATTTGAAATTCAACCGAAGAAGTTGAGGAGCAGTTTCCGAGGCATCTTCACAGGCGAGTGGAGTAAAGAATCTGGTCGGATACACAAAATGTACTGAGGACAGTGGTTTGAAATCCAAGCTCGAGCTCAACATTCTATGCATCTCCATAGGGTTTAACTTTTAACTCTCCGGGGCAGCTGAACTGGTCGGTCATACTGCATATTGTAAGAATACAGCAAGATTTCATGTTGTTTGAAGTACTATGGTGCACAGGAGTAGAAGGGGCAGAAAATATATTGCCCAACCTTTGTATAGTTTGGTAAAGGTGCCAAGCCTTGGCCATTTCTTCAACGATGGTAAATCTTTTTCTAAGTCAGAAACTTTCTCACTCTCTTTAAGTGACTTTACTTTTGTTTTTCTTTTTCTTTATGTATTTGTGCTACTGGTGTCTCCCCGCTTGAAGCGGGAGAAGCAGCGATTACTTTTCCCACTTCACCATAAGTGAGAAACAATTGAAGACAGTCATTTCTATGTGCCTTAGTATGCTCAATGTAGTAGCTAAGGGTCCTCTTAACGTCCAGACTGTGTAATCTTCTTTCACCTGAAGAAGAATGGTCAGTGAAAACACGGAGAGATATAGACTGGTTCAGATGAAAATCTGAAACCACTTTGGGCAAGAACCTCCTATTGGTTCTGAGGACTACTTGTCCCTATGGAAGGAGATGACCACTTGCCCCTCGGCAGTGGTCACGATCTAGCCATAGCACCTCTACTGTGCAAAGAGCCTGATCCACCTACCCCAAAGAGATAGATAAGGTGCCACTTGCCCCCTCAGGCAACGGTCATGATCCAGCCATAGCACCTCTACTGTGCAAGGAGCCTGATCCACCTACCCCCCCAAAGAGATAGATAAGGTGCCACTTGCCCCCTCGGGCAGCAGTCACGATCCAGCCATAGCACCTCTACGGTGCAAGGAGCCTGATCCACCCACCCCCCAAAGAGATAGATAAGGTGTGACGCTTGAAAAATTGCCACAATTTCTCTGGGCTGTGTGAACTCTGAACTGGATCATCACTTGCAATTTGCTGTTTTCAATTTCAGCGCCTTCTCAAGGTAGCACTATTGGCTCCATGCCTGTGTAGAGCTCCCTGATTGGCTGGTCTCACTCACCTGAGACAGGAGCACCCGAGACGTGTGGCTTAAAGTAAGCCTGCATCCCTGTACTCGGCTTCTAATTTATATATTTTAATTTAGCCTATTCTGCTCAGCCTGTGTAAAGTAACTTACCATTCCCCCCGCTGCAGTTTCTCTCCAACTGTATGTACACTGATTCAGTGCTAGCTCTGCAAACTTCCCTTGATTTTTCCCCAATTAGCTTTCACTCTGTACACTGCCTTGAACTGAGTTTGCAAAAGTTTTACTGGCTTTGTTATATATATTTTTTAATCCTATTTAAGACTGTACTGGGTTTACATGCTTACTGCCATGGACTTAGTTAGAAAATTCAGTGAATTGTAAAATCTGTGTAGCCTCTGTCTTGAACCTAAGGCTCCTGTCCTTGATTTTCATTCTTAATCATCTTCCTTTGTCCTCCTGTCCTCCTCTGTCTCTCTTCTGTTCCTCCTGCCCTCCCCCATCAGTCTGTTCTTTTGTGCTTGTTCTGGATTCCCGAGTTAGCTGGCACCTTGCCTCTGTCTGAGACTGCCCCCCTGACTTGTCTTTCAAGTTGGTGACCAGCTCTCTTTGTGTGTCTCTGTTTAGACACCCCCTTCCCCATCTGCTCCTATTTAATCTGCTGTCTCCTTCCTTACAGGTGCCACTTGCCCCCTCAGGCAGCGGTCACGATCCAGCCATAGTACCTCTACGGTGCAAGGAGCCTGATCCACCTACCCCCCGAAGAGAAAGATAAGGTACGATGCTTGAAAAATTGCCACGATTTCTCTGGGCTGTGTGAACGCTGAACTGGATCATCACTTGCAATTTGCTGTTTCATCTCAGTGCCTTCTCAGGGTAGCGTTGGCTGGCTCCACGCCTGTGTAGAGCTCCCTGATTGGCTGGTCTCACTCACCTGAGACAGGAGCACCCGAGACATGTGGCTTAATGTAAGCCTGCATCCCTGTACTCAGCTTCTAATTTATATATTTTAATTTAGCCTGTTCTGCTTGGCCTGTGTAAAGTAACTTATCATTCCCCCCATGCTGCAGTTTCTCTCCAACTGTATGTGCACTGATTCAGTGCTAGCTCTGCAAACGTCCCCTTGATTTTTCGTCCCACCCATCCTCCCTCCCAGGTCTCCTTTAAATGCACACAGTCCCGCCCCACCCCATCTGATGTTTCAATTTATTGGTTACTTACTGTCAACAACTGCATTCCTCCCATCCCCTTTTGCAACTAAGCCTTCTAGCAGCTTTATCTCATTCTGTTCTTGCTGAGGCATACCATTTTGGTACTTTACGTTGCTTATTGCTGACTAGCATATCCTGTCTTGCTAAGGCACTGTTTTACTTGAAAATTGTACTACAAATTACTGAACTATGACTGATTTGCCAAAAACTGTGTTTATTGTCAAAATGTTCCCAGCATCCAAGTGTTACAGCCCCTTTCGTGACTTTGTAGCTCTCTCCAGACTGCAAGGTGCCGAGGAAATCGCTGGCTTTTCAGTTACTATTGAGCTGTTTTCACTCAGACTGCTAGCCTTTGTGGGCCTCACTATTAATTTGAGCTAATCTCCTCCTAGCAGAGAACTCGCTAGGGAACCCAGCTCAGATGCCCTCCGTGTGGACCGTGGACACTGGGCGGTCGGCGCCTCCAAGCCGCCGCCGAGACCTCCTCATTGACTCGCTGAGAGGTACAGCAAAGCTGCATTTTTCGCCCACCACATCCCCTCCTGTGTGCTATTATATAGACCCGTTAGCACCGCCCACTCCCATCCGTGACAAATCTCCTGCCTTCTTTCTTACTAAACAATTTGTTACTGCGGGTTCCGCAGGGGAATCCTGCAACCAGCAGCCCATGAGCTACCCTTGTTATCAAAATTCCTCATTTACCCAACAACTGCAATTATGGCAGCCTCATGGCAATTCTTCTCCTGACTGCACTGTGTATCTATACCCTTACTGGCTTATTATCCGAAAATTTGAGACTGGGGTACCACATCCTCATCCTGAAGACTGCTCACCTAATCTGACTCTACACATCACATGTTATGCCAAGGCTCCTTGCCAACTGATCCAGGTGGACTACCTTCCTCGAAGAGCAACTATTGCAGGTTTGTCTACACCTCCTTCCTTATCTCTAATTAATTTGAATTACTCCCACTGTCGTTACACAGCCAGAGTATTAGCCTCAGTGTCCTTAGGCTTGCATAAATTAAAAAAAAACAAAGCTTGGCACCCCAGTTTCTCCTTCATGCCAAGCCGGAAAAAGCCATGAGCTCATTACCTTTCACTTGAATCCCTGAAAAAATTGCTACTCCTTCTCTTACTCTGCTCTGGCAATGCCAAGCTTAATCCAGGGCCCATAAATAAACTTACCTCCCCTTCTGAGTTACTATCTCTTAAAGATATTAGTTTTATGCACATTAACGTGTGCAGCCTGCTGAAAAAATTCACCCTTATCCAGGCTTGGACCGCCCATACAATGCCAGATGTGCTTGTTATCTCAGAATCCTGGCTATGGCCCTCTACACCCAATGGCGTGATTAATATACCTAACTACCAGATCTTTAGATGCGATAGGCAATCCAGAGGAGGTGGGGTCACCATCTACATCAAAGATAGATGTGTGGCATCAACACTTAATTCTAACTCACTGGTAGCAGGATTTGAGTGCTTGGACATAAAAATGGACCTATCCCCATCGTTAGCACTCCGAGTCATAAGATGCTGTAGACCACCATCTGTCAGTACTCAGCTCGTGTCCTATCTTACAAGTATCTTGGACACTAGCCCCCTGGAAACAATTATCCTCAGGGATCTAAACTACGATTGGATGTCAGAAGCTGGTCACCCACTTAAATCTTTCTGCGACTCCCTTGGTTTCACCCTACTCAACGAAGAGCCCACCCGTATCAACAAAAAGAATACAGCCAAAAGTACCCTTCTGGATGTCCTGCTTGTGAATAAACCCCATTCTTTCTCCCATGTTGGAACCTTTGACGTGGATATTAGTGACCATTGCCTAATAGCTGGAGTTTGGGCAGCCAACAAAGTGCCAACTATGGCCAGATTCTCCACCAAAAGTTCAACCAGGTCATTCGACCCAAAGGCATACCTACTTGACCTAAAAAACTCCCCCTTGTGGCAGAGTTTTTACCTTGCTAAAACAGTGGAAAAGTACAGTTACGTAAGACCTTACCGTAACAGTAGATCTTCGAGAGAGGCTCTTGCAGTAGGTAATTACATATAGGACTAACGTCGGCAGGTGGCAGGACCCCACGGAAAAATTTCTAGCTAGCAGCCTCTGGTGAGGGACTGCCCCCACGTCAGGCGACCGCGCCAGGAGACGCCGTATAAAGGCGGTCCCTGACGCCTGCCCAGTTCTTTCCGCCACAGGCCACAAGAGGCTGGACGAGAGAAGCTGATAATTCCTCACTGGAAAAGGAGCTGAAAAAGCTTAGGGGATGGAGGGCGGAAGATATTATTTATTGCAAGAGCCTCTCTCTAAGATCTACTGTTACGGTAAGTTCTTACGTAACTGTACTATCTTACTTAGAGGGCTCTTGCAGTAGAGTAGTACATATAGGACTGAGTCCCAAGCAGTCTGGAACAAGAAGGTAATGGAAGAGGAAAGCTACTCAAAGCAGATCCTCTTAGCTGTGAAGGCCCTTTAAGAAAGGAGGCTATGCAGAATAGCTGAGCTCCAAGCCTGCTCTCTACAGTGACAGGCAATATCCAAACTGTAATGTTTTGTAAATGTATGGACAGAAGTCCAAGGATGGCAGCACAGATGTATGCCACTGACACGTTTGAAACATGCTGCTGAGGCAGCGACCCTCTGGTGGAGTGTCCTCTTACTTGACCCGAAGGGTCTTATTGTACTTGTCATAACAGAAGGTGATACAATGAGCAACCATTTAGACAGGCATTGCTTAGAAACAGCACTGCCTTCTCTTTGGGTGCAAAGAGACAAACAGTTGATCAGTCTTTCTGAGATCCTTTGTTCTGTTAGTGTAGTATCTCAGGATCCGGTGAACATCCATAGTGTGAAGCAGATAGTCCCCCTCATTGGAGTACTGCATAAAGAATGCGGGTAACTCTATGGACTGGTTCAATGTAGATTCCGCTACCACCTTGGGGAGAAACTTAGGATTGGTGTGCAGAGCCACACGTTCCTTGTGAAAAATCGAGTATGGGATTTTACACATCAGGGCCTGGAGCTCGGAAATCCTCCGAGCAGAGTTAATGGCCACTAGGAAGAGTGTCTTCCATGAAAGGAACTTCATGTCTGCTGAGGCCGCTGGTTCAAAAGGAGGCAAAGTAAGTTTCTCAAGAACGAAGTTCAAATCCCAAGGAAGGGCGGGAACTCGGATAGGGGGTCTCAAGTGAAGGAGACTTCCAGTTGAGCAAATGTCCTATTCTATGGGAACATGGTAGGCCGAAATGGCTGCCATGTGTACCTTCAGAGATGAGTGACTAAGACCCAGGTCAAAGAGATGGCGAGGTACTCCAGCAGTCACCCAACCAAGCAGGAGAAAGGCTTGAAGCCTTTGAAGCGCTAAGATTGAGAACCGTTTCCACTTCATGGCATAAGTAGACCTAGTGGAGGGTTTCCTAGCTCCACCAAGATCTCGGCCACCTGGGAGAAACCCCAAAGCGGGCTTGAGCTATGTCTGCAGGAGCCACACATGTAGTTGAAGGACTTGAGACCTGGCTGACCAAGGTCCCCTGATCCTGTGTCAGTAAAATTCGTGACAGCGGAAGAGGACGAGGAGGTTCCACTGAGTATTGTTGCAGAAGAGAGAATCAAACTTGCCTGGGCCAGAAAGGAGAGATCATAATCATTTGTGCTCCTTCTGAGCCGAGTTTTTGCAAGACACGTAGGATCAGAGGAATTGGGGGGAAGGCATCAACTAATCTGTCCTTCCAATCTAGAGACAGAGCGTCCCTCCAGAAAATGCCTCGCTCTTGAATGAGCGAGCAGAAGTTGGGAAATTTTGCGTTTAGAGGTGAGGTGAACAGGTCCACCTGAGGTGTTCCCCAACGTAGGAAGCTATCATCTAGGACCTCTTGATCCAGTTTCCACTTGTGAGCTTGAGCAGACGAGCGACTTAGTTTGTCTGCTAAGGAGTTCTCGACCCCCGGAACATGAATTGCTTTGAGGTGAAGGTCGTGTTGTGTTGCCCAATCCCAAACTCTCATCGCTTCCCTGCAAAGAGGGTAGGACCGAGTCCCACCCTGTTTGTTGATGTACCATACCACACACATATTGTCCATCTGGACGGCTAGGTGGCCTGGAAGAAGATGCAGGTGGAGAGCATAGAGCACCACCCAAAGCTCGAGCACACTGATGTGCAAGGATTGTTCGAGCATGGACCAAGAGCCCTGGGTCTGATGTGGGCCAAGATGGGCTCCCCAACCTTCGCCTGAGGCATCTGTGGTCAGAGTCTGGGAGGGAGGAGAAAGGAAGAATGGAATTCCCTGATGAAGGTTCTCTCGAACCATCCACTACTGCAAGTCTCAAACCATGGGAGAGGAGACTAGGACCAACTGGTCCAAGTCGTCTACCAACTGATCCCATTGAGAGCGAAGCATCCACTGAGAGACCCTCATGTGGAGCCGAGCGCGAGGGACTGTTGGGATAGCAGCCGCCATAAGCCCGAGGAGGCGAAGAACCGACTGTGCACTGACCCACCTGCGGCTGGATAACAGGCTTACCTGAGTCTGGAGTGTTGCCACCCTGTCCGGTGGCAGGAAAGCCCTGCCTAGGGTCGTGTCCAGTATCGCCCGATAAACTGGAGCCTCTGGGATAGGATCAAGTGAGACTTGGAATGGTTGATGGTAATACCCAGACAGGCAAAGACCTGCTGGGTGAGAGAGAGAGGCAGTGCAGGAGTTCCTCCCTGGACGAGGACGCCAGGAGCCAATCATCCAGGTACAGGAAAACCTGTATCCCCCAGGTACGCAGGTAGGCTGCCACCACCGCAAGGCATTTGGCAAATACTCGGGGAGCCGAGGATAGGCCAAATGGAAGTGCCTTGAACTGGTAGTGGTCCCCCTGGAAAACAAAACGGAGATATTTGAGGTGAGACGGGCAGATAGATATGTGCAGGAAAGTGTCTTGCATATCCAGAGCGCACAGCCACTGGCCGGAGCGGAGGAGCAGTAGAAGCCTCTGCAGTGAGAGCATCCTGAACCTCTTGTACTCCACGAAAATGTTCAAGGAACTGAGATCTAGAATAGGTCTTACATCTCCTGTCTTCTTCGGGACCAGGAAGAAGTGGAATAATAACCCATTCCTTGCAAGGAAGGGGACAGGTTCTATCACCTCTTTCAGCCAAAGTGCTGAAATTTCTTCCTGGACCAGAAGAAGATGTTCCTGAGAGTACAACGACCTTGGGGAGGGTGACGAGGTGGTTTCTGTAGAAACTCTATTGATTGTCCTTCTGCGATTAACTGGAGCACCCATGAATCTGATGTTATCCCTCCCAGCCTGGAAGGTGGAGGGAAACCTCCCTCCTACTGGTTCCTCCGAGAAGCCGGAGGCTGTGGGAGAGGGAAGGAGTCAGGTGGAGGTGGCAGCACCGCAGCTAGAAGCTCCCGCTGCTTTTTGGGCTGGGGGCTTGGGCAGCTGGGGGCCCGACGTTTAGTGGCCCTTTCCTGCGGTCTCGCTTTGGGGCCGATTCCGCTCATGGAAGGGACGCAGCTGCAATTGATGGGATGATACATAGAGTCCACAGACTTTAGTGCCATCCCCTTCTCCTGCAGGTTGGTGATGATGTCCTTGACATCACCCCCAAACAGCACCGAACCCCGGAAGGGCTCTTCCTGGATAGCGGACTGCACTTCCGGGACCAACCCTGTCATGAGCAGACCTAGATGCTCAGCGAGTTTTTTATGATGGGGGTCTGGCTGCAAGGATTGCCACTTATGTACTTCCTGGATCTTTCGTAGCAACTCCGTGAAGGAAGGATCCTCCGGAGTAGACTTCGGAGGAGTCCTTGACCGACTTGGACGGAGAGCGGGTTTATTGTCTTGCTCGGAACAACTGCTGGTAGCGCCCGAGGTGTCAGAGGAGGAAGAAGATGAGGAAGAGGTAGACTCCCTCTCCTGAAGAGGGGGAGGAACGGACCCCTTGGGAAGCCCTCAGGGAAGCGTGTCCTGCCCCTCTCTGGACCCAGAGGGTTTAGCTCTGGTGTCCGGAGGTGGGGAGGGAGTTTGTCATTGTGGACGTACTGGGACCGGCACCGGCGTCAGAAGACGCCTCTCCACCTCTCTGGTGAGCTGAGCCTTGGCCTCAGCCCACCAGGAGGTCAGAGTCTCCTGCAGGTCCACCGGCATCTGGGGGGGCGGTGGAGGAGGAGGAGAAGGGGTGGGGATACAGGTATGGACTATACCCATAAGGTGCGTATCCATAACCTGATGACAGGAAGCTTGGCATCGGGTATTGAGGTGCCGGGTACTGCGGCATTGGATAGGTCAGCACCGGGTACTGAGGCGCCGGATACTGCGGTCCCGGGTATGACGGCGTCGGATACAATGGGGTCGGGTACCTGGGAACTGGGGAGCTGCTGGAGCAGACGGCCCAGCTGGAGGCCCCACGGGCGGTTCTGGAGCACAAGGCCTGTTAGGCGGAGGGCCTGGCGTCGGTGCGGCATCCGAGGAGCCGGCATCGGAGCCGGCATCCGGGGAACCGACGTCAGATCAGTCGTACCAGTAGGTGGACGGTCTGACGGTGGTGGAACAGGAACCTCAGCATCGCCCGGGGATGGGAGGAGAAATCCTCGGGGTCGGGCTGAGGAGACTCAGGGTCCCCAGAGGGCAGTGAAGGCTGTAGGGAGCTGGGAACTATGGACATGGGGGGTCTGGCGTCGGCTCATCCGCTGTGCGGACGTTGGGCTTAACCGACGTATGATTTAGCAGCGGGATCCGGCGGCACCGGAGGGGCCAGCTTCCCACTTAATGGAACCCATCGCCGGAGACAGGCAGCGGCGGAGGGGCGGCCTGGTCAGGCAGAATGGGAGCCAAGACGCTGTCAAGGGTCGGGTGACTTACCGACCTTCTCTGTGCGGCATCGGAGGAGCCGACATCGGCTTATTGGAGCCGCTTGCACCAGTAGGCCACGACCACGACTTTACCGAGGAGGCCTCCAAAGCCCGGAGGCACGGCAGGGGCCCGAGCACCAGCTGTACAGGCGGCTGACTACGCCTTAGAAGCCTCTAAGGTGGCTATCGTGGGAGCAGTCTCCTGAGGACGCTACCTTTAGCACGGTGACCCAAGGAAGTCTCGTGGAGACGTAGCCTTGTCCCGTGCTCTTTCTTTATCTTTTTCTTGCGATGGCCTTCAGGGGAAGCTGACACCTGTTGAAGCTTTTTCAATTCTTTCTCCATGGAGCTCATTTTCTTTTTCAAAATATGGGCCTCCAGGGACTGCTGCCGCCTTCTCCGAGTGGCCGTGTTAAAACTAAGGCAGTGCTGGCACTTCTCTACCGGATGGTCGGGGCCTAGGCAAAAAGGCACAGGGAATAGCTGTCCTTGTGCGGGAGTTGGGCGCCGCACGAGTTGCACTTGTTTTTGTGCTTGGAGGGTGTAGGGGATGACATACACCGACAAATACCTGACAGTGACAGGAAAAAATTGAAAATTCTCAGTTAAAATACCGATGAAAGAGCCTGACGAGCAGGGAACTTTTCCGCGAGGCACTGGCATGAGCTAACAGTGGGAAAGAACTGGAAGGTGGGCGTGAGGGACCGCACCTTTATACCGACGTCTCCTGACACCAGTCATCTGACGTTGGGGCGGTCCCTCGCCAGAGACTGCTTGCTAGAAATTTTTCCGTGGGGTCCTGCTGCCTGCCGACATCAGTCCTATATGTAATTACCTACTGCAAGAGCCCTCTTGAAGTAAGATCTGCATATTCTATACTACACGAAATCATTACCTACGCATGAATCTACATGTGCCTCTGTCAAAAATACGCATAAAGGCTAGGAAATGCCGTTGGTTCACTCAAGATCTCAAGGCTGCACTACTGTCCAGGGATAAACTCTGGAAAACTGCCTGCAAATCCCAAAAAGAGGAAGATTGGCGCCTCTTTAGAACAGCCAGAAATTGCTGCACCAAACTGATTAGGGAAGCTAAAGCCTGCTATTACCAAGCAGAACCAGATACTGCAGCCAACTGTCCCTCCAAATTCTGGGCCACAATCAAATAACTGGTGGGAGCCATGTCACAAAATATACTCCCTACAAAAATTACCTCTGACAATACAGTAATCAATGACAAAAAAAGAGATACTGCAGGTATTCAACACATACTTCGCCACAGCAGGCTTAGCCTTCGATAACTCACCTGCATGTAGCCTGCGCACACAACTTGGCATGACCCCACCAAATGTTGGTTCCGTTAGTCAACATTTCTCATTCTCATTGATTTCTCTCAAGGAAGTGGAAGACTTGATTCTCCACCTGGATACTAAGAAAAGTGCCAGCGCAGATGCACTTGAACCATACTTCCAAAAATAGCATGCCACATATTGGCAGTGCCTATTACCCATTTATTCAACCTGTCCCTAACACAAGGTACCCTTCCTCAAATATGGAAGATCGCATACGTTATCCCGCTATTTAAATCTGGACGACCCTTGCAACCTTAATAACTGTAGGCCAACTTCTCTCCTACCCACACTCTCGAAGCTACTGGAAAAAATAGTAAATGGCCAACTAAGATCCTCCATCGACAGAGAAAAATCACTAAACCCCCTTCAATCCAGATTCAGAGCCAACCACAGTACAGCCTCGGCATTAGCTAAAGTAACCAATGACTGGCAACTGGAGTTGGAGCATAAAAAGTCAGTATGTGCTGTGTTTCTTGACCTCAGCAAAACATTCGACACAGTCGACCACGACCTGTTCCTCGACTCACTAAAAACACTAGGACTGGATGCTACTTCTCTAAACTGGTTCTTTGAATATCTGACAGACAGATACCAGCAGGTGAAAGTGGATGGCGAACTATCTGCCCTAAAAATCTTACAAAGAGGTGTCCCTCAGAGATCCATATTAGGTCCCCTACTCTTCGCAGTGTATATCAACAATATTGAAGAGGGAATCAAGGACGTATGTTACTTATTTGTGGATGACACAGTGCTGTACCTGAGTCGTCCCACACCAAAAGAAGCTTGTACTGACCTATAAAAGATTTCAATCTCTTGCAACTCAACTAATCAATAAAACTGCTATTAAACGCTAAGAAAACTAAAGCCATGGTATTTTCCCCGCAACACACAAGCGCTTACTGACTCCTCCCCAATAACCACGATGCTGGAGAGTGCTTAGAGTATGCCCGAAATTCAGATATCTTGGGGTCTGGATCGACTGTAAACTCTCCTTCACTGACCACCTGGAAGACTTGCTGAAAAAATTAAGGCAAAGGCTTGGCCTTTTTTACAGGATAAGAAGACTTCATACAGCAGACACAAAGAAACGACTAGTCCAAGCCACGTTCCTGCCCTTAATTGACTATGCAGACTTCATATACAGTAGCTGTGCGGCTTCCTATCTTGGAAAATTGGATACGCTCTACCACAGAGCTATACACTTCATCACTGACCTCCCCTTTTCTACCCATCATTGCGGACTATATGCCGCCACGTGCTGGACCTCACTTCACTATAGGCGCAACTTTAATGCAGCACTCTGGACACTTAGAGCCCTCAGTGGCAAACTCCCTCAATACATCGTCGACTGTCTGTCTCCGATTGTGCCCAGGAATTATTCCCTTAGAAGCTGCTCACAACTCCTGCTAAATATACCCAGGGCACTCACCCGAGTCGGGAGAGCCGCCTTTGGATTCTCACTCCCATCAATATGGAATAAAACCCAAAAAATATTTAAGCTGAAAACCCCAGTAAGTACCCTTTTGTTCAAAAGGCTTTACCGTGATGGCATTACGGAAATTTGCAACTGCTTTACTAGACACTAACTAACCTCCTTCCCTCAAACGGCAGCCCACAAACGGCGGCCCCCCCAGCTGAAATATGTGCCTCTGCCTCTAGCATGCCCACCAACAGATCTACAGGATTTATTGCCGAACTCCCATATCTTATTCTTTGATGTTCTGAACAGCTGCAGCCTGATTTTAGCACATGCTACCACACTTGGGGATAATTATCGTCTTTCGCCCCCAAAAATATTCGGTCCCTCGTCCATCCAACACCTCCCTCTGCCCCAACCTCCAGGACCCTCCCAGTTATGCCCCTGCTACTATATTCTTCCTCATGCACATAGTACAACGGCAGCTTTTCTCATCCATATGTCGCCGCTTTTTGGGGCAAAAATCACTTTGTCGCCTTTCGTACGGTCCTCTGCCCTCCCAGTCCCTCACTCTGCTCTAACAATTGGGTCCTCTTTGCTTGTGCCCCTATTCCCCACCTCTCCCTACATTATGCGCTTGATACTGTACCTTCTATCTGGTATGCCTACCCCCTCCCTAACATTTCCCACTACAAAATGCACAGTTTTTGGGCTTGGATCCAGCACAAGTTCATTATCCACGACTCCTTGTAGTTCTATGTTCAATGTATATACCTGGAAATGTGCATTTTAACTATAATACCAGCTATTTTTACTGTTTGTACTATTGTAACTTGTCTTTCTGTATTATTACTGTAGGACTGCAGGTCTACCTTGTAAATGAGCTTGCTCAATGGTGCCCGCCTGATAAATAAAGATATTGATTGATTGATTGATTGAAGTCAGGTTCCACTGACAGGGCCTGTAGCTCACTAAGTAACAGCTACTAGGAACACAGTTTTCCAGGTCAAGTACTTCAATTCAGCCAAAGCCAGAGGTTGAAAAGGCGGCTGCATTAGCTGAGCCATGCAGACATTAAGATCCCAAGGCGGAGTGGGCTCCCTAAAGGGAGGGTTAATGTGAGCCAGACCTTTGAACAACTTTTGGAAAACAGGATGAGATGCCAGGGAAGAGCCCTTCCCTGCTGAGAGGAATGCAGACATAGCTGCCAGATGTACCTTCAGAGTGGCAGGCCTAAGGCCTAAATCATTGAGATGAACTAGATAGTCTAAGGTTGTGGAAATGTCTGCAGAATCAGGTAGGATGCCTTTCTGAGAGCACCAAATACTGAACATTTTCCATTTGGAGTTGTAAGTATTTCTAGTGGAAGGTTTCCTAGAGACCTCAGAATATCCAGAACTCCTGAGAAAGATGTAGAGCTGCAATTCTAACTCTTCAAGAGCCAGGCCTTGAGATGGAGAGACTGGAGATTGGGGTACCAGATCTCCCCTAGGAGGAGGACTGGAGATTGTATGTTCTGGGCAGAGACAGGGGACGTGACACTGACAAGGACAGCAGTAGAGGATACCAAGGATGTCTGGCCCAGCCTGAGCCACCAGTATCACTGGGCAGGGTTGAGTCCTGATCTTGATCAGAACTCTGAACAGCAGAGGGAAAGCATAGAGAACCTGCCCTTCCAGTCTAAAAAGGAGAGCATCCTGGGGACTGTCCCAAGACTGGAGGTCTGCAACAAAACAGTGGAAGTTGATGATTGTCTGGTGCTGCAGAGAGATCTATCTCTGGAGTGTCCCACCTGGAGAAGATGACCTCAGTATGTGAGGATCCAGGGACCATTCGTGGTGACCCTGAGAAATGCTGCTCAGAGCATCTGCTAGTAAGCTGTCCTTCCTGGAAGGTGAACTGCTACCAGAGAAGTCTGAAGAGAATAGGCCAGAGACCACTGCTTCATGGCCTCTGTGCTCAAGGATGAGGACCGAGTGCCTCCCTGCTTGTTGATGTACCACATTGTGATGGTGTTGTCCATTCTGACTTGGACTACCTTGCCCTTGACTGAATCTGAGAAGCTCTGCAGGGCTAAGAAACTGCCCTGAGTTCCAGAAGATTGATATGAAGGAGAGACTCCTGTGAGACCAGAGCCATTGAGCTGTCAGGGGCTCCAGGTGGGCTCCCCACCCTAGGAGAGAAGCATCCGTAGTAAAACTACTGATGGGACTCGAGGGAGAAATGGAACCCTGTCTGAGGTTGTCCTGGTCCAGCCACCACTGGAGAGCTTGGACCAGTGTCTGAGTCACTGGGATCAGTTTGCTAGGTGACTCCTTCTTCTGAGACCAAAAGACTTCAGATGAAACTAAATGTCCCTCATCTGGAACCTTGCTCCCTACACCACTGCCGTGGAAGCTGCCATGTAGCCCAGGAGCTGGAGGAACTGTCTTGCTGGGCGGGAGACCTGAGGTCGAAAGGAGGAAGTGAGATCCACTAGGGCCTTCACCCTTGCCAGAGGAAGGAAGGCTTTTGCTTGTACAGTGTCCAACTCTATGCCTATAAAGGTGAGAAGTTGAACTGGTTCGAGCACAGACTTTGGAAGATTGAGAAGAAAGCCCAAGGAGCTGAGTAGGTCCTGGGTAGTTTGAAGAGCTGACTTGACCTGTAAAGGAGACTGACCCACTAACAGCCAGTCGTCTAGATATGGAAAAATGGTGATACCTTGTCTTCTGAGGTAAGCCACCACTACTGCAAGGCACTTTGTGAACACCCTTGGAGCTGATGTTAGACCGAATGGCATGGCTCTGAATTGGTAATGGCCTGAAGGCAACTCGAACCTGAGGTATTTTCTGTGGGAGCACCTGATAGGACTATGGAAGCAGGCATCCTTGAGGTCCAGAGATGCTAGCCAATCCCCTGGCCTTACAGAGGGAAGGATTATTCCTAGAGTTACCATTTTGAATTTTGGCTTTACAATGTGTTTGTTCAAATATCTTAGGTCTAGGATGGGTTGCCACTCCCCTGTTTTCTTTGGGGTAAGGAAGTACCTGGAGTACAGCCCTTTTCCTTTGTGCTGAGTAGAAACCTTCTCAATAGCTCTGCGAGCTAGAAGAGGGGAAACCTCTGCCTCTAGGGCAAGAGTTTCTGAGACTGATGCAAGTGGAAAAGACTCAGCCCTCTTTTTTGGAAATTTTTTGAAGCTGAGGGCCAGTCCCTGGCTTACTACTTCTAGGGCCCACTTGTCTGAGGTCACAGACTTCCAGGCCTGGAAGTAGTAAGCCAGCCTGCCACCTACTTGAAATGGGGAGTCGACCAGGGCTGACACATCAGGGTGTATGCTTGGCAGAAGCCTTGGACTGAGAGGAGGAGGGAGCAGCCCACTCATCCCCCTCCTACCCCTCCCTCAGAAGAACCCCCTCTGTGGGAAGGGAGAGGAGGCCTGGGCTTGGTAAAAAGACCTTTGAAAGGGCCTGCCCCTGCCCCTAGACTGCTGCTTGTGCGGAGTGACTTGCCTTTCCTTGGCCTGTGCACTCCTGTACGTGGTCCTGTATTCATCCATTTTCTTCATGCAAGCCTCTGTCTGCTCCCCAAACAATGAATTACCAACTACAGGAAAATCCATAGCCTTAGTCTGGGTATCCTGTGAAAGGCTAGTACATCTGAGCCAAGCATGTCTCCTGAGAGACACAGATGTAGCCATGACTCTAGATGCCACATCATTGGAGTCCACAGCAGCATGAAATTGCATTCTGGATGCCTCAATTTCATCAGCAGCCACCTCCTCCAGCTCCTTGGCTAGCTGGGGAGAGGCCTGTTTAGCCAGTTCCAGAACTTTGTCCCATCTGGATTTCTGGTACCTGGCTGTGTAGGCCATATAAGTAGCCTGCCTGAGTCCCAAAGAGGATGCCAGATACTGTTTTTTCACCATGGCATCCACTTTCCTGGAGTCCTTATCTGGGGGGCGGGGCTGTGAAGCCAAAGGAATGTTAGCCCTGTCACAGGCTGCAGCCTGCACTACCCCGACATGGCTGCAATGACTATTAAGGAACTCCGCAGCGGAGCCTGATATCGAATACCTACTGTCCTTTCTCTTGTCCACAGGAGGTACTGAATTAGGGGTTTGTAAAATTTGTGTGTCTGTTTCCCCAAAGGTTTATGAAGAGGGATAGACAGCTTTTTGGACTCTGGGATGTCCATCATCCCCACAAAATCAGGCTCTTCCTCCTCCTCCTCTGCTGCTCAACCAAGGGAAGCTGCAGGGTTTGTGCCACCTTTTTGTAGAACAAAAAGTGTGAAGGAGACTCAGAGAGCCTGGGAGGAGAGACACCTGAGGGCCTGTCTGGGGAGATGTCCGGTTCAATGGGCACATCCAGACCCCCTTCATCGTCAACATCATCGTCATCACCGGGATAGTCTTCATCTCCCTCCCACTCCTCATAATAAACATCTGGGTCGTAATCCGGAGGAGACAGATTTGACCGAACCGGTGGTGTCGGTTCAGACGGAACCGGTCTAAGCGACTGGACAATACTAATCGCTTTGGCTATTTCGTCTGCGGTTGGAGAGAGGGATACAAGATCCGAACTGGCAGACTTGCGCTTTTTCTTTGACAGAACTGACCCCTCGGGGTCAGCTCTCCTTTTGCCTGAGGAAGTATCGCCTAGGTCAGTAGGCACCTCCTCATGTTCGGCTGCAACCAAACTGGGCTGGCCATCCGGATCTATGGACTTCTCAGCCTCCCTTTCCTTCAACCTACTCAGTCTTTTATCTAGAGTGGTTTTAGGAAAGTTCTTACAGATTTGGCAGTCTGACTTGAGGTGGTCAAACCCCAGACAATAAACACAGATGAGGTGGGGGTCGGCCTTAGCAAAGACCTCCCCACACTCAGTACAGTGTTGAAACCCAGTGGGACCGGTTTTCTTCTTGGGTTTCTCAGACATGGCCAACCTAACAATTACCCTATAGCAGCTTTCAAGCCAGGTAATGAGCAACCGATCGGTTACAAACCGTGTCACAGGCTTTTTAAAAGAACCAGCAAAAGTCCAGTTCTTTTGAAACCGATTGGTACTGGAACACCACACTAATCCCAGAAAAAGAGGAAAAATTCAACAAAGTCGGTTCCGAACCAGAACGACCGGAAAAAAACCAAAGAAAGACAATTTCCACTCTTTAGCAAAATAAAACACAGTCACTACCTATCTACATACTACCTGTACCGTAGACAGAGGCTGGAAATCTGAAAGTAATAAACAAATGTGGTTAAAACTGAAGCAGAGGAAATCTCCGGAGCGACTCCACTGTTAGGCAGAGTAAAGAATCTGACAGTTACGTTGGAAAGTACCACAGACAGAAGTTTGAAAACCGAGCTCGAGCTCAACGTTTTATGCTTTTGCATAGAGGTAATTCTTTCCTCTCTGGGGCAGTTCAAGTGCTGGGGCTAACTGCATTATGTCTGAATATAGCAAGACTTCATGTTGTTTGAATGTGTGTATAGGAACCTCCCTAGCCAATTCAGGATCAGGGCATCCAGCGGAAGTGTTCCCGGGACTGGGGGCTTGCAACTGTACTGAGGAAGCTGAAAATTGAGGGGCAAGGCAAACAGATCCACATCTGGTGTGCCCCCCCCCCAAACACTGTGGCTAGTACTTGCTTGTTCAGGGTCCATTCGTTCTGGCCTTGACTGATGCGACTCACAGCATCTGCCAGGGTACTGTGTTTGCCTGGGAGGTGAATAGCTGAGAGGCTGACTCTCAGGGAGAAGGCTAGAGACCAGAGCTTCAGAGCTTCTGAACAAAGTATTCCTGATCTGGTACCACCCTGCTTGTTTATGTAGAACATTACAGTGGTGTTGTCTGTTTGAATTTGAACTGCCTGCCCTTTTATGCTGGGAGCGAAAGCTTTGAGAGCTAGAAAGATTGCTCTGAGTTCCAAGAGATTTATGTGCAACTGTGACTCTTCGAGAATCCAGGTGCCGCTTATTGAGGCGCTGTTCAGATGTGCTCCTCACCCCAAGAGGGAGGCACCTGTGGTGATCACCTTTGTGGAAAGCAGAGCTTGGAAGGGTACCCCTGCTTGTAAATTTGCAGGGTTCTTTCACCACAGCAGGTTTTGGAGGAACTGCTCCATCATAGGTATCAGCTTTGAAAAGTTGTTGCTTCTCTGAGACCAGCGAGCACTGAGGTAGGCTTGCAGGAGTCACATCCTGTACCTAAATCCTGGGACCACTGCAATCATTGAAGCCATGTGTCCCAGGAGTTTGAGAAAATGTCTGGCTGGTCTTGGTTGGCCCCAGGCGAAAGAATCTGCTACTGAAACTAAACTCTGAATTATTTCCTGCGGAAGGAAAGCATAACCTTTCTGAGTGTCCCTATGAAGGTGAGCAGCAGGGTAAGTTCCGGGTGAGATTTCTTTAGATTTACCAGGAAACCCAGGGACTCCAGAGTGCATTCTGTAAGGGACAGGGACTCCTTGACCTGGCAAGGAGACTTTGCTACAATGAGTCAGTCATCCAGATAGGGATAGAGAGCAACACCCAGTCTCCTGAGGTGTGCTGCTACCACAGTGAGGCACTTGGTAAAGACTCCTTGGGCCGAAGACAGGCTGAAGGGCATTGTGGTGAACTGACAGTGACCCGAAGAAAGTTTGAATCTGAGAATCTTCCTGTGAGATCTTCTTATGGGTATGTGGAAGTAAGCGTATTTTAAGTCCAGGGAGCCTAGCCACTCTCCCTGAAGTAAGGGCTGTATGACCAGTGACAGAGTGACCATTGTGAATTTATTTTTAGATCTTTGTTTAAATATCTGAGATCTAAGATAGGTCATCACTTCCCAGTGTTCTTTTGTGTCAGAAAGTACCTGGAATAGAGACCCTTGCCCCTCTCATGGGCTGGAACCCTCTCCACTGCTCGTAGAGCTAGAAGGTTTTGTATCTCCAATTCCAACAGTGGGACCTGCGTTGGGGACGGAGGTCTTGACATCTAGGTATGCTTGAGGTCTGGCATCTGCTTGAACTGCAGTGGCAGACCCTTCTCCACTATCTCCAGCACCCACTTGTCCAACGTAATGAGGGACCAGTTCCGAAGATAGTGGGAGAGTCTGCCTCCCACCGGAGGTGGGGAGGCTACCTGGACACTCACATCAGGACTTAGACTGCGAGGCAGTTGGCTGGGTAGAGGTGGCCCTTCATTGGCCCCTTCTGCTCCTGCCTCTGAAAGACCCTCTGTACTGACTGATGTCAGATTGGGGATAAGGATTATAAGGCCTGGGAAAAAAACTTCTGCCCCACTGCCCCTGGGACGGGATCTCTGAGGGGTGGTAGGCAAAGGTTTAGATGAGTGGCTCTGCCAGGAGGCCTTGTAGTCATCAATCTTTTTCATGTAGTCAGTGGTTCCATAAGCAAATAACAGGTTTTGATCACAGGGAAAAACCATGGCCTTGTTCTGGGTGTCCGTGGTTAGACTGGTAGTTCTAAGCCAGGCAAAGCATCTCTGAGAGATGGCATGGGCCATTGCCCTAGAGGCTGCATCATTGTTGTTGTCTGCCATGTGGAATTGGTATTTGGTAGCTTCCAGGGCAGTTTTTGTTGTATCCATCAGCTCCTGCACCACGGACTTTGACCCACTGCGGGCAATGGCCAAGACAGACTTCCATAGGGCTTTCTGACATTTAGCTGTGAATGAAATGTACGAAGAAAGTCTGAGAAGCAGGGAGGCTGTGGCATACATTTTCTTTGCTATAAAGTCAGTGTTCTTAGAGTCCTTGTCCGGAGGTAAGGGGGACAAGGAGACCCCAGCTTTATCGCAAGCTGCCTTTTGCACTATACTCTCGTGGCTAGGGTGTGCAGACAGGAACTCGGTACCAGTTCTAGACAACAGGTATTTTCTTTCAATCCGCTTGTCACCCCCTGCCGCTGAAGTGGGGGTTTGAAGCACTTTCATGGTATTTCTTCTGAATGCATTATAGATAGGGATGACCAGGGTCTTGGGGGTTGAAAGACCTCTCATCTCCCTATAACCTTTGTCTTCATCGACATCCTGGTTGGGCTCCTGCGTAGGGAGGTCCAAGGTGTCTAGCATATTTTATAAAATTGTAAACATAGAGGAGGAATCCTCCTGGTCACCCAGGGGGTCCCCGAATGGAGGGTCTGGGGATTTATGGAGCTCAAGGCCCTCAAAATCCATGTCAGGGGCATTATAAAAATGTCCTTCATCATCTGCATCACCCTCACAGTCTACAGAGGGGAGAACTGTGGAAGAGTGCTTGCCAGCCCCAATAAATACAGGCCCCATCTTTTGCAGGGTCTGAAGTAGTTGCCATGCTTTTGCCATGTCTTGCACAGATGGAAGATCCTGCGCAGACTTTGGTTGTATGTGTTTTGTTTTTTCTTTATGCTTTAAGCTGCCTGTTGTCTTGCTATTGGCTTTCCTAAGGGCAACAGCATCATTGTTTTCTTGACAGAGTTTCTTTTTAGCCACTTCATGAGCGGCTTGATCAAGCTTCCTTTTTCATCACTTTTATTATTTTTTTAATTTGTGAGGAACTTCATCTTTGGAAGCTTTATTTTTTGGCCGGGATCTGGAAGGTTCCTCAGCACCTCTGCTTACGTTTTTATTGTCAGTACTTTTAGATGGCCCCCCATAGGAAGCTTTTGATTTATTCTCAGCCATAATAATTAAAGGTTTCTTTGCTATGTGCCAATTTAAACAAAGCCAACCCAAGATCTGGACCACACAAACCAAGTGCAGGTTTCTGTGAAATGCCACCGACCAGTCCTGCTCCAGTTAATTAACTCTATTTTAAAGTGCTTTTTTTTTTGTAGTACTGGGATCTAGACCAGTGCCAATCTTAATAGAAAACCCAGTAATATTGGTCAACTGCACACAGATTTCTGTTGTAATGCCACCAGCCAGTCCCATGACAGATGACATCTTAGGTCCAGTTTTTTATTTGTATACAGGATTCTCTATAAATACCAATTCTCAGAGAACCCCAAGGCACCATCAAAGTTTGAAAT
Organism: Neoceratodus forsteri; assembly: GCA_016271365.2. Taxonomy (NCBI): domain Eukaryota; kingdom Metazoa; phylum Chordata; order Ceratodontiformes; family Ceratodontidae; genus Neoceratodus; species Neoceratodus forsteri. The sequence continues at coordinate 261,514,813 of JADMNL010000024.1, forward strand.
CCAAATGGGTACCTCACGGTAAAGCCCTCAAGGTCTGAGGTAAAAGACAAGGCAACTGTCACTAATTCGACGGTTCCTTCAATAATTAAGTGAAAGGGAGGAGTCATCAAAATTAAGCACCAGTGGTAAAAATGAAACAAAACTGAACAGTTACAGTAAAAATAAAGTCAAAACAGTGCGGATGCGCTATAAAATGAAAATTAGTGTGGCGCTAACAAAAATGTAAAACTTTCACTCAGCACACTATAGAAAAGGATTTATGGGGAAAACTTTATCCAGATAAGCACTAGGAGGCTGTTAACAAGGCATGCTGTGAGGCACCTCAGGGGCAATGTTGCTCAGTCCAGCGGAGAAACAATTCTGAAGCCTTCAGGCTGCTCTCACTCACCTCACTCCCCTCCTGTTTTTTGATTGGCTATTGCCCAAAGCTCATTTAAATAAAATTCTCTTAACAGCGTACCTCCGGAGCAGTTGCACCTAGCCAGCCAACTGCTAAAGTTACTGATGCTAAAGGACTCCTGGGGTAAGAACCGTGACTTTCTGAGGTAAAAAGTAGTTAGAAATGAAGAAAAACTACAGTTTCCGCTAAAAACAGGAACCACTTACTAAATAAAATAAAATACCATCAAAACACTAAAGATGATATTTATTTTACTTCAGAAATAACTGAAAGGAACTGCGGTAAAAGATAGGAAAATGCGGTTCCCAGGAACCGACAGAAACCACTGAAAAATAGAGAAACAAAGCAACAAAAAATGAAATACTTACAAACTCAGCAGTAAAACAAGAAAAAAGCAAGAACTTTAGGCACATTTTTCTCTTTTGCCAAAAGTGGGACAGCACCCCAAAGGCAGTGTTAGTCAGGCGGAGAAAAAATTCTGGTGCCCTCTGCCAAGCTCCACTCAGCACACCCTCTAACTCTCTTCTGATTGGCTAATTCATTTGATTCATTTTCATAAACTCCACCTCAAGACAGCTCAACCTAGCCAGCTTACTGCATACTGTTATTGATGCTAAAGGAACCCTGGGGTGAGAAAAGTTATTTGTGTAAATTTACTAAACTGACACAAAAATAACAAACACTAGTTTTAAACACTAAAACTGAGAAGAACTGAAAGCTGTTGTCATATAGATGTGCAGTTCTGATTCACGGCAGGTGAGCGATGTCACTGATGCACACTCGGAGGTGGGGAAAAAGGAACTGAGGTTGTTTAGGGCTGGTGCCAAGGTAAGCCCGCACCTGTGAGTTCAGTCTTGCAGTGCCGCACTTGCACCCAGCTTGCCTCAGCACTGGCCCTCTTGAAAAGTTCTGGCTCTTACAGGGTCCTAGCGTCTCTAGCTCATACCCACTAGTGTGAATCAAAGGTGAAGATGGATTCCTGGAAGAGCAGACCTGAAACAGGCAGGGGAGCTGGTAATGGCTATTGGTAACCATGTACCACCATGTGGGCACCACAGCTACCAGACCCATAAGTGGCAGTAAATGAAGAAGATTGATTCTGGGAAGATAGATAACATATTCGAAGATTTTTTTTCCAAAACATTAAATCACTCATAACTGGTATTATGTTAAATATCCTGTATAACACTTTAACATAACATACATGTAACTGCAAATGTATTTCCTCTGGCATCTCTTCTCCGTATGTCTTAAGAAGTTCAATTGTTTGCTTCAGAGGCTCAAACATCCTGTCTGTAGAGATCTGTCTGTCTTTGACCTTCATAAGATGCCCCATTATTAACAGCAGCCTATGATAGTCACCTTCCTTCACTGGTTGAGTTAGACCAGCATTTGCTATTTTGATAAAAGCTGCCAAATCTTTTAAGCTAGAAGGAAAAAAATGATACTTGTAAGATTTTGTTCTACTGCAGTACAAGAAGTTGTGTTTTCACACGTTTTTCATATTAGATTAGTGGAAATCAATTAAAAACAAAAATGTGAATACATTAAACTATTATTCAAGTTTTCCTTTTTCTGAGTTCCAATGCATCCCTCTCTACACAGAAAGGTATCTGATGTTCTCACAAAGACACCGGATGACAACTGGATTAACACACTTATTAATGTTGCCACCAGCCATTTGCAAATTTAACCCTGGGTAGTTCTCTTCTTATCCCACCTCATGCCCTTGCTCACACAGTATAAAGCATCTGAACATATTTATTTATTAAAAGCGTTTCACCAGGAAAAACATACTGAGCTCCAAAAAGCTCATTTCCAGTTGTGTCCTGGGGGGAAAGGGAAGTGGGAACAATATAATAGAAAATTGCACAAACCATGTAGCATACAGAGTAAATTTTGAAAGTAGCATACAATGTTACAGACAAGAAACAGGTAAAATACAGTATGTGTGTAACACTGTTGCAGCAAAAAGTTGCCAAATTATAATAAACAAATTAAACAAAAATAAGTGCAATAAACATTGTCAGTAGATTAGTGATAATACAAATAAGTGCAAGATACAATGACAGCAGTTTCAGCACCAGTCACCAACCAGCATCCCAGCCTAAGCAGACACCCTGAGGTATCTGTCTGGGTCGCCTCCCCTGTCCAGCTAGAGGGCTGATTGGCCCACTATCTCCAGGAATGGAAAGCCATCACCACAGACAGATGGGTTCTGCAGGTAGTGGGCCAAGGCCTGGCTCTCAGCTTCAAGCTACAACCAAGGCTGAGAGCAAGAGTTTTCAGACCATCTTCTCCCTCAGAAACAAAGTTATTGGAGGAGGAGGTACTGAATCTCTATCCTTGGGGACAATAGAACCAGTTCCTCTGGCACAGAAAGGAAAGGGTCTCTATTCAAGGTACTTCCTCAGAAAAACAGGGGAGTGGTGACCCATATTAGATCTCAGGCCCTTAAACAGGCATCTACTGAAGCCAAAGTTCAAAATGGTAACCCTGAGCACAATCCTCCCAACCCTAAGGCAAAGGGATTGCTTGGCATCTTTAGACTTAAAGGATGCTTACTTCCATATACCCATAAGACAGTCCTACATAAAATTCCTGAGATTCAGACTGCCATCAGGCCACTACCAGTTCAAGGCAATGCCTTTCGGACTTACTTCTGATCCAAGGGTGTTCACAGAATGCTTGGCTGTGGTTGTGGCATGCCTCAGACGCCAAGGAGCAGTAGTGTTTCCTTACCTGGATGACTGGCTAGCCATAAGGCAGTTTCCACATCAGGTGAAGCAGTTTCTGGTACTGACACAGGAGCTCCTCCAGTCTTTAGAGTTCCTGGTCAATCTGAAATAGACAGTACTACAACCAGTGCAGCTCCTGGAATTCATAGGAGCCGAGCTGGATTCATTGAGGGGCAAGGCACGACCAAGTTAGGGCTAACCCATTTGTTGAAGTGACTGAAAGAGGCAGTGACTCAATGCGGTGAGGCACTACCCACTCTGGCTTTCCTGAAAAGAGTAGGAAAGGATTCTAGTTTGCTGAAAAAGAAACATCACCACTCCCTCTCGCACTTGAATAGGATAGCTTCGTGAGCGACTGGCATGGGCCAGAATGCAGGAACCAAAGGTGTGAATATCTGAGAGGCTTCCTCAGAAAAAGGGACCTACTTGACCATCTGTCAAGAAGGAGAAAATCACCTGTATAATTAAGCAAGCAAGGAAGCAGGAACCTGAGTTCCGACTCAGTGGAAAGTCGCTTCTGCTGCTGTAAGGCTCTGTTCAAGAGAAGAAAGCCTGATAAAAAGAAAAGGAATTAACAGACTGGGCAGTCGCCTAGGTCTAGGAAATGTCTCTGAATGAGAGAAATCTCTCAGAGAAAGAGCTGACCCATATCGTCGCCGGATTGGACTCCCCATAGGGGAAGAATAAATCAGGTATTCTTTACTGTATCCCGGAGACAAGCGCCTCAGGGGCTGAGGAGGAATCTGACCAGATCCAAAAAAAAAAAGGGTGAGGTACCGGGTAATTTCGGCTAGGCCCTGTGCTGTGATAAAAACTATATTGATATATATATATATTTTTTTTTTTTTAGTCCGAGCCTAACAAGGCCTTCAGGCTACTATTTTGAGGACTGTCTTGATACAAAAAGACGAAGATGTTTTCCATCTGAGTGCGGAAAGAGCCTGAGTGTCCATACTGAAATCAAGACCGGACTAACAATCACAGCTGGAGAGAAGTTAACCACCTGTGCTTAAGAAGCCATCGAGGAGGCAATATCACAAGGGGGCTATATACCCCAATCAAAGGAGCGGAAGAGTCAGAGCGGCTCCCGACCATTAAATTAAAATGTTCCACAGAGTGTAACTGTCTTGATGATTAAAAAAGTCTAGACGCAGAAGAGTATGGTCCACGGACGCAGTGTGAAATACTATACTGGACCCCATTACTGAGGAACTACTGAAAGGATTTTCCATCATGGACTCTGATGATAGAGAGGACGTGCCCTCCAGTATATAAAATGAGCCATCCGCTGTGTTACTGACCAGAAGAACAGGGGAAAGACCCATCTAGATGCACTTCTACCCCAGAAGAACCTCCAAGAGAGGTCTAGGTCAGAGCCACTAGAGACTCCGCCATCAGGAAAGACGTAGAGGAGCTTGGTACCAGATAGGGGGCAGAGAAAGTGCTGAGCAGAATGAGATTCCACTGGCAGAACGGTACAGCAGAGTTCCATAGCAGAAAACCGCTGGATGACACAAGATCCCACATAGACCACCACTCACTAAAATGTGTGGAAAAAATAATCCGCAGAACAGGAGTTCATTCTGCGGTCAACATCCTGCCACAAGTTCTGTGGAAATGAGTCCGAAAGGAAAAATGTGTCACTAATTCTGCCACACAGCACCCACTAGCACCAGTGTGGCATCAGCAACACTCGTGGCACAGGAGGGCACCAAGCAGTGCCTATGCCAACCTGGGCGATACCCAGGGGCAGCCACGGCAGTATACACAGGTACTCCATAGGTACTCCCGGCACCCATGTAGCATGAGGGCACCTCCAACGCCCATGGCACCAGACACCCATGGCAAGAATGGCACCCGAGGGCACCAGTGGCACCCATGGCACCTGAGGGCACCAGTGGCATCCATGGACACCTGCAGTGCCACCCGCGGCACCCACAGGTGTCACCCCCAGTACCCAAGGCACCAGTGGCACCAAAGGCACCTGAAGCATCCATGTAACCGAGCACCCACAGCATCACCCGCAGCACCAATGGGTGCTCCTGGCACCACCCCTGTCATTCCTGACACCCAAGGCACCTATGGAACCAATGCCACCCGCAGGTGACACCCGCAGGTGCCACCCACAGGTGCCCGGCATCGCCCACCGGAGCACGGCGCCGCCCGCGGGTGCACAGCGCACCACTGACGGCACCGACAACCAGTGGCAGCAAAGACAGCACCAACGGCGCCACACAGAGTGACGGAGCTGACCCATGGTGCCGACTAAGGCACGGCGCCACCCAGTTACAGCTCCGAGGCACGGCGCTGACCAAGGCACCGAGCCACGGCGCCGGAGGAAAATGCCAATGGAAATCCTGAGAAGGGAGAAGGAAAAAGGTGGTGCTCGTGCCAGCCCCTGCATGGAAAAGGGAGAGGGGGTAGGCACGAGGGGTCGACACGATGGCAAAGGCACCCATAGGGCACCTCACCATACATGATCCAATTGACCCGGTTCCGGTCCAACAGCTCCAAGGCCCAGAGGTCCCAAAATCAGGAACAGAGCCAGGAAAACTGGAAAGTCAAATCCCCTGCTCCATAGGAGCGACCCAGAGGTGAAACTGCCCAACGGAGCTCCAGAGAGGACAGAGATGGAGCTCGGAGTCGAGAAAGCAGCCGTTAGGAGCAGGGCCAAGAGGAACCCACCAAAGTTGGTTTGGGCCCATCGCCCCTCCCGAAGAACATTCCTCGTGCAGACATACCAACGGGCAACCTCGAGCGGCACCGATTCTTCTTCCCCGAACGAGGAAGAGGAGCTTGAGGTCAAAGGGAGCCGGATCACGGAACCATTAGATTTGTGCTTGGAGGACTGTCCCCCGAGCACAGGACTGTCCGTAGTCAGACCCCGTTAATTAACGGCGGCGGACCGGACACAGCCCCTCTGCCATAAAAACTTTCAAACGAAGTCCTCCTACCGTCACCGCTACCGTCTAAGGACGACTCCGTTGATGGCAGGAAAGAATTTCTTTTTCTTCTTCATAATCTTCTTCTTGTTCGTAAAATAATAAATTACTACTTTAAAATATTAAAACATTAGAGCTGTTGTATAGGCGAAAACTTCGACTCGACCCAGGCGAACAGCGTGACATCCAAGCTTACCTCGTAGGGAGAAAGAAAGGAACTGAGGCGGTTGGAGGGTAGGCGCGGGGATAGCCTACACAGGCGCGAGCTAGTCTTACGAGCGCGATGTGTGGTCCTCTCTCTCGGCGTGACCCTTCTGAAAACTTTAGCTCCGCTGGTCCTAGTGCCTCTGCGCTATCCCACTAGTGTGAATGAGTGATGGAGACTTAGTCCAGGAAGATCACAGTTTTCCAAGTCAAGTACTTAAGCTCTGCTGAAGACATAGGCTCAAAGGAGGGGTTGCATAAGTTGAGCAATGCAAACATTCAAATCCCAGTCAGGGGCAGGGTCTCTCAAAGGAGGATTGGTGTGAAGCAATCCTTTAAAAAATGTACAGAATACAGGATGAGAAGACAGTGAGGAAGGCTTCCCCACAGACAAAAACGCAGAAACAGCTGACAAGTGTACCTTGAGAGTAGCTGGTCTGAGGCCTAGGCCATTAAGATGGACCATATAATCCAGAACCATAGGCAATTCAGCAGTGACTGGAGAAACAAGCTTCTTAGAACACCAAATGCTGAATCTTTTCCATTTGGAGTTGTAAATCTTTCTGGTAGAGGGCTTTCGAGAAGCCTTGAGGATATCCAGAACCCCTGGGAAAGATGCAGATCTGTAAACTCTAACTCTTCAAGAGCCATGCTTTGAGATTGAGAGACTGAAGATTAGGGTACCAAATCCTTCCCTGAGAGGATGTTAAAGGTTGTAATTCCTGGGAAGAGACAGGGGAGGATGGACTGCTAGGGACAGCAACAGGGGGTACCAGGGCTGTCAGGCCCAATCTGGAGCAATCAGAATCACCTTGCAAGGTTGAGACCTTATTTTTACCAAAACTTTGAACAGGAGTGGGAAGGGGGAAAGGCATACAGAAACTTCCCCTCCCAAATTCAGGATCAGGGCATCCAGGGAGACTGAGCCCAGGACTGGAGGTCTGCAACAAAAATCGAGGCAGTTGGTGATTGTCTAGGGCTGTAAATATGTCTATCTCTGGAGTGCCCCACCTTGAAAAAATCACTTTCAACACCTGAGGGTCCAGGGACCGTTCGTGATGGGCCTGAGAAATCCTGCTCAGTGCATCTGCCAGCACATTGTCCTTGCCTGGAAGGTGAACTGCTACAAGAGAGGTCTGCAGGGAATAAGCCAGGGACCACAACTTCATGGCTTCTGTGCATAAGGCCGTGGACCGAATGCCTCCCTGCTTGTTGATGTACCACATGGTGGTGGTGGTGGTGGTGTCTGTTCTGACTTGAACCACCTTGCTCTGTACTGACTGCGAGAACACTTTTATAGCCAGAAAAACTGCCCTGAGCTCTAGAAGATTGATGTGAAAAAGGGATTCTTGGGGGGACCACAGCCCATGGGCAGTAAGAGACCCCAGGTGGGCTCCCCAGCCCAGGAGAGAAGCATCCATGGTAAGGACCACTGAACAAGTCTGAGCAACAAAAGGAACACCTTCTCTTAAATTGTTCTGATCCTGCCACCACTGGAGGGCTTGGATCAAGGTCAGAGTCACTGGGATCAGTTTGCTAAGGGAGTCCTTTCTCTGGGACCAGAAAGCTCTCAAGTGGAACTGAACATCCCTCATCTGGAATCTTGCTCCTTGGACCACTGCTGTTGAAGCTGCCACGTGGTCCAAGAGCTGGAGGAAATGCCTTGCTGGTCGAGATGCCCGAAGGCTGAAGGAAGAAGCTAGTTCCATAAGAACCCTTGCCCTTTCTAGAGGAAGAAAGGCTCTTCCTCTGAGTGTGTCCAGTTCTGCCCCTATAAAGGTAAGAAGCTGGACTGGTTCGAGAACTGACTTGGGAAGGTTGAGAAGAAATCCTTGCAGGTGAGACTTGACTTGGTCTGGAGACTGACCCACTATTAGCCAATTGTCCAGATATGGAAAAATGGAAATCTTTTGCCTTCTTAGAAAGGCAACTACTACTGCCAGGCACTTTGTGAAAACCCTTGGGGCTGAGGTTAGGTCAAAGGGCATTGCTCTGAACTGATAATGGCCTGAGGGCAACTCGAACCTGAGGTACTTTCTGTGGGAGCACCTGATGGGAATGTGAAAGTAGGCATCTTTGAAGTCCAGGGAGGCTAGCCAGTCCCCTGGCCTTAGAGAGGGAAGGATTATTCCCATAGTTATCATCTTGAACTTTGGTTTTAAAAGATGTTTGTTTAGATATCTTAGGTCTAGGATGGGTCGCCACTCCCCTGTCTTTTTGGGGGTCAGGAAGTACCTGGAGTACAGTCATTTGCCCCAGTGTAGGGTAGGTACTCTCCCTATAGCTCTTAAAGCTAGGAGAGAAGAAACTTCTGCCTCAAGGGCAAGGGTTTCCGAGAGATTTGCAGGTGGAAAAGGTCTGGCTCTCATCTTTGGAAATTTTTTGAAGCTGAGAACCAATCCCAGGCTTACTACTTCCAGGACCCACTTGTCTGATGTAACAGACATCCAGTCCTGAACAAAGTAAGCCAGCCTGCCCCCTACTGGGATAGAAGAGTCAACCTGGGCAGGCCCATCAGGATGTCTGCTTGGCAGGGGCTTTAGGCTGAGGAGTGGATGCAGCCCTGCTCATCCCCCTTCTGCCTCTCCCTCTGAAGAACCCCCTCTGAGAAAAGGAAGAAGAGGCCTGTGCTTGGTAAAAAGGCCTTTGAAAAGGCCTGCCCCTGCTCCTAGACTGCTGCCTTTGAGGAGTTGCCTGCCTTTCCTTGGCCTGAGCACTCCTGTAAGTGGTCCTGTACTCATCCATTTTCTTCATGTAATTCTCTGTCTGCTCCCCAAACAGAGAATTACCCACTACAGGAAAATCCATGGCCTTAGCCTGGGTGTCCTGCGAGAGGCTAGTACATCTGAGCCAAGCCATCCTCCGAAGAGCCATAGATGTAGCCATGACTCTTGATGACACATCATTAGATTCCACAGCAGCATGAAACTGAACCTTAGATGCCTCAATCCCACCTGCAGCCACTGCCTCCAGCTCCTTGGCTAGCTGGGGGGGAGGCCTGTTTAGCCAGTGCCAGTACAGTGTCCTACCTGGACTTCTGGTACCTGGCTGTATAGGATATGTAATTCACCTGCCTGAGTCCCAAAGAAGATGCCATGTACTGCTTCTTTGCCATGGCATCAATCTTCCTGGAGTCCTAGTCAGGGGGGTGTGAAGCCAAGGGAATATGTGCCTTGTCACAGGCAGCAGCCTGCACTACCCCAACATGGCTGCATTGTTGATATAAGAACTCTGTGTCTGAGCCTGAAAGTGTATACCTCTTGTCCATTCTTCTATCCACTGGAGGTATAGTGTTAGGAGACTTTAAGATTTTTTTGTGTCTGTTTCTCAAAAGATTTATGGAGGGGAATAGACAGTCTCCTGGACTCTGGGATGTCCATCATCTCTACATAATCAGGCTCCTCTTGATCTTCCACAGCCTCCTCCATAGGAAGCTGTAGGGTGTGGAGGAATTTCTTTTATATATCTTTCTTTTATACATACATATAAAGTAAAGTGTGTTACAGTATACTATAATGTAGAGCTGCTAGTGTAGTTAAATATAGCCAGGTCTGAGTAAAAGCTAAGGGTCATTATAGGTTCATAAGAATCACAAAGCAAGCAGAAAGCAATAGCTCGTGCTGGCTGAAACCAGTTCTTAGGTTATGAAAAATAAAAGCTAGATAAAACTGAGCAGAACTGGTTGTACCAGCCTAAATAGCAGGCTTGGACAAAATATAGAGATAGGAGCATGCCTGGGCAAAATATAAAAGATAACAGCATGTAGGCATTGAAGGCAAGCTGTACGTTGTTATGGTGTGAGTGAAACTCATTGTTTCTCTTAGGTCAGCTTGACCCAGGCATATGTATCAAGCAGTAACGGGAAAGAAATGAAATAAGCCAGTGGAAAAGTACCTAATGCTTCAATGTGTTTTTTCTGTTACATTGCTGAAAACTATGATTGGCTTATACTGAAATGTTGGTGTTTTTCCAAGATAAGAAGTGCTATAAAATACTGTGTAAAACTTTGTTCGGGGAGCTCTCTCCTTTAGCTGAGGCTCCCACATATATGTGTGCAGACAATAAACTGAGTTTATTGGAATAACCATTGGGTGTGGTTATTGAGTACATAGAAATTAAGGTAAAGTATAGACAGTAAAGAGAATCTGCAACCACAAGGGTTTCAGCCACCTTTCTGTAAAACATAAAGTGAGAAGGGGACTCAGAAAGCCTAGGAGGGGAAGAAAAAATTACTCACCTTAGTAATGTTGTTTCTTCTAATGGAGTCTTGCTGTATTCTGACTAATGCAGTGATCTCCAACCTTTGAACTGCCCTGGACAACAAAGAGTTAACTTTCCATGCAAGGTATGGAACGCTGAGCTCGAGCTCGGTTGAAGCCTCTGTCTGTTGTTGTTTGAACCACAACCGCCAGATCTTTACGAGCTATACTCACTGGGCGTTCTTGTGTGGAAGCTGTAAACTCACACTAGCCAACTGGCAACTAAATTTAATAAAAGGGTTTTTTGGTTTCAAAGCAAAGACTCAGGTCAGGAAACCCAAAAAACAAAACACAACACACACCCAAAATAAAGGAGGGTGAGAAAAAAGTGGGCACCTCCAGGTGCCAACACTGCTCCTGCCCACCCACATCCCAAGAACCAGGTTCTGAGAGGGGAGGCGGGGGGGAGGTCAGAATACAGCAAGACTCCATTAGAAGAAACAACATTACTAAGGTGAGTAATTTTTTTCTTCAAACAACATGAAGTCTTGCTGTATTCTCACTAATGCAGACTACCAAGCAGTACCTCCATGGAGGAGGGACAGAACCTACTTTGGGAATAGGCTCTGAAGTGCTGCTGTGCCAAACCGAGCATCACTCCTAGCCTGGGTATCCAGAGAGTAATGCTTGGTGAAAGGATGGACTGTTTTCCAGGTGGCTGCTTGACAGATCTCTAAGATAGGAATATCCCTGGCAGCAGCAAGGGAGGCAGCTGTACCTCTAGTAGAGTGAGCCCTCAGGCTTGAAGGTGGGGTCCTACCCAATTTTTCATAGCAGAATTGTATACAAGAAACAATCCACCTGGGAATAGATCTTTTAGTGGCAGGTTTTCCCTTACCGACCTCTCCATAAGTGAGGAACAATTGGAGGGAGTCAAACCTGTGACCCTTGGTGTGCTCTATGTAGTAGCTAAGGGCCCTTTTTACATCCAGGCTATGCAGCCTCCTCTCTCCAGAGGAGGAATGGTCAGTGAAGAAAACAGGAAGAGACATAGACTGGTTAAGGTGGAAATCTGAGACCACCTTAGGCAAAAACCTCTTATTAGTTCTTAGGACCACCTTATCTCTATGAAAAGAGATAAAATCAGGTTCCACTGACAGGGCTTGCAATTCACTGATGCACCTGGCAGAGGTAATGGCTACCAAAAACACAGTTTTCCAAGTCAAGTACTTAAGTTCTGCAGAGGACAAAGGCTCAAAAGGGGGTTGCATAAGCTGAGCAATGCAAACATTTAGGTCCCAAGCAGGAGCAGGGTCCCTGAAGGGAGGATTGGTGTGCAACAATCCCTTGAAGAATTTGCAAAATACAGGACGAGCTGAAAGAGAAGAGGGCTTGCCTACTGACAAAAAAGCAGAAACAGCTGCCAAATGTACTTTGAGTGTAGCTGGTCTGAGTCCCAAGCCATTGAGATGAATCATATAGTCCAGGACTGTAGGCAACCCAGCAGATTCTGGAGAAATATGCTTACCAGAGTATTCCAACCAACGTGGCAACATGTTCCACTGTTACTGGCAGTGTAGGACTGAATGTCCGCTACTATATATCTACTGATCAGTATTGTACATACATTCTTTAATATACAATCCCTTATTCTATTATCCCATTTCTTTGCTTGCTATGTTCCTCCTCAATGGGTGGGATACGGAGTGCTGTAAGAAGGTGCTCTTATAATCACCTTTACCAGGTGAGTTAACTACCATTATCTATCGTAGCTTCTTACAGCACTCCGAGTCTCAACACATGGGTGATTATACAGCAGTATTGGACTTGTCTTGGGAGGGAGGAGGAATATGACTCAAAACTGTCTGGAGAACCTTGCAACTGAATTCTGTTTCCTGTTAGTGTGGTATCCAACAGTAACACATGCCAGTGTTGTTATAAGTTCTGTTAGTGAACTCCCTACTGGCTTGGATCAGTGTGTCCATCACCTTACTGGATACCCCTAAGATCAACAGTGTAGCCTTCTGAATGGCCATGCTGGTAGTTTCAGTGGTCAGGGTCTACCTGCAAGGTCAGCCCCTAGAGGTCTCGATAGGAGTTATCTACAGAACAGTATTGACCTGTGGTCACTGTGAGAAAGTCTATATAATCAGTGTAGACAATACAATTGGGGCTGAACTGAGAAACATACTGAACCACCCTGAATGCATAAGATTAAGTAATTGTAGCCTTTGGCCAAGTAATGACTGTATTAGTGTAGCCGCTGTAATAGGGGTCTGACTTAAGGTGAATATGGTGGAGATGTCTCTTTAAAATGGAATAATGTTTCATGAATTAGAAGAGTAAGTCCCTGCCAGGATCATAGCCGGTGATACCTGCCCACTAGGAAAAAGACCTGTAGACTGACACTAAGCTGTGGGCAGAGTATTATAGTTGTCTTGACCACTGCTTTGCAGACACAGTGCAAACCATAAGCAGGGAAGTACCAGGCTGTGTGATTATGAGTAGCTGTACTGGGCCTGCGTGTCATACCTGGTGAATTATAGTTTCTTGACCATTACTGTGCATACATTATGATAAACATAAGCAGGGGGAAAAGAGGATATGAGATTATGAGATATGCTGTACTTGGTCTGCATGTCATACCTGGGTTTAATGTTATGAAGGTCCTCTGTCCCTTTCTCCATGGTTTGGATTAATTAAGTGGTGTGGAGAAGGGTTAGTGTCAGGAGCCACTGCAGCGGGGGCTGCAAGGGGTCGCCAGCCATGACCGACTTTAGGTTTACCAGTGGATCACTCTGTTGAAAGTACTACAAGGACACACTTAGTGTGTTCCTCATTAGTGTATGTGCGTGCCATATGGTTTACCTCTGGATGACCTTCTGGACCCAGCACTGTACCTGGTGTAACAGGTGGGTGTGATGGTTCCCATCAGTATGGCTATGCATTATAGGTAGGTAGGTAGATAAATAGATAGCTAGATAGCTAGCTAGATAGATAGGTAGATAGATAGCTAGCTAGATAGATAGATAGGTAGATAGATTGATTGATTTATATATTGGGAGGGGTCTTTACCTATAAATACGGAATGCATGCATGGTAGGAGTCTATCTACTAGCACATATGGCAAGCCAATAGAGGTTGAATACCACCTACCTTTCTTTCTTGAGATTATCTGTGGGTCCATGAAATGGAAATTCAGCACCTTCTACATTAGGAGACCTATACTGTAATAAAACACTTCAAGTTCCTACTTTCCTCAACGGTTTTGGTTGTGATGCTGAGGTGGCTGCAAGGTACTGTTAACAACAGTTTCTGGGTCATGCATTTTAGCTGGCATGGGCAAAATACAGCTAGCTGCTGATTTTCACCCCTTATAGTTTCCTTACTGCGGCCTGCTCATTGAGGAGTGTGACTGTGTCCAACACTGCCTGTGGCATGGATGTGTTGGTAGAGTGCTGTTGCAATGTATTGTACGTGTCCCTTTTAGTCCTTACCGACACGCCTTGGCTTAATGGCACATGCATAGCCTGTGGTGCTTTGCCTTCTTAGTCCCATTACATACCTTGCTCCTCCATTATATACATCCAAATCATTGACTGTATAGTTCTGTACTATCTATATGGTTCTGGTCATAGGATGACCCATTATATGAAGCTTAGAAACCTACAGCACACTAGGAGTTACTTAGCTTTGTACTTGTAATGAGAAATGGATGAGCCCATAGAAAGTAACCTCTCGAAGAGGCTTGAGGGCTGGTGAAGCACCAAGTCCAGACCACCAGTGTCAGAATTCCTGCTGAGGCATTCGGATGGCAGGCTAAGTATTTGGAGCAAATGAGCATTCTGTAAGTGCTCTGGGTGCAGCTGCTGAGTGGGGGCTGTTTGGGCATTAACACTGCTTCCAGTCAGAGGGGTACAAGACTGAAGTGTGAAAGAGTTGTGCTGGGCACCAACAATGAACAATATTTGTCATTACAGTAGTGTGTGTGTTTATAAGGAAAATAGTTAACAGAGAAAACTAATGCTGATATACTGGGTGAGGGGTAGAGGACCCAGTCTGTCTCACTAATAGATGGTGCTCATTAATGATAAGCCAAGTGTTTAAGCGATCCCCTTTCTACTGATAACTACAGGCTCATCTCCCTCCTCCCCCACCTGAGCAAGCTAATAGAGAAAACTGTGTACATCCAGCTTTCTGAGCACCTTGGAAAATATTTGCTGCTGTGCCCCCAGCAGCATGGTTTCTGCAAGCTCCACAGCACCATATCGGCCTTAGCCCATTTCACTGACCATGTACTCAGAAACATGGATTCGGGTAAGGCCACAGGTGTTGTATTCATGGATCTAAGGCATTTGACCTAGTCGACCACCCTCCCACGCTCTACTCTCAACCACCTTGGAGACTTCCTCATGGTTTTGGAGCTGTCTTGAGGGCAGGTCCCAGTCAGTCACCATTGGGCCTGCATCCTCCCCTGCCCTGCCCATCTCAACCAGGGTCTCCCAAGGCTCCAGCCTTGGCCTTTTTCTGTTTTCCATATTTATCAATGCACTCCCGGCAGACAGTCTCTCCTGTGAGGCACTTCTCTATGCGTTCTATACAATAGTGACAAGTCACTTGCAAACATCTCCTACATCCTGACCCTTAATTATGGTGCTGCCTACAACTGGTTTACTTCCAAAAAGCTCCTGGTAAATGAAAAAAAAAGACAAAAATCAATGTTATTTGGCTCAAAAATGTTCTTCACCAAGGTCTCCAAAGTGGAGTCCTCTCTACTTGTACTCACACCTGTTGGCTTTCCCCTCGAAAATGTCTCTAGTTTCAAATACTTGGGTGTCTCCCTGGACCCTTCCCTTACATTCACTGATTATGCTAATATTTCCATGCATCGAGTTAACCAGAAATTGGGAGCTGCCTACGGCTGAGACAATTCTTGTCCCATGAGGCGTGTCTCAGCAATTGTGCAAGGCAAACTCTCTAGACCTTATTGATAACTGCTCTCCCATATATTCTCCCGTGTCATCAGCCCTGCGCTCCAGGCTGACATCAGTTTACAACAGCATCTGCTGCTTCGCCTTCTACACCCTTTTCTACCCATCATTGTGACTTATACAAATCGCTTGGTTGGCTCCCGCTTCTATGATGCTTTGACTATGCCTTGGGCTGCCTAATAGACACTACATTCAGAGATGGTCCCCTGTCCCCTTATTCATCCCTACTCACAGACAAAGTAGCTACTAGGTGCCTCTGTGAATCATCCATCCTCCCCCTGGTAGTTCCCAGAATCTCCACTACCATGGGCAGAAAAGCCTTTTCCATCTCTGCCCCCTCCTTAAGGAACAAGCTCCCTATATTGCTCCACTCGTCCGCCTCCCATTTATCCTTCCAAAGCCACTTTAAAGATTGTCTACTACTGGAAGCCAAATGCCACTGTCCATCTGTGTAAGCTGGGATGATTCCTCCCCCACACCTTTTGTGGGATCTCCCCACCCTTGCAACACCCCTTTCTCTTCAGCTTCTTTCCCGCCCCCACCTGGCGCACTCTCCCCTCCCTATATTTTACTCCACTGTACTTTGCTTATTGTGGACTGTCACACTGAATTTTGAATAGCCATCCTGGTTGTTGCTGGATTTTGTTATTGGCATGTCTTTTTGAAATTGCAGTTAATATGGTTTACCTGGCAATTTGTCACCTTACTGTTTTGTTCTTCATGTTCTATTGGCATGCCTTTTTGAAACTGCACTTTATATGGTTTACCTGGTAATTTATCACCTTACTGTATTGTTCACATGTTCCTGTAATGATGTATATGGACTTGTCTGCAGCCTACAACTTCACGTGTACCTTATTGTATTCTCATTTTTATGTTTGCTTGCATGCATGTGCAAGAAACATAGTGCCTACCATGAGTTTTTGTAGGTGTGCCTCCCCACTTCAATGCCCTGCTCCCTTTTGCCTTGCGACCTTACCGTGTAATGAATGTCAAAGCTGTCTATGACAGCCGTTCAGATGCAGTGGTGTACAGTTGAAAGCAAAAAACACTGCAATCAGCGGTTGTAATTCGTGGGTAATTTGCATACTGGCCTGGCGGGTAATTTACATTGCCGTCGGCAGGCAGATGCAAAGTACCTACACTCAGCACTGCATTCTGAACAGCTGTCATAGACAGCTTCATTTGTGTCTACTCTCCCCTCCCCAAACACTCAAGTAGTATGCTGGGAGCCGACTCCAGCATGCTCATGCGACCCTCCTGCCCTGCCGCACACCGTGATGGCTGATGGGGGTGCCCAATCTCCGCTGGTCTGCAGCCCCAGACTTCTAGGTGCACTCTGGGGAGCACACCACAGTGTGGCAAAGTCAGAATGATGACAGGGGTGCGAATCCCTGTCGGCTCCATTGACCCCAAAAGAAACAGACTTCCAGTTGCCACACTGGGTGCCCACCCAGCATGGCAAACATCTGTATAGCCGATGGGGTTCTAATCCCTCGTTGGCTCCACTGACCCCCCCAAAGAATTTTCCAGCTGCCACATTGGGAGGCCATCCCAGCATGGCACAAGTCCCGCGTTGTCTTCCTAAAACAAAACAAACACCTGAAAACAAAAAACGGTCTCGTTGACTGTCTTGCCTCCCTCCCCAACCTGTGCCCACCCTACGCATCCACCTCCCACACACCCCCCACCCCATACTTACCTCCCGAGTCCAGCACGATGCTCTTCGTGGACCGGGAACACGCCTGCACTCTTCAAAGCTGACTGCAAACTGAAGAAATGCTGGTAAACTGTATAATGGCATAAATGTTTTTTTTCAACTTTGGTGCATATCTCGGCTATTTTTAGGAATTGTTTCACCAAATTTTCAACATGGGGTTTTGGGGGCCCCACCTCATAAATTCAGTTACTGTCATTTTGTTATTCAGTCTTGAAAGGTGATTTCACTGTCACTGCATGGAACTACCTTTGAGGACCAAGTAACAAAATGACAGTATCATAGTTCATGAGGTATGCCCCCCAAAACCCTATGTTGAAAAATTGATGAAAAATCCAAAAATGACTTTGTTTCATGACTGTGCATTACGCAGATTCTCACTGCCTTCGTAAGTTCGCGAATTTTCAATATTTTCACTCCAGATTTTCAACATTGCCATTTACCACACCTCCTTATGAGCAGTACAGCTGTCATTTTCACATCTTGCCCAAAATGTGTTTCCGCCCATGTAGCACACAATGGCGCAGTCGGTGTGCGAAATCAATGTACGGGACACATTAAGAAAATCAGGGTGACACTGTTCATGAGCAGAGGCCTTGAAATGGCTATTTTGAAAATTTGGTGACAGAAGTCCATAAAATGACTGTGTTATGAGCGTGCATTGCGCAGTTTCCACTCACCCTTGTAAGTTCATGAATTTGTACTATTTTCAGCCCAGATTTTCGACACTGGCATTGTTCCACACCTCCTTATGAATAGTACAGCTGTCTTTTTTTACACCCTGGCCGAAATGTGTTTTCACACTTCCGGTGCAGAAATGCATGGTTGCTGTGGGAAATCAGTGTTCAGGACAGATTAAGAAAATCACAGTGACACTGTTCATGAACGGAGGTCCCAAAATGCCTCATGTTGACAATCTGCTGAAAAATATCCCCAAAGTAATTACATTACGGGTGTGTGTTTGCACAGTTTCTCGCATGCTTGTGACTTCAGTTTTTTATATTTCACTCCAGATTTTCAACACTGACATTTTTTGACACCTCCCCATGAACAGTACAGCTGTCATTTTCACATCCTGTTGAAATGTGTTTTGCACCTATGATGCCAAATGGCATAGTCACTGTGCAAAATCAGCTTTCAGCTAACAAACTGATATTTCCACTGCTCATGAGGTGGGGGTTACCAAAACCCATGTTGAAAATGTGGGTGAGAAATACCAATGAGCGCCTGGGGTATTACAGTTTCCGACCATAATGCCCTACCCAGTAGAGACCGACAGGCATCAGGGTGTGATTTGGGATTGCCACCTGTAATGTTCTTCTATTCCACCCCACCCACACCCTGCAGCCAGTGACAGGCATCGAGGTGTGCCTTGGACTCTTAGGTCCCAAACTTCACCCCATTCTCCTATACTGCACACATCTCACCATATTACCTTATGGAATGGGGTGAGCATAAGGCCCAAAGACCCCAAGGCACACCATGACACTTGTCGGAGTCTGCTGGGTGGGTGTGGTGAAATGGTGTGGCAGTTATGCCTGATGACCCAAAGGCACACCCAATGCCTGTCAGCCTCTTCAGGATGGTGGTGGGGTTGGCTTCAGTTCAATACTTCACTGCCATTCGTATTGTGCATCTCTCTAACTCTTACACTACCAATGCCAATGCCAGCAAGCAAACATTCGCATTGACACTGTAACTCTGCACCGATTGTAAATGGCCTGTATCATGGCCATGTTACTCCTCCTGTATTCTGTTTTGCTAAATGTGCCATTGTTTATGGCCCAGGTCATGCCTGAAAACGGTCCCTTGGATCAGCGCACCTACCCGGTCACCAAAGACATACATACATAAATAAATAAACATTGCCCCATCACAAGTGGGTTCACTGACTAGTTGCCTTGGGAAATCCCCCTGCAGAGAGTCCAGGATGTCCCTGCTTCTAGATGAAGCCACTGGAGGGAGACTCCAATTTACATCTGGCAGGTTGTAGTCCCACATCAGCAGCACCTCCTCCTTTTCTGCCATCTTGCCAGTAGCTTCCACCAGTACCATATCTAATTCCTCCCTCTGTGCTGGAGGTCTATAGATCACTCCAGTGTGAATAGTGGTTCCATTCCCCATCTCCAGGGAGACCCACTTTACCTCTGCTCCCTCCATATTTCCTGCATCTCCCGTGGCTTTTACACTTTCCCCTCACATAAAGCACCACACTTCCTCCTTTCCTTCCCACCTGGTGTTTCCTGAACAGTGTATAGCCCAGTATGGCCATGTCTCAGTCTTGGTTTTCAGTGCACCATAACTCAGTAATGGCCACAGTATCCAGGCCGGCCTCTGCCATGATGGCCTCAAAGTACAGAATCTTATTTCCTAGACTTCTAACATTTGCACACATGGCCTTCCAGATTTTGATTCCACTCTGCTTGTTGCCCCCCTTTTTTCTTTTTGCCGTCCCTCCCTCCCTCTCTTTTTAATGATCCTGTTCATTTCCCCCTTTATCTGTACCACCCTGCTCCCTTTATGAATTTGTACCCTGGGGGATTCCTATTTCCTTGCGTTCTCCATAATCTCAACTTCAGCCTGTTAGGGGAAGGCAGTTTCTGCCTCCGCGATTCCTTCTACCACCCTTCCCCTCTTGGCTAGTTTAAATGTTCATCAAAGTAATATTTCAACCATCCATGAGGACTGCAGTTCCCCTCCCTGATGGATGCAGCCAATCACCCTTGTGTAGGCCCTTATCCTCCCAGGTGGGTCCCCAGTCCCCAATGTAGTCAACCTTTCCTCTCTGCACCATTCCTTCAGCCATGAGTTGAAGCTTGTGGTGTGGATTTCCCTCTCCTGTCCCCTATCATAGACAAGCAGCACCTCAACAAAAGTCACTGAGTGAACTACCTGTCTAAGATCCCTCTCCAGCTCCCTAAACTCCCCCTGCACTATCCTATCCTAGCCCCATCCCTATCCAGGTCATTAGTCCCCAGGTGAACAATGATATCCAGCTCTCCCTTCCGTCTCTCTGCCTTAGTGATCTGCAGGATTCGCTTCCCATCCCTCTGGGCCATGGCACCAGGTAGGCACCTAAACTGCCTCTCCTTTCCTATTCCCAAATCTATCCCCCTCACAGTTGAGTCCCCCACCAGAAGTTGCTTCCTCCTCCTCCTCTGGAGTCCTCTACCACCCTCCTTGGGATCTGCACTACGGAGGGCCCCCACATTCCCCTTGGTCACTACCGTGGGTGCTTCCTCCTGGCAGTTCCGGCCTGCCAAAGTGGCATAGCAATTTTGTGGTGGTACTGGTTGAGGAATGTGCCTTTCTCCCACCACCCCCACCCTTCCAGTGCCCACCATAGTCCAGCCATTCCTCCTCTGAGGTAATGGTGACAAACTTAGTGGCCTCTGGGTGGACGGGAGAGGTTCCTTGAATCCTAGTAAACTCGCCTGAATATAGAGACCTCCTCCCTTAACCCAGAGGCGTGTACAGATGGGGCAGTGCTACAGTCTCCAGAAGGTCTCTTTGAAAACTGGCACCCCACAGCCACTGCACTGCACCACTTCCAGCATTCTCAACCTCTATTCTCCTGTGTTACCTGGAGATACTTTTGTTCACTTCTTAGCCCTGATAGGATGTTTCTAGTTTCCCATTTTGTTTATTTCTATTTGTGCTCCCCATGTCTTGTTTAAATCTTTTATACTCCTACCCTAGATAGGGTGTTGCTCCTATTCCTAGTTTTGGCCTGCAACTGACCTTCCACCCTTCCCAGCAGTAACTATACAAAAATGGACAAGTGCTTTTCGTTAGTTGACTGGGTTGAGTACCCTGTTTCTGATTCCTTCTGCTGATACCTGCTGGATGCCTTACAACACTAATCACCTGTTCCACTTCTTCACTGTTCCACTCACTTACTGGGACATGAATGTGTGGGACATGTTGGAAGTGGCTGCTTTTATGCAGAACCTGCTCCCTTCCCGGTGGCATGCTATTGGCTGTGGGAGGTCAATTATCAAGCAGCTGAGGGCCCAGGCCAGACAATTAGCAACCCCCAAACTACAGAGTTAGACACATGTGTTATAAAATGGCCCCTAAATGTGAGCTACTCTGACTGCTCTCAAATTTGTCCTTCATAGCTGTCCTGCCAGCACAGCGGTTGGATTTCCACCTGAGACACCAATGACCCGAGTTCAGAAACGGACCCGGTGTTGGAAGGTTGGCTGGGGGAGAAGGATTAAGCATCCTGGGAACTGCTTTCCCTTCTCTTGGGGAGAGGGAAGAGTGTCTGGTGCTTTATGGACCCCTGGCAGAGGCTGGGGTACACTGCGACTGCTTGTCTTGTTATAGGGTGGGGCGGATGCTGGACATCATTGTACATCCCCACCCCGAGGAGCAAGCATCCAAAGAAAAAATCAACTCCTGGCATGATGACCTGCTCTCCACATCATCCACTGCCTCCAGCATCCACCAGGGGTTCCCGTACTATGGTTCCGACCTGGAGAGTAAGCCGGGGCTTGCCAAAAGTGTCCGTTGGGGGGGGCCCTTCCCTGCGGCCCCACCCAGTGGGGCAAGCCTGGACATGGGGACAGCAGGCAGGTAGGTCCGAGGACAAGGGGACCTAAAAAAGAAAAAAAAATTTGCCCTTTAATAAGAAATACAGTTCAACCAAGTTTCACCACAACTTACCCCACTTATGTTATCTGTAAAAAAAGCAAGCCTTTTTCGTCCCTCCTGTTGCAAATACAGGTAGATTCTGCTTAAAGCTGCTAATGATGATACATTTTGTTTTTGTTTTCCACCTCTGGGATGCTGGTAAATTGGCTCACTAAGTACGGTCACGCAGACTATGCCACATGCTCCCTCCTTACTACTCGACTGCTTGCCTGTCACCTGTGATCACCCAAGTGGAAGAAGTGAAGTGGCACTGGCATCACTCCCTCCCAGAGGAGAAGAGCATCTATTGGGATGCTCAATCTCTTACCCAGCTGGCCTCTGTGTGCCGAGCATGAACATGAATTGCCATGCTGTAGCGGCAGCACAGTCACTGTGCCAACACGCTGGTCCTCTTCCTCATTTATGGATCAAAATGCATGTTTAGTGAGACTGCATTTAAAAAAATAATGCTGTATATTGAAAAATGGCCTGACTGTGAAGTCTGCTATGAGCTTTGTTTTCCCATTCTCTTGTGTCTGAGAATAACATGTCGTGCATGACTCTCAACTGCTGTCAAATAACTATACAGGTAGCTGCCAAATGAAACCACTATTACTGGATCATTTTTCAATAAAACATGCAAAACTAATTGCCAAGCTTTTTTTAACTCCCATCCCACCCTTTTGTGAACAGATTCTACAGAGACAGATACCTACCATGTACACAGAAAACTTGTTTACTAATCTCTGGAGTTTATAATGTATAATAAACTTTGTTGATGTTAGGCGTGTGTTTGCCTAGGGCTGTACACCACCCAAGCAGAATAGCAATTTAACAAAAATACACAGCAAACCCCGCAAGAAAAGAAAATCTTTAGTTTCCAGCAGAAACATGAGGCGTTGTTATGTCGTTTCAGAGAATGTGCTTTCTTCAGCAACACTCCAGATGCCTTCCATTGAGAAGTAAACCACATCAGATCATTAGTTCAGGAAAATGGCAACACAGTCTGACACTAACCAATGAAACCTGACAAAGGCTAACAAACTAATAACGGAAGTGATGACTGTGTCGCTGCACACTTGTAATAGTTTGGAGCCGATATCGTCTAAATCTGCAACGTGTGTTGCACCAACTGTAATAAGTTATTACGGTTCATTATTACAAACTACTTGTAAATTAGGAGACAATAAATTCTATAGCTTCAGTATCATTAGTTATAACAACTCAGGATACATTGATGCATTTTCA
This sequence comes from Neoceratodus forsteri, assembly GCA_016271365.2. Classification (NCBI taxonomy): domain Eukaryota; kingdom Metazoa; phylum Chordata; order Ceratodontiformes; family Ceratodontidae; genus Neoceratodus; species Neoceratodus forsteri. Next base: position 261,537,890 of record JADMNL010000024.1, read on the forward strand.
TTGGTGGAAACCTTCCCAGCAAGGCTGCATTAATCTTTAATTAATATACATGTACAGCCCCACACCATAGAGCACGGTCCCCCAACATGTAGTCCAATCACAAAATGCCAGAATGTTAATTTCAAGTGTTTTCCAGCATTCCATGACAGTTTCAGAAAGCCACCATTGCTCTGTCTGGTTCTGTGTCTTCAGATCCAATGTAGTATTATGATTGCATAAATAAAGTGGCACAGTCCACAAATCATTTTTTTTTTTTTAACGTCATTCTTACAAGCACTGACTCACCAGTGGCACAAGTAGTATCATGAACACTGACTGCAATATCAGCTTCCCATCAGTGATAACCTCCATCAGCTGTTTCTGTCACTGACAGGTAGGTCATGGCGGCCATCATTCTCAGCTGATAGTGCTGAAGTCTCAGCTGTCAGTGACCAGATAAACAACAAAGCGATAATAAACAGGAAAGAGGCAGAGAAAGGTTCAGAGGAAACTTATTGATGTGCCTGTAGACCCTGTGACAGAAAACTCTCAGCCACAACCCCCCCCATGATGGAACATGAAGCTGACACAAATGTGTAGGAAGAAGCAGCTGCGGCAATCCAGACCTCTGCAGCCAATAATGGTACAGTCATCATAGACAATGCCGCATGTTGGCACCGATGTCCACAATGAAGTTCCTTCATATATATGACAGGTACTGTGTCAGATTTAGCGTGAGCCCACACCTACATACAATGATACTGCCTCTGTCTTTGTTGTTCGTGAGTGTGGGAGGAGGGGGCAGAGCACCTGTTAATATATGTGTGTGTGTGTGTGTGTATGTGTCTTTTATGATCAAAAATGGGATTTGAGGCAAAAAAAAAAAAACACATTGTCTGACACAGAAAAAAAGGTGTATTAATGATGATCTTAACTCAGGCCCCCAACACCTCAAACACTCCAAACAACCCTCCACCCCCACATCCATTCCATCCTTGTGTTCGGAAGATGATCAGGGGATGGTGGCTGTTTTCTCAGATGCAGACATTTCTATCTCTGTCTCTAGTCACAGAAGTAATTTGATCAAAATCTTGCCCCTTCTAACACACCAAATCCTCCCAACCATCACATACAGAAACCTGGATGATATGAGAGAGATGGTTTTGTTGTGGTGGGGCTGGGGTGCGTAGTTATTTGGGATCTGTGGTGTGAAATGTTGGGTTTGGTGTGGGTTGGGGGTGGGCGAAGAGGTCCCACAGAGCATACATTCTGGTTTTCTGTTGTAATTATCAGTTTGTTTTTTTCCTTAATGAAGGCCGTTTGTAAAGGTACAGGTGGACCTTTTAGTGTTGTACAGAACATAATAAAGACATGACAGCCATATTATTATTGTTCCATCCTCCCAAAGGGAAGAAAGGTACCTCCCCAGTTACACAGAAGCATATAACCATTTTCTTGTAACATAGCCCTGTCCTCCTCACCTGCACACAAGTCAAATCGACCACCAACCCTGTTAGCCCAAAATTGTTTATTTTATTTAAAGAAAAGAAAAGTGAGAAAAGGAGTTGAAGTTAGAAACATAGAATTTGTTGCCAGAAAAGAACCTCTTGGCCCACCCAGTCAACCTAGATTTTCTCCATCTATTCTGTCTCCACAGACCCTAACTGATCTCTGCTGACTCTCACCCTGCTTATGTACCAGTATTCCTTATGCCTATGCTGCATATGCTTGGAAACACCCTACTCTTTTTGACTCCTGTTACCTCTGTTTGCACGCCTGTTCCAGGCATCCACCACTCTTTCAGTGAAGCAGTGTTTCCCACATCCCTCCTAAATGTCCCCCCTTCTAGCTTTGTTGCATGACTTCTTGTTCTGTTGCTCTTCCTCATTTGAAACAGACTCCCCACCTGTACCCTTTTCACCCCTGTGAAGTACTTGAGTGTCTCTATCATGCCCCCACGCCATGGTGTAAATGTTGAGATCCCTCAGTCTCTCCTTGTATGGCTCTCATACAACCCCTATACCATTTTTATCGCCCTTCTCTGGACTGCTTCTAGCCTGTCTGTTTTTTTATCTGAGGTATGGCCTCCAGAACTGGATACAATATTCCAGGTATGGTCTCACCAATGATCAGTACAGTGGTAATATAAACTCTCTCCTTCTGCTGGTGATACCTCTCCCTACGCACCCCAGCATCCCACTGGCCCTGCCCCTTACCCTGCCCTGTCACACTGTTCTGCCACTTTGAAGTCAACAGATTTTATAACCCCAAGGTTCCTTTCCTGCTTTCTGACTGACAGTACCCCCTCCCCCCCAATTTATACTCAGCCCCTGTGTTTTTGTACCCTGGGTGGATGATTGTGCACTTTTTGTCATTGAGTCCCTACTGCCATACCCTTGATCACTCCTCAAGTATACTAAGGTCCCTACTCATTTTCTCCACCCCTGATGAGTATCCACCTTATTACAGACCTTGGTGCCATCTGCAAAAAGGCATACCTTCCTTTGAAGTTCTTCTGTGATGTCATTTATGAAGACATTGAACAGGACTGGTTCCAATACTGAACCCTGTGGGGCACCCCATTGGTTACTTTCCCCTCATTAGAGTGAGTGACATTTACCACCAGCCTCTGCCGCCTATCCATTAACCAGTTTTTTACCCAGTTTACAACTTTGGTTCCCGCCTAGACTATCCAGTTTTTTATCAGTCCGCTCTCGGTACAGTGTCAAAGACCTTGCTGAAGTCCAATTAAGCACATTCACTGCCCTTCCCTGGCCTATTTCCCTGGTCATACAGTCAAAGAAATTGATCAGATTTGGTTGGCATGAGCTCCCTGGCATGAATCCATGCTGCTCTTGGTCTTGTAGCCCACTGGATTCAAGATATGCCACTAGCCTTTCTTTTAGAGGGTTTCCATTAGTGTCCCACCACTGATGTGAGACTCACCAGTCTATAGTTGTTAGCCTCCTCCCTGCTGCTGCTCTTATGAAGCAGAACTGTGTCAGCTCTCCTCCAGACCCTTGGAATCACTCGTCTTTCTAGTAATATGTTGAATAAGGCTGTTTGTAGTGCAACAAGCTCCTCCCTGAGTTCTCTTATTCAACTGCAATGGTTGAATGATCTCCCAGTCTGCACAACTGGCTTACAGAGCCTGAGGATCTTCAAAATACAACCTAAACAGCACCTCGCCAACTTATCCACTTGGAGCGGCTTCAAGTAATACCTACTTCCCTATGGAGATCCATCCTTCACTTAGTAGCAGCACTTAGCCTCTCACCCCGCCACTCCTACCTATAGTAACAATCCTTACTCACGATCACTTGCCTTGTGAGTCTCTAATTCCCCGCCGCTTCCCATGTATCTGGGGACCCTCACAGTCCAGCCTAGGGCCTCACCACCTATGTCTGTGAGGCTGCTCCTCCCACTACCCTCTCCTCCAATCACCTCACTTTTCCATGGACACTTCCCCCCATCACACCGCTGACTCTCCCTCCCTCCCATCCCGCTTAGCTATATCACTAATTAAGCTCTGACAAAGCCTTCATCTAGCGACGGGTTTCTCTTTCCATCTCTATAATCCTTTCTGTCCTTTCCCATTCTCCTTTAATAAAGATCATATAGCAGTCTAAATTCTATATGTATTATGTCTCCACTCTTTACACTAGAATGTATAAACAACTCTAAAGTCTTTAACTGAGTGAAATTTTTGTTTAGAATCTTGCCAAATGACCTTGTTGTTGATTCTTGACATTGCTATTTTTTGTATTGTATGTCCTGTCTAGACGTAGAGCATTTGTAAACAAGCTTCCAGCTCAAAGGTTGTTTCTGAATCAATAAACTTGAAACTTGAAACCCTTGGGTGTATCCCATCCAGTTCCACCATGGCCCTCTCCACTTTTTGGCTTGCAAGTCCTCTCAGGACTCTTTCCTCTGTAACTGGACTTGTGTTCACCTCCTCTCCATGTTTCTGCTGCTCCTTGTTGGTTTGCCCCTCCATGAAGACTGAGCAGAAGCACCTATTCAGGATGTCAGCTTTTTCCTGATCCTCCTCTGTGCAGTCGCTCTGCTCAACAAAATTGCCCAATGTAGAAAAAGGTGTACTAAAGATGATATTCACTGCTCCCCAACACCACAAATGCTCAAATGATTCCCAACCCCACATCCATTTCATCCTGGTTATTTCTATCTGTATTCACAAAAAGTAATGTTATCGAACAATCTTGCCTCCACAACACACCAAATCCTATCTGACACCACCACATACACAAACCTGGATGATATGAGTAAGATGGTTTTGTTGTTGAGGAGAGAGGGTATGATCTTTTGGGATTTGTGGCATGAGATGTTGGGTTTGGTGGGGGTAGTGGGGGTAGGTGAAGGATCCCATAGCATTCATTTTGGTTTTGTGCTGTATAACCCCTAGGTGGCGCTATCCCAAGGGCTACTATCCATGCCTGCTTAACTACTAACAGGGTGAGGGGCCTAGGTCCAATGGCGAGTGCCTCCACCCAGAGGTCAGGGTTTGCAGTAGTTAAACTAGCTTGGTCACAGCCCTCTGGGACACTGTAACCCCCCTTTCTTCCCACTAGTGGCCCACACAATGCATCAGGAATATCTTCACAATGTACACTTACCCAGATGACTGGCTCTGTCGACTGGACTCTGTGGGCCACCTGTTAAACAAGATAACACAGTGCAAAAACCACAGTACAATACTTTAACATAAATGAATACCTCAGTCAGTGTAACTTTGCTGAAACAAACAGATCTGATTTATTTAAGGAGCAGTAACAAGGACAGGGGAAATCAGGTTAATTAGGTTAAACACATTAATAATCACAGTACTGTGCGCATATTCAGAGTCCCAAATTGTCACTTTCACTGGGTACCCAGGATGGGGGGCTATCCAGGATTAGTGCAGCTGGTTGGGGCCCTGTGATGGAAAAACACTGGCACAATACCCAAATTGTAATCCGGAGCGGTTGGCTCAATTGTGAAGAAATGAAAAACAACAATTAGATGACACACTTGCAATTCGATAAACAGATGGCAGGGAGCTACCTGCTTTGTACTCTACAAACTCAATGCTGGGAACTGGATGGAAGGCAGATTGTCCTGGATTGCCAGGAGGAGCAGACCATGTGGACAAGGTCCTTGTGACTGGACCCCACTGCAGTTTAGAGCAAATGGATGTAGTCTGGATTAAGCTTGGGTTTACTTACAGCTTCATGCACTCAATTCACTGTACAGGGATTTGACATAATTCCCCACAAGCACTACACACATTTATATGTAAAGGAAAGTACTATACCAGGCAGGCTGCTTCTCTATCCCAACGCAATTACTGCGCAATATCCAGGAGAACACACAGCAGATTCAGTTCCTGACAGACCGAAGCGATTCAGCAATTTCTCCAGTCTTCTACAGGGTGAGCCTGGTTTCTACTCTTCAGATCTCCTTGATTCTCTTCACAGGTCAGATTCAGTCTGAACAGCTTGCACAGCTGCAGACCAAAACTCAAGGCTTTACGTGCTTCCGCACTAAACTATACACATGAAGCACAGAGCTCCTTGTCTCTTCACTGCCAAAACTCATCTGATCTTTCCAGTAGACAGAGCAGGGCATTTCCTTTGAGTTCCTCCCAGTTCAGTTGGCTGGTCTGGCTGTCACTCACAATAAACTCCCCCTGTTGGTGCAAAAAGGTGCCGAAGTCCAAACTACAATTCCCAGAGGCATCTGCCATACAGTCCCATTGTGGCTGGCTCAACTAAAGAGTCCAAGTTCTGATTTGCCAGCAGCAGGCTCCATTTTAAAGGTCCCCCACGCTGACTGGTCCAGTTCAACAGTTCAATTCCAACATGAGGAAACACACACAGGTCCCAGCTGCAATAAAACAGGTTAGATAAACTGCAATCTCACAAATGCTGCTAAATTATTACAGGCAAACAGTTACAGCTTTCAGATGGGCTCCCTTTGCACTCTTTAGCTACTGCAAAACAGGCGAATTGGCAGCAGCCGAGGCGGGATTTGGGCATTAGAACACACAGTCCCCTCCTCAATTAATTATGGTCACAAGCAGGCAGCTCTTAAAGAGACAGTACCAGAGGCTCTAAAAGCACTCACACTCAAGCAGCTTAGCGCTGAACACCTCCAGACTTGGAGCATTCAAGCAAGCTCCTGGAAGACTTCTGGAACCCCCCATTTGCAGGGTGGTTACACCTTCCCTTCCTGGGAAAGCTTGGCGTCAGCGCAGAAAAATACCCCAATAAGTTTCAATACAACCATATAAATTTTCATCAGTATCACATTATGCTCATACATGTAATCATCAGTCAATATATCACTTTACCAGAAACACATTTCTGAAACTTTGCAGTATGTCACTCTTTACACAGTATTACCGCTCATTGTACCATAACTCAGGTTATTACCTCTTGTACATGAAACCTGAGAGAGGGACTTTCCTATCAGCTACCTTGGGGCTGGATGGGGCAGGGCACCATAACTAGAGGGCAACACAAGTAACTTGGAGTTAGCACTGATGTTCAGTTTGGGCAATGAGCTTGGGGACACATACACTACTTTATGGACAACATTGGAGGCAAGTCCACAGGCCTCCAGGGGAATCATAACTGAGGTGCACCACAGGCTTTACAGCTCGACCAGTCTTTCTAGGGGGAACTGTTACAGTCTCTGCACTCTGAGCCTCATTTTCAAGCATTGTCCTCACTTGCCAGGGGAGTCTCCATTGGGGTAGAGAGGCTAGAACTTGGGGCACTTTCAGCTCCGGGAGTTTCAATCTCTGAGTCCACAACACTTGGCTCACATGGAGAGCTCTCTGACATTGACAGTGAATTATCAGGGCACTCAACACACTCTTCTTGTTCTGGTATGTCACCAGTCTGTTTCAGTCCATAATTTTTCTCCTCTGAAAGCTCAAACAGTTCAACCATACACAATGATTCTATATCATCTGACTTAATGCTTTGCACTTCACTTTCTGGGAGCATTGGCTCCAGGGACAAAGCTGGGGGCTTAGACAGTCCAGAAGGCCCAGCTTCATCTCCAGAATTGACTAGGGGATTGCCCCGAAACAATTGACTCAGTTCGTAAGAAGGATAGTATTCAAAATCACACTCACTTTCCTCTGACATGGACTGACAGTCATGTTCAACCGGGACTGGTGGAGGGGGACACTTTAACTCAGCTTCTGTAGGTGCAGACTTTCTTGATTTCTTCTTAGCAGCAGCTCTGGTCACTGGTCCAGAGGGCGCATTTTCTGGGGGCTCAGACTCAATCAAGATTTGTCCAATGGGCAGTAAATGATTTCTATACATTGTTTTAACATCTTTTAAATTATTCTCGGGCCTTACTTTGTACACAGGCAGATCATCTAGTTTGCCCACTACAATGTGAGGGAGATGGTGCCATCTGTCAGCAATCTTATGTTTGCCATGCAGTCCCAGATTTCTTAGCAATACCAGTCTCCCTCTTGGAGTTCCTGTGCTTTCACCTTTTATCTATACCTTTCTTTGTTGGCCAGATTTCTTTTGGCAGCCATGGTTTGAGCCAGTTAGTACATGATTTAGCTGGGCCTTTAACTTTGCACATACTGTAACTAGTTGACAGCTTGAACCCCATCAGGACAGACCCCAAAACACACATCTACCGCAGTGAGCTTTCTTCCAAACATCAGGTGGTAGGGGAGAACCCAGTGGCATCACTTTTGGTGCAGTTGTAGGCATGTACCAGGGTGCTGATTTGTTGGCTCCATCTAGGCTTGTCCTTTGGGTGGAGGGTGCCTAGCATATCTAGCAAGGTCTGGTTGAAACGTTCAGGCTGTGGGTCCCCCTGGGGGTGGTAAGGGGTGGTTCTGGACTTTCGCACTCCCCACAGAGGAAGCATCTCTTTGATCAGACGACTCTCAAAGTCTCTCACTTGATCAGAATGGATTCTTTGTGGAGCCCCATAGTGAACAAAAAAGTTTTCTACAAGTACTTTTGCCACAGTGGATGCCTTCTGGTCCTTGATGGGGAAAGCTTGGGCATATCTCATAAAATGGTCAGTGACCACCAGCACATTACTAATATTTCTTTGATCTGACTCCAAACTCAGAAAATCAATATATACCAGCTCCATGGGTGCACTGGTGGTGATGTTAACAAAGGGGGCAGTCCTCTGGGGCAAAGCTTTCCTTTGCTAAGCGACTACAAGTTGAATGTTGTCCCACATCAGCCCCATTTTAGGCCAATAGAATCTGGATCTCACCAAGTCAAGTGTTCTGTCTATACCAAGGTGCCCCATGTGGTTGTGTAAGAACCTCAGTACTGAGTCTCGAAAGGCAGTGGGCAGCATTAGTTGTTGCTTGTCCACTTGTCCCCTCTACTGTTTCTCTGTATAACAGTCTATTGATCAGTTTCAGCTTAGGACCTTCTTTGTACAACAATGCAGTTCTCAGATCAGTGGAGCATAATTTGGACACATCTTTCCCTGCATAGAGGGCTTCTATAGCTGATTTGATCGTGGGATCTCGGGATTGAGCCCGACGAATACTGTCATTGTCCAGCTGAGGCAGTGCACCAATGTCTATTGCAGAACAGTGGCAATAAGCAGCAGGTATGCAATTCTCAGAGGGTCCCAAACAATCCACCATACAGTCCACTGCGTCTGGGGACATTTGTTCCTATCTGTCAAACTTCTAGAAGAGTGCCCGAATGTCAGGTTCTGCCAATCTGACCCAATCATTCTGGGGAACAGACCTCGGAGAGAGCATCAGCATCTACATGGTTCAGGCCTGCTCTATATTCAACAGCATAGTCGTATGTAGATAATGCAGAAAGCCACCTATGGCCAGTGGCATCCAACTTAGCTGAAGTCTGCACATAGGTCAAAGGATTATTGTCAGTCTTTACTAGTTTCTTAGCCCCATACAAGTACTCGTGGAATTGGTCAACAATAGCCCACTTCAAAGCTAGGAACTCTAACTTATGTACAGGATAGTTCTTTTCGGATGGAGCCAGGCTTCTACTGGCAAAGACCGCTGGTCTCAGGCCATTCTTGTGCTCTTGGTACAACACAGCCCCCAACCCTTGCAAGCTAGCATCAGTGTGCAGGACATAAGGTTTTGTTGGATCAGCATAGGCCAACACTGTAGTGTGGGTAAGTTGATATATGATCTCATGAAAAGCAATCTCACAATCAGGAGTCCAGCGGGCCCCAAACACTTCACTTGGACAAAAATACGCTCTTCCAGTCTCGAGGGACGCTGACTTTTTGTATCTTTTGTGGGTTGGGGGATACCCTTGAGTAAGGTTAAGTAAAGGGCGGATCACTCTTGAATAGTCCTTAATGAAACACCGATAATAACCACAGAATCCCAGGAATCTTTATAGTTCTTTTAGATTTTTGGGCTGTGGCCAGGTGGTCAAGGCCTCAACTTTACTTGGGTCGGTCTCTATTCCCTCAGTGGATACTATGTGTCCCACATACTTTACTGATGTTTGAAAGAATTGACACTTATCAACGGACAGTTTAAGGCCAAAGTCTTCCAGTCAGTCCAACACCTTGAATAATCTGCTTTCATGTTCCTCCAGTGAGCTGCCAAACACAATAACATCATCTAGGTATACCAGGCACTCTAGTAAGTTCATGTCCCCAACTGCACGCTCCATCAGTTGTTGAAAATTGGCTGGGGTGCCTGAAATCCCTTGCAGCATCCTCATGAATTCATAGAAGCCAAGTGGACAGATAAAGGCTGTCTTCTCACGGTCCTCTGGGGCCATCGGGATCTGGTAGTACCCACTGCAGAGATCCAGCACAGAGAACCACTTGCTCCCGTTTAGGCAGTCCAAAGCATCCTGAATGCGGGGCATTGTGTACTGATCAGGGATAGTCCACCAGTTTAAAGTGCGATAATCCATGCACATCCTTACTGTCCCATTCTTTTTTCTCACTACCACAATGGGGGAAGCATAGGGGCTCCTGGATTCTTGTATTACACCAGCAGCTAGCATCTCTTGCAGGTGCCGTCTCACATCATCTATGTCAGCAGGTGCCAGGCATCGAGACCTCTCATGAAATGGCCTTTCATCATGCAGCCGGATATGATGCTCAGCTTCTTGTATGCATCCTACATCCCATTCCTTTAAAGAAAACACCTGGTCTCTCTGGGCAAGCTTCTCACTGATCCTCACTTTCCATTCAGCTGGCAGCGGGAGTCACTGAAATCAAACAAGTCAGGCAGTACTCTGTCATTCTTCCACAAACTCTTGCTACTGGGTAGCACTGCAGTGTCTGCACAATGCACATTAGCCAGGGTGCAACCTCTATTTTACTCGAATCTCTGTCAGACACATTATGAACTTGACCATTACCCTTCTGGCATAAGCATGGGCTGTAGCAGGCAAAATACTAGGCTTGACCAGCAGTCCCTCTGGCAATTTTCCATCGCCTGGTGCATCCAACATTAATATTTTATTCTTGACATCCTTTCTGATACGGACCTCTCCCTGTAAGGTACACTGGGCATTTGGCACCAGGATCAGAGAGTCAGGATCCTTTTTGCAGACAACTCCAACCGGTTCCTCTGGTTCCACTTTGTCAGCATCTCTCTGTGCCTCATAGGCCTTCTTGATCAAGGCCAGAATTCTTAAAGCTAGTCCTTGACCCCTATTTTTCATTACACAACTGTGCCAGCCATCACAACATATGTGCATTAGTCCCAATTAGTAAAGGAACCCCATCATACAGTCCAGTAGGGGGCCACACTAAAGCCAGGGTCTCTACTTGCTCTGCCACCCCAGCCACAGAGATGGGAAAAGACAGCCAAATTTGGATATATCCCGAGTAGGGGTAGGCCTTCTCACTTAACCCCCAGACATGCAGCCCCTCCAACGGTTGTAAGGGTACATCAGACAAATGCTTCTGATACCAGTTTTGGAACATAATTGTCACTTGGGAGCCACTGTCTAATACAGCTCTTGTAGACACTCCATTCACCTTTACAGTGGTCTCCATGGAAGGACCCACTATCCTGGACCAGTCTGGAGAGGCGGTAGTGGGGACCTGGATAACTGACCTTGCCACAAAGGGACTTGAGTTAACATTTTTGGGACCTTCACTGTGGTCATTTCGTGCACCTCTTAACCACTGACTTGCTCTTAAAGCTCTCCTCGTAGCTGGCTCACCACTCTCTCCAAGTCTTTCCGAGACCAGCATTCCCTCTTCATGTGCCCATCATTCCCACAATTATGGCAAAATATGTCAGCTGAAGTTTGGGGTGACCGAAGCATCACATTGGGGGCTGGAATTGGTACTATCAATAGAAAACCTTGGTACCACCTCAGCGGCGGTGGGGTGGACATTTAGAGACATCTCTTCAGTTCCCTCACTTTCATGGTCAAGGCATCAAGTTTCGAACTGTTGTCAACATGAGGTGCCTGAGTGGGCACCCCCAACCCCATAGCAGAAGCAGTCAGGTAACTGTCAGTGCCCATACTCGTAGGAGCGCCCTTCATGATGAGACTGTCTGTTGCTTTCCTAATCTCCCGCAGCAGTTCACCCCATGGTGGCACACCCTTTTCCTTCTCAGAGCACTCATTAACTGCCAACCCTTGCCCCTGAACTTCACTAGACGGATCACCCTCAGTCACTCGGGTCGTAGCAGCAGCTATTGGTGCAAGTCCCTCCTGGGGTCGCCTTTTCTCAACTCCTCGAATTTCTCTCATTAGCTCATCATAGGAGGGTGGGGATTCCAGTTGATTGGCCAGGTGTAACTGAAGCAACAGTAATTCTGAGAAGGGGGCAGACTTAAGGATCCTGTCCAGCCTGGTTCAGTACAATTCAGTCGCTGGCAAACTACCCTTTCTGAGGCATTCTTGCAACAATTTTTCCAGCTGAGATACATACACAGACAGCAACTCCCCTTAGTACTGTTGTACATTTCTTACTCTCCACCACAGGTCCTCATCAGAATCTGGGCTCCCATACACATTTTCCAAGGCCTCAAGATAGTCCTGTGCAGTCGCTTCAGGGTTACTGGCTCGTTTGGCATGGATGGTAGCTGGGGCATGACCTCGGAGGCTCTCACTTATCATCTTTCACTTTTCTGCTTCCAAGCATTGCCATTCTAGCACTTGAGGGGCAACATAGTCTATCCAGGTCTCCCAGTCATCCTCCCCTTGTGGGGTGGGGAAGGTGCCGGAGAAAATTTTCAACCTGCAGTAAGAGTCGTGACTATTGGCAGGTACAGTCATAGGGGCTTGCACTGGCACAGAAAGAGGGGCAATAACAGGTGCTGGAGGGGGAGAGGGCGTTGGTGGAGGAACGTTCTCTGGTGGCAATAAGAGTTTCTTTAAATCCTCCATGGTTTTCCCTCCCTCCAGGAACAATTTAGCAAATTTCTCCTCAAAAGTTTCAGATAGTGGGGGGGGGCTCATTCTCCCCGGGGTCTTTACTGTCTTTAGTTATTACTTTCCAGGCAGTAAGGGCTTCTTCTGGGGTAATGGTCTGTGGCACTTTAGAACTGTCTATAGGGTCCTTACACTCTATTAGAGCCATGAAAGTTTGGACGAGCAGATCAGCCAGCCGCCCCACCAACACAGGGTTTCATAAACATTCCACCTTGGAAAGTATTCCCTCTACAGTGTCCGTACTGGTACCCAGTGGGATATCCAAGACAAGTATAGCATTTTGGGGGTCCATCTCCTGCCCAGTACACCACTTCACCAACTGGTGTACAGCCACTTCTATTGGGGTATCCATTTATTTTTAACTGCAATTCGTAAATGTGGCCAATAGAGGATGCTAATCCCAGTGGTGCCTCCAAGATGTAACCCCTAGGTGGCGCTATCCCAAGGGCTGCTACCCATGCCTGCTTAACTACTAACAGGGTCAGGGGCCTAGGTCCAATGGCAAGTGCCTCCACCCAGAGGTCAGGATTTGCAGTAGTTAAACTAGCTTGGTCACAGCCCTCTGGGACACTGTAACGCCCCCTTTCTTCCCACTAGTGGCCCACACAATGCATCAGGAATATCTTCACAATGTACACTTACCCCCAGGACTGGCTCTGTCGACTGGACTCTGGGGGCCACCTGTTAAACAAGATGACACAGTGCAAAAACCACAGTACAATACTTTAACATAAACAAATACCTCAGTCAGTGTAACTTTGCTGAAACAAACAGATCTGATTTATTTAAGGAGCAGTAACAAGGACAGGGGGAAATCAGGTTAATTAGGTTAAATACATTAATAATCACAGTACTGTGCGCATATTCAGAGTCCCAAATTGTCACTTTCACTGGGTACCCAGGATGGGGGGGGGGCTATCCGGGATTGGTGCAGCTGGTTGGGGCCCTGTGATGGAAAAACACTGGCACAATACCCAAATTGTAATCTGGAGCCGGTTGGCTCAATTCGTGAAGAAATGAAAAAAACAACAATTAGATGACACACTTGATATTCGATAAACAGATGGCAGGGAGCTACCCTGCTTTGTACTCACAAACTCAATGCTGGGAACTGGATGGAAGGCAGATTGTCCTGGATTGCCAGGAGGAGCAGACCATGTGGACAAGGTCCTTGTGACTGGACCCCACTGCAGTTTAGAGCAAATGGATGTAGTCTGGATTAAGCTTGGGTTTACTTACAGCTTCATGCACTCAATTCACTGTACAGGGGATTTGAAATGCGATTCCCCACAAGCACTACACACATTTATATGTAAAAGGAAAGTACTATACCAGGCAGGCTGCTTCTCTATCCCGATTGCAATTACTGCACAATACCCGGGAGAACACACAGCAGATTCAGTTCCTGACAGACCGAGTGCGATTCAACAATTTCTCCAGTCTTCTACAGGGTGAGCCTGGTTTCTACTCTTCAAATCTCCTTGATTCTCTTTACTGGTTGGATTCAGTCTGAACAGGCACTTGCACAAGCTGCAGACCAAAACTCAGGGCCTTACCGTGCTTCCGCACAAAACTATACCATGAAGCACAGAGCTCCTTGTCTCTTCACTGCCAAACTCATCTGATCTTTCCAGTAGACAGAGCAGGGCATTTCCTTTGAGTTCCTCCCAGTTCAGTTGGCTGGTCTGGCTGTCACTCACAATAAACTCCCCTGTTGGTGCAAAAAGCGCGAAGTCAAACTACAATTCCAAGAGGCATCTGCCATATAGTCCCGTTGTGGCTGGCTCAACTTAAGAGTCAAGTTCTGATTTGCCAGCAGCAGGCTCCATTTTAAAGGTCCCCACGCTGATTGGTCCAGTTCAGCAGTTCGATTCCAACATAGAGGGAAACACACACAAAGTCCCAGCTGCAATAAAACAGGTTAGATAAACTGCAATCTCACAAATGCTGCTAAATGATTACAGGCAAACAGTTATAGCTTTCAGATGGGCTCCCTTTGCACTCTTAGCGACTGCAAAGCGAGCGAATTGGCAGCAGCCCGGGGGATTGGGCATTAGAACACACAGTCCCCTCCTCAATTAATTATGGTCACAAGCAGGCAGCTCTTAAAGAGACAGTACCAGAGGCTCTAAAAGCACTCACACTCAAGCAGCTTAGCTGAACACCTCCAGACTTGGAGCATTCAAGCAAGCTCCTGGAAGACTTCTGGGAACCCCCATTTGCAGGGGGGTTACACCTGCAATTATCAGTTTGTTTTTCATGTATGTTATGCAAGTTATGTAAATAATTAGGACACATTATTTCAAATGGTGCCAGAATAGCAGTAAGGTATTCCAAGCACTGTCATGTACTGCGTGATTACCATGTCACAAAAATATATATATTGTATATGGTACTCACAGTTTTTGCATTAACCATCTGTTATTTACCCACTAGCTATATGTGCCACATGGTTTCACCTCGGGCCACATCACACAATCAGAATGTTGATGCACCCCCATGAATTCCCTTAATATGGTATTCCCATGGATTATGTTAATGGGTAGATAATCGCCGTCTGGGGATGGGTGGTGGGGACTTGTGGCATTTGTCAACATCTCATGACACATTGCACATATGATTGAATTAACAGACCATTAATTTAGCCACTGAGTAAGAAAACCACTGGGAATACCTTACTGATGTCTTGATGTCATTTGAACTAATTTGTTATGCTATGCATTGTGCCACATTACTCCCCATGGGGTGATTAATAGACTGTTACTTGAACCCCTGGTGATGATTATTGCTGAAGTGTTGCAATTGTCTTGGACTGTGACAGCCAATCAGAGTGTAGTATTTCTGAGACCTTCTTTACAGGGATGGTAAATTGTATTGAACATTGGTCAGCCCATGATTACACTCTTCTAATTGTCTTTAATTTGTGTGTGTGTGTGTGTGTAAACAACAAGCAATGGAGATACACGAAGATGATATATCAGGCATCAGAGAAGACATGAGCAAGTTTCAAACTGATAAGTTGAACAAGCTGGAGGAAAACCAGAATGAACTGAACACCAGCAGTGCAGTAGTGGTCCATGAATCTGCTTCAGAGTGGCTGTCACCCAACAACAGAAACAGAGATTTTGAAGTATTTGACGTGGAACTTAACAATGCCCATAGAGAATTCTACACTTCAAGTAAGAAAGAGGAAACCCCACTACAGTATCAGGAGCCACATAGGTGTTTGTGCAGGCTGGGAACAGGCACTTAAATGACCCCATTACTGTCACAAGCTTAACCAACTGCAAGGTTCAGAATTCGTAACAGCCAATAATGTCTTTATAGGACTTACATAGATATATAGAATTTGTCGGCAGATAAGGACCGCCTGGCCCATCTAGTCTGCCCATTTTTCCTACCTCACTTATGCTGTGGTAGACAATCTCTTTTCTGACTACCAGTCTGGCTTTTGGCCTTCCCACTCGACATACACCTCCCTCCTCAGGATTGCTGACTTTATCCTTACCAATATGGACAATAGTCTGCCTACTTGTGACTTTTTTTTTTTTTTACCTAGCCAAGGCATTTGACACAGTGGACCATACCCTTCTATTAGCTAAGCTCAGTGCCTCCAATCTCCCTCCTCATCAATTTCCCTGTAAGATCATTAAGAAAAAGGATGAATATTTATTTTTATTTATTTATTTAAAATTAGTGACTGGGAAAAGCACACTGAGCTGAGGCTTGTTTCCAGGTGTGACCCAGGTACAAGATGTACACTGAGAGCTAAACAGAGAAAAAAAATACAAGACGTTCTAGTTACAGACATAAAGTACAACAGCAGTGTGCATGACAGTGCAGTTAAATTGCATCATCTGGGACTTTCATGTCTAGCTGAATTGCTTTATAAGCAAAAGTAAGTACAGACAAGCAGCATAAATCAGGAGTTTGTATATGCAGCTTTGGACTGGAAACATCGTGGAGTGAACTAGTACCAGGATAGGACAGTGAGTACTCAGAGAACAAAAGGTGAGGCTGTCTGCAGCAGAAGATTACCAAGTGGACCAGCCATAGGAGGCTAGACCTGAGTCAGGGAGGGACCTTGAGAGCAACTGGGGCAAGAGGGGGTGGGGAGGAGCCAGAGTAGTAGCTAACAATCTAAATCAATTCATTACCCAGGTTCAGTATAACTAGTAGTGACCTTACAAAACTTAGGGTAACTGATGCAGTGAACCTAAACACAGTGGTTGGACCTGTGCAGAAAATATTGTTTGGTATATAACTGCACTTTATGCAACATGGTCAAGAAGGACACGTAATCTGATGGCATCCTCTTTTTAGTTAGAAACATGATGAGAACAGGATGTGGTTTGTCACGTTCTCCTTTAGTGAGGACATTAAAAATTACCACAATTTCCTAAAGGCAAAAAAAAGACAGGTTACAAGGCTGCATGTTTGAAACACCTTATTATGGCATGTGCCCAGTAACCTCATTCACTAAATACTTGTTAGAAATCCCATCTAACACCCCAGCATTCTATGTTCACTGGAAGTGCTTCAAATAGGACTACCTAGACACTAAAGAAGTCTGGCATACCAAATTGCCACTGGCACATCACATTTGGGAGGCATGAGGGGTAGGATCAGCATAGCTGCTAAACTGAGTAAATGTTATACAACTCACTCTGCAAGAACCACTGCAGTACACTTACTGCACTCGACTGGACTAGACTCAAGACAGTTAATGGCAGTGACTGGTCACCGAAATGAGACCTCCATAAGCAGCTATTGGAGGGCCTTAGTGAATGACCGTCATAGATGGTCATCTGTGCTGTTGGGTAAAAATCCAGACCTATTAAATCCCCAACCAGTAAATGTACCATGTAGAGTAGATAAATTAGCAAAACAATATGTATACAAAGTCAAAAGATGTTCTCTGGTAGTGATACCTACCTACCTACCTACCAACCAAACTGTACGATGAGTGGTGGCGTGCATATGCAGGTTTACAAACCATCGTTTTTTTTATCTGAATGTCAATAAACTGAAAACAAAAAGAGACCGCACCTGGAAATGGGCACTGCTGAGTCAATACAGGTATCAGAAAAATAAATCAAATCATGGCACTCACCACCAAGCAAAGCCGCTGACAAGGTGGTGAAGTAAAAAACTGCTTTATTGCAGGCTACGACACAGACAACACAAAAACACGTTCCTCTGGAACAGAACTGAACTGAACTGCTGAGTTTTACACAAAGTAAATAGTAATTTTATCAAAGGCTTTATCAAATTGCCTTGGCAATGATGAACATTCATAGTTTTATACTGCTTACTAAAGGAGCAGTGCAGATAAAAACCCTGCTAATCAGCCAAATGCCGCAATTAACAATACTAACTGACTAAACAACATACAAAAATAGAAAGACAGTGTACATTTAAAACTGCTATGCAAACTAGCACATTAGCCAAATTTCAAAAGAACTGCGTGACAAAGCAGATTGTACGTTAATTTACTAAGGCAAAGAGCAGTTATAATGATATCACACTGATTGTGCTGAATCGCTGCAAGGATCCAGGGTTCAAGTGTCCACCAAAATGGCCTTTGTCAATAAACTATTGCAGTACATAAGATGTTGACTGCTCAAATATCTTGTCTACCATACGGTGGCAAAAATAAATCATTGTGAATTACAAATTCAAACTGTTGTTCAATATTGTAATTGTCTGTCAAGAATGGTTGCATGAATCTTTAAATGTTTATTGTTTTAAATGTGACTAGTTTGAAATAAAAGAAACATGTTTTAATATTGAGTTGCCAGGACAACAGTGCACAATGTAGTGCTGTTACTCAAATGTCATTTTATTCTTATTGATTAAAAATGTTGCAACAGTCTATCTATGAATATACTTGTTAGCAGAGTTGCTAATAAAGAAAAGGAAAAAATAAGAACACATTGCATTGTTGTCAGTTACTGTCATCATACTGTGACAAATCTTACCTGTAGCAGTACTGTAATAAAACAATAACAATTGAGAAGATGGTCATTTGCAATTGATTAATGACTGATTTGGTCAGACAGGTGTTACAAGACACAGATGAATGACACCTCTCACCAAACAGTCTGCCGACCAATGAAAATTATTAACTTTGAAGTAGGTATTGCGATTATAATCTCAGTATCAGTTAACAGACGGTTAATATAATCCCTGGTCATACCTTATTGCCTAATCAGGTCTTCACAGGGGTTACACTAATTATCTGTCAATCCCCTACTCGAGGTATGCGACACTCGGCTTCACCTCATGCCACATTACACCCATATGGGTTGATTTACAGATGGTTTGTGCAACCAATGGGAATACATGATTGCTTTTTCAACCTCACTGTAGTGGTGTAATGCGGCATGAAGCTAATTCACAAGAATTGCATTAACCGTCTGGTAATTATCAACCAGTGGGTACTTGGCTTCACCTCATGCCTTTACACCCATGGGGTTGATTATTTATTTATTGGAATTTTGATAACTGGGTAAACCCCCCCTGAGACCATGCAGTCCCTTTTTCAGGGGTGACCTGGATTAACAGTTCATGCAACTGCTGGGAATGCATGATTATAATGTATGGTAGAATGCTGTTAACCTTAGGAAATCATCATTTCCTAAGGTTGTTATACCATCGATGTGACGTGGTAATGTTGTTAACCTATCAATGCTATATCACATCGATAGGTTAACAACGGGGATCAGTCTGTGCATGTGCGTGCCTTTTTTTACATTCGGGAACCGATGGATGCGCGCAGCAGTAAGGGAAGGACTGAACGGCCGTGGCGGTGACTTTGTTTCGAAAAGTAAGGAGCCGTTTTCCCTTTTTCTTGGGACCATACACTATAAAAAACAATGTATAGTCCTTCTATCGGCAACCAGTTACTGTTAACTGTCTCGAGGTTGCCATGGTGAAGTGAACCTCTCGAGCTTAACTCTCGAGGTTTACACAGTCGCCCTAGCAACCTCGCGACAGTTAACAGACCAGTTACTGATAGAAAACCATACATTATCCTCTATATTTTTTATGGTTGTAATGTGGCACAAGACACATTCACAGAGCTTGCATTAGCCATCTGTTAATTACTTACTGGGGTACTTGACTTTGCTTGGTGCCACATTACACCAGTATGAGTTCATGAACAGACAGTTAATGCAACCGCTGGGAATATGTGATTGCTTTTACATGAGTACCTAATTGATTGTTTTTTGTTTATTTACTTTTTTTGCATAAGATGTTGCTATAAGTGGCAGTCTTTTTTTCATTAAAAAAAGGGAGAGCTAGAAGTAAAGTGGGAAACTTTCACAAACCTCAACAATCCTTCCATACCCTGAAGTCCAGTCTCCAATCCCCACTGTGAAATGTAAGCCTAACACTTTTGATTCTGTGTTGAATTGCAGCCCCTCTCATAGAAAGGCACACAGCATGCCATCAGATATACTCAATT
Source organism: Neoceratodus forsteri (assembly GCA_016271365.2). Classification (NCBI taxonomy): domain Eukaryota; kingdom Metazoa; phylum Chordata; order Ceratodontiformes; family Ceratodontidae; genus Neoceratodus; species Neoceratodus forsteri. The sequence goes on from JADMNL010000024.1 coordinate 261,557,750, forward strand.
TTCCTGAAAATTAAAACACAGGAAACATAAGAATTGCTGGCAAAACTGTAGTTTGTTAAATCGACTGCTTACATAGCACTGTTTCTTCTTCAAAAGAATCCCCTCACCATCCTGATTAATAACTGCAGACAAAAACACCCCTGTAGTATTCCTTCGAAAATTTGACAATAACTTACTCAGAATCTTTTTCTCTATTATCTCCATGGGCTGATGTTGTTGTCATGGCAAGATGGCGTTGACCTTACTGAATTCTGCCACTGTGGTGACAACCACCATAGCAACCTCTCCAATAGCACTGAAAAATTATGCACCTCCTACAGATCAAATATGGTTACTACACTTGTTGCCATGGTGACCATATAATTCACATAACTGTGATCCACCAAGCAATGCCATTCTAATTGTTCCTGCAATGATTTGGCTCAAAATACTTAAAGAATATTTATATTGTAAATGTAATATTTAATTTAAACTCTTCTGAACCAACAGGATGGAAGGATCAGACCACCTGTCACGCCCCTGTTCGGGACATGCCCACAGCCCTGCCATTGACCAGAAGCAGAATGCCCAGAAGCAGAATTACAACAACAACAAAATGGACACAGCTGATCAGATGGCAGATGGACTATTTAACTTTCAAAACAGGTGTAATTAATAAATAGAAGTAAATTTCAACAACTGCTGTAAATATTTTTTTTTACATTGCTATATAAGCAATAAGGTACTACCAGGGGTTGCATTAACTATCTCTTACTCACACCCTAGGGGTATGCGGCACTCCACTTTGCCTCATGCCACATTACACCGCTAGGGTGTGATTAATAGATGGTTTATGCAACCCCTGGTCATACCATATTGCTTAAGTGCATCTCCTACTGCTCAGTGAGAACTGTCCTTTATAGCAGTTTACAACTGTATCGTGAATTACTTATTTACCTCTAGTGACAGGTACAACTGGCCCTGTTAAGTAATTAAGCAATAACATGATTGAGTGTTGACTATCACAAGGTCATGAGCAGATAGTTTAGTACAGATCAAGAATCCATCATCTGCCTTGTTGTCTCATCTCTGGTGCATTGCGAGGCTCAAGACAAAGCCAGATGTCTTCAACCACTGAGAAGTGATGGTATTTAGAACTGGCAGCAGATGCTATAATATTTTCTGGCATATGGCATGTCCATTTTTTCTACTGCCATGTTGAGTTTCCTGCTGGACTGCTGGTTCCTCCACATCAAGTGCCAGGGCTCCCATGGCATGTGGTTTCTCCCAGTGGCACACTGATATGTAAGCCATATTCCAGGGATGTCCCATGCTCCAGGGGCACTCCCTGCTTACATTGCAACTGGATTGCCATGGGTGTTACAGTGGCTTTCCCTGCCTTGTGGGCTCAGCAAAGTTGAAGGGTCTAGGTCCTTTAATCTCCTGGTTGCGGGGGAGGGGGGGTGACATATCCAAAGTTAAGATAAAATAGCATGGTGCCTCCATGCTGAGAAGGGTTAAAGTGGGCATGGTTTAAATATGGTACAACACCCTGGTATGTAGTACCTCCCTGCCTCCCCGTAGGATCACCCCACTATTTAGTTATACTTCAAATAAACAGTGCTTAAACGAGAAATTGTGACAACAGATCATGATCTTTATTTAGAGACCAGGGCTCTAAATGGAAAAAAGGGCTGGCTAGCAATGAGACAGTGTTGTACATTCTGACTGGTTCCTCAGTGCCAGTGCCCTACTAGGCCCAGCCACCTAATATCGGGGCTGTCATTTCATACCCTTCTAGGTGCAGCCAAATAACAAGGTTCCCGTATGCTTATGTGCCTTTCTAGGCTCAGCCCACTAGCAGTAGCCTGCTCCCCAAACTACGCAGTCATAGAACAGTAGCTACTAGTTTGCCCTCCTGTACTGGGGGCACTAACCCTTTGCCCAAAGGTACCAGTGTAATACCCTTAGTTCTGCCTAGGGAGCTCCCTGTGCTTCACTGGGTACCCAGTTGGGGAAACAATGTAGACCCAATGATGTTACATGTGGTTGGCATGTAAACAAATCCAAATGCTCTTTAAACCTCAGATACCTGTAAATCCTCACCAGTTGGTCTAGTACATCTAAATATTTCTTAACTATGATACAATATGCAGATGCAGGGCAAACCCTGACTTTACCCATTGTGGATCTCAGCTGCAGTGCAGGTGTGATGGCGCAGCTCATAGTGAATCCTTCTCTGGCTGGTCTCTCCGTCTCTGTCTCTGTCTCTGTCTCTCTCTGTCACTTTCTCTCTCTCGCTCTTTCCCATTGGTGATGGTGGATGGTGTAGCAAGGGCTCTGGCTTTCACTCTGGTTGCATATCAGGCCTCTTCTGATGTCAGAAGTCCTCAAGGACTTGGCCCAACTGGTTTCTACCCAAGGTAGGGCTGAGTCAATTATTATGGGTGCTTTTAAACTGGATCAGCAACATGGCATTGAATAGAGATAGTCTCGATGACTATGGCCTTGCTCAGCTCCTCACTGCACCTACTAGGCTCAACGTCAAATCAGGAAACCACACCCTCCTTGACTGGATATTGGTCAGCCACATTGACAAAGTCAGGTTGCATGGACACGCATCTGCCTCAGTCAGCGATCACTCCACTATTTATTGCCTATGGCACAACAAGGCAACCCTAGCAATCCAGTCCCAAAATGTGTCACATACTGTAACAGTAAAATCGTACATTCCTGGGCATTCTCACAACATCTAGAAAAAATGTGTGTGTTCCTTTGGGTAATGGAGTAATTTATAAGGAGTCCCATCATATTCCTTCCACAGACAGGATAAAGTCAGAAATTTGTAAATTAAGAGTAGAAGTGGAAAGGCAATAAAGTCTCTTCAACCAAGAATGTGAATAAAAAGTATTTTATTTTCATTTAATTCGCCCTGACAGTGCTTTTTCAAAGGGCTGTCTGAAACAAATCATACATTGCCATTGGATATTTTCTTAAACATATTTGTATTTCTTTTTATAGTATAGCATATTCAAAGAAAACACCCTACCGTTTAATAGACACTGTCTCTTTAAAAAGCGAAAAGTGTTAACTTCCAGACCATGTTGGTTAAGGTATAAATTCAAAAAAATATATTTTGTTAATCACACAACTGCATCTAACTCTGTGTCTTATATCCCTCTAGATTACCAAGCAATGCCTCTAAACACCAGGCTTTAACTTTGAAGCACTGCTAATGCCTGCACTACTTTCTTACCACAAACAAGCACCTCCACCACACAGCTGTGTTATAATCCAACTTATATTGTTATCCAACTACATATTTATGTACTTAACATTTTTTAAACATCTCTGGCATCAAAATGCATTTATCTCAATTCCATGAATACTTTGTCATTTGTGCTTCTCAAATGTTTATTATTTTTTAAAATCTCCTTAATTCACACACCATCTTGTATTTCTATTGTACTTCTCACAGTTCATTAGCATGCTTTAGTTAATAAAAAATAGAAATTTCATGTTAGAATCCATTCTACTCCATTCATGGTTATGTAATTAGCCTAACAAACTAACCTGCAAGGGCTCCCTGTTTTGTTTTTGACCTTCATATGAAACACTGCTTTCACGTGCGTTTCTCTGCTTTTCTCTAAACAAGCATAGAACAATCTCTATCACATATCAGCCATGGGCCTACTTCAATTGCTTTTGCTAAAGTATGAAGAACTTTACATACCTGGCGTTTCTAAAATCGCCAGATTCAAGTTGGTTAAGCTGCTTTCTCTTAATGTTTTGATTTATCTCTCCCTAAAGACAAAGAGGCACAACAGAGTAATAGATGTCTGAATCATTGTTTGCTGTTAAAACATTAACTATGAGGTTTTCTTTCAAAATGAGGAATCAGTCACCCCTACCTTGCTGTTGGGTTCTTAATGAGGTCTTGAATTCAAGCATGCATGGGACAGTCATAAGGCAATTCTAGGGGGTGGGGGTAGAAAGAAGTAGGCTGCTGGTTAACTAGGATCTGCAGCTTATCCATTAGGTAGGGAAATGGGCAGACTGGGTGGGCCAAGCGGTCCTTATCTGCTGTCAGATTCTATGTTTCTATGTTGCTTGAGAAGTCCTGCATGTGGCTTGCTTATTACCTGTGGAGAGTGTGCGCATTTTAAACTTCCTCTTGGGTCTGATCATGTTGCAAACCACGCAATGTTTCAGGTGGTGGGCTGATGCTTATAATAATAATAATGATAATAATAATAAGTTTATTTTTAAGGCACCTTTCAAAATGTCAAGGCGCCTAACACATTTTAAACACATCAATTATCCAGGTCATAGAATAATAAAACAAATGACATCAGCACTTGTTGCTAAGACTCAAAATGAGTTCCTTAGCAACTGCCGCATGATCAGACCCATTAGCCTGGACAAACGAGGCTAAAGCTGCTGTGCCTTTTGGTATATCTATGACTGTGCTAAAACAACTGATCATTTGGTCACAAGTTAAATCACCCTGTGTCTGGCACTAACATTATTAACCACTCTGAAAATTCATAGAAGCACAGAACATGGAAAGTGTGTGTGGGGGGGAGGATGAGGGACAGAAATCTGATAGTTTTTCATATTGCTTCTATATTGTTCCCTTAATGCTGTGTATTTATTCTATTCAAAGATCATGCAGAGTAATACAAGGCGGTGGGGTGGGGGGTGGGGAGGAAGGAGAAAGGGCAGGGTTTTTGGGAAGTGGAAACAACGGAGGATCAGATTCCATAAATATTCTTTAGGGATGCTTATCTGAACCCTTCTACTCATGATAAAGTACAAATTCAGTCTGTTGTTATTGCTGGAAGGTATGCCAATACCCAAGGATCACTGTTCTTATACTGTGTATCCATGTTTACCAACAAGCCTGCCAGTTAGTTTTTGTATTTAAACCTATGCCATCTTCCAATGCTTTCAAATAGTGCATCCATCTCATTTCTACTTTATTCAGAATGGCCTGATAGTTGTCCCCTCTAGGTGGGGGGAGCAACCCTATCTAGGACCAAAACTTTTAATGATGCCCCTGTGTGGCCCTGCTCATGAAAGTGTAACATGACTTGTGATGGCTCATCTACCCTCCTAATGTCACTTTTATGTTCTTGAATCCTTGTTTTAAGGGCTCTGGATGTCTGTCCTACATATATTCTGTCACAGGGGCATTGTATGACATATATCACCCCTTCTGTTGTACATGTTATATTATCACACATGCCCACACAATGCAAAGCATCATGGGCTGCATATGCAAATCACAACAGAATGTTATGCTGGTTCAACTTTAAGCAGAAATGCATGGTGCCGAAAGGCCTCTCACACAGTTTGCAAAGGGTGCTAACAGATGACATAGACACGTGTTTCGTCCTACCAGGACTCATCAGTATGCCTCATCTGTTTGACACCCCAGTGGAATGAACCAGCTACCCTAAGACGGTCTGTCTGGGTTATGTTGTGGTGAACCCATTAAAATAAAAAACTATTTAAAAGACAAAGAACCTCTGTGCACAAACACTGAGGCAAGGGTTACCCCAAAGGGCATTTGGCTGGGAAGCCAAGTTTCAAGAAAATACAAAATCACACATGCACACACAATGCAAAGCATCATGGGCTGCATATGCAAATCACCACAGAATATTATGCTGGTTCAACTTTAAGCAGAATTGCATGGTACCGAAAGCCTCTCACACAGTTTGCAAAGGGTACTAACAGATGACATAGACACGTGTTTCGTCCTACCAGACTCATCAGTATGCCTCGTCTGTTTGACACCGCGTGGAATGAACCAGCTACCCTAAGGCGGTCTGTCTGGGTTATGTTGTAGTGAACCCATTAAAATAAAAAACTATTTAAAAGACAAAAGAACCTCTGTAGCAAACACTGAGGCAAGGTTACCCAAAGGGCATTTGGCTGGGAAGCCAAGTTTCAAGAAAATACAAACTCACACATGCCCAAACAATGCAAAGCATCATGGGCTGCATATGCAAATCACCACAGAATGTTATGCTGGTTCAACTTTAAGCAGAATTGCATGGTGCCGAAAGGCCTCTCACACAGTTTGCAAAGGGTGCTAACAGATGACATAGACACGTGTTTCGTCCTACCAGGACATGTTATATTATGTCTAATTGGAAATATTTTACCTGTAAATGGATGTCGAAAATAATCCTTCTTGGATGTGTGTCCACACACAGAGCAGGGCACCATACCAGGTGTAAGTGGGCTCAATAATAACTGTTCTTGTTTGCTTTCAGTTTTCTTAAATTGTGACCTCACTAATTTGTCTTTTATGGTTTGTACTTTTTTCGCTACTACCAAAGGTCTCGCTTGGAAGTTAGAAGGCTTAGTATTGCTTGCTAATAATAAATGCCAGTGTTTGTTGATAATCTTCTTCAAATCAGAAAAATGTTCATTATATTTGGTAGAGAATACTACATGTGATTCCCTGTCCTTTTGTTCCTTGGGTCTCATTGTGTCCTCTCTGGGTATACTGGCTATCTAGTCCTCTGCTTTTCTTAAGCATGTTGATGTGTACACCCGGTCTTTAAATCTTCTGATCAAGTCATCTTTTTTGTTTGTGGAAGTCCTTCTCAGTTGTGCAATTCCTTTTCACCCTAGTGAGTTGTGAGAAAGGTATACTGTTTATAAGTTTTTTCTCATGAAAGCTGTTCCCATGTAAGAGAGTGTTCCTATCTGTTTCCTTTTTGAACAGGTCATCACAAGTACCGTATTCTCCTTAATAATGCAGAGATCCAAGAACGGTATTTCTCTGGTATTCTTGTTCATTCTGAACTTGATGTTTGTATTTATGTTATTCAAGTAGGAAAAGAAGGAAACTAGATCTCTTTCTGACCCCTTCCATATACAAAACACATTGTCTATATAGCTACACCAGTTTCTTACGCAATGTGAATATAGATTCTTAGTTGGATTTAATATGTGGTCCTTCTCCGTAGTATACATGAAGGCGTTAGTATAAGCAGGAGCCGTGGTGCTGCCCACCACTGTTCCCCTTCTTTGTTAGTAAAACTTCCCATCAAACTCAAAATAATAATTTGTGAGTATCATTTCTGCCAACTCCTGCAGTACTATAGTTTTAGGTCTAGCTTTAGGACCTCTTCTGTCCAATATTAACCCCATCACTTGTAGTCCCTGATCATGGAGAATAGAAGTGTATAGGTCAGAAACATCCATTGTAACTAGTATTTCATGATCCTGTATGCCTTCCTTTGAGATTCTAGCCAGTTTATGCGGCATGTCCCCAGTGTCTCTTATATAGGTTTCTGTGTTTTCTATAAGTGGTTGTAAATGATAATTTATGAATTGTGAAATTTTTTCAAATAGGGAATCATTAGCGGAGACTGTCGCTTGTTTGTGTTAAGAAAGTAGTGCAGGCATTAGCAGCGCTTCAAAGTTAAAGCCTGGTGTTTAGAGGCATTGCTTGGTAATCTAGAGGGATATAAGACACAGAGTTAGATGCAGTTGTGTGATTAACAAAATATATATTTTTTAATTTAGACCTTAACCAGCATGGTCTGGAAGTTAACATTTTTCACTTTTTGAAGAGACAGTGGCTATTAAATGGTAGGGTGTTTTCTTTGAATATGATATACTATAAAAAGAAACACAAATATGTTCAAGAAAATATCTAATGGCAATGTATGATTTGTTTCAGACAGCCTTTGAAAAAGCACTGTCAGGGCGAATTAAATTAAAATAAATTTGTATTCACATTCTTGGTTGAAGAAACTTTATTGCCTTCCCATTTCATTCTCGCAGCATCTCTCATGTATTGACTGGTCCTTTGTGGTTGCAATACCTGATGTTGATTGTGCCCTGGACCTCTTTATTTCAGTGTTTATGGCAGTACATGATCATCATGCCCTTATCACCAGATGCAGGGTCAAACATCTTAATTCCAAATGACTTACTAAATCCATTTCAAGTTAATGAAGAACAGAGACACTGCTTGGGGTACCTTCAAGAAAACAAACCTGCACTCAGATGGGGTTGCATACAGATATTTATGGAATAAGCGCAAATGCAAGCTCAGCATGACCAAAGGTGCATATCTCAAAGCACAGCAGACAGAAATCTTAGTGACTCCCAATAATTCTGAAACTGCATAAACTCCTTGCTCAACCCAGAATTGCCGTCTCTTCTCCTTGGAGTGAATGGCCTCAATCACAGTGATTCCATATCTGTTGCTCTTTTGTTCAATGACCACTTCTGCAACCTTGAGAAATACAGACTCCCCTCGTATGGCACAGTATGTCCTCTGGATTCCATCATACCTAATTCATGGCCATGCTATCCCCTATTTTATTTTAAGAAAGTCACTGTCAAGGAAATCTGAAAACTGGTGCTTCATCTAAAACCTGACAAATTGGCTGGCTACAATGGCCTAATTCCCAAGTTCCTTAAAATTGCAGCCACACAAATTGCTCTCCCTGTTTCCAAAATTTTTAATCTTTCATTTTAGCCTTTAAAAATCCCTAACATCTGGAAATTGGCTTCTGTAGTACAGTTGCACAAAAAGGGCAAGTGAACTGTCCTGGACAACTACAGGTCTATTTCTATACTATCAGCTTTGGCTAAGGTGCAGGAGAGTATAGTACTGTACATAATCAGCTCACTTCCTATATACACCAGTACAGGCTACCCTGTGAGGAGCAACATGGTTTCAGAAAGGGTCATGGAATACTGACAGTGCTGGTCAGCTTCACAGACACAATACAGCATGCTAGGGACCACAACTTGCTGATGGGTACCGTGTTCGTGGAAGGCCTTCAATTTGGTGGACCATGATTTGCTTATACAGAAGCTGACTGGGCTAGGTCTGGGGGGCCCAGCTACTCTGTGGTTGTCCAACTATCAGCAAGACAGGTCACAGTTTGTCAAAACTGGTAAAGTCTTGTCCAGGGTGAACACTATCTTCTGTGGGGTCCCCCAGTGATCCATTCTAGGCCCTCTCCTATTTACTATTTTCATCAATGACCTAGACAAGATCTGTAATACTACCAAGACCCTTCTTTATGTAGATGACACAAGTAATCTTTATGCATGGCAAAGACACCATCACTATTAACGAAGTCCTTGGGCACAACTTCCATTCCCTTCAACAGTATTTTCACAAATGAGAAATTGGTCCTAAAGATCCCTAAAACAAAAGCCATGTTACCAGCTCATCCCCAAAGGTTAAAATATTTTCCCAAGACTTCACTATCTCAACCTTAGATGGGGTGAAACTGGAACTACTTATGAAATACCTTGGTGTTACCATCGATCCCACCTTACATTTGACATTCATATGACCTACACCGTAAGAAATGTTAATCAAAAACTGGGTCCACTCTGTCGTACTGGAAAGTACCTGGGATCCAACACTAAAGTCAGAATCGCCCAAAGCTGCATACTCCCCCTGATTGAGTGTGGCTACATTGTTATGGATGCTGCTTCTACTACAATCTGGGCAAAGAACAGAGTGTTAACCTACAAGGTTGCCAAACTTGTATGCTCCCAGGGCCCACTGTCCCATCATTGCACCAGTTTTAAATGATTTTGTTGGTTGCAATCAGAAACCAGAGCCCAGTTAACCTTAGTGAATTTCATGCACAGAATTCTACATGGAAGTGCTCCCCAATGCCTATCCAAGCTATCCATGTATGCAAACAGTCTATTGAAAGTACCATTCATGTACATGGGCATGGACCAGGACTCTTTCAGATACAGAGCAGTGTCATTCTGCAACACCATCCCTTTTGTTATCAGAGCTGTCCCATTCCCTAAATTGTTTGCTGCCAAGCTGAGAGCACATCTCCAAGAGTCTAACGTCTGTACCTGCCTTGCATGACTTACAAAACACTGCTGACTTAATGTGCCATCTGAACACCTTACTTTTGCACCCTGTCACTTCATTTTGTATTATACTCTTGCGAGTGTACCTGTTCCACTGTTTTGATGTGTACTCTTCTATACCCGAGCTGTGCCTGAAAAAGGTGCTTTGGCACTAGTGCACTTACCTGGTCATCAAAATAAATAAATAAAAATAAAGTAGAACAATTCTTCCTTTCACAGAACAGCTCCTCCTTTGAACCTCTGAGTAAGTCCACCCCACCCATCACATCCTGGCAACTAGTCCCGAGGGCGGCAATAACCAATACCAATTAGGCAGTTTTAGTTGCAATCTCCAGCTGCAACACAGCGAAATGTCTCTTTATTGCTGCAGCCTTTAGCTTCTCTTTCATGTGTCATGTAACATGCAGTTAACTCCTTTTCTCACAGCAGCAGGAATTCTGCATTTCACTTTTGCTCTTTTATGACAGACCTGCGGTCTGTCCCTGCAATGCAGCAGCCAGCTGTGTTTCAACAGTACAGACAACAATCTGTGTCAAGATCTTACGCAGACTAACTTGGGTCAATCACAGCCCCTTCTGCTGACTGGGGAATAGCAGCTCTTGATTCACGAGTCAAGCTGTCCATCAACATGGGCACTTCTGGGAGGTGTGTCAGTGCCCAAATTAATGAATGAAGTCCATCACTGGTCCAGGAGCTCTTGGGCTCTCTCCACAAGCAATGTGACCTTGATTGGTAACTTATTCACCCTCTGACCTGGTCACAATGCCTGCTTGAGCCAGAGGTGATGAAGATGGCTGCCAATTTGTAGTCCAAAAGTTATCTTTTGCAAAAGTCCTTATTTGCACAAGTTCTGTAGTTGAAACAATAACTGGAGCCCCACACCAGTCCAGCACAGGTGTGCCTTGATGTCTGGTTCCATCAGGGTAGCGATCAGGAATGTCTCATTGCAGTCGGGAGTGCTGATGCAATAGCTTTGTTGATGGTGGCTGTGATATTGTAGGTTTGGGGATAGATGTTTGGCAGGGAAAATTAGAAGGTAATTTAAATGTGTTGTTTGCCTGGTGTTTGGAGGAGGGGACATTAGCTGCAATTAACTTGTCTTTAAACAGGAATTACTGTGGCTTTCATTGTTCACTTGGGAGCTTAAGCAACAGGTTGGTAGAAAAGAGGCCAGGAGTTATATTTTGTTTTAAACTGAAATATTTGAATAGTTTGTTAGTGAAATTAGTTCTATGTGTTAAAAATTATTACCTTGAATTTGAACTGATACTTGGGCTGTGATATTGTAGGTTTGGGGATAGATGTTTGGCAGGAAAATTAGAAGGTAATTTAAATGTGTTGTTTGCCTGGTGTTTGGAGGAGGGACATTAGCTGCAATTAACTTGTCTTTAAACAGGAATTACTGTGGCTTTCATTGTTCACTTGGGAGCTTAAGCAACAGGTTGGTAGAAAAGAGGCCAGGAGTTATATTTTGTTTTAAACTGAAATATTTGAATAGTTTGTTAGTGAAATTAGTTCTATGTGTTAAAAATTATTACGTAATTTGAACTGATACTTGGGCTGTGATATTGTAGGTTTGGGGATAGATGTTTGGCAGGGAAAATTAGAAGGTAATTTAAATGTGTTGTTTGCCTGGTGTTTGGAGGAGGGGACATTAGCTGCAATTAACTTGTCTTTAAACAGGAATTACTGTGGCTTTCATTGTTCACTTGGGAGCTTAAGCAACAGGTTGGTAGAAAAGAGGCCAGGAGTTATATTTTGTTTTAAACTGAAATATTTGAATAGTTTGTTAGTGAAATTAGTTCTATGTGTTAAAAATTATTACCTTGAATTTGAACTGATACTTGGGCTGTGATATTGTAGGTTTGGGGATAGATGTTTGGCAGGGAAAATTAGAAGGTAATTTAAATGTGTTGTTTGCCTGGTGTTTGGAGGAGGGGACATTAGCTGCAATTAACTTGTCTTTAAACAGGAATTACTGTGGCTTTCATTGTTCACTTGGGAGCTTAAGCAACAGGTTGGTAGAAAAGAGGCCAGGAGTTATATTTTGTTTTAAACTGAAATATTTGAATAGTTTGTTAGTGAAATTAGTTCTATGTGTTAAACATTATTACCTTGAATTTGAACTGATACTTGGGCTGTGATATTGTAGGTTTGGGGATAGATGTTTGGCAGGGAAAATTAGAAGGTAATTTAAATGTGTTGTTGCCTGGTGTTTGGAGGAGGGACATTAGCTGCAATTAACTTGTCTTTAAACAGGAATTACTGTGGCTTTCATTGTTCACTTGGGAGCTTAAGCAACAGGTTGGTAGAAAAGAGGCCAGGAGTTATATTTTGTTTTAAACTGAAATATTTGAATAGTTTGTTAGTGAAATTAGTTCTATGTGTTAAAATTATTACCTTGAATTTGAACTGATACTTGGGCTGTGATATTGTAGGTTTGGGGATAGATGTTTGGCAGGGAAAATTAGAAGGTAATTTAAATGTGTTGTTTGCCTGGTGTTTGGAGGAGGGGACATTAGCTGCAATTAACTTGTCTTTAAACAGGAATTACTGTGGCTTTCATTGTTCACTTGGGAGCTTAAGCAACAGGTTGGTAGAAAAGAGGCCAGGAGTTATATTTTTTTTTAAACTGAAATATTTGAATAGTTTGTTAGTGAAATTAGTTCTATGTGTTAAACATTATTACCTTGAATTTGAACTGATACTTGGGCTGTGATATTGTAGGTTTGGGGATAGATGTTTGGCAGGGAAAATTAGAAGGTAATTTAAATGTGTTGTTTGCCTGGTGTTTGGAGGAGGGGACATTAGCTGCAATTAACTTGTCTTTAAACAGGAATTACTGTGGCTTTCATTGTTCACTTGGGAGCTTAAGCAACAGGTTGGTAGAAAAGAGGCCAGGAGTTATATTTTGTTTTAAACTGAAATATTTGAATAGTTTGTTAGTGAAATTAGTTCTATGTGTTAAAAATTATTACCTTGAATTTGAACTGATACTTGGGCTGTGATATTGTAGGTTTGGGATAGATGTTTGGCAGGAAAATTAGAAGGTAATTTAAATGTGTTGTTTGCCTGGTGTTTGGAGGAGGGACATTAGCTGCAATTAACTTGTCTTTAAACAGGAATTACTGTGGCTTTCATTGTTCACTTGGGAGCTTAAGCAACAGGTTGGTAGAAAAGAGGCCAGGAGTTATATTTTGTTTTAAACTGAAATATTTGAATAGTTTGTTAGTGAAATTAGTTCTATGTGTTAAAATTATTACCTTGAATTTGAACTGATACTTGGGCTGTGATATTGTAGGTTTGGGGATAGATGTTTGGCAGGGAAAATTAGAAGGTAATTTAAATGTGTTGTTTGCCTGGTGTTTGGAGGAGGGGACATTAGCTGCAATTAACTTGTCTTTAAACAGGAATTACTGTGGCTTTCATTGTTCACTTGGGAGCTTAAGCAACAGGTTGGTAGAAAAGAGGCCAGGAGTTATATTTTGTTTTAAACTGAAATATTTGAATAGTTTGTTAGTGAAATTAGTTCTATGTGTTAAAAATTATTACCTTGAATTTGAACTGATACTTGGGCTGTGATATTGTAGGTTTGGGGATAGATGTTTGGCAGGGAAAATTAGAAGGTAATTTAAATGTGTTGTTTGCCTGGTGTTTGGAGGAGGGGACATTAGCTGCAATTAACTTGTCTTTAAACAGGAATTACTGTGGCTTTCATTGTTCACTTGGGAGCTTAAGCAACAGGTTGGTAGAAAAGAGGCCAGGAGTTATATTTTGTTTTAAACTGAAATATTTGAATAGTTTGTTAGTGAAATTAGTTCTATGTGTTAAACATTATTACCTTGAATTTGAACTGATACTTGGGCTGTGATATTGTAGGTTTGGGGATAGATGTTTGGCAGGAAAATTAGAAGGTAATTTAAATGTGTTGTTTGCCTGGTGTTTGGAGGAGGGACATTAGCTGCAATTAACTTGTCTTTAAACAGGAATTACTGTGGCTTTCATTGTTCACTTGGGAGCTTAAGCAACAGGTTGGTAGAAAAGAGGCCAGGAGTTATATTTTGTTTTAAACTGAAATATTTGAATAGTTTGTTAGTGAAATTAGTTCTATGTGTTAAAAATTATTACCTTGAATTTGAACTGATACTTGGGCTGTGATATTGTAGGTTTGGGGATAGATGTTTGGCAGGGAAAATTAGAGGTAATTTAAATGTGTTGTTTGCCTGGTGTTTGGAGGAGGGGACATTAGCTGCAATTAACTTGTCTTTAAACAGGAATTACTGTGGCTTTCATTGTTCACTTGGGAGCTTAAGCAACAGGTTGGTAGAAAAGAGGCCAGGAGTTATATTTTGTTTTAAACTGAAATATTTGAATAGTTTGTTAGTGAAATTAGTTCTATGTGTTAAACATTATTACCTTGAATTTGAACTGATACTTGGGCTGTGATATTGTAGGTTTGGGGATAGATGTTTGGCAGGGAAAATTAGAAAGGTAATTTAAATGTGTTGTTTGCCTGGTGTTTGGTAAGAACCTCCCACCCACCCTGTTTTGTAGGCTTTCTTAAATACTGAAAAGCCACTGGGGGTTGGGATTGAAGGGCTGAGTATTTCTGTTTGGGACTGAAATTTGAAGCAACAGGAGTTGGTGGGCCTGTGACATCATACGGTACCTGGAGTCTGCTTACACACACGTTAGTGGGACTGAACACATACTGGACTGTATGTGTTTGTGAGACTTGGAACTTTGTTGGTGGGGTTGAAATTGGGTTTGTAAATAACTACAGTCAGTATAGAGAAAACTGTACTCCAGGAAAGGGACTGAGAAAGGGGTGTGCTATTATAAACAGAGGGATAATCAGGGTGGCCATATTCCACCATGGCAGGCATCTTCGGAAGGGTTGTAGGCTGCACAGGCTGTGGGATGGCAATAATTCTAAATTGGGCCTGGAGAGAGGAGCTGCCCACTCTGTGAGACAGCTATCTTGTATCAGGAGTGAGGTATATTGGTTAAGGAGTAAGCTGTGGGAGCTGGGGGGTGTCAAGGATGAGGGGTGTGGATATGGGCAGCAGAAGGGTGGGGCTGAGGGGAGGCTGGGGCAATGCTCTGAAATTACAGGACATTATGCTACAGCAAGCAGAAGGGGGGATATTAGGGACAGAGGACCCTTAGATAGGGAAGTTGATGCTAAGGGGAAAGCGTACAGGGTGAAAATTCTGAATTCAAGGAGACTGGAGGGGGAAGAGTCAGGAGGGGCTGTTGTGCGGAAGCCTAAAACAGCAGACTGTGGGAAGGGAGCTCCTAAGGTGAACAGTGCAAGAGAGGAAGAAGAGGGTCAGTTTAGAGATGCAGTCAGGGAAAACTCGGGTTACTTGATGGAGGCTGACATAGAGTGTCACAATAAATTTGAGATACTAAGCATCCTAGAGGGAGGAAGGGTTGGTGGAAATGAGGAAACTTATACAGAGGCCGGGGAGGGTCAGATACCCATAGGGCATCACAGAACAGCTATGGAAAGGATAGACATAGTCCCAGAGGGAGAAGGGGAAACATATATGTTAAGCAAATGGGGGAGATGCAACATATTCCAGACTTGAGGGAGGAGAGCATGATTGGAGAGGAACTGGGACACAAGGAGGTGGGAGGGAGCCCCCTTCAGCAGGAAGGTCAGTACCAAGGATGGGGCCCTAGCTGAAGGGACCCACAGAGAGCCTCTGGAGACAGGGTACTATTACAAGGGGGATGAGGTGGGGAAGGGAAACCATCAGGGCCAGGATAAATGGTTCAGATAAGAGAGGGTTAAAGGGACACCTATTCAGAGGGGTTGAGTTAAGTGGGCAAAATAGCAAGGAGGCAGAAAGGAGGGTGACAAGGGGTCTCTAATAAGGCAGGAAGACTCCCATGAAATTGCGATCATGAATAAAGTGGGGAGGGGGCTGAGAGGGCATAGTGGGGTAACCATAAGGATGATGGCGGTGTTAAGGTTCTGTTACTGGGAGACTCGATGATTAAGGGTATCCATTGGGAGGGACAGGGGATGGATGCCACAGCCAGGTGAAGGTAGTAAGTATCTCTGGGCTGACAGTGCACAGAGCAAAGTTCATGGTGTGTAAAATGGTTAGGGATTGTGGAGGAACCGGATTTCCTGGTGCACTTAGGAACTAATGATCTAGAGGGAATAGCATTATGGAAATCCAAGCAAGGTTCCAAGAACTTGCCAGAGTCTGTCGGGATAATGGATGCAACATTTCCTTTTCGGAGATATTGCCAGTACCAAAGGCCTCAGTGGAGAAAAAAATGAAGCTCACAGAGGTTAATGAATGGCTCAGGAAGTGGGGTGAAGAGAATGGGTTGGGGGTGTTAGGGAACTGGAATGGAGTTTGGGAGGATAAGGGACTATATGCCAAGGACAGGTTTCATCTTGCCCCATTAGGGAAGGAAGTCCTTAAACAGGGGATGGCTGACTACATACAAGAAAGGTGGGGTTTAAACTTGTAAGGGGGGAAGGGATAAGGGAGGGGCTGACCAGAAGCCCTCCCCTCCAGATGAGGGGAGTAGCCTTCAAGCCCAAGGGGGGGGAAACAGACTGGAGGTGGAGGTTTCAGGAGGAGCAGGGGGAGGATGGAAGTATAAGGAATCTGGGTGGGGTTCGACAAAAGGATCAGGGATAAGGGTGGGGTTAGTGTCAGTAAATGCCAGGAGCTTGGGAACAAGTTGCCAGAGTTCCAGGCCATGCTGTTCGAGGGGGTGGATGTGGCGGCAGTCATGGAAGCGTGGGCCAACAAAACCATGACTGGGACCTAAATGTGCGGGGTACACTATGCTTAGGAAGGATAGAAAGGAGGGCAGAGGGTGGAGTGGCTATGTTCATTAGAGATGACATAGAAATTGCTATGGTAGAAGAGGCAGAGAAAACGTGGAGGTCTTATGGGTCACCTTCGATCCCCAGCAGGAGATAAGGTCAAGCTGGGAGTAGCATATAGGCCCCGGATGAGTGATGTTCTAGAGGATGGTTTTCTGGACAACATCATTGCCCAGTGTGGTCCAAAAGGGAAGGAGTGGTGTTGATGGGGGACCTTAATATGCCAGGTACAAACTGGGGAACCATGTCCTCTAAGGTGGCCAAGGGCAGAGGCTGCTGGATGGCTTCCAGGATGTGTTCTTAACACAGCATGTGATGGAGCCCACAAGGGAGGGCATGTCCTGGATGTGGTTCTGGCAGATGGGGATCTGGTAAGGGACATGGTTGTACAGGACCCCTGACTGGGAGTGACCACAATACTGTCTGGTTTCAAATAAGCATTGGGGGAGTGGGGTGAGATCTAGGACACTGGCAGTGGACTTCAGGGGCAGACTTTATGGGCATGGAAATATTCTCAAGGATCACTTGAAGGGGATTACCTCAACAACAAGTGTGGAAAGGAGATGGGAGGTCATAAAGCGGGACTTATGGAGGCAGTCAGGATCTGCGCTAAGTTGAAGCGTAAGGAGCAAGGTCACATAAACCATGCTGGTGGTCCAGTGAGGTCCAGGTAGCAGTCAGAGAAAGAAAGGCGGCTACAAAAATATAAAACAACAAGAGGGATAGGGATAAGGAAATGTACCAGCTTGCATCTAGAAAAGTCACCCGTATGGTGAGGGAGCTAAGTCCAGTAAAACAGCAGCTGGCACAGGGATACATGGAGGAAAGGGTTCTTCCGGTACATTGGGGAGTGGAGAAAACTAAGGGCCATCTCAGCTGATTGAGATCAGAAGGAGGGTGGGTGGAAGAGGCGAGGACCAGGCAGAGGTATTAACGAGTACTTTGCCTCTGTGTTCACTAGGGAGGGATGGGATATCTACAAAGCAAGGCACAAAGGGATTGGCGGCGGGAGTGGGATCAGGGAGCAACAGAAATGGAGCAAAAGGGAGGAAAGGTACCCCAGGGTGTCACATCTGGATAAGGATAAAAAGACCAGTAAGGTGGAGGGACGGATGATGCCATCCCACCAAAGGGTGTGGTTTGCCCTCAAGGCCCTAAAGAAAGACAAATCTCCTGGGCGGATGGCATTCATCCAGAGTACTATGGGAATTGGCGGACATACTGGCTGCACCTGGTGGAGCTTTTCAACAGGTCACTTGAGACAGGGAGGGTACCTAGGGATTGGCGAGAGGCACATGTGGTACCAATCCATAAAGGGGGGTCGAAGGAAGTACCAGGAAACTATAGACCCATCAGTTTAACCTCGGTGGTGGGAAAATTAATGGAGAGTATACTAAAGGAACGATTGGGGGTTTACTTGGAGGAGATGGGAGGTCTGGATAGTCGGCAGCATGGGTTTGTGCCAGGTAGATCATGTCAAACCAACCTTGTGGAGTTCTATGAATGGGTAACATCAGAACTGGACAGGGGTAAGCCTGTGGATGTATTATTCTTGGACTTAAGCAAGGCGTTTGACTCTGTCCCTCACAATGGTCTGGTGGAGAAACTGATGGGGTTAGGAGTAGGCCTTTGATGGTCAGATGGATTGAAAACTGGATAGCTGGGCGACTCAGAGGTAGTGGTCTGTGGGGAGCTCTCGAACCCTACAGAGGTTGGTAGTGGGTACCACAGGGCTCGGTCCTGGGTCCAATCCTGTTTAATGCATACATATCAGACATCAGGGATGGTATAGGGTGTGAAATGAGTCTCTTGCGGATGACTCCAAGATGGGAGCAGTAGTTGAGGGAGAAGAGGGAGGTTGGCCCTGCAAGGGACCTGGACACCCTGGAAGCTGGGCTCACACATGGTAATTAAATTTCAATATCACAAGTGCAAGGTGTTGCATCTTGGTGGGAAACCCTAAACACAGGTACACCCTGGGAGGGAGGTGCTGGAAGCCTCAACAGGGAAAAAGACCTAGGGTCATGGTGGATACATGTATGAATAACACTGAGCAGTGCAGGAGAGCAGCTAGCAAGGCAAACAGGATGTTGGGATGCATGAGGGGTTCACCTCTAGGAGCAAGGAAGTGATTCTGCCGCTGTACAATGGACTGGTTAGACCACACCTTGAGTACTGTGTACAGTACTGGAGACCACACTTGAAGAGGGACATACAGCTCCTGGAGAGGGTACAGAGGAGGGCAACAAAGATGATACGAGGGCTAGGGATTTGACTTACGAGGACAGACTTGAGGAGCTCTGCCTGTTTTCATTGGAGGAGAGGAGAGAGGGGGACATGATTGAGGTCTTCAAGTACCTCAAGGGAATAAATAGGGTAAACATGGAGGGATCTTTAGACTAAAGCAGGGAGGCATCACCAGAGGGCATGGTTTGAAGTTGGAAGGTGGAAGGGTGAGGGGAAAGAGGAGGAGGTTTTTCACTGAGAGGGTGGTGGACCCTTGGAATGCTCTGCCTGGTGAGCTGGTTCAGAGATCCACAGTGGAGAGCTTTAAGAGAGGGTGGGACAGACACAGAAAGTGGATGTATCAGATGATGGCCTGTCCCGGGGGGGTGGGGATGGATGATAGGGGTTTCTGGAGCACAAGGGATGGGAGGGTCTCGGCACCCAACTAAGGATCTAGGTTCGAGCAGACTTGATAGACCATAAGGCCTAATCTGCTGGCAAATAGTATGTTAGTATGTTAGTATGTTAGTATTTGATGTGTGATGGCAAGGTAGCCTCCAAGGTATAGCCCCCCCCCCCACATGGGGTGTTACAGATACAATCAGTGTAATGCAAATGTATTTATTTATTTCATATTTTTTGTTCAGGAGAGACGTGCTGCACTGCAAGCAGCTTGCTTTTAGTGATTTGGGGTACACTGATATGAGAACAGTACATAACGTGCAGACATACCAGTAACTGGGTATAGCACAACATGTGTTTTACAAGGTGCAGCACTAAATCTGTATACAGGAGAATAATATAACAGCTCTCTGTAGTAGAATAACCTTTTTGGTGTACAGCAGAGAGCAGAATATACACAATCAGATAATGGCCCACCAGAGGCCAACGCAGACTAATAGGAATCAGGTAAGTGGGGGGGATAGAGAGGCTTAAAATCAGTGAACATAAATGCTCAATAGGGTTTAAGCAGTGGGCTGAAGTGTACCCAGTCCATGTCTGAGGTTACCTACAAGTTGACGGATGGAAGGGGAGAGCAGCCACAGGTAAGCTGAACAGTCTCAGCTTGCCTCTTTAGAGGCCTTCGTGAAGTGGAGGACTGGAGGTGGGGAGTATGTTCCATTGGGCAGGGAGCATCCAAGAGAATGTGGCCTATCATCCTGACAGATGGTGTCTGGGAGGATGGAAGGAGCATGGATTTGCATGATGAAGGGAGGTGTACTTGTGAGGAGGAAGAAAAGATTGTCGGGGACAGTGTTAGACCAGAACTTTAAAATCAATAAGGTAGAGTAGAAGTCCCCCACTGAGGGATGGTCACCTTAGTGTGGAGTAATAGGACAAATAGGATAACACTATTGAAATACATGTATCAAACAAAATCTCCTGTTTGCCCAACAACTAGAAGTGGCACGCCGGTTCCTCCAAGTGACATACTTGCCTTCTAAGAGATGTTCTGGTAGCCCTAGTGGCATGCCAGTACTGCAAATCCTATGTCAGCTCTCATTTTACTGCAAGTGTATTCAATAGCTGCAGCACTGCTACTGGTACCATTGGGCACATGTCAGTGTTGTTACAGGAATGTGTCATATTTAGTACTGCCACATGAGCTGTCATCAAAGTGCCCATGTCATGAACAGCATGCCACTGCTCATGGCACGTGACAACGAAATGTTTTTGAACTACCTCATGGCACATAATGTGTGCTATTAGAATGTATGTTCTAACATTTTCATATGTTTCTGTTATTTATATGTTCATTTGTTTTTTTCCTTTTTAATGTATTGTACATTGTAATGACAAACTGTTGAACAGATAAAATCAAACTGAAACAGCTCGCTATTAGATTGATCTCATCCTCCAGCGCTATACATATTCTTGCCCATATATGCAATTCTCATTTGATTACTTATACCCATTCTTTCATGCTTGCCAACCACTACACTGCCCTCTGTGCACATTAGGTATATTCCTTATTTATGTAATATATGCCTATGGTATGATCCCCCTACATCACCTTGAAAACCCTCTACTACATACATGTATCACTCAGGTTAGAAACATACAACCAAAATGCTGAGTTGCCATGTTTATTGTTAAATGTTGTTAGTATGGCACTCTTCATGTTTCAATAAAGGAATAATGCATGACAGGGTGTGTGTCGTGCTGGCATAATGCCACATCTGGGGGGTTGGGCACGAGGCCGCAGCCCAAGTGCGTCCATTGCCCCATGTGTGGCGTTATCCCAGCACGACACACACCCTGGAGTGCATTATTCCTATTATACAATGGCTTGTTGTTATATATAAAATTAAAAAATAATTTTAAAGAATGTTTTTATTAGTGTGGAAAAATATTTTTGTTTCTTAAGAGGAGATGCAAAAAAAGAGTATATCCTAATGGTCATCCAAATGGGTTCACAATGCTGAGACTAGACCTGTGGAGTTATGCTGGGATAACGCCATGGGTCCAGCCCCAAACTGACCAATCACAGTCCAAGATTCTTTCTTGCCACTGTATAATATGAATTTCAATCGCAAAAGTTAATGTTGATTGGCGTTATATAAAACATGCTGAGTTTAAAGATCAAATGCACATATTTAAGAAAAGCGTGAATTCACTTGAATTCAAGTCCCTGTGTCATGATTAGTGTTTCCTGAAAATATCATGCTGTTTGGGTTTGTGGTTTTCTCTAAATCGGCATCTGTTAATGTGCTCTGTAGTAACTGAAAACAGTGAAGATTCTTCTGTCCCTATCAGTGAGCGATGACATCATTCTTGTCTAGCTTCAGTAATTAAGTCCCTGATTGACTGAAGAAGCTGTTGCAGTTCCCAGTCAAAGCAGTCTGTAGAGCTGATTATTTTCACTCAGAGCTTGTTACTAACCCATCTATTTTACGTTTAGATAGATTAGCTTAAAATCTATCATTCTGTTCTCATATAAAGATGATCATTTGAGTTTCAGTGCTGAACTGAAGTGGTATGAATGAATGTCTGTAAGAAATTACCTTGTCTGTATTACAGCTGTCAGTTTGTTTTCATCCAAACTCTGCATTGTTTTCTGGCTACACAACACAGGGTTGTTTAATGGATATGAAATAAATCTAACATTTGTTAATTCATAGAAGCAGTGTGCCTTTGATGTAGCCTCCAAAAATAGGTTCATGTGAGAACAATTTTGTTGTTATGTCAGATTGACAAACAGCTGTCTGCCACACTCCGTTATTTCAGGAACATGTACTGTATGAACTCACAAAATTCAGTTCTTTGAGGGTTTCTATGTGAAAATACTGTAGAACTAGTTACATCATGTACATGTATGTGTATAACTAGACATACTAGATGGCATCCTGATACACCTGCCCGACAGTTGAGGCAGCAGCACTCTGCTGCCCCCTTTACCCTGACCCACAAGCCCCCTGTCTCCTGCTCCCATTTGAGGCTGCAGCACCCTGCTGCCCACTGTCTTCTCCACACAGTCAGGGCTGCTGCACCTTGCTGTCCCCTGCACAAACAGTTGAGGCTGCTACACTCTGCTTCCCTCTGTTCCCTCCACAGTCAGAGCCAATGCACCCTGTTGCCCCCTGTCCCTGTCTCCACAGTCAGGGCTGCTGTGCTCTGCTGAGCCCTAGAGTCCCCGGTCCCCTGCCTTCACAGTTGGGGCTGTTGCACTATGCTGCCCCAGGCCACCAGAGGTGGAAGAGTTGATGCACCTGCTACCCACTTCCATTGCCCCAACTTGGCAAGGCTGCTGTACCACAAGCAACCTGTCCTACAGTCAGGGTTGCCATACCCTGATGCCCCCTTGTGTCCTGCCACACAGTCAAGGCATATGCACCATGCTGTCCTCTGACTCTGCCACCACATCCAAGGCTGCTGCAACCTGTGCCTGTCTACACAGTTAAGGCTGCTGTGGCCTGCTGTGCCCTAGAGCCCCATGCCCCCACAGTTAGAACTGCTGCTCCATGCTGCCACTTGCCATAAGACAAAGTAGGGCATGTGCTGCACCCTGTCCCCTGCCACCACAGTTGGGGCAGTTTATCCCTGTTGCCCCCTGCCATTAGAGTCACCCTACTGCCCATGCCCCTTGTCCCAAACAGGTGTGTCTGGGGCACCATGTCCCACAGTTTGAGCTGCTGTCCCTTGATGCCTCCCCTGTCTTCTGCTCGAACAGTCAGAGCTGTGGCACCCTGCTGCCCTCTGTGCCTCACCCTATAACACAAGATGAAAGTATTAATTATTTTGTCTTTCAAGCAGTTTAGGTAATGTTCCAAAGGATCTGACTCTGGTGGCAGGGAGCAGCATGGTGCAACAACCTTAACTGTGGAGGCAAGCGGCTCTATGGTGCAGCATGGCACAGTGATGGCAGGGGACAAAGGACAGCATGGTACAGAAGCCTTGACTGTGGTGCAGGACACAGTGGGGCACCAGGGTGCAGCAGCCCTGACTGTGAGGAGGGGTGCACATGGTGCAGTGGCCCTGCCCATTTGGGGCAATGGAAGTGGGTAGCAGGCTGCAGCAAAAGCTTCAACTTTGGTGGTCTGGGGCAGCATGGTGCAGCAGCCCCAACTGTGGAGGTAGAGGCCCTGGGACGCTAGGGCTTAGCAGAGCACAGCAGCCCTGTCTGTGGAGACAGGAACTGGGGGCAACAGGGTGCATTGGTCCTGACTATGGGGGTGGGGGACAGAGGGAAGCAGGGTGCAGCAGCTTCAACAGAGGGGCAGGAGACAGGGGCATCAGGATATCATACAGTATTTCTAGTTATACACATACATGATGTATTTTCACACAGAAACCCTCAAAGAACATCGACTTTTATGAGTTCATACAGTACATGTTCCTGAAATAGCAGAGTGTGGCAGACACCTGTTTGTCAGTCTGACATAAAAACAACATTGTTCTCATATACTGTAAATATATTTATGAAGGCTATAGCAAAGACAAACTGCTTCTATGAACTAACAAACCTTAGATTTATTTTATATCCATTAAACAACCCTGTTTTATATAGCCAGAAAACAATGCAGACTTTTGATGAGAAAGAACTCACAGCTGTGATACAGACAAGGTAATTTCTTGCAGATATTCATTCATATCACTTCAGTTCAGCACTGACACTCAAATGATCAACTATTTATGAGAACATAATGACTGATTTTAAGCTAATCAATTTAAACACAAACCAGATGGGTTAGTAACAAACTTTGAGTGAAAACAATTAGCTCTACATACTGCACTAAATGGGAACTACAACAGCTTCTTCAGTCAATCAGGGACTTCATTGCTGAAGCAGCAGGCTAGACAAGAATGACGTAATCGCTCACTGATAGGGATAGAACAATCTTTACTGTTTTCAGTTACTGCAGAGCACATTAACAGATTTAACAAATGCTGATTTAAAGAAAACCACAAAACCAAACTGCATGATATTTTCAGGGAACACTAATTATGACACAGGGACTTGAATTCAAGCTTTCCATGTGTTATGGCCCGGGGTTGTGCCTGAAAACGGTCCCTGGGATCAGTGCACTCACCCAGTTATCAAAGTCATAAATAAATAAATACATTTTATTAAAAATATGAAAAAAATGGTACATTTGATCTTTAACAGTGTAGGTTTGTATCCTTTTTAAAATGGTGGATCACATGTAGTAGCTGCACTGTGGAGAGGGTTCCTCTCGGCAGTCGTGCTCAGTGGAATGTTGATCACACTGTCTGTTGGACTTTCAGTTTACCAAGTATTCCTCCTTGTGCATGCCGTGTATTGTGAAGCCCACCAAATGTAGCATTATTGAGGCTGACCTACTGGCACAGCAGTAGCACTACCACTTGTGAAGGTGACAACCTGGGTTCAGAAGCAAAATCAGGCTGTTGGAGGGTCAACCAGGGGGAGGAGGACAGAGCATCCGGCAGACTGCTCTCCTCTTCTGGGGAGGAGGTGGTGGTACAGGGCCCGGTGTTAGCCTGGCCCCTTGCGGTGGCTGGCAGAGTAGGGCACAGAGACCACTAACGTAGGGGATGGAGCAACAGGAGTCCGACACACTATGCATGGAAGCATGCTTGGTGCCATCATTGATGTCACTGCATGTAGCTCCTATGGGGATGGACAGATCAAGGAAAAACCCCGGTTGGCAGGATGACTTCCAACCACCCGCAGGCCTTGTACCAGATGACCAAGCAGTGCCAAAAACTGGATCCATTTCACCATGGGGGTTGAAGATTCCCCCACTACCTCTGCTGGGGGGGGTAAGCCATGGAGGAACACACTGGCAGGGTAAGGCCTAGGGATGCTGGGGTTATGGGGCTGGGGCAATCGGCACATGGGGGGATATCTGGTACTCAAAGGGGGAAGAGCACTAGCTGTCCCAAAAATATTATTAATAATGTTTGATGTGCAGAAGCTGTTAAATAGATCTGTTGTCAAGAAACAGTACAGTCGGTCTGTTAGGCTGAACTGAGCTGTAGTTTATATCCCAGCAAGTTTTCACAGTTCTTATATTAATTGACTATTTTAAGCTTAAGTTCTCAGAAATGCACAGTAGTGAAGGATGTTAACAATGTTTGAACTTAACATTGGCTGGTTGAAACTTGTCACATTTGGACTGGCATCAGGTCAATTTAGCATGTGAATAATCATGCCACAAAAAACGAGCTGCTAAAATAGCGTTGGGAAAAACAGTGAACAGGACAAAAGAGCATCGGGATGTTATCGCACCCCCCCATGACTGTCACCCTCATGGGGTTAGTACTAGTAAATCCTGCCCCCCCAACTGTCACCCTCCCGAGGTTAGTAACAGTAAATCCCACAGACCCCCAGAGTTGCATCCCCCAGAGTTTGTAATAGTAAATTCCTTCACTGACTTTCTCTGCCCTGCAGGTGCATCCCTCTTGAGTTTGTAATAGTAAATCCTCCCACTGACTTTCTGCCCCAAAGTTCTGACCCCCAGACATACAGTCCTCTATTCAGGCTATATTATTGATATGCGGTTTTTGCTGTTAACATTCTGTCTGCGCAACAATTGACTGCTTGTTTGTGTTGGCATTGTATTGACCTAGACCCATTTGGACTACATTATCTCAAATTGGCCACCAGTATCTTGTGGGGTGCAGCTAGACTTGAACTTTAATGGACATCTGATTATGCAGTTGGTTATACCCACATCAGAAAGCAAGATTACATATAGAATAAAATAATGGGTAAGGGTGGTATACAAGGATGTACACCCATTGAGGGGGGCTAATTAGGGCTGTAAAGCCACATGTTCCACCCTTACCCATTGTTTGTTGAATATAATATCTTAGGATGCTTATTGTTATGGAGATCACATTTGCGATCGTGTTATAGCACCTGAAGATCTCTTGCATCAAGGAGGGAATTGTGTGTAATGAGTTTGGGTGATTTTTGGGTTTGGGAGGGTTTTGTCTGTCATTTTCTTCAGATTCTTTTGCAGCTTAATTGGTTTGGTTAGCTTTTGAATGATGTGCTGTATCAGTATTGTCCCAATTGATACTTACATAAGAAAAGTAATCACCTAAACCACACAAAAAAATCTGTCATGTACAGTCAAGCACATCGATGTCACCGTATCTGTTCAAATGAGGAGGACAGAGATACACATTTGGCTATGTTGAAAAATACCTGTATTGAGCAGGGACACTCTTCTAGAGAAATTGACAGGACAATAGAACGTGCAACACAAGTGCCAAGACAACAACTACTTCAGAAAAGACAGCTACCGACAGAATACCCTTAGTAGTCACATATCATCCAGTCCTTGAACTTCTGCGTAAGATTATTAAGGACCTCCATCCAATATTTAGTGAGGATGAGACCCTTAGTTGTATTTTTAAGGAACTACTACTACTACAGTCAAATCCACTTAGACGCATAGATGCAGGACATTATAAAATTATGCGTTTAGGAGGGCTATGTTGTTAACCGATCTTGCCTCCCCGACCCCATCTGGAGATCAGGTTTGCCTGATATTGTTAATTTTACATTCCAACATATACGAGCCATGCTATTCCCTATTTTTTTTTCCATTTTCCCTTGCACTTTCCATATTTTACCCTTTTCCATTGTACAGTACTGTGCTTTTGTTCCGTGTTCCTCCTAAATGGTATGGGTCTTGGACTCCGGTGCACTGTTTTTCCTGTGGCTCCTCCATAACCTTGGTCACATGACCATGATGGCCTAGCAATCCTTGCCCTCTCCTAGCAACCTTGGCCCTCTTCTAACAACCTTAGCCCTCTCCTAGCAGCATTGGTCACCCTTTTTTTTTGTGTGTGTTCTTCTTTGTGCTTCTTTTGATGAGTGCAAGGAAATCTGTTGTCTGATCATTACAGTGAGTGTGACAGTATAGAGGGAGAGGTAAGAAACTTGCTTATGAGGGTGTGTAGTTATTGTTGCTTTGTGCTTCAATTTTATTTTTCTCCGATTACTCTGGTTACTTGAAGTGTTTCAGCTTTATTCTTGGCAGATTGCTTGTGAGAGCTGCAGTAATTAACACACATTATCACCTTCTTAGTGCACCGAGAACACTCAGGAACAATTAACACATTGCGCTGTGATGTTGCCACCATTAATGGCAAGGAGCAGAGCATGCAAACTGGATTTTACTCAAGTGTAATTAGGGGCTCAGACTGCTGAAAGCCACTAAAAGTTACTGAAAATGTATGCGTTTAAAAGGGCACGCGGTATGCTATAAAGTGAGCGGGTTATAATGGTGAAGATAGGAAAGGAATGGGGGAATTTAAAAATTATTCTATTATGCATTTTTTTCTTTTAAGTGGTATGCAATTAATTGGGTTTGACTGTATCTTTTAAACGACCACCAAACGTAGCCAGCCTAATTATTAGGAGTAAGCTTTCGCCAGAAGAGAATACCATGACACTAAATGGTACATGACCCTGCAATCACCGCACCTGTAAGACATGTAAGCACATTTCCACTACGGACTGTGTGGTTACATCACAAAACAGACAATTCAAGGTACATGGGAGTTATTCATTTACAGCACAACATGTAGTTTATTTCACTCAGTGCAAGAGATGTCCACAAACAGGTTATGTTGGAGAGACAAGCCAACCGCTCTGCACTAGGATGAACTCACATAAACATAATATTAAAAGGAAGATAACTGAAAAACCAGTGGGGCAACACTTCTCTCAGCCTGACCACTCAATTTCAGATATGTCAGTAACGATCTTAAAAGGAAATCTCCAAAGCACATGTATATATATATATATATATATATATATATATATATATATATATATATATATAACATATATCTAAGTTGAGGAAGGATGAGGTTACCTGGCACAAGAGACCTAGGTTTGGCTACTCTGCACAGGAGCACCCAAGTAAATCCAACTACAGGAAGCAATAACTGTAATGTCCAGAACCAGAATTGGGATTTTTCAGTGTGGCTTTATTTATACTAGATGACACATAACAAAGCATTGCATGGTCCCCCAAAGGGCTACGTTACTGTATGTGCAGATTAGAGGTTAACACAGCGGTCCATTTGAGGAATGAACACATTACTACAGTTGTCTGGCTTTGGACCCACCAGGCACTCAGCCCGGACTTTGCATGCGCATTGGATACATAGCCCAACTGGCCTGGCACCCCTGCCGGCCACTCGACTGATGGTCCACTTGAAGAATGAACCCAAACTTTACTTGGAAAGACATCCCATCAAACAAGGAGGCTCCCAAGCTGTGGCTCCCCACACCACTTGAAGTCTGCGACTCCTAGAGAGATGTGTTTTCGTACTTCCAATCGAGCTCCCATCAAACAAGGAGTAATTTTCCCATCTTGTGGCTCCCCATACCACTTAGAGTCGGCGACTCCTAGAGAGAGTTTCAAGTTGCAACCCACGTCTGGGTACCCTCCCCATCACTGGCCAAGTGCATGAGGCAAGTAGCAAAAACACAGAAGAAATCCGTAGAGGTGGACCTGGTCACTAAAGATGGGGGGTTTCCCACCTCCAGCTCCCACAGCCCACACCCGGCCATTTCTCTGGACACACAGAAAGCTTTAGAACTGTAAAATGTAGATTGAATGGTGGATGACCTGAAGCACCCCCTCTACAGCAAACTTAAAATCCATTTAAACTTTAAACTGATAGACTGCTCCATTTGTTCGTCCTAGTAGACATAGTCCTCCCAAATAGCAGTCCACATTACTTCTCAACTGAAGAAAACAGTATGTTTGCCCCTTCAAAGGGAGCCAAACACTCACCCATTTGTTGCAGGTGCCCCACAGGTGAAGTAACACTTTCTTTGCTGTATACAAGAACAGACTTAAACAAAACCAGGCAGCTTCCTTCCATAGTGGGCAAAGGGGATTGCCCTTGGAGCCCACAGAGAACTCCCCCCCCCCACGAGGGAGTGGGGTAAACAGACAACTACTGATTTCCTTCTTGCTTGCTTAAGGACAAGCTGAAGACTCCCCTTTGAATTTCCCAAAGTTCTAAACTTCACTCCCTGAGCTGGAGATTCCAAAGTGGCTCATGCAGCTGCGACTGTTCTATAGTGATGTCATCTCTCAAGTCTCAGCTGTGACTGAGGACAGAGTGAGACAGTGTGAAACCCATTTAACTGGAGTTTCACAAGCTGCCTTCCCTGCCTACCACTAGGTCTTACTGGGATTCTAGTAACCCCGGGTAACACAGGGGTTACACACACAACAGAGATGAGCTTTTGAGATCAAACTTATTTTACATCTCAATATGGTAGCAGATGCGATGAACATAGATTTGGGGTTCATGGCACATTACAGGATTTAACATCCACAGACCTCTTCTTCTTTGGACTGACATATTATAGGACTTCAACATATATGTGTGTGTGTGTGTGTTTTGGGGATATGTGAATATGGCAGGTGTCAGCCAGCCCGCCAGTGCAGCAGTTGGATTTCTGCTTGTGACACCAGTGACCCGGGTTCGGGAATGAGCCCGGGAGCTGGAGAGCCGGCCAGGGGGAGGAGGCTTGAGCACCCTAAGGACAGCTTGCCTTCTCCGGGGGGCAGGGGGGATCCAGGGCTCGGTGCATGTCCGGCCTTGGGTGGAGACCCGGGTATGGCAAGCCCAAGCCAGTGAGAAGGGCGGCATGCTGGACATCGGCACTTAGCACCTTGACGTCAGTGCACACATCACACCAAAGAAACAAGGAAACACCCTGCAGCACCTCCAGTAGATGGAGCACAATGGCCCTGATCCCCAATGCCCCTACCTGCCCTGGTGACGGCATCCTGACAAAAACAGGAAGGACCTCGGGGTGTAAGGGCCCCACCTCGTACCCCCGCTAGGTATAACCAAGGCTACATGGGGGATGGACCACTCCAGGCTCCAGGTCAGAGGGCGGGGACTAACAAGGCATATGTGTGTCTCCCGAAGAGTGGAGGTGCTGCGGGTAGGAGGAAAATAAAGAGAAAGTAAAAAAAAAAAAAGAATATGGCAGGTGTCACATTAAGGTACGCTTCTATTTAGATACATGGAGTTATGGTGTGTTATTACTGTTACTTCACACACACAATGAATATTAATTCTTCTTAGTATTTACCTTTCCCAAGGAGTGGGGTTGATTCCATTACATCATATTCAGATTTCCTAGCCTGTTACTGTACATACAGTAGTGTTATTATATACTGTCACATTTTTGAACTCTGAACATATTGGGGTGTGAGATCTCATTTGCATGGGGTCCTTGCCAGATCTATTTACATTAGGCTAATATTGTAGTGATTTGTGGAAATGTAGGTATGTTAGGACTTTTGTCTTACATACATACTGTATATTTACTTCTAGTTACTTTACCCTGCGTAGGGTGGAAGTTTTATTTCATTGTGGTTCTATTCAGAATCCAACTGTTACTGCACAGATAATAGTATGGTTATATAGTGTCACATTTTTACTATGTACATATTAGGATACATGATCCCTTTTACTTGGAATTTCATGACAAGTTGAATTCCTTTGGGTAACAATTGCAGTGATTGATGTGAATGATGGTGCATTAGGAGTGTGTGTGTGTGTGTGTGTGCATATATATCTTCTTAAAACTAGTTATCCCCTTCTCCCAGATATGGGGGGTGGGGTGGGGTGTGTTGTGTGTATGTGTGTGGGGGGGAAAGAATTTAATTCCTATGTCTTATTCAGATTCCTTAGACATTTTCAGTACATCAAGTTGTTATATTATATACTGAGAATTTATTGACATCTGTACATATCAGGCTGCATGATCTTAATTTCTTGGTGGTCCTTGACAAGTAGTTTTTTGTCTGACACTTATACTGGCAATTTATATTTATGTTACCATTTATAAACTCCTGTTACTACACTATAGGCTTTTGAAGTTTATGGAACATAATATCTAGCTGGAGAGTATAGCTGGGTAATGAGTCCAGCTAAGTTTTACATATCATACAGTGTGTAACTATTGATCTTTTTAGAGAAACTTTACTGGTTACTCTTTGTATGTTATATTATGCATCATTATATATATGCTTCTTGTAGTCCTATCTTGTGGTGCTTGTTTTTAACTGACACTTTTAGTATGCCTTTAATCCGGGTAGGGGTTGTTTCTTATACACATTGTGACACACATAATTTGATTTAAGAGCCATCTGCTGAGGTAGTTGTTATCTTATTAGTCAATTTAATTTATATGCAGTGGAGTTCTTTGTAGGTCTTCTGCACTAAGCACCTCTAACCCTTAGACTCTCTCAGCTAAAGGTGAAATGGTACTGTTAAGCTTCTCTGACGTCATCTTCTGCTTTTTTAAATGAGTATTTTTAAACCAATGGGGAATTTTTCTGCCTTTTTTCTGCATGATCTGGGTGTTAAAAGTATTGTTTTTTTCTAAATAACTCTCATTACGCTTCTGATGAAGGACTTGTTGGTCTGAAAGCTAAAGCACTTTGTTCTTTTTGTTACATCTATGTTGGTCCAATAAAAGGTATCAAATCATTTGCTTCTGGATCTATTCTTACAAGGACCAGTACGGCAAAGACTAAATCTAGATTTCAGTATTGTCCCATTAATTGTTTGATTAGTGTAGGTATCTAGCTTTAATTAGTGTAGGCATATCGTTTTCATTGTTTGATTAGTACAGGTATACACAGTAGCTGCAATTGTTTAGTGCAGGTATATACTTTTAATTGATACATTAGTGACAGGTATACAGGGAAGTAAATGATGGCTTTTCTATGGGGCAAAGTTCCCATCCATGTATTATATAGAATTATGTTTACTGTATCTTCTGATGGATCCTTGTAATATGTGATTTCTGGCATGAGTTTTAGTATATGTTATTGTTTTGTTTTTAAAACAATAACAGTAAAAAACTATTGGACCCAACAGGGGCAACAAAGAGGCAGTCCACTGGAATGAACCAGTCTAGGTGCAAGATAGCCAAGTAAAGTTAATACAAATAAGGGTTTGGTTTACACACAGTCTTCCTTCCAGAGTCTCTTGCTGGGTTGCTTTTAGCTTTTGCTGTATGGCTTCCCACTTCCCAGCAGGCAGCGACTCTCATACTCAGAAAGGACTGGGCCAGCTCCAGATGATGAGGAGATTGCTTGGCTAAGTCTCACCCTCTCAACCTTCTTTTCCAAGCCTCTCTCTGCCATTCATCCCTATTATCCTCCACATAGTCCCACCAGTCTCCAGTCAAGTATGGCCACTCAACAAACAAGTTATCTTGCACTTGGAGACAGATAATTCTCTCAGCCTGGTTGGGTTTAGACAGCTGGCACTTTTGGACCCATGGAATCCTACTGGACAGAGTACAATATATGTGGCTGTTACCTAAGAAAGGAAAGAAATGACTGCTTAAACATTAGCAGGACCTATAAGAAGAGAGTAGACCACAAAGCATAGTGTTATACATACAGTTTATGATCCTGAAGAAGGGTTTTACACAAAATGTTGATTTTTTTTTAACATATATGGAGTTGGATACAAGTATAAGAAGAGAAAATAATCAAAGCTGCAATTGTACTAAGTAGCTGCAAACTGCCCCAAGCAGAAGCAGTACCCTACAGGAAATCAGAAGTAGCATCTCAACTAAATTGAGGAGGAGGAGGATGAGTAGTAGTAGTAGTTTCCGCCCACCCACCCCACGCTCCTCCACGTTAAATGGTCTGACCTAGCCAATTAGGAGACTCCTTCCTCCACTGACACAGGACTAGTCTAGCCCCTATACAGCACTAGGATGCTAAGTAGTACATGGGAGCAAGTATAACATCAGGCTCACATCAGACTTATGCTTAGTATAGCTAGAAGCATCTGAAAGAACACGAGCAACTGAGTAACGGTAAGTCAGTTAAAGCCCTGTATCTGGGACATGAACTGTCTGGCTGAGCTCTGAACCAGGATGGTAGTACTGACAGAGTAAGTTATAAGTAACTGCTGCAGAGTTGTCAAAACTAAAAGGGGGCAATCAGTCATGAAATCTGATGAAATGAACACAGCAGCTGTCGCTATGAGCAGAATGTTCAAAATACCATCAGTATCTATGCCAACTGACAGCAATGACCAAAATACAGTATGTATACACCTGCGCCTGAGAACCACCTGTCCCCCCCAGTCCATTTGCGACTGAACAGGAACAAGATCCTTAAAGGAACACCTAACTGGGGTATTACCCTTGTAGTTGTGTACATCTGCACAACCTTATGGGTTGATAACCTCACGGGCAATCAATATCAGTGGATCTCCCACTGGGGTCAGCATGACAGCCACCTACCTCACCTACAGTACCTCCCTGAGATGTGGGAGATAGACTACATACTTGCAACTCGTGAGCTGACTAAGAAGGGAGCCTGCTGTCAAATGGTCCGAGGCTTAAACCCCCAAAAACTAAGTGGAATACTCCCCTCAATATCAAAACTATTAAACCTCACCACAATTCTGCTCCTTCTAGCAGGAGATAATAAGCCCAACCCTGGACCCCCTGTAGCTAATTGTAACATTGGCTCTACACAGAACCTGAACTGGACCTCCCTTAAAGGCCTAAAAATAGCCCATATAAACATCTGTAACCTGTGCTCCAAAATACATGAAGTCCAAGGCTGGCTGGAACTGTACAAACCAGACATTCTGGCAGTATCAGAGACCTGGCTAAAACTGCAAATATTAATGCATGAGATTGAAAGCGCCAGATACAACACCTACCAAAAAGACAGGGCAGACAATTGAGGGGATGGAGTACTTATATATGTCAGAGAATCACTAGACTCTGTGCTTGCCCCCCTTCCCTACACTGACTGCATTGGATGCAAATCCATTTTCATAAGGCTTACCCTTGGCCTTACCAAACATCTGACAATAGGGTACCTATATAACCCTCCCAAGGTTGCCCTCCAAGCCTTGGAGACACTAACCAAGACTCTGGCAGAAAATAGCACCTCAGAACTGATAATACTGGGGGACTTCAATCTTAACTGGGCAACAGAAACTGAGCAGACCTACAGAGCCGCACTCCTTGAAGTAAAATATTGAACAGGTCATCACTGAAACAACAAGGCACAATGCCAAAACTGGAAACCATACTACCCTGGATTGGGTATTAGTATCCAATCCCTGCAACATCCAGCTAGCTGGCACCCTAGCGGATGCTCTGAGTGACCACTCACCAACATTCTGCATTTGGAAGAACAGGGCACCTAGGGTCCCTCCTAGGCTCCTCACCGCCAGAGACTTCTCCAAATTCTCTGAGGATGCCTTCCACGAACACCTCAATAATATAGACTGGAGCCCCATATGACTACTCCCTAGTCTCAATGAAGCCCTGGAGTACTTCCAGAATACCTTCATCTCAGTTGCCAACCTGTTCGCTCCACTAAGGAGACTGAGAATGAAAGGTCGCTGTTATAAGTGGATCACCATTGATTTAAAAGCCATGATGACAAGCCGGGACAAGGCCTGTAAGAAATATAAATCTACTGTCCACCAGGTGGACTTGATAACCTATAGGACTCTAAGGAACCAATGCAAGCAAGCATCAAAGGCTGCAAAATGGGAGTATATAAAGAGACTCCAGCAAACCAACCTTGCTGATCCAAAGTCCTTCTGGTCGCACATAAATGCTCTGCTAAAAGGCAGTGGAAGACCTCCGCAAGGACCGATAGAACACAATGGCTGCACAATCAATGATGGCCTAGAGGCTACAACTGCCTTCAACAGGAGATTCACTAACTTAGAAGAATACAAAGTAAATCTCCCCCCAAGGACCATGAGGCATTAGTGGGAGGAAAGGCAGGGTACGGACAGACCACTGTTTCTCCTAAGGATGGTAAGGGCAAGGGAAGTTCTCCCCCTTCTAAAGGCCAACAAAGTGAAAGGCTCAGATGGCCCCAATGGTCTGGACCCCAGATTGCTCAGGGCAGCAGCACCAGCGATAACCCTACCGGTCACGTGGCTCATCAATAGGTACCTAGTAGAAGAGGTTGTGCCTAACAGATGGAAGCAGGCACACGTAGTACCCATACACAAGGGTGGTCCAAGAGAGCCCATATGCAACTACATGCCAATCTCCCTACTATGAAGCCTGGCCAAACTCCAGGAAAGACTAGTCTACTACCACCTTAGGGACTACCTGGAGACTAACAAACTACTAGTACATACTCAGCATGGATTCAGGAGAAAACATGGGATGGACACAGCCCTCATCATGCTCACCACTGACGTTCTTACGGCCATGGACAAGGGCACCACTACTGGGGCAGTCTTCATAGACCTGACCAAGGCCTTTGACTTAGTAGACCACGACCTACTGAAGAACAAACTGGGTAATCTTGGCCTTGATCAGCACTCCCTAACCTGGTTCAATAGTTATCTCGCCAACTGCTCCTAGCAGGTCTAGTGGAGAGGTACAATATCTGAACCTCTCACCCTCAGGGAAGGGGTGTCCCAGGGATCCATACTGGGCCCCCTCCTATTCACACTATTTGTCAACGACATGAATGAACACTGTGGAGGCTGCTCGGTGGTCCAGTATGCAGATGATGCAGTGCTGTACCGAAAATCAAACTCCGCTGCAGACCTGGGGGAACACCTCCAATCTGACTTTGAAACACTGGAATCCTGGCTCTCTGAAAACAGACTATTCCTGAATCCCACAAAAACAAAGGCCATGGTATTTGGCCCAAGAGCTCTTGGACAGGACAGAGGCTCCCTGCTCCCATTAGTCTCCATGTCAGGCTCCACAATAGATGTAGTGAAATCCTTAAAATATCTAGGGCTCACTTTGGACCAAGGCCTTACACTGAAGCCTCATGTCGATCAGGTTACAAAGATGTTGCACCAAAAACTGGGTCTACTATACCGCCTGAATGACCAGTTGACTCCTGAATCCAGGGTCAACATTGCCAACAGCATCCTGCTCCAAAACCTGACCTATGCTGCCCCAGTAATGCAAGGTATGGCAAAACAAGAACACAATAGGATACAAGTATGATACAACAAGATTGCTCGATTTGCCACCTTGTCTCACAACAGGACGCACCACTGCAAGGCATTAGCCTCCCTTAACTGGCCATCACTCTCCAGCTGCCTACAGTATCCATTATTGTGCAACACATATAAACTCATCAGCAGCCCACCAGACAGCTTGACTAGGCTGCTAGTCTGAAAGAGGGCAGGCAGGCTGCTCTGTGCCACAGGGAGAAATCTCTTGGAGGTACCCAGGGTACACACCACAACAGGCACCAAGTCCTTTGCCCATGCAGCACTGGTGCTATGGAACAAACTCCCACCAGACCTTCGGGAGGCGACCTCCCTGGGAATCTTCGAAAAGGGACTCTGGGCGCATCACCTAACAAATAGTGCATGTACGTGCAGAGATACGAACCTTAATAACTAGTTCCCAGCTTACTTCTTGCACAGCCCAGTCCTAAACAAAAACTTAACCTTGAAAGAATCATGATGTCTCTCTGTCTGATAGTGCACTAATTCTACTTATCGTATAAGCTGTATTGATTCCTAATGTATAATTGTGTAATTCCACTATTAGTCAGTATACTGAGCAGATTGTAACCAAAATGGTCATTTTACCATACTGCTATGTATGAGAACTGATTGTACTCTGTAACTAAATCCGGTTCGTCCCTGAAAAAGGGACCTTCAGGACTCAGTGGGCCTACCCGGTTATCAAAATTGAATAAATAAATAAATAAATAAATACGTTATCCAGTGTAAATAAATAACCTGTAAATCAACTTGAGATACAGTTTATAAAAACCATAACGTAAATGTTATACTGTGCTAGAGATCACATGCTAAGTACTTGATTAGAGTGTCAATGCTAATAAGAGATGCTAAGCTATTCTTTTCACTATCGTCTAATCTTTTCAGTCTCCTCAACACTTTTTTTCAAAATTTTGCTCAGTTAAATCTTCTGGATTGGGGGGCCATACTGACTGTCGATTTGCTTGCTCAGCAACAGAGGATAACAGGGAGCAGTCTGCTCATGTAACTACTGTCAATCACAGAAAACCAAGCCAGTATTTTAAAATGTATTCTCTTTTGGTATGATCTCTCCATACCTATATAGTACTGACCCGGTACAGTCAGCATCACATTCATGTGAAGCAAAGGCAGACTGCAAAAAGGGCAGCATGCAGAATATATAAACAAGACAAGAAGACAGATAATTCCCAATTGTTTTGGCTTTCATGAGTCTTC
The DNA here is from genome assembly GCA_016271365.2 of Neoceratodus forsteri. Lineage (NCBI taxonomy): Eukaryota > Metazoa > Chordata > Ceratodontiformes > Ceratodontidae > Neoceratodus > Neoceratodus forsteri. The sequence continues at coordinate 261,595,395 of JADMNL010000024.1, forward strand.
AGAGCAAATGCACGTGTTCTAAAGCATAAAACCCAGTGCAAAACATCATCGGTATGCAAATCCTTGTGCAGGAGGTAAGCTGAATTGGAAGTGTCTCACATAAATGAAAATTGTATTCTACAGTCCATGCACTACCATTAATCAGAGGACAAAAGGTACCAAAAGAAGCCAAAGTAATCTTTCTCATTTTGCCTTATATTCTTTCATGCCACTTCTTGGGTTGTGGGACCATACTTAGTTTTTAATGTCCTTGATCATCAACAAGGAACAACAGTGAGCAATCAGTTTGTGTAATTACTGCCAGCCGCAGAGAACCATGACAGTATTTTATAACATGTCCTCTTGGTGCAAACCCTTCATAGCTATCTGTTACAGACCCTTACAATATCATGACATGTATGTGAAGCAAGGACAGTTTACAAAGAAAGTATGTAGAATGCATGCACAACACAAGAAGACAGAAAAATTCCATCTTATTTGGTTTTTGTAACACTCTTAAATGCATTTGCATGTATTCTAGATTCTAAAGCGATAAACAGTGCAAACCATTTTGGTTATGTACATTTGTTTGGTGGCGGGGGCCAGCTGTACAAGAAATCTCTCAACAGGCACTGCATTCTGCCAGCCATGTCCCTACTAGACCTCACCCCAGCCAATACACACACACACACACACACACACACACACACACACACACTAAATATAACAATTATATTTAAAATCTACACAGACAAGTACACATTAAAACATGAGGCAATGCCAGCATACCTTGCCACCAAAAAAGTGCACAAAAGAGAAGGCAGTACAGTATCTGTTTAAGCCTGCTCTTAGCCCTATGAAGGCGCTGATGGTATATCACCTGTCTGACAGACAGATAACAGTCTTTAAATAAAGTGAATGAGGGTCGCTTATTCAAAAGGAAAGTAGGAGTTAAAACAAGGGGTCATAATTTACGATTGGAATGGGGAAGATTTAAGAGCAATGTAAGGAGATGTTATTTCCCTGAGAGGGTGGTGGAACCCTGGAACAGATTGCCTAATGAGGTGGTATGTGCAGAAACCGTGGAGGACTTCAGTAGGTAGTGGGACAGACACAAGGGGTTGGCTGATGGACAGAGGGACAGATCCCTGGGAAGTGGAGACAATCAGGGGCAGGTGGGAAATGGGCAGACTAGATGGACCAGGATGGTCCTTTTCTGCTAACCCATTACTATGATACTTTCTAATTTGTATGGTTTCTGTAAACATGCATATAATCAAAAGCCTCAAAAACATAACGAGTATGCAAATCTGTGTGTGTGTGTAGGGGGGTCAGGGTAAGCTGACTAGCAAAATATCTAAACCTTTTCCTACTAAAATCCACAAGAGTAAGATGCAGAGCACTTGAGTGAGGAGACCAACTATAGTATCCTACATCATGTGCAGTTTTCTGATCTGGCTGAGTGCTCTACATAATTTGAAACAGTACAGAGCTGCACCACTGTTTTCACATCGGGGCTTTAAGAAAGGGATGAAATCTGGCAATGGTAAAAGCAAACCCTAACTATGGTTAACAACTGGGGTCCCCAAATCAGCTTACACTAATTCCCATAAGGATGGGCAGCTACAATTGGTTGACATTTCTGGCATCATGTATGGAATATTGAAGCATTTTGATTGTTGAAGTGAGTGGAAAGAGGTACATTAATTTGCATGCTGATCAGAAAGAAGAGAAACAATATGTAGGATGCATAAATGATACAAGAAGGCAGCTACTGTCCAGTTTGTGTGGTTTGTATAAACACACATACAATCAAAAGTATTAAATTGGGTACAGAGCATCACTGGGTATGTAGATCTGTGTGGGGGGTAAACTGAGAAAGAAAAATGTAAAAGTAGACTACATTCTGCTTACCATCTCACTACTCAAACCTCAGCACAGTCGACTCACACACACCAAATGTAACAATAACCTTTAAAATCTATACAAAAGAGAAGGCAGGTATTTTCTAATGTGTGTGGTTCCTGTAACGATTGGTGTACAGATCTATGAATGTGCACGTGTGTCAAGTGGGGGTAAACTCATTAGCAAAAAGCCTAAACTTTTTGTCCCTACTAAAATCCGGAAGAATAAGTTGTAGAGTATCTGAGTGAAGTGAAAAGCTACATCACCCTTCACCACCTGCAGGTGTCTAGTCTGGCCAAATACACTACATGACTTGAAACAGCATGCAGCTGCACCATTGTTTTCACATTATAAACTCCAAGAAAGGGGTGTAATCTGGCAACTGTAAAAGCAGCCCCAACTATAGCCACCATATGGGATTCCAGAGTAAGTTTAAGCCGCATCCCACAAGGATCGACAGCTGCAGCTGGTTGAGCTTCCTGGCAGCATATATGCATTACTGAAGTCTTTTATTATTGTATTGAGTGGAAAGAGGTGAATTTATTTAAGTGCTGACCAGAAGGAAGAAGAACAATAGTTAGGATGTGTAAATTGCACAAGACAGCAGATACTTCCCAGTTTGTGTGGATTTTGTAAACACACGTGTATACCTTTCAAGTGGCCCTAATTATGAAGGACGTCCCTCATTTTACCCTTCAAAATTGCTTTGTCCCTCACCCCGTCCCTCATGAAAGAGGTGCTTACACAGACACTGTGCTTTAATATCAGACTTTAAAGCAGAAGTTACAATATTCTAGGATGCTAAATAAAAAAAATGTACAAGTGTAGGCAATGGTTTTCACAATGTTTTGAGTTTTTATCTCCTTGTTTGAGGATTTGTCCCTCATTGTCCCTCATTTTGAGTGCTCATGCCCCTAATTTCAGTGGCAAAAGGTTGAGAGGTAAGGACACATGCAGTTAAAAGCCACAAACCCAGCACAAAGCATCCTGGGTATGCAAATACATGTGTGGGTCGGGGGGGGGGATAAACTGACTGAGGAAAAAGCCTTCTGCTCGCCTCTCACTGCCAGACCTCTCCACAGCAGACTCACATGCAGTAAACGTAACAATAATTTTAAAAATCTGCATAAAAGAGTATGCATAATGAACAACAGGTGGAAGCTATTACTTGCTGCCTAAAAGGAATTTAATTTAAAAGTAAATTAGATCCATCTTTTGTGGTGCATAACTTGATAGTCCTATGGAACAGACTCTGTGGTGTTGTTTATTCTTGCAGGGATTGGAGGACTCTAGTTTTTCTGTGACACTGGCAAAATGTTATCATGCTGTAGCCTGCAACCCAATCCCAGGCATTCTTTTTAAAGTCCCCCCCTTCCCACATTGCGTGTTCTGGGAATTTAACTGGTTCCCTATCGCGTGGCTTATGTTTTTTTAAAGCAAAGTTTGTGTTGCACTCACAGATCCAGGAAGTCAGTAACTAGAGACCCCAGTTAGGTGGGGCAGGTGGCTATATGCTGCATTGATTCAGAAGTGGCAGTTGTGATTAACAGTGATAGTCATAAGGCTCAGCTGGATAGAGCTATGTCCCCTGGGAAGATTTCATATACTGGATAGTAATCCTAAAGGGGAAACTGAAATGTATTTCAGATATGTACAAGAGGTTGGGGGAATTTGAGGCAGAACCCCTTCACGGAATGAGGGGCATAGGAGCAGGAGGTCTCCTGCTCTGTCTCTGATGAAGACTGGACCAAACATCTGAAGAATGGATGGAGGGTGACTTCCTCGCCCACTTGGTGAGAGTTTTACTGGAGGGTACTAGTTTAATATTGTAGGACACCCACAGTGACCATGTACTTCTCTCTTACCAATACAGTTGATTGTTGGAGAGGATGTGGCGCCATAGGCTCTCCTTGGCAGCTGGCATATATTCTGGGACTGTTTCAAGCTAGGAGAATTTTGGACAGCGATTCAACAGAATGTCCAGCAAATTTTACAATTGAACATCCCAAATACCTTTAATGATTGGATACTGGGATTCCCTATGGTGATTCACCTATGCCCAGATACTCACAAACTAACTTTGATATTTTCAGCGGTAGCACTGAAGTGTATATCAGTCCATTGGCTTTGGCAGAAACCACTGGAAGTAACAGAGTGGTACCTTAGAATGAAATTCGTTTATGAAATGGAAACTATTACAGCCCAACTACAGCTCAGGGAAGACAGACACCTTGAGAGGTGGTGCCCATGGCTACAGTGGGTGAAGAGACAGCAGGAGGAGGGAGATTATCTTACCTGAGAGAATCCCTTGGTTAATGGCTGTGGGGAGTGGCTGTGTTTTGATCATTTAGCCTAGGAGTCTTGCCCTCCCCTTACATGGAGTGGGATTGCAGACTGTGTTGCTTCCCTCTGCTAATGCCCCTCCCCACGCTTGATTTCCTATGTGGGATCTTGATAAACTTCTTGGGAGATAATATATTTTAGTACTTAATATTAAATGCTAAATTTGTATACCAAAAAGAGACCACAAGAGGTTTCGTTGGAAGCACACAAGCTACGTTTTATGTTTACTTGCACTCGCAGCGCACAAGAAACATATTGAGTTAGTAGAGCATTGCAGAGGTGTGGCAGTGTTGTGGCCCATCCAGTAGATGCTTTAATAGGCGCATCCGTTGGCCACCAATTAATGCTGAAGCTGCCAATGACAGCAGTTTCAAAGCGAGGGCTGCACTTGAAAGAAATCTGCTGCTGCAATCAGGGCCAGTTTCGTCATTGCAGTGGCAGTCCCCCCTCCCTCCCAACCAGCCACACAGCAGGACAATAAATTAGTTCCCTCCTGCTGCTACTGCCCACCCCGCACCCTCCATGAAATCTGTGGCTGCAATCAGGGGCAATTTCGTCATTGCAGTGGCAGTCCCCCCTCCCTCCCAACCAGTCACACAGCAGGACAACAAATGAGCTCCCTCCCACTGCAGCTGCCTGCCCCGCACCCTCCATTCTCCATCCCCTGCTGACATTGGGTGCTCAATCCCCATGTCAGTGTGTATCCCCCCTCGCCCTATTAATGTGGCACAGTGGGAGCCCACCCCAGTGTGCCATAAAATGCTTCTTTGCTGTTTCTGACACTGGGATGCCCACTACCGGTGTTGGATGCATGCCCCCCCACACCCCTATGTTCTCAGACGACCTCAGGGTGCCAAATCCCCGGGTCAGCATTGATCCCCTCTCTGTCCAGTACTCTGGCACACTGGGAACCCACCCCAGTGTGCCAAAATCCATTCTGTAATATTTCACTATAAAAAAGAAAACAGTCCCAAGACGTATTTTTTTTTTAAACCTGAAAAAAAAAGACGGTCCTCGTCATTCCCACTGGCCCCCCTCAACCTGCACCCTCCTCTGTGAACCCCACCTCTCCTCACCCATACATACCTCTGGAGGTCAGAAGCAGTGATCTTCTGTGGACCGGAACACGTCTGCACTCTTCAAAGACCAACCGGGAACTGAAGAAATTACAGTAAGCCCTATAATGGCAGTGAATGGAGGGTTTTCAATTTAGGTTGATATCTCAGGCAATTTTTGGAGTTTTAGTCCCACATTTTCAACATGGGGTTCTTGGGACCCCACCTCATTAACACTGGCACTGTCATTTCATTTCCCTGTCCCAAAAGGTGATTTGTGCAGTTGCTGTGTGGAATCACCTTTCAGGACCAATTAACGAAATGACAGTGACACTGTTCATGAGATAGGATCCAAAAACCCTTGTTGTGAAAAACTTCAAAAATGACTGCATTATGAGCATCCATTGCGCAGTTTCTCACTAAGCTCGTAACTTCATAAATTTTTTTATTTTTACTCCAAATTTCCAACATTGCCATTTTTTCACACACCCTTATGAACATTACAGCTGTCATTTTCACCTCCTTCCCAAAATGTGTTTTGCATCTGTGGTACAGAATGGCACGGTCGCTGTGCGAAATCAACTTTCAGGACAGATTAATGAAATCACAGTGCCACTGTTCATGACGGGAGGTCCCAAAAAAGCCATGTTGAAAATTTTGTGAAGACATTAAAAAAAATGACTGCCTTATGAGTGTGCGTTGCAAAGTTTCTGCACACACTCGTAACTTCATCACTTTTTCATATTTTCACTCCTGATTTTCAACATTGCCATTTCTTCATACCTCCTCATGAACAGTACAGCTGTAATTTATCACATCCTGCTCGAAATGTGTTTTGATACCTGTGGTGCCGAATGGCACACTCGCTGTGCGACAACGCCTTTTGGGACTGAGTAATGATATGATACTGCAACTGTTCATGAGGTGGGGTCCCAAAAAGCCCAAGCTGAAAATTTGGAGCAAAAATACCAACAAATGCCTGGGGTGTTAGGGTTTACAATTATAATGCTCACCCTGTACAGACTGACAGGTGTTGGGGGTGTGACTTGGGGGTTGTCGACTGTAATACTCACCCCATTCCTCCCCTACCCCCACCCTACAGCCACTGACAGGCATCAAGGTGTGCCTTGGGGTCTTCAGCCCTAATGTTCACCTCATTCTCCTATACTGCACCCATCTCAGCTTATTTCCTTATGGAACTGGGTAAGCGTAGGGGCCGAAGACTTCAAGGCACACTGTAACACCTGTCGGTGTCTGCACGGTGGGCTGAGGTGGAATGGCGTGAGTGTTATGGTCAACAACCCAAAAGCACACACCCAACACCTGTCAGTCTCAGGGAGCTGGCATTAATTCAGTACTTCACTGCCATTCTTATTATGCATCTCTCTCTAACTCCTGCACTACCGATGCCAATACCAGCAAGCAAACACTCGGCATTGACAAATGCTTGTTATTGGTATGTTAAGTTAGACTACGATGATTTTATTGTGATTTGTACTTGGAAGGAGAACAGTCATCTTTGTACCTTTCTTAGGAGGTTTCCTGCATGTCATCCATTTGAATGGCATTTATGTGCTGCCCTTTGGTAGCTATCTATTTGTTTTACCCATTCTATATATCATAATTTTGGTGGAACTCGAAGGGTAGTGTGCATTACCTGATTGTACACATGCAAGAAATGTTTGTTGTTATTTGTATTCTGACTTTCTCTTGGAATAAAGTGGAGTTAAAAAAAAAGTGACAGTTGTTAGTGTGTAGTCAAGGGGTGGGGGAGGGGCAGCAGGCATGTTCCCAGTGTTCCTTGTCATTTCTTCTTCATCTCACCTTTCTTCAGTATCCAGTCATGGCAGTGAGTAGTACAGTGGGTCCTGGTAGCAGTGATGACAGTTGGGTCATAGCAGTGAACAGTCTGTAGAGCAGTGGTGGCAGCATAAACAGTGGCATGGACATCCATAGCAGTCAGAGAGAGAGAGAGAGAGAGATGTCTGATTGGTGGTGGTGGTATGGTGGCAGCAGCAACCAGTAGCTTCAGGTCCTCCTCCAGAGCAGCAGCAGGTCTTTCAGCACATGACCAGGGAGAGGAAAAGGGAGCCGCTAGCCACTGGGGCTTTCACACAGGACTGGGAGAGGGGGGAGGAGCCATTGCATGCCAGGGAGTGCGCAATCACAAAAAACAAAAGTATGATGTGTTTTGTACTTTTTCTGGTGACAGCAGTACAAATCCCTTAAATAAAACACACTGACTGCTAGAGCTAGAGTCAGGTACTTTGAATCTGTTTGGCCACCAGATTGAAATCACACTGCCAGTGTTTGTAGAAAACTGCATATTAGCATCTGAAAACCCTATATTTGTAAGTATATAAATACACAGATACATAGATGGTATGCTATAATACAGAAACAGTCTGAAAGTCCATCTAGTCCATCATTGGTTCCTACTTAGAAGTCTTCAACCCTTGTGGAGCTTCCAGAACCCCACCTTCCCTTTTGCATCTCATTACCCTCTTGCAGCTATCCATTTGGGTTTTAAACCCTGAAATAGTTCTTACAGTAATCATATTGCTGGGCAGATTGTCCCACCTATCCACCACCATCTCTGTAAAGAAGTATTTCCTAATGTCCTTCTTGAAATCACCCCACCAGCTAATTTAAATTTGTGGCCCCTGATGGTCTTGTGTTACTCCTTAAGTAAACCGAGGAGTTCATTCAGCTGTGTCCCAGCATGTACCACTGTTGTAGGTTTATATCATGTCCTCCCTCTTTCTCTTTCATGTCCCCTGTAAGTTGATAGGACCTCCAAAGGGTGTCTCTTAGGGTATGAGAAACTCTGAGCATGAGATTTGGGCGAAAGGACTGCGAAGTGAAGCCTAGCAGTTCTGTCTGCTCAAACCTCAAGAGATGAGTCTTTTATACCATATGAAAGACCCTTGGGAGGCCCTAGTAACTTATTATAAATCACTTGAGCTTAGCTTGAATGACTTCAAATAAGTTTATAGTCTTTTTTTTAAATATACTGTGCCATCCTCCCTGATGCTGAAGTGGGCGCCCTCCAAACACTCCTCACAAGAGCACACTGACACGGGATAAGAGGCACAGTGGTAAGAGGCAGAGTCAACTGGCAGCATGTGATGACACTGCTCTCCAGGCTGTCCCTTGTAGAGCTCCTTTTAAGTTAAAAACTTATTTTACCCTTTCTTTTGTCAAACTTTGAAAAGTTAATTTGGTGCAGGAAGATTCAGGGACATACTTGTGCAAGTTTCAGCCTCTTGAAGGATGGGAACCCCAAGAAAATCTGGAAGATGGTGGCAGTAAATAAAGGGAGCAGGCAGCTAGGTTGAGTGGAGTAGGAAAGGCTGCAGCTGCAAACATGCACATAGATGGAGAGGCCACCATCAGCGATGTGTTGAGGGCAATATCAGCCCTAGATGCCCAAGTAGTGGCTCTGGATGTTAAAATGCAGGATTTCAATACAAGAATGCCTGCCTGTGAAGCCCAGACACAGCAGGCAGTCACAGAAAAAAGGGAGGTAGTGGGGGCAGCATCATTGGCTGCAACTGCCTCTGCAGGTCTAGTAAAAAAAATCTCTGTTTTGACTGGAGGCCCTTGAAAATCAGACATGGGCCTCCAATCTCAGAATCTTGGGTCTCTCAGAAGCCATAGAGTGGGACAATACACTACAATTTGTGGGACATTGGCTAGGTGAAAAGCTACAATTGGAACCTGCACCATTAGTGTATCATGCCTACTGAATTACTCCATGGAAAGCAACGGATAGAAATAACTCACCAAGACTTTACTAGTTGTCTTCGGAGCCCCCATGAATGAAACTGAGTCCTTGATGCAGCTCAGAGAATAGGACTTATATAAATGGCTGATGGCAAAACTTCTTATCTTTCTGGACTTGAGCTTTGCAATGAAGGACCGCAGGAGGGCTTTTGGTGCCCTGCGCTCAACCTTGTGGTCCCTTGGGTCACGCATGCATTACAGTATTCTGCAAGACACAAAATTGTCTGTTCTGGCAAGCATACCTATTTTAGAACCTTAGAGAAGCAGAAGTCTTGGTGATGTGAATAAAAACGAATTTTGGATCTCAAAGTGAGCATAAGAACTCAGATGGAGAGGACTGAGACATTCTGGACAACCTTCTACAGCTGGGAGTAATGGAAGGGACAGCTCGTGCCAGCTGAAGAGTGCTATATGTGCTGCACGGTAAATCCTCACAACTGCTCATTTACATAGATTTAATATTTCCTATGTTTATTGTTTACAGCAGTGGTGAGGTACAGAAGATCTGCCCTCACTCTCTCTAAAATGACACCAACTGCATGGCCGTACTGCCTACATCTTTCCCAACGTCGGCCCCTCCCCACTCACGATCTTAAACTGTAGAGTTATGTTGTGGCTGTTCCATATGGAATGTTTGTCATTTAGGGGGCTTTCCCCTTGATGACTTGTTGCTCCCATGTGGTCTTTTTGGACTCTTTAATGAAGTTTTCCTACACAAGTTTTATAAACATTTCTCAGTTTTGGACAATGTTGATCCTTCCTATCATATCTTATTCCCCCTAGCTTGTTATGTTGGGTTGAGTTCCACTTTAAAATTCTGGACTGGCAGTTCTGGGGTTCAGTGTGAGACAATCCACATTTGGGGGTACTAGAAAGGCTAAAAAGTTGTATATTTCTTAACTTTTTCTTTTCTTTTGGAGCTCTGGGGGAAGTGGGTAGTTAAGTTTACTATCATGGGTTGTGCACAAATTGGATGAATGGGATCTAATGACTGTACTAATCAGCCTGAGACTCTAAGCACAACTTCTGGGATGATGGATCCTCTTCGTTGCTGGCACTAGAGTGATTTGTGTTGTTAAAAGAAAAGTATGTATTTTAGTATCTTTACTCTCCCCTGGTTGGTGATACAGCCTGGGCAGCCTCTGTCATGTATCCTAGTGTAAGCCATGTACTGTATGTGCTCTGCCATGCATATGGACTGCTGTGACTACTTGTTTTAAAACTGGCCTTCTAAACTAATAAACAGAATTTACAAAAAGGGTACAGTGTCGCTTTTATACTGATTGCTGAAATCATATTAGTGATTTATAATAGTGTGTATATGTTTGGACTGTCTAATCTTTCCTGATAAGTCCTAACTTGCTGCCCCTTGATCCCTGTCACTGATCACTGTAGGCATAATGTTCACTTATGCGGTCTGTGTGATCACATTCTGTGGCTGGCCGTGGTGGTGTGCAGAAGGAAGTACCAGTTGCAGAAGTGGGTTGGCGATGGCAGGGGGAGTGTGATGCTTTAGCACTGTCTGTCAGGGTGGGGATGGTGGGGAGCCACTAGACCACCAGGTAATGACATGGACCTGTGGTGCAGGCATAGAAAGAGCATTGGGTGGGGGGGTGGACTGGGACCGGAGTTCCATTTCAAAGAGAACAATGAAGATCAGGGCTGATTGTGCATTGGAGGTACTATAAAAACACCTTTGTACCTGCTTTGAGGATTACTGGGGTTTGGCAATAGCCTGCCATAGCAGGTGTTCCATCCTATTGGCACACAGATGCCCAGACAGTTGTGGCATAGTGCCCTATGGGCCAAGATGCCCCTGCCACAGCCATGCAGTGGCTGCCCCTTCTGTGCCTGGGTTATACATAGATACATAGACAGTGTTGGCAGATAAGGGCTATGGCCCACCCAGTCTGCCCATTTGAGCTTGTAAGTTCAGTTTGTTTTCCTAGAAGTCTGTTTCCCTTACCCATGACCTCTAGAATTCCTTTATGTCTATCCCATGCATTCTTAAATCCGTGATTGTTTCAGCCCCACCACTTCCTCTGGCAGGGTGTTCCACTTGTCCACCACCGTTCTGTGAAGAAATTCTTTCTCATGTTTCCTCTGAATCGTCCTCTCTCCAATTTCATCCCATGCCCTAGTCCTGGAACATCTTTTTCGCTTAAAAATAGTGTTTTCCTGCACTCTGTTTCTCCCTGTAAGATACTTGTATGTCTCTATCATATCCCTCTCTCCTCCTCTCCTCCAGGAGTACATGTTCAGTTCCTTCAACCTGTCTTCATAGGACTTGTGATGCAATCCATGCACCATCTTTGTTGCCCTCCTCTGAACCTTCTCTACCCTGTCTATGTCCTTACGTGGTATGGTCTCCAGAACTGTACAGTGTACTCCAGGTGGGGCCTCACTAGTGTCTCGTATTGGAATTATGACCTCCTTTTCCTGCTGGTGATGCCCCTGCCTATACATCCCAGCATCCTATTGCTTTACCTGATGCTTTGTCACACTGTTTCCCTACCTTGAGGTCATCAGAGATGACACCCCAAGATCCCTTTCCTGCTTGGTGCATGCTATATCCTCACCCCCAACTGATATATTGTGCCAGGGTTTTGTGCCCCATATGCATTATCTTGCACTTCTTTGCATTGAATTTCAACTGCCAAACCCTTGACCATTCTTCAAGTTTCTGCAGGTCCCTTCTCATTCTGTCTACACCCTCTGGTGTGTCTACTCTGTTACAGAGCTTTGTGTCATCAGCGAACAGTGAAATTCTGCCTTCTAGATCCTGCGCGAATGTCACTGATGAAGATGTTGAATAGGACCGTCCCAGCACTGATCCCTGTGGTACCCACTGGTCACTCTTCCCTCTATGGAGTGACAGCCATTTACCACCACCCTCTGTGTCCTGCCACCCAGCCAGTTACCTACCCACCACACTACTGTCCTGCCCACACCCATATTCCCCAGTTTGTGTAATAGTCTTCTATGTGGCACAGTGTCAAAGGCCTTGCTGAAGTCCAGATAGGCCATGTCCACTGCCCTCCCTGATCCACCTCCTAGTCACCCAGTCAAAAATTCAATGAGATTGGTCTGACATGACCTCCCCTGGTGAAACCATGCTGCCTTGGGTCCTGTAGTCCATTGACAACCAGATGTTCCACCAATCTCTCCTTCAGAAGTGCTTCCATGATCTTTCCCATCACCGAGGTGAGGCTGACTGGTCTGTAGTTCCCTGCTTCCTCTTGTTCCGCTTTTGTATAAGGGACTACATCTGCTGTCCTCCAGTCTTTGGGTACCTCCCTGTTTCCAGTGATTGGCTAAACAGGATAGCCAGAGGTTCAGCCACCACCTCTCTTAGTTCTTTAGGACCCTGGGTGCACCCATCTGGCCCCATTGCTTTGTCAGCTCTTATTACTTCCAGTTCCTTCAGGACCCTTTCTCGTGTAAAGGGACTTGTGTCCATTTCTGCACCATTCTCACCCCTTGTACTCCCTTCAGACCCATTACCCCCCTCTTCCTCAGTAAAGACTGAGCAGAAATACCTGTTCAATATGTCAGCTTTACTGTTGTCATCCTCCACGCGACTCCCATCCTCCCCCTTCAGTCTCACTATCCCTCCCTTTGTCTTTCTTTTTTCACTTATGTACCTGTAAAAGGTTTTGTCCCCTTTAACCACTGATTTTGCAATGTGTTCTTCTGTCTGAGCTTTGGCTTCCCTTACTGACTTCCTGCCTCCCTTGTTTCTCCTGGTACTTCTCCCTATCCTCTTCTGCCTGTGTCTTTTTATTGCCTAGTGCTTGTTGACAAATTAGCCCCGGTGGCAGTACACATACCCAGGAGTGGAGCATGAACTCTCTTACCTAAGGTGTCCTATCTTCACACGAGATTCTTTATTGATAGGCTGGGCTGTAGATGCCTCAGGGAGGATGGCCTTGTCATTCTCTGCTAAGACTACAATGGGATCAGCAAAAGCTTGTGAGGCCAATATGGTTTGATCCTTGGGAGCAGCATACTTCCTATCTGTGGACTTAGCCATGGAAGCAATGAGAGCAGGATTGTTCCATATCATCTGAGAAAGGGTCTCAAAAGATGGTTGTACAGGAGGAGTTAAATCCATAGGGATCTCCAGGATATGTAGGTATTGGAGTCTTAAAAGCTTCCCAGGATTGATTTCTGTAGTCTGGAGAGAAAGAGGAATTTAAATTTTAAGCAGAGACTTAAAGGAAAGGTCTTCCACCACAGGCTCTGCAGCAGGATTAATCACTGCTCCTTCAACATCATCACACAGACGAAGATCTGGGTCAGGCTCAAAATCATCTCCTGACAGTCCTGGGAGGACTGTATGGACAGGAAAGGAGTGAAAATCAGAATGGAAATTAGAAGAGGAAAGAATCGGAGTCAAAAAGCCCTGGAGGCTGGATAGCGCAGCACCAAGCATTGGCGCTGAAGGAGAACATGGCGCCGAACCCAAGGAAGTCAGTGTCATTGGAAACAGCCCAGCACACGGCATTGACAGAGCCCTCAGCACCGCGGACAGTGCCGACACAGCCCCGGCGCCGTGGACGGCGCCGACAGAGCCCTCGGTACCCTGGATGGCTCCAAGAATGTCCCACGGTTCTGAAAACTGTGATTTGAAGGAAAAAAGGAAAATTAACAGGAGATAGAGGCATCGGTGTGGACCCCTGTGCCGCAGCCATGTGAGGGAGGAAAACACCGGAGCACGGAGTTGACAGCACCAAAGAAGGTGCCGCGCGACTAAGAAGGTCCAACCGCCCTACCCAGTCCCTCAAGAGGCCTGAAGGCCCCAGAGTGACTGGGCCAGGCAACTGGACCAATCTCCAAGCCCACTGCTCCATAAGAGCAGCCCACTGATGAAACTGCTCATCGGAGGCCCATCCAATGGCGGGGACAGGCTCTCGACATGTCGAAGATCAGGCACCCGGGCCAGAAACTGGCAACTCGAAAGAGGAGGAGAACGGTGCCCTGGCCCCAGTGACCAACCGTCGATGCAGACATACCAGAAGGTGACCACGAAAGTGATGCCTCTCTTCTCGACTTGTGCAATCGACGAAGAACTCGAGGCAGAACAGTGCCACGAATGGGACTGTTTCCTTTATAAGTCGGGGACCGCCCATCTCACTGAGCATTGGACAGTCTGTTGTCAGATCCACCCACCGGGAGGGTGGCGACTGGACCCAGCCCGGCTGACTGAACAGCTTTCATGCGGCGTCCCTATCGTCACCTGACCCGCTTCATGGTCGACTCTGTCAATGGAGGGCTGAAGACTTCTTTATTAATCAATAAATTTAAATTTAAATCTACTCAGTACTTTTGAGATAAATTACAAAACAATAAATTGAAAACTATGCTGCTAGTTTGAAGTTTGACTTCCAGCGAGTGAGCGACATGTCACTGAAGCGCACTCGACGGTGGGAAAAAAGGAACTGAGCGGTTGGATGGTCAGCGCTGAGATAGTCTTTACCGCATGAGCCATGGCTTCATGTGCCACCTGCCTCCATCTCAAGGCACCACCTCTTGAAAGTTTGCTCTCGCTGGGTTCTAGCGCCCAGTGTAGATTACATTAATGTGAATGAGTGGTGGAGACTTTATGTCCAGGAAGATCAGGATTGCACGGGGGGGGGGTCAATTCCACAGGAATGTCTGGAACGTGCAGGTACTGCAGATGCAGCAATTTCCCAGGATCGATCTCCAAAGTCTGGAGAGAGAGACAGGTATTCATGTTTCTAATCAGAGACTTAAAGAAAAGGTCCTCGACCAGAGGCTGTGCTGTAATAGAAGGTTTATTCACCACCCCTAGAGAGGAGACATCGTCAAAGTCATCCTCCAATCGAAGATCAGGATCAGGCTCAATATTATCTCCTATTAGTCCTGAAGGGACAGCATAGCTAGGAAAGGGAGGAAAAAGAGGAGGAGGAGCAGCAGTGAGAATCGGAGTCGAAAACCCAGGTGTTGCATGCGGCAACGCAGGTGCTCCTGGCACTGTAACAGAAGGCGATGCCGAGAACACAGGTGGCACTGGCACAACAGGTGGCGCCGGAGGAGCCAGCACCAGCGGTGCTGAACCAGAAGTTCCTAACCCTCGACTCGCTGAAGAAAGTCTGAGAAATTCAGCAGGAGATAAAGGTACCGGTGTAGACCCCTGCGCCACAGCCCTATGGGGGCAAAAAACACCAGAGTGCAGCGTCGACGGCACTGAAGAAGGTGCCGCATGATCAGGCAATCCCAACCGCTCTGCCTGCAAGTCTGAAACCGAGAGGCCCGAAGGCCCCGGTGACTGACTCACCAGCACGGGCAAATGGGACAACCGACGAACACATTGCTCCATAAGAGCGGCCCAATGGTGAAACTGCTCACCGGAGGACCCCCGGGGGTGGGGAGGGACTCTGGAGTCGAGGATACCGGTCACCAGAAACAGAAGCCTGAGGAAATGGAGTCAGGCCCCTGCCGCTGGTAACTGACAAGCGACACGCAGATGTACCAGAAGGCGACTTCAAGTGGTACCATTTCTTTTTCGACCGGGAGGATGAAGAAGAACTCGAGGCCGAGCGGGGCAGGTGCCGAGTCCTCAACGAGGATCGAGAATGGGACTACTTCTTTTTGTGCCTTTGGGATGACAGCCCGTCCCCCGAGCACCGGACTGCCTGTAGTGAGACCCCTACATAGAGGCGACAGACCTGACCCAGCCCTTCTGACAACGCAGCTTCATGCAAAGTCTCCCTACCGTCACCTGCCCAGCTCATGGTCAACTCCATCAAAGAAAGGCTGAAGAAAATTTACTTATTACTTATTTACTTATTTTCTTTAACTGAAAACAAAAATAATAAAAATAATAAATACCGAAACTCTATAGCTGCTGTCGATAAACACAAAGTTTTGACTCCTGGCAGGTGAGCCGACGAGTCACTGAAGCGCACTCAATGATGGGAAAAAGGAATTGAGGCGGTTGAAGGGTCGATGACAAGGTAACCTACACGGTGAGAGCCTAGCTCATGATGCCGTTCCTCATGGTCCTACCTCGGCACCGGCCCTCCTGAAAATTTTTGGCTCCCGCTGGGTCCTAGCACCTCCAGCGTAGTCCCATCAGTGTGAGACTTTATGTCCAGGAAGATTATTCATTTTACTTCCATGCACGTAAGATATATACGAGGATTGATTTCCTCTTCTTATCCCCTTCTATTATACACCGTGACCTGGAAGCCACATATAGCCCTATCTTAGTGTCCGATCATGCCCCTCTGAAGGTAAGCTGGACAAATGATAGGGAGCCACAGAAGCCCATACAATGGAGGCTGGACCCCACTCTGTCGGGGTACCCTCATTTTGTTACACACCTATCTAGTTGCCTTAAGGAATTTATACAAATAAATAGTACCTCAGGTATGCCTAGGCCAATAGTTTGGGACACGCTTAAAGCTTATGCTAGCGGGGAAATATTCTTCTTTGCATCTTACAGGGGAGGCAGGAGCAGTAGGAAAAACTAACTTGGAAAATAAGATAGCTGAAACAGAAAAATTAGTTATGCGGGTCAAGTACAACAAATGATCCATCCCTAAAGGTCATGAAAGGTAAATTAAACTAATTGGTTTCTAGACATATACAATGAGACCTACACAATACTAAATCTTAACTACATTTCCAGGGAGACAAATCTGAAAAGTGGCTAGCCTAGCAGCTCAAAAATCAACATTCAGAAAGAACTATATTAGAAATAGAAACTGAAGAAGGAATGGCGACATCCAACCCAGGGGAAATTAATAATGTTTTTCGTCAATTTTATCAATCACTCTACAAATCACAAGCCCCACAGAACAGTTCTCCGGAACCCTTTTTGTCAAAGGTAGAATTCCCATCTTTGGATGATGAACAACAACATGATTTAGACTGTCCAATTGCCATAGATGAGATTAAAAGAGCAGTTTGGTCCTCTAAGAGGGCAAAGCTCCAGGCCCTGACAGTCTGCCCACTGAATTCTACAAACCTTCGGGGCTATGACCTATGCACCGGGTGATTCTGGAATCTCTGAAAGGGCAGTTATCCAGATCCTAGCTTCTGGCCACCATTACTGTGTTGCCCAAACCGGGAAGGATCCTAGAAAGTACAGTTATGTAAGAACTTACTGTAACAGTAGATCTTCGAGAGAAGCTCTTGCAGTAGGTAACACATATAGGACTGGTGCCGGCTGGCAACAGGACCCCACGACAAACTTTTTTCCAGCAGTAGTTAGCAGGGACCGCTATCCCAATATCGGCCCTGCCCCGATGTCCATGTGTATGTAAAGGGAGGCGTTCCCAGTGTTTCTTCAGTTTCTTGTATGCCGGAAGAACCGCAGAAAGAGTAAAACCCTACAATGAGAGTCAGAACCGACAACAGAAAAGGCAAATCCTGGTCCAGCAGCAAGCAAAAAAAAATATGCTCAGTTGATGCAGAACAAGATCCCCTGGGGGTAAGGAGGGAGGGAAGTATGCCTGCTGCAAGCGCTTCTCTCGAAGATCTACTGTTACAGTAAATTCTTACGTAACTGTACTATCTTACTTCAAGAGGAAGCTCTTGCAGCAGGTAACACATATAGGACTGAGTCCCCAGCAGTATAAACTGAAGACAATTACAAAGGGTGGTAGGAGAGGAACAATGGAAGGAAGACAGGCAGGACCTCAGGAGATCAGACCCTGCAGAACTGCCAGGCTGAAGCCTGCTCTGCATTGGGATGCAATATCAAGGCTGTAGTGCTTGATGAATGTGTGAACTGAGTGCCACGTAGCTGCTGCACAGATGTCTGAAGTCAAGACCCTCTTGAGAGCTTTGAATGAGGCCACCACTGCTCTGGTAGAATGACTCCTGATTGGGCCTGATAGGGGCTTATTGTGTTTCTGGTAGCAGAATGTGATGCAGTGTACCAGCCACCTCGAGAGGGTCTGTTTTGAACCCAGGCTGCCCAAGGAACGTGGGCAAAGGAAACAAACAGCTGATCAGACGACCTGGCCCCTTGGTCCTAGCCTAGTAAAATCACAACGCGCGATGGACATCCAAAGTGTGGAGAAGCCTCACCCCGATTGGAGCACTCCAGGTAGTAGACTGGGAGTTGAATATCCTGGTTCAGTGTCATTTCTGACACAACTTTAGGGAGAAACTTAGGATTGGTATGCAAAGCCACCCTGTCTTTGTGAAAAATCAAATAAGGCTCCTTACACATCAGGGCCTGTAGCTCGGAAATCCTTCAAGCAGAAGTAACAGCAACCAAAAATAATGTTTTCCAGGAGAGAAAACACAGCTCACAATCTCGGTGGGTTCAAAGTGTGAGCTTCTCCAGGACGAACAGAAGGTCCCAAGGGGGCACAGGGTCCTAATAGGGGGCTTTATGTAAAGGATACCCCTAAGGAAGGCACGGGTAACCTCCAATTTAGCCACTGTTCTGTCCTGAACAGGGACATGGTAGGCAGAAAGAGCAGTCAGGTATACCTTTGTGGAGGAGTAAGTGAGCCCTGATTCTGAAAGGGATAAAAGATATTCCAGCAGAGTGTTAATCGGACAGGCCAGAGGATCTATGTGGTGTGCTGTAGCCCAGAGGCAGAATTGTTTCCACTTCATAGAGTAGGTAGCTCTCGTGGAGGGCTTCCTCGCCTCCACCAGGACTTTGGCTATCTTGTCCAACACATCACATTACAGCTTAGCTAAGTCTTGAGGAGCCAAGCATGAAGGTGAAGGGACCGGAGGTTCAGGTGAACAACTGTCCCATTGTCCCGAGAGAGAGTAAGTGAGTTGAGAGAGTAAGCGAAACTGGTAAGCCCACTGCCAGTTGCTGTAGCAAGGAGAACCAAATCTGGCGAGGCCACAGTGGCGCAATGAGGATCATTGTGGTCCCCTCCACTTGTGCTTTGAGAAGGACTCTCTGAATGAGCGGACACGGAGGAAAGGCGTAGAGTACTCTCCCCTTCTAAGAGAGGGACAATGCATCTTCCCAGAAAACACCAGGCTCGGGATCTAGTGAGCAAAAACTGGGCAGTTTTGCATTGGTGAAAGACACAAAGAGGTCCAACTCTGGTGTTCCCCATCTCGCGAAAAGGTCATCTGCGACCAATTGCAGACGGGACCATTCGTGCACTTGAGACTTTGTCTTGCTCAGCATGTCTGCAGTGTGTTTTATGCACCTGGAACGTGCACCGCAGTGGTGGTCAACTGGTGGGCAATGGCCCACTCCCACACCCTCATGGCCTCCCTGAAAAGGGGTAAGAGTGTGTTCCTCCCTGTTTGCTGAGGTAGAAGACCACCGATGTGTTGTCCATCTGGACCAGCAGGTGACCGGATGTGATTGGAGATTCCAGGGCTTGAAGAGCATAGAGTACTGCTCTTAGCTCCAGCACGCTGATGTGGAGAGATTCCTCAGTTGAAGACCAAGACCCCTGTGTCTTGTGAGCTCTTAGGTGAGCCCTCATCCCGAATTTTAAGTGTCCATGGTCAGGACCTGTCCAGGAGCTTCCTTCTGAAAAAGGGTCCCCTACAGTAAGGTTGGGGATGTCATCCACCAGAGGGGTTCCTTGCGGACTGGCTCTGTAATGGAGACAGACAAGTCCAGGTCATCCCATCTCTGGTCCCATTGTACCTGAAGAGTCCACTGAATGGTCCTCATTCGGAGTCTGGCAAAGGGAATGGTCACAATGGCAGATGCCATGTGGCTCAGCAGTCAGAGAATCAGTCTGGCTGGAACGGTGGAGGCAGAATAAATCTGCCTGGCCAGAGCTCGAATGCGCTCTGCCCGGTCCAGAGGTAGGAAGGCCCGCTCCTGAACAGTGTCTAGAACTGCTCCGATGAATGGAAGGAGTTGCACTGGACTGAGTGACAACTTGGCTGGGTTGATAGTGATTCTCATGTTCTAGAAAAGATTGCTGGTGTCCCAGATGGCAGTCTGGAGACGGGCGCTGGAGTGTGCCATGAATAGCCAGTCGTCCAGGTATGGGAACACGTAATGACCCATCCTGTGAAGTGCTGCGCCACCACTGCCAAGCACTTCAGAACACCCTGTGCCTAAGAGAGCGAGGGCAGGGCATGAACTAGAAGTGTTCACCCTGGAATGCAAACCAAAGGTATTTTCGGTGGCCTTCGACTATGAGGATGTGGAGGTAGGCATCCTACATAACTAGAGATGCGAGCCAATATCCCTGTCTCAGCATCAGAATCAGGTTGTGCAATGTGACCATCCTGAAATGTTTGTATGCAACTGATAGGTTCAGGTCGCTGAGGTTGAGTATCGGCCTTAGGTCTCCCAATTTCTTGGGGACCAGGAAGAATCTGGAATAAAACCAGGTGCCTCTCTCCCACAGAGGAACGGGCTTTATGGCATTCTTGGACAGCAGTGCCTTAATCTCCTGTCGAATGAGGGCTGCATGTCCTGCTGAGTGATGGGATGGGGGTGGGGGCCTGTCCAGAGGGGCAGACATGAACTCTATAGAGTGCCCGTGTTCTACAAAGTCATGAACCCACAGGTCGGAGGTCACTTGTCTCCAGGCTTCTGGATAAAGAGAGAAGTGACCTCCCACCTTCTCTCCCGACGGAACGTTGCAGAGAGGTGGGTTTGACTGGAAGTCATGCTGTTGGAGGGGGAGGGAAAGCAGCCGGGGCGGACTTAGCCTGTCAAGAGGTGGCGGCTGAGGATCCCCTGGGTCCACTATGTCGACCAAAGCCTCCTCGCTCAGCCTAGGGTTGCTGAAAACGAGGTTGCTGAGGCTGTTGTCCCCCTCTGCCATGAAAACGAGACCTTTGAAACTGTCTCTGTTTCGGCTAATACATAGACTGCACGGTGTGGACAGCCTTACCGGAGTCCTGTAATCTGTTGATAATACGCTCCGTGTCTTCGCTGAACAGAACAGAGCCCTTGAAGGGCATGTCGAGGATGTTCGACTGAACATTCAGTGTGAACCCAGAAACCCAGAGCCAGGAATGGCGCCGGAGACAGATGCCCATAGCCGCTGCCCTAGCTGAGGTGTCCGCAGAGTCGTAAGCAGACCGTAACACATGCATGCCCACGTCTGACCCCGTTTGAAGTAATCTGGCAAGTTCTGCCTTTTCAGAGCAGTTGGGCACTCCTTGCAGTATGTCCAGACAGTGTTTCCAAAGGGTGTTTTGGAACTGGGCCATGTAGGTCAGGAAGTTTAAGCTTCTGATGCTGCAGGTGGCAGACATGTACACCTTTCTGCCCATGGAGCCCAGCTGCTTGGACTCCCTGTCCGGCAGCTGGGTGCTCAGATGTCTGGGCATCTGCAAACGATCGTGAGCCACTGAAATAACCACCAAGTCAGCAGTAGGCTGAACAGTCAAGAAAGGGTGATCCTTGGGAGCCCAGTACAGCTGGTCTGCCTTTTTCAGGATGGCCGTGAATGGGGGGGGGGGCATCGCCAAGTGGCCTGTATGACATCCTCAAAGGTATCAACCATGGGAGGGATCACGATGGGTTTAAGATCCTTCTACTGGAGGTACCTGGCCAGTCTCATTCTTTCAGGGTCCAAGTCCTCCATGTCCCTCCCCAAGTTTGCTTGACTGTGCCTCATTACCTC
Organism: Neoceratodus forsteri; assembly: GCA_016271365.2. Classification (NCBI taxonomy): domain Eukaryota; kingdom Metazoa; phylum Chordata; order Ceratodontiformes; family Ceratodontidae; genus Neoceratodus; species Neoceratodus forsteri. The sequence continues at coordinate 261,617,026 of JADMNL010000024.1, forward strand.
CATAAAGGACAGATTGTCCGGAGGTGATTTGGACAAATCCTCAGGTTCAGACAAGATTTCCTCGTAGAACATAGCAGAGGAAGATGTAGCGTGGTAGGAATCTGAGGAGGAGACTGAGGGTCATCTATGTCTCCTGCGCTTGTGTCTGTGCCGCTCCATCCTCGAGATGCTGGAGCTCCTACAGCGGGATCTGTGGTGCCTCCTTTTCTCCTTCCGTTTCCTCGGTTTGCCCGAAGGTGGACGTTTTCCCTTTTCCCCATCTAAGGTAGATTGTGGAGGGACCTCTTCCACTGGTGTTGGGAGTCTCCTTCACTGGCACCGGTACTGAGTCTGGGTTTATGGGAGTGACCGGTGTAGGCGGGGCCAGGAGAATGTCAGGCCTTATAGTTTCCCACCAATGGGAAAAAAGGTCCTTGACCTGGCTGATGTTCAATTTAGGAGAGCTTAGCGCCGAGTCAGGCATCGGACCTGCACTGGCGCTCGTACCGACGTCAGTCCTGTCCGGCACTGGCAGATGGGCTGGCAGTGATGCCGGTGTGGTCTGGATATCGGTGCCTTTGTCAGGGCCCAAAGGGATGCCCTGGGCCGGAGTTTGGTCAGCTGGCATCAGTGCATCGTTCCCCCCACCCCCAGCGTCGGACCTCAGAGAAGAAGCGGGTGCAATGGGAACTTAGTCGGAGGCAGCGGCGGAGGAGCCTTTGGGGCACCTTCAGCATGCTTGCTCTGGTCAGATTCGGATGCCTGCTTGGAGGGTTTGTCTGAGGTATGCTGGTCCGATGATGGGACAGGACATTTGTCCGTCGACAGCATGTAGCACCAGTCCAAGGACTTGTGGGTGTGCTTCGGCACGTGAGGGGCTGGATGACTTTGCTTTCTCCAGGTGGCCAGCGGCTACATATAGCAGCCGACCAGGGCAGAGTGAGACTTATCTTGGTTAGACGGACAGCCTGACGAAGCCAAAGGAGGTTTAATCTTGAGAGGCTGAAGAGTGGCAGAATAACCAGAAGACTTCTCCTTTGTCGCCGGAGCTCCGGAGGAGGCTGGGGCCTTGATTACCATAAGGTGGGAGTCATGGCCTGACGACCATGATCTGGAGGTGGTGTGGGATCCGGAGAATCTGGATCTAAAGGAAGATCTATCCCTGTCTCTGTTCCACTCACGATGTTTGCCCTTCAGCTTAGGGGTATGGGATTTACCCAAGGATTTATGGGCACGGCAGGGAGAATCCCCTTCGGAGGAAGAATCCCTCTGCATGGCCTCATGTTGCTGCTGAGCCAAAAATGCCTGAAGGGACTTTTGTCTGTGGATGTGGGTCCAGCTGTTGAACGCCTGACAGTGGGGGCAGGACAGGGTATCATGGTCCAGGTCCAAACAGTAAACGGAGACCGCTTGTCCGTCCTTCAAAGGAATTTGCTTTCCACCGTGCACTTATTTGTGTGTCTAGATGGGTAGTTGACATGCAGAAGCTTGATTGATGAAAAGAAATGACTGGAGTCGAGAAAAATTCTCTCAAACGGTTGAACTGCAAGGGAGAGCCAAGGACCTAACGTTTGCGTGTCAACAGCGGGAAAGAACTGGAGCATGCTGGGACCACCTCCCCTTATATATCACATGGGACGTCGGGGGTGGGGCCAATGTTGGGATGGGTGGTCCCCGCAAATTACTGCTGGATAAAGTTTGCCGTGGGGTCCTGTCGGCTGCCAGCGCCAGTCCTATATGTGTTACCTGCTGCAAGAGCTTCCTCTCGAAGTAAGATAATGTGGTTTGTACAGACCTATATCCCTTTTAAATGCAGATTATAAGATTCTGGCCAAGGTCCTAGCTGCTAGGTTGGAAGGGATCCTTCTGGTTTTGGTGCACCCTGATCAAGGGGGCTTCATTTCGGTGGGAGACAAGCCAAACATAATATCCGGCATACTCTCAACATCATGAATATATGGAGTCGGATGAAAGACAATGTGGCGGGGCCTTCTGGCATTAGATGCAGAGAAGGCTTTTAATCATGTGGGTAGCCTTTATGTTTATGCACTGGCCAAATACTACTTGCCCACGGTTGCACTCCTGGATCTCATGTCTCCATAGCTCCCACAAGCCCAGATTCTAACAAACAACATGGTTTCTCCCCCATTCCTATTAACCCGTGGAACCAGACAGAAATGGGAAAAAGACTTAAAACTGGACTCTCTAACTAAAGGTGATTGGGATCTCATTTTAAGAAGAGGTATGTCCTGCTTAGTCAATAACAGACTGAGAGCCATTCATTTTAATATCGTGAACAGATCCTATTTTACTCCCATCTTGGGACACAGAATAGACCCAGATACCACAGACCTGTGCCCCAAGTGTCAGGCTGCTTCGGGTACTTTTTTTCACCTAATTTGGTCATGTCCTAAAATACTTGCTTTCTGGTCCAAGATTTTAGCAGTTTTATCAAAAACCCTGGGACTCCAATGTGAACTAGACCCAACTGATGTTCTGCTGGGCCTTTCTCCGGGGATCAGAGGTAAACCAATAAATTTCTCCCTTAAGAAATTGGGCATAGTAGTTGGCAAGCAGGTACTAGCACAATGTTGGCTAGCAAAAACTGCCCTTCCAATATCACATTGCGTGAACTCCCTCCTACAAACAATGAAATCAGAACACACCCAATATCTAGTAAGAAATTAAGCCCATGTATATAATCAAATATGGGCACCACTGGAGAGGGCATTGACAGAGCCTTGGTTCCCCATTTATTAACCACTCTGTACTTAGACTGTTAACCCTATTAATGAATCCATTGGCATCTCATCTAAATAAGGTTTCATCTAAATAAGATTATATAATCAAATACTCTGTAATTGTTAAAATATCCGTACCCTGTGCCAATATCAGCAACAATAGGTGATCTTTTTTATTTTTGTATTTATGCAGTCTTGTGTACTACGACAATGTCTGTCTGTAAAATTAATTCTGCTGACTTTGTTTTAAGTAAAGTTTACAAAAAAAAAAGATTTCACAGTCTGATTGCAAATGGTCAAACCCAAGGCAATACAGACACACTAAGAGGGATTAGCCTTAGCAAATTGCTCCCGCTTTTCGGTGCAGCACTAAACCCAGTGGGACCATTTTTTTCTTGGGTTTCAGTGACATAACCCTAGTAAATTTAGGGCTTAACCCAGTGGCTTTAGTTAGGCCGGTTAAGCAGATCCAATTAACAACTCTTTTATCCAAGTGGCTTAGTTAGTCTCAGATGAGGAAAACAAAATAATGTATTTACCCTTGATGGCTTTAGTTAGGTTGGGTAAAGAGAGACAAAGTTTTAGGCAGCAAATGGTTTGGTGCTCATGCTAAAAATGAGAAAAGTCTCAGCTTTTACTCCAAAACTTTGATCCAGATCCCCGCACAATAAAATAGAATTTAAATAACACTTTACCACAAGAAAAGAAAGAAAGATCTTCAGTTCCTCCTGGTCATGGAGAACCGTTTAGAAACCGAAAACTTATCAAAATGAAGTTAGTCTAACCTGTAACTGCAGGACTGAGGTTTGAAAACCAAAGGAAATAAATGGAAGTTTGAAAACCGTCGAAATTTGAAATTCAACCGAAGAAGTTGAGGAGCAGTTTCGAGGCATCTTCACAGGCGAGTGGAGTAAAGAATCTGGTCGGATACACAAAATGTACTGAGGACAGTGGTTTGAAATCCAAGCTCGAGCTCAACATTCTATGCATCTCCATAGGGTTTAACTTTTAACTCTCCGGGGCAGCTGAACTGGTCGGTCATACTGCATATTGTAAGAATACAGCAAGATTTCATGTTGTTTGAAGTACTATGGTGCACAGGAGTAGAAGGGGCAGAAAATATATTGCCCAACCTTTGTATAGTTTGGTAAAGGTGCCAAGCCTTGGCCATTTCTTCAACGATGGTAAATCTTTTTCTAAGTCAGAAACTTTCTCACTCTCTTTAAGTGACTTTACTTTTGTTTTTCTTTTTCTTTATGTATTTGTGCTACTGGTGTCTCCCCCGGCTTGAAGCGGGAGAGGCAGCGGGCTTACCCTTTCCCACTTCACCATAAGTGAGAAACAATTGAAGACAGTCATTTCTATGTGCCTTAGTATGCTCAATGTAGTAGCTAAGGGTCCTCTTAACGTCCAGACTGTGTAATCTTCTTTCACCTGAAGAAGAATGGTCAGTGAAAAACACGGAGAGATATAGACTGGTTCAGATGAAAATCTGAAACCACTTTGGGCAAGAACCTCCTATTGGTTCTGAGGACTACTTTGTCCCTATGGAAGGAGATGACCACTTGCCCCCTCGGGCAGTGGTCACGATCTAGCCATAGCACCTCTACTGTGCAAAGAGCCTGATCCACCTACCCCCCCAAAGAGATAGATAAGGTGCCACTTGCCCCCTCAGGCAACGGTCATGATCCAGCCATAGCACCTCTACTGTGCAAGGAGCCTGATCCACCTACCCCCCAAAGAGATAGATAAGGTGCCACTTGCCCCCTCGGGCAGCAGTCACGATCCAGCCATAGCACCTCTACAGTGCAAGGAGCCTGATCCACCACCCCAAAGAGATAGATAAGGTACGACGCTTGAAAAATTGCCACAATTTCTCTGGGCTGTGTGAACTCTGAACTGGATCATCACTTGCAATTTGCTGTACTTTCATTAGCGCCTTCTCAAGGTAGCACTATTGGCTCCATGCCTGTGTAGAGCTCCCTGATTGGCTGGTCTCACTCACCTGAGACAGGAGCACCCGAGACGTGTGGCTTAAAGTAAGCCTGCATCCCTGTACTCGGCTTCTAATTTATATATTTTAATTTAGCCTATTCTGCTCAGCCTGTGTAAAGTAACTTACCATTCCCCCCGCTGCAGTTTCTCTCCAACTGTATGTACACTGATTCAGTGCTAGCTCTGCAAACTTCCCCTTGATTTTTCCCCAATTAAGCTTTCACTCTGTACACTGCCTTGAACTGAGTTTGCAAAAAAGTTTTACTGGCTTTGTTAATATATATTTTTTTAATCCTATTTAAGACTGTACTGGGTTTACATGCTTACTGCCATGGACTTAGTTAGAAAATTCAGTGAATTGTAAAATCTGTGTAGCCTCTGTCTTGAACCTAAGGCTCCTGTCCTTGATTTTCATTCTTAATCATCTTCCTTTGTCCTCCTGTCCTCCTCTGTCTCTCTCTTGTTCCTCCTGCCTCCCCATCAGTCTGTTCTTTTGTGCTTGTTCTGGATTCCCGAGTTAGCTGGCACCTTGCCTCTGTCTGAGACTGCCCCTGACTTGTCTTTCAAGTTGGTGACCAGTCTCTTTGTGTGTCTCTGTTTAGACACCCCTCCCCATCTGCTCCCTATTTAATCTGCTGTCTCCTTCCCTTACAGGTGCCACTTGCCCCTCAGGCAGCGGTCACGATCCAGCCATAGTACCTCTACGGTGCAAGGAGCCTGATCCACCTACCCCCCGAAGAGAAAGATAAGGTACGATGCTTGAAAAATTGCCACGATTTCTCTGGGCTGTGTGAACGCTGAACTGGATCATCACTTGCAATTTGCTGTTTTCAATTTCAGTGCCTTCTCAGGGTAGCGTTATTGGCTCCACGCCTGTGTAGAGCTCCCTGATTGGCTGGTCTCACTCACCTGAGACAGGAGCACCCGAGACATGTGGCTTAATGTAAGCCTGCATCCCTGTACTCAGCTTCTAATTTATATATTTTAATTTAGCCTGTTCTGCTTGGCCTGTGTAAAGTAACTTATCATTCCCCCCATGCTGCAGTTTCTCTCCAACTGTATGTGCACTGATTCAGTGCTAGCTCTGCAAACGTCCCCTTGATTTTTCGTCCCACCCATCCTCCCCCTCCCAGGTCTCCTTTAAATGCACACAGTCCCCGCCCACTCCCATCTGATGTTTCAATTTATTGGTTACTTACTGTCAACAACTGCAATTCCTCCCATCCCCTTTTTGCAACTAAGCCTTCTAGCAGCTTTATCTCATTCTGTCTTGCTGAGGCATACCATTTTGGTACTTTACGTTTGCTTATTGCTGACTAGCATATCCTGTCTTGCTAAGGCACTGTTTTACTTGAAAATTGTACTACAAATTACTGAACTATGACTGATTTGCCAAAAAACTGTGTTTATTGTCTAAAAATGTTCCCAGCATCCAAGTGTTACAGCCCCTTCGTGACTTTGTAGCTCTCTCCAGACTGCAAGGTGCCGAGGAAATCGCTGGCTTTTCAGTTGCTAATTGAGCTGTTTTCACTCAGACTGCTAGCCTTTGTGTGGCCCCACTATTAATTTGAGCTAATCTCTCCTCTCTAGCAGAGAACTCGCTAGGGAACCCAGCTCAGATGCCCTCCGTGTGGACCGTGGACACTGGGCGGTCGGCGCTTCCGAAGCCGCCGCCCGAGACCTCCTCATTGGACTCCGCTTGAGAGGTACAGCAAAGCTGCAATTTTTCGCCCACCACACATCTCCCCTCCTGTGTGCTATTATATAGACCCGTTAGCACCGCCCACTCCCATCCGTGACAAATCTCCTGCCTTCTCTTTCTTACTAAAACAATTTGTTACTGCCGGGGTTCCGCCAGGGGAATCCTGCAACCAGCAGCCCGCGAGCTACCCTTGTTATCAAAATTCCCTCATTTACCCAACAACTGCAATTATGGCAGCCTCATGGCAATTCTTCCTCCTGACTGCACTGTGTATCATACCCCTTACTGGCTTATTATCCGAAAAATTTGAGACTGGGGGTACACCACATCCTCATCCTGAAGACTGCTCACCTAATCTGACTCTACACATCACATGTTATGCCAAGGCTCCTTGCCAACTGATCCAGGTGGACTACCTTCCTCGAAGAGCAACTATTGCAGGTTTGTCTACACCTCCTTCCTTATCTCTAATTAATTTGAATTACTCCCACTGTCGTTACACAGCCAGAGTATTAGCCTCAGTGTCCTTAGGCTTGCATAAATTAAAAAAAAACAAAGCTTGGCACCCCAGTTTCTCCTTCATGCCAAGCCGGAAAAAGCCATGAGCTCATTACCTTTCACTTGAATCCCTGGAAAAATTGCTACTCCTTCTCTTACTCTGCTCTGGCAATGCCAAGCTTAATCCAGGGCCCATAAATAAACTTACCTCCCCTTCTGAGTTACTATCTCTTAAAGATATTAGTTTTATGCACATTAACGTGTGCAGCCTGCTGAAAAAATTCACCCTTATCCAGGCTTGGACCGCCCATACAATGCCAGATGTGCTTGTTATCTCAGAATCCTGGCTATGGCCCTCTACACCCAATGGCGTGATTAATATACCTAACTACCAGATCTTTAGATGCGATAGGCAATCCAGAGGAGGTGGGGTCACCATCTACATCAAAGATAGATGTGTGGCATCAACACTTAATTCTAACTCACTGGTAGCAGGATTTGAGTGCTTGGACATAAAAATGGATCTATCCCCATCGTTAGCACTCCGAGTCATAAGATGCTGTAGACCACCATCTGTCAGTACTCAGCTCGTGTCCTATCTTACAAGTATCTTGGACACTAGCCCCCTGGAAACAATTATCCTCAGGGATCTAAACTACGATTGGATGTCAGAAGCTGGTCACCCACTTAAATCTTTCTGCGACTCCCTTGGTTTCACCCTACTCAACGAAGAGCCCACCCGTATCAACAAAAAGAATACAGCCAAAAGTACCCTTCTGGATGTCCTGCTTGTGAATAAACCCCATTCCTTCTCCCACGTTGGAACCTTTGACGTGGATATTAGTGACCATTGCCTAATAGCTGGAGTTTGGGCAGCCAACAAAGTGCCAACTATGGCCAGATTCTCCACCAAAAGTTCAACCAGGTCATTCGACCCAAAGGCATACCTACTTGACCTAAAAAACTCCCCCTTGTGGCAGAGTTTTTACCTTGCTAAAACAGTGGAAAAGTACAGTTACGTAAGACCTTACCGTAACAGTAGATCTTCGAGAGAGGCTCTTGCAGTAGGTAATTACATATAGGACTAACGCCGCAGGTGGCAGGACCCCACGGAAAAATTTCTAGCTAGCAGCCTCTCTGTGAGGACTGCCCCTCATCGCTAGGCGATCGCGCCAGGAGACGCCGTATAAAGGCGGCCCTGACGCCTGCTTCCAGTTCTTTCCCGCCACAGGCCACAAGAGGCTGGACTGAGAGAAGTGGATAATTCCTCACTGGAAAAGGAGCTGAAAAAGCTTAGGGGGATGGAGGGCGGGAAGATATTACCTACTGCAAGAGCCTCTCTCTAAGATCTACTGTTACGGTAAGTTCTTACGTAACTGTACTATCTTACTTCGAGAGGGCTCTTGCAGTAGGTAATTACATATAGGACTGAGTCCCAAGCAGTCTGGAACAAGAAGAAGCACATGGGAAGAGGAAAGCTACTCAAAGCAGATCCTCTTAGCTGTGAAGGCCTTAAGAAAGGAGGCTATGCAGAACAGCGAGCCCGAAGCCTGCTCTACAGTGACAGGCAATATCCAAACTGTAATGTTTTGTAAATGTATGGACAGAAGTCCAAGTGGCGGCAGCACAGATGTATGCCACTGACACGTTCTTGAAACATGCTGCTGAGGCAGCGACCCCTCTGGTGGAGTGTCCTCTTACTTGACCCGGAAGGGTCTTATTGTACTTGTCATAACAGAAGGTGATACAATGAGCCAACCATTTAGACAGGCATTGCTTAGAAACAGCACTGCCTTCTCTTTTGGGTGCAAAAGAGACAAACAGTTGATCAGTCTTTCTGAGATCCTTTGTTCTGTTAGTGTAGTATCTCAGGATCCGGTGAACATCCATAGTGTGAAGCAGATAGTCCCCCTCATTGGAGTACTGCATAAAGAATGCGGGTAACTCTATGGACTGGTTCAATGTAGATTCCGCTACCACCTTGGGGAGAAACTTAGGATTGGTGTGCAGAGCCACAACGCCTTGTGAAAATCGAGTATGGGATTTTGCCATCAGGGCCTGAGCTCGAAATCCTCCGAGCAGAGTTAATGGCCACTAGGAAGAGTGTCTTCCATGAAAGGAACTTCATGTCTGCTGAGGCCGCTGGTTCAAAAGGAGGCAAAGTAAGTTTCTCAAGAACGAAGTTCAAATCCCAAGGAAGGGCGGGAACTCGGATAGGGGGTCTCAAGTGAAGGAGACTTCCAGTTGAGCAAATGTCCTATCTGCGAAGGGAACATGGTAGGCCGAAATGGCTGCCATGTGTACCTTCAGAGATGAGTGACTAAGACCCAGGTCAAAGAGATGGCGCAGGTACTCCAGCAGTCACCCAACCAAGCAGGAGAAAGGCTTGAAGCCTTTTGAAGCGGCTAAGATTGAGAACCGTTTCCACTTCATGGCATAAGTAGACCTAGTGGAGGGTTTCCTAGCCTCCACCAAGATCTCGGCCACCTGGGGAGAAACCCCAAAGCGGGCTTGAGCTATGTCTGCAGGAGCCACACATGTAGTTGAAGGGACTTGAGACCTGGCTGGACCAAGGTCCCCTGATCCTGTGTCAGTAAAATTCGTGACAGCGGAAGAGGACGAGGAGGTTCCACTGAGTATTGTTGCAGAAGAGAGAATCAAACTTGCCTGGGCCAGAAAGGAGAGATCATAATCATTTGTGCTCCTTCTGAGCCGAGTTTTTGCAAGACACGTGAGGATCAGAGGAATTGGGGGAAGGCATCAACTAATCTGTCCTTCCAATCTAGAGACAGAGCGCCTCCAGAAAATGCCTCGCTCTTTGAATGAGCGAGCAGAAGTTGGGAAATTTTGCGTTTAGAGGTGAGGTGAACAGGTCCACCTGAGGTGTTCCCCAACGTAGGAAGCTATCATCTAGGACCTCTTGATCCAGTTTCCACTTGTGAGCTTGAGCAGACGAGCGACTTAGTTTGTCTGCTAAGGAGTTCTCGACCCCCGGAACATGAATTGCTTTGAGGTGAAGGTCGTGTTGTGTTGCCCAATCCCAAACTCTCATCGCTTCCGCAAAGAGGGTAGGACCGAGTCCCACCCTGTTTGTTGATGTACCATACCACACACATATTGTCCATCTGGACGGCTAGGTGGCCTGGAAGAAGATGCAGGTGGAGAGCATAGAGCACCACCCAAAGCTCGAGCACACTGATGTGCAAGGATTGTTCGAGCATGGACCAAGAGCCCTGGGTCTGATGTGGGCCAAGATGGGCTCCCCAACCTTCGCCTGAGGCATCTGTGGTCAGAGTCTGGGAGGGAGGAGAAAGGAAGAATGGAATTCCCTGATGAAGGTTCTCTCGAACCATCCACTACTGCAAGTCTCAAACCATGGGAGAGGAGACTAGGACCAACTGGTCCAAGTCGTCTACCAACTGATCCCATTGAGAGCGAAGCATCCACTGAGAGACCCTCATGTGGAGCCGAGCGCGAGGGACTGTTGGGATAGCAGCCGCCATAAGCCCGAGGAGGCGAAGAACCGACTGTGCACTGACCCACCTGCGGCTGGATAACAGGCTTACCTGAGTCTGGAGTGTTGCCACCCTGTCCGGTGGCAGGAAAGCCCTGCCTAGGGTCGTGTCCAGTATCGCCCGATAAACTGGAGCCTCTGGGATAGGATCAAGTGAGACTTGGAATGGTTGATGGTAGGACCCAGACAGGCAAAGACCTGCTGGGTGAGAGAGAGGCAGTGCAGGAGTTCCTCCCTGGACGAGGACGCCAGGAGCCAATCATCCAGGTACAGGAAAACCTGTATCCCCAGGTACGCAGGTAGGCTGCCATCATCACAAGGCATTTGGCAAATACTGGGAGCCGAGGATAGGCCAAATGGAAGTGCTTTGAACTGGTAGTGGTCCCCCTGGAAAACAAAACGGAGATATTTATGTAGACGGGCAGATAGATATGTGCAGGAAAGTGTCTTGCATATCCAGAGCGCACAGCCACTGGCCGGAGCGGAGGAGCAGTAGAAGCCTCTGCAGTGAGAGCATCCTGAACCTCTTGTACTCCACGAAAATGTTCAAGGAACTGAGATCTAGAATAGGTCTTACATCTCCTGTCTTCTTCGGGACCAGGAAGAAGTGGGAATAATAACCCATTCCTTGCAGGGGAAGGGGGACAGGTTCTATCACCTCTTTCAGCCAAAGTGCTGAAATTTCTTCCTGGACCAGAAGAAGATGTTCCCGAGAGTACAACGACCTTGGGGGAGGGTGACGAGGTGGTTTCTGTAGAAACTCTATTGATTGTCCTTCTGCGATTAACTGGAGCACCCATGAATCTGATGTTATCCTCTCCCAGCCTGGAAGGTGGAGGGAAAACCTCCCTCCTACTGGTTCCTCCGAGAAGCCCGGAGGCTGTGGGAGAGGGAAGGAGTCAGGTGGAGTGTGGCAGCACCGCAGCTGAAGCTCCCGCTGCTTTTTTGGGCTGGGGGCTTGGCAGCTGGGGGGGCCCGACGTTTAGTGGCCCTCTTTCCCTGCGGTCTCGCTTTGGGCCGATTCCGTCTGCGAAAGGGACGGCGCTGCAATTGATGGGGATGATACATAGAGTCCACAGACTTTAGTGCCATCCCTTCTCCTGCAGGTTGGTGATGATGTCCTTGACATCACCCCAAACAGCACCGAACCCGGAAGGGCTCTTCCTGGATAGCGGACTGCACTTCCGGGACCAACCCTGTCATGAGCAGACCTAGATGCTCAGCGAGTTTTTTATGATGGGGGTCTGGCTGCAAGGATTGCCACTTATGTACTTCCTGGATCTTTCGTAGCAACTCCGTGAAGGAAGGATCCTCCGGAGTAGACTTCGGAGGAGTCCTTGACCGGGACTTGGACGGAGAGCGTGGCTCATTGTCTTGCTCGGAACAACCGTTGGTAGCGTCCGAGGTGTCAGAGGAGGAAGAAGATGAGGAAGAGGTAGACTCCCTCTCCTGAAGAGGGGGAGGAACGGACCCCTTGGGAAGCCCTCAGGGAAGCGTGTCCTGCCCCTCTCTGGACCCAGAGGGTTTAGCTCTGGTGTCCGGAGGTGGGGAGGGAGTTTGTCATTGTGGACGTACTGGGACCGGCACCGGCGTCAGAAGACGCCTCTCCACCTCTCTGGTGAGCTGAGCCTTGGCCTCAGCCCACCAGGAGGTCAGAGTCTCTCTGCAGGTCCACCGCATCTGGGGCGGTGGAGGAGGAGGAGAAGGTGGGATACAGGTATGGACTATACCCATAAGGTGCGATCCATAACCTGATGACAGGAAGCTTGGCATCGGGTATTGAGGTGCCGGTACTGCGGCATTGGATAGGTCAGCACTGGTACTGAGGCGCGGATACTGCGGTCCCGGGTATGACGGCGTCGGATACAATGGGGTCGGGTACCTGGGAACTGGGGAGCTGCTGGAGCAGACGGCCCAGCTGGAGGCCCCACGGGCGGTTCTGGAGCACAAGGCCTGTTAGGCGGAGGGCCTGGCGTCGGTGCGGCATCCGAGGAGCCGGCATCGGAGCCGGCATCCGGGGAACCGACGTCAGATCAGTCGTACCAGTAGGTGGACGGTCTGACGGTGGTGGAACAGGAACCTCAGCATCGCCCGGGGATGGGAGGAGAAATCCTCGGGGTCGGGCTGAGGAGACTCAGGGTCCCCAGAGGGCAGTGAAGGCTGTAGGGAGCTGGGAACTATGGACATGGGGGGTCTGGCGTCGGCTCATCCGCTGTGCGGACGTTGGGCGAACCGACGTGCGACTTAGCAGCGGGATCCGGCGGCACCGGAGGGGCCAGCTTCCCACTTAATGGAACCCATCGCCGGAGACAGGCAGCGGCGGAGGGGGCGGCCTGGTCAGGCAGAATGGGAGCCGCACGCTGCCCCGAAGGGTCGGGTGACTTACCGACCTTCTCTGTGCGGGCATCGGAGGAGCCGACATCGGGCTTATTGGAGCCGCTTGCACCAGTAGGCCACGAGACCACGACTTTACCGGGAAGGAGGCCTCCAAAAGCCCGGAGGCACCCGAAGGGCCCGAGCACGAGCCAGACAGGCGGGCTGACTACGCCTTAGAAGCCTCTAAGGTGGCCATCGTGGAGCAGTCTCCTGGAGGGGACGCTACCTTTAGCACGGTGACTCCCAAGGAAGTCGCGGTGGGAGACGAGCCCTTGTCCCGGTGCCTTTCTTTGTCCTTTTTCTTGCGATGGCCTTCAGGGGAAGCTGACACCTGTTGAAGCTTTTTCAATTCTTTCTCCATGGAGCTCATTTTCTTTTTCAAAATATGGGCCTCCAGGGACTGCTGCCGCCTTCTCCGAGTGGCCGTGTTAAAACTAAGGCAGTGCTGGCACTTCTCTACGGATGGTCGGGGCCTAGGCAAAAAGGCACAGGAATAGCTGTCCTTGTGCGGAGTTGGGCGCCCGATTTGTTGCACTTGTTTTTGTGCTTGAGGGTGTAGGGGATGACATACACCGACAAATACCTGACAGTGACAGGAAAAATTGAAAATTCTCAGTTAAAATACCGATGAAAGAGCCTGACGGGCAGGGAACTTTCCATGAGGCACTGGCACATGAGCTAACAGTGGGAAAGAACTGGAAGGGTGGGCGTGAGGCCGCACCTTTATACGGCGTCTCCTGACACCAGTCATCTGACGTTGAGGCGGTCCCTCGCCAGAGACTGCTTGCTAGAAATTTTTCCGTAGGGTCCTGCTGCCTGCCGACATCAGTCCTATATGTAATTACCTACTGCAAGAGCCCTCTTGAAGTAAGATCTGCATATTCTATACTACACGAAATCATTACCTACGCATGAATCTACATGTGCCTCTGTCAAAAATACGCATAAAGGCTAGGAAATGCCGTTGGTTCACTCAAGATCTCAAGGCTGCACTACTGTCCAGGGATAAACTCTGGAAAACTGCCTGCAACCCAAAAGAGGAAGATTGGCCTCTTTAGAACAGCCAGAAATTGCTGCACCAAACTGATTAGGGAAGCTAAAGCCTGCTATTACCAAGCAGAACCAGATACTGCAGCCAACTGTCCCTCCAAATTCTGGGCCACAATCAAATAACTGGTGGGAGCCATGTCACAAAATATACTCCCTACAAAAATTACCTCTGACAATACAGTAATCAATGACAAAAAGAGATACTGCAGGTATTCAACACATACTGCGCCACAGCAGGCTTAGCCTTCGATAACTCACCTGCATGTAGCCTGCGCACACAACTTGGCATGACCCCACCAAATGTTGGTTCCGTTAGTCAACATTTCTCATTCTCATTGATTTCTCTCAAGGAAGTGGAAGACTTGATTCTCCACCTGGATACTAAGAAAAGTGCCAGCGCAGATGCACTTGAACCATACTTCCTAAAAATAGCATGCCACATATTGGCAGTGCCTATTACCCATTTATTCAACCTGTCCCTAACACAAGGTACCTCCTCAAATATGGAAGATCGTGACACGTTATCCCGCTATTTAAATCTGGACGACCTTGCAACCTTAATAACTGTAGGCCAACTTTCTCCCCCACACTCGCAAGCTACTGGAAAAATAGTAAATGGCCAACTAAGATCCTCCATCGACAGAGAAAATCACTAAACCCCTTCAATCCAGATTCAGAGCCAACCACAGTACAGCCTCGCATTAGCTAAAGTAACCAATGACTGGCAACTGGAGTTGGAGCATAAAAGTCAGTATGTAGCTGTGCTTTACCTCAGCAAACATTCGACACAGTCGACTACCACCTGTTCCTCACTCACTAAAACACTAGGACTGGATGCTACTTCTCTAAACTGGTTCTTTGAATATCTGACAGACAGATACCAGCAGGTGAAAGTGGATGGCGAACTATCTGCCCTAAAAATCTTACAAAGAGGTGTCCCTCAGAGATCCATATTAGGTCCCCTACTCTTCGCAGTGTATATCAACAATATTGAAGAGGGAATCAAGGACGCAAGTATTTACTTATTTGTGGATGACACAGTGCTGTACCTGAGTCGTCCCACACCAAAAGAAGCTTGTACTGACCTATAAAAAGATTTCAATCTCTTGCAACTCCAACTAATCAATAAAAAACTGCTATTAAACGCTAAGAAAACTAAAGCCATGGTATTTTCCCCCGCAAACTACACAAGCGCTACTGACTCCCTCCCCCCAATAACCACGATGCTGGGAGAGTGCTTAGAGTACGTTCCGAAATTCAGATATCTTGGGGTCTGGATCGACTGTAAACTCTCCTTCACTGACCACCTGGAAGACTTGCTGAAAAAATTAAGGCAAAGGCTTGGCCTTTTTTACAGGATAAGAAGACTTCATACAGCAGACACAAAGAAACGACTAGTCCAAGCCACGTTCCTGCCCTTAATTGACTATGCAGACTTCATATACAGTAGCTGTGCGGCTTCCTATCTTGAAAATTGATACGCCTACCACAGAGCTATACACTTCATCACTGACCTCCCTTCTTCCCATCATTGCTGACTATATGCCGCCACGTGCTGGACCTCACTTCACTATAGGCGCAACTTTAATGCAGCACCTGGACACTTAGAGCCCTCAGTGGCAACCCTCAATACATCGCCGACTGTCTGTCTCCGATTGTGCCCAGGAATTATTCCCTTAGAAGCTGCTCACAACTCCTGCTATATACCAGGCACTCACCCGAGTCGGGAGAGCCGCCTTTGGATTCTCACTCCCATCAATATGGAATAAAACCCAAAAATATTTAAGCTGAAAACCCAGTAAGTACCCTTTGTTCAAAAGGCTTTACCGTGATGGCATTACGAAATTTGCAACCGTTTACTAGACACTAACTAACCTCCTTCCCTCAAACGGCAGCCCACAAACGAGCCCCCAGCTGAAATATGCCTCTGCCTCTAGCATGCCCACCAACAGATCTACAGGATTTATTGCCGAACTCCCATATCTTATTCTTTGATGTTCTGAACAGCTGCAGCCTGATTTTAGCACATGCTACCACACTTGGGGATAATTATCGTCTTTCGCCCCCAAAAATATTCGGTCCCTCGTCCATCCAACACCTCCCTCTGCCCCAACCTCCAGGACCCTCCCAGTTATGCCCCTGCTACTATATTCTTCCTCATGCACATAGTACAACGGCAGCTTTTCTCATCCATATGTCGCCGCTTTTTGGGGCAAAAATCACTTTGTCGCCTTTCGTACGGTCCTCTGCCCTCCCAGTCCTCACTCTGCTCTAACAATTGGGTCCTCTTGCTTGTGCCCTATTCCCCACCTCTCCCTACATTATGCGCTTGATACTGTACCTTCTATCTGGTATGCCTACCCCTCCCAACATTTCCCACTACAAAATGCACAGTTTTGGGCTTGGATCCAGCACAAGTTCATTATCCACGACTCCTTGTAGTTCTATGTTCAATGTATATACCTGGAAATGTGCATTTTAACTATAATACCAGCTATTTTTACTGTTTGTACTATTGTAACTTGTCTTTCTGTATTATTACTGTAGGACTGCAGGTCTACCTTGTAAATGAGCTTGCTCAATGGTGCCCGCCTGATAAATAAAGATATTGATTGATTGATTGATTGAAGTCAGGTTCCACTGACAGGGCCTGTAGCTCACTAAGTAACAGCTACTAGGAACACAGTTTTCCAGGTCAAGTACTTCAATTCAGCCAAAGCCAGAGGTTGAAAAGGCGGCTGCATTAGCTGAGCCATGCAGACATTAAGATCCCAGGCGAGTGGGCTCCTAAAGGAGGGTTAATGTGAGCCAGACCTTGAACAACTTTTGAAAACAGGATGAGATGCCAGGAAGAGCCCTTCCTGCTTGAGAGGAATGCAGACATAGCTGCCAGATGTACTTCAGAGTGGCAGGCCTAAGGCCTAAATCATTGAGATGAACTAGATAGTCTAAGGTTGTGGAAATGTCTGCAGAATCAGGTAGGATGCCTTTCTGAGAGCACCAAAACTGAACATTTTCCATTTGAGTTGTAAGTATTTCTAGTGGAAGGTTCTCGAGACCTCAGAATATCCAGAACCCCTGAGAAAGATGTAGAGCTGCAAATTCTAACTCTTCAGAGCCAGGCCTTGAGATGGAGAGACTGGAGATTGGGGTACCAGATCTTCCCCTAGGAGGAGGACTGGAGATTGTATGTTCTGGGCAGAGACAGGGGACGTGACACTGACAAGGACAGCAGTAGAGGATACCAAGGATGTCTGGCCCAGCCTGGAGCCACCAGTATCACTGTGCAGGGTTGAGTCCTGATCTTGATCAGAACTCTGAACAGCAGAGGGAAAGCATAGAGAAACCTGCCCTTCCAGTCTAAAAGGAGAGCATCCTGGGGGACTGTCCCCAAGACTGGAGGTCTGCAACAAAACAGTGGAAGTTGATGATTGTCTGGTGCTGCAGAGAGATCTATCTCTGGAGTGTCCCACCTGGAGAAGATGACCTCCAGTATGTGAGGATCCAGGGACCATTCGTGGTGACCCTGAGAAATGCTGCTCAGAGCATCTGCTAGTAAGCTGTCCTTCCCTGGAAGGTGAACTGCTACCAGAGAAGTCTGAAGAGAATAGGCCAGAGACCACTGCTTCATGGCCTCTGTGCTCAAGGATGAGGACCGAGTGCCTCCCTGCTTGTTGATGTACCACATTGTGATGGTGTTGTCCATTCTGACTTGGACTACCTTGCCCTTGACTGAATCTGAGAAGCTCTGCAGGGCTAAGAAAACTGCCCTGAGTTCCAGAAGATTGATATGAAGGAGAGACTCCTGTGGAGACCAGAGCCATTGAGCTGTCAGGGCTCCCAGGTGGGCTCCCCACCCTAGGAGAGAAGCATCCGTAGTTAAAACTACTGATGGGACTCGAGGGAGAAATGGAACCCCTTGTCTGAGGTTGTCCTGGTCCAGCCACCACTGGAGAGCTTGGACCAGTGTCTGAGTCACTGGGATCAGTTTGGTAAGTGACTCCTTCTTCTGAGACCAAAAAGACTTCAGATGAAACTAAATGTCCCTCATCTGGAACCTTGCTCCCTACACCACTGCCGTGGAAGCTGCCATGTAGCCCAGGAGCTGGAGGAACTGTCTTGCTGGGCGGGAGACCTGAGGTCGAAAGGAGGAAGTGAGATCCACTAGGGCCTTCACCCTTGCCAGAGGAAGGAAGGCTTTTGCTTGTACAGTGTCCAACTCTATGCCTATAAAGGTGAGAAGTTGAACTGGTTCGAGCACAGACTTTGGAAGATTGAGAAGAAAGCCCAAGGAGCTGAGTAGGTCCTGGGTAGTTTGAAGAGCTGACTTGACCTGTAAAGAAGACTGACCCACTAACAGCCAGTCGTCTAGATATGGAAAAATGGTGATACCTTGTCTTCTGAGGTAAGCCACCACTACTGCAAGGCACTTTGTGAACACCCTTGGAGCTGATGTTAGACCGAATGGCATGGCTCTGAATTGGTAATGGCCTGAAGGCAACTCGAACCTGAGGTATTTTCTGTGGGAGCACCTGATAGGACTATGGAAGCAGGCATCCTTGAGGTCCAGAGATGCTAGCCAATCCCCTGGCCTTACAGAGGGAAGGATTATTCCTAGAGTTACCATTTTGAATTTTGGCTTTACAATGTGTTTGTTCAAATATCTTAGGTCTAGGATGGGTTGCCACTCCCCTGTTTTCTTTGGGGTAAGGAAGTACCTGGAGTACAGCCCTTTTCCTTTGTGCTGAGTAGAAACCTTCTCAATAGCTCTGCGAGCTAGAAGAGGGGAAACCTCTGCCTCTAGGGCAAGAGTTTCTGAGACTGATGCAAGTGGAAAAGACTCAGCCCTCTTTTTTGGAAATTTTTTGAAGCTGAGGGCCAGTCCCTGGCTTACTACTTCTAGGGCCCACTTGTCTGAGGTCACAGACTTCCAGGCCTGGAAGTAGTAAGCCAGCCTGCCACCTACTTGAAATGGGGAGTCGACCAGGGCTGACACATCAGGGTGTATGCTTGGCAGAAGCCTTGGACTGAGAGGAGGAGGGAGCAGCCCACTCATCCCCCTCCTACCCCTCCCTCAGAAGAACCCCCTCTGTGGGAAGGGAGAGGAGGCCTGGGCTTGGTAAAAAGACCTTTGAAAGGGCCTGCCCCTGCCCCTAGACTGCTGCTTGTGCGGAGTGACTTGCCTTTCCTTGGCCTGTGCACTCCTGTACGTGGTCCTGTATTCATCCATTTTCTTCATGCAAGCCTCTGTCTGCTCCCCAAACAATGAATTACCAACTACAGGAAAATCCATAGCCTTAGTCTGGGTATCCTGTGAAAGGCTAGTACATCTGAGCCAAGCATGTCTCCTGAGAGACACAGATGTAGCCATGACTCTAGATGCCACATCATTGGAGTCCACAGCAGCATGAAATTGCATTCTGGATGCCTCAATTTCATCAGCAGCCACCTCCTCCAGCTCCTTGGCTAGCTGGGGAGAGGCCTGTTTAGCCAGTTCCAGAACTTTGTCCCATCTGGATTTCTGGTACCTGGCTGTGTAGGCCATATAAGTAGCCTGCCTGAGTCCCAAAGAGGATGCCAGATACTGTTTTTTCACCATGGCATCCACTTTCCTGGAGTCCTTATCTGGGGGGCGGGGCTGTGAAGCCAAAGGAATGTTAGCCCTGTCACAGGCTGCAGCCTGCACTACCCCGACATGGCTGCAATGACTATTAAGGAACTCCGCAGCGGAGCCTGATATCGAATACCTACTGTCCTTTCTCTTGTCCACAGGAGGTACTGAATTAGGGGTTTGTAAAATTTGTGTGTCTGTTTCCCCAAAGGTTTATGAAGAGGGATAGACAGCTTTTTGGACTCTGGGATGTCCATCATCTCCACAAAATCAGGCTCTTCCTCCTCCTCCTCTGCTGCTTCAACCAAGGGAAGCTGCAGGGTTTATGCCACCTTTTTGTAGAACAAAAAGTGTGAAGGGGACTCAGAGAGCCTGGGAGGAGAAACACCTGAGGGCCTGTCTGGGGAGATGTCCGTTCAATGGGCACATCCAGACCCCTTCATCGTCAACATCATCGTCATCACCGGGATAGTCTTCATCTCCCTCCCACTCCTCATAATAAACATCTGGGTCGTAATCCGGAGGAGACAGATTTGACCGAACCGGTGGTGTCGGTTCAGACGGAACCGGTCTAAGCGACTGGACAATACTAATCGCTTTGGCTATTTCGTCTGCGGTTGGAGAGAGGGATACAAGATCCGAACTGGCAGACTTGCGCTTTTTCTTTGACAGAACTGACCCCTCGGGGTCAGCTCTCCTTTTGCCTGAGGAAGTATCGCCTAGGTCAGTAGGCACCTCCTCATGTTCGGCTGCAACCAAACTGGGCTGGCCATCCGGATCTATGGACTTCTCAGCCTCCCTTTCCTTCAACCTACTCAGTCTTTTATCTAGAGTGGTTTTAGGAAAGTTCTTACAGATTTGGCAGTCTGACTTGAGGTGGTCAAACCCCAGACAATAAACACAGATGAGGTGGGGGTCGGCCTTAGCAAAGACCTCCCCACACTCAGTACAGTGTTGAAACCCAGTGGGACCGGTTTTCTTCTTGGGTTTCTCAGACATGGCCAACCTAACAATTACCCTATAGCAGCTTTCAAGCCAGGTAATGAGCAACCGATCGGTTACAAACCGTGTCACAGGCTTTTTAAAAGAACCAGCAAAAGTCCAGTTCTTTTGAAACCGATTGGTACTGGAACACCACACTAATCCCAGAAAAAGAGGAAAAATTCAACAAAGTCGGTTCCGAACCAGAACGACCGGAAAAAAACCAAAGAAAGACAATTTCCACTCTTTAGCAAAATAAAACACAGTCACTACCTATCTACATACTACCTGTACCGTAGACAGAGGCTGGAAATCTGAAAGTAATAAACAAATGTGGTTAAAACTGAAGCAGAGGAAATCTCCGGAGCGACTCCACTGTTAGGCAGAGTAAAGAATCTGACAGTTACGTTGGAAAGTACCACAGACAGAAGTTTGAAAACCGAGCTCGAGCTCAACGTTTTATGCTTTTGCATAGAGGTAATTCTTTCCTCTCTGGGGCAGTTCAAGTGCTGGGGCTAACTGCATTATGTCTGAATATAGCAAGACTTCATGTTGTTTGAATGTGTATAGGAACCTCCCTAGCCAATTCAGGATCAGGGCATCCAGCGGAAGTGTTCCCGGGACTGGGGGCTTGCAACTGTACTGAGGAAGCTGAAAATTGAGGGGCAAGGCAAACAGATCCACATCTGGTGTGCCCCCCCAAACACTGTGGCTAGTACTTGCTTGTTCAGGGTCCATTCGTTCTGGCCTTGACTGATGCGACTCACAGCATCTGCCAGGGTACTGTGTTTGCCTGGGAGGTGAATAGCTGAGAGGCTGACTCTCAGGGAGAAGGCTAGAGACCAGAGCTTCAGAGCTTCTGAACAAAGTATTCCTGATCTGGTACCACCCTGCTTGTTTATGTAGAACATTACAGTGGTGTTGTCTGTTTGAATTTGAACTGCCTGCCCTTTTATGCTGGGAGCGAAAGCTTTGAGAGCTAGAAAGATTGCTCTGAGTTCCAAGAGATTTATGTGCAACTGTGACTCTTCGAGAATCCAGGTGCCGCTTATTGAGGCGCTGTTCAGATGTGCTCCTCACCCCAAGAGGGAGGCACCTGTGGTGATCACCTTTGTGGAAAGCAGAGCTTGGAAGGGTACCCCTGCTTGTAAATTTGCAGGGTTCTTTCACCACAGCAGGTTTTGGAGGAACTGCTCCATCATAGGTATCAGCTTTGAAAAGTTGTTGCTTCTCTGAGACCAGCGAGCACTGAGGTAGGCTTGCAGGAGTCACATCCTGTACCTAAATCCTGGGACCACTGCAATCATTGAAGCCATGTGTCCCAGGAGTTTGAGAAAATGTCTGGCTGGTCTTGGTTGGCCCCAGGCGAAAGAATCTGCTACTGAAACTAAACTCTGAATTATTTCCTGCGGAAGGAAAGCATAACCTTTCTGAGTGTCCCTATGAAGGTGAGCAGCAGGGTAAGTTCCGGGTGAGATTTCTTTAGATTTACCAGGAAACCCAGGGACTCCAGAGTGCATTCTGTAAGGGACAGGGACTCCTTGACCTGGCAAGGAGACTTTGCTACAATGAGTCAGTCATCCAGATAGGGATAGAGAGCAACACCCAGTCTCCTGAGGTGTGCTGCTACCACAGTGAGGCACTTGGTAAAGACTCCTTGGGCCGAAGACAGGCTGAAGGGCATTGTGGTGAACTGACAGTGACCCGAAGAAAGTTTGAATCTGAGAATCTTCCTGTGAGATCTTCTTATGGGTATGTGGAAGTAAGCGTATTTTAAGTCCAGGGAGCCTAGCCACTCTCCCTGAAGTAAGGGCTGTATGACCAGTGACAGAGTGACCATTGTGAATTTATTTTTAGATCTTTGTTTAAATATCTGAGATCTAAGATAGGTCATCACTTCCCAGTGTTCTTTTGTGTCAGAAAGTACCTGGAATAGAGACCCTTGCCCCTCTCATGGGCTGGAACCCTCTCCACTGCTCGTAGAGCTAGAAGGTTTTGTATCTCCAATTCCAACAGTGGGACCTGCGTTGGGGACGGAGGTCTTGACATCTAGGTATGCTTGAGGTCTGGCATCTGCTTGAACTGCAGTGGCAGACCCTTCTCCACTATCTCCAGCACCCACTTGTCCAACGTAATGAGGGACCAGTTCCGAAGATAGTGGGAGAGTCTGCCTCCCACCGGAGGTGGGGAGGCTACCTGGACACTCACATCAGGACTTAGACTGCGAGGCAGTTGGCTGGGTAGAGGTGGCCCTTCATTGGCCCTTCTGCTCCTGCCTCTGAAAGACCCTCTGTACTGACTGATGTCAGATTGGGGATAAGGATTATAAGGCCTGGGAAAACTTGCCCCACTGCCCCTGGGACGGGATCTCTGAGGGGTGGTAGGCAAAGGTTTAGATGAGTGGCTCTGCCAGGAGGCCTTGTAGTCATCAATCTTTTTCATGTAGTCAGTGGTTCCATAAGCAAATAACAGGTTTTGATCACAGGGAAAAACCATGGCCTTGTTCTGGGTGTCCGTGGTTAGACTGGTAGTTCTAAGCCAGGCAAAGCATCTCTGAGAGATGGCATGGGCCATTGCCCTAGAGGCTGCATCATTGTTGTTGTCTGCCATGTGGAATTGGTATTTGGTAGCTTCCAGGGCAGTTTTTGTTGTATCCATCAGCTCCTGCACCACGGACTTTGACCCACTGCGGGCAATGGCCAAGACAGACTTCCATAGGGCTTTCTGACATTTAGCTGTGAATGAAATGTACGAAGAAAGTCTGAGAAGCAGGGAGGCTGTGGCATACATTTTCTTTGCTATAAAGTCAGTGTTCTTAGAGTCCTTGTCCGGAGGTAAGGGGGACAAGGAGACCCCAGCTTTATCGCAAGCTGCCTTTTGCACTATACTCTCGTGGCTAGGGTGTGCAGACAGGAACTCGGTACCAGTTCTAGACAACAGGTATTTTCTTTCAATCCGCTTGTCACCCCCTGCCGCTGAAGTGGGGGTTTGAAGCACTTTCATGGTATTTCTTCTGAATGCATTATAGATAGGGATGACCAGGGTCTTGGGGGTTGAAAGACCTCTCATCTCCCTATAACCTTTGTCTTCATCGACATCCTGGTTGGGCTCCTGCGTAGGGAGGTCCAAGGTGTCTAGCATATTTTATAAAATTGTAAACATAGAGGAGGAATCCTCCTGGTCACCCAGGGGGTCCCCGAATGGAGGGTCTGGGGATTTATGGAGCTCAAGGCCCTCAAAATCCATGTCAGGGGCATTATAAAAATGTCCTTCATCATCTGCATCACCCTCACAGTCTACAGAGGGGAGAACTGTGGAAGAGTGCTTGCCAGCCCCAATAAATACAGGCCCCATCTTTTGCAGGGTCTGAAGTAGTTGCCATGCTTTTGCCATGTCTTGCACAGATGGAAGATCCTGCGCAGACTTTGGTTGTATGTGTTTTGTTTTTTCTTTATGCTTTAAGCTGCCTGTTGTCTTGCTATTGGCTTTCCTAAGGGCAACAGCATCATTGTTTTCTTGACAGAGTTTCTTTTTAGCCACTTCATGAGCGGCTTGATCAAGCTTCCTTTTTCATCACTTTTATTATTTTTTTAATTTGTGAGGAACTTCATCTTTGGAAGCTTTATTTTTTGGCCGGGATCTGGAAGGTTCCTCAGCACCTCTGCTTACGTTTTTATTGTCAGTACTTTTAGATGGCCCCCCATAGGAAGCTTTTGATTTATTCTCAGCCATAATAATTAAAGGTTTCTTTGCTATGTGCCAATTTAAACAAAGCCAACCCAAGATCTGGACCACACAAACCAAGTGCAGGTTTCTGTGAAATGCCACCGACCAGTCCTGCTCCAGTTAATTAACTCTATTTTAAAGTGCTTTTTTTTTTGTAGTACTGGGATCTAGACCAGTGCCAATCTTAATAGAAAACCCAGTAATATTGGTCAACTGCACACAGATTTCTGTTGTAATGCCACCAGCCAGTCCCATGACAGATGACATCTTAGGTCCAGTTTTTTATTTGTATACAGGATTCTCTATAAATACCAATTCTCAGAGAACCCCAAGGCACCATCAAAGTTTGAAATCCAAATGGGTACCTCACGGTAAAGCCCTCAAGGTCTGAGGTAAAAGACAAGGCAACTGTCACTAATTCGACGGTTCCTTCAATAATTAAGTGAAAGGGAGGAGTCATCAAAATTAAGCACCAGTGGTAAAAATGAAACAAAACTGAACAGTTACAGTAAAAATAAAGTCAAAACAGTGCGGATGCGCTATAAAATGAAAATTAGTGTGGCGCTAACAAAAATGTAAAACTTTCACTCAGCACACTATAGAAAAGGATTTATGGGGAAAACTTTATCCAGATAAGCACTAGGAGGCTGTTAACAAGGCATGCTGTGAGGCACCTCAGGGGCAATGTTGCTCAGTCCAGCGGAGAAACAATTCTGAAGCCTTCAGGCTGCTCTCACTCACCTCACTCCCCTCCTGTTTTTTGATTGGCTATTGCCCAAAGCTCATTTAAATAAAATTCTCTTAACAGCGTACCTCCGGAGCAGTTGCACCTAGCCAGCCAACTGCTAAAGTTACTGATGCTAAAGGACTCCTGGGGTAAGAACCGTGACTTTCTGAGGTAAAAAGTAGTTAGAAATGAAGAAAAACTACAGTTTCCGCTAAAAACAGGAACCACTTACTAAATAAAATAAAATACCATCAAAACACTAAAGATGATATTTATTTTACTTCAGAAATAACTGAAAGGAACTGCGGTAAAAGATAGGAAAATGCGGTTCCCAGGAACCGACAGAAACCACTGAAAAATAGAGAAACAAAGCAACAAAAAATGAAATACTTACAAACTCAGCAGTAAAACAAGAAAAAAGCAAGAACTTTAGGCACATTTTTCTCTTTTGCCAAAAGTGGGACAGCACCCCAAAGGCAGTGTTAGTCAGGCGGAGAAAAAATTCTGGTGCCCTCTGCCAAGCTCCACTCAGCACACCCTCTAACTCTCTTCTGATTGGCTAATTCATTTGATTCATTTTCATAAACTCCACCTCAAGACAGCTCAACCTAGCCAGCTTACTGCATACTGTTATTGATGCTAAAGGAACCCTGGGGTGAGAAAAAGTTATTTGTGTAAATTTACTAAACTGACACAAAAATAACAAACACTAGTTTTAAACACTAAAACTGAGAAGAACTGAAAGCTGTTGTCATATAGATGTGCAGTTCTGATTCACGGCAGGTGAGCGATGTCACTGATGCACACTCGGAGGTGGGGAAAAAGGAACTGAGGTTGTTTAGGGCTGGTGCCAAGGTAAGCCCGCACCTGTGAGTTCAGTCTTGCAGTGCCGCACTTGCACCCAGCTTGCCTCAGCACTGGCCCTCTTGAAAAGTTCTGGCTCTTACAGGGTCCTAGCGTCTCTAGCTCATACCCACTAGTGTGAATCAAAGGTGAAGATGGATTCCTGGAAGAGCAGACCTGAAACAGGCAGGGGAGCTGGTAATGGCTATTGGTAACCATGTACCACCATGTGGGCACCACAGCTACCAGACCCATAAGTGGCAGTAAATGAAGAAGATTGATTCTGGGAAGATAGATAACATATTCGAAGATTTTTTTTCCAAAACATTAAATCACTCATAACTGGTATTATGTTAAATATCCTGTATAACACTTTAACATAACATACATGTAACTGCAAATGTATTTCCTCTGGCATCTCTTCTCCGTATGTCTTAAGAAGTTCAATTGTTTGCTTCAGAGGCTCAAACATCCTGTCTGTAGAGATCTGTCTGTCTTTGACCTTCATAAGATGCCCCATTATTAACAGCAGCCTATGATAGTCACCTTCCTTCACTGGTTGAGTTAGACCAGCATTTGCTATTTTGAT
The DNA here is from genome assembly GCA_016271365.2 of Neoceratodus forsteri. Classification (NCBI taxonomy): domain Eukaryota; kingdom Metazoa; phylum Chordata; order Ceratodontiformes; family Ceratodontidae; genus Neoceratodus; species Neoceratodus forsteri. The sequence continues at coordinate 261,643,358 of JADMNL010000024.1, forward strand.
AAAAGCTGCCAAATCTTTTAAGCTAGAAGGAAAAAAATGATACTTGTAAGATTTTGTTCTACTGCAGTACAAGAAGTTGTGTTTTCACACGTTTTTCATATTAGATTAGTGGAAATCAATTAAAAACAAAAATGTGAATACATTAAACTATTATTCAAGTTTTCCTTTTTCTGAGTTCCAATGCATCCCTCTCTACACAGAAAGGTATCTGATGTTCTCACAAAGACACCGGATGACAACTGGATTAACACACTTATTAATGTTGCCACCAGCCATTTGCAAATTTAACCCTGGGTAGTTCTCTTCTTATCCCACCTCATGCCCTTGCTCACACAGTATAAAGCATCTGAACATATTTATTTATTAAAAGCGTTTCACCAGGAAAAACATACTGAGCTCCAAAAAGCTCATTTCCAGTTGTGTCCTGGGGGGAAAGGGAAGTGGGAACAATATAATAGAAAATTGCACAAACCATGTAGCATACAGAGTAAATTTTGAAAGTAGCATACAATGTTACAGACAAGAAACAGGTAAAATACAGTATGTGTGTAACACTGTTGCAGCAAAAAGTTGCCAAATTATAATAAACAAATTAAACAAAAATAAGTGCAATAAACATTGTCAGTAGATTAGTGATAATACAAATAAGTGCAAGATACAATGACAGCAGTTTCAGCACCAGTCACCAACCAGCATCCCAGCCTAAGCAGACACCCTGAGGTATCTGTCTGGGTCGCCTCCCCTGTCCAGCTAGAGGGCTGATTGGCCCACTATCTCCAGGAATGGAAAGCCATCACCACAGACAGATGGGTTCTGCAGGTAGTGGGCCAAGGCCTGGCTCTCAGCTTCAAGCTACAACCAAGGCTGAGAGCAAGAGTTTTCAGACCATCTTCTCCCTCAGAAACAAAGTTATTGGAGGAGGAGGTACTGAATCTCTATCCTTGGGGACAATAGAACCAGTTCCTCTGGCACAGAAAGGAAAGGGTCTCTATTCAAGGTACTTCCTCAGAAAAACAGGGGAGTGGTGACCCATATTAGATCTCAGGCCCTTAAACAGGCATCTACTGAAGCCAAAGTTCAAAATGGTAACCCTGAGCACAATCCTCCCAACCCTAAGGCAAAGGGATTGCTTGGCATCTTTAGACTTAAAGGATGCTTACTTCCATATACCCATAAGACAGTCCTACATAAAATTCCTGAGATTCAGACTGCCATCAGGCCACTACCAGTTCAAGGCAATGCCTTTCGGACTTACTTCTGATCCAAGGGTGTTCACAGAATGCTTGGCTGTGGTTGTGGCATGCCTCAGACGCCAAGGAGCAGTAGTGTTTCCTTACCTGGATGACTGGCTAGCCATAAGGCAGTTTCCACATCAGGTGAAGCAGTTTCTGGTACTGACACAGGAGCTCCTCCAGTCTTTAGAGTTCCTGGTCAATCTGAAATAGACAGTACTACAACCAGTGCAGCTCCTGGAATTCATAGGAGCCGAGCTGGATTCATTGAGGGGCAAGGCACGACCAAGTTAGGGCTAACCCATTTGTTGAAGTGACTGAAAGAGGCAGTGACTCAATGCGGTGAGGCACTACCCACTCTGGCTTTCCTGAAAAGAGTAGGAAAGGATTCTAGTTTGCTGAAAAAGAAACATCACCACTCCCTCTCGCACTTGAATAGGATAGCTTCGTGAGCGACTGGCATGGGCCAGAATGCAGGAACCAAAGGTGTGAATATCTGAGAGGCTTCCTCAGAAAAAGGGACCTACTTGACCATCTGTCAAGAAGGAGAAAATCACCTGTATAATTAAGCAAGCAAGGAAGCAGGAACCTGAGTTCCGACTCAGTGGAAAGTCGCTTCTGCTGCTGTAAGGCTCTGTTCAAGAGAAGAAAGCCTGATAAAAAGAAAAGGAATTAACAGACTGGGCAGTCGCCTAGGTCTAGGAAATGTCTCTGAATGAGAGAAATCTCTCAGAGAAAGAGCTGACCCATATCGTCGCCGGATTGGACTCCCCATAGGGGAAGAATAAATCAGGTATTCTTTACTGTATCCCGGAGACAAGCGCCTCAGGGGCTGAGGAGGAATCTGACCAGATCCAAAAAAAAAAAGGGTGAGGTACCGGGTAATTTCGGCTAGGCCCTGTGCTGTGATAAAAACTATATTGATATATATATATATTTTTTTTTTAGTCCGAGCCTAACAAGGCCTTCAGGCTACTATTTTGAGGACTGTCTTGATACAAAAAGACGAAGATGTTTTCCATCTGAGTGCGGAAAGAGCCTGAGTGTCCATACTGAAATCAAGACCGGACTAACAATCACAGCTGGAGAGAAGTTAACCACCTGTGCTTAAGAAGCCATCGAGGAGGCAATATCACAAGGGGGCTATATACCCCAATCAAAGGAGCGGAAGAGTCAGAGCGGCTCCCGACCATTAAATTAAAATGTTCCACAGAGTGTAACTGTCTTGATGATTAAAAAAGTCTAGACGCAGAAGAGTATGGTCCACGGACGCAGTGTGAAATACTATACTGGACCCCATTACTGAGGAACTACTGAAAGGATTTTCCATCATGGACTCTGATGATAGAGAGGACGTGCCCTCCAGTATATAAAATGAGCCATCCGCTGTGTTACTGACCAGAAGAACAGGGGAAAGACCCATCTAGATGCACTTCTACCCCAGAAGAACCTCCAAGAGAGGTCTAGGTCAGAGCCACTAGAGACTCCGCCATCAGGAAAGACGTAGAGGAGCTTGGTACCAGATAGGGGGCAGAGAAAGTGCTGAGCAGAATGAGATTCCACTGGCAGAACGGTACAGCAGAGTTCCATAGCAGAAAACCGCTGGATGACACAAGATCCCACATAGACCACCACTCACTAAAATGTGTGGAAAAAATAATCCGCAGAACAGGAGTTCATTCTGCGGTCAACATCCTGCCACAAGTTCTGTGGAAATGAGTCCGAAAGGAAAAATGTGTCACTAATTCTGCCATACAGCACCCACTAGCACCAGTGTGGCATCAGCAACACTCGTGGCACAGGAGGGCACCAAGCAGTGCCTATGCCAACCTGGGCGATACCCAGGGGCAGCCACGGCAGTATACACAGGTACTCCATAGGTACTCCCGGCACCCATGTAGCATGAGGGCACCTCCAACGCCCATGGCACCAGACACCCATGGCAAGAATGGCACCCGAGGGCACCAGTGGCACCCATGGCACCTGAGGGCACCAGTGGCATCCATGGACACCTGCAGTGCCACCCGCGGCACCCACAGGTGTCACCCCCAGTACCCAAGGCACCAGTGGCACCAAAGGCACCTGAAGCATCCATGTAACCGAGCACCCACAGCATCACCCGCAGCACCAATGGGTGCTCCTGGCACCACCCCTGTCATTCCTGACACCCAAGGCACCTATGGAACCAATGCCACCCGCAGGTGACACCCGCAGGTGCCACCCACAGGTGCCCGGCATCGCCCACCGGAGCACGGCGCCGCCCGCGGGTGCACAGCGCACCACTGACGGCACCGACAACCAGTGGCAGCAAAGACAGCACCAACGGCGCCACACAGAGTGACGGAGCTGACCCATGGTGCCGACTAAGGCACGGCGCCACCCAGTTACAGCTCCGAGGCACGGCGCTGACCAAGGCACCGAGCCACGGCGCCGGAGGAAAATGCCAATGGAAATCCTGAGAAGGGAGAAGGAAAAAGGTGGTGCTCGTGCCAGCCCCTGCATGGAAAAGGGAGAGGGGGTAGGCACGAGGGGTCGACACGATGGCAAAGGCACCCATAGGGCACCTCACCATACATGATCCAATTGACCCGGTTCCGGTCCAACAGCTCCAAGGCCCAGAGGTCCCAAAATCAGGAACAGAGCCAGGAAAACTGGAAAGTCAAATCCCCTGCTCCATAGGAGCGACCCAGAGGTGAAACTGCCCAACGGAGCTCCAGAGAGGACAGAGATGGAGCTCGGAGTCGAGAAAGCAGCCGTTAGGAGCAGGGCCAAGAGGAACCCACCAAAGTTGGTTTGGGCCCATCGCCCCTCCCGAAGAACATTCCTCGTGCAGACATACCAACGGGCAACCTCGAGCGGCACCGATTCTTCTTCCCCGAACGAGGAAGAGGAGCTTGAGGTCAAAGGGAGCCGGATCACCGGAACCATTAGATTTGTGCTTCGGAGGACTGTCCCCCGAGCACAGGACTGTCCGTAGTCAGACCCCGTTAATTAACGGCGGCGGACCGGACACAGCCCCTCTGCCATAAAAACTTTCAAACGAAGTCCTCCTACCGTCACCGCTACCGTCTAAGGACGACTCCGTTGATGGCAGGAAAGAATTTATTTTTCTTCTTCATAATCTTCTTCTTGTTCGTAAAATAATAAATTACTACTTTAAAATATTAAAACATTAGAGCTGTTGTATAGGCGAAAACTTCGACTCGACCCAGGCGAACAGCGTGACATCCAAGCTTACCTCGTAGGGAGAAAGAAAGGAACTGAGGCGGTTGGAGGGTAGGCGCGGGGATAGCCTACACAGGCGCGAGCTAGTCTTACGAGCGCGATGTGTGGTCCTCTCTCTCGGCGTGACCCTTCTGAAAACTTTAGCTCCGCTGGTCCTAGTGCCTCTGCGCTATCCCACTAGTGTGAATGAGTGATGGAGACTTAGTCCAGGAAGATCACAGTTTTCCAAGTCAAGTACTTAAGCTCTGCTGAAGACATAGGCTCAAAGGAGGGGTTGCATAAGTTGAGCAATGCAAACATTCAAATCCCAGTCAGGGGCAGGGTCTCTCAAAGGAGGATTGGTGTGAAGCAATCCTTTAAAAAATGTACAGAATACAGGATGAGAAGACAGTGAGGAAGGCTTCCCCAGACAAAAACGCAGAAACAGCTGACAAGTGTACCTTGAGAGTAGCTGGTCTGAGGCCTAGGCCATTAAGATGGACCATATAATCCAGAACCATAGGCAATTCAGCAGTGACTGGAGAAACAAGCTTCTTAGAACACCAAATGCTGAATCTTTTCCATTTGGAGTTGTAAATCTTTCTGGTAGAGGGCTTTCGAGAAGCCTTGAGGATATCCAGAACCCCTGGGAAAGATGCAGATCTGTAAACTCTAACTCTTCAAGAGCCATGCTTTGAGATTGAGAGACTGAAGATTAGGGTACCAAATCCTTCCCTGAGAGGATGTTAAAGGTTGTAATTCCTGGGAAGAGACAGGGGAGGATGGACTGCTAGGGACAGCAACAGGGGGTACCAGGGCTGTCAGGCCCAATCTGGAGCAATCAGAATCACCTTGCAAGGTTGAGACCTTATTTTTACCAAAACTTTGAACAGGAGTGGGAAGGGGGAAAGGCATACAGAAACTTCCCCTCCCAATTCAGGATCAGGGCATCCAGGGAGACTGAGCCCAGGACTGGAGGTCTGCAACAAAAATCGAGGCAGTTGGTGATTGTCTAGGGCTGTAAATATGTCTATCTCTGGAGTGCCCCACCTTGAAAAAATCACTTTCAACACCTGAGGGTCCAGGGACCGTTCGTGATGGGCCTGAGAAATCCTGCTCAGTGCATCTGCCAGCACATTGTCCTTGCCTGGAAGGTGAACTGCTACAAGAGAGGTCTGCAGGGAATAAGCCAGGGACCACAACTTCATGGCTTCTGTGCATAAGGCCGTGGACCGAATGCCTCCCTGCTTGTTGATGTACCACATGGTGGTGGTGGTGGTGGTGTCTGTTCTGACTTGAACCACCTTGCTCTGTACTGACTGCGAGAACACTTTTATAGCCAGAAAAACTGCCCTGAGCTCTAGAAGATTGATGTGAAAAAGGGATTCTTGGGGGGACCACAGCCCATGGGCAGTAAGAGACCCCAGGTGGGCTCCCCAGCCCAGGAGAGAAGCATCCATGGTAAGGACCACTGAACAAGTCTGAGCAACAAAAGGAACACCTTCTCTTAAATTGTTCTGATCCTGCCACCACTGGAGGGCTTGGATCAAGGTCAGAGTCACTGGGATCAGTTTGCTAAGGGAGTCCTTTCTCTGGGACCAGAAAGCTCTCAAGTGGAACTGAACATCCCTCATCTGGAATCTTGCTCCTTGGACCACTGCTGTTGAAGCTGCCACGTGGTCCAAGAGCTGGAGGAAATGCCTTGCTGGTCGAGATGCCCGAAGGCTGAAGGAAGAAGCTAGTTCCATAAGAACCCTTGCCCTTTCTAGAGGAAGAAAGGCTCTTCCTCTGAGTGTGTCCAGTTCTGCCCCTATAAAGGTAAGAAGCTGGACTGGTTCGAGAACTGACTTGGGAAGGTTGAGAAGAAATCCTTGCAGGTGAGACTTGACTTGGTCTGGAGACTGACCCACTATTAGCCAATTGTCCAGATATGGAAAAATGGAAATCTTTTGCCTTCTTAGAAAGGCAACTACTACTGCCAGGCACTTTGTGAAAACCCTTGGGGCTGAGGTTAGGTCAAAGGGCATTGCTCTGAACTGATAATGGCCTGAGGGCAACTCGAACCTGAGGTACTTTCTGTGGGAGCACCTGATGGGAATGTGAAAGTAGGCATCTTTGAAGTCCAGGGAGGCTAGCCAGTCCCCTGGCCTTAGAGAGGGAAGGATTATTCCCATAGTTATCATCTTGAACTTTGGTTTTAAAAGATGTTTGTTTAGATATCTTAGGTCTAGGATGGGTCGCCACTCCCTGTCTTTTTGGGGGTCAGGAAGTACCTGGAGTACAGTCATTTGCCCCAGTGTAGGGTAGGTACTCTCCCTATAGCTCTTAAAGCTAGGAGAGAAGAAACTTCTGCCTCAAGGGCAAGGGTTTCCGAGAGATTTGCAGGTGGAAAAGGTCTGGCTCTCATCTTTGGAAATTTTTTGAAGCTGAGAACCAATCCCAGGCTTACTACTTCCAGGACCCACTTGTCTGATGTAACAGACATCCAGTCCTGAACAAAGTAAGCCAGCCTGCCCCCTACTGGGATAGAAGAGTCAACCTGGGCAGGCCCATCAGGATGTCTGCTTGGCAGGGGCTTTAGGCTGAGGAGTGGATGCAGCCCTGCTCATCCCCCTTCTGCCTCTCCCTCTGAAGAACCCCCTCTGAGAAAAGGAAGAAGAGGCCTGTGCTTGGTAAAAAGGCCTTTGAAAAGGCCTGCCCCTGCTCCTAGACTGCTGCCTTTGAGGAGTTGTCTGCCTTTCCTTGGCCTGAGCACTCCTGTAAGTGGTCCTGTACTCATCCATTTTCTTCATGTAATTCTCTGTCTGCTCCCCAAACAGAGAATTACCCACCACAGGAAAATCCATGGCCTTAGCCTGGGTGTCCTGCAAGAGGCTAGTACATCTGAGCCAAGCCATCCTCCGAAGAGCCATAGATGTAGCCATGACTCTTGATGACACATCATTAGATTCCACAGCAGCATGAAACTGAACCTTAGATGCCTCAATCCCACCTGCAGCCACTGCCTCCAGCTCCTTGGCTAGCTGGGGGGGAGGCCTGTTTAGCCAGTGCCAGTACAGTGTCCTACCTGGACTTCTGGTACCTGGCTGTATAGGATATGTAATTCACCTGCCTGAGTCCCAAAGAAGATGCCATGTACTGCTTCTTTGCCATGGCATCAATCTTCCTGGAGTCCTAGTCAGGGGGGTGTGAAGCCAAGGGAATATGTGCCTTGTCACAGGCAGCAGCCTGCACTACCCCAACATGGCTGCATTGTTGATATAAGAACTCTGTGTCTGAGCCTGAAAGTGTATACCTCTTGTCCATTCTTCTATCCACTGGAGGTATAGTGTTAGGAGACTTTAAGATTTTTTTTTGTGTCTGTTTCTCAAAAGATTTATGGAGGGGAATAGACAGTCTCCTGGACTCTGGGATGTCCATCATCTCTACATAATCAGGCTCCTCTTGATCTTCCACAGCCTCCTCCATAGGAAGCTGTAGGGTGTGGAGGAATTTCTTTTATATATCTTTCTTTTATACATACATATAAAGTAAAGTGTGTTACAGTATACTATAATGTAGAGCTGCTAGTGTAGTTAAATATAGCCAGGTCTGAGTAAAAGCTAAGGGTCATTATAGGTTCATAAGAATCACAAAGCAAGCAGAAAGCAATAGCTCGTGCTGGCTGAAACCAGTTCTTAGGTTATGAAAAATAAAAGCTAGATAAAACTGAGCAGAACTGGTTGTACCAGCCTAAATAGCAGGCTTGGACAAAATATAGAGATAGGAGCATGCCTGGGCAAAATATAAAAGATAACAGCATGTAGGCATTGAAGGCAAGCTGTACGTTGTTATGGTGTGAGTGAAACTCATTGTTTCTCTTAGGTCAGCTTGACCCAGGTATATGTATCAAGCAGTAACGGAAAGAAATGAAATAAGCCAGTGGAAAAGTACCTAATGCTTCAATGTGTTTTTTCTGTTACATTGCTGAAAACTATGATTGGCTTATACTGAAATGTTGGTGTTTTTCCAAGATAAGAAGTGCTATAAAATACTGTGTAAAACTTTGTTCGGGGAGCTCTCTCCTTTAGCTGAGGCTCCCACATATATGTGTGCAGACAATAAACTGAGTTTATTGGAATAACCATTGGGTGTGGTTATTGAGTACATAGAAATTAAGGTAAAGTATAGACAGTAAAGAGAATCTGCAACCACAAGGGTTTCAGCCACCTTTCTGTAAAACATAAAGTGAGAAGGGGACTCAGAAAGCCTAGGAGGGGAAGAAAAAATTACTCACCTTAGTAATGTTGTTTCTTCTAATGGAGTCTTGCTGTATTCTGACTAATGCAGTGATCTCCAACCTTTGAACTGCCCTGGACAACAAAGAGTTAACTTTCCATGCAAGGTATGGAACGCTGAGCTCGAGCTCGGTTGAAGCCTCTGTCTGTTGTTGTTTGAACCACAACCGCCAGATCTTTACGAGCTATACTCACTGGGCGTTCTTGTGTGGAAGCTGTAAACTCACACTAGCCAACTGGCAACTAAATTTAATAAAAGGGTTTTTTGGTTTCAAAGCAAAGACTCAGGTCAGGAAACCCAAAAAACAAAACACAACACACACCCAAAATAAAGGAGGGTGAGAAAAAAGTGGGCACCTCCAGGTGCCAACACTGCTCCTGCCCACCCACATCCCAAGAACCAGGTTCTGAGAGGGGAGGCGGGGGAGGTCAGAATACAGCAAGACTCCATTAGAAGAAACAACATTACTAAGGTGAGTAATTTTTTTCTTCAAACAACATGAAGTCTTGCTGTATTCTCACTAATGCAGACTACCAAGCAGTACCTCCATGGAGGAGGGACAGAACCTACTTTGGGAATAGGCTCTGAAGTGCTGCTGTGCCAAACCGAGCATCACTCCTAGCCTGGGTATCCAGAGAGTAATGCTTGGTGAAAGGATGGACTGTTTTCCAGGTGGCTGCTTGACAGATCTCTAAGATAGGAATATCCCTGGCAGCAGCAAGGGAGGCAGCTGTACCTCTAGTAGAGTGAGCCCTCAGGCTTGAAGGTGGGGTCCTACCCAATTTTTCATAGCAGAATTGTATACAAGAAACAATCCACCTGGGAATAGATCTTTTAGTGGCAGGTTTTCCCTTACCGACCTCTCCATAAGTGAGGAACAATTGGAGGGAGTCAAACCTGTGACCCTTGGTGTGCTCTATGTAGTAGCTAAGGGCCCTTTTTACATCCAGGCTATGCAGCCTCCTCTCTCCAGAGGAGGAATGGTCAGTGAAGAAAACAGGAAGAGACATAGACTGGTTAAGGTGGAAATCTGAGACCACCTTAGGCAAAAACCTCTTATTAGTTCTTAGGACCACCTTATCTCTATGAAAAGAGATAAAATCAGGTTCCACTGACAGGGCTTGCAATTCACTGATGCACCTGGCAGAGGTAATGGCTACCAAAAACACAGTTTTCCAAGTCAAGTACTTAAGTTCTGCAGAGGACAAAGGCTCAAAAGGGGGTTGCATAAGCTGAGCAATGCAAACATTTAGGTCCCAAGCAGGAGCAGGGTCCCTGAAGGGAGGATTGGTGTGCAACAATCCCTTGAAGAATTTGCAAAATACAGGACGAGCTGAAAGAGAAGAGGGCTTGCCTACTGACAAAAAAGCAGAAACAGCTGCTAAATGTACTTTGAGTGTAGCTGGTCTGAGTCCCAAGCCATTGAGATGAATCATATAGTCCAGGACTGTAGGCAACCCAGCAGATTCTGGAGAAATATGCTTACCAGAGCACCAAATAGTGAACCTTTTCCATTTGGAGTTGTAAGTCTTTCTGGTGGAAGGCTTTCGAGAAGCCTTTAGAATATCCAGAACACCTTGAGAGAGGTGCAGATCAGCAAACTCTAAGTCTTCAAGAGCCAGGCCTTGAGATTGAGAGATTTGAGATTCGGATACCAAACCCTCCCCTGAGAGGATGTCAACAGGTTGTAATTCCTGGAAAGAGACAGGGGAAGGTGGACTGCTAAGGACAGCAACAGTGGGTACCAGGGCTGTCTGGCCCAGTGCGGAGCAATCAGAATCACTTTGCAAGGTTGAGACCTGATTTTTACTAGTACCTTGAACAGGAGAGGGAAGGTGGGGAAAGCATACAGAAACTTCCCTTCCCTTCCCAATTGAAAACTAGAGCATCCATGGGGACTGAGCCCAATACTGGGGGTCTGCAGCAAAAAAGAGGAAGTTGGTGATTGTCTGGGGCTGCAAAAAGATCTATCTGTGGAGTGCCCCATCTGGAGAAAATCACCTTCAAAATTAGGGGATCTAGGGACCATTCGTGGTGGCCCTGAGATATCCTGCTAAGAGCATCTGCCAGGACATTGTCCTTCCCCTGGGAGGTGCACTGCCGTCAGAGAAGTTTGCAGGGAATAGGCCAGAGACCACAACTTCATTGCTTCTGTACACAAGGCCGTAGACCGAGTGCCCCTTGCTTGTTGATGTACCACATTGTGGTAGTATTGTCTATTTTGATCTGGACTACTTTGTTCTGAACAGACTTGGAAAAAACTTGCAGTGCCAGAAACACTGCTCCGAGTTCCAAGAGATTGATGTGAAGCAGAGATTCTTGAGGTGACCACAGCCCTTGGGTGGTAAGATCCCCCAAGTGGGCTCCCCAGCCCAAGAGGGAGGCATCTGTGGTAAGGATTAGAGAATGAGATTGAGTGACAAAAGAAACTCCCTGCCTTAGATTGTCCTGATTCTGCCACCATTGCAAGGCCTGGATCAGGGTTCGAGTTACTGGGACTAGTTTGGTCAGGGAATCCTTTCTCTGGGACCAGAAGGTTCTCAAGTGGAACTGACTGTCCCTCATCTGAAACCTTGCCCCCTGGACCACTGCTGTGGAGGCTGCCATGTGGCCCAGGAGCTGCAAGAAGTGCCTTGCTGGTCGAGACACCTGAAGGGTGAAAGAAGAGGCCAGTTCCACTAGTGTCCTTGCCCTGTCCAGGGGAAGGAAGGCCTTTGCTTTTTATTGTATTGAGCTCCGCTCCTATAAAGGTGAGGAGCTGCATCGGTTCCAGAACTGACTTTGGAAGATTTAGGAGGAATCCTAAGGAAGTGAGCAGTTGCTGAGTTATCTGAAGATGTGACTTGACTTGGTCTGGAGACTGACCCACTATGAGCCAGTTGTCCAGGTATGGAAAGATGGAGATCTTTTTTCTCCTTAGGAAAGCAACCACTACTGCCAGGCACTTTATGAACACCCTTAGGACTGATGTTAGACCAAAGGGCATTGCTCTGAATTGATAGTGGCCTGAGGGCAACTCGAACCTGAGGTACTTTCTGTGGGAGCACCTGATGGGAATGTGAAAATAGGCATCCTTGAGGTCCAGGGAGGCTAGCCAGTTCCCTGGCATTAGAGAGGGCAGAATTATTCCCAGAGTCACCATTTTGAATTTTGGCTTTAAAAAGTGCTTGTTTAAATATCTCAGATCCAGGATGGGCCGCCATTCTCCTGTCTTTTTGGGGGTTAGGAAGTAACTGGAGTACAATCCTTTTCCCCAGTGTAGGGCTGAAACCCTTTTTATGGCTCTGACAGCCAAGAGGGAAGAGACCTCTGCCTCTAGGGCAAAGGCCTCTGAAGGATTTGCAGGTGGAAAGGATCTGGTTCTCATCTTGGGAAATTTTTTGAAGCTGAGAACCAGTCCCTGGCTTACTACTTCCAGGACCCACTTGTCTGATGTTAAAGACTTCCAGTCCTGGACCAAGTAAGCCAGCCTGCCCCCTACAGGTAGTGGAGAATCGGCCCCGGCAGACCCATCAGGGTGTCTGCTTGGCAGGGGCTTTAGGCTGAGGGGTGGAAGCAGGCCTGCTCATACCCCGTTTGCCTCTCCCTCTAAAGAACCCCCTCTGAGCAAAGGCAGAAGAGGAGGCTTGGGCTTGATAAAAAGGCCTATGAAAGGGCCTACCCCTGCCCCTGGAATGCTGCCTCTGAGGAGTGGCTTGCCTTTCTTTGGCCTGAGCACTCCTGTAGGTGGTCCTGTACTCATCCATTTTCTTCATGTAGTTCTCTGTTTGCTCCCCAAACAGAGAATTACCAATGACAGGAAAATCCATGGCCTTAGCCTGGGTATCCTGTGACAGGCTAGTACACCTGAGCCAAGCCATCCTCCGAAGGGCCACAGATGTAGCCATGACTCTAGATGAAACATCATTGGAGTCTACAGCAGCATGAAATTGCACCTTGGATGCCTCAATCCCATCCGCAGCCACCCGCTCCAGCTCCTTGGCAAGCTGGTCAGGGGCATGTTTAGCTAGAGCCATCACAGTGTCCCACCTGGACTTCTGGTATCTAGCTGTGTAGGCCATATAATTAGCCTGCCTGAGTCCCAAAGATGCTACCATGTACTGTTTCTTTGCCATGGCATCAATCCTCCTGGAGTCCTTATCTGGGGGGTGTGAAGCCAAGGGTATATTTGCCTTATCACAGGCAGCAGCCTGCACTACCCCAACATGGCTGCATTGCTGGGAAAGGAACTGTGTGTCTGAGCCTGAAAGAGTATACCTCTTGTCCATTCTTCTGTCCACAGGAGGTATGGAATTAGGAGTTTTTTTAACATTTTAAATGTCTGTTTCCCAAAAGACTTATGGAGGGGAATAGACAATCTCCTGGACTCTGGGATGTCCATCATCTCAACGAAATCAGGCTCCTCCTGATCCTCTACTGCATCTTCCATAGGAAGCTGGAGGGTTTCAGCCACTTTTTTGTAGAACATAAAGTGGGAAGGGGACTCAGAAAGCCTAGGAAGAGAAACACCTGAAGGTCTGTCTGGGGAGATGTCCGGGTCAATGGGCACATCCAGACTTTCATAATCACCACCACTATCTTCAAACTCTCCCTCCTCCTCCTCCGGTTCATAAAATTCTTCTAAAGTATACTCCGGAACCGTGGGAACCGACCGAACCGAGCCCCGAACCGATGGTGCCGGTTTGGTCGGAACCGAAGTTAGCGATTGAACTATCCTTATCGCTTTGGCTATCTCATCAACGGTCGGAGAAGAACTTGTGGATCCGAACCAGGTGACTTATCCCTTCTTTTTCTTTTAACCGGAACCGACTCCTCAGAATCGGTTCTCCTTTTGCCCAAAGAAGTTTCGCCCTGGTCAGAGGGCACTCCTTCTGGTTTGGTCGGAACCGAACTGGGTTGGCCATCCGGGTCAGCAGACTTCTCGGCCTCCCTTTCCCTCAGTCTACCTACTCTCTTATCCAGCGTAGCTTTGGGAAAACTTTTACAAATTTGGCAGTCTGAATTGAGGTGGTCAAACCCCAGACAGTAAACACAGGTGGTGTGGGGATCAGCCTTAGCAAAGGCTTCCCCACACACACTACAGTGTTGAAATCCAGTGGGCCCGGTTTTTCTTGGTTTCTCAGACATGGCCAATCCTAACCAAAACTTACCCTTTTTCGGCAATCCGATAGCAAGACACCCTATCGGTTCCTGGACTGTTATTTATCTTGGAAAAAACGTATTAAAATCCGTCTTTTTTAGAACCGATATGGACCTGTTACCACACTCTAATAAAAATAGAAAACTTTTTCACAAACCTGATCGGTTCAAACCAAACCGATCCAATGTTTACAAGTTCCACACAGAAGACTAATATGGAAAAACCTATCTAGTACTCACAGTACCACAGACAGAGACTTAACCGACAGGTTAGATTGTAGAAATTCGGTTGAAACCAAGAGAAAAAATGACACTTTAACCGACTTTTTTTGAACCCAGCGAAGGAGAAATCTCCGGAGCGACTGTTCAGTGAGGCGGAGTAAAGAATCTGGAGGTTGGGGTTCAAACAACAACAGACAGAGGCTTCAACTGAGCTCGAGCTCAGTGTTCCATGCCTTGCATGGAAAGTTAACTCTTTGTTCTCCGGGGCAGTTCAAAGGTTGGGGATCACTGCATTCGTCAGAATACAGCAAGACTTCATGTTGTTTGAAACACCTGAAGGTCTGTCTGGGGAGATGTCCGGTTCCACAGGCACATCCAGACCTTCACTTACATCATCATCCTCAAATTCCCCTTCCTCTTCAAATTCCAGTTCATAAAAATCTTCAAGGGTATACTCTTGAATCGGGGGAACCAACGGAACTGAACCCCTGCCAGAAGGAGCCGGATCGGTCGGAACTGGACCGAGCGATTCCACAATCTGAATCACCCTGGCTATCTCTTCGGCGGTCGGAACATGAACCTCTAGATCCGAACCGGTCGATTTATCTTTGCGCTTCTTTTTGTTGGAACTGATCCCTTGGAATCGGCTCTCCTTTTGCCCAAAGAAATATCACCCTGGTCAGAGGGCACTCCTTCTGGTTCGTTCGAAACCGAACCGGGCTGGCCATTCGGGTCAGCAAACTTCTCGGCCTCCTTTTCCCTCAGTCTACCTAATCTCTTCTCAAGGGTAGATTTGGGAAAGTTTTTACATATTTGGCAGTCTGAATCGAGGTGGTCAAACCCCAGACAATAAACACAGGTGGTGTGGGGATCGGCCTTAGCAAAGACCTCCCCACACTCACTGCAGTGTTGAAACCCAGTGGGCCCGTTTTTTTTCTTGGGTTTCTGGGGACATTGCCAACCTAACCAAACTTACCCTTTTTTCAGCAACTGCCAGGCAAGACTCCCTTATTGGTTCTTAACCGTGTCACGGGTATTAAAAAAAACGGTTAAAAACACATTTTTTTTAGAACCGATAAGAACCGGTAACCACACACTAAGTAAACAAACAAATTTCACTATCAAATGGCCGGTTCAGCCAAACTGAGCTGCACTTTTACAAGTTCCACACAGAAAAACAGAAACAATTCCTATCTAGTACTCACGGCACCACAGACAGAGACTGAACCGACTATGCGGATACTTTTTTCAGTTTAGGTTTGAATCACTCCAGACAGAGACTTCAACCGAGCTCGAGCTTAGCATTCTATGCCCTGCATAGAAAGTTAACTCTTTGTTCTCCGGGGCAGTTCAAAGGTTGGGAATCACTGCAATTGTCATAATACAGCAAGACTTCATGTTGTTTGAAACCCCTACTTGCCTTCCTTCAGGGCGAACTCTGTCTGACTTTGGAGAAGGAACAGAAAGCTCTGAGGTACCAAGGGGACTTGGCCCCTAATTGGCCTCAAGAGGAGGAGGGCGAGCAGGGTGGA
Source organism: Neoceratodus forsteri (assembly GCA_016271365.2). NCBI lineage: Eukaryota > Metazoa > Chordata > Ceratodontiformes > Ceratodontidae > Neoceratodus > Neoceratodus forsteri. Next base: position 261,658,965 of record JADMNL010000024.1, read on the forward strand.
GGAGACGCCCAAGAATTGAGGCCCATGAAGGGATGGAGGGTGGGAGCCAGTAAAGAATGGTGAAGATACAAGAGAATATCAAGAATTACGGTAGGTACATAATTTTCCTATCTTCCCCTTGTCAGTCTTCACCATTCATTACTGTTGGGTGAGTACCAGGCCCCCGGAGGGGATCTGGCACAGCCCTGAGGGAGCAGATCCCTCCGCCTCCTGCGGGAGAGATGCACGAGGGGGAGACCCTAGCCATACTAGACCAGTAAGGTCTAAGACTGTTCAGGGCAAGGAGGTGTCCCCCATGGCCAGGGGGGGACAGAGGGCACCCCTGAAGAACCCTCCTCGCTCTGCGAGAGAAAAGGTGGGTCCCCGGAAAGCAGAGGAAATTACCCTATGCCAGGCAATGGGTGACAATCTGGATAGATGAAGCCACGGCATCCACCTAATGCAGATCACTGTCCTTGCTAGTCTGGAAGCCACCTCATTGGTGTCGTAAGATGCCCTTGCTTGGTGCCTTGCAAGCTGCAGACCTTGAGCAGAGAGGACAATGGCCTGTCTAGATTGCTCCATATCAGGCAAGGATGCTAGTACCTGAGCTAACATCAACCACAGGTGCCTGTTATAGGCAGTGTGGTGTGCCTGATGGGAACCTATGCACATCAACGCACGAGCTGAAGAGAAAACCCTTCGTCCCCACTGGTCAAATTCTGCAATCCTGCACAATCTGGATCCGGGGGTCAGTCATGCTCCAGGCGCTGAAGCCCGGAGGGAAAATCTAGGGACATCAGGCCCGAAGGAGGGTGAGCCAGAGAACCTAGAGACTCCTGGGGGGCAGAATACAGTCTCCTGCAGTCTGCCAGGGCTGGAGAAGGGGCAGCTGGAGACAGCCAGGTGTGGATAGATGCCTTCTGGAAGGGGATGGGCCAAGAGGGCACCACCAGATGGTGAGCACTCAATTCGCTAAGGAATGAATGCGTCGCCCGCTCAGTATTGCTCTTCAGAACATGGAAGATGCGAAGATCCTGTACTAGCCTCGAAAGGAACCACTGATATTCTGTGAAATCAGTGTTGGAGGACAACTGGACAGTGTTCCTTTCCCTTGGAGGAAGGAGACGAGGAGCTCAAATGTCCAAAGAACTCCTGCGGCAAGGGAGACAGGCAGAAGACCCGTTCGTCCATGGCCCTAACATAGGTAGGAAAGGCCACAACAGTGGTTCAGAACATCTTCCAGGTTAAGGGCACCGTGGGACCCACATGGCCCGGGAGAAGAGGGGGTGTCTACAAAGGGATGGATGATGGGCACTGCACCGAGAGTGATTGACCTCTGCCAGGGCTCTGAACCCCATGGACTGATCCCACCACTCAAGGGGGCCCTGAAGCCATACCAGGTTGTGACAGTTGAGACTGGGAAGACAGTCTCCGGAAGTGCCCTGAAGGGGAGTCTCCCCTGTGATGTGCCTGGGGATGCATGTGTCCAGAAGGGCAACCCTCTGCGCTGCCCACCAAGGGAGCCTCCAAAACCTTGAGGGAAAGGTGGGGTTCAGCACTGCAACTCCTCCCCACTCCCTGCAGGGTGGTGGAAGAGGGCAGCCGCACCTCACCCCAACCTCTCAACCCCTCAGACTCAGAGGAAGCCCTCTTCCTCAGTCCCAGCAAAATGGAGTCCCCCAATCTCCCCGAAGGAGACTGCAGAAGTGAGGGCCCCCACTCCCTGGAGGGCCATAGCAGCTTCAGAAATGGCAGCTGACTGGGCCTCCCCAGAGGAGGGTACCCTACTCTGAGCCCCTGAGCCGCTACCCCCAAATGGATCCACTGCCACCCCCAGCCAAAGGATCCTCGAGGGCAGCAGTCTCTGGGGACAGGGATAGGGATGCTGGGCTGCCTGGCGCCACGTCCCATGGGGTTCTCCAATTCCGAAGAGTCAGGGCTCCAGTTCTGGTCTGCCTCTGAGTCATCCTCCTCCTCTGAAGAAGAGGCACCCGGGCAGACCTCCAGGCTGGCGACCCCAGGGGAGCCCCTGGCAATGGCACCGTGAGTGGCGCCGCCCTCAGTGCCATCCTGATCACCGGCGCCGGGAACCAGGACAGCACTGGAGGGCAGCGCCGAGGGTCCACCAGTGCTGGGCCCAGCAGCTGTGGGCCTCAACACCGGGGGAGCCTGCACCTCCGTGGAGGTGATTGCCAGGGCAGCGCGACTCCGGGGGAATCACGTTGCTCCTCTGGCACCACAGAAGAGGCCTCCTCCTCAGCAAGGCTGGAACTGGAGGAGGCCCCTCCTTGCCGGGCCATGTAGACCTGGGAGGGAACCTGGAGAAAGGGTCTAGAGTCCTAGCCTGGGAGACCCGCGAATTGTGTCATCCTCCAAAAGTCGGCGGGGCCCTGACGATCTTAAATGCGTGGATTTCCAGAACATGACGGTCCATGGAGAAGCAGGCATCGCAGTGGTCCATATCATGGTTGGGTCCCAGGCATCGCAGACAAACATGCCGGTCCGAAACGGCAAAATGCCGACCACAGGGGCACCGACGCATGGGGGCATGGCCCGCTTTAGACTTGCGTTAAGCCCCAGAACCTGACATGATGCGAAAACAACAGTAGCTTTGGAAAAAGTTCCCAGCACTGTCTACAAAATTAAGAAAGGAACATTCTTAAAAGTCTGCAACAGTGTCAGGAAGCTGAGAACCAAGATTAAGGCGTTGGCTTCGTGAATGAACGAGAAGGCCTAATGGCACAGCGAAAACTGTAGACTCGCGCAGCAAGTGCAACCTCGATGGTGGGAGAAACAGAACTGGGATGGAGGAGGAGTCTGCAGTGCCTAATGACCAACTCGCGTGCACTGCGCCGCTGCGTTAGCCATGTGGGCGGTGCCGTGGCCGCACCACTCCTGCCCCCAAAAAGCCTCGTGGCAGGCGTAGCCTCCGCTTGCACCCAACAGTAATGAATGGTGAAGATTGACAAGGGGAAGATCTTGGGCTCAGTGCTGCGTTTTCCCCAAGGCCCGAAGAGCTTCAGAGGAGCGCTGTAGCCCCTCACCCTGTCCCCTCAACCCCGCCAACTTTGAGGAAGACCTCTTCCTCGTTCCCTGTGCCTTAGACTGCCTGTTCTGGTGGTAGTTCAGGTGGATGTTAAAGATCTCATGGCACTTCTCGAAAAGAGTAGGGGAAAGCTTATTAAACACAAAATCAGGATACATCCAACAAAAGTACAGAAAAAATAACCAAATTACATTACACAGAAGGAAACATAAACACTTTGTCAATAGCCTTAATTTCAAACAATGTCACAGTTATGTAATTTCAGCATCTGTATCAGTTATCCAGGGAAGTCCTTTCCATAATTATTGAATGTCTAGATTTGACAGCTGATTACATTCTGAGATATATATATATAATGTAAGTCTTTAACAATTTTCCTAGTTAGTTCAATATATATACTCTCTTTCTGTTGCAAAGTAAACAAACATCTGGCCATCCAGATATTCCACTTAATTACTGTAAAAACTAAATATAATGTACTTAGATTCCATTTCTTCCAAGAAAATGTAACTTGACCATACATTATGTTAGTATAACTGAGTTTTGCAAACAGAGGTTCTTGCCACTGTTGTGCCAAGTAGGCCCAAAAATGTTTAAGAAAAGAACAACCAAAGAAAGGTGTTCTATTGTTTCTATAGTATTAATACACTGAAGTCTACTACATATTCTATCCTGAAGTTGTTTATGCTTGTGGTTGATTTTTATATTTATTTTCTTGTGGCACGACAACCAATGAGAATCCCACATATGGACTCATATTCTTGGCGTATGTAAGAGGGTACTGAGGGACTCCAGGTAAGGGGATGGACGTTTCTCAAAGGGCTCTGGTACCGAACACAGGGTTGCCAGGAGATCCCTATATAAGGCTTTATGTGAGGAGGAGGAGATAATCTGCTAAGTCGTGACCTTCCATTGTTTTAGCCTAAGAAAAGTCTCCTTAAGATACAGTAAGGTTGATACTGAGACTTAATACTCTTAGTGTAGCTGTTTCCCACTGATGAAACCAGGTCCCACAGTTATTATATAACCACTGTTCCCATCCCCTCTGTGTATTAACTAAAAGTGGTTTTAAATTAGACATGAAAAAAATACTATTAAAGAACAGTATAGCATTAACCATCTCTAGACCATCCTCCTTAACTGATAAGGTTAAATTCCTTTTGATAGGGTTGAGGCGGCTGCTCCATAAGGCCTGAAAATACAAGATCAAGACAGATGTTTCCAGCTGCCTAGGAATTGGAAACACATAGCTTAAGTACAGAAAAACAGGGACCAAAAAGGTTTTAATCAAAAACACCCTTTTCTTTTTACCTATCTTACTCCTATTCCATTGTGCCACTTTATATTTCCCTATTGCAAGTTTTTCTTCCCAATTTAGTTTTTCCACACCTGGAGGACCAAATTTAATGCCTAAAAAAGGGACAGGACTATTTGTAAGATGAATAGGACCTGTGTTGGTTTCCTGGGTAGGGGAGTTCCCTAGAGAAAACCCAACACATTTGTCTACATTTAACGTGGCTCCTGACAGAGAGCCAAAAGTGGCACATAGTGAAATAGAGGTACAGAGAGAGGCCTTATCAGCCACCAAAAGGCACAAATCATCTGCTTATGCAAGGGCCTTAGAGATAGCTTGTATGTTTGGACAGGCAACTGGAATAATGGATTGATGTCCTTTTAATTTTTGTAATAAGGGATCTATAAAAAAATGCGTATAAAAGGGGGCTCATGGGGCACCCTTGCCTAACACCACATTGTATTGGTATCATAGGGCCCATCCACCCATTCACTACAGCAACTACAGTGGCTGTTCTATAAAGTGATTTGATCCATCCTAACAATATATTAGGAACCTTATAATAGAAACATAGACTTTGACGGCAGATAAGGACCGCTTGACCCACCTAGTCCGCCCATTTCCCTACATACTGGATAGGCTGCAGATCCCAGTTAACCAACAGCCTATTTCTTCCTACCCCCACAAGAATTACCTTATGTCTGTCCCATGCATTCTTGAATTCTCCCACAGTTTTAGACTCCATAACCTCCTCAGGAAGGTGGTTCCATGCATCCACCACCCTCTCTGTGAAAAAATACTTCCTCACATTGCCCCACGCCATCTCCTCTCTATCTTCAAATTGTGTCCCCTTGTTCTTGCACGTCTTTTTTTCTGAAAGATGCTACCCTTTTGGACTTTGTTGATTCCACTGAGGAACTTAAAAGTTTCAATCATGCCCCCCCTCCCCTTTCCCTCAAGGGCATACATATTAAGCTCCTGTAGTCTCTCCTCGAATGGATTCTCTTGCAGACCTGCACCATTTTATTTGCCCTCCTCTGGACTGCCTCCATCCTGCCTATGTCTTTGAGGAGGTGGGGTCTCCAGAACTGGACGCAGTACTCCAGATGGGGTCTCACCAACTGTCTGTACAGAGGGATAATAACTTCCTGTTTTCTGCTGGTGATGCCTCTCCCTATACATCCCAATATCTCCCCAGCCTTCCCTACTGCCTTTTCACATTGCTTGCTAACCTTAAGGCCACCTGATATGATTACTCCCAGGTCCCTTTCCATTTTTGTTGTTGTTACTACCTCCCCCCCAATTGCGTGCTCTTCCCCTGGGTTTTTGTTTCCCAGGTGCATTATTTTGCACTTCTTTGCATTGAATCCAAGCTGCCATACTTCTGACCATTCCTCCAACCTTGCCAAGTCCCTTCTCATCCTTTCCACCACCCTTGTGTATCAAGCGAAATAACATATCCTGGGCAAGTGTTAGACTAACCTTGAGTTATTACTTCTCGTAATAATATTAGGTGGTCCTGAATATTTCTGTGAAGAATGGCACAGGACTGTTCTGGGGAAATTACTGTTAACAAGAGCAGGCGCTCTGTCAAAATTTTAGTTAGGAGTTTAAAATCTGTATTTAGCATACAGATCGGCTTCCAATTATTCAAGTCTGTCTTCTCATCCTTTTTATATAAATGTATTAATGTTCCTTTATTAAAGTTTAGTGGTATATTACCTGTCTGTAACATGGTGTTAAAAACATAAGTGATCTCAGAACCTCAGCGTTCACCTACTGTAAAACCTTGTACAACTCATTCGGGAGACCATCAGGCCCGGGTGTAATGTTATTTTTCAAGTGGTGAATGCTGTCCAGGACTTTCCTAAAGGAAATCAGTTGGCTGACCCTGGTAAGTATGTGAAGGGGGACTGACAGAACCTGAATATCATGAAAGTATTCCTGAAATTTCTGAGAATCTGATGTTATGGAAGAAAACAGATTAAGAGAAAAATCAGTGACCATACCTAAAATTGCATTATGTGAAAAATGCTGAGTTCCGGACCAGTCAGTTAAACAGGACATAGTTTTTTGCCCCACACTGTGGGAATTTTGATCAAAAGGGAAAGTCACCTGTGCTGTTCCTTGTGTACTAAATTTATGTTGATGGTACAGTTGTGCAGCTTTTTTGTTTAAGAAAGGACAACATGTCTTTCTGTACCAGCTGTATCTGCTGTCTTAGATCTTGACCTGAGGTACCGGAAATTGTAAGTAAAGTTTATAAATGGTGATGTTGATGTAGATGTGTGAGGTAGGATGTATTCCTTCTGTTTCAGCTGTATTGTTTTAAGAAGTGAATTAGATCTGTTTTTGTGTCTTCCCACCAATTAATGGGATTCTCATAACAAATCAGGACAGATTTCCTGGCTGCTAGAAACTGTACAAACAGTCCAAGAAATGTGCTGTCCGTTAAGCGGTCAGTATTAAATTTCCAAAGTCCTGGACCTTTGGAAAAGGACGGATTGTTGCCCAATGTAATTGACACCATCTTGTGGTCTGAAAATTCTAGAGGTGAGACCCGAGCAGATGAGATGGATAAATTCTGGGACAAAAAAATATAGCCTATCCTAGTTGTTGGGGCACCTTTCTGGAAGGTAGGGGTATGTTGTTTCATACATTCTAGATATGCATATCGTAGTTGTGCCATATGCAAAATTGTTATTAAAGCCCATGAATCGAAAAAGATTTGTTTTGGTGTGAGTACTTTCGTCTTGAAGACTAAAACCACAGTTGAAATCTCCAGCAAAGACAAGTTGCTTGGAGGTATGCAAATATGGCTGTATGAGAGACAGTAGTTCAGTTCTCGCGGTTTTAGTTTGGGGTGCATATAGGTTGATAAGACTAAATGGTACAGGGTTCATTCTCTACCACAGGGATAGGCCACATTCCAGGGGCGGAGATGTCATTGTATATATAGCTGACAATATTACATCAGAGAGTGTTGATACTTCTCGGTATCACCAATTAGAAGTACTTTGGGTTAAAGTGACCCCCAACCACAAGCCAAAGATAAATGTGGGCATTATTTATAGACCACCATCCAGTTCACACTTAGAAGATGCCCAGCTTCTGGAATTTATACAAAACTTATCTTCAGCAAGTAACCCCTTACTAGTAGGTGATTTTAACCTTTCAGAGTTAAGATGGGACCCCCCGCAGGCCAAAACATCGGCTGAGCAGATTCCTCGAGTTATTTTTATTAAATGGCTTAGAGCAGCATGTTAAAAATCACATTAGGGGCTCTCATATTCTAGACTTAGTCCTCAGTAATATGGATTATGTTATCCAAGATTGCAGGGCCTTGCACCCATTAGGTTCTAGCGACCATAATATGGTAGAATTTTGTATTAATGAGGCTACAACGAAATCAGCCAGCATTATGGTAGTACAGAATTTTGGCAGGGCAGACTTTCATAGTATAAGGGCTCACCTTGCGTCATGGGATTGGCAGGCAGACTTTAATGACTATTCATTACGCCAAGGCCCAGATATTCAAAAGGGTTGCACATGGCGCAAAAGTGTTGTGCCATGCACAACCCACAGATGCGCCCCAGCGCGATATTCAAAAGTGAAAAGTGCACCGCACAAATCCTGATGCGCCAGAGCGCATCAATAATGTATGCAGGCACAGGTGGGCGTGCTCCATGCATAACCCTGCACAGCCTGATATTCAGCCCGGGATGTGCAGAGTCATGCATGCGCAACCCTATCTGCGCTGCACAAAGTCACGCCACAAAAAAGGAACAAGTGATGGCCACCACAGGTAAACGTCGCACGCAGGCGCAACACAGCAGCTGCCACCTGTGGGTGGCCACCACTCCTGCTGCACCTGGCAGCGCCCCACCATGCCCATCGCGGGCATCCGTGTGGAACTCCCCAAGTCCAATATCCCTGGTGGTCCAGTGGACGCACTGAGCCAGATGTGAGGCATCTGTACCTCATCAAATACCCTAAGACCCTGGTGGTCTAGTGTACCCCACCACCCGCCCACTGGGCCCACGCCCGCTCCCCGTCCAGCCCGGTGGCGGCAGCACTACCGCCTGCTGCCGCTGACTGACAGCTCAGTGGGGCTACCGGTCAATGGTTCACAGTGTGAGCCAATGGGCGTCTGCTATACCGTACTACTCAGTCCAGATATGTGAATGAATTCGTTCACATATCTGGACTTCAATATCAGTATAGCTGCATGCTCGCTGGCTCGCGCTAGAACCTCTGGCGTGCAGCCCACCGAGCTGTCGGTCGGGCGGGCCGGTTAGGTGCTGCCGCCAGCCGGCTGGACGGGGAGGGCGAGCGGTGGGGGCTCAGTGGGCGGGTGGGGTGGGGTACACTGACCACCAGGTCTTAGGGTATTTGATGAGGTACAGATGCCCGATCGGCTCAGTGCGGTCCACTGGACCACCAGGGATATTGGACTTGGGGGGGACTATACTGATGCCCGCGATCGGGCACATAGAGGTCCACTGGACCACCAGGGATATTGGATTTTTTTTTACACGAATGCCCGCGATCAGGCTGCAGGGGGTGTCGGTCCCCGATGGCTGCTGCCTGGCAGGGCGCCAGGCGCAAGTCCTCGGGGATTGGCGCACCTGCATGCTAATGGCATGCAAATGGGGCCATAATGAGATGCAAATGGCCCCCTGTGCGCCTTGCATAAATTATGGCTCCATTTGCATGTCCCCTTTTGAATATCGCAGGTGTTGTGCATGGCGCAATGGCTCTTGCGCCAGTGCATCTCCATGCTCCACTCTGGCCACTTGCGCTGGCGCAGTACCACTGCGCCATGCACAGTGGGGGTAGCGAGCATTCAAAGCTGCTGCGCCATAGCGCAGCTCCGTTGAATATCACCCAGGCCACACCCCTGCACAAAAAAGTTGAGCTGTGCCCAGGCTTGCGCCACAGCCTGGCGCAGTTTGAATATCCAGGCCAAAATGTGGAACTCTTTATGCATTAAAATCAAAGCACTTGTACAGGAATTTGTTCTGAGCTCTAGGAAATCTACAAGCTCCCAAAAAAATCCACCTTGGTTTACAGCAATTGTTACAAAAAATATTGATTGTAAAAATAAAGCTTACAACAAGGCTAAGAAGAGTGGTCTGTCGGCCAGCCGGGACAAATACAGAACACAACTTAAAAAAAGTAAAACTAGCATTCGCAAGGCAAAAGCAGATTATGAACATAAGCTAGCTGTAAAAGTGCAGGATAATTATAAATCCTTTTTTGCATACATAAATAATAAAAAGGTAGCAATAGAACAATTGGCTCCCTAAAGCAACAAAATGGAGAACTTATAATGGAGGACAGTAATATGGCTAACCATTACAGTACTTATTTTGCCTCTGTATGACCCAAAAACCCACAACACTATGATACATCAGGTGCAAGATATAGGTCTGTCACTCAAAATTAAGATCAATGGTGTTAAAGACAGACTAAAGGCACTAGACCAAAATAAAGTCCAGGGTCTGGATGGTCTTCATCCAAGGGTGTTGAAGGAGTTGGCTGATGTGTTGGCACCCCGTGACCTATATTTTCCAGAGTTCTATAGACAACGCTGAGGTGCTGGAAGCATGGAGACAGGCGGAAATCATTCTTCTCTATAAAAAAGGGTCTAGGCAAGAGATGGCTAACTATAGACCAAAATGTTTAACATCAATTTTGGGTAAAGTCCTGGAGGGTATCATAAAAACATTCATTACAGAGACATTGACTATGTCAGGGGACATAGACTACCATCAACACGGTTTTAGGAAGGGCAGGTCGTGTCAAACTAACTTGTTGGAGTTCTAATGTAAGGTTAACCAGGCGCTCGATTCACGTAATGTAGTCGACATTATTTTCTTGGACTACTCAAAAGCCTTTTATAAGGTGCCCCATGGTCTCCTTATCGAGGCCTTAATCCAGCATGGCATATTAGCAAATATTACCCGCTGGATTGAAAACTGGCTGGTGGATAGAAGCCAGAGGGTGTCCGTAAGGGGTTCCCTGTCAGGATGGGAACAGGTGTCTAGTGGGCTTCCCCTAGGTTCAGTATTGGGCCCATGCCAGTTTAATTTGTACATGTCATCCATGCAAACATTAACTCCAGCATGGCTTTCTATGTTTGCTGATGACATCAGGATAGGTTTTATAGTAAATTCTAAAGCAGATTCGGACACCCTACAACAAGCCCTAAATGAGCTTATGCAGTGGGCAGTATTGAAGCAATCCACTTTTAACATCGATACATGTAAAGTTATGCACTTGGGGAAGGATAACAGTCTTTGTAAATACAGCCTAAATGGAGGGGAGCTCTGAGCAGTGACAGATGAAAAGGACCTGGGTATTTATGTTACTAACGATCTTAGCTTCAAGCCTCATTGCAACCAGGCTATAAAAAAAGCCAGTGGGCTGCTGTATTGTATAAATAAGCACATTAAGAGTAGAGACAGACAAGTGCTGATGCCCCTGTATAAAGCATTGGTTCGCCCACATCTGAAGTACTGTGCCCAGTTTTGGTCACTAGGGGAAAAACAGAAATCAATGCTCTGGCGTGTGTACAGAGACGAGCAACCAAGCTGGTATTAGGTTTGGAAGAACATAGTTACCACCAGAGGCTGCAGAAATTGGATCATTACACACTGGAATTCCGTAGACTTAAGGGAGACATGTGCATGGTCTACAGAGCACTCCTAGACGTTGATTTATGGACCCAGCTGGGTTTTGAGTTTCGGGTCCAGGTTTATGAGACTTCAATTAAAGATTCCGACCCATCGCACAAAAATTGGGAAGTATTGGTTTAGTACTAGGGTCGCCAAAATATGGAATGGCCTTCCGATAGAGGTGGTGGCTAGTCGGACTATGTCAGAATTCAAGGCAAGATTAGATAATCATCTGATAGCTCAGGGTATTACAAGCTATAGTTAAAATTATGGCAGGTCATCATGGACGTGTAAATGTCCTCTTGCCCTGTACTAACCTATGAAACCTATGTTGTATAAGAACACCTAAAATAAGCACTGTACCAGGGACCAGGTCAAATAATTTTAACAACTTAAAATCCGGAATACTAACCATAATACCCACACCAGAATAAGTGCCTTGTCCAATGGACCAAAAGGAAGGGCCAAGGAGCCAATCCCTCTGGTCTTGTTTTATTTCATTGGAGATATGGAACCTCGTGTCTTGTAAAAAGATTAACCCCAGATGTAAGGATGCAAGAAAGGAAAAGACTGTACGCTTCTTCTCTGTCCTTTTAATATTATTAACGTTAATAGTATTGCACAAAAAACTGTCATGCAAAATATTACTGGTGTAGAAGGAAAGCTCCTTAAAGGGGATCTAAATACCTACAAAAATTATTTTTTCCTACCAGCAGGGGTTGTCCCTTTCATTTTAGACTTTGCTTTCTGTTTCTGTGAACCCCTGCCTTTTGTACAAATTTCCGTATCAGTAGTGCCCTCGGTGCGAGGAAGTCATGGAGGAAGAATCTGAATCATCACCTGAGTCTGCTGATGTTTCTTGTAGAATTTCATATTGGTTAGTCAGGGTAATGAGAGAAGTTCTGGCTGTTTTTTGAGGAAGGGGTAGAGTTCAACTTTGTCCGGGCTGAGTGCCTGTAACTTAATTGTGCAGGCTCTTTAGGTGGAGGCATGTCTGAACTGACTATAGGATTAGTCTAAGAAGTCTCAGAAGTAGGGGCTGCAGGCAAGGGGGGGGATCCACTGAAATAATCTCTTCAGGAGGGTGTCCTCCGAAGGAAGTGGAGATAAGCTGGCAGAGATGGAAGGAACTTCTTGGCCCAGAACAGGCTGCACTGGCCCAGGTCTATTCCTAATTTTAGCTTTTTGTGCCTGAGAAATTATAAAATGCTGGTCAGCACCCTCATCATGGTGTTCCTGATTCTGTGCTGCCCAAGTACAATTCTGAAAAATGTGGCCAAGCTCAGCTCACAGATTACAGTTGCACTCATTCAAACAAGCAGAACTTAAATGCCCCAAGTCCCCACAAAGATTGCATTTAACAGTATCACAGGCACTGGATTCCCACATCTGTAGCAGGCTTTAGGCTGGCCTGGATAAAATAATACTCCTCTGTCATGTCCAAGAAGAAAAAATTGCTCACCTTAGTAACGTTGTTTCTTCTAATGGAGTCTTGCTGTATTCTGACTATTGCAGTCAGGTCCTGCCTTTCAACTGCCCTGGACAACAAAGAGTTAACTTTCCATGGCCAGCATGGAACGTTCAGCGCGAGCTCGGTTGAAGCCCCTGTCTGCTGTTGTTTAAACTCCAACCATCAGATCTTTATGAGCAATACTCACTAGAAGTTCTGTGTGGAAACTGTAAAACTCACACTAGCCAACTGGCAACTAAATTTATTAAAAAGGGTTTTTGGTTTCAAAGCAAAGACTCAAGTCAGGAAACCCAAAAAACAAAACACAACACACACCCAAAATAAAGGAGGGTGAAAAAAGGGCACCTCTAGGGTGCCAACACTGCTCCTGCTCACCCACATCCCAAAACCCAGGTTCTGAGAGGGGACGCGGGGGGGAGGTTAGAATACAGCAAGACTCCATTAGAAGAAACAACATTACTAAGGTGAGTAATTTTTTCTTCAAACAACATGAAGTCTTGCTGTATTCTGACTATTGCAGGCTACCAAGCAGTACCTCCATGGAGAAGGGACAGAACCTACTTTGGGAATAGGCTCTGAAGTACTGCTGTGCCAAACCGAGCATCACTCCTAGCCTGGATATCCAGAGAGTAATGCTTGGTGAATGTATGGACTGTTTTCCAGGTGGCTGCTTGACAAATTTCTAAGATAGGAATATCCCTGGCAGCAGCCAGGGAAGCAGCTGTACCTCTAGTAGAGTGAGCCCTCAGGCCTGAGGGTGGGGTTCTACCAGTTTTTCATAGCAGAATTGTATACAAGAGACAATCCACCTGGCAATAGATCTTTAGTGGCAGGTTTGCCCTTACTGACCTCTCCATATGTGAGGAACAATTGAGGGACTCAAACCTGTGACCCTTGGTGCCTCTGTGTAGTAGCTGAGGGCCCTTAACATCCAAGCTGTGCAGTCTCCTCTCTCCAGAGGAGGAATGGTCAGTGAAGAAAACAGGGAGAGACACAGACTGATTAAGGTGGAAATCTGAAACCACCTTAGGCAAAAATTTCCTGTTAGTTCTTAGGACCACTTTATCTCTATGGAAAGAGATGAAATCAGACTCCACTGACAGGGCTTGCAATTCACTGATATGCCTGGCAGAGGTAATGGCTACCAAAAACACAGTTTTCCAAGTCAAGTACTTAAGCTCTGCAGAGGACAAAGGCTCAAAGGGTGGTTGCAAAAGCTGAGCAATGCAAACATTAAGGTCCCAAGCAGCAGCAGGGTCCCTAAAGGGGGGACTGGTGTACAGCAATCCCTTGAAGAACTTACAAAACACAGGATGGGCTGACAGAGGAGAGGACTTGCCTACTGACAAGAAGGCAGAAACAGCTGCCAGATGCACTTTAAGTGTAGCTGGCCTAAGTCCCAAGCCATTAAGGTGAACCATATAGTCCAGGACTGTAGGCAACCCAGCAGATTCTGGAGAAATATGTTTATTAGAGCACCAAATAGTGAACCTTTTCCATTTGGAGTTGTAAGTCTTTCTGGTGGAAGGCTTTCGAGAAGCCTTAAGGATATCCAGAACCCCTTGAGAAAGGTGTAACTCCTCAAAAGCCATGCCTTGAGATTGAGAGATTTGAGGTTCGGATACCAAATCCTCCCCTGAGAGGATGTCAACAGGTTGTAATTCCTGGGAAGAGACTGGGGAAGGTGGACTGCTAAGGACAGCAACAGTGGGTACCAGGGCTGTCTGGCTGAGTCTGGAGCAATCAGAATCACTTTGCATGGTTGAGACCTGATCTTGACTAACAGTTTGAACAGGAGAGGGAAGGGGGGAAAAGCATACAGGAATTTCCCTTCCCAATTCAGAATCAGAGCATCCAGGGGGACTGAACCCAAGAGTGGGGGTCTGCAACAAAAGAGAGGAAGTTGGTGATTGTCTGGGGCTGCAAAAAGATCTATCTGTGGAGTGCCCCATCTTGGCAAAATCACTTTCAAAACTAGGGGATCTAGGGTCCATTCGTGATAGCCCTGGGATATCCTGCTGAGAGCATCTGCTAGGACATTGTCCTTCCCTGGGAGGTGAACTGCTATCAGAGAGGTTTGCAGGGAATAGGCCAGAGACCACAACTTCATTGCTTCTGTGAACAAGGCCATAGACCGAGTGCCTCCTTGCTTGTTGATGTACCACATTGTGGTGGTATTGTCTGTTCTGATCTGGACCACCTTGTTCTGTACAGATTTGGGAAACGGCTTGCAGTGCCAGAAACACTGCTCTGAGTTCCAAGAGATTGATGTGAAGCAGAGATTCTTGAGGTGACCACAGCCCTTGGGTGGTAAGATCCCCCAAGTGGGCTCCCCAGCTCAGCAGGGAGGCATCTGTGGTGAGCATCACTGAATGAGACTGAGTGATAAAAGGAACTCCCTGTCTCAAATTGTCCTGATCCTGCCACCACTGCAAAGCCAGGATCAGGGTTTGAGTCACTGGGACTAGTTTGGTAACGGAATCCTTTCTTTGGGACCAGAAGGCTCTTAAGTGGAACTGAATGTCCCTCATCTGAAATCTTGCCCCCGGACCACTGCTGTAGAGGCTGCCATGTGGCCCAGGAGCTGCAGGAAATGCCTTGCTGGTCGAGACACCTGAAGGGTGAATGAAGAGGCCAGTTCTATAAGGGTCCTTGCCCTGTCCAGGGGGAAGGAAGGCTCTTGCCCTTATTGTATGCAGCTCTGCCCCTATAAAGGTGAGAAGCTGTACTGGCTCGAGAACTGACTTTGGAAGGTTGAGGAGGAATCCTAAGGAAGTGAGCACTTGCTGAGTTACTTGCAGGTGTGACTTGACTTGGTATGGAGACTGACCCACCATGAGCCAGTCGTCCAAGTATGGAAAGATGGAGATCTTTTTTCTCCTTAGGAAAGCAACTACTACTGCCAGGCACTTTGTGAACACCCTTGGGGCTGATGTCAGGCCAAAGGGCATTGCTCTGAATTGATAGTGGCCTGAGGGCAACTCGAACCTGAGGTACTTTCTGTGGGAGCACCTGATGGGAACGTGAAAATAGGCATCTTTGAGGTCCAGGGAGGCTAGCCAGTCCCCTGGCCTTAGAGAGGGCAGAATTATTCCCAGATTCACCATTCTGAATTTTGGTTTTAAAAGGCGCTTGTTCAGATATCTTAGATCCAGGATGGGCCGCCATTTTCCTGTTTTTTGGGGGTTATGAAGTACCTGGAGTACAATCCTTTGCCCCTGTGTAGGGTAGGAACCCTTTCTATGGCTCTGAGAGCCAGGAGGGAAGAAACCTCTGCCTCTAGGGCAAGGGTCTCTGATGGATTTGCAGGTGGAAAGGATCTGGTTCTCATCTTGGGAAATTTTCTGAAGCTGAGAACCAGTCCCTGGCTTACTACTTCCAGGAGCCACTTGTCTGATGTCAGAGACTTCCGGTCCTGGACAAAGTAAGCCAGCCTGCCCCCTACAGGTAGTGGAGGATTGGCCTGGGAAGACCCATCAGGGTGTCTGCTTGGCAGGGGCTTTAGGCTGAGGGGTGGAAGCAGGCCTGCTCACTCCACGTCTGCCTCTCCCTCTGAAGAACCCCTCTGAGCATAAGCAGAAGAGGAGGCCTGGGCTTGGTAAAAAGGCCTTTGAAAGGGCCTGCCCCTGCCCCTGGAATGCTGTCTCTGAGGAGTGGCTTGCCTTTCTTTGGCCTGAGCACTCCTGTAGGTGGCCCTGTACTCGTCCATCTTTTTCATGTAGTTCTCTGTCTGCTCCCCAGAGAATTACCAATGACAGGGAAATCCATGGCCTTAGCATGGGTATCCTGTGATAGGCTAGTACATGTGAGCCAAGCCATCCTCTGAAGGGCCACAGATGTAGCCATGACTCTAGATGAAACATCATTGGAGTCCACAGCAGCATGAAATTGCACCTTGGATGCCTCAATCCCATCCGCAGCC
The DNA here is from genome assembly GCA_016271365.2 of Neoceratodus forsteri. Classification (NCBI taxonomy): domain Eukaryota; kingdom Metazoa; phylum Chordata; order Ceratodontiformes; family Ceratodontidae; genus Neoceratodus; species Neoceratodus forsteri. Next base: position 261,675,360 of record JADMNL010000024.1, read on the forward strand.
ACCTGCTCCAGCTCCTTGGCAAGCTGATCAGGGGCCTGTTTAGCCAGAGCCAGCACAGTTCCCACCTGGACTTCTGGTATCTAGCTGTGTAGGCCATATAGTTAGCCTGCCTGAGTCCCAAAGACGCTGCCATGTACTGCTTCTTTGCTATGGCATCAATCCTCCTGGAGTCCTTATCTGGGGGGTGTGATGCCAAGGGAATATTTGCCTTATCATAGGCAGCAGCCTGCACTACCCCAACATGGCTGCAATGATGGGAAAGGAACTCCGTGTCCGAGCCTGAAAGGGTATACCTCTTGTCCATTCCTCTGTCCATAGGAGGTATGGAATTAGGAGTCTTTAGAATTTTAAATGTCTGTTTCCCAAAAGATTTATGGAGGGGAATAGACAATCTCCTGGACTCTGGGATGTCCATCATCTCAAAAAAATCAGGCTCCTCCTGATCCTCTACTGCTTCTTCCATTGGAAGCTGGAGGGTTTCAGACACTTTCTTGTAAAACATAAAGTGAGAAGGGGACTCAGAAAGCCAAGGAGGAGAAACACCTGAAGGTCTGTCTGGGGAGATGTCCGGGTCGATAGGCACATCCAGACTTTCATAATCACCATCATCATCATTATCCTCATACTCTCTCTCCTCCTCCTCCAGTTCATAAAATTCTTCTAAAGTATAATCCGAACTGGGGAACCGACCGAACTGAGCCCCTGCCAGATGGTGCTGGTTCGGCCAGAACCAAAGTTAGCGACTGAACTATCCTTATCGCTTTGGCTATTTCATCAGTGGTCGGAGAAAGAATTTGTGGATCTGAACCGGATGATTTTTCTCTTCTCTTTCTTTTAACTGGAACCGACTCCTCAGAATCGGCTCTCCTTTTGCCCAAAGAAGTTTCGCCCTGGTCAGAGGGCACTCCTTCTGGTTCGGTCAGAACCGAACCGGGTTGGCCATCTGGGTCAGTGGACTTTTCGTCCCTTTCCCTCAGTCTACCTACTCTCTTATCCAGCGTAGCTTTGGGAAAACTTTTACAAATTTGGCAGTCTGAATCGAGGTGGTCAAACCCCAGACAATAAACACAGGTGGTGTGGGGATCAGCCTTAGCAAAGGCTTCCCCACACACACTACAGTGTTGAAACCCAGTGGGCCCGGTTTTTTTCTTGGGTTTCTCAGACATGGCCAATCCTATCCAAAACTTACCCTTTTTGGCAATCCGCCAGGCAAGACACCCCTATCAGTTCCTGACTGTGTTACGGGTCTTGGAAAAAAATGTAATTAAATCTGTTTTTTTTAGAACCGATACGGACCGGTTACCACACTCTAATAAATTCAAAACTTTTTTAAGACCAATCTGATCAGGTTCAAACCAAACCGATTCAATATTTACAAGTTCCACACAGAAACTAAATGCAAAACCTATCTAGTACTCACGGTACCACAGACAGAGACTTAAACTGACAGGTTCAGTAGCAGAAATTCGGAAGAAACCGAGCGAAAAAACGACACTTTAACCGACTTTTTTTGAACCGAGCAAAGGAGAAATCTCCGGAGCGACTGTTCAGTGAGGCGGAGTAAAGAATCTGACGGCTGGAGTTTAAACAACAGCATGACAGGGGCTTCAACCGAGCTCACGCTGAACGTTCCATGCTGGCCATGGAAAGTTAACTCTTTGTTCTCCGGGGGCAGTTGAAAGGCAGGACTTAACTGCAATAGTCAGAATACAGCAAGACTTCATGTTGTTTGAAAACAAAATCTGGTCAGATCCACTACAGCTGCAAAATGAAGTTAGTGAATTTGTGTGAAATTGTTAAGGAGGTATGGGGAAACAACACAATGATTTGTAAGTAGTAAGATTTGTTTTGGTTTCTGTTCTAAGGAAGGCATACACATTATTAGGAAAATATATGGAGGTGTACATTTTAATGGAAGGAATCGGAAGCTTACAAAAGAACCCCAGAGCAAATGCCACTGATGTATGTGTTATCCCAGATGATGTTGGCCAGACAGACACATTTTAAAGAAAACACAATTGCACTTATCCCAATAATGCAAAGTGTCTAGGGAAACATATGCAAATCCACATGATGGTACAGAAGGTGACAGTACATGAAAAAGTAATGGCTGGCATATATTCAGCCTTGGGATTACTTACACATTTTTTTTTTTTTAAAGAGAAACAGGGTTTTTGTCCATGAGGTGATGTAAGTTGTATTTAAGTAATGTGTTGATGTCAGGAAGTCAGGTGTAATGATGAGGGACTGTTAGAGAAAATGTGATATTAACTTTCAGAGAGGGTCGCTTTTGATAAGGACAAGGTAGTTATGCTTGTGATAATGGAAATGTTAGGAAAGTATGGGGTCTATGCAGAATTGGAGTACAAATATGCACAGTTTCATAAGTATGTGCTCAGAGTGCAGGCAAATGTGATATGCAGGTTTGTTTTAGAAATAGGTAAAAATTGCGATACATACAATTAATAGAAAGATAGATAATTACACAGACATATAGACAGAGAGCGAGAGACACAGACAGACAGGCAGAATAGGAATGGCAGTGAAGTACTGAAGTGACACCAACCCCACCCCCATCCCGCAGACATGGACAGGCATTGGGGTGTGCCTTTGGGTCATAGGCCATAACACTCATGCCATTTCACCTCACCTTACCATGCGGACACAGACAAGAGTCAATGTGTGCCTTGGGGTTTTCAAACTTTACACTCACCCCATTCTATACAGAAATATGCTGAAATGGGTACAGTATAAGAGAATGGAGTTAACTTTGGAGCTGAAGAGTCAAAGGCACACCTCGATACCTGTCACTGGCTGCAGGGTGGGGGTGAGGGTGGAAAGGCATGAACATTATTGTTGACAATCCCAAATCACACCCTGATGCCTGTCAGTGCCTACAGTGCAGGGTGTTATGGTCAGAAACCCTAATGCCCTGGGCGTTTCTTGGTATTTTCACTCCAAGTTTTCAGCATGGGCTTTTTGGGACCCCACTGCATGAACAGTGATACTATCAGTTCATTAGCTGAAAGGAGATTTTGCACAGCAACTGGTCCATTTGGCACCACAGGTGCAAAAACACATTTTGAACAGGATGCAAAAAAATGACAGCTATACCTTTCTTGCTTCAGTAACTGCTCAGCACATCTGTTGCATGACCCGCTTATTGACATTTTATATCTGTTATGCAATGTACTGCTGCTACAGCTGTATGGCTGAGAGGGACCTGGGGGGGGTGGTGGTGGTGGATGTCAAGATGAACAACTCAGAGACTTGTAGGAGGGCAGCGGCTAATGCCACGATGCTGGGATGCATCACTAGGGGGATCACTCCAGAAAGAGGGAAGTGATACTCCCTCTGTATTACTGCTTGGTGAGGTCACACCTTGAGTACTGCATGCAGTTTTGGAGGCCACACTTAAAGAGGGACATTGAACTCCTGGAGAGGGTCTAGAGAAAGGCAACCAAAATTATCTGGGGCTTGGGGGGAAGGACCTAAGGGGAGAGACTTGAAGAGCTGAATATATACACGTTAGAAGACAGAAGGGATGGGGGACATGATAGAGGTCTTCAAGTACATGAAGGGGTAAACAGGGAGGCGAAGTCATGGTGCTCCGAAGGAAGGAGGGGGGGCAACTAGAGTGCATGGGTGGAAGCTGGAGGGGGGATACTCAGAGGAGAAAGGAGGAGATGCTACTTCAGTGAGAGGATGGTAGATCCATGGAATGCGCTGCCCGGGGCACTGGTGAAGGCAGAGACTGTGGAGGGGTTCAAGAGAGGGTGGGACAGGTACAGGGGAAGGGTTGTGGAAGCAAAGTCCAATGAAGCGGGAATACCCTGGACTGGGAACGGAGAAGCCCGAGAGGGTGGGGGGTGCAGCAAGGTCAGCTCCCAGGGTGGGGACTGACCAAACGAGCAGACACGAAAGCCCACTAGGCCTATTCTGCTGGCATTTTTGTATGTTAGTGTGTTTGTATGCTTACTACACCAACATCATGAACCATAAAACAGATGACTGCCATAACTAGGGAAGCAGTATGGTACAGTGGTTTAAGGCTCTTAATTGCAAATCTGGCCATCTGGGTTTGAATCCCACAGCTCCCACAAAAAAAAAAAAGAACATTTTCTTACAGAGCTAATCAGCACTAACTGCTCATACAATGCTGATACCTACATTTACAGCTTAGCAAATACTTGAAATCTGACTGAGTGGGCTTTCTGTAGGAAAACAGCTAGAGTTTGTATTATTTATAGCATTGATGATCTGGGCAGTTTCTGTGCTTTTATGGTTGTGTATAGTTTTATAAAATTAAAAGTTATAAAATTGAAACACTCCTGCTAGCTAGACCTGACACACATAGAAAATAAAAACAGTGAATTGGAGCTATTTTGCAGCTGTTGTCTTACAGAAACCCCAGTTAGCTAGTTCTCCCCTGGACTGGGAAGGGAGAAGCCCGAGAGGGTGGTGGGCAAGGTCAGCTCCCAGGGTGGGGACTGACCAAAGGAGCAGACGAAAGCCCACTAGGCCTATTCTGCTGGCATTTTGTATGTTAATATGTTGGTATGCTTAGTACACAAACATCATGAACCATAAAACAGATGACTGCCATAACTAAGGAGGCAGTATAGCACAGTGGTTTAAGGCTTTTCACTGCAAATCTGGAGGTCTAAGTTTGAATCCCACAGCTCCACTCAAATATGGAGTATCTCTTTTAAGAAAGTATAAAATACATATGTGTGAGTTATTTAGTCTGGAGAATATTTGTTATATTATTTGAAAAAGTGGGATATACTAAATGTGTAGTGCAGTGAACCATTGCAATATGGAATCAAATGTAGCTGAAATAAGTGTGTGACTGTTGCAATTTATGCTAACTGGACAAGAACAGTTGCACAGCTCTGCTGTTGTGAATGATTTTAAAGCAGTGCACATGCAAATCCTACTGCCACATTCAAAACACCATACACTACCTACTTACCACATATAAACTCAACTATATTAAAAAAATAATTCTAGGCACTTTTTTTTTTTACTAGGAAAGACACACTAAGCTGAAAGCTTGTTTACAGGAGTGACCTGGGAGCACAAGGAAGTTAACTGATTTGCGCAGGGTCACACAGTCTGCAAGTGGGGGCTGTGGGAGTCAAACCCAAGTCTCGAAGCTCAGAGCCTTAAACCACTGTGTTATACTGCATCCTTAACCTACGTGCCTACTTAACCATTTACAACACAGTTAGACTTCTATATAAAACATACTTCTCAAACTTGAAAGAAAAAAATACACTTTATCATCAAAGGCTGTATTTACCAAGTAATGTGCCCATGTTTAAAATAATTTGAACCCCCCCCAAAAAAAAATGTGCCCTGACATGAAACTGCATGTTTAACTGTAAAGACTATTAACAATTGTATTTCTAAATGCATTACTAACACCAATGCTTCATGATTAAAACAATTTCAACCCCCTTCCCCAACAAATGTGCCCTGACAAACTGCATTCTGGGAAGATTGCCTTGGACAAGATGCAATAAAAAAAACCTGAAAAACAGGTTTAATGGAATAAATGTTGACATCCTGTTTCTAGTGTCCATGATAAAATAAAACAATAGTTAAGATTTTTTTTAATGTCAGCTCTGATCAGAATAGCTTTTAAAATCACCAATTGTATTCTTGTTCAGTGTTTTCCAATACTTCTCAAACTTAAAAGAAAACAAACACTTTATCATCAAAGTCTGTGTTCACCTAGTACTGAGCCCATGATTAAAATAATTTGAACCCCCCCAAAAAATGTGCCCTGACATGAAACTGCATGTTTAACTGTAAAGACAATTAAAAAATGTGTTTCTAAATGCATTACTAACACCAATGATTTCAAAGTTTTGAAACTACTAAAGACAAATTATATAAAAACTATACATATATAAAATGTCTAAGAAAAACATGTGGCTCTTACTGTAAATTAGAATGTGTGTCTAGGTCTCTTTCTGACGCCCCAGGAGGCTCTGATAATAATTTGATCCAAAGGATTTTGGAACTTGAAATCCCACAGCCCCCACATTTGAAGGCATTAAATATCTTCCATTCTCCTAGTCCTTAATAAAGGTATTAAGTATCTTATGTTCTCCACTGCACAGGCTTGTTCTGTTGGTTGATACAGGTACCAAACGAGTGTATCTTGTTACAGCATGATAGAACTATCTCATGCCCCTCCCACATGAATCAGAAAAAAGTTTGGGGTGGATCTTTAGGAGCTTCTCGAGTGGAGGCGGGGGTGGATCTTACTCCCCAAAAAAACCTAATGCTGCCTCCTGCTACTCAGGTTCCAGTTCTTGTACCACCCATTTAAGAAAGAAAATAGTACCCTGCAACCATTGACTAACACGAAAGTGTATTTGAGGGCGGAAAACATTGCTTGGAGAGGGTAAGGTGGAAGAGACTATTTACACCTTCAGTCACTTCCACAGACAGAAAACATGACATCACTACTTTTGTACATGCAAACTGTCTGCAGGCTCTGCCCACTGCAGCTGTAAAAAGAATCAGGTAGATGTATCACCCCCGAGTCTGCAGATTTCAACAGTACTTTTACTTTCCACCCCCCTGTCCATATATTTTCTGTATCTAATATGGCTTCAGGTTCTCCAAGGACTGTACAGTGTAATTTTAACCAATACAAAACATCAGAAATGTCCATCCCTTCACTGCAGAACAAGATGGTAATTTTTTTATATGCAGGTTTTGTTAGGGGTATAGCCAAAAAAGGAGTCCACAGAGCAGTACGTTTGAGGGAGTGGTATTTTGTCCAGAACCTCTCTAGGCCACAGGAGGTTTTAAAGCTGACACCAAAGGTTGTCTCTCCAGAAATATGAATCAAAGCGTATATTTCATGGGAAAAGAATTTCACTGAATCTTTTAAGAGATTCCTGGCAACAAACCACCAGTCTGGAGGTTCAAGCATACCAGCTACATAGGACAATCGAACAGCGATGTGGCATTTGGCAGGTAGAATGGGAAGTCTAAAAGATAGGAAAAGTTTTTGTCTGTCCGTCTGTTTTTTTATTAAGGGAGCCTCCATCTGTGGTAAGGTATTTAAATTGGGTTCAGCAGTCCATTGAGGTGAAATGCTCATAGGCCGTAAGTTTAGAACTGGTGCTAAGTTAAGGTTAATTCTTCTGGAATAGGCAAGGGTCACTAGCAGTACCACTATCACTGCTTCTTTGCGCTTATAAGGCTGCTGTGTTATCGAAGTAAGTTCAAGAAAGTATGTGGAGATGACATGTGAATTGGGGACTTTCCAGAAATCCACTGGTCCGAGTTAGGCTGTTCTCCCATCCCACGCCTTGTAACGTGGATTCAGTCGACCAAAGTACAGTAGCAGCTGTTTCTTTGTCAGAGAGGAAATGCCTGGCTTTTGCATAATATCATGAGAGTTAGTATCTTTATGAGTACTCACAGTGTCCAGTAATACAGGATCCCAGGTATGGGCGGTAGCGTTCACACTGTGTCCACTGGCAGACAGTGGCTCCTTTAAAGGTCTGATTCTGGCCCTCAGCTGAGTGTTGCTGACAGTGTCAGCTGCACTGTCAGACCTCAGCCATCGGATCTTCTTCTGCAATGTCATTTTTCTGTACAAAAATTTCTGCTCCTTGGACTCTAACAGGCGCTGTAACGCTTAAGGTTTCTGCCATGTCCTGACTAAAATCTGTTGTGCAGGCTCACTGTCATCAAGGGAATCCAAATTATCACCCAAGTCCATTGATTCATCCTGCTCCTGGATATTTTCTGTCGTTATTTGTATAGTCCTTACTTGGAACTTGCTCTGGTAGATGAAATAATATATTTTCCTTTTCTAAATTTTAGATACTGCAGTCTCTGGCTTTGACAAGGTGGTAGAGGAGACTTGCTTCCCAAGCTCCACAGCTCCCATCTTCTCCCCAGGACTGTTGTCCGCCATCTTAGCCTGCCAGAGTTTCCCCTACAGGCAAGTAAGGGAATTTTTTATTAATGAAATATATAACAAAGCAAAACACATAGGCTGAGATATTCAAAGGGGTTTGCGACTGGCACAACAGAGTTGCGCCAGCGCAACCCCGCATTGCGCCCCGATGGGATATTGAGAAGGCTGCCTCGTGTAGCGCAAATCCTGATGCACTGGGATGCAATGTAATTGTATGCGGTGCAGATGCAGAGGCGTGCCCATGCATGTCGGCACATCCGGAAATTCAGCCGGGATGTGGGAGCATGTGCCAGCACACCTCTGTATTAAGCGCATGGGGGCTCAAAGTTGAGCCCATGAAACAGTGGGACACCTTCACAGCCACTCCACAGGTGGGCTGCTGTATTGCAGGGCACAACACAGCAGCCAGCCTGGGTGGCCAACCGCTCACCCAGAACACCGTCCCTCAAGCACACACATCACCCTGGTGGTCTAGTGGTCCCCCACCTCCTGATCCCCAATTTCCTGATAAATGTTCATGAAGACCTTTCTCTGGTGGTCAAGTGGTCCCCCCTCCCTCATGAGTCCCCGATAAAGTAAGAAGACAGTATCTGGTGGTCTAGTGGTCCCTCCCACCCGTCGCTGTGATCGCGGTACAGCACCGTCAGAAATATCCTGGTGATCCAGTGGCACCCCCAGCCCTCCCATTTCTACACAGAACTCCTCGTTTACCCCACCCCATCATTCGGGCGGGCAGCGGGCGGTATGCAAGGGTTGTTGCTGCCCGCTGATGACGGGGAGGAGTGGGTGGTAAGGGTTCTTTTGTGTGGAGGTGCCACTGATCACAGGGATATTTCTGACGGTGCTGTACCACGATCACGGCAATGGGTGGGGGGACCATTAGACCACCAGGGATGGTCTTCTTTTACTTTATCGGGGAACTGGGGACTTGGGAGGGAGGGAGGACCATTTGACCACCAGGGAAAGGTCTTCATGAACATTTATCAGGAAATCTGGAGGATGGGGGGACCACTAGACTACCAGAGGCTGTCATGTTGTGCTTCTACCGCGATTGCAGCTATGGGGCAGGGGATGCCCTGGGATCCCCACTGCACATGTCATGCTGTGCAGGGCACCAGGTGCAAGTCGCCGGGCTGCCCTGCGCAAGGCATACAAATGGGAACATAATGACATGCAAATGGCTCCATTTGCACCTTGCATATATTATGGCCTTATCTGCATGCCCCCCACTGAATATTGCAGGTGCTGCGCCTAGCGCAACTGCACTTGCGCTGGTGCATCCCTGTGCTCCCTATCTGTGGCTTGTGCCGTGTGCAGTGCATGCCATATTTAACGGTACTGCGCCATGGTGCATCACCACTGAATATCACCTGGTCCTGGCCCCGATGCATCCCAGTTGCGCTGCACCCAGGCTTGCGCCACTGCCCGGTGCAGTCTGAATATCTGGGCCATAAGACTATACATAAAATTAAACGTCAGAATTCCTCTGTACAATTTTTTAGTAAAAAACAACTTAATATTAATTGACTTCAGTGACATATTTGCAAATTATATATGTATATGAATCCAGAAGGGACACACATTTTAAAATCCTTTATAAAGGTGTTACTAAAAATAAAGAATATTTTTGAGTTAATCCTTCTTAACCCACTACACCCTATATCCTAATTTTAGCATCTGAAAAGCCTTTATTGCATTGTACCCTTTCCTAAAAGTTACCTATACAGTTTGTTTTATCATAACAGAATTACAATTCTCAAACAATGCTGTTGGTAAGTGTCTCCACCAACAGCTGAGCACAGGGAAGGCAAGGAGGTTTTTATTTTAAATAAACTGATACCACCTCTCTTGTAATGTTATTAATAAGTCCAGCAAGGGGAGTCATCTGCTGCAACACAAACGCACCTACTTTGCCATATACACCATTTCAATATGGCACTCACTACTCTCTGGATAGCTGGATAAAATAATTTCCAATTGTCTTCATATAAACCATACATCAAAACATCATATCACATTAAGGCAATCTGGGGCAGTTCCAGGCTTTAGCCTTATCTCATATCTCTGTATTATAGTCACAGTCAAAGTATAAATGTTCCATGGTTTCTATTTGGGCCCTGCAGTTCCCTCTCAGACAGAACCTTTCATCAATTTTTTTATGGAAGTGGTTCCCTCTGACATTTAACATCCCAAGACAGCACATCCACAATGTGTCCCATATTATTTTTGGTACTCTGGGTTCTACTAATTGACTTGTTATTCTACTTACTTCTATATTCTGAGGACAGGTGAAACAAGAATCTCATAGAAATTTATTTCTTAAGAGTTGTTCATACAGTTTTTTCCTGGAAACTCTCATATAATCCTGCTGGGATACTTCCCAGGATTTTATTTTTTTGGAAAAATTTATACTATACACAGGAGACCCTCCCGGGATATTCCTCATGTTCCCCCAACTGGGGATTCACATTTTTGAAAAAAATACTCCCATTGTGCCTTAAAGCTTTGTGCCCAAGTGTATTGTTGGCCTCTCAGTATAGGGATTATATCTGTATACAAGAAAATTAAGAAAAAAAAAAAAAGAATTGACCATATTTAAGCCGCCATTTTTTACAGGCCAATATGTCACTGCCCTTTTTAACGGGTTCAGCCTACTTCCCCACAAAAGCTGAAAGCACAGGTTGTATGTTCTTGCTTCCAATCTTGTAGGCAGTGGGGATATATGACTCACATTTAATAAAACAGGAATGATAAATGTTTTTAACAAGTAGATTCTTTTGAGTCTGGTCATGGGATGCCCCTTCCATTTTTGAATTGTTTCCTCCACTCTATCTAAAACTATTCCCCAGTTTTCTGTAGCCATATCTAAACTTCAAAAATAAATACCCAGAATTTGTAAGGGATTCACCTGCATTTTAATACCCTCAATTTCTGGTACTTGAAGCTCTGTTTGTATCGCTACTGCTGCTTCTCTACTTTTTTGTTTATTTAGCATTGAGCCTGATATTTTGGAAAATTTACAAATATTTTCCAATGCTTGAATGCCTGACTTATGATCGGATACAGAAATGCAAAGATCATCCTCATAAGCTATTACATTTGGGAACTCTATGTCAGCTGGACCTACCATACGTTTTATTTCGTTGTCCCCATTAATTTTCCTTAATAGTGGGTCTACTGAAAATATGTACAGAAGGGGGCTCAATGGGCATCTCTGCGGGACACCTCTCAAGATTGGGACATGTGAACCTGTTAAGCCATTTACCAAAGTGGTTAATGAGGGTGACTTGTATAAGATTTTTATCCAATCAATGAATATTTCTGGTATACCGTAGTGGTGTAAAACCATAAATAAATATATAAGGGACACTAAATCAAAAGCTTTAGTTTGGTCCAACCTAAGAATATATCCTCTTGCAGTGGGGGCAGCATATATTTCTCTAATCCGTTTTAGACTATCCAACCTAGACCTTTGTGGGATAGCACATGTCGGTTTGGGAAAAATAACCTGAGTTGCTAACTGTGTGAGCCTATTGCATAATATTTTTGATAAAATTTTCCAATCATTATTTATCAGACTAATGGGTCGCCAGTTATTTATATAATCTTTTGAATATTTTTTATGAAGGTAGATCGAGAAACTGTCTGCAAGAGTAGGAGGTAAAAGTTGTCTGCCTTCCAGGATTGTATTAAAAATATTTACCAGATAATTGCTGAAAATTTCAATTGATTTTTTATAAAATTCAACTGGGATTCCATCTGTCCCTGGTGGTGTGCTATTTTTCAAGTGAGAAACAACTGCCATAACTTCTTCCTTTGTTATAGAAGTCATCATAGTTTCCTTAATGCCTGAATGTATATGTAGAATTTCCTGTATATTTATAAACTCTTCAAAGACTTCCTCTGTTGGTACTGACTGACCATACAGCTTCCGAGTATGCTGAATTACAGTTTTCATGATTTCCATATTATGACAAACTAAATCCCCAGTTTCTGAAAAGATCTGAGGCATATATTTTTTCTCTACCCTTTCTTTACAATTACCATACGGATTAACTGATTGGACTCTCCCCATAGTATTGTATTTTTGTTCTAAAAAAAGGGACTGTATCCTATCATATTGGACTTTAACCATTTCTGCTTTAATATTTTTAATCTCAGTGGAATAATCATATCCTGTTTCCACCATCAAAGATGTCAACTTCTGAAGATGTCTCCGGTTCTCTAACTACTGTATATACTTAGATTGTGATGCAGCCTTGGCTACCTTTTATAATTTTTTTTCCTGTTTTGTTTCCACCCACCACGCAAGGGATTTTCATATAATTCAAGAACCATAAGTTTGTCTTGAATCACCCTTTTTAATTCACCCCATTGAAATTCTCCTGCAAGATAGAAATATTCATTTTACAATGGGTGAATGATCCAGGTTTATTTTGTGGGGGCCCAATTAGAATTTTTATAAGACTATGGTCTGATGTCTCTATGGGTATTACTGTGTGACTGTAACAAGGAACCCATTCAGATCGGAGAAATAAATCTATGCAGGTAGTAAGTCTCCCTTTTTGAAATGTATGCTTAGGAGTGCTATTTGTACATCTTGCACCATCCTTTAATTTTGCCATAGCAATCACAGCACCAAGAAAATTTGAGTATGAAAATAATTTGGGTGTACTACCTGTTTTATCTAATAAGGATAAAATACAATTGAAATACCCTCCAAATATTACAGATTGTGTAGTATGTACATGGGGCTGAATTAGTTTTAATAATTGTACTCTTTTAGTTTTAATTTGAGGGTTATAGATGTTAATTAGCCTCTATTCCTGATTAGCATAGATAACATCTAGCATAAGTACCCATCCTTGTCCCAGATCTAACAGCCTAATAACTTTAATGTTGGGAGTATTCAATAGGATTCCCACCCCGAACAAGGTTCTTCCCCTAATGACCAGAAGGAAGGGCCATCGAACCATTCCCTAGTGGCTTGCTGTAGTTCACTTAAAGAATGCAACCTAGTATCCTGTAGAAAATACACATGCAGGTGCAAATGCCTTAAAACAGAAAAGGTAGTTATCCTTATTTTTCTATTTTATGCTGTTCACATTTAGTGACCCACAAGAAAGGTTAGCAGCCATAATTAGGTTTTAAAAGGGAACGCAGTCTCTCCTATATGTTAGATGTTCTTTTTTCCTTCTCCAGTGATTTTTTCTTGCATCTTTTTTTACTAGAGGATTTGGGGGATTTAGAATCCCCTGACCATAATTTAGAGTCTGTCATGGGGTCAGGTTGTAATGATGCTATAGACAAAGCATCAGAATCTTCTTCAGTCTCTATCCATTGCTTGCGTTTGGTCAACGGTGCATATCTGTTTGCACACTGTAGAGGTTCCTCTATCAAACCTGAACCTCTCAAGGCAGATTTAAAATTGCTTCTTGTGACTCTTTTAGAAATTTTTCGTTACCAGGAAGCCTCCTCGGGGGTGGGCATATTTACTTTCTTTTCTGTACCAGATGAAGCTAGTGTCACTTTCTCTGTCTGTCCCTTGTTTTCTGTAATCTTCTTGGGAGCAAGTGTTTCTCCATGACTAGGTCAGATTTATTCTTTGTTATTGCCATTGTCCCTGCCTCTGAGGGTGAAGGTTGTGCAATAGTGTCTTTTTCTGAAATGCTGGGTTCTTCTGGTTCTCGGAGGGGTGGGGGAAGAGACATACTTAAATCTGTAGAAGGCGCAAACACTTTTGGAGGCTTAGTAGCAGCTTTCTGTTGGGCTTCAGAGACTGTTTCCTCCTGTGTTTGTTGGTCTGGATTTGTTTTGTTTTGTTGTGGGCAGCCCATGGGCAAGTCTGAAATGAATAGGTTGTTTCTCTACACGTTACAAAAATAAGGATTTGGGTACTTTTACTGACATGCCCAATTCTGTCACATAGGGAGCACTTAAATCTATCGCAGTTCATCTAGATGTGGATAGGCTCCACATCTGAAACATGACTTTGGCTGGCCTGCACAAAAATAAACCCTCTGTCCTGCCCCAAATAAAAACAACTTGGGCGATGCTGTATTACCCCATTCATTTGAGGTAACCTCACCCGGATTCTCCAACCTCCGGTCCAAAGCTGCTTGGAGTCAATTATTGGATCAGGTGCCTCCAGAACTGTACATTTGGTTTTGAGCCAGTGAATAATGTCTATCACTGCCACCCCTTCATTTTTAAATAGAACTGTTATGGTCCAAAAAACAGGTTTTGTAAGTGGTATGGCAACAAACACTACCCACAATGGCTGATATTTTACTTGCTGGTATCTTTGTCAGAACATTTCCAACCCAGTCGCTGTTTTGAAACTTAAATTGAAATTTGGGTCTCCAGATGTGTGAATTAAAGCATATATTTCGGTCAGGGAGAAATCCAGGCTTTCTTTTATCAGTTTTTCCACACATAGAAGCAGTCAGAAGAAAATATTACTCACCTTAGTAATGTTGTTTCTTCTAATGGAGTCTTGCTGTATTCTGACATATGCAGTTAGGTCCTACCTTTCAACTGCCCCAGAGAACAAAGAGTTAAACTTTCCATGGCCAGCATGGAAGGTTCACGACAAGTTCGGTTGAAGCCCCTGTCTGCTGTTGTTTAAACTGCAACTGTCAGATCTTTACGAGCAATACTCACTAGAAGTTCTGTGTGGAAACTGTAAAACTCATGCTAGCCAACTGGCAACTATATCTATATAAAAGGGTTTTTGGTTTCAAAAGGAAGACTCAAGTCAGGAAAAGGAAACCCAAAAACAAAATACATCCAAAACACAACCACTCACCCAAACTAAAAGACGTTGAAAAAGGACACCCTTAAGTGCCAACACTGCTTCTGCCCACCCACATCCCAAACACTAGGTTCTGAGAGAGGAATTAGGGTGGGAGGTCAGAATACAGCAAGACTCCATTAGAAGAAAGAACATTACTAAGGTGAGTATTTTCTTCTTCAAACAACATGAAGTCTTGCTGTATTCTGACATATACAGACTACCAAGCAGTACCTCCATGGAGGAGGGACAGAACCTACTTTGGAAACAGGCTCTGAAGTACTGCTGTGCCAAACCGAGCATCACTCCTAGCCTGGATATCCAGAGAGTAATGCTTGGTGAAAGTATGGACTGTTTTCCAGGCGGCTACTTGACAAATTTCTAAGAGAGGAATATCCCTGGCAGCAGCCATGGAAGCAGCTGTACCTCTAGTAGAATGAGCCCTCAGGTCTGAGGGTGGAGTTCTGCCCAGTATTTCATAGCAGAATTTCATAAAAGAAACAATCCACCTGGCAATAGATCTCTTAGTGGCAGGTTTGCCCTTACCAACTTCTCCATATGTAAGGAACAACTGGAGGGATTCAAACCGGTGACCCTTGGTATGCTTTATGTAGTAGCTAAGGGCTCATTTAACATCCAGCAGTGTAGCCTCCTCTCCAGAGGAGGAATGGTCAGTGAAGAAAACAGGGAGAGAGATATAGACTGGTTGAGGTGGAAATCTGAAACCACTTTAGGTAAAAACTTTCTGTTAGTTCTTAGGACCACTTTATCTCTATGGAAAGAGATGAAATCAGATTCCACTGACAGGGCTTGCAATTCACTGATACAAAAGGCAAAACTCAGCACTCTGTGGTAGGCGTGAAAAAAAGCATACGTTTAATGGTAAATGCAGACGCTGAACATAAAAGTCTCACATGTATCAGGAAGCACAACAAAAGTACCCCACTGTTTCGGCACTCAGCACGTCCATCAGGGGAATGCAATCCACAATCCACTGATACGCCTGGCAGAAGTAATGGCTACCAAAAACACAGTTTTCCAAGTCAAATACTTAAGCTCTGCAGAGGACAAAGGCTCAAAGTGGGGTTGCATAAGCTCCGCAATGCAAACATTAAGGTCCCAAGCAGGAGAAGGATCCCTAAAGGGGGGATTGGTGTGAAGCAATCCCTTGAAAAACTTACAAAACACAGGATGGGATGATAGAGAGGAAGGCTTGCCTACTGACAAGAAAGCAGAAACAGCTGTCAAGTGTACTTTAAGGGTAGCTGGTCTGAGGCCTAGGCCATTAAGATGGACCATATAGTCCAGAACTGTAGGCAACTCAGCAGAGTCTGGAGAAATGTTCTTCTTACAACACCAAATGCTGAATCTTTTTCATTTGGAGTTGTAAGTCTTTCTGGTGGAAGGCTTTCGAGAAGCCTTAAGGATATCCAGAACCCCATGGGAAAGATGCAGATCTGCAAACTCTTAACTCTTCAAGCTCCATGCCTTGAGATTGAGAGACGAAAGATTTGGGTACCAAATCCTCCTTTGAGAGGATGTCAACAGGTTGTAATTCCTGGGAAGAGACAGGGGGAGGTGGACTGCTAGGACAGCAACAGGGATACCAGGGCTGTCTGGCCCAGTCTGGAACAATCAGAATCACTTTGCATGGTTGTGACCTTATCTTGACTAACACTTTGAACAAGAGAGGAAGGGGGAAAAGCACAGAAATTTCCTTCCCAGTTCAGAATCAGAGCATCCAGGGAGACTGAGCTCAAGACTGGGGTCTGAAACAAAAGAGAGGAAGTGGGTGATTGTCTGGGCTGCAAACAGATCTATCTCTGGAGTGCCCCATCTCGAGAAAATCACTTTCAAAACTACAGGATCTAGGGTCCATTCGTGATGGCCCTGGGATATTCTGCTTAGAGCATCTGCCAGGACACTGTCCTTCCCGGAGGTGAACTGCTATCAGAGAGGTTTGGAGGAATATGCCAGGGACCACAACTTCATTGCTTCTGTGCACAAGGCCGGAGACCGGAGTGCCTCCTTGTTTGTTGATGTGCACCACATGGTGGTGGTGTTGTCTGTTCTGACCTGGACCACCTTGTTCTGTACAGATTTGGAAAAGCATGTAGTGCCAGAAACACTGCTCTGAGTTCCAAGAGACTGATGTGAATCAGAGATTCCTGAGGTGACCAGTCCTTGGGTGGTAAGATCCCCCAAAAGGGCTCCCCAGCCCAGCAGGGAAGCATCTGTGGTGAGTATCACTGAATGAAACTGAGTGACAAAAGGAACCCCTTGTCTCAAATTGTCCTGATCCTGCCACCATTACAAGGCCTGGATCAGGGTTCGAGTCACTGGGACTAGTTGGAAAGGGAATCCTTTCTTTGGGGCCAGAAGG
The DNA here is from genome assembly GCA_016271365.2 of Neoceratodus forsteri. Classification (NCBI taxonomy): domain Eukaryota; kingdom Metazoa; phylum Chordata; order Ceratodontiformes; family Ceratodontidae; genus Neoceratodus; species Neoceratodus forsteri. Next base: position 261,692,490 of record JADMNL010000024.1, read on the forward strand.
CTCTTAAGTGGAACTGAATGTCCTTCATCTGGAACCTTGCTATTTGGACCACTGCCGTGGAAGCTACCATGCGGCCCAGAAGCTGAAGGAAATGCCTTACTGGTCGAGACACTTGAAGGGTGAATGAAGAGGCCAGTTCCATGAGGGACCTTGCCCTTTCCAGGGGAAGGAAGGTTCTTGCCTTTACTGTATCCAGCTCTGCACCTATGAAGGTGAGGAGCTGTACTGGTTCGAGAACTGACTTTGGAAGGTTGAGAAGGAATCCTAAGGAAGTGAGCACTTGCTGGGTCACTTGCAAATGTGACTTGACTTGGTCTGGAGACTGACCTACTATGAGCCAGTCGTCCAAGTATGGGAAGATGGAGAACTTTTTTCTCCTTAGGAAAGCAACCACTACTGCCAGGCACTTTGTGAAGACCCTTGGGGCTGATGTTAGGCCAAAGGGCATTGCTCTGAATTGATAGTGGCCTAAGGGCAACTCGAACCTGAGGTACTTTCTGTGGGAGCACCTGATGGGAATGTGAAAGTAGGCATCTTTGAGGTCCAGGGAGGCTAGCCAGTCCCCTGGCCTTAGAGAGGGAAGGATAATTCCCAGAGTCACCATTTTGAACTTTGGCTTTAAAAGATGTTTGTTCAGATATCTTAGGTCCAGGATGGGCCGCCATTCTCCTGTCTTTTTGGGGGTTAGGAAGTACCTGGAGTACAATCCTTTGCCCTTGTGTAGGGTGGGAACCCTCTCTATAGCTCTGAGAGCTAGAAGAGAAGAAACCTCTGCCTCTAGGGCAAGGGTCTCTGAGAGATTTGCAGGTGGAAAGGATCTGGTTCTCATCTTGGGAAATTTTTTGAAGCTGAGAACCAGCCCCTGGCTTACTACTTCCAGGACCTACTTGTCTGATGTTAGAGACTTCCAGTCCTGGGCAAAGTAAGCCAGCCTGCCCTCTACTGGTATGGGAGAATCAGCCCGGGCAGACCCATCAGGGTGTCTGCTTGGCAGGGGCTTTAGGCTGAGGGGTGGATGCAGGCCTGCTCATCCCCTGTTTGCCTCTCCCTCTAAAGAACCCCCTCTGAGAGAAAGAAGAGGAGGCCTGAGCTTGGTAAAAATGCCTTTGGAAAGGCCTGCCCCTGGACTGCTGCCTTTGAGGAGTTGCTTGCCTTTCTTTGGCCTGAGCACTCCTGTAAGTGGTCCTATACTCATCCATCTTTTTCATGTAGTTCTCTGTCTGCTCCCCAAACAGAGAATTACCAATTACAGGAAAATCCATGGCCTTAGCCTGGGTATCCTGTGAGAGGCTAGTACATCTGAGCCAAGCCATCCTCCGAAGAGCCACAGATGTAGCCATGACTCTTGATGAAACATCATTGGAGTCCACAGCAGCATGAAATTGTACTTTAGATGCCTCAATCCCATCTGCAGCCACCTGCTCCAGCTCCTCTCAGCAAGCTGGCCAGGGGCCTGTTTAGCCAGAGCCAGCACAGTGTCCCACCTGGACTTCTGGTATCTAGCTGTACAGGCCATAGTTAGCCTGCCTGAGTCCCAAAGATGCTGCCATGTACTGTTTCTTTGCCATGGCATCAATCTTCCTGGAGTCCTTGTCTGGGGGTGTGATGCCAAGGGATATTTGCCTCATCACAGGCAGCAGCCTGCACTACCCAACATGGTTGCATTGCTGGAAAAGGAACCTGGTCTGAGCCTGAGAGAGTGTACCTCTTGTCCATTCGTCTGTCCACAGGAGGTATACTGTAGAATTAGGAGACTTAAGAATTTATGTGTCTGTTTCCCAAAGGATTTGTGGAGGGGAATAGACAGTCTCCTGGACTCTGGGATGTCCATCATCTCAACAAAATCAGGCTCCTCCTGATCCTCTACTGCTTCCTCCACAGGAAGCTGGAGGGTCTCAGCCACTTTTTTGTAAAACATATAGTGAGAAGGGGACTCAGAAAGCCTAGAAGGAGAAACACCTGAAGAAAAAATTACTCACCTTAGTAATGTTGTTTCTTTTAATGGAGTCTTTCTGTATTCTGACATATTGCAGTGATGTCCAACCTTTGAACTGCCCCAGAGATGAAAGAGTTAACTTTCCATGCCAGGCATGGAATGCTGAGCTCGAGCTCGGTTGAGACTCTGTCTGTTGCTGTTTGAACTCAAACCGTCAGATCTTTACAAGCTATACTCACTGGGTGTCCTGTGTGGAAACTGTAAACTTACACTAGCCAAATGGCTACTAAATATAATAAGAAGATTTTTTGGTCCCAAAACAAAGACTCAAGTCAGGAAACCCAAAAAATAAAACAAAACACCACACCCACACACCCAAACTAAAGGGGTGAGAAAAGAAGGGGTTGGGGCACCTCCCGAGTGCCAACACTGCTACTGCCCACCCACATCCCAAAAACCAAGGTTCTGAGAGGAAAGGGAGGAAGTCAGAATACAGCAAGACTCCATTAGAAAACAACATTACTAGGTGAGTATTTTTTTCAAACAACATGAAGTCTTGCTGTATTCTGACATATTGCAGACTACCTGCCAGTACCTCCATGGAGGAGGGACAGAACCTACTTAGAAATAGGCTTTCGAAGCACTGCTGTGCAAACTGAGCATCACCCCCAGCCTGGATATCCAGAGAGTAATGCTTGGTACTAGTGTGTACTGTTTTCCAGGTGGCTGCTTGACAAATCTCTAAGATAGGAATATCCCTGGCAGCAGCCAAGGAAGCAGCTGTATCTCTGGTAGAGTTAGCCCTCAGGCCTGAGGGTGGGATCCTACCTAGTTTTTCGTAGCAAAATTGAATGCAAGAGACAATCCACCTGGCAATAGATCTCTTAGTGGCAGGTTTTCCCTTACCAACCTCACCATAGGTGAGGAACAGCTGGAGGGAGTCAAACCTATGACCCTTGGTGTGCTCTAAGTAGTAACTAAGGGCCCTTTTCACATCAAACTGTGCAGCCTCCTCTCCCAGAGGAGGAATGGTCAGTGAAGAAAACAGGAAGAGACATAGACTGGTTAAGGTGGAAATCTGAACCACCTTAGCAAAAACTTCCTATTAGTCCTGGAGGACCACCTTATCTCTATGGGAAAAGATAAAATCAGGCTCCACTGACAGGGCCTGTAACTCACACTTATGCCTGGCAGAAGTGATGGCTACCAAGAAAAACAGTTTTCCAGGTCAAGTACTTAAGCTCTGCTGAGGACAAAGGCTCAAAAGGGGGTTGCATAAGCTGAGCAATGCAAACATTAAGGTCCCAAGCAGGGGCAGGGTCCCTGAAGGGAGGATTGGTATGAAGCAATCCCTTGAAAAATTTAGAAAATACAGGATGAGCTGAAAGGGAAGAGTGCTTGCCAGCTGAGAGGAAGGCAGAGACAGCTGCCAGATGCACTCTTAGTGCAGCTGGTCTGAGTCCCAAGCTATTAAGATGAACCATATAGTCAAGGACTGTGGGAAGGCCAGCAGACTCTGGAGAAATATGCTTCCCAGAGCACCATATAGAAAATCTTCTCCACTTGGAGTTGTAGGTGTTTCTGGTGGAAGGCTTCCAAGAAGCCTTTAAGATATCCAGAACACCTTGAGAGAGGTGCAAATCAGCAAACTCTAACTCTTCAAGAGCCAGGCCTTGAAATTGAGAGATTTGAGATTCGGATACCAAACCCTTCCCTGAGCACATGTTAACAGGTTGTAATTCCTGGGAAGAGACAGGGGAAGGTGGACTGCTAAGGACAACAAGAGAGGGCATCAGGGCTGTCTGGCCCAGTCTGGAGCAATCAGAATCACTTTGCAGGGTTGAGACCTGATTTTGACTAGCACCTTGAACAGGAGAGGTAAGGGGGGGAAAGGATACAGGAACTTCCCTTCCCAATTGAGAACTAGGGCATCCAGGGGGACTAAGCCCAACACTGGGGGCCTGCAGCAAAAGAGAGGAAGTTGGTGATTGGGGCTGCAAAAAGATCTATCTGTGGGGTGCCCCATCTGGAGAAGGTCATCTTCAAAACCAGGGGATCCTGGCACCATTCGTGATGGCCCTGAGATATCCTGCTGAGAGCATATGCCAGGACATTGTCCTTGCCTGGGAGGTGTACTGCTGTAAGAGAGGTGTTCAGGGAATAGGCCAGAGACCATAACTTCATTGTCTCTGTGCACAAGGCCGAGACCAAGTGCCCCCTTTGCTTGTTGATATACCACATTGTGGTGGTATTGTCTGTCCTGATCTGAACTACTTTGTTCTGAACAGACTTGGAAAAAGCTTGAAGTGCTAGAAACACTGCTCTGAGTTCTAATAGATTGATGTGAAGCAGAGATTCCTGAGGAGACCACAACCCTTGGGTGGTCAGGTCCCCCAAGTGGGCTCCCCACCCCAAGAGGGAGGCATCTGTAGTAAGGATTAGAGAATGAGACTGAGTGACAAAAGGAACTCCCTGTCTTAGATTGTCCTGATCCTGCCACCACTGTAACACCTGGATCAGGGTTCGAGTCACTGGGATTAGTTTGGTCAGAGGATCCTTTTTCTGAGACCAAAAGGCTCTCAAGTGGAACTGAATGTCCCTCATTTGGAATCTTGCTCCCTGAACCACTGCTGTAGAGGCAGCCATGTGTTCCAGGAGCTGCAGAAAATGCCTTGCTGGTCGAGACACCTGGAGGGTGAATGAAGAGGCCAGTGAGATAAGGGTTCTTGCCCTGTCCAGGGGAAGGAAGGCTCTTGCCTTTACTGTATCCAGCTCTGCCCCTATGAAGGTGAGGAGCTGCACAGGCTCTAGAACTGACTTTGAAAGGTTCAGAAGGAAACCTAGAGAAGTGAGCAGTTGCTGAGTTATCTGTAGGTGTAACTTGACTTGGTCTGGAGACTGGCCTACTATGAGCCAGTCGCCCAGGTATGGAAAGATGGAGATCTTTTTTTCCTTAGAAGGCAACTACTACTGCCAGGCATTTTGTGAACACCCTTGGAGAAGAATTAGGCCAAGGGCATTGCTCTGATTGGTATGGCCTGAGGGCAGCTCGAACCTGAAGTACTTTCGGTGGGAGCTTCTGATGAGAATATGGAAATAGGCATCCTTGAGGTCCAGGAAACTAGCCAGTCCCTGGCCTTAGAGAGGGTAGAATTATTCCAGAATCACCATTTTGAACTTTGGCTTTAAAAGGTGCTTTTTAAATATCTGAGATCCAGGATGGCAGCCATTATCCTGTCTTTTTGGGGTTGGAAGTACCTGAGTACAATCCTTTTCCTCTGTGTAGGGGTGGAACCTCTCTATGGCTCTCAGAGCCAAGAGGGAAGAGACCACTGCCTCTAAGGCAAGTGCCTCTGAAGGACTTGCAGGTGGAAAGGATCTAGTTCTCATCTTTGAAATTTTTGAAGCTGAGAACCAGTCCCTGGCCTACTACTTCCAGGACCCATTTGTCTGATGTTAAAGACATCCAGTCCTGGACAAAGCAAGCCAGCCTGCCTCCTACAGGTGGTGGAGAATCGGCCCTGGCAAACCTATCAGGGTGCCTGCTTGGCAGGGGCTTTAGGCTGAGGGGTGGAAGCAGGCCTGCTTGTACCCCATCTGCCTCTCCCCCTGAAGAACCCCCTTTGAGCAAAAGCAGAAGAGGAGGCCTGGGCTTGGTAGAAAGGCTCTGAAAAGGCCTGCCTCTGCCCCTGGAATGCTGCCTTCTGGGGAGTGGCTTGCCTTCCTTGGCCTGAGCACCCATAGGTGGTCCTGTATTCATCCATTTTCTTCATGTAGTTCTCTGTTTGCCCCAAACAGAGAATTACCCAAATAGGAAAATCCATGGCCTTAGTCTGGGTATCCAGAGATAGGCTAGTACATCTGAGCCAAGCTATCCCACAGGGGCCACAGATGTAGCCATTACTCTAGATGAAACATCATTGGAGTCCACTGCAGCATGGAATTGCACCTTGGATGCCTCAATACCATCCACAGTCACCTGCTCCAGCTCCTTGGCAAGCTGCCCAGGGACCTGTTTAGCTAAAGCCATTACAGTGTCCCATCTAGATTTCTGATATCTAGCTGTATAGGCCATATAATTAGCCTGCCTGAGTCCCAAGGATGCTGCCATGTACTGTTTCTTTGCCATGGCATCAGTCCTCCTGGAGTCCTTATCTGGGGTGTGAAGCCAAGGGTATGTTCTTGTCACAGGCAGCAGCCTGCACTACCCCAACATGGCTGCATTGCTGGGAAAGGAACTCCAGATTCGAGCCTGAGAGAGTATACCTCTTGTCCATTCTCTTCCACAGGAGGTATAGAAGTAGGAGTCTTTAAAATTTTTATTGTCTGTTTCCAAAGGACTTATGAAGGGGAATAGACAGCCTCCTGGACTCTGGGATATCCATCATTTCAACATAGTCAGGCTCCTCCTGGTCGCCCACAGCTTCTTCCATAGGAAGCTGAAGAGTTTCAGCCACTTTTTGTAGAACATAAAATGGGAAGGGACTCAGAAAGCCTAGGAGGAGAAACCCCTGAAGGTCTGTCTGGGGAGATGTCGGGTCAATAGGCACATTCAGACTTTCGTAATCACCATCACTATCCTCATACTCTCCTCCTCCTCCTCCTCGGTTCATAAAATTCTTCTAAATTATATTCTGGAACTGGGGAACTGACCGAACCGAGCCCCTTCCTGATGGTGCCGTTCGGTCGAATCTGGGTTAGCGACTGAACAATCCTTATCGCTTTGGCTATTTCATTAGCGGTCGGAGAAAGAATTTGTGGATCCGCACCAGCTGATTTATCCCTTATTTTTCTTTTAACCGGAACCGACTCCTCGGAGTCGGTTCTCCTTTTGCCCGAAGAAGTCTAGCCCTGGTCAGAGGGCACTCCTTCTGGTTCGGTTGGAACCGAACCAGGCTGGCCATCCGGTCAGCCGGACTTTTGGCCTCCTTTCCTGAGCCTACCAACTCTCTTTTCCAGGGTAGCTGCAGGAAAATTCTTGCAAATCTGGCAGTCTGAATCGGGTGGTCAAACCCCAGACAAAAACGCAGGTGGTGTGGGAATCAGCCTTAGCAAAGGCTTCCCCACACACACTACAGTGTTGAAACCCAGTGGGCCTGGTTTTTCTTTTGGGTTTCTCAGACATGGCCAGTCCTAACATAAACTTACCCTTTTTTCGGCAATCCGCCAGGCAAGACACCCTTATCAATTACTGACCGTGTTACAGGTCGTGGAAAAAAACGTAATGAAAATTCGGTTTTTTTAGAACCGATAAGGACCGGTTACCACACTCTAAAAGTAGAATAAACTTTTTTTGAACAACCTGATCGGTTCAAACCGAACCGATCCCACGTTTACAAGTTCCACACAGAAGAACAAGAAAATAAACCTATCTAGTACTCACGATACCACAGACAGAGACTGAACTGACAGGTTAACAGATTAATTTGGTCAAAAACCGAGAAAAACGGCACTTTAACCGACAAACTTGAACCGAGCAAAGGAGAAATCTCCGGAGCGACTGTTCAGTGAGGCGGAGTAAAGAATCTGACGGTCTGAGTTCAAACAGCAACAGACAGAGTCTCAACCGAGCTCGAGCTCAGCGTTCCATGCCTGGCATGGAAAGTTAACTCTTTCATCTCCGGGGCAGTTCAAAGGTTGGACATCACTGCAATATGTCAGAATACAGCAAGAATTCATGTTGTTTGAAGGTCTGTCTGGAGAGATGTCCGGGTCAATAGGCACATCCAGACTTTCATAATCACCATAATCATCCTCATACTCTCCTTCCTCCTCCGGTTCATAAAATTCTTCCAAAGTGTAATCCAGAACTGGGGGAACCGACCGAACCGAACTCCTGCCAGATGGTGCGGTTCGGTGGAACCAATGGCGACTGCACTATCCTTATCGCCTTGGCTATCTCATCGGTGGTCGGTCACAATTTCTGGGTCCGAACCGGACGATTTATCTTTTCTTCCTTTTCACCAGAACCACCCTAAGAATCGCCTCCTTTTGCCCGAAGAAGTATCGCTCTGGTCAGAGGCACTCCTTCTGGTTTGGTCGGAACCGGACCGGGCTGGGGATCCAGGTCAGCGGACTTCTCGGCCTCTCTTTCCCTCAGTCTACCTAATCTCTTTTCCAGGGTAGATTTGGGAAAATTCTTACAAATTTGGCAGTCTGAATTGAGGTGGTCAAACCACAGACAATAAACACAGGTGGTGTGGGGATCAGCCTTGGCAAAGACTTCCCCACACACACTGCAGTGTTGAAACACAGTGGGCCCGGTTTTTTTCTTGGGTTTCTCAGACATGGCCAATCCTATACAAAACGTAACCCTTTTTTGGCAATCCACCAGGCAAGACTCCCGTATCGGTTCCTGACCGTGTCACAGGTCTTGGAAAAAAAACGTAATAAAATCCATATTTTTAGACCCGATATGGACCAGTTACCACACTCTAAATGAAGCACAAACTCTTTACTTCAAACTGATCGGTTCAACCGAACCGATCCACAATTTACAAGTCCCACACAGAAACTAAACAGAAAACTTATCTAGTACTCACGGTACCACAGACAGAGACTTGAACCGACTGAGCGGTAACAGCAATTCAGTAGAAACCGACTGAAAAAACAACACTTCAACCAACTTTTTTGAACCGAGAAAAGGAGAAATCTCCGGAGCGACTGTTCAGCGAGGCGGAGTAAAGAATCTGACGGTTGCAGTTTAAACAGCAGCAGACAGGGGCTTCAATCGAGCTCGCGGTGAACATTCCATGCTGGCCATGGAAAGTTTAACTCTTTGTTCTCCGGGGTAGTTGAAAGGCAGGACCTAAATGCATATGTCAGAATACAGCAAGACTTCATGTTGTTTGAAAAACATCAAGGCCCCTTCTATATCTTAACCGCACTGCATTCCTTCTTCTGGCTTGCTCTTGTGGTGTGTGAAACAAGCCTGCATAAGAACACCCTGTAGTCTTGAATTTTGTTGTATAGAGTTTGATTCATGAGAATGATGTTGTCTTTCAGCCTCTTTTGTTCTATTAGTATTTGCACCCTGCTCTTGATCCGGGGAGGAGGTTCATTACTGGGTTGCCCTCACCAGCATTCCCAGTATTATTATTATTTATGTTATTTTCCTTTTTTTCTTGAAGCTGGAGTGTGGGGTTCTGAGTTAACAAGAGCTCAGGAGGGGGTGTAAGGGTCCCATTGAATTTCCTCTATTTCTTTTGTCTGTGCATTCTTGGGACTTTGCCAGGGTTTTCTTTCATCGGTCTCTCCCAACCCAGATTTCTCAGAGCTACTGCAATAGGAACCCCAGTGGATAAAATGTTAGCATCATAATTTGGCAAAGCCGACTCTGTGACTTGATAAGTTGGCGCCTCTTTTTTACCATTTTCTGCAGTAAGTATCAAATTTGCAGCTGTCTGCGAGACTAGCAATACATCCTCTTTCTTGCATTTTTCTCTAATACTGCTATCATCTCCCCCTTTTAAGTCTATGTCTGTGCAAACCTCTGTCTCTATTCCAGAGGGGTGTTCTGTTTGGGTTACCGGGTTTTCTGCATTCGTGATCTCATGTGTAACAGGAATTAGCAGTTAATTGCCAGCAAAACATAAATCAATAGTACTCACATCTTTTTTCAGCTGCCCCGTTTTATTCTCTGTTTTCTCATGTATACTGGGATTCGCTCAGGATTGCTGCTGGGTGTTGTTTCATCACAAGTGGGTGCCTTTTTTTTTATATTTATTTTTATTAAGATATTCATACAGAGGTACAGTGTTTAATACAGCTTAATATGGCCTTAACTATTTTGTCCAATTACATTTCTGATAATATAATCAATAAGATTTAATAAGCATATACATCTATCATCGACTCTACGAAGTACATCTGGTCAACAACCTAACGAAAAGAAATACTCTCATCTCCTTGGTGGGGAACCATACCAAAGATACTTCCTATGGAATGAATGACAGGTCTTCTCTTGATATGTAAAAAACCTAGGGACGCCATTTCAATTCAAAAGTAGGGATAGGGTTCAACTGCTGGGCAATTATACATTCCAAATGGTAAATCTCATTTATGATGGCATGTCACTGCGAAAGTGTAGGTTTTTTTTCAGAATGCCACAGGTGGGTTATTGCCCTTTTGGCTGCTGGGACTATCCCATCTGGATTTATATATGAAAGAATTAGTGATGCTGATAATGACAAGTTGAATTCCAGCAACTGATTTAGTGCTGAACCTATATCATGCCAGCACAATGTTAACATAGAACAGCTCCAGAATATATGAGAAAGATTTGCGGAGGTCTTGCCACATCCTCTCCAGCACATGCCAAAGTAGGAAGGTAAAAATTTCATCAGTAGCTCCGGGGAACTAAAATACCGAATACGACATTTCCACTGAAATTCCTTCCGCCTTCATCAATGGGGTAATGGGTTGAAGCCATGCTTCATACGTAAAGTTAGAGCCAAGTTCTTCATTCCATGCCTGTAGCACAGATCTTGTGAAGTCTGGCCATATTTCCTAAGTGCCTTGCATATTATACCTATTAAATGTGGATAATATAGGCCTCAAATAGCATCAATTAAGAGTCTTACTATATCAGGCAATGGGACAGGAAGCCTGGAGCGTGTAGCATCTTCCTGTTGAAGATCAGCTCTAGCTTGGAGGTAGTGCATATGATCTGAAGTAGGGAGCTGAAAAGATTCCTGTAGTTGTGCAAAAGGTACCACACCATTGTTATCTAAAAACTGATATATAAAGGAGAGGCCTAGCCAGCTCCATTTTTGGAATGTTAAAGTTAATCGGGTCAGAATGAAGTCCTTGTCTAGGTACAGCAGTTTAAAAAAGCAAAAAAGGGGCTCCAGCGTTGTGGAGGATCTTATCTTATATCATGTCATGAAAGTATCTCTTGTACAAGTCATAAATGCACTAAAATTTGGAGGCGAAGTAAGAGGGGCAAATAGCAACCGTTCAATATCAAACACATCATTAAGAACAAATTCTATATATTTCCATAGGCCCTCATACTGTGGGTTAAGCCAGATCATAACTGTTTTAACTCACTCAGCTCTAGAATAGAATTTTGAGTGAGTGTTGTATTCCTTTGTAAAAATGGCTGTTTTCCTAAGCAGTTAGAATGTTTGGAACTAAAATGGTAACACTCCGACTTGGAGTATAAATAACTAAAAAAGTATAACTCCTATCACAAAACTTACAGCACGAAGTTTGCTCACAATAAAAAAATCTTTAAAATGCGGGGTCACACATGTTATTGGCATTAAGGTTTTTTGGTTTTTTTCCCAGAGCATGTAACGATGAAAATTTACATTTTTTTCTTTTCTTTTTTAAACAAAACTCAAAAAAACACCTTAGAAGTGGCAAATGTCTATTGTATGATGGTTTTCCATCACAACAACATCTGTGCATTACACTGCCACAGTTTAGAGTATTTCTGAGCTGTTTTACATAATAAAACAGACCATAAACTAAGGCAAGTGACAACACATAACGCCAGTAAACCGACTGAATCCGGAAAAATGCTCTGCACAACTGCCCACATGACGCACAAACCATGATACCTGAAAAAGTATGCCTCCTAGCCCCTAGACATCTGCACGGAAAATGTTCACAACAACAAGAGCTTTAAAATGATGGGTCACTCATGTTAGTGGCATTTGCAGATATTGTTTTTACAGTTCCTGAAATGATAAAAAATAATTTTTTATATTTTGTTCTCAAATAAAAACCTACATCATAAAAAGTACACCTCCGAGACCCCAGACACCAGCATGATAATTGTCCACATTAAAGATACCTTCAAATGATGAGTCACACACATTTCTGCATTTACAGTTTTTCACAGTACTTGAAATGGAGGAAAATCAAATTTTGCACTTTTTATCCCAAAAACTAAAACAAAAAAGAACACCTCCTAGCTACCATACACCAACATACTAATTTTTCACAATGAAAAGAGCTTCAAATCAGGGATCACACGTTTCTAGCATTTACAATTTTTTTAACGGTACCTGCAATGGAGAAAAATAGCATTTTCTTCACTTTTTAACCCAAATTAAAACCTAAAACAAATCTGAATGGTAGCAAATGTGTCCAACATAAAGTCAGTATTTTAGTAGGTAGGAATGTTTCTATCAACCTGCACTTTCCAATAACCTTATCCCTGCTTGGTTGATCCAGAAAGTGCATAAGAAGTGCAAGACGCACATATGCGCTGTGGGAATGAGATGAAGTGAATACCTGATGCACATATGCGCTATGGGGACTAGAAGAATTTTCCTGATGATGCACATATGTGCTATGGGGCTGAGTGAGATTAATTATCACTCTCTGATACTCTGCAAGATTAGGCATGTTTAGTCCACCATTTGCTATTGAGAGCCTTAATAATGACCATCTTAACCTTGGCTTTCTGCCTGCCCATATAAATCTAGATAAAGCTCTGTTCCATGAGTTAAAATAAAATAATGCCAGAGTTATTGGGAGGGTCTGAAATAGGTATAGCAGTTTGGGCAATATTATCATACGTACTGCATCTATTCTGGAGTAGAATGGTAAAAAAAAGATGTGACCATCTGCATAGCTCCTCTTCAAGCTTTCGAGTTAAGGGCTCATAGCTGATTAGTTCTAGGTGTGTGAGGTTCTTAGGAAGATAGATGCCTAGATATTTAATTCTGGTGCATCCCCATCTGGAGGGGAAACAGATTTTTCAGAACCAACGTAGGGGTAAAATTAAGGGCCAGGATTCTGTTTTTGAACATTTATCTGATAACCTGCTACACTGGAGAAAGTTTGTAGGATTGCATAAAGAGTGGAAATAGAGTGTTCTGGATTTAACAGGGTTGAGAACATCATATGCAAATAGAGATAATTTAAAAGCTGACCTCCTAGTGGGATCCCTTCTATTGTGGATGTCTCCCAAATTACAGCTGCCAACGATTCATATATATCGAGAAAAGCAATAGGAAAGGGGGCATCCTTGTCATGTACCTCTGGATAAGGGGATGAGGGAAGACAGATGGCCATTTATTCGAATATAAGCCTCCAAAGCACTATATATCAACTTCATCCAGGCTATGAAAGCGTCCGGAAGGCAAAACCTCTAGTGTTTTCCAAAGGAACTTTCATGAAACATGTTCGAAGGCCTTGTCCACATCAATGCTTACCAGTGTTGCTGGGATTTACCTTTGATTTAGATAGTCTAATAGACGAATCGTACATCTGACATTGTCCATCGCTTGACGAGAACGAATAAAACCCGACTGGTCGGATGAATTATTGTAGGCAAAATATTTTCTAAACGTCTGGCCCAAATTGACACATACAGTTTATAATCCATATTTAAAATGGATATGGGTCTGTATGAGGAGGTGAGAGGGGGTTCTGTCTGGTTTCAGTACTGGGGATAACATTGCATAGGCCTGGGGTGGGGGATTCCCCATCCTGAGTCTCCCTAAACACTTTTAAAAGAGAGAGTACAAGATATCTGCTGAATGCTTTATACCACTCCGAAGGGAGTCCATCAGGTCCTGGACATCTTTGTGTTTTAGCTTCAACAGCTAGTTTTATCTCTTCTGTCCCGATCGGTCTAATCAGGACGTTCTGTTGAGACTGAGTTAGGGTCGGGAGGGACAGCCTAGAGAAGAAGTAGTTTACTTTATTTATATCAGGGGTTTCGGTAGCATTATATAGGTGTGTATAATATCGCTCAAAGGTGGATATAATTTCTGGGAGTGTGGACGTCATTCCTGGTCACCTTTCAGCTTGTATTTGGGTTATTATGGCAGAAGATCTCTGCTGTCTTAATTTCCGGCCAGATATCTGGCTTCCTGGACCTCCTTCATATTTATATTTCTTCAAGTAAAATAGTGCCTGCAGGACTTCTCTAGTATCTTCTGCAGTTCCATTTTTAATTGTTTGATTCAGAGCTGCCCCTGTTTAGTTTCTCGCATCCTGAGAATGCTGGAGGAGACTTAGCTCTTCTTGCAGTTTTACATGTGTCTTCCTTTTTTCTTTTTATACATGGAATATGCTATTATTTTGCCTCGAATGACAGCTTTAAAAATATCCCAAACAATAGCCTGTGAGAAATCTGAGGTGGTGTTGACTTGTAGTATTTGGGGATTTTGTCTGTATTCATTTTTAAAACAAGCGGAGCCTTTGAAGCTCCTGCATCACTGCCTGTCAGGCCAGGCGTATTTTCTGTCAGATTCACTAGATACACTGGATATACTTGGCGCTGCTGCTGCTCTGCTTTTACCTCTCACGGCCGTTTTCCGAACTTGATTGCTGCTTCAGTTTCAGTAAGCATACTGAGTAGCTGCTGTTTTCTCCCTTCAAGCTCCAGTAGATGCACAATTTCATCATCGGGCTCATTTCCATTTTGAACAAAAATCCTTTCCGTTATTGGGTGCACACCATGCTCGTTTTGCATTATATTCCCTGTAGTTGCCTCTAGCTTCTCTTACACTAGGGAGGAGGCAGTCTCCCCAGCTTCTTCCATGTCCATCCATTCGGTAGCTCCTGTGGCCATCTTGGCAAGTAGCCAAATGGTCAAAGGTTCCTTCTACTGCAGAGTAGGGGAATTTCCCCAGTGCCCTGGCCAAATTTCCTCCATTCACTAACAATATCACCAACAGCTTAATCTGGTTCAAGGTCAGTTGGCATTCATCTGTATTCCCCTTCCCCCTGGGTTGTGCCTGAAAATAGACAAGAATTAAATAAGTAAATAAAAACAAATAGACTGGCCCACCTCCACAGGCTCCCCAAGGAGAGCCACAGAAGAGGGGGTCCCAGTTCCAGTGTCAGAGGGAGGAACAGCACCGGGATGGCAGCCAATCCCACCTCAACACCAGAACCACCGCTCCTCCCCAACCCGAACAGCTATCCTGTGCCCGCCTCCCGCACTGCCCTCAGTGCAGGAGCCGGTGCTGACCACAGTCACCAGAGCCACAGTTGCCAGTCCAGGACGGCCTCCTGATCATCCAGCTCTGGAGAGAAGGAGGAGATCAAAAGACCTCCAAACTGGTGACCCCGGGGGTACTCCCACCCTCAGTGCCACGAATGGTGCTGTGGGTGGGCCTAGTGCCTCTTGTGGTGCCAGACTGATCACCAGATCTGAGACGGTGCCAGCAGGTGGCACTGAGGAACATTCCATGCCAAACCCAGCAACCATTGGGGCTGCAACACCGGGGTAGCCTGCACCTCCAACGAGGGGACTGCCAGGGCAGTGCTCCCGGCGTGGCTCCAGGGGGGGAACCAGAGTGGTACTCCGGCATCATGGAAGAGGCCTCCTCCGCGGCAAGGCTAGAAGAGGAAGAGGCCCCCTCCTAAGCAGACCGTGTAGGCCCGGGAGGGAACCCAGAGGAAGGGAGAACCGACCTGCGCTTGGATCCTCATGAGCGACACCACCCCCTGAAAGTCGGTGGAGCCCTGCTGACTTTGAACATGTGGTACTCAAGAACACAGAGGGCCATTGAGAAGTAGGTGTCACAGTTGTCCATATCATGCTGACATCCACGGCAGGTTAGGCAGACATCATGCCGGTCCGTCACGGAAATCTGCCAGCCGCAGGGACACTGATGCATAGGAGGCCGGCCCACTTTGGAAGAACACTTCTTGTCCCCCAAACCTGGCATGATGCGAACGGTAACTTAAAACAATAAACAGCAATGATTTGATGTCGTTAATAAAAAGGAAAGATGTTACCGGATCTTCAATAACGGTGCCGAGTACCGGACATCAGAACTGAGGCAAAAATTTCACTAGGCGGAGTCGAATGCAGCTTTGAGGCGGCATTGAATGTGGCTCTGAGAAGCTGCTGTGTCACACCAAAACTTAGGCCACAATGACGCAGTTTCTTTTCTGCTGCTGCAGGTGAGGTACTGTCTCGATGGTGGGAGAAGCAGAACTGAGGTAGAGGAGGAGCCAATGGACGTTTCTGGCCAACCTACGAGCGCCACGTAGTGCGCTGGCCTCGTGGGCGGTGCCTGCTCCTCCTTCTAACAAAAAAAAAAGCTCCCGCGGGGTGCTGCACTCCAGCTTACACCCAACAGTGATGAATAGTGAAGAATGACACAGGGACGATCTACATAATGCAGCGCCCTTCTTCAGTTAGGTTCCTCCTCAGTTAGGTCCCTTCCACCTCTCTGTCTCCTAGTATCCTCTCTAATGCTTCCCCACCCCCTTTTTACTTCATGTTTATAATCACCAAGGAGACCTACAATGTGCTGAAGAGACTACCAAATCGGGGTAGCCCTGGCTCTGACGGTCTCTCCCGGCTTCTTGAAGCTTGTTGCACCAATGATCTCCAGGCCACTCACCTTTGTCTTCAACCTTGCCCTAACTACCTCCACTATGCCTGCCTCCTGAAATATTCTAGAGTAGTCCCCATCTTTAAATCTGGGACCCCCACTCCTGACAACTACCCGCCCATATCTATCCTTTCCCATCTAAGTAAACTCCTTGAAAGTGTCATACATGGCCAGTTAACCGACTACCTCTCCAATCACAATCTCCTATGCAGCCAACAACATGGTTTCCACAAGCAATACAGCACTGCTACTGCCCTCGCCCTTTTCACAGATCACGTTCTCACAAACATGGATCGAGGGTGGGCCACTGCTACCATCTTCGTAGACTTATCAAAAGCCATTGAGACAGCCAATCACTCCCTCTTCTCGAAACTATTAGCCCTTGGCTGCTCTACTGAAACCACAGTCTAGTTCTGAAGCTACCTCTCGGGGAACTCCCAATCAGTGTGTATTGGTACCACCACCTACTCTCCTCTATCTGTCTCCATGGGTGTCCCCCAGGGATCCATCCTGGGCTAATTACTCTCTCCATATTTGTTAACTCCCTTCCAGCTGATAGCCTCACCTGTAGCTCACTGCTCTATGCCGATGATCTTGTCATCTTCCACAGTGACCAATCCCTCTCCTGTATATCCTCTGTCTTGTCCAAAAACTACTGCGCTGCCTCATGCTGGTTCTCATCCAACCTTTTGCTAGTCAATGTGAAAAAAACAAAGACCATGCTGTTCAGCTCTAAACCTTATCTAGCCAAAATCCTGCATGCCAACGATAATTTTCTCATCCACCCCCTTGAAGGCCCTGCCCTCGAGAATGTCTCTACTTTTATGTACCTAGGAGTATTGCTTGATCCCTTGTTCACATGCAGCAATCACATAAATAGCATATTCAGGAGGGTAAATCAGAAACTGGGTGCCGCCTATCGCCTAAAGCCTTACCTGACCAATGAGGCTCACCTTGCCATAGTCACTGGCAACCTGCTCCCTAACTTCGATTACTGCTGTCTCATATACTCCAGAACCTCAACCACCCTTCAGGCTAGGCTCACAGTAGCCTGCAACAATGCTTGCTGGTTTGCCCTGTCCGCTTCTTACACCACTCACCACTGTGACCTTTACTGCACATTAGGCTGGCTCCCCTTGCAGAGGCAATTTGACTATACCCTTGGCTGCCTAGCAGCTATCACCACCAGAACTGGCAATGTCTCTCCCCTCACCACCCTCTTCATTTTCAGAATGTCCACCAGGAACCTACTCTTCTTCGCTGCATTCTCTCTAGGCACCCAAAACCCTCACTGGTATGGGATGGAGAGCTCTATCTAGTATGGCCCCCTTCCTGTGAAATGGCCTGCCCACCCCTATTAGAGTATCAGACACTCACCAAACTTTCAAACACAACCTCAAATCCTGGTTCCTGGACAAATACAACTGTTAACTACCCCTTTCACTAGCACTCATCATGCCTGAAACGGGCCTCTTAGCACTGCTCACTCTTCCCACCTCCCCTTGTCCCTCCAGACAATGGTGCCATCTCTCTTATTTTTGTCCATCCCAGCTTTCACTTCCCCGCAACCTCTACCCAGTTCTGCACTGTCTGCCTACATGCATATTGAATTAGCCGATACCTTATCTGCACACTCTGGTTTGCTACCTGTCTCTACCTTATAATGACCTAAATTTAATTCTACCTGTACTGTTACTGTATTTCTGAATATGCAACCAGTAAACACTACTGTATTGTACTTATTACATGCATTGTATCTAATTGTGTTTCTTACATGTTACACCTATGTACTTTAGTTGCCACTAGTTGGCCCGGGTCATGCCTGAACACGGTCCCCAGGATCAGTGCACTTACCTGGTTACCAAAGAATAAATAAATATGGTTATGTAGGACAGGAAGAGTGGGAGTTTACTGATGCTAAAGGACACCTTGAAAGAAACAATATTAATATGGTGAATAATGTTTTCTTCTCACCCCAGGAGTCCTTTAGCACTAGTAACAGTATGCAGACTGCAAAGCAGTGCAGTTGGAAGCCAGGTACAGAACCTATTCAGGGAAGAGGCTCTGCAGGACCATCCTGCCAAATCTGGCATCAGATCTGGACTGTACATCCAGGCAGTAATGCTTTGTGAATGTGTATACAGTCTTCCAAGTGGCTGCTTTGCAGACATCAAGTTAGGGAATATCCTTTGCAGCTGCAACTGTGGCAGCAGTGCCCCTTGTGGAATGGGCCCTGAGACCTTGAGAAGGCTGTCTACCTGCCTTCTCATAGCAAAACTGGATACAGGAGACTATCCAACAGGATCTCTTCTCTTGGTGGCTGGTTTTCCTCTGCCTACCTCACCATAGCTGAGAAAAAGTTGCGTACTAGAGTCTCTGAACTGCATGGTGTGCTCCAGGTAGTAGAACAGGGCTCTTTTAACATCCAAGCTATGAAGCTTGCACTCCTCTGGAGTGGATTTATCAGTGAAGACGACATGAAGGGTAATGGACTGATTAAGGTAGAATTCAAAGATCACATTAGAGAGACATTTTCTGTTTCTTCCGTGCACTACTTTGTCCTTATGAAGGATGATCCAGTTTGGCTCAGTGCAGCATGCCTGCAGTTCTGAAATCCTTCTGGCAGAAGTGATGGCTACTAAGAAAACCATTTTCCAAGTGACATACTTTTTAAGTGACCAGTGGCCATGGGCTCAAATGGAGGATCCATGAGCTTGGCAGTGCAGACGTTGAGGACCCGAAGAGAAACTGGTTCTCGTATCGGTGGTTGAAGACAGAGCAAGCCTTTGAAAAACTTCTTGAAAATAGGCTGTGAAATAAGTACTAACTGATCTGTTTTGCCCTGTGGAAAGGTAAGCTGAAATAGCAGCCAGGTGCATTTTAAGGGATGAGGCCTTAAGGCCCGTAGGTGTACCAAACAATCCAAAAGGCTGGAAGGTGAAGCCTTAAGAGGGTTTATTCATTTTCCTTTGCAACAGAGAGAAAACCTCTTCCACCTGGCTGCATAGGTTTTCTTAGTACTTGGTTTCTTGGCCATGCGAAGAATTTTCAGGACCCGTTCTGAGTATTGGGTATTTGGGAACTCTAACGCCTCAAGAACCAAGCTTTGAGCCAAAGAGATTCTAGATCAGGGCAGACTATCCCTACCTGTGGAAGAGTCAGGAGAGTGTGGCTCAGAAGAAGTCGAACAGGCTTCTTGTGAGACAGGGTTAGAAGCAGAAGATTTCAAGGTTATTTTGGCCAGTCAACTAGGATCATGGTTGCTGACTGGTCCCTCAGCTTCAGAAGCACTCTATGAATCAGAGGGAAGGGAGGAAGGTATACAGGAACTTCCCTGCCCAGTCCAAAGTAAGAGCATCTGTTGGCAGGGTGCCCAGTGCTGAGGACCTGCAGCAATATAGAGGAAGCTGACTGATTAAGTGGGAAGCAAAGAGGGCTATTTCTGACTTGTTCCACCTCCTGAACACTGTGGCAAGGACTTTCTTGTTCAGAGTCCATTCGTTTTGGCCTTGGCTGATGCAACTCAGGGCATCTACCAAGGTGTCCTTGCCCGGAAGGTGTGTGGCTGAGAGTCTCATGCCCAATGAGTAGGCCAGGGACCAAATGTTCATGGCTCCTGTGCAGAGCATAGTCAACCTGTTTGTTTATGTAGAACATGGCTGTGTTGTTGTCTGTTCTGATCTGGACTGTGTGGCTCTTTAGCTGTGGGCAAAGGCCTTTATGGCGAGGTACACAGCTCTGAGTTCCAGAAGACTGATGTGGCATGAAGATTCTTTGGGAGTCCAAGGGCACTTATGGAGTGGTTGTCAAGATGTACTCCCAACCCATGAAGAGAGGCATCTGTAGTGAGAATTTTTGTGGGACATGAGAGCTGGAAAGGAATTTCTGCTGAGAGGCTGTCTGCTTCCTTCCACCAGTCCAAAACTTGGGGAAATGTCCTGGTGACTGGTACCAATTTTGACAGGGAATATCATTTTTGGGAGTAATGTGCCCACAAGTGGTACTGTATGTCCTTTATCTGGAACCTTACACCTGGAAGAAAAAATTACTCACCTTAGTAATTGTGTTTCTTCTAATGGAGTCTTGCTGTATTCTGACAATCTGCAGTTAGCTCCAACCTTTACACTGCCCCGGAGAGTATAGGGTTAATTTCCTATGCAGTGCATAGAACGTTGCGCTTGAGCTCGGTTGAGGTCTCTGTCTGCAGCACTTTGAAACCCAACCATCAGATTCTTACAAGCAAACACTCACTAACTATACTATGTGGAAATTGTAACATTTTTTAACTAGCCAACTGGCAACAGAAAGTTATGGATTCCCAAGGAAGACTCAAGTTAGGAAACCCAAAACCAAAACATATCCAAAATAAAGATTATAATGCAAAGCACCCAGAAACATGGAGGTGTGCTAAAGACACCCCTGGGTTGCAACACTGCACCTGCCCACCCACTTCCCAAAACAGGTTCTGAGAGGGAGGAGGTCAGAATACAGCAAGACTTCATTAGAAGAAACACAATTACTAAGGTGAGTAATTTTTCTTCAAACAACATGAAGTCTTGCTGTATTCTGACAACTCAGACTACCAAGCAGCACCTCCATGGAGGAGGGAGAGAACCTACTTTGGGAATAGGCTCTGAAGTACTGCTGTGCTAAACCGAGCATCACTCCTAGCCTGGATATCCAGAGATAATGTTGGTAAAGGTATGGGCTGTTTCCAGGTGGCTGCTTGACAAATTCTAACAGAGGGATATCCCTGGCAGCAGCCAGGAAGCAGCTGTACCTCTTGTAGAGTGAGCCTCAGGCCTGAGGGTGGAATTTTTCCCAGTTTCTCATAGCAGAATTGTATACAAGACACAATCCACCTGGCAATAGTTCTCTTGGTAGCAGGTTTACCCTTTCCCACTTCCCCATAAGTGAGGAACAACTGGAGGGAATCAAACCTGAGACCCTTGGTACGCTCTATGTAGTAACTAAGGGCTCTTTTAACATCTAAACTGTGTAGCCTCCTCTCTCCTGAGGAAGAATGATCAGTGAAGAAGACAGGAAGAGACACAGACTGATTCAAGTGGAAGTCTGAAACCACTTTGGGCAGAAAACCGCCTATTGGTTCTAAGGACCACTTTAACTCTATGAAAGGAGATAAAATCAGGTTCCACTGACAGGGCTTGCAATTCATTGATACGTCTGGCAGAGTTAATGGCTACCAAAAACACAGTCTTCCAAGTCAAGTACTTAAGCTTCGCTGAGGACATAGGCTCAAAAGGAGGTTGCATAAGTTGAGCAATGCAAACATTTAAGTCCCAGGCAGGGCAGGATCCCTGAAGGAAGGATTGGTATGAAGCAATCCTTGAAAAATTTAAAACACAGGATGAGATGATAGTGAGGAAGGCTTCCCCAATGACAGAAAAGCAGAAACAGCTGAAAAATGTACCTTGAGAGTAGCTGGTCTGAGGCCTAGGCCATTAAGATGGACCATATAATCCAGAACTGTAGGCAATTTAGCACTGTCTGGAGAGATATGCTTCTTGGAACACCAAATGCTGAATCTTTTCCATTTGGAATCATTAGTCTTTCTGGTGGAGGGCTTTCGAGAGGCTTTGAGAATATCCAGAACCCCCTGAGACAGATGCAAATCTGCATACTCTAACTCTTCAAGAGCCATGCCTTGAGATTGAGAGACCGAAGATTGGGGTACCAAATCTTCCCCTGAGAGGAGGTTAACAGGTTGAAATTCCTGGGAAGAGACAGGGGAAGATGGATTGCTAGAGACAGCAACAGAGGGTACCAAGGCTGTCTGGCCCAGTCTGGAGCAATCAGAATCACTTTGCAAGGTTGTGACCTTACCTTGACTAGAACCCTGAATAGTAAGAGGAAAGGAGGATGGACAGAAAGAAAAAATTACTCACCTTAGTAATGTTGTTTCTTCTAATGGAGTCTTGCTATATTATGACTATTGCAGTTTGTCCCACCATTAGAACTGCTCTCGGAGGTGAAAGAGTTAACTCCATTCTAAGAATGGAACTTAGAACTCGAGCTCTATTAGAGAAGCTCTGTCTTGTTATTTCAAACTCAAACTGTCAGATCTTTATGAGCAAAAACTCACTAAGGTCTGTGTGGAAGCTGTAACCTACACTAGCCAACTGGCTACCTAAATATTAACATTCAATGCTGGTCCCAACACAAAGACTCAAGTCAAGGACCAAAAGTAATAGTATAATATAATAATATGAGAAGTAATATAAGATAACATTAAAAACACCACACCCCAAAACCCCAAGAGAGTGGAAAATATATAATGGGCATAACTAGTTGCCACACTGAGCTACCTACCCCATACCAAGTAGAAGTTCTGAGAGGGGCAGGCTGGGGAGGTCATATATAGCAAGACTCCATTAGAAGAAACAACATTACTAAGGTGAGTAATTTTTCTTCAAACAACATGAAGTCTTGCTATATTATGACTATTGCAGACTACACAGCAGTACCTCCATGGAGGAGGGAAGAACTTAGGGAATAGGCTCTGAAGCACAGTTGCAGCAACCGAGCATTTCTCCTGGCCTGGACATCCAGGAGTAATGCTTGGTGAAAGTGCACTGCTTTCCAGGTAGCTGCTTGACATATTTCTAAAATAGGGATGTCTCTAGCAGCAGCTATAGATGCCGCTGTACCTCTGGTAGAGTGAGCCCTCAGGCCTGAAGGGGGAACCTTCCCCAGTTTTTGATAACAAAATTGGATACAAGAGACAATCCACCTGGCAACTGATCTCTTAGTGGCAGGTCTCCCTTTTCCGACCTCACCATAAGTGAGAAAAAGTTGGAGGGATTCGAACCTGTGACCCTTGGTACGTTCTATATAGTAACTTGGGGCCCTCTTAACATCTAAACTGTGCAATCTCCTCTCGCCAGAGGAGAAATGATCAGTGAAAAACACTGGAAGGGAGATAGATTGGTTAAGATGGAAATCTGAAACCACCTTAGGCAAAAACTTCCTGTTAGTCCTGAGGACTACCTTATCCTTGTGGAAAGAAATAAAGTCAGTTTCTACTGACAAGGCTTGTAACTCACTTATGCGCCTGGCAGAAGTGATAGCCACTAGAAAGCAGTTTTCCAGTTAATACTTAAGCTCTGCAGAAGACAGAGGTTCAAGAGGAGGTTGCATTAACTGAGCAATGCAAACATTAAGATCCCAGGCAGGGCGGATCCCCAAAAGGTGGATTAGTATGAAGTAATCCTTTAAAAACTTGGAAAATACAGGGTGAGCGGAAGAGAGGAGGGCTTTCCTGCTGAAACAAAACAGAGACAGCTGCCAAATGTACTTTCAGGGTAGCTGGTCTCAGGCCCAAAGAATTAAGATGGACCATATAGTCCAAAACAATGGGCAAATCAGCAGATTCCGGGAAATATGTTTCCCAGAACACCAGATGGAAAAACTTTTCCACTTAGAATTATAAGTAGCTCTAATTGGAAGGCTTCCTAGAAGCCTTTGGATTTCAAGAACACCTTGAGAAAGGTGTAGGTCAGCAATTCTAGCTCCTCAAGAGCCAGGCCTTGAGGTTGAGGTGATTTGAGGTTCGGATACCAAACTCTCCCATGGGCACAGGTTAACAGGTTGTGATTCCTGGGGAGACACAGGGGAAGATGGACTGCTAGGGACAGAAGGAGTGGGTACCAGGGCTGCCTGGCCCAATCTGGGGCACCAGAATCACCCTGCAAGGCTGGGATCTGAGTTTGACTAGCACCTTGAATAGGAGAGGGAAGGGGAAGACGAAAGAAACTTCCTTCCCAATCTAGGAGAAAGGCATCCAGGGGACTAAGCCCAACACTGGGGCCTGCAACAGAACAGTGGAAGTTGGTGATTGTCTGGGGCTGCAAAAAGATTCTATCTGAGGGGTGCTCCATCTGGCAGAAACTATCCCCAGTATTTGAGGATCCAGAGACCATTCGTGATGGCCTGGGAAATCCTGTTGAGAGCATCTGCCAGGACATTGTCCTTTCCTGGAAGGTGAACTGCTATGCAGGAAGTGTTGGACTGTAGGCAACCCAGCAGATTCTGGAGAAATATGTTTATTAGAGCACCAAATAGTGAACCTTTTCCATTTGGAGTTGTGGTCTTTTTGGTGGAAGGTTTCAGAAGCCTTAAGGATATCCAGAACCCCTTGAGAAAGGTGTAACTCCTCAAAAGCCATGCCTTGAGATTGAGAGATTTGAGGTTCGGATACCAAATCCTCCCTGAGAGGATGTCAACAGGTTGTAATTCCTGGGAAGAGACTGGGGAAGGTGGACTGCTAAGGACAGCAACAGTGGGTACTCAGGGCTGTCTGGCTGAGTCTGGAGCAATCAGAATCACTTTGCATGGTTGAGACCTGATCTTGACTAACAGTTTGAACAGGAGAGGGAGGGGGAAAGCATACAGGAATTTCCTTCCCAATTCAGAATCAGAGCATCCAGGGGACTGAACCCAAGAGTGGGGGTCTGCAACAAAAGAGGAAGTTGGTGATTGTCTGGGGCTGCAAAAGATCTATCTGTGGAGTGCCCCATCTTGGCAAAATCACTTTCAAAACTAGGGGATCTAGGGTCCATTCGTGATAGCCCTGGGATATCCTGCTGAGAGCATCTGCTAGGACATTGTCCTTCCCTGGGAGGTGAACTGCTATCAGAGAGGTTTGCAGGAATAGGCCAGAGACCACAACTTCATTGCTTCTGTGAACAAGGCCATAGACCGAGTGCCTCCTTGCTTGTTGATGTACCACATTGTGGTGGTATTGTCTGTTCTGATCTGGACCACCTTGTTCTGTACAGATTTGAAACGGCTTGCAGTGCCAGAAACACTGCTCTGAGTTCCAAGAGATTGATGTGAAGCAGAGATTCTTGAGGTGACCACAGCCCTTGGGTGGTAAGATCCCCTGTGGGCTCCCAGCTCAGCAGGGAGGCATCTGTGGTGAGCATCACTGAATGAGACTGAGTGATAAAAGGAACTCCCTGTCTCAAATTGTCCTGATCCTGCCACCACTGCAAAGCCAGGATCAGGGTTTGAGTCACTGGACCAGTTTGGTAACGGAATCTTTCTTTGGGACCAGAAGGCTCTTAAGTGAACTGAATGTCTCCTCATCTGAAATCTTGCCCCGGACCACTGCTGTAGAGGCTGCCATGTGGCCCAGGAGCTGCAGGAAATGCCTCTTGTTGGTCGAGACACCTGAAGGGTGAATGAAGAGGCCAGTTCTATAAGGGTCCTTGCCCTGTCCAGGGAAGGAAGGCTCTTGCCTTTATTGTATGCAGCTCTGCCCTATAAAGGTGAGAAGCTGTACTGGCTCGAGAACTGACTTGGAAGGTTGAGGAGGAATTCTAAGGAAGTGAGCACTTGCTGAGTTACTTGCAGGTGTGACTTGACTTGGTATGGAGACTGACCCACCATGAGCCAGTCGTCCAAGCATGGAAAGATGGAGATCTTTTTTCTCCTTAGGAAAGCAACTACTACTGCCAGGCACTTTGTGAACACCCTTGGGGCTGATGTCAGGCCAAAGGCATTGCTCTGAATTGATAGTGGCCTGAGGGCAACTCGAACCTGAGGTACTTTCTGTGGGAGCACCTGATGGGAACGTGAAAATAGGCATCTTTGAGGTCCAGGGAGGCTAGCCAGTCCCCTGGCCTTAGAGAGGGCAGAATTATTCCCAGATTCACCATTCTGAATTTTGGTTTTAAAAGGCGCTGTTCAGATATCTTAGATCCAGGATGGTGCCATTTTCCT
This sequence comes from Neoceratodus forsteri, assembly GCA_016271365.2. Taxonomy (NCBI): domain Eukaryota; kingdom Metazoa; phylum Chordata; order Ceratodontiformes; family Ceratodontidae; genus Neoceratodus; species Neoceratodus forsteri. Next base: position 261,718,488 of record JADMNL010000024.1, read on the forward strand.
GTTTTTGGGGGTTATGAAGTACCTGGAGTACAACCTTTGCCCTGTGTAGGGTAGGAACCCTTTCTATGGCTCTGAGAGCCAGGAGGAAGAAACCTCGCCTCTAGGGCAAGGGTCTCGATGGATTTGCAGGTGGAAAGGATCTGGTTCTCATCTTGGGAAATTTTCTGAAGCTGAGAACCAGTCCCTGGCTTACTACTTCCAGGAGCCACTTGTCTGATGTCAGAGACTTCGAGTCCTGGACAAAGTAAGCCAGCCTGCCCCTCACAGGTAGTGGAGGATTGGCCTGGGAAGACCCATCAGGGTGTCTGCTTGGCAGGGGCTTTAGGCTGAGGGGTGGAAGCAGGCCTGCTCACTCCACGCCTGCCTCTCCTCTGAAGAACCCTCTGAGCATAAGCAGAAGAGGAGGCCTGGGCTTGGTAAAAGGCTCTTTGAAAGGGCCTGCCCCTGCCCCTGGAATGCTGTCTCTGAGGAGTGGCTTGCCTTTCTTTGGCCTGAGCACTCCTGTAGGTGGCCCTGTACTGCCCATCTTTTCATGTAGTTCTCTTGTCTGCTCCCAGAGAATTACCAATGACAGGGAATCCATGGCCTTAGCATGGGATCCTGTGATAGGCTAGCATGTGAGCCAAGCTATCCTCTTGAAGGGCCACAGATGTAGCCATGACTCTAGATGAAACATCATTGGAGTCCACAGCAGCATGAAATTGCACCTGGATGCCTCAATCCCATCCGCAGCCACCTGCTCCAGCTCCTTGGCAAGCTGATCAGGGCCTGTTTAGCCAGAGCCAGCACAGTTCCCACCTGGACTCTGGTATCTAGCTGTGAGGCCATATAGTTAGCCTGCCTGAGTCCCAAAGACGCTGCCATGTACTGCTTCTTTGCTATGGCATCAATCCTCCTGAGTCCTTATCTGGGGGTGGATGCCAAGGAATATTTGCCTTTATCATAGGCAGCAGCCTGCACTACCCCAACATGGCTGCAATGATGGGAAAGGAACTCCGTGTCCGAGCCTGAAAGGGTATACCTCTTGTCCATTCTCTGTCCATAGGAGGTATGGAATTAGGAGTCTTTAGAATTTTAAATGTCTGTTTCCAAAAGATTTATGGAGGGAATAGACAATCTCCTGGACTCTGGGATGTCCATCATCTCAAAAAAATCAGGCTCCTCCTGATCCTCTACTGCTTCTTCCATTGGAAGCTGGAGGGTTTCAGACACTTTCTTGTAAAACATAAAGTGAGAAGGGGACTCAGAAAGTCAAGGAGGAGAAACACCTGAAGGTCTGTCTGGGGAGATGTCCGGTCGATAGGCACATCCAGACTTTCATAATCACCATCATCATTATCCTCATACTCCCTCCTCCTCCTCCAGTTCATAAAATTCTTCTAAAGTATAATCCGAACTGGGGAACCGGACTGAACTGAGCCCCTGCCAGATGGTGCTGGTTCGGCCAGAACCAAAGTTAATACTGAACTATCCTTATCGCTTTGGCTATTTCATCAGTGGTCGGAGAAAGAATTTGTGGATCTGAACCGGATGATTTTCTCTCTCTTCTTTTAACTGGAACCGACTCCTCAGAATCGGGTTCTCCTTTGCCCAAAGAAGTTTCGCCTCTGGTCAGAGGGGTCTCCTCTGGTTCGGGTCAGAACCGAACCGGTTGGCCATCTGGGTCAGTGGACTTTCGCTCCCTTTCCCTCAGTCTACCTACTCTCTATCCAGCGTAGCTTTGGGAAAACTTTACAAATTTGGCAGTCTGAATCGAGGTGGTCAAACCCCAGACATCAAACACAGGTGGTGTGGGGATCAGCCTACAAAGGCTTTCCCACACACACTACAGTGTTGAAACCCAGTGGCCTGTTTTTTTCTTGGGTTTCTCAGACATGGCCAATCCTATCCAAAACTTACCCTTTTTGGCAATCCGCCAGGCAAGACACCCTATCAGTTCCTGACTGTGTTACGGGTCTTGGAAAAAAAATGTAATTAAATCTGTTTTTTTAGAACCGACACGGACCGTTACCACACTCTAATAAATTCAAAACTTTTTAAGACCAATCTGATCAGGTTCAAACCAAACCGATTCAATATTTACAAGTTCCACAGAAACTAAATGCAAAACCTATCTAGTACTCACGGTACCACAGACAGAGACTTAAACTGACAGGTCTCAGTAGCAGAAATTGAAGAAACCGAGCTAAAACGACACTTTAACCGGACTTTTTTGAACCGAGCAAAGGAGAAATTCCGGAGCGACTGTTCAGTGAGGCGGAGTAAAGAATCTGACGGCTGGAGTTTAAACAACAGCATGACAGGGGCTTCAACCGAAGCTCACGTGAACGCTCCATGCTGGCCATGGAAAGTTAACTTTGTTCTCCGGGCAGTTGAAAGGCAGGACTTAACTGCAATAGTCAGAATACAGCAAGACTTCATGTTGTTTGAAAACAAAATGGTCAGATCCACTACAGCTGCAAAATGAAGTTAGTGAATTTGTGTGAAATTGTTATGAGGTATGGGGAAACAACACAATGATTTGTAAGTAGTAAGATTTGTTTTGGTTTCTGTTCTAAGGAAGGCATACACATTATTAGAAAATATATGGAGGTGTACATTTTAATGGAAGGAATCGAAGCTTACAAAGAACCCCAGAGCAAATGCCACTGATGTATGTGTTATCCCAGATGATGTTGGCTAGACAGACACATTTTAAAGAAAACACAATTGCACTTTATCCCAATAATGCAAAGTGTCTAGGGAAACATATGCAATCCACATGATGGTACAGAAGGTATAGTACATGAAAAGTAATGGCTGGCATATATTCAGCCTTGGGATTACTTACATTTTTTTTTTAAAGAGAAACAGGGTTTTGGTCCATGAGGATGTAAGTTGTATTTAAGTAATGTGTTGATGTCAGGAAGTCAGGTGTAATGATGAGGGACTGTTAGAGAAAATGTGATATTAACTTTCAGAGAGGGCGCTTTTGATATGGACAAGGAGTTATGCTTGTGATAATGGAAATGTTAGGAAAGTATGGGGTCTATGCAGAATTGGAGTACAAATATGCACAGTTTCATAAGTATGTGCTCAGAGTGCAGGCAAATGTGATATGCAGGTTTGTTTTAGAAATAGGTAAAATTATGTATACATACAATTAATAGAAAGATAGATAATTACACAGACATATAGACAGAGAGCGAGAGACACAGACAGACAGGCAGAATAGGAATGGCAGTGAAGTACTGAGTGACACCAACCCCACCCCCATCCCGCAGACATGGACAGGCATTGGGGTGTGCCTTTGGGTCATAGGCCATAACCTCATGCCATTTCCCTCACCTACCATGCGGACACAGACAGGGGTCAAGGTGTGCCTTGGGGTTTTCAAACTTACACTCCCCATTCTATACAGAAATATGCTGAAATGGGTACAGTATAAGAGAATGGAGTTAACTTTGGAGCTGAAGAGTCAAAGGCACACCTCGATACCTGTCACTGGCTGCAGGGTGGGGGTGAGGTGGAAAGGCATGAACATTATTGTTGACAATCCCAAATCACACCCTGATGCCTGTCAGTGCCTACAGTGCAGGGTGTTATGGTCAGAAACCCTAATGCCCCGGGCTCTTGGTATTTTCACCCAAGTTTTCAGCATGGGCTTTTTAGACCCCACTGCATGAACAGTGATACTATCAGTTCATTAGCTGAAAGGAGATTTTGCACAGCAACTGGTCCATTTGGCACCACAGGTGCAAAAACACATTTTGAACAGGATGCAAAAAATGACAGCTATACCTTTCTTGTTTTAGTAACTGCTCAGCACATCTGTTGCATGACCCGCTTATTGACATTTTATATCTGTTATGCAATGTACTGCTGCTACAGCTGTATGGCTGAGAGGGACCTGGGGGGGTGGTGGTGGTGGATGTCAAGATGAACAACCTCAGAGATTTGTAGGAGGGCAGCGTGCACTGCCACGATGCTGGGATGCATACTAGGGGATCACCCAGAAAGAGGAAGTGATACTCCCTCTGTATTACTGCTTGGTGAGGTCACACCTTGAGTACTGCATGCAGTTTTGGAGGCCACACTTAAAGAGGGACATTGAACTCCTGGAGAGGGTCTAGAGAAAGGAAACCAAAATTATCTGGGGCTTGGGGAAGGACCTAAGGGGAGAGACTTGAAGAGCTGAATATATACACGTTAGAAGACAGAAGGGATGGGGGACATGATAGAGGTCTTCAAGTACATGAAGGGGTAAACAGGGGAGGCGAAGTCATGGTGCTCCGAGAAGGAGGGGGGCAACTAGAGTGCATGGGTGGAAGCTGGAGGGGGATACTCAGAGGAGAAAGGAGGAGATGCTACTCAGTGAGAGGATGGTAGATCCATGGAATCGCTGCCCGGGCACTGGTGAAGGCAGAGACTGTGGAGGGGTTCAAGAGAGGGGACAGGTACAGGGAAGGGTTGTGGAAGCAAAGTCCAATGAAGCGGAATACCCTGACTGGGAACGGAGAAGCCCGAGAGGGTGGGTGAGCAAGGTCAGCTCCCAGGGTGGGACTGACCAAACGAAGCAGACACGAAAGCCCACTAGGCTATTCTGCTGGCATTTTTGTATGTTAGTGTTTGTATGCTTACTACACCAACATCATGAACCATAAAACAGATGACTGCCATAACTAGGGAAGCAGTATGGTACAGTGGTTTAAGGCTCTTAATTGCAAATCTGCATCTGGGCTTGAACCCACAGCTCTACAAAAAAAAAAAAAGAACATTTTCTTTACAGAGCTAATCAGCACTAACTGCTCATACAATGCTGATACCTACATTTACAGCTTAGCAAATACTTGAAATCTGACTGAGTGGGCTTTCTGTAGGAAAACAGCTAGAGTTTGTATTATTTATAGCATTGATGATCTGGCAGTTTCTGTGCTTTTATGGTTGTGTATAGTTTTATAAAATTAAAAGTTATAAAATTGAACACTCCTGCTAGCTAGACCTGACACACATAGAAAATAAAAACAGTGAATTGGAGCTATTTTTGCAGCTGTTGTCTTACAGAAACCCCAGTTAGCTAGTTCTCCCTGGACTGGAAGGGAGAAGCCGAGAGGGTGGGCAAGGTCAGCTCCCAGGGTGGGGACTGACCAAAGGAGCAGAGACGAAAGCCCACTAGGCCTATTCTGCTGGCATTTTGTATGTTAATATGTTGGTATGCTTAGTACACAAACATCATGAACCATAAAACAGATGACTGCCATAACTAAGGAGGCAGTATAGCACAGTGGTTTAAGGCTTTTCACTGCAAATCTGGAGGTCTAAGTTTGAATCCCACAGCTCCCACTCAAATATGGAGTATCTTTTAAGAAAGTATAAAATACATATGTGTGAGTTATTTAGTCTGGAGAATATTTGTTATATTATTTGAAAAAGTGGGATATACTAAATGTGTAGTGCAGTGAACCATTGCAATATGGAATCAAATGTGTAGCTGAAATAAGTGTGTGACTGTTGCAATTTATGCTAACTGGACAAGAACAGTTGCACAGCTCTGCTGTTGTGGAATGATTTTAAAGCAGTGCACATGCTAAATCCTACTGCCACATTCAAAACACCATACACTACCTACTTACCACATATAAACTCAACTATATTAAAAAATAATTCTAGGCACTTTTTTTTTTACTAGGAAAGACACACTAAGCTGAAAGCTTGTTTACAGGAGTGACCTGGGAGCACAAGGAAGTTAACTGATTTGCGCAGGGTCACACAGTCTGCAAGTGGGGGCTGTGGAGTCAAACCCAAGTCTCAAGCTCAGAGCCTTAAACCACTGTGTTATACTGCATCCTTAACCTACGTGCCTACTTAACCATTTACAACACAGTTAGACTTCTATATAAAACATACTTCTAAACTTGAAAGAAAAAATACACTTTATCATCAAAGGCTGTATTTACCAAGTAATGTGCCCATGTTTAAAATAATTTGAACCCCCCAAAAAAAATGTGCCCTGACATGAAACTGCATGTTTAACTGTAAAGACTATTAACAATTGTATTTCTAAATGCATTACTAACACCAATGCTTCATGATTAAAACAATTTCAACCCCTCCCCAACAAATGTGCCCTGACAAACTGCATTCTGGGAAGATTGCCTTGGACAAGATGTAATAAAAAACCTGAAAAACAGGTTTAATGGAATAAATGTTGACATCCTGTTTCTAGTGTCCATGATAAAATAAAACAATAGTTAAGATTTTTTTAATGTCAGCTCTGATCAGAATAGCTTTAAAATCACCAATTGTATTCTTGTTCAGTGTTTTCCAATACTTCTCAAACTTAAAAGAAAACAAACACTTTATCATCAAAGTCTGTGTTCACCTAGTACTGAGCCCATGATTAAAATAATTTGAACCCCCCAAAATGTGCCCTGACATGAAACTGCATGTTTAACTGTAAAGACAATTAAAAATGTGTTTCTAAATGCATTACTACACCAATGATTTCAAAGTTTTGAAACTACTAAAGACAAATTATAAAAACTATACATATATAAAATGTCTAAGAAAAACATGTGGCTCTTACTGTAAATTAGAATGTGTGTCTAGGTCTCTTTCTGACGCCCAGGAGGCTCTGATAATAATTCTGATCCAAAGGATTTTGGAACTTGAAATCCCACAGCCCCCACATTTGAAGGCATTAAATATCTTCCATTCTCCTAGTCCTTAATAAAGGTATTAAGTATCTTATGTTCTCCACTGCACAGGCTTGTTCTGTTGGTTGATACAGGTACCAAACGAGTGTATCTTGTTACAGCATGATAGAACTATCTCATGCCCTCCCACATGAATCAGAAAAAGTTTGGGGTGGATCTTTAGGAGCTTCTCGAGTGGAGGCGGGGTGGATCTTATCCCCAAAAACCTAATGCTGCCTCCTGCTACTCAGGTTCCAGTTCTTGTACCACCCATTTAAGAAAGAAAATAGTACCCTGCAACCATTGACTAACACGAAAGTGTATTTGAGGGCGAAAACATTGCTTGGAGAGGGTAAGGTGGAAGAGACTATTTACACCTTCAGTCACTTCCACAGACAGAAAACATGACATCACTACTTTTGTAATGCAAACTGTCTGCAGGCTCTGCCCTGCAGCTGTAAAAGAATCAGGTAGATGTATCACCCCGAGTCTGCAGATTTCAACAGTACTTTTACTTTCCACCCCTGTCCATATATTTTCTGTATCTAATATGGCTTCAGGTTCTCCAAGGACTGTACAGTGTAATTTTAACCAATACAAAACATCAGAAATGTCCATCCCTTCACTGCAGAACAAGATGGTAATTTTTTATATGCAGGTTTTGTTAGGGTATAGCCAAAAAGGAGTCCACAGAGCAGTACGTTTGAGGGAGTGTATTTGTCCAGAACCTCTCTAGGCCACAGGAGGTTTTAAAGCTGACACCAAAGGTTGTCTCTCCAGAAATATGAATCAAAGCGTATATTTCATGGGAAAAGAATTTCACTGAATCTTTTAAGAGATTCCTGGCAACAAACCACCAGTCTGGAGGTTCAAGCATACCAGCTACATAGGACAATCGAACAGCGATGTGGCATTTGGCAGGTAGAATGGGAAGTCTAAAAGATAGGAAAAGTTTTTGTCTGTCCGTCTGTTTTTTTATTAAGGGAGCCTCCATCTGTGGTAAGGTATTTAAATTGGGTTCAGCAGTCCATTGAGGTGAAATGCTCATAGGCCGTAAGTTTAGAACTGGGTGCTAAGTTAAGGTTAATTCTTCTGGAATAGGCAAGGGTCACTAGCAGTACCACTATCACTGCTTCTTTGCGCTTATAAGGCTGCTGTGTTATGCGAAGTAAGTTCAAGAAAGTATGTGGAGATGACATGTGAATTGGGGACTTTCCAGAAATCCACTGGTCCGAGTTCAGGCTGTTCCTCCCATCCCACGCCTTGTAACGTGGATTCAGTCGACCAAAGTACAGTAGCAGCTGTTTCTTTGTCAAGAGAGGAAATGCCTGGCTTTTTGCATAATATCATGAGAGTTAGTATCTTTATGAGTACTCACAGTGTCCAGTAATACAGGATCCCAGGTATGGGCGGTAGCGTTCACACTGTGTCCACTGGCAGACAGTGGCTCCTTTAAAGGTCTGATTCTGGCCCTCAGTTGAGTGTTGCTGACAGTGTCAGCTGCACTGTCAGACCTCAGCCATCGGATCTTCTTCTGCAATGTCATTTTCTGTACAAAATTTCTGCTCCTTGGACTCTAACAGGCTGTAACGCTAAGGTTTCTGCCATGTCCTGACTAAAATCTGTTGTGCAGGCTCACTGTCATCAAGGGAATCCAAATTATCACCCAAGTCCATTGATTCATCCTGCTCCTGGATATTTTCTGTCGTTATTTGTCTAGTCCTTACTTGGAACTTGCTCTGGTAGATGAAATAATATATTTTCCTTTTCTAAATTTTAGATACTGCAGTCTCTGGCTTTGACAAGGTGGTAGAGGAGACTTGCTTCCCAAGCTCCACAGCTCCCATCTTCTCCCCAGGACTGTTGTCCGCCATCTTAGCCTGCCAGAGTTTCCCTACAGGCAAGTAAGGGAATTTTTATTAATGAAATATATAACAAAGCAAAACACATAGGCTGAGATATTCAAGGGTTCGACTGGCACAACAGAGTTGCGTCAGCGCAACCCGCATTCTTTCCATGGGATATTGAGAAGGCTGCCTCGTGGCGCAAATCCTGATGCACTGGGATGCAATGTAATTGTATCTGTGCAGATGCAGAGGCGTGCCCATGCATGTCGGCACATCCCGAAATTCAGCCGGGATGTGGAGCATGCCAGCACACCTCTGTATTGAGCCGCATGGGGGGCTCAAAGTTGAGCCCATGAAACAGTGGGACACCTTCACAGCCACCCACAGGTGGGCTGCTGTATTGCAGGGCACAACACAGCAGCCGCCAGCCGTGGGTGGCCAACCGCTCACCCAGAACACCGTCTCAAGCACACACATCACCCTGGTGGTCTAGTGGTCCCCCACCTCCGATCCCCAATTTCCTGATAAATGTTCATGAAGACCTTTCTCGGTGGTCAAGTGTCCCCCTCCCTCATGAGTCCCCGATAAAGTAAAAGAAGACAGTATCTGGTGGTCTAGTGGTCCCTCCCACCCGTCGCTGTGATCGCGGTACAGCACCGTCAGAATATCCCTGGTGATCAGTGGCACCCCCAGCCCTCCCTTTTTTAGAGAACCCTTACACTACCCCACCCCATCATTCGGGCGGGCGGCGGGCGGTGTACAGAGGGGTTGTTGCTGCCCGCTGATGACGGGGAGGAGGGGTGGTAAGGGTTCTTTTGTGTGGAGGTGCCACTGGATCACCAGGGATATTTCTGACGGTGCTGTACCACGATCACTGCAATGGGTGGGGACCATTAGACCACCAGGGATGGTCTTTTACTTTATCGGGGAACTGGGGACTTGGGAGGGAGGGAGGACCATTTGACCACCAGGGAAAGGTCTTCTGAACATTTATCAGAAATCTGGAGGATGGGGGACCACTAGACTACCAGAGGCTGTCATGTTGTGCTTCTACCCATTGCAGCTATGGGGCAGGGGATGCCCTGGGATCCCCACTGCACATGTCATGCTGTGCAGGGCACCAGGTGCAAGTCGCCGGGCTGCCCTGCAAGTAAGGCATACAAATGGGAATATAATGACATGCAAATGGCTCCATTTGCACCTGTATATATTATGGCCTTCATCTGCATGCCCCACTGAATATTGCAGTGCTGCGTCAGCGCAACTGCACTTGCGCTTGGCATCCCTGTGCTCCCTATCTGTGGCTTGTGTCAGGTGCAGTGCATGCCATATTTAACGGTACTGCGCCATGGTGCATCACCACTGAATATCACCTGGTCCTGGCCCCGATGCATCCCAGTTGCGCTGCACCCAGGCTTGCTCACTGCCCGGTGCAGTCTGAATATCTGGGCCATAAGACTATACATAAAATTAAACGCCAGAATTCCTCTGTGTACAATTTTTAGTAAAAACAACTTAATATTAATTGACTTCAGTGACATATTTGAAATTATATATGTATATGAATCCAGAAGGGACACACATTTTAAAATCCTTTATAAAGGTGTTACAAAAATAAAGAATATTTTTGAGTTAATCCTTCTTAACCCACTACACCCATATCCTAATTTTAGCATCTGAAAAGCCTTTTATTGCATTGTACCCTTTCCTAAAAGTTACCTATACAGTTTGTTTTATCATAACAGAATTACAATTCTCAAACAATGCTGTTGGTAAGTGTCTCCACCAACAGCTGAGCACAGGGAAGGCAAGGAGGTTTTTATTTTAAATAAACTGATACCACCTCTCTTGTAATGTTATTAATAAGTCCAGTAAGGGGAGTCATCTGCTGCAACACAAAGCGACACCTACTTTTGCCATATACACCATTTCAATATGGCACTCACTACTCTCTGGATAGCTGGATAAAATAATTTCCAATTGTCTTCATATAAACCATACATCAAAACATCATATCACATTAAGGCAATCTGGGCAGTTCCAGGCTTTAGCCTTATCTCATATCTCTGTATTATAGTCACAGTCAAAGTATAAATGTTCCATGGTTTCTATTTGGGCCTGCAGTTCCCTCTCAGACAGAACCTTTCATCAATTTTTTATGGAAGTGGTTCCTCTGACATTTAACATCCCAAGACAGCACATCCACAATGTGTCCCATATTATTTTTGGTACTCTGGGTTCTACTAATTGACTTGTTATTCTACTTACTTCTATATTCTGAGGACAGGTGAAACAAGAATCTCATAGAAATTTATTTCTTAAGAGTTGTTCATACAGTTTTTTCCTGAAACTCTCATATAATCCTGCTGGGATACTTCCCAGGATTTTATTTTTGAAAATTTATACTATACACAGGAGACCCTCCAGGATATTTCTCATGTTCTCCAACTGGGGATTCACATTTTTGAAAAAATACTCCATTGTGCTTAAAGCTTTGTGCCCAAGTGTATTGTTGGCCTCTCAGTATAGGGATTATATCTGTATACAAGAAAATTAAGAAAAAAAAAGAATTGACCATATTTAAGCTGCATTTTTACAGGCCAATATGTCACTGCCCTTTTACGGGTTCAGCCTACTTCCCCCAAAAGCTGAAAGCACAGGTTGTATGTTCTTGCTTCAATCTTGTAGGCAGTGGGGATATATGACTCACATTTAATAAAACAGGAATGATAAATGTTTTTAACAAGTAGATTCTTTTGAGTCTGGTCATGGGATGCCCCTTCCATTTTGAATTGTTTCTCCACTCTATCTAAAACTATTCCCAGTTTTCTGTAGCCATATCTAAACTTCAAAATAAATACCCAGAATTTGTAAGGATTCACCTGCATTTTAATACCCTCAATTTCTGGTACTTGAAGCTCTGTTTGTATCGCTACTGCTGCTTCTCTACTTTTTGTTTATTTAGCATTGAGCCTGATATTTTGGAAAATTTACAAATATTTTCCAATGCTTGAATGCCTGACTTATGATCGGATACAGAAATGCAAAGATCATCCTCATAAGCTATTACATTTGGGAACTCTATGTCAGCTGGACCTACCATACGTTTTATTTCGTTGTCCCATTAATTTTCCTTAATAGTGGGTCTACTGAAAATATGTACAGAAGGGGGCTCAATGGGCATCTCTTGTGGACTCCTCTCAAGATTGGGACATGTGAACCTGTTAAGCCATTTACCAAAGTGGTTAATGAGGGTGACTTGTATAAGATTTTATCCAATCAATGAATATTTCTGGTATACCGTAGTGGTGTAAAACCATAATAAATATATAAGGGACACTAAATCAAAAGCTTTAGTTTGGTCCAACCTAAGAATATATATCCTCTTGCAGTGGGGCAGCATATATTTCTCTAATCCGTTTTAGACTATCCAACCTAGACCTTTGTGGGATAGCACATGTCGGTTTGGGAAAAATAAACCTGAGTTGCTAACTGTGTGAGCCTATTGCATAATATTTTTGATAAAATTTTCCAATCATTATTTATCAGACTAATGGGTCGCCAGTTATTTATATAATCTTTTGAATATTTTTATGAAGGTAGATCGAGAAACTGTCTGCAAGAGTAGGAGGTAAAAGTTGTCTGCCTTCCAGGATTGTATTAAAAATATTTACCAGATAATTGCTGAAAATTTCAATTGATTTTTATAAAATTCAACTGGGATTCCATCTGTCCCTGGTGGTGTGCTATTTTTCAAGTGAGAAACAACTGCCATAACTTCTTCCTTTGTTATAGAAGTCATCATAGTTTCCTTAATGCCTGAATGTATATGTAGAATTTCCTGTATATTTATAAACTCTTCAAAGACTTCCTCTGTTGGTACTGACTGACCATACAGCTTCCGAGTATGCTGAATTACAGTTTTCATGATTTCCATATTATGACAAACTAAATCCCAGTTTCTGAAAAGATCTGAGGCATATATTTTTTTCTACCCTTTCTTTACAATTACCATACGGATTAACTGATTGGACTCTCCCCATAGTATTGTATTTTTGTTCTAAAAAGGACTGTATCCTATCATATTGGACTTTAACCATTTCTGCTTTAATATTTTTAATCTCAGTGGAATAATCATATCCTGTTTCCACCATCAAAGATGTCAACTTCTGAAGATGTCTCGGTTCTCTAACTACTGTATATACTTAGATTGTGATGCAGCCTTGGCTACCTTTTTATAATTTTTTTTCCTGTTTTGTTTCCACCCACCACGCCAAGGGATTTTCATATAATTCAAGAACCATAAGTTTGTCTTGAATCACCTTTTTAATTCACCCCATTGAAATTCTCCTGCAAGATAGAAATATTCATTTTACAATGGGTGAATGATCCAGGTTTATTTTGTGGGGCCCAATTAGAATTTTTATAAGACTATGGTCTGATGTCTCTATGGGTATTACTGTGTGACTGTAACAAGGAACCCATTCAGATCGAGAAATAAATCTATGCAGGTAGTAAGTCTCCCTTTTGAAATGTATGCTTAGAGTGCTATTTGTACATCTTGCACCATCCTTTAATTTTGCCATAGCAATCACAGCACCAAGAAAATTTGAGTATGAAAATAATTTGGGTGTACTACCTGTTTTATCTAATAAGGATAAAATACAATTGAAATACCCTCAAATATTACAGATTGTAGTATGTACATGGGGCTGAATTAGTTTTAATAATTGTACTCTTTTAGTTTTAATTTGAGGTTATAGATGTTAATTAGCCTCTATTCCTGATTAGCATAGATAACATCTAGCATAAGTACCCATCCTTGTCCCAGATCTAACAGCCTAATAACTTTAATGTTGGGAGTATTCAATAGGATTCCCACCGAACAAGGTTCTTCCCTAATGACCAGAAGGAAGGGCCATCAACCATTCCCTAGTGGCTTGCTGTAGTTCACTTAAAGAATGCAACCTAGTATCCTGTAGAAAATACACATGCAGGTGCAAATGCCTTAAAACAGAAAAGGTAGTTATCCTTATTTTTCTATTTTATGCTGTTCACATTTAGTGACCCACAAGAAAGGTTAGCAGCCATAATTAGGTTTTAAAAGGAACGCAGTCTCTCCTATATGTTAGATGTTCTTTTTCCTTCTCCAGTGATTTTTTCTTGCATCTTTTTACTAGAGGATTTGGGGATTTAGAATCCTGACCATAATTTAGAGTCTGTCATGGGTCAGGTTGTAATGATGCTATAGACAAAGCATCAGAATCTTCTTCAGTCTCTATCCATTGCTTATGCGTATTAACGGTGCATATCTGTTTGCACACTGTAGAGGTTCCTCTATCAAACCTGAACCTCTCAAGGCAGATTTAAAATTGCTTCTTGTGACTCTTTAGAAATTTTTCTATACCAGGAAGCCTCCTGGGTGTGTATATTTACTTTCTTTTCTGTACCAGATGAAGCTAGTGTCACTTTCTCTGTCTGTCCCTTGTTTTCTGCAATCTTCTTGGGAGCAAGTGTTTCTCCATGACTAGGTCAGATTTATTCTTTGTTATTGCCATTGTCCCTGCCTCTGAGGGTGAAGGTTGTGCAATAGTGTCTTTTTCTGAAATGCTGGGTTCTTCTGGTTCTCGGAGGGTGGGGAAGAGACATACTTAAATCTGTAGAAGGCGCAAACACTTTTGGAGGCTTAGTAGCAGCTTGTTGGGCTTCAGAGACTGTTTCCTCCTGTGTTTGTTGGTCTGGATTTGTTTTGTTTTGTTGTGGGCAGCCCATGGGCAAGTCTGAAATGAATAGGTTGTTTTCACACGTTACAAAAATAAGGATTTGGGTACTTTTACTGACATGCCCAATTCTGTCACATAGGGAGCACTTAAATCTATCGCAGCATATCTAGATGTGGATAGGCTCCACATCTGAAACATGACTTTGGCTGGCCTGCACAAAAATAAACCCTCTGTCCTGCCCCAAATAAAACAACTTGGCGATGCTGTATTACCCCATTCATTTGAGGTAACCTCACCCGGATTCTCCAACCTCCGTCCAAAGCTGCTTGGAGTCAATTATTGGATCAGGTGCCTCCAGAACTGTACATTTGGTTTTGAGCCAGTGAATAATGTCTATCACTGCCACCCTTCATTTTTAAATAGAACTGTTATGGTCCAAAAAACAGGTTTTGTAAGTGGTATGGCAACAAACACTACCCACAATGGCGTATATTTTACTTGCTGGTATCTTTGTCAGAACATTTCCAACCCAGTCGCTGTTTTGAAACTTAAATTGAAATTTGGGTCTCCAGATGTGGAATTAAAGCATATATTTCGGTCAGGGAGAAATCCAGGCTTTCTTTATCAGTTTTTCCACACATAGAAGCAGTCAGAAGAAAATATTACTCACCTTAGTAATGTTGTTTCTTCTAATGGAGTCTTGCTGTATTCTGACATATGCAGTTAGGTCCTACCTTTCAACTGCCCCAGAGAACAAAGAGTTAAACTTTCCATGGCCAGCATGGAAGGTTCACGACAAGTTCGGTTGAAGCCCCTGTCTGCTGTTGTTTAAACTGCAACTGTCAGATCTTTACTGAGCAATACTCACTAGAAGTTCTGTGTGGAAACTGTAAAACTCATGCTAGCCAACTGGCAACTATATCTATATAAAAGGGTTTTTGGTTTCAAAAGGAAGACTCAAGTCAGGAAAAGGAAACCCAAAAACAAAATACATCCAAAACACAACCACTCACCCAAACTAAAAGACGTTGAAAAAGGACACCCTTAAGGTGCCAACACTGCTTCTGCCCACCCACATCCCAAACACTAGGTTCTGAGGGGAGGAATTGGGGTGGGAGGTCAGAATACAGCAAGACTCCATTAGAAGAAAAGAACATTACTAAGGTGAGTATTCTTCTTCAAACAACATGAAGTCTTGCTGTATTCTGACATATACAGACTACTAAGCAGTACCTCCATGGAGGAGGGACAGAACCTACTTTGGAAACAGGCTCTGAAGTACTGCTGTGCCAAACCGAGCATCACTCCTAGCCTGGATATCCAGAGAGTAATGCTTGGTGAAAGTATGGACTGTTTTCCAGGCGGCTACTTGACAAATTTCTAAGAGAGAATATCCCTGGCAGCAGCCATGGAAGCAGCTGTACCTCTAGTAGAATGAGCCCTCAGGTCTGAGGGTGGAGTTCTGCCCGTATTTCATAGCAGAATTTCATAAAGAAACAATCCACCTGGCAATAGATCTCTTAGTGGCAGGTTTGCCTCTACCAACTTCTCCATATGTAAGGAACAACTGGAGGGATTCAAACCGGTGACCCTTGGTATGCTTTATGTAGTAGCTAAGGGCTCATTTAACATCCAAGCAGTGTAGCCTCCTCTCTCCAGAGGAGGAATGGTCAGTGAAGAAAACAGGAGAGAGATATAGACTGGTTGAGGTGGAAATCTGAAACCACTTTAGGTAAAAACTTTCTGTTAGTTCTTAGGACCACTTTATCTCTATGGAAAGAGATGAAATCAGATTCCACTGACAGGGCTTGCAATTCACTGATACAAAAGGCAAAACTCAGCACTCTGTGGTAGGCGTGAAAAAAGCATACGTTTAATGGTAAATGCGAACGCTGAACATAAAAGTCTCACATGTATCAGGAAGCACAACAAAAGTACCCCACGGTTTCGTGCACTCAGCACGTCCATCAGGGGAATGCACCACACCACTGATACGCCTGGCAGAAGTAATGGCTACCAAAACACAGTTTTCCAAGTCAAATACTTAAGCTCTGCAGAGGACAAAGGCTCAAAGTGGGGTTGCATAAGCTCCATAATGCAAACATTAAGTCCCAAGCAGGAGAAGGATCCCTAAAGGGGATTGGTGTGAAGCAATCCCTTGAAAAACTTACAAAACACAGGATGGGATGATAGAGAGGAAGGCTTGCCTACTGACAAGAAAGCAGAAACAGCTGTCAAGTGTACTTTAAGGGTAGCTGGTCTGAGGCCCTAGGCCATTAAGATGGACCATATAGTCCAGAACTGTAGGCAACTCAGCAGAGTCTGGAGAAATGTTCTTCTTACAACACCAAATGCTGAATCTTTTCATTTGGAGTTGTAAGTCTTTCTGTGGAAGGCTTCGAGAAGCCTTAAGGATATCAGAACCCCATGGGAAAGATGCAGATCTGCAAACTCTTAACTCTTCAAGCTCCATGCCTTGAGATTGAGAGAGCGAAAGATTTGGGTACCAAATCCTCCTTTGAGAGGATGTCAACAGGTTGTAATTCCTGGGAAGAGACAGGGGAGGTGGACTGCTAGGACAGCAACAGGGGATACCAGGGCTGTCTGGCCCAGTCTGGAACAATCAGAATCACTTTGCATGGTTGTGACCTTATCTTGACTAACACTTTGAACAAGAGAGGGAAGGGGGAAAAGCACAGAAATTTCCCTTCCCAGTTCAGAATCAGAGCATCCAGGGAGACTGAGCTCAAGACTGGGGTCTGAAACAAAAGAGAGGAAGTGGGTGATTGTCTGGGGCTGCAAACAGATCTATCTCTGGAGTGCCCCATCTCGAGAAAATCACTTTCAAAACTACAGGATCTAGGGTCCATTCGTGATGGCCCTGGGATATTCTGCTTAGAGCATCTGCCAGGACACTGTCCTTCCCGGAGGTGAACTGCTATCAGAGAGGTTTGCAGGAATATGCCAGGGACCACAACTTCATTGCTTCTGTGCACAAGGCCGTCAGACCGAGTGCCTCCTTGCTTGTTGATGTACCACATGGTGGTGGTGTTGTCTGTTCTGACCTGGACCACCTTGTTCTGTACAGATTTGGAAAAGCATGTAGTGCCAGAAACACTGCTCTGAGTTCCAAGAGACTGATGTGAATCAGAGATTCCTGAGGTGACCAGTCCTTGGGTGGTAAGATCCCCAAAGGCTCCCCAGCCCAGCAGGAAGCATCTGTGGTGAGTATCACTGAATGAAACTGAGTGACAAAAGGAACCCCTTGTCTCAAATTGTCCTGATCCTGCCACCATTACAAGGCCTGGATCAGGGTTCGAGTCACTGGGACTAGTTGGAAGGGAATCCTTTCTTTGGGGCCAGAAGGCTCTTAAGGTGGAACTGAATGTCCTTCATCTGGAACCTTGCTATTTGGACCACTGCGTGGAAGCTACCATGGGCCCAGAAGCTGAAGGAAATGCCTTACTGGTCGAGACACTTGAAGGGTGAATGAAGAGGCCAGTTCCATGAGGGACCTTGCCCTTTCCAGGGAAGGAAGGTTCTTCCTTTACTGTATCCAGCTCTGCACCTATGAAGGTGAGGAGCTGTACTGGTTCGAGAACTGACTTTGGAAGTTGAGAAGGGAATCCTAAGGAAGTGAGCACTTGCTGGGTCACTTGCAAATGTGACTTGACTTGGTCTGGAGACTGACCTACTATGAGCCAGTCGTCCAAGTATGGGAAGATGGAGAACTTTTCTCCTTAGGAAAGCAACCACTACTGCCAGGCACTTTGTGAAGACCCTTGGGGCTGATGTTAGCCAAAGGGCATTGCTCTGAATTGATAGTGGCCTAAGGGCAATCTCGAACCTGAGGTACTTTCTGTGGGAGCACCTGATGGGAATGTGAAAGTAGGCATCTTTGAGGTCCAGGAGGCTAGCCAGCCCCTGGCCTTAGAGAGGAAGGATAATTCCCAGAGTCACCATTTTGAACTTTGGCTTTAAAAGATGTTTGTTCAGATATCTTAGGTCCAGGATGGCCGCCATTCTCCTGTCTTTTGGGGGTTAGAAGTACCTGAGTACAATCCTTTGCCCTTGTGTAGGTGGGAACCCTCTCTATAGCTCTGAGAGCTAGAAGAGAAGAAACCTCTGCCTCTAGGGCAAGGGTCTCTGAGAGATTTGCAGGTGGAAAGGATCTGGTTCTCATCTTGGGAAATTTTTGAAGCTGAGAACCAGCCCCTGGCTTACTACTTCAGGACCTACTTGTCTGATGTTAGAGACTTCCAGTCCTGGGCAAAGTAAGCCAGCCTGCCCTCTACTGGTATGGGAGAATCAGCCGGGCAGACCCATCAGGTGTCTGCTTGGCAGGGCTTTAGGCTGAGGGGTGGATGCAGGCCTGCTCATCCCCTGTTTGCCTCTCCCTCTAAAGAACCCCTCTGAGAGAAAGAGAGGAGGCCTGAGCTTGGTAAAAATGCCTTTGGAAAGGCCTGCCCTGGACTGCTGCCTTTGAGGAGTTGCTTGCCTTTCTTTGGCCTGAGCACTCCTGTAAGTGGTCCTATACTCATCCATCTTTTCATGTAGTTCTCTGTCTGCTCCCCAAACAGAGAATTACCAATTACAGGAAAATCCATGGCCTTAGCCTGGGTATCCTGTGAGAGGCTAGTACATCTGAGCCAAGCCATCCTCCAAGAGCCACAGATGTAGCCATGACTCTTGATGAAACATCATTGGAGTCCACAGCAGCATGAAATTGTACTTTAGATGCCTCAATCCCATCTGCAGCCACCTGCTCCAGCTCCTTGGCAAGCTGGCCAGGGGCCTGTTTAGCCAGAGCAGCACAGTGTCCCACCTGGACTTCTGGTATCTAGCTGTACAGGCCATAGTTAGCCTGCCTGAGTCCCAAAGATGCTGCCATGTACTGTTTCTTTGCCATGGCATCAATCTTCCTGGAGTCCTTGTCTGGGGGTGTGATGCCAAGGGGATATTTGCCTCATCACAGGCAGCAGCCTGCACTACCCAACATGGTTGCATTGCTGGAAAAGGAACCCGTGTCTGAGCCTGAGAGAGTGTACCTCTTGTCCATTCGTCTGTCCACAGGAGGTATACTGTAGAATTAGGAGACTTAAGAATTTATGTGTCTGTTTCCCAAAGGATTTGTGGAGGGAATAGACAGTCTCCTGGACTCTGGGATGTCCATCATCTCAACAAAATCAGGCTCCTCCTGATCCTCTACTGCTTCCTCCACAGGAAGCTGGAGGGTCTCAGCCACTTTTTGTAAAACATATAGTGAGAAGGGGACTCAGAAAGCCTAGAAGGAGAAACACCTGAAGAAAAATTACTCACCTTAGTAATGTTGTTTCTTTTAATGAGTCTTTCTGTATTCTGACATATTGCAGTGATGTCCAACCTTTGAACTGCCCCAGAGATGAAAGAGTTAACTTTCCATGCCAGGCATGGAATGCTGAGCTCGAGCTCGGTTGAGACTCTGTCTGTTGCTGTTTGAACTCAAACCGCCAGATCTTTACAAGCTATACTCACTGGGTGTCCTGTGTGGAAACTGTAAACTTACACTAGCCAAATGGCTACTAAATATAATAAGAAGATTTTTGGTCCCAAAACAAAGACTCAAGTCAGGAAACCCAAAAAATAAAACAAAACACCACACCCACACACCCAAACTAAAGGGTGAGAAAAGAAGGGTGGGGCACCTCCCGAGTGCCAACACTGCTACTGCCCACCCACATCCCAAAACCAAGGTTCTGAGAGGGAGGCGGGAAGTCAGAATACAGCAAGACTCCATTAGAAAAACAACATTACTAGGTGAGTAATTTTTTTCAAACAACATGAAGTCTTGCTGTATTCTGACATATTGCAGACTACTAACAGTACCTCCATGGAGGAGGGACAGAACCTACTTAGAAATAGGCTTCTGAAGCACTGCTGTGCCAAACTGAGCATCACCCCTAGCCTGGATATCCAGAGAGTAATGCTTGGTACTAGTGTGTACTGTTTTCCAGGTGGCTGCTTGACAAATCTCTAAGATAGAATATCCCTGGCAGCAGCCAAGGAAGCAGCTGTATCTCTGGTAGAGTTAGCCCTCAGGCCTGAGGGTGGGATCCTACCTAGTTTTGTAGCAAAATTGAATGCAAGAGACAATCCACCTGGCAATAGATCTCTTAGTGGCAGGTTTTCCTCACCAACCTCACCATGGTGAGGAACAGCTGGAGGAGTCAAACCTATGACCCTTGTGTGTGCTCTAAGTAGTAACTAAGGGCCCTTTACATCAAACTGTGCAGCCTCCTCTCCCAGAGGAGAATGGTCAGTGAAGAAAACAGGAAGAGACATAGACTGGTTAAGGTGGAAATCTGAACCACCTTAGCAAAAACTTCCTATTAGTCCTGAGGACCACCTTATCTCTATGGAAAAAGATAAAATCAGGCTCCACTGACAGGGCCTGTAACTCACACTTATGCCTGGCAGAAGTGATGGCTACCAAGAAAAACAGTTTTCCAGGTCAAGTACTTAAGCTCTGCTGAGGACAAAGGCTCAAAAGGGGTTGCATAAGCTGAGCAATGCAAACATAAGGTCCCAAGCAGGGGCAGGGTCCCTGAAGGGAGGATTGGTATGAAGCAATCCCTTGAAAAATTTAGAAAATACAGGATGAGCTGAAAGGGAAGAGAGTGTTGCCAGCTGAGAGGAAGGCAGAGACAGCTGCCAGATGCACTCTTAGTGCAGCTGGTCTGAGTCCCAAGCTATTAAGATGAACCATATAGTCAAGGACTGTGGGAAGGCCAGCAGACTCTGGAGAAATATGCTTCCCAGAGCACCATATAGAAAATCTTCTCCACTTGGAGTTGTAGGTGTTTCTGGTGGAAGGCTTCCAAGAAGCCTTTAAGATATCCAGAACACCTTGAGAGGTGCAAATCAGCAACTCTAACTCTTCAAGAGCCAGGCCTTGAAATTGAGAGATTTGAGATTCGGATACAAACCCTTCCCTGAGCACATGTTAACAGGTTGTAATTCCTGGGAAGAGACAGGGAAGGTGGACTGCTAAGGACAACAAGAGAGGTCATCAGGGCTGTCTGGCCCAGTCTGGAGCAATCAGAATCACTTTGCAGGGTTGAGACCTGATTTTGACTAGCACCTTGAACAGGGAGAGGTAAGGGGGAAAGAACAGGAACTTCCCTTCCCAATTGAGAACTAGGGCATCCAGGGGACTAAGCCCAACACTGGGGGCCTGCAGCAAAAGAGAGGATGTTGGTGATTGGGGCTGCAAAAGATCTATCTGTGGGTGCCCCATCTGGAGAAGGTCATCTTCAAACCAGGGGATCCTGGCACCATTCGTGATGGCCCTGAGATATCCTGCTGAGAGCATATGCCAGGACATTGTCCTTGCCTGGGAGGTGTACTGCTGTAAGAGAGGTGTTCAGGAATAGGCCAGAGACCATAACTTCATTGTCTCTGTGCACAAGGCCGTAGACCAAGTGCCCCCTTGCTTGTTGATATACCACATTGTGGTGGTATTGTCTGTCCTGATCTGAACTACTTTGTTCTGAACAGACTTGGAAAAAGCTTGAAGTGCTAGA
Source organism: Neoceratodus forsteri (assembly GCA_016271365.2). Classification (NCBI taxonomy): domain Eukaryota; kingdom Metazoa; phylum Chordata; order Ceratodontiformes; family Ceratodontidae; genus Neoceratodus; species Neoceratodus forsteri. Next base: position 261,740,294 of record JADMNL010000024.1, read on the forward strand.
AACACTGCTCTGAGTTCTAATAGATTGATGTGAAGCAGAGATTCCTGAGGAGACCACAACCCTTGGGTGGTCAGGTCCCCAAGTGGGCTCCCCACCCCAAGAGGGAGGCATCTGTAGTAAGGATTAGAGAATGAGACTGAGTGACAAAAGGAACTCCTGTCTTAGATTGTCCTGATCCTGCCACCACTGTAACACCTGGATCAGGGTTCGAGTCACTGGGATTAGTTTGGTCAGAGGATCCTTTTCTGAGACCAAAAGGCTCTCAAGTGGAACTGAATGTCCCTCATTTGGAATCTTGCCCTGAACCACTGCTGTAGAGGCAGCCATGTGTTCCAGGAGCTGCAGAAAATGCCTTGCTGGTCGAGACACCTGGAGGGTGAATGAAGAGGCCAGTGAGATAAGGGTTCTTGCCCTGTCCAGGGAAGGAAGGCTTTTGCCTTTACTGTATCCAGCTCTGCCCCTATGAAGGTGAGGAGCTGCACAGGCTCTAGAACTGACTTTGAAAGGTTCAGAGGAAACCTAGAGAAGTGAGCAGTTGCTGAGTTATCTGTAGGTGTAACTTGACTTGGTCTGGAGACTGGCCTACTATGAGCCAGTCGCCCAGGTATGGAAAGATGGAGATTTTTTTTCCTTAGAAGGCAACTACTACTGCCAGGCATTTTGTGAACACCCTTGGAGAAGAAGTTAGGCAAGGGCATTGCTCTGAATTGGTATGGCCTGAGGGCAGCTTCGAACCTGAAGTACTTTGGTGGGAGCTTCTGATGAGAATATGGAAATAGGCATCCTTGAGGTCCAGGGAAACTAGCCAGTCCCTGGCCTTAGAGAGGGTAGAATTATTCCCAGAATCACCATTTTGAACTTTGGCTTTAAAAGGTGCTTGTTTAAATATCTGAGATCCAGGATGGGCCGCCATTATCCTGTCTTTTTGGGGTTGGGAAGTACCTGGAGTACAATCCTTTTCCTCTGTGTAGGGTGGAACCCTCTCTATGGCTCTCAGAGCCAAGAGGGAAGAGACCACTGCCTCTAAGGCAAGTGCCTCTGGAGGACTTGCAGGTGGAAAGGATCTAGTTCTCATCTTTGGAAATTTTTGAAGCTGAGAACCAGTCCCTGACTTACTACTTCAGGACCCATTTGTCTGATGTTAAAGACATCCAGTCCTGGACAAAGCAAGCCAGCCTGCCTCCTACAGGTGGTGGAGAATCGGCCCTGGCAAACCTATCAGGTGCCTGCTTGGCAGGGGCTTTAGGCTGAGGGTGGAAGCAGGCCTGCTTGTACCCCATCTGCCTCCCCTGAAGAACCCCTTTGAGCAAAAGAAGAGGAGGCCTGGGCTTGGTAGAAAGGCCTCATGAAAGGCCTGCCTCTGCCCCTGGAATGCTGCCTCTGGGAGTGGCTTGCCTTTCCTTGGCCTGAGCACCCTATAGGTGGTCCTGTATTCATCCATTTTCTTCATGTAGTTCTCTGTTTGCTCCCCAAACAGAGAATTACCCAAACAGGAAAATCCATGGCCTTAGTCTGGGTATCCAGAGACAGGCTAGTACATCTGAGCCAAGCCATCCCACGAAGGGCCACAGATGTAGCCATTACTCTAGATGAAACATCATTGGAGTCCACTGCAGCATGGAATTGCACCTTGGATGCCTCAATACCATCCACAGTCACCTGCTCCAGCTCCTTGGCAAGCTGGCCAGGGACCTGTTTAGCTAAAGCCATTACAGTGTCCCATCTAGATTTCTGATATCTAGCTGTATAGGCCATATAATTAGCCTGCCTGAGTCCCAAGGATGCTGCCATGTACTGTTTCTTTGCCATGGCATCAGTCCTCCTGGAGTCCTTATCTGGGGGTGTGAAGCCAAGGGTATATTTGCCTTGTCACAGGCAGCAGCCTGCACTACCCCAACATGGCTGCATTGCTGGGAAAGGAACTCCGTATTGAGCCTGAGAGAGTATACCTCTTGTCCATTCTCTTCCACAGGAGGTATAGAAGTAGGAGTCTTTAAAATTTTTATTGTCTGTTTCCCAAAGGACTTATGAAGGGAATAGACAGCCTCCTGGACTCTGGGATATCCATCATTTCAACATAGTCAGGCTCCTCCTGGTCGTCCACAGCTTCTTCCATAGGAAGCTGAAGAGTTTCAGCCACTTTTTGTAGAACATAAAATGGGAAGGGACTCAGAAAGCCTAGGAGGAGAAACCCCTGAAGGTCTGTCTGGGGAGATGTCCGGTCAATAGGCACATTCAGACTTTCGTAATCACCATCACTATCCTCATACTCTCCTCCTCCTCCTCCTCGGTTCATAAAATTCTTCTAAATTATATTCTGGAACCGGGGAACTGACCGAACCGAGCCCCTTCCTGATGGTGCGGTTCGGTCGGAACTGGGTTAGCGACTGAACAATCCTTATCGCTTTGCATTATTTCATTAGCGGTCGGAGAAAGAATTTGTGGATCCGCACCACTGATTTATCCCTTATTTTCTTTTAACGGAACCCGACTCCCGGAGTCGGTTCTCCTTTCCGAGAAGTCTAGCCCTGGTCAGAGGCACTCCTTCTGTTCGGTTGGAACCGAACCAGGCTGGCCATCCGGTCAGCGGACTTCTTGGCCTCCTTTCCCTGAGCCTACCAACTCTCTTTTCCAGGGTAGCTGCAGGAAAATTTTGCAAATCTGGCAGTCTGAATCGAGGTGGTCAAACCCCAGACAAAACACGCAGGTGGTGTGGGAATCAGCCTTAGCAAAGGCTTCCCACACACACTACAGTGTTGAAACCCAGTGGGCCTGGTTTTTCTTTTGGGTTTCTCAGACATGGCCAGTCCTAACATAAACTTACCCTTTTTCGGCAATCCGCCAGGCAAGACACCTTATCAATTACTGACCGTGTTACAGGTCGTGGAAAAACGAATGAAAATTGTTTTTTTAGAACCGATAAGGACCGTTACCACACTCTAAAAGTAGAATAAACTTTTTGAACAACCTGATCGGTTCAAACCGAACCGATCCACGCTTACAAGTTCCACACAGAAGAACAAGAAAATAAACCTATCTAGTACTCACGATACCACAGACAGAGACTGAACTGACAGGTTAACAGATTAATTTGGTCAAAAACCGAAAAACGGCACTTTAACCGACAAACTTGAACCGAGCAAAGGAGAAATCTCCGAGCGACTGTTCAGTGAGGCGGAGTAAAGAATCTGACGTCTGAGTTCAAACAGCAACAGACAGAGTCTCAACCGAGCTCGAAGCTCAGCGTTCCATGCCTGGCATGGAAAGTTAACTCTTTCATCTCCGGGCAGTTCAAAGGTTGGACATCACTGCAATATGTCAGAATACAGCAAGAATTCATGTTGTTTGAAGGTCTGTCTGGAGAGATGTCCGTCAATAGGCACATCCAGACTTTCATAATCACCATAATCATCCTCATACTCTCCTTCCTCCTCCGGTTCATAAAATTCTTCCAAAGTGTAATCCAGAACTGGGGAACCGACCGAACCGAACTCCTGCCAGATGGTGCGGTTCGGTGGAACCAATAGCGACTGCACTATCCTTATCGCCTTGGCCTATCTCATCGGTGGTCGGAGTACAATTTCTGGGTCCGAACCGGACGATTTATCTTTTCTTCCTTTTCACCAGAACCACCCTAAGAATCGCCTCTCTTTTGCCCGAAGAAGTATCGCTCTGGTCAGAGGGCACTCCTTCTGGTTTGGTCGAACCGGACCGGGCTGGGGATCCAGGTCAGCGGACTTCTCGGCCTCTCTTTCCCTCAGTCTACCTAATCTCTTTTCCAGGGTAGATTTGGGAAAATTCTTACAAATTTGGCAGTCTGAATTGAGGTGGTCAAACCACAGACAATAACACAGGTGGTGTGGGGATCAGCCTTAAAGACTTCCCACACACACTGCAGTGTTGAAACACAGTGGGCCGGTTTTTTCTTGGGTTTCTCAGACATGGCCAATCCTATACAAAACGTAACCCTTTTGGCAATCCACCAGGCAAGACTCCAGTATCGGTTCCTGACCGTGTCACAGGTCTTGGAAAAAACGTAATAAAATCCATATTTTTTAGACCCGATATGGACCAGTTACCACACTCTAAATGAAGCACAAACTCTTTACTTCAAACTGATCGGTTCAACCGAACCGATCCACAATTTACAAGTCCCACACAGAAACTAAACAGAAAACTTATCTAGTACTCACGGTACCACAGACAGAGACTTGAACCGACTGAGCGGTAACAGCAATTCAGTAGAAACCGACTGAAAACAACACTTCAACCAACTTTTTGAACCGAGAAAAGGAGAAATCTCCGGAGCGACTGTTCAGCGGTAGAGGAGTAAAGAATCTGACGGTTGCAGTTTAAACAGCAGCAGACAGGGGCTTCAATCGGAGCTCACGGTGAACATTCCATGCTGGCCATGGAAAGTTTAACTCTTTGTTCTCCGGGTAGTTGAAAGGCAGGACCAAATGCATATGTCAGAATACAGCAAGACTTCATGTTGTTTGAAAAACATCAAGGCCCTTTCTATATCTTAACCGCACTGCATTCCTTCTTCTGGCTTGCTCTTGTGGTGTGTGAAACAAGCCTGCATAAGAACACCTGTAGTCTTGAATTTTGTTGTATAGAGTTTGATTCATGAGAATGATGTTGTCTTTCAGCCTCTTTTGTTCTATTAGTATTTGCACCCTGCTCTTGATCCGGGGAGTGAGGTTCATTACTGGGTTGCCCTCACCAGCATTCCCAGTATTATTATTATTTATGTTATTTTCCTTTTTTTCTTGAAGCTGGAGTGTGGGGTTCTGAGTTAACAAGAGCTCAGGAGGAGGTGTAAGGGTCCCGATTGAATTTCCTCTATTTCTTTTGTCTGTGCATTCTTGGGACTTTGCCAGGGTTTTCTTTCATCGGGTCTCTCCCAACCCAGATTTCTCAGAGCTACTGCAATAGGAACCCCAGTGGATAAAATGTTAGCATCATAATTTGGCAAAGCCGACTCTGTGACTTGATAAGTTGGGCCTCTTTTTACCATTTTCTGCAGTAAGTATCAAATTTGCAGCTGTCTGCGAGACTAGCAATACATCCTCTTTCTTGCATTTTCTCTAATACTGCTATCATCTCCCCTTTTAAGTCTATGTCTGTGCAAACCTCTGTCTCTATTCCAGAGGGTGTTCTGTTTGGGTTACCGGTTTTCTGCATTCGTGATCTCATGTGTAACAGGAATTAGCAGTTAATTGCCAGCAAAACATAAATCAATAGTACTCACATCTTTTTCAGCTGCCCTGTTTATTCTCTGTTTTCTCATGTATACTGGGGATTCGCTCAGGATTGCTGCTGGGTGTTGTTTCATCACAAGTGGGTGCCTTTTTTTTATATTTATTTTATTAAGATATTCATACAGAGGTACAGTGTTTAATACAGCTTAATATGGCCTTAACTATTTTGTCCAATTACATTTCTGATAATATAATCAATAAGATTTAATAAGCATATACATCTATCATCGACTCTAAGTACATCTGGTCAACAACCTAACGAAAAGAAATACTCTCATCTCCTTGGTGGGGAACCATACCAAAGATACTTCCTATGGAATGAATGAAGGTCTTCTCTTGATATGTAAAAAACCTAGGGACGCCATTTCAATTCAAAAGTAGGGATAGGGTTCAACTGCTGGGCAATTATACATTCCAAATGGTAAATCTCATTTATGATGGCATGTCACCAGCGAAGTGTAGGTTTTTTTCAGAATGCCACAGGTGGGTTATCCTTTTTGGCTGCTGGGACTATCCCATCTGGATTTATATATGAAAGAATTAGTGATGCTGATAATGACAAGTTGAATTCCAGCAACTGATTTAGTGCTGAACCTCATATCATGCCAGCACAATGTTAACATAGAACAGCTCCAGAATATATGAGAAAGATTTGTGAGGTCTTGCCACATCCTCTCCAGCACATGCCAAAGTAGGAAGGTAAAATTTCATCAGTAGCTCCGGGAACTAAAATCCGAATCGACATTTCCACTGAAATTCCTTCCGCCTTCATCAATGGGGTAATGGGTTGAAGCCATGCTTCATACGTAAAGTTAGAGCCAAGTTCTTCATTCCATGCCTGTAGCACAGATCTTGTGAAGTCTGGCCATATTTCCTAAGTGCCTTGCATATTATACCTATTAAATGTGGATAATATAGGCCTCAAATAGCATCAATTAAGAGTCTTACTATATCAGGCAATGGGACAGGAAGCCTGGAGCGTGTAGCATCTTCCTGTTGAAGATCAGCTCTAGCTTGGAGGTAGTGCATATGATCTGAAGTAGGACTGAAAAGATTCCTGTAGTTGTGCAAAAGGTACCACACCATTGTTATCTAAAAACTGATATATAAAAGGAGAGGCCTAGCCAGCTCCATTTTTGGAATGTTAAAGTTAATCGGGTCAGAATGAAGTCCTTGTCTAGGTACAGCAGTTTAAAAAGCAAAAAGGGCTCCAGCGTTGTGGAGGATCTTATCTTATATCATGTCATGAAAGTATCTCTTGTACAAGTCATAAATGCACTAAAATTTGGAGGCGAAGTAAGAGGGCAAATAGCAACCGCTCAATATCAAACACATCATTAAGAACAAATTCTATATATTTCCATAGGCCCTCATACTGTGGGTTAAGCCAGATCATAACTGTTTTAACTCACTCAGCTCTAGAATAGAATTTTGAGTGAGTGTTGTATTCCTTTGTAAAATGGCTGTTTTCCTAAGCAGTTAGAATGTTTGGAACTAAAATGGTAACACTCCGACTTGGAGTATAAATAACTAAAAAGTATAACTCCTATCACAAAACTTACAGCACGAAGTTTGCTCACAATAAAAATCTTTAAAATGCGGGTCACACATGTTATTGGCATTAAGGTTTTTGGTTTTTTCCAGAGCATGTAACGATGAAAATTTACATTTTTTCTTTTCTTTTTAAACAAAACTCAAAAACACCTTAGAAGTGGCAAATGTCTATTGTATGATGGTTTTCCATCACAACAACATCTGTGCATTACACTGCCACAGTTTAGAGTATTTCTGAGCTGTTTTACATAATAAAACAGACCATAAACTAAGGCAAGTGACAACACATAACGCCAGTAAACCGACTGAATCCGGAAAAATGCTCTGCACAACTGCCCACATGACGCACAAACCATGATACCTGAAAAGTATGCCTCTAGCCCTAGACATCTGCACGGAAAATGTTCACAACAACAAGAGCTTTAAAATGATGGGTCACTCATGTTAGTGGCATTTGCAGATATTGTTTTTACAGTTCCTGAAATGATAAAAAATATAATTTTTATATTTTGTTCTCAAATAAAAACCTACATCATAAAAAGTACACCTCCGAGACCCCAGACACCAGCATGATAATTGTCCACATTAAAGATACCTTTCAAATGATGAGTCACACACATTTCTCGCATTTACAGTTTTTCACAGTACTTGAAATGGAGGAAAATCAAATTTTGCACTTTTTATCCCAAAAACTAAAACAAAAAAGAACACCTCCTAGCTACCATACACCAACATACTAATTTTTCACAATGAAAAGAGCTTTCAAATCAGGGATCACACGTTTCTAGCATTTACAATTTTTTAACGGTACCTGCAATGGAGAAAATAGCATTTTCTTCACTTTTAACCCAAATTAAAACCTAAAACAAATCTGAATGGTAGCAAATGTGTCCAACATAAAGTCAGTATTTTAGTAGGTAGGAATGTTTCTATCAACCTGCACTTTCCAATAACCTTATCCCTGCTTGGTTGATCCAGAAAGTGCATAAGAGTGCAAGACGATATATGCGCTGTGGGAATGAGATGAAGTGAATACCTGATGCACATATGCGCTATGGGGACTAGAAGAATTTTCCTGATGATGCACATATGTGCTATGGGGCTGAGTGAGTTAATTAATATCACTCTCTGATACTCTGCAAGATTAGGCATGTTTAGTCCACCATTTGCTATTGAGAGCCTTAATAATGACCATCTTAACCTTGGCTTTCTGCCTGCCCATATAAATCTAGATAAAGCTCTGTTCCATGAGTTAAAATAAAATAATGCCAGAGTTATTGGGAGGGTCTGAAATAGGTATAGAGTTTGGGCAATATTATCATACTGACTGCATCTATTCTGGAGTAGAATGGTAAAAAAGATGTGACCATCTGCATAGCTCCTCTTCAAGCTTTCAGTTAAGGGCTCATAGCTGATTAGTTCTAGGTGTGTGAGGTTCTTAGGAAGATAGATGCCTAGATATTTAATTCTGCATCCCCATCTGGAGGGGAAACAGATTTTTCAGAACCAACGTAGGGGTAAAATTAAGGGCCAGGATTTCTGTTTTTGAACATTTATCTGATAACCTGCTACACTGGAGAAAGTTTGTAGGATTGCATAAAGAGTGGAAATAGAGTGTTCTGGATTTAACAGGGTTGAGAACACATCATATGCAAATAGAGATAATTTAAAAGCTGACCTCCTAGTGGGATCCCTTCTATTGTGGATGTCTCCCAAATTACAGCTGCCAACGATTCAATATATATCGAGAAAAGCAATAGGGAAAGGGGGCATCCTTGTCATGTACCTCTGGATAAGGGATGAGGGAAGACAGATGGCCATTTATTCGAATATAAGCCTCCAAAGCACTATATATCAACTTCATCCAGGCTATGAAAGCGTCCGGAAAGGCAAAACCTCTAGTGTTTTCCAAAGGAACTTTCATGAAACATGTTCGAAGGCCTTGTCCACATCAATGCTTACCAGTGTTGCTGGGATTTACCTTTGATTTAGATAGTCTAATAGATCGAATCGTACATCTGACATTGTCCATCGCTTGACGAGAACGAATAAAACCCGACTGGCCGGATGAATTATTGTAGGCAAAATATTTTCTAAACGTCTGGCCCAAATTGACACATACAGTTTATAATCCATATTTAAAATGGATATGGGTCTGTATGAGGAGGTGAGAGTGGGGTTCCTGTCTGGTTTCAGTACTGGGGATAACATTGCATAGGCCTGGGGTGGGGATTCCCCATCCTGAGTCTCCCTAAACACTTTTAAAAGAGAGTACAAGATATCTGCTGAATGCTTTATACCACTCCGAGGAGTCCATCAGGTCCTGGACATCTTTGTGTTTTAGCTTCAACAGCTAGTTTTATCTCTTCTGTCGATCGGTCTAATCAGGACGTTCTGTTGAGACTGAGTTAGAATTGGGAGGGACAACCTAGAGAAGAAGTAGTTTACTTTATTTATATCAGGGTTTCGGTAGCATTATATAGGTGTGTATAATATCGCTCAAAGGTGGATATAATTTCTGGGAGTGTGGACGTCATTCCTGGTCACCTTTCAGCTTGTATTTGAGTTATTATGGCAGAAGATCTCTGCTGTCTTAATTTCCGGCCAGATATCTGGCTTCCCTGGACCTCCTTCATATTTATATTTCTTCAAGTAAAATAGTGCCTGCAGGACTTTCTAGTATCTTCTGCAGTTCCATTTTTAATTGTTTGATTCAGAGCTGCCCCTGTTTAGTTTCTCGCATCCTGAGAATGCTGGAGGAGACTTAGCTCTTCTTGCAGTTTTACATGTGTCTTCCTTTTTTCTTTTTATACATGGAATATGCTATTATTTTGCCTCGAATGACAGCTTTAAAAATATCCCAAACAATAGCCTGTGAGAAATCTGAGGTGGTGTTGACTTGTAGTATTTGGGGATTTTTGTCTGTATTCATTTTTAAAACAAGCGGGAGCCTTTGAAGCTCCTGCATCACTGCCTGTCAGGCCAGGCGTATTTTCTGTCAGATTCACTAGATACACTGGATATACTTGGCGCTGCTGCTGCTCTGCTTTTACCTCTCACGGCCGCTTTTCCAACTTGATTGCTGCTTCAGTTTCAGTAAGCATACTGAGTAGCTGCTGTTTTCTCCTTCAAGCTCCAGTAGATGCACAATTTCATCATCGGGCTCATTTCCATTTTGAACAAAAATCCTTTCCGTTATTGGGTGCACACCATGCTCGCTTTGCATTATATTCCCTGTAGTTGCCTCTAGCTTCTTCTTACACTAGGGAGGAGGCAGTCTCCCCAGCTTCTTCCATGTCCATCCATTCGTAGCTCCTGTGGCCATCTAGTAGCCAAATGGTCAAAGGTTCTTCTAATGCAGAGTAGGGAATTTCCCCAGTGCCCTGGCCAAATTTCTCCATTCACTAACAATATCACCAACAGCTTAATCTGGTTCAAGGTCAGTTGGCATTCATCTGTATTCCCCTTCCCCTAGGTTGTGCCTGAAAATAGACAAGAATTAAATAAGTAAATAAAAACAAATAGACTGGCCCACCTCCACAGGCTCCCCAAGGAGAGCCACAGAAGAGGGGTCCCAGTTCCAGTGTCAGAGGAGGAACAGCACCGGGATGGCAGCCAATCCCACCCTCAACACCAGAACCACCGCCTCCTCCCCAACCCGGAACAGCTATCCTGTGCCTCGCCTCCGGCACTGCCCTCAGTGCAGGAGCCGGTGCTGACCACAGTCACCAGAGCCACAGTTGCCAGTCCAGGACGGCCTCCTGATCATCCAGCTCTGGAGAGAAGGAGGAGATCAAAAGACCTCCAAACTGGTGACCCGGGGTACTCCCACCCTCAGTGCCACGAATGGTGCTGTGGGTGGGCCTAGTGCCTCTTGTGGTGCCAGACTGATCACCAGATCTGAGACGGTGCCAGCAGGTGGCACTGAGGAACATTCCATGCCAAACCCAGCAACCATTGGGGCTGCAACACCGGGTAGCCTGCACCTCCACGAGGGACTGCCAGGGCAGTGCTCCCGGCGTGGCTCCAGGGGGAACCAGAGTGGTACTCCGCATCATGGAAGAGGCCTCCTCCTGCAAGGCTAGAAGAGGAAGAGGCCCTCCTAAGCAGACCGTAGGCCCGGGAGGGAACCCAGAGGAAGGGAGAACCGACTGCGCTTGATCCTCATGAGCGACACCACCCCTGAAAGTCGGTGGAGCCCCTGCTGACTTTGGAACATGTGGTACTCAAGAACACAGAGGGCCATTGAGAAGTAGGTGTCACAGTTGTCCATATCATGCTGACATCCACGGCAGGTTAGGCAGACATCATGCCGGTCCGTCCACGGAAATCTGCCAGCCGCAGGGACACTGATGCATAGAGGCCCGGCCCACTTTGGAAGAACACTTCTTGTCCCCAAACCTGGCATGATGCTGAACGGTAACTTAAAACAATAAACAGCAATGATTTGATGTCGTTAATAAAAGGAAAGATGTTACGGATCTTCAATAACGGTGCAGTACCGACATCAGAACTGAGGCAAAATTTCACTAGGCGGAGTCGAATGCAGCTTTGAGGCGGCATTGAATGTGGCTCTGAGAAGCTGCTGTGTCACACCAAAACTTAGGCCACAATGACGCAGTTTCTTTTCTGCTGCAGGTGAGGTACTGTCTCGATGGTGGGAGAAGCAGAACTGAGGTAGAGGAGGAGCCAATGGGCGTTTCTGGCCAGCCCACGGCGCCACGTAGTCGCTGGCCTCTGGGCGGTGCCTGCTCCTCCTTCTAACAAAAAAAAGCTCCGCGGGTGCTGCACTCAGCTTACACCCAACAGTGATGAATAGTGAAGAATGACACAGGGACGATCTACATAATGCAGCGTCCTCTTCAGTTAGGTTCCTCCTCAGTTAGGTCCCTTCCACCTCTCTGTCTCCTAGTATCCTCTCTAATGCTTCCCCACCCCCTTTTACTTCATGTTTATAATCACCAAGGAGACCTACAATGTGCTGAAGAGACTACCAAATCGGGGTAGCCCTGGCTCTGACGGTCTCTCCCGTCTTCTTGAAGCTTGTTGCACCAATGATCTCCAGGCCACTCACCTTTGTCTTCAACCTTGCCCTAACTACCTCCACTATGCCTGCCTCCTGAAATATTCTAGAGTAGTCCCCATCTTTAAATCTGGGACCCCCACTCCTGACAACTACCCGCCCATATCTATCCTTTCCCATCTAAGTAAACTCCTTGAAAGTGTCATACATGGCCAGTTAACTGACTACCTCTCCAATCACAATCTCCTATGCAGCCAACAACATGGTTTCCACAAGCAATACAGCACTGCTACTGCCCTCGCCCTTTTCACAGATCACGTTCTCACAAACATGGATCGAGGGTGGGCCACTGCTACACATCTTCAGAGACTTATCAAAAGCCATTGAGACAGCCAATCACTCCTCTTCTCGAAACTATTAGCCCTTGGCTGCTCTACTGAAACCACAGTCTAGTTCTGAAGCTACCTCTGGGAACTCCCAATCAGTGTGTATTGGTACCACCACCTACTCTCCTCTATCTGTCTCCATGGGTGTCCCCCAGGGATCCATCCTGGGCTAATTACTCTTCTCCATATTTGTTAACTCCCTTCCAGCTGATAGCCTCACCTGTAGCTCACTGCTCTATGCCGATGATCTTGTCATCTTCCACAGTGACCAATCCCTCTCCTGTATATCCTCTGTCTTGTCCAAAACTACTGCGCTGCCTCATGCTGGTTCTCATCCAACCTTTTGCTAGTCAATGTGAAAAAAAACAAAGACCATGCTGTTCAGCTCTAAACCTTATCTAGCCAAAATCCTGCATGCCAACGATAATTTTCTCATCCACCCCTTGAAGGCCCTGCCCTCGAGAATGTCTCTACTTTTATGTACCTAGGAGTATTGCTTGATCCCTTGTTCACATGCAGCAATCACATAAATAGCATATTCAGGAGGGTAAATCAGAAACTGGGTGCCGCCCATCGCCTAAGCCTTACCTGACCAATGAGGCTCACCTTGCCATAGTCACTGGCAACCTGCTCCCTAACCCGATTACTGCTGTCTCATATACTCCAGAACCTCAACCACCCTTCAGGCTAGGCTCACAGTAGCCTGCAACAATGCTTGCTGGTTTGCCCTGTCCGCTTCTTACACCACTCACCACTGTGACCTTACTGCACATTAGGCTGGCTCCTTGCAGAGGCAATTTGACTATACCCTTGGCTGCCTAGCAGCTATCACCACCAGAACTGGCAATGTCTCTCCCTCACCACCCTCTTCATTTCAGAATGTCCACCAGGAACCTACTCTTCTTCGCTGCATTCTCTCTAGGCACCCAAAACCCTCACTGGTATGGGATGGAGAGCTCTATCTAGTATGGCCCCTCCTGTGAAATGGCCTGCCCACCCCTATTAGAGTATCAGACACTCACCAAACTTTCAAACACAACCTCAAATCCTGGTTCCTGGACAAATACAACTGTTAACTACCCTTTCACTAGCACTCATCATGCCTGAAACGGGCCTCTTAGCACTGCTCACTCTTCCCACCTCCCCTGTCCCTCCAGACAATGGTGCCATCTCTCTTATTTTTGTCCATCCCAGCTTTCACTTCCCCTGCAACCTCTACCCAGTTCGTACTGTCTGCCTACATGCATATTGAATTAGCCGATACCTTATCTGCACACTCTGGTTTGCTACCTGTCTCTACCTTATAATGACCTAAATTTAATTCTACCTGTACTGTTACTGTATTTCTGAATATGCAACCAGTAAACACTACTGTATTGTACTTATTACATGCATTGTATCTAATTGTGTTTCTTACATGTTACACCTATGTACTTTAGTTGCCACTAGTTGGCCCGGGTCATGCCTGAACACGGTCCCCAGGATCAGTGCACTTACCTGGTTACCAAAGAATAAATAAATATGGTTATGTAGGACAGGAAGAGTGGAGTTTATTGATGCTAAAGGACACCTTGAAAGAAACAATATTAATATGGTGAATAATGTTTTCTTCTCACCCCAGGAGTCCTTTAGCACTAGTAACAGTATGCAGACTGCAAAGCAGTGCAGTTGGAAGCAGGTACAGAACCTATTCAGGGAAGAGGCTCTGCAGGACCATCCTGCCAAATCTGGCATCAGATCTGGACTGTACATCCAGGCAGTAATGCTTTGTGAATGTGTATACAGTCTTCCAAGTGGCTGCTTTGCAGACATCAAGTTAGGAATATCCTTTGCAGCTGCAACTGTGGCAGCAGTGCCCTCTTGTGGAATGGGCCCTGAGACCTTGAGAAGGCTGTCTACCTGCCTTCTCATAGCAAAACTGGATACAGGAGACTATCCAACAGGATCTCTTCTCTTGGTGGCTGGTTTTCCTCTGCCTACCTCACCATAGCTGAGAAAAAGTTGCGTTCTAGAGTCTCTGAACTGCATGGTGTGCTCCAGGTAGTAGAACAGGGCTCTTTTAACATCCAAGCTATGAAGCTTGCACTCCTCTGGAGTGGATTTATCAGTGAAGACGACATGAAGGGTAATGGACTGATTAAGGTAGAATTCAAAGATCACATTAGAGAGACATTTTCTGTTTCTTCCTGGCACTACTTTGTCCTTATGAAGGATGATCCAGTTTGGCTCAGTGCAGCATGCCTGCAGTTCTGAAATCCTTCTGGCAGAAGTGATGGCTACTAAGAAAACCATTTTCCAAGTGACATACTTTTAGTGACCAGTGGCCATGGCTCAAATGGAGGATCCATGAGCTTGGCAGTGCAGACGTTGAGGACCAAGAGAAACTGGTTCTCGATCGGTGGTTGAAGACAGAGCAAGCCTTTGAAAAACTTCTTGAAAATAGGCTGTGAAATAAGTACTAACTGATCTGTTTTGCCCTGTGGAAAGGTAAGCTGAAATAGCAGCCAGGTGCATTTTAAGGATGAGGCCTTAAGGCCGTAGGTGTACCAAACAATCCAAAAGGCTGGAAGGTGAAGCCTTAAGAGGGTTTATTCATTTTCCTTTGCAACAGAGAGAAAACCTCTTCCACCTGGCTGCATAGGTTTTCTTAGTACTTGGTTTCTTGGCCATGCGAAGAATTTTCAGGACCCGCTTCTGAGTATTGGGTATTTGGAACTCTAACGCCCAAGAACCAAGCTTTGAGCCAAAGAGATTCTAGATCAGGGCAGACTATCCCTACCTGTGGAAGAGTCAGGAGAGTGTGGCTCAGAAGAAGTCGAACAGGCTTCTTGTGAGACAGGTTAGAAGCAGAAGATTTCAAGGTTATTTTGGCCAGTCAACTAGGATCATGGTTGCTGACTGGTCCCTCAGCTTCAGAAGCACTCTATGAATCAGAGGAAGGAGGAAGGTATACAGGAACTTCCCTGCCCAGTCCAAAGTAAGAGCATCTGTTGGCAGGGTGCCCAGTGCTGAGGACCTGCAGCAATATAGAGGAAGCTGACTGATTAAGTGGGAAGCAAAGAGGGCTATTTCTGACTTGTTCCACCTCCTGAACACTGTGGCAAGGACTTTCTTGTTCAGAGTCCATCTGTTTTGGCCTTGGCTGATGCAACTCAGGGCATCTACCAAGGTGTCCTTGCCGGAAGGTGTGTGGCTGAGAGTCTCATGCCCAATGAGTAGGCCAGGGACCAAATGTTCATGGCTCCTGTGCAGAGCATAGTCAACCTGTTTGTTTATGTAGAACATGGCTGTGTTGTTGTCTGTTCTGATCTGGACTGTGTGGCCTTTTAGCTGTGGGCAAAGGCCTTTATGGCGAGGTACACAGCTCTGAGTTCCAGAAGACTGATGTGGCATGAAGATTCTTTGGGAGTCCAAGTGGCACTTATGGAGTGGTTGTCAAGATGTACTCCCAACCCATGAAGAGAGGCATCTGTAGTGAGAATTTTTGTGGGACATGAGAGCTGGAAAGGAATTTCTGCTGAGAGGCTGTCTGCTTCTTCCACCAGTCCAAAACTTGGGGAAATGTCCTGGTGACTGGTACCAATTTTGACAGGGAATATCATTTTGGGAGTAATGTGCCCACAAGTGGTACTGTATGTCCTTTATCTGAACCTTACACCTGGAAGAAAAATTACTCACCTTAGTAATTGTGTTTCTTCTAATGGAGTCTTGCTGTATTCTGACAATCTGCAGTTAGCTCCAACCTTTACACTGCCCCGAGAGTATAGGGTTAATTTCCTATGCAGTGCATAGAACGTTGCTTGAGCTCGGTTGAGGTCTCTGTCTGCAGCACTTTGAAACCCAACCATCAGATTCTTACAAGCAAACACTCACTAACTATACTATGTGGAAATTGTAACATTTTTAACTAGCCAACTGGCAACAGAAAGTTATGGATTCCCAAGGAAGACTCAAGTTAGAAACCCAAAACCAAAACATATCCAAAATAAAGATTATAATGCAAAGCACCCAGAAACATGGAGGTGTGCTAAAGACACCCCTGGGTTGCAACACTGCACCTGCCCACCCACTTCCCAAAACAGGTTCTGAGAGGGAGGGAGGTCAGAATACAGCAAGACTCCATTAGAAGAAACACAATTACTAAGGTGAGTAATTTTTCTTCAAACAACATGAAGTCTTGCTGTATTCTGACAATCTCCAGACTACCAAGCAGCACCTCCATGGAGGAGGGAGAGAACCTACTTTGGGAATAGGCTCTGAAGTACTGCTTGTGCTAAACCGAGCATCACTCCTAGCCTGATATCGAGAGTAATGTTGGCAAAGGCATATGGGCTGCTTCCAGGTGGCTGCTTGACAAATTCTAACAGAGGGATATCCCTGGCAGCAGCCAGGAAGCAGCTGTACCTCTTGTAGAGTGAGCCCTCAGGCCTGAGGGTGGAATTTTTCCCAGTTTCTTAGCAGAATTGTATACAAGACACAATCCACCTGGCAATAGTTCTCTTGGTAGCAGGTTTACCTTCCCACTTCCCCATAAGTGAGGAACAACTGGAGGAATCAAACCTGAGACCCTTGGTACGCTCTATGTAGTAACTAAGGGCTCTTTTAACATCTAAACTGTGTAGCCTCCTCTCTCCTGAGGAAGAATGATCAGTGAAGACAGGAAGAGACACAGACTGATTCAAGTGGAAGTCTGAAACCACTTTGGGCAGAAAACCGCCTATTGGTTCTAAGGACCACTTTAACTCTATGAAAGGAGATAAAATCAGGTTCCACTGACAGGGCTTGCAATTCATTGATACGTCTGGCAGAGTTAATGGCTACCAAAAACACAGTCTTCCAAGTCAAGTACTTAAGCTTCGCTGAGGACATAGGCTCAAAAGGAGGTTGCATAAGTTGAGCAATGCAAACATTTAAGTCCCAGGCAGGGCAGGATCCTGAAGGAAGGATTGGTATGAAGCAATCCCTTGAAAAATTTGAAAACACAGGATGAGATGATAGTGAGGAAGGCTTCCCACTGACAGAAAAGCAGAAACAGCTGAAAATGTACCTTGAGAGTAGCTGGTCTGAGGCCTAGGCCATTAAGATGGACCATATAATCCAGAACTGTAGGCAATTTAGCACTGTCTGGAGAGATATGCTTCTTGGAACACCAAATGCTGAATCTTTCCATTTGGAATCATTAGTCTTTCTGGTGGAGGGCTTTCGAGAGGCTTTGAGAATATCCAGAACCCCTGAGACAGATGCAAATCTGCATACTCTAACTCTTCAAGAGCCATGCCTGAGATTGAGAGACCGAAGATTGGGGTACCAAATCTTCCCTGAGAGGAGGTTAACAGGTTGAAATTCCTGGGAAGAGACAGGGAAGATGGATTGCTAGAGACAGCAACAGAGGGTACCAAGGCTGTCTGGCCCAGTCTGGAGCAATCAGAATCACTTTGCAAGGTTGTGACCTTACCTGACTAGAACCCTGAATAGTAAGAGGAAAGGAGGACGGTACAGAAAGAAAAAATTACTCACCTTAGTAATGTTGTTTCTTCTAATGGAGTCTTGCTATATTATGACTATTGCAGTTTGTCCCACCATTAGAACTGCTCCGGAGGTGAAAGAGTTAACTCCATTCTAAGAATGGAACTTAGAACTCGAGCTCTATTAGAGAAGCTCTGTCTTGTTATTTCAAACTCAAACTGTCAGATCTTTATGAGCAAAAACTCACTAAGGTCTGTGTGGAAGCTGTAACCTACACTAGCCAACTGGCTACCTAAATATTAACATTCCAATGCTGGTCCCAACACAAAGACTCAAGTCAAGGACCAAAAGTAATAGTATAATATAATAATATGAGAAGTAATATAAGATAACATTAAACACCACACCCCAAAACCCCAAGAAGGTGGAAAATATATAATGGGCATAACTAAGTGCCACACTGAGGTCCCACCCCATACCAAGTAGAAGTTCTGAGAGGGGCAGGTTGGGGAGGTTAATATAGTAAGACTCCATTAGAAGAAACAACATTACTAAGGTGAGTAATTTTTTCTTCAAACAACATGAAGTCTTGCTATATTATGACCATTGCAGACTACACAGCAGTACCTCCATGGAGGAGGGACGAACCTACTTAGGGAATAGGCTCTGAAGCACAGTTGCAGCAAACCGAGCATTTCTCCTGGCCTGACATCCAGGAGTAATGCTTGGTGAAAGTGTACCGCTTTCCAGGTAGCTGCTTGACATATTTCTAAAATAGGATGTCTCTAGCAGCAGCTATAGATGCCGCTGTACCTCTGGTAGAGTGAGCCCTCAGGCCTGAAGGGGAACCTTCCCAGTTTTTGATAACAAAATTGATACAAGAGACAATCCACCTGGCAACTGATCTCTTAGTGGCAGGTCTCCTTTTTCCGACCTCACCATAAGTGAGAAAAGTTGGAAGGATTCAACCTGTGACCCTTGGTACGTTCTATATAGTAACTTAGGGCCCTCTTAACATCTAAACTGTGCAATCTCCTCTCGCCAGAGGAGAAATGATCAGTGAAAACACTGGAAGGGAGATAGATTGGTTAAGATGGAAATCTGAAACCACCTTAGGCAAAAACTTCCTGTTAGTCCTGAGGACTACCTTATCCTTGTGGAAAGAAATAAAGTCAGTTTCTACTGACAAGGCTTTGTAACTCACTTATGCGCCTGGCAGAAGTGATAGCCACTAGAAAGCAGTTTTCCAGTTATACTTAAGCTCTGCAGAAGACAGAGGTTCAGAAGGGGTTGCATTAACTGAGCAATGCAAACATTAAGATCCCAGGCAGGGCCGGATCCCCAAAAGGTGGATTAGTATGAAGTAATCCTTTAAAAACTTGGAAAATACAGGGTGAGCGGAAAGAGAGGAGGGCTTTCTGCTGAAACAAAACAGAGACAGCTGCCAAATGTACTTTCAGGGTAGCTGGTCTCAGGCCCAAAGAATTAAGATGGACCATATAGTCCAAAACAATGGGCAAATCAGCAGATTCCGGGGAAATATGTTTCCCAGAACACCAGATGGAAAAATCTTTCCACTTAGAATTATAAGTAGCTTCTAGTGGAAGGCTTCCTAGAAGCCTTTAGGATTTCAAGAACACCTTGAGAAAGGTGTAGGTCAGGAATTCTAGCTCCTCAAGAGCCAGGCCTTGAGGTTGAGGGATTTGAGGTTCGGATACCAAACCTCCCATGGGCACAGGTTAACAGGTTGTGATTCCTGGGAGACACAGGGAAGATGGACTGCTAGGGACAGAAGGAGTGGGTACCAGGGCTGCCTGGCCCAATCTGGGGCAATCAGAATCACCCTGCAAGGCTGGGATCTGAGTTTGACTAGCACCTTGAATAGGAGAGGGAAGGGGAAGACGTAAGAAACTTCCTTCCCAATCTAGGAGAAAGGCATCCAGGGGACTAAGCCCAACACTGGGGCCTGCAACAGAACAGTGGAAGTTGGTGATTGTCTGGGGCTGCAAAAAGATCTATCTGAGGGGTGCTCCATCTGGCAGAAACTATCCCCAGTATTTGAGGATCCAGAGACCATTCGTGATGGCCCTGGGAAATCCTGCTGAGAGCATCTGCCAGGACATTGTCCTTTCCTGGAAGGTGAACTGCTATGCAGGAAGTGTTCAGGAATAGGCCAGAGACCACAACTTCATTGCCTCGTGCACAAGGGTCAAGACCGAGTGCCCCTTGCTTGTTGATGTACCATATTGTTGTGGTGTTGTCTGTTCTGGACTTGTACCACTTTGTTCTGAACAGACACAGAAACACTTGAAGTGCTAGAAAGACAGCTCTGAGCTCCAGCAAATTGATGTGGAGCAGAGATTCCTGAGGGGACCACACTCCTGAGTGGAGAGGTCCCATGTGGGCTCCCACCCCAGGAGGGATGCATCCGTAGTGAGGGTCAAGGAGTGAGACAGAGGAATGAAAGGGACCCCAGCCTTAAATTGCTCTGATCCTGCCACCACTGGAGGGCCTGGATCAGGGTTCAAGTCACTGGGACCAACTTGGAAAGGGGCTCTTCTCTGAGACCAAAAGGCTCTCAAGTGAAACTGAATGTCCCTCATCTGAAATCTTGCTCCTTGCACTACAGCTGTGGACGCAGCCATGTGCCCCAGGAGCTGCAAGAAGTATCTTGCTGGTCGAGAGACCTGCAGAGGAAGGAGGGCCAGAGCCACCAGGTTCCTTACCTCTATAGGTAGGAAGGCTCTGGCCTGCTTTGTGTCCAATTCTGCACCTATGAAGGTGAGCACCTGAACAGGTTCCAGAACTGACTTTGGAAGACTGAGCAATAAGCCCAGAGGGTGAGCAGCTGCTGGTAACTTGCAGGTGAGATTTGACCTGTTCTGGGGACTGGCCCACAATGAGCCAGCCATCCAGGTAGGGAAAGACAGCAATCCTTTGCCTTCTTAAATGAGCAACTGCTACTGCCAGACATTTTGTGAATACCCTTGAGGCAGAGGAGAGGCCGAAGGCATTGCTCTGAACTGGTAGTGACCTGAGGGCAGTTCTGAATCTGAGGTATTTTCGTGGGAGCTCTGATTAGGACATGAAAATAGGCATCCTTGAGGTCCAGGGAGGCTAGCCAGTCCCTGGCCTAGAAAGGGTAAAATCATTGCCAGAGTTACCATTTTGAACTTTGGTTTCAAAAGGTGCTTGTTCAGATATCTCAGGTCTAAAATGGGCCGCCATTCTCCTGTCTTTTTGGGGTAAGGAAATATCTGGAGTACAGACCCTTGCCCTGATGTAGGGGAGAAACCCTTTCTACAGCTCTGAGAGCCAGGAGGATGAGACTTCTGTTTCTAAAGAAAGGTCTCTAAAGGGTTTGCAGGTGAGAAAGATCTGATTCTCATCTTTGGAAATTTTTGAAGCTGAGAACCAGACCCCGACCTACTACTTCCAAGACCCACTTGTCTGAAGTTAGAGACTCCCAGTTCGAACGAAGTAAGCCAACCTGCCTCTACAGGTAAACGAGAATCGGCCCTGGGCACCCAACAGGGTGCCTGTTTGGCAGTGCTTTAGGCTGAGGGGTGGGAGCAGGCCTGCTCACACCTGCCTGCCCTCTCTCTGAAGAACCCCCTCTGAACATAAGCAGAGGAGGCCTGGGTTTGGTAAAGGCCTGTGAAAAGGCCTACCCCTACCCCTGGGGTCTGCCTCTGAGGAGTGGCTTGCCGCCCTTGGCCTGAGCACTCTTATAGGTAGTCCTATATTCATCCATTTCTCATATACTCCTCTGTCTGCTCCCCAAACAGAGAATTCCTACCACAGGAAAATCCATAGCCTTAGTCTGGGTATCCTGTGACAAGCTAGTACACCTGAGCCAGGCCAACCTGCGAAAAGCTACAGATGTAGCCATGACTCTAGAGGATACATCATTGAAATCCACAGCAGCATTGATGCCCCAATGCCATCAGCAGCCACCTGTTCCAGATCATTAGCAAGCTGGCCAGAGGCCTGTTTGGCCAAAGCCATGACAGTGTCCCATCTAGATTTTTGAAACCTTGTTACATAAGCCATGTAATTTGCTTGCCTGAGTCCCAAGGACGCTGCCATGTATTGTTTTGTTTTGTTTTTGCCATGGCATCAATCCTTCTGGAATCCTTGTCAGGAGGATGTGAAGCCAAGGAATATTAGCTTTATCACAGGCTGCAGCCTGAACCACACCAACATGACTGCAATGCTGTGAAAGGAATTCTGTATCAGGACTCTGACAGAGTGTACCCTGTCCATCTTTTGTCCACAGGAGGCACAGAATTGGGAGCTTTTAAAATTTTTATTGTTTGTTTCCTAAATGAATTATGCAAGGAATAGACAATCTCCTAGACTCTGGAATATCCATCCTTTCTACAAAATCAGGTTCCTCTTGCTCATCCACAGCTTCCTCCAATGGGAGCTGGAGGATTCAGCAACCTTTTATAAAACAAAAATGAGAAGGGACTCAGAAAGCATAGGGGAGATTCTAAGGGTCAGTCTGGGAGATGTCCGGTTCAATGGGCACATCCAGACTCTCAAAGTCACATTCACACTGTTCATAATCCTCCTCCCCTCCTCTGGTTCATAAAAATCTCCAATATCATATTCTTGAACCGTGGAACCGCTGAACCAACCTTTCCAGACAGAGGCGGTTCGGACGGAACCAGAGAAAGTGACTGTACAATTTGTATAGCTTTTGTTATTTCTGCAGCAGTTGGGGAAGGAATTTTGGACTCCCTACCTGCTGATTTTTTAGTTTCTTAGCTGGAACTGGCTCCTCAGAGCCAGCTTTATGTTGCCCGAGGAAGTCTCGCCCTGGTCAGAGGGACTCCTCCCCGTCTGCTGGCACCGAACCGGGCTGGCCATCCGGTCAGCTGGACTTTTTGGCCTCTCGCCCTGAGACTGCCTACCTCTTATCCAGGGTGGCTGCAGGAAATTTTTACCAATCTGGCAGTCTGAATTGAGGTGGTCAACCCCAGACAATAAACACATGTAGTGTGTGGGTCAGCCTTGGCAAGGCTTCCCACAGACACTACAGTGTTGAAACCCAGTGGGCCTGGTTTTTCTTTGGGTTTCTCAGACATGATGCCAGCCTAACCAAGAAACTTGCCCTTTAACGGCAGTGCCAGGCAAGACACCCTTATCGGTTCCCAACTGTGTCACGGGTCATGGAAAAACCGTAATGAAATCCGTATTTTTAGAACCGATAAGAACCGGAACCGCACTCTAAAAGCTTTAAAATGCTTACTCTTTAAAGTTTTAATTCAACCTGATCGGTTCGAACTGAACCGATAAACATTTACAAGTTCCACACAGAAATAAAACCTGTCTATTACTTACAATACTACAGACAGAGCTTGAACCGATCGGTTTATGTTAAAATAATAATATCATGTTGAATTTAACCGAGAAAATACTGTTTAAACCGAGAAATGAACCGAGCAGTAGGAGAAATCTCCGAGCGACTGTTCAGTGAGGCGGAGTAAAGAATCTGACAGTCTGAATTTGAAATAACCAAGACAGAGCTTCTAATAGAGCTCGAGTTCTAAGTTCCATTCTTAGAATGGAGATAACTTTTCACCTCCGGAGCAGTTCTAATGGTGGGACAAACTGCAATAGTCATAATATAGCAAGACTTCATGTTGTTTGAATTTCCTTCCCAATTCAAAATCAGAGCATCCAGAGGGACTGAACCCAAGACTGGGGTCTGCAACAAAACAGAGGAAGTTGGTGATTGTCTGGGGCTGCAAAGAGATCTATCTCTGGAGTGCCCCACCTTGAAAAAATCACTTTGACACTAGGGGTCCAGGGACCATTCGTGATGGCCCTGGGAAATCCTGCTCAGTGCATCTGCCAGCACATTGTCCTTTCCTGGAAGGTGGACTGCTATCAGAGAAGTATGCAGGAATAAGCCAGGGGCCACAATTTCATGGCTTCCGTGCACAAGGTCGTAGACTGAGTGCCTCCTGTTTGTTAATGTACCACATGGTAGTGGTGTTGTCTGTTCTGACCTGAACCACCTTGTTCTGCACAGACTGAGAGAAGGCTTGCAGGGCCAGAAAACTGCCCTGAGTTCCAGGAGACTGATATGGAGAAGGGACTCCTGAGGGGACCTCAGTCCTGGGCTGCGAGAGCCCCCAGATGAGCTCCCACCCAAAAGGGACGATCCGTGGTAAGAACCACCAAATGAGACTGAGTGACAAATGGGACCCCTCGTTTAAAATTGTCCTGATCCTGTCATCATTGAAGAGCTTGGATCAGTGTCCAGTCACTGGAATCAGTTTGGTAAGAGGGTCCTTTTTTGGGACCAAAAGGCCTCAGATGGAACTGAATGTCCTTCATCTGAAATCGTGCCCTTGGACCACTGCTGTAGAAGCTGCCATGTGGCCCAAGAGCTGAAGGAAGTACCTTGCTGGTCGGGACACCTGAAGGCTGAAGGAAGAAGCCAGTTTTATAAGAACTCTTGCAATTTCCAGGGGAAGAAAGGCTCTTGCTTTGACAGTGTCTAGCTCTGCCCCTATAAAGGTAAGAATCTGCACTGGTTCGAGAACTGATTTGGGCAGGTTGAGAAGAAATCCCAGGAAGTGAGCACTTGCTGGGTGACTTGCAGGTCTGACTTGACTTGGCCTGGAGACTGACCCACTATGAGCCAGTCGTCCAGATATGGAAAATGGAAATCTTTTGCCTTCTTAAAAGGCCATTACTACTGCCAGGTGTAACTCCCTGAACCCGGGTTACTAGAATCCCAGTAAGACCTAGTGGTAGGCAGGGAAGGCAGCTTGTGAAACTCCAGTTAAATGGATTTCACACTGTCTCACTCTATTCTCAGTCTCAGCTGAGACTGAGGGTTGACATCACCATAGAACTATCACAGCCGATGAGCTACACTGGAATCTCCAGATGGGAGTTAGATTAGACTGTTGGGAGTTTTGAACAGTCAGTAGTCAGAGTTTTGTGAGCAATGAAGAAGAGAGGAGCACAGCAGTCTGTGCACAGGCTCTAGAAACATAGAATTTGATGGCAGATAAGGACCACTGGCCCACCTAGTCTGCCCATTTTCCTATCTAACAGATAAGCTGCAGATCCTAGTTAACCAACATCTTACTTCCTCCTACCCCCACTAGGACTGTCTTATGCCTGTCCCATGCATTCTTGAATTCCCCACTGTTCTTGACTCCACAACCTCCTCAGGGAGGCTGTTCCATGCATCCACAACCCTCTCTGTGAAAAATACTTCACATTACCTCTGAGCTGTCCCCTCTATCTTCAAATTGTGCCCCTTGTTCTTGCACATCTCTTTTCTGGAAGATGCTACCTCTTGGACTTTGTTGATTCCTTGAGGTACTTGAAAGTTTCATCATGTCCACTCTCCCTTCTTTCCTCAGGGTATACATATTAAGCTCCTTTAGTCTTTCTTCATATGTCTTCTGGTGCAGACCCTGCACCATTTTGGTTGCCCTCCTCTGACAGCCTCCACTCTGTCTATGTCTTTATGGAGATGGGGTCTCCAGAACTGCACACAGTACTCCAGATGGGGTCTCACCAACTGTTTGTACAGAGGATAACAACTTCCTGTTTTCTACTATTGATGCCTCTTCCTATGCATCCCAGTATCCCCCAGCCTTCCTTACTGCCTTCTCACATTGCTTGCCCACCTTTAGGTCATCTGATAATTACCCCCAGGTCCCTTTCTATTTTTACTGTTGTCAGTATCTCACCCCCGTTGTGTACGCTTCCCTGGGTTTTGTTTCCCATGCATTACCTTGCACTTCTTTGCATTGAATCTGAGCTGCCATACATTTGACCATTCCTCCAACCTTGCCAAGTCCCTTCTCATCCTTTCCACTCCATCTTGTGTATCAACCCTTTGCAGATCTTGTGTCATCTGCAAAGAGACATACTTTTCCTTCCAGTTCCTCTGCAATGTCACTAATAAAGACATTAAAAAGGACCGTCCCAGTACTGAACCCTCATGGTACCCCTGCTAGTAACCCTCCTTTCTTCACTGTGTACTCCATTTACTACTACCCTTTGCGTCCTGTTGTCTAGCCAATTTTTATCCAGGATACCACCTTGGCACCCACTCCAAGGCTGGCTATCTTGTGTATTAATCTTTGTGTGGGACTGTATCAAATGCCTTGCTAAAATCTAGGTAGGCCATGTCCACAGCCCTCCCTGGTCTACAACTTTGGTCACCCAGTCAAAGAAATCTATTAGATTCGCCTGACATGACCTTCCCATCGTGAATCCATGCTGCCTTGGGTCCCAGTGCCCCACTGGCCTCTAGGTACTCAACAATTCTTTCCTTCAGAAGTGATTCCATCATTTTCCCTACCACTGAGGTCAAACTAACTGGTCTGTAGTTTCCTGCCTCTTTCCTGCTCCCACTTTTTGAAGAGGAATCACATCTGCCCTCCTCCAGTCCTCAGGTACCACCCCATCCTCCCATGATTTGTTAAAGAGAGTAGTCAGTGTGTCACTACTTCTACCCTTAGTTCTTTTAGAATTCTTGGGTGAATCCTATCAGGCCCCATTGCTTTGTCCACCTTCAATTTTATTAGTTCTTTCAGAACCCTTTCTTCTGTAGATGCACTGGTATTGACCCCGTCTTCAGAGTGTTTCTCTTGTTTGGTTTAGGTAACTCCCTCCTCTTCCTTTGTGAATACTGAGCAGAAATATTCGTTCAGTATCCCTGCTTTTCACTGTCACCCTCACCCACAGTCCTTCCTCTTTATTAAGCTTCAGTATCCTCCTTTGGTCTTTCTCGCTCTCTAATGTACATATAAAAGGTCTTATCCCCTTCTTAACAGAATTGGCTATCCTTTCCTCGGTTTGGGCCTTTGCTATTCTGACTGCCTTCCCAGCCTCTTTCTGCTTTAACTGATAAAGTTCTCTGTCCTGCTCCTTCTGTGTTTCCTTATATTTCCTGAATGCTGTCCTTTTCTCCTTAACCTTCCTGCCACCTCTTTTGAGAACCATAGCGTTTTTCCTTCGTTGTGTTTTATTGATTTGCTTTACAAAAGGCTTGTTGCCTCTGTGATGGCTGTTTTGATCACTCCCATTGTTCCTCCACCCTCCTTCTTGCCTGTTTGCTAGTGCTTTTCTGAGGCACTCTCTCATTTCCCCAAAGTCAGCCCTCCTAAAGTCCAGTACCCTTGCTTTTGTATGGCTTGATTATATGGCTGTGTTTATCGTGAACCACACTGTTTGGTAGTCGCTTGTTCCCAGATGGCTACCCACTTCTAAATCTGAGATTCTTTCTCCATCCCATTTGAGAGTACCAGGTCTAAGATTGCTCCTCCCGAGTGGGTTCCAATACTAGCTGTCTGAAGCATGCCCCTGTAGGGCATCAAGAATGACCCTGCTCTTGGATGTGCCTGCAGCAAAGGTGCTCCAGTTAACATCTGGCATATTCAGGTCCCCATCAACAATATCTCCCTTTTTCTGCCATTCTAAGAAAGCCTTCTATCATTTCCTTGTCCATTCCCTCCCCTGAGATGGGGTCTGTATACAACCCCATGCGGATTGTGGTTCCATTTCCTGTCTCCAGGGTGACCCAAAGTGCCTCATCTGCTCCTGTTTACTCTTTAGTTCTGTTGCTTTGATCCTTCCTTTACATAGAGAGCTACTCTCCTCCTCTTTACCTCTCTGTCCCTCCTGTAGATTGTGTATCCTGGTATGTTGACATCCCAGTCATGGTTCTCTGTGCACCATGTTTCTGTGACTGCCACACTATCCAGGCAACCCTCTTCCATCAAGGCCACTAGTTCAGGGAGCTTGTTACACAGACTACGGGCATTGGTACTCATCACCCTCCACTTTTGATAGCCTTACCCCTTTTAGCCCCATTTCTGTCCTTACTGCCTTTGCTTTTTTACATTTAAATCTGTTCTGCTCCCTAATAACTTCTGTACCTTGGTGTTTACCTCACTAATCACCATGTTTTGTGGGGGAGGCTGGATTTCCTGCTCCTTTTCAGTGCCTCCCTTGGCTAGTTTAAATGCTTGCCAATGAAGCATTTAAACCTCTCATCTAGGATCCTGGTCCCCTCGGACAGATGCAGACCATCGCACCAGTAGGTCTGCATCCTCCAGGTGGCTCCCCAGTCCCCAGTGAAGCCAAAACCCTGAGCTCCACACCAGTTTTTCAACCACTCATTGAATTCCCTGGTGAGGAGTGCCCTAGCATCTCCTTTGCATAGACAGGCAGCACCTCCGAGAAGGTTACCGTGATGCGCCACTTGTCTAAGGCCCCTTCCCAACTCTACAAACCCTCTTGCACTGCTCTGATCCCATTCCTAGCCAGGTCATTTATCCCTAGGTGGACAATGACATCCAGCTCCTCCCTCGTGCAGCTCCTCCCACGATCCTGAGGATTCGCCTCTGTCCCTCCAAGCCGTGGCGCCAGGAAGGCACCCTACCTCCTCTCCCTTCCTCCCCATTTCTACCCCCTAATGATTGAGTCCCCACCAGGAGTTGTTTCTTCCCTGTGGGGTCCCATGCCACCCTCCTGTGGGTCTCCTTTGTGAAGGTTCCCAGCATCCTCCTTGGTCTCCACTGCAGGTGCCTCCATAAAGGAACCACTATCCACCAGAAGAGCGAATGAATTGTGGAGAGGTACAGCTGAGGGATGCAACTCTGTTCCACCACCCTCTCCTCCCTGAGCCCACCCTGGTCCAGCCTCTCCCCTTTCTTGGCAACCTCTGAGGTAGTGGCATTGGCCCTGGTGGTCCCTGGGTGGGGAGGAGGTTTCACTCAATCCTAGCCAGGTCAGCCTGGGGACGGGCAACCTCCTCTCTCAGACCAGAGAGGTGCTTGCAAATAGGGCAGCATTGCAGCCTCCAGAATGTCTCCTGAACACTGCCACCCCAGCCATTGCACTGCACCACTCCTAACATGTCTTATTTTGTGTCCTCTACTGTTTCTCTGGATGCTACTCTCCTCTCCTTACAACTCTCACCCTTCCTGTTCTGGGACAGCAACTTCCTATCTTCTTCAGTAGCCTCCTTCTTCCTTTCTCAATATCAGACCACCAGCAGCTGGGGGAGAGTGAGCTACTTTTTCCTTTAGGGTTGACAAACCAATGTTTCTCTATGGTCCTTTCCTTCCTACTGCCAAACAGGAAGTTCCTGTTGACAGTCAAATCCAGTGGCTATAAAAGTAGAACTGGCTTTGGGTGGGATGGAGGGCAATTAGTAAGAAAAAGGCTAGCAACAGGAAGTTGTAATTTGACTCACCTGCTTTTATAGTGTCTAAACCACACCTTCAATTAAGCTCTCTTCCTCCTACTGGTTTAGCAAAGTCAGCCGATACAGTACCCTTCCCAGCACAGAACACACACACTGACTTTCTTTCTTTACTTTCTTTTTTAACCCTAAATAAGACCCTTCTACTTCTAATAAAGTTATCTGTCTACTTAATCTTAACAGACAATGACTCCTGCTGAGATATAAGTTTTAAATTAATAAGAAAACGTAGCTTCTTTTAGTTAGCTGCTTTTTGCTCTACAAGCAAGGCTAGCAACAGCCTTGCTCTTGGAGCCTAAGCTCTGATATAGAGCTACTTTAGGGAAAGGTGTGTTTCCGCCTAAAGAGGAACACAGTAAGTTGTTCTTGAAGTGGTGGAGACCGCTGATACTTGTTCTGTGCCCCATCCCTGAGGGGATGGGGTGGAAGGATTGCTTGCTATTCCAGGGCAACCCCTGGCTACTGCTAGAGAAGAAGCTGCCTTATTTTTTCCAAATGTGTTGGGTACCAGAAGCTGTCAAGATTTGCCTCTGGGGCACCTGCAACAAAGGGTGAGTTCTGCTCTTGTCAAAGGGCCTATGTTTCACCTGAACTGTGTTAAAGTGGGATTGGACTGCTGAATTAGTGGGAGGCCTAGAGGAATAGGCTTAGCCAAAGTAAAAGTATGTTCAAGTCCAGCACAAGGAAAGTCAAGACATGTAGAGGAGATGTGCTATACGTCTACCCTTTAATCTACATTGCCAAGCTTTCAAAATAGTTGTTTAATGTCCAGAGAAATGGCCGGTATGGATTGTGGGAGCTGGAGGTGGAGACTCATCTTTAGTAACCAGGTCCATCTCACGGATTTGCTCTGTGGATTTCTACTTTGCCTCATGCACTTGGCCAGTGATGAGGGAAGTACCCAGACGAGGGATTGGAAGGAAATTTCCCTAAGGAGTCAAGGCTCTAAGGTGGTTTGGGGAGCCAACAACAGAAAATTGGGTTCACTGCCATATGGACCGGGATCGAGGCCAGGGGGAGCTGGGCCGAAAACCCAAATAGTGTACAAGTTGGGCTGTGAACCCAAAGCTGCGGCAAGTCCGGGCTGTGTGCTCAGGGTTCAGAGCCTGAGGGCTGAAATAGTGAAGAAGTGTTCTGTTGCTCTTATCTGCATTACCAGGAATGTAGCCCGTGGGGGTCCATCTATGCTCTGTTTGTTCAGTTTGGATGTGAATAAAAGCCACATTTTAGAATCCCATTCCTGGTATTGGACATTACAGTTATTGCTTCCTGTGTTCGGATTTACTTGGGTGCCCCGTGCAGAGTAGCCAAACCTAGGCCCTTGTGCCGAGTAACCTAGTCCTCCCGAACCCAGTCCCCACCAGGTACTGCTGTCAGCTTCAACAGCATACCACCTGTTGTCTGCAAAAGCAGGGGTCCGGGCCTTACACAGGCATTTTGTGAAACCCTTGAGCTGATGTTAGCCAAAAGGCATTGCTTTGAAGTGGTAATGCCCTGAGGGCAACTTGAACCTGAGGTACTTTCTGTGGGAGCACCTGATGGGGATGTGAAAGTAAGCATCTTTGAGGTCCAGGGAGGCTAGCCAGTCCCCTGGCCTTAGAGACGGAAGAATTATTCCCAGAGTCACCATCTTGAACCTTGGTTTAAAAGATGTCTGTCCAGGTATCGTAGATCTAGGATGGGTCACCACATCCCTGTCTTTTGAGGTAAGGAAGTACCTGGAGTACAGACCTTTGCCCCAGTGTAGGGCAGGAGCTCTCCTATGGCTTCTAAAGCCAGAAGAGCAGAAACCTCTGCCTCTAGGGCAAGGGTTTCGGAGAGACTTGCAGATGGAAAAGATCTGTCTCTCATCTTCGGAAATTTTTGACGCTGAGAACCACTCCCTGGCTTACTACTTCCAGGACCCACTTGTCTGAGGTAACAGACACCCAGTCCTGGATGAAGTAAGCCAGCCTGCCCCTACAGGATAGGAGAGTCGACCTGGTGGGCCATCAGGGTGTCTGCTTGGCAGGGGACTTAGGCTGTGGAGTGGATGCAGCCCTGCTCATCCCCTTCTGCCTCTCCTCTGAAGAACCCCTCTGTGAAAAGGAAGAAGAGGCCTGTGGCTGGTAGAAAGGCCTATGAAAAGGCCTGCCCCTGCCCCTAGACTGCTGCCTTTGATGAGCTGCCTGCCTCTCCTTGGCCTGTGCACTCCTAAACGTGGTCCTGTATTCCTCTATCTTTCATGTAATCCTCTGTCTGCTCCACAAACAGAGAATTACCTTCTACAGGGAAATCCATGGCCTTAGCCTGGGTGTCCTGTGAGAGGCCAGTACATCTGAGCCAAGCCATTCTCTAAAGAGCCACAGATGTAGCCATGACTCTTGATGACACATCATTGGAGTCCACAGCAGCATGAAACTGTACCTTAGATGCTTCTAGTCCCATCCGCAGCCACCTCCTCCAGCTCCTTGGCCAGCTGGGGAGGCCTGTTTAGCCAGTGCCAGTACAGTGTCCCACCTGGACTTCTGGTATCTGGCTGTATAGGCCATATAATTCGCCTTCCTGAGTCCCAAAGAGGATGCCATGTATTGCTTTTTGCCAAGGCATCCATCCTCCTGGAGTCTTTATCTGGGGTTGTGAAGCCAAGGAACATTAGCCCTGTCACAAGCTGCAGCCTTCACGACCCCAACATGGCTGCATTGCTGGTACAAAAACTCTGTGTCTGAGCCTGATAAAAGTATACCTCTTGTCCATTCTTCTATCAACAGGAGGTACAGAATTAGAGACTTTCAATTTTTGTGTCTGTTTCCCAAAGATTTGTGCAAGGAATAGACAGCCTCCTGGACTCTGGGGTGTCCATCATTTCAACAAAATCAGGCTCCTTTTGATCCTCTGTTGCTTCCTCCATAGGGAATTGAGACTTTCAGCCACTTTCCTGTAAAACAGATAGTGGGGCGCGACTCAGAGAGCCTAGGAGGGGAAACACCAGAAGATCTATCTGGGGAGATGTCTGGTTCAATGGGCACATCCAGACTTTCTCCTCCATCATAGTCATCAACTTGTTCATAATCCCCTCCTCCTCAAATTCCAGTTCATATAAATCTTCAGAAGCATAATCCTGAACCGTGGAACCGACCAAATCGAACCCTAGCTAACGAGCCGGATCAGACGGAACCGGTGAAGTGATTCAACAATCTGAATTGCTTGAGCAATTTCATCAGCGGTCAGAACATGAACCTCCGGATCCAAACCGCTGATTTGTCTTTTCTTTCTTTTCTTTTGTAGGAACCGCTTTCAGGATCGGCTTCCTCTTGCCCAAAGAAGTAACGCCTGGTCAGAGGGCAATCCTTCTGGTTCGGTCGGAACTGAACCGGCTGGCCATCTGGGTCACTGGACTTCTCGTTTTTTCCCTAAGTCTACATAATCTCTCTCCAGGGTAGACTTAGGAAATTTTTACAAATGTGGCAGTCTGTATCGAGGTGTTCAAACCCCAGACAATAAACACAGGTGGTGTGGGATCGCCCTTAGCAAAGATCTCCCCACACTCACTGCAGTGCTGAAACCCAGTGGGCCCGTTTTTCTTGGGTTTCTCAGACATGGCCAACTTAACCAAACTTATACTCTTTCGCAACTGCCAGGCAAGACTCCTTTATCAGTTCCTAACTGCTTCACTGGTATTGGAAAAAATGTTTAAAACACGTTTTTTAAACCGATAAGGACCGTAACCACACTCTAAAGCAAAGTACAAGAACTCGATATATAGGATCGGTTCAGCTTAATTGATCGAAATACAAGTTTACAATTTCCACAAAGTAAATCAGAAAACTATCTAGTACTCATGGTGTCGCAGACAGAGCATGAACCGACAATGCGGAATAATTTCGGATTAAAACCGACATTTTAACCGACCTGAAGGAGAAATCTCAGGAGCGACTGTTCAGTGAGGTGGAGTTAAGAATCTGACAGTTGGGTTTCAAAGTGCTGCAGACAGAGACCTCAACCGAGCTCGAACTCAGCGTCTATGCACTGCATAGAAAATTAACCCTATACTCTCCGGGCAGTTTGAAGTCTGGAGCTAACTGCAGATTGTCAGAATACAGCAAGACTTCATGTTGTTTGAATGACAGCTGCCATGGAGGCCACGTATCCCAGAAGTCTTAGGAAATATCTGGCTGGCCTTGGTAAAATGAGTTCACCACTGACAGGACGTTTTGGACTATGTCTGCTGGCAGAAAGGCCTTGCCCTGCAGGGTGTTGAGTTCTGCTCCTATAAAGTTTAGGAGCTGTGTTGGTTCTAGATGGGACTTCTTTTCATTGATCAGAAACCCCAAGGATTCCAGAGTGTGTCTTGTGAGGCCGAGGGCCTGTGTGACTTGATGAGGGGTCTTGCCCACCAACAGCCAATTGTCCAAATATGGGAAGACTAATATGCTGTGTTTCCTTAAGTGAGAAGCCACCACTGCCAGACACATTACAAACACTCTGGGGGCCGAGGTGAGGCCAAAAGGCATGGCTGCAACTGGTAGTGTCCTCAGGCAGCCTGAATCTCAAGAACTTTCTGTGGGACTGCATTATCGAATGTGAAAATAGGCATCCTTCAGATCCAGGAGGTTGGCCAGTTTCCTACTGCAGACAGTGAATCACAGTTGAGAGTGTAACCATTCTGAATTTTGATATCAGTAAGTGCCTCTTCAAGTACCTCAGGTTGAGGATAGATCACCACTCCTGTTCTTCTTTACTGCAAGGAAGTATCTGAGTGAGGCCTTTTCCCACTGAGAAAAGGGTCTCTCCATTACTTTTGAAGACAACAGTGTCTGACCTCCAGCTCCAGCAGTAGCTTTTCTGTTGGTGTTAGAGGCTGTGACATTTTGGGACCCTAAGGATGGAAACTTTTGAACTGCAGAGTTAGGCCCTTGCCCACTACCTCCAGTACCCACTTGTCTGTGGTAATGTGAGCCCAAAGGTGGAGGTATGGGGAGCCTGCCCCTACTGGAAGAGAGGAGGTGACCTGGTTGTTGAAGTTAGGGATTTAGACTGGAGTGGTAGGGGCAGAAGTGAAAGCAGCTCGCTTCTGTTCTCTCCTACCTCTTCTAATGAAAAACCCTCTCATTTGGGAGAAGTCCATGGGCATTTGCATGGGGTAAAAGGCCTTGAAAAGTATCCCCTACTTCTATTTCCCGGTAGTAGCCTTTTGAGAAGTAGAGGCTCTCTTTGGCTGCATTGCTCTGGTAGGTGGTTTTATATTCCTCCACCTTTTCATGTAAGCTTCAGTTTTGTCTCCAAAGAGAGAATTATTTTCACTGGAAAAATCCACGGCCCTGGATTGAGTATCCTGTGAAAGGTTTGTGGTTCTCAACCACACAAAATGCCTCAAACATATGGCCTGGGCCATGGCCCTGAGGCAGCATCATCATTATTGTCCACAGCCATGTGGAACTGGTACTTGGTTGCCTCGAGAGCAGTTTCCACTGTCTCTGTAATATCTTGGACCATCCTTAATGGTAGCTAGCTGTTGGACCGGGTAAGGTCAAGGTGTCTGTGCTTTGAATTACACTGTGTTTTTTGCACAATTTGCACAGCTTGTTTCATGTTGTTTGGTTTTAATAAATCTTTTTTAAAGCTGAGTTGCTTTGCTATAACTCCTTCATTGATCTACCTGTTGCATACCCTTCTTATGTGCTCAGCACATAATTGGTTGTTTAAAGTTTGAACAAGCTGTAGCCAGGCTGTCTGCAGGTGTAGCACCCCATACTTGCAAAGTGTGACAGGGTTGAATAGGGCCCTGTCCCAGTTGTTCTGGAGAAAGAGTTTACATGCAAGGATCTGTTCTAGTCTCTCCTTTTCTGTCTCTTCTCTGTCTGGTTGCGCAACCAAATTTTCTTGTGAGTCCTAGGACTTGAGCATCCTGATGGTCTTGCAATCTTCTGCCTCTCGCTATCGCTCTGTCTTCACTTGCTGTTCTGTCTTTTCTCCCTTGCATATCTGCTGGTATAAAAATACTTGTGAACCATTATGTGGAAATGTAACTGATACAGGGATCCTTTGTTTAGAAATGTATGTAGTTTTACTGTTGAACTGTATATAGTTATACTGTTGAAATGATTGCAAAAGCTGTTTGGAACTCAAAGGGTTAACCTGTTTGCAACCTCTTAGAAGCTATAAGCAAGAGATCACTTCTGGTGACAATGTTCTTTTTCCTGCATTTGTTAAAATTTACAAGAACACTGTGTAAGAAGTATGCTGTTTGCTTAACGATGTGTGGGTGTGTGTGTGTGCGAAAACTTATAAACAGAGATGCAGTTTCTTGTAAGAGAGAGAGAGACACAGAGACTGAGAGAGACTGAGACTGGAACTTGAGAAGAAATCCAGATAGACTTTCTCTGTTTATACTACCTTTGTAAATAATTATACTGAACAATTTTATTTTTTATTTTACTGTTATTAATAAATCACTTGCTGCAAATTTTACAACTGCTCTTGGTTTTCCTATGCTTCCTGACCTGTGTCTCGACAACACAGAGCTAGGTTTTTCGCTTAAATTCATCTTGTACCATCCTGTCTGGGTTTTGATCCAGGATGGCCAGGACTGAATTCCAGAGGGCTTTCTGGTATTTGGCCACACATGCCATGTAAGTGGACAGGTGAAGAACACATGAAATTGCCAGAAGAAATAGGCCTCTTGATCTATTAGGTCTGCTCGAATGTGCAGCTAGCACCTTACATTGCAGCTGCCCTTCCTCTCCCTCACAGTTACCCCCATCCTGTCCCATCCCTTTTAAAACTGCCCACTGTCTTACAGTATACCACCTCATCGGCAGAGTGTTCCATTTAGCCACAACCCTTTCCATGAAAAAGAAAGAATTACTCACCATAGTAACGTTGTTTCTTCTAATGGAGTCTTGCTGTATTCTGACTATATGCAGTTAGCCCCAGCACTTGAACTGCTCCGGAGGGTAAGGGTTAACTCTATGCAAAGGCATAGAACGTTGAGCTCGAGCTCGGTTTTCAAACCTCTGTCTGTGGTACTCTGAAGTGTAACCATCAGATTCTTATGAGCACTAAGAAAAAATACTCACCTTAGTAATTATGTTTCTTCTAAAGGAGTCTTGCTGTATTCTGACCAGTGCTGTTAGCCCCAGCCTTTAAACTGCCCCGAGAACAAAGGTTAACTTTCTATGCAAAGCATAGAATGCTGAGCTTGAGCTCGTTGATGTCTCTGTCTGGAGCCCTTTGAAATCCAACCCGCAGATTCTTACGAGCAAAAACTCACTAACTATTCTATGTGAAATTGTAAACTTTTGCTAGCCAACTGAGTAACAAAAAGTTTTGGATCCCCAAAGGAAGACTCAAGTCAGGAAACCCAAAACCAAAACCAATCCAAATAAGAATAACGATAAGACAAACACCCAAACAAAAAGAAGAGGGTGTAAAAAGAGCACCCTGAGATGCAACACTACACCTGCCCACCCACTTCCCAAAACAGGTTCTGAAAGGGAGGCAGGGAGGATGTCAGAATCAATCAATCAATCACTTTATTTAACCAGGCATAAACACCATTGAGCAGGCTCATTTCAAGGTGGTCCTGGGCATAAATACAATACAGTACACTTCATAAGATTACAATTACAGTGGACAACAGTGCAAAAAAAAAAAGAAAAACATTGTGAAGGTGCCGGTCAATATGGGCCTATACATACCGGTCAACATAATTAATATGCAAAGGTACATAATGATAAGCTTTACTGAAATGAGAAGAGACAACAATCCCATATAGTCTCCACTGAGTAAGAGCTCATACCTAAATGATAAAAATAAGAAGGTATTAAGGAATAGGGTAGAAATTGAGGTGAAAGAGTAGGCAAAGGAGGCCAGAATAGGTAAAAGGTAGAGAATAGGCAGGGTCACCTTGGATTAAGGAACTAGGCTTGTAGGTCCTAGGTTTCGTTGTTAGGAATGTGGGGTGGATGAGATACTTAGGCGAGGGATTTGAGCGTGGTACCGAGGCTTAGGGGTCATCGGCATCTGAAACAGTTGCATGATTCCTTCAGATAATCCGTTAATAGAGCTTTGAATGTGAAAATGCTTGGAAGGAGGATAATTTTAATGAGTCTTGCATAGTGTTCCAAAGTGATGGAGGTGAGAAGTTGATTGCGCTGAGCCAAGGGTAGTTTTCACTCTAGGAATCTGGAAGCAGATTAAGGAGAAGCCTCAGGCCATAGGAACCTTTAGCCCGCTTTGAAGATGTTTGACATGTATGCAGGAGGTTATCAGATAATGCTCTAAAAAACAGAGGAGAGCTTTCTTTTCTTCTAGTTGAGAGTGAGGTCCATCCCAAACCTGGTATAGACGACAGTAATGTGTACTACGGGTAGATTTAAGATAAATCTTAAAACCCGTGGTAAAGGGTGTCCAGTTTGTTTAGCATCGTTGATGGGTAATGACTGTAAAGGAAGTCAGCGAGTCCAGTGTAGGTAGGAATGTAGTTTGTACTAGTCTCATTCTGGCTTCTAACGTGAGTAGGTGTTTAATGCGATAGAATAAACCTAATCGCTGTCTTAGTTTCTTCAAGGTTTCATTTAAGTGGCACAGAAAGTTGAGCTTGTTATCCAGCCAGAACCCTAGGTATTTAAAGGTATCAACTACTTCAAGGGTTCATCTAAGAGTGTTCGGATCTGTGTGATATGTGGACATACATAAGTAGACTTTGGTGAGAGAATCATTGCTTTTGCCTTTTGGCATTGAGGAGGAGCTTATGAGTGAGAAGGTTGTATTGAAGGGTGACTAAGTCTTCTGCAAGACTCTAGGGCCAGATCCAAGGATGAATTTGTATAGAGTACAGTATCATCTACTGAATAAGTGCACATTTGCTCTTCCCAGCTGAGAGTCCAGATTATTGATGTATATTGCAAAGGGATAGGGCCTGGAAGGAGCCCTATGGGACCCTCAGAATAAGGATTTTTGTGGGACAGATCTCCTATGGCTTTGACTTGTTGTAACCTATTGGTTAGGTAGCTGGTGAACCATTTAATGGCAGAACTATCAAGTCTGATGTTACCAGTGCAGTAAGCATGATGGTATGATCCACAGTATCAAGGCCTTACTTAGATCAAGGAAGAGGGCAAAACATACTTTAGAGTCCAAGACCATTTGCCAGTCTGTAGTTACTTTGGCAAGAGCCATATTGTACTGTGTTTGTTCTGAAGTCGGACTGAGCCGGTTTGGCAACTTTTGTGATTACAAATGTTCTCTAAGTTGGATGTTGACAATTTTTTCAAGTAATTTAGAGAGGACGGATAGTATAGAAATAGGCCGGAATTGTTCAGATCACTCGGATCCCCAGTCCTGAATAATGGTAGGATGTGGGCAGTTTTCCACAAGACAGGTAGCTCACCTTGAATTAGAGAGGTGTTGAATAAGTGTGTAATGGGGTGGTCAGATAGGTATGGCCAAGTTTTAGGAAGTAAGGTTCAATATTATCTGCACCCGCACTCTTTTGTATCCAGAGAAAGGAGGAGGTCCTCCACTTGCTTGAACGTAATTGAGAGGAAGCTGAAGGGGTGGGATGCGGTTGGTTATAGTTGTGATTATCAGTGAAGCCAACAGTGTAGTCTCTTGCCGGGCTAAGTTTGCTGATAGGTGAGGTGTCAAAGGCAAGCCCTGCAGTGGCAAAGTGATCATTAGCTTTTCTAGTATATCAGCTTTGTCCGATAGGTGGTACCATCAGACACAATTTTGTTTGGAAGGGGTGTTGCAGTGGACTGACCTTCGACTTCTTTGAGGATGTTCCAAAATTTGGCAGAGTTGTTTTATTGTCTTCTAGTTCTTTTGGAAGTACCTAGCTTTTTCCTGACCTAATTAGCTTGGTACAAGCATTCCTAGTGGTAATGGAATGCTAACTAATCAGCCTCAGGTGGATTGCCTCGCTTTTCCCACCAGTAGTCCCTATCACTAATGCTTTCTTCAGGATGGAGAGAACCAGCCAGGAGTTTTATTTTTGATTTGATCAGTCTTAGTGGGGCGTGTTTGTCTATTAGCTCCAGTAAGAGGCTGTGAAAGATGTTAAATGCCTCGTTAAAGGTGAGGGCTAGGTAGAAATCCTGCCAACGAATGTTGTTAGATCTTTCAGGAAAGTGTACTGGCAGAACTCTTTCAGGCATCTTTTCAGTTTGAATTTGGAAGCCGCTTTTATTTGAAAGGATGTCTGATGCAGGCAGTAGCGCAATGGTCGCTATATCGTTGAAGAATACTCCAGCATGCTAGATAGTGTGAGGTTTGTTTACTAGATAAGGTCCAGGAGGGTGCTGGGCTCAGGTTTTTTTCTGTTAGGTCTGGTTATAGCAGTCACCATTTGTAACAGACCATTAACATCGCATAGATCCTTCAATTTCTTAGAGCTGTCATCATTCCAATTTAGACTGAAATCCCCATTAGAATACACTCAGTATCAGCAGAGTCAAGAAGGTTTGAAGGTGTGGCAGAAGTGCCCAGCCAACAGACGGTGGTCGGTAGCATGCTGCCATAAGGAGTGATTTCGCTGAAAGTGATAATTTTAGAGCAAGGCATTCAAATTCTTAGTTTTTGAGGTACAGTCAAAGACTGTGATCATAATTTGCTTTTGACATATTACCCTCCCTCTAGTCGGTCTATCACAGCGGTAGATGATATATCCGGTACATTGATAGATTTGTCCAGAGTCGAGTGTGAGCCAGGATTCAGTTATCATGAAGAAATCAGGAGATGCATGTAGAGCCCAGGTCTGTATAGAGTCAATCTTCTTAGCAAACTACAGACACTGATATGGAGAAAACTAATCCCTTTATATTGAGGGAGGTCCAGGGCCCAGAGAAATAGGTGGACCTGGGTTTAATCTAAAATTTCCAACAGAGTAGGAGAAGCAGTAGTAGTTTTTAGGTGGTGTCTAAGCCTGCTAAACATTCTTTGTTACTTTTCTAGCATACATTGGTTTAGCGGTGGCTGTGTTAAGGGCAGGATTGCTATTTGCTAGGGATAAAACATAGAGAACTGATAGAGCTAACTTCATGTTATTTGAAGAAAAATTACTCACCTTAGTAATTATGTTTCTTCAAATGGAGTCTTGCTGTATTCTGACTATTGCAGACTACCAAGCAGTACCTCCATGGAGTAGGGACAGAACTTACTTTGGGAATAGGCTCTGAAGTACTGTTGTAGCCAAACCAAGCATCACTCCTAGCCTGAATATCCAGAGAGACATGCTTGGTAAAGGTATGGACTGTTTTCCAGGTGGCTGCTTGACAAATTTCTAAGAGAGGAATATCCTGGCAGCAGCCAGGAAAGCAGCTGTACCTCTGTGGAGGGAGCCTCAGGCCTGAGGGTGGAACTTTCCTAGTTTTCATAGCAGAATTGTATACAAGATACAATCCACCTGGCAATAGTTCTCTTTGTGGCAGGTTGCCCGCTCCATTTCTCCATAAGTGAGGAACAGCTGAGGGAATCAAACCTGTGACCCTTGGTACGCTCTATATAGTAGCTAAGGCCATTTTAACATCTAAACTGTGTAGCCTCCTCTCTCCTGAAGAGGAACGATCAGTGAAGAAAACAGGAAGAGACATAGACTGGTTCAGGTGAAAATCTGAAACCACTTTGGGCAAGAACCTTCTATTGGTTCTAAGGACCACTTTATCCCTATGAAAGGAGATAAAATCGGGTTCCACTGACAGAGCTTGCAGTTCACTGATACGCCTGGCAGAGGTAATGGCTACTAAAACACAGTTTTCCAAGTCAAGTGCTTAAGCTCTACTGAGGACATAGGCTCAAAGGGAGGTTGCATCAATTGAGCAATATAAACATTTAAATCCAGGCAGGGGCAGGGTCTCTGAATGGAGGATTGGTATGAAGCAATCCTTTGAAAAATTTTCAGAACACAGGATGAGATGATAGTTAGGAAGACTTCCCACTGACAGAAAAGCAGAGACAGCTGACAAATGAACTTCAAGAGTAGCTGGTCTGAGGCCCAGGCCATTAAGATGGACCGGATAATCCAGAACCGTGAGGCAATTCAGCAGTGTCTAGGGAAATATTGCTTAGAACACCAAATGCTGAATCTCTTCCATTTGGAGTTATAAGTCTTTCTAGCGGGGGCTTTCGAGAGGCTTTGAGGATGTCCAGAACCCCTGAGACAAATGCAAATCTGCATACTCTAACTCTTCAAGAGCCATGCCTTGAGATTGAGAGACTGAAGATTGAAGTACCAAATCCTCCCGAGAGGAGGTTACCAGGCTGTAATTCCTGGAAGAGACAGGGAAGATGGACTATTAGGACAGTAATAGGGGTAACAAGGCAGTCTGGCACAATCTGGAGCAATCAGAATCACTTTGCAAGGTTGTGACTTTATCTTGACTAAAACTTTGAACAGTAGAAGAAAGGAGGGAAAGCATACAGAAATTTTCCTTCCCAGTTCAGAATCAGAGCATCCAGAGGACTGTGCCCAAGATTGGGGGCTGCAACAAAAGAGAGGAAGTTGGTGATTGTCTGAGCTGCAAGAGATCTATCTCTGGAGTGCCCCACCATGAAAAATCACGCTCAAGACCAGAGGGTCCAGGGACCATTTGTGATGGCCTTCAGAAATCCTGCTCAGTGCATCTACTAGCACATTGTCCTTCCCCGGAAGGTGGACTGGTATCAGAGAGGTTTGCAGGAATAAGCCAGGGACCACAACTTCATGGCTTCTGTGCACAAGGCCGTAGACCAGTGCCTCTCTGCTTGTTGATGTACTACATGGTGGTGGTGGTGTCTGTTCTGACTTGAACCACCTTATTCTGCACTGACTGAGAGAGAAAGCTTGCAGGGCCAGAAAACTGCCCTGAGTTCCAGGAGACTGATATGGAGAAGAGATTCCTGAGGGGACCACAGTCCCTGGGCAGTGAGGGCTCTCAGATGGCTCCCCAGCCCAGGAGGGAAGCATCCATGGTAAGGACCACTAAATGAGACTAAGGGCAAATGGGACCCTTGCTCTTAGATTGTCCTGATCTTGCCACCACTGAAG
Organism: Neoceratodus forsteri; assembly: GCA_016271365.2. Lineage (NCBI taxonomy): Eukaryota > Metazoa > Chordata > Ceratodontiformes > Ceratodontidae > Neoceratodus > Neoceratodus forsteri. The sequence goes on from JADMNL010000024.1 coordinate 261,782,247, forward strand.
GGCTTGGATCAGGTCCGGGTCACTGGGATCAGTTTGGTAAGGAGTTCTTCTTTGGGACCAAAGGTCCTCAGATGGAACTGAATGTCCCTCATCTGAATCTTGCCCCTTGGACCACTGCTGTAGAGGCTGCCGTGGCCCAAGAGCTGGAGGAAATGCCTTGCTGGTCGAGACACCTGAAGGCTGAAGGAAGACGCCAGTTCTATAAGAACTCTTGACCTTTCCAGGGAAGAAAGGCTTGCTTTGACAGTATCCAGCTCTGCCCCTATAAATGTAAGGAGCTGCACTGGCTCAAGAACTGACTTGGGAAGGTTGAGAAGAAATCCTAGAGAAGTAAGCACTTGATGGGTCACTTGCAGGTCTGACCTGATTCTTGTCTGGGGACCAACCCACTATGAGTCAGTCATCCAGATATGGAAAATTGAAAATCTTTTGCATCCTTAGAAAGGCAACTACTACTGCCAGGCACTTTGTGAAGACCCTTGGGGCTGAAGTTAAGCCAAAGCGCATTGCTCTGAATGATAGTGGCCTGACGGCAACTTGAACCTGAGGTACTTTCTGTGGGAGCACCTGATGGGAATGTGAAAACAGGCATCTTTGAGGTCCAGGAAGGCTAGCCAGTCCCCTGGCCTTAGAGAGGGAAGGATTATTCCCAGAGTTACCATCTTGAACTTTGGTTTTAAAAGATATTTGTTTAGGTATCTTAGCTCTCAGGATGGGTCACCACTCCTGTCTTTTTGGGGTAAGGAAGTACCCTGGAGTACAGACCTTGCCCCAGTGTAGGTAGGTACTCTCTCTATGGCCCTTAAAGCCAGCAGAGATGAAACCTCTGCCTCTAGGGCAAGGGTTTCTGAGAAACCTGCAGGTGAAAAGATCTGGCTCTCATCTCGGAAATTTTTGAAGCTGAGAACCAGTCCCTGGCCTACTACTTCCAGGAACCACTTGTCTGTTGTAATAGACATCCAGTCCTGATGAAGTAAGTCAGCCTGCCCCCTACTGGAATAGGAGAGTCGACCCGGCAGGCCCATCAGGGTGTCTGCTTGACAGGGGCATAGGCTGAGGAGTGGATGCAGCCCTGCTCATTCCCCTTTCTGCTACTTCCTCTGAAGAACCCCTGTGAAAAGGAAGAAGAGGCCTGTGGCTGGTAGAAAGGCCTATGAAAAGGCCTACCCTGCCCCATGACTGCTGACTTTGAGGAGTTGCCTGCCCTCTTGCCTGAGCACTCCTAAGTGGTCCTGTACTCATCCATTTTCTTCATGTAATTTCTGTCTGCTCCCAGAGAATTACCCACTACAGGAAAATCCATGGCCTTAGCCTGGGTATCCTGTGAAAGACTAGTACATCTGAACCAAGCCATTCTCCAAGAGCCACAGATGTAGCCATGACTCTTGATGATATATCATTGAGTCCACAGCAGCATGAAACTGAACTTTGATGCCTCAATCCCATCTGGCCACCTCCTCCAGCCTCTGGCTAGCTGGGAGGCCTGTTTAGCCAGTGCCAGTACAGTGTCCCACCTGGATTTCTGGTACCTGGCTGTATAGGCCATATAATCTGCCTGCCTGAGTCCCAAGGAAGATGACATTACCGTTTTTTCTCATGGCATCAATCTTCTGGAGTCTTTATCTGGGGTGTGTGAAGCCAAGGGAATGTTTGTCTTGTCACAGGCAGCAGCCTGCACTACCTCAACATGGCTGCATTGCTGGTATAAATACTCTGTATCTGAGCCTGATAGTGAACCTTTTGTCCATCCTTCTGCCAACAGGGGGTACAGAAATGGAGACTTGAGATTTTTGTGTCTGTTTCCCAAAGGATTTGTGAAGGGAATAGACAGTCTCCTGGACTCTGGGATGTCCATCATTTCCACATAAGTAGGCTCCTCCTGATCCTCCATTGTCTCCTCCATAGGAAGCTGGAGGGTTTCATCCACATTTGTAAACAAAAATGGAAGGGACTCAGAAAGCCTAGGGGGGATACACCAGAAGGTCTGTCTGGGGAGATGTCTGTTCCACAGGCACAGCCAGACTTTCATCATCATCACCATCATCTTCAAACTCCCTCCTCCACAAACTCCAGTTCATAAAAATCTTCAGGGGTATAATCTGAACCGGAGGAACCCGACCTGAACCGAACCGCGCTAAAAGGTGCCGGATCGGTCGAAACTGGCGGCGATTCCACAATTTGAATTGCTTTGGCTATTTCCTCAGTGGTCAGAACATGAACCTCTGATCCGAACCGGTCGATTTTTCAGTGCTTTTTAGCAACCTACCCTCAGGATCGGCTCCTCTTGCCCGAAGAAGTATCGCGTGATCAGAGGGCACCTTCTAGTTCAGTCAGAACTGAACCGGCTGGCCATCCGGTCAGCGGACTTCTCGGCCTCCTTTCCCTCCACCTACCTAGTCTCCTTTCAAGGGTAGATTTAGAATAAAAAATTACCTTAGTAATGTTGTTTCTTCTCATGGAGTCTTGCTGTATTCTGACATATGCAGTTAGGTCCTGCCTTCAACTGCCCCAGAGAACGAAGAGTAAAACTTTCCATGGCCAGCATAGAATGTTCACCATGAGCTTGGTTGAAGCTCATGTCTGCCGTTGTTTAAACTGCAACTGTCAGATCTTTACAAACAAAGACTCACTAGATGTTCTGTGTGGAAACTGTAAAATTCTTACTACCCAACTGGCAAATATATTATATAAAGTTTTCTTGGTTTCAAAAGGAAGACTCAAGTCAGGAAACCCAAAACAAAACACATCCAAAACACAACCTCTCACCCAAACCAAAAAGAGGGTGAAAAAGGACACCCCTAGGATGCTAAACTGCTCCTGCCCACCCACATCCCAAAATCTAGGTTCTGAGAGGGGAGGCGGGAGGTCAGAATACAGCAAGACTCCATTAGAAGAAACAACATTACCAAGGTGAGTAATTTTTCATCAAACAACATGAAGTCTTGCTGTATTCTGACTATTGCAGACTTCCATGCAGTACCTCCATGGAGGAGGGACAGAACCTACTTTGGAAAAAAGGCTCGAAGTACTGCTGTGCTAAACCGAGCATCACTCCTAGCCTGGATATCCAGAGAGTAATGCTTGGTGAAAGTATGGACTGTTTTCCAGGTGGCTGCTTGACAAATTTCTAAGAGAGGAATACCCCTGGCAGCAGCCAGGAAGCAGCTGTACTCTAGTAGAATGAGCCTCAGACCTGAGGGTGGAGTTCTACCCAGTTTCTCACAGCAGAATTGTATACAAGAAACAATCCACCTGGCAATAGATCTCTTAGTGGCAGGTTTGCCTTACCAACTTCTCCATATGTAAGGAACAACTAGAGGATTCAAACCTGTGACCCTTGGTACGCCTATGTAGTAGCTAAGGGCCCTTTTAACATCCAGTTATGTAGCCTCTCTCCTGAGGAGGAAATGGTCAGTGAAGAAAAGAGGGAGATATAGACTGGTTGAGGTGGAAATCTGAAACCACTTTAGGTAAGCACTTTCGTTAGTTCTAACTACCACTTTATCTCTATGAAGAGAGATGAAATCAGAATTTACTGACAGGGCTAGCAATTCACTGATACGCCTGGCAGAAGTAATGGCTACCAAAACACAGTTTTCCAAGTCAAGTACTTAAGCTCAGCTGAGGACAAAGGCTCAAAGGAGGTTGCATAAGCTGAGCAATGCAAACATTAACGTCCGAGCAGAAGCAGGATCCTAAAGGGGATTGGTGTAGCAATCCCTTGAAAACTTACAAAATACAGGATGGGATGATAGAGAGGAAGGCTTGCCTACTGACAAGAAAGCAGAAACAGCTGCCAAGGTGTTTTAAGAGTAGCTGGTCTGAGGCCTAGCCATTAAGATGAACCATATAGTCCAGAACCGTAGGCATCCAGCAGAGTCTGGAGAAGATCTTCTTCTTAGAACACCAAATGCTGAATCTTTTCCATTTGGAGTTGTAAGTCTTCCGGTGGAAGGCTTTTGAGAAGCCTTAAGGATATCCAGAACCCTTGGGAAAGACGAGATCTGCAAACTTCTAACTCTTCAAGAGCCATGCCTTGAGATTGAGAGACTGAAGATTGGGTACCAAATCCTCCCTGAGAGGATGTCAACAGGTTGAACTCCTGGGAAGAGACAGGAAGGTGGACTGCTAGGGACAGCAACAAGGGATACCATGGCTGCCTGGCCCAGTCTGGAGCAATCAGAATCACTTTGCATGGTTGTGACCTTATCTTGACTAACACTTTGAACAGGAGAGGAAGGGGAAAGACATAGAAATTTCTGTTCCCAGTTCACAATCACAGCATCCAGGGGACTGAGCCCAAGACTGGGGTTTGCAACAAAAGAGAGGAAGTTGGTGATTGTCTGGGGCTGCAAAAGATCTATCTCTGGTGTGCCCCATCTCGAGAAACTCACTTTCAAAACTAGAGGATCTAGGGCCCATTCATGTTGGCGCTTGGATATTCTGTTCAGTGCATCTGCTAGGACATTGTCCTTCCCTGCTATCAGAGAGGTTTGCAGGAATAGCCAGGGACCACAACTTCATTGCTTCTGTGCACAAGGCCAGAGACCGAGTGCCTCCTTGCTTGTTGATGTACCACATGGTGGTGGTGTTGTCTGTTCTGACCTGAACCACCTTGTTCTGTACAGATTTGAAAAGCTTGCAGTGTCAGAAACACTGCTCTGAGTTCCAAGAGATTGACGTGAAGCAGAGATCCCTGAGGTGACCACAGTCCTTGGTGGTAAGATCCCCAGATGGCTCCCAGCCCAGCAGGGAAGCATCTGTGGTGAGTATCACTGAATGAGACTGAGTAGCTAATGAACCCTTGTTCAAATTGTCCTGATCCTGCCACCATTACATGGCTTGATCAGGGTTCTAGTCACTGGGACAAGTTTGGTAAGGGAATCCTTTCTTGGGACCAGAAGGCTCTTAAGTGGAACTGAATGTCCTCATCTGAATCTTGCCCTTGGACCACTGCTGTGGAAGCTGCCATGTGGCCCAGAAGCTGAAGGAAATGCCTTGTTGGTTGAGACACCTGAAAGGTGAACGAAGAGACTAGTTCCATATGTTTCTTCCTTTCCAAGGGAAGGAAGGCTTTGCCTTTACTGTATCCAGTTCTGCACCTATGAAGGTGAGGAGCTGTACTGGTTCGAGAACTGACTCGAATTTTGAGAAGGAATCCTAAGGAAGTGAGCACTTCCTGGGTCACTTGCAGATGTGACTTGATTTGGTCCGAGACTGACATGCTATGAGCCAGTCATCCAAGTATGGGAAGATGGACATCTTTTTCTTCTTAGGAAAGCAGCTACTACTGCCAGGCACTTTGAAACCCCTTGGGGCTGATATTAGGCCAAAGGGCATTGCTTTGAACTGACAGTGGCCTGAGGGCAACTCTGAACCTGAGGTACTTTCTGTGGAGCACCTGATGGGAATGTGAAAGTAGGCATCTTGAGGTCCAGGGAGGCTAGCCAGTCCCTGGCCTTAGAGAGGAAGGGTAATTCTCAGAGTTACCATTTGAACTTTGGCTTCAAAAGGTGTTTGTTCAGATATCTTAGGTCCAGGATGGGCCCTCATTCTCCTGTCTTTTGGGGGTTAGGAAGTACCTGAGTACAACCTTTGCTCCTTGTGTAGGGTGGGCACCTCTCTATAGCTCTGAGAGCTAGGACAGAAGAAACATCTGCCTCTAGGGCAAGGGTCTCTTGAGATTTGAAGGTGGAAAGGATCTGGTTCTCATCTTGGGACATTTTTAGGTTGAGAACCAGTCCCTGGCTTACTACTCTACCACCCACTTGTCTGATGTAAGAGACTTCCAGTCCTGGACAAAGTAAGCCAGCCTGTCCCCTACTGGTATGGGAGAATCGTCCGGCATACCCATCAGGGCCTGCTTGGCAGGGCTTTAGGCTGAGGGGTGGATGCAGGCCTGCTCATCCCCTTCTGCCTCTCCTCTAAAGAACCACCTCTGTGAAAAGGAAGAAGAGGAGGCCTGAGCTGGTAAAAGACCTTGGAAAGGCCTGCCCCTGCCCCTGGACTGCTGCCTTTGAGGAGTTGCTTGCCTTTTCTTGGCCTGAGCACTCCTGTAAGTGGTCCTTACTCATCCATCTTTTTCATGTAGTTCTCTGTCTGCTCCCCAAACAGAGAATTACCAATTACAGGAAAATCCATGGCCTTAGCCTGGGTATCCTGTGAGAGGCTAGTACATCTGAGCCAAGCCATCCTTCTCGAAAAGAGCCACAGATATAGCCATGACTTTGAGGAAACATCATTGGAGTCCACAGCAGCATGAAACTGTACTTTCATGTGTCAGTCACAGCTGTGAAGTCACCTGCTCCAGCTCCTTGGGAAGCTGGTCAGGGGCCTGTTTAGCCAGAGCCAGCACACTATCCCACCTGGACTTCTGGTATCTGCTGTATAGGCCATATAGTTAGCCTGCCTGAGTCCCAAAGATGCTGCCATGTATGTTTCTTGCCATGGCATCAATCTTCCTGGAGTCCTTGTCTGGGGGTGTGATGCCAAGGAATATTTGCCTTATCACAGGCAGCAGCCTGCACTACCCCAACATGGCTGCATTACTGAAAAAGGAACTCATGTCTGAGCTTGAGAGAGTATACTTCTTGTCCATTTGTCTGTCCACAGGAGGTATGGAAATAGGAGACTTAAGAATTTTATGTGTCTGTTTCCCAAAGGATTTGTGGAGGGAATAGACAGTCTCCTGGACTCTGGGATCTCCATCATCTCATCATAATCAGGCTCTTCCTTATCCTCTACTGCTTCCTCCACAGGAAGCTGGAGGGTCTCAGCCACTTTTTGTAAAACATATAGCGTGAAGGGGACTCAGAAAGCCTAGAGGAGAAACACCTGAAGGTCTGTCTGGGGAGATGTCCGGTCAATAGGCACATCCAGACTTTCATTATCATCATAATCATCCTCATACTCTCCTTCTCATCCTCCGGTTCATAAAATTCTTCCAAAGTATAATTCAGAACCAGGGAACTGACCAAACCAAGCCCTGCCAGATGGTGCCGCTTCGGTCAGAACCGAACTAAGCGACTGCACAATCCTTATCGCTTTGGCTATCCTCATCGGCGGTCGGAGTATGAATTTCTGGTCCGAACCGGACGATTTATCTTTTCTCTTCTTTTCACCGAACCGACTCTCAGAATCAGCTCTCCTTTGCCCGAAGAAGTATCGCCCTGGTCAGAGGGCACTCTTCTGGTTCAGTCAGAAATGAACCTGGCTGGCCATCCGGTCAGCGGACTTCTCGCCTCCCTTTCCTCAGTCTACCTAATTTCTTTCCATGTAGATTTGGGAAAATTTTGCAAATTTGGCAGTCTGAATCGAGGTGGTCAAATCCCAGAAAATAAACACAGGTGGTGTGGGGATCAGCCTTGGCAAAGACTTCCCCACACACTGCAGCAGTTGAAACCCAGTTACCTGGTTTTTTTTTCTTGGGTTTCTCAGACGGGCCTATCCTATCCAAAACGTATCTTTTTTCAGCAATCCACCAGGCAAGGCTCCCTATCGGTTCCTGACCATGTCAAGGGTCTTGGAAAAAATGTAATTAAATCCGTTTTTAGAACCGATATGGACTGGTTACCACACTCTAAAGTAAGCACAAGCTTTTTTACCTCAACTGATCGGTGGATTCAGCCAAACTGATCCACAATTTACAAGTTCCACACAGGAACAAAACAAAGAAACTATCTAGTACTCACAGTACCACAGACAGAGACTTGAACCGACTAGCTGCAACAGCAATTTGGTAGAAACCGACCAAAACCGACACTTCAACCAACTTTTGAACCAAGCAGAAGGAGAATCCTCCGAGCGACTGTTCAGTGAGGCGAGTAAAGTATCTGACGGTTGCAGTTTAAACAACAGCAGACAGGGCTTCAACCGAGCTTGTGGTGAACATTCCATGCTGGCCATGGAAAGTTTAACTTTTGTTCTCCGGGCAGTTGAAAGGCAGGACTTAACTGCATATGTCAGAATACAGCAAGACTTCATGTTGTTTGAACATTTTTTACAGATTTGGCAGTCTGAATCGAGGTGTTCAAACCCAGACAATAAATATAGCTGGTGTGTGGGTCGGCCTTAGCAAAGACCTCCCCACACTCACTGCATTGTTGAAACCCAGTGGGCCCGTTTTTTTCTGGGTTTCTCAGACATGGCCAACCTAACAAAACTTACCCTTTTATGGCAATCACCAGGCAAGACTCCATATCGGGTTCCTAACTGCAAGACGGGTGTTGGAAAAACGTTCAAAACACATTTTTTAGAACCAATAAGAACCAGTAACCACACTCTAAAGTAAAACACAAGGATTCAATACAATGATCAGTTTAACCAAACCAATCTAACACTTTACAATTTCCACACAGAAAAACAGAACAAAACCTATCTAGTACTCACGGTACCACAGACAGAGACTGAACCGACTATGCAGAAATAAATCCGGTAAAAACGGTAACTTAACGAGACTTTAACTGACTTTCAAACCGAGCTGAAGGAGAAATCTCCGGAGCGACTGTTCAGTGAGGCGGAGTAAAGAATCTGATGGTTGGATTTCAAAGGGCCTCCAGACAGACACCTCAACTAAGCTCGAGCTCAGCATTCTATGCCTGCATAGAAAGCTAACCCTTGTTCTCCGGGCAGTTTAAAGGCTGAGGCTAACTGCAATAGTCAGAATACAGCAAGACTTCATGTTGTTTGAAACTAACTAACTCAAAGGAAGAAATTGTTTCAATATTTTGTGCCAAATGGCAAAATGAAAATAACGTATCTACCGTAATTTTTGATCTTCTCTTGTATCTTCACCATTCGTTACTGCTGGGTGTAATGGAGGCGCACACTCACCACGGGAGGTTTTTTTTTTTTCTCCAGAGGAGTCGGGCGAGACGGCTCTGCCCCGAGAGTGATGCATCATGTGATGTGCAAGGGGCGGCTGTTAGGTGTCGAGATTCCTCCTCCATCCCAGTTCTGTTAGCTGGAGAGGTGAGAAAAAGGGTAAGAGAAAAGAGTGAGGCAAGGGAGTCGAGGGATAGAAAAAGGAAAGGATATAAACTGAAAAAGGAATAAGCTGGTAGAGTATAGAATAAAAAGAAAGAATGCCTACCCAAAGGGACATGAGGGCCTCACCTCTGGGAGGCTCAAGGGAGGAACAGATAAGGTGAGGAGAAGAAGGAAAAGAAGAGAGTATGAGGGATGTTGGGAGAGGAGAATTCTGCCCTTTGAGATTGGTTTAAAGGCCTAGAAGTTTGGAACCAAAACAAGAGAGCAAGGATCCCACTTAATAGGACTGAAGAAGGTTCAACGGAACCGCTTGGCAGAGATTGGTCACAAAAGGCAGGCTCTCTAAGCCTCCCACCATCCCAAACCCTTAACTCTAGCTGAGAGCTCACAGACTACCAAGGCAGAGCTGTGTTTCAAAGAAGAGCACCCAACTAGGAAGGGGGAGAAGTCCTGAGCACCTTGTTAAGGGCTAACACAGAATTGTGTGGGGAGGGGCGAGCTCATAGAGGGCACCCCTTGTTGAAAAGGATAGAGTGGGAACTCAGTCGGACTGCCTGAAGTAAGACAATAGTATCAGGTTAAAAGAAGTTGAAGTGCCAGGAGGACTGAGCAGAGGAAACTGATACAAGATTAAGTCCTGCCAGAGGATTCAGGAGACAAAGGACCTGAGCCATAGAAGGCGGTCCTTAAACTGTGAATTGAACAACATGGTTAATAAACCAAGAGGTCACCCCTAAGGGCAATCAGAAAGAGTTCCCTCAGGATAGATAAATTCCGCTCGTTCCTCCTTTTCCCAGAGGAAAAGGGTTCCTTCAGAAGAACATAAGAAAACCAAGATAAGATTTTTTGGTTTTTTGGCTTAAAGGCCAAGGGAAAAGGGGGAGGAACGAGCAGGGAGGGGAGACGCAAGAAGGAGGCCCGTGAGGGATGATGGGATGGTATCAGTAATGAATAGTGAAGATACAAGAGAAGATCAAGAATTACAGTAGGTATGTAATTTTCATATCTTCCTTGTCAATCTTCAATATTCATTACTGCTGGGTGAGTACCAAGCCCCACTGAAGGGGCCTGAACAGACCCTGAGGGAACAGGACCCTCAGCCTCCTACTGGTGGAAAGTAAGAAGGGAGACTCCTAACGAATGAGACTGGAACAGTCTAAGGTTGATGAGTACGAGGAGGTGTCCCCTGTAGTCTGGGGAGGGAGGTTGCCTCAGAAGAAAAATTACTCACCTTAGTAATTGTGTTTCTTCTAATGGAGTATTGCTTATTCTGACAATCTGCAGTTAGCCCCAGCCTTTAAACTGCACCGGAGAGTAGAGGGCTAATTTTCTATGCAGTGCATAGAACGTTGAGCTCGAGCTCGGGTTGAGGTCTCTGTCTGCAGCACTCTGAACCCCAACCGTCAGATTCTTATGAGCAAACACTCACTGACTATGTGGAAATTAAACTAGCCCTGGCAAACAAAAGATTTTGGATTCCCAAAGGAAGACTCAAGTCAGAAACCCAAACCAAAAACCTATCCAAAATAAAGATGTTAATATAAGCACCAAGTAAAAAGGAGGGTGTGCTGGAAGACACCCCTGGGGTGCACACTGCACCTGCCCACCCACTTCCCAAAACAGGTTCTGAGAGGAGGGAGGAGGTAGAATACAAGCAAGACTCCATTAGAAGAAACACAATTACTAAGGTGAGTAATTTTTTCTTCAAACAACATGAAGTCTTGCTGTATTCTGCCAATCTGCAGACTACTAAGCAGTACCTCCATGGAGGAGGGACAGAACCTACTTTGGGAATAGGCTCTGAAGTACTGGTTGTAACAAACTGGAGCATCACTCCTAGCCAGGATATCCAGAGAGTAATGCTTGGTAAAGGTATGGACTGTTTTCCAGGTGGCTGCTTGACAAATTTCTAACAGAGGATATCCTGGCAGCAGCCACGGAAGCAGCTGTACCTCTTGTTGAATGAGCCCTCAGGCATGAGGGTGGAATTTTTCCCAGTTTCTCATAGCAGAATTGTATACAAGAAACAATCCATCTGACAACAGATCTCTTGGTGGCAGGTTTGCCCTTTCCACTTCCCCAAAAGTGAGGAACAACTGGAGGGAATCAAATCTGTGACCCTTGGTATGCTCTATGTAGTAGCTAAGGGCTCTTTAACATCTAAACTGTGTAGCCCTCTCCCTGAGGAAGAATGATCAGTGAAGAAACAGGAGAGACATGGACTGATTCAAATGGAAGTCTGAAACCACTTTGGGCAAGAACCTCCTATTGGTTCTAAGGACCACTTTATCTCTATGGAAGGAGATAAAATCAGGTTCCACTGACAGGGCTAGCAATTCACCCATATGTCTGGCAGAGGTAATGGCCACCAAAACACAGTTTTCCAAGTCAAGTACTTAAGCTCTGCTGATGACATAGGCACAAATGGGGGTTGCATAAGTTGAGCAATGCAAACATTTAAGTCCCAGGCAGGGCAGGATCCCTAAAGGAAGGATTGGTATGAAGCAATCCCTTGAAAACTTACAGAATATAGGGTGAGATGACAGTGAGGAAGGCTTTCCACTGACAGAAAAGCAGAAACAGCTGACAAGTATACCTTGAGAGTAGCTGGTCTGAGGCCTAGACCATTAAGATGGACCATATAATCCAGAACTGTAGGCAGATCAGCAGTGTCTGGGGATATATGCTTTGGAATACCAAATGCTGAATCTTTTCCATTTGGAGTCATAAGTCTTTCTGGTGGCAGGCTTTCGAGAGGCTCTGAGAATATCAAGAACCCCTTGGGACAGAGGCAATCTGCATACTCTAGCTCTTCAAGAGCAATGCCTTGAGACTGAGGGACCGAAGATTGGGTACCAAATCCTCCTCTGAGAGGAGGTTAACAGGCTGCAATTCCTGGGAAGAGACAGGGGAAGATGGACTGCTAGGGACAGTAAGAGGGGTACTAGGGCTGCCTGGCCCAATCTGGAGCAATCAGAATCACTTTGCAGGGTTGTGACCTCACTTTGGCCAGAACCTTGAAGAGTAGAGGAAAGGAGGGAAGGCATAGAGAAATTTCCTTCCCAGTTCAACATCAGAGCATTCAGAGGGACCGAGCCCAAGACTGGGGGTCTGCAACAAAGCAGAGGAAGTTGGTGATTGTCTGGGGCTGCAAAGAAATCTACCTCTGGAGTGCCCCCATTGAGAAAATCAATTTTAACACTAGAGGGTCCAGGGACCATCTGTGATGGCCCTGGGAGATCCTGCTCAGTGCATCTGCTAACACATTGTCCTTCCCTGGAAGGTGGACTGCTATCAGAGAAGTCTGCAGGAATAAGCCAGGGACCACAATTTCATGGCTTCCATGCACAAGGCCATGGACTGAGTGCCTCCTGCTTGTTGTTGATGTACCACATGGTGGTGGCGTTGTCTATTCTGACCTGAACCACCTTGTTCTGCACTAACTGACAGAATCTTGCAGGCCAGAAAACTGCCCTGAGTTCCAGGAGTTTGATATGAAGAAGTGATTCCTGAGGGGACCACAGTCCCTGGGCTGTGAGAGCCCTCAGAAGGGCTCCCACCCCAAAGAGAAGCATCCGTGGTAAGGACCACCTAATGAGACTGAGTAACAAATGGGACCCCTTGTCTTAAATTGTCCTGATCCTGCCACCACTGAAGAGGCTGGATCAGTGTCCGAGTCACTGGAATCAGTTTGGTAAGAGGATCCTTTTTGGGACTAAAGGCCCTCAGATGGAACTGAATGTCCCTCATCTGAATCTTGCCCCTGGACCACTGCTGTAGAAGCTGCCATATGGCCCAAGAATTGAAGGAAATGCCTTGCTGGTTGGGACACCTGAAGGTTGAAGGAAGAAGCCAGTTCTATAAGAACTCTTGCTATTTCCAGGGAAGAAAGGCTCTTGCTTTGACAGTATATAGCTCTGCCCCTATAAAGGTAAGAAGCTGCACTAGTTCGAGAACTGACTTGGGGAGGTTGAGAAGAAATCCCAGGAAGTGAGCACTTGCTGGGTCACTTGCAGGTCTGACCTGACTTGGTCTGGAGACTGACCCACTAGGAGCCAGTCGTCCAGATATGGAAAATGGAAATCTTTGCCTTTTTAAAAAGGCAACTACTTCTGCCAGGCATTTTGTGAGAAACCCTTGGAGCTGATGTTAGGCCAAAGGGCATTGCTTTGAACTGATAATGGCCTGAGAGCAACTTGAACCTAAGGTACTTTCTGTGGAGCACCTGATAGGGATGTGAAAGTAGGCATCTTTGAGGTCCAGGAGGCTAGCCAGTCCCCTGGCCTTAGAAAGGAAGAATTATTCCAGAGTCACCATCTTGAACTTTGGTTTTAAAAGATGTTTGTTCAGGTATCTTAGATCTAGGATGGGTCGCCACTCCCCTGTCTTTTGGGGGCAAGGAAGTACCTGGAGTACAGACCTTGCCCCAGTGTAGGGTAAGAACTCTCTCTATGGCTCTTAAGGCCAGAAGAGATGAAACCTCTGCCTCTAGGGCAAGGGTTTCGGAGAGACCTGCAGGTGGAAAGATCTGGCCTCATCTTCAGAAATTTTTGAAGCTGAGAACCAGTCCCTGGCTTACTTCTTCCAGGACCCACTTGTCTGAAGTAACAGACATCCAGTCCTGGACAAAGTAAGCTAGACTGCTTTCTACGGGATAGGAGAGTCGAGCTGGGCAGACCCATCAGGATGTCTGCTTGGCAGGGGCCTTAGGTTGAGGAGTGGATGTAGCCCTGCTCATCCCCTTCTGCCTCTCCTCTGAAGAATCCCCTCAGTGAAAAGGGAGAAGAGGCCTGTGCTTGGTAGAAAGGCCTATGAAAAGGCCTGCCCCTGCCCCTAGATTGCTGCCTTGAGGAGTTGCCTGCTCTCCTTGACCTGGTCACTCCTATAAGTGGTCCTGTACACATCCATTTTCTTCATGTAATTCTCTGTCTGCTCCCCAAACAAAGAATTACCCACCCCAGGGAAATCCATGGCCTTAGCCTGGGTATCCTGTGAGAGGCTAGTACATCTGAGCCAAGCCATCCTCTGAAGAGCACAGATGTAGCCATGACTCTTGACGACACATCAGTGGAGTCCACAGCAGCATGAAATTGTACCTTTGATGCCTCAGTCCCATCAGCAGCCACCTCCTCCAGCTCCTTGACCAGCTGGGGAGGCCTGTTTACCAGTGCCAATACAGTGTCCCACCTGGACTTCTGGTACCTGGCTGAGGCCATATAGTTAGCCTGCCTGAGTCCCAAGGAGGATGCCATGTACTGCTTCTTAGCCATGGCATCCATCTTCCGGAGTCTTGTCTGGGGTGTGAAGCCAAGGGAATATTTGCCTTGTCACAGGCTGCAGTCTCCACTACCCCAACATGGCTGCATTGTTGGTATAAAAACTCTGTATCAGAGCCTGATAAGGTGTACCTCTTGTCCATCCTTCTGTCAACAGGAGGTACAGAATTAGGAGACCAGGATTTTTGTGTCTGATTCCCAAAGGACTTATGAAGGAATAGACAGTCTCCTGGACTCTGGGATGTCCATCATTTCAACAAATCAGGCTCCTCCTGATTCTCCACAGCCTCCCATAGGAAGCTGGAGGGTTTCAGCCACTTTTCTGTAAAACAGATAGTGGGAGGGACCAGAGAGCCTAGGAGGGAAACACCAGAAGCTCTGTCTGGGGAGATGTCCGGTTCCACAGGCACATCCAGACTTTCACCATCATCACCATCATCTTCAAAATCCCTCCTCCTCAAACTCCGTCATAAAATTCTTCAGGGTGTAATCTTGAACCGGGGACCAACTGAACCGAACCCCTGCCAAAGGTGCCAGATCAGTCGGAACCGGCGTAAGTGATTCAACAATCCGAATCGCTTGGCTATTTCCTCGGTGGTCGGAACATGAACCTCTGGATCCGAACCGGTCGATTTTCTGTTTTCTTTTTGTAGGAACCGATCCTCAGGATCGGCTCTCCTCTGCCCGAAGTACCACCCTGGTCAGAAGGCACTCCTGTTTGGTCGGAACCAAACCGGCTGGCCATCTGGGTCACTGGACTTCTGGGCTTCCTTTCCTAAGTCAACCTAATCTTTTTCCAGGGTAGACTTAGGAAAGTTTTTACATATTTGGCAGCCTGTATAGAGGTGGTCAAACCCCAGACAATAAACATAGGTGGTGTGGGATCGGCCTTAGCAAAGACCTCCCACACTCACTGCAGTGTTGAAACCCAGTGGGCCTGCTTTTTTTCTGGGTTTCTCAGTCATGGCCAACCTAACCAAACTTCCCTTTTTTCGGCAACCGCCAGGCAAGACTCCATTATCGGTTTCTAACCGTAATAGGTATTGAAAAAACGTTGAAACACATTTTTAAAACCGATAAGGACCAGTAACCACACACTAAGAAAGAACACAAAAATTATATAAAGGATCGTTCAGCCGAACCGATCGAAATACAAGTTTACAATTTCACAATAATCAGAGAAACTATCCAAGTACTCACAGTACCGCAGACAGAACCTGAACCAACAATGCGGAATTAAGTTCGAATAAAACCGACAACTTTAACCGACTTTGAACCGAGCAGAAGGAGAAATCTCTGGAGCGACTGTTTAGTGAGGTGGAGTAAAGAATCTGACGGTTGGGTTTCAAGTGCTGCAGATAGAGACCTCAACCGAGCTTGAGCTCAACGCTCTATGCACTGCATAGAAAATTAACCCTCTACTCTCCGGGGCAGTTTAAAGGCTGGGGCTAACTGCAGATTGTCAGAATACAGCAAGACTTCATGTTGTTTGAAGAAGCCTCCTCACCCTCGGGAGAACAGGTGGGTCCCCGGAGCAGAGCTAGTCACCCTACACGCTGGGCAATGGGTGACAGTCTGGAGAGATGAAGCCATGCCGTCTGCCTGATGCAGATTGCTGTCCCCGCTAGTCTGGACGCTACCCTTTGGCGCCATAGGATGCCCTCGCTAGTGCCTTGCAGGCTCCAGACTCATGCAGAGAGGGCAATGGCTTGCCTAGACTGCTCTGAGTCAGGCAAAGATGATAGGACCTGTGATAGCAATGATCACAGATGTCTGTTGTAAGCAGCGTGGTGTGCCTGATGAGAACTGATACACATCAACACCGACTTGAAGAGAAACCCTCATCCCCACCGGTCGAATTCAGCAGAGTCCGGATCAGGGGTCTGTCATGTGCCAGGCACCGAGGCCCGAAGGAGTGTTCAGGGACGCCAAGCCCAAGGTAGGTGAGGCAGAGAACCTAGAGACTCATGGGGGCACAATACCATCTCCTTCAGTCTGCCGGGCTGGAGAAGGAGTGGCTGGAGACTGCCAGGTGCGGATAGATGCTTCCTGAAAGGAATCGCCAGGAAGACACCACTAGGTGACGAGCGCTGAATTCGCTAAGGAATGCACGTGTTCGCCGCTCAGTATTGTCCCCACGAATGTAGGAGATGGAAGCCCAAACCAACCTCGAAAGGAACCACTGATATTCAGTGAAATCAGCATCAGAGGAAAGGTGGATGGAAAGTTCTCTTCCTCAGATGTTGAAGTCGAGGAGGAAATAGAGCTTGAATGCTCAGAGGACTCCTGTGGCGGAGGGACAGGCAGAAAACCTGTTCATCCATGGCCCTGACGTAAGATGGGAAGGCCGCAGTAGCTCTGAACATTTCCAGTTAATGGTCCTGGGATCCCATGGCCTGGGAAAGAGGGTGGTGGTTGCAGAGGGATGGGTGAAGGGCACCTAATAGCACATGCCTGATCTCTGCCAGGGCTCTGATATCCAGGTAGTGACGCCGCCAGACTTGGGGACCCTGAGATCATGCCAGGTTGTGAAGAAACGAGAGGGGAGGCAACTCTGTGAAGAGCCCTGAAGGGGATCTCCCATGACGTGATTGGGATTGCATGAGTCCAGAAGGGCAACCCTCAGAGCTGCCACTAGAAGGCGATCTACAGACCTTGAGAGAAAGGTGGGGATCTGCCTGTGACTCCTCCCGTGCCCCACAGGGTGGTGGGGTTCGCCTGCTCTTCACCCAGACCCCTCAATCCCTCAGACTCTGAAGAAGCCCTCCTCGATACCAGTGGGAAGGTCCGCCGCGCGAGCCCTCAAGGGAACTCACTGCAACAGGATCCTCCACCTTCTCCTGAAGGACCCCAGCAGCACCAGCGATGGCACCTGCCTGGGACCTCCAGGAAGAGGGCGCCCTCTCCGGCCTCCTGAAGGGTCCACAACAGAAGACCAGGCCACACCAAACCATGGAATCATCCGGCTCAACCAGCTCTGGGGAGTCGGGGAGAGGAATACTGGATCGCCTAGCGCCACGACCCACTGGAGGTTCCAAGTCAAAAGACTCAGGCTGCCAGACAGGATCCTCCCCTGAGTCATCCTCCTCCAAAGAGGGTCGACCAGAGCAGACTCCATCAAGCGACTGCAGGAACCTCAGTCAAAACGACACCAGGCCTGGCACCGCAAAGGCAGCAATGCCGACAGTGATAGAGGAGTCAGCGCACCTCTGTCGGCACTGGGAATCCGAGCCGACTGCAAATGGCACCACCCAAGTCACCGTGCCGAGACGGTGCCGAGAACCAAACGGCACGGCCAATGGTGCCGCCTGAGTCCCCGGTGCCACGAATGGCACTGGAACCCAAAATGGCACGCCAAGCAGCGCCACCCGAGTCCCCGGCACTGCGAATGGCGGCGAACCCAAACACACACCACGAGCGGTACCGAGACCCACGGCAATGTTGCCGACGGTGACGCCTAAGTCTCCGCGCCGCTGACAGCACCAGACTTCACAGCAAGGTCGGGTGAAATCGAGGGTCCACCAGTGCCGGGCCCTGCAACCCGAGGTCAGATCACTGGGGGAGCCTGCACTCCATGGAGGTGACTGCCGGACAGCCCGATGGTGTGATCCCGGGAGGAGTCACACTGCTCCTCCAGCACCAAGAAGAAACCCTCCTCGACAAGACTATAAGTTAAGGAGGTTCCTCCTCGCCAGGCTATATACACCCGGAGGGGACCCGGAGGAACGGTCGAGATCTGGCCTGGAGGCTCAGCTGGCGACGCCATCCCGAAAGTCGGGCGGAGTTCTTCCAACTTTAAACATGCGGATTTCTAACCGTGGCGATCCTTGGAGAAACAGCGCCGTAATGATCCATATCATGGTAGGGTCCCAGGCACCGAGACACACATCATGACGGTTCAGACGTGAAAACTGCCGCCACAGGGGCACCGGGCGTGAGGGGCACAGCCCGCCGAACTTATGCTTTGCCTCAAACCTGACATGATGGAAATCAATACAATAAACTGCAAAGCTCCGGTGTCATCGAATATCAAAATAAAAGAACGATTTACCAGTCGACAATGTCGGAATGAACTGGGATGAAGGAGCGCGTCGAAAAACATATGCAGCCTATGACACAGTAACAATTCTAGCGACCAAGACAGCAGGTGCAGCCTCAACGGCAGAGGAAAAATAGCACTGGGATGGAGGAGGAGTTCGCGGGCGCCTAACGGCCGCCTCACGCATCACGGATGCGCCACTCGGGGCGGAGCCATCGGTGCCGACTCCTCTGGGGAAAAAACTCCCGTGGCAGGTGCGTCCTCGGCTACACCCAGCAGTAATGAATGGTGAAGATCGACAAGGGAAGATCAAAGTTTTAGGGTCAGAAGACTCAAGTCGAGAACACTCAAGAAGAACACAACGGGTGGTGATTTACCAAAATGCTTAATAACAAACTAAAAGAAACCCCTAAGAAAGGGAGACATGTTCAGTACACCTCTGGGGTGCAGCACTGTGCCTGCCCCACCACATCCCAAAACTACTAGGTTCCAGGAGGGCGGAGGAGGGAGGTCAGAATACAGCAAGACTGCATTAGAAAAACAACATTACTATAGTGAGTAATTTTTCTTCAAACAACGTGACGTCTTGCTGTATTCTGACTATATCTGAACTTACTAAGCAGTACCCCTTGGAGGAGGGAGTCACAGAACCTATTTTGAGGACAGATTCTGCAGCACAGCCCGTGCCAAACCTAGCATCGCTGTGACTGGACGTCCAAAGAGTAATGCCTGGTAAAAGTGTGAACAGATTTGCAGGTAGCTGCTTTGCATATGTCCACTAAAGGTATATCTCTAGCTGCTGGGATCAAGCAACTGTACCTCTGGTAGAATGAGCCTCAGGCCTGAGGGAGGTTCCTTCCCAAGTTTAGAATAGCAGAATTGAATACAAGAGACAATCCACCTGGCAATAGACCTCTTGGTCTAGGTTTGCCTTTCCCACTTCACCATAAGTGAGAAACAACTGAGAACAGTCCTTCCTATGGGCCTTAGTATGCTCAATATAGTAACTAAGAGCCCTTTTACATCAAGACTGTGTAACTTTCTCCCCAGAGGAAGAATTATCAGTGAAAACACAGGCAATGACATAGAATGGTTCAGATGAAAGTCTGACACCACCTTGGGAAGAAACTTTATATTGGTGCAGAGGACCACCTTATCCCTATGAAAGGAAATGAAATCAGGTTCCACTGATAAGGCCTGTAATTCACTGATTCTTCCGGCAGAGGTAATAGCCACCAGAACACAGTCTTCAAAATCAAGTATTTCAGTTCAGCTGAAGAGAAAGGTTCAAAAGGAACTGCATAAGTTGTGCAATACTGATGTTCAGGTCACAAGAAGGGTAGGCTCCCTAAATGGAGGATTGACATGAACCAAACCTTTGAAAAATTTCTTAAAGACTGGATGAGAAGCTAAGGAAGAGCTCTTACCAGCAGAAAGGAAGGCAGACACAGCTGCCAAATGTACCTTGAGAGTAGTAGGCCAGAGGCCTAAACTTAAGATGCACCAAATCATCCAATACAGTAGCAATACCAGCCAGCTCTGGCTTAGTATGCCTCTGGGAACACCAAAACCCAAATATTTTCCATTTGGAGTCCTAAGTCTTTAGTACCATGTTTCCTGCCAACCTTTAAAATATCCATAACTGATTGAGAAAGGTGCAAGCTTGCATATTCTAGCTCTTCAAGAGCCAGGCCTTGAGCCTGAGAGTCTGAAGATTGGGATACAGAATCCTCCCCTGAGAGGAGGTGAGGTGTGTGTCTGGGAAGACACAAGGGCAGTGCTGCAGACAGTGACAACAGTAGAGGATACCAAGGCTGTCTGGCCCAATCTGGACCCACCAGAATCACCTTGAAGGTTGAGACCTGATTTTGATCAGGACCCTGAATATCAGAGGAAAAGGAGGAAAAGCATACAGAAACCTGCTTGTCCAATTCAATAGAAGAGCATCAAGAGGGACAGATCCCAGAAGGAGTGGTTTGCAACAATAAAGGGAAGTTGATGATTGTCCGGGCTGCAAACAGATCTATCTCTGGAGTGCCCCATCTCTTGATGGCTCGAGAACTGGAGGATTCAGGGACCATTTGTGATGTCCCTGGGAAATTCTGCTCAGAGCATCTGTTAGAATGTTGTCCTTCCTGGGACATGCACAGCCAGCAGGGAAGCTTGAAGGAATAAGCTAGAGACCATACCTTCATGGCCTCTGCACAAGGCAGAGGACCGAGTGCCTCCTTGTTTGTTGATGTACCACATGGTTGTGGTATTGTCTGTCCTAATTTGCACCACTTTGCTCTGAACAAAGGTTAAGAATGTCTGAAGTGCAAGAAAGACAGCTCTTAATTCCAGAAGATTTATGTGCAGAAGGGACTCCTGGTGAGACCAAGTTCCTGAGCTGTAAGATGATCTAGGTGGGCTCCCATCCCAGCAGGAGGCATCTGTGGTGAGAGTCACAGAGGGACCTGGTTGATAAAGGGACACCCTGTTGAAGACTGTCTTCCTCCAGCCACCTCTGGAGGGCCTGGACTAGAGTTTGAGAGACTGGAACTAGTTTGAAGAGAGGAACCTTTTCTGAGACCAGTAAGATCTGAGATGAAACTGTATATCTCTCATCTGAAACCTTGCTCCTGAACTACTGCTGTGGAAGCTGCCATGTGGCCCAGCAGTTGTAGAAAGTGTATGGCTGGACGAGACACTGGAGGATGAAATGAGGAGGCCAGAGTGACCACTGACTGAGCCCTTGAGAGAGGAAGAAAAGCCCTTGCCTAAATAGTATCTATTTCCACCCCATGAAGGTGAGAAGCTGGGCTGGTTCTAGAACAGCATTCTCTAGATTTAGAATGAAACGCAAAGCCTGCCTCCTGAGGAATGTCACCACTACTGCAAAACACTTGGTGAACACCCTTGGAGCAGATGTTAGGCCAAAGGGCATGGCCCTGACTTGATAATGGCCTGAGGGCAACCTCGAACCTGAGGTACTTTCTGTGGGAAGGTCTGATCGGTATGTGGAAGCAGGCATCCTGAGATCCAGGGAGGCTAGCCAGTCTCCTGGTCTCAGAGAGGGAAGAATTACTCCCAGAGTCACCATTTTGAATTTTGGTTTTGTCAAATGTCTGTTCAGGTACCTTAAATCTAAGATGGGTCAACACTCCTCTGTCTTTTTTGGGGTAAGGAAGTATCTAGAATACAGTCCTTTTCCCTGTGACAAGAGGTACCTTCTCTACTTCTTGAAAAAAGCAGAAGAGGAGACTTCTGCCTCTAAGGCCTTTGTCTCCAAGGGACAGGGAGGACTGAAGGACCTGCTCTCATTCTTGGGAACCTTTGAAACTGAGAGCAAGCCCTCAGCTCACTACTTCCAGGACCCACTTGTCTGAAGTAATAGACCCCAGGCCTGGGAGTAGTGAGCCAGCCTGCCCCCTACTGGATTGGGGACGTGACCCTGGTTTATACCTCAGGGTGTCTGCTTGGCAGGTGGCTTAGACTGAGTAGCTGATGGGATCCTAGTTATGCCTGTCTACCTCTTCCCTAAAGAACCCCCTCTGCTGAAAAGAAGAGGAGGAGGCCTGAGCTTGGTAAAAAGGCCTGTGAAAGGCCTGCCCCTGCCCCTAAACTGCTGCCTCTGAGGAGTGGTCTGCATTTCTTTGCTGCAGCACTCCTATAGGTGGTCCTGCACTGCCCATCTTTTTCATGTAATTCTCATATGATCCCCAAAAGGGAATTGCCTGCTACAGGAAAATCCATGGCCTTAGCTTGGGTATCCTGTGAGAGGTTGGTACACCTAAGCCAAGCAAATCTCCTCATGGAGATAGATGTAGCCATGACCCTGGAATGAACATCATTAGACTCTACAGCAGCGTGGAACTGCACTTTAGGTGCCTCTGTACCATTTGCAGCCACCTGCTCCAGCTCCTTGGCTAGCTGGGGCATTCTAGCCAGTTCTAGAACCGTATCCCACATAGATTTCTGGTACCTAGCTGTATATGCCATGTAGTTAGATTGTCTGAGTCCCAAAGAGGCTGCCAAGTACAGTTTTTTGCCATGGCATCCACTTTCCAGGAATCCTTGTCTGAGGGTGAGACGCCAGGAGAATATTAGCCTTGTCACAGGCTGCAGCTTGTACTACCCCAACATGGCTACAGTGATTAATAAGGAATTCCATCTCAGGACTGACAAAGTATACCTCCTGTCCATTCGTTTTCACAGAAGGTATGGATGTAGGAAACTAAAATTTTTGTGTCTGCTTCCCAAGGATTTGTGTGAGGATAGACACCCTTTGACTCTGGTACATCCATCGCCTCTAAGTAGTCCGATTCTTCCTGATCCTGTTCAGCCTCTTCCAAAGGAAGCTGAAGAGTCTCAGCCACTTTCTTGTAAAACAAGAAATGGAAGGGAACTCAGAAAGCCTGGGAGGAGAAACCTGAGAGGGCCTGTCTGGGGAGATGTCAGGCTCAACCGGCCCATCTAGGCCCTCATCCTCTTCATCATAATCTTCCTTCTTCTCCCAGTCGCCTCACAGTAAGCTTCAGGTTCTATATCTGAAGCAGACATTTCGACCAAACTAGCCTGCTTTGAACCGAAGCTGGTTCAGTCAGAACGGGCAAAGTGATTGGACTATCGAAATCGCTTTTGCTCTCTCTTCAGCGGTCGGACCATGGAAAGCTGGATCCAAACCGGCTGATTTTCTTTTCTTTACTCGAACCAATTCCACAGAATTGGTCTCCGCTTGCCGAGAAGGTATCACCCAGGTCAGTGGGCACCTCCTCAGGTTCAGTCACAACCGAACTGGGCTGGCCATCCAGGTCAGCGGACTTTTCGGCCTCCCTCTCCTTAGCCTACTCAAATGTTTATCCAGAGTGGCTTTGGGAAAGTTCTTGCATATCTGGCAGTCTTCTTTGAGCTGGTCAAATACCAGATAGTACACACACTATGAGGTGAAGGATTCGGCCTCAGCAAACGCCTCCTTACACTCCGGTACAATGCTGAAACCTAGTGGGAACCCAGGTTTTCTTTTTGGGTTTCTCAGACATGCCTTTCAAACTAAAGTCACCCCAAACAGCGGTTAAGCTAAGCGACTACAACTTATCAGTTCCAACCATGTCACGGGTCGGTTAAAAATCCTAAAAGTCGGATTATTTTAGGAACTGATAAGTGCCGGAAAACCACAGTCAACAAAAATACAATGTACTACAGAATGGGTTTTGGTTCAAAACCGACCGACCGGCAAAGAACCGAAAATAAAACAATTTCTTTCAAAACAACCACTACCTACAAACCAGGGCCCCAATTTTTCTGTGGCACATCGGAGCAAAGTTCTGCGACAGGGTCCTCATTGCCGAGAACTTCTGCGGCACTCAACACTCAATTTCTGCGGCAATTCTGATGTACATTTTACTCTTGTTTTCTTTTTTTTTTTTTTTTTGCCATATCTGACACAATACACGCATAATAGTCATTTTATAGGCGTTTGTCACCAGATTTTCAACATAGCCAGTTTATGACCTCTGCTCATGAACAGTATCACTGTGATTTTCTTAATCTGTCATTGATTTCGCACACCGATCACGCCATTGTCGCAACATGTGCAAAAACACATTTCGGGTGAGATGAGAAAAATGACAGTACTACTGTTCATAAGGAGGTGTGGTAAAATGGCAATACTGAAAATCTGGAGTGAAAATATTAAATGCTCAGTTACTGAAAGGATGAGGAACTGCAACGATGCTCGTAAAACAGTAATTTTATAAGCGTTTGTCACCAAATTTTCAACATAGCCAGTTTATGACCTCTGCTCATGAACAGTATCACTGTGATTTTCTTAATTTGTCCAAAATTGATTTCAGCACACCGACCGCGCCATTGTGCGCTACATGAGCGAAAACACATTTCGTGAGATGTGAAAATGACAGTTGTACTGTTCATAAAGAGGTGTGGTAAAATGGCAATACTGAAAGTCTGGAGTGAAAATATTAAAATGTTCGAGTTACTGAGAGTACGTGGAACTGCGTAATGCACTTCAAGTAACACAGTCATTTTGGGAATATTTCACCAAATTTTCAACATAGGGTTTTGGGAGTCTACCTCACGAACTGTGACACTGTCATTTAGTTAATCATTCCAGAAAGGTGGTTCTGCACAGTGACTGTGGAACCACCTTTCGGACAGATTAACGAAACAACAGTGTCACAGTTCAAGAGGTGGGGCTCCCAAAACCCCATGTTGAAAATTTGGTGAAAATTCCAGAAATGGCTGAGATATGCACTAAAGTTGAAAAATCCATTTATGCCATTATACAGCTTACTGGCATTTCTTCAGTTCACGGTCAGCTTTGAAGAGTGCAGACGGTTCCTGGTCCACCAAGATCGCCGGGCTGGGCTACAGAGGTAAGCATGGGTTGAGGTGGGGGTGTGGGAGGTGGGTACAGAGGGTGGGTGCAGGTTGGGGAGGGGCAAAAGAATCAACGAGGGAAGGTTTTTTTGTTTCAGTTTTTTTTGACTCAACGAGGGACTTTGCCATGCTGGGGGGGCTCCCAGCATGGCACCAGGCAGCTGGGGGGGATGGAAGCCAACTGGAGATTAGGGCACCCCTGTCGGCAACGGAAGCTTTTGCGCACTAGGCAGCTTGGGGAGACAGTGATGCTGCCAGGATTGGGCACCTCTGGCCGGCAAAGGAAGTTTTGTCATGCTGTGGTGGGCTCTCAGCATGGCACCAGGCAGCCTGGGGAGGGAACGTGACGGGGAATTGGGCACCTCTCTCAGCAAAGGGTGCTTTTGCCACGCTGGGTTGGGCTCCTGCATGGCACCAGGCAGCTTGGGGAGGGAATGAGCCGACGGAGATTGGCACCCGCCAGCAAAGGATGTTGTTCCGAGGGCTGCCACTAATTCCCGAGGGAAAGCAAATTCCACAGATATTTCCGTGGTTTGCTGCACCCGTGGAATTGCAGAAACTGTGCCCTGCCTACAACTACCACTTACTGGTACTGGACAGAGGCAAGAAAACCGATATTCTGATGAAACGGTTTGAAAGAACCGACTGATTCAACTATTACCAAACCGAGCGCAGGAGGGATCTACGGAGCAACTTCACAGTTAGGCGGAGTAAGAAATTTAACGGTTACACTTCAGAGTACTACAGACAGAGGTTTGAAAACTGAGCTCGAGTTCAACGTTTCTATACCTTTGCATAGAGTTAACCCTTTACTCTGGAGTAGTTCAAATGCTGAGGCTAACTGCATATAGTCAGAATACAGCAAAACTTCCTGTTGTTTGAATGTCTCCTCATCTCTCTCTCTATACCTTCCCACCTCCAATCTGAGAACACACCCTCTCGTGTCCCTCTCCTCAACTTAAAAACCCTTCTATACCTGTCATGTTTATCCCCATCAAGTATATATAGGTCTCGATCATATCCCACTGATCCTCCTCTCCTCCAGGGTATAGATATTTAACTCTCTCAGCCTGTCCTCATAGGATTGTCCTCCAATCCCTGGATCATCTTTGTTGCCCTGCGCTGCACCCTCCAGTAGTCTGCTATCCTTCAGAAACAGATGCCAGTACTGCATGCAGTACTCAAGTGTTGCCTGACTAGTGACCTGTACAGAGGCAGGATCACTTCCTACTTGGATGAAATTCACTTGCAATACACCCCAGCATCCTGTTGGCTTTGGCTGCCACCTTCCTGCATTGAGCTGTTGTTCATATTTCCGTTATAACCACCCCTACATCTTTCTCCTTCTCTGTGATACCTACTGAACCCCTACCAACTGACAGTCCTCCTCGGTTCCTTGCTCCAAAGTGCAGAATCTTGCACTTCTTCACACTGAAACCCAACTGCCACATTTCCAACCACTCCTCCAGTCTAGTCAGGTCGTCCTGTAGCCCCTGCCACATTGCTAAGTCATCTACCACCGCCCCATCTTGGTATCATCATCAAACAGACTGATTTACTCCTGATGCCATGTCACTGAGATATCTGCTATGAATATCCCAAACAGCACCGGGCCCAGTACTGAGCCCTGTGGAACCCCACCCATCACAACCCTTGGGGATGCGAGTTCCCCACCACCACCACCTGTGGCTGCCTCCCTTAGCCAGTTCACGGTCCAGTTCACTATCTTTGTCCCCACCCCACATATTCCAACTTCCCCCCAAGCCCATGAGGCACAGAATCAAATGCCTTGTTGAAGTACAAATACAGGACATCCGCTGCATGGCCCTTATCCAGTTCTCTATCACCCAGTCGTAATACTCAACTAAGCTGGTCTGGCAGGATCTGCCTGAGATGAACTATGTTGCCAACCATCCTGGAGTCCACTGTCTTCAAAAAGCCACCAGCATCTTTCAGGATTGTCTCCATTAGCTTACCTACAATGGATGTGAGGCTTACTATTCTGTAATTGTTTGAGTCATTCTTAGGGCCACTTTTATGGTGGGGCACCATGTGAGCCATCCTCCAATCTTGTGGTATGCATCCTGTATCCAGGGAAGTATTGAACAGATCTGCCAGTGGCCCGCAAAGACCTCCGCCAGCTCTTTCAGCGCCTGGGGTGAATGCTGTCTGATTCGTGCCTTAGCCACCCTCAGTGCCTTCAGAACCTCCAGCACCCTGCCCTCTGTAATTACCTCATCTGTCACCCCCTGCCCACTTTCTCTATCGCCGAGGGAGCTGCCTGCCCAACTCCCTCATGAACACAGAACAAAATACCCATTTAGTGCTTCTGCCTGCTCGTCCTTTCTCCACCCACCCCTGTCCTTTTAATCCTCACTATCTGGTCCTTGCAGCTCCTTCTCTTTGTTATGTACCTGAAGAAAAATTACTCACCTTAGTAATGTTGTTTCTTCTAATGGAGTCTTGCTATATTATAGACATTAGCAGCTTGTTCCCGCTCTAGAACTGCCCGGAGTGAAATGGTTAAAACCATTCCAAAATAGAATTTTGGCACGAGCAGCTCTATCTGTGTCATTTCAAACTTGAACTGTCAGATCTTTACGAGCCAAACTCACTAAGGTCTGTGTGGAAGCTGTAACCTCACACTAGCCAAATGGCTACCTAAATAATAACAACACATTGATGGTCCCAACACCCAAGACTCAAGTCAGGGGACCAGAAATACTAACACCATTCTAATAATATGAAAATGGAACATAAGTATAATAAAACACACACACGCTGCACATACACACCCCCAAAGTCCCAAAGGGACAAAATGCTAACAGGACATAAGTAGTGCCACACTAAGTTGCCCGCACCCACCAAGTAGAGGTTCTGAGAGGGCAGGTTGGGAGAGGTCTATAATATACAAGACTCCATTAGAAGAAACAACATTACTAAGGTGAGTAATTTTTCTTCAAACAACATGAAGTCTTGCTATATTATAGACATTAGCAGAATACAGCAGTACCTCCATGGAGGAGGGGCAGAACCTACTTAGGGAATAGGCTCTGAAGAACAGCTGTGCTAAAGCGAGCATCTCTCCTGGCCTGGACATCCAGGGAGTAATGCTTGGTAAAAGTGTGTACCTGCTTTCCAAGTAGCAGCCTGGCAAATCTCTAATAAAGGGATATCTCTGGCAGCAGCTAGAGACGCAGCTGTACCCTGTTAGAATGAGCCTCAAAGGGGGCTCTGCCCACTTTCTGATAACAAATTGGATACAAGAGACAATCCACCTGGCTATTGATCTCTTAGTGGCAGGTTTGCCTTTCCCAACTTCACCATAGGTAAGGAAAAGTTGAGGGGATTCAACCTGTGACCTTTGTACGCTCTATATAACTAAGAGCTCTCTTAACATCCAGGCTGTGCAACCTTCTCTCACCTGAAGAGGAGTGATCAGTGAAAATACTGGAAGGGAGATAGATTTATTAAGATGGAAATCTGAAACCACCTTAGGCAAAACTTCCTATTAGTCCTAAGGACTACCTTATCCCTGTGGAAAGAAATAAAGTCAGTCTTCACTGACAAGGTTGCAATTCACTTATGCGCCTGGCGGTGTGATAGCCACTAGAAAAACAGTTTTCCAAGTTAGGTACTTAAGCTCTGCAGAAGACAGAGGTTCAGAAGGGGGTTGCATTAACTGGGCAATGCAAACATTAGGTCCCAAGCAGGGCCGGTTCCAAAGGGAGGATTAGTATGGAGTAATCCCTTAAAAACTTGGAAAACCCAGGAAGAGAGGAAAGAGGGATGACTTTCCTGTTGACACAAAAGCAGACACAGCTGCCAAATGAACTCTCAGGGTAGCTGGTCTGAGACCCAAGGAATTAAGATGTACCATGTAATCTAACAAAATGGGCAATTCAGCAGATTCTGGGGAAATATTTTTCCTAGCACACCAAATGGAAAACCTTTTCCATTTAGAACTATAAGTAGCTCTAGTGGAAGGCTTTCTGGAAGCCTTTAGGATCTCAAGAACACCCTGAGAGAGGTGTAAATCAGCAACTCTAACTCCTCAAGAGCCAGGCCTTGAGGTTGAGGGATTTGAGGTCCGGATACCAAACCCTTCCTGGGCACAAGTCAACAGATTGTGATTCCTGGGGAGGCACAGGGGAAGATGGACTGTCAGAGACAGAAGGAGTGGGTACCAGGGCTGCCTGGCCTCAATCCGGGCAATCAGAATCACCCTGCAAGGCTGAGATCTGATTTTGACTAGTACTTTGAATAGGAGAGGAAAGGGGGGAAGATAGAGGAACTTCCTCCCAATCCAGAAGAAGGGCATCCAGGGGAACTGAGCCCAGCACTGGAGGCCTGCAACAGAACAGAGGAAGTTTGTGATTGTCTGGGGCTGCAAAAGATCTATCTGAGGGATGCCCCACCTGGCAAAACTATCCCCAGCACTTGAGGATCCAGGGACCATTCGTGATGGCCCTGGAAAATCCTGCTGAGGGCATCCGCTAGGACATTGTCCTTCCCTGGAAGATGAACTGCTATGAGGGAAGTGTTCAGGAATAGGCCAGAGACCACAACTTCATTGCCTCGGTGCACAAGGTCAAGACCGAGTGCCCCCTGTTTGTTGATGTACCACATTGTTGTGGTGTTGTCTGTTCTGACTTGTATCACCTTGTCGTGACAGATGCAGAAAAGCTTGAAGAGCTAAAAGACAGCTCTGAGTTCCAGCAAATTGATGTGGAGCAGAGATTCCTGGGGACCAAACTCCCTGAGTGGAAAGGTCGCCCATGTGGGCTCCCCAACCCAGAAGGGAAGCATCCCAACTTGGAAAGGGGGTCTCTTCTCTGAGACCAAAAGGTTCTCAAGTGAAACTGAATGTCTCTCATCTGAAATCTGGCTCCTGCACAACAGCTGTGGATGCAGCCATGTGCCCCAGGAGCTGCAGAAAGTGTCTTGCTGGTCGAGAGACCTGCAGAGTGAAGGAAGAGGCCAGAGCCACTAAATTCCTTACCCTTTCTGGGGAAGAAAGGCTTGGCTAGCTTTGTGTCCATCCTGCCCTATAAAGGTGAGTACCTGGACTGGTTCCAGAACCGACTTGTAGGTTTAGCAGAAAACCAGGGAGGTGAGAAGCTGCTGTGACCTGCAGGTGAGATTTTACTGTTCTGGGGACTGGCCTACAATGAGCCAGTCATCTAGATAGGGAAAACAGCAATCCTCTGCCTCCTTAAGTGGGCCACTGCCACTGCTAGACACTTTGTGAATACCCTTGGAGCAGAGGTAAGGCCGAGGCATTGCTCTGAACTGGTAATGACCTGAGGGCAGTTCGAATCTGAGGTACTTGATGGGATCTTCTGATTAGGACATGAAAATAGGCATCCTTGAGGTCCAGGGAGGCTAGCCAGTCCCCTGGCCTTAGGGAAGGTAAAATCATTGCCAGAGTTACCATTTTGAACTTTGGTTTCAGAAGATGCTTGTTCAGATATCTGAGATCTAAAATGGCCGCCATTCTCCTGTCTTTTTGGGGTAAGGAAGTATCTGAATACAGACCCTGCCCTGATGCAGGGAGGAACCTTTCTACTGCTCTGAGAGCTAACAGGGATGAGACCTCTGTTACCAGAGCGAGGGTCTCTGAAGCACTTGCAGGGAAAAGTCTGCTTCTCAACTTGGGAAACTTTTTGAAGCTGAGAACCAGACCCTGGCTTACTACTTCCAGAACCCACTTGTCTGAGGTTAAAGAAGCCCAATTCTGACTGAAGTAAGCCAGCCTGCCCCCACTGGTACAGGAGAATGGCCCTGGGCACCCCATCAGGGTGCCTTCTGCAGGAGCTTTAGGCTGGGGTGGGAGCAGGTCTGCCCACCCCTCGCCTGCCCCTGCTCTGAAGAAGCCCTCTGAGCATAGGCAGAGGAGGCCTGAGTCTGGTAGAAAGACCTGTGAAAAGGCCACCCTACCCCTGGGACATGCCTTTGAGGAGTGGCTTGCCGCCTCCTTAGCCTGGGCACTCTTGTAAGTAGTCCTATATTCATCCATCTTCTTCATGTAATTCTCGTCTGCTCTCCAAACAGAGAATTTCCCACCACAGGAAAATCCATAGCCTTAGTCTGGGTACCCCGTGACAAACTAGTACACCTGAGCCAGTCCAACCTACAAAAGCTACAGATGTGGCCTTGACCCTAGAGGAAACATCATTAACATCCACAACAGCATGAAACTGAACTTTAAAGGCTTCAATTCCATCAGCAGCCACCTGTTCTAGTTCACTAGCCAGCTGGCCATGGGCCTGCTTGGCCAATTGCATAACAGTATCCCATCTAGATTTCTGATACCTAGCTACATAAGCCATATAATTTGCTTGCCTGAGTCCCAGAGAGGCTGCCATATACTGTTTTTGCCATGGCATCAATCTTCCTGGAATTCTTGTCAGGAGGATGTGAAGCCAAGGGAATATTAGCTTTATCACAGGCAGCAGCCTGAACTACCCCAACATCACTGCATTGCTGAGAAAGGAATTCTGTATCAGGGCCTGACAATGTATACCTTCTGTCCATCTTTTTATCTACAGGAGGCACAGAATTAGAGCTTTTAAAATTTTAATTGTTTGTTTCTAAAAGACTTATGTAAAGGAATAGACAATCTCCTAGACTCTGGAATATCCATCATTTCTACAAAATCAGGCTCCTCTTGCTCATCCACAGCCTCTTCTAAAGGAAGCTGGAGGGTTTCAGCAACTTTTTATAAAACATAAAATGAGATGGGGACTCAGACAGCATAGGGGAGATTCTAAAGGTCTGTCTGGGGAGATGTCCGGTTCAATGGGCACACCCAGACCTTCCCAGCCACATTCATACTGTTCATAATCCTCCTCCTCCTCTGGTTCATAAAATTCTCAATATCATAATCTCTGAACCACTGGGACCGGACGAACTGACTTTTACCAGATAGTGGTGGTTCGACGGACCCTGAGACAGTGACTGGACAATTTGTATGGCTTTTGTTATCTCTGCAGCAGTTGGAGAAGGAATTTTGGACTCCAGACCTGCTGATTTTCTTGTTTTCTTTACTGGAATTGGTTCCTCAGAACCAGCTTTTTTTGCCCGAGGAAGTCTGGCCCTGGTCAGGAAGGCACTCCCTCTGGTTCGGTTGGCAGCGAACCGGCTGCGCCATCCGGTCAGCGGACTTTGGCCTCTTGTTCCCCTTAGCCTGCCCAATCTTTTTTTCCAGGGTGGCTGCAGGAAATTCTTAGATACCTGGCAGTCTGACTGGAGGTGGTCAAACCCCAGACAATAAACACAGGGTGTGTGGGTCAGCCTTGGCAAAGACTTCCACAAACATCACAGTGCTGAAACCCAGTGGGCCCGGTTTTTCTTTTGGGTTTCTCAGACATAATGCCAGCCTAACCAAAAACTCTTGCCCTTTTAACGGCAGTGCCAGGCAAGACACCCTAATCAGTTCTAACCGTGTCACGGTATTGGAAAAACGTAATAAATCCGGTTTTTAGAACTGATAAGAACCGGAACCGCACTCAAAATAGTAACTTTTAGTTTTAAATGAGTTTTAACCACTGATCGGTTCAAAACCGAACCGATAACACAAGTTCCACACAGACAAAACCTTCATTTACTACGGTTACACAGATAGAAACTTGAACTGAACGGTTTTCGGTTAAAATAAACTATTCTGGTTAAATCCAACCAGAAAACACTTTTAAACCGAGAAATGAACCGAGCAGAAGGAGAAATCTCGGAGCGACTGTTCACTGAGGCGGAGTAAAGAATCTGACAGTTCAAGTTTGAAATGACACAGATAGAGCTGCCTCGTGCCAAAATTCTATTTTGGAATGGTTTTAACCATTTCACTCCGGGCAGTTCTAGAGCTGGAACAAACTGCTAATGTCTATAATATAGCAAGACTTCATGTTGTTTGAGAAGTCCTTTTCTCCGACCTTGATGTCCCATGTCAGCCTCCCATGTCAGCCTCAGCTCTCTGAAGCCTTGGCCACCCTGACTAGTCTGGTTACCTCCTTGGACTTCTTCAACACATTTCCTTCTCCCCTTCCCGGATTTCTTAAGCCTCCTAAATGCTTTTTGCCCTCACCCTTCCAAGACCTCCTGATTCAACCAGCTTGGCTTCTTAGCCCTTCCTTCTTGCTCAGTGTCTTGATGCATGATCCAGTAGCCTCAAAAACCCTAATTTGACAATGTCCCATTTTTGGCCCACATCCAAGCATGGATGAATTCCTGCCAGGTGCCTTTCCAAAATTTCACCCATCTTGTCAAAGTCAGCATGTTGAAGTCAGCCACCCTGGTTCTTGTACTTATAGGTTATTTGCCCATACTGAGCGTGAACACACAGAGTGGTGGTCACTCCCAGCCAGTGGGTCCTCCACCCTCAGCTCCTTTACAGTCTCCCCACTAGACAGTACTAAGTCTAGAATTTTATCCAAGCGAGTCGGCTCCATAACCATGTGTGTTGAAGCCACCCTGAATGCTTCCAGGAGCACTTGCTCCCTTGCACTGAGGTGGCTGGGATGCTCAATCCACTCCTGATAGACTGAAGTCCCCACCATCATGGTGTTCCCCTTCCCACAGACCCTACTAATCTGTTCTGTTAACTCCTGTCCAAGTCCTCTGCTTGAGCTGGTGGCCTGTACAGCACTCCCATCCTCAGTGTCCTACTTTTCAATTCATGGAATTGCATCCATAATGCCTCTGTTCTATCCTCCACCCTTCCTCTGCACACCTTATCCCTCCCTTACATAAATTGCCACCACTCTGCTTTCCTATCCTTTCTGTATATCGTATACCCAGAGATCATCAGAGCCCAGTCTTGGTATTGGTGTCCCAAGTCTTCATGATGGCTGCAATGTCCACCATCCCCAATGCCAAGAAAGCTTGTAACTCAGCTGATTTGTACCCCAGGCTTCTTCCATTTAGGAGACAACCCTCCAACTTGTTCCCTCTTTTCCTTAACCTGTTTCTCCCAATCCTTAACCCCTATGACTCTACCCTAGTACCATCTTTACTAGCTTGGGGTGTTAGCTGTGATCTACCCTCTCTGGCAGCCCTGCATCCCTGCTGCACACTTGCCTCCCCGCAATTAGTTTAAATCCACCTTTGTTGCTATGTATTCCCTAGCTTGTTTCAAAACCCTTGTCCCACCCAAAGAAGCAAAGTAGCTGTAGTATATGACTTCTTGGCCATAGTGTCTAATTTGCTAGACTCCTTCTCAGGTGGCTATGAAGAAAGGGGTACCTTGGCTTTGTCAAGCGCAGCCTGTACCACTCCTTCATGGCTAGGCTATACATCATGAAAATTCATCATCTGTTCTGGCTAGCTGATACTTCTTTTCAATCTTTTGTACACTCCAGAAGCAGAAGTGGGGTTCTGGAGCAACTTCATAGTAGCCCTTTGAAGAGACTTATGAATAGGCAGAAGTATCTTTTTGGAGGGAAGACCCATCATTTACTTGTAGTCTTCATCCTCCTCCTCTTCGTCATTGGTCTCCTGGATTGAAAGGTCCAAGGTGTCCACCATGTGTTGGATAAACTTAAAATGGGAAGAAAATCCTCCTGACCTTTGGGAGAAGTAGCAAACTCCTGATCAGGGATACATCAGATTCTAAAGGTTGGCCCTCTGCCTCTTCATCATCCTTATCATCGTCCCATAATAGTCAGGCTCATAAGAAGGACTTTGGGATTAACTGGAGCAATAGGGGCATTGAAAAGGTGATCATGCTTTGAATAGTCTGATAAAAGTGCCAAGCCATAGCCATTTCTTCAGCAGACAACATATATTTTTTCTGTATCTTTTGCTTTTCTTTTCTTTATGAGTCACTGGCATCTCCCTATGCTTCTCAGCGGGAGGGGCAGTGATGTGTTTCTTCATGCTTCTATTTTGCAGGTACTGGATCAGTAACCTGCTCTCCATGTCTCTTTTTGGCTGGTCACCATTATTATTATTATTAGTGTTTTATCAGACTTATTTTCAATAGAGTCCCTAGGGGACTTGTACTTAGGTTTATATTGTGACGAGGACCCTCTTCAGTAGTTTTAGCAGAGGGGAAGCAGACCGAGAAGCCACAGTTTCCAATCTTTGACTCTCTTTTGATAATTTCTGAAGAGAATTTAGAGCAAAGCTCACAAGAAAGGTCTGGACCTAAACACCTTAAACAGAAATCGTGGCCATCTCCTTTAGCTACTATTTTGAAGCACTTCAGACAATTTTTAAATCCTGTAGGTCCAGTCCTTTTCTTTGGTCTTTCTGACATGCCAGTTTGTCAGAAAAACATTATAAATAATGTTCCCAAATAGGGAAAAAAGTTAAGCGGTCAGTTCCTTTGGGGTAAAAACTCGAATTAGTGAGGTAAATTAGCAAAAACTAAAGAAAATGAGGTTCGCAAAAACGGAACTAACTTTTTTTCCTCTATATTTTTCTACCGAGAGCTCTGGTCGTGCGTGACATCCCAACTGCCCCCTAGCCCTGACACCTGACATCAGGCTATTTTCCTCAATACCCTATGGATTACCCCACATGGTGGGGTGGGTGAGGAGCTACCGAGCTCAAACCACCGGAGCAGGATCCAGTTGAGGAGGCGCCATTCAGGTCGAGCAGTGGGGTCGGAAGCTCATGCAGCCTGACTGGATCCCATTATTCCAATTTTTCTCCTTGCAGAGTGTCAGTGTGCAATGACATCTAGGCATGTGGCCGACGCCTGCTGCACTCCCCCTTGCTACACGGCCTAGTACCACCCCTCGTCATCACCAGGGGCTGCTTCAGAGCCGTGGAACCCTGGATCCTCCCCAGGATAGGAGAGCAGTCCTCCGGATGCTCCATTCTATCCCTCCCCAGCTGACTCCGGCGGCCCAGGCTCGCATCTGAACTCAGGTCGCCAACATGGCGCGAGGTGTAGCGCCCAGTGCCTCAACCCTCAGCACCACCGGCCGGCTTGGAACTGCTAACTTTAAAATATAAAGAAATAAATATTCAACGATTAGAGAAGACGAATAAAATAAATACTCAGAAAAGAGCGGAACCATGAGGTAAGGAAGATTCGGTAGTTCCCTGAACTGGAGGAACTGTGAAAAATAGTAAATATATGAAAATATAGACAAAACTCACAAAGTCAGCACAAAAAATAAAGGAAACTGGGTAGAAATTCTCTTCAGCCAGGAATGAGAGAATACCTTAGAGGCAGCATTACTCAGTCAGGTGGAGAAAAATTTGGTGCCCTCTGGGCAAGCTCCAGTCAGCCCACCCTCTAACCTCTTCTGATTGGCTATTTCCATGACTCATTGCCATAATTCCACTTCTGAGGCAACTCAATCTAGCCAGTTTACTGCTACTGTTACTGATGCTAAAGGACTCTGGGTGAGAAGGACGTGTTGTCTGCGTACTGCTGTATAGACGTAGATGAGCAAGCAGCAGGGAGGTCAAGAAAAACAGAAAATAGGAGTGGTCAAAGTACAGAGCCTTGGGGAACGCCAGTGGTAACTGGGAGTTAGGAGATATGCCATTTTGAAGCCTCGTGGATTGAGTTCTACCAGAGAGGTAGGAGCTGAACCATTGAGTGGCGGGGACAGAAAGTCCAGCTGAACCGAGTTTGTGAACAAGGAGAGACTGAAGATACAGTGCCAACTGCTTTGGCAAGATTGACAAAAATGGAGGCAGTGAGAAAGCCCTTGTCCATGGTTGATTGTATGGAATCAGTAAGCCGGAGGAGGGATGAGGTGGTGGAGTGGAGTTTTGAAAGCCAGACTGGAAAGGGATAAAGAAGGATGAGAAGTCAGGGAAAGGAGAGAGTTGGGATAGAACTATGTGTTCTTAGAGCTCGGAGAGGGTATGAGGCAGAAGTTTCCAGGAGAGGAGGAGTTGCCACCTTGTGAAAGGGGATGATGGCAGCTGCTTCCAGGATGAAGGAACAGAGACCAGAGAGAAGGAGAGGTTTAGAAGGAAGGCAAGAGGAGCAGTCAAGGCAGAAAGGTACAAAAACTTGGGGTCAAGCCTGTTAGGCTACTGGAATGGCAAAGGTTGAGAGCTAGGAGGGCTTTGAGAGTGGAAGATGGAGAAACAAGAAGAAAAGAAAGGAGGAGATGACGAAGGAGGGAAGTTGAGGTGGATAGGAGGCAGAAGCACAGGTAGTGAAGTAAGAGTTTATGTAGCAGCAGCCACAGATGGGTCAGAGGCTGAGTAGGACCCTAAATTTAGAGTGTGGGGGACTGGAAGGGGAGAATAAGTCTTGGATGACTTTCCAGAATTTTGAGGCGTGACTTAAATTTCTTGGAAAGAAGAGGAGAGAAACTCAGCTTTAGCTAACCTCGCAACACTGGTGCAAGAATTTCTCAAGAATGATACCTGCAGGTCAGCAAGGAACATGAGACCTTAAAGGATTTCCAACCAGGTATTAAGCACGCTGGCAAGCCAGGAGTTCAGTTGAGACCCAAGGGAGGTGGGAGCCCCTGGCTTTGCATAAGAGTGCATGCTGATCCCATATCTGAATAAATTTGGTATGGAAATACTCAAAGGCTGTGTTTATGCCAGTGGCATTGGAGATTAGGGACCAGTCAGAGCACTGTAGGTCAGCATGGAGGGAGGATAGTCAAAGACCTGAAAGAATGGATTTGGATAGTTTTAGGGGAGATTTAGGGTAGTGAATTTTACGTCAGATTAAACCATATGATGGTCGCTGGAGTGCATCAGGTAGAGTGCCAGCATCAATCACATGGTGTGGATGATTTGTGAAGAGCCAGTCCAGGAGGAAGTGGTTGGGGATTTCAGGTTTACACAGGCTGGGGTTGAGATAAGTTGGTAAAATGCATGGAAGTTATGTTTTGACAGAATTTTGAGTTGGGAGGGGGAGTCGTTAATATTGAAGTCACCCAGGATGAGGAGATCCCAGAGGGGGCGAGTGCAGTAACTGTAGACAGGCGTCAGTGATAAGAGAAGGAGATAGGCTAGGTAGTAGTAGACAACAGCCACATAGATTGGGAGAGAGAGGGATGGAGTGTTTAACACGATAAGTTAATAGGCTGCAGGAGAGAGACACATAAAGCACAGTGGAGAATTGAATACAGGAGGAGAGGTAGACAGCAATGCCACCACCTTGTTTAGAGCGGTCTTGTCTGGTAAGAGTGAAACCAGGGATTGAGATGGCTGAGTTGGGAATTTTGGGGACAGCCAGGATTCAGATACAATGAGGACATCAGTAAGATGGCGAGAGATGGTAAGAGGTTGGAGCAGTCAATTTTGGGAGTAGACTATGGATGTTAATATGGGCCACCCAAAGCCCTTTGGGAAAATCAAGAGGGAAGGGCATGGACTGGCTAGGGTTGGATTCTACATCACCAACCATAAGGAGAAGTAGGGTAAACTATGTGCTTAATGGAGAAGAAGGGCCACCAAGGTGACATGGGGCAGGGAGGGAGGGAAGGAGGATAAGGGCGAGGAAGAGTCTGAAGGTATAAGATGAAGCCAGGAGGAGCCAGATGATAGCAGAGAGGTGCATGGGCACCCTGGTGAGTGGGAAGGAGAAAGCAGACATGAGGTAGGGGAGGGTAGAGTGGAGACATGTAAATATGGGAAAGAGTTGGGGTGAAAGCAGTGGAGGGAGGTGGGAGGGTGAAGGGTAGTAGGAAGCGGAGAAGGAATATAGAAGGACAAATGGAAGGATGTTAGGGAGATACAGTGAGAGCAGTGAGAAAGGTAGGGAGAGGATGGCAAAACAAAGGAATGGAGGGCGGATATTACCTACTGCAAGAGCCTCGAAGATAGTACAGTTACGTAAGAACTTACCGTAACAGTAGATCTTTGAGAGAGGCTCCTGCAGGTAATACATAGGACTGACACCGCAGGCGGCAGGACCCCACAGAAAATTCTAGCTAGCAGTCCCTCGGGCGAGGGACTACCCCACGCCAGGTGACCGCATCAGGAGATGTCGGGATAAAGGGCAGTCCCAGACGCCCACCTTCCAGTTCTTTCCCACCACAGGCCAAAGAGGCCAGACGAGAGAGAAGCGGATATTTCCTCAATGGAAAAGGAGCTGAAAAAGCCTAAGGGGATGGAGGGAGGGAAGGTATTTTATTGCAAGAGCCTCTCATGAAGATCTACTGTTACAGTAAGTTCTTACGGAACTGTACTATCTTACTCGACAGGGCTCTTGCAGTAGGTAATTACATATAGGACTGAATCCCAAGCAGTCTGAAACAAGGAGAGGCACCGGAGGAGGAAAACTACTCAAAAGGTAATTCTGGTTGTGCAAGTTTCAAGATAGGAGGCCTTGCAAAACAGCCAGCCTGAAGCCTGCTCTAACGGCGAGAGGCAACATCCAAACTGTAGTGTTTAGTAAAGGTATGGACTGAAGTCTCGGTGGCGGCAGCGCAGATGTCTGCCGCAGACACATTCTTGAAACAAGCCACTGAGGTAGCTACTCCTCTTGTGGAGTGACTCCTGACTGACCCGGAGGGTCTTGTGTATTTGTCGAACAGAAAGTGATGCAATGAGCTAACCACTTAGACAGGCATTGCTTGAAACAGCATTGCCTTCCTTTGTGAGCAAAGGAGACGAAAATTGATCAGTCTTTCTGAGATCCTTCGTCCTGTTGGTGTAGTATCTCAGAATCCGTGAACATCCATAGTATGGAGTAAATATTCCCTTGATTAGAGTACTGCGTGAAAAAGGCAGGTAACTCTATGGACTGATTTACAGTAGACTCAGCTACTACTTTAGGGAGAAACTTAGATTCTGTGCAAAGAGCAACAACGCGCCTTTGTGAAAATCAAGCGCCGGATTTTACACATCAGGCCTGAGCCAGAGATTCACCGAGCAGAAGTAGTCGGCCACCAAGAAGAAAAAATTATTCATCTTAGTAATGTTGTTTCTTCTAATGGAGTCTTGCTATATTATGACAGTAGTAGTTTGATCCAGCTCTAGAACTGTTCGAGGTGAAATGGTTAATACCATTCCAAAATAGAACTTTGAGCACGAGCTCTAAGAAGCAGCTCTATCTGTGTAATTTCAAACCTGAACTGTCAGATCTTTACGAGCAAAACTCACTAAGGTCTGTGTGGAAGCTGTAACTCTACACTAGCCAAATGGCTACCTAAATACTAACAACCATTGCTGGTCCCAACACCCAAGACTCAAGTCAGGGGACCAGAACTACTAATACAATTCTAACAACATGAGAATAAAACAACAGTATAATAAAAACACACCCAAACCCCCAAAAGGGGAGAATGCAAAGGGCACAAAAATAGTGCCCACACTAGGTTGCCCGCACCCCACCCAAGTAGAAGTTCTGAGAGGGGCAGGTTGGGGAGGTTTATAATATAGCAAGACTCCATTAGAAGAAGCAACATTACTAAGGTGAGTAATTTTTCTTCAAACAACATGAAGTCTTGCTATATTATGACAGCAGCAGACTACACAGCAGTACCTCCAAGGAGGAGGGCAGAACCTACTTAGGAATAGGCTCTGAAGAATAGCTGGCTAAACCGAGCATCTCTCCTGGCCTGGACATCCAGGAGTAATGCTTGGTGAAAGTGTGTACCGCTTGCCAAGTAGCAGCCTGGCATATCTCTCCCATATAGGATGTCTCTGGCAGCAGCTAGAGACGCAGCTGTACCCTGGTAGAGTGAGCCCTCAAGCCAGAGGGGGATCTCTGCCCAGTTTCTGATAACAAAATTGGATACAAGAGACAATCCACCTGGCAAGTGATCTCTTAGTGGCAGGTTTGCCTTCCCAACTTCACCATAGGTAAGGAAAAGTTGGAGGATTCAACTCAGACCTTTGGTACGCTCTTATAGTAACTAAGAGCCTCTTAACATCCAGGTTGTGCAACCTCCTCTCACCAGAAGAGGAGTGATCAGTGAAAATACTGAAGGGAGATAGATTGGTTAAGATGGAAATCTGAAACCACCTTAGGT
Source organism: Neoceratodus forsteri (assembly GCA_016271365.2). Classification (NCBI taxonomy): domain Eukaryota; kingdom Metazoa; phylum Chordata; order Ceratodontiformes; family Ceratodontidae; genus Neoceratodus; species Neoceratodus forsteri. The sequence goes on from JADMNL010000024.1 coordinate 261,822,836, forward strand.
AAAACTTCCTATTAGTCCTAAGGACTACCTTATCCCTGTGGAAAGAAATAAAGTCAGTTTCTACTGACAAGGCTTGCAACTCACTTATGCTCTAGCAGAAGTGATAGCCACTAGAAAACAGTTTTCCAAGTTAGATACCTAAGCTCTGCAGAAAACAGAGGTTCAAAAGGGGTTGCATTAACTGGGCAATACAAACATTAAGGTCCCAAGCAGGGGCCGTTCCCAAAGGGTGGATTAGTATGGAGTAATCCCTTAAAAACTTGGAAAACACAGGGTGAGGGAAAGAGGGGATGACTTTCCTGCTGAAACAAAGCAGATACAGCTGCCAAATGGACTCTCAGGGCAGCTGGTCTGAGACCCAAGGAATTAAGATGGACCATGTAATCTAATACAATGGGCAAATCAGCAGATTCTGGGAAACATTTTCCTAGCACACCAAATGGAAAACCTTTTCCATTTAGAACTATAAGTAGCTCCTAGTGGAAGGCTTTCTGAAGCCTTTAGGATTTCAAGAACACCCTGAGAGAGGTGTAGATCAGCAACTTAACTCCTCAAGAGCCAGGCCTTGAGGTTGAGGGATTTGAGGTCCGGATACCAAACCCTTCCCTGGGCACAAGTTAATAGGTTGTGATTCCTGGGGGCAAAGGGGAAGATGGATTGTCAGTGACAGAAGGAGTGGGTACCAGGGCGGCCTGGCTCAATCCGGGCAATCAGAATCACCCTGCAAGGCTGAGATCTGATTTTGACTAATACTTTGAATAGGAGAGGGAAGGGGGAAAGCATAAAGAAACTTCCCGCCTAATCCAGGAGAAGGGCATCCAGGGGACTGAGCCCAGCACTGGAGGCCTGCAACAGAACAGAGGAAGTTGGTGATTGTCTGGGGCTGCAAAAGATCTATTTGAGGGTGCCCCATCTGGCAAAGACTATCCCTCAGCACTTGAGGATCCAGGGACCATTCGTGATGGCCCTGGGAAATCCTGCTGAGAGCATCTGCTAGACGTTGTCCTTCCCTGGAAGATGAACTGCTATGAGGGAAGTGTTCAGGAATAGGCCAGAGACCACAACTTCATTGCCTCGTGCACAAGGTTGAAGACCGAGTGCCCCCTGTTTGTTGATGTACCACATTGTTGTGTGTGTTGTCTGTTCTGACTTGTATCACCTTGTTGTGGACAGATGCAGAAAATGCTTGAAGAGCTAAAAGACAGTTCTGAGTTCCAGCAAATTGATGTGGAGCAGAGATTCCTGGGGGACCACACTCCTGAGTGGAAAGGTCGCCCATGTGGGCTCCCAACCCAGAAGGAAGCATCTGTAGTGAGAGTCAAATTGTGAGCAGGGGAAATGAAGGGACCCCCAATCTTAAATTGCTCTGATCCTGCCACCACTGGAGGGCCTGGATCAAGGTTCGAGTCACTGGGACCAACTTGGAAGGGGGTCTCCTCTGAGACCAATAGGTTCTCAAGTGAAACTGAATGTTCTCATCTGAAATCTTGCTCCCTGCACAACAGCTGTGGATACAGCCATGTGCCCCAGGAGCTGCAGAAAGTGTCTTGCTGGTCAAGAGACCTGCAGATTGAAGGAGGAGGCCAGAGCCACTAAATTGTCACCTTTCTAAGGGAAGAAAAGCTCTGGCTAGCTTTGTGTCCAACTCTGCCCTATAAAGGTGAGTACCTGGACTGGTTCCAGAACCGACTTTGGCAGATTTAGCAGAAAGCCCAGGGAGGTGAGAAGCTGCTGGGTGACTTGCAGGTGAGATTTTACCTGTTCTGGGACTGGCCTACAATGAGCCAATCGTCTAGATAGGGAAAACAGCAATCCTTTGCCTCCTTAAGTGGGCCACTGCCACTGCCAGACACTTTGTGAATACCCTTGGGGGCAGAGGTGAGGCAAAGGGCATTGCTCTGAACTGGTAATGACCTGAGGGTAGTTCGAATCTGAGATACTTCGATGGGAGCCTGATTAGATGTGGAAATAGGCATCCTTGAGTCCAGGAGGCTAACCAGTCCCCTGGCCTTAGGGAGGGTAAAATCATTGCCAGAGTTACCATTTTGAACTTTGGTTCCAAAGATGCTTGTTCAGATATCTGAGGTCTAATATGGCCGCCATTCTCCTGTCTTTTGGGGTAAGGAAGTATCTGAATACAGACCCCTGCCCTGGTGCAGGGAGGAACCCTTTCCACTGCTCTGAGAGCCAACAGGGTTGAGACTTCTGCTTCTAGAGCAAGGGTCTCTGAAGCACTTGCAGATAGAAAACATCTGGTTCTCAACTTGGGAAACTTTTTGAAGCTGAGAACCAGACCCCGGCTTACTACTTCCAGAACCCACTTGTCTGAGGTTAAAGAAGCCCAGTTCTGACTGGAAGTAAGCCAGCCTGCCCCACCGTGAAAGGAGACTGCCTGGGCACCCCATCAGGGTGCCTGCTTAGCTGGTGCTTTAGGCTGAGGGGTGGGAGCAGGCCTGCCCACCCCTCGCCTGCCTCTGCCTCTGAAGAAGCCCTCTGAGCACAGGCAGAGGAGGCCTGAGTCTGATAAAAAGGCCTGTGAAAAGACTCCACTCTTCCCCGCGGGTATGCCTCTGGGGAGTGGCTTGCCGCCTCCTTAGCTTGGGCACTTTTTGTAAGTAGTCCTATATTCATCCATCTTTTTCATGTAATTCTCTGTCTGCTCCCCAAACAGAGAATTTCCCACCACAGGAAAATCCATAGCCTTAGTCTGGGTATCCTGTGACAGGCTAGTACACCTGACCCAGGCCAACCTACGAAAAGCTATATGGGGCCATGACCCTAGAGGAAACATCATTAATACCACAGCAGCATGAAACTGTACCTTAGAAGCCTCAATGCCATCAGCAGCCACCTGTTCTAGTTCGCTAGCCAGCTGGCCATGGTTTGCTTGGCTAATTCCATAACAGTATCCCATCTAGATTTCTGATACCTAGCTACATAAGCCATATAATTTGCTTGCCTGAGTCCCAGAGAGGCTGCCATATACTGTTTTTTCGCCATGGCATCAATCTTCCTGGAATCTTTGTCAGAGAATGTGAAGCCAGGGAATATTAGCTTTATCACAGGCTGCAGCCTGAACTACTAACATGACTGCATTGTTGGGAAAGGAATTCTGTATCAGGACCTGACAATGTGTACCTTCTGTCCATCTTTTATCTACAGGAGGCACAGAATTAGGAGCTTTTAAAATTTTTATTGTTTGCTTCCTAAAATACTTATGCAAAGGAATAGACAATCTCCTAGACTCTGGAATATCCATCTTTCACAAAATCAGGCTCCTCTTGCTCATCCACAGCTTCTTCCAGGGAAGCTGGAGGGTTTCAAGCAACTTTTGTAAAACATAAAATGAGATGGGGACTCAGATAGCATAGGGAGATTCTAAAGGTCTGTCTGGGGAAATGTCCGTTCAATGGGCACACCCAGACCTTCCCAGCCACATTCATACTGTTCATAATCATCCTCCCCTCCTCTGGTTCATAAAACTCCTCAACATCATATTCCTGAACCACTGGAACCGGACAAACCGACCTTTTGCCAGATAGTGGAGTTCGGACGGAACCTGAGACAGTGATTGGACAATTTGTATGGCTTTTGTTATCTCTGCAGCAGTTGGAGAAGGGATTTTGACTCCAAACCTGCTGACTTTCTTGTTTTCTTTACTGGAACTGGTTCCTCAGAACCAGCTTTTCTTTTGCCCGAGGAAGTCTCGCCCTGGTCAGAGGGCACTCTCCTCGGTTCGGTTGGCACCGAACCGGCTGGCCATCCGGTCAGCGGACTTTTGACCTCTCTCCCTGAGCCTGCCCAATCTCTTTTCCAGGGTGGCTGCAGGAAATTCTTACATATCTGGCAGTCTGACTGGAGGTGGTCAAACCCAGACAATAGACACATGTGGTGTGTGGGTCAGCCTTGGCAAAGGCTTCCCCACAGACATCACAGTGTTGAAACCCAGTGGGCCGTTTTCTTTGGGTTTCTCAGACATAATGCCAGCCTAACCAGAAAACTTGCCTCTTTAAACGCAGTGCCAGGTAAGACACCTTATCGGTTCCCAACCATGTCACGGTATTGAAAAAACCGTGAATAAAATCCGCTTTTTAGAACCGATAAGAACCGGAACCGCACTCTAAAATGTTAAACTTTAAAATTAATGAGTTTTAAACTCAGCTGATCGGTTCAAACCGAACCGATAAACTTACAAGTTCTACAGACAAAACCTTTTAATTACTTGGATTACCACAGACAGAGCTTGAACTGAATGGTTTTATGGTTAAATAAAACTATTCTCGGTTGAATCGGACCGAGAAAACACTGTTTAAACCGAGAAATGAACCGAGCAGTAGGAGAAATCTCCGAGCGACTGTTCACTGAGGCGGAGTAAAGAATCTGACAGTTCAGGTTTGAAATGACACAGATAGAGCTGCTTCTTAGAGTTCGTGCTCAAAGTTCTATTTGGAATGGTATTAACCATTTCACCTCCGGAGCAGTTCTAGAGCTGGATCAAACTGCTACTGTCATAATATAGCAAGACTTCATGTTGTTTGAAGAAAGTCTTCCATTTATAGAAACTTCAAACCGAGAAGCTGCAGGTTCAAGGGAGGGAGAGTAGGTTCTCGAGAACAAAATTCAAGTCCCAAGGGGAGCAGGAGATGGATGGGGCCTCCAGGTGGGGACCCCTCTGAGAAAGGTCTTGAGACCTCCAGTTGAGCAAAGCCTTTATCTGCGTAAGGAACATGATAGGCCGAATGGCCGCCATGTGTACCTTCAGAGAGGAATGACTGAGACCCAGGTCAAATAGATGACGTAGATACTCCAGCAGAAGCCCTGCTGAACAGGATAAAGGTTCCACGTTCTTGGAAGTGGCCCAGATAGTGAATCTTTCCACTTCATGGCGAAGTGGATCTGGTGGAGGGTTTTTGGCCTCCACTAAAATCTCCGCCACTTTGGGAGACACTCCAAAACGGGATTGGGCTAAGTCTGCAGGAGCCATGCATGCAGTTGAAGGATTTGAGGCCTGGATGGACCAGGGTCCCCTGATCCTGGGTCAACAAACCTCAAGACAGAGGAAGAGGAAGAGGAGGATCCTCTGAATATTGTTGTAGAAGAGAGAACCAGACTTGCCTGGGCCAGAAAGGAGTGATCAGAATAATTTCGCCCTTCTGAAGCTAGTTTCTGCAAGACTCGTGGATAAGTGGATCTGGGGAAAGGTATAGACGAATCTGTCCTTCCAGTCTAGAGACAGAGCGCCACCCAAAGCGCCCGCCTGGAACGAGCGAGCAGAAGACGGGAAGTTTTATGCTTAGAGGGGATGCGAACAGGTCGACTCATGGTGTTCCCCAAAGTTGGAAGATATTGTCTAGGACCCCTGGTCCAGTTCCCACTGTGAGTCAGAGCAGAAGAGCGACTTAGCTTGTCTGCCAGGGTGTTGTCGACTCCTGGAACATGAACTGCCGTGAGGTGAATGTCATGTTGTGTTGCCCAATCCCAAACCCTCATTGCCTCCTGAATAGAGTGGTAGGACCGAGTCCTCCCTGTTTGTTGATGTACCACACCACGCACATGTTGTCCATCTGGACGGCTAGGTGACTGGAAGGATGTATTGGTGAAGGGCTTGGGAGCACACACTGCTCAAGCTCGAGTACACTGATGTGGAGAGCTTGTTCTAGCTTGGACCAGGAGCCCTGGGTCCGATGAGGACCTAGATGGGCTCCCCAACCTTCGCCTGAGACATCTGTGGTTGGAGTCTGGGAGGAGAGAGGATGAAAGAAAGGAACTCCCGAAACAGGTTCTCTAGAATCATCCACCACTGCAAGTCTCAAGCATCGCGAGGAGATCAGAACTGGGTGATCTAGGTCATCCACTAGCTGAACCGATTGAGAGCATAGAGTCCACTGAGAGATCCTCATGTGGAGTCGAGCGAGAGGCATCGCCGGGGTAGCAGCCGCCATGAGCCCGAGAAGGCTAAGGACCGACTCGCAGAGACCATCCCATGCGGTCGGACAACAGACTTATTTGGGTCTGAAGGGTGGACGCCTGTCTGGAGGCAGGAAGGCCTTGCCCATGGTCGATCTGAATCGCCCAATAAACTGTAGCCTCTGGGATGGGTCCAGATGAGACTTGGAATGGTTGATGGTAATACCCAGGCAGGCAAAACCTGCTGGGTAAGGGAGAGGAAACGCAGGAGTTCCTCTCTGACGAGGTCACTAGGAGCCAGTCGTCCAGGCACGGAAAACCTGCACTTCTGGTACACAGGTGGGTCACCACCACTGCCAGGCATTTGGTAAATACTGGGGCCGAGGATAGACCAAACGGGAGCACTGTGAACTGGTAGTGGTCCCCTGGAATGCAAAACAAAGGTATTTGCGATGAGATGGGTGAATGGGAATGTGCAGATAAGCATCCTGCATATCCAGTGCACAAAGCCACTGACCCAGCCGGAGAAGGGCAGAAGGCTCTGCAAAGAGAGCATCCTGAACCTTTGTATTCTACGTAAGATTCAGGGAACTGAGATCCAAAATTGGTCTGAGATCTCCTGTCTTCTTTGGGACCAGGAAGAAATGGGAATAGTAACCCATCCTCGCAGATGAAGGGGACAGGCTCTATTGCTTGCTTCAGCAGAAGAGCCGAAATTTCCTCCTGGACCAAGAGAAGATGTTCCCGTGAATATGACAACTTCAGAGGGGTGGCGGGTGGTTTCTGAAGAAACTCTATGGAGCATCCTTCTGCTATGAGCTGGAGCACCCAAGAATCTGTGGTTATCTCTCCCATCCCAGAAGGTGGAGGGAAAACCTCCTCCTGCCGGTTCCTCCGGGAGTCCGGAGGCAGGGGAGAGGAAAGGAGTCAGGTGGTGTGAGGGCAGCGCTGCAGCTGAAGCACCCGCTGCTTTTGGGCGGGGGCTTGGCAGCTGTGGGGCCCGCTTTTGTGGCCCGCCTTCCTGGCTTTCAGCTTTTGGCTATCTTGCCTGGGCGAAGGGACGGCGCTGCTGCATAGGGGATGGTACATGGAATCAACTGACTTCAGTGCCGCCCCTTCTTGCAATCGGTGATGATGTCCTTGACATCACCCACGAAAAACACCGACCCCCAGAAGGGTGCTTCCTGGATAGCAGATTGCACCTCCAGGACCAACCCTGACACACGGAGCCAAGCATGCCGTAGGCTCATAGCGAAAGCTGAGTTCGCCCAGCGGTGTCCACTGCGCCGTATGTCACACGAGCATGTGTCGACTGGCCGAACGAGCAGAGCGGACGAGATCAGCCAACTCCGCTTGACTTGGGAGTCAGGCAAGGAGTCCAGTTTGGCTCCTGAGTCAGGATGGCCTTCTGGTAGTCCCCCATATGGCCGACATAGTTCAGGCCTGATCCCCAGCATGGAGGAAGCGTAAATCTTTCTCCCATACTGGTCCAGAAGGCATGATTCCTTATCAGGTGGTGACGAACTAAGATGTTTGGGATTCACCGACCAGCCATGAGCGGCGCTAATCACAACCGAGTAGGCACGAGGGTGAGAATCCAGAAAATCAACACCGCCTGAGCCTGATATAGCCGGTTCTGACTTCCAGGAAGTGGGGCTAAGGCCCATGGCTGCTCCACATTGTGGTAACGGGTCGGGCGTGAGGCTCCATCCATGGTGGCACCAAGGTAGGAGCTGTCACGGGCAGATCCAGATGTTCAGCGAGTTTCAGACGCTGAGGATCTGGTTCCAGGGAGTGCCACTGATGAACCTCCTGGATTTTCCTAAGCAACTCCGTAAAGAGGATCCTCCGGAGGAGACTCTGAGGAGTCCTTGGCCTGGGCTTCGACAGAGCGTGGCTCGTTGCCCTCTCGAGCAACCGCTGGAAGAGTCCAAGGAGTCCGAGGGTGAAGAGGAGGATGAAGAGGAGAAAGACTCACTTTCCCGACCCGGAGGAGGAACTGACCCCTGGAAGTCCCCGGGAAGCGTGTCCTGCCCTTCTCTGGATCCAGACGGAAGAACCCTGGAGTCTGGAGGTGGTGAGGGAGTGCCGCCTCGGACGGATGGGAACCTAGGGACGGCACCATCGCTGGAAGGCGGCTCTCAACCTCTTTGGTGAGCTGAGCCTTGCCTCAGCCCACCAGGAGGCCAGAGTCTCCTGCAGGTCCACCAGCGTCAGCGAGGGCGGTGGAGGAGGAGGCGGGAGATAAGGATAAGGGTTGTAAATTTGATGGAGCGTGATCAAAACCCGCTGTGGGTAGCGCCAAGGTCGGTGCTTGTGGCGTCGAGTACTGCGCGCCAGGAAGCCCTCCGCATTGGGTACTGTGGCACCGGATACTGCGGTCCTGGGTACATCGGTGTCGAATAGGACGGAGGGTACCCGGAGCCGGGGCTGCAGGAGCAGACGGCCCGCCGGTGGCCTCACGGGCGGTCCATAGTGGAGAGCCCGGAGGACGGAGGGTTCTGCGGAAGCGGAATGTCTCTGGGGTCGGTAAGGCCGACGCCGGAGGTACTGACGCCAGAGGGCTGGCATCGGAGCCCAGCCTGGGGAGCCGACATCAGGTCCGCTAGGGTTACCACCTTTCAGAAGCCCAAAGTGGGATATTTCTTACTGAAACATGATTTTTCGCAGGACAGTACGTAACCTCGACCAATGCAACAGACTTGTTTTGTCTATATAATCAGAATTAAGGCTAAGTATTGTAGTTTCATAGTTGCTTCTATTGTTTCTTATCATTTTAAGGTATTTTAGTTTAAGTATTGTAGTTTTCTAGAACATTTAGTGGAAAGTTAGAAAATATTTTTCTATATAAAATCAGGACATGTAGTATTTTTCATGTTTTTTTGCAGGACACAGCTGCCCAAATCAGGACTGTACTGCGAAAATCAGGACAGGTGGTAACCCTAGGTCCGGCGACCAGGTGGAGGAAGGACTGACGGAGGGTAAAAGATCCCCAGCTTCGCTTGGGATGGAGGGGAAAAGTCCGCGGGTCGAGTTGGGGAGACTCTGGTCCCCAGACGGCAGCGGAGGCTGGCGAGGAACCGGGTACGACGGACTTGGGGGTCCGCCGTCAGTTCCTTTGCCAGCCGGATTGGCTAGACGAGCCGACGTGAGGCTTCGGGCGAAGCTCGGCGGGTGCCGGAGGAACCTGCCATGCCCGACTTATGAGAGCCATCACCGGAGGCGGCCGAGGTAGAGATCGCCTGGTCCGCTGGAGTGAGGGTGAGCGCTGCCCCAGAGGGTCAGACATCTTACCAACCCTCTCCGGGCGGAAGTCAGAGGAGCCGACGCCTGCCTACCGGAGTCGCCACAGTGGTAGGCCGCGAGCCTGCAGCCAAACCAGGGGCGGAGGCCCAACTGCTCGGAGGCGCCCGCAAGGCCCGAGCACGAGCCAGACGGGACGGCCGACGCCCCTCAGAAACTTCCGAGGTGGCGCAGGAGCGATCCCCAGAGGGGATGTTACCTGCATCCCAGCACCCCTTTAGGAGACACGGTGGAGGAGCCCTTATCCCGTGCCTCGCCTTCTCCTTCTTCTTCTGATGACCTTCAGGGAAATGGACGCCTGGTTTGAGCTCCTTCTCAATAGAACTCATTTTCTTCTTCAGAATATGGGCTTCCAGGGATTGTTGCTGCCTTTTCCGGGTAGCGGCGTTGAAACTGAGGCAGTGCTGGCACTCTTGACTGGGTGATCTGGGCCTAGGCAGAACAGGCACAGGAGTGGCTGTCCTTGTCACGGTAGTTAGGCGCGCATGAATGTGCTATTCTTGTGCTCGGGAGGTGTAGGGGACGACACACACGATGATAATACTGGCGTTAGTCGAAAAACAATTATTTTCGGTTAAAAAATGACGAAGGTAGGGCTGACAAAGACAAACTTTCCGCTGGGCGCTGCAATGAGCTAACGGCGGAAAGAATGAAGGCGGGCGTCCGGGACCGCCCTTTATACCGACGCCTCCTGACATAGGTCACCTGAGTGGGGCAGTCCTCGCCAGGGACTGCTAGCTAGAAATTTTTCTTGGGTCCTGCCGCCTGTCGGCGCTGTCCTATATGGGGATTATTTACCGCAAGAGCCCCTCTCAAGTAAGATCTACTGTTACAGTAAGTTCTTACAACTGTACTATCTTATTTCAAGAGGGCTCTGCAGTGTAATCACAAATAACCAAGAACTACTACCTAAGTACTTACTGTACCGCAGACAGAGCCCTGAATGTAATACTACGGAGTTAGGCAGAAAAACGACACTTTAACCAACTTGAACCAAGCAGAAGGAGAACTCTCTGAGAGACTGTTCAGTGAGGCGGAGTAAAGAATCTGGCGGTTGGGTTTCAAGTGCTGCAGACAGAGACCTCAACCGAGCTCGAGCTCAACGCTCTATGCACTGCATAGAAAATTAACCCTCTACACTCCGGGCAGTTCAAAGGCTGGAGCTAACTGCAGATTGTCAGAATCAGCAAGACTTCATGTTGTTTGAAGACTCTGCAGAACAGCCACTCAAAGCTCGCTATCTGGCGAGAGGCAATGTCCAAACTGTAGTGTTTCAGTAAAGGTATGGACAGAAGTCCAAGTAGTGGCTGCACAGATGTCTGCCACTGACACATTCTTGAAACAAGCAGCGAAGGCAGTGACCCTCTAGTGGAGTGCTCTGATCTGACCCGGCAGGGTCTTGCTGTACTTGTCGAACAGAAAGTGATACAATGAAATAACCATTTAGACAGGCATTGCTTAGAAACAGCATTGCCTTCTCTTTATGAGCAAAAGAGACAAACAGTTGATCAGTCTTCCTGAGATCCTTCATCCTTGTGGTGTAGTATTTCAGGATGCGTGAACATCCAAAGTATGCAAGAGGTACTCCCCTGATTGGAGTGCTGCGAAAGAAAGCAAGCAGCTCCATGGATTGATTCAGCAAAGATTCTGCTGCCATCCTGGGAGAAACTTAGGGTTGGTACGCACAGCCACACATTCCTTGTGAAAATCAAATATGGATTTTCAAACATGAGGACCTGAAGCTTGGAAATCCTTCGAGCAGAAGTACGTGGCCACAAGGAAGAGAGTCTTCCAAGGAAAGGAACTTTAGGTCTGCTGAAGCTGCCGGCCTCGAAGGAGGCAGAGTAAGCTTCTCAAGGCTAAAATTCAAAATCCCAAGGAGCTGCAGGAACTCGAACAGGGGTCTCAAGTGGAGGACCCCTCTAAGAAAAGTCTTGGAGACTTCTAACTGCTAAAGTCCTGTCCCTAAAAGGAACATGGTAAACCAAGATGGCTACCATGAACCTTCAGAGAGGAATGGCTGAGACCCAGATCAAAGAGATGGCACAAGTAATCCAACAGCCGCCCAACAGAGCAAGAGAATGGCTCGAGATCTTGGAAGTGGCCCAAATAGAGAACTGCTTCCACTTTATGGCATAGGTAGATCTAGTGGAGGGCTTCTGGCCTCCACCAGAATCTCAGCAACCAATGGGGAAACCCCAAACGAGCTTGAGCTACGCCTGCAGGAGCCACGCGTGAACTGAAGGGGACTTCAGGCCTGGATGGACCAGGGTCCCTGATCCTGGGTTAGCAATAGTTGCGACAGAGGAAGAGGAAGTTCCTCTGAATACTGTTGCAAAAGAGAGAACCAAACTTGCCTGGGCCAGAAAGGAGCGATGAGGATCATGTGAGCTCCTTCTGAGCTGAGTTTCCGTAAGACCCTCAGAATCAAAGGGATGGGGAAAGGCATGATGAATCTTCCTTCCAGTCTGAGACAGAGCATCTCTCCAAAATGCCGCGCACTGGCGGCAGCAGGCTGAAAGCGGGAAGTTTTGCGTTGAGAGGAAGCATACAGGTCTACCTGTGGTGTTCCCCAGCGTAGGAAGATATCATCTGCTACCTCTGACCTACTTCCCACTGTGTGCGAGAGACGACTGACTGAGGTGGTCTGCAACATGTTCTCGACCCCAGGACGTGAATGGCCGTGAGGTGAAGGTTGTGTTGCACTGCCTATTCCCAAACTGGCATCACCTCCTGCAGAGAGGGTAGGAACAAGTTCCTCCCTGTTTGTTGATGTACCAGACTATGCACATGTTGTCTGTCTGGACAGCCAGATGTCCGGGAAGCAGATTAAGATGCAGAGCCTGAAGAGCATAAAGCATGGCCCGACGCCGAGCACATTGATGTGGAGAGATTTTCTAGCTTGGACCAGGAGCCCTGGATCCTGAGGCCCAAGATGGGCTCCCAACCCTTGCCCGGCATCTGTAGTCAAAGGCCTGGGAGGAGGAGAAAGACAGAAGGAACTCCCTGGTAAAGGTTCTCCTGAACCATCCACCATTGCAAGTCCCAAGTCATAAGACTGGAGACCAGCACTAGTTGATCTAGGTCGTCCACCAGCTGATCCCACTGAGACCCAAGCGTCCACTGAGAGATTCTCATGTGGAGCCGAGCATGAGGGACTGTCGGAATAGGCCGCCATGAACCTGAGGAGGTGAAGGACTGACCTGGCACTGACCCTCCTGCAGCTGGACAACAGGCTGACCTGAGCCTGGAGTGAGGCCGCCCTGTCCAGTGGCAGGAATGCCATGCCGGAGGTCATTGTCCAGGATCGCCCAGATAAACTGGAGCCTCTGGGACAGGATCAGGCGGACTTGGCCTGGTTGATGGTAACCCCAGGAAGATAAATTACCTGCAGGGTAGGGGAAAGGAAGAGCAGGAGTTCCTCCTGGACAAGGCTGCCAGGAGCCAGTCATCCAGGTACAGGAAAACCTGCACCCCTGGCAGTGAGGGTAAGCTCTACCACTGAAAGACATTTGGTGAACACTGGGTGCCAAAGAAAGACCAAATGGGAGGGCCTTGAACTGGTAGTGGTCCCCTTGAATGCAAAACACAGGTATTTGTGGTAGGAAGGGCGAATATGGATATGCAGGTAAGCATCCTACATGTCCAGAGCACACAGCCGCTGTCCTGGCCGAAGAAGGCAGAAGGTTCTGCAGAGAGAGCATCCTGAACCTTTGTACTCCACAAACAAGTTCAAGGAGCTGAGGTCGAGAATTGGCCTCACATCTCCTGACTTCTTTGGGACTGGGAAGAAATGGGAGTAGTAGCCCATCCTCCAAGATGGGGAGGAACGGGCTCTATCGCCTCCTTCAGAAGAAAGAGGATATTCTTCCTGAACCAGAGGAAGATGTTCTGGGGAGTAAGATGACCTGGGGAGGGGTCGAGGAGGGTTAAGAAGAAACTCTATTGAGTGTCTTCTGCATAATCAGCTGGAGCACCCAAGTGTCTGAAGTGATCCTCTCTCAACCCGGTAGATGGAAGGAGAATCTCCTCCTAACGGTTCCTCTGGAAGGCCCAGAGACTGTGGGAGAGGAAAGGAGTCAGGAGGTGTGAGGCAGCATTGTGGCTGAAGCCCCGCTGCTTTTGGGCGGGGGCTTGGCAGCGGAGGGCTGCGTTTGTTGGCCCGCTTCCTGAGGTTTCACCTTTGCAGAGAACAGCTGTGAAAGGATGGCGCTGAGCCTGAGGGGTCTGTACATGGAGTCAACTGACAAGTGCAGTACCCTTCTCCTGCAGATCGGTGATAATGTCCTGGACACGACCTCTGGCATGGCATTCCTGCCACTGGACAGGCGGCCTCACTCCAGGCTCAGGTCAGCCTGTTGCCCATGGAGGTGGAATTGGCAGGGTATCGGAGGAGGAGCTGATTGCAGAAACATGTGGCTAGCAGCAGACTGGGAAGAAGACTCAGGCCCTACTGATGGGCATCGATCACAGTTTTGATTTGTGGGCTACAGATCTGTACCTGCAAGTGTGAGAGTAATTTCATGGCAGATTTGAACCTGCAGCTTAAGTGGTGGCATCAAGCTCAATTCTTAAGGAGGGTCAAGTTACCCAGCTGCAGTAGAGTAGGGAACCAGAGTATACTAGAACTGGGCGAGCAGATAAGGGAAAAAATCAGAATGGAGGCTGTATCGATTGCTGCTATATATAAGGAAATGAGGGTCACTGACTGAAGAACACCACAACCCCTGAGTTACGAGAAGAGGAGAACATGCTAACCAAGGTTACTCCAACTTAATAAGAATGACTTGCTTGCATTTTTAGTGTGTTCCCAAAAGAAAACTCAGGAGTCAACAAATCATACAGACACTGCAAGTTACACCCCCATCACTATTACAGGAAGACAACTTCACCAACACAGATTTTCACACTGCACTCAACATGTTTGTTGCAAGACAGCTGGGGTATTCCTAGTTTTAAAACATAATCTAAAAGAACGTTGATCAAAATCAGAAAAAAATACAATGGCTTTCAAGTTGGAGACTCTCTTTATTTCTGCTAACTGTAAATATAAACCAGAAGAAATCCAAGCAGGTTTTGCCTTCTGTGTAGTTTTAGCAGAGTGTTTACAGTATGTCCTCCTCCAATTATAACCTAGAAGAACAGCAAAGCCACCAGTGTCCAGAAAAACAGATGACCCTTCAAATTCTGGATGGGAGGGAAAAGGAATTAAAAGAGAACACCAGGTTTGGGTTATTGCAGTTTAATATTTTGATAAGAAGACTACATACTGTTAAATGGCCTGCTGTTCCACTTTCAGTGTAGTAGAGTGGTTGCACAAAGGCAGTCAAAGGTAAACTAAGACTTAATCCCTTGAAGGTATGCTGTTTAACTACAATTTATCTGCCACAGAATCAGCAGTTGTTCTGCATAGAAAGTATGAGGTCCTGCCGAGAATGTGGGTCCACTTGCCGCAGTAAACATGGGGCCCTGTGTATAGGGAGGGTCTGTGATCAGGGCATGTATTTCAGACGCTTGTGAGCAGAGGTAATGGCTACGAGGAAGGCAGCTTTCAGGTCAGGAACTTAGCCTCACATGTTGCTAGAGGCTCGAAAGGTTTATGGGTGAGCATATCTAGCACAAGGTTAACATTCTAAGTCGCTACTGATCTCCTGACTGGTGGCCTAGTGTGGAGTATACCTTAAGGAACCTCTTAACCAAGGGTAACTGAGCCAGAGACATACAGTGTACAAGCTCGTGATAAGCTGAGATCACACAGAGATGTACCTTCACTGTTGAGTATTGTAGCCCTGTATTTGACAGATCTAGTAGATACTCCAGGACTTTGTTTGGTGGGCAAGAAAAGGGATCCAGGAAGGACTCTGCACACCAGACGGAGAAACGCATCCACTTTGCCATGTAATGCTTTTCCTAGTAGATGGTTTGCACTGCTAGGAGAATGTCTGAGACTCTACGGAGACATCAAATCTACCCACTTCTATCTCCTCAGGAGCCGTGCATGGAGATGAAGGGATCTCAGGCTGGGATGGACCACTGGGCCCTGGGTCAGAAGGTCCGTTTGAAGTGGTAGTTGTCTCGGTGGAATTTCTGACAATCTGTTGATCTACAGAAACCAAATCTGATGAGGCCAGAATGGGGCAATGAGGATCTATTCTGCCCCCTGTGCCTCCAGCTTGAGCAACACCTCTGAATTAAGGGAAGAGGAGGAAATGCGTACAGAAAGTGTCTTGTCCAACAAAGTCTGAATGCATCCTGACAGAAGACGCCAGGTTCTGGATTTCTGGAGCAGAAGAGAGGCAGTTTTGCATTGAGTGGGGACACAAAAAGGTCCAGGTCTGGGTGCCCCCCTTTGAAGAAGCGGTGCATCACATTTGCGTCGAGACCCTCATGAGGATCTGCCTCCTTCTGCTGAGGCGATCCGCTAGATTGTTCTTGACTCCAAGCAGGTAGACTGCCTGGAGCAGGGCTTCGTGCCTAAGCTACTATTCCCACACTCATCGCTTCCCTGCACAGGGATAAGAGTGTTTGCTGATCTAGTACATCACTACTTTGTTGTCCGTCTGAAGGAGAATTATTTTATGACAGAGGATGTCCTTCAGGGCTCGGACTAGGACATTTATGTGGAGTTGACACTCACCCTGACTCCACAGACCTTGGGTGTGGAGACCTTGACAGTGAGCTCTCCATCTAAGTAGAGATGCATATGTGGTGATGGTGACCTGTGTCTCCAGTGGGGCAAAGGAAAACCTTTAGAAGGTTGCCCTCTTGAGTCCACTAGGTGAGTGATCGTTCAGAAGTTCCGTCACCTTGATGTGAAAGGACTGAGGATGTGGGTCGGGGACCACTGAGTACTGAGCATCCACTGAGTGGTCCTCATGTGAAGATGAGCTAAAGGCACCGTGAACACTTACGTCGCCATGAGACCCAGCATCCACTGCATCGAGAGAGCTCAGACTTCTTTGATGAAGTAAGCTGTCAGGAGGATATCGTTCCTCCTGTCCTCCGGGAGGAAGGCCCTTACATTGGAGGTATCCAGGAAGGCTCCTGTGAAGACGAGTTGCTAGGAGGGCTGTAGCTGCGATTTTTCCAGATTCATCAGGACTCCCATAGATGTGAGGAACCTAGAAGCTGTGGTCACTGCTTCCTGTGCCCTTTGTCTGGAGGAGCTTGCTAGAGCCAGTCATCAAGATACAGGAAAACTTGAATTCGAGTCTTAGGTGCACTGCGAGAACTGCAGAGCACTTTGTAAAGCTTGCAGTGCTGAGGACAGCCCAAAGAGCAGTACTCTGAATTGATAGTCGTGACCCAGGGCCACAAATTGAAGATACTTGTGGCTAGGTGCACGGGAAAGTGTTGGTAGGCATCCTGCATGTCCAGGGAGACCAGCCAATCATCTTGATGAATCAGAGATAGAAATATACCGAGTGATATCATCTTGAATTTTTCCTTGAAAAGGAACTTGTTTAACTTCCTTACAGTAAAGCCCACCAGGATGAAGTACAGTGTCACAGGTTTCCTGCATGACAAAAGGATTAACTCCCATTGAAACTGCATTGTTTGCTGCAGTAACTCTACTGCAGAATTCTGCAGAGTTGGGCTTCATTCTGGTGGGCTTCATTGTAGGTCTAGAATAGGTGCATACCACCTGTTTCTTTGGAACTAGGAAGTAGTAGGAGAAGCCTGTGTTTTGTTGCTCCCAAGGAAGTATGTCTACTAACCTGTTGTTCAGAAGGCCTTGAATCTTGGAAGTAAGGAGGTCTGATTGAGTAACTGACAGTCTGGGCTGTGGTTTGGGTGGATGATCTGGAAGGGATCCGAAAATTCAGAGAATAACCCTCACAAATATCCTGAGAACCCATTTGTCTGAAGTGACCGATTTCCCACTGATTGTAAAACTGAGTCAGACACCCCCACTGTCGAAGAAGAGTCCCCTGAGACAGCTGAGGAGGGACCTGGGCCGGAATATCAGAGAGTGGCATTACGCACTTTCAGGCCCTGTGCCTTCTGCTGCATTTTCTTTTGTGGTTGAGGGGTTTGGTTTCTGTTGAAACCCAATCTGCCTTTGCACAAAAGGGACTGACAGTTATGAAACCGCTCATGTGTTCCTGCCCGCTGAAGGGTAGCAGGGCTGGTCTCGCCATTTTGATAGCTGTCCTGGTTTTCTTTGTGGCCTCAACTGCCTGCTCCACCTGTGGGCTAAACAGATAAGCACCATCAAATTTATTTATTTATTTAAAATTGGTCACCGGAAAGGCACACTGAGCCGAGGCTCGCTTCCAGGTGCGACCTGGGTACACAGAATACATAGGAAATAAACATTGTTACAAAAAGTAATTACAAAAAATTTACAAGAACTTAGTATGTTCAGTATCAAATGGTAAATTCATGACTCTTTGCTGGCATCATTCAGAACCCTGAGGCTCGTGAATCACGAGTAGCGTCAGGTGGATATCCCAGCTGCTGCTGCTCTAGAAACAGTGTCAAAGGCATCCATAACAGCCTTAAGTTGCCTATTATTGACTCAATATCTCTAGTGATAGTTTGGAGGAGCTCTGAGGAAACATCTGACTCCAGGAGAGTCTCAACAGTAGCTTTTAGTGAATACCAGAGGGAATACTCATATTGTGAGAAATAGCACTGGTAGCTAGCAACACTCATGCCTAGGTAAGCAGCAGCGGCAACGACTTGATTCCCCAATGTATCAATGTTTTGAGATTTCTTGTTCATTGGATGGCGTAGACTCCTGAGGGAGAACGGCTTTGTCATTTTCTGCCAAGACCACAACGGCGTCAGCAAAAGTTTAAGAGGCCAGGACTGATCGAACCTTGGGGGTGTACTCTGTCTATGGACTTAGCCACAGAAGGAATAAGCACCAGATTGTCCCACACCATTTGTGAGAGAATCTCGAAAGAGGGCTACACCGAGAAGTCAGTTCCACAGGGATCTCCGGAACATGCAGGCATTGAAGGCTCAACAACTTCCCAGATCATCCTCCACAAGAAAAATTACTCACCTTAGTAATGTTGTTTCTTCTAATGGAGTCTTGCTATATTATGACATATGCAGTGAGTCCCAACCTTCAAACTGCTCCGAGATGAAAGAGTTAACTTTCCATGCCAGGCATGGAACGCTGAGCTTGAGCTCGGTTGAAACTCTGTCTGTTGTTCTTCAAACTCAAACCATCAGATCTTTACGAGCTAAACTCACTGAGGTTCTGTGTGGAAGCTGTAAACCTACACTAGCCAACTGGCTACTAAACATAAGAACACATTTTTGGTCCCAAAACAAAGACTCAAGTCAGGAGACCCAAAAATGAAAAACACAACACCAAACACCCCAAGAAAGGAGGGGTGAAAACAACAAGGTGGGCACCTACTGAGTGCCACACTGCACTGCCCACCCACATCCCAAAAACAGAGGTTCTGAGAGGGGCAGTGGGAGGTCATAATATAGCAAGACTCCATTAGAAGAAATAACATTACTAAGGTGAGTAATTTTTCTTCAAACAACATGAAGTCTTGCTATATTATGACATATGCAGACTACACAGCAGTACCTCCATGGAGGAGGGACAGAACCTACTTAGGAAATAGGCTCTGAAGCACAGCTGTGCCAGACAGAGCATCACTCCTAGCCTGGATGTCCAGGGAGTAATGCTTGATAAAAGTGTGAACTGTTTTCCAGGTAGCTGCTTGACATATCTCTAAAATAGGATGTCCCTGGCAGCAGCCAGGGAAGCAGCTGTACCTCTGGTAGAGTGAGCCCACAGGCCTGAGGGGGGAACCTTACCCAGTTTTTCATAGGAAAATTGGATACAAGAGACAATCCACCTGGCAATGGATCTTTAGTCGCAGATTTCCTTTACCAACCTCACCATAAGTGAGGAACAGTTGAGGGAGTCAAACCTGTGACCCTTGGTACGCTCTATATAGTAACTAAGGGCTCTTCACATCTAAGTTGTGCAGCCTCTCGCCAGAGGAGGAATGGTCAGTGAAGTACACTGGAAGAGATATGGATTAATTAAGGTGGAAATCTGAAACCACCTTAGGCAAAAACTTCCTATTAGTCCTGAGGACCACCTTATCTCTATGAAAGGAGATAAATCAGGCTCCACTGACAAAGCTTGCAATTCACTTGTGCGTCTGGCAGAAGTGATGGCTACCAGAAACACAGTCTTTCAAGTCAAGTACTTAAGGCATCTGGCAGAAGTGATGGCTACCAGAAACACAGTCTTTCAAGTCAGTACTTAAGTTCTGCTGAAGACAAAGGCTCAAAGGTGTTGCATAAGCTGAGTAATGCAAAATATTAAGATTCCAGGCAGGGGCAGGGTCCCTGAATGAAGGGTTGGTATGAAGCAATCCCTTAAAAAACTTGGAGAATACAGGATGAGCTGAAAGAGAAGAGGGCTTACCTGCTGAAATAAAAGCAGACCGGCCCGTCGGGCGCAGCTGTTGGATTTCCACATGCAACGCCGCAACCCGGTTCGGGAACGGACCAGGGTCGCTGGGACGGGCCGGGGCGGAGATGGATAGAGCATCCTAGCGACTGCTCTCCTTCTGGGGAGGGGGAAGTGTCCATAGCACTGGTGACCCCGAGGAGGCCAGAGTCGCACTGGCCACCGCACTGCATACCAGGGGGCGGGCGGACGCTGGCATCATTGCATGACCCCGCCTCCCCAAAGGAAAAAAGCTGAAAAATAGCTGCCGGCCGCCGCTAATGAAGCTCGCCATGGCTTCGATTAGGTTCCCAGGCCAGCCCTCCGACCTAATCTGAGGACTGCGGCATGTGGGAGGGAGTGCCGCGCCACGCCGTGGGGGCAAGCCACGGTATCGGAGGGCTCGAGGCTGATGCGGGAGTGAGCCTGTGGCTCGTGACCGGCCGAGAAACACCAGGCGCCAGCAGCTTGCAAAAAACAGAAAAAAGAAATAAAAGCAGACACAGCTGCCAAATGCACTTTTAGGTAGCTGGTCTCAGCCCAAGGTATTTAAGTGGACCATATAATCCAGGACTGTGGGTAAGTCAGCAGATTCTGGGGAAATATGCTTCCATAACACCATGTGGAAAACCTTTTCCATTTGGAATTATAAGTAGCCCTGGTGGAAGGTTTCCTAGAAGCCTTCAGGATATCCATTACACCTTGGGAGAGGTGTAGATCAGCAACTCTAACTCTTCAAGAGCCAGGCCTTGAGATTGAGGGATTTGAGGTTCGGTACCAAACCTTGCTCTGAGCACAGGTTAACAGGTTGTGCTTCCTGGAAGACACAGGGAAGATGGACTGCTAAGGACAGTAGAAGTGGATACCAGGGCTGTCTGGCTCAATCTGGAACAATCAGGATCACTGCAGGGTTGAGACCTGATTTTGACTAGCACTTTAAACAGGAGAGGGAAGGGAGGAAAAGCATATAGAAACTTCCCTTCCCAATTGAGGACTAAGGCATCCAGAGGGACAGAGCCCAACACTGGGGGCCTGCAGCAAAAAGGGAAGTTGGTGATTGTCTGGGGCTGCAAAAGGCCTATCTATGGGTGCCCCATCTAGCAAAGATCACCTCCAAAACCAGGGGGTCCAGTGACCATTCATGATGGCCCTGTGAAATCCTGCTGAGAGCATCTGCCAGGACATTGTCCTTGCCTGGGAGGTGAACTGCTGTAAGGAAGGTGTCAGGGAGTAAGCCAGAGACCACAACTTCATTGCTTCTGTGCACAAGGCCGTAGACCGAGTGCCCCTTGCTTGTTGATGTACCACATTGTGGTGGTGTTGTCTGTTCTGACTAGTACAACTTTGTTCTGAACAGATTTGGAAAAAGCTTGAAGTGCTAGAAAACTGCTCTGAGTTCCAGCAGATTGATGTGGAGCAGAGATTCCTGAGGGGACCACAATCCCTGGGTAGTGAGGGCCCATGTGATCTCCCCACCCCAAGAGGGATGCATCTGTAGGAAGGATTAAGGAGTGAGACTAAGTGACAAAGGGAACCCCTTGTCTCAGGTTGCTCTGATCCTGCCACCACTGTAGGGCCTGGATCAGGTTCTGAGTAACTGGGATCAATTTGGTTAGAGTGTCTTTCCTTTGAGACCAAAAGGCTCTCAAATGGAACTGGATGTCCCTCATCTGAAATCTTGCTCCTGCACTACTGCTGTAGAGGCAGCCATGTGCCCAAGGAGCTGTAGAATGCCTTGCTGGTCGAGAGACCAGCAGGGTAATGAGGAGGCCAGAGAGAGACCAGAGTCCTTGCCCTGTCCAAAGGAAGGAAGGCTCTGGCTTTCTTGTGCTCAGCTCTGCGCCTATGAAGGTGAGGAGCTGTACAGGCTCTAGAACTGACTTTGAAAGATTCAGAAGGAAACCTAGAGAGGTGAGCAGTTGCTGAGTTATCTGCAGGTGTAAACTGACCTGGTCTGGGGCTGGCCTACTATGAGCCAATCGTCCAGGTAAGGGAAGATGGCAATTTTGCCTTCTTAGGGAAGCAACTGCTACCAGGCATTTTGTGAATACCCTTGGAGCAGAGGTGAGGCCAAAGGGCATTGCTCTGAACTGGTAGTGGCCTGAGGGCAGTTCAAACCTGAGGTACTTTGATGGGAGCTTCTGATGAGAATATGGAAGTAGGCATCCTTGAGGTCCAGGGACACTAGCCAGTCCCTGGCCTTAGAGAGGGTAGAATAATTCCCAGAGTCACCATTTTGAATTTTGGTTTTAAAAGGTGCTTGTTTAGGTATCTGAGATCCAGGATGGGCCGCCATTCTCCTGTCTTTTGGGGTAAGGAAGTACCTGGAGTACAATCCTTTGCCTTGGTGTAGGGGTGGAACCCTTTCCACAGCTCTGAGAGACAGGAGGGAAGAAACATCTGCCTCTAGGGCAAATGTCTCTGGAGGATTTGCAGGTGGAAAGGATCTGGTTCTCATCTTTGGAAACATTTTGAAGCTGAGAACCAGTCCCTGGCTTACTACTTCCTTGACCCACTTGTCTGATGTCAGAGACTGCCAGTCCTGGACAAAGTAAGCCAGCCTGCCCCCTACAGGTAGCTGAGAGTCGGCCCTGGCAATCCCATCAGGGTGCCTGCTTGGCAGGGGCTTTGGGCTGAGGGGTGGAAGCAGGTCTGCTTGTACCCGTCTGCCTCTCCCTCTAAAGAACCCCTCTGGGCATAAGCAGAAGAGGAGGCCTGGGCTTGGTAAAAGGCCTATGAAAAGGCCTGCCCCTGCCCCTGGGAAGCTGCCTTTGAGGAGTGGCCTGCCTTTCCTTGGCCTGTGCACTCCTATAGGTGGTCCTATACTCATCCATTTTCTTCATGTAACTCTGTCTGCTCCCCAAACAGAGAATTACTCACAACAGGAAAATCCATGGCTTTAGTTTGGGTGTCCTGTGACAGGCTAGTACATCTGAGCCAAGCCATTCTGTGAAGTGCCACAGATGTAGCCATGATTCTTGATGACACATCATTAGAGTCCACTGCTGCATGGAATTGCACCTTGGATGCCTCAATACCATCAGCAGCCACCTGCTCCAGCTCCTTGGCAAGCTGGCCAGGAACCTATTTTGCTAGAGCCATAACAGTGTCCCATCTGGATTTCTGATATCTAGTAACATAAGCCATATAATTTGCCTGTCTGAGTCCCAAGGATGCTGCCATTTACTGTTTCTTTGCCATGGCATCAATCCTCCTGGAGTCCTTGTCCGGAGGGTGTGAGCCAAGGGAATATTTGCCTTGTCTCAGGCAACAGCCTGCACTACCCCAACATGGCTGCATTGTTGTGAAAGGAACTCCGTATCAGAGCCTGACAATGTGTACCTCTTGTCCATTCTCTTATCCACAGGAGGTATAGTGTGAGGAGTTTTAGAATTTTAAATGTCTGTTTCCCAAAAGATTTATGCAAGGGAATAGACAGTCTCCTAGACTCTGGGATATCCATCATTTCCACATAGTCAGGCTCCTCCTGATCATCCACAGCTTCCTCCATAGGGAGCTGGAGGTTTCAGCCACTTTTTATAAAACATAAAATGAGAAGGGACTCAGAAAGCCTAGGAGGAGACACTCCTGGAGGTCTGTCTGGGGAGATGTCCGGTTCAATGGGCACATCCAGACTTTCAAATCCACATTCACTCTCCTCATACTCCTTCCCTCTCCGGTTCATAATATTCTCTAAATCATAATCTTGAACTGTGGAACCGGCCGAACACCTGAAGGTGCCGGTTCGGTCGGAACTGGGGAAAGCGACTGGACAATTTTAATCGCTTTGGCTATTTCTTCAGCGGTTGGAGAGGAAAGTTTTGGCTCCACACCAGCTGATTTCCTAGTCCTTTGCTGGAACCGACTCTCAGAGTCGGTTCTCCTTTGCCCAAGGAAGTCTCGCCCTGGTCAGAGGGGTTCTCTCCGTTCGGTTGGAACCGAACCGGGCTGGCCATCCGCACAGCGGACTTCTTGGCCTCCCTTTCCTGAGCCTACCAACTCTTTTTCTAGGGTAGCTGCAGGAAAATTTTTACAAATCTGGCAGTCTGAATTGAGGTGGTCAACCTCAGACAACACAGATGGTGGGGTCAGCCTGGCAAAGACTTCCCACACACACTGCAGTGTTGAAACCCAGTGGGCCCGGTTTTTCTTTGGGTTTCTAGACATAGTGCCAGTCCTAACCAAACTTACCCATTTATGGCAACCGCCAGGCAAGACCCTCTTATCGGTTCCCAACCGTGTCACGGTCGTGGAAAAACGTATTAAAATCCTTTTTTAGAACCGATAAGAACCGTAACCACACTCTAAATCACAGATTAAGATACTTTAAACAACCTGACCAGTTCAAACCGAACCGATAAACCGTTTACAAGTTCCACACAGAATAGAAATAATGTAAACCTATCTAGTACTCACAAATACCACAGACAGAGCTTGAACCGACCGGTTGCGGTTTAAATTCAGTCGAAAACCGAGAACAACAATATTTTAACCGACAAAATGAACCGAGCAGAAGGAGAAATCTCTGGAGCGACTGTTCAGTGAGGCGGAGTAAAGAATCTGACGGTTTGAGTTTGAAGAACAACAGACAGAGTTTCAACCGAGCTCGAGCTCAGCATTCCATGCCTGGCATGGAAAGTTAACTCTTTCACCTCCGGAGCAGTTCAAGGTTGGGACTCACTGCATATGTCATAATATAGCAAGACTTCATGTTGCTTGAAATTCATATTCTTTAGTAGAGACTTAAAGGACAGGTCCTCAACCAGAAGCTCAGCTGAAGTAGAAGGCTTACTTCCCACTAGAGATGAATCCTTATCAAAGTCGCCTCCTAATTGTAGATCAGGATGAGGTTCAATATTGTCTACTACTAGCCCAGGAGGGATAGTATATAAAGGAAAGGAGGAAAAGAGCAGGAGGAGGTGCTCCTTGAATCAGAGTCGAGAATTCCGCATCCAAGGCAGTGCCGACGCCTGAAAATGGTGCCGGCGCAGCGCCAAGGGTGGCACCAGCCGCGGGCGCAACCAAGACTGGAGTCGAAGGTGGCAACACAATTGGGGCCGCACCAGCGCCTTGGAGACCCCAAACCAACTCTCGAGCCTCCAAGGATGAAGACTTGAAAACAAGAGTAGGAGAAAATGGTACCTGTGCTGGCCCTGTGCCACCGCCATGTGAGGAGGAAAGCACAATGATTCGGTATCGATGGCACCAAAGAAGGTGCCACATGACTAGGCAGACCCAACTGACCTGCCCGCAGGGTTCAAAGCCCCTAGGCCCAAGGCCCCGGGCCAACTCCGCAGGCTCAGAAAGTCAGGACAACTGTCGAACCCACCACTCCACAAGAG
Organism: Neoceratodus forsteri; assembly: GCA_016271365.2. Lineage (NCBI taxonomy): Eukaryota > Metazoa > Chordata > Ceratodontiformes > Ceratodontidae > Neoceratodus > Neoceratodus forsteri. Next base: position 261,847,823 of record JADMNL010000024.1, read on the forward strand.
TGGCCCATTAATGAAACTGCTCAGCAGGGGAACCCCTGGGGCGGGAGGGACTACAGAGTCAAGAACGCAGCCACTAGGAACAGAGGTCGTAGGTGACCCTGACAAGGTCAGAGTCAGCCTTCTGTCCCCTGTTACCAACGATCAACGCAGACATACCAGAGGGCATCTCGAGGGTACTGCTTCCTCTTCGACTGGTGGGACGAAGAAGAGCTTGTGGTCGAGCGGTGCTGGGTTCTCAATGAAGAACGAGAATAGGCCCACTTCTTTTTGTGCTTTTGGGAGGACTGTCCTTCCTCCTGAGCACCAGACTGCCCTCCGTAAAGGTGGCGGACTGGACTCAGCCCAGCTGGAAATATAGCTTATGTAAAGTCACCCTACCATCACCGGCCCTATCTATGGTCAACTCCGAGGTGGGCTGAAGAAGACTTCTGTGTTTTTCGGCAAAAGATGTTTTTAAATAATAAAATAAATAATACTACAAATCAAAGCTGAAAGTCTAAAGCTGCTGTCGTATAGATGTGAAGATCTGAGTCCTGGTGGGTGAGCAACGTTGTCACTGAAGCACACTCAATGGCAGGAAAAAGAAGTGAGGGGCGGTTTGGAGGTCAGCGCCAGGTAGCCTATGCAAGCGTAAACTGGTCTCTTGATTGCACGCTCCATGCAACCCTATCTCGGTGCCGGCCCTCATAAAGATTTTTGCTTTGCCGGTCCTAGTGTTTGGTAGTCCCATTATTGTGAATGAGTGGTGGAGACTATGTCCAGGAAGATAAGAAATTACTCACCTACTGTAATTTTGGATCTTCTTGGATGAAGTCTCCACCACTCATTCACACTAATGGGACTACGCTGGAGGCACTAGGACCCTGTGGGAGCCAAAGATCTTCAGGAGGGCCAATGCTGGGATAGGACCGCGCATGGTGCCGCAAGACTAGCTTTGTGCCGTATAGGCGCCGAGCTTCCAACCCGCCTTCAGGCACCTTTTCAACCGAGGAGGTGCAGCATAAACCAACTAAAGAAACCCTAACCATAACTTCCGCACATAAGATGGGCCCGGATGACCCATGTAAGAAGGGTCATCTAACAATGTCTTCACAGCCCGCAGAACAAGGAAGTGAAGACCAAAACAGAACGAATGCACTTGGGGATGGTGGTAGATTGGGAATGAGTGGTGAGACTTTGTCCAAGAAGATCAAGAATTACGGTAGGTAGGTACTTCCATATCTTCCTGCACTAAAAGTTTCCACCACTCACTCATATTAATGGGAGAGTACCGAGCTAAAAATCAAACCCCGAGTAGGGCAGTAGGAGACAGAGTTTACTGGGCAGAAGTCCATAAGGACTGTCCTGCCAAGGAAGACGAACTGTCTGGCATGGATATCCAGAACATAGTGCTTTACAAAGGTATGCACTGAGCTCCAACTCGCAGCCTTGCAGATGTTCTGCAACGGGAAATTACGAATTCCGCCAGGAAAGCCACAAACTGCTTTGGTAGAGTGGTCTCAACCCGGCTTTCCAACTTGACCTGCACCATGGATTAGTAGTGCAGAAGGCCTGCTACTAACCATGCAGAAATACATCTCATGGCAACAGGCTGACCCAGCCAAGGCATGCTGAAAGATACAATAGTTGCTTGATGTGTATCTCTTCATTCTGTTGATGTAGAATTGCAGAACTCTCTTAACATCCAGAGAAATTAAAATGAAAAATGAAGGGTCACTCTCTTTCATTCTGAGTTAACGAGTAAGTAGGAGAAGTAAAACTTGACTAACAGTAACTGACACAGTCACATGCTGTCTACTGGCTCAAGATAGACTGAAAAACGCAGAAGTGTACCTCCACTGCCGAGTATTGCAGACCTCTGCGTTCGACAGGTCCAAGAGGCACCCCAGTACCTTACTTGGTGGGCAAACCGGGGTGTACAAACAGGACTCAGCACATCAGATGGAGAAGTGTTTCCACTTAGCCGTGTGCCCTCCTGGTGGAAGGCCCATGCGGCTAAGAAGATGTCTGAGATGGACTGGGAACCTAAAACTTGCCCACCTCCTTTCCCCAGTAGCTTGGCATGGAGATGAAGGGAGCTCAGGTTAGGATGGACTAAAGTCACTGCATCAGAGAAGCCACTCATAGGAGGAGTCACCTCAGGGGAACTTCTGACAGACTACTGATCAATGCAAATCACATCTGCCAACGCCAGTCTGGGACGATGAGAATCATCCTGCCCCGTGCTTACAACTTGAACAGCGCTCTGAACTAAGGGAATAGGAGGAAAGCATAGAGGAAGCATCTTGTCTACTGCAGTGAATACATCCTGACAGAGAACACCAGGGTTTGGATTTCTGAAGCAGGATAGAGGTAGTTTTGCATTGAGAGGGACGTAAAAAGGACCAGGTCAGCCTAACTACCCGCTCATCGAATAGCGACTGCACGAAGTCCAAAATGTAGAGAGGGTAGGAGTTGCCCCACCCTGCTTCCTGATGTAATAAATCACAGCTTTGTTGTCTGTCTGAAGTAGGATCACTTCGTGGCAGACGGCATCCTTCAGGACTTGGCGCATAAGACAGCTCTCATCTGTAAGATATTTGTGAAAAGATGAGGTTCCTCCTGGCTCCACAACTCAGTGTGGATGTCTTGACAGTGAGCTCCCCATGAGATTTTGTCCAAGGCTCTGTCATTTTGTACAGAGGATTGCAGATGCATGGTCAGAGACCACTGCTTGCCATGGAGGACGCCATGAGCCCCAGCATCCGCTTCATCGAAGTGGCCTAAATAGAGTCATTTTCCGTGATATAAAGAGTCATCTGAGGATGTCTTTTCTCCCATCCTCTGGAATGAAAACCGACACCTGGAAGTATCCAGGAGGGCGCCTAAGAAGAGGAACTGCTGGGAAGCTGAAACTGACACCTTCCCCAACTCAGAAACCCCATCCTGGAGATAACAACTGAGAAGCTGTGGCAACTGCTTCCTGTGCCTCCTGCCCATATGGGCTGGCTAGGTGCCAAATGTCCAGGAAGTGAAGAACTGAATGCCAAGGTTTTAGTGAACTCCTCACTGAACAGGTACCTGTTTAACCTTCCAAGGTCGACAAATGGGCGATGTCACGGTATCTTGGAACCAGAAGAAAGGAAAATAGGAACCAGTGTCTGCTCTACTGTGGAACAATCTTGCTGCCTGTGATAGGGTTGAATAGGACCCTGTCCCAGTTGTTATGGAGAGTTTGAATGCAGGGATCTGGTCTGTTCTGTTCTTTCCTTTTCTGTCTCTTGTCTGTCTGGTTGCGCAACCACATTTTCCTGTGAGACCTAGGATTTGATCACCTCAACAGTCTCGAATTCTGTACCTCTCACTGTCTTTCAGTTTTCCTTGCTGTTTCTGTCTTTTCCTCACTTGCATATGTAATAGTAAAATTTTTATTTTTAGACAGGTTAGTACTTTAGGTTCTAAGACCCGTTTACAAAGTAATCCTGTTTCACATTCACACAAGTTACAAGGCATTTATAAATTAATGAGACATAATAAACAAATGTCATATAAAATCCTAAAAATTCCTATCGCAGCCATAATTAAAAGATGTCAGCATATCATTTCATTAGTCATATCTAACATATAGACACAGACATATAAGTTATAATAGTCAGTACATTTACCAGAGAAAAGACAAAATGTTAAACATTCACTCCCCAGCTTAAAAATACTATTGACAGGTACATTCTGTAGTGTAACTGTCATCTAGTCTGGATTTGAATGAAGACAGTTTTGCAAGGTTTCTTGTCTGAGGTAAGATCTCATTCCATATTTTTGCAGCCTGAGCTTGTAACATCATGCTCCCATATCAGGTGTTTACTTTTGGAAAATTTAAACCCTAAATTTCACTTCCTGAGTACACATTGATTAGTTTCACAACTGAACTTGATGTCCATATTCTTTTATTCCCTTATTAACCTTAAAAATAAAAATAGAAAATTGATTTTTATATTGAAAAGCTAAACTGTCCTATTTTAGCTCTTTATACATAGAACAATGGTGTGTTTTATATTTACACTTCAAAGTAAACCTTGCCAGACGATTATATGCTTGAACTAATTTATCCAAATGTATTTGATCAGCAAGGTTATATACTAACTTTCCATATTGCAATACAGGCACTATTAATTGTGTAGCAATTTGTTTTCATAACTGAATGTTTTTGGTTTTTATACTTCCTTTATTGTGGTAGGCCCGAGGGGGTTTTATACATCATGTCCAAACATATAGATCATACAGTACATCTGTTACATAGGTACATAAGATAAATCTTGTTGACATCACAGTGTGTACTCACACGATAGCTTTTACTGAATAAAAGCATAGGATGATCTAGTTAGACTAAACTACAAGATCTCAGAGATCTATCAAATAATACCGCAAATTTTCTTATCTATTACAACCTCGATGGAGATATTAACAGACTATTCAATGCACTGAATAAAGTAATACAAAAATATGTTTCTTTTCTTATTTTGTATGAATTCTGATGAGAGAGAGAGAGAGGGAAGGAGAGAGGGCCCAATAGGGCATGGCTAAGCATCTGAGTGCAAATTAGGCTCATACAAGAGCCATCTGGTCCCACCTGTTTTGGTATAAATGCGTTTGTTGGCAAAGGCCAATGTAATCCTCTCCATTAAATGAATATTGTCTACTATATCTCTCAGTCTGCTATGGGGGAAGCTCTCTGTGCCATTTCTTAGTAATGGCCTTTAAGGCAACTATTGTAGAACCGACTATAAATATGTTGCCTCTCTTCCCCGTATCTCCTTTGGTCTAAGACCCAAAACCAGATGTTCAGGGCCTGGGGACTGAAAATACAGGTTACTCACCTGTAACAGGAGTTCTAGGAATGGTATATGTTGTTCATCCACACTCATTGGCAGTATCCTTGCCGCTTTAAATCTTGCGGAAGGTCTTCAAGCTTACTCCTCCACCCACCGGGTGAGTATAACTCTCAGCTCCGCCCCATGGCGCCAGATCTGGCCCGCTGGAAGCTCAGGTTGTGCGTCGAAGCGGGAGGTCGGTGGGTCGTGTGGATGAACAACACCATTCCTAGAACTCCTGTTACAGGTGAGTAACCTGTATTTCTAGGGACATGGATATGTTGTTCATCCACACTCATTGGCAGACTCCTAGCAGTTCTCCGAGGAGGAGGCAAGACGCACACCCCATATACTTACTTGGGAAAGAGAGACTGGAGAACCGAGGCCCCAAAACCAGCATCCCGCGTGACTCAAGGTCGATGTGGTAGTGGGTAATGAAGGTGTTTGCTGACTTCCAGGTAGCAGCCCTGCAGATTTCCTGGATAGGGACGCCCTGGAAGCAGCCACCGTTGCAGCAGTATGGCGGGTAGAATGAGCTCTTATCCCTCTGGGAGGCTCCATGCCCGCCAACTTATAGCAGAGATCTATGCAGGAGGTTACCCACCTGCTTATCGTCCGCTTGGCTGCAGGTCTGCCAGATGCGGCTTCAGCGTAGGTGACAAACAGCTGGCAAGACCTCTCCCAATTTCAGCCGTGCGCTCCTTATAATAAGCGAGCGCCTTCTAGGGTCCAGAGTATGGAGCCTATATTCGCCTCCGAGGTGTGATTGGGGTAGAACACCGCAGAGTCAACACCTGGTTAAGGTGAAACCCCACACCACCTTCGGAAGGAATTTCGGTGGGCGCAGGACAACCTTGTCCCTGTGGAAGACCAGGTAGGAGACTCGAAGGAGCGCCTGGAGCTCTCCCATCCTTCTGGCTGACGTGATAGCCACCAAGAAGGCGGTCTTCCACGACAGGTGAGAGAAAGCACACCTGTGCATAGGTTCAATGGCTTGCCCATGAGCTTTGCCAATACCAGCAGTAGATCCCACGGAGGTGGGGGTTCCCCACTGGAGGAAATGTGATCAAGGCCTTTGAAAAAGCGCCAGACCACCTTCTCCCTGCGACTCGACTGCTTCCCGCCCGCGCCCGGTAAGCAGAGATGGCTGCCAGGTGCACCCTTAGGTCACGACCTAAGCCCTGACTAGAAAGGGACCATAAATAGTCCAAGATGCTTGCCAAGGAACAGGAGGAAGGGTCCAAGCCCTTGCTCTGACACCAAATGGAAAACCTTTTCCATTTGAAGGCATAAGCATTTTCTGGTCGACTCATAACGGACGCCTCAACTACATTGAGGACCTCGTCGAAAGACCCAAGGCCTGGAACCCTAGCCGCCAGGAACCAGGCCGCCAGGGTGCAGGGATTGAAGGTCCGGATGGAACACCTTCCCTGATTGACTGAGAGCAGGTCCGGCGAGCTGAAGCTGCCGGAGTCCTGGAGCTGAGACTGAGGAGATCTGGGTACCAGAACTGGCGAGGCCAGTCTGGGGCTATCAGAATCACCTGCGCCTTGTCCCTCCTCGCCTTGAGAAGCACCTTGTGGATCAAGGGAAATGGGGAAAGGCGAAAGAGGCCCGGGTCCATTGCCTCAGAAGGCATCCCCTGCAGCGAGCCCCTGCTGAGGGGGGCGGGCATGAACAGACTCAGCCGCTGCTCTCCATGGAGGCAAACAGGTCCACCTGAGGTGTGCCCCAAAGGGAGAACAGATGCTGTACTACCTCCGGCAGGAGAGACCACTGGGATGCAGCCCCTATCCGGCCCAGGGCATCGGCCAGGGTGTTGGAGGCTCCTGCCACGTGAATGGCTAGGAGATCCGCCTCCAGGCTGCGCACGAGTGACCAAATCGGAGAGCTTCTTGCATAGAAGCATGGAGCTGGCCCCGCCTGGCGTGTTTAGATAGTACATGGTCGTGGTATTGTCCGCCTGACTCGACCACTTGACCCCGGAGGAACGGAGCAAAGGCGGTGAGAGCTAGGCGGACCGCTCGAGCTCCAGCAGGTTGATGTGGCATCGGGACTCCCGCTGGGACCAGAGGCCATGAGCCCGTGTTCCCCAGATGGGCACCCCAACCCATCAGAGAGGCATCGGTCGACAGAGAGACTGCGCTCGGGCGGACGAACGGATGCCCTCCTGCAAATGATCTGGAACGTCCACCACTGGAGAGCATTCCACATCCCTGTGTCACCGGCTACAAGCTGGTCCAAGGATCGCAGCGCCAGGACCACTGGCTGGCCAGTCCCCACTGAAGGGGACGATGTTCCAGCGGCCCAACGGACCACGCTGGCACAGGCCGCCATGAGACCCAGGAGGCGCAGGAAGTCCCGGGCAGGCAATTGCCCAACCAGAAATGATCGGGCAAAGGAGGAAAGAACCTCGGCCCTGTCCGCCGGGAGCCAGGCCTGGCTCAAGAGAGTCGAGGCTGCTCCGATGAATAAAATCACCTGCTTCGCTCGAGTCTCACTTGGCCTCTGATAAGGAGGCCCAGTTGAGAGCAGACCTGAGGCCAGATCTCTGACCACTCCGCCTCCTTCCTGGAGGAGCTGCTATCAGCCAGTCGCCCAGGTAAGGGTACACCGGACCCCTCGGCGCCGCAGGGAATGCTGTCACCACTGCCATGCATTTGGAGAAGACCCTGGGAGCTGGAGACAAGCCGAAGGGCATGGCTTGAACTCAAGAGAGATCCTTCGCTCGGAAGCGAAGGAATCTCTGGTGAGACGGACGGATAGGGACGTGAAAAAACGCGCCCTGCAAGTCCACAGAGAGCAGAACCACACGCCGCCTCCAAGGATGGTATTATCTGAGCCAGAGTGACCATCCTGAAGGTTCGAGACCTTAGGAACTTGTTTAGGTCGTGTAGGTTTCCAGAATGGGGCGCCAGCCCCCGTCCGCTTCGGGAACCAGGAAGTACCTGACACAAACCCTGGGTCTGAAGGAGGGTCCACCACCTCTCTTACCACCTCCTTCTGGAGGAGGAGAGTGATTCGGCTCGACGAGCCGCCAGTGAGGCTGGGGATCCCGGGCCCCGAGGCGACGGCCTGAAGGGTGGTGCCTGCTCGAATTCCAGAGGCAGGCTCTTCCCACCACCTCCAAGACCCACCTGTCCGTGGTAACAGCGGACCAGGCGGAACGGAAGTGCTGAGCTGCCTCCTCCACGGGGACCCAGGGTAAGGTGACGGGATGGGGGCGACACCCTCAGCCTGTCACTCAGGCAGGCTTGGAGGAGGGACGGCCGAGGGACCTCCTGGGCCCTTTCCTCCTGCCTCCTGTTAGAGGAAGCCGTGGCTTGGGTTTGGGATGCCATGGGCGAGGCCTGCTGGCCTCGTTATGGGCCGGGCGCGGCGGCAGGAAGGACGAAAGGGCTTAGGCTGTGGTTTGCGGCCTTTGTCCTTCTGAGCGGAAGAGACCGAGTCCAAGGTGGCATTGACTCTCGATCCTCTGCAGGTGACCTTCCACCCCAGGGTCAAGAGGTCAGTCCCCAAAAGGAACATCCGCCAACTTGTGCTGGGTATCCGAAGTAAAGGTGGATATCCTCAGCCAAGCCCACCGACGCGATAGCCACTGCGGCCGCCACCGATCTGGCACATGAGTCCCCACATCCAAAGCAGTCTGGAGCTGCTGTTTGGCCACTGTCCTGCCCTGGTCCCGCACCTGCTTAACCGTAGTCTGCAGATCGGCGGAAGATGAGGGATGACTCATCCAGGAGCCCAACAGGCATGAGAAAATGTGCCATGAGGACGGCTAACTGGCCTGGTCGGGCGCGTCGAGAGGACGTAGCGGAGACTTTTGCACCGAGATAGTCCAATTTCTTGACTCCTTGTCAGGAGGTTTGTCCACATCCTGGCGCGCGGGCGCTACCGAAAACGCTGTCGGTAACCAACCCTCAGCAGAGGGGTGTTCCAAAACCTGACAAGGAACCGACCGTGATACTTCCTGGCCATCCTGGCCGGCGGCAGGGCAGGAAGCAGGCGCTGCCAAAGTTCCAGTGCCGGACTCCACTATGGCCTCGGCCACCGAAAGGCCTCCGCCGGAGAATCCCGGTCCAGAATCTCCGTGAGGGATACCTGGCCTGCTTGGAACGGGTTCGAGCTCCATCCCGTAGACTCCGAGATGAGCCAAGCAGTCCTAGGAAGGACGACGGCTATCGTCCATTGACTGACTCCTCCTGAAGACTCCAAGTCCAGTCGCTTGGAGAAGAAGGAGGAATCATCTTCGGACTCGGAAGAGTCCTCGAAGACTGCTTCTGGCCTGAGCCAACCTTCACCTGCCGAGGTCGGTGGGAGTGAGGGTAACTGACAGCCGATGGGGTAAACCCTTAGCTTCGATCGAGAATCCTTGGTCGGAGCCCCAATTGGTGGCTGGGAGGCGGAGGTTCCACCGAATCGGTGGAGCAGCTGGTTTTGGCGAACAACCGCCTGGGTATGGCCTCGGACAAGTCGAGGGGTTGTGTCGGTTGCCCGTGACAGCCACTTAATGGTCGGGAAGGCGCCGGAGTCGGCTTATTCCCGGCCAGGAGGAGTTGTTAGAATATAAGGTCTCGTGATCGCCGACGACTTACGCCGCTTCTGTCCGGAGAGGAGGACGAGGACGAGCGCGACGGCGCACGCGGTGTCGAGACCGAGACCGCCATGACGGGAACGCTGACCGCTCAAGAGGTCCGGGAGACCGAGACCGAGAGTCCCGAATTTCCGGGTCGGTGCGGGAGGTGTCGCCGAACCGCACTCTCTTCGCTCGGAAGGTCCATCCGAGGGCTCGAACCGAGGCACAGACGAGCCCACGGGATCTCAACTCCTCCCGGGGAACCGGGAGAGGGGAATCTCGGTTGCTAAAGGCTACAGCGCTCAATGGGTCGAGAAAATCTCGACTTATCAGTGGAGTCTCGGTCAACTGACCTGACGGGACACCGTGAGCCAGTGGCAAGGCCGAAGCCTTGACTGGCCGACGGACTATACTGCCCGGGAGAGGGACCTTCCCGCCTCCCAAGAGCTGCCGATGGAGGGACTTACCTTGTCCCTCTTTTTGACCGAGAAAAGGTCCAGTAGACGCAGGCTCTTCTCTTAGTGGAGAGGGACAGACAAAGCTCCTTAAAAGAAGCCGTAGAAGAACCCAGAGAGAGCGGGATAAATGCCGCGCGAGGAAGATACGCCCGCTACCGCCTCTTCGAGGGACGCACCATCCGCCGAGCTGATCCGGGCGAGCCCGCCGCCGGCGACACCGCCAACCGGGCCTCTTGACTTCACCGGAGGGAACGCTTGGACGGCCCAGTTGCAACCGGCAGCACGGTCTTCGAGGACGAGGCAGAGAAAGATGAGCACAGGTCGCAAGCCTCGCGGTCGTGCTCAAGGCCTAGGCAGTAGACACACGGGAGTGTGGATCCGTCTCGAGACATCTTCTGCCCGCATGGGCATCTCCGAACTGGGAGTCGACGGTCCATCGGAGTCACTAGGGATCAAGATCGAAGTCTTTTGCAAATTTTTATTTTAAATGCTCAAACGGAGAAATAGGAACTAGCTCGAAACGCAGAGCGTTAAGGAGGGAACCTGAGCTTCCAAGCTGCAAGGAAGATCTGGCGCTATGGGCGGAGCCGAGTTATACCACCCGGTGGGTGGGAGGAGCAGTTTTGAAGACCTTCCGCAAGATTTAAAGCGGCAAGGATTGCCAATGAGTGTGGATGAACAATATATCCATGTCCCTAGTAACTGGAACATTTCCTTATGATGGTGTTCTATATCCATCCAGTACTCCTTAAGTATCTGACATGTCCAAAAAATATGAGCCTGTGAAGCTGGCGCGAACCCACATCCCTCCAACAGTTCGACCAGCTGTTGCATAGTGCACCATCTCTGCAGGAACTCAAAGTACCTAAATCTCACCTTCCAGCCATATTCCCTCCAGAGAGGGCCCCTGTTGTCCGCCATGTAGTGTGCCACTTCAGCCCATTGTTTCTCTAGGAGAGTGATCCCACGTCCGTTTCCTACTTAAGTTTGAGTCTTTCAATGGGTAGAGACAAATCTAGCAAATACCTTTGATACAATAAGGATATGGCTCCTCTTCCATCCCTGACAACCGAATGCTATGGAAAGGGGGTCCACCACATCCTCTTGTAGTCGGGCATAAGTTTTCTGAAGGGTATGGACGTAATCTCTGATCTGGTAGAATCTTAGATTATCTCGTGGGAGAAGCCCAAATGTCTGCCTGGCTGCCTCCAAAAGAAATAGAATTATCTTCTGATAAAACCTGATAAGGAGTGAAATCCTTTCTTGGCCCATTGCTTAAACCACAAGTCCAAGGTGGCAGCTGGGAAAAGAGGGTCGAAAACCCACCATCGAATGTCCACAGTTGATGTCTTATGGGACCTCGGTTTATGCCCTTTTCCATCCCTCCAGGACAGTCCTCGTCCCTGTATAACAAGTCTCTGGGAGCCTGGCATCATCTTGGAATAGGATGGCAGGAAGAGGAGGCTCAGCCTCAACTGCCAGATCCATTCTCTTCCAATGGGAATCAAAGCCTGGGCTGCCCCATAGGAGTGCCACCTGCATTTGGGCCGCAGCCCAGTAGCCCTGTAAGTTAGGGAAAGCTAGACCTCCTTGGGCCTGAGGGGCATATAAAAGGCCTCTACAAATCCTAGGACGGTCTTTAGCAAAGAGGAATCTAAAAACATGCCCTGCCAGATGTTTAACTCTTTCTGAGAGACCAGACAGGGTACACATTGAAACAAATAAAGCAACCTTGGCGAGGCGTTCATCTTCAATGCCTGTGTCTTAGAGTATATAGATAAGGGCAGAAGGGTCCACCTCTGGACATCCTTCCTTAGTTGGGTGATCAAAGGGGATAACTGAGTTCTCAGAGCCGGTGGTTGCTAATCCCAGTCTTAATCCCTAGGTAACTCATCTAATCTAGGTCCCACCATATGGGGTATCTGTTCCTTAAACTCAGGAAGGGGTATAGTTGCAACTGAGTATCTCTGTTTTAGAACAGTTCAGTTTATATCCGGAGAGGAGAAGAATTCCTCCAACTGCAGAAACAAGGCAGGGATAGAAGAGTCAGGTTCTGTAAGGTACATAAGTATGTCATCAGGATATAAAACGAGTTTATGCTCAAAGTCTTGCAGTCTTATTCCCTTTATGATCCCATTCTTCCTAATGGATTGAGTAAGACGTTCTATGTATTGTATAATGCAAAAAGCTAAGGTGATAAGGGCACCGTCTTGGACCTCTACAGAGTTTTAAAGGTCTGGAAATGTGGCCATTTGTTCTAACATAGGCTGTTGGGGAGTGATATAATTTGCTTATCAGTTGTGAAAATTCTCTCGGGAACCCAAACTGGGAATGGGCTGCCTCAGAAAGTCCAATCAACTATATCAAACCTTTTTCAGCTCAAGACTCATTAATAACGCTGGGATAGCTGAATTGTTAACATGGTCAATAAGGTGGAGTGGTACATCTCAGGTTATTGTGAGCCTGTCTGCCGGGACAAATCCATTCTGGTCTAACTGTATGAGGTGGGAAGATACTGTTTTATTCTTTAGCCATAATGGAGGAAAAGATCTTATAATCAGTATTTAGCAGGGAAATTGGACGATAAGAAGCGCATCTGGAGGGTCCTTTCCGGCTTGGGTATCACCGAAAGAAAAAATTACTCACCTTAGTAATGTTGTTTCTTCTAATGGAGTCTTGCTATATTATGACATATGCAGTGAGTCCCAACCTTCAAACTGCTCCGAGGTGAAAGAGTTAACTTTCCATGCCAGGCATGGAACTTTGAGCACGAGCTCGGTTGAAAACTCTGTCTGTTGTTCTTCAAACTCAAACTGTCAGATCTTTACGAGCAAAACTCACTAAGGTTCTGTGTGGAAGCTGTAAACCTACACTAGCCAACTGGCTACTAAATATAGAACACATTTTTGGTCCCAAACAAAGACTCAAGTCAGGGATCCAAAAATGAAAACACAACACCCAATCACCCCAAAAAGGAGGGGTGAAAAACAAGGTGGGCATCTACTAAGTGTCAACACTGCACTGCCCACCCACATCCCAAAACAGAGGTTCTGAGAGGGGCAGGTAGGGGAGAGGTCATAATATAGCAAACTCCATTAGAAGAAACAACATTACTAAGGTGAGTAATTTTTTCTTCAAACAACATGAAGTCTTGCTATATTATGACATATGCAGACTACACAGCAGTACCTCCATGGAGGAGGGACAGAACCTACTTAGGAAATAGGCTCTGAAGCACAGCTGTGTTGAACCGAGCATCACTCCCAGCCTGGATGTCCAGGGAGTAATGCTTGGTAAAAGTGTGAACTGTTTTCCAGGTAGCTGCTTGACATATCTCTAGGATAGGGATGTCCCTGGCAGCAGCCAGAGAGCAGCTGTACCTCTGGTAGAGTGAGCCCTCAGGCCTGAGGGAGGAACCTTACCCAGTTTTCATAGCAAAATTGGATACAAGAGACAATCCACCTGGCAATGGATCTTTAGTGGCAGGTTTCCTTACCAACCTCACCATAAGTGAGGAACAGTTGGAGGAGTCAAACCTGTGACCCTTGGTACGTTCTATGTAGTAACTAAGGGCTCTTTGACATCTAAACTGTGCAGTCTCCTCTCGCCAGAGGAGGAATGGTCAGTGAAGTACACAGGAGAGATATAGATTGATTAAGGTGGAAGTCTGAAACCACCTTTGGCAAGAACTTCCTGTTAGTCCTGAGGACCACCTTATCTCTATGAAAGGAGATAAAATCAGGCTCCACTGACAATGCTTGTAATTCACTTATGCGCCTGGCAGAAGTGATGGCTACCAAAAACACAGTTTTCCAAGTCAAGTACTTAAGCTCTGCTGAAGACAAGGGCTCAAAGGGGTTGCATAAGCTGGGCAATGCAAATATTAAGATCCCAGGCAGGGCAGGGTCCCTGAATGGAGGGTTGGTGAAGCAACCTTGAAAACTTGGAGAATACAGGATGAGCTGAAAGAGAAGAGGGTTACCTGCTGATAAGAAAGCAGACACGGCTGCCATGTGCACTTTTAGGGTAGCTGGTCTCAGCCCCAGGGTATTCAAATGCACTATATAATCCAGGAACTGTGGGTAAGTCAGCAGATTCTGGGAGATATGCTTGTCAGAGCACCATATGGAAAATCTCTTCCATTTGAATTATAAGTAGCCTTGGTGGAAGGCTTCCTAGAAGCCTTCAAATATCCAATACACCTTGGGAGAGGTGTAGGTCAGCAAACTCTAACTCTTCAAGAGCCAGGCCTTGAGATTGAGAGATTTGAGGTTCGGTACCAAACTCTCCCTGAGCACAGGTATAACAGGTTGTGATTCCTGGGAAGACACTAGGGAAGGTGGACTGCTAAGGACATAAGGAGTGGGTACCAGGGCTGTCTGGCCCAATCTGGAGCAATCAGGATCATCTTGCAGGGTTGAGATCTGATTTTGACTAGCACCTTGAACAGAAGAGGGAGGGGAAAAGCATAGAGAAACTTCCCTTCCCAACTGAGAAGGAAGGCATCCAGAGGGACTGAGCCCAACACTGGGGCCTGCAGCAAAAAGGGAAGTTGGTGATTGTCTGGGGCTGCAAAAGATCTATCTGTGGGGTGCCCCATCTGGCAAATACTACCACCAGTACTAGGGGATCCAGTGACCATTCGTGATGGCCCTGGAAATCCTGCTGAGAGCATCTGCCAGGACATTGTCCTTGCCTGGGAGGTGAACTGCAATAAGGAAGGTGTTCAGAGTAAGCCAGAGACCACAACTTCATTGCTTCGGTGCACAAGGCCGTAGACCGAGTGCCCCCTTGCTTGTTGATGTACCACATTGTGGTGGTATTGTCTGTTCTGACCTGAACAACTTTGTTCTGAACAGATTTGGAAAAATCTTGAAGTGCTAGAAAAACTGCTCTGAGTTCCAACAGATTGATGTGGAGCAGAGATTCCTAGGGGTACCACAATCCCTGGGTAGTGAGGTCGCCCATGTGAGCTCCCCACCCCAAGAGAGATGCATCTGTAGTAAGGATTAAGGAGTGAGACTGAGGGGCAAGGGACCCCTGTCTCAGATTGCTCTGGTCCTGCCACCACTGAAGGGCTTGGATCAGGGTTCGAGTCACTGGGATCAATTTAGATAGAGGGTCTCCTTTGAGACCAAAAGGCTCTCAAATGGAACTGGATGTCCATCATCTGAAATCTTGCTCCCTGCACCACTGCTGTAGAAGCAGCCATGTGCCCCAGGAGCTGCAGAAAATGCCTTGCTGGTCGAGAGACCTGCAGGGTGAAAGAGGAGGCCAGAGACCAGGGTCTCTTGCTCTTTCCAGAGGAAGGAAGGCTCTGGCTCTTTTTTGTTCAGTTCTGCACCTATGAAGGTGAGAACCTGGACAGGCTCTAGAACTGACTTTGGAAGATTGAGAAGGAAACCTAGAGAGGTGAGCAGTTGCTGAGTTACCTGAAGGTGTAATTTGACTTGGTCTGGAGGCTGGCCTACTATGAGCCAGTCGTCCAGGTAAGGAAAGATGGCAATCTTTGCCTTCTTAAGTGGGCAACTGCTACTGCCAGGCATTTTGTGAATACCCTCAGGGCAGAGGTGAGGCCGAAGGGCATTGCTCTGAACTGGTAATGGCCTGAGGGCAGTTCGAATCTGAGGTACTTTCGATGGGAGCTTCTGATAAGAACATGGAAGTAGGCATCCTTGAGGTCCAGGGATGCTAGCCAGGCCCCTGGCCTTAGAGAGGGTAAAATAATTCCCAGACTCACCATTTTGAATTTTGGTTTTAAAAGGTGCTTGTTTAGGTATTTGAGATCCAGGATGGGCGCCATTCTCCTGTCTTTTTGGGGTAGGAAGTACCTGGAGTACAACCCTTTGCCCTGGTGTAGGGGTGGAACCTCTCCACAGCTCTGAGAGCCAGGAGGGTAGAAACTTCTGTCTCTAGGGTAAGTGCCTCTGATGGATTTGCAGGTGGAAAGGGCCTGGTTCTCATCTTTGGAAATTTTTGAAGCTGAGAACCAGTCCCTGCTTACTACTTCCAGGACCCACTTGTCTGATGTTAAAGACATCCAGTCCTGGACAAAGTAAGCCAGCCTGCCCCCTACAGGTAGTGGAGAATCAGCCCTGGCCACCCCATCAGGGTGCCTGCTTGGCAGGGGCTTTAGGCTGAGGGGTAGAAGCAGGTCTGCTTGTACCCCTGTCTGCCTCTCCTCTAAAGAACCCCCCTGGCGTAAGCTGAAGAGGAGGCCTGGGCTTGGTAAAAGGCCTATGAAAAGGCCTGCCCTGCCCCTGGAAGGCTGCCTTTGAGGAGTGGCCTGCCTTTCCTTGGCCTGTGCACTCCTATAGGTGGTCCTATACTCATCCATTTTCTTCATGCATCTCTGTCTGATCCCAAACAGAGAATTACCCACAACAGGAAAAATCCATGGCCTTAGTCTGGGTATCCTGTGACAGGCTAGTACATCTGAGCCAAGCCATTCTGTGAAGTGCCACAGATGTAGCCATGACTCTTGATGACACATCATTAGAGTCCACTGCAGCATGGAATTGCACCTTAGATGCCTCAATACCATCAGCACCCACCTGCTCCAGCTCCTTGGCAAGCTGGCCAGGGACCTGTTTTGCTAGAGCATAAGCCATATAATTTGCCTGTCTGAGTCCCAAGGATGATGCCATGTACTGTTTCTTTGCCATGGCATCAATCCTCCTGGAGTCCTTGTCAGGGGTGTGAAGCCAAGGGAATATTTGCCTTGTCACAGGCTGCAGCCTGCACTACCCCAACATGGCTGCATTGTTGTGTAAGTAACTCCGTATCAGAGCCTGACAATGTGTACCTTTTGTCCATTCTTTATCCACAGGAGGTATAGTGTGAGGAGTTTTTAGAATTTTAAATGTCTGTTTCCGAAAAGATTTATGCAAAGGAATAGACAGTCTCCTAGACTCTGGGATATCCATTATTTCTACATAGTTAGGCTCCTCTAAATCATCCACAGCTTCCTCCATAGGGAGCTGGAAGGTTTCAGCCACTTTTATAAAACATAAAACGAGAGGGGACTCAGAAAGCCTAGGGGAGACACTCTGAAGGTCTGTCTGGGGAGATGTCCGTTCAATGGGCACATCCAGACTTTCAAATCCACATTCACTCTCCTCATACTCCTCTTCCCCCTCCTCCGGTTCATAAAATTCCTCTAAATCATATTCTTGAACCGTGGAACCGACCGAACCGTGACGCTATTTGATGGTGCCGGTTCGGTTGGAACCGAAAAGCGACTGGACAATTTTAATCGCTTGGCTATTTCTTCAGCGGTTGGAGGGAAATTTTGGCTCAAACCTGCTGATTTTCTAGTCCTTTTGCTGGAACGACTCCTCCGAGTTAGCTCTCCTTTTGCCGAGGAAGTCTCGCCCTGGTCAGAGGGCACTCCCTCGATTCGGTTGCAACTTGAACGGGCTAATAACGAACCAATGAGGCTTCTACCAGCCTCCTTTCCCTGAGCCTACCAACTCTCTTATCCAGGGTAGCTGCAGGAACATTTTTACAAATCTGGCAGTCTGCATTGAGGTGGTCAAACCCCAGACAATAAACACAGGTGGTGTGGGGTCAGCCTTGGCAAAGACTTCCCACACACACTGCAGTGTTGAAACCCAGTGGGCCTGGTTTTTCTTTTCGGTTTCTCAGACAGTGCCAGCCTAACCAAAACTTGCCCGTTTATGGCAATCCACCAAGAAGGACTCTCTTATCGGTTCCCAACCGTGTCACGGGTCGTGGAAAACCGTAATGAAATCTGTTTTTTTAGAACCGATAAGAACCGGAACCACACTCTAAAGGACAGATTAATGTAATTACAACAACCTGATAGGTTCAAACCGAACCGATAATACCGTTACAAGTTCCACACAGAACGTAAATGTAAAACCTATCTAGTACTTACAATACCACAGACAGAGCTTGAACGGACCGGTTGCTGTTTAAATTCGGTTAAAAACGAAAAATTAATACTTTAACCGACAAAATGAACTGAGCAGAAGGAGAAATCTCGGAGCGACTGTTCAGTGAGGCATAAAGAATCTGACAGTTTGAGTTTGAAGAACAACAGACAGAGTTTTCAACCGAGCTTAGTCTCAAAGTTCCATGCCTGGCATGGAAAGTTAACTCTTTCACCTCTGGAGCAGTTCAAGGTTGGGACTCACTGCATATGTCATAATATAGCAAGACTTCATGTTGTTTGAATCAATGCTGTGGCCCAGGAGGGTGGAGCCAAGCCCTGCCCTCCAAGACCTCAGAGAGTACTCTCAGAATAAGGGGCTGGAGCAGGTCCCTAAAATATTTAAAAATTCCCCGAGCCCGTCTGTCCCAGGGCATTTCCCTGTCTTCAGGGCTCCCACTTCCACATTAAGTTCCTCTCGGATATTGGAAGCATCAGCGCTTTTGTCTGAACTGGGGATAGGGTTGGCAATTTCCAATTGTGTAGGAAAGATTCAGTCCTCCCATCAGGTGGAGAGGTTCCTTTTGATATAATTCTTCTAAAACTTCTGAAAAGTCTCAGCTATCTCATTTGTTTCATATACCACTTTCTGGTGTCCAGGGTGCCAAAAATTTGTGATTGTGGCCCTGGCTCTTTAGTGCTCTCAATCTACTGCCTAGTAATCTAAGTGACCTTGGACCACCTTATAATATTTCTGCTTTAAAAATAACAATTTCTGTTCCACCTGATAATCTAATATTTGGCCCAATTCCCTTTAAGAGTCTTAAGCTGCTGTGTGACAGCTCTAGAGTATTTCTATTTTGCATTCCTCCATTGATTGGATTTGCTCAGTAAGGGTCTTCCGTCTCCCCACCCCATCCTTCCGTGCAGCAAGCTGTATAAACTTCCCCGGAGAACAGCCTTGGCAGTATCCCATAAGGTGGTACATGACGTGTCCTGTACCTCATTTTCTGTTAAAAACATTTATATGTGTTTAAAATCTGATCTTTAACTGCCCTATCCTTAAGTAAGGAGATATTAAGTCTCCAAAAGTGTTTCTTCAAAATCCTCCCAGATCCAAACACATTGAGTGGGACATAGTCCTAAAGGACAAAGTCCCCAATCCAAGTGTCCTGTACCCTAAAAATCTCATCCCTTGGTAGCAGAAGTAGTCCAGTCTGGAGTACATAGATACATATACAGTGTTGGCAGATAAGGGCCTATGCCCACCTAGTCTGCCCACTAGTCAGCTAGGGCCACAATCACAAATTTGTGGCCCACATGTTATATGAGGCAGAAAAGTAGATGTAGTCCCTTTGTCTTGGGCGATGATAACGACCAAACATCCAAAATACCTAATTCTCCGAGCAACTTATGGACCCTTCTTGCCACCTGATGTGACCTTCTTGGAATCTGGGAAGTCGTGTCTAGGTAGGTTAAAAGTTTAATTTAGGTCTCCTCCACATATCAAGACTCCTCCGTCCACTCCTGGAGCAGGAGGAAGAAAGAGCTATAGTCCCCATAAGGGGTATCCGTGGGAAATACACGGATGCAAGTGTTATTAACTGCCCCTCAAGTTTGCCCTTCATGAGGGCATATCTACCTTCCTTATCCACCTTTTCTGCCAATTTTTCAAAGTGGGACTTATGTGGAATAAGTACCATAGTGCCTCTACGTCTACCCTTTTTATATGAGGAGGCAGCTACCTCCCTAAACCCTAGCTTCAAATATTTACTGTGCTGTCTCTCAGAGAGATGGGTTTCCTTTAGAAGCACAAATTCTGCTGCCAACTTTTAAGCAGAGCTAAAATCTTACTGCATTTAACTGGGCTTGTAAGGCCATTTACATTGTATGTGTGTAACCCTAGATGGCGCTATCCCAGGGGCTACTACCCCTGCCTGATTTGCCACTAACAGGTTGAGGGGCCTGGATCCAATGGCGGTGCCTCCACCCAGAGGTCAGGGTTTGCAATAGTTAAACTAACTTGGTCACAGCCCTCTGGGACACTGCAACCCCTTTCTTCCCACTAGTGGCCCACACAATATATCAGAATTACCTTCACAGTATACACTTACCCCAGGTCTGGTTCCGCACTGGGACCTCCTGTGAAATGAGATACAGTGCAACAATCACAGTACAGTACTTTAACATAGACAAATACCTCAGGCAGTATAACTTTGCTGAAACAAGCAGCTCTGATTTATTTAGGGGATATAACAAGGACAGGGAAATCAGGTTAATTAGCTTATCACTCTAATAATCTACCTATGGCTCTGTGCACAGGCCTATCCC
The DNA here is from genome assembly GCA_016271365.2 of Neoceratodus forsteri. Lineage (NCBI taxonomy): Eukaryota > Metazoa > Chordata > Ceratodontiformes > Ceratodontidae > Neoceratodus > Neoceratodus forsteri. Next base: position 261,867,929 of record JADMNL010000024.1, read on the forward strand.
TATCAGTTACTGTCCCTGGGTACCCAAGCCCTAGTGGCTAGTCCAAACCGTGGCAGCTGGTAGGGGCCCTTTCACACAGAGAAAAGGAGAATTAAACAGTCAGCAGTACAGTAATTCCATTTGGATTTAATGTGGCAATTCAACAGGGAGCAACCCTGAATTAGTACTCACGACCTCCAAATAAGATAGGGTCCTTCAATGTCAGCAGGGCTCACTTGAGGTACACAAACCTCTTCACACATCCATATAAAAGAAAGTACTATACCAGGCAGGCTGCATCTGTATCCCGATCGCAATTACTGCACAATACCGGAGAACACACAGCAGATTCAGTTCCTGACAGACCGAGTGCAATTTTCAGCAATTCTTCCAGTCTTCTACAGGGTGAGCCTGGTTTCTACTCTTCAGAGATCCTTTGATTCTTTTCACAGGACGGATTCAGTCCTAACAAGCTGTTACACAAGCTGCAGACCGGAACTCTGGGCTCATACACGTTTTTGACTAAAACTGCACACTGAAAAGCACAGGGCTCCTTCCTTCTTCACTGCCAAAGCTCAACTGAAACTCCAACCGACAAAACCGGCTCTTCCTTTGAGTTCCTCCCAGTCTTGACTGGATTGGCTGTCACTCACAATAGACTGCTGCTGTTGGTCCAAAAAGGCACTGAAGTCTAAACTACATCTCCCAGAGTCACTGCCCATACAATCCTCTTGTGGCTGGCTCAGATTATGAGTCCAAGTTCTGATTCGTCCAAGGCATCATCCCAGAGCTAGCCTACCCCACACTGATTGGTCCAGTTCAGCAGTTCAAAACCAGAATGGGAACTAGCAGACACAGTTCTGACTGCAAAGAAAGCAGGTTAGACAAACTGTAATTTCATTATTACTCTAAATAATTTCTGGCAAACAGTTACATCTTTCAGATAGGTTCCTTTGCACTCCTAGTGACTGCAAAATGAAGTGAATTGGCAGCAGCTCGAGTGGTACTCAGAGAAGCACACAGTCCCCCATACAACTAATTATGTCTGCAAGCAGACAGCTCTTAAAGAGACAGTACCAGAGGCTCTAAAAACACTCACTGATAAATGGCTTAAATGCCAAACACCATTCAGGCTTGGAGCATTCAAGCAAGCTCCTGGAAGTCTTTGGGAACCCCCATTTGCAGGGGGTTACACCTTCCTGGCCTGGGAAAGCTTGACGTCCGCCTCAAGTACCCCATAAGTTTCAACTGCAACCATATACATTTGCATTAGGCTCGCATATGTAATCATCAGTCAATATATCATTTTACCAAGAACACATTTCTGAAACATTGCAGTACGTCACTCTTTACACAGTATTACATACACATTGTACCATAACTCAAGTTATTACCTCTTGTACATGAAACCTGAAGAGTGGGGGCCCTTCCTATCAGTTACCTTGGGGCTGGATGGGGCAAGGGACCATACTTAGAGGGCAACACAAGTAACTTGAGTTAGCACTGATGCTCAGTTTGGGCAGTGAGCTCGGGACACATACACTCCTTTATGGACAACATTGAGAGGCAAGTCCACAGGCCTCCCAAGTGAATCATAACTGAGGTGCACCACAGGCTTTACAGCTCGACCAGTCTTTCTAGGGGAACTGTTATAGTCTCTGCACTCTGAGCCTCATTTTCAGCATTGTCCTCACTTGTCAGAGTCTCCATGGGGGTAGAGAGGCTAGAACTTGGGGCACTTTCAGCTCCAGGAGTTACAGTTTCTGAGTCCACAACATTTGGCTCGCATGGAGAGCTTTCGACACTGGCAGTGGACTGTCAGGGCACTCAAAATACTCTTCTTGTTCGGTGTATCACCAGTCTGCCCCTAATCTATCATTTTCCTCCTGAAAGCTCAAACAGTTCAACCATGCACAATGATTCCATTTCATCTGATCTGATGCTTTGCACTTCACTTTCTGGGAGCATTGGCTCCAGGGATGAAGCTGGGGCTTAGACAGTCCAGAAGGCCCAGCTTTGTCTCCAGTATTGACTAGGGATTGCCTCAAACAATTGACTCAGTGAAGGATAGTATTCAAAGTCACTCTCACTTTCTTCCGATATGGACTGACAGTCATGCTCAACTGGGACTTGTGGAGGGGAACACTTTAACTTTGCTTCTGTAGGTGCAGACTTTCTTGATCTTTTCTTAGCAGCAGCTCTAGTCACTGGTCCAGAGGGGCATCTTCTAGGGGCTCAGACTCAATTAAGATTTGTCCAATGGGCAGTAAATGATTTCTATGCATTGTTTTACATCTTTTGAATTATTCTCAGGCCTTACTTTGTACACTGGCAGATCATCTAGTTTGCCCACTACAATGTAGGGAGATGGTGCCATCTGTCAGCAATCTTGTGCTTGCCATGCAGTCCCAGATTTCTTAGCAATACCCGATCTCCCTCCTGGAGTTCCTGTGCTTTCACCTTTTATCATACGCCTTCTTTGTTGGCCAGATTTCTTTTGGCAGCCATGGTTTGAGCCAGTTGGTACGCATGAGTTAGCTGGGCCTTTAACTTTTGCACATACTGAAATAGTTGTCAGCTTGAACCCCATCAGGAGAGACCCCAAAACACACATCTACTGGTAGTCGAGCTTTCTTCCAAACATCAGGCGGTAGGGGAGAATCCAGTGGCATCACTTTGGTGCAGTTATAAGCATGTACCAGGGTGCTAATTTGTTGGCTCCATCTAGGCTTGTCCTTTGGGTGCAGGGTGCCTAGCATATCTAGCAAAGCGTGTTGAAACGCTCAGGCTGTGGGTCCCTGGGGTGGTAAGGAGTGGTTCTGACTTTCGCACTCCCACAGAGAAAGCATCTCTTGATCAGACGACTCTCAAAGTCTCTCCCTTGATCAGAATGGATTCTTTGTGGAGCCCCATAGTGAACAAAAAGTTTTCAAGTACTTTGGCCACAGTGGATGCTTTCTGGTCTTTGGTGGGAAAGCTTGGGCATATCTCGTGAAATGGTCAGTGACCACCAGCACATTACTGATATTTCTTTGATCTGACTCCAAACTCAGAAAATCAATACAGACCAGCTCCATGGGTGCACTGGTGGTGATGTTAACAAGGGGCAGCCTCTGGGCAAAGCTTTCTCTGTAAGCAGCGACTACAAGTTCGAATGTGTTGCTCCACATCAGCCCCCATCTTAGGCCAATAGAATCTGGATCTCACCAAGTCAAGTGTTCTGTCTATACCAAGGTGCCCCATGTGGTTGTGCAAGGACCTCAGTACTGAGTCTCGAAAGGCAGTGGGCAGCACTAGTTGTTGTTTGTCTACTTGTCCCCTCTGTCTACTGTTTCTCTGTATAACAGTTTATTGATCAGTTTCAACTTAGGACCTTCTTTGTATAACAGTGCAGTTCTCAAATCAGTGGAGCGTAATTTGACACATCTTTTCCTGCATAGAGGGCTTCTAAAGCTGCTTTGATCATGGATCGCGGGATTGAGCCCGCCAATACTGTCATTGTCCAGCTGAGGCAGTGCACCAATGTCTATTGCAGAAAAGTGGCAATAAGCAGCAGGTATGCACCTCAGAGGGTCCCAAGCAATCCACCATGCAGTCCACTGCGCCCTGTGGACATTTGTTCCTCCCTGTCAAACTTCCGCAGAGTGCCCGAATGTCAGGTTCTGCCAATCGACCCAATCATTCTGGGGAACAGGCCTCCGGAGAGAGCATCAGCATCTATGTGGTTCAGACCTGCTCGGTATTCGAGAGCATAGTCATATGTAGATAATGCAGAAAGCCACCTATGGCCAGTGGCATCCAACTTAGCTGAGGTCTGCACATAGGTCAAAGGATTATTGTCAGTTTTACTAGTATTTTAGCCCCATACAAGTACTCATGGAATTGGTCAACAATAGCCCACTTCAAAGCTAGGAACTCTAACTTATGTACAGGATAGTTCTTTTCGGATGGGGTCAGGCTTCTACTGGCAAAGGCCACTGGTCTCAGGCCATTCTCGTGCTCTTGGTACAACACAGCCCCCAACCCTTGCAAGCTAGCATCAGTGTGCAGGACGAGGTTTTCTTGGATCGGCATAGGCCAGCACTGGAGCATGGGTAAGTTGATATATGATCTCATGAAAAGCAGTCTCACAATCAGGAGTCCAGCGGGCCCCAATATTTCACTCGGATGAAAATACACTCTTTCAGTCTTGAGGACGCTGACTTTGGTATTTTTGTGGGTTGGGGATACCCTTGAGTAAGGTTAAGAAGGGGATCACTCTTGAATAGTCCTTGATGAAGCTCCGATAATAACCACAGAATCCCAGGAATCTTTGCAGTTCTTTAGATTTTTGGCTGTGGCCAGGTGGTCAAGGCCTCAACTTTACTTGGGTCGGTCTCTATTCCTCGGTGGATACTATGTGTCCCACATACTTTACTGATGTTTGAAAGAATTGACACTTATCAATGGACAGTTTAAGGCCAAAGTCCTCCAGTCGGTCCAATACCTTAAATAATCTGCTCTCATGTTCCTCCAGTGAGCTGCCAAACACAATAACATCATCTAGGTATACCAGGCACTCTAGTAAGTTCATGTCCCCACTGCACGCTCCATCAATCGCTGAAAAGTGGCTGGGGCACCTGAATCCTTTGAGGCATCCTCATGAATTCATAGAAGCCAAGCGGACAGATAAAGGCGCCTTCTCACGGTCCTCTGGGGCCATCGGGATCTGGTAGTACCCACCGTGGAGATCCAGCACAGAGAACCACTTGCTCCTGCTTAGGCAGTCCAAAGCATCCTGAATGCGGGCATTGTGTACTGATCAGGATAGTCCGCCGGTTTACAAGCGATAATCCACACACATCCTTACTGTTCCATTCTTTTTCCTCACTACCACAATGGGGAAGCATAAGGGCTTCTGATTCTTGTATTACACCAGCAGCTAACATCTCTTGCAGATGCCGTCTCACATCATCTATGTCAGCAGGTGCCAGGCGCCGAGACCTCTCACGAAATGGTCTTTCGTCATGCAGTCGGATATTGTGCTCAGCTCCTTGCACGCATCCTACATCCCATTCTTTAAAGAAAACACCTGGTCTCTCTGGGCAAGCTTCTCACTGATCCTCACTTTCCATTCAGCTGGCAGCGGGAGTCGCCAAATCAAACAAGTCAGGCGTTACTCTGTCATTCTTCCTTGAACTCTTGCTGCTGGGTAGCACTGCAGTGTCTGCACAATGCACATTAGCCAGGATGCAACCTCTGTTTACTCGAATGTCTCTTTCAGACACATTATGAACTTGGACCATTACCCTTCTGGCATAAGCATGGGCTCTAGCGGGCAAAATACTAGGCTTGACCAGCAGTCCCTCTGGCAATTTTCCATCGCCTGGTGCATCCAACATTAATATTTTATTCTTAACATCCTTTCTGATACGGACCTCTCCTGTAAGGTACACTGGGCATTTGGCGCCAGGATCAGAGACTCAGGATCCTTCTTCCATACAATTCGACCGGTTCCTCTGGTTCTGTTTTTCAGCATCTCTCTGTGCCTCATAGGCCTTCTTAATTAAAGCCGGAACTCTAAAGCTCTACTAGTCTTTGACCCCTGTTTTTCATAACACAACTGTGCCAGCCTTCCAACATATGAGCATTTGTTCCAATCAACAAAGGGACACCATCATACAGTCCAGTGGGGGACACACTAAGGCTAGGGTCTCTACTTGTTCGGCCACTCCAGCCACGGAGGTGGGGAAAGACAGCCAAATTCGGATATACCCGGAATAGGGGTAGGCCTTTCACTTAACCCCCATACATGCAGTCCTTCTAATGGTTGTAAGGGTACGTCTGACAAATGCTTTGATACCAATCCTGGAACATAATTGTCACTTGGGAGCCACTGTCTAATACAGCTCTTGTAGACACTCCATTCACCTTTACAGTGGTCTCCATGGAGGGACCCACTATTCTGGACCAGTCTGGAGAGGCGGTAGTGGGGGCCTGGGCAACTGACCTTGCCACAAAGGACGTGAATTAGCATTTTGGTGCCCTCACTGGGATCATGTCGTGCACCTCTTAACCACTGATTTCTTCTCCAAGCTCTCCTTGTAGCCTATATGCAACTTTGTCAGTGTCTTTGGGACTGGCATTCTTTCATGTGCCCATCTTTCCCACAATTATAGCAAAACATACTTTCTGGAGTTTGAGCTGGCCGAGGCGCCACACTGGGAGCCAGGGCGGGGGTATTACTAACTGGAAACCTTGGTGCATCTCTGTCTCGTGTGATAAGCATTTGGAGACATCTCGTCAGTTTCTCCACTTCCATGGTCAAGGAATTGAGTTTGGAGCTGTTATCAGCAGGAGATACATGGTGGGTACCCCACCCCATAGCAGATGCAGTCGGATATAGGTCAGGGCCGACTTGCAGGCGTGGCCTTCATAAAGGGACTGTTTTGAATTCCGGATCTCTCAACAGTTCGCCCCATTGTGGCATATCTTTTCCTTGTCAGAGCACTCATTGACTGTCAACCTCTGCCCCTGAACTTCACTTGATGGGTCACCCTCAGTCACTGGTCGTAGCCACAGCTGTTGGTGCAGGTACCTCCCGAGGTCGCTTTTCTCAACTCCTCGAATTTCTCTCATTAACTCATCATAGAGGGTGGGATTCCAGTCGATTTGCCAGGCGAACTGAAGCAACAGCAGTTCTGAGAAGGGGCAGACTTAAGGATTCTGTCCAGTCTGGTTCGGTCCAGTTCAATCGCTGGCAAACTACCCTTTCTGAGGCATTCTTGCAACAATTTTTCCAGCCGAGACATACACAGACAACAACTCCTTGGTACTGTTGTGCATTTCTTACTCTCCACCATAGGTCCTCATCAGAATCTGGGCTCCCATACATTCTCCAGGCCTCAAGATAGGCCTGTGCAGTCGCTTCAGGGTTACTGGCCCGCTTAGCACGGATGGTAGCCAGGGCAGGACCTCGGAGGCTCTCACTAACCCTCTTTCGCTTTCGCCTTCCGAGCATTGCCATTCTAGCACTTGGGGCAACATAGTCTCATCCAGGTCTCCCAGTCATCCTCCCTTGGGGGTGGGAGGGTGCCAGAGAAGATCCTCAACCTTCGTAAGAGTCGTGACTAATGGCAGGTGCAGAAATAGGAGTCTGCATTGGTTCAGCCACCATTACGGGCACTGGAGCAGGAGAGGGTGTTGGGGAGGAACACCCCAGGTGGCAAGAATAGTTTCTTCAAGTCCTCCACAGTTTTCCCTCCCAGCAACCATTCAGCAAATTTCTCCTCAAAAGTTTCAGATAGTGGTGGGGCTGATTCCCCCGGTCTTTACTGTCCTTAGTTATCACTCCAAGCAGTGAGGGCTCCCTCTGGGGTAATGGTCTGTGGCACTTTGGAGCTATCTATGGGATCCTTAAACTCTACTAGGCCAGGAAAGTGTGGGTGAGCAGATTAGCATGCCGACCCACCACCACAGGGTTTTGTAAACCTTCCACCTTGGAAAGTACTCCTGCACAGTGTCCGTATTGATACCCAGGGGATGTCCAGGATAAGCATAGCATTTTGGGGTCGATCTCCTCCCAGTACACCACTCCACCAGCCGGTGCACAGCCACTTCTGTCGGGTACCCATTTTTTCTTAACAGTGGTTCAGAATATGGCCACTAGAGGACACACAATCCCAGCGGTGAGCCTCCAAGATGTAACCCTAGATGGCGCTTATCCCAGGCTACTACCCCGCCTGATTTGCCACCAACAGGTTGAGGGGCCTGGATCCAATGGCGGGTGCCTCCACCCAGAGGTCAGGGTTTGCAATAGTTAAACTAACTTTGGTCACAGCCTCTGGGACACTGCAACCCCCTTCTTCCCACTAGTGGCCCACACAATATATCAGAATTACCTTCACAGTATACACTTACCCCCAGGTCTGGTTCCGCACTGGGACCTCCCAGAAATGAGATACAGTGCAACAATCACAGTACAGTACTTTAACATAGACAAATACCTCAGGCAGTATAACTTTGCTGAAACAAGCAGCTCTGATTTATTTAGGGGATATAACAAGGACAGGGGAAATCAGGTTAATTAGCTTATCACTCTAATAATCTATTCTATGGCTCTGTGCACAGGCCTATCCTTATCAGTTACTGTCCCTGGGTACCCAAGCCCCAGTGGCTAGTCCAAACCGTGGCAGCTGGTAGGGCCCTTTCACACAGAGAAAAGGAGAATTAAACAGTCAGTACAGTAATTCCATTTGGATTTAATGTGGCAATTCAACAGGAGCAACCTGAATTAGTACTCACGACCTCCAAATAAGATAGGGTCCTTCAATGTCAGCAGGGCTCACTTGAGGTACACAAACCTCTTCACACATCCATATAAAAGAAAGTACTATACCAGGCAGGCTGCATCTGTATCCCGATCGCAATTACTGCACAATACCCGGAGAACACACAGCAGATTCAGTTCCTGACAGACCGAGTGCAATTTTCAGCAATTCTTCCAGTCTCTACAGGGTGAGCCTGGTTTCTACTCTTCAGAGATCCTTTGATTCTTTTCACAGGACGGATTCAGTCCTAACAAGCTGTTACACAAGCTGCAGACCGGAACTCTGGGCCTTACACACGTTTTTGACTAAAACTGCACACTGAAAAGCACAGGGCTCCTTCCTTCTTCACTGCCAAAGCTCAACTGAAACTCCAACCGACAAAACCGGCACTTCCTTTGAGTTCCTCCCAGTTCTTGACTGGATTGGCTGTCACTCACAATAGACTGCTGCTGTTGGTCCAAAAAGGCACTGAAGTCTAAACTACATCTCCCAGAGTCACTGCCCATACAATCCTCTTGTGGCTGGCTCAGATTATGAGTCCAAGTTCTGATTCGTCCAAGGCATCATTTCAGAGCTAGCTTACCCCACACTGATTGGTCCAGTTCAGCAGTTCAAACTAGAATGGGAACTAGCAGAACAGTTCTGACTGCAAAGAAAGCAGGTTAGACAAACTGTAATTTCATTATTACTCTAAATAATTTCTGGCAAACAGTTACATCTTTCAGATAGGTTCCCTTTGCACTCCTAGTGACTGCAAAATGAAGTGAATTGGCAGCAGCTCGAGTGGTACTCAGAGAAGCACACAGTCCCCCATACAAATTAATTATGTCTGCAAGCAGACAGCTCTTAAAGAGACAGTACCAGAGGCTCTAAAACACTCACTGATAAATGGCTTAAATGCCAAACACCATTCAGGCTTGGAGCATTCAAGCAAGCTCCTGAAGTCTTTTGGGAACCCCCATTTGCAGGGGGTTATATGCATACCAATGTGCCTAAATTAGCCATTATGTGTCAAAACAAAGAAAATAGACACCAATAATAACAGGCTCCCAACTCTCCCTCTCAAATTCCCCTCCCGAAAACAGTGCAGTATGTCTCTATCCTTAAACAACATATTAATTATATAACAATCATCATTGCTAGCTGGCAGAAACCTTTTATGATTTAACATAAAATGACTTCCTAGGTAGAAGATTCAGGTTTATAGGATCTTTGTCTGAACTTCCTTCCCCACTGTGGAAAGGGAATTAAAAGGGGAAATATTTATGCTCTCCAAATGCAGGGCCCCTAGAGCTTCAGTGATGTTGAATATTTATTAGCTCCTTGCAGTGAGTGTCAGCAGTTAAGCCAACTATAAAAATCGTGAGCCTAAACTGCCCTTGACACTCCTATAGAAGGTACACCCTGTCTATACAGTAAGAGTGTTATTTAGTCAGGTTGTTTCCATCACTAAGAAAAATTACTCACCTTAGTAATGTTGTTTCTTCTAATGGAGTCTTGCTATATTCTGACATATGCAGTTAGGTCCTGCCTTTCAACTGCCCGGAGAACAAAGAGTTAAACTTTCCATGGCCAGCATGGAATGTTCACCACGAGCTCAGTTGAAGCCCCGTCTGCTGTTGTTTAAACTGCAACCGTCAGATCTTTATGAGCAAAGACTCACTAGATGTATGTGTGGAAACTGTAAATTTTACTAGCCAACTGGCAACTATATCTATATAAAAGATTTTTGGTTTCAAAAGGAAGACTCAAGTCAGGAAACCCAAAACAAAGCACATCCAAAACACAACCCCTCACCCAAAACCAAAAGAGGGTGAAAAAGGACACCCTAGGGTGCCAACACTGTTCCTGCCCACCCACATCCCAAAATCTAGGTTCTGAGAGGTAGTGGGGAGGTCAGAATACAGCAAGACTCCATTAGAAGAAACAACATTACTAAGGTGAGTAATTTTTCTTCAAACAACATGAAGTCTTGCTGTATTCTGACTATTGCAGACTACCAGCAGTACCTCCATGGAGGAGGGACAGAACCTACTTTGGAAACAGGCTCTGAAGTACTGTTGTGTTAAACCGAGCATCACTCCTAGCCTGGATATCCAGAGAGTAATGCTTGGTGAAAGTATGGACTGTTTTCCAGGTGGATGCTTGACAAATTTCTAAGATAGGAATATCCCTGGCAAGCTAGGAAAGCAACTGTACCTCTAGTGGAATGAGCCCTCAGGCCTGAGGGTGGGGTTCTACCAGTTTTTCATAGCAGAATTGTATACAAGAAACAATCCACCTGGCAATAGATCTCTTAGTGGCAGGTTTGCCCTTACCAACTTCTCCATAAGTAAGGAACTGGAGGATTCAAACCTGTGACCCTTGGTATGCTCTATGTAGTAGCTAAGGGCTCTTTAACATCCAAGCTGTGTAGCCTCCTCTCCCGAGGAGGAATGGTCAGTGAAGAAAACAGGGAGAGGTATAGACTGGTTGAGGTGGAAATCTGAAACCACTTTTGGTAAGAACTTTCTGTTAGTTCTAAGGACCACTTTATCTCTATGGAAAGAGATGAAATCAGATTCCAATGACAGGGTTTGCAATTCACTGATATGCCTGGCAGAAGTAATGGCTACCAAAATCACAGTTTTCCAAGTCAAGTACTTAAGCTCTGCTGAGGACAAAGGCTCAAGGGAGGTTGCATAAGCTGAGCAATGCAAGCATTAAGGTCCCAAGCAGGAGCTCTAAAGGGGGATTGGTGTGATGCAATCCCTTGAAAACTTACAAAACACAGGATGGGATGATAGAGAGGAAGGCTTGCCTACTGACAAGAAAGCAGAAACAGCTGCCAAGTGTACTTTAAGGGTAGCTGGTCTGAGGCCTCAGACCATTGAGATGGACCATATAGTCCAGAACCGTGAGGCAATCCAGCACAGTCTGGAGAAATATTCTTCTTAGAACACCAAATGCTGAATCTTTTCCATTTGGAGTTGTAAGTCTTCCTGGTGGAAGACTTTCGAGAAGCCTTAAGGATATCCAGAACCCTTGGGAAAGATGCAGATCTGCAGATCTGCAACTCTAACTCTTCAAGAGCCATGCCTTGAGATTGAGAGACTGAAGATTGGTACCAAATCCTCCCCTGAGAGGATGTCAACAGGTTGAAATTCCAGGAAGAGACAGGGAAGGTGGACTACTAGGACAGCAACAGTGGGAACCAGGCTGTCTGGCTCAGTCTGGAGCAATCAGAATCACTTTGCATGGTTGAGACCTGATCTTGACTAACACTTTGAACAGGAGAGGGAAGGGGAAAAGCATACAGAAATTTCTCCTTAGTTCAGAATCAGAGCATCCAGGGGACTAAGCCCAAGACTGGGGTCTGCAACAAAGAGAGGAAGTTGGTGATTATCTGGGGCTGCAAAAAGATCTATTTCTGGTGAGCCCCATCTCGAGAAAATCACTTTCAAAACGAGGATCAGGGCCATTCGTGATAGCCCTGGGATATTCTGCTCAGTGTATCTGCTAGACATTGTCCTTCCGTGGGAGGTGAACTGCTATCAGAGAGGTTTGCAGAGAATAGTCCAGGACCACAACTTCATTGCTTCTGTGCACAAGGCCAGACCAGTGCCTCCTTGCTTGTTGATGTACCACATGGTGGTGGTGTTGTCTGTTCTGACCTGAACCACCTTGTTCTGTACAGATTTGAAAAAGCTTGCAGTGCCAGAAACACTGCTCTGAGTTCCAAGAGATTGATGTGAAGCAGAGATTCCTGAGGTGACCACAGTCCTTGGGTGGTAAGATCCTCAAATGGGCTCCCCAGCCCAGCAGGGAAGCATCTGTGGTGGGTATCACTGAATGAGACTGAGTGACAAATGGAACCCTTGTCTCAATTGTCCTGATCCTGCCACCATTACAAGGCTTGGATTAGGGTTCGAGTCACTGGGGCAAGTTTGGTAAGGAATCCTTTCTTTGGGACCAGAAGGCTCTTAAGTGGAACTGAATGTCCCTCATCTGGAATCTTGCCCTTGACCACTGCTGTGGAAGCTGCCATGTGGCCCAGAAGCTGAAGGAAATGCTTTGCTGGTCAAGACACCTGAAGGGTGAATGAAGAGGCCAGTTCCATGAGGATCCTTACTCTTTCCAGGGCAAGGAAGGCTCTTGCTGTTACTGTATCCAGTTCTGCACCTATGAAGGTGAGGAGCTGTACTGGTTCGAAACTGACTGAAGATTGAGAAGGAATCCTAAGGAAGTTTAAATGTTTCATTGGCAAGCATTTAAACTAGCCAAGGGGAGGCACTGAAAGGAGCAGGAAATCCTAGCCCCCAAAAAAATCACAGTAGTAGTGCTAAACACCAACATAGAGGTGTCGATAGGGGAAGGGCAGGGGTAAATGGAGAAAGTGACAAAGGCAAGAAGGACAGAGATGGGGCAAAAGGAGTAAGGCCATCAGGAAATGGAGGGTAATGAGTACCAATGCCAGTAGTCTGAGCAACAAGCCCTGAGCTGGTGGCCTTGATGGAAGAGGGATGCCTGGATATTGTAGCAGTCACAGAAACATGGTACACAGAGAACCATGACTGGGATGTTATCATACCAGGGTACATAACCTACAGGAGAGACAGGCAGGGAGAAGAGGGGAGGAGTAGCTCTCATGTAAAGGAAGGATAAAAGCAACTGAACAAAAGAGTAAACAGGGAGGAGAGGAGGCACTGTGGGTCACCTTGAGACTGGAAAGGGCACCACAATCCGCACAGGGGTTGTGTACAGACCCCATGTCAGGGAGGGAAATGGACAAGGATATGATAGAAGGCATTCTTAGAATGGCAGAGAAAGGGAGATACTGTTGATGGGAGACCTGAATATGCCAGATGTTAACTGGAGCACATTTGCTGCAGCCACATCCAAGAGTAGGGCCATTCTTGATGCCCTCACAGGTGGCAGGCCTCAGACAGCTAGTTTCAGAACCCACTCGTGAGGGAGCAATCTTAGACCTCGATTCTCAAACGGGGCAGTGAGAGGATCTCAGATCTAGAAGTGGGTTGCCATCTGGGAACAAGTGACCATCAAACAGTGTGGTTCACGTTAAACTCAGCTACAGAGTCAAGCCATACAAAAGTGAGGGTACTGGACTTCAGGGGCTGACTTTGGCAAGATGGGAGAGTGCCTCAGAAAAGCACTAGCAAACAGGCTAGAAGGAGGTGGAGCAACAATGGGGAATCATCAAACTGCCATCACAGAGGCAACAAGCCTTTGTGTGAACAAATAAACAAATCAAATTAAAGAAACAGCCACTATGGTTCTCAAAAAAGGTGGCTGTGAAAGTCAGGAAGAAAAGATAGCATTCCAGAAGTATAAGGAAACACAGAAGGAGCAGGACAGAGAGCTGTACCAGTTAAGGCAGAAAGAAGCAGGGAGGGAAGTCAGAATAGCAAAGGCCCAAACTGAGGAAAAGATAGCCAACTCGTTAAGAAGGGGATAAACCTTTTATAGGTATATCAGGAGCGAGAAAGACAAAGGGAGGATAGTGAGGCTGAATAGAATGAACGGTGGGTGGGCAGAGGGCGACAGTGAAAAGCAGGGATACTGAATGAATATTTCTGCTCAGTATTCACAAAAGAGGAGGGGAAGTGCTCTAATCCAATTAACAGAAGCACTCTTGATAGGGGGTCGATCCCAGTCCTTTCACAGAAGAAAGGGTTCTGCAAGAACTCCTAAAACTGAAGGTGGACAAAGCAATGGGTCCTGATGGAATTCACCCCAGAATTCTAAAAAGAATTAAGGAGGAACTAGTGAAACCACTGGCAACTCTTTTAATAAATCATGGGAGGATGGTGTGGTACCCGAGGACTGAGGAAGGCAGATGTGATTCCCTTCACAAAAGTGAGGACCAAGACAGATGCAGGAAACTACAGACCTGTCAGTCTGACTCTGTGGTAGGGAAAGGATGGAGTCACTTGAAGGAAAGAATAGTTGAGTACCTAGAGGCCAGTAGGCACAGGACCCAAGGCAGCATGGTTCACAGCGGGAAGGTCATGTCAGACTAATCTAATAGATTTCTTGACTGGGTGACCAAAGTAGTAGACCAGGGAGGGGCTGTGGACATGGCCTACCTAGACTTTAGCAAGGCATTTGACACAGTCCCACACAAAGATTATTAGTCAAATTAACCAGCCTGGGTGGGTCCCAGGGTGGTAGCCTGTAAAACATTGGCTGGACAACAGGACACAGAAGGTAATTGTAAATGGAGTCCACTCTGAAGAAAGAGGGGTTACTAGTGGGGTACCACAGGGTTCAGTATTGGGTCCAGTCCTTTTAATGTCTTCATAAGTGACATTGCAGAGGGACTGAAGGAAAGTATGCCCTTTGCAGATGACACAAAGATCTGCAACAGGGTTGATACACAAGGAGGCATGGAAAGGATGAGAAGGGACTTGGAAGGTTGGAGGAATGGTCAGAAGTATGGCAGCTAGGATTCAATGCAAAGAAGTGCAAAATAATGCACCTGGGAAACAAGAACCCAGGGAAGAATACACAATGGGGGGGAGGTAGTAACAACAGCAAAAAGGAAAGGGACCTGGGGTAATCATATCAGATGACCTTAAGGTTAGCAAGCAATGTGAGAAGGCAGTAGGGAGGGCTGGGGTATACTGGGATGCATAGGGAGGCATCAGCAGCAGAAAACAGGAAGTTGTTATCCCTCTGTACAGACAGTTGGTGAGACCCCATCTGGAGTACTGTGTCCAGTCTGAGACCCCATCTCCGCAAGGACATAGACAGGATAGAGGCAGTCCAGAGGAGGGCAACTAAAATGGTGCAGGGTCTGCAAGAGAAGCCATGAGGAGAGACTAAAGGAGCTTAATATGTATACCCTTGAGGAAAGAAGGAGAGGGGGACATGATAGAAACTTTTAAGTACCTCAGTGGAATCAACAAAGTCCAAGAGGGTAGCATCTTTCAGAAAAGAGACGTGCAAGAACAAGGGGACACAATTTAAAGATAGAGGGGGCAGTTCAGGGCAATGTGAGGAAGTATTATTTCACAGAGAGGGTAGTGGATGCATGGAACAGCCTTCCTGAGGATGTTGTGGGGTCTAAAACTGTGGGAGAATTCAAGAATGCATGGGACAGACATAAGGCAATTCTTGTGGGGGTAGGAAGAAATAGGCTGTTGGTTAACTAGGATCATGTGCCTATCCTGTAGGTAGGGAATGGGCAGACTAGATGGGCTAAGCTGGTCCTTATCTGTCCAAAGTCTATGTTTCTATGAAGTGAGCACTTGCTGGTCACTTGCAGATGTGACTTGATTTGGTCTGGAGACTGACCTACTATGAGTCAGTCGTCCAAGTATAGGAAGATGGAGATCTTTTTCTTCTTAGGAAAGCAACAACTACTGCCAGGCACTTTGTGAAAACCCTTGGAGCTGATGTTAGTCCAAAGGGTATTGTTCTGAACTGATAGTGGCCTGAGGGCAACTCGAACCTGAGGCACTCTGTGGAGCACCTGATGGGAATGTGAAAGTAGGCATCTTTGAGGTCCAGGGAGGCTAGCCAGTCCCTGGCCTTAGAGAGGGAAGGATAATTCCCAGTTACCATTTTGAACTTTGGTTTCAAAAGGTGTTTGTTCAGATATCTTAGGTCAAGGATGGGACGCCATTCTCCTTTCTTTTGGGGGTTAGGAAGTACCTGGGTACAATCCTTTGCCCTGTGTAGGTGGGAACCTCTATAGCTCTGAGAGCTAGAGAGAAGAAACCTCTGCCTCTAGGGCAAGGGTCTCTGAGAGATTTGCAGGTGGAAAGGATCTGGATCTCATCTTGGGAAATTTTTGAAGCTGAGAACCAGTCCCTGGCTTACTACTTCCAGGACCCATTTGTCTGATGTCAGAGACTTCCAGTCCTGGACAAAGTAAGCCAGCCTGCCCCTACTGGTATGGGAGAATGGCCCGGCAGACCCATCAGGTGTCTGCTTGGCAGGGGCTTTAGGCTGAGGGTGGATGCAGGCCTGCTCATCCCCCTTCTGTCTCTCCTCTAAAGAACCCCCTCTGTGAAAAAGAAGAAGAGGAGGCCTGAGCTTGGTAAAAGGCCTTGAAAGGCCTGCCCTGCCCCTGACTGCTGCCTTGAGGAGTTGCTTGCCTCTCTTGGCCTGAGCACTCCTGTAAGTGGTCCTGTACTCATCCATCTTTTTCATGTAGTTCTCTGTCTGCTCCCCAAACAGAGAATTACCAATTACAGGAACATCCATGGCCTTAGCCTGGGTATCCTGTGAGAGGCTAGTACATCTGAGCCAAGCCATCCTCTGAAGAGCCACAGATGTAGCCATGACTCTTGATGAAACATCATTGGAGTCCACAGCAGCATGAAACTGTACTTTCGATGCCTCAATCCCATCTGCAGCCACCTGCTCCAGCTCCTTGGCAAGCTGGTCAGGGGCCTGTTTAGCCAGAGCCAGCACAGTGTCCCACCTGGACTTCTGGTATCTAGCTGTATGCCATATAGTTAGCCTGCCTGAGTCCCAAAGATGCTGCCATTTATTGTTTTGCCATGGCATCAATCTTCCTGGAGTCCTTGTCTGGTGGGTGATGCCAAGGGAATATTTGCCTTATCACAGGCAGCAGCCTGCACAACCCCAACATGGCTGCATTGCTGAAAAAGGAACTCCATGTCTGAGCCTGAGAGAGTGTACTTGTCCATTCATCTGTCCACAGGAGGTATAGAATTAGGAGACTTAAGAATTTTATGTGTCTGTTTCCCAAAGGATTTGTGGAGGGAATAGACAGTCTCCTGGACTCTGGGATGTCCATCATCTCAATATAATCAGGCTCTTCCTGATCCTCTACTGCTTCCTCCACAGGAAGCTGAAGGTACTCAGCCACTTTTTGTAAAACATATAGTGAGAGGGACTCAGAAAGCCTAGGAGGAGAAACACCTGAAGGTCTGTCTGGGGAGATGTCCGGTCAATAGGCACATCCAGACTTTCATAATCACCATAATCATCCTCATACCTCCTCTCCTCCTCCTCCTCCGGTTCATAAAATTCTTCCAAAGTATAATCCGGAACAGGGAACCGACCGAACCGAGCCCCTGCCAGATGGTGCTGGTTCGGTGGAACCGAACTAAGCGATTGCACAATCCTTATCGCCTTGGCTATCTCATCGGCGGTCAGAGTATGAATTTCTGGGTCCGAACCGGACGATTTATCTTTTCTTTCTTTTACCGAACCGACTCTCAGAATCGGCTCTCCTTTTGCCTGAAGAAGTATCGCCTGGTCAGAGGGCACTCTTCTGGTTCGGTTGGAACCGAACCGGGCTGGCCATCCGGTCAGCGGACTTCTCGGCCTCCCTTTCCTCAGTCTACCTAATCTCTTTTCCAGGTTAGATTTGGGAAAATTCTTGCAAATTTGGCAGTCTGAATCGAGGTGGTCAAACCCCAGACAATAAACACAGGTGGTGTGGGGATCAGCCTTGGCAAAGACTTCCCACACACACTGCAGTGTTGAAACCCAGTGGGCCCGTTTTTTCTTGGGTTTCTCAGACATGGCTCAATCCTATCCAAAACGTATCCTTTTTCAGCAATCCGCCAGGCAAGACTCCCCTATCGGTTCCTGACCATGTCACGGGTCTTGGAAAAACGTAATTAAATCTGGTTTTTAGAACCAATACAGACTGGTTACCACACTCTAAATTAAGCACAAGCTTTTTACTTGAAACTGATCGGTTCAGCCGAACCGATCCACAGTTTACAAGTTCCACACAGAAACAAAACAAAAACCTATCTAGTACTCACAGTACCACAGACAGAGACTTGAACCGACTAAGCGGTAACAGCAATTCAGTAGAAACCGACCCGAAAACCGACACTTCAACCGACTTTTGAACCGAGCAGCAGGAGAAATCTCGGAGCGACTGTTCAGTGAGGCGGAGTAAAGAATCTGACGGTTGCAGTTTAAACAACAGCAGACAGGGGCTTCAACCGAGCTTCGTGGTGAACATTCCATGCTGGCCATGGAAAGTTTAACTCTTTGTTCTCCAGGGCAGTTGAAAGGCAGGACTAAACTACATATGTCAGAATACAGCAAGACTTCATGTTGTTTGAACATAAGAAACTGTAGACCAATCAACTCAATGCAATATAAAATAGTGTGAATATAATCTATTAAATCCTGGTCCATGGCAAGGGGTAACAAGAACTCAGTCACCCCATTAGAGAGCACCATTAAGCAGGCCTCATGAGGAGCCCCAAATCCGCCCGTAGGTCAGTAGGAAAGCCAAATAAATGTGAATACTGTGCATCAATCGACTGATTGACCCCCTATTTATGAAGCGGTAAATTGTCAGATCAGTTGTGGGAGACCAAACAAGCTCGGCCACAGGCACCTTTAGCAGTTTATGGGACCGAACCTCAGCAACACATCCACAAAATGCCCTGGAGCAAAGCCCCAAACGGAAAGAAACTGTCTGCCTGTAGCGAGGCCCAGCCCCAGAACTCCCCTGAGGAGGTTACCAATAAAGGCCCTATAAGTCCCCTGCAACTAGCTGCAACCTTTGCTCCTTGTGCCCCAATGACCACCACTTAACCAGATCACCCCATTAGCACTTCCAGAATATAAGGGATATATGAAATCTAGGTATGGCTTCCCACCTGCACCCCGCAGATCTAGTAGACCCCTAGGCCCACCCGATCCCCCCAATGAGGCAGCTGCTTTTCCCCTCCTCAAACCATTAGACCACAGGCTGTGTAGATACCAAATGGAATATTTTAACAACAAGTACATCCTGTCATTGTAGGATGTGTCCAATTAAACATTCTGTCCTCTGTTGTAAACGAGGTTATTCTCTGCAACCCTTTAAACAGTCTGAGACGATTTCAACATGTTTCCTCATAGAATCAAGCCTGGGAAGATCACTGAAAGCAAGTGAATAAGAGATACTATGCCTGAAAATTATTAGGTAGTTTGGAATTACGCTTCTTCTATGGCACTGTCCCCTCGATCTGTTTCCATCTCAGTCTGTGTTGGCTCCTTGTTCCAGCTCTCTCGAGCGTTTCTTGCTGTGTGGGGAGTCCCACAAGGCAGAAGCGATCATGTTGCCCTTTGCGCCTGCCTTTGCTTCCACTGTAGGCCCAGTCCCTGGTCTCCAACTGCCTACGTTGTGGTAGATTGACCTCCTCACCCTGGGGCTGTATGCTCACCAAATCAAAAAGTCCCCGCTGCTTGCAGATCTGAAACGCCTCATACCTTCAGCCAGCTGGACCTTTAGGCATGCTGGATACTCAACAAAAGCCCTGATGTTCTGCTGCTGTAGTTGTTTAACCACCATGAGTACTTTTCTCCTTTGGAGAGAGCAGATGTGGTGTAAAATTGTGTTCCAAATACAATCGAGTGTCCCCAAAGTGAATCACTTTTTTGACCATTAGTTGTAAAATCTCCTCTTTCACTCTATACTCCAGGAAGGCCAGAACTACTGAACGTGGTTTCGCCTTAGGGTCCCGGAGTTTTGGGATCAGGGATCTGTGTGCTCAATTATGTTAAGAGCTTTGTCAGGAGAAGATTAGAATCTCATGGAGAAATGAGTCGATGAAAGCGATCATTGCACCAGTCTCCAGTGCCCTCAGGGAGCCCATGAATCCGAGGTTATTCCTCCGATTTCTGTCTCAGTTCTTCAAGGCACGCTTCGAGTTGTTGATGAGCGGTGATGCAAGGCCAAAAGGGCTTTGTTGTGTACATCGGTGGTGGTGGTATAGTCCGTTAAAAGTCTCCTCAATTTCCCCAGCTTGGTTAATGTGGCAATTTCTGAACATTGGTCTAAAACCTTAGCTTCTAGTCGCTGGAGTGTCTGGTTAATTTGTTTCAGGGTTTGGCAAAGTTCTTTAGATGTGATTGTGAATTCAGATTCCTCCAGTGGGCTTCTATGGTTTGCCCAGGCGTGAGACTCAGGATTCCAGGGCCTTCGGTGTCGACCGAAGCCAGCATTTTGAGCTTTACTTGCTTGGTTCATGGAATTATCCCTCCATCGATGTTTTGAGGCATCAGATAATCTGGGATTCTTCTTTTGGTCGACAGGATGATGGGTTAGGTTTGGATGCCTGTGGACTGTTAAGTCGACTGGCAGAGCTCGCTGTTTAGGCTGCCATTAGACAGGTGTCCCAACCAGAAGTCAGTAACTGAATGTTTAATATTTGAGAGGATCTACGTAATGCTCAATTCTATTATTTATCTTCTTAGACACATTATCAATATGGTCAGAAAAAGTAAGAGAACTATCAATTAATACTCCAAGCACTTGTATTGTTTTGTAACTGTTAATTGCTTCCCACTTCTTGTCAGTATTCCTTATCAAATTTTGTTTTACTGTTAACCCTAATTTGTTTTTGTGAAATACATAACTTGTGTTTTTTTCTCACTCGATACTAACCTCGAAACAAAAAACAATCTTGAAGGACATCAAAGTCAGCTTGTAACTTAATCAACATCTCTCATGTGTTTTTGCTGATGCCAGTAATACAGCATCATCTGCATAAAGACGTACAGTATATGTGTGTTATTTATCTGCAAGGTATATCATTCACATATATCAAAACAACAGTGGCCCCAGGACTGATCCCTGGGGCACACCTCTTGTTATTTTACCCTAATTCGAATATTGACTATCTACTTCAGCGAATTGTTTCCGGTCACGAAATAAGATTCAAACCACTTGTGTCCTAGGAGCAATCCCGGTCCTCCCCATCCTCTCATACAGCAACTGATGATCTACCAAATCAAAGGCTTTGGACAGGTCGATGAACACTGTGCCTGTGGACTCCTCCCCATCCAGAGCAGTAGACACCTTGTCCACGAAGTCCATGAGCGGTGCTGCTTCGAATAACCTATCCTAAAGCCATGCTGAAATTTAGTAGGTTTAGAGTATTTTTCAAGTATTCATAGAATTGAATGTACACCATTCACTCCATTACTTTAGAGAGGATGGGAGGACCGCTATAGGCCTATAGTTAGAGGGATCATTAACATTTCCACCTTTAAGAATGGGTACCATTTTGCCACCTTCAAATTTCAGGAAAAGTACTTTCCAATAAACTCTGATTTAATATATCTGAAATTATTGGTGTCAATAAATCCACTGCGTCTTTAATAAATTCTGAATCAATCTTGTTCAAGCCACATGATTTCCTAATATTCAGTTTTAATTTACTCCAGCTTCACTCATAGTAATTTTTCCAAAATAGAACTGAGGAGAACATTCAACAGTATCCCCAGGTCTGTTTAAGTCTTTCTGGACATTGGTATATTAATGTCAGGCAAAGTGATAAAATAATGATTCAGGACCTGTGTTATTGTTTTTGTCTAATAGGTCACCCCTATCATTTACCATTTTTATGGTCTGTTTAGTTCTTAATGGATTATCCATATCTTTTATTATGTCCCAGTTTTGCTTTGTATCTGTTATTCTTTCAGTTTTGTTATAGAATCTTTCCTGGCCTGCTTGATTAGTTGTTGACATTCATTACGCTTTAGTTTATGGTCATCCTATTCTGCCTTATCTTTTGTTTTATTGGCTTTCTTCAGATCCTGTCCCTAATACGCAGCTTTTCTTTAAATACTCATTAACTCAAGGGAGATGTTTTCCGTAACTTTTAGTTTTAAACAGGGCATGTCTATTACAAATATTCAAAAAGTTCTTGTGAACTCTTCAACCTCTAAATTAATATCAGGTATGAGACTCAACCTTTCCAATTTTTTTTTTTTTAGTTGTTAACCAGGAATAGCACACTAAGCTGAAAGCTTTTTACAGGAGGCGACCTGGGAGCACAAGGATTAAGTGACTTGTCAGGGTCACACAGTATGCAAGTGGAATCTGTGGGATTCAAACCCAGGTCTGGTCTGCTGGATGTTACCAGATTTGCAGCTCAGAGCCTTAGACCACTGCACTATACTGCCTCCTAATTTCCCAGGTCCCTAACAAAATGTTCCAAATGATAATTTATAAAGTCACTCTTGACCAAAATCTTTTCTTGTTCTTTAATAAGATTTTGTGTCATTATACAATACCAAATTATGGTTACCCAAATTAGGAGGCAGAGCTTGACAGCTATTAATATGAAGCTCCTTTGACAGAATACCAAATTAAGAATACTACCCTGACTATTCACCCCATTTTTCCTTGTAACTTGATTCACTACTTGCTTAACATTTAAAATTTCAAAACTTTTCTCCAGTTTTAAACCTCTGGGCTTACCCTAGGGCGTTAAAATCTTAAATTAAGACAATGTTTTTACCCTCTGCCAAATAAGCTAACTTTGTTACCAGAATCTCAAACTGATTCACATGTACCTTTGGTGGAGAGTAAATTACACCAATTAGAAGTTTTAGTTGGTTTGATACAAGAAAAATTACTCACCTTAGTAATGTTGTTTCTTCTAATGGAGTCTTGCTGTATTCTGACTATTGCAGTTAGGTCCTGCTTTCAACTGCCCCGAGAACAAAGAGTTAAACTTTCCAAGGCCAGCATGGAATGTTCATCTGAGCTCAGTTGAAGCCCTGTCTGCTGCTGTTTAAACTCCAACTGTCAGATCTATATGAGCAATACTCACTAGAAGTTCTGTGTGGAAACTGTAAAACTCACACTAGCCAACTGGCAACTAAATTTATATAAAAGGGTTTTTGATTTCAAAGCAAAGACTCAAGTAAGGAAACCCAAAAAACAAAACACATCCCAAAACACAACACTCACCCAAAATAAAGGAGGGTGAAAAGGGACACGCCTAGGGTGCCAACATTACTCCTGCCCACCCACATCCCAAAAACCAGGTTCTGAGAGGGAGTTGGGAGAATAGCAAGACTCCATTAGAAGAAACATTACTAAGGTGAGTAATTTTTCTTCAAACAACATGAAGTCTTGCTGTATTCTGACTATTGCAGACTACTAAGCAGTACCTCCATGGAGGAGGGACAGAACTACTTTGGAAACAGGCTCTGAAGTACTGTTGTGCTAAACCGAGCATCACTCCTAGCCTGGATATCCAGAGAGTAATGCTTGGTGAATGTATGGACTGTTTTCCAGGTGGCTGCTTGACAAATTTCTAAGATAGGAATATCCCGCAAGCCAGGCAGAAGCAACTGTACCTCTAGTAGAGTGAGCCTCAGGCCTGAGGGTGGAGTTCTACCCAGTTTTCATAGCAGAATTGTATACAAGAAACAATCCACCTGGCAATAGATCTTTAGTGGCAGGTTTGCCCTTACCAACCTCTCCATATGTGAGGAACAATTAGAGGACTCAAACCTGTGACCCTTGTGCGCTCTATGTAGTAGATGAGGGCCCTTTTAACATCAAGCTGTGCAGCCTCCTCTCCAGAGGAGGAATGGTCAGTGAAGAAAACGAGGAGAGACATAGACTGAGTTAAGGTGGAAATCTGAAACCACCTTAGATAAAAACTTCCTGTTAGTTCTTAGGACACTTTATCTCTACGGAAAGAGATGAAATCAGGCTCCACTAACAGGGCTTGCAATTCACTGATATGCCTGGCAGAGGTAATGGCTACCAAAAACAGTTTTCCAAGTCAAGTACTTAAGCTCTGCAGAGGACAAAGGCTTAAGGGAGGTTGCATAAGCTGAGCAATGCAAACATTAAGGTCCCAAGCAGGAGCAGGGTCCCCAAAGGGGATTGGTGCAGCAATCCTTGAAGAACTTACAAAACACAGCATGGGCTGACAGAGGAGAGGGCTTCCTACTGACAAAAAGGCAGAACCAGCTGCCAAATGCACTATAAGGTAGCTGGCCTAAGGCCTATGCCATTGAGATGGACCATATAGTCCAGAACCATAGGCAATGCAGCAGATTCTGGAGAAATATCCTTATTAGAACACCAAATAGTGAACCTTTTCCATTTGGAATTGTAAGTCTTCTAGTGGAAGGCTTTAGAAGCCTTAAGATATCCAGAACCCCTTGAGAAAGATGCAGATCAGCAAACTTTAACTCTTCAAAAGCCATGCCTTGAGATTGAGAGACCTGAGGTTCGGGTACCAAATCCTCCCTGAGAGGATGTCAATAGGTTGTAATTCCTGGGAAGAGACAGAGGAAGGTGGACTGCTAAGCACAGCAACAGGGGGGCAGCTAGGCTGCCTGGCCCAGTCTAGAGCAATCAGAATCACTTTGCATGGTTGTGACCTTATCTTGACTAGTACCTTTGAACAGGAGAGGGAAGGGGAAAAGCATACAGAAATTTCCCTTCCCAATTCAGAATCAGAGGATCCAGGGGACTGAGCCCAAGACTGGGGTCTGCAACAAAAGAGAGGAAGTTGGTGATTGTCTGGGGCTGCAAAAGATCTATCTGTGGAGTGCCCCATCTCGAGAAAATC
Organism: Neoceratodus forsteri; assembly: GCA_016271365.2. Taxonomy (NCBI): domain Eukaryota; kingdom Metazoa; phylum Chordata; order Ceratodontiformes; family Ceratodontidae; genus Neoceratodus; species Neoceratodus forsteri. The sequence goes on from JADMNL010000024.1 coordinate 261,892,536, forward strand.
ACTTTCAAAACTAGGATCTAGGGTCCATTCGTGATGGCCCTGGGATATCCTGCTGAGAGCATCTGCTAGGACATTGTCCTTCCTGGGAGGTGTACTGCTATCAGAGAGATATGCAGGAATAGGCCAGGGACCACAACTTCATTGCTTCTGTGCACAAGGCCATAGACCGAGTGCCTCCTTGCTTGTTGATGTACCACATTGTGGTGGTGTTGTCTGTTCTGATCTGGACCACCTTGTTCTGTACAGAATTGAAAAGGCTTGCAATGCCAGAAACACTGCTCTGAGTTCCAAGAGACTGATGTGAAGCAGAGATTCTTGAGGTGACCACAGCCCTTGGTGGTAAGATCCCAGGTGGGCTCCCCAGCCCAGCAGGGAGGCATCTGTGGTGAGTATCACTGAATGAGACTGAGTGACAAAGGAACTCCTTGTCTCAAATTGTCCTGATCCTGCCACCATTGCAAAGCCTGGATCAGGGTTCGAGTCACTGGGACTAGTTTGGTAGAGGAATCCTTTGGGACCAGAAGGCTCTTAAGTGGAACTGAATGTCCCTCATCTGGAATCTTGCTCCTGACCACTGCTGTGGAGGCTGCCATGTGGCCCAGAAGCTGAAGGAAATGCCATGCTGGTCGAGACACCTGTAGGGTGAAAGAAGAAGCCAGTTCCATAAGGGTCCTTGCCCTGTCCAGGGAAGGAAGGCTCTGCCTCATGTGTATCCAGCTCCGCCCCTATGAAGGTGAGGAGCTGTACTGGCTCAAGAACTGACTTTGGAAGGTTGAGGAGGAATCCTAAGGAAGTGAGCACTTGCTGAGTTATTTGCAAATGTGACATGATTTGGTCTGGAGACTGACCTACTATGAGCCAGTCGTCAAGTATGGGAAGATGGAGATCTTTTTCTCCTTAGGAAAGCAACCACTACTGCCAGGCACTTTGTGAAAACCCTTGGGGCTGATGTTAGGCCAAAGGGCATTGCTCTGAACTGATAGTGGCCTGAGGGCAACTCGAACCTGAGGTACTTTCTGTGGGAGCACCTGATGGGAATGTGAAAATAGGTATCTTTGAGGTCCAGGGAGGCTAGCTAGTCCCCTGGCCTTCGAGAGGGCAGGATTATTCCCAGAGCCACCATTTTGAACTTTGGTTTTAAAAGGTGCTTGTTTAGACATCTTAGGTCCAGGATGGGCTGCCATTCTCCTTTCTTTTGGGGTTAGGAAGTACCTGGAGAACAATCCTTGCGCTTGTGTAGGGTGGGGACCGCTCATGGCTCTGACAGCCAGGAGGGAAGAAACCTGCCTCTAGGGCAAGGGTCTCTGATGGATTTGCAGGGAAAGGATCTGGTTCTCATCTTGGGAAATTTTTGAAGCTGAGAACCAGTCCCTGGCTTACTACTTCCAGGACCCACTTGTCTGATGTCAGAGACTTCCAGTCCTGGACAAAGTAAGCCAGCCTGCCCCTACAGGTATTGGAGAATCGCCCTGGCAGACCCATCAGCGTGTCTGCTTGGCAGAGACTTTAGGCGGAGGGGTGGATGCAGGCCTGCTCATACCCCGCCTGCCTCTCCTCTGAAGAACCCCTCTGAGCATAAGAAGAAGAGGCCCGGCTTGGTAAAAGGCTTTTGAAAAGGCCAGCCCCTGCCCCTGGACTGCTGCCTTTGGGAGTGGCTTGCCTTTCTTGGCCTCAGCACTCCTGTAGGTGGTCCTGCACTGTCCATCTTTTCATGTAGTTATCTGTCTGCTCCCCAAACAGAGAATTACCAATAACAGGGAAATCCATGGCCTTAGCCTGGGTATCCTGTGATAGGCTAGTACATCTGAGCCAAGCCATCCTCCGAAGGGCCACAGATGTAGCCATGACTCTAGATGAAACATCATTGGAGTCCACAGCAGCATGAAATTGCATCTTGGATGCCTCAATCCCATCTGCAGCCACCTGCTCCAGCTCCTTGGCAAGCTGGTCAGGGGCCTGTTTAGCCAGAGCCAGCACAGTGTCCCATCTGGACTTCTGGTGTCTAGCTGTGTAGGTCATATAGTTAGCCTGCCTGAGTCCCAAAGATGCTGCCATGTACTGTTTATTTGCCATGGCATCAATCCTCCTGGAGTCCTTATCTGGGGGTGTGATGCCAAGGGATATTTGCCTTATCACAGGCAGCAGTCTGCACTACCCAAACACGGCTGCATTGTTGGGAAAGGAACTTCGTGTCTGAGCCTGAAAGAGTGCACTCTTGTCCATTCGCCTGTCCACAGGAGGTATGGAGTTAGGAGTCTTAAGAATTTTATTTGTCTGTTTCCAAAAGATTTATGGAGGGAATAGACAGTCTCCTGACTCTGGGATGTCCATCATTTCAACAAAATCAGGCTCTTCCTGATCCTGTACTGCTTCTTCCATTGGAAGCTGGAGGGTTTCACCCACTTTTGTAAAATATAAAGTGGGAAGGGACTCAGAAAGCCTAGTAGGAGAAACACCTGAAGGTCTGTCTGGGAGATGTCCGGTCAATAGGCACATCCAGACTTTCATAATCACCACCATCATCATCCTCATAATCTCCTCCTCCTCATCCGGTTCATAAAATTTTCTGAGTGTAATCCGGAACCGGGGAACCAACTCAACTCAACCCCTGCCAGATGGTGCCGGTAAGGCCGGAACCAAGTAGCGATTGCACTATTCTTATCGCCTTGGCTATCTCATCAGGCGGTCGGAGTATGAATTTCTGGATCTGAACCGGACGATTTATCTTTTCTTTTAACGGAACCGACTCTCAGAATCGGCTCTCCTCTTGCCCAAGAAGTATTGCCCTGGTCAGAGGGTTACTTTCTGGTTCGGTCGAACCAACCGGCTGGCCATCTAGGTCAGCGGACTTCTCGACCTCCCTTTCCCTCAGTCTACCTACTCCTTATCCAGGGTAGCTTTGGGAAAATTCTTACAAATTTGGCAGTCTGAATTGAGGTGGTCAAACCCCAGACACAACACAGGTGGTGTGGGATCAGCCTTAGCAAAGGCTTCCCCACACACTGCAGTGTTGAAACCCAGTGGGTCCGTTTTTCTTGGGTTTCAGACATGGCCAATCCTATCCAAAACTTACCCTTTTTTCGCAGGCAAGACTCCCCTATCGGTTCCTGACCGTAGTTATGTGTCTTGAAAAAACGAATAAAACTCCGGTTTTTTAGAACCGATACGACTGGTTACCACAATTTAAGTAAATTCACAAACTTTTTTAATTTAAACTGATCGATTCAGCCGAACCGATCTGAAATTTACAAGTTCCACACAGAAACAAAATGCAAAACCTATCTAGTACTCACGGTACCACAGACAGAGACTTAAACCGACAGATTCGTAGCAGAAATTTGGTAGAAACTGAGCTAAACGACACTTTAACCGACTTTTGAACCGAGCAAAGGAGAAATCTCCGAGCGACTGTTCAGTGAGGCGGAGTAAAGAATCTGACGGTTGGAGTTTAAACAACAGCAGACACGGCCTCAACCGAGTCAGGTGAACATTCCATGCTGGCCATGGAAAGTTTAACTCTTTGTTCTCCGGGCAGTTGAAAGGCAGAACCTAACTGCAATAGTCAGAATACAGCAAGACTTCATGTTGTTTGAAACAGAAAGTGGTGGTAATCAGTATACAGTCAGAAGAGATGCAAGTCACAAGTGGGTACCTCAAGGATCAGTCCTGTGGCCAGTCGTCTTCAATATCTTCATCAGTGACTTTGCAGATGGACTGAGGGTAAGATTTGTCTGTTTGCAGATGACACCAAGATCTGCAACAGAGTAGATTATCCAGATGGGGTGGGCAGAATGAGAAGAGATCTGGATAAACTAGCAAAATGGTTTGAAGAGTGACAACTGGGTTTAATGCAAAGAAGTGCAAGATCATGCACATAGGGAAGAGAAACTTGAAGCCACCTGTTGGCTGTGAGGGGAGTTGCTGGCAGTCACAAGGAAGAAAGAGACTTGGGCATCATCATTACCGATTATCTGAAATCATCCAAGCAGACCACAAAGCAGCAGGTAAGGCTAGGGGATGTCAAGGTGTATTAGTAGGGTACTACGTTGGAAGAGGCAGGTAATAATCCCTCTTTACAAGACACTGGTTAGGCCCCCATCTGGAGTACTGTGCAGTACTGCAGGCCACACCTTCACAAGGACATTAACCAAACTGAGGCAGTCCAGAGAAGGGCAACCAAAATGGTAGGGACTGCATCAGAAAACATATGAGGACAGATTAATGGAGCTCAATATGTATACCCTAGAGCAAAGGAGGAGAGAGGTGATATGATTGAAACATTCAAACACCTTAAGGGCATTAACAAGGTGAAGAGTGTAACATGTTTCAATATAAGAAAAATAGCAGGACAAAGAGGACTGTACGAAGAGACTAGAGGGAGGCCGATTAAGGGGTAATGAGGAAGTTCTTTTTTAGAAAGGGTGGTGGATGCATGGAATGGCCTACCCAGGAAGTGGTGGATATGAATCAGTGCAGGGCTTCAAACAGGCATGGGAGGATACGATAAGGGAGCAATACAGATGAGTATGAATAGATAGGCCATTGACAGAGCAAAGGCCAATGGCACATTTATAAGGTAGAAAAGAAATGGACACACTGGATGGGCCTTATGGTCCTTATCTGCCATCATCTTCTATGTTTCTATGTCCCTGGCTCACTACTTCCAGAACCCATTTGTCTGTAGTAATAGACTCCCAGGCCTGAAAGTAGTGAGACAACCTGCCTCCTACTGAAAGAGGGGAGGCGGCCCCTGACTGACACATCAGGGTATCTGCTTGGCAGGAGTTCCATCTGAAAAAGCTCCTAGGTTGATAAGTAGAGGAAGCTTGTGCCTGGTAGAAAGGCTCTGAAAAGGCCTACTCCTGCCAGACATAGATTGTTGCTTCTGAGGGGTGGCAGCCTTTCTTTTACAGCTGCATTCCTGTAGGTTGTTCTGTACTTGTCCATTTTCTTCATATATGACTGTCTGCTCTCCAAACATAGAGTTTAGGATGACAGGAAAATCCATGGCCTTAGCCTGGATACCCTGAGACAGGCTGGTACATCTGAGCCAGGCAAACCTCCTTAATGAAACAGATGTAGCCATAACTCTAGATGATACATCAGTAGAGTCTACTGCAGCATGAAATTCTACCTTTGATGCCTCAGTGCCATCATTTGCTATCTATTCCAGGTCCTTTGCCAGCTGTGGAGGAGCATTTTTGGCTAGATCCTGAACAGATTCCCATCTGGACTTCTGGAATCTGGCAACATAGGCCATGTATGAGGTTTGCTCTGTCTCAGGGAAGAAGCAAAATATTGCTTCTTGGCCATAGCATCAATCCTCCTGGAGTCCTTATCAGGAGGGTGAGAGGCCAGGAGGATACCAGCATTGTTGCAGGCCACAGCCTAGACCACCCCTACATGGCTACAGTGATTGTAAAGGAACTCTGTGCCAGAACTGATGGATGTAGGCATCTGCAAAATCTTTGTTAGTTTGTTTTTCAAGGATTTATGGAAGGATGGACAGCCTTTGACTCAGGATGTCCATCATTTCTATAAAGTCAGGCTCTTCTTCTTCTTCTTCAGCTGCCTCTACAGTAGGGAGCTGCAGAGATCCCAGACTGCCTAGGGAGAGACTGAACCCAGCCTATCTGGAGAAATCTCAGGCTCAATTGGTTCCCCAAGCCGCCTTCCTCTTCTTCCTCCTCTTCCTCTTCTTCTTCTTCTTCCTTCTTCCCACTCGATTTTATAAAAAGTTTCCGGATCATGGAACCAGTGGAATTGAACTGAATAGACCAAACCGACTGACGCCAATGCATCGGGCCGGTTTGTTTGTTCCCATTGAAAGTGATTGCACAATTCTTTTTTTTTTTTTTAATCAGATAGCTTTTATTGGTAATACAGATTTCCAACTTTCCAAATGAAAAATGACTCATCATAGTAATGTTGCTTCTTCTAATGGAGTGTTGCTGTATTCAGACATAATGCAGTTAGCCCAGCACTTGAACTGCCCCGGAGAGGAAAAGTTAACTCTATGCAAAAGCATAGAACATTGAGCCCAAGCTCAGTTTTCAAACCTCTGTCTGTGGTACTTCCCAGTGTAACCGTCAGATTCTTACGAGCTAACTAACTAGCAACTAAAGTATGGAAATTGTTCAAATATAGCCAAAGGGCAATATACTCTTGGGCCCCAAAAGACTCAAGTCGAGAACCCAAGAAGGAAAGGTAGTGACAATATTTAGTAAAACACCAGAAAAAATAATAATAACATCTACCCCACCCAAGAGGGAGGGTACAAGGCACACCCTGAGGTGCAACACTGTACCTGCCAGTCCACTTCAGAAAACCAGGTTCTGAGAGGGAGGTGGGGGTAGTCTGAAACAGCAAGACTCCATTAGAAGAAACAACATTACTATGGTGAGTAATTTTTCTTCAAACAACATGAAGTCTTGCTGTAATCAGACATAATGCAGACTACAAAGCAGTTCCCTATGGAGGAGGAATGCAGAACCTACTTTGGGAAGAAGCTCTGCAGTACTGCTGTACTAAACCTAGCATCACTCCCTAGCCTGGATGTCCAGGAGTAATGCTTGGTGAAAGTATGTACTGTTTTCCAAGTGGCTGCTTACAGATCTCTAACAAAGGTATATCTCTGGCTGCAGCTAGAGAAGCAGCTCTACCCCTGCTCGAATGAGCCCTCAAGCCTGAAGGGGCGTCCTACCCAATTTGTCATAACAAAATTGTATACAAGAAACAATGCACCTGGCAATAGTTCTTTAGTGGCAGGCTTACCTTTCCCACTTCACCATAAGGGAGAAACAATTGAAGACAGTCATTTCTATGTGCCTTAGTATGCTCAATGTAGTAGCTAAGGGCCCTCTTAATATCCAGACTGTGTAACCTTCTTCAGCTGAAGAAGAATGGTCAGTGAAAACACAGGAGAGATATAGACTGGTTCAGATGAAAATCTGAAACCACTTTAGGCAAGAACCTCCTATTGGTTCTGAGGACTACTTTGTCCCTATGGAAGGAGATGAAGTCAGGTTCCACTGACAGGGCTTGTAGCTCACTAATCCCACCTGGCAAGTAATAACTACCAGGAACGCAGTTTTCCAGGTCAGTACTTCAATTCGGCTGGTAAGAGGTTCAAGCGGCCATTAGCTGAGCTATGCAGACATTAAGATCCCAAGGTGGAGTGGGCTCCTCAAAGGGAGGATAAATGTGAACCAGACCTTGAAAAACTTTTGGAAACAGGATGAGATGCTAGGAAGAGCCTTCTCTCCTGCTGAGAGGAATGCAGAGATAGCTGCCAGATGAACATTCAGAGTGGCAGGCCAAAGGCCTAAATCATTGAGATGAACTACATAGTCTAAGGTTGTGGAAATGTCTGCAGAATCGGGCAGGATGCCTTCTGAGAGCACCAAATACTGAACCTTTCCCATTTGGAGTTGTAAGTTTTTCTAGTGGAAGGTTTCCTAGAGACCTTCAGAATATCCAGAACTCCTGAGAAAGATGTAATGATGCATATTCTAACTCTTCAAGAGCCAGGCTTTGAGATTGAGAGACTGGAGATTGGGGTACCAGATCTGCCCGGGAGGAGGACAGGAGGTTGTATGTCCTGGGCAGAGACAGGGACGTGACACTGAAAGGACAGCAGTAGAGGATACCAAGGCTTTCTGGCCCAGTCTGGAGCCACCAGTATCACTGTGCAGTGAGGGTCCTGATCTTGATCAGAACTCTGAACAGCAGAGGAAGGAGGGAAGGCATGAGAAACCTGCCTTCCAGTCCTAAAGGACAGCATCCTGGGTGACCGTCCCCAGGACTGGAGGTCTGCAACAAAACAGTGGAAGTTGATGATTGTCCGGTGCTGCAAAGAGATCTACTGTATCTCTGGAATGTCCCACCTGAGAAGATGACCTCCAGTATGTGAGGATCCAGGGACCATTCTTGGTGACCCTGAGAAATTCTGCTCAGAGCACCTGTTAGTAAGTTGTCCTTCCCTGGAAGGTGAACTGCTACCAGAGAAGTCTGAAGGAATAGGCCAGAGACCACAGCTTCATGGCCTCTGTGCACAAGGCCGAGGACCAAGTGCTTCCTGCTTGTTGATGTACCACATTGGGGTGGTGTCCACTCTGACTTGGACCACCTTGACTGAATCCGAGAAGCTCTGCAGGCTAAGAAAACTGCCCTGAGTTCCAGGAGATTGATATGAAGGAGAGACTCTGTGGAGACCAGAGCCCTTGAGCTGTCAGGGCTCCCAGGTGGGCTCCCACCCTAGGAGAGAAGCATCCATAGTTAAAACTACTGATGGCACTTGAGGGAGAAATGGAACCCCTTGTCAGAGGTTGTCCTGGTCCAGCCATCACTAGAGAGCTTGGACCAGTGTTTGAGTTACTGGAATCACTTTGGTAATTGAATCCTTCTTCTGAGACCAAAAGACCTCCGATGAAACTGAATGTCCCTCATCTGGAACCTTGCTCCCTGCACCACTGCCGTGGAAGCTGCCATGTGGTCCAGAAGCTGGAGGAACTGTCTTGCTGGGGGAGAGACCTGAGGTCCAAAGGAGGAAGCGAGATCTACTAGGGCCTTTACCCTTGCCAGGAAGGAAGGCTTTGCTTGTACAGTGTCCAACTCTATGCCTATAAAGGTGAGAAGCTGAACTGGTTCAAGCACAGACTTTGGAAGACTGAGAAGAACGCCTAACGAGCTGAGTAGGTCCTGGGTAGTTTGAAGAGCTGACTTGACCTGTAAAGGAGACTGACCCACTAACAGCCAGTCATCTAGATACAGAAAATGGTGATACCCTGTCTTCTGAGGTAAGCTACCACTACTGCAAGGCACTTTGTGAACACCCTTGGAGCTGATGTTAGACCAATGGCATGGCTCTGAATTGGTAATGGCCTGAAGGAAACTTGAACCTGAGGTATTTTCTGTGGGAGCACCTGATAGGAATATGGAAGTAGGCATCATTGAGGTCCAGAGATGCTAGCCAATCCCTGGCCCGAGAGAGGGAGGAAGGATTATTCCCAAGTTATCATTTGAATTTTGGCATTACAATGTGTTTGTTCAAATATCTTAGGTCTAGGATATTGTCGCCACTCCACTGTTTTCTTTGGGGTGAGAAGTACTTGGAGTACAGTTCTTTTCCTTGTGCTGAGTAGGAACCTTCTCTATTGCACTGAGAGCTAGAAGACAGGAAACCTCTGCCTCTAGGGCAAGGGTTTCTGAGATTGATGCAGTGGAAAGACTCAGCCCTCTTTTTGGAAATTTTTGAAGTTGAGGCCAGTCCCTGGCTTACTACTTCTAGGACCCACTTGTCTGAGGTCACAGATTTCCAGGCCTGAAAGTAGTAAGCCAGTCTGCCTCCTACTGGAAATGGGAGTCGACCCGGGCTGACACATCAGGGTGTCTGCTTGGCAGGAGCCTTGGACTGACAGGAGGAGGAGCAGCCTGCTCATCCCTCCTACCCCTCCCTCTGAAAAACCCTCTGTGGAAAGGGAGAGGAGGCCTGGGCTTGGTAAAAGGCCTTTGAAAGGGCCTGCCCCTGCCCCTAGACTGCTGTTTGTCGAGAGTGGGTTGCCTTTCCTTGGCCTGTGCACTCCTGTCACGTGGGTCTGTATTCATCCATTTTCTTTATGTAAGCCTCTGTCTGCTCCCCAAACAGAGACTTACCTACTACAGGAAAATCCATAGCCTTAGTCTGGGTATCCTACGAAGGCTAGTACATCTGAGCCAAGCATGTCTCCTGAGAGACACAGATATAGCCATGACTCTAGATGCCACATCATTGGAGTCCACAGCAGCATGAAATTGCACTTTGGATGCCTCAATTCCATCAGCAGCCACCTCCTCCAGCTACTTGGCCAGCTGGGAGAGGACTGTTTAGCCAGTTCAGAACTTTGTCCCATCTGGATTTCTGGTACCTGGCTGTGTAGGCCATATAAGTAGCCTGCCTGAGTCCCAAGAGGATGCCAAATACTGTTTTTTGGCCATGGCATCCACTTTCCTGGAGTCCTTTCCAGGGGTGTAAGCCAAAGGAATGTTAACCCTGTCACAGGCTGCAGCTTGCACTACCCCAACATGGCTGCAATGACTATTAAGGAACTCCATAGCTGAGCCTGATATCAATACCTCATGTCCATTCTCTTTTCCACAGGAGGTATTGTATCAGGGGTTGTAAAATTTTGTGTGTCTGTTTCCCAAAGATTTATGAAGAGAGATAGACAGCTTTTTAGACTCTGGGATGTCCATCATCTCCACAAAATCAGGCTCTTCCTCCTCCTCTGCTGCTTCAACCAAGGGAAGCTGGAGGGTTTGTGCCACCTTTTGTAGAACAAAAAGTGTGAAGGGACTCAGAGAGCCTGGGAGGAGAGACACCTGAGGGCCTGTCTGGGGAGATGTCCGGTTCAATGGGCACATCCAGACCCCTTCATCGTCATCATCAACATCACTGGGATAGTCTTCGTCTCCCTCCCTCCTCATAATAAACATCTGGGTCATAATCCGGAGGAGACAGATCCGACCGAACTGACCGCTGAACCAGCGGTGTCGGTTCAAAGCGGAACCTGTCTAAGCGACTGGACAATACTAAGCGCTTTGGCTATTTCGTCTGCGGTTGGAGAGAGGGATACAGGATCCGAACCAGCAGACTTGAGCTTTTTCTTTGACAGAACCGATGCCTCGAGGGTCAAGCTCTCCTTTGCCGAGAAATTATACGCCTATATCAGTAAGGAACCTCCTCAGGTTAAACGCAACTGAACTGGGCTGGCCATCCGGATCTCACGGACTTCTCGGCCTCCCTTTCCTTCAACCTACTCAGTCTTTTATCTAGAGTGATTTTAGGAAAGTTCTTACAGATTTGGCAGTCTGACTTGAGGTGGTCAAACCACAGACAATAAACACAGATGAGGTGGGGCGGCCTTAGCAAAGGCCTCTCCACACTCAGTACAGTGTTGAAACCCAGTGGGACCGGTTTTCTTCTTGGGTTTCTCAGACATGGCCAACCTAACAATTACCCTATAGCAGCTTTCAAGCCAGATAATGAGCAACCGATCAGTTACAAACTGTGTCACAGGTTTTTAAAAGAACTAGCAAAAGTCTGGTTCTTTTGAAACCAATCGGTACCAGAACACCACACTAATCCCAGAAAAGAGAAAATATTCAACAAAGTCGGTTCCAAACTGGACCGACCGGAAAGAACCAAAGAAAGACAATTTCCACTCTTTACCAACATAAAACACAGTCACTACCTATCTACACACTACCTGTACCACAGACAGAGGCTGGAAATCCAAAAATAATAAACAAATGTAGTAAAACCGAGCGTTTTATTTTTCTTTTACTGAACCGAGCAGAGGAAATCTCGAGCGACTTCACTGTTAGGCGGAGTAAAGAATCTGGCGTTGCACACTGGGAAGTACCACAGACAGAGGTCTGAAAACCGAGCTCGAGCTCAACGTTCTATGCTTTTGCATAGAGTTAACTCTTTCCTCTCCCGGGCAGTTCAAGTGCTGGGGCTAACTACATTATGTCTGAATACAGCAAGAGTTCATGTGTTTGAATGTACAAATCATTCAATATTTACAGTATTTTATACAGTATTGTTTCAAGTTCCATCTCTTATTCTGACACATGTTATATAAGTAATAGCATACTTTCTCACTTCAGTCCAACCTTTCTTATAAGTCCTTAGGAGAATCCTTGTTATGCACCAAGTCATAGACTTTTCTAGATGATTACAGTTCTGTGCAAAAATAAGTCTAATTCTCTGTCATACTCCAAGTTTAACCCTGAAAGTAAAGTTTGACACTGGCATTGACTGAAGATCTAATGAATGTAAGTAACATAATGAATCAAAAACAGTTTATTAAGCACACCGACTAACCCAGGTGCCTTATTCTCTAATAGTGTAAAACTATGGATTTACTCATCTACTGACACAGGAAGAAAAAGAAAAAATGGGTCCTAATAGAACCAAATTTGTTCTGGCAACCTACTCCTCCGACTCATTTGTGACGTCTTGCAAGTATCTCCCTTACTTTCTGAGAAAACAATCCATCCCTCTGTGGGTGTGTTCTCCTCCCTCTGCTTCTGATTATCAACTTATTTCTTTCACCTCTCCGATTCCTATTCGTTCTGGGAGCCCTGCCATGCATGCCATGGTCCCCAAATATCAAAAGAATTGCACAATTCTAATAACGTTAGCTATTTCATCCCAGCGGTGGGGAGCCGAAACGTGATCCAACTGGCGGATTTTCTTATTTTCTTAGCCGAAGCCTCAGTATACCTTCTTTTTGGTCAAGGAGGTATCACCCTGGTCAGAGGGCACGCCCTCTGGTTCAACTGTTTCTTCAGGAGCCAGACCAGACCGGCCATCCGGATCAATGGATTTTTCATCCATTCTTTCCTTCAGCCGGGCTAAGCTCTTATCCAGCATGTCTTAGGAAAGTTAGAACAAATTCGGCAGTCTGTTTTCAGGTGGTCAAACCCCAGACAATACACACATATGAGGTGGGAATCGCTTTAGCAAAAATCTCCCCACACTCTGTGCAGCGTTGAAACCTAGTGGGTCCGGTCTTCTTCTTGGGTTTCTCAGCCATAAAAGCACTGAAGCCAGAGTTACCCCTGAAGGCGGTCAGGCCAGAGTAACCAAAAGGTTTTTGTTAACAACCGGTCAGCAGTTGACTGAAAAAATGAGAAAAGTTTTTTAAACCAAAACCGCTGGATCCCCAAAACAACTAAAACAATTTTAAATTTACCTCAAGATGAAGAAAAAGCGGTCCCTCCGGTTATGCAAACGAAAAGGGACCAACATAACAATTTGTAGATAAATCTATCTAGTCTAACCTGTACCGCAGACAGAGGTTTGAATAACCGAAAACAAAATGCGGTTGAATAATCAGACAATTTTACACCACTTTAACCGAAGTAAGCGAGGAGAAAATCTCCAGAGCGCCTTCACAGGCAGGCAGAGTAAAGAATCTGATGGTTACATAGAATATACCAAGGACAGTGGCTTGAAACCAGGCTCAAGCTCAACATTCTATGCTTCTGCATAGAGTTAACTCTTTCATCTCTGGGGCAGTTGAACTGGAAGGGCTAACTGCATATTGTCAGAATACAGCAAGACTTCATGTTGCTTGAAAAGAGCTTCACCATTTAGAAGCACAGAGAAACAAAGAAATGCAACAACATGAACAGCAGAGAAAATAGGAGATGCAGTGACAGGAGCAGCAGATGAGAGAAGAGATGCAGCGACAGGAGCAACAATGGCTGGATGCCTTGCAAGCTATCAAGGCAGAGAATCTGGCACAGATCCAGATGAGCAACCAAACACAAGCAACTCTAAACTTCAAGGAACATACAATGTTCCATAACAAGACTTTCCAATTTATACAAACTTAAGAGGGCATTGAGCGTAAAGGACCAGCCATTAGTAGACTCCCAGATCCCCCCTTATTGCTTACTTTAGCCATGACCACAGGAGAGGATTGTGGCCCCACTTTGTGGGACTAATGTATAAGGGTTTGAGGGAATTAACAAAAATTCAACTCAGGGAATTCTAAATGCCTGGAATAAAGAGCTTCCACCCAGGTATCAAAGGAAGATTGGAAAAGTATACTAAATTCTCAATGGGGACTTTTGGGAGCCCCCTACTATGAGAGAATTTGCCTGGTAAGTTAGGACATAGATTTTTCTATACTCCGGCAAGACTGGTCAGGCTTTTCATCAGGGACACTAAGCAATTGCTGGAGAGATTGTGGAGAAATCTGCGGATCAGTTCCATGTTTTTGGGCCTGCCCGCAGTTAGCAGGTTACTGAGAGACATTTTAGAGGCATTAAAAGAATTGGTAGATGCGGAAGCTGTACTGACCCCCTGAGCTAGTATTACTCTCAATTCCACCAGAGGGTCTCTCAATACCCAGAGGATCACTGTTAATCACTTACATGCTGGCAGCTAAAAAGCAATTCAAACAACATGAAGTCTTGCTGTATTCTGACATAGCAGTGAGTCCCAACCTCTCGAACTGCCCAGAGATGAAAGAGTTAACTTCCATGCCAGGCATGGAACGCTGAGCTCGAGCTCGGTTGAGACTCTGTCTGTTGCTGTTTAAACTCAAACCATCAGATTCTTTACTCCACCTCACTGAACAGTCGCTCGGAGATTTCTCCTTCTGCTCGTTCATTTTGTCGGTTAAAGTACCGCTTTTCTCGGTTTTCAACCGAATTTAAACCAGAATCTGTCGGTTCAGTCTCTGTCTGTGGTATTTGTGAGTACTAGATAGGTTTTCATTGATTTCTATTCTGTGTGGAACTTGTAAACGGTTCATCGGTTCAGTTTGAATCGATCAAGTTGTTAAAAAGTCTTTAATTGTACTTTTAGAGTGTGGTTACCGGTTCTTATCGATTCTAAAAAGCGGATTTTATCGTTTTTTTCACGACCAGTAACACGGTCAGGAACCGATAAGAGGGTCTTGCCTGGCTGGATTGCCATTAAAAGGGTAAGTTTGGTTGGGACTGGCACAATGTCTGAGAAACCCAAAAGAAAAACGGCCCACTGGGTTTCAACACTGCAGTGTGTGTGGGGAAGTCTTTGCTAAGGCTGACCTCCACACCACCTGTGTTTATTGTCTGGGGTTTGACCACCTCAATGCAGACTGCCAGATTTGTAAAATTTTCCTGCAGCTACCCTAGAAAAGAGAGTTGGTAGGCTCAGGAAAGGAGGCCAAAAGTCCGCTGAACCGGATGACCAGCCCGGTTCGTTCCAACCGAACCAGAGGGAGTGCCCTCTGACCAGGGCGAGACTTCTTCGGGCAAAAGGAGAGCCGATTCTGAGGAGTCGGTTCCGCTAAAAGAACAAGAAAGGAAAAATCAGCTGGTGTGGATCCAAAACTTTCTTCTCCAACCGCTGAAGAGATAGCCAAAGTGACAAAAATTGTACAATCGCTTTCCCGGTTCCGACCGGAACCGGCACCATCAGGGAGGCGCCAGTTCACGGTTCCACTGGTTCAAGATTATGATTTAGAGGAGGCTATGAACCGGAGGAGGAAAAGGAGTATGAGGAAAGTAATGAGTTTTGAGAGTCTGGATGTGCCCATTGACCGGACATCTCCCCAGACAGACCTTCAGGAGTGTCTCCTCCTAGGCTTTCTGAGTCCCCTCCCATTTCATGTTTTATAAAAGTGGCTGAAACCCTCCAGCTTCCTACGGAAGAAGCTGTGGATGACCAGGAGGAGCCTCACTTTGTGGAAATGATGGATATCCCAGAGTCTAGGAGGCTGTCTATTCCCTTACACAAATCTTTTGGGAAACAGACATTTAAAATTTTAAAGACTCCTAATACTATACCTCCTGTGGATAAAAGAATGGACAAAAGGTATACATTGTCAGGTTCAGATATGGAGTTCCTTACACAACAATGCAGCGATGTTAGTAGTGCAGGCTGCAGCCTGTGATAAGGCAAATATTCTTTTGGCCTATACTGCTAGGTATCAAAATCCAGATGGGACACTGTTATGGCTTTAGCAAACAGGTCCCTGGCCAGCTTGCCAAGGAGCTGAGCAGGTGGCTGCTGATGGTATTGAGGCATCCAAGGTGCAATTCCATGCTGCAGTGGACTCCAATGATGTGTCATCTAGAGTCATGGCTACATCTGTGGCACTCGTAGAATGGCTTGGCTCAGATGTACTAGCCTGTCACAGGATACCAGACTAAGGCCATAGATTTTCCTGTTGTGGGTAATTCCCTGTTTGGGAGCAAACAGAGAATTACATGAAAAAATGGATGAATATAGGACCACCTATTGGAGTGCCAGGCAGGAAAGGCAGGCTACTCCTCAGAGGCAGCACCCAGGGGCAGGGCAGGCCTTTCATAGGCCTTTCTACCAAGCCCAGGCCTCCTCTTCTGCCTATGCTCAGAGGGGTTCTTTAGAGGGGAGAGGCAGAAGGGGTACAAACAGACCTGCTTCTACCCCTCAGCCAAAACCCCTGCCAAACAGGCACCCTGATGGGTTTGCCAGGGCTGATTCTCCACTACCTGTAGGGGGCAGACTGCTTACTTTGTCCAGGACTGGGAGTCTCAACATCAGACAAGTGGGTCCTGGAAGTAGTAAGTCAGGGACTGGTTCTCAGCTTCAAAAAATTTCCAAAGCTGAGAGCCAGATCCTTTCCACCTGCAAATCCTTCAGAGGCACTTGGCCTAGAGGCAGAGGTCTCTTCCCTCCTGGCTCTCAGAGCTGTGGAAAGGTTCACCCCTACACCAGGGCAAAGGATTGTAGTCCAGGTACTTTCTTACCCCAAAAAGGCAGGAGAATGGCGGCCCATCCTGGATCTCAGATACTTAAACAAGCACCTGTTAAAACCAAAATTCAAAATGGTGACTCTGGGAATTATTCTACCTCTCTAAATCCAGGGGACTGGCTAGTGTCCCTGGACCTCAGAATACCTACTTCCACATTTTCTCATCAGAAGCTCCCATCAAAGTACCTCAGGTTCGAGCTGCCCTCAGGCCATTACCAGTTCAGAGCAATGCCCTTCGGCTAAACTCTGCTCCAAGGTTGTTCACAAAATGCCTGACAGTGGTAGTTGCTTCTCTAAGAAGGCAAAGGATTGCCATCTTCCCATACCTGGACGACTGGCTCATAGTAGGTCAGTCCCCAGACCAAGTCAAGTTCGCCTACAGATAACTCAGCAACTGCTCACCTCTTTGGGTTTCCTTCTGAATCTTTCAAAGTCAGTTCTAGAGCCTGTTCAGCTCCTCACCTTCATAGGCGCAGAGCTAGATACAGAAAAGGCCAGAGCTTTCCTTCCCTGGACAGGGCAAGGACCCCTTACCACACTGGCCTCCTCATTCACCCTGAAGGTGTCTCGACCAGCAAGGCATTTTCTGCAGCTCCTGGGCCACATGGCTGCTTCCATAGCAGTGGTATAGGAGCAGATTTCAGATCAGGGACATTCAGTTCCATTTGAGAGCCTTTTGGTCTCAAAGAAGGACCCTCTGACCAAATTGATCCCAGTGACTCAAACCCTGATCCAGGCCTTACAGTGGTGGCAGGATCAGAACAATCTAAGACAGGGAGTTCCCTTTGTCTCTGAGTCCACTCTTTAATCCTTACTACAGATGCATCCCTCTTGGGGTGGGGGGCTCACTTGGGCAACCTGACTACCAGGGTTGTGGTCCCCTCAGGAATCTCTGCTTCACATCAATCTGTTGGAACTCAGAGCAGTATTTCTAGCACTTCAAGCTTTTCCAAATCTGTTCAGAACAAACTTATTCGGGTCAGAACAGACAACACCACCACAATGTGGTACATCAACAAGCAAGGAGGCACTCGGTCCTACGGCCTTGTGCACAGAAGCAATGAAGTTGTGGTCTCTGGCTTATTCCCTGAGCATCTCCCTCACAGCAGTACACCTCCCAGGCAAGGACAATGTCCTGGCAGATGCTCTCAGCAGGATATCTCAGGACCATCACAAATGGTCACTGGATCCCCTGGTCTTGGGTGATATTCTCCAGATGGGGCACCCCTCAGATAGATCTTTTGCAGCCCCAGACAATCACCAACTTCCCTTTTTGCTGCAGGCCCCTGTGTTGGGCTCAGTCCCCTGGATGCCTTAGTTCTCAGCTGGGAAGGGAAGTTCCTGTATGCTCCCCCTCCCTCTCCTGTTCAAAGTGCTAGTCAAAATCAGGTCTCAACCCTGCAAAGTGATCCTGATTGCTCCAGACTGGGCCAGACAGCCCTGGTATCCTCTCCTGTTGTCCTTAGCAGTCCATCTTCCCTGTCTCTTCCCAGGAATTACAACCTGTTAACCTGTGCTCAGGGAGGGTTTGGTACCAATCTCAAATCTCTCAATCTCAAGGCCTGGCTCTTGAAGAGTTAGAGTTTGCTGATTTACACCTCTCCCAAGGTGTAATGGATATTCTGAAGGCTTCTGGAAACCTTTCACCAGGACTGCTTATAATTCTAAGTGGAAAACATTTTCCATATGGTGCTCTGGAAGGCATATTTCCCAGAGTCTGCTGATCTGCCCACAGTCCTTGATATATGGTCCATTTGAATAGCTTGGGGCTTAGACCAGCTACACTAAAGGTGCATCTGGCAGCTGTTTCTGCTTTCATTTCAGCGGTAAGCTCTCTTCTCTCTCAGCTCACCCTGTGTTCTCTAAGTTTTCAAGGGATTGCTTCATACCAACCCTCCATTCAGGGACCCTGCCCTGCTTGGGACCTTAACGTTTGCATTGCTCAGCTTATGCAACCCCTTGAGCTTTGTCTTCAGCAGAGCTTAAGTACTTGACTTGGAAAACTGTGTTCCTGGTAGCCATCACTTCTGCCAGGCATAAGTGAGTTGCAAGCCCTGTCAGTGGAGCCTGATTTTATCTCCTTCCATAGAGATAAGGGTGGTCCTCAGGACTAACAGGAAGTTTTGCCTAAGGTGGTTTCAGATTTCCACCTTAACCAATCTATGTCTCTTCCTGTGTATTTCACTGACCATTCCTCCTCTGGTGAGAGGAGGCTGCACAGTTTAGATGTGAAAAGAGCCCTTAGCTACTACATAGAACGTACCAAAGGTCACAGGTTTGACTCCTCAACTGTTCCTCACTTATGGTGAGGTTGGGAAAGGAAACCTGCCACTAAAGATCCATTGCCAGGTGGATTGTCTCTTGTATTCAATTTTGTTATGAAAAACTGGGTAAGGTTCCACCCTCAGGCCTGAGGGCTCACTCTACCAGAGGGTAGCTGCTTTCCTGGCTGCTGCCAGGTATATTCCTATTCTAGAGATATGTCAAGCAGCTACCTGGAAAACAGTTCACACTTTTACCAAGCATTACTCCCTGGATATCCAGGCTAGGAGTGATGCTCGGTTTAGCACAGCTGTGCTTCAGAGCCTATTTCCTAAGTAGGTTCTGTCCCTCCTCTATGGAGGTACTGCTTGATAGTCTGCTATTGTCAGAATACAGCAAGACTTCATGTTGTTTGAAGAAAAATTACTCACCTTAGTAATGTTGTTTCTTCTAATGGAGTCTTGCTGTATTCTCTCTCCCTGCTTTCCCCTCTCAGAACCTCTGTTTTGGGATGTGGGTGGGCAGTGGCAGTGTTGGCACCCAGGAGGTGCCCACCTTGTTGTTTTCACCTTTTTTCTTTGGGTGAGTGGGTGTTGTGTTTTTTTTTTTTTTCATTTTTGGGTCTCTGACTTGAGTCTTTGTTTTGGGACCAAAAAATCTGTTTTATGTTTAGTAGCCAGTTGGCTAGTGTAGGTTTTCAGCTTCCACACAGGACCTTAGTGAGTTTAGCTCTAAAGATCTGACGGTTTGAGTTTAAACAGCATCAGACAGAGTCTCAGCAGGCTCGAGCTCAGCGTTCCATGCCTGGCATGGAAGATTAACTCTTTCATCTCCGGGCAGTTCAAAGGTTGGGACTCACTGCTATTGTCAGAATACAGCAAGACTCCATTAGAAGAAACAACATTACTAAGGTGAGTAATTTTTTCTTACTAGAAACTGAGGGAAGAAGATGTCTCCAAACATACAGAACTGGCGGAAATAATGGGAGAAATTTATGTATTAGAGATTAATAGCTAAAAGCACAGATAAATGGTCTGCATTTGAGCTTAAATGGAGAAATGGATTCTATATATTTCATCTTTAGATCCTACTTTTGTACCTTAGAAACATATCGACTCTGGACGATGGTTTACGTAAATGTCTTGGTGCTCATTATATGAATTGCTTTGTAAAATATGTAAGTTGTCCTGAGACCTTTGACTAATGTATTGCTACGTATCTGACTGATGTAATTATGTACTGTCTTAACTTATACACTGTAAAAACTTTCCTATGATTTTGCAAATTAAAATATAATACATAAATAGTATAAAAAACAAACCCACAAGCAACTTAAAAGCCTTTAAACTTACAAAGTTGTGTCCCTCGAATGATATTGAGGCATACCTGACAACTTTTGAAAGAGTTGCCACAGCCTGCCAATGGCCAAAACAGCAATGGACAATCAGACTGGTACCCTACCTGACAGGGAAAGCCCAACTTGCCTACAGCAATATGGACACCACACAGTCAGAAAACTATGACTTGGTGAAAAGCGAAATCCTGAAAGGTATGACATCTCAGGAGAGACCTACAGGCAGAGATTTCGATCTCTGAGAGTACAACTCAGTCGACAATCCTCGAAGCCTTCACCTGACTCAGAGAACTCCTAATAAAATGGCTCCAACTAGAGAGCAAAACAGTCCCACAGATCTTCAACACATTTGCAATGGAGCAATTCATCAACATCCTGCCTATAGATGTGTAGCTTTGGGTAAAGTAACACTAACCAGAAAGTGAGGAAAAGGCTGTTTCTTTGGCCGAGGACTACCAAATGGCCAGACAGACGCAACAACAGCGAGATAACAGTCAAGCGCTGGTAAGCTACCCTTTCCCATTTAAACCCAAGGGCCAGATTCTAGAAGGGTTACGCCTGGCATAACAGTAGTTGCAGTCAAGTAGAATGGGCGATGTAGCAGCTTACACCAGCAGTGCGCATACACGATTCTACAAAGTGGCCTGTGACATGTTGCAGGCCATACGCCAAACAACAGTTAGGCCGCATAAACCCCTGCAACATGGCTTGGGGGTTTACGGCAGCAGATGCGCCCATTCTAGAAGGGCAGCCACAAAGTCCCACATCGGGATACTACAAGAACCCCAAGGAGATCCGGCATCAGAAGTTACACCAGCATTTAGCTGGTGTAACCTATGGCTGCCCCCCAGGGTTCCTGTAGACCTGCCTGCAGACATGCCAACATGCTGCCATCCCCCACCTGTGTCCCGAACCATGAGTCGCCGGCTGCATATGAGGCAAAAGCTTTCCCAGGTGGTCTAGTGGCCCCAACTGTATAATAATAAATAAGATCTCCCATATCCCTGGTAGTCTAGTGGCCCCGAACTGTATAATAATAAAGATGATCCCTGTATCCCTGGTAGTCTAGTGCCCCGAACTGTATAATAATGACAATCCCGTATCCCTGGTTCCCTGGTAGTCTAGTGGCCCCGAACTGTATAATAATAAAGATGATTCCCATATCCTGGTAGTCTAGTGGCCCCACCCGTGCCAGCCACCCAGCACCGTCCCCAGCCAGCGACTGGCACAGCCCACTCTCACCACCCGGCCAGCCGCCCGACTGAGTTCAGTATCGGCGTGTATGCTGAAGGCGGCGCTCAGATTGGTAGCGTCTTTCGGCAACTCTGTGCTGAACTCAATCGGCGCGCCCGTGATGAGCTGGCTGCTGCCAGCAGGGATGGATAACTGGCATGGCTGGATGGAGGCCACTAGACTACCGAGATCTCGTCTTTATTATTATACGGATGAGAACCACTAAGACCTCAAAGACTGAAGGGTTTAATATTTGTACATTGCTCGGGGGGCGCAAACTGCGAAAATATACGCATATGCAGCTGGTGACTCTGGGTGAGGGGCGGGGGTGACCGTGCCACCCGCTGGCGAGGCTTGCAACAAGCCCGCCAGATCGCCCGCATTTCGGCGACTCCACGCATGTCGCAAGTCGCAAGACTTAGCTGTGATGACCCTGCCCTACTAGAATAGGCACTGGGTCAATGTCGCAGGCATGGTGGCGCATGTTGTGTTGTCGGCAACTTGCACCACTCTTCTAGAATCCGCCCCAAGTCTGATAAGAACTCTGGTGGGGATAACAAATCTGTGCCCAAAGGCATTATTTGTCTGTAACTGTAATAAGCCAGATCATATTGCAAGAAATTGCTGTAAGAAGAGTGACACTGGAGCAGATTTGTCCTTAGCAAACTGACACTGGAGCAGATTTGTCCTTAGCAAACTGAGGCAAGTACTTAACAGATTTGAAGGTGGGGATAAGACTGTAAAGGGACTCATTAATTCGGAAGCAGACAGACCTTAGTGCATGTTGGAAATGCTGGGAAAACATTGTGCAAAAGGACCAGTTACTGGTGTCATCTGCATCCGTAGGGACGCTCAGTACTATTCCACCACCCAAGTGACTCTGACCATTAAGAGTGTGTTGCACCAAATGAAAGTGGAGGTAGTACCTAAGTTACCTGTACCCATGATTATTGGAAATGACTGTCCAGGATTTACTGAATAATTCTCAAAGGAACCGAATGCTGCGGTTTCAGCAGCAGTGGTAACAAGAGCTCAAGCAAAGAAAATCTCAAACGGTGGGGACACTTTTCCTTTCAGTGACTTTGATTCAGAGATGTTTGAGCATATCTCCAAGATCCGAAATCCAGGAAAGAAAGACGATGCCAGAAGAAACTGTGGCAACAAATGACTGATAGACATAGGGGTTAACATATGAAAATGCTAAACTAAACTGATAACTGATTGTGATTTTGTTTTGGAACAAGCTAACAATGTTTCTCTCTAAAGTTATTTTAAGCAATTGGGGTGAAACCAAAACAGGGTGAACCAATGTTTAAAAATGTAATGGGTTACTGTACAGAGTTTGGGTTAAACCTTAGACACAGAAACAGAGTGAAATTGCAGTTATGTAAGAACTTACCGTAACAGTAGATCTTGAGAGAGGTTCTTGCAGTAGATCTTCACATATAGGACTACGCCCCTGGCATCAGGTCCAAACAGCAAACTTGTAGATAGCAATCATCAGCGGGACCACCCGACGCCGGCGCCATGACATCAGCCCGGCTATAAAAGAGGCGGTCCCTCGCTCCGCCTTCTCCAGTTCTTCAATCAAGACCTAAAGAGAAGGTAAATAAAAGCTAGGAGTAAAGAAACTCCTAGGACCCTGTTTCCTTCCTCTCTAGACCCAAGGCCAGGTAGGATGGAAACAAAGGAAAAACATCCATGAGCTGGGGAAGGTGGGAAAAGTACAGTTACGTAAGAACTTACCGTAACAGTAGATCTTCGAGAGAGGTTCCTTCAGTAGGTCATCACATAGAGGACAGACGCCACCTGACGGGGACCGCCACCCAACGCCATGTCAGACTGCGCAGCGTGACAGTAAAAGTGGGCGGTCACCACGCCCTCCCTCCAGTTCTCCAGCCGGAGCCAGAAAAGGCCTGACAGCAGGAGCAAACAGGATTTGGAGACCCTGTAAAACAAAATGAGGTGAAGGAGGGAGGGAAAATATGACCTACTGAAGGAACTTCTCAAAGATCTACTGTAATGATAAGTTCTTACGTAACTGTACTATCTTACTCGAGAGGTTCTTTCAGTAGGTCATCACATATAGGACTGAGTCCCAAGCAGTCCCTCCGAGGAGAGACCGAGAGAAACTAGGGAAGAGGAAAACAAACTCCAACGGAAATAACTGAAGTCCAGAAAGGACCCAGTCTAGGACAGAAGGCTCTGCAGGATGGCTAGGCCAAAGCCAGCCCTCCATCTAGAAGCAATGTCCAGACTACAGTGTTTGGTAAAGGTATGGATAGAACTCCAAGTAGCGGCAGCACAATGTCAGCTGCAGAAACATTCCGAAGGAAGGCCGCAGAAACAGCCATGCCCATAGTAGAATGACTCTGATGGAACCCGCAGAGGTTCATCATACTTCTGGTAACAGAACTGAATGCAGTTGTCCAGCCATTTGGAAAGGCCCTGCTTAGAAACTGGTTTGCCCTTTGATCTCGGGCAAAGAAACAAACAACTGGTCACAAGAGCAAAGCTCCTTAGTCTGGTGTGAATAACACCGGAGAATCTGATGGACATCCATCGTGTGAAGGAGCCTCACCACTGTTAGGGGGATGGGTAATACACTGGAAGCTCTACTGATTGGTTCAGCGTGGCTCCAACACCACCTTAGGAGGAATCTCGGATGGGTTCTAAGGACTGCCCGGTCCTGATGGAAAATCAAGTAAGGCTCCTTGCAGACTAGAGCGTGAAGCTCCAAAATCCTTTGGGCTGATGTGATGGCCACCAGAAAAGCGTAGCTCCAAGACAGGGCAGATCACAGCTCATAGCTGGCTCGAAGGAGGAAGGGTGAGCTTTTCCAAGACAAAGTTCAAGTCCCACAGTGGGGTAGGTCTGCGGATGGGGGTTTCAGATGGAGAATCCCTTTCAGAAAGGTTTTAGAGACATCCAACTGAGCCATGGGTTTACCATCCACTAGCTCGTGGTACACTGAAATAGCTGATAGATGTACCTTTAAGGAAGAGTAGGACAGACCAGAGTCTGACATTTTAAGGAGATATTCCATGACTTGCAGGGCCGAGCAAGAAGGGTTCCAGCCTTTGTGGTCACCATATGGAACACTGCTTCCACTTCACAGCTAAGTGGAATGGGTAGAAGGTTTTCTGGCCTTGATTAGGACCAGTGCAACCCGAGAGGAAACCCCAAACAGGATATTGCTATGTCTGCAGGAGCCATGCATGAAGATGCAGGGTCCTGAGACCAAGTGAACCAGACAGCCTTGATCCTGAGTAAGGAGGTCGTGAGTCACTGGAAGTGGAACCGGTGGTTCTCTGGAAAGCTGCTGAAGCAGCGAGAAACAAGATCTGGCTCGGCCAGAGAGGGCGATGAGGATCATCCTCGCCCTCTCCTCCTGAAGCTTGAGAAGAACCCTCTGCAGAATGGGAAATGGAGGAAAGGCTAAAAATGTCTCTGTCCAAGATAGAGACAATACGTCGCTCCAGAAAGCACCTTGCTCTAGAATGAGCTGAGCAAAACTTGGGAAGTTTTACGCTGGATTGGGAGGTGAAGAGGTTGATTCCAGATGCCCCTAACTGGAAGATGGAATCTGCCACTTCCTGATGCAGTTCCCACTCATGAGCTAAGGTCCGAGATCTGCTGAGACTGTCCGCCAGGACGTTTAAACGCCAAGCACATGCACTGCCACTAGGGCCAGATGGTGCTGGACTGCCCATTTCACACCCTGGTCGCCTCCCTGCAAAGAGGGTATGACCGGGTTCCTCCTTGTTTGTTGATGTACCAAACTACCAACATATTGTCCATTTGGTTCAGCAGTGTTCCCTTCGGAAGGAGAGTCTGAAAGGCCAGTGATGCGTACAGGACTACCCTGAGCGCCAGAACATTGATGTGGAGAGAAATCTCCAAGCCAGACCAAGTCCTGGGCTTGATTGTTCCAGTTGAGCACCCCACCCCATGTTCGAGGCATCCGTGGTGAGGGTAGCTACTGGTGCAGGGTTCTGAAAGGAAGTCCCAAGGAAGATTGCGGGAATCCATCCACCATTGCAAATCCTTCTGAACCGTTGAGGAGATGAGGACCGGATGGTCCAGATCATCCAGAAGCTGGTCCCTGCACCCAAGGACCACTGAGAGATCCTCATGTGCAGCCTTTCTAGGGGACGGTAGTGATGGGGCTGCCATCAGACCAGAAGGCGGAGGATTTCCCAGGCTGGGACAGTCCTGTTGGAAGCCACCTTGGAGGCCTGATGGATGGGTCTCCACCCTGTCTGGAGGAGGAAGGCTCTGCATTGGACCGTATCCAGGACTGCCCGATAAGCTGGAGTTTCTGGGCAGGAATAAGGATGACTTGGGCACGTTGACCATGATCCTAACTGGCTGAACAAGTCCAGCATAAGGACAGAGCTTCCAGTAGGAAACCCTGGATGGGGCTGAAATCAGCCAGTCATCCAGGTAAGGGAATACCACAATACCCCAGCAGCACAAGAAGGCCACGATCACCTGAGGCACTTGGTAAAACCAAGCTGCCGAAGACAGACCAAAGGGGCGCCTGAAACTGGAAGTGTTCCCCTTGGAAACAGATGCAGGAATCGGCACTGGCTGGGAAAATAGGGATATGCAGGTAGGCATCCTGCATATCCAGGACGAGAGCCAGTGGTTCTTCATGAGGAGAGGAAGGAGGCTGTGGAGAGTCAGCATCGAAATTTTGTTTTACTCGACAAACTGGTTGAGCTGACTCAGGTTGAGTATGGGTCGGAAGTCCCCAGTCTCTTTGGAACCAAGAAAAATGGAAGTAGAATCTCTTTCCCTTTGCCCTGAGGGACGCTCGTCGCTTCTTTGAGTAGAGCGAATTTGCCTCCTCCAGAACGAAAGTGCCTGGTCCCGAGGTACAAGGACTTTTGGAGGATTTCGGGGAGGATCCAGGAGCTCTATGATGTGCCCGATGGACACTGAGTCGCGGGACCCACTCGTCGGAGTACTGCCTCTCCTCTCAGCGTGGTGGGCTAACCTCCCCCATCTGCCCCCGTCGCAAGACTGAGGGGGCAGTGGGGCTGGGAGTCAAGAGTGGCGGGATGTTCGGGAAGGGCCTCCTGAACATCTCTGATTCTTGGAGGAGGAGTGGCTGTACCCATAGACCCACGCTTCCTTGGTGGCGCATCAGAGCATTCTTCCTCTACCTCCAGGTCTTTTTTCCAAAGGGCTGCTGCTGCTGTTCTTGGCGCCTGATCAGTACATAGACCTAACAGACCTCAGAGCAACTCCTTTTCCTGTGGGTCTGTTATGATATCTTCAGTGTCCCCTCGAAAGGACAGAGCCCTGAAGGGCATCCTGAATCACTGACTGGACCTCGATGGCGTGGCCCGGAAGGTGAAGCCAGGAGTGCCATCTAAGGGCAATGGCAGTTGCCGAGTACGGGCCACAGCATCTACAGAATCATAAGTGGCCCGCAGAGCATGCCTGCAGATCTTGGAGGCGGAGATTCTTGGCAAGTTCCTCCTTGAGAGGTGAAGGATCCATGGATTGGACATTTGCCTCCAACCTGGCCATAGTCGCTTTTGGTGGCACACCATATGGGCCACGTAACAGAGAGGTGAAGGGCGCACGTGGCCGAGGTAGACCTTTTCCTTACTGGTCCATCTGCCTCGACTCCTTGTCTGGAGGAGGAGTGCTGATGTGCCCAGGAAGCAGAGGCGCGATCATGAGCCACTGAAATGACTACAGAGTCAGTCTTAGGATGAGACTTTAAGAAGGAGCATCCTTCGGCATCGTGAGAGTCTGTCCGCATGTTTGGGTACAGCGGAATAGATTGAGGCATCTGCCAGATGGTCGTGGTGAGGTCTTGATGTGTGCCCATCCACGGAGGAACTGAGATAGGAGACAGAGACTCCAAGTCCAGGTGTTCACGAGTCTCTGTCTCATCAGGTCCTGTTCCTCTGACTCCCAGTCAAGTAGTCTCTCAAGGCCCTCAAGAGGTCCGAGAAGGAAGGTCCTCCAGCGGTGACTTCAGCGAGGCCTTGCTTGCCTTCAGTTCCTTGGGTCCTCCAGGATCTTCTCCTCCGAGGAATCTTCCCTCCCATCTGAGTTGTCATCATCTCCCCTCGACAAGGCGATGAGAAAGATCCAGAAGAAACGTCCTGCCAAGTCTTCCCTGAGATGTGGACAGTCGAGGCGAACTGCTTGGGAAGGGACCTAGGAAACCTGCGGCTGTGGAGTTTAGTTTCCAGGTCAGAAACCAGCTCTGCCTTAGCCCCTGCCACCAAGACTGTATTAGGGTCTTGAAATCCGGAACAACCCGGGGGGGGTGGAGCCGGCTGAGTGGGGGAGGAGAAGGCGACTGGTGGGGATATAACCCTGGGGTCCCATGTAGTGGGAATAGGGGTTAAATCCCAGGTAAGAACTGTCCCAGGTGACTTCAATCAGGAGTGGAACCCCGGTAAGGATCCCCAGGATCCCCATAAGGGTAATGGGGACAGTTCGGGGTCGGTGTAAATCCCTGTCGCCAGTCCTGACGTCCGGGAAACCCACTTCAGACCCACTGTGGTATAGATCAGAGGAGGGTCCGGTCGGGACAGTCCATGTCAGAGGAACTGGCGTCGGCACGGCGCTACCCGATCCAGTGCGGAAGGGGATCTGGCGTCCGGAGGGGCCAGCGTCGGTACAGGATGAAGGGGCTCTGATGTCGGAGTTTGGTCTGGCGTCGGGGCCAAAGGTAGAGGCTGGATGGCTGGTCCGGCAGAGGGACTGTCGTTGGGATTGCCTGTGTCTGAGGAGGGGCCGGCAGTCCGCTGCCAGGCTGTGAAGGGGCCTCCACCAAAGGCTATCCAGCCAAGCAGGAGCCTCCTACGCCTGGACCCTGGCAGGGAGAGTGGAGAGGAACCCAACATATCAACAGGTTCAAAGGCGTCTCCGTCGCCATCGCTGGACGTCCGTGAGGAGAATCTTGAGGACACAGGCGAAGAAGGAGGGAGAGGGCTTGCTCCTCTGAGTCCCGCCCGGACATGGTGTATGGCGCGTTAGGCTAGCGGAGGGAACCAAGCCCGTGTGGTCACCAGAGACAGCCAACAACAGGCGGGGTCGGGCGGTCGGGGTAGAACCCCAGGCCGACTGTCGACTGGGCAGGCTGCTGCCCCAGCCAGGGAGCTGACTTACCGCGGGTCTCCAAAGGAGCTGGGGGCTCGACTTACCGGGCTGAGGTGGCGCCGTCGCCAGAGGAGCCAACGATTAACTTATCCACTGGAAATTTGTCCAACTTACCATCGGTTTCCTGGGCGGCAGCTGGGCCTTGCGTTGAGGGCCTGATGTTGTCCACAGGCAACCAGCTCCTAGACTTCTCCTTGTGTTTTTCAAAGGAAGCTTTTTCAGACGAGTCCCTAAGCCTATCCATCTTTTCTCTAAGCGAAACTAGGTGGGCTTTGGTTAGGTGAGCCTCAAAGCCTGCTGTCTCTGTTTTTCGTGACCTGGTTGAAGGACTGGCACTTAGGGCAGAGGAAACTGGATGGTCTGGGCCTGGGCAGATGGCCCTGCCGGATGTCTGTCTTTGCGCAGGATCTGGTGCCACACGATGAGCACTTTTCTTAGGAGAAGACATCAAAAGAACAGTAGTTTTGAAGAATAAAGTAGCAAGGGATTACAGCGCGATGAACTTTCTCAGCGACCGCAAATGGAAGTCTGCGGGCGACTGACCTGAAACAGCGGGGAAAGAACCGGAGGGGCAGGCGTGGGGACCGCCCACTATATACAGTCACGCTGACCTCAGTCCGCGTGACGTCGAGGTGGAGGTCTCCTGTCAGGAGATTGCTAGAAAAGTCTGCCATGCAGCCCGGCGCCCGGAGTGGCGCCAGTCCTATATGTGATGACCTACTGAAGGAACCCTCCTGGAAGTAAGATCTCGACTACTGCAGGAACCTCTCTCAAAGATTTACTGTTACAACTAAGTTCTTACGTGAATTGCAATATCTTACTTCAGAGGGTTCCTACAGTAGGTCTTCACATATAGGACTGAATACTCAAGCAGTCCCCAAAATAACTTATGCAGAGGTCCATCTGGGAGGAGAAGTTGCCATAGGGACTCATGACAGGAGGCCTTGCAGAACTGCAAGGCCAAAGCCTGTTCTGGCCTAGAGGCAATGTCCAGACTCTAATGCTTGGTGAAAGTGTGAACAGATGACCATGTGGCCGCTGCACAAATCTGTGCAGTGGACACATTCCTAAAGAAAGCAGTAAGGTAGCCACACTGTGGGTGGAGTGGCTTTGACTACCCCGGAGGGACTTCCCATGTTTCGTGAAAGAAAATGGATGTAGTTGGCTAACCATCAAGAGATGTTTTGCTTGGAAACAGCCTTGCCCTGGCACTGAGGAGCAAAGGCTACAAAGAGTTAGTTAGATTATGAACCTCTTTAATCCGGTTCGTGAGTACCTCAGAATCGGTGCACATCTAGGGTGTGCAGAATGTATTCCCCTGTTGAAATGCTGGGGATAGTATACTGGTAATTCACGCTCTGATTCAAGTGGTTTCTGATTGTATTATCGGCTGTTCTATTGCATGCCGAGCGTACTGAGGTGATGCGAGGAAGAACTCGAGGCGGACATGGGACCGCCTCTTTTATAGCTGGGCTGACGTCATGGCACGACGTCGAGGTGGTCCTTGCTGATGATTGCCATCTACAAGTTTGCTGTTCAGACCTGATGCCAGGGCGCAGTCCTATATGTGAAGACCTACTGCAGGAACCCTCTCGAGTAAGATCAATTGGTTATACCACAAAAGTATAGAACTGAGTTATTACAGAGCACATGATAATCCTATGGCTGGTCACTCAGGTAGAGATCGCACCCTTGCTAGACTGCTGTACACATTTTACTGGCCTGGAATTCATAAAGATGTTGCTATATTGTAATTCCTGTGCTGAGTGTCAGAAAGTAGCCCCAGTCACTAGAAAAGACAAAGGTGCCCTGGTGCCCCTACCCTTGACAGATGTGCCTTTTGAGAGAATTGCAATGGATGTGGTTGACCCTTAGACAAAAATAAAAGGGTAAGCAGTGTCAGTGGCTCAGTAGGTAGCACACTCGCCTCTGAGGCCGAGAGATCAGGGGCTGTGGGTTCAGTTCCCACATCTGGCACTGGGTTAATATCCCAGTACTGACACTGTAATGCAGCATGAGAGGGTGCTGCATTTCTGAGGTGCCGTCTTTCGGATGAGACGTTAAACCGAGGTCCCATCTGCCTAGATTGGTGGTAGTTCAGGTGGATGTTAAAGATCCCATGGCACTTATCGAAAGAGTAGGGAATTTCCCGGTGTCCTGGCCAAATTTCCCTCATTTCACTAAAAATACCACCAACAGCTTAATCTGGTTCAAGGTCAGTTGGCACTCATCTGTATCCCCTCCCGGGTCGTGCCTGAAAATAGGCAGGATTTGTCTAGTGCACTTACCCAGTCAACAAAAGCTAAAGAAAGAAAAAGAAAGGTAATAGATTTATTCTGGTAGTATGCAACTATGCTACTTGATACCCAGAAGCAGTTCAATGCGTACTGTCACAGCTTCAAAAGTGGAAGCACAGTTTGCAAAAATTTTCAGCAGAGTGGGCATACCTAAAGAAATGATTACTGATCAGGGTAGTAATTTGGTGCTGCATTACTTAAGGAGCTGTACAGACTACTAGGTATCACTGCCATAAGAACCTCCCCTATCACCATCAGACAGACGGTCTTGTTGCATATTTTAACCAAACCCTAAAATGCATGTTAAAAGGTTTGTAAAGGGAAGGAAAGATTGGGACCAATACTTGCCTTACCTTCCTTTTGTTTACAGAGAAGTGCCACAGGCATCAACAGGGTTTTCACCATTTGAAATTCTGTATGGTAGGCAGCCAAGAGGGCCACTAGATGTAATAAAAGAAACATGGGAAGATAACCAACTCAGAAACAATCTATAACATCTTATATATGTGCCCTAAGAAAGAAGCTGTCAAAATATGTTGAAATTGCCCATAGTAATCAGGAAGGGCCACAAACCAGGAGAAGGTATATTATGACCATGGGGTAAAAGAAAAGTTGTTGAGCCAGGTGAAAAGGTTGTTACTGTTACCCACAACAGAAAATAAACTGTTAATGAAGTGGCAAGGGCCTTATAGAGTGCTTACACGTACTGGCACCATTAACTACGAGATTGAGACCCCTGACAAGAAAAATCCTAAGATATACCATGCTAACCTCCTCAAGAAATGGGTTGAAAAAATGCCAAAAGCTGCTTTGTAGTTTTACCAGAAACTGATGAAGATATTGATGTAGCTTATAATAGACTGGAACAAAACTGTAACTGCTGATGCTGTAAAGGTGAATGTTTCCTTAACCCTCGAACAAACTGCAGACATTAGTAACTTGCTAAAGACATTTAACATTACTTTTACCGCAGTACCAGGCCGAGCCAAAGAGGTTGACCATGTAACAGTGCCAAGGAATGCTCGGCCTGATAGGCAAAAGACATACAGGTTACCAGAACGGTTAAGTGCTGACGTGGTTAAGAAATACAAAAATGAAAAGAACTGGGTATCATAGAAGAGTCGAGGTGCTTGGTCATCTCAATGGTAATTGTAAACAAAAAGAAAGGGGTGTAAGACCATGCCTTGATTTTAGGAAACTTAATCAAGTGTCAGAATTTGACAGTTATCTATGCCCAGAATAGATGATTTGGTGGACAGACTGGGGAGTGCAAAGTATATCAATACCCTCGATCTCACCAAGGGTTACTGGCAAATCACTTTAGCTAAAGAATCCAGAGACAAAACTGCATTTGCCACTCCTGTTGGATTCTATCAGTTCACCACCATGCCATTTGGTTTTACACCGCGCTCCCGCTGTATTTCAGTGGTACACGGATGTAATTTTATCACCTCACACTGGTTATTGTGCTGCGTACCTGGATGATGTTGGGTTGTACAGTCCAGACTGGAAAAGCCACCTGGAATACCTACAAGCAGTTATCCAAGCTATCAAGAATGCAGGTCTGACTAGTAATCAAACCAAATGTGCATTGGGCATGCAGAAAACCAGATATTTGGGCTATATGTTGGGAAATGGAGACGTTAAGCCAGAAATTTCTAAAAAAGCTGTAGCTAACAGCCCTGTCCCTAAAACAAAGAAACATGTCAAGTCATTTTAGGGCTGGCTGGTTATTATCAGAGATTTGGTCACAACTTTGCAGAGTTAGCTTCTCCCTCACTGATCTCATGAAAAAGCGGTACCCAAATAATGTGAAATGGACTCCAGAGTGTGATGAAGCTTTTCAAGCCAGTAAAGCTGCATTATGTTCAGCCCTGTTTTAAGAAGCCCTGACTTTAAGAAACCATTTTTGTTACAAACAGATGCACCAGAGGTAGGCCTAGTTGCAGTCCTGAGTCAAAATATAGCTGGGACAGAAACACCCTATTCTGTACATAAATCGAAGTTGCATGACCGAGAGAAAATGTACTCCCACCATTGAAAAGGAATGTTTAGCAACAAAGTGGGCCATGGAGTCCCTTAACTTTATTTGCTGGAACTGGCTTTGACTAGTAATAGATCACAATCCTCTCTGTTGGCTTAACCAAATGAAAGATAAAAATCCAGAATCACAAGGTGGTACCTGGCACTACATCCATTTAAATTCAAGATGATACACAAAGCTGGTAGACAGAATAGCAATGCTGCTTTTCTGTCAAGATATGAATCAGGCATTGAGGGTTCTGAAGGCTGAAAAAACAAATGTGCGAGTTTAAACTTTGCTGTACTGTTATAGAAAAAGGATACTGCACATGTGCTTAATTTCTGAAAGTTAGAAGTTAATATTAGAGAATTAATAGAACATTTTATTTTTATTTATTTAGTTTTTATTGACCAGGTAAGTGCACTAGACAAATCCTGCCTATTTTCAGGCACGACCGGGAGGAGAGGATACAGATGAATGCCAACTGACCTTGAACCAGATTAAGCTGTTGGTGGTATTTTTAGTGAATGAGGGAAATTTGGCTAGGACACCAGGAAATTCCCTACTCTGTCGGTAGGGGAACCTTGGCCACCTGCATCGCGATGGCCAGTCTGAGGGAGCCATCTGAGAAATGGATGTGGAGGGTGCAGGAGAGGGCCTCCTCTCCTGTGCTTGCTGTGCAAGAGGCCGTTGAGGGAGGATTGTGTAGTGGCTGGCGTGACTACTGTGACTGTGTGGAGGCCAACATGTCTGGTGTTCTCTCTGCTACATGGCAGGGGTTTCGATTTTGACCTTGCGGTTTGGAAAAGGATAAGTTATTAATGAGCGCTCTTCACAGCCACGGAAAATGGAAGCGTTGGGCGGAAGTTGCAGCTCTACAGCCGGTTTCCGTGTCTGTTGCTTCTGTACCTGATTCCGGATTTTCGCGGTCTCTGCTGATGCAGAAGTTCCTGCAACGTCTGGACCACCTGAGGCTTTCAACGCTCCCCATTCTGCCTCTGCTTCGATGTGTTTAAGGGCTGGCAGTTCACTGGGTAACAATCCAGAGTGCCTAAAGCCCCTGCTGAAACTTCCGAAATTAAATGGTAAATATCTCGGCAACAAAAACAGAGTAGTGCACAGCATGTTACTCGTCCCAGAGTCGAGGATCTGATGGTCCTTCTACTGCTGTGTTTTCTTTCCACCACAACAGGCATGAGGGTGGAGTAAGCGGTCAGGAAAAGGTCCCGCTTTACAGTCTGCAGTGACTTTGCCTACTGATTTGATTGCTACCTCTGCGGTAGTTTTGGAGGAGGTTGCTTGGTCCCCTGAAGCAACACTGCAAAAGCGGGTTGGGAACTAGGGAAGGAGGTACTTGGACTGGATTCGCAGGATCCCTCCTATCTTACAATGTTACAGAAGGCTGCAGCACCCGTGGCCACCAGATTGACTACTCTTCAGAGCTCCAATGAACTCCGGGATAATATTTCTACTGTTTCCTCTACAGACTGTACTGTTACTGTTGTTCAGGATGTCATATCTAGTATTGGTTTGAGAGGTGTTACTGAGGTTGTGGGTAGTCCCTTACCAGCTAAAACAGTGCCTACATGTAGTGGATCTCCTGGTCCTGCTACTGGTGTTGGCGAAAATGCTGATTCTGAGGTTCCACTCAGATTGGGGCCTGATCCTTTGCTGCTTGAAGCATCTGAGGAGAATCCTATGAGACCAGTGGGTTTTAAACTAGCAGATTTGTTTACCACTAAAGGTGAACCTGCTCCATGGCGCAATGCTGTTTGGCTGTTATATAAAGAGGGCCTGGAGGACCAGCCAGACAGGGTTTATGTTGCTAAGACCTTACTTAAAAGTTCCATGAGGTTTTCTCCTCTGAGATTTTTGCCTTATTGGGTTGGGGAATGGTAATTACGACATTAGTTTTAAACAAGTTTCTAGTTTAGATAGATTTTGGGCACAGTCGTTACTTATAAAACTTCTCCCACTTGGTTTCCTTTCCATGCTATCCCATTGACTAAGCCTGCGTTAGGAACATAACTATTATGTTTAAAAATTAAGGGGTTTATATTGAGGATATTTTGTTCTGGTTGAGATAAAAGTGAAGTTCTTAATAAACCTGTCCCTATGTTAGACAGTGAACAGATTTGGGATGACAGGTGGAGGTTAGTTTAAAATTGTACTCCACTAATTCAGAGGCCCAGTCATTTACCTAGTTTCTTTTTCTGGGGAAAGACAAGGGGTTGATTTTTTATGAAGCGCAACCTAAGTCCTGTTTCAAATGTGGCTCTCGAGCACACTTTAGTTCTGCTTGTGATACAGTTAAATGTAATCATTGTTTTGAATTCGGGCACAGTTCTAGTGCTTGCTTGAATTTATTCAAGTGCAACTTGTGAACACATGGGACATGCATATGGGCGCTGTCCCTGGACCGCTCATAATAGGGAGGATTGTCCCTCTCATGAAGGCCTGATTACTCTTGCCCAGCAATCACAGGCCAAAATAGTTGCGAGGCGGGATTTAAAAGCAGGTATGGGTTCCTCCCATGAGAGACAGAAGGACATCTCTGGGATGGGAGCACTCGAGGACGATAGTACACAAGCAGACCATGTTTCCCAGGGCAGGACTTAGTAACTAATCAGAACAACACTCCTGAGGAGGCAGTGGTAGAGGAGACTAGGGTTGAGGATATTAGTGTAATGCCACCCCCAACAGCTCAGTCTATTTCAGGGATGGATAAGACAGCTTTCATTAAGGTGCAACATAAGAGGACTAGGAAAGGTTTGGCTGTTTCTGGACATTGTAAAGATGCTGGGATTCGTTCTTGGAAGACTGGGAATAAATTTGCCCTGCTGCTTCTGAGTTGTCAGATAGAGACTCTGCAGATGAAACTGATATTTCTTCTGTAGTTTCTAATACAGATACTGAGGGTGGTGGGGATGTGGATCCAATTGCTAAAAGAACTCGGCAGTGTCGGAGAAGTAAATCACCCTTAGGTACTTCAATGGCTTCTTTATCAGTCTGTTCATTAAACATTAATAGTATTAAGGGACACAGGAAGCTTGGGGTGTTATGTTGACCATGCGTGATATGCAGTGTGATATTGCCTGTCTTGTAGACACCAGGTTGAAATCAATCAGGAACTACAACAGGCTTCAAGGCATGGCCCCATGGTCTTCCTTTGGTCCTCTGGGACCGACAAGTGTGATGGCATAGGATTTTATTTTCTAATTCTGCCCTGCAAGTCTCCAGACTTGTGAATATTCAACCAGGAAGAGCATTATTATTAGATATCTAGTTCTCTTGGAGATTTCGGTTAATTATAATTTATGCTCCCAGACTAAAGCACAGAGGGTGTCCCTTTTTCATTTAGACGTCCCTTCCTCCATACTTCTAGGCTGATTATTTGGACAGGGGACTTTAATTGTGGGATACATCAGTCGGATGGGGCTCCAGACCCTAAGTTATTTTGTGATTCTGTGGCCCTTAAGATATATAATCTCTTGGCCCATCTGTGGATGCTTACAGATCCAACATTCTACTGGTGGGTTTACGTTTTTTAAAGGTGACCTTAGGACTCGGATTGATTTAATTTTTTTGTCTAGTGTCTTACATGTTCTCTCTTGTAGAACTATTGGCATGGAATTTTCTGATCATGCTGCTGTATGGGTTTCTTTCTCTTGGGAGAATGCTCCGTGGTATAAAAGAATAGGTGGAGACTTAATGACTCCATGTTACAGGATCTAAGGTTCAGAAAATATGGAGGAAGGAATGGGGCCCGACTCTCAGTAGCAGATTTATATGATTATGCATCCGAGTGGTGGGAGGATTCTAAGGTCAATGGAGCAACTTCTGCAGGGAAAGTTTCTGCTGATCGCGGTACCCAATATCTGCATTATTTGGCATTGCATCAGCAATTACAGAATCTGATCTCTCTAGCAGATGCCTTTCTCAGAACTATAGTAAGCAGATTGCAGTTATTTGTGGTCAGATGAAAAACTTGCAGTATGGTCGAGCTAGTTCTCTGGGGCAGGAGGCTAGGTTTGGGACCCGGTTATCCAAAGGGGTTGGACCCTTTTAAGGCTTGTCAGGGAAGAGTAGAGTCTACATTTATTCAGGCCTTGGGGTCCCCCTCTAGAAGCTTGGTTCTGGAGCTTTTGGTGGATGTTGTCGAGCAGCATGTGGTTAACATGTTGGGTACTGTCCCGATTGTGTTTGACGAGACTCCTTTTGAAATCCTTAAACTTGCTCCCTCTTTTGCAGGCTGATGGTGATATGCTATCTGCTGAAATTTCAGCTCTGGAAGTGTCACAGGCTATCGCTAGTTTAAACCTGAACTCAGCTCCTGGGTCAGATGGCCTTACAGCAGGTTTTACAGTACTTTTAAGGAATATTTGGTTCCAGCCCTAATGCTTTTGTTTAATGACATGTTGTCTAACACTACCTTTACAAAAACTATGAAGGAAGCCATTTTAGTACTTATTTTCAAGAAGGGCTCTTGGCTGATCTTAATAATTGGAGACCTCTTAGTTTGCTAAATGTTGACTACAAAATTTTAGCAAAAATTTGATAGCTAGATTGATTCAAATTGCACGATTGGTTAGCCCTGCTCAGACATATCGTATACCTGGGAGTGTCAGCATGATAATCTTGTTCTGTTATGGAACTGTTTTCATTGGGAGATATGGGACATGTCAAAGGATGGGTGCTAGCCTAGACCAAGAAAAGGCCTTTGATAAGGTCTCCCATTGTTTTTATTTTCCGTTCTGGCAGCATTCTGGATCCCTGCCCAGTTTATACAGTGGATTAGAGCCCTATATTCAAAAGCTGTTATTATTCCAATGTAATTGGTTGGCTGGGTAAGCAGGTAGCAGTTAAACATGTGGTTTGGCAGGGCTGCCCTTAAGCTCCATTTATATAACTTCTGTATTGATGTCCTGATTAGAGCTATTCTTCTTTGCCCAAAGATAGTGGGGTTGCAAAGGGCCCATAGTTCTGTACCCATTAAGATGTTGGCTTATGTGGATGATTTGGTCCTGACTGTAGCCATGGATACAGAAGAAAGGGCTTTGGAGGATGTCCTGCAGAACTACTCATCAATTGCAGGGTTTCACATCAATTTTGAAAAAAATATGGGGTTTCCCCTAGGGCACCTTACTGTCCCTATTTCTGGAACCTTTGCTGGTATCAAGATTTCTACTGCACCTTTTAAAGTTTAGGTATCTTGTTTGGGACAGGGGATATGCAATCCCTTAATTGAGGCAGCTTTGGGAAGCGGATCAACTCATTGCTGGGTGGAAGCAACACTAAATTGGTAAAGAAAGCAGTTTACTTGATCAAAACTTTGGTGGTTCCTATTTTTTGTATCTTTGTTATGTTTGCCCCTGCCTGTTAAGTTATTTACTAGATTGTTTAGCATTTTTCTTTCAAGGTTTTGGGGGTCTCAAGCAGACCAGTCAAGCGCAGTGTGACCTATAGGCCACTGGTAGAGGGAGGGTTGGTATGGTAAACCCGGTTGCTTTCTTTTATAGTATTTTTTCTATTTTAATTTTAGTGGGGGCATTGAAGCCTGGTGGTATGGTTTGGAAGCCATTTCTTTTGGTATGGCTGACTCCTATCTAGCCAATGGGAACTGGGAAAAAGGAGTTTTTGGCCAGGATACAAATATTCCTACCTATGGTAAGGAAGCTATAAAGTGGGCCATGACTTGGGGTTTCAGACCCCAAGATTTTTGTCGGTCGAAATCTCTCTATGAAGAAGTTTGGAGGCAAGATGCTCGGGGCGTGGTTACCTTCTCCTTTTGCCCTCCAGATCATTTTGACTGGATTTTAAAGCAACTTGGAACCCGTTTACCTCCATATGTTTGGGATACTGTTAGGTTGGATAATTATGGGAGATTGAGTGTTAAGGGTAATCATAAGCAAAATCCCTGGATAACAGATATTGCCCTAGGATTTCCGTCATTGTATTATAGAATCTCAACAACATTTATTTCTTGAATGTCAGTTTGCACTTGATTTCTGGACAATGTTAGCTAGTGTTTGGTCTGAACCTTTATTTATCGATTAACTTATGAAGACATTATGTTTGGCACTAATGTATTCTTGAATGATAAATACAAGGCTGAAACTATGTATGTTGTTCTGACACTGATACATTATTATTTATGCAGAGCCAGGTGCCTGTTGGTGTTGCACCAGAAATGTATTTTGTTATAGGAAATTGTATATAGTATAAAATCTGCTGTATTTACTGTTAAACTGAATGATTTTAAAGTTAGAACTATATCACAGTTTCTTCAGTTCTGGAATAACAGTGATGTTTGGCATCTCGATTAATTTTCTGTATTCACTGTTAAATTGTATAGTTTTCTTTTTTTTAGATGTTTTGTTTAACTCATATTCCTGTTCTTGCTGTTTTGCTTCTGTATTTGTATGTTGCCTTTGTTTATTTTGTAATGAAGTCCTCTCTTTTCAATAAAATTCCCTACTCTTTTCGATAAGTGCCATGGGATCTTTAACATCCACCTGAGCTACCACCAATCCAGGCAGATGGGACCTTGGTTTAACGTCTCATCCGAAAGATGGTGCCTCAGAAGTGCAGCACCCCTCTCATGCTGCAGTACAGTGTCAGTACTGGGATATTAACCCAAGTGCCAGATGTGGGAACTGAATCCACAGCCCTCTGATCTCCCAGCCTCAGAGGCAGAGTGTGCCCTACTGAGCCACTGATAAAACAGGTTTGATAAAACAGGTTCTCTCTCTTAAGGAGAAGGTATATTTGACAGGGTTGAATAGGACCCTGTCTCAGTTGTTATGGAGAGTTTGAATGCAGGCATCTGTTCTGTTCTTTCCTTTCCTGTTTCTTGTCTGTCTGGTTGTGCAACCAAATTTTCCTGTGAGACCTAAGATTTGATCACCCCAACAGTCTTAATTCTCTGCCTCTCACTGTCTCTTAGTCTTCCTTGCTGTTTCTGTCTTTTCCTCCCTTGCATATCTGCTGGTATAAAAATATATGCAAATCATTATGTGGAAATCTAACTGATCTTGGGATCCTTTGTTTAGAAATTATATAGTTTACTGCTGAAATGTATATAATTATAATTTGAAATGATTGCAAAAGATACTAGGAACTCAAAGGTTAACCTGAGAGCAGTTTTTAAGCCCTTTTGCAGAAGAGGCCTCAGTTCTGGGACATTGTGTTCTTGCAGCACCTGCCTGAAACATACAAGAACATTTTAGAAAAAACAGAATGCTTGTTAAGGAGGGGATGGAAAGACTTAGGCGAGAGAGAGCTGCAATGTTTTGGAGCCACAGAGATTGAAGGAAAACTCAGATGTATCTTCTCTATTTATTCTGTCTTTGTAAATAGTTATTCTAAAGAATTTAATTTTTTATGTTACTGCTAGTACTAATAAACACTTTTGCAGATTCTACAGTTGCTCCTGGTTTTCCTATGTTTCCAGACCTGTGCCTTGGCTGACACTGCCCAGTTTCTGCAGAGGCCCCATATCTCAGAAACAAGAAAGTGTGACTGAGAGGCACACAGACTGGGCTGCCGTCTGGGTGGAAGGTCTGGGGAAAATCTCGCAGAATTGGGAGAGTATCCCTCTTGGACAGTCCGATGACCCATATGTCCACTGTAATGGACTTCTACTGGTTCCTAAAACTGAAACAGACGCCCCTCCTACAGCTGAGAGGTGTCCCCTCAGAAAGCTGAGGTAGGACCTGGGCCGGATCCACAGAGGTTGATACAGGGCACTTTCAGGCCCTGTGTTCTCTACTCGTTCTCTTACGTGGCTGAGGGTTGGTTCCTTATAAAGGCACCTAAGTCTCTACCTTGAATGGACTGCCTGTTACAAGAATGTCAATGTTTCCCATCCCTCTAAGAGACAGCAGGTGCCACCTGTTGTTCAAATGGCAGTCCCTATTGTTCTGAGTGGCCTCAGAGCTCAACAAGAGGGCCAAACAGAAAAGCACCATCAAGGAGACGTTAACCACCTGCTGCCAGCAGCAGCTGCCCTACAGCAGGGTCGTGAGCATCCATAAAGCTTTCAGCTCATTATTGGGCTATATGCCCTCTAAATGGAATGTTAGATTCTGGAGCCTCTTGACCATGAACTGAGAGTGTTCCACAGAGTGTACTCCTTACTGAGGAGTGTAGGAACTCAAGACACAGAAGTCTGCTTTGGTCCACAGATGAAGACTGAAATGTTATGGTGGACCCCATATCCCTGAGGAAAAAAAAAAACACTGGAAAGAAGATCTTCCATCACACTGAACAGAAGGCTTACCTTCCAGTCCATAAAATGAGTCCTCCATTGCGTCTTTGACAAAGCAGAACAGGGAGAAACTCATCCAGATCCACTTCTACCACAGAACAACCTTCAAAAGGCAGATCTAGGCAGAAACATGGGAGATGCCACCACCTAGATTGTCGTTGAAGAGTTCATTGCCATTCATGGTGCTGGCACCACCCACAGGAGCAAGAACCACTGCTGGACCTAGACCTGAAGAAAAAAAGGGTCAGTAAGGAAAGTGGTATCTGTGCCAGCCCTTGCAGGAAAAGGTGAGCAGGGGTAGGCACGAGGGAGTCGGCGTCAAGGTCTTGGCACCAGAGAGGGACTCGCACACATCCTGCCCCAACAGACTAACCATGGCCCAGCTGCTCCGAGGTCTGAAGGCCCCAGAACCGGGTCCACCGCCAGGTCAACTGGGCAGACGCTTATACCCCTGCTCTAAAAGAGCGGCTCAGAGGTGAAACTGCTCACTGGAACCCCATCGAGGACAGAGATGGGA
The DNA here is from genome assembly GCA_016271365.2 of Neoceratodus forsteri. Classification (NCBI taxonomy): domain Eukaryota; kingdom Metazoa; phylum Chordata; order Ceratodontiformes; family Ceratodontidae; genus Neoceratodus; species Neoceratodus forsteri. The sequence goes on from JADMNL010000024.1 coordinate 261,933,905, forward strand.
TCCAGTGTTGAAAATCATGGCCATTAAGAACGGAGCCACAGAGGACCCCATCAGAGTCAGGTCACGCCCACCACCCAACCACTGACGATTCCCACGCAGATGTACCAGGAGGCGACCTCAAGCAGTACCTATCCTTTTCCATTGATAGAAGGAAGAAGAGCTCTAGGTCAAGCGGAGCAAAGTTCCTGATCGAGGTCAGGAATGGGCCTGCTACTTTTGTGTTTCTAGCGGACTGTCTTTTCCCCGAGCACCAGACTGCCCGTGTCGAACCCCACAAAGGCGGCAGACAGCCCCACGCCATCACAGCTTTCAAGCAAAGTCTCCCTACTGTCACCGCTACCCACTAAGGTCGACTCAATTGATGGCAGGCTGAGAATTTCTTCTTCTTCATCTTCTTTTTTTTTTTAAATAAGAAAAGAACACTAAAAATAAAAGTTAATTGAATACTGAGCGGCTATAGCTGCTGTTATATAGATGAAGAATTGACTCTCGGCAGGCAAGCGACATAGTCACTGTGGCGTGCACTCAATGGTGGGAGAAAAGGAACTGAGGCAGTTGGAGGGTCAACACGAGATAGCCTATAAGGTGTGAGCTAGTCTCATATATGGAGCAGCATGTCAGTCCTATCCAGGCGCCCATGTGAATTGTAGGCTCCCAGCGGTCCCTCGTTTTCCGGCATATCCCACTAGTTTGAATGAGTGGTGGAGACTTTTAATCCAGGAAAATCACTTAAAGCTCCCTAAGGGAACACTAACAGGCATGATACAGTACTACATGTTTTGACTTACAGAAATCAAGGCTGCAAAATTCAATCTGTACACTCCTCCAATACATAAAGCACACTAGAACAATTTGGATAATAACATTTTTCACACAGTCCCCTGTTCTTCACTACCTAAGAATGTAGCAGCAGAGAGTCCTCGGAGGCTGGAAGGGGAGCACCGAGCTCCGGCTGGTAGTTGGCAGATCAGAGGACTGGACAGGGAGCGCCACGCTCCACTGGTGGTCAGTGGATCAGAGGACTGACTCGTGAGCAGCCTGTGCACATAGCAGCAGGTGGCATCCCCAGAGGTTGGAAGGGGAGCACCAAGTTCCACTGGTGGTTGTCGGATACGAGGACTGACTGGTGAGCAGCCTGTGCATGTAGTATATGTAAGAAAGAGATGTTACTAACCATAGTTCCATATCTTCAAGAATATACTGTATTTTCCATAGAGCACCTCACTTTAGATTTGTGCCAGAGAAGCTAGGACCCCGCAGGAGCAAAACATTTCCATCCAGGCACCATAAATGGTGTCAGCATTGTCACATGCATTACATCATGCAGTGAAGCCTATAACCATTGTTGATGCCACAAATACCTCAGGTTTGTTGGCAAGGAGAATGAAAGCAAGCACTGTGCCTACTGCAAGGCAAAGAAAAAGAAGCTGGACCTATGACACAGGGAATAAGGCTCTAAGCTCCTCACCTGCTGCCACGGCAGCAACCTGAGTTCAAGAAAGGAAAAGGGACACTCAGGGGCCAGTCAGAGAGCGGATTGACTGTCCAATGATGGCTCTACTCCTTTATAGAGGAGGGACAGTGCATACTGCTGCATGGTCACCACCCAGCAGAAGCTTCTTGATGCTTTAACAGTCACCCAGCTGGTTGGCCGGGTGCATAAGTTGTAACATCCCTGAGTCTTTATGCAGGGCATGTGCACCCTGCATGCATACCAGTCCTGGCAGAAGAGGAGAAAATTTGGAGGAAAAACTCTATAGACTAGATGACAGCAGCACCCCACAGGCACTACCCACCTCCTGAGGTAACCACCCACCATGGTAGTACAACAGTAGAGGTAAGTCTCAGGAGAGGGGTGATGGAGTAGGGGTAGCCACCAGAAGGGTTTGATGGAGTGGAAGGCTAAAGAAACATAAGATGAGAAAAGAAAATAAAAATATGTAGACAGTGAAAAGGACAGAAAAGATGCAAACTACTCACCATAGTAATGTTGTATCTTCCAAAGGATCCCTCACTATGTTTAACAACTGCAATCATTCTCCTGGAATAAGCTGCACCAAGTCTAAAATGTTATGCTAATTATGGAATATTAGAATGAAGTTCAAAACTCTGCTGTGTGATCACGCTCACACCTGCCCTCTAATGTCAGATTTATTTCTGAAGCTAGAGTGAGCAGTGGCCAGTAAATTAGCTAAATGACTACCAACAAAAGCATTAAAAATAATGGGGTCTCAGGAGAGCCTTAAGTATGGCAGAACAGATTTAAAAGGCTTAGATCACTGAGCATCAATTGTAAGGCACTGTAACAAGTAATACTCAAGTAAACTGAAACATAACTGATTCTTGTAAGACCCTTTTTCAGGTTCTGGAAGGGCAGGTAGGGATGGGATTGTTAAGCGTAGTGAGGGATCCCTTGGAAGAAAATGAAAATTACATACCTACACTAATTCTTAAACTTCTTGGATGAAGTCTCCACCACTCATTCACTCTACTGGGACTCGCCAGAGGTGCTAGGACCGGCAGAGGCTCCAACAATCTTCAGTAGGGCTGGTGCTGCGGTCAGGACCGCACATGTCTTGATGCCCGTGAGACTGGTCACATCATATAGGCTATCTTGGGCGTCGACCCTCCAACTGCCCTCAGTACTTTTACTGAGGAGGTGCAGCTCAATCTAACCTAGGAAAACTACCCTAATCCGGATATAAGATAGTCCGTATGACACGTGTAAGGGTCAATCCACAGAGTCTTCACGCCCAACCAATGAGGGAGTGAAGCCCAAAACAGGATAAGTGAGCTCGGGGATGGTGGGTGGGCATGTGAATGAGTGATAAAGGCTTCATCCAAGAATTACGGTAGGTACAGTATGTAATTTTCATATCTTCCTGGACTTAAAGTCTCCACCACTCATTCACACTAGTGGGAGAGTACCAAGCTAGCAATCCCTGCCCCCAAGAAGGGTGGCAGGAGAAAGGAGCTCACTTAGGACAAAGTCCATTAAGGATTGTCCTGCCAAAGGAAGGGTGCTATCTGGCATGGACATCCAGGGCCAGGTGCTTCACGAAAATGTGCACAGAGTTCCAAGTGGCCACGCTGCAGATGTCTGCAATGGACACATTCTGAATCTCTAACACGGATGCCGTGACTGCTCTGGTAGAGTGGGCATATACCCAGCCTTCCAGCTTGACCTGCGCCATCGGAAGCAGCAATGACGGAGACATGCCATCAGCCAGGCTTGAAATACATCTGATAGCAACAGGCTGACCCAGCGCAGCCATGCTGAATGAGACAAAGAGTTGCTTGGATTTGAGAATCCTTTCATTCTGTCGATGTAGAATCTAAAACCCTTTTACATCCAGAGAGTGGAGGGTACGCCCTTCATTCTGGAAATTCGCAGTAGGGTCAGGAAGAACCAAGGGCTGGTTCAGGTGGGATTCTGAGACTACTCTGGGAAGGAATTTGGGATGAGTCCTGAGGACTACCTTGTCCTTGTGAAATATTGTGTACCATGGGTTTGTGACCAGGGCATGTATTTCAGACATCCCAAGCAGTAGAGGTAATGGCCACAAGGAAGGCTGCCTTCCAGGTCAGAAACTTTAAGTCACAGGTTGCTAGAGGCTCTAAAAGTTTACAGGTGATCATGTCTAGCACAAGACTGATATCCCATGCAGCTACCAGTCTCCTGACTGGTGGCCTAGTGATTAGGATACCATTACATAAGAACTTACCTTAATAGTAGATCTTCACGCCCAGTGGTGCTGAGAGTTGAGGTGCTGGATACCACACCTTGCCCCACACCGGCAACCTGGGTTCGGAACGGGCCTAGGTCATCAGGAAAGAGAGAGAGAGAGAGAGAGAGGATTGAGCATCCATAGACTGCTCTCTCTCTGGGAGTGATCCGGGTTACCTAGTGCAACAGTGGCCCCGGTGGAAGCCAGTAGACATGCACGAGGGGCACAATGTAGAGGGCAGAGCTGCAGTGGACTCCCTAGAAGTCATTGCACGACCGAGCTCCGGGAGCGGGCCAAGGGCACATAAGAAAAAATCCCCACCTTTGAGGAGGCGACGGAACCACCAGTGGCCTGGGTCCACATGTCCAACGTCGGCCGCAGAAACCCGCAGCACCCTTGGGGACTCTGGATCTCTCTAGGGGCTGGAGAGACTGAGTACTGAACCCGTACATAGCAGTCATGCTACGTGGTTCAGACGGGCTGTCAGGTCACCAATAATCGAAAGTGGATTCCCTGAGAGATGCCCTGATAGGTGGGAGCACAAACAGAGTCAACGAAAAAACAGTAGATCTTCGAGAGGAGCTCTTGCAGCAGGTAACGAGTTAGACTGTTGACGGCAGGCTCAGGACCCCATGGTGAACTTCTAGCCAGCAGTCCATAGTGGGGATCTACCCGACGCCGGGCTCACCCCAACGCCACGATGGTATAAAGGGTGGGCGGTCCCTGACGTGTCTCAGTTCTTCCGCCGGAGACTCTGGCATCAGGATGTAATGTGATCCGAACCAGGAACCGAGGTCAATACCTCACAGAATCAACATGAAAAGGTCGACATAGCTCACATGCAGCAGAAAACCTCTAGTGGGAAGGAGGGCGGAAATATACCTGCTGTAAGAGCTTCTCGAAAATCTACTGTTATGGTAAGTTCTTACATAACTGTACTATCTCACTTTGAGAGTCAGCTCTTGCAGCAGGTAACACAGTTAGAACTGATTCCCAAGAAGTACAGAAACCTACTAGTCCCGGGAGGTTGGTAAGAGGAGTGTGAATGGGGAGTTCCCTTAAGAGAGGAGACCCTGCAAAATTGCGAGGCTGAAGCCTGCTCTGTGTCGAGAAGCAATTTCCAGACTGTAATGCCTTATGAAAGTATGGACTATGTGCCATGTAGAAGCTGCACAAATGTCAGACGCAGACAGGTTTCTAAGTGCAGCGAAGGAAGACGCTCATACCCCTCGTGGAGTAACCCTCACCGAGCCCAGCAAGGCTTGTTATGCTCTGATAGCAAAGGAAGATACAATGGACTAGCCACTTTGACAGGGTCTGCTTGATCACAAGGGCCCTTTGTGTCCTGGGGCAAAGGAAACAAACAACTGGTCAGATCGTCTACAGTCCTTGGTTCTGGACAAGTAAAACCACAGAATACGGTGAACATCTAAAGTATGGAGAAAAGCCTCCCTGTTTGAATGATTAAGGTAGTATACAGGAAGCTAGATGTCCTGCTCCAAAGTCATCTTGGACACCACACTGGGTAGGAACTTGGGATTGGTTCTCAATGCCATCCGTCCTTGGAAACACCAAATAAGGCTCCTGCACATCAGGACCTGAAGCTTGGAAATCCTTTGAACAGAAGTGATGGCAACTAAAAATAATGCTTTCAAGAAAGAAAGCAAAGTTTGCAATCCAGCTGCTGGTCAAAAGTGGGTAAGGTCAGCTTCTCCAAAACAAATAAGTCCCAAGGAGGGACGGATCCCTATGGGAGGCTTTATATGTACTATGCCTCTAAGAAAAATACAGGTTACTCCATCTGTGCCACAGTTCTGCTCCTGACAGGAAGAAAAAATTACTCACCTTAGTAATGTTGTTTCTTCTAATGGAGTCTTGCTATATTATGACAATAGCAGTTAGCCACAGCACTTGAACTGCCCCGGAGAGGAAAGAGTTAACTCCATACAGGATGGAGTTCTGAGCGCGAGCGCCCTCTTAGAAGCTCTATCTGGCTAGTTTCAAATAGAAACTGTCAGATCTTTACGGAGCCAAACACTCACTAAGAGTCTGTGTGGAAAAAGTAACCTACACTAGCCCAATGGCTACCTATTAGTAACAACAACTACAACAACAACAACCAAAATCACCCCTGACAAGCACTACTAGACCCCTTCCCCAAAAGACTCAAGTCCAGGAGGGGGCCAGAACACACAAACCAATAATAATAAACCTAATTTCCCAAATCCTAAAAGAAAAAGGGGAAACACCTATAATGGCATGACACATTGCTTGACACTAATTTGCCCACACCTACCCAAGTAGAAGTTCTGAGAGGGCAGGTTGGGGTGGTCATAATATAGCAAGACTCCATTAGAAGAAACAACATTACTAAGGTGAGTAATTTTTTCTTCAAACAACATGAAGTCTTGCATATTATGACAATAGCAGACTACACAGCAGTACCTCCATGGAGGAGGGACAGAACCTACTTAGGGAATAGGCTCTGAAGCACGGTTGTGCTAAACCGAGCATCTCTCCTGGCCTGGACATCCAGGGAGTAATGCTTGGTGAAAGTGTGAACTGTTTTCCAGGTTGCAGCTTGACAGATTTCCAAAATAGGAATATCTCTAGCAGCCGCTAGAGATGCAGCTGTACCTCTGGTAGAATGGGCCCTCAAACCTGAGGGGGTTCTCTACCCAGTTTTTGGTAGCAAATTGATACAAGAGACAATCCACCTGGCAATTGTCCTCTTAGTGGCAGGTTTTCCTTGCCAACCTCACCATAGGTGAGAAAGAGTTGGTGGATTCGAACCTGTGACCCTTGTGCATTCCAAATAGTAACTCAATGCCCTCTTAACATCCAAACTGTGCAATCTCCTTCGCCAGAGGAAGAATGCTCAGTGAAAATACTGGAAGGAGATGGATTGGTTAAGATGGAACCGAAACCACTTTAGGCAAAAACTTTCTGTTAGTCCTGAGGACTACCTTATCCCTGTGAAAGAAATAAAATCATTTTCACTGAAAGGGCTTGTAACTCACTTATGTGCCTAGCAGAAGTGATGGCCACTAGAAATACAGTTTTCCAAGTTAAGAACTTAAGGTCTGTCAAGACAGAGGTTCAAAGGGTTGCATTAACTGAGCAATGCAAACATTGAGGTCCCAGGCAGGGGCTGGGTCCCGAAAAGGAGGGTTGGTATGGAGTAACCCCTAAAAAACTTGGAAACATAGGGTGAGAGGAAAGGGAGGAAGGCTTTCTTGGAAATAAAAGCAGAGACAGCTGCCAAATGAACTCTTAAGGTAGCTGGTCTGAGGCCCAGAGAATTAAGATGGACCATGCAGTCCAACAAAATAGGTAAATCAGCAGATTCTGGGGCAATATGCTTCCCAGAACACCAGATGGAAAACCTTTTCCACTTGGAATTATAAGTGGCTCTAGTGGAAGGCTTTCTAGAGGCCTTTAAAATCAAGGACACCTTGAGAAGGTGTAAATCTGCAATTCTAACTCCTCAAGAGCCAGGCTTTGAGGTTGAGGAATTTGAGGTTCAGATACCATACTCTCCCTGGGCACAGGTCAGCAGATTGTGAATCCTGGGAAGGCACAGGGAAGGTGGACTGTTAGTGATAGCAGAGGAGGGTACCAAGGTTGTCTGGCCCAGTCTGTGCAATCAGAATCACCTTGCAATGCTGGGATCTGATTTTACTAACACCTTGAAAAGAAGAGGGAAGGGGTGAAGCATACAGCAACTTCCTTCCCAATCCAAAAGAAGGGCATCCAGGGGACTGAGCCCATCACTGGGGGCCTGCAACAGAACAGTGGAAGTTGGTGGTTGTCTGGGGCTGCAAAGAGGTCTATCTGAGGGGTGCCTCATCTGGCAAAAATTGTCCCCAGCACTCGAGGATTCAGGGACCATCTGTGATGGCCCTGAGAAATCCTGCTGAGGGCATCCGCTAGGACATTGTCCTTCCCTGGCAGATGAACTGCTATTAAAGAAGTGTTCAGGGAGTAAGCCAGAGACCACAACTTCATTGCCTCGGTGCGCAAGGCCGACGCACCGAGTGCCCCTTGCTTGTTGATGTACCACATTGTTGTGGTATTGTCTGTTCTGACCTGGACTACTTTGTTCTGGACAGATGCAGAAAAAACTTGAAGAGCTAAAAAGACAGCTCTGAGTTCCAGCAAGTTGATGTGGAGCAGAGATTCCTGGGGGACCACACTCCTGTGTGGAAAGGTCGCCCAGGTGTGCTCCCCACCCCAGGAGGGAGGCATCCGTAGTGAGGGTGAGGGAGTGAGATAGGAATGAAGGGGACCCCAGTCTTAAATTGCTCTGATCTTGCCACCACTGAAGAGCTAGGATCAGAGTTCGGGTCACTGGAACCAGTTTGGTAAGGGTCCCTCCTTTGGGACCAAAAGGCCCTCAAATGAAACTGAATGTCTCTCATTTGAAATCTTGCTCCTTGCACTACAGCTGTGGAGCCGCCATATGCCCCAGGAGCTGCAAAAGTGTCTTGCTGGTCGGAGACCTGCAGGGTGAAGAGGAGGCCAGGGCATTCAACTTCTCTACCCTTTCCAAGGGAGGAAGGCCCTGGCCAGCTTTGTGTCCAATTCCTCACACCTATGAAAGTAAGTACCTGAACTGGTTCTAGAACTGACTTTGGTAGATTTAGCAGGAATCCCAGGGAGGTGAGAAGCTGCTGGGTGACTTGCAAGTGGGATTTCACCTGTTCTGGAGACTGTCCTACAATGAGCCAGTCATCCAGGTAAGGAAAAACAGCAACCCCTTTGCCTTCTTAAATGAGCCACTGCCACGGCTAGACATTTCGTGAATACCCTTGGAGCAGAGCTAAGACTGAAGGGCATTGCCCTGAACTGGTAGTGGCCTGAGGGCAGTTCGAACCTGAGGTACTTTCGTGAGAAGGCCTGATTAGGACATGAAAATAAGCATCCTTGAGGTCCAGGGAGGCTAGCCAGTCCCCTGGCTCTCAGTGAGGCAATATCATTGCCAGAGTTAACATTTTGAACTTTGGTTTCAAAAGGTGTTTGTTCAGATATCTTAAGTCTAGGATGGCCGCCATTCTCCTGTCTTTTGGGGTAAGAAAGTATCTGGAGACAGACCCTGCCCTGGTGTAAAGGAGGAACCCTTTCCACTGCTTTGCAATTTAACAGGGCAGAGACCTCTGCTTCCAGAGCAAGGGTCTCTAGGGGCTTTGCAGGTGGAAAGTGTCTGGCCCTCATCTTTGGAAACTGTTTGAAGCTGAGAACCAGACCCTGGCTTACTACTTCCAAGACCCATTTGTCCGAGTTAGGGACACCCAGTTCCGACTGAAGTAAGCCAACCTGCCCCTACTGGTACAGGAGATCGGCCCTGGGCACCCCATCAGGGTGCCTGCTTGGCAGATCTTAGGCTGAGGGTGGGGATGGCTTACCTGCGCCTGGCTGCCTCTGCCTCTGAAAAACCCTCTGAGCAAAAGCAGAGGAGGCTTGGGATTGATAAAAGGCCTGTGGAAAGGCCTGCCCCTACCTCTGGGTGTGTGCCTCTGGGAGTGGCTTGCCACTCCTTGGCCTGGCACTTTTGTAGGTAGTTCTGTATTCATCCATCTTTTCATATAGTTCTCTGTCTGCTCCCCAAACAGAGAATTTCCTACCACAGGAAAATCCATAGCCCTAGACTGAGTGTCCTGTGACAGATTACTGCACCTGAGCCATGCCAACCTCACGGAAACTACAGAAGTGGCCATGACCCTAGAGGAAACATCATTAACATCAACAGCAGCATGAAATTGAACTTTAGAGGCTTCAATGCCATCAGCAGCCACCTGTTCAATTCACTAGCCAGCTGGCCATGGGCCTGCTTGGCTAACTCATAACTGTATCCCATCTAGATTTCTGATATCTAGCCACATAAGCCATATAATTTGCCTGCCTGAGTCCCAAAGAGGCTGCCAAATTCTGCTTTTTCCATGGCATCAATCTTCCTAGAATCTTTATCAGGAGGATGTGAAGCCAGGGGAATGTTAGCTTGTCACAGGCTGCAGCCTGTACCACTCCTACATGACTACACTGCTCAGAAAGGAAGTCTGTATCAGGGCCTGATAGAGTATACCTCCTGTCCATCTTTTTATCAACAGGAGGAACAGAATTTGGATTTTTAAAATTTTCATTGTTTGCTTCCTAAATGACTTATGCAAAGGAATAGACAATCTCCTAGACTCTGGAATATCCATCATTTCAACATAATCAGGCTCCTCTTGCTCATCCACAGCCTCTTCTAAGGGAAGCTGGAGGGTTTCAGCAACTTTCTTATAAAAATAAAATGAGATGGGGACTCAGACAGCATAGGGGAGATTCTAATGGTCTGTCTGGAGAGACGTCCGTTCAATGGCACATCCAGACCCTCCCAGCCACATACATACTGTTCATAATCCTCCTCCCCTCCTGTGGTTCATAAAATTCCTCAACATCATACTCTTGAACCACTGGGACCGGACGAGCCAACCTTTGCCAACTGATGGTGGTTCGGACGGTCCCTGAGACAGTGACTGGACAATTTGTATGGCTTTTGCTATCTCTGCAGCAGTTGGAGAGGCAATTTTGGACTCCAGACCTACTGATTTCCTAGATTTTTTTACTGGGGCTGGTTCCACAGAACCAGCTTTTCTTTGCCTGAGGAAGTCTCGCCCTGGTCAGAGGGCACTCCCTCTGGTCCAGTTGGTACTGGACCGGGCTGGCCATCCGGTCAGCGGACTTTTTGCTCTCTTGTTCCCTGAGCCTGCCCAATCTTTTTCCAGGGTGGCTGCAGGAAATTCTTGCAAATCTGGCAATCTGACTGAGGTGGTCAAACCCCAGACAATAAACACATGTGGTGTGTGGGTCAGCCTTGGCAAAGGCTTCCCCACAAGCATCACAGTGTTGAAACAGTGGGCCCGTTTTTCTTTTGGGTTTCTCAGACATAATGCCAGCCTAACCAAAAACTTGCCCTTTTAATGGCAGTGCAGGCAAGACACCCTTATCGGTTCCTAACCGTGTCACGGTATTTGAAAAAACAAAATTAAAAAGTCCGCTTTTTTTTAGAACCGATAAGAACCGGAACCGCACTCTAAATTCACATACAAGGCTTTAAAAGTATTTTGTGTAGAACCGATCGGTTCAGAACCGAACCGATAAATAACAATTTCCACACAGACTAAAGACCTGTACTTACGGTTACCAGGTAGAGCTTTGAACCGAAATGCGGTAAAATAAAACACTTTTCCCAGTTAATTTTAACCGAGAAATACTGATTTTAACCGAGAAATGAACCGAGCTGAAGGAGAGATCTCCGGAGCGACTGTTCAGTGAGGCGGAGAAAGAATCTGACAGTTTCTATTTGAAACTAGCCAGATAGAGTTTCTAAGAGGAGCGCCATACCAGAACTCCATCCTGTATGGAGTTAACTCTTTCCTCTCCGGGCAGTTCAAGGCTGTGGCTAACTGCTATGTCATAATATAGCAAGACTTCATGTTGTTTGAATATGGTAGGCAGAAATGGCTGCCAAATGCACTTTGATGGAGAAGTAGCCCAAGCCTGAGTCTGAAAGAGACAACAGGTACTCGAGGAGAGTGTTCACCGAACAGGCCAATGGGTCTAGGTGACGAGCCCCTAGCCCAGAGATAAAGTGTTTCCAACTTCATGGCATATGTTGCTCTTCAGGAAGGTTTCCTGGCAGCCACCAGGATGTCAGCGATTTGTCCGAGACTCCGAAGCGGAGTCTGGCTAAGTCCTCAGGGGCCATGCATGTAGATGTAGGGACCGAAGGTTCAGGAGAACCAAGGTTCCGTTGTCCTGGGATAGCAGGTAAGTGCTCATGGCAAGGTAATCAGAAGTTCCACAGCCAGCTGCTGCAGCAGTGGGATCCAGATGTGTTGAGGCCATAGAGGTGCTACCAGGATCATTGTTGTTCCCTCACTTGTATCTTGAGAAGAACCTTCTGAAGAAGCAGAAATGGGCGAAAGGCATAGAGGAATCTCCTCTTCCAGGAAAGGAACGACACGTCTCACCAGAAAACCCAGGCCCTGATCTAGTGAGCAAAACTGGGCAGTTTTGCATTGGCAGGGAGGCAAGAGATCCAGTTTGCTTTCCTATCTGTTGAAGAGTTCGTTGACGACAGACTGGAGAAGAGTCCATTCTGTGCTCTTGACTGAGTTTGGCTGAAAGCGTTGGCCAGAGTATTCTGGACCCCAGGATGTGGACAGTTGAGATCTCTAGATGACGGGATATGGCCCAATCCACACCTCATTGCTTCCTGCAGAGGGGATAGGAGTGTACCTCCTTGTTTGTTGAGACAGAACACCACTGACATGTTGTCTGGATAAGGAGGTGTCCTGGTCGAAGCACAGTGCTCAAGGCCTGCAGGGCATAGAGAATGGCTCTCACCTCTAAGATATTTATGTGAGGAGATTCCTCGTTCATGGACCAGGAGCCCTGGGTCCTGTCAATGCCTAGATGCACTCCCATCCTGTGCCTGAGGCATCGGACATTAAGACCTGGTCTGGCACTTCCTTTGAAAGGGCACCCCTTCGTGCAGTGAAGGGATGTCATCCACCACTAAAGTTCCTGATGAACCGGCTTTGTGATGGAGATTGGTTGATTCAAGTCATCCCATCTTTAGTTCCATTGGACGCCAGAGGATCCACTGGATCATCCTCATGTGGAGTCTCAAAGGGACTGCAATGATGGACACTGCCACGTGACCTAAAAGCCGTAACACAGTTCTGGCTGGTACTACCAAGGCAGAAAAGACATGGTGAGCTAGGGCCTGAAGTCGGGCAGCTCTGTCTTGGGGAAGACAGGGCCTCCTCGAGTAGTATCGAGGTGCACCTTATGAAGTTCAGATTCTGGGACAGAATTAGGAAGGATTTTGGTATGTTGACCATGATACCTAGTTCCTCAAAGAGAGAACAGGTTGGTTCATTGCAGTTGTTCTTAAGATGGTGCTGTCAGTAGTAGCCAATCATCCAAGTATGGGAAGACATAATGACACATCCTTTGAAGTGCCAGTGCTACCACCACGAGGCACTTTGTGAAGACCCCTCGTGCAGATGAAAGGCCAAAGGGTAGCACCCTGAATTGAAAATGCCTGCCCTGGAAGTTGAATCTGAGGAACCTCCTGTGAGGCTTTGCCATGAGGATGTGGAGGTAAGCATCCTGCGTGTCCAGTGATGCCAGCCTGTCCCCGTGATGTATCATGAGGAGCAGGTCCTGAAGGGTGACAATCCAAACCTCTTGTGCTCTACTTAATTGGTTGAGTTCGCTGAGGTCCAAAATGGATCTCAGATTACCAGTCTTTTTCGGCTTCAGGAAGAACTGCGACTAGAGTCCTGTCCTCTCTGGGCTTGGGGAACAGGTTCTATGGCCTTCTTGAATAGCAGGGCTTGAATTCCACGTGAATCAGACCTGCATGTTCTGCTGAGTAATGGGATGGAGGGCGGCCTGTCCAGTGGGAACTGGATGAACTCTATCAGTGTCCATTGTCTATGAGTTGGGGATTCACTGATCGGAGGTCACCTTCCACCAAGCTTTGGTGTAGAGCAAAAGCATCCTCCAAGCGCCTCCCCAACTGGTCTCATGGAAGGATGTGAGTCCCAGGGAGTCATGCAGTAGTTGGAGGGGAAAGCAGCCTGAGATGGCTTGGCCGAGCGAGAGAAGGGTCCTGTGGAGCATCTAGGGATGCATCTCTGGCTGTAGCCACCACGCTGGGGCTGTTGGTGCTGAAAGTGGGTTGCCATGGCTGTTGTCCCCTCGACCACGAAAATGAGACCTGCAAAATTGTCTCTGCTTCGGGTAGTATACGGACTGTACAGTCCAAACTGCTTTGCCAGTATCCTGTAATTTTGAAATGATCTTCTCTGTGTCCTCTCCAAAGAGGACTGAACCTTGGAAGTGTGCGTCAAGGAGGTTGGATTGCATGTCCTGCGCAAACCCCAATACCCAGAGCCAGGAGGACGGTGTGAGGCATACCCCTGTCACAGCCACCTTGCTGCAGTATCCGTGGAGTCATAGGCTGAGCGGGGCCATGGTGCAAATGTCAGATCTGGTCTGCAGAAGCTTGAGGAGCTCTGCCTTCTGGACAGTCTGGGATTTCTTGGACAATATTCATTCCTTGTTCCCAAAAGGCATTCTGGAATTGAACCATGTGTGTTAAAAGTTCAAGCTCCTGATACCACAGGTGGAGGAGGATATATCTTGCCCCATGGAGTCCAACTGCATAGACTCTTTATCTGGAGGTTGTGTGCTGAAGTGTTTGACCTCTGAGACCGCTCATGGGCTGCTGAAATCACCACTGAGTCAGCTAATGGATGCTCTGTCAAAAAGGTTGTTCCTAAGGGGTCCTATAGAGGCAATCCATCTTCTTTGGGACAGCGGTGGAGGTGTGTGGGCACTTTCAAACCATCAGTGAAGGTGTCCACCAGGGGTGGATAACCACTGGCTTTGGATCTTTCTGGCAGAGATATTTCACCAGGCACATTCTCTCTGGGTCTAGGTCCTCTGTGTCCCATCCCACATTAGATTGGATGTACCTCACGATCTCCATGAAAGAGGGGTCATCAGGAGAGGATTTGGGTGTGTCTTCTGGATCCAGAGGAGACATGTCCTGATGGATGAGTCTGAATAGGAAGAGTCCGAGGCTGATACCAGTCCGAGGAGAAAGAGAAATGTGATCTGCATCGCCTCTTCCTACGGACATGTCGGTCAGAGGGAGCTTGAGGGGCTTGGTCTCTGTGACCATGATCGAGACCTGTGGCGTCTTTTACGGGTAGCCTTCCCTTAGGCTTGTTAGGAGAGGAGGCTCTTTGCCATGATCCTTGTCTGGAGAAGCTGAAGGGACCTTGGCTGGGTCCGGGGTTGGGGTAGGACTCTTTGCAGGGGCCCCATTATCTGGAACTTTAGTCACATCTGGTTGTGGCTTTGGAGGGAGGATGTTGGTGCGAATAGTCTCCCACCAATGACTGAAAAGATCTTTGACCTGTGACAGGTTCAATTTGGGATCTGAACCCGATGCTAGGTCCAGTGTTGGTCCAGCCCCTACGTCCGGCTTGGTGCCAGTACCAGCGTCTGGCGCCATGTGCTGGTGTGGCATCGGTGGACGATTGGGGAAACGGCAGGGTAGTGTTAGCTGAGCTGGCAGCGCGGTCGGTTTCTCCAGGGGACCAATGCCTGTTCATCATCCTTAGGTAGTCGGACCTGACATCAACCGTGGAGGGGTTGAAATTGGTGACGATGGAGCTCCTGCCAGCGCATGGGCATCCAAAGGAGCATCGTCAGATGTCCAATGTCAGTGCTGGTCTGACTAATCTTTAGAGGGTGGATGTTTGTCCGACGGGCTTGGAGTTTGCTCCACCGATGCCTTAGAGTGCCTGGGAGGACGATCTCCAGATGGGTGACCTGAGGCCTTATGCCTGTACCAGGAGTCAGCACCACATACAGAGGCCAACTGGGAAGGAAAGTACACTTACGTAAGAACTTACCATAACAGCAGATCTTTAGAGAAGGTCTTGCAGCAGGTACCACAATTGGGACTGATGCCACCTGGTGGTGGTTCTTGGCATTTTTTCCCATCCAGCAGTACCGATATGGGAATGCCCCCGCTGATGTTAGCTCCACCCCCCAGCATCACCCCATAAGGGAGGAGTTCCTCACGTGCTCCAGTTCTTGCACGCCCGTCAAGCAGAGAGATGGTACTAGGCAATAGTTAGAAGTATGAACTGAGATGATTCCTCACAAGGAGAGAAGACCAGCCTGAAAAGGATCTGATCCCTAGGGAAGGAGGGCAGGAAATATACCTGCTGCAAGAGTTTCTATTGAAAATAGTACAGTTACGTAAGAACTTACCGTAACAGTAGATCTTCGAGAGAAGCTCTTGCAGCAGGTTCAACATTGAGGACTGACGCCACCTGGCAGCGGTTCCGCAACTTTTTCCTCTAGTAGTACCGATGTGGAACGCCTGCCGCCAACGCCGGCTCCACCCCCGACGCTGTCTTCGCATAAGGGAGGTGCCCTCATGCCCAGTTCTTGAATGGCCCCCATCAGGTAAAGAAACCGGCAGGCCAGAAAAGGAAACTGACTGCCAATGGACAACTCCTCAAAGAGGAAACGATGCCGGCCTGAACAGGACCTGATCCCTGGGGTAAGGAGGGCGGGAAATATACCTGCTGCAAGAGCTTCTCGAAGATCTACTGTTATGGTAAGTTCTTACGTAACTGTACTATATTACTTCAAGGAGTAGCTCTTGCAGCAGGTTCAACATTGAGGACTGAGTCCCAAGCAGTACAAACTTATAACAACCCCTTGGGGACAGAAAACAGGAAAGACCATAGAAGGGAAGATCCCTAAGGAAACCAGGCTTTTGCAGAACCGCAAGGCCAAGCCCTGCTCTTCGGTCTGGAAATGATGTCTAAGCTATAATGCCTGACAAAGGTGCGCAAGAACTCCCAGGTAGCGGCAGCGCAGATATCCGCTGTCAGTACTCTCTTCAGCTGCCATGGCGAAGTGGCAATAGCCCTAGTAGAGTGAGCTTAATCGGCCACGAAGTTGACCTATTGTGCTTCTCATGACAGTAGGAGATGCAATAGACCAACCAACGCGAAAGCTGCCTGTTTGCTGACCGGGCGACCACGGACCATTGGGCAAAGGACACAAAGAGTTGATCAGACTTCCTGACCTCCTTGGTTCTAGCCAAATAGTATCTGAGAGCCCTGTGGATGTCCAATGAAAGAAGCAGGGCCTCTCCCTGTTGGAGTGTTCCGGTAATAAACCGGAAACTGAACCGACTGTTTCAAAGTGAGCTCTGAAACCACTTTCGCAAAACTTCAGATTTGTCGAGATCAACCCTGTCCTTGTGAAAGACAAGGTAAGGTTCCCTTACAATGAGGGCTTGAAGTTCTGAAATGCACCTTGCCAAAGTAACAGCTACCAAAAGCAGAGTTTTCCAGGAAAGGAAACGAGCTCCGCCTTCAGCCGGGGTTCAATTGCAGAAAGCTTCTCCAAAACGAACAGAGATCTCAAGGAGGACAGGGTCCCTGATGGGAGGTCTGATATGCAGAATGCTGTGCAGGAAAGCTTTGGAAACCTCCATCTGAGCCACCGTCTTACCTGACACAGATGAGTGGTAAGCGGAGATGGCAGCCAGGTGTACTTGATGGAGGAATAGCTAAGGTCTTTCTCAAGAGAAAGAGCAAGTATTCTAGAATGGTGTTAACCGGACAGACCAACGCAGCTACATGCTTAGCTGTGGCCCAAATGCAACATCGCTTCCACTTCAGAGCATAGTGGTCTCTGGTGGCAGGCTTCCTAGCTCAACCAACACCTGAGCAACTTGCTCAGACACCTCAAGCGGACCTTGGCTAAGTCCTGAGGAGCCAGGCGTGCAGGTGAAGAGAACGTGAAGTTCAGGTGCAACAGTGATCCACTGTCCTGCAACAGAAGGTGCGAGGATAGAGGAAGAGGCATTGAGGCTCTGCCGCTGAGACGCTGTAGTAAGGGAAACCAAATCTGGACGAGGCCACAGAGAAGCAGTCAGGATAATGGTGGAAGGTTCTGACTGAGCCTTGAGGAGGACTTTCTGAAGGAGAGGAAAGGATAAAGGAACCTCACGCCCAAGAGAGGGACAACGTGTCTCACCAGAAAGCTTCAGGCTCTGGACTTGCAAGCAAAAACTGGGCAGTTTTGCATTTGATTGAGACGTGAAAAGGTCCACCTCTGGTGTCCCCCACAGGCAGAAGATGCGATCTGCAATGTCCTAACACAATTCCCACCGTGAGCTTGTGATCTTGTCCTGCTGAGCGTGTCTGCCAACACATTTTGAAGCCCTGGAACATGAACCGCCATCAGAAACAGGTGGTGCTCCACAGCCCAATCCCAAACCCACATCGCTTCCCTGCAAAGAGCTAGGAATGTGCTGCCCTGTTTGTTGATGTAAAACATCACTGAAGTGTTGTCTGTTTGCACTAAAAGGTGGTCGGAGATAGGACCAATTCCAAGGCTTGGAGGGCAGAGCATGGCTCTCATTTCCAGGACATTGATGTGCAGGTTCGCTTCCACGGGAGACCAGGAACCCTGGAGTGCGGAGGATCCCCAAATGGGCGCCCCATCCCTGGGACGATGCATCCGTAGTTAGGGACTGGAAGGCGCCCCGATTGAGGATACCTCTCAGAAGATTTTCGGATGACATCCACCAGCCAGAGCTCTCAGCGGATTGGCTTGATATTGTGACCAAGGCGTTCAGGCTGTCCGGCGTTTGGTCCACTGGACCTCAGGGACCACTGGATGGTCCTTATGTGCAGGCGTGCCTGAGGAACGGACACTATGGCAGCAGCCACGTGACCCAACAATCTGAGGAGGAGCCGAGCTGGCACCTCTGAGGCCGATGAAACCTGGGACGCCGATGATCGAATCGACCCGCTCTGTCGGAGGGAAGAAAGACCTTCCGAGAGTGATATCCAGAGAAGCTCCGTGAACTGGAGAATCTGAGAAGGGACAGGTGAGACTTGTCCCTGTTGATGGTGATTCCGAGACTGAAACAGAGAGATGGAATCCCTGATAGTCTCCGACAGGCGAGACCTGAGGGGCCAGGCAGAGCCAGTCGTCTAGGTAAGGAAACACGAAATGGCCCTGTCTTCAAAGCACTGCGACCACACCCGCCAGGCACTTGGTGAAGACCCTGGGGCCGAGGAAAGACCGAAGGAGGACTCAGAACTGATAGTCCTCGTCTTCAAATCTGAACCTTAGAAATCTCCAATGGCTTCTGGACGATGGAATATGCAAGTAAGCATCTTGCATGTCCAGAGACGCCAGCCAATCTCCTGCCGATATGAGGGGAGGAGAGTGGAAGAGAAACCATCCTGAATCTCTTGTAGGAGACCCACTGATTTAGATCGCTGAGGTCCAGAATGGGTCTGAGATCTCCGACTTCTTCGGTACTAGGAAGAAGTGGAAAAGAACCCTCCTGACTCAGCTTGTGGAATCGGCTTAATGACCCTTTTGTCCAGAAGGGAGGAGATCTCCTGCCGGATCAGAGCTCTCTGCTTCTTTGGTATTGGGATGGGTCAGTGGTCTGTCTGGAGGAATGGATTCGAACTCTATGGAGTGCCCGAACTCCAGTACCCATTGGTTGGAGGTCACCTGACCCCAAATGTCCACACAGAGTGAAAAGCAGCTTCCGACTGGCTCCCTGGTTGGGTTACCAGAGGAGATGGGTCACCTGAATATCTGGCATTGGGTGGAAGAGGGAGGTGGCAGCAGCTGCTCTAGGTGGTCTAGGCGAAGGCCAAATTACCTCTGGCTCACTCTCTGTGACCAAACCCCTCGCTGCGCAAGTTGCTGGAAAGTGAGGTTGCTGTGACTGGTGTCCCCACGGCCATGAAAACGAGACCTTTGTGCTCACCCTGTTTCGGGCAGTACATGGACTGCACGAACGGATAGCCTTTCCAGAGTACTGCAGCCTCGTGATGATCCACTCTGTGTCTTCGCCAAAGAGCATGGTGCCTTTGAAGGAGCATTCAGAAGGTTGGTTTGACGTCTGAATTGAACCCTGAAACCGAAGCCATGGTTGGCGTCGCGAGGCAGATGCCAGTGGTGGCCACCCTGGAGGAGGTATCCGCAGAGTTATAGGCTGACTGCAAAATGTGGGTGCCCACGTCTGAGCTGGTCTGCAGCAACTGGCAAGCTCTGTCTGCTGGGGACAATCGGGCAGGCTTTGCACAATGTCCAGTCCCTGTTCCCAGAGGGCATTCTGGAATTGAACCATATGCATCAGGAAGTTGAGACTCCTGATGCTGCAGGTGGCAGCAGAGTGCACCTTACAGCCCATAGAATCCAGCTGCTTTGATTCCCTATTAGGCAGCTGGGTGCTCAGATGTTTGGGACTCTGCGAACGATCGTGAGCTACGAAATCACCATTGAGTCCACAGCGGGTGGTCCAGCTAAAAGGGGTGGTCATGAGCACCCAGTAGAGCTAGTGAGCCTTCTTTGGCACAGTGGAGGAAGTGAGGGTGCTTCCAGGTCGCACGGGTGACATCCACAAAGGTGTTGACCATGGGAGGGATGACCACCGTGCCGGATGTCTTTTATGAGGTATTTATACTGCCGTGAGTCACCTCGGGGTCCAGGGCCTCGCCCCAACTCATGTTGGCCTGGATGTGCCTCATCACATCCATGAAGTTGGGGTCACCCGGAGGGGATTTAGGAAGCCGTGTCCCCAGGTCTGGCTCTAAGTAGATGGAGGAGGAGGAATCTGAGTCTACATAGGAGGTAGTAGTACAAGAGGGTGAAGGGCTATGCCTCTTCTCTTTGTGCCTCTTGTCCGGAGGAGGAGAGGGGAGTGAGAGGAACTACTGGATCGTCCTCTTAGACTTTTGTTGTGTTTCTTTGGAGTAGGTACCTTGTCCCCCCACCATCCGGTTCAACAGGATCTGGAACCGTCACTGGAGTGGTGGAGGTGCACCCACAGGCAGGTCTTTCTTAACAGTCTTCCACCAGTGGGTAAAAAGCTCCTTCACCTGAGAAAGGTGTATTTTGGGAGAGTCAGGTGTGGCAGAAGAGCTCCCGAGCCCATACCAGCATCGGCCCGCGCCATCCGGGAGGACCAGCATCGGGTCCGTAACCTTGCCGACCGGCGTCGGCCTAGGGGGACTTCAGGGTGGCGCCAGCACCACTGTCGACAGGGTCCGGCATCAGTCAGACCGGCTACCATGGAGAAGGGGTATCCGAGCTGATGTCGGGTGTTGGAGAATGAACCGCGACGGCGAACCCATGACCAGCGGCAGAGGAACCAGTGCCAGGACTGGGGCCGAGGGAGTAGCGATGCAGATGAGAGTCTGGCATCCGCTTCTCCTTAGGGACCGACAGGTGTCGTTCTCGTCATGAGGCTTCGACGGTCGGTCTTGTGGCTCAAGACTTCTCGCCAATGCCGGGTCAGAAGCCAGAGGTTGGCGCCAGTCAGAGTCCTTATGTCCTGGCGGCAAGGAGGAGGCCCAGCCGCTGGAAGACCCGGAGGCCTTGCTCAACTCCCGGGAGTCGGCCTTAGAAGAGGCCAAGTGGGAGGAGGCGTTACTGCACCCTTGGATTTCTGGAGGGCTGAGAAGAAAAATTACTCACCTTAGTAATTGTGTTTCTTCTAATGGAGTCTTACTTTATTCTGACAATCTGCAGTTAGCTCCAGCCTTTAAACTGCCCCGAGAATAGAGGGTTAATTTTCTATGCAGTGCATAGAACATTGAGCTAGAGCTCGGTTGAAGTCTCTGTCTGCAGCACTCTGAAGCCCAACCGTCAGATTCTTACGAGCAAACACTCACTGACTAACTATGTGGAAACTGTACAAAAATGTTTAACTAGTCAACTGGCAACAAAAGATTTTGGATTCCCAAAGGAAGACTCAAGTCAGGAAACCAAAACCTATCCAAAATAAGGATTATAATATAAGCACCCAAGTAAAAAGGAGGATGTGCTGAAGACACCCCTGGGTGAACACTGCACCTGCCCACCCACTTCCCAAAACAGATTCTGAGAGGAGGCAGGAGGGAGGTCAGAATACAGCAAGACTCATTAGAAGAAACACAATTACTAAGGCAATTTTTTCGCAAACAACATGAAGCCTTGCTGTATTCTGACAATCTGCAGACTACCAAGCAGTACCTCCATGGAGGAGGGACAGAACCTACTTTGGGAATAGGCTCTGAAGTACTGCTGTCCAAACCGAGCATCACTCTAGCCTGGAAATCCAGACAGTAATGCTTGATAAAGGTATGGACTGTTTTCCAGGTGGCTGTTGACAAATTTCTAACAGAGGATATCCCTGGCAGCAGCCACGGAAGCAGCTGTACCTCTTGTGGAATGAGCCCTCAGGCCTGAGGGTGGAATTTTTCCCAGTTTCTCATAGCAGAATTGTATACAAGAAACAATCCACCTGGCAATAGTTCTTTTGGTGGTAGGTTTGCCCTTTCCCACTTCCCCATACGTGAGGAACACCTGGAGGAATCAAACCTTGACCCTTGGCACGCCTATGTAGTAGCTAGGGCTCTTTAACAGTAGCCTCCTCTGAGGAAGAATAATCAGTGAAGAAAACAGGAGAGTCATGGACTGATTCAAATGGAAGTCTGAAACCACTATGGGCAAGAACCTCCTATGGGTTCTAAGGACCACTTTATCTCTATGGAAGGAGATAAAATCAGGTTCCACTGACAGGGCTTGCAATTCACTGATACGTCTGGCAGAGGTAATGGCTACCAAAAACACAGTTTTCCAAGTCAAGTACTTAAGCTCTGCTGATGACATAGGCTCAAATGGGGGTTGCATAAGTTGAGCAATGCAAACATTTAAGACCCAGGCAGGGGCAGGATCCCTAAAGGGGGTTGGTATGAAGCAATCCCTTGAAAACTTACAGAATATAGGGTGAGAAGATAGTGAGGAAGGCTTTCCCACAGACAGAAATGCAGAGACAGCTGACAGTAAGTGCAATATGTATTTAAAGGGGATGAAGATCTGGGGTTTATATGTGAAAACTGCATACTAATTGGTGAGCTACATGCTGAAATTATTTTCTACAACAGAGAGTTAAACACAGGCTGAGAACTCTATGTTAGAACAATACATAGACACAGTTGAAACTGATCTCCAGATCATATTTACTGAAAACCTCCACAAATATTATATCAAACGATGATGTAGACACTGAATGGTGTACTGTACATAGGTCAAGAGTGCGTAAAGGGGAGGAGAAACACAGGCGGATCTACCAACCAGCTTACCCCAAAACCTTTCTTGCCCTGGATAGAGAACAAGCTCAGGACGGGCTACAGGATCAGACACCATTTAATGAACCCCAACCTAATTACCCTGAATAGATTTCAAGCCCTTGATGGAGATTTAGAATTGGATACACTACAGGAGCCTGTCCCACTGTATAAATGATTGTGTGATCAAAATCCCTCACCCCTAACACTCCTAGGCATGGTATTATAACAACAAGGGATGTCCTCGTAACAGGTGACTCAATTTTAAAACACTGGACCAGGTTATTTGTAAGAATCGACAGGAATTTACAACAGTGTCAGTTTTGCCAGGGCTGGTATCAAAGATATACGTCGTTATTACCTGGGTTATTAGAGAATACACAGACCCCATTAACTGTTTTACATGTGGAAATGAACAATGCAGGAAAAAGAAATTTCACAGAGATACAGAGGGACTTTGAGAGTGTGGGGTGGAACTAAACAAGAGGGGATGCGAGCTGATCATCTCTGAATATTACCAGTCCCATGAACAAGTAAGCAACAGATGGAGAGTATAAGAAGGTTAAACGGCTGGCTAAAAGATGGTGCCATAGAGAGGATATGTATACTTGGACCACTGGAAGGATTTCCAGGCACACCATAGCTTCTCACATGATGGTTTACACCTAAACAGGCAGGGAAAAGGATACTATCATTTAAATTAAAACAGAGTATTGAACAACATTTAAACTAGATAATGGGGATTAATGGCTGGGAATACAAACATGACACATAAGCAAAATTCTGTGGGAATTGCCTTGTTCTGAATGCCAGAAGTCTCAATAATAAAATGGACGAATTAAAACTCAAACTGTATAATGACAAAATCAAGGTTTGTGTCATTACAGAAACATGGTGGAGGGCTGATGATAATTGGGATAAACAAATCCCGGGTATACTCTTTATAATAAGGATAGGCAGCACACTAGAGGTGGTGGAGTGGCATTATATATCCATAATAATATTACATCTGAGATCAAGGATTGTACAGTATGGGACCAGGAAGAAATCTTATGGGTAAAGATTATTCCACCAAGAGCACCCAAGATTAATATAGCAGTCGATATAGACCACCAGCTAGGTCACCCAAACAAGATAGTCAATTACTTGATTTTATTAAATGCATAGCCCAAGAGGACAATACTATTATACTAGGAGATTTCAATCTCTTGGTATACAATGGGACCTATTACAGGGAAACTCTCAGGTTGAACTCAGCTACCTGGAAGAACTACTAGCTGCAGGTATGGACCAATTGGTACAAGATAATACAAGGGGAACCATATTCTAGATTTAGTCTTAACTAATATGGTTGATAATATTCCTAACTGTAAAGTCGAGGTTCGCTAGAAACAGTGACCACCCATGGTCAGTTTCCAAATCGATAGGGTTACTATTACCAGTGGGAGCACACTACTGTACGACTTTAACAGTGTTGATTATGGAATATTCAAATATGACTTATGCACTTGGAATTGGCAGCAGGAGCTAACTGATCTACCAGTTCAAGAAATGTGAGATAAATTCATCAACATAATAAATGAGCTGATTCAAAACATGTCCCTATTCGTAAGAAATATAATAACTCCAGGAGAATCCTGCCTCTTTGGATGAGCGTCTACAGTAAAGGTTGATAAATAAGAAGAATAAGGCATACACTAGGGCAAAAGTAGCGGGATTCAAGTCATGGGCAATCTATAAACATCAGCTAAAAAGGGTAAAATGGCTATTGTTAAGGCAAAAAGGAGTTACAATTAAAACTAGCTACAAAAACACGGATAATTATAAAAGTTTTATACATATGTAAATAACAAAAGGGACAGGGTAAAAAAATTGGACCACTGAAAGACAATGACGAGAAAATTATATCAGACAATAAGCAAATGGCTGATAGGGTTTAATACATACTTTTCCTCGGTGTTTAATCTAGATAAAAATACAGCATAGTAGACAACACTGCTGTGGGAATTTTGATTTCAAAATAGAGATAGAGGATGTAAGAACAAGGCGAAGCAGGGAGGGAAGTCAGAATAGCAAAGGCCCAAACTGAGGGTTAAGGCAGAAAGAAGCAGGGAGGGAAGTCAGAATAGCAAAGGCCCAAACTGAGGAAAAGATAGCCAACTCAGTTAAGAAGGGGATAAAACCTTTTATAGGTACATCAGCGAGCGAGAAAGACAAAGGAGGGATAGTGAGGCTGGAATAGAATGAATGGTGGGTGGGCAGAGGGGACAGTGAGAAAGCAGGAATACTGAACGAATATTTCTGCTCAGTATTCACAAAAGAAGAGGGGAAGTGCCTAATCCAATTAACAGAAGCACTCTTGATAGGGGGTCGTATCCAGTCCTTTCACAGAAGAAAGGGTTCTGCAAGAACCCTAAAACTGAAGGTGGACAAAGCAATGGGTCCTGATGGAATTCACCCAGAATTCTAAAAGAATTAAGGAAGGAACTAGTGAAACCACTGGCTACTCTTTTAATAAATCATGGGAGGATGGTGGGGTACCGAGGACTGGAGGAAGGCGGATGTGATTCCCTTCACAAAGTGGGACCAAGACAGAGGCAGGAAACTACAGACCTGTCAGTCTGACCTCTGTGGTAGGAAAATGATGGAGTCACTTCTGAAGGAAAGAATAGTTGAGTACCTAGAGGTCAGTGGAGCACAGGATCCAAGGCAGCATGGGTTCCAGCGGAAGGTCATGTCAGACTAATCTAATAGATTTCTTTGACTGGGTGACCAAAGTAGTAGACCAGGGAGGGGCTGTGGACATGGCCTACCTAGACTTTAGCAAGGCATTTGACACAGTCCCACACAAAAGATTATTAGTCAAATTAACCAGCCTGGAAGTGGGTCCCAGGGTGGTAGCCTGGGTAAACATTGGCTGGACAACAGGACACAGAAGGTAATTGTAAATGGAGTCCACTCTGAAGAAAGGGCGTTACTAGTGGGGAAAATAGGTTCAGTATTGGGTCCAGTCCTTTAATGTCTCATCAGTGACATTGCAGAGGACTGGAAGGAAAGTATGCCTTTTGCAGATGACACAAAGATCTGCAACAGGGTTGATACACAAGGAGGCGTGGAAAGGATGAAAAGGGACTTGGCAAGGTTGGAGGAATGGTCAGACATGGCAGCTAGGATTCAATGCAAAAGTGCAAATAGTGCACCTGAAACAAGAACCCAGGGAAGAATACACAATGGGTGGGGAGGTAGTAACAACAACAAAACAGGAAAGGGACCTGGGGTAATCATATCAGATGACCTTAAGGTTAGCAAGCAATGTGAGAAGGCAGTAGGGAGGCCGAGGGTATACTGGGATGTATAGGAAGCGCATCAGCAGCAGAAAACAGGAAGTTGTTATCCTCTGTACAGACAGTTGGTGAGACCCCATCTGGAATACTGTGTTCAGTTCTGGAGACCCCATCTCCGCAAGGACATAGACAGGATAGAGGCAGTCAGAGGAGGGCAACTAAAATGGTGCAGGGTCTGCAAGAGAAGCCGTATGAGGAGAGACTAAAGGAGCTTAATATGTATACGCTTGAGGAAAGAAGGAGAGGGGGACATGATAGAAACTTTCAAGTACCTCAAGGGAATCAACAAAGTCCAAGAGGGTAGCATCTTTCAGAAAGAGACTTGCAAGAACAAGGGACACAATTTAAAGATAGAAGGAGGGCGTTCAGGGCAATGTGAGGAAGTATTATTTCACAGAGAGGTAGTGGATGCATGGAACAGCCTTCCTGAGGAGGTTATGGGTCTAAAACTGTGGGAGAATTCAAGAATGCATGGGACAGACATAAGGCAATTCTTGTGGGGTGCAGGAAGATATAGGCTGTTGGGTAGCTAGGATCTGCGGCCTATCCTGTAGTTAGGAAATGGGCAGACTAGATGGGCCTAGCGGTCCTTATCTGCCGTCAAAGTCTATGTTTCTATGTTTCTATGTTTCTAGAAGTTTGAACCACAATAAAGCTAGTGGACCTGATGGTTTACATCCTAGATTGTTAAAGAACTGGCAGACTATTTGGCAGGGCGGTCACACAATTATTTCAACAGTCACTGAAACAGGACAAACTGTGCAGACATGGAGGTAGCAACGGTTGTCCCTATTTACAAAAGGGACAAAAGCACGAGGTGGGAAACTATAGGCCCATTAGGCTTGACGTTGGCACTCAGAAAAATACTGGAAGGTATCATCAAGGACTATATTATGGACTATGTGGAGCTAGAGAGGAAAAAGACAATTCCCAACATGGATTTACTAAAGGACGTTCATGTCAAACAAATTTACTGGAATTTTACAGTAAAGTCAGTAAATCACTAGATGAAGGCAGTCCAGTGGACATAATATTCTTAGACCTTGCAAAAGCATTTGATAAGGTTCCTCATGTAAAATTGATTAAAACTATTTCTAACTTAGGATACATCCTACATTAGTCAACTAGTTAGAGATTGGCTGTCTGCAAGGAAACAAAGAGTATGCATCCTGGGAGAAATGTCTGAATGGGCAGCAGTAACTAGTGGGGTCCCACAGGGATCCGTGTTGGACCATGTTTGTTTAACCTCTATATGTCAACTATGCAGGTAACAAGTGACATCTGGCTTTCCAAATTTGCTGATGACACACGTATAGGACGTCCAATTAATAATATTTCTGATGCTTCAAACTTACAGCTAGCACTTGGAGAATTGGAGTTATGGGCAAAGGAAAATGAGGCAACTTTTAATGTGGACAAGTGTACGGTTATACACTTCGTAAAAATATCCAGAAATAAATTATAGTTTGGGTGGTAATATCCTTAAGTGGTACCTGAGGAAACAGACTTGTGTATTAGGGTCAGTAATGACCTCAAATTCCTCACACTGTAATTTAGTGGTTAAGAAGACAATGGAATTCTGGGATGCATACATAGACACATAAAAGTAGGAAAAAGAGGTGTTACTCCTTTGTATACCTCTCTTGTGAGGCCATACAGAATACTGTGTGCAGTTCTGGGCGCCAGGCTACAAAGGGGACATAAGAGCCCTGGAAAGGGTACAGTGAAGGGCTACTAGAAAAATCTATGAAGTAAAGGATATGGCATATGAGGATAGGTTGATGGAACTGGATCTATAGCCCCTTGAATACCGTAGGATGAGAGGGATATGTGCCTAATTTATCGGGCACTATCTGATAACCAGCTTTGGGAGCAAATGGACTTGCACCTTAGAATACAGTCACATAACACTCGTGCCCACCCTTACAGTTGAAGGTGGATAGATGTAGGACACAATCCCATACATTTTGGTTTTCAAATAGGGTGGCAAGAGTATGGAACGACTTACCGATTGAGGTGGTAGCTAGTCAGACTATGATATCTTTCAAACAGTCTCTGAATATTTATTTAAGGGCAGAAACATAGTGGGATATTAAAACTTAAGACAAGCGAGCCAAATGGACATTAGTCTTTACAGTGCTCTGTATTACCAATGATACCAGTGAAGTGTACCTTGAGAGTAGCTGGTCTGAGGCCTAGGCCATTAAGATGGACCATATAATCCAGAACCATAGGCAATTCAGCAGTATCTGGGAAATATGCTTTTTAGAACACCAAATGCTGAATCTCTTCCATTTGGAGATATAAGCATTTTGGTGGAGGGCTTTCTTGAAGCTCTGAGAATATCCAGAACCCCTGAGAAAGATGCAGATCTGCAAACTCTAACTCTTCAAGAGTCATGCCTTGAGATTGAGAGACTGAAGACTGGGGTACCAAATCCTCCCCTAAGAGGATGTTAACAGGTTGTAATTCCTGGGAAGAGACAGGGAAGATGGACTGCTAGGGACAGCAACAGGGGTTACCAAGGCTGTCTGGCCCAATCTGGAGCACTCTGCAAGGTTGAGACCTTATTTTGACTGAAACTTTGAACAGGAGTGGGAAGGAGGAAAGCATACAGAAATTTCCTTCCCAATTCAGAATCAGAGCATCCAGGGGACTGAGCCCAAGACTGGGGTCTGCAGCAAAAGAGGAAGTTGGTGATTGTCTGGGGCTGCAAAGAGATCTATCTCTGGAGTGCACCACCTTGGAAAAAATCACTTTCAACACCTGAGGTCCAGGGACCATTCATGATGGCCCTGAGGGATCCTGCTCAGTGCATCTGCTAGCACATTGTCCTTCCCTGGAAGGTGCACTGCTACCAGAGAGGTTTGCAGGAATAAGCCAGGGACCACAATTTCATGGCTTTTCGTGTACAAGGCCGTAAACCGAGTGCCTTCCTGCTTGTTGATGTACCACATGGTGGTGGTGTTGTCCGTTCTGACCTGAACCACCTTGTTCTGCACTGACTGAGAGGAAGCTTTCAGAGACAGAAAACTGCCCTAAGTTCTAGGAGATTGATATGGAGAAGGATTCTGGGGACCACAGTCCCTGGGCAGTGAGGGTCCCCAGATGGGCTTCCCAGCCCAGAAAGAAGCGTCGTGGTAGGACC
This sequence comes from Neoceratodus forsteri, assembly GCA_016271365.2. Lineage (NCBI taxonomy): Eukaryota > Metazoa > Chordata > Ceratodontiformes > Ceratodontidae > Neoceratodus > Neoceratodus forsteri. The sequence goes on from JADMNL010000024.1 coordinate 261,962,868, forward strand.
ACTGAATAAGGCTGAGTGGCAAAGGGACCCCTTGTCTTAAATTGTCCTGATCCTGCCACCATTGAAGGGCTTGGATCAGAGTCCAGAGTCACTGGGATCAGTTTGGTAAAGGAATCCTTCCTCTGAGACCAAAAAGCTCTCAGATGGAACTGAATATCCCTCATCTGGAATCTTGCCCTTGGACCACTGCTGTTGAAACTGCCATGTGGCCAAGAGCTGGAGTAAATGCCTTGCTGATCGAGATACCGGAAGGCTGAAGGAAGAGGCTAGTTCCATAGAACCCTTGCCCTTGCAGGGGAAGAAAGGCCCTAATCTGACTGTGTCCAGTTCTGCCCCTATAAAGGTAAGAAGCTGGACTGCTTCGGAACTGACTTGGGAGGTTGAGAAGAAATCCTAGAGAAGTGAGCACTTGCAGGTGAGACTTGACTTGGTCTGGAGACTGGCCCACTATTAGCCAATCGTCCAGATATGGAAAATGGAGATCTTTTGCCTTCTTAGAAAGGCAATTACTACTGCCAGGCACTTTGTGAAAACCTTTGGGCTGAGGTTAGGCCAAAGGGCATGGCTATGAACTGATAGTGGCCTGAGGGCAACTCGAACCTGAGGTACCTTCTGTGGGAGCACCTGATGGGAATGTAAAAGTAGGCATCTTTGAGGTCCAGGAGGCTAGCCAGTCCCCTGGCCTTAGAGAGGAAGGATTATTCCCAGAGTTACCATCTTGAACTTTGGTTTTAAAAGATGTTTGTTTAGATATCTTAGGTCCAGGATGGTAGCCACTTCCTGTCTTTTGGGGTCAGGAAGTACCTGGAGTACAGCCCTTTGCCCCATTGTAGGGTAGGTACTCTCTATGGCTCTTAAGGCCAGAAAAGATGAAACCTCTGCCTCTAGGGTGAGGGTTTCCAAGAGATTTGCAGGTGGAAAAGATCTGGCTCTCATCTTTGGAAATTTTCTGAAGCTGAGAACCAGTCCCTGGCTTACTACTTCCAGGATCCACTTGTCTGATGTAACAGACATCCAGTCCTAGACAAAGTAAGCCAGCCTGCCCCTACTGGAATAGGAGAGTCAACCCAGGCAGGCACATCAGAGTGTCTGCTTGGTAGGGGCCTTAGGCTGAGGAGTAGATGCAGCCCTGCTCATCCCCTTCTGCCTCCCTCTGAACAACCCCTCTGTGAAAAGGAAGAAGAGGCCTGTGCTTGGTAAAAGGCCTGTGAAAAGGCCTGCCCTAGTCTGCTGCCTTTGAGGTTGCCTGCCTCTCCTTGGCCTGAGCACTCCGGTAGGTGGTCCTGTACTCATCCATTTTCTTCATGTAATTCTCTGTCTGCTCCCCAAACAGAGAATTACCCACTACAGGAAAATTCATGGCCTTAGCCTGGGTATCCTGCGAGAGGCTAGTACATCTGAGCCAAGCCATTCTCCGAAGAGCCACAGATGTAGCCATGACTCTTGATGACACATCATTACAGTCCACAGCAGCATGAAACTGAACTTTAGATGCCTCAATCCCATCTGCAGCCACTGCCTCCAGCTCCTTGGCTAGCTGGGGAGGCCTGTTTAGCCAGTGCCAGTACAGCGTCCCACCTGGACTTCAGGTACCTAGTTGTATAGGCCATATAATTCACCTGTCTGAGTCCCAAGGAAGATGCCATGTACAGCTTTTTGCCATGGCATCAATCTTCCTAGAGTATTTGTCTGGGGTGTGAGCCAAGGGAATGCTTGCTTTATCACAGGCAGCAGCCTGCACAACCCCAACATGGCTGCATTGTTGATATAAAAACTCAGTTTCTAAGCCTGGGAGTGTATACCTCTTGGCCATTCTTCTGTCCACAGGAGGTATAGAATTGGGAGACTTCAGAATTTTTTGTGTCTGTTTTCCAAAAGATTTGTGGAGGGATATACAGTCTCTGGACTCTGGAATGTCCATCATTTCTACAAAATCAGGCTCCTCCTGATCCTCCATTGCCTCTTCCATAGGAAGCTGGAGGGTCTCAGCTACCTTTCTGAAGAACATAAAGTGGAAACGGACTCAGAAAGCCTAGGAGGGATACACCTGAAGGTCTGTCTGGGAGATGTCCGGTTCCACAGGCACATCTAGACTTTCACCATCACCATCATCATCTTCAAACTCCTTCCTCCTCAAACTCCGGTTCATAAAATTCTTCCAAAGTATAGTCGGAACCGGGGAACCGACTGAACCGAGCCCCTGCCAAAAGGTGCCTAATTGGTCGGAACTGGGTGAAGTGATTCCACAATCCAAACGCTCTGGCTATTTCTTCGGCAGTCGGAACATGGACTTCTGGATCCGAACTGGACAATTTTTCTTTGCGCTTTTTAGTCGGAACTGACCCTCGATCAGCTTTCCTTTGCTCAAGAAGCATCGCCTGGTCAGAGGCACCCTTCTGGTTCGGTTAGAACTGAACCGGGTTGGCCATCTGGGTCAGCGGACTTCTCACCTCCTTTTCCCTCAGTCTACCTAATCTCTTTTCAAAGGTAGATTTGGGAAAATGTTTGCAAATTTAGCAGTCTGAATCAAGCATTCCAAACCCCAGACAATAAACACAGATGGTGTGGGATCGGCCTTAGCAAAGACCTCCCCATGCTCACTGCAGTATTGAAACCCAGTGGGCCCAGTTTTTTCTTGGGTTTCTCAGACATGGCCAACCTAACCAAACTTACCCTTTTTTGGTAACCGCCAGGCAAGACTCCTTCATCGGTTTCAAAACACGCTTTTTTAGAACGCTAAGGACCGTAACCACACACAAAGTTAACACAAGAATTAAAAAATGATCAGTTCAGCCGAACCGATCCACACTTTTACAAGTTCCACACAGAAAACACAGTACAAAACCTATCTAGTACTCACGGTACCACAGACAGAGACTGAACCAACTATGCAGGAAACTTTTTCGTAAAACGACACTTCAACCGATTTTCGAACCGAGCTGTAGGAGAAATCTCCGGAGCGACTGTTCAGTGAGGCGGAGTAAAGAATCTGAGGTTAGCTTTCAAAGGAAACAGACAGAGACATCAACCGAGCTCAAGTTCAGCATTCTATGCTCTGCATAGAAAGATTAACCCTTGTTCTCCGAGGCAGTTTAAAGGTTGGGGCTAACTGCACTTGTCAGAATACAGCAAGACTTCAAGTTGTTTGAAAGAGCAGGGTAAGGAGACAAGGCTCTCATGGCAGGGCCCAACTGCATTTGATAGCAGGCAGATTTAGTCCGATGCAAGCTGGGCAAAGCGTCTAGCCCTCAGCACACAAGTCAGCTCGGGAAAACCAGATTGCGACCCCTGCCAGTTCACAGCACATTTATATGTAAAGAAAGTTTACTGTACCAGGCAGGCTGCTCCTCGATCCTGATCGCAAAATCACTGCTAAAACCCGGGAGCACAACGGTAGCTAAAGTTCCTGACAGGCCGACGATACAGTAAAATCTTCAGTCTTCTACAGGTTAAGCCTGGTCCCAATTCAGTAGCTTGCTTAAAAGCTCACAGCTTGATTTAGTCCGAAATTATTCTCTCTCTCTCTCTCTGGGTAGAAAACGGCAATCAGGCCAGAAGTCAGGTCTTCCACGGTTCTCCCGTGAACTACACAGTTTTTACTACTGGCTATCACGAGCTGCTCTCTCTCAACTGCCAACACAGATCTGGCTTGCCAGCAGACAGCTCAGGGGCTTTCACTCAGATCCAAAAGGTTCGTTGGTCGGTTCAGATGTCAGTCACAGCAGGGCTCCCTATAGGTCCAAAAAGGTGCCAAGAGCCCAAAACTACATTTCCACAGTCTGGCTCCACATATCCCTTCAGTTGCAGTCTCCATTTTAGAGTCCCAAAATACTGATTGGTCCAATTCGGCAGTCCGGGACCAAAATGGTGGAGCTAAAGAGAACAGTCCTTGCTGCAAAGAAGGCAGGTTAGAACAAACTACATTATCATTTCTACTTTAAATGATTTCAAGTTAGTAGTGACACCTTCCAGCAGGACTCCCTCTGCACAACTAACGATGGCAGAAACGCAGCAATTATTCAGCAGCCCAGGCGGGACTCGAGCAGGAAACACTCAGCCCCCAAGATTAATTATAACTGCAATCGGGCAGCTCTTAAAGAGACAGTGCATGGAGGCTTTTAAGGTGCTCAATGGCAACAACATTTTAACGGCTAAGCAACACCAACCTGGCAGCGAGCATTTAGGCAAGCTCTAGGAAGACTTTTGGAACCCCATTTATAGGGGGTACATATATACCTTTTTTTCCAGTTACGCTAACCGATGAAAAACCAGGAGTTATCCCAGTTAAGTTTTTAAACCAAAACAACCGACTATACCGAGTCAGTACAATTTAAACTAATAAATTTAAGAAAAACTATAAGGGAGAATGTCGTTTCTGGTTAATGAACTGAAGAGAAAACTGACTACTTACCCTAACGAAAACTAAAATCGAAACAAATTATACCTGAAAACCAAGAACAGTGATAGGAATACCAATATAAACTAAAACTACTAGGTAAAAACTGAGAAAAAAAAAGTATCTTCAAGCGATGAAGGAGAGTTCCTGGAGACGTCTTACTGAGGCAAGCAGAGTAAAGAATCTGATGGTTTAGAACTGTTTACCAAGGACAGTGGTTTGAAAATCAAACACGGGCCTAGCATTCCATCATTTGCATAGGTTCTATTAACCATTTTGGCTCTGGGGTAGTCCTATGGTGAGTCCATATTGCATCAGTCAGAATACAGTAAGATTTCCTGGGCTTGAATGGGGCACATGCCTCCTGACTTCTTGGAACTAGGAAGTATTGGGGTAGAAACCTGTGTTGCACTCTGCCTCCAGCACTACTTCCACTGCCCTGTTGTGCAGAAGGACAGCAGTCTCCTGCACCAGAAGCTCTGGCATGTGATCTGATAGAAGTGGTTGCTTCTGGGTGGATAATCCAGAGAGACTTCCATAAACTTCGTGAGTATCCTTCTCGGATGATCCTGATAACCCACTTGGTCCATTGTGATAGATTCCCACTGCAGCAAAACTAGGTAAGATGCTCCCCACTGAGAGGCGAGGTCTGCCCTGGCAGCTGAGGCTGGAACTTTACAGTGTGGCACTAGGCACTTTAGGAGCCTGTGCCTTCAACCACGCTTTCTTTGCAGCTGGGGAGGCTGAGACTTGACTTGAGTTCCTTTGCCTTTGCCTCAAAGGACTGTTTATTATGGTAGAAACCTCACCCTTTCTCCTTTTGGGGATAAGATGAGCAGGCCTGGAGGTCTTGATGGCTGTCCTAGTCTTCTTGGAGGCCTCAAGAGACTCTTCCACTTGTTGTCCAAACAGATAAGAACTATCAAAGGAACATTCATAACCTGTTGCTAGACATCATTGGAGAAGCCAGATGTCTGAAACCAGGAATGTCTTCTAATACAAATTCCTGCAGCAGCAGAACACGAGGCAGCATTAAAGGTGTCCACAGCTGCCTTCAACCAATGATTGTTAGACTCAATACCCAATAAGTAAAACTCTGAAGAATCTTGTGTTTAGTCTTAGATTCAGGCAGGGATTCCTCGGTTCTATGTGTTATGGGTGAGGCAAAATGTCGAGGCAAAAGGGCAAAGAAGAAAAGAGCGACAAGGAATATACAGTAATGGCAGAAAGGGTGACAAGACTGTTTTATGTTTTAAAGGGGGCTTCACCCAGATGTGGGAGGCTTTGCCCCCACACCTCCTTTCTATAGATAATAAACTCTGGGGGTAGATGAAATCTGGGGAGGGAGAAAGTCATGGTCACCTCTTCCATTCAGTCGCCATTATTCCCAGTCGCTCTTTGTACTTGTAGTTTTTTCCGTCGCTGTAATTACAGTCGCCATTTTTGTTTCACCCATATTACGGGATACTAGATTCCACTAGAGACTTCAGAGAGGTTCAGGTGCATACTCATACTTAGAAAATGCCCTTGATAGCTGGCTATCCTCATGCTAAGGGTAGCAGCAGTGAAAGCCCTTTTCCCCATAGTGTCTATCTCATGCGACTAGGGTGTACAGTCACTTCCTGAGGAAGAATGGCTTTGTCATTTTCAGCCAAAATGACAATCTTGTCAGCAATAGACTGAGAAGCAAGGATAGGCCTGTCCTTAGGGCAGTATACTTATAGTCTATCTACCTACAGACAGAGGGAAAATGCTGGCCTATTCCATACAGCATCTGAAAGTGTTTCAAATGCAGGAGAAAAGGGGTATAAGATTGACCAGCATGGTGGAAATGTTGAGCCACTCCAGACAGGGATGTTTCCTGGATCAGTGGCAGAAGGCTTAAAAGCAAGTGTAGCATACATGTCGCAAAGAACATCCTGAAAAAGGTCCTCCTGGGAAGCAGGAGATGGGCCTGGAGTTGAAGTGTCCAGGCCATAAAAAGAGTTATTGTTGCCACCCTCAGAAATGATGAGTTCAGGATCAGAATCATTCCCCATAATCCTCCCCAGGGTGACAAAGAAGAGGGGTGGAGCTAAACTTCCAACCCAGGCATCGGATTAGGCAATACTGGCAACACTGGCACCAGCAGAAGACAAGCTGATGCCTGAGGTGACGCCATGGAGAGACTGGCTCTGGCACAGAAGGTCCTCTCAGCACTGGAGGCAGTGCGGATGCAGCGCTGGTCCAGGCCCCAAAGGACCTGAGCTGAGCCTGGTACCAAGCCCGTGTCACCGCAGTGTTGAAGGTCCAGCTGGGATCGAAGTAACTAGTAGAGGTAATAGGGCCAATCCCAAAACAGTGACACTGAATGGGGATGTGGCCAGTGGAACAGGCAATGGCAGCATGGTCGGTGGCAAGGACCCAGAGGCCATTGACGGAGCCAGACACTCTACCTAACTAGAAGGTCCCAGCCGCAGCTCCAAACCCTGAGTCTGAAGGGTCTGGGACCGGCTCCGGAGAAGGGGCAAATGAGCCAGATGCTGTACCCACTGTTCCATAAGAGTTGCCAATAGGTGAACCTGCCCACTGGAGTCCCCACAAGTAGACAGGGGGGGACTGCGGGCCCAAGACCTCAACCTCTCATGAGCAGAGGCTGTTGGTGATACTGATGGCACTGTGGAAGGCCTTCTGCTTTGAAACACCGAGGACCTTGTGGCAGACCTCACAGAGGGTGACCTGAGTGGTACCATCTCTTCCCTTTCCTACGGAAAGAGGAAGAACTCAAGGCTGAGCAGTACCAGGTCCCCGACTGGGATCGGAACGGGCCGCTTCTTCTTGTGTTTACAGAAGGGCTATCCTCCCTCACAAACACAAGACTGCCCATCATCAGAACCCTCCCCAAAGGTGGAAGTGGACTGGACACAGCCCTGCCGCTGAAGTAGCATGCCCAAAGAGGCTCCCTACTGTCACATTCACCGTCCATGGCCGTCAACTGTTGCTTGGCAGGGTTGAGAGACTGACAGAAATATTTGTATAAAATTACTCAACTGACACAAAAATAACCAACACTAGCTTTAAACACTAAAATTAATAAAATTGAATGCTGTTGTTGTATAGACATGAAATTCTGATTCCTAGGAGGCAAGTGGCATCATCATTGAAGCGCACTGACGGTGGGGAAAAAGGAACTGAGGTAGTTGAGGTCTGCTGCCGAGGTAAACCTGTGCCGCAACCTCCACCTCACGGCATCACCCATGCACATAGCATACCTCGGCGCCACTCCTCTTGAAAAATTCTGCCTCCCACAGTCCTAGCACCTCTGGCTCAGCATTCATTAGTGTGAATCAATAGCGAACATAAAATTTGCCAGCAGATAAAGGCCTAGAAATCTATCAAGTCTGCTCGAATGTGCAGCTAGCACCCCTTTTTGTAGTTGCCCCTCCCTCCCACCCTCCCCTTGCCCTGTCCCAGACCCTTTGAAGCAGTCCACTGTTCTACTGGATACCACTGCCAGTAATGCATTCCACTCAGCTACCACTCTCTCTGTAAAATGTGTCTTCTCATCTCCTCCTGAACCTTCCTCCTCCAGCCTCATATCATGGCCCTGGGTGAAGACTGATTCCTAGAAGATCCAGGACTTCCAAAGAAAGGAACTGCAAGGCAGTTACAAAATATGGCCAACCGCTAGCACCTGTAACTGACAAATGTAACTGTTGTATATATTAAATGAGGCTCCTCAAGCGGAACCATGCCTTAAAGCCTTTCCTCGATTACCTGGAATCAATATGGAACCGAAGAAACTAGCGATATCAAACAAAATTACCCTAACTCACACACAGTTATTGAAGCTAACTAAATGCAAAAACTGTTACCAAGAAATGAACAAAGAAATGGACCACAGACGTTAACTGAGTGAAAAGTGACTTCTAGGTGATACTTCCTCTCAGGCAGAGAAATGCTGTAAATCTGCTGTTAGAGGGCAGAGGAGAGTGTGACCACTTTCTAACAGAGTTTCAAATTTCATTCTAAGGTTCTCTAATTAGTATAAAATTCTATGCACTGGGGCAGCTCATTCCAGGGAATGATTGCATTTTTCAAGTATCCACAAGTATAATGACAAGGCTGCTGAACTGTGTGGCTTTACGTTATGAGAACAGCATGTCACAGAGTTGAAGGACTCTGCCTTGGGGCTAATTTCTGTTGGCCACCTGGGAGAAAAGCCCCTCCTGCCAAACAACCCTGAACCATGGAAAAGTGCTAGTGTCACCTGCCAAGGGGAGTTGCTTGCCCACTACACTAGCTGGAGGATAAGGGTTGTCATAATGGCTCCCTAAAGAGAAGAAAGGGAGCATAAGGGAGAAAAAAGCAGAGAAAATACATTCCTGTAAGCATACCTGTTATTAACATGATCAATAAGGTGCTGTTTAAACATAAGGCTCCAGCGTTTGATAACATTCTGAAGTGCCTGCCTGAAAGGACGGCAGTCGACCTGTAACCAGCCACTGAACACTTTACTGTTCTCAAATCTGCTAACTTCTTCATACAGCTTCTCATATGAATCAATCTGCAAGTACAAAAAGGCAAATATAAAGATATAAATAATGTGACCTAATACAGCAACAGCAGTCTTGCTTTCCTAAATGTTTGTGGAAAATTAATGCAGTCTGAATACTGTAAGTGCTGATGTCGCATGCATCTTTGTCTAAGAAAGGCAGTATTTCAACAAACTAGTCTATATTTGTCATGTATCACATATACTTTTCAAATTCAAGAGTATATTAGGTTTTCAGTGGGCAAGGAGTTGCCCCAGAATCTGTTTCTCTACTTCACCATCCACAAGATTTATTTATTTTGATTTTATTTGTATATGGGTTAGTACACTGGGATGCAATCCCGTTTGCAGGTACGACCCTTAGTCAATAATAAAAACAACTACACACAACAATCAACACAATAACATATACAAATCACAGTTACAAAACTACAAATGACAACATACAATAATACATATTATATAGGAAATAAGCATTCCATGTCATCAATAAAACATTAATTTTAAAACAATCACAACCACACAAAGTTCTAATGTGTGCCTTAAGAGTTTAAGCAAACAGAACATAACTTTTTATATTCCTAATATGAAAGGGTAAGCTGTTTCAAACTGTAGGTGCAATATATCCAAAAGTACGCTGGACATTAGATGAACGTTTGAATGGAACTTTTAACAATGTTATATCACAGGTTGATCTAGTATAAGTTTCATCCTGTAATGTCATAAGCTGACTTTTCAAACAAATGGGTATACCTGATTGTAACATTTTAAATACAAACTTAGGTAAACTAAGTTTATATGACTGTTTTATAGTTAACCACCCCAATTCATTAATGATATCACAGTGATGTGTAGTATTTGGTGCCAATAAATCAAATCTCCTTATCTTATTTAGTAACACAACTTTCTGATGTACTGTACTCTCTGAGGCATTATCAACTATTATTGAAGCATATTGTAATACTGGCAGTAGGCACTGAGATCGATTGACAAGCGTGCATCATAAACCAAATTACTGCAAGTCTGTATAGTAAACCAAAGCTTTGCATGAATCTTAGATGTAATCATCTGTGAATGAGATCCATTACTAAGAATAGGGTCCAGTATAACTCCTAAATATTTAACCCTTAGGCTGCCAACAGAATTAGAACATATAGGAATTTTGGACTGATATATCAGTCTGCAACCCTGCAAGTGTTAATATTAATCACAATCTCGAACATTGTACCATCCAGAGAGCTAATATGTAACTTGTGATTATTCTCCTTTAACCTAGCTGAAGTCCCAAAAGCATTGTCTTGGTTTTCTGAGTATTCAACACCATTTTGTTTCTAATTAACCACCCTGCATTATATTAAGTTCCTCCGTTAAAGTAGAATTTACATCTAATATTGATGCACTTTGACAATACAGAACTGCATCATCTGCATACAGTGTGAGTCTAGCATTTTTATAAGTGATGTAACAGAATCAAAAAATAATGAAAATAAAACAGGTCCCAATATGCAGCCTTAGGGACTCCACATTTTACTAATGCCTTTTCAGAAACTCCCCAAATTTAGCCATCTGATATCTATCCGACAGATAATTTGGAAACCACTTTAGGACAGGTTCTCCTATCCCGATATGGTCCAGAATCTCTATTAACAAAGAATGATCAACAAGGTCAAATGCCTTGGTCAAGTTCACAAATGCGGCCCCAGTCAGGCGACCACCCTCCATGCCTCTGGGACCAGCTCGTGAACTCTACTAAGGCAGACTCGTACTTTGCCCTTTCTGAAAGTCATGTTGACAACAAATTGTGAGTTTCAACATAGTTGATCAACTGACCATAAATTCACTTTTCTTGTATTTTAGATAAGACTGACAGTATAGCTATAGTGCTATAATTAGAAAACTTACCTATAAATCCTAATTTATGTATCGGAAAACAAATGAGTGCTTCCACAATTCAGGTACCTCCCCAAACAAAAGGACTAATTAAAGATAATACTTATTGGACACACTATTTCAGCAGATGCTAATTTCAGTATTTTAGGGACAACCTAACAAATCCACTAGACGCATCAACTTTAAGTTGTTTCAATAGTTTAAATACTTCAAAACTTGAGACTGTCCTGAGGTAAAATATAGGTCTACCTAGTAGACCCATTTACACCAGGGTCAGTCCTATAAGCATCTAGGTTGGTAAATATTCTGTTAAATTCATTAGCAATGTGTAGGGGTCAATCAAATTATCACTTCCTTTACCATTATTATCTTATTATTGCCCTGGGATTAACTAAACTGTTAACTGTGCTCCAAAACCTTGTATTATTTGTCAGTCCTTCAGTTTGTTGCTGTTTATATAATCAACTTTGCACTTTTAATTTCAGCCTTACATTTATTTCTCAAATGCCTATAATTCTGCAAATTAGCTATTGACTGAGTTTGTCTATACAGTTTGCAGGCCATATCTCTTTCTTTCATGAGTTTAAATAATGGTGGGGTTAATCACTTGGAATCAGCACCTCAGATACATCCTTTTATAATTGGAACATATACGTCCAATACTTTTGTAAACTCCCAATAAAATAATCTAAGGCACAGTTAATATCCAGTATTATTTTTAAGTAAGAAGAATCAATGTTCTGAAGCCTATTTCTAAATCCTGCAACATCAAACCCCTAGAAAATTCTGAATTTAATATTCTTGGGACAGCATTTTGCTTGGTACAGTGTTTCTAAACACAAAATACAGGATGGTAGTCACTGAGGGAGTCGCAATCAATCCAAAATTTGAACGTGGTTAACCCTATTTGTTGAAAGCCAATCAAGTACTGTGTGCTTTTTAGTTTTAAATTTAACCTAGTGGGTAAGGTAATAAGTTGCTGTAAATTTGTTTGTGATAAAACATCCCCAAGCCTAGGGATCTTGTCCCCATTCCAATCTGAGTTGAAGTCCAGCAGCACGATGATTTCACCCACCAAGCTGGTGGACATCAAGTCAGAAAATTCCTGTAGGCCTTCACTACTATCCTTGGGGAATATACACACAACACACTGTAAGTTTTTATCTGACCAATTGCTTTCTGAAGTGCCAAAATTCACAATATTTTGGGGCACTTTCAATATATACATTCAACCACTGTGAAAATGTCATTTATATAAAACATTACCCCTCCCTTCCTTTCACCCTGTCACTTCTAAGAATATTATACCCTTTCAAATGTATTTCACTATTCAAAATAGACTGTTTCAACCACGTCTCAATGACTGCTAAAACATCCGGTTTGTAGCGCATAAACCCATGCTTCTAATTCATGAAATTTTGACATAATACTCTGTGCATTTAAAAGCATAATTCATATCCCATTTGAGGCATTAATAAAATATTCCATATCAGCTAGATCATTCCTCATAGGCGGGGGTTACTTTCAACATTCCCTACTCTAATTAATAAAATATTAGTCACCATAAACAAAACTGCTCCATCAAACAGCCACGATTCCTTTCTTAAACAATACCCACAATTATAATCCACCAGTTTATACGTTACTCCCAGTAGCTGACACTGTGTTAAAATTAACACACTGTGTTAAAATTAGCTCAGACTCATGCATAACCCAGCCCGCTTCTTGATATGGTCTCATGTGCTTTGTTATTTAAACAACATTTAGCAAGTGAAACATCGGTTCCTAAAATGCAAGCAATGTACATAAATCCTACTAGAATCCCCACGTAAGCCACTGTAAATGTATACCATACGAATATTGTCCTTACAAGGCTTACAGTTCAGCTCCAAATGGAACACAGATTTGTTTCTTCAGTATGTTCCAGTATGACTCCAGTTTGACTCCAGCACACACACTTCTCTGCACTTGCCCGCTGCTGCTCTCACCTCAGATATGCTGTTATAGTCCAAACAAACAGTGCTGCCATCACTGCGATTGGCTCCTGGGTGAAGTGAATAAGCAGGAACAGGTGTTTCAAGTAGAGTTACAATCTCAGCCCCATAGCTAAAGTGCATCAACAGTAGCAATGAATGGTCGCCATAACAACCAGCAAAGTCAGAATGTAAATCAATATGGCAGTCAAATAAGCAATGTAGCAGCAGTATACTAGTGGGTATTATTGTGGAAGAAAGTGACTTGAGAGTTCCGTTGTTTACACAGTGCACTTACATATGACCTCAGCACGGAGCCTGACACACTCCAGTTTGACTCCAGATAAAGATAAAGGAGGAGTTAACCTTCCCAGTTTCCCGCCTATGCCAAGGCTGCTCCACTCCGTTTGTACGCCTATGGACTACCAAGAGATGTAACACATACAATTTGTCAGCAGAAAAGGGCTGCTTGACACCCAATCTGCCAAGTGTTTCCTGCCTATTTTACATCCGCAGACTCTATTTGGTCTCCAGCAGCCTCCCTTCCTGCCTCTACTCCAGTATATCCCTGTTTATCCCATATATGTTTGAAGGCCCACTTGTTTTACTAAAGAAACACCTCCTCCCATCTCTCCTGAATTTCCCTCCTGCAGCTTCATCATATGCCACCTAGTCCTGGCGCGTCCTCATCTGCAAAAGGCTCCCTCCTGCACCCTGTTCACCCCTGTGATGTAACTTGTAGTTTTTGGTCACGCCACCTCTCTCTCTCTCTCTCTCTCCTCCAGGGTGTACATGTCGAGATCCACAGTCTGTCCTCACAGTGCTTTACAGCTGCCCTCCTCTGCACCATCTCCACCATATCTATATCCTGCCTGAGGTGCAGTCTCCAAACTAGACCCCTCCCTATGCACCCCATGATCCCACTAGCCCTGCCTACAGCCTTGTTGCTCTGTGCTGCCACCTTGAGGTCCTCTGCTATAATGTCAAGGTCCATTTCATGCCTACTGACTGTCAGTACCTCCCCTACCATCTTATGCTTGGTAGCGGGTTTCTATGCCCTAAGATGCATGATTTTGCACTTTTGTCATTGATCCTCAACTGCCATATCTCTGACCCTCCTCAAGTTTCCCTAGATCCTTACACAATTTCTCCATCGCTTCCAGAGTGTCCACCCTATTGCAGATTTTGGTGCCATCCTAAAAGACATACCTTCCCTCCAGCTCTTCTGCAATGTCTCTAATGAAGACATTGAAGAGGACTGGTCCCAGTACTCAACCCTGTGGTACACTACTCCTCACTCTCCTGTCCATAGAGTGAGTGCTGTTAACCACCACCCTCTGTCTCCTATCCATTAACAGGTTTCAAACCCAAATTACCAGTTTGAATCCCACTCCTAGGCTGGTCAACTTCCTAATCAGTCTCTTGTGCACACTGTGTCGAAGGCCTTGCTGAAGTCCAGATAGGCTAAATCTGCTCCCTCCCTGGTCCATTTCCTGGCTGCCCTTTCAAAGAAATCTATCAGATTTAATATGACCTTCCCCATGAGCCACCATTCCCACTAGAAATCTATCAAACTGCCTATACATAGAAACATAGACTTTGGCAGATAAGGACCACTTGACCCACCCAGTCTGCCCATTTCCTACCTACTGGATAAGCTGCAGATTCTAGTTAACCAACAGCCTACTTCCTGCCACCCCCCACTACAATTGCTTTGTGTCTGTCCCATGCATGTTTGAATTCCCCACTGTTTTAGACCAACGACCTCCTCAGGAAGGCTGTTCCATGTATCCACCACTCTCTCTGTGAAAAAATTTCCTCACATTATCCCTGAGCCGTCCACCCTCTATCTTTAAATTGTGCCCCTTGTTCTTACACATCTCTTTTCTGAAAGATGCTACCCTCCTGGACTTTGTTGATTCCTTGAGGTACTTGAACGTTTCTATCATGTCCCCCGTCCCTCCCTTCACCAAGAGTATACATATTAAGCTCTCTCAGTCTCTCTTCATATAGTTTCTGCTGCAGACCCTGCACCATTTTAGTTGCCCTCCTCTGGACTGCTTCCATCCTGTCTATGTCCTTGCGTAGATGAGGTCTCCAAGACTGCACAAGTACTCAGATGTGGTCTCACCAACTGTCTGTACAGAGGGATAACCACTTCCCTTTTCTACTTGTGATGCCCCTTCCTATGCATCCCAGTACCCCTGGCTCTCCTTACCGACTTTTCACATTGCTTACCCACCTTTGGGTCATCTGATATGACTACCCCAGGTTCCTTTCCATTTTATTGTTGTTAGTACCTCCCCTGCTATTGTGTACTCTTCTCCTGGGTTTTGTTTCCAGGTGCATTACTTTGCATTGAATCTAAGTTGCCATATGTCTGACCATTCCTCCAACCTTGCCAAGTCCCTCTCATCTTTTCTACCCCCCTGTGTATCAACTCTGTTACAGATCTTTGTGTCATCTGCAAAGAGGCACACCTTTCCTCAGACCCTCTGCAATGTCACCTATAAAGATGTTAAAGAGGACTGGACCCAGTACTGAGCCCTGAGGTACTCCACTAGTAACCCCCTTTCTTGGAATGTGTTCCATTTACTATTACCTTCTGTGTCCTGTTGTGTAGCCAGTTTGCTACCCAGGCTACCACCCTGGGACCCACTCCCAGGCTGGCTAACTTGATTATTAATCTTTTGTGCGGGACTGTGTCAAATGCCTTGTAAAAGTCTAGGTAGGCCATATCCACAGCCCTCCTGGTCTATTACTTTGGTCACCCAGTCAAAGAAATCAATTAGATTCATCTGACATGACCTTCCTGCTGTAAATCCATGCTGCTTTTGGGTCCTGTGCCCTTCTAGCCTCTAGGTACTCAACAATTCTTTCTTTCAGAAGTGATTCTATAATTTTCCCTACCATTAAGGTCAAACTTACAGGTCTGTAGTTTCCTGCTTCTCCCTTGCTCCCACTTTTGTGAAGAGAATCACATCTGCCCTCCTCCAGTCCTCAGGTACTGCCCCATCCTGCCACGATTTGTTAAAAAGCATGGTCAGTGGTGTCACTAGGTCCTCCTTAGTTCTTTTAGGATTCTGGGGTGAATCCCATCAGGCCCCATTGCTTTGTCCACCTTGAGTTTTAGGAGTTCTTTCAGGACTCTTTCTTCTGTGAATGGACTGGTGTCAACCCCCACCCAGAGTGCTTCTATTGTCTAGTTTAGGTAACTCCTCCTCATCTTCTTTTGTGAATACTGAGCAAAAGTATTCATTCAGTATCTCTGCCTTTTCACTGTCTCCTCTGCCCACCTCCCCTCCTTTATTAATCTTCACTATCCCTCCTTAACCTTTCTATGCTCTCTAATGTACCTAAAAAAGTTGTATCCCCTTCTTAACTGAGTTGGCTATTTTTCCTCAGTTTGGGCCTTTTAAATCTGACTGCCTTCCCACTTCTTCTCCTTTAATTGATACAGTTCCTGTCGTGCTCCTTCTGTGATTCCTTATACTTTTGAATGCACCCTTTTTCTCCTTAACCTTCCCTGCCACCTCTTTGAGAACCATAGTGGTTTTACTCCACTTTGTTTTCTTTATTTGTTTCACACAAAGGCTTGTTGCCTCTATGGTGGCAGTTTGATTTTTGTCCATCGTTCTTCCACCCTCCTTTTGGTCATTTGCTAGTGCATTTTCAGGTATTCACCCATTTTGCCAAAGTCAGCCCTTCTAAAGTCCAGTATCCTTGTTTTGTATGGCTTATCTCCATGGTTGTGCTCATTGTGAAGCACACTGCAGTGGTCGCTTGTTCCCAGATGTCTACTGACTTCTAAATTTGTGATCCTCTCTCCATTTGAGAGTACCAGGTCTAGTATTGCTCCTCCTGAATGGGTTCCAACACTAACTGTCTAAGGCCTGCCCCTGCAGAGGCATCGAGAATGACTCTGCTCTTGGATGTGGCTGCAGTACATGTTATCCAGTTAACATCTGGCATATTCAGGTCCCCATCAACAGTATCTCCCTTTTCGTCCATTTTGAGAATGTCCTCTATCATTTTGTTGTCCATTTCCTCCCTTGAGACGGGGTCTGTATACAACCCTGTGCGGACTGTGATGCCATTCCCTGTCTCCAAGGTGACCCAGAGTGCCTCTTGTCCTCCCCTTTATTTTTAGTTCTGTAGCTTTGATCCCTTCCTTATGTATAGAGCTACTCCACCTCCTCTCTTACCTTCCCTGTCCCTTCTGTAGATTGTGTACCCTGGTATGTTGACATACCAGTCATGGTTCTCGTGTACCATGTTTCCGTGACACAATATCCAATTGTTCATCTTCCTTCAGGGCTACTAGCTCGGAAGCTTGTTTCAGACTACGGGCATTGGTACTATTGCCCTCATCCTTTTTCCCCATCCCTGCTTTTATTGTCCTTGTCTATTTTTCCATTTACCCTGTCCTGCCCTGTGTTGAGCTCTGTACCTCAGTGTTTACCTCACTACCTGCCATGTTTTGTGGGGAGGCTTGAAATTTCCTGCCTTTATCAGCGCCTCCCTTGGCTGTTTAAAAGCTTGCCAAGGAAGCATTTAAACCTATCACCTAGGAGCTTGGTTCCTTCGTGGACAGATGCAGACCATCATGCCAGTATAGACCTTTATGTCTCCAGGTAGCCCCCAGTCCCCAAATGAAGCCAAAGCCCTGTGCTCTGCACCAGTTTTGCAACCATTCATTAAACTGCATGGTGTGCAGTACCTAGCCTCACTCCTGCCATGAACTGGTAGCACCTCTGAGAAGGTTACCATGCATGCTACCCATCTGAGGCCCTCCCAACTCCACAAATTCATTCTGCACTGCACTGATCCCATGCCTAGCTAGGTCATTTTTCCCAAGGTGGACTATGATATCTGGTTCCTTCTCCTGTGATGCTGCTTCTGCAATCCTGAGGATTCTTCCTGTCCCTCAAGCCATGGCACCAGACAGGCACCTTACTTCCTTCTCCTCTCCCTTTCCCAGTTTTACCCTACAATAGAGTCCCTATCAGAAGCTGTTTCTTCCCTGTGGTGTCCCTTGCCACCCTTTTGTGGTCTCCCTTTTGGATGTCCTCAGCATTCTTCTGGGTCTCCACTGAGGTGCCATCATAGAGGAACCTTGCTCTGCCAGAATGGCATATGATTTGTGTAGAGGTACAACTAGGGGGCTTCGCCTCTGGTCCACCACCCGCACCTCCCAGAACCCACTGTGGTCCAACTGCTCTTCATACTTGGCAACCTCTGAGGCAGTGGTTGTAGCAGTGGTGCTCTTTGGAACCTGAAGTTGAAGTTTTGGATGCTGATCTCAGAAAGAAAGTTTGGATAAAGCATCAATAGACCCTGGGTGAGGGGCCTAGCCCAAGTCTCTTAGGTGAAGATGAGATGCAGGAGGCCTTTGAATGGAAGGTGTCGACCTCCCACCTAGTGATGAATGGATAGTCTCGGGGTGAGAACGACTGCTCACCCTAGGCTCAGATCCTTAGTAAAGAGGAAGATGAGGGGAACCTATGTGGCCTTGTGAGAAAGGAACGGGTACACAGCCTCAAGATCTTGCCTCGGAGGAATGTATTGAAGAAGGTGGTGATGCCACTGCCCTGGCTTTACAAGAGGAAGAAGTCAGGATCCATTTTTAATTTCTTTGAGAATGCGAAGCTGGCAGAACCAGGACTGGCCACCCCCAAGCCAGGCCAGCGGTCTCAGATTGACCAAGGCAAGTAAAGAGGAGAGACTGGTTTGTAGAAAGGCAAATGAGATCTATGGTATGACCTTTCCTCGACAGTCTGGGAGGAGATTGAGGACTGCAGGAAATCCTGGATCTGGGATGAAGCAATGAAACATGTGCATCCTGGGGCCAACCAGCATGTAAAGAATAGACTGTTCCACGAAAAGTATACCCAGTGGAAGAGAGGCAGGACACTGTTTATGGACAGTGTGAGAATAGTGGACGGAGAGGACGTGAAATCTCCCACTGTGTGAGTTATGTTCACCCAGATGGGGTAATAATTCAAGCCCCTGACCCCAGTACTATTGGCCTCAGTGCAAGGACCTCCCAAAAATTAAGCCCTGTGCCTACAAAATGGAGAGCCGAGCAGTGGTAGTCAATACTGCCACACCAGACTGTGAAGTGCCCTATTGATCTGCCAATATGAATAACCAAGGACTCAGGTGCTCCACATTTATCAGTCTACAGTGTAGTGTCCTGTTCAGCATCCATCTACTGGCCCACCACATGACTTCAGATCTAGAGAGGACATCATCCCAGCTGTTTCTGTTCATCGCCTGGTAATCGGATGACGCCGGACCAGCTGTTTTTTCTTTTGTTCCTGTTCTAAGGTTCCTTCTCCAGAGATGACATCAGCCCAGCTGTTTCCAGATGTGCCCTCCTGTGGTTCCCGGAAGATGTCCGCCAGCTGTATCAGAAGAAATGCTGCCAGGGAGAGTCTTCGCCGTGGACCAGGTTTGTGCAGTTCTTGTACTACAAATGGCTGGTAAGTCCAAACTTTTCTATCTTTATGACATTGCAGTACACACCCTACACTACAGACTTCAAAATGTGTGAACTGTCCAGAAAGACTCTCCCTTTGGGACTTTGGCCTTTAGAACTGTCTTCCACTGGGCTCCGGCCCAGGAGAGACTTTATTGGACTAGCCTTCAGGCCTTGTGGTCACTAGTTGGGACTTTAGGCACTCCATCCCCAAAAGTGTATTGTAAATAATGTCATTGTTGTATTCTAATGTAAATACTGTTTTTCTACCTTTTTCTAAAAAATCTTTTGGGATTGTTCAGTGTTTTGTATGGTAGGGTTTTAGGTAGACTGTGTATGCAGATTAGGCGTGTGTTTTGTTTTGTCTTTTCTACAGGTGTTCCTGGGAAGACAGAAGAGAAGACAAGAAGAGGAGAAGGGCCATCGGAGTTCCTCGTCACTGCTTTATTGTGTAGAATTTAAAGTACTGTGTTGTTATTGTTATGGTTGTTACTGCATTAACCCTTTCCTTCCACAGGTGTGGTTGTGGGGGTAGGAAGGAGGCAGTAATTGTATTTTAATGGTGGGTTGCAGGTTGCTCCAAGGTCGGGAGGTCCCTGGGTTTTGTTTTTGTTTGGGAATATTATGTTAGAGGCAGATAGGTTTTTCCCAGAGGTTAGGGGGATAGACAGGCTGTGGTCCTGAACAGCCGTAGGGATTGCAGTGCTGATCTATCAGGGCTATGCTCTGGATAGTTCTACCAGAGCCACTAGGTGTCCATAGTAAGTGGATAGAGTAGAGGCTGACATGTCAGCTATAGGCCTCTAGGCCCTTAGTGTTGCCTGCCTGTGCTTGCACATGGTGGGAGGGGCCTGATCACCCCTCCGCAGGTAGCACATAGGGTGGGATGGCCTAAGGCCGGGTGCATAATGACTGGGGACAGTCATTTTCCTGGTCAAGGCGAGTGTAACCCCTTGTTACCCGGGTTACTAGAATCCCAGTAAGACCTAGTGGAAGGCAGGAGGCAGCTTGTGAAACTCCAGTTAAATGGGTTTCACACTGTCTCACTCTGTTCTCAGTCACAGCTGAGACTGAGAGATGACATCACCATAGAACTGTCGAGCTGCATAAGCCACATTGGAATCTGCAGCAGAGGGAGTGAGATAGAACGTTGGGAGTTTTCAAAGTGAGTCTTCTGTTTTGTTTTGAAAGAGAAGGAGAGCGTCCGGTTTCAAGTGGTGGAGACCGCTGTCAGGTCTCAGTGCTCCCTCCCTCCGGGGGTAAATATCCTCTGTGGATTCAGGGCAATCCTAATTTCTACTACAGGAAAAAGCTGCCTTTTACAGTTTCTGTTTTGGTCTGATAAAAGTGAAAAGTTGTACTTCCTTGTAGGCACCTGCAACAAAAGGGTGAGTGTTTTGCTCTAATTTGAGAGGGCAAACAATATGTTTCTTCAGTTTGGAAAATGTGAAGAAAGCTGGATGTGAACTACTATTTGGGAGGCCTATTGTACTAGGACAAACAAATGGAGTAGTGTAAAATCTAAAGTCTTTATGGATTCAAGTAATGTTGTAGAGGGAGTGTTACAGGTCATCCACCGTTTAATCTACATTTCGAAGTTTTAGTTTCTGTTTGTCCAGAGAAATGCCGGTATGGGCTGTGGGAGCTGGAGGTGGAACACCCCATCTTTAGTAACCAGGTCCACCTCACGGATTTCTACTGTGATTGCTACTTGCCCATGCGCTCACAGTGATGAGGTAGGTACCCAGACGTAAAATCTCTAGGAGTCGCAGACTCTAAGTGGTGTGTGGAACCACAACAAGTAAAATTTGGGTTCATTATTTAAATGGACTGTCAGTCAAGTGGCTGCAGGGGAGCCGGGCCAGTCGGGCTGTGTATCCAAAGTGCATGCAAGTCTGGGCTGTGTGCCTGGTGGGTCCAGAGCCAGAAAACAGTAGAAATGGGTTCATTCTTTAAGTGGACCGCCTTTGTAGTCTCTAATCTGCATTATCAGTAACTGTAGCCCCTTGGGGTCCATCTATGCTTTATGTTCAGCTAGTTATGAATAAAAGCCACACTGAAAATCCCAATACTGGTTCTGGACATTACAGTTATTGCTTCCTGTAGTCGGATTTACTTGCGTGCCCTGTGCAGAGTAGCCAAACCCAGGTCCCTTTGTACCAGGTAACCTCATCCTCCCCTGAAACCAGGTCCCCACCAGGTATTGCTGCCAACGCCAACAGCATGCCACCTGTCGCTTTAGTAAAAGGCAGGGTGAGGGGTTATATATATATATTTTTTATTATTTGTGGTGTGTACCTACCTTTTGCACTGTGCTGGGTTATTAGGATATGACAGTTCTGCCCCAAGACCTGTTGAGGAAGTGATGTCAGAACTGTGGCTATAAAGGAAATGCCACGCCTGGGTGGGGTGGGGTGTGGGGTAGGGTGGTGGGTAGTCCACAGCCACTGGTGACTGTTAGAAAATTCAAATTACGTGACTTACCGTAATTATGATCTTTCTGTGTATCTTCACCATTCATCACAGATGGTACTGGCCGAGGTCAGGACCCCTGCGGAGCTCTTTTTTTTTTTTTAAAGATATGAGTCCGACGCCTGGCGCCGCCCGGGGCCGACGATATGTGGCGCCGAGGATTAGCCATTAGGCTGTGTCGACTCCGCCTGCTTACCAGTTCTGAGTCACCGAGAGGTTGAGGAAGGGATGGAGGGTGGGACAAGAATGTCCAAGGGACAGAAAAGGAGAGAAACTGAACTAAAAGGAGAAATAATGACTGAGAGGACAGTATAGAAAAGTAAGACTAAGGGATTGGTAGGGGCCCCAATCTCTGGAAGCTGAAGAAGGAGGGGGGAGAGAAATTTAGAGAGAGAGTGAGAGGTAACAAGGATCCAGGACCCTGTCCGTCACCAGATACTATAGGAACTGCAAGGAGTAGCAAAGCTCTCTTGCCAGAATTCAAGGCACAGAATAACTGGCAATACCCCTGAAGCAGAGTCGGCTGTACTGGAGAAGGACAGGAAACAAGGACCTAGTACTTTCTAGAAAGATGTTTTGGAAAGAAGGAGAAGACCTCCTTTTTTTTTTTTTTTTGAGGGAGAAATAGGGCAACAGCAACTCCCACCTATAAAGGTGAAAATGTGGAGAGAAGGAGTGCCAGACAAAATGTACCCTTTAGGGTGAAAAACTAACCTCTTGTGTGTCCCAACTTTACCCCACTCAGAAGAGGGTGAGGCACAGAGGAGGAGGATCCAGAGACTGGAGCCCCAAGGGGGGTGGTGGAGGATTGTGATGAATGTGAAGATACACAGAAAGATCATAATTACGGTAAGTCACGTAATTTGAATATCTTATCTGTGCCAGTCTCACCATTCATCACAGATGGGTGAGTACCAAGCCCCCGAAGGGGTTGATTAATTGCACCTAAGGGACAGTGTCCCTAGTCCTCAGTGGGTGACACACTAAGGGGAACCTTCTGGGCCTGAGGAGGCCCAAGTGGGAGAGCAGACGGGGTCCCCGGAGGGGAAGGAATTTGCCCCGACAAACATTGTCTCGCCCTACGGAAAAGAGATAGGTTCCTGGTGAGCGGAGCAATCACCCTACGCCGGGCCAAGGGTGACAACCGGGAGAGGCGAAGCATGCCGATCTTCTGGTGTAGATCGCTGTCCCTACGACCCTGGTAGCTACCTCATTGGCATCGTAAGATGCCCTTACTTGGTGCCTTGCTAGCTCCAGGCCACGTGCAGAGAGAGCAATGGCTTGCCTGGTTTGCTCCGAGTCAGGCAGAGTGGCTAGGAACTGACCTAGTGCTGACCACAAGTACCTGTTATAGGCAGCGAGTGGCCTGATGCGCGAAATGGAGAGAAGCAACCGTGTCAGTAGAAAGTCCTCCACCCCAGAAATCAAAATCTGAGGAGCCCTGATCTGGGGCCGGTCACGGCGGAGGGCGCAAGCCCATCAGGAGTGTCCAGGTGCGCCAATCCGGACTGCAGATGAGGTAAAGAGCCCGGAGACTCTGGGGAGCGTAATACCTCTGGCAGAGGTCCCTAGGGGCAGGGACTCGGAGAAGGGTCTCTGCAGAAACGCATGGACGCCTCCCAAAAGGGAGCAGGCCAAGGTGGCACTAGGGTGGTTGTCCCAAAATCGCCTAGAAAGGCGTGCACCGCGATGCTCCAGATTGTTAACAGAAAGGGGGAAAGGTGAAGGTCCTCCATCATCCTCAGCAGGAAACGCTTGATACTCAGAGAGATCAGCAGCAGGAGAGATGTGGACAGAAGATTCCTCTTCCCAGAAGAGGGGATGAGGAGCTGGAGGTCACCATAGGTTCGGAGGATGGCTGCTCAGGGGAGGTTGGAAAACCTGGCTGTCCAAGGCCCTAAGGTAGGCAGGGAATCGGAGCAGCCACTCGCTTGAACTGTTCCCAGGTGAGAGCCGCTGGGGACCAAGGATACCTGGGAACGCAGGAGAGAGGCGCGGAGAGGGGAGTGGACAGAGCCGAGAGAAGAATCGGCTGACCTCTGCCAGAGCTAAGGAGCGGACCATGGACTCCCACGGGAGGAGTCCTGAAGACCCCGCAGCTGACAGCTGCACAACCGCTCTGCACTTCCTAGACTGCCAGAAGAATCCCCCAAGGAGGCGACCAGGGCCGTGAAGGTCCAGAAGGACGGTCCCATGCCTCGAAAGAATGGGACCTCTCAAGGAACCAGAAGGGAAGGGCGGAAGTCTGCACTGCCCGCCCAGGGCCCGGTGGGTCCCAGAGAAGGCCGGCACGAACCCACACCCCTCGACCCTTCGGAGTCTGAAAGGGTCCTAGCCCCTCAAGTGGCCAGCCTAGGCAGCTCAGCACCCAGGGCCACCCCTCAAGGCAATCCCGAAGCAGCACCCTCCTCCCTTCTCGTGGCCCGGGATAGACCCCAAAGCTGGGCAACCGAGAGACATCACAGTAGGGGGTACCACCGCAGAGGGGCTCAAGGAACCCCAAGGCCAGGCTGCAAGGTGATGGTGGCAGGCACCACAGCCCGCTGGTCAGTACCACTGACTCTAGCCTTAGAGGAACCCGACTCACCTTGGAGGGGGCTGGCTGAGACCAAGAGGAAACCACCAGCTCGTCCTCCCTTGCAGAACAACCCCGAAGGTGTGACTGCCCATTCGCTCCGAGCTGGACCCGACCAAGAGGTAGAGTCCGAGGTCCTAAGCCAAATAGTAGGGGGGCCAGGAAGGGACACCTTCCCGAGGGGCCCAGGGAGCCAAAGCGATCCTGCCCGCCTCCACGGCACCGGAGCGTGCCAGCAGAAGGTGGCAGGGCAGCTCGGCCAGAAGTCCCAGGCCAAGGCTAGCTGCACCATCAGGTCCACCGCGCCAGGAAGGCACCCAGGACAGAGACGGCGCCGCAGAAACTCCCAGCCTCAGAGCCGACGACGCCGCCAGGCCGCCGACGCCGCGAGCGGCAATCAAGACCAAGGCGCGGGCCGACGACCGGGCGACTCCGCTCCAACCACGGTGCCGGCATCGGCGCCGGAGACCGACGCTGTGAGCGCAATCAGAGTCCCAATGGCGCACGCACGGCGCTGACGGATGACACCGGCTTATTCCCACGGTGTATAGCACCTAACCGGGCGCCAAGGACGCGCGCCGAGGCGACATAGCGTAAAGGCGACATCAGGCGGTTTCACAGCGCCTAGAGCAGGGTCGGCACCGCTAACGGCACCGACGCCTGACGACTCAACAGGTCCGCGGGCACTGCGAGTGGCGCCAAGGCGGTCCCGACGGCACTGAACGACTAAGGCCACCGGCCCAGCGGACCATGGGAGCGACACTGGGAGCCTTCACCCTGAAGGGTGATTGCCAGAGCAGCGCCTCCCGCCCGCTCCCGGAGGAAGTGGGATGGGCCTCCGCGCCGCTGAAGGAGCCTGAGCCACGGCTAGCCTAGAAGAGGCCAGGGTTCCCTCCTCCTCAGTCCGTGCAGAACCGGGAGGGACCCGGAGGAAGGGCCGAGAGAACGCTGCTTGGCCTGGATAGTGCGCCGGGTTACTTCTCGAAAGTCGGTGGAGCTCACCACCTTGAACAATGCTGTTCTAAAACCCCGCGGTCCATCGAGAAGCAGGCATCGCATTTAATCCATGTCATATAACGGGCCAAGGCATGAAATGCACCGTCATGTTGGTCGGTGATGGAGTACTTGCGGCCGCATCGGGCACCGACGCATAGGGGCCGCCCGTTTTCGGATTTCTTGCCCTCCAACTGCTACATGACCTACGGAGAAAACACCAAACAGACTCGACATCGCTTAAACAGTAAAATAAGGAAAGATCTTACCGCGACGTCGATGGAGGCAAACACAGAACTAGTAGACTGACGACTAGAGACGCAGGTTTCAAGGCCTAAAAATTTAGTATAAGCGCTTCTTCAGGCTTCCCACGAGGCGACCTCGGACGGCAGGAGACAAAGAACTGGTAGGCAGGCGGAGTTGGCGCACAGCCTAGCAGTAATCCTCAAGCGCCCGCGTGTCACGTTGTGCCTCGGCGGCTGAGACGAGGGCTGCCGGTCTACTCTATCTTAAAAAAAAAAGGCTCCTTATGGGTCCTGACCTCCGCCGGTACCCATCTGTGATGAATGGTGAAGACTGACACAGATAAGATCAATCAAATACACAACTGCTCCACCACCTTGGTGAGTACTGCCCTTTATAGTAATTCAACTAACACCAATTTACTAGACCACAGCTCCTGCACAAACCACTCTACTGAGTCCAGGGATAAAAATTAACTCACTCCTCAGCCAGCAGGACACTTTTAAAATGTTGCAAAAATATCCTTCCAAATACTAGGTCTCAACCCCAACAATCAAGCAAATTCAGTTGTATCTCACTCCCTCTGGTTATAAAATTACTACACTTTTAATGGAATCCTGCAATTCTCTGCTTAATGCCAATAAGGGAAAAAATGAAACTTTTGTAGAAAGCGTAGCTCCCTTCTTAATAAGTATTATGCCTTACCAGGTTTCCAGGTCCTAAATTGAGTTATAGTTTGTTCTTTGCAGTGTAGCAAGGTTCTCAGCTTCCAACAGACAAATCAAAGTCAGTCTGACTGGCTTTTAACTGTGAAGGATGCCTAAGACAGCACAGTGATGAAACCCCACCCAGAGCCAATTGATTGACTAGTGACACCTGTGATGTAAGCAGGCCTTTCAATGTAGGCAGGCTGCTATGTTTGATTCCAATACACAAAATCTTTCAGTGAAACCAGGGATAAAAACTTAACTTCTCAGCCAGCAGGACACTTTTAAAATGTTGCAAAAATATCCTTCCAAATACTAGGTCTCAACCCCAACAATCAAGCAAATTCAGTTGTATCTCACTCCCTCTGGTTATAAAATT
The DNA here is from genome assembly GCA_016271365.2 of Neoceratodus forsteri. Lineage (NCBI taxonomy): Eukaryota > Metazoa > Chordata > Ceratodontiformes > Ceratodontidae > Neoceratodus > Neoceratodus forsteri. Next base: position 261,989,511 of record JADMNL010000024.1, read on the forward strand.
ACTACACTTTTAATGGAATCCTGCAATTCTCTGCTTAATGCCAATAAGGAAAAAAATGAAACTTTTTGTAGAAAGCGAGCTCCCTTCTTAACAAGTATTATGCCTTACCAGGTTTCCAGGTCCTAAATGGAGTTATAGTTTGTTCTTTGCAGTGTAGCAAGGTTCTCAGCTTCCAACAGACAAATCAAAGTCAGTGCTTTTATATGCCTATCCAGTGGTCTACTTACCCTTTTCACTATTTATTACTTATAGGCTACCCTATAAAGATCTGGCACCATCTTTGTAAATCTGTACAACTCCAAGACTGTACTAGTTGATCTAGGGCCTGTTGAGGGACTATGACTGTCCCCAATTAATGTAGATCAGTTTCTTAGACATTGGCACAGATAGGGTCTTACCTACATACATATATTTTCAGATAGAAATGGGGTAGTATCTTTCCAAACATTAGAAGCTAAATATCAGTTGCTACACACAGATAATTTTAGATACCTTCAGGTTTGATCACATTTAATGAGTCTGGCGCCTAAGGTAAAGCAGCTTCCAGAAAGGTGGGGGGGCTATATGACTTGGTGTTGGAACATCAGAAAGGGGAGATTTATTATCATGTGCATATATTAGGTTTATTACATGAGAGCTTGCATAAGCTCACACCAGAATGGACTGCCTCTGTTGGATAGCTACATAGAAAAATAGAAACAGACTTTGATGGCAGGTAAGGACCGCTTGGCCCACCTAGTCTGCCCATTTCCCTACCCACTGGATGAGCTGCAGAGCCTAGTTAACCAACAGCCTATTTCTGCCTATCCCTACCCCCAAGAACTGCCTTATGTCTGTCCCAAGCTTTCTTGAATTCCTCCACTGTTTTGAACCCGACCTCCACAGGAAGGCCGTTCCATGCATCCACCACCCTCTCTGTGAAAAACACTTCTCACATTGCCCTTGCGCGTCCCCTCTGTCTTCAAATTGTGTCCCCTTGTTCTTGCATATCTCTTTTCTGAAAGATGCTACCCTCTTGGACTTTGTTGATTCCTTGAGGTACTTAAAGTTTCAATCATTTCCCCTCTCCTCCTTTCCTCAAGGGTATACATATTAAGCTCTATTAGTCTCTCTTCGTATGACTTCTATTACAGACCCTGCACCATTTTAGTTGCCTCCTCTGAACTGCCTCCATCCTGTCTATGTCCTTGCAGAGATGGGGTCTCCAGAACTGCACGCATACTCCAGATGGGGTCTCACCAACTGTCTGTACAGAGGATAATAACTTCCTGTTTTCTACTGGTGATGCCTCCCTGTACATCCCAGTATTCCCCCAGCCATCCCTACTGCCTTCTCACATTGCTTGCTAACCTTTACATCATCTGATATGACTACCCCCAGGTCCCTTCCATTTTGTTGTTACTACCTCCCCCATTGTGTACTCTTCCCTAGGTTTTGTTTCCCAGGTGCATTACTTTGTATTTCTTTGCACTGAATCTAAGCTGTCATACTTCTGACCATTCCTCCAACCTTGCCAAGTCCCTTCTCATCCTTTCGATCCCCTTGTGCATCAACCCTCTTGTAGATCTTTGTGTCATCTGCAAAGAGGCATACTTTCCTTCCAGTCCATCTGCAATGTCACTTATAAAGACATTAAAAGAACCAGACACAGTACTGAACCCTACGGTACCCCACTAGTAACCCCTTTCTTCAGAATGGACTCCGTTTACCATTACATTCTGTGTCCTGTTGTCCAGCCAGTGTTTTACCCAGGCTACCACCCTGGGACCCACTCCCAGGCTGGCTAATTTATTTATTAATCTTTGTGTGGGACTGTGTCAAATGCCTTGCTAAAGTCTAGGTAGGCCACGCCACAGCCCCTCCCTGGTCTACTACTTTGGTCACCCAGCCAAAGAAATCAATTAGATTCGTCTGACATGACCTTCCCGCTGTGAATCCATGCTGCCTTGGGTCCTGTGTCCCACTGGCCTCTAGGTACTCAACAATTCTTTCCTTCAGAAGTGATTCCATTATTTTCCTACCACTGAGGTCAAACTGACAGGTCTGTAGTTTCCTGCCTCTGTCTTGCTCCCACTTTTGTGAAGGGGATCACATCTGCCCTCCTCCAGTCCTCAGGTTTCACACCATCTTCCCATGATTTGTTAAAAATGATAGTCAGTGGTGTCACTAGTTCTCCCTTAGTTCTTTTAGAATTCTGGGAAGAATTCCAGTCAGGCCCCATTGCTTGTCCACCTTCAGTTTTAGGGTTCTTTCAGAACCCTTTCTTCTGTGAAAGGACGGTGTTCGACCCCCTATCCAGAATGCTTCTACTGACTGGATTAGGTAGCTCCTCCTCTTCTTCTTTGTGAAACCTGAGCAGAAGTATTCATTCAGTATCCCTGCTTTTTCATTGTCCCTCTCTGCCCACCCACCCTCCCTTTATTCAGCCTCACTATCCCTCCTTTGTCTTTCTTCACTTCTAATGTACCTATAAAAGGTTTTATCCCCTTCTTAACAGAGTTGGCTATCTTGTCCTCGGTTTGGGCCTATGAAATTCTGACTGCCTTCCCGCTTCCTTCTGCTTTAACTGGTACAGTTTTCTGTCCTGCTCCTTCTGTGTTTCCTTATACTTCCTGAATGCTGTCTTTTTCTCCCTAACCTTCCCCGCCACCTCTTTTGAGAACCATAATGTTTTTCTTTCATTTTGATTTGTTTATCTGCATTACACAAAAGCTTGTTGCCTCAGTGATGGCAGTTTTAATGTTTCCCATTGTTCCTCCACCCTCCTTCTTGCATGTTTGCTAGTGGTTTTCGAGGCACTCTCCCATTTTGACAAAGCCAGCCCTCCTGAAGTCCAGTACCTCACTTTTGTATGGCTTGACTCTGCAGCTAAGTTTATCATGAACACACTCTTTGGTGGTCACTTGTTCCCAGGTGGCTACCCACTTCTAGATCTGAGATCCTCCTCCATCTCCATTTGACAGTACCAGGTCTAAGATTGCTCCTCCCGAGTGGGTTCCAACACTAGCTGTCTGAGGTATGCCCCTGCAGGACATTGAGAATGGCCCTGCTCTTGGATGTGGGTGCAGAAAAGGTGCTTCAGTTAACATCTGGCATATTCAGGTCCCCATCAACAATATCTCCCTTTCTCAGCCATCATAAGGATGCCTTCTAGCATTTTCTTGTCCATTTCCTCCTCCTGAGACGGGGGTTTGTATACAACCCTGTGCGGATTATGGTGCCATTTCCAGTCTCCAGGGTGACCCACAGTGCCTCCTCTCCTCCCTGTTTACCCTTTTGTTCTATTGCTTTGATCCGTCCCTTACAGAGAGCACTCCTCCTCCTCTTTAACCCTCCTGTCCCTCCTGTAGATTGTGTACCCCGGTATGTTGACATTGCAGTCATGGTTTACTGTGTATCATGTTTCTGTGACTGCCATGATATCCAGGCATCCTCTTCCATCAAGGCCACCAGTTCAGGGAGCTTGTTACCTAGACTTTGAGCATTGGTACTCATTACCTCCATTTTTGATGGCCTTACCCCTTTTGCCCCATCCCTGTCCTTACTGCCTTTGCCTGTTTCTCCATTTACCCTGCCCTTCTCCCTATCAACTTCTGTATCTTGGCTTACCTCACTAACTACCTTGATTTTTTTGGGGGTTAGGATGTCCCTGCTCCTTTTCAGTGCCCTCCCCTTGACTAGTTTAAATGCTTGCCAATGAAGCATTTAAACCTATCACCTAGGATCCTGGTTCCCCTCCTGGACAGATGCAGACCATTAAGCCAGTATGGCGGCATCCCTCCAGGTGGACCCCCAGTCCCCAATGAAGCCAAAACTTTAGGCTCTGCACCAGTTTTCAACCATTGATTGAATCCCATGGTGTGGAGCACCTAAGCCTCACCCATGCCCTAGACAGGCAGCACATCTGAGAAGGTTACTGTGCATGCTACTTGTCAAGGCCCTCCCCAACTCCACAAACTCCTCCTGCACTGCTCTGATCCCTATCCCAGACAGGTCATTTGTCCCTAGGTGGACAATGGCATCCAGCTCCCTCCCGTGCAGCTGCTCCACAATCCTTAGGATTTGCTTCCTGTCCCTTCAAGCCATGGCACCAGGCAGACAACTTACCTCCCTCCCCTCCCTTCCACAGTTCTACCTCCTAACAATGAAGTCCCCACCAGGAGTTGTTTCCTTCCCTGTGGGGTCCCATGCCACCCTCCTGTGGGTCTCCACTGTGGAGGTTCCCAGCATCCTCCTCGGTCTCCACTGCAGGTGCCAATGCGCCTCTGTTGCACCACCCTCACCCTCCCTGAGCCCACTGTGGTCCAACCGCTCCTCTTTCTTGGCAACCTCTGAGGCAGTAGCTAGTATGGTGAACTTGAATTGCACTTGTTCTGGAAACATGGAGCAAATATGCTCTCCAGGCCTACATGCTCACTTTAGCACCTTATCTTAGGAACTTTCCTGGAAGTGCTGCATAAGATTATTTAAACATCAGCTATGCAATCAAAATATATGGGTCCAGCCGGCCCAGTGGCTGAGGGCTGGCGCTGGGCACCTTACCTCTCATCCACGCCCGGCGACCCATGTTTGGAAATGAGCATGGGTCGCTGGGGCTGGCAGCAGGGAGAAGAACGGAGCATCCCCAGGACTGCTCTCCTTCTCTGGGGTTAGCAGTGCTTGGCAATTGCTTGCCCCTGGCAGAGGCTGGGAGGTGGCACACCAGTGCTAGAGACTGAGGTGAGTGACTGCAGCAGGCGCTACGGGGTGTGTGCGGGTGCATTCACGCTGGCGCAACTGCACGCCCGCAGTCTTCGGGAAGCCAAGAAAAAGTGAAAATGGAGTGCTCTGCAGGATGATGATGGTCCCCACTGCAACGGCCCAGGAAGGCACCTCCCGAATACTCATCCGGGTCTGGTGGGTCAAGTCGCTCCCACCCCCTGCCATGAAGGGTAAGTCATGGGGTTCAGGAGGGGCCTCATATCGATGTTCATGCGGGGAGGATGTCAGAAGGGCAGTAGAGGACTCAGAGCGGAAGAAAATAAGTAACTGTAAAAAAAAAATATATATATATTTATAAAATGGAAAGAGAAATTGTTGCTTTTATTGGATGAGCACTACCACATGACCGTGTGTGTATCAAGCGCGATCGCACACCTGCACTTTTACCCCCAAAAACAATTCTGACATTTTATAAGATAGATAAATCACTCTGAGGTGTGCAGTGGCACTCTGCTATATGCATGCCTTGGGTGGTTGCACCAAAGCGTGCATATATCAGAGCGCTACCGCGACACCTCAGAGTGGTTTATTACATATTTTATATATATATATATAGGTCCAGGGGAAGGATGCTACTGGCCATGTAGCAAATGAATGGCAGATCAACACTATGTTTTTGGAGCATGCCCCTCTATTCAGCTAGTCTATATTGGCAAAGGTGGGATGACAACTGAAAATATTTTGATGCACCCAATCTATGTAACTCCATCTCTGGTGCTGCTTAGTATTACCCTTCTGAACACAGAATAAGGGTCACACCTTTAAGTTATTATTAATTCTCCAGGTTTTGGCAAAAAGGTAAGGATCCATCTTATATCACTGGCACCACATACAGTAGCTGAATTGATCTACATACTGTGAAGGTTATGTTATCAATTTAGTAACCATCTCCTGTATTTGAAGACACATGGGCCTGGATATTCAAACTGCGCCAGTCTGAGGCGCAAGCCTTGCGCTGCTCAAAATAGTTGCGCGGGGGTGTGGCGGGGTGATATTCAAAGGAGTTGCGCTGTGGCAACTCCCTGGATATCACTCCCAGCCACAACACTTGCGCGTGGCGCAGTGGAACTTGCGCCACCGCAAGTTGCCAGAGATGAGCATTAAACTTGCGGTGGCGCAAGTACCATTGCGCCATGCGCAAATTCCGATATTCAAGGTGACATGCAAATGGGGCTATAATTTATGCAAGAGGCGCAGGGGTGGCCATTTGCATCTATTTGCGCTCCATTTGCATGCCATTTGCATGTAGAGTGCGCGGATCCCGAGGACTTGCGCCTGGCCACCCTGCCAGGCAGCAGCCGTCGGGGACCGACGCCTAATGCAGCCCGATTGCGGGCATTACAGGTCATGTAACACCCCCACACCGCTGCGAAGCCCGATCGCGGGCATAACATGTATGAACCCCCAGTGCCCGATCGCGGGCAGAATGTAACCCCAACCCAAATATCTCCCTGGTGGTCCAGTGGACCGTAAAGCCCGATCGCGGGCTGAATCATCTAAACCCCAAACATCTCCCTGGTGTCTAGTGTCCCCCACCCACGAAGCCCCTCCACCCGCTCCCCCGCGCGGCGTGACGGCAGCACCAACCCTACTGCCGCCCGCGCCTGACTGTCGGTGAAGGCTGCCGCCCATTGGTGCAGAGCTACAGCCAATGGGCTTGTAGCCCATACCGTACATGACAGTTCAGTCACAAATCTGGACTGTCATATGCGGTATGGGCTGCAAGCCTGCTGTAACTCATAACAAGCGTCTGCTCGAACAATCAGCTCGGCGAAGCGGCGAGAAAACTGGCGGAGGTGGGATACCGCCATCGCCCGGCTGCGGGGCGGGTGGAGGGGCTTGGGTGGGGGGACACTAGACACCAGGGAGATGTTTGGGGGTTTGTGATGATTCTGCCCAGCGATCGGGCTTTACGTCCACTGGACCACCAGGGAGATATTTGGGTTGGGGTTAAGATTCCTGCCCGCGATCGGGCACTGGGGGTTCATACGCGCATGCCCGCGATCGGGCTTCGGATATGGGGGTGTTACATGTACCTGTACTGCCCGCGATCGGGCTGTGGAGATGTGTGGGCGGGGGAGTCAGAACTATGCCCGCGATCGGGCTGGTGGGGGGCACAGGGAAGAGTTGGGGCCAGCCAGGGTGGCAGCTGCTGTGTTGCGCCTGCAATGCAGCAGCTCACCTGTGGGTGGCCCTCAACTTAAGCTCTTTTTTGGGCTCAAGGTTGTGCAGGCACAGGTTGGGGTTGCGCATGCACAACTCTGCACAACCCGACTGAATATCGGGTTGCGCAGGTTATGCATGGATCCTCCCCTCCTGTTGAGCATGCATTCATTTGCATTGCTCTCTTCGCAACCTGATGCCAGTGGCGTAACTGCCTCCTGCTGAATATCGCAGAATGGCATATTTTGACTTGATGTGCATGAACTCTGCTGCGCATGGCGCAACCCTTTGAATATCCAGGCCATGGTGTAAGTCGGTTTTATATCAACTGTACACTGCCCATTGCTCATACCATAACATATAAGGTTTTATCACTCTACCCTTCTCCCAATCTGTTATACTTTTCTTACTGTTAACCACATTGTTATAAGATGCCTTCTGTACCACTGCCTGTCCATACTGTATTTACTACTGTTTTCTACAGCTTTTGGTACTTATTTTCTGTACTGTGTTGTGTCAAAGTAAAATTCAGTTATAAACAGGCATTTGCCAATGCCAAGTTCATCATTGAATTGCTGTTGGAATGCACCGATTGGCAGGACTACAGTTCCCAGCAGAAAGAACAAGTTATGCCACCAAGTTCACATTCCCTTGAAATACAGTGAAGTACATACCTGTTTCCTCAGTTCGTGATCTGGCTTTGAAAAGTGAAGATGTGTCAGCGGTTCAGAGAAGATGAGGGCACTGGAGCCCCACCATGGGTTGGGGAGGCTTATGATTAGAAACCCTGATGCCCCAGGCATTTGTTGGTAATTGCACTACAAATTTTCAACAGGCACAGTCCACTCAGAGTCTATGTGCTCAGCCGTTAACCGAATGCATAGAGAGGGTAGCTAACCTTCTTAACGAAACAAAATCCAAATCACACTCTGCACTCTATGCACAATCATTACCCAGAGAGTTGTTGTGTTGCCACACATTTCTTTTTATTGTGGTTGATATTTTGCTGCATTCAACATTTCATTCAAAGCTTGAGCCATTCCAGAATTTCAACATTACACCACAACTTCTCTTGGTGTCTCCAAAACTGAACTGACCTCTGCCTCGACCAGGGTGTGGTCTTCCTCAGGAGGTGATTAGTGTTCAGTTACACCTCCTTAAATAGCTAGTTTAATCATGAACACCTGGTAGCCCCGGTGTTCATTTAAACCATAACATTTTCTGAAATTTAAGTGACTCTGGAGGAGTTGAATCTTTATACCTTGTAAATTCATTTTTGAACTTTTAAGCTTTTTTATTCTTTTCATCATTTACATATCAAAATAATTAACAAAAATGACAATAAAGTTAATATGCAACATAAAGCTCTATTTCTGGCTCTATTTTACTAGTAATTTTCTTTCATTTTAATTTTTTACTTTTTGCCAGTAACAATCAATGAGCCAAAATATATTTTTCATAGTATTAGTGAGATCCAATCACATTTTTAAGGTCTCAATTTTCTTTAGAGGACTTCTTGAAGCTTCAATATCTTTTCCTTCAAAAGCTATTATTTACCACATGTCTTTATTCTGGTTCAAGATACTTTCTGTTTTTCAACACGGCCTTTGTGACCCCCACCTCATGAAAGCATTTGCGCTTCAGCTCTGTCGTCGAGGCACAGGTCAGGAAGCATAGAGAAAACCCAGGAGCAGTTGTACAATTCCACAAAACTGTTTATTTGTAGCAGTAACATAAAATAAAATAAACCTGTTCAGAATAACTATGTACAGAAGCAAAATAAAATCTTTCTTGTAAAAATCTCCTTGTAGCTCAGCTTAGCTGTTTTATAAGTCTTTTCAACCCCCATCCTTTGCAAGCATCCTGTTCTTTGTAAATTTAGGAGCTGCTAGAACACTGAGAACTTCTTGAGGTCCCCACAGCAGCTGCAAAAGACTGATACATTTGTACTCAGGTAACCTCCAGTTTTCTACAATTATCTCAAATTATAAATATATATACATTTCAACAGTAATACCATATTTTCTAAACAAAAGTGATCCCATTATCAGTTTCATTTCCATATATTGATTTGCACACATTCTTATATTACCAGATGTAGATATGCAAGGAGGAAAACAGACAAGAAAAACAGAGATAGTGAGAGGAAGGATTGCTAGACTATACGGGCTGATCAAGTCCAAAGTCTCACAGGAATATTTGGTTAGCAACCAGACAGAAGAGACAGAAAAGGAAAGAATACAGATCCTTGTATTTACACACTTTCTCCAAAACAAATGGGACAGGGTCCTATTCTACCCTGTCACAAGCTCATGAATAGTGGCACTGTGATTTTGTTAATCTGTCCCAACGTTGATTTCCTCACAGCGATCGAAGGCTATTCTGCACCAGATGCTGCGAAACACAGTTTGGGCAGGATGTGAAAATTACAGCAGTACCATTCATAGGAGGTGTGACGAGATGGCAGTGTTGAACGCCTGGAGTGAAAAAATATTAAAAATGTTTGAAGTACATGGAAACTGCACAACGACACTGTAATAGTCATTTAGGGAATAATTTCACCAACATTCAACATAGGCATTTTGTGACCTCTGCTCATGAACACTGTCACTATGATTTTCTTAATCTGTCCCGAACATTGATTTGGCTAGCATCAAGGCTTATTATGTGCCACAGATGTGTGAAACACATTTCGGGCAGGATGAAAATGACAGCTGTACTGTTTACGCAGAGGTGTAAAAATATGCCAAAGTTGAAAATCCTGAGTGAAAATATTACATATTCGCTGACTGCTACAAGTGTGTATGGAAGCTGTGCATGCATCGCCAGAATACAGTCATTTTTTGGAATTTTTCACCAAATTTGCAACATAGGCTTTTTGAGAGCCCACCTCATGAACAGTGACACTGTCGTTTTGTTAATCAGTCCTGAAAGGTGATTCCATGCAGTGACTGCGAAATCACCTTTGGGACCGAATAACCAGATGACAGTCACTGAATTCATGAGGTGGGGTCCCAATAACCTCATGTTGAAAATTTGGTGCCAAAATTCACACAAATGGCCGAGAAATGCACCAACGTTGAAAAAAAAAAACACATTTATGCCATTATACAGCTTACCGCATTTCTTCAGTTCGTGGTTGGCTTTGAAGAGTGCAGATGTGTTCTCATTCCACGGAGATCATTGCGCCAGCTCTGGAGGCAAGTACAGGTGGGGTGTGTGGGCAGGGTGGTTAGAGGGTGGGTGCGGTGGGGGGAGGGGGGTACAGACTGCGTAGGGACTGCTTTTTGTTTATAGCTTAAAAAAAAAAAAACATAAATCCAGTATGGGAAGGTTTTCTTTAACAGGGACTTTGGCACGCTGGGTGGGCTCTCAGAATGCCACCGGAGTGTTTATGGGGGTGACTGTAGTCATGTGGATTGGGGACCCCATCGGCACATACTAAGTGTTTGGGGAGACAAGAGCCAAGAGGGATTGGGCACCCTCAGCACACAAACAAATGGGGGCATTATGTCGATGAGGAGTGGCCCCCATCAGCAAAATGAACTGGGAGAGAGCATGCCGACAGGAGGATTGGGCACCCCATCAGTTTGTTTATTTGAAATCGCAAGGGGCATGCCGACAGCCTGGGCTCAGTACATTCACACTGCTGTGCTACAGCAGTGTGGACGACAACTAGGAATTTAATAATGCAGGAATGCACATCAAAGGACCGAGATGCGCCACTATTGGTGCAGCTCTGTCCTTTGAAAAGTTGGCCAACCCGCCCCAACAGCTGAAAGGGAGTCATTGCTCGCCAACTGATTCGCCTGCCGCTAACCTGCTCCTTGAAATGGAGATCTCCATTGGGCACACCCTGTATAGCACCTTTACAGCAATGAGTTTGTCTGCACTCTGCGCCCAGACAACCTCAAAAAGGAGTATATCATGCCATTAAAAGGGAAAGTTACTTACCAGAACTCTTTGATCTTCTAGAGTGTCGCCCATACACCAACACTTTTGGTCTTTTGTGCTGGAGATTCTGAGACCCCATGGAAGTCAGAACATTTGGGACTGTCGACACAGACGAACTGAATCAGTGCATGAAATAAACACATACCAATATCACTAGCCAGTGCCAACAGACCCAACTGCATCAGTTTCCATTAGTAAAAGAGAACACAGCACAAAAAAGTGGAAAAGACTAAAGAAAAATAAAAGAATAGATGAAGGAGTAGCTGAAATAGACAAGGACACAGACATACTGGAAGAAAAAATACTCACTGTAATAATATTGTTTCTTCCAATGTGTCCTTTAGCATCAGTAACTAATTGCAGTATGCTGACTAGATTGAACTGCCTTGGAGGTGAAGCCATGAATATTCATTTAATGAATTGACCAATAGGAAAACAGCAGGAGGATGTGCTGAGTGGAGTCTGCCCAGAGGGTATCAGAATTTTTTCGAAGGAAGGATGGGAACATGCCCATATTAGTGTGGACCAACAGGATCCAAAAATCATGCAACAGAATTAACAGAAAACCATTAAAAACATGAACACTTTTTAAATGAAATTCAGAAACTTTATGAACAATTTTGGCAATAATAAGGAAGTACAGTCCTCTTCAGATAGGTTTCCAGGGAGAAAGGGTGGGATCTTACTGTTGCTAAAGGATGCCTTGGAAGAAATAATATTACTGGGTGAGTAATTTTTCTTCTCACCTCAGAGGTCCTTTAGCATCAGTAACTAATCATGGACTACAAAGCAATGTAGCTGGGAGATGGGTATAGAACCTACTTAGGAAAGAGGCTCTGCAGAACCGCCTGCTAAATTTGCATCATATCTAGACTGTACATCCAGCTGTAGCCCAGGTGCCATGTGCCAGTGGGATTCTACCCCTGCATGTTGGCTCTCTAACAGGTTAAGGGGCCTGGGTCCTACTACAGTGGTGTTCGGGGTCCTATCCTAAATATAATAAAACAGTGCTGTGCCTCCACCCAGAGAGAATTTGAAGTGGGTTAGGTGACTGGCTGACACAGCCCCTGGGATGCTGCACCACCCACCTCCCACCAACCACCCCACACTCTGGATACCCAACAATTCAGTACCACCATAAACCATGAACAGTAATGCTTGGACAGACTCAGAAAATTCCTGCACACACAACTTCAAACAGTAAACTACAGCTTTATGTGGGGGAGGACCAGGAAGGGTACTAGGACAAAGGATGCTGAGGAGAAAAATGGGTTAGTGAAAATAAGCAGCACCAATAAACATCGGCCCACAGGCCAAACAACCCCACTGGTACCAGTGTCCCTGGATGTTCTTATGGTACCCATATGTGCAGGCCTGGTACCGCAGGTTGGCCGGCTATTGGGCCCTGAAACATTTGAAAAGAACTTTGTTTTAAGAATAAACACACACTTCTTTTGTTTTTCTGTCCAGGAACTAGGTCCTGGTAAATACGATCACATGACCTCAAACCCTGAAAATGGAGCTCCTGATCCAGTGCAGAACAGGCAGAAGAAAGGCCGGTCTTGGTCCCTTGGGCAGGATGGGCTTACATGAGGATCTTGCAGCTGGTCACCTTGATTGTAGTTCTGGCCTTGTCACCTTCAGCCGCTTCTCCTGTTGCAGAGCACTGTGTTCAGGACAACACCAGCCCTAGGACACCCAGACCTGGAGTGGCTCCAAAGCCCAGCTCCCAAAGATGGGTCACAGATGCACTAGCACCCCAGAAGGTGCCGTGACCTCCTGAGACAGCAAGTCCCACTTGGAAGTGGTTAGTAGTTCCCTCCCTGGCTCTGGGTGAGGACTCCCAGAGGTGGGGGTCCTCCTGCAGCCCTGCACTGAGTTCTTAGCAAAGCAAAGATTTTAGGTAGTCGCTCCAATAAAGTCCAGTGCCAATTAGTAGGGGTGCTAGCCTCAGGTTCAATAAGCGCAAGTACAATTCAACAAGGGCTCAGGAATAGCAACCCCTTTCACACCAGTCCACGCTTTTCCAGTTTAACAGTGCCCATCTTTTCTTTGGCTGCAGCTGGAACTCAGCTCTCAGCCACTTTACCAGTTCACACAGGACACACACTGCTCTATAGCACCCCAACAACCACAGACGCACTCTGCCTCTTCAGAATTGTGGTTCCAGTCCCACACAAGCAAATGGCTCCACAGCCCTGACTGTAGCACTCTGACAATCCGACAGTATTCTCAGAAGTTCAGACTTTCCAGTGCAGGGTTTCTGCAGCATTCGATTCTTTTCATCAATCATAAAACAACTTTTCAATACCTAGGAATGGGCATCACAGTTCAGCCTCTTTCTCTCTTTCCCTTCTCACTCTGTTTTCTGCAACACAGCAACCTCCAGTTTCAGTAATCTCCAATTATGCAACACAACAGTCTTTACAAAGGGCCTCTAGCCCCTCACATCCAAAGCCCACTCACAGGGTACTCTGACTCACTGCCAGGCCACATGAGGTCATGTATTAATAAAATATCATGGAATGTATTAAGATCTTGGCTTGAAACTGCTGCACTTTTTCCAAAAAGTTGTTGTATTTGAGTGATATGCATTTAATGTATAATTGTTATTTTGTTTTGTATGAATGTATCCATATGTATGTTACAGTACTTTTAAAGTGAAATTGATGTTTTTGTACAGTAGGACCCCATTGTACATTAGTCTCGCTAAACTGGGTTATCCTGGGCTGTCCCAGTGGCACTGAGGGCTGAGGTGTTGGCGCCTTACCTGTGACATTGCCAGCGACCCGTGTTCAGGAACCAGCACGGGTCGCCGGGGGGTCGGCAGGGAAGAGAAGGACTGAGCGCTCATTGGACTGCTCTCCTTCCGGGAAGGTTCTGGTGGTCGGCGCTGCTCACCCCGGCGGAGGCTGGAGGACAGGCGCCTGCATCACGCTGAAGGGTCGGACCAGATGCCTGGAGGAAGCGCTGCAGAAGGCAGGCGCCCGCCACTGGTGACATTGCATGGTCCCAACTCCTGGGAGAAAACAGGAGGAAAAAGACACTGCCATGCAGGATGGTGGAGGTGCCTCACAGGCTCCGCCCCGGCCTACGGCACTGGCCAACTATATCCGGACTTGATTGGGGAGTTGAGGACCCCGCTGACCTACCAGGGGGTCAAGCCCTGGGGTCGGGCCGGCCAGCTGGTAGATGCTGGGGACGGGGCTTGGGACGTCCTCCTAAGAGATAGCTGGCAGAAGAGGAGAGAAACTAATAACTAAATAAAAAATAAACTGGGTTATCCTGTTTCTGGTATCAGAAATAAAACTTTTACTACTACTACTACTACTACTACAATCCGCACAGTATTCTCAGCAGTTCAGACTTTCCAGTGCAGAGTTTCTGCAGCATTCAGTTCTTTTCATCAATCATAAAACAACTTTTCAATACATGGGGAATCAGCATCACAGTACAGTCTCTTTCTCTTTCCCCTTCGCACTCTACTTCTGCAACACAGCAATCTCCACTTATGGCCTGGGTAAGCCCTCACGTCCAAAGTCCACTCTCACAGGGCACTCCTGACTGCACTGAGCCTGGGAACAGACTCAAGAAATCTCAGAAAGTCCACATAGTTTCGTCGAAACCCAGCATTCCAATTGGCTGATGGAGCCCATCAATAATGGATTTCATAGAGATCAATATTTCCTGCCCTTTATTGGGGCATGATCTAGGTGCCTGAATTAATTCCTTACTTTTCCCAGGAGTCCCTCTGTCCAAGTTTTGGGCACCTAGATCACTGACTGGCTGTTAGAGAGGGGTCAAATGTCACAAACATGTCAGCTCCCAAATAGTTATATGGAGCCCATACAGTTCCCTCACTTTCATAAATCAACTGCAGTCCAACACAATGCTTTACCTATACAAACACCCCACCGGATTGTAGCCCCAACTGTCCCCTACAAATGAGCCCACTCTTATACAGTTAGTCCTAGTACATAGTTTGTCACTCAGCTAAAAACATCCCTCAGGTGGCAGGCAACAGCTCATTAATATTTATATGGGGTTCATTAATATGTATGAGCCCTGCTCTATGCCCCAATTGAAACTTTTATTTATAATCTACTGGGACTCTTTGCCAACCCCTCCGAGCTCACCAGTCCCCATGTAGCTAAGAAGGTGAACCAGGACCACTGAACAGCTCCCAGAGATACCACAAATCTGGTGATCAGTACTTCAAAGGCACCACCGTGCGCCTGTCTGATGCTGCAAACTCCGAGAAGCACTGCCTAGCGCGATCAAATTTTTAATTTTAAGCCAAAACAGGCTGAAATCCATGGCAGGGCTGCTTGAGCCATTCAGGGCACCAGAAAGAATTCAGGCCTGGTGGTAGACAATACAGGGGTTTTGGGAAGGCTGCAGGAGCAGGGGAGGAAACGAGAGAAAAGAGGCACTTAAGGTAAGCCCCCAAAGGGGGGGTTACACAGGTGATAAGAGGTACAGTCCTACCCATCCTGGACTATGGTAAATGGTGTACACTCAACAAAACCTGCTGCACTGCTTTAGGCACCAACGCCTTATGCATATGTATGACCTATATATAGGTACAAAATGGCTTCCCTCATGGACCGTGATCAGGCTCCATTCCTGCCTTCTAGGATTTGCACCTCCTCTCTTCAAGCTTTAATCCATCCTGCCCCAGCAGAACATGCCACAACAAGTGTTACAAAACACACCCTGGCAGCGCCTTTCAGAAGAACGGCCTTGGGGAGGTGAGCCTTGCAGTGAGGGCCCTCACACTAGCTAAACAAGCTCCCTCGCCACTACAAACCTTACTCAGCTCAGGCAATTCAAATCTGAAATTAGGAGTCCATCTCCACCCTGTACACTGCTACTGCCGCACTCACCACTGCCAAAATTAGCCTTCCTGGGACCCTTGGTGCCCATGGCTCACTTGCACTAACTAATAGGTACTAAAAGCTCTCACTACCCCCACTCTCCCCCCACCTATCTACTTAGCTACACATGTACCCCACCTACCTACCCCTTGAACCCCTATCCCTCCACACCTACTTATCTCTCCTGACACCTCTGCTATCCCCCACTGTTGTTTCTCTCCTCACCCTCCTAGCCTGCAGCATGCTTTCCCTACAGCAGTACTGACCCTAATGAATGATCCTGCAACAGTCCCCTGTATGATCTGACAATACTACATAGCTGCTACAAAGGAGTACCCATAGCCTGTGCATAGTTTGACCTTCACACTGTATTACGTAAGCTGGTATGGGACTATTTCCCAGGTTTTCTGCACCTATCTATTGAATCCATTATGCTATATTTCTGGTTGTCCTTATCCTTTTATTTGTAATATACAATATGCAATATGATTACGACTGATGTATTACTGACAATGCCTATTAACTGCTACCTTCTTCACCATTTTTCATGTACTTTGTTTGTTCCCACCCCATGTTTGATGAAGGTCCCTTGTAAATGAGCTTGGTGAAACACTGGCTGGACAACAGGACACAGTGGTAACAGTAAATGGAGTCCACAGTGAAGAAAGGGGGTTACTAGGGTACCGTAGAGTTCAGTACTGGGACAGTCCTTTTAATGTCTTTGTAAGGACATTGCAGAGGGACTGGAAGGAAAGTATGTCTCTTGCAGATGACACAAAAGATCTGCAACAGGGTTGATACGCAAGGTGGGGTGGAAAGGATGAAAAGGGACTTGGCAAGGTTGGAGGAATGGTCAAATGTATGGCAGCTTGATTCAATGCAAAGAAGTGCAAGTAATGCACCTGGGAAACAAAAACCCAGGGAAGAGTACACAATGGGAGGTGAGATACTGACAACAACAAAATGGAAAGGGACCTGGGGGTAGTCATATCAGATGACCAAAAGGTGGGCCCTCAATGTGAGAAGGCAATAAGGAGGGCTGGGGGATACTGGGATGTATAGGGAAGGCATCACCAGTAGAAAACAGGAAGTTGTTGGCCCTCTGTACAGACAGTTGGTAAGACCACATCTGGAATACTGTTCAGTTCTGGAGACCCCATCTCTGCAAAGACATAGACAGGGTGGAGGCTGTCCAGAGGAGGGCAACCAAAATGGTGCAGGGTCCGCCAGAAGACATATGAAGAAAGACTAAAGGAGCTTAGATGTATAGCCTCGAGGAAAGGAGGAGAGGGGGGACATGATAGAAACTTTCAAATACCTCAAGGAAATCAACAAAGTCCAAGAGGGTAGCACCTTTCAGAAAAGAGATGTGCAAGAACAAGGGGTCACAATTTGAAGATAGAGGGATGGCTCAGAGGTAATGTGAATAGTATTTTCACAGAGAGGGTTGTAGATGCATGGAACGTTCCTGAGAGGAGGAGTCAAAGTTGTGGGGAATTCAAGAATGCATGGCACAGACATAAGGCAGTTATAGTGGGGGTAGGAGGAAGTAGGCTATTGGTTAACTAGGATCTGCAGCTTATCCGTTAGGTAGGGAAATGGGCAGACTAGGTGGGCCAAGCGTCCTTATCTGCCATCAAATTCTATGTTTATATGTTTTAGCTCAAAGGTTGTAATTCTGATTCTTCAACAAATAAATGAATAAAAATAGTGCTTTGTGAATATGTGTACAGTCTTCCATGTGGCTGCTTTGCAGACATCAAGTAAGGAATGTCCCTTGCAGCTGCCACTGTGGCAGCAGTGCCCCGGTAGAGTGAGCCCTGAGGCCCTCAGGGAACTGTTTACCAGCCTTGCCATAGCAGAACTGAATACAAGAGACCATCCAACGAGAGATAGTTCTCTTTGTGGCTGGTCTTTTCTCCTACCTACCTACCCATAGGTGAGGAAAAGCTGGGTAATGGAGCCCCTGAACAGCTTGGTGTGCTCCAGGTAGTAGTATAGGGCTCTTTTCACAACCAGACAACGGAGTCTCTGTTCTCCAGGAGTGGATTTTTCAGTGAAGAAAACAGGAAGAGTGATAGACTGTTTAGGTGGAATTCAGAGACCAGCTTGGGCAGGAATTTCCTGTTAGTTCTGAGCTCTACCTTGTCCCTGTGAGGGATAATGTAGCTGGGATCTGTGCAGAGTGCTTGCAACTCTACAATTCTTCTGGCAGAGGTAATGGTCACTAGGAAGTCTCTTCTAAGTGACATATTTCGAATAGGTCATAGCCATGGGTTAGAAAGGGGCTCCATGAGCTTGGCAATGCACACGCTAAGGTCTCAGGAGGAACTTCCCTGATTGGGGTCAAGGTGGAGAATGCCTTTGAAGAACACTTGGGCAGATCAATGGACTCACACCTGTGCACTCCACTCTGAGACGGGCTGGCTCACACTGTACCTAAGAGCCCTATACCAAACATGCCTGATCATAAAAAGAAGCGCAACTAGGCCTCATGCCGGAATCCATAAGCAGTCTGTTCAAGAAGGCTGCACATTAAACAAACAAGAAATACGACAAAGGGGAGGACTACAAGTCCCTTTCAAGCGCATATCACTGCCCAAAAACTGTTACTTTTAAGGGCCAAAATGGTTTAATGAGCTGCCCTAAATGCTGACAGGAAACACAAACTGAGTCTGTTCAAAGGGGCCATGGTCCCACCTTAAGAATGTAACCACCTGTAACTGTGCAAGAAAATAATTCTGACATATTCCTCCTGCCTTATCCACCGCCTCCTCACCTCTTCTCCCCACTTCCCTCCCTCCTTCGACTTACAACCCTCCTACAACCACCTTTCCCTTTACTCCTGTTCCACACCACCTAGCTACTTGACAACGCCAATCTGGTTGCTTACCTTTTCCCCATCATCCCCAAAGCTTAACACAGACCTATTATTGACATGTTTCACTATTCCCAGCGTATCCCTACCCTGCAACAACTTGATGTAATGTAATTTACTTTACTTTGAAGATGTACCTGAAACTAGCAAGTCTTGTACCTCATGTGCAATTTTAATGATGTTCATGATGCCTACCATGTTTTTCTTTTTACTGTTATCTTAATTTGTACTTATTGTACTGTATTTGTATTGCTCTGTTTTGTCCCTGACTTGGAACCTTTGAAAATGAGTCTTTGATTCGAAGGTATTAATCCCAATCAAAATAAAAATAAAAATAAAAAGGTAATGAAATGACCGCCTGCTTCTGCCTAGGAAAGATCAGCAGAAATTGCAGCTAGGTGTATTTTAAGGATGAGGCTTTGAGACCTGTAAGTGAGCCAAATAGTCTAGAATATTGGGGACTGATGCTTTGAGAGGACTGAAATGCTTCCTCGCACCAGAAAGAAAATCTTTTCCACTTAGCTGTGTAAGTTTTCTTGGTACTAGATTTCTTAGCCAGTCTCAGACTTTTAAGGACCTGTTCCAAATACTGGGATTCTGGGTATTCTAACTTCTCAAGAGCCAGGCTTTGAGGTGAAGAGACTGTAGATTGGGATAAGTCACCCTGTCTGAGAAAGAGTCAGAAGAGAGTGAGTGAGTGAGTGGTGGGAGGTGGAAGACGGATCGGCTTGATGGAAGTCAGGCTAGCAGGAGGAGTACCACAACTCCCTTGGACAATTCGGTGCTACCAGGATCATTGTTGCAGGCTGGGAACTTAGCTTCAGTAGCACTCTGTGAACAGAAGAAAGGAGGAAGGTATAAAGAACTTCCCTGACCAGTCCAGGGACAAGGCATCTGTTGGAAGAGTCCCTAGTGCTTTAGGCCTGCAGCAGTACAGAGGAAGTTGATGGTTAAGGTGATAGGCAAACAGATCTATTTATGGTGTGTCCCACCTTCTGAAAATTAGTGGCAAGGACTTGTTTGTTCAGAGTCCATTCATTGTGCCCTTATTGATTCGACTGAGGGCATCCGCTAAAGTATTGTCCTTGCCCGGAGGTGTATGTCTGAAAGACTGATGTCAAGGGAGTAGGCCAGAGACCAGATTTTCATTGCTCTGTACAAAGCACTGTGGACCTTGTGCCACCCTGCTTGTGTATGTAAAACTTTGCAGTGGTGTTGTCCGTTCTGATTTGCACTGAATGGCCTTTCAGCTGTGGGGCAAAGGATTTCAGAGCCAGGTAGATGGCCCTAAGTTCCAGTAGATTGATGTGGCTTACTGATTCCTTGGGAGTCCAAATGCCACTGACGGAATGGCTGTCCAGATGAGCTCCCCAACCCAGGAGAGAGAGACATCTGTGGTAATGACTTTGTAGGAGAAGGCAGTTGGAAGGGGATTCCACTGACAGGTTGGTCAGATCCTTCCACCAGTCCAGAGCTTGGTGCAAGGATTTTGTGACTGGAACCAGCTTGGACAGAGAATGTCTTTTGGGACCAGTAAGCCCAAAGGTGATACTGTATGTCCCTCATTTAGAATCTGATTCTCGGAATGACAGCTGTCATGGACACCATGTCCCAGTAGCTCTAGAAAATGTCTGGTTGGCCTGGACTGACCCAAGACAAAGGAGTTTGCCAGTGCCAGGAATTTTGTACCTTTTTGCAGGAGGAAGGCCCTGCTTTGCTGAGCATCCAGCACCGCCCCAATAAAAATAAGGAGCTGAGTTACAGTCAGATGGGATTTTCTCCTTGTTTATGAGTAATCCCAGAGACTGCAGAGTTCGCTGTATAGTGGTGAGGGCCTCTGCACCTGCAGAGGAGTCTTGCACAGAAGCCAGTCGTCCAGGTATGGGTAGACTGAAATGCCCTGTTTTCTGAAATAAGCTGTCACCACAGTCAGGAATTTGTGAATACCATTGGGGCTGAAGAAAGACTGAATGGCTTAGCTGCAAACTGGTAGTGTCCAGATGGCAGCCTGAACCTGAGGAATTTTCTGTGGGACTGCCTTATTGGAATATGAAAACAAGAGTCCTTGAGATTCAGGGAGACTAGCCAGTCCCCTTCTGAAGACAATGGATCACTGTTGTGAGAGTTTAAACTTTGAATTTTGGTTTGAGTAAGTGCCTGTTCAGATGCCTGCTGTCAAGGGTAGGTCGCCACTCCCCATTTTCTTCTTTGCAAGTACCTGGAATAAAGACCTTTGCCCTTCTGTGAAGGAGGAACTTTCTCTATTGCTGTTGTTGTGAGCAGCTTTTATTTCTAGCTCCAGAAGATGTTTTCTGTGGGAGACTGGGGTTTTGACAGGAAGGGACCCTGAGAGATGGAATTGTTTTTGAACTGAAGGGGCCCTTTTCCTCTACTTCCATGACCCACTTGTCTGAAGTTATTAGGGTCCAGAACTGGAGGTAGTGGGAGAGCCTGCCCCTACTATAGAGGGAGGCAACCTGGACACTGGAATCAGGGCTTAGTTTGTGTGGCAGGAGCAGGGGTAGAGGTATCTCTCCTTTATCCTCTCCTGCCTCTTCCTCAAAAAAACTTCATTTGAGAGTAGTCCACCGGCATAGGATATGGGAAGAAGGGTCTAGAAGTAACCCCACCCTAGTCCCTTTGTTCTGAGCTCTTTGGTAACTGGGAGCCTTTTCTCTGGTCGTATACTTTGGTAGGCTGTTTTGTACTCATCTACCTTTTTCATGTAGGCTTCCGTTCTGTCACTAAGGATCAAGTTCTGGTCACAGGGAAGTCCATGGCTTTGGACTGGGTGTCCTGTGTCAGACTGGTTGTCCTTAACCAAGCGAAGCACCTGTGGGAGATGGCCCTGGGCCATAACCCTTGAGGCTGCATCATTACTGTCTGCTGCCATGTGGAATTGGAACTTGGTAGCTTCCAAGGTAGCTTTTGCTGTTTCCATTATGTCCTGGACCACAGTTTCTGTCTTATGCTGAGCAAAGCCAGGACAGAATTCAGAGGCCTTCTGGTACTTGGTAGTATAGGCCATGTAAGAAGAGAGGCATAGCAGAAGAGAGGCTGAAGTATGGACTTCTTAGCCATATAGTCAAGTCTCCTAGACTCCTTCTCAGGGGCTGGGAGGAGAGGGACATTAGCTTTGTCACCAGCTGCCTGCTTTATAAGACCTTCATGACTATGTACGTACAGGAAGTCAGTGTCAGACCTGGAAAGCTGATACTATTTTCTTGTCTACTCCAAAGAGGTAGGGGTCTGGAGGCGGCTTCATAGTGTTTTTCTGAAGCCGTTTATACAGGAGGACAACCTTTTTGGAGGGGAGGCCATCATGTTCCTGCAATCCTCGTCCTCCCTCATCATCCTGAGTGGCCTTCCTGTGAGGGAGATTCATGGCGTCCACCACATGCTGCAAGAAAGTTAGCACTGTGGAAGCATCCTCCTGATCACTGGGGAAGCTCCGAAGTTTGGATCAGGGGAAACCTCAGGCCCTAAAGGCTTTCCTCTGCCTCATTATCTGATCCATAACAATCTTCATCCTCCCCAGGAAAGCCGTCTGCATCAGAGGGAATGCACTGAGGGCAGACTAGCAGTGGCAGGGGTTTGAAACATGGACCCCATGCCCTGCAGAGTTTGGTATAAATGCCAGGCTTTAGTCATTTCTTCAACAGAGGAGGGTAAATCCCTGGTAAATCTGTGGGATTATGCCCGAGGCTCGATGTTTTAGTTGCTTCTTTATGTTTGTTGCCTACTAACGATCTCCATGCTTAGGTATGGGGGCACTGGCATGTTTGTCTTTATGAAGCTTCTTGGCAGGCACTTCATCAGTGACCTAATCTGGTTTTCTTTGGTAGTTGGCACTGCATCAGTATGCTTAGATGTCTTGGGCTTATTGGCACCTCATCAGCATCTTTGCTGCCATTTTTTCTAGATGGTACTTCATCAGTACCTTTATTATTATTATTATTATATTTGGGCTCTGAACACTTCATCGGCATTTACTATTAGTGTTTTTAGGTTTAGAAGATACTTCATCAGCACCCTTAATCTTAAAAGGCACCTCTATCGGTAGCCTTGGCAGCCATCATTCTTAATCTTTTGCCCTGTTTTTGAGAGGTTTTGAACAGAACATAGAGCAAAGTGAACAGAAATGAGCTGGACCTAAGCACTGTAAACACAGGTTGTGGGTATCAGCTTTAGCCACAGTTCTGTGGCACTTCACACAATTTAAAACCTGTGGGTCCACTTCTCTTTTAGGCTGTTCTGGCATGCTTGTTCATCAGAACGTTGAAAACAACGGTTCCCCAATAGGGAGAGATTTGAAGTGTGATCGGTACCCTCGCGGTGAACCACGCGATTAAAAACAATAAAGGTGCTAAGAAATCAGAAAATTGCGGTTCCCGTGGAAAGGAACCGCTATTAAAATAACTGAAGAACCATCGAAAAACTGGAACTGCAGTAAAGTTTTACCTCAGAAAGAGGAAGCGGGAACTGCGGAAGAAAGGGAAAGACGCATGTTCCGGGAACTGCTAAAAAATTGTAAAATAATGAAAAGTGAGAAAATATAGTCTCAGCACTAAAGTAAACTTTAAGGGCTAAAAATTGGTTTTCTCTGAAGAGAGAGAGAGCACCTCAGAGGCAGTATTTCTCAGTCAGTCGGAGAAAAATTCTGATGCCGTCTGAGCAGACTCCACTCAGCACACCTTCCTGCTCTTTTCCTATTGGCCAATTCATTATATGAATCTAGTGTATGGTGGAATGCTGTATGCATGGAATTCCATGCCTGGAATATAGAGGACTGTGTATGAGCAGGCACACACAACAAGGGTATGCTTGCATCGAGGGGTTTCCTTGGTGACAGTAGACCTCGAGGCGCAGCTCGAGGTCTCCTGTCACCAAGGAAACCTCAAGATTCGAGCATACCCTTGTCTGTGTATGCCTGCTCATACACAATCTTTATAGTGTATGAGAAGGCACTCACATACAGTGGCATCGCGATCAGCAAAATGCTTTTTTCCCCAAATAAACAAGTAGCCTAGGGAGAGACACGTAAAATGGTCTTATCTGTTGCTGTTTTCAGGGCATCCACTTGGAGGTCTGCTTACTAGGTGACAGCCCTGGCAACAGTCGGCATGACTGAGGAGATTTCAGCAGGAGCACTGATTCGATGTTGTTGTCGCGTTAGTAGTGACATCTTCAGTGAAGCACAACAGGAGTTTAACGTCACTACTAACGCACAACAGACTGATTCCAGTAATCGAATTCTATACACAACAACCACTCTCTCATACACTTCCTTATACCGCTAAAACCCGTATTAGCCGTCACCTTTCTGCATTAGATTTTCCTCCCTGTCTTGCCCATACCACCCTCAGAGCTCTGAATTACACCTCTCCTTCCCTACTTCACTTCTTTCCCTCCTTTCCTATACTGCCCCCTCTCCTTACAAACCTGTGCCTCCCTCCAGTCCCCTTTGCCCCCTCCTCCCCTTTATCTTTAGAATATGCATACCTGTACTTGTTCCAATGAATCTCACTTGTACTGTGTAAATCTGAACTGTCTTACTTTGTACTGTAACTGTACCTCCCGGGTCGTGCCTGAAAATAGTCACCTGCTGGCTAGTGCATAACCGGTTAACAAAAACTAAATAAAATAAATAAAATAATATATGCTTGTTCTGCTGCAGTAGTGACATTGTTATGTTGTTCTGCTGCAGTAGTGATCACTACTACAGCAGAACAACTTGAAATCTTTGCCACATAGTTGCTTTCCTCTATTGAGTTAAGCTGGAAGTTGTTTTTTAAACTTGAACTTGCAGAATCATCTGCCATACCTGTGTCAGTTAAAACATTTAAAATGCTAAAATTTCTATTCTCCATTGTCTTCACTAGCTGATTTTGTGTGATTTTCTATATTGTGACTGTCCATACACTATAAAAGATTGTGTATGAGCAGTCATACACAAGCTCACGGATATTCTTGTATCTCAAGGTTCCCTTGGTAACCTCTCAATACAAGAATATCCTTGTTTATATGACTGCTCATACACAGTCCTCTATTCACGGCTCCACCTCTGAGACAGTTCAACCTGGTCAGCTTACTGCAATTAGTTACTGATGCTAAAGGACCCCTGGGTAGAAATACTAAGTAAGGAAGTAATCACATATGACTAGTGGGGATGTGACAGTGAAAGCACCCGCAGTCCCCAGTGAGCCTCTCTCTCTCAGGCCTTTCCCACTGAGACCATCTGGACTAGCATTGCCACCATCAAGGTCCTTCTTTAGCAAGAGTGCAGATACTAGTGCTCTGATAACCTACTTCCAGCAGGTCTACTCTTTAGTCTTCATGTAGTGAGGGTTGGTATCCCATGAATATTGTGAGTTATTTTCAGTGAGTCAGTTTGAGCGACATCACAATAGTGAGGTAAATTGGCTATGTGCCTTAATAGCACACTGTAAGTTCAGAGACTTCGTTTCCGATGGAGTACATCTTTTACAGCATATATAAGGATTTGTTAGGCCACTTCCAAGCTGGCCATCTGGTGCTATGGTTAGAGTCACTGCCTGTGTTGCTGGTGGACCAAGGTTTAGGGACTGGCTGTGGAAGTTTTTTCCTTTGGTGTTGCTGGTCTCTAATTTTTTGATTGTCTTTACCTCCTGTTCCGCCCACTGTGACCAGGTAACCCCAGTCATTGGTGAGGTGCCCTGGTAGGAAGAGATGCGGGTCTTTCCTTGCCCCCATTAACCTACCTTATACCTATGTTATATAAGTACATGGAAGGAATAGATGAAAGTGCTGGAGTGCTTTAAAAACAATTAAAGATTAAAAGTGCTAGCTAATAAAGTGCAGGGATATGTTAAATGCTATGGTTAAAGTAGCAGAAGAAAAAATTACTCACCTTAGTAATGTTGTTTCTTCTAATGGAGTCTTGCTGTATTCTGACAATAGCAGTGAGTCCCAACCTTGAACTGCCCCGAGATGAAAGAGTTAACTTTCCATGCCAGGCATGGAGACGCTGAGCTCGAGCTCGGTTGAGACTCTGTCTGTTGCTGTTTAAACTCAAACCGTCAGATCTTTATGAGCTAAACTCACTAAGGTCCTGTGTGGAAGCTGTAAACCTACAGTAGCCAACTGGCTACTAAACATAAAAACAGATTTTTGGTCCCAAAACAAAGACCCAAGTCAGGAGACCCAAAAATGAAAAAAAAAAACACAACACCCACTCACCCAAAGAAAAAAGGGTGAAAACAACAAGGTGGGCACCTCCTGGTGCAACACTGCCACTGCCCACCCACATCCCAAAACAGAGGTTCTGAGAGGGAAGGGCGGGAGGTCAGAATACAGCAAGACTCCATTAGAAGAAACAACATTACTAAAGTGAGTAATTTTTCTTCAAACAACATAAGTCTTGCTTGTATTCAACTTAACAACTACCAAGCAGTACCTCCATGGAGGAGGGACAGAACCTACTTAGGAAATAGGCTTTGAAGCACAGCTGTGCAAGCCGAGCATCACTCCTAGCCTGGATATCAGGCGTAATGCTTGGTAAAAGTGTGAACTGTTTTCCAGGTAGCTGCTTGACATATCTCTAGAATAGGAATATCCCTGGCAGCAGCCAGGGAAGCACTCTACCTCTGGTAGAGTTAGCCCTCAGGCCTGAAGGTGGAACCTTACCCAGTTTTCATAACAAAATTGAATACAAGAGACAATCCACCTGGCAATGGATCTTTTAGTGGCAGGTTTCCTTTCCCAACCTCACCATAAGTTCTATGTAGTAGCTAAGGGCTCTTTTCACATCTAAACTGTGCAGCCTCCTCTCACCAGAGGAGGAATGGTCAGTGAAAGACACAGGAAGAGACATAGATTGGTTAAGGTGGAAATCTGAAACCACCTTAGGCAAAAACTTCCTGTTAGTCCTGAGGACCACCTTATCTCTATGGAAGGAGATAAAATCAGGCTCCACTGACAGGGCTTGCCACTCACTTAGACGTCTGGCAGAAGTGATGGCTACTAGGAACACAGTTTTCCATGTCAAGTACTTAAGCTCTGCTGAAGACAAAGGCTCAAGGGGTTGCATAAGCTGAGCAATGCAAATGTTAAGGTCCCAAGCAGGGGCAGGGTCCCTGAATGGAGGGTTGGTATGAAGCAATCCCTTGAAAACTTAGAGAACACAGGGTGAGCTGAGAGAGAAGAGGGCTTACCTGCTGAAATGAAAGCAGATACAGCTGCCAGATGCACCTTTAGTGTAGCTGGTCTAAGCCCCAAGCTATTCAAATGGACCATATAATCAAGGACTGTGAGCAGATCAGCAGATTCTGGGAAATATGTCTTCCAGAGCACAATATGGAAAATCTTTTCCACTTAGAATTATAAGTAGTCCTGGTGGAAGGTTTCCTAGAAGCCTTCAGAATATCCATTACACCTTGGGAGAGGTATAAATCAGCAAACTCTAACTCTTCAAGAGCCAGGCCTTGAGATTGAGATTTGAGATTGGTACCAAACCCTCCCTGAGCACAGGTTAACAGGTTGTAATTCCTGGGAAGAGACAGGGGAAGATGGACTGCTAAGGACAACAGAAGAGGATACCAGGGCTGTCTGGCCCAGTCTGGAGCAATCAGGATCACTTTGCAGGGTTGAGACCTGATTTTGACTAGCACTTTGAACAGGAGAGGGAAGGGAAAAGCATACAGGAACTTCCCTTCCCAGCTGAGAACTAAGGCATCCAGGGGACACAGCCCAACGCTGGGGCCTGCAGCAAAAAGGGAAGTTGGTGATTGTCTGGGACTGCAAAAGATCTATCTGAGGGTGCCCCATCTGGAGAATATCACCTCCAAGACCAGGGGATCCAGTGACCATTAGTGATGGCCCTGAAATATCCTGCTGAGAGCATCTGCCAGGACATTGTCCTTGCCTGGGAGGTGTACTGCTGTGAGGGTGGTGTTCAGGGAATAAGCCAGAGACCACAACTTCATTGCTTCTGTGCACAAGGCCGTAGACCGAAGTGCCTCCTTGCTGTTGATGTACCACATTGTGGTGGTGTTGTCTGTTCTGACCTGAATAACTTTGTTCTGAACAGATTTGGAAAAAGCTTGAAGTGCTAGAAATACTGCTCTGAGTTCCAACAGATTGATGTAAGCAGAGATTCCTGAGGGGACCACAACCCTGGGTAGTCAGGTCGCTTCAAGTGAGCCCCCACCCCAAGAGGGAGGCATCTGTAGTAAGGATTAAAGAGTGGGACTGAGAGACAAAGGGAACTCCTGTCTTAGATTGTTCTGATCCTCCCACCACTGTAAGGCCTGGATCAGGGTTTGAGTCACTGGGATCAATTTGGTCAGAGGGTCCTTCTTTGAGACCAAAAGGCTCTCAAATGGAACTGAATGTCCTCATCTGAAATCTTGCTCCCTGCACCACTGCTGTGGAAGCAGCCATGTGTGCAGGAGCTGCAGAAAATGCTTTGCTGGTCGAGACACCTGCAGGGTGAATGAGGAGGCCAGTGTGATAAGGATCCTTGCCCTGTCCAGGGGAAGGAAAGCTCTGGCCTTTTCTGTATCTAGCTCTCGCCTATGAAGGTGAGAGCTGAACAGGCTCTAGAACTAACTTTGAAAGATTCAGAAGGAAACCCAAAGAGGTGAGCAGTTGCTGAGTTATCTGTAGGTGTAACTTGACTTGGTCTGGGGACTGACCTACTATGAGCCAGTCGTCCAGGTATGGGAAGATGGAATCCTTTGCCTTCTTAGAGAAGCAACTACCACTGCCAGGCATTTTGTGAACACCCTTGGAGCAGAGGTTAGCCAGAAGGGCATTGCTCTGAACTGGTAATGGCCTGAGGGCAGCTCAAACCTGAGGTACTTTCTGATGGGAGCTTCTGATGAGAATATGGAAGTAGGCATCCTTGAGGTCCAGGGACACTAGCCAGTCCCTGGCCTTAGAGAGGTAGAATAATTCCCAGAGTCACCATTTGAATTTTGGTTTTAAAAGGTGCTTGTTTAAGTATCTGAGATCCAGGATGGGCCGCCATTCTCCTGTCTTTTGGGGTAAGAAAGTACCTGGAGTACAATCCTTTGCCCTGGTGTAGGGGTGGAACCCTTTCCACAGCTCTGAGAGCCAGGAGGGAAGAGACCTCTGCCTCTAGGGCAAGTGCCTCTGAAGGATTTGCAGGTGGAAAGGATCTGGCTCTCAGCTTTGGAAATGTTTTGAAGCTGAGAACCAGTCCCTGGCTTACTACTTCCAGGATCCACTTGTCTGATGTTAGAGACTCCCAGTCCTGGACAAATAAGCCAGCCTGCCCCTACAGGTAGTGGAGAATCGGCCCTGGCAAACCCATCAGGGTGCCTGTTTGGCAGGGGTTTCGGCTGAGGGGTGGAAGCAGGTCTGCTTGTACCCTTCTGCCTCTCTCTCTCTAAAGAACCCCCTCTGAGCATAGGCAGAAAAGGAGGCCTGGGCTTGGTAGAAGGCCTATGAAAAGGCCTGCCCCTGCCCCTGGGGGGCTGCCTCTGAGGAGTAGCCTGCCTTTCCTTGGCCTGTGCACTCCTATAGGTGGTCCTACATTCATCCATTTTCTTCATGTAATTCTCTGTTTGCTCCCCAAACAATTACCCACAACAGGAAAATCCATGGCCTTAGTCTGGGTATCCTGTGACAGGCTAAGTACATCTGAGCCAAGCCATTCTACAAAGTGCCACAGATGTAGCCATGATTCTAGATGACACATCATTGGAGTCCACTGCAGCATGGAATTGCACCTTGGATGCCTCAATACCATCAGCAGCCACCTGCTCCAGCTCCTTGGCAAGCTGGCCAGGGACCTGTTTTGCTAAAGCCATAACAGTGTCCCATCTGGATTTTGATGCCTAGCAGTATAGGCCATATAGTTGGCCTGTCTGAGTCCCAAGGATGCTGCCGTGTACTCTTTCTTCGCCATGGCATCAATCCTCCTGCAGTCCTTGTCTGGGGGTGAAGCCAAGGGAATATTTGCCTTATCACAGGCTGCAGCCTGCACTACCCCAACATGGCTGCATTGTTGTGTAAAGAACTCCATATCTGAACCTGACAATGTATACCTCTTGTCCATTCTTTTATCCACAGGAGGTATAGTTTAGGAGTCTTTAAAATTTTAAATGTCTGTTTCCCAAAAGATTTGTGTAAGGGAATAGACAGCCTCCTAGACTCTGGGATATCCATCATTTCCACATAGTCAGGCTCCTCCTGGTCATCCACAGCTTCTTCCATAGGAAGCTGGAGGGTTTCAGCCACTTTTTATAAAACATGAAATGGAGGGGGACTCAGAAAGCCTAGGAGGAGACACTCCTGAAGGTCTGTCTGAGGAGATGTCCAGGTCAATGGGCACATCCAGATTTCAAAACCACATTCACTTTCCTCATACTCCTCTTCCTCCTCCTCCGTTCATAATACTCCTCTAAATCATAATCTTGAACCGTGGAACCGGCCGAACAGCGCTCCCTGATGGTGCCGGTTCGGTCGGAACCGGGCGATTGTACAATTTTTATCGCTTTGGCTATCTCTTCAGCGGTTGGAGAAGAAAGTTTTGGATCGACACCAGTTGATTTTTCCTTTCTTGTTCTTTTAGCCGGAACCGACTCCTCAGAATCGGCTCTCCTTTTGCCCAAAAAGTCTCACCCTGGTCAGAGGGCACTCCTTCTGGTTGGTTTGAACGAACGGGCTAGCCATCCGGTTCAGCGGACTTTGGCCTCCTTTCCTGAGCCTACCAACTCTCTTTTCTAGGGTAGCTGCAGGAAAATTTTACAAATCTGGCAGTCTGCATTGAGGTGGTCAAACCCCAGACAATAAACACAGGTGGTGTGGGGGTCAGCCTTAGAAAGACTTCCCCACACACACTGCAGTGTTGAAACCCAGTGGGCCGGTTTTCTTTTGGGTTTCTCAGACATTGTGCCAGTCCTAACCAAACTTACCTTTTAATGGCAATCCGCCAGGCAAGACCCTTTATCGGTTCCTGACCATGTTACAGGTCATGGAAAAAATGTAATAAAATCCGTTTTTAGAACTGATAAGAACCGTAACCACACTCTAAAAGTACAATTAAAGACTTTTAACAACTTGATCAGTTCAAACCGAACCGATGAACAGTTTACAAGTTCCACACAGAATAGAAATCAATGAAAACCTATCTAGTACTCACAAATACCACAGACAGAGACTGAACCGACAGGTTACGTTTAAATTCGGTCGAAAACCTAGAAAAGTGGTACTTTAACCAACAAAATGAACCGAGCAGAAGGAGAAATCTCCAGAGCGACTGTTCGGTGAGGAGAAAGAATCTGACGGTTTGAGTTTAAACAGCAACAGACAGAGTCTCAACCGAGCTCTGAGCTCAGTGCTCCATGCCTGGCATGGAAAGTTAACTCTTTCATCTCTGGGCAGTTTGAAGGTTGGGACTCACTGCTATTGTCAGAATACAGCAAGACTTCATGTTATTTGAATAGTGCTTTCTGTACAAACAAAGAAAGTAAGAAATATAAAATGTATCTGTGCCTTTAATTGCAGTAATAAAAAATATAGAAAGGGAACCACAGAGTAAGGACCCATCTGTATTGTCTGTTTTCTATGGTTTAACCTCTATCTTCTTTTCTAGTGCAGCTATCCCTTTCTTTCTTGGTTGGAGGCAGGCCACCTCTAAGCACCCCCTTTTCATTATCTAAACTCTCTTTCAAGTTCTCAGTCCAGGTAAAAGGTTCATGTAAGAGAACCTTGTAGTTATAAACTAAAACACAAGTGGCAATATGTGTTTTACTTAGTGGCTAGTTAAATTAGCCCAGGATTAAATAAACCAGTAAGCAGCATTCCCTTTCCCTTTGCTTTTTTTTTTTAATTCTTTTATTGAGTTTTCAACTTATATACATATAAGTCATCAGTGCTCACATATTTTAAAAACATTCATAGCTTCTCATATTGTACAAGCAAGTTGTAAAAAGCAATATGAAATTCATACAGAGTGTTATGCACTACTTAATTTTACAGTTCCAGAGCTGGGGCATCAGATCCAGGCCTTTGACCCATAAAGCAAGAAAATTAACACTTAAGACTTGGGGTACTATGGATGGCTTATTCACGGTCCCAGTTGTTAGAGGCACCTAAGTAGGGTGCCTTAGCTCTTAATGAGCCAGTGTCTCGATTTCATTAAGTCAATCAATAGAAGGCAAAGGCGCCTGCTGTGTTTCAACTAGTGTCTTCTAAAAAGAAAAAAGAAGGTGAGTATTTGATTATGGTACTGGAGTTTACATTAGCTCCCATTCCGGGGTACAATCTGATAATAGCAAGCATTACACTTTTACCGTCTCCTACACCAAAAGTCGCTGTCATTTCCCTCACTCCTCACCGCCCCACTGTCTCAGCTGGGAAAAGCTATGTGTGGTCTTCTGCCTCACGGAGGTGCAGGAACCGGTCCAGGTCTCGATGCCTCCGGCTGTCTCTAAGTACCTAGATTTCTGCCCGAGGGAGGCAACTAGGCTGTGGATCCTTAGGGGATATAGGCGGGTCTTTTAACATGTAGTACATCTGCCATCGAATCCATCTGGTGGTAAACTTCGCCCCTGTTCATTTAAGCTATGTGTTATTTTTCCATATTGTAGATCTGCTTTGTGATATCCCACCAGACTTGTATTGAAGGGGTTTTTATTGTTAACCACTGTCTAGTAATTGCTTTCTTGCGCCGTAAGAAGGAGAGAAAGCAAGTATCTATGTTAGGGGCCCCTATGCGGCTTAGGGAAGGCAAGGAATAGAAACATCTCCAGCGTTAGCTGGAGTTGGGATCTAGAGTCCTTGTAGGTGGGTCTTGAGTTGCAGAGAGAAACTATTTGAGGGCCAGGCATGCCCACAATAATGTAGGAAGGTTCGCCTGTGGCTCTCCGCATAACCTCCAGCACTCTGCTGTATTATTTGGAGAATAGTGGCTTGTGACCACTGGGGGTCTAAAGTAACGGATCAAGTTCTTCCATGCGTATTCACGCCACTGATGCAAGCTAGACACCGGACTGAGTAACAGCATGCCTACCTCCAGTCCTCCAGAGAAAACCAATACCCTGTTCCCGGGTCCACTGTGCGTGGATATCCTGGTGAGGGCTTCCTTTGTGAGTTGAGGGTTTGGTAGTACAGTGATATCAGGTGGTCTTGTTTCCAGGAGTTGTTTAGTTGAATTTGACTCTGGATCAGTGCCGGGTGGCCTCAGGGTTCCACATAGCTCGTGGAAGATTTCCTGCATAGTGTTGCAGTTGGAGGTAGCAGTAGAAGTCCTTGTGTGGTAAGTGGAACTTTTTTGGATCTCTGCATAGGTCCAGATACTGCCTTGTGTCACTATCTGCAACAAATATTTTAAGCCATACCGCTCCCAACTCTGGAAGCCATTGTCTATGCTGTTAGGAGGAAGTTGGTTAAGCTAGAAATTGGACAGATGAGTGCTTGATAGGGTGACAGTAACTGGGATTTCTTAAGGAAAGCCAGTTCTTAAGCTGGTCTAAAGCCACGGATTTGGGATCTGGTGTATTCTTTTCCCGCTCGTTGATACATAGCCGGAAGTAAGCTTGGTCATTCATTAGTACTTTTCTATTTCTAACCAGTATGGACTGGAGGTTCTAGTTTGTCGGGCCATTATATGTACAAGGGTTGTTGCCTGTTGATATAACTTTAGGTCGGAGTGCTAAACCGCTGTCCTGATGTAGGAGGATGAGTATCTTTAAGGCGGACCTGGGATTTTTGATTAGCCCATATAAATTTCACTATTAGGCGATTTATTTCTTGGAAACTTTTTAGTGGTACGTATAGGGGATGTTTTGGAATAGATATAAAGCCCTCGGAGTGTAATCATTCTGATTAGGTCTATTTTCTTAAATAGGCTGAGGGGCAGGGTTGCCCAGACCTGTAGGTCCAATTTTAGTTGTGCAACAAATGGAGTGTAATTGTGCTTATAGTACATTGTAGGCACCTAGGGTATGTATATGCCCAGATATTTCAACTTCTGCAAGCTCCACCTGCCTGGAAGAATGGCTAGGATGTTCTGTGTAGGGGAGTAGTGGAAGGTGAGAATTTCCGTTTAGTCAAGTTTAGCTTGTATCCTGACACCGAACTGTAAGAGTCCAGGATTTGTTTCACTGCGGGAAGCGATTGCTCAGGATTTTGGAGGTATAAAGAATGTCATCTGCATACAGGGCGAGATGATGTTCTGTATCCCTATCCTAATCCTCAACTAGCTGGATTCCCGAATTTGTTGCTAAAGGCTCAATAAATACGGTGAACAATAGGGTGACAGAGGGCACCCTGTCAGGTTCCCTCTGAGCTGAAGTAGCTAGAATGATGTCCGTTCACCTTCACGCATGCCTGGGGGCACAGTATATATTCTGAAGGGCTTTATAAGGAGGGGAAAGCCAAATTTATTTAAAGTTAGATATAAAAGGGCCAGGCCACTCTATCAAAAGCCTTTCGGACGCCTAAGGCTTATTAGAACTGAAGAGCCTTTAGACTTTTGCATTTGATGAACCACATGAAGAGAACGCTTGATGTTATCGGTGGTGGTGGTGGGACCTCACAAACCCAGTTTGGTCTTTGTGTATTAATAAGGAGGACCTGATCCAGGCGGTGTGCTAGTATGCTCATAAAGAATTTATAGTCTTGATTAAGTACTGATATAGGCCTGTAGGAAGTGCAATTTTGTGGGTTCTTACCAGGCTTAGGAATCACGGAGATGGTTGCATAGGACCAGGATGGGGTGGGGTTCTCCTCCAGCACCAAGTTAAAAACACGAAGAAGTGCGGGGTGATCTGGGCCCTAGTGGCCTTGTAGAACTCAGCGCATAACCATCTGGCCCTGGCAATTTTAGGGATTTAGCGTTGGCTATTACCTTCATCATCTCCAGCTCCATGATAGGCATAATCAGGGATTCCCTGTGTGCCTCCATGAGGCTGTGGAGTGTGATTGGACTTAAGTACTTCCACCAACCGTGCTGGAAGTAGGTATAGTCTTGGGGGTATGTAGAGCCCTGTAAAATGTAGTAACGGCATCCATAATGTCTTGCGTTTGAGAGCGGCTGGCCCCTAGTGGGTGCCTTATGGATGTGATCGTCATGGCTTTCTTCTGTCTGTGTACTTGGTATGCTAACAGACGCGTGGCTCATGGCCCAATCAGAATCGTTGCCTTAAAAGGTTAGGGCAATTTGGTCTGTTGCTGGGCCAGGCGGTCGAGCTCCCATTTAGTTTGTTGTAATTGGGGAGGATCAATTCGTCGCCCTGTTGATGTGCCATTTGAAGAAAGTGGAGTGTGTCTTCCAGTTTGGCTCTATGTTCTTGCGCTGCCTTCCTAATTCCGCTGTATATTTAATTATGTGTCCTCTGAGGACTGCCTTGATCGTGTCCCAATGCACAGACGGGGTTGAGTCTGAAGTGGGGTTGTCTGTTAAGATTTTGGTGACCCTCTCCGAGAGGAACTCGTGAAACATTTTAGAGCGCAGATGGTATGGGTTTAACCTCCACTGCATATTTCTAGGTTGGAGGCCCAGGTCCCAGAAGGTGACCGGGGCGTGGTCTGAGATGGAAATATCTCCCAACTGGGCATCATGCAAGGTTCCCAGATTTTCTAGCTGGGTGTATCGTGGTCTATCACGGAGTAGGTATGATGTACCGAGGAATAGTAAGAGTAGTTTCTTGTCTGTGGGTGTAGTCTCTGCCAAACATCGCACATCCCACTTCTGAAATGAATCTTCTGAAGAACTTTTGCATGGCTGTTTGTTTATGGGTCTTCTGCTGGAGGAGTCAATCAGTGGATCTGTGGTCAGGTTAAAGTCACCCGCCATCAGAAGGACACCCTTAGTCTTCTGGACTATCTTATCTAGTAATGGCCTTAAGTGTGGGACAGTAATGCCCGGAGGAGATAAACATTCACTAGTGTTACCCATTCATCATTGAGTTTTCCTTGAGGCAACGACCAGCCTACCCTCTAGGTCTGACCAGGTGGACTCCGTCTTAAATGGGATGTGTGGGGGTATGATAATTGCCACTCTTCTTAGCCTGCCATCTTTACAGGAAGAGTGGTGAGACCTGTCCTCTTCTTAGCTTGGCTAATTTGGCATGCTCAGTGGGATTCATGTGTGTTTCTTGGAGGAACACTATGTCCGATTATATCTTCTGATATAGGCTAGAGCCTTAGATCATTTAATGGGAGAGGCAAGGCCATTGACATTCAAGGACAGTAGCTTCAACCTAGGAGGCGTGCATCTTAGTAGTTCAGTATAGTGCTTGTTACCTGGCTTTCTGACCCCTCCAGAGGCATCTCCATCAACCAGTGCAGGATGTGTGCTTGCACAGTACTGAAGTGAGCCTGATGACTTTTTGACTAACAAAACAACACCAGCACAACAACATATACAGACATTCAATTAATAGAGGTATTGAAACCACATTGTGGCAAACATGGTCACATGAACAAAACTG
Organism: Neoceratodus forsteri; assembly: GCA_016271365.2. Classification (NCBI taxonomy): domain Eukaryota; kingdom Metazoa; phylum Chordata; order Ceratodontiformes; family Ceratodontidae; genus Neoceratodus; species Neoceratodus forsteri. The sequence goes on from JADMNL010000024.1 coordinate 262,025,588, forward strand.
ATCAACTGGCATTTCCACTGATCCGGCAGAGCCCTGAGCTGGTGGTAGGGATATAACCCTACCATTGTGGCCCTTATTTATTCTGGGCCTTAGGTACCTATGGGGAAAAGTAATAGGATCGGTGGCATATGCAGTCGAGCCACTGGCGTCCCTAGAGATCTTAGATGGTCTGAGAGGGATGCTAATGGTTTGAAGGAATATTTGGCCATCCACTACCTAGTGGGAGGTACCACCGTCCAGGGATCAGCCCGTCACATTTTCTCTCGCTAGCCCAGCGGGGTCAGTAGAATGGGAGGAGCAAGGGCCAAGTATGATCAGGGGTACCCTCGCTGACCTCCGCCGCCTGCTCGTGGTGCCCTGCGTGTGCATGGCATGACAATATATCTGGTACCCGGGGCTTGGATTGCTGCCCTTGCAGCATCAGTTATCTGTGCTGCTTCATGCCTGTCACCTTAGGCTGATCACAAAAGCAGTCGAAGATTCTGCTTATCATTTACCATCCGAGGGCCCAGGTGGAGGGCAGGCAGCCTGTCCGCACTCCCCAGCGACCCTGTTTGCCTGGTTCCATGGAGCGGAGCTACCCAGCCTCACCCCCGATTGTCTAGGTTGGGATTACATACTTGCTTTGGTCCATCATGTTTCCAAAAGTACCCCCTCCTCCTCATCCCTCCCCACCCTGGTCCTTCTGTTTGACTTCCCTACCCAAATTTGTCAGTGGTTTACCCTTATAAAGTCATTCTCCTCTGTTTCTTCAACTTGCTCCCCACCCCAGTAGACCCTCCCCAACCCCTCCCCCCATTTGGCCCTTCTCCCCCCTTCCATTTTACCCACCAAAACCCTCGGACACGTGCCCTGAAATCTGGGGATTGTCTTTTATTGCATCTGTGGCTCCAAGGCCTCCACGCAGCCAAAAGTAGCTTAATCAATGTCCGGTGCTGCTAAGGGCCTCAGAGACCAGCGTAGATTCTCCGCTTTCAGTGTCGCCTGGGGTCTGCAGGAAAAAAAGGGAGTTACTGTCCTCCGCTTTGAGCCCTCTCCCCTTTCCCCCACCTGCACAGGAGTCAGCCCGAGGGTAAGTGCCCGTCCCACCCACCTTTACGGGTGCCTTGAAGGATAAATTCCATTCAGCAGGCTATTGGGGGCTTCCCCTCCCTCCCTCCTGCAGGATCTCCTTCTAATTCCCTCTATTTCCCTATGTCCCATTGCCCCAGAACACTCCCGGAAGAGAATACATGTCTACAGGCCGATCTCGCTCCCAGGAAAGGAGGCATGCTAGCCACTCCTCTCTGCCTAGGCTGCGGTGGCGAGAAGAGGATGGGAGGGGCGCATCCCAACTGCACCACCCCAAGGCCCATGCCCCAACAACGGCGCAGCTGACTCCAGGCAGTGCGTGAATGGTCTGCACGAGAGCCCTCAGCCTTCAATCCTTGATTCAGGTCCGAGGACCTATCTTCTGTGCACGCTGTGGGACTAGTGCCAAACCCCATCCCCTCATGAGCAAACCCCTGAGGCAGCGACTGCCGCTGACACCTTTCCCTCCCCGATTCACTTCGCCTCCAGTATTGTAGTCCGCTAGACGCTAGCAGCATGTGCGATGGGCACCAGTCTACCCTCCCTCCCCAAATTCAGCTTATCCTCTGCCCAACTTTTAAAGGCACCCAGGGTCTCTGTTTGAGTTTTATCTCCCGTTGAGCCAGCAACTACAGGGGCTCCAACAGTAGCCAAGGAATCTATCGATCATCGAATGAGTGTTCAGCCACTCCCTCCTCCTCAGCCTCTAACGGAAGTCTGGGCAACATACACTCAGGGCTACTTTGAATTTTAAATTATTGACACTACCCCCATTGAGTACAGGAATTAAACCCGAGCATCTAGGCGACCTCCCCCTTCCCAAGGTCTCCCCTCCCCTTTCCCTCCCAGAAAAGGAAAATTACGTACCTACCGTAATTCTTGATCTTCTTAGACGAGTCTCACCACTCATTCACACTAGTGGGATTGGCCGGAGGCACTAAGACCCATGGAGCAAACTTTTTGCTGGAGGGGTGTGGCGAGAGACGGCGCCGCGACAGCAGCTCGGCGGTAATGACCATCTCGGCGACACCCTCCAACCGCCTCAGTACCTTTTTACCAAGAAGGTGCAGCGTAACTAACGTGAAGGGTAAACCCAACATTAAAAACGGACATAAGATAGTCCAGATGACCCGTAAGAAGGGTCAGCAAAGAAGTCCTCACGGCCTAAAGATTTGAGGGAGTGAAGACCAATACAGCGTGAGCTCGGGGATGGAGGTGGGCGTGTGAATGAGTGGTGGAGACTCGTCCAAGAAGATCAAGAATTACGGTAGGTACGTAATTTTCCTATCTTCCTGGACATAAGTCTCCACCACTCATTCACACTAGTGGAGAGTACCAAGCTGATAATCCCCAAAAGGGCGGCAGGAAAGCCAGAGCTCACGCTGCCTAAGATAGAAGCCCATTAAGATAGTTCTGCCGAATGGGAATGTCGCCTGGCATGAACATCCAGTGCATAGTGCTTAACGAAGTATGCACTGAGCTCCAGGTAGCGGCGTTGCATATAACTGCAATTGGAACATTGCTAATTTCTGCTAGGGATGCGCTGACCGCCCTAGTAGAGTGAGCGACACTCTACCTTCTAATTTAACTTGAGCCATGGAATAGCAATGGCGAAGGCATGCCACTAACCATGAAGAGATACATCTAATAGCGACAGGTTGACCCAGCCGGTGTCGCTGCTGAAAAAAACGAACAGTTGCTGAGTCTTGCGAACATCCTTGGTTCTATCTAAATAGAACCGCAAGGCTCTCTTAACATCCAAGGAATGAAGAGCTCGTTCCCTTCATTTTGGAAATTAGCTAAGTAAGCTGGAAGTACCAGAGGTTGGTTCAGATGGAATTCTGACACAACCTTGGAAGAAATTTAGGATGAGCACGGAGAACTACCTTGTCCTTATGGAATACAGCATAATGGAGGGTCCGTAACCAGGGCATGTATCTCAGAGACTCTGCGGGCTGAGGTAATGGCCACCAGGAAGGCAGTCTTCCAGGTAAGAAATTTTAGCTCACAGGTAGCTAAGGGTTCAAAGGCTTCCAGTGAGCATGTCCAGCACCAGGTTAATGTCCCAGGCTGCAACTGGACGCTTAACAGGGGTCTGGTATGGAGAATCCTAAGAAATCTCTTCACCATAGGTAACTGAGCCAGAGTTAAGGAAGAAACGGCTCATGGAACGCTGAGATGGCACTAAGGTGAACTTTAACTGTGGAGTACTGAAGACCTAAGTTTGATAGGTCCAAAAGATACTCAGAACCTTGCCAGGAGGACAGGAAAAGTTCCAAGAGGATTTTGCACACCAGAGAAAAAGCGTTTCCATTTGGAAGTGCGTTTTGGGTGGCTGCTTCGAGCAGCCAGAAGGATGTCTGAGACTCTACTGAGAGCGTTGAACCGATTCACTTCTATCTCTTCAGGAGCCAAGCATGAAGGTGAAGTGATTTCAGGTTGGGATGGCCAACGAACCCTGAGTCAGAAGACTGATTTGCAAAGGAAGTGGTCTCGAGAGGCTGCCAACATACTGTTGAGTAGAGGAACCATAGTTGCCGAGGCCAGGAAGGAGCAATGAGAATCATCTTGGTCCCTGAGACTCGAACTGAGAGAGTACTCTCTGGATTAGAGGAAGTGGTGGAAAGGTAAAGCGTTTTGTCCACCGCAGCCTGAGCAACATCCTGACAGAAAATGCCAGGCCTGGATTTCTGGAGCAGAAGAGAGGCGTTTTCGTTGAGTGGGGATGCAAAAGGTCAGGTCTGGAGTCCCCACTCTTTGAACAGGGACGAGCTACGGCTGGATCGAGACCACTCGTGAGGTTCTGCCTCCGTTCTGCTGAGGTGATCTGCTAGGTCGTTTTGTATACCTGGCAGATAAACCGCTGAATCAGAGACTTGTGCCCAAGCACCACTCCCACACCTCATTGCTTCCCTGCAAAGGGATAAGAATGAGCACCGCCTTGCTTGTTGATGTAATACATCACTGCTTTGTTGTCCGTTTGAAGGAGAATGTTCTTGTGACAAAGGACATCCTTCAGAGCTCGGATTGCATAGAGGACCACTCTCATCTCCAGGACATTTATGTGGAGATGAGTTTCGAACTGAGTCCATACACCCTGAGTGTGGAGGAGAGACAGTGAGCCCCATCCCATTAGCAATGCATCTGTGGTGATGGAGATCTGATGATCCGGGGAGCAAAGGAGAATCCTTCCAGGAGATTGCTCTTGAGACCACCAGGTGAGAGACCCTGAAGGGCTCCGCCACCTTGATGGGATAAGACTGGGGTGAGAGGTCGGGACCACTGGTGGAGAGCATCCATTGGGTGGTTCTCATGTGCAGTCGGGCCAGAGGGACAGTGAAGACCGAGGGCAGCCATGAGACCCAACATGCGTTGCATCGAGAGCTGTAACCGATTGGTTCTCCTGATGTAACGGGCCACTACAAGGATGTCGAGTCTTCTGTCCTCTGGAAGGAAAGCCTTCGCTGAAGAGGTGTCTAGAAGCGTCCCTATGAAAAGGAGCCTCTGGGAGGGTTGCAGTTGAGATTTTTCAAATTCAGCAGAACTCCCATGGACGGAGAAGACAGAGTCGCTTGCACGGCTTCAAAGTCCCTTGGCCGGAAGGGCTTGCTAGAAGCCAATCGTCCAGGTAGGGAAACACTGGAGTCCGACTTTCCTGAGCCCGCGAGAACTGCACAACACTTTAAAAAACTCACGGCCGAGGATAGCCCAAAGGGCAGGACTCTGAACTGATAATGCTGACCCAAAGCTACAAACCTGAGGAATTCTGTGGGTCGGTGGACGGGGATATGCTGGTAAGCATCCTGCATATCCAGAGAGGCCAGCCAGTCGTGCTGATGCAGCAAGGGTAACAGGGTACCTAGGGAAATCATCTTGAATTTCTCCTGGGGAGGAATTTGTTTAACTTTCTGAGGTCTAGAATGGGGCGCATCCCCAGATTTCTTTGCAACAGAAAGTAATGGGAGTAGAACCCTGTGTTTCGCAGATGCGGGGCACCAGTTCTATTGCCCTGTTGTTCAGAAGGCCCTGGATCTCATGGGCGAGGAGATCTGACTGAGAGGCCGACAACCTGGGTTGTCGTAGGCAGAGTGGATGGAACTTGGGCCAACGACTCATAAGGTAGCGCTGGGAGCTTTAGGTCCCGCGCTTTCTGCTCATCTTCTTTTGAGGTTGGCAGGTTGGCTTTATGGAAGCTTCCCTGCCTCTGCCTCCGAAAGGACTGACGACTATGAAACTGACGTCTGTTCACATGCCCCCAGAGGGCAGGCGGAGTCTGGCCAACTAATGGCCGATCTAGTCTTCTGAGTGGCCTCTAAGGCTTGCTCCACCTGAGGCCAAAAAGAAAGGAGCCATCAAAGGCAGCGCCATCACCTGCTGCTGAGCATCATTCGTGAAGCCAAGTCGCAGCAAGGAATGGCGCCGAGTACAAATCCCCGCTGCTGGATGAGAAGCAGTGTCGAAAGCGTCCATGGCGGCTTTGACCTGTTGGTTATTGGACTCAATACCTCTAATAACGGTCAGAAGAAGCTCTGACTTGAATCCGAATCTGGAAGAGCTTCAACCATTCTTTTCATAGAGTGCACAGGATATACTCATACTGAGAAAATAGCCTTGATAACTGGCAATACGCATACTTAGAGTGGAGGCAGCAAAGACTCTCTTACCTAATGTATCAATCTTATGAGACTCTTTGTTAATAGGTCGAGCTGTAGTAGTTTGAGCAAAAACCGACCTTGTCATTCTCTGCCAGGACTACAATAGGATCCGCAAAAGCTTGGGATGCCAAAATGGGACGATCCTTGGGAGCGAATACTTCTTATCAATGGATTTAGCCACTGAGGGAATAAGAGCAGGGTTATTCCATACCATTTGAGACAGCGTCTCGAAGGAAGAGCTGAATCGGAGAAGTCAAATCCGTAGGGATCTCCGAAGCATGAAGATACTGGAGTCTTAATATCTTCCCAGGATCGATGTCTGTAGTCTGGAGAGAAGAGTGGATCCCAGGTTCTTCAACAGAGACTTAAAGGACAGGTCCTCGACCACAGGCTCTGTAGAAAGAAAGATCCTGTTTCCTCCACTTCATCACCCAACTGAAGGTCTGGGTCAGGCTCAACATCATCTCCTGATGGTCCAGAAAGGACTGTTTGGACAGGAAAGGAGTGAAAATTAGGAAGGAGGAAATGGCAGAAAACAAGGAGAGTCCCCAGGGCTGCAGCGCGAGGCAGCAAAAGCGAGCTAAAGAGCGGCACCGAGGCGCCGCGGCGCCGAAGAGCCATGCAGCCCGCAAACACCCAGCGAGTACCCTTGGGCAGCCTGTAGCATACTTGTGCGCTTGACAAGCACCTTGAGACGGCCTTGTGAAACCCAGCGCCGCCCGATCAATGGCACCACCGGCAGCCAAAGACGAGCCCGCGGCAAGCGCATAAGACGCCGAGACCACGCGCAGTGCTAGCAGGCGCCATAGCTCAGCGGCAAACAGGCGCCGACATGGCCACAGACCCTGCAGAAGGCGCGGAAAGCCGGGAACCTGGAAAACAAGAGAAGGAAAAAACCAGGAGATAAGGGCATCGGTGAGGCCCCTGCGCCGCAGCCATGTGAGGGGAAACACCTAAGCACGGTCGTCTAGCACCGAAGAAGGCGCCATACACTAGGAAGGTCCAACCGCCCTACCTGATCGCGGAGGAGCCCGAGGGCTCCGGGAGGTAACCGAGCCAGGCAGAAGAACCAACCTCCGAGCCCATCGCCCACAAGAGCGGCCCACTGATGAAACTGCTCATCTGGAGCCCTACCTATGGGCGGGAGGGGCTCCGATGTCGAGGCGGCGATTATGGAGGTTAGCGTCTCGAGGAGAGACCGGCAACATAGCGATAACCGACCGTCGTGACGCCCGAAGCATACCAGAGGCGACCTCGGTGATACCTTCTCTTTTTGACCTGTGGGCGAAGAAGAGCTCGAGCGAACGCGCCGAGAATGCGACCGTTATTTTATGCCGGCGGGGACCGCCATCCCCCGGCATCGGACTGACCGTAGTCGGAACCCCGCTGAGGAGAAGGAGGCTGACTCGGACCCAGCCCGGCTGACTGAACAGCTTTACACGAAGTCTCCTACCGTCACCTGACCTGCTCATGGCTCGACTCCGTCCAGTAGGCCGAGACTTCTTCAAGTAAGTTAAATTTAAATATTAGAAAAATTTTACGAAAAATAGAATAAAACTAAGCGATACTACTATCGTGATAATGTTACAAAAACAAACTGAAAACTATGCGCTGGTTTGAAGTTTGACTCCCGACTGAAGCGGCAGCGTCGTCACTGAAAGCGCGCTTTCGGCGGCGGGAAAAAAGAACTGAGGCGGTTGGAGGGTCACGCCGAGATGGTCATTACTGCTCGAGCCGCTGCCCGCGGGGCGCAGGTCTCGGGCGCGCGCCTGCCTCTAGCGCCGACTCTCCAGCAAAAGTTTGCTCCCGATGGGTCTTAGTGCCTCCGGCGCCAATCCCACTAGTGTGAATGAGTGGTGGAGACTTATGTCCAGGAAGATCTAGCATTTCCTTACTGGACCTGACAAGATTTTAGCAGCAGTACTTTAGTCAGGCCACTTCCCACATTAAGTCCATATGTTGTACTTGCGGTTGTTCAGGTTTTGGTTGCCTGTGTGTCCTCGTATGCTTCCCTGCAGTTTTGGGTCCTGGACTTCAGGGTGCTGATGATTTTTGGATGGCCTCCATTCCCTGTCGCCGTCTGGATTCCGCTGACTGCTGCTCCAGGCTTTTTATGCGAGCTTGGCAGCGATGGGCATCTCGGTGCTAGGGCGCTGGGGATCTCCATCTTCCTGGACTTAAGCTCGGCGATACTGCCGCACTTTTCAAATGTGAGGGCCCTTCCTTAAACTGGATCACTATCTTGAGGGATAGAGGGTCCTGAAATGTCCGCCTGCCGCTTTAAGGGCCTTCATGACTGGTATATACACCCTTCTGCGTGCCATCACTTTGGGGGCATAGCCATTTCTAATACAGCCGGTGAGACTTATAGAGGACGTACCCTGTTTCCAGGCTGTGTGGAGCACCGTTTCTTTTTCCTGGTATCGGAGAAATTTAGTCAGGATCGTCAGGCGGCGCCTGCTACTGGAGCCTGGGACCTAGGGTTGGTGCACACGCTCCATCTCAGGCAAAATTGTTTCAGGTAAATTTAGCAATGCCCTCAGTAACCTCTGTATGAAGGGTATGATTTCTGTGCCCTCCACTTCCTCAGGAGCCCGAGTCGGATATTATTCCGGCGACTCCTGCTTTCTGCATCTTCTGCGCGGTCCTGTAGGTCTTTCAACTGAGTGTGCAACTGGATGATGGCTCGCTCTGTCTCCTCCACATGCTTGTCTGTTTGGTAATCTGCTCCTCACAATTGTCCTGCCTTTTTCAAGTTTGCCCAAGTCGGTTCGCAAAGCGTAGCGGTGGACCTCATCTCTTTCCTGAAGTCCCTAATTTCCACTAGCATTTGTGCCATTTGCCTTTGGAGGATGGAGTGTGGCACCCGATCGGCGTTTGATGTGCTGTGGCAGGAGGCCGAGAAGAAGCCAGCAGTCTCCGCTCTCGAATCTTCATCAGGATCTCTCCCCATCCAGGCGCCGGGATCTTGTGGGTAGCATCCCTCTCCTTCTGGGCATATTGGTACCTCTTACTGTATATTGTAAGTGTTTTAGCTTAGGAATGGCTGTTAATTCAGGTAATTTGAAATCTCAGGAGAGCCTAGCGACCTAAGCTGCTGCTCAGCTCATGACGCTACCAGAAGTCTCCTTGCTTTATTATGCATCCTGTGCTGCCTTGCTAGAAATACAAAGATAACATAAGTGGGATATTACTAAGATACAGTATTATTAGATGCTCTGTTAGCAAGTAGCAGTATTGTTGGGTTTATAGGAAGAGTGACTCCCTTTCGTGGCTGGTAATGTCCCTGAAAGAATAGTAACAAAGGAAGGCCCTTGGGTCTTACAATGAGGCACAAACCATTTTCTGCTGAAGTAAAAGTATTAGTGTCTAGAGATGCTGTCTGTATAGTGCTGTTGTTGTGCCTGCAGAATTGTCACACATAGCACACTATGCAGCAACCTAAAATAAATGAATACAGTAAATAAGTTACATTAAGCCCTAATACGCATTGTAGCTGTGGATAGAAATTGGGGATTTCTATTAAAAGTCCTGTCACCTTCAAGCCTGTGTGAGCAGAGTCAGTAATGCCTGATATGAATACAAAACTAAAGTAATTCAATTTAAACAAAATTAAAATAAAGAACTGACAGTCCCCTCCCCCCATTACAGCAAAATGCTGGGTCAATAGCTTACCTCAGGTTAATTTGCTGGTGTGTAAACAGTCCTGCAGAGGGTAAAAGAGAGAAAAGATACTGTTTGGTGGCCTGATAAGCTGCAGCCTTCTCTGCAGCACGGCAGGGAATACAGCTGCCAAGCTCTTCTTCTGCATTTAATCTGTTGCTTATAGGAAAGCAGCGGCCCCATAGAGGCCTATATTTATATAGATTCTAGCTGCTTTAATTATTGATTGAAGGAGGAGCTGACAGTAATTAAAAGATAATCAAGCATTTAGAGTCACTTTCTAACCAGGATTATGGTGTGTAATAAAGTTGTTGGAAAGAAATAGTTATTAAAGTAATAAGGCTTAAAAGCAACTTTTGTGTACTATGTATAGGAGCAAGTTGTGAGCCTAGAAACTCAAAAGTGTACTTAATTGGAAATGAATTGATGTCACATGACAGTGATGTCATTGATAAAAAACATATAAGCCTACCACTAGGGTGGATTTATTAGGTAAGGCGTCAGTCTAGAACTGACTGTGAGAGGTGTAAGACCTTAAGTTTAGAAGGCTTGTGTCTACACCTAGACAGCATTGACGTTATTGACTTAATGACAATTTTCTTATTTTCTGTTCTGAATAATTATCATTTTATGCTACAAATAATAAAATGATAAATGCCAACCTAGCATTTTTATGCACTAACTCTGGATGTCTGCCTGCTAATTGTCTCCTGAACAACAACCCGCTACACCTGCCCACCCTACTTTATTCCCCGTCTGCAGGTTGCCCCCAATGATCTCCGTTGCTGACTTGTGTCCCCATGTGGACTAGCCCTCCCTCCCGAGTTTTCCTCTGTCCTCCATTATCATCGCCCACCCCATGATGATTATATTTTGTATGGGGTGCAGGGACATAGATGTAGCCTCACAAGATTGGAAAGGAGTCAGCAGATAGGGGTAGTTGGGACGAGGAGACGCCCTGGGGTGAAATGGGATCAGGAGAGGGGTCCTCCATGCCTGGATTCCCATACCCAAGAGCTCCACAGATTGTGGGCAGATACTGCGCTCCTCTCCAAAACCCATCCAACCCGGGCGGTGTTATGTAATGCCAGGTCCATAAGGAACAAGACTGCAATTATTGCAGATCTTGTTGCAACATCCGACCTGGCATGTATCACTGAGACCTGGCTGGATGAGAATGAGTCCTATATTAGACTCTGCTGCTCGGCTGGGTTCTCAGTGATACACCGCCCGAGACTGGATCGTAGGGGGCAGGGGTAGCCATCTTTTAGAACAGATCTGAATCTTGTGGATGTGCCAGTGGGTAACACTAGATCCTTTGAGTGTATCCTGGCAGCAGGTGCAGGGTTCTGGATTCTCCTCATCTACCGTCCACCCGGTGGCGGTGGAGAATTCTGAAGGAGTTCATGGACTTCATCGTCGACATGGCATGGGCGCCCAGATGGTTAATACTGGGTGACTTCAATGCCTGGGTCGACGATGAACTCTCTCGCACTTTGGTAGGAACTTCTCCAACTTATGACTATGTTGGGCCTGTCACAGGTGGTTACCTCTGCTACCCATAGGGGATCACCATTGGATCTGGTGTTCCTACTGGATTTGGAGGTTATGCATTTGGGGGTGGAACCGAATGTGTGGACGGACCATCACACCATAAGATTCAGCTTTGGGCACCCCTAATAGGCCTGCCTCTATGGAGATGGTCCAGTATCGCCTTTAAGGGGAGTTACTCCAGAGGGTCTACTAGCGGTACTGGACCTATCGGGTATTTCAGGCGAGAGCATGGGTCCAGGGACCTCGCTCTTGCCTATAATAAGGTGGTGAGGTGAGGCCATGGACCTAGTTGCTCCTGTCCGTGTTCGCCACTCACTCAGCCTCAAGGACTCCATGGTTTGATGAGTCCTTGAAGGAACTGAGGAGAGTGGGCGAAGGCTAGAGAGGGCCTGGCGGAAGTCCGCCTGGATGCTGACAGACTTAGGTTGATGGATCATTATGGTATCTATCAAACAGCAATCACCCGTAAGAAGGCAGAATTCCTGTCCAGGGAGATTGCTGCGGCGCTGAACCGACCAGCTCAACTCTTTCGGACTGTCAACAGAATGTGCAATCCACTCTGTCTACAGTCTGGAAAAGATTTTCACAAATAAAGTGTGATGAGCTTGCTCGATTCTTCACTGATAAGATTGCTAGCATTAGGTCTGATATCAGCCAGGCTCACTCTTTAAGGGTTTGCGGTGATCGGCGAGGAAACAAACACCTGTGTCACCTGGTCTGACTTTGGTAAGCGAATTCACAGATATTGTGAGGATTGTCCAGACTTTCACCCAACCAGCTGTAGTTTGGATCCGGGCCCTACGTCACTGTTATTAGGTTGCGTAGATACTATTTGCCGATCCTTGCTGAAACTGTCTGGAAATCTTTGGAGCAGGGGTCTTTCCTGATCCCCTAAAGGAGGCAGTTGTTCGACCACTCCTGAAAAAACTTTCACTGAATCAGGACTGTCTAGCTAACTACAGACCTGTCTATAACCTGCCCTTTGTGGGTAAGGTTATTGAAAGGTGGTTGTGCTACAACTGGATGACCATCTTACAAGCCACAATATCTATGATACTCTTCAATCAGGATTTAGGAGAAGACATAGCACTGAGACTGCCCTTGTCCGGGTTTAAATGATCTCTAATTGCGAGAGATCAAAAGGCTCGTACTATCTTAGTCCTTCTTGATCTCTCTGCAGCATTTGATACTGTGGACCATGGTGTGCTTTTGGAGCCTCGGCTTTATTGCAGACTGTCTGGTACAGTTCTGCATTGGTTTCGATCTTTCCTCATGGGACGGAGACAGAGGGTTGTCACTGGAATTTATTCCTCTGATGCCATCTTCCTGTCCTGTGGGGTACCGGAGGGTTCCATTCTGGCACCCATGTTGTTCGCTATCTATATGCTGCCATTGGGAGACATTATTAGGCGATACAGCTTGGGTTTTCACTGCTATGCAGACGATACCCAGCTGTATTTGTCCTTAATCCCGGACAGGAAGATGCAGTCTCTATGCTTAACAGCTGTCTGTCCAAGATTTGATTGGATGAGTGCCAGCTGGCTGAGGTTAAACCGGATAAGACTGAGGTGTTGGCGGTGGACCCAGGTCGCCTTGAGGCGGGTTGTAGGCTGGGCTTCCTGGGCATATGAGCCGATGGTGCCCAGCTCTCAACCTCAGACTGCGCGTAACCTGGGCGTTATTATTGACGATGGTTTGACCCTAAAATTGCAGGTGTCATCCGTTGTCAAATCCTCTTTTACCATCTTAGGAATATCGCCTGGGTGAAACACCTAGTTCCTCCAGATGACCTTCCTACATTGGTCCATGCCTTTGTGACCTCTCGCCTTGATTACTGCAATGCCCTGTACCTAGGGCTACGAGGTTGATATCCGCCGCTTGCAGCTGGTGCAGAATGCAGCAGCCAGGCTTTGACTGGGACATCCAGAAACAGTCATATTATGCCTGTGCTGTGCGGACTGTGCTGGCTGCCGGTTCAGTGACGGATCACCTTCAAGGTCGGGTTACTGGCCTATAAAGCCCTACATGAACAGGGACCACAGTACCTACAAGATCTCCTTACTCCCTACTGTCCCTCTTGTTCACTCCGATCCGCAGCTGAGGGATTGCTAAAATTCAGGGTTCGTTTAAAAACATCTGGGGCACGTGCATTTTCTTACGCGCCCCACCCTGTGGAATTCTCTACCTCATTAGATACGGTTGCCTGACCGTCGAGAGTTTTAAGTCTGAGTTAAAACGTATCTATTTTTGAAGGCGATGGAGAGTGATTTTACTGTGATTTTATTTTGTTATTATTGTTATTGTTATATTCTGTAATTAAATGTCTGTCCACCTGTACAGCGCTTTGGTTTCTGGAAAAAGCTAAAAATCAATTTTACTTACTTACTTAATATATTGCCCCCTTCCTACTTCCCACAGAGTGAGGAAGCACCAGTCACTGTTTGTGGGGGACACTGTAGTGCACATCACCATTTTGCTTTTTCAGCGATGCACTCGCTGTTTTGTTGGCACCATTTGCAAGCGCTATTAACACATAGAACCATGATGGTCTCTGCTCGAGGTAGGACACTCAACTCTCGAGGAGACCCTTTAATATGCATCTGTTATACAAGTACCTTTCCCTCAGAAATACCATCACAAATAACCAGTTACTCCAGTTTTAAGAAAATAACTAATTTATGGCTAAACACTGGTTTTCCAAATACACAGTAACATTCAGGTGTATATACTATTAACACATAGTGAAACAACCATATACATACAGGATTACGATAAATAGCTTGTAGTCCTATGCAGCTAAACACGCCTATCTTCCTTGTAAGATATAACATTTCCTCTAAGCTGTCTGCCATGCACTAAGCTTGGTTACCATCAGATAGTACATCTAGCTACCTTCAGAAAAACATATATATAACCCCCCTCCCCAACTGGAGCTTACCTTTATGGGCTCATGGGCCCAGTAGCCGCCTCCCTCCCACTTGATGGACCTCCTAACTCCTGGATACCTGTCTGACCTCCTAACTCCAGCCATCCCAGTCGCTCCCTCGCTCCTCCACCAAGGGCCTCCCTAGTGATTCCCAGGGCCAGGCTGAAACCTAGGGGATTGTTCCTTCAAGGTGGCCAGCCCAGCCCACTGGAATTTGCTGTGAAGATCTATAAGGGAGGCCCCAACAATGGAGGCATTTAAAGGGACCTGAAGACCTATCTTTTATTTATTTATATCTCGGATAACAAATACCTCTGAGCTAGAGGCTCTTTTACAGAGCTCCATGTCAATGATAACATTTGATTAACAATACAGAACTGCCGACCCGATGGTGCTGAGGGTTGAGGGACTGGGGCCACACATCATGCCATGCCAGTGACCTGGGGTTGGGAGCGACTTCAGGTGCTGAGGGGTCGACTGGGAGGGAGGAGGAGAGAGCATCCCAGGGACTGCTCTCCTCCTCTGGAGAGGGTGGGAAGGGATGACTGCAGACATGCTGGCTCCTGGTGGTGGCTGGGGCTGGTGCAGTGGTCCACTGTGGGTCAATGCGGGCTGACGCTGGATGTGTTGGACATGGACGCACACATGGAACATCCTTGGCATCACTGCATGCCCGTGCCATTGGGGGAAGCACAAGAAGAAAATCCTCCCTGTGCACGTGAAAGTGGTCCACTGGCGCTCGTGGCAGACTTACCAAAGTTAACTCTCTGGTGCTCACCTGACCTTCCGCAGTGAGAGCAGTAAGTCCCCACTGTGATGTGGCTGGGAGGGTAGGGCACAGGGGTTGAGCTCAGGCTGCGGCTGGGGTGGGGCCAATAGTGACTGCTGGATGGGAGGGGAACCATAGGTACAACCCTCGTCCAAGCCGAGGAGAAATCAATAGAATAAGGAAAAAAAAACACACAATACAGAACGGACAAGTAACATTACAGTAGGTTCACACAAGCAGGGTTCTGGTTACATAGAAAAATTGTCAAAGGAAAATAAGACAGGTGGGTTACAGGTAAATAAGACAACAATGCATTACAGGTAAATAAAACCATGCGATACAGATTTGGGTAGGTGCATCAACAGTAAAAATTAATGTAATGTTAGACCAGTCGTTCAACTTGACTTTGTCTAGAATTGGCTTGGAGTGAAGGGAGGGTAATAGTAAAGCAGTCAAAACAGAGACATTGCCATGCCCCAGGAGGGTGAGAGGGGTTAATGTTAGGGAGTGGGGGAGCAGTCAGGAGGAGAGACCTTGACTAGCCCCTGAAAGGGTGGAGCTGTGTGTGGGAGGAAGTAGAGGGTGCAAGAGCCTAAGTAAACAGTGGAGGTGGGATAGTTCTGCAGGGGTGAAGGCTAGCTGGGGTAGTCACAACTGTAAAGTGCAGCGAGGTGCTGCCAGAGTTTGCATTTGAAGGGTTGAGCTTGGGTTCATCAAGTATGTCCGAGGGTTTGTTTATCAAGCTAGGGGCTCGGAACATGAAAGACCTTTCAGCCTGGGAGGTCTGGCAGAAAGGAATTAATATGTGTGTTTAGTCACACTCTAGTGTTGCGAGGTTGTGCACATGTGTGAGAAGGTGCTGGGCGGTGTGACACTTGGACAGCTGGTTCTGATCACTGTATCTTTTTTGTAATATAAAAATGGGTTATGGACTGTCTCTCTTGAGAAATGCTGAAACAGCATGTGAGTATGACACACAAACACAAGTTTTAGGTGCAAGGTGTTACCTGGAAGGCCTGAAGCTAATTACAGCCTTTAACTAAGTTAATTATAGCTGTAGTTGCTAAGAGGAAAATCATAAACTTTGATAATGCTTAGAGAAGAAGAGCAGGTTGTGACATTTTAGTGCGTAGTCATAAAAGATGCTTTCATGTCCTGGAAGGGAAGCTTATCATAAGATCAAAGAGAGTCATTTGAAGAACATGAGTTATGCTGAGGTTGCAGAATTTAATACTTGGAAAAGACATCCTGTTTTATATAGATATATTTATTTATATATTCTGACAGGGAGGAGCTAGGTGAACTCATGCAAATAGGTGGGGAAAACCAGCTTTTAAACATTATTCTGTTTTCCTTCAGGGACACTTATCTAGACTCTGACAAAGAAACATCATTGAGTACTTTAAGCAGGTATTTAGAGAGAGACAGAGACAAATCTAAGTACTGTAGTAGGAATTGCATTGTTAAAACCTTGTTCTTTTAAAAGATTGAATGGTTCTTGTGATAATAGTTCTGTATTTTATGTGTTACATATTTTTTATCTATTTTAGTAAAACTCTATTTTTGAGCTTACTTGGTCTGTCTTTGATTTCTTTCCTTTACAAGTAGAGTATATATGGTTAAAACAGACACTGTACATAAGCTTGAATGGTGATACCAAACTGGAAAAAGGTAAGCATTTTAAATCTGAGGTCTTTTATTACAGTTTTTAAGGGTTCATTTCTGTACACCTGGTTAGGTGCCCATAGGCAAAGATATCTGCCCCAAGACAGAATTATCTGAGCCTGTGCATTGGGTATCCTAGCAGGAGGTTCACAGTTTAAATTCCTCCAAGACTTGAGATCAAAGGTTGATCTGAAACCCACAAAACAGACTAGGAGGGTTACCCTGTGTCTGTTAACTGTTCTACAAGACTGCGCTCGGAGGTTGGCACTTTGGGAGTAGAAGGCTGACCTGCTGAGTGGGTTTGTGACAGGCGGTATGTGGGGTAAGCCCTAGGATGATTTTTTGCCAACAAGCAGGTCTGATACAGGATTCTCCTTTGAGGTGCACCCAGTTGGTCCGGGCATGGGTCGCATGTATGGGTGCATCTGTGAGCACCTGAGATCAGGTGACATGATTTGTTGAGAGCAATGTTAATTCTTTTAAGGGTAGTATCAGTAGCAGAACCATAGTTAACTATGGACAGAATTGAGCTGGTGACCACCAGTGCTTCAGGGTCAAGCTGTGCCTATGTCTGTAAAGGATTCCAAGTCTGGTATTGACTACCCTTGATATATGGTGTGACAGGGTGAAAGAAAAAATTACTCACCATAGTAATGCTTTTCTTCTAATGGAGTCTTGCTGTATTCTGACAATATGCAGTTAGCCCAGCATTGAACTGCCCCAGAGAAGAAAGAGTTAACTCTATGCAGAAGCACAGAATGTTGAGCTCGAGCTCTGTTTTCAAACATCTGTCTCTGGTACTTATCAGTGTAACCATCAGATTCTTATGAGCAAACTAACTAACTAAGTAGTAAACTATGGAAATTGTTTATTATATGGCCAAAAGGCAAAATTTGGGTCCCAAAAGATTCAAGTCGAAAACCAAGAAAAAGGTGGTGACAATATATATATTAAACATAACAATGGTAACACTAAAACAACTACCCACCCTTAGAGGGAGGGTACAAGGTACACCCTGAGGTGCAACACTGTGCCTGCCAGCCCACTTCCAAAACTAGGTTCTGAGAGGGCAGGCAGGCAGGGAGGACAGAATACAGCAAGACTCCATTAAAAGAAACAACAGTACTATGGTGAGTAATTTTTCTTCAAACAACATGAAGTCTTGCTGTATTCTGACAATACTCTAACTACCAAGCAGTTTCCCAGGAGGAGGAATGCAGAACCTTACTTTGGGAACAAGCTCTGCAGTACTGCTGTATGACACAACATCCTCTAGCCTGACTGTCGAAGGTAATGCTTGGTGAATGTATGGACTGTTTCCAGGTGGCTGCTTTACAGATTTCTAGTAAGGGTATATCTCTGGCCACAGCCAGAGTAGCATGTACCCCTAGTCGAGTGAGCCCTCAGGCCTGGAGGGGGTGTTTTGCCCAATTTGTCACAGCAGAATTGTATACAAGAGACAATCCACCTGGCAATAGTTCTTTAGTAGCAGGCTTACCTTTCCCCACTTCACCATAAGTGAGAAACAATTGAAGACATTCATTTCTGTGTGCCTTAGTATGCTCTATATAGTAGCTAAGAGCCCTTTTAACATCCAAACTGTGTAATCTTCTTTCCCTGAAGAAGAATGTTCAGAGAAAAACACAGGAAGAGACACAGACTGGTTCTGATGAAAATCTGACACCACTTGAGTAAGAACCTCCTACTGGTTCTTAGGACCACCACCCCGATGGAAGGAGATGAAGTCAGGTTCGACTGACAGGGCCTTTAATTCACTAATCTGTCTGACAAGTAATAGCTACCAGGAACACAGTTTTCCAAGTCAAGTACTTCAGCTCGGCCGAAGCCAGATGTTCAAAGGGTGGCTGCATAAGCTGGGCAATGTAGACATTAAGATCCCAAGCTGGAGTAGGCTCTCGAAAGGGAGGGTTAATATGAACCAGACCTTTAAAAACTTACTGAAAACAGGATGAGATGCCAGGGAAGAGCCCTTCCTTGCTGAAAGGAATGCAGAGACAGCTGCTAGGTGAACCTTCAGAGTTGCAGGCCTAAGGTCTAGACCATTAAGATGAACCAGATACTCTAAGGCTGTAGCAATGTCTGCAGAATCAGGCACAATGCTCTTCTGAGAACACCAACTGCTGAATCATTTCCATTTGGAATTATAAGTTTTTCTAGTGGAAGGTTTCCTGAAACCTTCAAAATTTCAGGACTCCCTGAGTAAGATGCAGGCTACATATTCTAACTCTTCAAGAGCCAGGCCTTGAGGTTGAGAGACTGGAGAGTGGGTACCAAATCCTCCCCTGGGTGGAGGTTAGTAGACTGTATCTCTTGGGAACAGACAGGGGACGTGACACTGCCAGAGACAGCAGAGAGGATACCAAGGCTGTCTGGCCCAATCTGAGCCACCAGTATCACTATGCAGCGTTGAGATCTGATTTTGCTCAGGATTCTGACCAACAGAGGGAGGGAAGGCATAGAGAAACCTGCCCTTCCAATCCAGAATGAGAGCATCCAGAGGAACAGTCCCCAGGATTGGAGGTCTGCAACAAAACAGAGGAAACTGGTGATTGTCCGGGGCTGCAAAGAGATCTATCTCTGAGTGTCCCATCTGGAGAAGATGAGCTGTAGTATGAGAGGGTCCAGGGACCATTTGTGATGCCCTGGGAGATTCTAGAGCATCTGCTAGTACATTGTCCTTTCTGGAAGGTGAACTGCTATCAGGGAAGTCTGAAGAGAATGGGCTAGAGACCACAGTTTCACGGCTTCTGTGCACAAGGCCATGGACCGAGTACCCCTTGTTTGTTGATGTACCACATTGTGGTGGTGTTGTCTGTCCTGACTTGGACCACCTTGCTCCGACTGACTCTGAGAAGATCTGAAAGGCTAGAAAAACTGCCCTGAGTTCCAGGAGATTGATATGAAGTAGAGACTCTTTGTGGGGACCAGACTCCTTGAGCTGTAAGGGCTCCCAGATGGGCTCCCAACCTAGGAGAGAAGCATCTGTAGTTATGACTGCTGAGAGGACTTGAGAGAGAAATGGAACTCCTTGTCTGAGGTTATCCTGGTGCAGCCACCACTGGAGAGCTTGGACCAGAGTCTGAGTCACTGGAATCAATTTGGTGATAGAGTCTCTTTTCTGAGACCAAAAGGACCTTAGGTGGAACTGAATGTCCCTCTTCTGAAATCTGGCTCCTTGCACCACTGCAGTGGAAGCTGCCATGTGGCCCTGGAGTTGAAGAAATTGCCTTGCTGGATGAGAGACCAGAGGCTGAAAAGAGGAAGCAAGATCTGTTAGGGCCTTTACCTTTGTCAGAGGAAGGAAGGCCTTTGCTTGGATAGTATCCAATTATATCCCTATGAAAGTAAGAAGCTGTACTGGTTCAAGAACAGACTTTGGGAGATTGAGAAGAAACCCCAGAGAACTGAGCAAGTCTTGAGTGATTTGTAGAGCTGACGTGACCTGGTCGAATGACTGACCTACAATTAGCCAGTCGTCCAGATATGGGAAAATGGAAATACCCTGCCTTCTGAGGAAGGCAACTACTACTGCAAGGCACTTTGTGAACACCCTTGGAGCTGATGTTGAGCCAAATGGCATGGCTCTGAACTGATAGTGGCCGAAGGCAACTCGAACCTGAGGTACTTTGTGTGGGAGCACCTGATAGGAATATGGAAATAGGCATCCTTGAGGTCCAGGGATGCAAGCCAATCCCTGGCCTTACAGAGGGAAGAATTATTCCCAGAGTCACCATTTTGAATTTTGGTTTTGAGATGTGTTTGTTCAAATACCTTAGGTCTAGGATGGGCAGCCACTCCCCTGTCTTTGGGGTAAGGAAGTACCTGGAGTACAGGCCTTTGCCCCTGTGCTGAGTAGGAACTTTATGGCTCTGAGGCCAGAAGAGCCAAAACCTCTGCCTCTAGGGCATGGGTCTCTGAGATGGATGCAGGTGGGAAAGACTGGCCCTCAGTTTTGGAAACCTTGAAGCTGAGGGTTAGTCCTGGCTTACTACCCCAGGACCCATTTGTCTGAGGTAACAGACTTCCAGGCCTGGAAGTAGTAAGCCAGCCTCCTCCTACTGGAATGGGGAGTTGACCCAGGCTGACACATCAGGGTGTCTGCTTGGCAGGAGCTTTGGACTGGGAAGAGGATGCAGCCCTGCTCATCCCCTCCTTCGAAAGAACCCCTCTGTGGGAAGGAAGAGGAATCCTGAGCTTGGTAGAAAGGCCTATGGAAGGCCTGCCCCTGCCCCTAGACTGCTGCCTCTGAGGAGTGGCTCCTCTCTTTGGCCTGTGCAGTCCTGTAGGTGGTCCTGTACTCATCCATTTTCTTCATGTAAGCCTCTGTCTGCTCCCCAAATGAGAGTTACGCACTATAGGAAATCCATACCTTGGCCTGGGTATCCTGTGAAAGGCTAGTACATCTGAGCCAAGCATGTCTCCTGAGAGACACAGATGTAGCCATGACTCTTGATGTTACATCACTGAGTCCACAGCAGCATGAAATTGCACTTGGATGCCTCAATTCCATCAGCAGCCACCTCCTCCAGCTCTTTGGTTAGCTGGGGGAGGCCTATTAGCCAGTTCAGAACCATATCCCACCTGGACTTCTGGTACCTGGCTGTGTAGGCCATATAGTTAGCCTGCCGAGTCCCAAAGAAGATGCCAAATACTGTTTTTTGGTCATGGCATCCACCTTCCTGTAGTCTTTGTCTGGGGGGTGAAGCCAAAGGAATGTTAGCCCTGTCACAGGCTGCAGCCTGCACTACCCCAACATGGCTGCAATGACTGTATAAAACCTCCATACCTGAGCCTGATAGCATATGCCTCCTGTTCATTCTCTTATCCATAGGAGGTAAGAAGTTAGGTGTTTGTAAAATCTTTTTGTCTGTTTCCCAAGGACTTGTGAAGAGGATAGACAATCTTTTGGACTCTGGGTTGTCCATCATCTCTACAAAATCAAGCTCTTCCTCCTCCTCCTCCTCAGCAGCTTCAACCATTGGGAGCTGGAGGTTTCAACCACCTTCTTGTAAAACAAGAAGTGTGAAGGACTCAGAAAGCCTGGGAGGAGAGACATTGGAGAGTCTGTCTGGGGAGATGTCTGGTTCCAATGGGCATCCAGACCTTCAAAGTCGTATCTTCATCCTGATCCTCGGGATACTCTTCTTCTCCCTCCCACTTCTCATAGAAAGCATCTGGATCGTAATCCGATGGAGTCGGATCGACCGAACCAACGGCGGTACTGGTTCGGATGGAACTGGGTGAAGCAACTGAACAATACTAATCACCGGCTATCTCATCAGTGGTTGGAGTATGTGGTGCTGGATCCGAACTGGCTGACTTAACGCTTCCTTTTGATGGAACCGACCCCTCGGAGTCGGACCTCCTTTGCCGAGGAGGTATCACCTAGGTCAGTAGGCACCTCCCCTCAGAATCAACCCATAACTAAACGGGCTGTCCATCCAGATCTACGGACTTCTCAGCCTCCCTTTCCTTCAGCCTACTCAACCTTTTTCTAGAGTGGCTTTAGGAAGTTTTACAAATCTGGTAGTCTGTTTTGAGGTGGTCAAACCCCAGACAATAAACACAGATGAGGTGGGGGTCAGCCTTGGCAAAGGTCTCCCACACTCAGAACAGTGTTGAAACCAGTGGATCATTTTTTTTCCTTGGGTTTCTCAGACATAGCCAACCTAAACAATTACCCTTAAAAACATTTTAAGCCAGCTAATGACCAACCGATCTGTTACAAACCATGTTATTGGAGTTCTGTAAAAGAACCAGAAAAGTCTGGTTCTTTTGAAACTGATCAGCACCGGAACATCACACTAAATCCAAGAGAAAATAAAACAAACAAAAGGTCAGTTCCTAACTGGACCGACCGATGAAAACCGAGACAAAACAATTTCCACAAATTTTTAAAATAAGAGACAAGTCACCACCTATCTACCACACTACCTGTACCGTAGACAGAGGCTGGAAATCAAAAATTATTAACAGTTAGAAAAACCGAGCGCTTTTTAAACTTTACTGAAGCGACCAGACGAGAAACCTCCGGAGCGACTTCACTGTTAGGCAGAGTAAAGACTTGACGGTTACACTGGTAAGTACCAGAGACAGAGAGTTTGAAAATCGAGCTCACTCAACGTTCTGTGCTTCTGCGTAGAGTTAACTCTTTCCTCTCCAGGGCAGTTCAAGTGTTGGGGCTAACTGCATATTGTCAGAATACAGCAAGACTTCATGCTGTTTGAATAGGACCCTGTCCCATTTGTTATGGAGAAAGTGTTTAAATGCAAGGATCTATTCTTTCCTTTTCTGTCTCTTCTCTATCTAGTTATGCAACCCAATTTTCCTATGAGACTTCAGACTTGATCAACCCAACAGGCTTGCAGTTCTTTGCCTCTCACTGTCTCTCAGTTTTCTCTTGCTGTCTGTTTTCCCTTGCATATATGCTAATATAAAAGTATGTGCATATCATTGTATGAAAATTTAATTGATAATGGGATCACCTTTGTTTAGAAAATATATAGTGTTACTGTTGAAATATCTATAATTATATTTTATGATGATTGCAGAAAGCTATTGTAAACTCTGGAGGTTACCTTAGTGCAATTCTTTGAGTCTTTTGCAAAAGCTGTGCAGAAGGGGCCTCAACTCAGCAAGCACAATGTGTTCTAGCAGCTCCTGCCTGACATTTACAAGAACAGAACACTTGGGAAGAAGCAAGATGCTTGGCTAAGAGTGGGGGTTGAAAGGATAAAGAACTAAGTTGCAACTGCAAGAGAAATTAGGAGAACAAGGGACATAGAGACTGAAAGAAAACTTCATTTATTTTGTCTTTGTAAATAGTTATACTGAGCAAGTTTATTTTATGATACTGCTAGTGTAAATAAATAATTTTTAGCGAATTCTACAACTGCTCCTGGTGTTTCCTATGCTTCCTGACCTATGCCTCAATGACATATGGCTAACATATCGACACAAAGGACAATGTGCGGTTGAGAGTTATACCTAGGTATTTAAAGGTTTGGACCTGCTCGATAGGGACATTGTTGCTGTTAACGATAGTAAGTGGGGCTGATTTTTGCCTGTTATGCGGCTTGGCAAGAGCATAGACTGTCTTTTATAGTTCAGAATCAGCTTATGCTGGAGGAACCAGCCCTCGACAGCTGCAAAGTTATGCTATAGTTCTCTGACTAAGGGAGAGGGTCAGAGTGGCTAGAAAACAATACTGCGTCATCTGTAGAAGAGAAGATTATTGGTGCTGGCTTGAGGAAGGGCATTAAGGAAAAGGATGAAAAGTAGGGTTAAGTATGGAGCCATGCAGAACTCCTGAGAGGACTGGATGGCTGATGGATAGCATGTCATGCATTTTACCTGCTGGATCTGCTTTCTAGGTAGTTTTTAAACCAGACTATGGCTACCAAGGAGATTCCAAGTGCAGGAGTGCCTCAAGCAGGACAGTGTGGTTGACCATATCGAAAGCCTTAGTGAGGTCAATATATATTGACCCCACTAAGTGACATGAGTCAAGTGCCTTGTGAATGTAGTTGGTGTACTCTAGAAGAGCAGATGTGGTACTGTGACCCTTTCTAAATCCATGCTGCTTGGGACACTGAATTCCATACTTGGTCAGGTAGTCAGAGAACTGGTTGGATACGATCCGTTCAGGGCTTTGGAGAGTGGTGGGAGGATGGAAATCGAAGGTAGTTTCAGTGTAGGGCTGCCTCCACTCTTGTAAATGGGAGTCACCACTACTCGTTCCACAGTTGTGGAAACTGTCCAAGGCAGAGAGACAAGTTAAAAGATTTTGATGAGTTGCAGCAATACTGAACCCAGAGTACGATATATCATTTTAGATCTAGTGAGTCACCACTGAAAAGTACAGTTACGTAAGAACTTACTGTAACAGTAGATCTTTGAGAGAGGCTCTTGCAGTAGGTACTCACAAATAGGACTAAGCGCCAGGAGTTAGGGCATGGAAAAATTCTAGCTAGCAGTGTCCGCCCTGATGTTCACGTGACAGACGTCAGCGTGACGCTATATAAGGAGTGGTCTCCACGCTTGCCTTCCAGTTCTCCCACCAGAGACCTAAAAGGTGTGACAGGAGAAAAGGAGAGTGCTCCTGGAGTCCCAGATAGACTCAAAATAAGAAGAACCACAGAAGGAAACTCGGGGAGGTTGGATTAGAGAATGCAGTACCTACTGCAAGAGCCTCTCTCGAAGATCTACTGTTATGGTGATTTTCATGTAACTGTACTATCTTACGAGAGGGCTCTTGCAGTAGGTACTCACAAATAGGACTGAGTCCCAGCAGTGACCTCAGACAGGTCTAAGACATGGGAGGCATGAGAGAGTTTCAGCCACTCTAAAGAACTCATGAAAAGAGTCCCTGTAAGACAGCAAGGCCAAAGCCCGCTCTGTGCCTTGACGCAATGTCAGGCTATGATGTTTGGTAAAAGCACTAGAGGCATGAAGCAAAGGCACTCAAGGTACTTTGTAGTACGCACTTGGTTAGCATGCTTCTTCCCATCAAGCCCCCTCTGGCTAAATGAGATCCCGGAGCTCGCTCTGTCACAAAAGCCTCTACCTTTCCAAGTCTGAACTCAAGCACTACCTCACCACCTGCAATACATGCACCTGTTCCTGAACACTTAGCAAACCCCAGGAACCTGTTGCCTGGCTCAGTGTGACCCTCACTAAATATAGCTTTGGGCTCCCTCCTCAGGTCTAACTCCCTCTCCGACTCACAGTCTGACCCCCCACACCTTGCCCCTCAGCTGCCACCCCACCTGCCCCCTCCCTCCACTCCCCCTCTCTCCCTATGGCCCTTCTCTTCCTTGTCGCCTTCCCCTCCAGCTCCCCCTTGTACTACATGACAAAGCCTGTTTTAGGCTGCACTCCACTTTTCATCTGCCCCTACCCTACCCCATCCCCAACCTGGGCTATTTCCCACTACGAGTATCACTACGGGTTGGCTGTCTCCCTTTCAGCTCACCCTTTGCACCTCACTTTTATCATTGTCACCTACCTCTTTGTGCTCCATCAATCACTGGGTCATTGTTAAATGCTGTGTCCACTACGTATTATAATGATCTTGTATTGTGCATTGTTTACAGATGTATACCTTTTTGACCAGTGTTGTTTTCTCTGTATGTGTCATTGTTTTAAGATGTGGAACCTTTGTAAAGAGCCTTGGCTCAAAGGTCTTTCGAATATCAAATAAATTAAAAATAAATAAATAAAAAAGTATGGACAGAACTCCAAGTTGCAGCTGCACAGATGTCTGCAGTGAAACATTCCTGAAACAAGCAGTAGAAGCAGCTATGCCTCTGGTTGAATGTCCTTTAACGGACCAAGAAGAGTTTTGTTGTACTTCTGATAACAGAAGGTAATGCAGTTTGCCAACCATTTGGACAAACACTGTTTAGAAACAGCTAGCCTTCTCTCTTGAGGCCAAAGGAAACAAACAACTGGTCAGATTTATGGAGGACTTAGTCCTGTCTGTATAGTACCTGAGAATTCTGTGTACATCCAGAGTATGCAGAAGTGCTTCCCCTGTTGGAGTATTCCAGTTAGTACACTGGCAAGTCCTGAAATTGGTTCAAGGTGGATTCAGATACAACCTTGGTAAAAACTTGGGATTGGTATGTAAGTCACCCAGTCTCTGTGAAAAATCAGGTAAGGTACCTTATACATCAGAAATGGAAGCTCGGAGATGCTTCGAGCTGAGGTGATGGCCACTAGGAAAAGCACTTTCCATGAGAGGTAGCGTGAAGTCCGAACTCACTGCGGCTCGGAAGATGGCAGAGAGTTTTTTGAGAATGAAATTTAGGTCCCAAGGAGAAGCAGGGCTCCAGATTGGGGCTTCAGACGGAGGATCCCTTTCAGAAAGGTTTTGGATACCTCCAACTGTGTCAAAGTCTTTTGTCCTATCGGTATACGACAGGCAGAAATGGCTGAAAGGTGGACTTTTAGGGCTGAATAGCTAAGACCCAGGTCATAAAGGTGCAGCATGTAGTCTAAGACCTTTGTGACAGAACAGGAGAAGGATTCTATCCCTTTCAAATCTGCCCAGATGGAAAACCTTTTCCATTTCATGGTATATGTAGCTCTGGTGGAAAGCTTTCTGCCTCCATCAAATTTGTGCTACCCTAGGAAACCCCAAAACAATTGGCAGCTATGTCAGAAGAGCCACACGTGCAGATGAAGGGACTTGAGATCTGGATGAACCAGGGTCCCCTGTTCCTGAATCAAGAGATCTTGAGAGGTTGGCAGTGGAAAGGAGGTTCCACTGACAGTTGTTGCAGTAGAGAGAATCAAATTTGTCTCGGCCAGAAGGGAGCAATGAGGATCATTCGAGCTCTTTCTGCCTGCAGTTTTATTAGTACTCTCTGAATCAACAGGAGTGCAGGGAAAGAGTACACGAACCTCCCGTCCAGCAAAGAGACAGTGTGTCCCACCAGAAAACACCAGGCCCTGGACAGATCGAGCAGAAGGTTGGTAGTTTACGTTAAATGGGGAGGTGAACAGATCTATTTGAGGCCTTCCCACCTTTGAAGATGTCATTTACCACCGACTGTCTGAGTTCCCACTCGTGTGCTCTGGCTTCGTGTGACTGAGTGCATCTGCCAGGATGTACCGGACACCTGGCACATGTACTGCTGTCAGATGAATGTTGTGGTCGGCTGCCCAGTACCACACTCTCATCGCTTCCTGCAAAGGGATAACAGCAAGTTCTGCCTTGTTTGTTTATGCACCAGACTACGCACATATTGTCTATCTGAATCATAAGGTGACCCAGATGAATGAGGTGTTGAAAGGCCTTGAGCGCATTCAACACTGCTCTCATCTCAAGTATGATGATATGAAGAGACAGTTTGATATGGGACCAAAGACTTTGTGTTTTGTGAGAACTCAGGTGTGTCCCCAACCCATACCTGAAGCATCCATCGTCAGTGTTTGTTAGGGATTGTCTGATCGAAAAGAACCCCTTGGAGAGGTTGTCCTGTTTTAGCCACCACAATAGAATGTTTGCCATCGAATCTGAGATCAGGATCTCAGGTCAAGGTCATCCGATCTCTGATCCCATTGTACTCTGAGGGTCCACTGCAAGACCCTCATGTAGAGTCTGGCTAGGGGACTGAAGGGATGGCCACCACCATAAGCCCAAGCAGCTGAAGGATCCTCTGGCTGGTACCTTCTTCTGTGAGGCCACCACTTGTGCCTGGTGCTGCAAGGTAATTATCCTGTCTTGTAGCAGGAAAGCCTTGCTCGAACTGTGTCTAAACTGCCCCAATAAACTGGAGCTGTTGGGTAGGGACCATGAGGGATTTGGCATAGTTGACTGTAATTCCCACCGATGGAAAGTGTCCAGGGTAAGATGCAGATCCTTGACTAGGGTCTCCCTGGAAGAGGCTGCTATCAGCCAGTCATCCAGGCAGGGAAAACCTGTACCCCTGCCTGCGCAAAAGCTGCCACCACTGCTAGGCATTTGGGAACACCCTGGGGGCTGAGGAAAGGCCAAAGGGTAGTGCTTTGAACTGGAAATGCTCCTTCTGAAAACAGACTCTGAGGAATCTGCGGTGTGGTGGACAGATAGGGATGTGCAGGTAAGCATCCTGCATGTCCAGAATGCACAGCCTCTGACCCTTCTGTAAGAGAGGAAGTAGACTAGGAAGAGATAGCATTCTGAAGCTCTTGTATTGAATGAAGAGATTCAGAGAACTCAGATCCTGTATTGGTCTGAGGTTGCCTATCTTCTTGGGAACCAGGAAGAAATGCAGTAGTAACCTTTTCCCTGATGTTTTACGGAACTGTTCTATTGCTGCCTTTGCCAGTAAGGGCGTGATCTCCTCTCACCAAGGGTAAGTGGTGAGGCGGGGAAAATGAATGACCGGAGGTCTTCTTGGAGGTCTTTCTATGAATTCTACTGAATGGCCTTTTGTCACCAGTTGAAGAACTCATGAGTCCGTTGCTATTTTCTCCCACTCTGGTAGGTGATAGGAGAAACTGCCCCTACCGCTCCTCTGGAATGCATACCAGTGGAGGTGGGAGGGTGAAGGAGTCAGGAGGCGGAGGGCAAGGCCGAGGCTGCAGCTCCTGAGGCTTTGTGGGACTTTGCGGGGGCTTTAGCAGGCGAGGTTGCCCAACGTTTGTTCTGATTTGTTCTTTGTTGACAACATTGCTGCCTCCAAAATGGCTGTTTCTGTTTCTGTGGAGGCTTGTACATGAATTGTACTGAATGTAGGGCCTTGCCCTTATCTTGTAGGTCAGTGATGATGTCCTTTACTTCTCTGCCAAAAGGA
Organism: Neoceratodus forsteri; assembly: GCA_016271365.2. Lineage (NCBI taxonomy): Eukaryota > Metazoa > Chordata > Ceratodontiformes > Ceratodontidae > Neoceratodus > Neoceratodus forsteri. Next base: position 262,054,196 of record JADMNL010000024.1, read on the forward strand.
CTAACCCTCGAAGGGAGCATCCTGTATGGACGTCTGGACCTCTGATGCCAGGCCTGAGATCCGCAGCCAGACATGATGTCATAGGCTAATCGTGAAGCGGAGCCCCTACCTGCAGCGTCCACTGCATCGTGGTGGCACACATGTGACAACATGCGGATCTAGCCGATCGGACTAGATCCGCCATCTCGTCTTTTAAGGTAGAATCCTGAAGACAGTCTACCTTAAACTCCAACTGACCTAGGACAGATTTCTGGTAGTCTCATGTGGGCAACGTAGTTGAGTGCCCTGATTCCCAAGGTGGAGGAAGAGGAAGAGTAAATCTTTCTCTCATACTGATTCAGAATTTTAGATTCTTTATCAGGGAGAGAAGCACTAAGGTGTTTTGGTTTAGCAGACCGACCATGGCGCACTATTGACCACAGAATCGGCTGTGGGATGAAGATTAAGATAGTCTTTTTTTTATAAAATATCGTTTTATTGCAAAGTTTTCCACACATGAATCAGGTACAGATATGTACAAGATTAAGTACATTAGTCAGTCTTGTAAAACAGTCGATATGACAGTATCCATCAGGAGGAATGGTAGTAAATTCCTAGGAGATTCAACATTAAGATACCTAGATTATATAACAATGATCCCCCTTTATTTAGTACAACACTGGTTCCAAAGACCTTATTGCTTGCCACTTCCACTGCACCCTCCCTGTGTCTTCCAATATCCGCCCCTTCCCAAAAGATCCAAACCTGCTACGGACAGAAGTCCGGATCTACTGATGACTAATTGATAAGAGTATCCATTTCTGCCATTTTGACTTATGGACTGGGGACTTATTTTGTAGTTTGGTATTAAGATTTCCTGTTTGGTATATGCTTTTCATTATTAGTCTCCAATCATTAATATTTGGTATTACACCAGTCATCCATCTTCTAGTGACAGCCTTCTTGGCGGCCAGGAGGCACGTTGGCAGAAGCGTGCGATCCCATGTTGGACAGTGATCCGGAAAGATTCCTAGTAATGATTGTTCTGCTGTTAATTCAATTGGCTCACCTATACAAAGAGAGAGTCAGTCTGCAAAGTGAGCCAGAAGGGTATCAAGAGAGGGCACTGCCAGAAGATATGGCCAAGAGATGCCTTGGTATAACCACAGTTTCTCCAGCATGACCCATACCTCAGAGGAGATATTTCTGGAGGACCGCTGGAGAGTGGAAATATATTGATCTGCATTTCCAGGCAAATTCCAGCCACTGGGGAGATGATGCAGTTTTAGATACCTGCAATGCCGTCCCTAACCAAAGTTCTGTGGAGATTTCCAGATCCAGGTCTTTGTTCCATTCATCTGCTATAAAGCCTGTTGATTCTGGTGACTCATCTCTCAAGCCCTTATACAAGGACCCTATGAGATGCCCCAAACTCCCTGTATAGCCTCCATAACAATTTTAAGTAGCCCTAGTATAGGAGACAGCAATTTAGAATGAATAATTCTACTTCATAAAATATGGTTCCTTACTTAAAAGTACCTGAATTGGTCAGATCTACGTAGATTGTGTATCGAATGAGAAAATCCCTTGGTGGTATAGGAACTGAAAGAAATCAGTTAGGCACAGTTTTCTCCAATTGGAAAAGGCAAGTTAGTGTGTAATGGGAGAAAGGTTTCATCCTCCGATATTAATCTGCAGTATTGGACGTGGAATTGAGGGCTTTGGTTCACCTCAATCTCCTCTACATTCAAAAGTGTGGGCCGTAATGTCAGTAAAGGCTCTAGGTGGTACAGACTTCCGTCTGAAGAAAAAAGTATTTTATTTTTATCAAATAAGTCAAGTTGAAATTCAAGATTTTTCCAATGGAAGACATAATTATCTGCCAGCCAGAACAAAATAATCTGGAGGAAGGCCGCTTTTGCACATAGTTTAAGGTCTGGGAGGCCGATACCACCCTGAGAAAGAGATAGCTTTTAAGATGGGTAAATGAATCCTTGGTCGCCCAGTTCCCAAAATAAAATTAGAAATTTGCTTAAACCATGATTTAAAATAAAAGCTTGAGGAAAATATGGTATGTTTTGTATCAGATAGAGGAATCTTGGGAGGACATTAATTTGAACAGTCTCCACTCTCTGGTAGAGGTGACTAGACCATTTTGTTAGGTCAGATTGGATTGACAGGGATAGGGGTTCAGAGTTTACTATTTCAAGGACTTCTGGGATTAACGGAATGTATATCCCTACATACTTATTTTGGTGGATAACCATTTAAAGGATAGGTCAGTTTTAGTGATTGGGGGCTAAGTATCGGGGTTTCTGTTTTAGCATCATTTAATTTAAATCCTGCCAACTTTTCATATTGTTTTAATATTTTCCAAGACCAGGGTATTGAGGGTTAGATGATGTCAAAGATAAAGAACATCGTCAGCAAACAGGGTGATTTTATATTCTTGTTGGGCTATGGGGATGCCCTCCACCTCCACCACCTCCCTCAAGGCAGCCGCCAGGGTTCCATGCATAGAGCAAATAGAGAAGGTGAGAGGGACCCCAGCCTTGTCTCTCACCTTAGGGAGACTGGACTGGATAACCCCCGCTTATTCTAATATAGTTTTTAACCAGGTTATGAAAGAGGGAGGGAAATGGAAGGCTCTACAGCATCCCATAAGAATGGCCAGGTGACTCTATCAAAGGCCTTTCCAGCGTCTAGGCTTATAAAGGCTGCTGGTATTTTTCTGTTCTGTACAAATTCCTGAAGTATGAGGGTCTTACGGATGTTATCGGAAGTGTTTCTATGTTTGATGAATCCAGATTGGTCAGGTGGATAATTTGTGGAAGTAGAGTCTCCACTCTCAAGGAACAGCCATATATATTTTATAATCCACATTTGGAATTGAAATAGGGCAATAGGCTGCAGGGTCTGTTGGATCCATATTTGGTTTGGGTATGGGGCTAGTGTAGCAAAATCCCAGGATGGAGGGGCACCTCCTGGGCTACTTCCCATATAAGGAGTGCAGTTTAGGTAGAAGTTATTTTGGAATGTTCGGTACCATTCTGAGGTAATCCATCTGGACCTGGAGCAACGACCAGGGAACATTTTTTAATCGCCATTTGAATTTCTGGTTGGGTGATCGGGGCCTCCGAGGTCCTGATTTGAGTTTCATTTAGTATTGGTTGGTTAAGTTGGTTGAGGAAGGAGGCTCTGGCCTAGAAGTGGGTACAGTGTCCTCAGTATATAGGTTTGAGAAAAATTCAGAGAAGATTTGTCTGATGTGAAATTCTGTATGGTGCATTCTCCTGTTTTGGGATTTTTAAGTTTAAGTATTCTTGAGGTGTACTTTCTGGATCGTAGTTTCTGGCCAATCTTCTTGCCCCCTTCAGCCCACCCTCATGTACAGAGTGTCTAAGATAGAGTAGAGACTGCTGAATTTTATTATCAGTTATCTTTTGGAGAGCTGCTCTAGTCTCCCTAATCTTACACTGAAGTTCTTTGTCCCAGTCCCTATACAGCAATTGAGAATTCATAATTGAATTATTCAGTTCCTGATACTTGGCTTCCCTTTCTTTTTTTCTTTTTGTTGCATATGCTATGATCGTACCACATAAGGTGGCCTTCATTGCATCCCATTGTATACTTTCACCTATGGTTGTCAAGGTGTTCTCAGTTATAAATTGTGGAATCCTTTTTTAATTATGTTCTGGAATTTTTTTCCTGCAGGACCAAGGGGTTTAACCTCCATAAGGTCTGTTTGGGTCTCCTTCCCATGTCCAATTTTAGTACCACGGGGTGATAATTGGATAATATTTTGGGTCCAATCGAAATATCCTGGACTGCTGTAAGATGTTCACGTGTGGTTAAAAATAATTTAATCTAGAATATGATTGAAATCTGACGGAATAAAATGTGTAACTCTGGAGGTTGGGAATATGCGTGTCAGATGACAATTATGCCCAGGTGTTCCAACATATCTGAATTGTTTGAAAGTTCTAGTATACCTATGTTTTTGTTGGTTTGAGCAGTCCAGATGAGAGGTTAGGGTCATGTTTATAGATCCCACCCAGGATCAACTGACCAGAAAGGTAGTCCATTAACATTGAAAAGAACTCTCTGATCACGGAGACTTAGTTTCAGGGAAATACAGGTTACTCACCTGTAACAGGAGTTCTAAGAATGGTATATGTCGTTCATCCACACTGTCTGGCAGGTTCCTTGCCACTTTAAATCTTGCGGAAGGTCTTCAAGCTGGCTCCTCCCACCCACCCGGTGGTAAAACTCTCGGCTCGCCCCATGACGCGTAGATCTGCCCGCTGGAAGCTCAGGTTGTGCGGCCGAGTCAGGAGGTCGGTAGGTCGGTGGATGAACAACATATACCAGTCCTAGAACTCCTGTTACAGGTGAGTAACCTGTATTTCTAGGGACATGGATATGTTGTTCATCCACACTGTCTGGCAGACTCTAGCAGTTCTCCGGGAGGAGGGAGGCGCACACCCCTACTTAGGGAATAAGGACTGGAGAACCGAGGCCCCAAAAGAAAAAATTACTCACCTTAGTAATGTTGTTTCTTCTAATGGAGTCTTGCTATATTATAGACATTAGCAGTTTGTTCCAGCTCTAGAACTGCCCGGAGTGAAATGGTTAAAACCATTCCAAAATAGAATTTTGGCACGAGCAGCTCTTATCTGTGTCATTTCAAACTTGAACTGTCAGATCTTTACGAGCCAAACTCACTAAGGTCTGTGTGGAAGCTGTAACCTACACTAGCCAAATGGCTACCTAAATAATAACAACCATTGATGGTCCCAACACCCAAGACTCAAGTCAGGGGACCAGAAATACTAACACCATTCTAATAATATGAAATGGAACATAAGTATAATAAAAACACACACACGTACACATACACACCCCCAAAGTCCCAAAGGGACAAAATGCTAACAGGACATAAGTAGTGCCCACACTAAGTTTCCGCACCCCACCAAGTAGAGGTTCTGAGAGGGCAGGTTGGTGGAGGTCTATAATATAGAAGACTCCATTAGAAGAAACAACATTACTAAGGTGAGTAATTTTTCTTCAAACAACATGAAGTCTTGCTATATTATAGACATAACAGAATACACAGCAGTACCTCCATGGAGGAGGGCAGAACCTACTTAGGAACAGGCTCTGAAGAACAGCTGTGCCAAACCGAGCATCTCTCCGGCCTGGACATCAGGGAGTAATGCTTGGTAAAAGTGTGTACCGTTTTCCAAGTAGCAGCCTGGCAAATCTCTAATAAAGGGATATCTCTGGCAGCAGCTAGAGGCGCAGCTGTACCCCTGGTAGAATGAGCCCTCAAACCGGGGGCTCTGCCCACTTTCTGATAACAAAATTGGATACAAGAGACAATCCACCTGGCTATTGATCTCTTACTGGCAGGTTTGCCTTTCCCAACTTCACCATAGGTAAGGAAAAGTTGGAGGATTCGAACCTGTGACCTTTGGTACGCTCTATATAATAACTAAGAGCTCTCTTAACATCCAGGCTGTGCAACCTCCTCTCACCAAGAGGAGTGATCAGTGAAAATACTGAAGGAGATAGATTGATTAAGATGGAAATCTGAAACCACCCTAGGCAAAACTTCCTATTAGTCCTAAGGACTACCTTATCCTGTGGAAAGAAATAAAGTCAGTCTCCACTGACAAGGCTTGCAATTCACTTATCGTCTGGCAGAAGTGATAGCCACTAGAAAAACAGTTTTACAAGTAAGGTACATAAGCTCTGCAGAAGACAGAGGTTCAAAGGGGTTGCATTAACTGGGCAATGCAAACATTAAGGTCCCAAGCAGGGGCCGGTTCTCGAAAGGAGGATTAGTATGGAGTAATCCCTTAAAAACTTGGAAAACACAGGATGAGAGAAAGAGGGATGACTTTCCTGCTGACACAAAGAAGACACAGCTGCCAAATGAACTCTCAGGGTAGCTGGTCTGAGACCCAAGGAATTAAGATGTACCATGTAATCTAACAAAATGGGCAATTCAGCAGATTCTGGGAAATATTTTTCCCAGCACACCAAATGGAAAACCTTTTCCATTTAGAACTATAAGTAGCCCTAGTGGAAGGCTTTCTGGAAGCCTTTAGGATCTCAAGAACACCCTGAGAGAGGTGTAAATCAGCAAACTCTAACTCCTCAAGAGCCAGGCCTTGAGGTGGAGGGATTGAGGTCCGGATACCAAACCCTTCCTGGGCACAAGTCAACAGATTGTGATTCCTGGGGAGGCACAGGGGAAGATGGACTGTCAGAGACAGAAGGAGTGGGTACCAGGGCTGCCTGGCCCAATCCGGGCAATCAGAATCACCCTGCAAGGCTGAGATCTAATTTTGACTAGTACTTTGAATAGGAGAGGAAAGGGGAAAGCATAGAGGAACTTCCTCCCAATCCAGAAGAAGGGCATCCAGGGAACTGAGCCCAGCACTGGAGGCCTGCAACAGAACAGAGGAAGTCTGTGATTGTCTGGGGCTGCAAAAGATCTATCTGGGGATGCCCACCTGGCAAAAACTATCCCCAGCACTTGAGGATCCAGGGACCATTCGTGATGGCCCTGGGAAATCCTGCTGAGGGCATCCGCTAGGACATTGTCCTTCCCTGGAAGATGAACTGCTATGAGAAGTGTTCAGGAATAGGCCAGAGACCACAACTTCATTGCCTCGATGCACAAGGCCGAAGACCGAGTGCCTCCCTGTTTGTTGATGTACCACATTGTTGTGGTGTTGTCTGTTCTGACTTGTATCACCTTGTCGTGGACAGATGCAGAAAAAGCTTGAAGAGCTAAAAGACAGCTCTGAGTTCCAGCAAATTGATGTGGAGCAGAGATTCCTGGGGGACCAAACTCCCTGAGTGGAAAGGTCGCCCATGTGGGCTCCCAACCCAGAAGGGAAGCATCTGTAGTGAGAGTCAAGTCGTGAGAAGGGAAATGAAGGGGACCCCGCCTTAATTGCTCTGATCCTGCCACCACTGGAGAGCTAGGATCAAGGTTCGAGTCACTGGGACCAACTTGGAAAGGGGTCTCTTCTCTGAGACCAAAGGTTCTCAAGTGAAACTGAATGTCTCTCATCTGAAATCTGGCTCCCTGCACAACAGCTGTGAATGCAGCCATGTGCCCCAGGAGCTGCAGAAAGTGTCTTGCTGGTCGAGACCTGCAGAGTGAAGGAAGAGGCCAGAGCCACTAAATTCCTTACCCTTTCTGGGGAAGAAAGGCTCTGGCTAGCTTTGTGTCCAATTCTGCCCTATAAAGGTGAGTACCTGGACTAGTTCCAGAACCGACTTTGGTAGGTTTAGCAGTAAACCCAGGGAGGTGAGCTGCTGGGTGACCTGCAGGTGAGATTTTACATGTTCTGGGGACTGGCCTACAATGAGCCAGTCGTCTAGATAAGGAAAAACAGCAATCCTCTGCCTCCTTAAGTGGGCCACTGCCACTGCTAGACACTTTGTGAATACCCTTGGAGCAGAGATAAGGCAGAGCATTGCTCTGAACTGGTAACGACCTGAGGGCAGTTCGAATCTGAGGTACTTTCGATGGGATCTTCTGATTAGGACATGGAAATAGGCATCCTTGAGGTCCAGGGAGGCTAGCCAGTCCCTGGCCTTAGGGAAGGTAAAATCATTGCCAGAGTTACCATTTTGAACTTTGGTTTCAAAAGATGCTTGTTAAGATATCTGAGATCTAAAATGGGCCGCCATTCTCCTGTCTTTTTGGGGTAAGGAAGTATCTGGAATACAGACCCCTGCCCTGATGCAGGGAGGAACCCTTTCTACTGCTCTGAGAGCTAACAGGGATGAGACCTCTGTTTCCAGAGCGAGGGTCTCTGAAGTACTTGCAGGTAGAAAAGTCTTCTTCTCAACTTGGGAAACTTTTGAAGCTGAGGAACCAGACCCTGACTTACTACTTCCAGAACCCACTTGTCTGAGGTTAAAGAAGCCCAGTTCTGACTGAGTAAGCCAGCCTGCCCCCACTGGTACAGGAGAATCGGCCTGGGCACCCCCATCAGGGTGCCTGTTTATAGGAGCTTTAGGCTGGAGGGTGGGAGCAGGTCTCCACCCCTCGTCTGCCCTGCCTCTGAAGAAGCCCCTCTGAACATGGCAGAGGAGGCCTGAGTCTGGTAGAAAGGCCTGAAAGGCCTACCCCTACCCCCTGGGGCATGCCTTTGAGGAGTGGCTTGCCGCTCCTTAGCCTGGGCACTCTTGTAAGTAGTCCTATATTCATCCATCTTCTTCATGTAATTCTCTGTCTGCTCTCCAAACAGAGAATTTCCCACAAGGAAAATCCATAGCCTTAGTCTGGGTATCCTGTGACAAACTAGTACACCTGAGCCAGGCCAACCTGAAAGCTACAGATGTGGCCATGACCCTAGAGGAAACATTAACATCCACAGCAGCATGAAACTGAACCTTAGAGGCTTCAATGCCATCGGCAGCCACCTGTTCTAGTTCACTAGCCAGCTGGCCATGGGCCTGCTTGGCCAGTGCATAACAGTATCCCATCTAGATTTCTGATACCTAGCTACATAAGCCATATAATTTGCTTGCCTGAGTCCCAGAGAGGCTGCCATATACTGTTTTTTGTTTTTTGCCATGGCATCAATCTTCCTGGAATCCTTGTCAGGAGGATGTGAAGCCAAGGGAATATTAGCTTTATCACAGGCAGCAGCCTGAACTACTAAACACGACTGCATTGCTGAGAAAGGAATTCTGTATCAGGGCCTGACAATGTATACCTTCTGTCCATCTTTTATCTACAGGAGGCACAGAATTAGGAGCTTTTAAAATTGTAATTGTTTGTTTCCTAAAAGACTTATGTAAAGGAACAGACAATCTCCTAGACTCTGGAATATCCATCATTTCTACAAAATCAGGCTCCTCTTGCTCATCCACAGCCTCTTCTAAAGGAAGCTGGAGGGTTTCAGCAACTTTTTATAAAACATAAAATGAGATGGGGACTCAGACAGCATAGGGGAGATTCTAAAGGTCTGTCTGGGGAGATGTCCGGTTCAATGGGCACACCCAGACCTTCCCAGCCACATTCATACTGTTCATAATCCTCCTCCCCTCCTCTGGTTCATAAAATTCCTCAATATCAAAATCCTGAACCACTGGGACCGGACGAACCGACCTTTTAGCAGATAGTGGTGGTGATCGGAGGACACTGAGACAGTGACTGGACAATTTGTATGGCTTTTGCTATCTCTGCAGCAGTTGGAGAAGGAATTTTGGACTCCAGACCTGCTGATTTTCTTGTTTTCTTTACTGAATTGGTTCCTCAGAACCAGCTTTTCTTTGCCCGAGGAAGTCTGGCCCTGGTCAGAGGGCACTCCCTCCAGTTCGGTTGGCACAGACCGGGCTGTGCCATCTGGGTCAGCGGACTTTTGGCCTCTCATTCCCTGAGCCTGCCAAATCTTTTTCCAGGGTGGCTGCAGGGAAATTCTTACATACCTGGCAGTCTGACTGGAGGTGGTCAAACCCCAGACAATAAACACATTGGTGTGTGGGTCAGCCTTGGCAAAGACTTCCCACAAACATCACAGTGTTGAAACCAGTAGGCCGGTTTTTCTTTTGGGTTTCTCAGACATAATGCCAGCCTAACCAAAAAACTTCCTCTTTAACAGCAGTGCCAGGCAAGACACCATATCGGTTCCTAACCGTGTCACGGGTATTGGAAAAACCGTAATAAATCCGTTTTTAGAACCGAGAAGAACCGGGAACACTGACTCTAAAATAGTAACTTTTAGTTTTAAATGAGTTTTAAACCACTGATCGGTTCAAACCGAACCGATAACTACAAGTTCCACACAGACAAAACCTTCATTTACTTACGGTTTACCACAGATAGAGCTTGAACCGAGCGGTTTCGCGGTTAAAATAAAACTATTCTCGGTTAAATCCAACGAGAAAACGCACTAAACCGAGAAATGAACCGAGCAGAAGGAGAAATCTCCGGGCGACTGTTGTTCACTGATGAGGATAAAGAATCTGACAGTTCAAGTTTGAAATGACACAGATAGAGCTGCTCTCGTGCAAAATTCTATTTTGGAATGGTTTTAACCATTCCACTCGGGCAGTTCTAGAGCTGGAACAAACTGCTAATGTCTATAATATAGCAAGACTTCATGTTGTTTGAACCAGCATCCGGCGTGACTCAAGGTCGATGTGGTAATGGGTAATGAAGGCGTGTGCTGACTTCAGGTTACAGCCCTGCAGATTTCCTGGATAGGGCGTCCCTGGAAGCAGCCACCCGATCACAACAGTATGGTGGTGGGAATGAGCTCTTATCCTCTGGGAGCTCCATGCCAGCAACGCTAACAGAGATCTATGCGGGAGGTGACCCACCTGCTTATAATCCGCTTGGCTGCAGGTCTGCCAGGTGCTGACTTCAGCGTAGGTGACAAACAGCTGGCGAACCTCTCCCAATTTCAGCCGTGCGCTCCTTATAATAAGCAAGCGCCCTTCTAGGGTCCAAAGTATGGAGCCTATATTCGGCCTCCGAGGTGTGATTGGGGTAGAACACCGCAGAGTCAACACCTGGTTAAGGTGAAACTCCGACACCACCTTCGAAGGAATTTCGGGTGGGGCGACAGGACAACCTTGTCCCTGTGGAAGACCAGGTAAGGAGACTCAATGCAGAGCGCCTGGAGTTCTCCCATCCTTCTGGCTGACGGATAGCCACCAAGAAGGCGGTCTTCCACGACAGGTGAGAGAGTTCACACCTGTGCATTGGTTCGAATGGCTTGCCCATGAGCTTTGCCAGTACCAGCAGTAAATCCCACGGAGGTGGAGGTTCTCGCACGAGGAAATGTGATCAAGGCCTTTGAAAAGCGCCAGACCACCTTCTCCTGCCCACCGACTGCTCCCCGGCCCGCGCCGCAAGCAGAGATGGCTGCCAGGTGCACCCTTAGGGTCGCCGACCTAAGCCCTTGACTAGAAAGGGACCATAAATAGTCCAAGATGCTTGCCAAGGACAGGAGGAAGGGTCCAAGCCTCTGCCCTGACACCAAATGGAAAATCTCTTCCATTTGAAGGCATAGCATTTCCTGGTCGACTCTACGGACGCCCAACAACATTGAGGACCTCGTCGAAAGACCCAAGGCCTGGAACTCTAGCCGCCAGGAACCAGGCGTCAGGTGCAGGGATTGAAGGTCCGGATGGAACACCTTCCCTGATTGACTGAGAGCAGGTCCGGGCGAGCTGGAAGCTGCCTCGGAGCCTGGAGCTGAGGCTGAGGAGATCTGGGTACCAGAACTGGCGGGGCCAGTCTGGGGCTATCAGAATCACCTGCGCCTTGTCCCTCCTTGCTTTGAGAAGCACCTTGTGAATCAAGGGAAATGGGGAAAGGCGAAGAGGCCGGGGTCCACAGCCTCGAGAAGGCATCCCCTGCAGCGAGCCCTGCTGAGGGGGGGGGCATGAAACAGCCTCAGCTTCGCTCTCCCTGAGGCAAACAGGTCCACCTGAGGTGTGCCCCAATGGGAGAACAGATCTTGTACTACCTCCGGAGGAGAGACCACTCGTGAGATGCAGCCCCTATCCGGCTCAGGGCATCGGCCAGGGTGTTGGAGGCCCTGCCACATGAATGGCTAGGAGATCCGCCTCCAGGCTGCGCACGAGTGACCAAATGCGGAGAGCTTCCTTGCATAGAAGCATGGAGCGCTGCCCGCCCTGGCGGTTTAGGTAGTACATGGTCGTGGTATTGTCCGTCTGACTCGGACCACTGACCCCGGAGAAACGGAGCAAAGGCGGTGAGAGCTAGGCGGACCGCCGGAGCTCCAGCAGGTTGATGTGGCATCGGGACTCCTGCGGGGACCAGAGGCCATGCGCCGGTGTTCCCCAGATGGGCACCCCAACCCATCAGAGAGGCATCGGTCGATAGAGAGACGTCGGCTCGGGGCGACAAACGGGATGCCCTCCTGCAGATGAGATGGAACGTCCACCACTGGAGAGCTGCTCCACATCTCCTGGGTCACCATCACTAGCTGGTCCAATGGATCGCAGCATTGTGACCACTGGCTGGCCAGTCCCCACTGAAGGGCGCATGTGCCAGCGTGCCCAACGGACCACGCTGGTACAGGCCGCCATGAGACCCAGGAGGCGCAGGAAGTCCTGGGCAGGCGCGATTGCCCAACCAGAAATGATTGGGCAAAGGAGGTAAGAACCTTGGCCCTGTCCACCAGGAGCCATGCTCTGGCTCGAAGAGAGTCGAGCTCTGCCCGATAAACAGAATCACCTGCTTCGCTCGAGTTCCGACTTGGCCTCGTTGATGAGAAGGCCGATTGAGAGCAAACCTGGAGGGCCAGATCTCTGGACCGCTCCACCTCCTGTCTGGAGGGGCTGCTATCAGCCAATCGTCCAGGTAAGGGTATACCTGACCCCTCGGCGCCGCAGGAAAGCTGTCACCACTGCTATGCATTTGGTGAAAGACCCTGGGAGCTGGAGACAGGCCGAAGGGCATGGCTCGAACTCGAAGAGGATCCCTCCGCTCAAAGCGAAGGAATCTCCGATGTGACGGACGGATAGGGACGTGAAAGACGCATCCTGCAGGTCCAGAGAGCAGAACCACACGCCGTGTTCCAGGGATGGTATTATCTGAGCCAGAGTGACCATCCTGAAGGTTCGAGACCTTAGGAACTTGTTCAGGTCTGTAGGTCGAGAATGGGCGCCAGCCCCCGTCTGTTCGAAACCAGGAAGTACCTGGACACAAACCCGGGTCTGAGGGAGGTCCGCCACCTCCTGATCACCTCCTTTTGGAGGAGGAGGCGATGTCGGCCCGGCAGAGCCAACAGTGAGGCTGCGGACCCCAGGCCCCGAGTGCGGCGGCTCTGAAGGGCAGGGCCTGCTCGAATTCTAGAGGCAGGCCTTTTCCCACCACCTCCAGCACCCACCTGTCCGTGGTAATAACGGACCAGGCGGAAAGGAAGTGTGAGCCGCCTCCCACGGGGGAACCTGGGTGAGGTGACGGGGTTGGGGCGACACCCCTCAGCCCGTCACTGGGCAGGCTTGGAGGAGGGACCGCCGAGGGACCTCCTGGGCCTTTCCTCCCTGCTTCCTGTTGGAGGAAGCCCGGCTGGGTTTGGGATGCCAAGCCGAGCCTGCTGGCCCTGACGTTGCTGGGCTGGACGCCGCTGGGCGCAGAAGGACGAAAGGGCTTAGGCTGTGGTTTATGCCCTTGTCCTTCTGAGCGGAAGAGACCAGTCCAAGGTAGCATTGGACTTCTGATCCTCTGCAGGTGACCTTCCACCCCAGGGTCAAGAGGTCAGTCCCAAAAGGAACATCCGCCAACTTGTGCTGGTATCCGAAGTAAAGGTGGATATCCTCAGCCAAGCCCGACGACGATAGCCACTGCGGCCGCCACAGACCTGGCACATGAGTCCCAATGTCTAAAGCAGTCTGGAGCTGCTGTTTGGCCACTGCCCTGCCCTGGTCCCGCACCTGCCTGACCGTAGTCTGCAGATCCGCGGAAGATGAGGGACGACCTCATCCAGGGAGCCCAACAGGGCATGAGAGAAATGTGCCATGAGGACGGCTGAACTGGCCTGGCGAAGGCCGAGGAGGACGCAGCATAGACTTTTCGCCCGGCATAGTCCAATTTCTTGGACTCCTTGTCGGGAGGTTTGTCCATCATCCCTAGCATTCCCGGCACGCCGGAAAACGCTGTCGGTAACCAACCCCTCGGCTGAGGGGTGTTCCAAACTGGACAGGGAACCGTAGGGACCGTGATACTTCCTGGCCATCCTGGCCGGGGCGCAGGACAGGAAGCAGGCGCTGCCAGAGCTCCAAGGCCGGGCCCACTATGGCTCAGCCACGGAAAGGCCTCTGGGGAATCCCTCGGTCCAGAATCTCCGTGAGGGATACTAGCCCTTAGAAACGGGTTCGAGCTTCATCCCGTGGACTCCGAGATGAGCCAAGCAATCCCAGGAAGGACGAGGGCTATCGCCCACCGACTGTCCACCTGAGGACTCCAAGTCCATTCGCTTGGAGAAAAGGGAGAATCGTCTTCGACTCGGAAGAGTCCTCAAAGAGCTGCCTCGGCCTGAGCCACCCTCCACCTGCCGAGGTCGATCGGGAGTGAGGGTGACAGACAGCCTATGGGCAGTCCCTGAGCCGACCGAGAATTTTTGGTCGGAGCACCAACTAATGGCTGTGGAGGCGGAGGTTCCACCGAATCGGTGGGGCAGCTGGTTTGGTCGACAACCGCCTGGGAACAGGCTCCTCAGATAAAAGAGGGTTGTTTCGGCTGCTCGGTGACAGCCACGTAATGGCGGGAAGGCAGCGGTGTCAGCTTATTCCCAGCCAGAAGGAGCTGTTGCCACATGAGTTCCTCATATCTTGACACAACTTGCGCCGAAGTCTCCCTCGTCCGAGGAGGAGGAAGAGGAGCGGCGCAGTGCCGCGGTGCTGGACCGAGACTGCCTATGATGGCGGGTTCGGCTGGACCACGAAGAAGTCCGAGACCGAGATCGAGAACCTCGGCTGCCGAGGACGGTGCGGGAGGTGTCGCGGGGAACCGGCACTCCCTCGGTTCGAAGATTCAACCAAGGCTCCGGAACCGGAGGCACAGATGAGCCGATGGGGTCCTCAACTCCCACCGGGGAACCAGGAGAGGGATTCTCGGCTTCTCCAGCCGACAACCCGTCCAACGGGTCGAGAATAATCTCGACCGCGTCGGCGGAGTCTCAGTCAACTGGCCTGGCGGGGACACCGTGAGACCAGTGGCCGAAGCCGAAGTCGACCGAAGTCGACGTCGACAACTCGGGAGAGGGATCTTTCCCGCTCCCAAGAGCGCCGACGGTGAGACTTACCCTTGTCTCTCTTTGGACCGAGAAACGGTCCAGAAAGATTGGACCTCACCATTAGTCGAGAGGGTCAGACAAAGCTCATCAGAAGCTGAATAAGAGGCACCGAGAGAGGCGGGACAAATGCCACAGCCGAGGTAGAAGCGGCCCGCGCCGCCTCCTCTTCGAGGCGATCATCTGCTCGAGCTGATCCGCGAGCCGCCGCCGCGGACACCGCCGACCAGGCCTCTTTGACTTTACCGAGGAAATCGCTTCTCGACGCCCAGTTGTAAACGGGCAGCACGGTTCCGAGGACGTAGGTCGGAAAGGAAGAGCACAGGTCGCAGGCCTGCGGGTCGTGCTCAAGGGCCCAAGCAGTAGACGATGTGGAGTGCGGATCCGTCCGGTGACATCTTCGCAAGGGCATCTCCGGAAACTGGAGTCGATTTGTCCATCGCAGCCGCGAGGGAGAGAAGACCAAGTGTTTTAGAAAAATTTTAATTTCAAAATTCAAAGAATTAGGAACAGTCTTATACAGAGCGTTAAGGAGGAACCTGAGCTTCAAGCGGTAAGGAAGATCTGGCGTCATGGGGCGGGCGAGTTTTACCACCGGGTGGGTGGGAGGAGCCAGCTGAAGACCTTCCGGCAAGATTTAAAGCTGCAAGGAACCTGCCAGACAGTGTGGATGAACAACATATCCATGTCCCTAGAAATAAACATTAGCCAATGTAACTTCCTGACCATATAGGAGGCCCTGTAGAATTACATATCGGCCTTGGGTATCTATATGCATTTTTGTATATCTAATGTTTTTTTGTGGGGACAAGAAGAAAAAAATTACTCGCATTAGTAATTATGTTTCTTCTATTGGAGTCTTGCTGTATTCTGACAAGTGCAGTTAGCCCCAGCCTTTAAACTGCCCTGGGGAACAAAGGGTTAACCTTTCTATGTAGAGCATAGAATGCTGAGCTCAAGCTCGGTTGATCTCTGTCTGTTTCCTTTCAAAGCTAACCGTCAGATTCTTACGAGCAACACTCTAACAGTATTCTGTGTGGAAATTGAAAACAAAACTTTTAATAGCCAACTGGCAACAAAAAGTTTTGGCCTACCAAAAGAAGACTCAAGTCAGGAAACCCAAAACTCAAAACCTAAACCAAACAGGAATATGACAAAATAAACACCACACAAGAAGAAGGTGTAAAAGAGCACCCCTGAGGTGCAACATTGCACCTGCCACCCACTTCCCAAAACCAGGTTCTTAGAGGGAGGCAGGGAGGTCAGAATACAGCAAGACTCAATAGAAGAAACATAATTACTAAGGTAAGTAATTTTTCTTCAAACAACTTGAAGTCTTGCTGTATTCTGACAAGTGCAGACTACCAAGCAGTACCTCCATGGAGGAGGGACAGAACCTACTTTGGCAAAAGGCTCTGAAGTACTGTTGTACAAACCAAGCATCACTCCAAGCCTGGATATCCAGAGAGTAATGCTTGGTAAAGGTATGGACTGTTTTCCAGGTGGCTGCTTGACAAATTTCTAAGAGAGGATATCCCTGGCAGCAGCCAGGGAAGCAGCTAGTACCTCTTGTGGAATGAGCCCTCAGAGCCTGAGGGGTGGGTTTTCCCAGTTTTCATAGCAGAATTGCATACAAGACACGATCCACCTGGCAACAGACCCCTTGGTGGCAGGTTTGCCCTTCCCACTTCTCCATAAGTGAGAAACAACTGGAGGAGTCAAACCTGTGACCCTTGGTACACTCTATGTAGTAACTAAGGGCTCTTTTAACATCTAAACTGTGAGCCTCTCTCTCCTGAGGAAGAATGATCAGTGAAGAAGACAGAAAGAGACACAGACTGGTTTAAATAGAAGTCTGAAACCACTTTGGGCAAGAACCTTCTATTGGTTCTAAGGACCACTTTATCCCTGTGAAAGGAGATAAAATCACGTTCCACTGACAGGGCTTGCAATTCACTGATACGCCTGGCAGAGGTAATGGCTACCAAGAACACAGTTTTCCAAGGCAAGTACTTAAGCTCTGCTGAAGACATAGGCTCAAAGGGGTTGCATAAGTTGAGCAATGCAAACATTCAAATCCCAGGCAGGGCAGGGTCTCTAAAAGGAGGATTGGTGTGAAGCAATCCTTTAAACAATTACAGAACACAGGATGACAAGATAGTGAGGAAGACTTCCCACAGACAGAAGAAAAAATTACTCACCTTAGTAATGTTGTTTCTTCTAATGGAGTCTTGCTATATTATGACAATTGCAGTTTGTCCCACCATTAGAACTGCTCCGAGGTGAAAGAGTTAACTCCATTCCATGAATGGAACTTAGAGCACGAGCTCAAAGAGAAGCTCTGTCTGTGTAGTTTCAAACCTAAACTGTCAGATATTACGAGCAAAAACTCACTAAGGTCTGTGTGGAGCTGTAACCTACACTAGCCAACTGGCTACCTAAATATTAACACTCATTGCTGGTCCCAAAACAAAAGACTCAAGTCAGGGACCAGAACTAATAGTATAATTTAACAATATGAGAGAAATATAAGGAAAAAATGAAAAACACCACACCCCAAACCCCAAGAAGGGTGAAAACACATAAAAAGGGCATAAAATAGTGCCACACTAGGCTGCCCACCCCATACCCAAGTAGAAGTTCTGAGAGGGGCAGGCTGGGGAGTCATATATAGCAAGACTCCATTAGAAGAAACAACATTACTAAGGTGAGTAATTTTTCTTCAAACAACATGAAGTCTTGCTATATTATGACAATTGCAGACTACACAGCAGTACCTCCATGGAGGAGGGACAGAACCTACTTAGGAATAGGCTCTGAAGCACAGCTGTGCCAAACCGAGCATCTCTCCTAGCCTGGACATCCAGGAGTAATGCTTGGTGAAAGTGTGTACCATTTTCCAAGTAGCAGCTTGACATATCTCCAATATAGGATGTCTCTGGCAGCAGCTAGAGACGCGCTGTACCTCTGGTAGAATGAGCCCTCAAGCCAGAGGGGGATCTCTGCCCAGTTTCTGATAACAAAATTGGATACAAGAGACAATCCACCTGGCAACTGATTTCTTAGTGGCAGGTTTCCTTTCCCAACCTCACCATAAGTGAGAAAGTTGGAGGATTCAACCTGTGACCCTTGGTAATGCTCTATATAGTAACTAAGGGCCTCTTAACGTCTAAACTGTGCAATCTCCTCTCACCAGAAGAGGAATGTTCAGTGAAAACACTGGAAGGGAGGTAGATTGGTTAAGATGGAAATCTGAAACCACCTTAGGCAAAAACTTTCTGTTAGTCCTGAGGACTACCTTATCCCTGTGGAAAGAAATAAAGTCAGTTTCTACTGACAAGGCTTGCAACTCACTTATGGCCTAGCAGAAGTGATAGCCACTAGGAAAACAGTTTTCCAAGTTAGATACTTAAGCTCTGCAGAAAACAGAGGTTCAAAAGGGGTGCATTAACTGGCCAGTGCAAACATTAAGGTCCCAGGCAGGGCCGGATCCCAAAAGGTGGATTAGTATGAAGTAATCCCTTAAAAACTTGGAAAATACAGGGTGAGTGGAAAGAGAGGATGGCTTTCCTGCTGAAACAAAAGCAGAGACAGCTGCCAAATGAACTCTCAGGGTAGCGGTCTCAGGCCCAAAGAATTAAGATGGACCATGTAATCTAACACAATGGGCAAAACAGCAGATTCTGGGGAAATATGTTTCCCAGAACACCAAATGGAGAACCTTTTCCACTTAGACTTATAAGTAGCCCTAGTGGAAGGCTTCCTAGAAGCCTTTAGGATTTCAAGAACACCCTGAGAGAGGTGTAGGTCAGCAAATTCTAACTCCTCAAGAGCCAGGCCTTGAGGTTGAGGGATTTGAGGTTCAGATACCAAACTCTCCCTGGGCACAGGTTAATAGGTTGTGATTCCTGGGGAGACACAGGGGAGATGGACTGTCAGGGACAGAAGGAGTGGGTACCAGGGCTCCCTGGCCTAATCTGGGGCAATCAGAATCACCCCTGCAAGGCTGGGATCTGATTTTACTAACACCTTGAATAGGAGAGGAAGGGGAAAAGCATAAAGAAACTTCCCTTCCCAATCCAGGAGAAGGGCGTCCAGGGGACTGGGCCCAACACTGGGGGCCTGCAACAGAACAGTGGAAGTTGGTGATTGTCTGGGGCTGCAAAAATCTATCTGAGGGGTGCCCCATCTGGCAAAGACTATCCCCAATACCTGAGGATCCAGAGACCATTCGTGATGGCCCTGAGAAATCCTGCTGAGAGCATCTGCTAGGACATTGTCCTTTCCTGGAAGGTGAACTGCTATGAGTGAAGTGTTCAGGAATAGGCCAAGACCACAACTTCATTGCCTTGGTGCACAAGGCCGAAGACCGAGTGCCCCTGCTGTTGATGTACTACATTGTTGTGGTATTGTCTGTTCTGACTTGTACCACTTTGTTCTGGACAGAAGCAGAAAAGCGCTTGAAGTGCTAAAAGACAGTTCTGAGTTCCAGCAAATTGATGTGGAGCAGAGATTCCTGGGGGACCACACTCCCTGAGTGGAGAGGTCGCCCATGTGGGCTCCCACCCCAGGAGGGAAGCATCCGTAGTGAGGGTCAAAGTGTGAAAGGAGAATGAAGGGATCCCCAGTCTTAAATTGCTCTGATCCTGCCACCACTGGAGGCCTGGATCAAGGTTCGAGTCACTGGGACCAACTTGGAAAGGGTCTCTCTCTCTGAGACCAATAGGCTCTCAAGTGAAACTGAATATCTCTCATCTGAAATCTTGCTCCCTGCACTATAGCTGTGGATGCAGCCATGTGCTCAGGAGCTGCAAAGTGCCTTGCTGGTCGAGAGACCTGCAGAGTGAAGGAGGAGGCCAGAGCCACCAAGTTCCTTACCCTTTCTAAGGGAAGAAAAGCTCTGGCCAGATTTGTGTCCAATTCTGCACCTATGAAGGTGAGTACCTGAACTGGTTCCAGAACCGACTTTGGTAGATTTAGCAGGAAGCCCAGGGAGGAAGAAGCTGCTGGGTGACTTGCAGGTGAGATTTACCTGTTCTGGGGACTGGCCTACAATGAGCCAGTCGTCCAGATAGGGAAAAACAGCAATCCTTTGCCTCCTTAAGTGAGCCATTGCTACTGCCAGACATTTTGTGAATACCCTTGGGGCAGAGGTAAGGCCAAGGGCATTGCTCTGAACTGGTAGTGACCTGAGGGCAGTTTGAATCTGAGGTACTTTGGTGGGAGCTTCTGATTAGGACGTGAAAATAGGCATCCTGAGGTCCAGGGAAGCTAACCAGTCCCCTGGCCTTAGAGAGGGTAAAATCATTGCCAGAGTTACCATTCTGAACTTTGGTTTCAAAAGATGCTTGTTCAGATATCTGAGGTCTAAAATGGGCCGCCATTCTCCTGTCTTTCTGGGGTAAGGAAGTATCTGGAGTACAGACCCTTGCCCTGGTGTAGGGAGGAACCCTTTCACCGCTCTGAGAGCTAACAGGGTTGAGACCTCTGCTTCTAGAGTAAAGGTCTCTATAGAGCTTGCAGGTGGAAAAGACCTGATTCTCATCTTTGGGAACTTTTGAAGCTGAGAATCAGACCCAGGCTTACTACTTCCAGAACCCACTTGTCTGAAGTTAAAGACACCCAGTTCTGACTGAAGTAAGCCAACCTGCCCCTATTGGTAAAGGAGAATCGGCCCTGGGCACCCCATCAGGGTGTCTGCTTGGCAGGTGCTTTAGGGCTGAGGGGTGGGGGCAGGCCTGCCCATGCCCCGCCTGCCTCTGCCTCTGAAGAACCCCTCTGAGCATAAGCAGAGGAGGCCTGGGTTTGGTAAAAGGCCTGTGGAAAGGCCTACCCTACCCCTGGGGTGTGCCTCTGAGGAGTGGCTTGCCGCTTCTTGGGCACTTTTATAGGTAGTCCTATATTCATCCATCTTCTTCATATAATTCTCTGTCTGCTCCCAAACAGAGAATTTCCCACCACAGGAAAATCCATAGCCTTAGTCTGGGTATCCTGAGACAAGCTAGTACACCTGAGCCAGGCCAACCTATGAAAAGCTACAGATGTGGCCATGACTCTAGAGGAAACATCATTAAAATCCACAGCAGCATGAAACTGCACCTTAGAAGCCTCAATGCCACCGGCAGCCACCTGCTCCAGCTCACTAGCAAGCTGGCCAGGGCTTGTTTGGCTAACTCATAACAGTATCCCATCCAGATTTCTGATACCTTGCTACATAAGCCATATAATTTGCTTGCCTGAGTCCCAAGGACGCTGCCATGTACTGTTTTTTGCCATGGCATCAATCTTCCTGGAATCCTTGTCAGGAGGATGAAGCCAGGGACTATTAGTTTTATCACAGGCTGCAGCCTGAACTACCCCAACATGACTGCATTGCTGAGAAAGGAATTCTGTATCAGGACCTGACAGTGTGTACCTCCTGTCCATCTTTTATCTACAGGAGGGACAGAATTAGGAGTTTTTAAGATTTTTATTGTTCGCTTCCTAAATGACTTATGCAAAGGAATAGACAATCTCCTAGCTCTGGTATATCCATCATTTCTACAAAATCAGGCTCCTCTGTTCATCCGCAGCTTCCTCCAAAGGAAGCTGGAGGGTTTCAGCAACTTTTTGTAAAACATAAAATGAGGGGACCTAGAAAGCATAGGGGAGATTCTAAAGGTCTGTCTGGGGAGATGTCCGTTCAATGGGCACACCCAGACCCTCCAAGTCACATTCATACTGTTCATAATCATCCTCCCTCCTCTGGTTCATAAAACCCTTAACATCATATTCCTGAACCTATGGAACCGACCAACCGACCTTTTACCAGATAGTGGCGGTTCGGACGGAACTGGAGAAAGTGACTGGACAATCTGATTAGCTCTTGCTATCTCTGCAGCAGTTGGAGTAAGATTTTGGGCTCCAAACCTGCTGACTTTCTTGTTCTCTTTACTGGAACTGGTTCATCCAAGCCAGCTTTCGTTTGCCGAGAAGTCTCGCCCTGGTCAGAGGGCACTCCCTCCGGTTCAGTTGGCACCGAACCGGCTGGCCATCCGGTCAGCAGACTTTTTGGCCTCCTTCCCTGAGCCTTCCCAATCTCTTTTCCAGGGTGGCTGCAGGAAATTCTTACAAATCTGGCAGTCTGACTGAGGTGGTCAAACCTCAGACAATAAACACATGTGGTGTGTGGGTCAGCCTGGCAAAGACTTCCCCACAGACATCACAGTGTTGAAACCCAGTGGGCCTGGTTTTAATTTGGGTTTCTCAGACATAATGCCAGCCTAACCAGAAAAACTTGCCCTTTAACGGCAGTGCCAGGAAAGACACCCTTATCGGTTCCTAACCGTGTCACTGGTATTGGAAAAAACGTAATGAAATCCGTTTTGTAGAACCGATAAGAACCGGAACCACACTCTAAAATATCAAGTTTATAAACTTTAAGTTTTAACTCAGTGATCGGTTCAAAACCGAACCGATAAAACTTACAAGTTCCACACAGAATTAAAATAAGAATTACTTACAATACCATAGACAGAGCTTGAACCATCGGTTTTGATGTTAAAATAAAACTATTCTCGTTGAATTGAACCGAGAAACACTGTTTAAACCGAGAAATGAACCGAGCAGTAGGAGAAATCTCCGAGCGACTGTTCAGTGAGGCGGAGTAAAGAATCTGACAGTTTAGGTTTGAAACTACACAGACAGAGCTTCTCTTTAGAGCTCGTGGTCTAAGTTCCATTCATGGAATGGAGTTAACTCTTTCACCTCCGGAGCAGTTCTAATGGTGGGACAAACTGCAATTGTCATAATATAGCAAGACTTCATGTTGTTTGAAGTGCAGAAACAGCTGACAAGTGTACCTTGAGAGTAGCTGGTCTGAGGCCTCAGGCCATTAAGATGGACCATATAATCCAGAACCGTAGGCAATCCAGCAGTATCTGGAGAAATATGCTTTAGAACACCAAATGCTGAATCTCTTCTATTTGGAGTTATAAGTCTTTCTGGTGGAGTGCTTTGAAGCTTTGAGAATATCCAAACCCCTTGGGAAAGATGCAGATCTGCAAACTCCAACTCTTCAATAGCCATGCCTTGAGATTGAGAGACTGCAGATTGGGGTACCAAATCCTCCCTGAGAGGACATTAACAGGTTGTAATTCCTGGGAAGAGACAGTGGAAGATGGACTGCTCGGGACAGCAACAGGGGGTACCAGGGCTGTCTGGCCCAATCTGGAGCAATCAGAATCACTTTGCAAGGTTGAGACCTTATTTTGACTAAAACTTTGAACAGGAGTGGGAAGGGAGGGAAGGCATACAGAAACTTTCCTTCCCAATTCAGTATCAGGGTGTCCAGGGGACTGAGCCCAAGACTGGAGGTCTGCAACAAAAGAGAGGAGCTGGTGATTGTCTGGGGCTGCAAAGAGATCTATCTCTGGAGTGCCCTACCTTGAAAAAATCACTTTCAACACCTGAGGGTCCAGGGACCATTTGTGATGGCCCTGAGAGATCCTGCTCAGTGCATCTGCTAGCACACTGTCCTTCCTGGAAGGTGAACTGCGACCAGAGAGGTTTGCAGGAATAAGCCAGGGACCACAATTTCATGGCTTCCATGCACAAGGCAGTGGGCCGAGTGCCTCCCTGCTTGTTGATGTACCACACATGGTGGTGGTGTTGTCCGTTCTGACCTGAACCACCTTGTTCTGCACTGACTGAGAGAAAGCTTTCAGGGCCAGAAAAACTGCCCTGAGCTCTAGGAGATTGATATGGAGAAGTGATTCTTGGGACCACAGCCCCTGGGCAGTGAGGGCCCCAGATGGGCCCCAGCCCAGAAGAGAAGCGTCCGTGGTAAGGACCACTGAACAAGGCTGAGCAACAAAAGGAACACCTTGTCTTAAATTGTCCTGATCCTGCCACCACTGGAGGGCTTGGATCAAGGTCAGAGTCACTGGGATCAGTTTGGTAAGGAGTCCTTTCTCTGAGACCAGAAAGCTCTCAGGTGGAACTGAATATCCTCATCTGGAATCTTGCCCTTAGACCACTGCTGTTGAAGCTGCCATGTGGCCCAAGAGCTGGAGGAAATGCCATGCTAGTCGAGATACCCGAAGGCTGAAGGAAGAAGCTAGTTCCATAAGAAACCTTGCCCTTCTAGAGGAAGAAAGGCTCTTCTTCTGAGTGTGTCCAGTTCTGCCCCCATAAAGGTAGAAGCTGGACTGGTTCGAGAACTGACTTGGGAAGGTTGAGAAGAAATCCTAGAAAGTGAGCACTTGCTGGGTCACTTGCAGGTGAGACCTGACTTGGTCTGGAGAATCACCCACTATTAGCCAATCGTCCAGATATGGAAAAATGGAAATCTTTGCCTTCTTAGGAAGGCAACTAGTACTGTCAGGCACTTTGTGAAAACCCTTGGAGCTGAGGTTAGCCAAAGGGCATTGCTCTGAACTGATAGTGGCCTGAGGCCAACTCGAACCTGAGGTACTTTCTGTGGGAGCACCTGATGGGAATGTGAAAGTAGGCATCTTTGAGGTCCAGGGAGGCTAGCCAGTCCTCTGGCCTTAGAGAGGAAGGATTATTCCCAGAGTTACCACCTTGAACTTTGGTTTTAAGAGATGTTTGTTTAGATATCTTAGGTCTAGGATGGTCACCCACTCCCTGTCTTTTAGGGGTCAGGAAGTACCTGGAGTACAGTCTTTTGCCCCAGTGTAGAGTAGGTACTCTCTATGGCTCTTAAAGCCAGGAGAGAAGAAACCTCTGCCTCTAGGGCAAGGGTTTCTGACAGATTTGTAGCTGGAAAGATCTGGCTCTCATCTTTGAGAATTTTTGAAGCTGAGAACCAGTCCCTGGTTTACTACTTCCAGGACCCACTTGTCTGATGTAATAGACATCCAGTCCTGGACAAAGTAAGTCAGCCTGCCCCTACTGGAATAGGAGAGTCGACCGGGCAGGCCCATCAGGGTGTCTGCTTGGTAGGGGCTTTAGGCTGAGGAGGGATACAGCCCTGCTCATCCCCTTCTGCCTCCCTCTGAAGAACCCTCTGAGAAAAGGAAGAAGAGGCCTGTGTTGGTAAAAGGCCTTTGAAAAGGCTTGCCTCTGCCCCTAGACTGCTGCCTTTGAGGAGTTGCCTGCCTCTCCTTGGCCTGAGCACTACTGTAAGTGGTCCTGTACTCATCAATTTTCTTCATGTAATTCTCTATCTGCTCCCCAAACAGAGAATTACCCACCACAGGGAAATCCATGGTCTTAGCCTGGGTATCCTGTGAGAGGCTAGTACATCTGAGCCAAGCCATCCTCCGAAGAGCCACAGGTGTAGCCATGACTCTTGATGACACATCACTGTAGTCCATAGCAGCATGAAACTGAACCTTAGATGCCTCAATCCCATCTGCAGCCACTGCCTCCAGCTCCTTGGCTAACTGGGAGGCCTGTTTAGCCAGTGCCAGTACAGTGTCCCACCTGGACTTCTTGTGAAGCCAAGGAATATTTGCCTTGTCACAGGCAGCAGCAGCCTGCACTACCCCAACATGGCTGCATTGTTGATATAAGAACTCCGTGTCTGAGCCTGAAGTGTATACCTCTTGTCCATTCTTCTATCCACAGGAGGTATAGTGTTAGGAGACTTTAGAATTTTCTGTGTCTATTTCCCAAAAGATTTGTGGAGGGAACAGACAGTCTCCTGAACTCTGGGATGTCCATCATCTCTACATAATCAGGCTCTCTTGATCTTCCACAGCCTCCTCCATAGGAAGCTGGAGGGTTTCAGCCACTTTCTGTAGAACATAAAGTGAGAAGGGGACTCAGAAAGCCTAGGAGGGAAACACCTGAAGGTCTGTCTGGGGAGATGTCCGGTTCCACAGGCACATCCAGACCCTCACTTCCATCATCATCCTCAAAATCCCTTCCTCTTCAAATTCCAGTTCATAAAAATCTTCGAGGGTATAATCTAGAACCGGGGAACCAACCGAACCGAACCCTGCCAGAAGAAGCCGGATCGGTAGGAACCGGACGGAGCGATTCCACAATCTGAATCGCTCTGGCTATCTCTTCGGCGGTCGGAACATGAACCTCTGGATCCAAACTGGTCGATTTGTCTTTGCATTTTCTTTTACGGGAACCGACTCCTCAGAATCGGCTCTCCTTTGCCCAAGAAGTATCACCCTGGTCAGAGGTACTCCTGGTTCGGTCGAAACCGAACCTGGCTGGCCATCTGGGTCAGCGGACTTCTGCCTCCTTTTCCCTCAGTCTACCTAATTCTTCTCAAGGGTAGATTTGGGAAATTTTTACATATTTGGCAGTCTGAATCGAGGTCACAAACCGCAGACAATAAATACAGGTGGTGTGGGATCGGCCTTAGCAAAGACCTCCCCACACTCACTGCAGTGTTGAAACCCAGTGGGCCCTCTTTTTTCTTGGGTTTCTCAGACATAGCCAACCTAACCAACTTACCTTTTTATGGCAACTGCCAGGCAAGACTCCTTATCAGTTCCTAACCGTGTCACGGGTATTGGAAAAACGCACAAAACACATTTTTTTTAGAATCAATAAGAACCAGTAACACACTCTAAGTAAAATGCACAAAACACAATATTTCACTATCAAATGGCTGGTTCAGCCGAACCGAGCTGCACTTTTACAAGTTCCACACAGAAAAACAGAACAATTCCTATCTAGTACTCACGGCACCACAGATAGAGACTGAACCAACTATGCGGATAACTTTTCAGTTTAAAAACGATGAAAACTGAAACTTTAACCGACTTCGAACCGAGCTGAAGGAGAAAATCGAGCGACTGCTCAGTGAGGCGGAGTAAAGAATCTGACGGTTTAAGTTCAAAACACTCCAGACAGAGACTTCAACCGAGCTCGAGCTCAGCATTCTATGCCCTGCATAGAAAGTTAACTCTTTGTTCTCTGGGGCAGTTCAAAGGTTGGGAATCACTGCAATTGTCAGACTACAGCAAAACTTCATGTTGTTTGAAAGTTTCTATCATGTCCCCCTCCCTCCTTTCCTTAATGGTATACATATTAAGCTCCTTTAGTCTCTCTTTGTATGGCTTCTGTTGCAGACCATGCACCATTTTAGTTGCCCTCCTCTGGACTGCCTCCATCCTGTCTATGTCCTTGCATAGGTGAGGTCTCCAGAACTGCATGCAGTACTCCAGATGGGTATTTCACTAACTGTCTGTACAGAGGATAACAACTTCCTGTTTTCTTTTTTTTGCAAAATATTTTTATTGAAAATGTTGTCATAATTATTCAAATAGCCTTCGCTATCCATTGACATTATTATACAAACTTCAATCAACGGACAAACAACCAACAGACAGACAGATATAAAGCTGACACTTATGGATCTGAATTCATTTAATTTTACAGTGTTACATAGAGAACTTAGATATTCTTGTACTAGTAATTGATATGGGTGGCTAAAAGAAATAAAGAGCTATAATTAATTCTATTACAGTACGTACAGTTCACTCAAGTTTGTGCACGCATATAAACCATAAGGGTGGGTAAGGTAATTGCAGGCTATAAGTTATAAATCAGAGTCCCACTCTTAGAGCAGTGCCTCCCCGGTAAGTGAATCAGTAAAGTAGTAGTAGTAGTAAAATTTATTTTTATACAGGAGACAAATCTTAAGCCAAAGGCCCAGTTTACAAGAAAGTCCTGTTTACAGCATGTAACCGATACAAACATCCTAGAAGTTATACAAAATATATAAAAGTAAAATAAAATAGAAACAAAAGTAAAATACATTAACAATACATTTACAATCAATCAACACATTAGTTCCTTACTACCACTGAAACATCCTGTTATTTCACTCATTCAGACTTATATTAGGTATTTAACTCGGCACCCAACTAAGGATCTAGGTTCGAGCAGACTTGATAGACCATAAGGCCTAATCTGCTGGCAAATAGTATGTTAGTATGTTAGTATGTAAACCCAATACCATATGGTTCCAGTAAAATCTAACTACGCATAGAACATACACTTTAAAATGGCAAGCACATACTAACACTTACATGACAATACTCAACAATCAATTGTTATGTTTCCTATACCACCTCTTGATAGTTATTCCTTCGTTTAAGTAAGTATAATAGAAACATAAACATCTAACATAACTTAATGCTGACAATTCCAAGAAAAATGGAAATTACGTACCTACCGTAATTCTGATCTTTCTGTGTATCTTCACCATTCATCACAATTGTGTTACTGGCGGAGGTCATGGCCCCGGTGGAGCTCTTTTGGGGGATGGGCGGAGTTGACGCCTATCGGTGTGCCCTCGAGGTCCGACGCACTGCGAGCTCGTGGGTTGTTATTAGGTGTTGTCGACTCTGTCCTCCGCCTGTTCTGAGTCGCCATAGAGGTTAAAAGAGGGTTGGGAGGGTGAGAGAAGGACTTCAAGGGACAGACAAAGGAAAAGATATAAAACTAAAAGGAGAAATAAACGACTGAGAGGACAGAAGAAGTTCAAAGACTAGGGGATTGCGTAGGGGCCCCAATCTCTGGAAGTAGAAAGGAGGAGGGAGGGAAAGGTTTTTAGAGGTAAGGAAAATTTTAGATGGGTGGGGGAGACAGGAGAAACATACCCTGTACCCTTGACTAGTCTCCAGTTTATATAAGAACTGTGAAGGAGTAGCTAAGAGGCTAACTGCCAGAATTGCAGGCACAGAATTACTGGCACAACTCCTATAAGCAGAATCGGCTGTTCTGGAAGAAAGACAGGAAAACAGGGATATCCCCCACCCCCAAGGAGATTTTGGTGTAAAAACCTAGTTTCTTAAATTAATTGAGGTTATGTCCACAGGACAAGGAAATATAAGGAAATCAAGGCTTGACGGGAGAAGGGGAGAAGGAAAGAAAGGGGCAACTGCCAACCCCACTGGGGTGGAGCCGAGCACTGAGGAAGGAGTGCCCCTACTCCTGACCACACTCCATCCTTAAGGAAAAATTATCCCCCATGTGCTCCAGTTTACCCCACTCCTGACCCACAGAAAGGAGGGAGTAAGAGAGGGGCACAGAGAGGGAGGGGACCCAGAGACTGAGGCCCCAGGGGGATAGAGGGTGGGATTGTGATGAATGGTGAAGATACAGAAAGATCAGAATTATGGTAGGTACGCACTTCATATCTTATCTGTGTCAGCCTTCACTATTCATCACCTTGGGTGAGTGCCGAGCCCTCCTCGGGGTTTTAAACCCTAAGGGACTGAGTCCCTTAGCTCTCAGTGGGTGACACATTAAGAGGGAGAACCTTCACGGATCTGGAGAGGCCGAGAGTGGGGAGAGTTCGACGGGGCCCCCTAAGGGGTATGAAGTTGCCCTGACAGACGCTGCCTAACTCTACGGAAGAAGAGATAGGTTCTCTGGTGGTGGAGTTAATCACCCTCGCTGGACCAAGGGTGACACCGGAAAGACGCAGCCATGCTGTCTGCCTAGTGCAGATCGCTGTCCCTACAACCCTGGTAGATACCTCATTGCGTCATATGATGCCCTTGCTTGGTGCCTTGCTAGCTCCAGGCCACGTGCAGAGAGTGCAAGAAAAATTACTCACCTTAGTAATGTTGTTTCTTCTAATGGAGTCTTGCTGTTTCTGACTATTGCAGTGATTGCCAACCTTTGAACTGCCCCGAGAACAAAGAGTTAACTTTCCATGCACAGCATGGAATGCTGAGCTCGAGCTCAGTTGAAGCCTCTGTCTGCTGTTGTTTAAACTCCAACTGTCAGATCTTTACGAGCAATACTCACTAGAAGGTCTCTGTGGAAACTGTAAGACTCACATTAGCCAACTGGCAACTAAATTTATTAAAAAGGGTTTTTGGTTCAAAGCAAAGACTCAAGTCAGGAAACCCAAAAACAAAACACAACACACACCCAAAACAAAGGAGGGTGAGAAGAGGCACCTCTAGGGTGCCAACACTACTCCTGCCCACCCACATCCCAAAACCCAGGTTCTGAGAGGGAGGAGGTCAGAATACAGCAAGACTCCATTAGAAGAAACAACATTACCAAGGTGAGTAATTTTTTCTTCAAACAACATGAAGTTTTGCTGTATTCTGACTATTGCAGACTACCAAGCAGTACCTCCATGGAGGAGGGACAGAACCTACTTTGGGAATAGGCCTGAAATACTGCTGTGTTGAAACCGAGCATCACTCCTAGCCTGGATATCCAGAGAGTAATGCTTGGTGAATGTATGGACTGTTTTCCAGGTGGCTGCTTGACAAATTTCTAAGATAGGAATATCCTGGCAGCAGCCAGGAAGCAGCTGTACCTCTAGTAGAGTGAGCCCTCAGGCCTGAGGGTGGGGTTCTACCCAGTTTTCATAGCAGAATTGTATACAAGAGACAATCCACCTGGCAATAGATCTTTTAGTGGCAGGTTTGCCCTACCGACCTCTCCATAAGTGAGGAACAACTGGAGGGACTCAAACCTGTGACCCTTGGTGCGCCCTATGTAGTAGCTAAGGGCCCTTTTACATCCAGGCTGTGCAACCTCCTCTCTCCAGAGGAGGAATGGTCAGTGAAGAAAACAGGGAGAGACATAGACTGATTAAGGGGAAATCTGAAACCACCTTAGGCAAAAACTTCCTGTTAGTTCTTAGGACCACTTTATCTCTATGGAAAGAGATGAAATCAGGTTCCACTGACAGGGCTTGCAATTCACTGATACGCCTGGCAGAGGTAATGGCTACCAAAACACACAGTTTTCCAAGTCAAGTACTTAAGCTCCGCAGAGGACAAAGGCTCAAAGAGTGGTTGCATGAGCTGAGCAATGCAAACATTAAGGTCCCAAGCAGGAGCAGGGTCCCTAAAGGGGATTGCTGTGCAGCAATCCCTTGAAGAACTTACAAAACACAGGATGGGCTGATAGAGGAGAGGGCTTGCCTACTGACAAGAAAGCAGAAACAGCTGCCAGATGCACTTTAAGTGTAGCTGGTCTAAGTCCCAAGCCATTAAGATGAACCGAATAGTCCAGGACTGTAGGCAACCCAGCAGATTCAGGAAAAATATGCTTATTAGAGCACCAAATAGTGAACCTTTTCCATTTGGAGTTTTAAGTCTTTCTGGTGGAAGGCTTTCGAGAAGCCTTAGGATATCCAGAACCCCTTGAGAGAGGTGCAGATCACGAACTCTAACTCTTCAAGAGCCAGGCCTTGAGATTGAGAGATTTGAGGTTCAGATATCAAATCCTTCCCTGAGAGGATGACAACAGGTTGTAATTCCTGGGAAGAGACAGGGAAGGTGGACTGCTAAGGACAGCAACAGTGGGTACCAGGGCTGTCTGGCCCAGTCTAGAGCAATCAGAATCACTTTGCATGGCTGAGACCTGATCCTGACTAGCACTTTGAACAGGAGAGGGAAGGGGGAAGCAGACAGGAACTTCCCTTCCCAATTCAGAATCAGAGCATCCAGGGGACTGAGCCCAAGACTGGGGTCTGCAACAAAAGAGAGGAAGTTGGTGATTGTCTGGGGCTGCAAAAGATCTATCTGTGGAGTCCCCATCTGGAGAAAATCACTTCCAAAACTAGGGATCTAGGGTCCATTCGTGATAGCCCTGAGATATCCTGCTGAGAGCATTGCTAGGACATTGTCCTTCCTGGGAGGTGAACTGCTATCAGAGAGGTTTGCAGGACTAGGCCAGAGACCACAACTTCATTGCTTCTGTGCACAAGGCCATAGACCGAGTGCCTCCTTGCTTGTTGATGTACCACATTGTGGTGGTATTGTTGGTTCTGATCTGACCACCTTGTTCTGCACAGATTTGAAAAGGCTTGCAGTGCTACAAACACTGCTCTGAGTTCCAAGAGATTGATGTGAAGCAGAGATTCTTGAGGTGACCACAGCCCTTGGTGGTAAGATCCCCAAGTGGGCTCCCAGCCCAGCAGGGAGGCATCTTTGGTGAGTATTACTGAATGAGTGACAAAAGGAACTCCTGTCTTAAATTGTCCTGATCCTGCCACCATTGCAAAGCCTGGATCAGGGTTCAAGTCACTGCGACTAGTTTGGTAAGGGAATCCTTTCTTTGGGACCAGAAGGCTCTTAAGTGGAACTGAATGTCCCTCATCTGAATCTTGCCCCTGGACCACTACTGTAGAGGCTGCCATGTGGCTCCAGGAGCTGCAAGAAGTTCCTTGCTGGTTGAGACACCTGAAGGGTGAATGAAGAGGCCAGTTCTATAAGGGTCCTTGCCCTGTCCAGGGAAGGAAGGCTTTTGTCTTATTGTATACAGCTCTGCCCCTATAAAGGTGAGGAGCTGTACTGGCTCGAGAACCGACTTTGGAATGCTGAGGAGGAATCCTAAGGAAGTGAGCACTTGCTGAGTTATTTGAAGATGTGACTTGACTTGGTCTGGAGACTGACCCACTATGAGCCACTCGTCCAAGTATGGAAAGATGGAGATCTTTTTTCTCCTTAGGAAAGCAACCACTACTGCCAGGCACTTTGTGAAGACCCTTGGGGCTGGTGTTAGCCAAAGGGCATTGCTCTGAATTGATAGTGGCCTGAGGGCAACTCGAACCTGAGGTACCTTCTATGGGAGCACCTGATGGGAATGTGAAAACAGGCATCTTTGTGGTCCAGGGAGGCTAGCCAGTCCCTGGCCTTAGAGAGGGCAGAATTATTCCCAGAGTCACCATTTTGAATTTTGGTTTTAAAAGGTGCTTGTTCAGATATCTTAGATCCAGGATGGGCCGCCATTCTCCTGTCTTTGGGGGTTAGGAAGTACCTGGAGTACAATCCTTTGCCCTTGTGTAGGGTAGGAACCTTTCTATGGCTCTGAGAGCCAGGAAGGAAGAAACCTCTGCCTCTAGGGCAAGGGTCTCTGATGGATTTGCAGTGGAAAGGATCTGGTTATCATCTTGGAAAATTTTTGAAGCTGAGAACCAGGTCCCTGGCTTACTACTTCCAGGACCTACTTGTCTGATGTTAAAGACTTCCAGTCCTGGATAAAGTAAGCCAGCCTGCCCCCTACAGGTATTGGAGAACCGGCCCGGCAGACCCACCAGGGTGTCTGCTTGGCAGGGCTTTAGGCTGAGGGGTGGAAGCAGGCCTGCTCATTCCCCATCTGCCTCTCCCTCTGAGGAACCCCTCTAGGCATAAGCAGAAAAGGAGGCCTGGGCTTGGTAAAAGGGCCTTGAAAGGACCTGCCCGTGCCCCTGGAATGCTGTCTCTGAGGAGCAGCTTGCTCTTCTTTGGCCTGAGCACGCCTGTAGGTGGTCCTGTACTCGCTCATCTTCTTCATGTAGTTCTCTGTCTGCTCCCCAAACAGAGAATTACCAATGACAGGAAATCCATGGCCTTAGCCTGGGTATCCTGTGATAGGCTAGTACATCTGAGCCAAGCCATCCTCCGAAGGGCCACAGATGTAGCCATGACTCTAGATGAAACATCATTGGAGTCCACAGCAGCATGAAATTGCACCTTGATGCCTCAGTCCCATCCGCAGCCACCTGCTCCAGCTCCTGGCAAGCTGGTCAGGGGCCTGTTTAGCCAGAGCCAGCACAGTGTCCGACCTGGACTTCTGGTATCTAGCTGTGTAGGCCATATAGTTAGCCTGCCTGAGTCCCAAAGATGCTGCCATGTACTGTTTCTTTGCCATGGCATCAATCCTCCTGAGTCCTTATCTGGGGTGTGAGCAAGGGAATATTTGCCTTATCACAGGCAGCAGCCGACTGCCCCAACATGGCTGCATTGCTGGGAAAGGAACTCCGTGTCCGAGCCTGAAAGGGTATACCTCTTGTCCATTCTTCTGTCCACAGGAGGTATGGAATTAGGAGTTTTAAAATTTTAAATGTCTGTTTCCCAAAAGATTTATGGAGGGAATAGACAATCTCCTGGACTCTGGGATGTCCATCATCTCTACAAAATCAGGCTCCTCCTGATCCTCTACTGCTTCTTCCATTGGAAGCTGGAGGGTTTCAGCCACTTTCTTGTAAAACATAAAGTGGGAAGGGACCAGAAAGCCTAGGAGGAGAAACTCCTGAAGGTCTGTCTGGGGTGATGCCCGGGTCAATAGGCACATCCAGACTTTCATAATCACCATCATTATCCTCATACTCCTCCTCCTCCTCCGGTTCATAAAATTCTTCTAAAGTATAATCTGGAACCAACCGATCAACCAAGCCCCGACAGGTGGTGCCGTTCGCCGAACCGGTTAGCGATTGAACTATCCTTATCGCTTTGGCTATTTCATCAGCGGTCAGAGAAAGAACTTGTGATCCGAACCAGATGATTTTTCCCTTCTCTTTCTTTAATCGAACCGACTCCTCAGAATCGGTTCTCCTTTTTCCCGAATAAGTTTCGCCTGGTCAGGGCACTTCTTCTGGTTCGGTCGAACCAAACCGGCTGGCCATCCGGTCAGCGGACTTCTCGGCCTCCCTTTCCTCAGTCTACCTACTCTCTTATCCAGGATAGCTTTGGGAAAACTTTTACAAATTTGGCAGTCTGAATTGAGGTGGTCAAACCCCAGACAATAACACAGGGGTGGGGATCAGCCTTAGCAAAGGCTTCCCACACACACTACAGTGTTGAAACCCAGTGGGCCTGGTTTTGTTCTTGCTTTCTCAGACATGGCCAGTCGTATCCACAACTTACCCCTTTTTCAGCAATCCGCCAGGCAAGACACCCTATCGGTTCCTGACCGTAGTTATGGGTCTTGGAAAAACATAATTAAATCCATTTTTTAGAACCTATATGGACGGTTACCACACTCTAATAAATTCAGAAGTTTTTATATTAAAACTGATCGGTTCAAACCGAACCGATCCAATGTTTACAAGTTCCACAGAAACTAAATGCAAAACTCATCTAGTACCCACGGTACTACAGACAGAGACTTAAACCGACAGGTTCAGTAGCAGAAATTGGTAGAAACCGAGCTTAAAAACTACACTTTAACCCGACTTTTTGAACCGAGCAAAGGAGAAATCTGAGCGACTGTTCAGTGAGGCGGAGTAAAGAATCTGACGGTTGAGTTTAAACAACAGCAGACAAGAGGCTTCAACCGAGCTCGAGCTCAGCTGCCCATGTTCTGCATGAAAAGTTAACTCTTTGTTCTCTGGGGCAGTTCAAAGGTTGGCAATCACTGCAATAGTCAGAATACAGCAAGACTTCTTGTTGTTTGAATGGCTTGTCTGGTTTGCTCTGTCGGGCACGGAGGCTAGAGCTGACCCAGCCTGGACCACAAGAAGCTGTCATAGGATGCATAGTGGGCCTGATGTGCTGCAAAGAGAGTAGCAACCGTGTCGAGTAGAAGGCCCTCCTCCCTAGAAGTCAAAATTCAAGAATCTTGATCTGGGTCCGTCACGGTGCAGGGCGCAAAGCCCATCAGGAGTGTCCAGTTGCACCAATTCTGACTGAGGATGAGGCATGGAACCTGGAGACTCCTTGGGGTACAATACCGTTGGCAGAGATGGAACTCTGGAAAAGAGTCTCTGCCAGTAACGCAACAATGCATCCCGAAAGGGAGCAGGCTAAGGGGGCACCACAAGGGTGTCCTCGCTGAAATCACCTAGAAAGGCGTGGTGTTGATTGGTCTGGATTGTGTAGAGTGGGAGGGGTAATGTGCAGGTCCTCCAACATCCTCACGAGGAATCGCTGATACTCAATGAGATCAGCAGCTGGAGAGATGTGGACAGACGGCCTCTCCCCAGAAGAGGGGATGAAGAGTCAGAGGACCTCAAAGGTTCAGAAGCTGTCTGCTCAGAAGGAGGCTGAAAAACCTGTCTGTCCATTGCCCTAACGTAAGAGGGAAACTGAGCAGCCTGAGCTCTGAACTGCTCCCAGGAGAGAGGCCCGTTAGGACCACGAATGCCTGGGAGCGCAGGAGAAGGTGGCAGAGGAATAGCGGCAGAACCGACAATGGGAATCGGCTGACCTCCGCCTGGGCTAGGGAGCGACCGGGAGCCCCAGGGAAAGAAGGTGCTCCAGAAGACCACAGTCGACAGCTGAATAACCAAATTGGTACCGCCTAGGCTGCACCCTGAAGAATCCTCCCTGTGAGGTGACCGGGCCGTAGGTCCAGAAGGACGGTCCCCACTCTAAAGAACGGGCCCCTGAAGGAAACCGAGGGGAAGAGGAGATCCCACTATGGCTTCTCCCAGAGCCCGGTGGGTTCCGGAGAAAGGCCAAGACAGACCCCATGCCTCGACCCTCGAATCCGAAGCACCTCTTCCTCGAGAAAGCCAGCCTAGGCAACTGACAGCCCCGGTCATCTGAGCAGCACCTTCCCTTCCCGTGGGTGCTCTGATCGCCCCAAAGTCGGGCACTCAGGCACACCACAGGAGGGGGTACCACCGCTGAAGGGTCAGAGAATCCTCCAAGGCCGGGCTGCAGAGCAATGGTGGCCTGCACCACTGCCTGCTGGTCAGAACCCTGACCCTGGCCCCGCAGTCACTGTCCGCTCCTCAGAAGGGGCTGACTCCAGTCTGTCAAGGACACTACCAGTGTGTCCATGCGCAGCCAACTCCAGAGAGAGTCAGACTGCCCGCCTGACTCAGAGTCCCACCTCCTCCAAGAGGTGGAGATCAAGTCCTGTGCCAAACAGTGCATGGACGCCACTGCCATCCCTAGTGAATAGGGCACCAGGACCAGAGACTGCACCAGAGTCGACGCTGGTGCCCCCACGCATTGCGAATGGTGCCAGAAGAAGACTCAGCCCCACCAAGGGCGGCAGCCTCGAGCCAGAGCCTGATGCAGCACCATCCCGACTCTCACGGCACCGCAAGTGGTGCCGAGATCAGTAACGGCGTCGATGATGGCTCCGACCTTGCCTCGGCGCCGCAATGGCACCAAGGCCGGGAGACCCCATGGCGCCGCCGACTTCCATGGTGCCATGTCTCTGTTCGAGCTGCGAACTCGCCCCAGAACTGACATGGCGCTGCATCAACCCCAACACCGCAAAGGGTGCCGGTGAGAAACAGATAGGGACAACGCTGTAGAGCCTCCCATGGTGCGGACAGACCCATTGGCGCGCGAATGGCGCCGACAGCAGCAATGGTGCTTGAGCGATGAAGTGGCGCCGACGACAGCGCCATCAGGTCCCACGGTGCCGTGAACAGTGCCGAGGCCCAAACGGCACCGATAGATGGCTTCGAGGACGGCACCAACCCAGACCTTCCAAGCCACGGATACAACACGGAAGCCTTTGCCCGAAGAACAATTTGCCAAAAGTGGCGCCTCCCGTCTGTCCCCCTGGCCTCCTGCACCTCGGGAGGGGCCTCTACCACAGCTAGGCTAGAAGAGGCAGAGGTCCCTCCTCTCGGTCTGTATAAAACTGGAGGGGACCCAGAGGAAAGGCCAAGAAAGCGGCTTGGCCCGATGAGAGTGTGCGCCTGACTTTCGACGCTGCTGCTCAATGACCCAGCCGTCCATGGAGAAAACAGGCGTCACACAAATCCATGTTGTGAAGCAGGTGAAAAGACGTGAGGCATCAGTCGTGCTGGTCAGTGACGGAGTACTTATGGCCACATGGGCACCATCCCATGGTGGGGGCTGTCCTGTCTTAGACGATTTCTTGCCCTCCGACCGAGACA
Organism: Neoceratodus forsteri; assembly: GCA_016271365.2. Classification (NCBI taxonomy): domain Eukaryota; kingdom Metazoa; phylum Chordata; order Ceratodontiformes; family Ceratodontidae; genus Neoceratodus; species Neoceratodus forsteri. Next base: position 262,091,495 of record JADMNL010000024.1, read on the forward strand.
TGACCTACAGGAAAAGGACACCTAAACAAGACCCGACGTCAAGCAAATAAAATAAGGAACAGTCTTACCAGGCTACCGAGTGGAACGAACAGAACCAGCAGGGATATACAGAGTCAATGAACTACTCAGCAACACGGGGTCGAAAAATATAGTCGAGCTTCAACTGCAGAGGTAGGCCTCTGAAATTCTTCTTGAGCTTCCCATGAGGGTGACCTCGACGGCGGGAGATCAAGAACTGGCGTGAGGGTGGGTCGACAGCACCTAGCAGCCAACCCAGCAGCCTCACGCAGTGCACGCGCTTGAGGGCTGACGGCACCGATGGTGCATCGACTCAGCCCATCCAAAAAAAAAAAAAAAAAGAGCTCCCACGGGGTCATGACCCCGCCAGTAACCCAAAGGTGATGAATGGTGAAGGTTGACACAGATAAGATCTGGCTATACACTGGAAACAATCGAACGGAATGAGGTAGGTTATTCCAATATTTAGCAGTTTGATGACATAGAGTCTTATCACTGTATCTACAGTATTTTTACTAACAGGGCAATAATCTTGTTTTTTGACAATTTCTTTTGGGTCTTAAGTTTACTTGGTCACACCTCCAAACAGGCACTCGTTAATATAATGTTCTGGGTAGTGTACATATTATTTATTAATTAATTTTGCCACGTCATGGCACATATATTCTCAAGTGTTTGCCACTGTAGTGTGGTCAACATCACACAATGATGTGTTCTTAACTCACACTGTAGTACATATCTAGCAATTCTATTATAAACAATGTCCAATTTTCTCAGAAGTGATTTGTTAGCAGTTCGGTATACTAAGTCCCCATATGTTAATACAGGGAGTATTAATTGTTCAGCTACCCTTTTCCTACTATTCATATTTAAACAACTAGTTGTTCTCCAGTCTTGGAGAAATCTCCTCCCTGTCTTTAATCATATAAGAGAGGCGCTCCAGTGTTAATACTTGGATTGCCAGTTTTTCACTGCTGTTTTGTTGAGTCACTGTTGAGACCATGTGTTTAATATACAGTGTCTTGCTAAAGCCAACAAGACCTGTACCCATCTAGACAGGGGTCCCAGCCCTCCTCCTCCCTTCCTCTACCCCAAACAACATAGTCACCAGATCCATTGGGATTCTCCTCCCAGCAGGGTTTCCAGCTCAGCTGACACCTCTCCACAGAACTTCTGCAGCACTGAGCAAGACCAGAAATAATGGATATATGTACCCGCCTCAGCCAAGCATCTCCACACATAGGGAGATTCCAAGGTTGAATTTATGCACCATAACAGGTGGGCAATATAATCTGTAGAGGAATTTATAATGGGATTTCTGGTATCTATTACAGATTAATATTCCCCTATGGAGTTGAAAGCAGCAGGCGCCAATTCTCATCCTGGATCCCCCCCCAGGTCCAGTTCCCACTGAAGTTTAGTTTTCTGGGTGTAGTCTGGGAGGGCTCTCCTACTGAGTTGCGCAGCCTGCCAATCAGCCCTTTGCATCTTTTCTCGCTATCATGACCAGATCTTCAACCTGGGAAACAGAAGAGGCCAAAGCCAATGCCCTCCTAACCTATTAATGTAGGCCCTTATCTGCAGGAAACTATACTGATGCCCGGCTGGAAGATCTATCCTCCCGCTCTCTTCCAGTGTAGCCAGTTGGTCCCTGACATATAGATTCGGAGACATCTGATACCTCCCATCGCCAAAATCCCCATCTTCCATTCCTGCTATAAAAGCTGGGTTCCCACTACTGGTAGAAGCAAGGTTTCCTCCTGCTGCACTCTCATCAATTTCCGGATCTTCTCCCAGCCCTGAATTACTGATTCCACTAGGGATTCCTCTCAGTCACTCGATAGTTTTTATATCCCCCAAAACCCAAATACGCCAAGAGTCTCCCTGGGCAGGACATTTCCTCTAGGTCCATCCAGCCGGCCGCTGATGATCTGTTGACACAGTCACTAATGTACCGGTATTGTATGGCTAAATAGTAGTTTTGAGAGCTGGAAAATTCAGCCCACCCTGTGTCTTATCCGCCTGTAGGTGTTTAGGCTTGCCCTAGGACACTTACCACTCCACAAAAACATAAATGCCTTCCCCAGCCCTCTTATAATCCAATCCTGTAAGTCCCATGTGCAGCATTTGCATGGCATAGAGTACCGGCAGAATATTCATTTTAATCACATTTATATGTCCCATCCAGGATATGGGTAACTTACTTCACTGACGGAGCTCCTCTGCTATTTTTGTGATTATGGGAGTGTAGTTGAGTCGGTGTAATGTGCCCAAATCCTTACCTACCTTTATACCTAGCTATTTAAAGTGGTGGAAACTCTCTGCAATCCCCAAGTCCCATTCCTGGATGCGTGCCGTCCTCTATCCACAACATGACCTCTGATTTTGTGAGGTTAACTTTGTACGCTGAGAAAATTGCAAATTGCCCAATTAATTCTAATAGAGGTGGTATCAATTTAGATTGATCAGAGAAGTAAAGGAGCATGTCATGTGCATGCAAGGTCACCTTATGCTGTCTCCCGATCTACCCCAGACTCCTGAATATGTGGCTCTCCCAAATGCTTACAGCCAGTGGCTCTATGGCCAGGAGCGAATAATAGAAGGAAAAGGGGTACCCTGCCTTAGTACCCTTAAACAGGGAAAAACAATCCGTCAGTGAGTTGTTAACTAATACCCATGCTACAGGAGCCGCATATAGCGCTTGGACTATTCCTACAACCACTCCCTCAAGCCAAACCGTTCAACACCTAAATAAGGTACTCACATTCTATGCGATCAAATGCCTTCGGTGTCCACTGAGAGCACAGCAGTGCTACCCGGTGCTGAAAGGCAAGCCAGACCACAGTGAGTAACTTTCACATGTTATGATAGGGGTATCTCCCACACACAAAACCAGTCTGGTCCGGTGGACGTAGGTTCTGGCAATAGTTGGTCCAGTTGGCTAGCCAAGATTTTTGCTAGATCTTTGTATTGCAATTTAAAAGCGATTTCGCCTATAGGAGGAACATTCCTGTGGATCATTTTCCGTTTCAGGACCAGGCAAATAACAGCTTCACTGAACGAAGCAGGAGTGCACCCTTCCTTAACCTCATTAAACACCTCCAGTAACAGTACAATGAGCTGATCCTTTATAACCCTGTAAAATTCGGACGGAATCTGTCCGTCCACTTGCTTTACCTTTTTAAATTTTGTATTGCTTCCTGATTTCCTCCTCTTGTGATACCCCTCCAACTCTTCCCTTTGTTCTTCACTAAGTTCTCAGCATGTAAATAACTGTTCTAAGTTGCTAATCATTCTCCTTTCACAATTCCTCTTGATCCCTTCCACTCTTTCCCTCCCCTGTTATATCTCCTGAGCTCCCTTGCTCACTTTAAAATGCTTTGTCCCATACCTTCTCACCTCTGAGGAGGCCCCTGGCTGATGCCATCCCTTACCTTGTTGATTATTAGATATTAGGCTGAGTCTGTTCTCATTTTCCTGTAAAGGGTCGTTTCATAAGACCCCACCCCTCTAATATGACCCTTTGAATTGCAGGTTTTAATCAAATATGCACCTTGGCATACATTGTACAATGCCACATGTATTGAAACATCTCTAGTTATATACTGTTGTAATGTTTTGTATAATTCCTTGTTTTGTTTGTTCTCCGCCTCATACTTTTCCACTAAGTATTGTTCGCCTGACGTGGAACCTATGAAATGAGCTTGTTCTCAAAGGTGTTATCCAAATGTAAAGAATTAAATCAATAAATAAATAAAGTCGAGCAGCTTAATCTTATCCAAGAACACCTAGCTCTCTACCATGGTGTCCCCACACTCCGATTGGTATAACCACTGGTAAAACTGTCTGAACCTATTTTCAACTGATTTTTATGTTGACAATGCATGTGCAAGAAACATTTTGTGGCAGCTTATTGCAGAAGCAGGCTATGGAGTATGGCACTGTTGTGGCCAATGCCCCACTGTCTTTTGAGGCTTGGCTCACTGTCCCACAGGTGGCAGCTGCTGCTGACACTAGTTCAGCCAGCGTACCACCACCTTGGAAACATTTTAGCCACTGCAATCAGGGGCCGTCAGTAGTGTCATCTGCTGCAATGAGGAGCGACCCGTCATTGCAGGGCCCCTTCCATTTCCCGATTCAGTTTGCCAACGGGAAGCCCAGTCCCCGCCGGTTTGTCTTGTTTGCCGAGGCGGTGCCCAATCCCACTCGGCAGCATGTCCCCTTCCCCTGGTTCTTAGCGACGGGGTGCCAAACCTGTCAGCATGTCCTCCTGCCAGCCACAGCCCAATCCCCTCAGCTCATGAGACCCCCACACCAGTATGTGCCGACGGGGTGCCCAACCACCAGCTGCCCACCCCAGCTGCACAAAACTATCTGCAAAAAGAAAAAAGTCCCACGGCGCTCTTTTTTGTAACCCTGAAAAGAAGGAAATGGTCCTCGCCGCTCGCGCCTCTTCCCCAACCCGCCCCTCCCACTGAGTACCCCACTTTCCCACACCCTCCCTGACCCCACATACTTACCTCCGGAGTATTGCACAATGACCGTGACCGGAACACGCCTGCACTCTTCAAAGCCGACTGCCAATTGAAGAAATCCCGTAATCTGTATAATGGCATAAATAGGGTTTTTCAACTTCGTGCATATGTCTCAGGCATTTTTGATTCTGGCACCAAATTTTCAACATGGGGTTTTTGGGACCACCATGAATTCAGCCACTGTCATGGTGTAATACCAGCCCTGAAAGGTGATTTCGCGGGTCACTGTGCGGAATCACCTTTCAGGACAGATTAACGAAACGATAGTGCCAGTGTTCATGAGGTGGGCTCTCAAAAGCCTATGTTGCAAATTTGGTGGAAAAATCCAAAAATAACTGTTTTGATGAGGCGCATTGCGAAGTTCCTATGCACGCCAGAATTTCGCGAATCTGTGATATTTTTCTCGCCAGATTTTCAACACTGGCATTTTTCACACCTCCTTATGAACAGTACAGCTGTCATTTTCCCCATACTGGCTTTGAATGTTTTGCAATTCTGGTACAGAATAGTGCAGTCACTGTGGGAAATCAGTGTTCGAGACAGACTAAGAAAATGACAGTGACAGCGTTCATGAGCAGAGGTCCCAAAATGCCTATGCTGAAAATCTGGTGACGATAGCTCATCATATGACTGTGTTATAGTGTATGCTATGTAGTTTCTACGCACCCTTGTAACTTCATAAATTTGTAATACTGTCATGCCAGATTTCAACACTGGCATTTTTTCACACCTCCTTATAAGCAGTACAGCTGTCATTTTCACATACTGACGAAATTGTTTTTCGCATCTTCCGCGCAGAAGAGTGTGGTCATTGTGGGAAATCAGTGTTTGGGACAGATTAAGAAAATGACAGTGACACTGTTCATGAACAGAGGTCCTAAATCCTTATGTTGAAAATTTGGTGACGAAGTCCATGAAATGACTGTGTTACAAGCGTGCGCTGAACTGTTTCCAAGCATCCTTGTAACTTCGCAAATTTGTAATATTTTCACGCCACATGTTCAACAATGGTATTTTTCCACACCTCCTTATGAACAGGACAGCTGTCATTTTTCACATCCTGGCCGAAATATGTTTTGCACTCCTGCGCTGAATAGCACGGTCGCTGTGGGAAATCAGTGTTTGGGACAGATTAAGATCGAGCAAGTGAGAGGGAGGAGGAGTGAGCTCAACTGAGCTCTGTCGGGACCGGCCATGGATTTCTTTGTAGGGCAGAAAAAGGCCCCAATACAGCTCAGTACAAAAGGCAGCCTGCAGCGCCGGGAGAAACAGAACGAGAGAGCGAAGTGAGGGAGGGGGAGTGAGCGAACTCAACGGAGCTCTGACGGACTGCTGCAGATTTCTTTTGTGGGCAGAAAAAGCGCCAACGGAGGCAAGAGCCCAGTACAAAAAGGGCAGTCTGCAGCGCCAGGAGAAACAGAATAAGCAAGTGAGAAAGGAGGAGTGAGCGATCTCAGCGGAGCTCTGTTGGGACAGCTATGAACTTCTTTGTGGGCAGAAAGAAAAATTACTCACCTAAGTAATTATATTTCTTCTAATGGAGTCTTGCTGTAATCTGACAATTGCAGTGATTCCCAACCTTTGAACTGCCCCGAGAACTAAGGGTTAACTTTCCATGCAGGGCATGGAACGCTGAGCTCGAGCTCAGTTGAAGTCTCTGTCTGGAGTGTTTTAAACTCAAACCATTAGATTCTTACAAGCCCAACTAAACTAAAATTCTATGTGGAAATTGTACAATTCTACTTGCCAACTGGCTAAAAAGTTTTGGATCCCCAAGGAAGACTCAAGTCAGAAACCAAGAACTAAACCCAACGTATTTAAAAAATAACAATAATAAATAAGCACCCAAACAAAAAGAGGAGGGTGCTAGGAAATACACCCCTGAGTGTATACTGAACCTGCCTACCCACATCCCAAAAACAGGTTCTGAGAGGGAGGCAGGAGGAGGTCAGAATACAGCAAGACTCCATTAGAAGAAACATAATTACTAAGGTGAGTAATTTTTCTTCAAACAACATGAAGTCTTGCTGTATTCTGACAGTTGCAGACTACCAAGGAGGAGGGACAGAACCTACCTTGGGAATAGGCTCTGAAGTACTGTTGTTAAAGAAACCAAGCATCACTCCTAGCCTGGATATCCAGGGAGTAATGCTTGGTAAAAGTATGGACTGTTTTCCAGGTGGCTGCTTGACAAATTTCTAGAGAGGGAATATCTCCTGGTCGTAGCCAGGGAAGCAGCTGTACCTCTTGTGGAATGAGCCCTCAGGCCTGAGGGTGGAGTTTTTCCCAGTTTTCATATCAGAATTGCATACAAGACACAATCCACCTGGCAATAGATCTTTTGGTGGCAGGTTTGCCCTTTCAACTTCTCCATAAGTGAGGAACAACTGCAGGAGTCAAACCTGTGACCCTTGGTAAGCTCTATGTAGTAACTAAGGGCTCTTTGACATCTAAACTGTGTAGCCTCCTCTCTCCTGAGGAAGAATGATCAGTGAAGAAAACAGGGAGACATAGACTGGCTTAAATGGAAGTCTGAAACCCACTTTGGGCAAGAACCTTCTATTGGTTCTAAGGACCACTTTATCCCTGTGAAAGGAGATAAAAATGCTCCACTGACAGGGCTTGCAATCCATTGATACGCCTGGCAGAGGTAATGGCTACCAAAACACAGTTTTCCAAGTCAAGTACTTAAGCTCTGCTGAGGACACAGGCTCAAAAGGAGGTTGTGAAGTTGAGCAATGCAAACATTTAAATCCCAGGCAGGGCAGGGTCTCTAAAGGAGGATTGGTATGAAGCAATCCTTTAAAAACTTTACAGAATACAGGATGACATGATAGTGAGGAAGACTTCCCACTGACAGAAAAGCAGAAACAGCCGACAAGTGTACATTGAGAGTAGCTGGTCTAACGCCCAGGCCATTAAGATGGACCATAATCCAGAACTGTAGGCAATTCAGCAGTATCTGGAGAAATATGCTTCTTGAACACCCAATGCTGAATCTCTTCCATTTGGAGTTATAAGTCTTTCTGGTGGAAGGCTTTGAGAAGCTTTGAGAATATCCAGAACCCTTGAGACAGATGCAAATATCCAGAACCCCTTGAGACAGATGCAAATCTGCAAACTCTAACCTTCAAGAGCCATGCCTTGAGATTGAGAGACTGAAGATTGGGGTACCAAATCCTCCCTGAGAGGAGGTTAACAGGTTGTAATTCCTGGGAAGAGACAGGGGAAGATGGACTGCCAGGGACAGCAACAGGGGTACCAGCGCTGTCTGGCCCAGACTGGAGCAATCAGAATCACTTTGCACGGTTGTGACCTTATCTTGATTAAAACTTTGAACAGAAGAGGAAGGGAGGGAAGGCATGCAGACATTTTCCTTCCCAGTTCAGGATCAGAGCATTCAGAGGGACTAAGCCCAAGACTGGGGTCTGCAACAAAAGAGAAAGTTGGTGATTGTCTGGGGCTGCAAAAGATCCATCTCTGAGTGCCCCACCTGAAAAATCACCTTCGATACCAGAGGGTCCAGGGACCATTCGTGATGGCCCTGTGAGATCCTGCTCAGTGCATCTGCTAGCACACTGCCCTTCCCTGGAAGGTGAACCGCTATCAGAGAGGTTTGCAGGAAATAAGCCAGGGACCACAACTTCATAGCTTCTGTGCACAAGGTCAGAGACCAAGTGCCTCCTGCTTGTTGATGTACCACATGGAGGTGGTGTTGTCTGTTCTGACCTGAACCACCTTGTTCTGTACTGACTGAGAGAAAGCTTGCAGGGCCAGAAAAATTGCCCTGAGTTCTAGGAGATTGATATGGAGAAGGGATTCCTGAGGGGACCACAGTCCCTGGACAGTGAGGGCTCTCAGATGGGCCTCTACAGCCCAGGAGGGAAGCATCCGTGGTAAGGACCACTGAATGAGACTGAGTGGCAAATGGGACCCCTTGCCTTAAATTGTTCTGATCCTGCCACCATTGAAGGGCTTGGATCAAGGTCAGAGTCACTGGGATCAATTTGGTAAGGGAATCCTTCCTCTGAGACAAAAAGCCCTCAGATGGAATTGAATATCCCTCATTTGGAACCTTGCCCCTTGGACCACTGCCGAGAAGCTGCCATGTAGCCCAAGAGCTGAAGGAAATGCCTTGCTGGTCGAGATACCTGGAGGCTGAAGAAAAGGCTAGTTCTATAAGAACCCTTGCCCTTTCCAGGGGAAGAAAGGCTCTTGCTTGACCGTATCCAGCTCTGCTCCTTTAAAGGTAAGAAGCTGGAGTGGCTCGAGAACTGACTTGGGAAGGTTGAGAAGAAATCCTAGAGAAGTGAGCACTTGCTGGGTCACTTGCAGGTCTGACTTGACTTGGTCTGGAGACTGGCCCACTATTAGCCAGTTGTCCAGATATGGAAAAATGGAAATCTTTTGCCTCCTTAGAAAGTCCACTACTACTGCCAGGCACTTTGTGAAGACCCTTAGGGCTGAAGTTAGCCAAAGGGCATTGCTCTGAACTGACAGTGGCCTGAGGGCAACTCGAACCTGAGGTACTTTCTGTGGGAGCACCTGATGGGAATGTGAAATAGGCATCTTTGAGGTCCAGGGAGGCTAGCCAGTCCCCTGGCCTTAGCGAGGGAAGGATTATTCTAGAGTTACCACCTTGAACTTAGGGTTTTAAAAGATGTTTGTTTAGGTATCTTAGGTCTAGGATGGGTCACCACTCCCTGTCTTTTTTGGGGTAAGGAAGTACCTGGAGTGCAGACCTGTGCCCCAGTGTAGGTAGGTACTCTCTCTGTGGCCCTTAAAGCCAGCAGAGATGAAACCTCTGCTCTAGTGCAAGGGTTTCTGAGACCTGCAGGTGGAAAAGATCTGGTTCGCATCTTCGAAACTTTTGAAGCTAAGAACCAGTCCCTGGTTTACTACTTCCAGGACCCACTTGTCTGATGTAACAGACATCCAGTCCTGACCAAATAAGTCAGCATGCCCCCAATGGAATAGGAGAGTCGACCTGGGCAGGCCCATCAGGGTGTCTGCTTGGCAGGGGTCTTAGACTGAGGAGTGATGCAGTCCTGCTCATCCACCTGATATAAAACTCTGTATCTGAGCTGGAAAGTGTATACCTCTTGTCCATTCTTCTATCAACAGGAGGTATAGAATTGGGAGACTTCAGGATTTTGTGTCTGCTTCCCAAAAGATTTGTGGAGGAATAGACAGTCTCCTGGACTCTGGGATGTCCATCATTTCCACAAAATCAGGCTCCTCTTGATCCTCCATTGCCTCCTCCATAGAAAGCTGAGGGTCTCAGCCACCTTCTGTAGAACATAAAGTGGGAAGGGGACTCAGAAAGCCTAGGAGGGATACACCTGAAGGTCTGTCTGGGGAGATGTCCAGTTCCACAGGCACATCCAGACTTTCACCATCACCATCATCATCTTCAAACTCCCTCCTCCTCAAACTCCAGTTCATAAAATTCTTCAAGGGTATAATCATGAACCGGGAACCAACTGAACCGAGCCCCTGCCAAAAGGCGCGGATCAGTCGGAACCGGGCGAAAGCGATTCTACAATCTGAATCGCTTCTGGCTATTTCCTGGCAGTCGGAACATGGGCTTCTGATCCAACCAGACGATTTCTCTTTGCATTTTCTTTTGTCGGAACCGAACCCTCAGGATCGGCTCTTTTGCCTCAAGAAGTATCGCCTGGTCAGAGGGCACTCTTTCTGGTTTGGTCGGAACCAAATCAGGCTGGCCATCCAGGTCAGCGGACTTCTCGGCCTCCTTTCCCTCAGTCTATCTAATCTCTTTCAAGGGTAGATTTGGGAAAGTTTTACAAATTTGGCAGTCTGAATCGAGGTGGTCAAACCCAGACAATAAACACAGGTGGTATGGGGATCAGCCTTAGCAAAGACCTCCCCACACTCACTGCAGTGTTGAAACCCAGTGGGCCCAGTTTTTTCTGGGGTTTCTCAGACATGGCCAACCTAACTAACTTACTCCTTTTGGCAAACCGCTCAGGCAAGACTCCTTTATCGGTTCCTAACCATGTCAATGGTCTTGGAAAAATGTACCAAACACGCTTTTTTAGAACCGATAAGGACCGTAACCATACACTAAAGAAAGATACAAGGTAAACAAATGATCGGTTCAGCTAACTGATCCACACTTTTACAAGTTCCACACAGAAAACAGTACAAAACCTATCTAGTACTCACGGTACCACAGACAGAGACTGAAAAGACTATGGAAATAAATTTCGTTAAAACCGACGTTAAACCGACACTTCAACTGACTTTCAAACCGAGCTGCAGGAGAAATCTCCGGAGCAACTGTTCAGTGAGGCGCAGTAAAGAATCTGATGGTTAGATTTCAAAGGAAACAGACATCAGCCGAGCTCGAAGCTCAGCATTCTATGCTCTGCATAGAAAGTTTAACCCTTTGTTCTCCGGGGCAGTTTAAAGGCTGGGGCTAACTGCATTAGTCAGACTACAGCAAGACTTCCTGTTGTTTGAAACCTCATTTACTGTTGCATGTTGCTACAAACGACTTGGGAGACACTGTGGAAGTAGTGAAGGGGGTTTGAGTACTTGGGCAGGCAGTGTGAGGGGTGGGGAAGTCGTTTGATTCTTGAGGTACTGCCAGTACCACAGCGCCCCAAAACACACACATACACACTCCAAAAAGCTGCTTAAAAGTCTGCAATTCATTCAAATCAATTTCATTTCCTACTTGGGGTTCAATGCCAACAAGTGTAAAATCATGTACCTAGGGCACAGGAACCCGATGCTGGGTATAGGATGGGGACGTACTGATACTCACTAGACATGAAAGGGTCCTTGAGGTTGTTATACCAGAGGACCTCAAGATGGCAGTACAGTGTGACAAGGCTATGGGCAGGGCAAATTGAATTGGGTGCATAAGGACTACTTGCAGCTCCAGTAGGAGGACGAGGGATGTTGTGCTGCCATTGTATCACTGTTTAGTATACCCCAGCTGGAGTACTATGTCCAGTTTTACAGTTCACACTTCAGAAAGGACATAAGTGGAGGTTTTCCACAGGAGGGCAACTAAATGGTTCAGAATTTTCACAGGAATCCCTACAAGGAAAGGCTGAAGAATCTCAACATGTACACTCTGGAAGAGAGGCGGCCGAGAGGTGACATGATCAAGACCTACAAAGTACCTCACAGGGGTAAAGAGGGTACCGCTGGGAGTTTCCTTTAAATGAGGATAAGCACCCAACCAAGGGACACACAATGAAGCTGGGGGATTCCGATTGATGTGAAGAAATATTTCTTCACTGAAAAGGTGGTAGATGCCTTGAACAGACTGCCAGGAAAAGTGTTGGAAGCTAAAATGGTAGGGGCATTAAGCATGCATGGGATAAACATAGGGGTATATTACAGAAAGGGAGAAGGAGGGGTCAACGAGATCAATAGGGACACGGACATAGAGTAGGTTCAAGTTCATTGCATGAAAATCCATTAAGCAAGCTCATTCACAAGGAGGTCCTGACGGACGAGGTAGAACAAGACATGCACTAAAACATACAGGCAGGAGTTACACATAGGTAGAGAACACTTGGCCAGACTGGTGGGCTGAGCAGTCCTGTTCTGCTGATGAATTCTACGTTTCTATCGCATTATGTGTTAATTCAGGTGCAGTGTTTATTTAAAGTTGGGCCTGCATACATCCACGTAAGCTACAGTAAATTACTGAATTAGATGCAGCCCACTTACACTGCAATAAACAGAACCCCAGTGCTTGAGAAGCTTTTACTCTTCATAAGACTGCTTAAGGAGCTGGGGTTCTATTTGCAGTGTCCACACCAGTATGCTGATCTTAAAATCGATAATCAATCTGAATGAGTACTTGATTCTTGCTCACCCATTTCTTCCCACTTTGAAACCTGCTTGTCCTGAGTTACTTTCGGTCGGCAGCGCCTCACCTGTGTTGGAAGATGACCAACAAGCGGCACTGAAAGACCACAGACTGTGAAGGCAGTTGTTCACGGACAGACATAAGGCAATTCTACTGGGGGTAGGAGGAAGTAAGCTGTTGATTAACTACAATCTGCAACTTATCCATCAAGTAGGGAAATGGGCAGACTAGGTGGCTCAAGCGGTCCTTATGTGCCAGCAACTTGTATGTTTCTCACCCACCATCTTGGCAAGAAGAAGGCTGAAGCTGTGGCCACTGATGACTGTTGGGGTGTGGAGATGGGGGACCAAAGGGACAGACATAAGGAGATAAAATCATAATACAAATTGTGAGACCTTCACCAGCTTTCCAAAATGCTTACCAGTAAAATAACACTCTATGAAGTTTTCAAATGGCAACACAATCTGGTGAGACCTCTGTCTGCCATCTGACACCAGGCATCATCCAGCATAAAATTGCCTAAAGAAGGCAGTATGGTCATGTGGTTACTGAAATACTGGAGATTACAGATTTATAAGAACAAAAGAATATCACACAGAAGCTGGCACATATCCCTATAGCAGCTGGCTCCTGCTTCTCAGTACTTCTATTTATACCCTTCAGGTACTTGAATGTTTCTATCATATCCCCTCTTTCCTCCTCTCTTCCAGTGAGTACACATTGAGATCCCTTAATTTCTGCTCATAAGTCTTGTGTTGCAAGCTCTGTACCATCTCATTCGCCTTTCTCTGGACCATCTCCAGCCTGTTAATATCCTTACAAAGGTGCGACCTCCAGAACTGCACACAGTACTCCATGTGAAGCCTGACCATGGTTTTATATAATGGCATCACTACCTCCTCCCTCCTTTTGCTGGTGATACCCCTGCCTATGCACCCCAGCATGTCACTGGCCCTCCCAGGTGCCTTACCACTTTGACATTTTCAGGTCATCTGAGATGAGAACCCCCAGATCCCTTTCCTTCTTTGCCACTGTCACCAACTCCCCCAATTCTGTACATATCCCCAGGGTTTCTGTGTCCCAGGTCCATACTTTTGCACTTTTTGAAGTACAGTTCAGTTGCCAGTCCTCAGACCATTTCTCAACCTTCCCAGGTCCCTCCTCATTTTCTCCACCCTCTGGGGTATCCACTGTGTTACAGATCTTGGTGTCATCTGCAAACAGGCAGACCTTTCCTTCTCCCTTGTGCAATGTCACTAATGAAGACATTGAACAGGACTGGACTGGCCCCAGGACCAATCCCTCACGCCACCCCACTGGTCACCCCTCTCCTGACTGCGCCCATTTACTACCACTCTCTGCCTCCTGTCTCTTACCCAGTTTCTTTTTTTTTTATTTTACTGTTTATGCCTCCTTCTCACCCTCGGCTCTGGTCTTCCTCGGGAGCACATGGAGTCATCCCCACGGCACACACCTACCTGGCCATCCTCCGTCACCCATGTAGCCTCGGTTATACCCTCCGGCAGGGATGGGCGGGCCCCAATGCCCTGACACAGCAGAAGGCCAGTTGGGAGGATGCCAGGTGGCAGCCGTCAAATCAGGGGCAAGTTCCGTGTTCTGTCTCCACTGGAGGCGACAGGCATTTTCTCAGGATTTCTCTTGGGATTGGCTGGTGCCCTGACGCCAAGCCACATCCCGACGCCTGCCACTCCCCCACTCCTCATCTCTACTTTCAGTGCCTGCTGTATCTCCAGCCTCCGCCAGAGATCAGCAGAGCACCGAACTGGGACCCTGTCCTCCCCAGGAGAGGAGAGCTGTCCTCCGGATGCTCAATCCTCTCCTCCCTGCCGACCCCAGCAACCTGGGCTTGTTCCTGAACCCCGTCGCTGGCGTGGCACGAGGTGTATCCAGAGCCTCAACCCTCAGTGCCACCGGTCCTGCTCTTACTCAGTTTCTAACCCACTTTACCACCCTTTCACCCATGCCCACCCTACTCAGCTACTTTATCAGCCTCCTATGGGACGGTGTCACACATTTGCTTACATCAAGGTAAGCGTTGTCTACTGCCCCACCCTGATTTACTTCTTTGTCACCCAAAGAGATCAACCAGATTTGTCCAACATGACCTCCCACTGTGAATCCATGTTGCCTATGGCCCTGGGCTCCGGCGGCTTCTACATGCCCCACTATCCTTTCTTTAACCAATGTTTCCATGATCTTCCCCACTACTGAAGTGAGGCTGACCGCCTATAGTTCCCCGCCTCCTCCCTACTGCTGGATTTCTATAGAGGGACCACATGTGCCCGCCTCCAATTCTCTGGTACCACCCTCTGTTGAATGACTCAGGAACATGGCTGCCACAGGTACTGCTATTTCCTTCACAGTTCTTTTCAAATCCTTGGGTGTATGCCATCTGGTCCCATCGCTTTGTCCACCTTCACTTTACTCACCATCTGCAGGATTCTTCTGCCTGTGAATGGACTATTGTCACCTCTTCACGCCTTTGCAACTGCTGTACTGCAGTGGTCCTTCCCCTCCCCTCTTCTGTGAATACTGAACAGAAAGACACAGTGGATGTCTTATGGGGGCACATGACAGTTCATAGGCATCATACTTTCACTTCCAAATACCTAAGCAGCACGTATAAGCAATCAACATTCGGCACTGACAAATGCTTGTTTATCTTGTAGTAAAGATCCTCCTCTGAACGAATACCAGATGTGTGTGTATGTACTCTTCTGCCCTTTATTAGATGAACCAGAAGAGGCCCTGGTTTACTGCCCCACTCAAAGAATTTATTCCTAGCGAAGAGCCAGGTCGTACTAGCCTCCCACAAGACAAAGGTATTAAGTGCCTCCCAGGCCGCTGTGAGCTGTTTCAGCCTCTCCTCTGTGGATGCTGGATTACTAATTTCTTAGAGATTTCACCGCTCCACTCAGTTCCTCCCTTTACTTGGCTTTTCTTTCTTATACCTAGTCACAAAATATATTATTACATCTCTAAGGTAGGCTTTTCCCAGATCCCAAAAAATACTCATGGAGTCAACTGTCCCAGCATTGGATTCCTGATACAATCTCCAGTTAAGTTTTAAGAAATTCTAGAAAAGATTTGTTATTCAACAGATATCCGGGGAATTTCCAAGGCAGGGGTCCTCCTCTCACCTCTGAACCCACATACCAAAGAGACCATAGCATGATATGAGATATGTATTGGACCATGCTGCACACAATGTGTCCAGTTTCTAGTAGGGTTGTCAGAACCCTCTGAAGTTCTGGGTTCTAGTTCTAGTCTAGAACTTTTGAAAAGTTCTAGTGTTCTAATCTTTTAGAACTTTTAGAACTCGAACCCTATTTTTTTTATTGTGCTGCCAGTAACAAAGATAGTAATAAATACATGTAAAGGAAAAACTGTTCAAAATAAGGGGAGAGAAATTATCTTGTGTGACATTGATAGGAATACAACTAGGTTTATCTATAGTTTCTTCTGTTTACAAAGTCAGCAACTTAATACGTAACAGGCCCACCCACCCATATGTTAAAGAGTTTTCCTGCTGCAGCTGCATCATAGTTCCTTAGTGAAAGAAAGAGGCACATTAGCCATTTATGTACTCAGCTATATATACTCATCGTCATGAATTAGGAGAAAAATAACTGATATTACCTAATTTCAGCTATTTGCTGCTTTCTGTTTTAAATGAGTGAATCAAAAGTTGCTATGTTTAAAAGAAAGCTTTTATAACAAAGTCAAGCTAAGTACTACAGCAGCAACATGTGGAACTGTTACAAAACATATTATGTCATAACATATTCAGTCAAGACATTGGAATAAAAATATTTGCAGAAACCACAAGAAGGCTGCTCCAATCCTAAGTTGTGCCTGTGTGAAAAGTTGAGCATTGTTAATGAATAGCATTTGTAATATTGGCTAGGCAGTTGATGATAGTATCACAGACAGAGTCACATGTAGATAAACAGTTTAAACAGACAAAAGGTCCTTTTGTCTGTTTAAACTGTTTTGTCCTGCATGGCGCTTCTGTACTGTGATGCTATCAGTTAAAACGCACAATACAGTATATTTTTGGAAGTGTTGGTGCTGTGTCTTTTGTTCTTAATAAAAAATATGCCAGTCATTGTTGCTGGCAAATGCATGCAATTTTCTAAGGTAATGCATACATATACCAACATTTTTGTTGGCAAATTGAAGTAATATATACAAAAATTTAAGATGATGCATTTTTGCAGCTGATACTTCAATAAAATCTGTATTTCAGTCACATAAATAAAACAGTGGTTTCTCACCACATACTAATTTACTAAGGAACATTTATGTAGCTGCAGCAGTTGGCATGTGATGTTTAAGGGACAACGCCTGTCAACCCCATTATGTATCAAATTATCACTACTTATAAAGCAAAAACACTATGATACGTCACATTCTGTGAAAACTGCTGATGCAGATTTTCTTTATTTCTGATTCCTTTATTCTTTTTAAAGGGACAGGACAATTGTGCTAGGTGGCAGCAGTTTGCAATGTATTTAATAAGAATATATATTATGTGTACAGTAGGTTCGGGTCTGTCATCATTTTTTCCTCACCATCCCCAGCTGATCACTTAATCTGTAAATGAAAGAACTAAAACAACACCCACCTTTCACCCCATCACCCATTCCACTTTTCTTCCACCACCTCATCTGTGCAGTAGCACCCATGCCACCCTTACACCCATGTTAAAACCAACCCACAACCCTCACCCATGTACTAGCATCCATTTTTCGTTTATGGCTAATATTTCTGTAATTGAAAAATAATAAACAGCTACCAATTAGAACTCATTGTTTTGTCCTCTTTAAAATTGAAAAATAGACTGCCTCTGTCCCAGCCCATGCTGATGCACCACAAAGTCACAGAAGGTAAATCCAAAATATATGTTTGCACTTTAACTATAAATAATATGATACAGAAAGGATTGACGTGACAGTGTCCCTTTTATGCCAAATTTGGGCCTGTTCCACTGATGTTAAAATTGCCCTGTATATAAAACTTGTTGACTTTAGTTTAGACCCTAGCTACAAAGCAGTTTGCCATGAAATGGTGAAAGTTTTGGGGGTATATAGTCCAAGGTAGTAGATCAAGAAAGGAGAGAGACGACAACCAAAGTCATCACAGTCTGTAAAAGTTTCCTTTTGTGAGAGACCCGTCCCACACAGTATTTTTACCAGCCACCACCATCTGAGTTGTCATCATCACCATCAACATCCACAACATCAATCATTTCAGGATCAGTTTGTATACTCTTGTAGGGATACGAAAATCTTGACTTATTAACTTTAATAAAAGTTAACGTGTGTACATTTTCTGGCAGCAACCTATTTCTGGTGTCTGTCACAATATTGCCAGCTGTACTAAACATGCGTTCTGAAGAGACACTTGTTGCAGGACAACCAAGATATTTACAGGCTTCATCATACAGCTCTGTCCAAATTGACTTTTTATCTCCAGTATTCAAAAGGGCATGCATCAATAGGAATAGGCAGTTCTTGCAGGTAACTGTCTACCATGTTGGACAGAGACCGCTCAGAAGAGGAATCAGCAGAAGCAGCTGGTATGGCAGCAATTTGGGAAAGGTTTTGCCACAGATTTAGCTTGCTACTAAGGGTTGAAGAAGTGGCAGTTGTGGAACAACTACTGTTAATGTTTGGTGACTTTTCCAGTTCTGTATCCTTTGTGAAGATGAACCTGCATGTTGTGGTGATGACAACCTGATGGTACTGTGCATGTTTGTGTTTGACTCCTGTGAGTGCTGCAGCTCATCTAGCAACATACATTTGTACTGCTCTATATCATCTGTTTTTGGAAGATGTATAGCCTTGAACCTGGGATCTAAGAGAGTTGCAAGGATGTAGTGTCTTGATTTCGTCATTGCAACTAATTTGTCATTGGTTTTGAAGCGCCGCTCATTCTCTTTACGAGATTCCCATGATATAGGCGACATGTTGTCTGCGCTTCAGATCTGTCTTTTTCTATTTGTAGATTTAGAACACTAAGATGATGATGTGAAATGAGCATTATGAGTGGGATAACCTGACTCACAGATGCACCTTCAGAAGACATGTCCCTTGTAGCTGTCTCAAAGGAGCTAGGATACAGCACACTGTCTCCATTAATTTCCACTGCAGCACAGACAGCATAATGCCATCTCCAATAATGTAATTGGAGCAGTACTCATGTACAGCTTGCTTTTGCTCCAAGAGGCGCTGCAGCATATAAAGCATTGAGTTCCAACGAGTGGAAACATTTGAATCAGCTTTTGCTGGGGCAGCTTGTGTTTTTTTTGCAGTTCGGACAATGTCCGTGATAGCCTTGGTTGAATGTGAAAAGTGAGTCACAATTTTTTTGCAAACAGCAATCATACCATCCACTTGTGTTTCGTTGCTGAGAAATCCCGTGACAATTAAGTGTAAGCAATGTGCAAAGCAAGAAGCATGCAGAAATCCTCCATCCTGTATTGCTTTTAAGATGTTGGCTCCATTGTCACTTACTATGAAGCCACATTTTAGACCGTGAGAATAAACCCATTCTCAAGGAGGTCATTTAGTTCCTGCAAGATGTTTGCAGCAGTATGACTTTGCCCAAACTTTTTATGCAGCAGCGCCATCTTTTGGGGTGTCTTTGTTTTTGAAGAAGCACAAGAAAACGTGACCCAATGAGCGGTAAGGGACATGTAATCTATGTTTTGAGTGCTGGTCCACATATCTGTTGTGACATGAATAACCCCACCCTCTGCAGTTTTAAGTGCAAGCATCACTGTCGCTTTTAAAGCCTGATAAATGTTTGGTATTTCAACATAGAAAAGTACCTTCGATGAGGAACATTGTAACGAGGTTCTGCTAATGTCATGAGCTCCCTAAATCCTCATGATCTACCAAAGAGTATGGGAGAAGGGCTCAGCAACAGTTCACCAATTCGGTGATTAAGATGAAGGGTCTTTGGATGATTTCTAGTAAAGGTATTCTTCCTTTCAAATGCCTGAGACAGTGTTAGCTGTTTGCAACATGTCCCTGCTGGTTTATTATACACCGTGCTTCGATGGGCAGATGGACGAGAGATGGTGGACTAGGACTTATACATTCAGTGCCATCACTGGATGTGCAACTGGTACTAATGGTGCTGGCATTGGTGGTAACAGTGATCCTAGGGCTGGCAGTGGTTCTGCCTGTATCAAGTTCAGACAATTCAGTATCCATTTCAGATTCCTGATCCTGACCCTTCTCATGCAGGTCTGGAAGATGGAGGACATGGGTTTTGGTTTTGATGATCAAGCAAAACGAATGCTTTTTCAGATGGCGTTTAAGAGCTGTAGTGCAAGGCATGACACAACTTTACCACGGGCTTACACTCTGTTTACACAGGGAACAAATTGCTCTGTATGGATCAGTTTTACTGACTGAGAAATAATTCCACACCTCAGATGTGACAGATTTTGTTCGAGAGCTAGGAAGATAGCTAAAGACTGTTTGTGTCTTTTCACCTGTCCTAACAGAACCTGGGACATGCTCCTTGGTGCTAGAAGAGGGACAGAAGACTCTGATAGATTTTCATTGCTGGCCAACACAGAAGTGGTGGATTCAATGGATATGTCCTTTTCATTGCCAACAGTGCTGGATGTATTTGCAAGTGCACTACCTGATTCATTGTCAGCAGACTTGCTCATTTCACTTTGTTGAGGAAGTAATGATTTGTCATGAGACACAACAGTGTGGGACTGAGACAAAGAGCTACTGTCTGAGTCAGAGAGGACTCACTGTCACTTGCATTATTGCTGCTAGTCACAGGGATCTTAACGGCATGAATGGCATACCTTATGGTGCCTCTCCGCGTGACCCCAGCAGCTGTACAGGTTTTCTTAAAAGGTCCCCTTTACCACACTTCACTGTTGCTCTTTTGCTGTTTGTTGAATTTTATCACGTGAAACATTTTGGTTATTTCTGTTAGCACCAGCAGGATTACCACTACCACCAACACCTGCTCTAACACCAGCACTAAATGCTTCATCTATGTTGGTGTCAGCCATAACAGACAGTAAGTACCAGTACTACCAGTCCAGTATACTGCAGTGAACACACCAACACCCAAACAATTACTGTGTAACAAAGCAATGTGATCTGTAATCGCTGGCTACAACTCCAAAATTTTATTTTGTTGTGTGACACTGTGATACGTGGACTGAAAGTAATTGAAGAATATGACAGTTTGCAACTAAAGGATCCCAGGTTCAAGGCTTACAGAATGATTGGGCTGCTGGGCATAGGCATACACATAGCAATCAAAGGGCACACAGCAGCAGGGTGATGGGCTGACCACAGGAGACGGAGTCACATACGCAACCCAGGGAATGAGAATTATATTTCACGTTTCTGTCATGTAAGGTTAATGTCACCACACAACTGGCCACTGGGCTTCTCGTAACACACACACTGGGTAGGGTACAGTGCAGTCAAGGCACACAGCAGCAGGGTGATGGGCTGACCGACCACAGGAGACGGAGTCACATACGCAAACCAGGGAATGAGAATTATATTTCTACGTTTCTGTCATGTAAGGTTAATGCCACACACACACACTAGGGTTCAGAAAGATTTATTTGCCTTTTTGCCCCCTACGTTTCTGTCATGTAAGGTTAATGCCACCACACAACTGGCCACTGGGCTTCTCTCAGTAACACACACACTGGGTAGGGTACAGTGCAGTCAAAGGCACACAGCAGCAGGTGATGGGCTGACTGACCACAGGAGACGGAGTCACATACGCAAACCAGGGAATAAGAATTATATTTCACGCTTCTGTCATGTAAGGTTAATGCCACCACACAACTGGCCACTGGCTCTCTCGGAACACACACACTGGGTAGGGTACAGTGCAGTCAAGGGCACACAGCAGCAGGGTGATGGGCTGACCGACCACAGGAGATGGAGTCACATACGCAAACCAGGGAATGAGAATTATATTTCTACGTTTCTGTCATGTAAGGTTAATGCCACACACACACACTAGGGTTCAGAAAGATTTATTTGCCTTTTTTGCCCCCTACGTTTCTGTCATGTAAGGTTAATGCCACCACACAACTGGCCACTGGGCTTCTCTCAGTAACACACACACTGGTAGGGTACAGTGCAGTCAAAGGGCACACAGCAGCAGGGTGATGGGCTGACTGACCACAGGAGATGGAGTCACATACAAACCAGGGAATGAGAATTATATTTCTACGCTTCTGTCATGTAAGGTTAATGCCACCACACAACTGGCCACTGGGCTTCTCTCTGCAACACACACACTGGGTAGGTACAGTGCAGTCAAAGGGCACACAGCAGCAGGGTGATGGGCTGACCGACCACAGGAGACGGAGTCACATACGAAACCAGGGAATGAGAATTATATTTCTACGCTTCTGTCATGTAAGGTTAATGCCACACACACACATTAGGGTTCAGAAAGATTTATTTGCCTTTTTTGTCCCCCTACATTTCTGTCATGTAAGGTTAATGCCACCACACAACTGGCCACTGGGCTTCTCTCTGTAACACCACTGGGTAGGTGGTATGCACACACTGGGCTTCTCTGTGACACACACACACACACTAGGGTTCAGAAACTTCAGAAAGATTTATTTGCCTTTTTTGCCCCCCACGTTTCTGTCATGTAAGGTTAATGCCACCACACAACTGGCCACTGGGCTTCTCTCTGTAACACACACTGGGTAGGGTACAGTACACACACTGGGCTTCTCTGTGACACACACACACACTAGGGTTCAGAAAGATTTATTTGCCTTTTTTGCCCCCCACGTTTCTGTCATGTAAGGTTAATGCCACCACACAACTGGCCACTGGGCTTCTCTCTGTAACACACACTGGGTAGGGTACAGTACACACACACTGGGCTTCTCTCAGACACACACACACTAGGGTTCAGAAAGATTTATTTGCCTTTTTGCCCCCTCACGTTTCTGTCATGTAAGGTTAATGTCACCACACAACTGGCCACTGGGCTTCTCTCTGTAACACACACTGGGTAGGGTACAGTACAGTGCAGTCAAGGGCACACACTGGGCTTCTCTGTGACACACACACTAGGGTTCAGACTTATTTAGATTTATCAGATTTATTTGCCTTTTTTTGCCCCCTTGTATGCTTGTTGCTGGCAGCTGCTGAGTGTGCAGTGTGCTGCAGTTTCAAATAATCACACTTCACAAAGGTTCTTTTCTCTCCGAGTCCTCCTCCAGTCCTCCTCCTGATATTGGTCTCTCATCAATCCCTCCCTATTCCCCCACTCCCCAATCTTGATTAATCCCTCCAGAGTCCCGATTCCTCCTTCTGTCCTGAACCGGCCCTAGTACTCCCACTCCCGTCTCCCAGTCCCCGATTTTTAGCTTTTTCTTGTTCTCGCCGGTCTCACAGGAGAAGAAGTGGCCACGACTGCTGGACAAAAGTAGCGGACGCTTAACTGCTTTTGCTACAGTTTAGTGGGCTGCTGGTGCTGCCTGCTGCTGCTGCCTCTCTGCGATGATCCTCAGTCAAATGGTGCTCCTCCTCGTGGCGCATCTCTTTAATACCCCACAGATCCCGCAGCTCGCGTTGCTTACTCGACCCCAGCGCGTCTCGGCCTCGCTGTGATTCAAACCCTTTGCGATCAGTTAGTGTTCGAGTTCTAAGGTAGAACTCGAACACCAGGATTCGAGGAGGGTTCAATCTTTACCGAACTAGTTCTGACAACCCTAGTTTCTAGGGATATACAGATAATCTATATGTGACCAGGTTCTATGGGGGTTGGAGTAGAAGGTGAACTCCTTCGCGCCAGGGTTCGCTGATCTCAGCTATTAGGTCCAGATCAACCATCCCTTCAGCCACCGCCTTATCCCTCCAGACTGCCTTCCTCGCCCCTCTGAATGGTCCAACTTGGGGTTCATAGTGATGTTAAAATTCCCACCCAAAATTAGCCCCCAAATTGCTCCTTCACCAGAATGTCTAGTATTTTTTCGAGAAGGAGGCGTCGAACTGGGCGGGCATAGCTACTTGCTACAGTCACTGTCTCCCCAAACAAGATACCCTCCACAAAAATGTAGCATCCCTCTACAGGATCCGTGACTACTTGAGTGACCTCCAACAGTAGATGTTTGCTAATGAGCACTGATACCCCTTTCTTATGGGAGTTGTAGGAGGAAGCATAACATGCCCCACCCATCTCCCAACCAACTCTGAAGCTCACTGGGTGAGGTGCATTTCCTGCAGAAGGGCTATCTTCACATTTTGCTTTTTCAAAGCTGAAAGTATGCTCCTGCTCTTTACAGGTGTTGAAAAGCCCCAACATTCCATGAGACGATTTTAACTTTGTATATTAGTCATTTTGGGGAATATAAGAAAAATTACTCACCTTAGTAATGTTGTTTCTTCTAATGCACTCTTGCTGTATTCTGACTATTGCAGTTAGGTCCTGCCTTTCAACTGCCCCAGAGAACAAAGAGTTAAACTTTCTATGGCCAGCATGGAATGTTCACCACGAGCTCAGTTGAAGCCCCTGTCTGCTGTTGTTTAAACTCCAACCGTCAGATCTTTACGAGCAATACTCACTAGAAGTTCTGTGTGGAAACTGTAAAACTCAAAACTAGTCACCTGGCAACTATATCTATATAAAGGTTTTTGGTTTCAAAAGAAGACTCAAGTCAGGAAACCCAAAACAAAACACATCCAAAACACAATCACTCACCCAAAATAAAAGAGGGTGAAAAAGGACACCCTAGGATGCTACACTGCTCCTGCCCACCCACATCCCAAAAACTAGGTTCTGAGAGGGGAGGCAGGGGGAGGTCAGAATACAGCAAGACTCCATTAGAAGAAACAACATTACAAGCTGAGTAATTTTTTTTCAAACAACATGGAGACTTGCTGTATTCTGACATATGCAGACTACCAAGCAGTACCTCCATGGAGAAGAGACAAAACTACTTTGGAAACAAGCTCTGAAGTACTGCTGTGCCAAACCGAGCATTATTCCTAGCCTGGATATCCAGAGAGTAATGCTTGGTGAATGTATGGACTGTTTCCAGGTGGCTGCTTGACAAATTTCTAAGAGAGGAATATCCCTGGCAGCAGCCAGGGAAGCAGCTGTACCTCTAGTGTAATGAGCCCTCAGGCCTGAGGGTGGAGTTCTACCCAGTTTCTCATAGCAGAACTGTATACAAGAAACAATCCACCTGGCAATACATCTCTTAGTGGCAGGTTTGCCCTACCAACCTCTCCATACGTGAGAAACAACTGGAGGATTCAAACCTGTGACCCTCGGTGCGCTCTGTGTAGTAGCTCAGGCACTTTTAACATCTGTTGTGTAGCCTCCTCTCCAGAGGAGGAATGGTCAGTGAAGAAAACAGGGAGAGACATAGACTGGTTGAGGTGGAAATCTGAAACCACTTTAGGCAAAAACTTTCTGTTAGTTCTTAGGACCACTTTATCTCATGGAATGAGATGAAATCAGGTTCCACTGACAGGGCTTGCAATTCACTGATACGCCTGGCAGAGGTAATGGCCACCAAAACACAGTTTTCCAAGTCAGGTACTTAAGCTCTGCAGAGGACAAAGGCTCAAGGGGTTGCATAAGCTGAGCAATGCAAACATTAAGGTCCCAAGCAGGAAAAGGATCCTCAAGGGGGATTGGTGTGATGCAATCCCTTGAAAACTTACAAAACACAGGATGGGATGACAGAGGGAAGGCTTCCTACTGACAGGAAAGCAGAAACAGCTGCCAAATGTACTTTAAGGGTAGCAGGCCTGAGGCCTAGGCCATTAAGATGGACCATATAGTCCAGAACCGTAGGCAAATCAGTAGAATCTGGAGAAATATTTTTCTTAGAACACCAAATGCTGAATCTTTTCCATTTGGAGTTGTAAGTCTTTCTGGTAGAAGGTTTTCGAGAAGCCTTAAGGATATCCAGAATCCCTTGGGAAAGACGCAGATCAGCAAACTCTAACTCTTCAAGAGCCCTGCCTTGAGATTGAGAGACCAAGATTCGGATACCAAATCCTCCCTGAGAGGATGTCAATAGGTTGTAATTCCTGGGAAGAGACAGGGATGGACTGCTTTGGACAGCAACAGGGATACCAGGGCTGTCTGGCCCAGTCTGGAGTAATCAAAATCACTTTGCATGGTTGTGACCTTATCTTGACTAACACTTTGAACAGGACAGGGAAGGGGGAAAGCGTACAGAAATTTCCCTTCCCAATTCAGGATCAGAGCATCCAGGAGGACTGAGCCCAAGACTGGGGTCTGCAACAAAAGAGAGGAAGTTGGTGATTGTCTGGGGCTGCAAAAGATCTATCTCTGGAGTGCCCCATCTCGAGAAAATCACTTTCAAAACTAGAGGATCCAGGGTCCAATCGTGATGGCCCTGGGATATTCTACTCAGAGTATCTGCTAGGACATTGTCCTTCCCTGGGAGGTGAACTGCTATCAGAGAGGTTTGCAGGGAATAGGCCAGGACCACAACTTAATTGCTTCTGTGCACAAGGCAGTAGACCGAGTGCCTCCTGCTTGTTTATGTACCACATGGTGGTGGTGGTGTCTGTTCTGACCTGGACCACCTTGTTCTGCACAGATTTGGAAAAGCTTGCAGTGCCAAAACACTGCTCTGATTTCCAAGAGATTGATGTGAAGCAGAGATTCCTGAGATGACCACAGTCCTTGGTGGTTAGATCCCCAGATGGGCTCCCAGCCCAGCAGGGAAGCATCTGTGGTGAGTATCACTGAATGAGACTGAGTGACAAAAGGAACCCTTGTCTCAAATTGTCCTGATCCTGCCACCATTGCAAGGCCTGGATCAGGGTTCGAGTCACTGGTACTAGTTTGGTAAGGGAATCCTTTCTTTGGGACCAGAAGGCTCTTAAGTAGAACTGAATGTCCCTCATCTGGAATCTTGCTCCTTGGACCACTGCTGTGGAAGCTGCCATGTGGTTCAGAAGCTGAAGGAAATGCCTTGCTGGTCGAGACACCTGAAGGGTGAATGAAGAGGCCAGTTCCATGAGGGTCCTTGCCCTTTCCAGGGAAAGGAAGGCTCTTGCCTTTACTGTATCCAGCTCTGCCCCATGAAGGTGAGGAGCTGTACTGGTTCGAGAACTGACTTTGGAAGGTTGAGAAGGAATCCTAAGGAAGTGAGCACTTGCTGGGTTACTTGCAATGTGACTTGACTTGGTCTGGAGACTGACCTACTATGAGCCAGTCGTCCTAGTATGGAAAAATGGAGATCTTTTTTCTCCTTAGGAAAGCAACCACTACTGACAGGCACTTTGTGAAAACCCTTGGGCTGATGTTAGGCCAAAGGGCATTGCTCTGAATTGATAGTGGCCTGAGGGCAACTCAACCTGAGGTACTTTCTGTGGGAGCACCTGATGGGAATGTGAAAATAGGCATCTTTGAGGTCCAGGGAGGCTAGCCAGTCCCTGGCCTTAGAGAGGGAACCACACAAAACACGTATCCTGGATTTTAGGGGCAGACTTTGGGAAAATGGGAGATACTTGAAAGAGGCATTAAGGGAATGGGACAGGAATCAGGGGTTGAGGAACAGTGGGCAGTATTTAAAATGGGGATTACAAGAACAACAGAATTATGCATTAAGCAGGTTAGCAAGAGGAAAAGGAAGAGGAGACCATTATGGTTTTCCAAAGAGGCAGCAGAAAAGTGAAAGCCAAAAGATTGCATTCAGGGCAATACAAAAGACACAGGCAGAAGGGGTATAGGGAGAAGTACCAGGAGAAGCAAAGGGAGGCAGGAGGTCAGTAAGGGAAGCCAAAGCTCAGACAGAAGAACACATTGCAAAATCAGTGGGTAGAGGGACAAAACCTTTTACAGGTACATAAGTGATAAAAAGAAAGAAAAACGGAGGGATAGTGAGACTGAAGGGGAGGATGGGGTCAGATGAGGATGACAACAGTAAGCTGACATATTGAACAGATATTTCTGCTTAGTCTTACTGAGGAAGAGGAGGGTAATGGGTCTGAAGGGAGTACAAGGGGTGAGAATGGTGAAGAATGGACACAAGTCCCTTTACGAAAGGGTCCTGAAGGAACTGGAAGTAATAAGATTGGATAAAGCAATGGGGCCAGATTGGTGCACCCCAGGGTCCTTAAAGAACTAAGAGAGGTGGTGGCTGAACCTCTGGCTATCCTGTTTAGCCGATCACTGGAAACAGGGAGGTACCCAAAGACTGGAGGACAGCAGATGTAGTCCCCTTATACAAAAGTGGGAACAAAGAGGAAGCAGGGAACTACAGACCAGTCAGCCTCACCTCGGTAGTGGAGAAGATCATGGAAGCACTACTGAAGGAGAGATTGGTGGAACATCTGGTTGTCAATGGACTACAAGACCCAAGGCAGCATGGTTTCACCAGGGGAGGTCATGTCAGACCAACCTCGTTCAATTTTTTGAATGGGTGACTAGGAGGTGGATCAGGGAGGGCAGTGGACATGGCCTATCTGGACTTCAGCAAGGCCTTTGACACTGTGCCACATAGAAGACTATTACACAAACTGGGGAATATGGGTGTGGGCAGGACAGTAGTGTGGTGGGTAGGTAACTGGCTGGGTGGCAGGACACAGAGGGTGGTGGTAAATGGCTGTCACTCCACAGAGGGAAGAGTGACCAGCGGTACCACAGGGATCAGTGCTGGGACGGTCCTATTCAACATCTTCATCAGTGACATTGCGTGAGGACCTAGAAGGCAGAATTTCACTGTTCGCTGCTGACACAAAGCTCTGTAACAGAGTAGACACACCAGAGGTGTAGACAGAATGAGAAGGGACCTGGAGAAACTTGAAGAATGGTCAGGGTTTGGCAGTTGAAATTCAATGCAAGGAAGTGCAAGAAAATGCATATGGGGCACAAAACCCTGGCACAATATATCAGTTGGGGGTGAGGATGTAGCATGCACCAAGCAGGAAAGGGATCTTGGGGTTATCATCTCTGATGACCTCAAGGTAGGGAAACAGTGTGACAAGGCAGCAGGTAAAGCAAATAGGATGCTGGGATGTATAGGCAGGGCATCACCAGCAGGAAAAGGGAGGTCATAATTCCGCTATACAAGACACTAGTGAGGCCCCACCTGGAGTACAGTGTACAGTTCTGGAGACCATACCTACGTAAAGACATAGACAGGGTAGAGAAGGTTCAGAGGAGGGCAACAAAGATGGTGCATGGAGTGCATCACAAGTCCTATGAAGACAGGTTGAAGGAACTGGACATGTACTCCTGGAGGACAGGAGGGAGAGAGAGGGAATATGATAGAGACATACAAGTATCTTACAGGAGGAACAGGGTGCAGGAAAACACTATTTTAAGCGAAAAAGATGTTCCAGGACTAGAGGGCATGGGATGAACTTGGAGGAGGATGATTCAGAGGAAACATGAGGAAGAATTTCTTCACAGAACGGTGGTAGACAAGTGGAACACCCTGCCAGAGGAAGTGGTGGGGCTGAAACAATCACGGATTTGAGAATGCATGGGATAGACATAAAGGAATTCTGGAGGTCAGGGTAAGGGCAACAGACTTCTAGGAAAACAAACTGAACTTACAAGCTCAAATGGGAAGACTGGGTGGGCCATAGCCCCATATCTGCCGACACTGTCTATGTATCTATGTATTCCCAGAGTCACCATTTTGAACTTTGGTTTTAAAAGGTGTTTGCTCAGATATCTTGGGTCCAGGATGGGCCGCCATTCTCCTGTCTTTTGGGGTTAGGAAGTACCTGGAGTATAATCCTTTGCTCATGTGTAGGGTGGGAACCCTCTCTAAAGCTCTGAGAGCTAGAAGGAAGAAACCTCTGCCTCTAAGGCAAGGGTCTGGGATTTGCAGGTGGAAAGGATCTGGTTCTCATCTTGGGAAACTTTTTGAAGCTGAGAACCAGCCCTGGCTTACTACTTCCAGGACCCACTTGTCTGTTGTTAGAGACTTCCAGTCCTGGACAAAGTAAGCCAGCCTGCCCCTACTGGTATGGGAGAATCGGCCTGGGCAGACCCATCAGGTGTCTGCTTGGCAGAGGCTTTAGGCTGAGGGGTGATGCAGGTCTGCTCATCCCCGCCTGCCTCTCCTCTAAAGAACCCCTCTGACAGTAAGAAGAGGAGGCCTGAGCTTGGTAAACGCCTTTGAAAGGCCTGCCCTGCCCCTGGACTGCTGCCTTTGAGGAGCTGCTTGCCTTTCTTTGGCCTGAGCACTCCTGTAAGTGGTTCTGTACTCGTCCATCTTTTCATGTAGTTCTCTGTCTGCTCCCAAACAGAGAATTACCAATAACAGGGAAATCTATGGCCTTAGCCTGGGTATCCTGTGATAGGCTAGTACATCTGAGCCAAGCTATCCTCGAAGAGCCACAGATGTAGCCATGACTCTTGATGAAACATCATTGGAATCCACAGCAGCATCAAATTGTACTGTAGATGCCTCAATCCCATCTGCAGCCACCTGCTCCAGCTCATTGGCAAGCTGGTCAGGGGCCTGTTTAGCCAGAGCCAGCACAGTACCCTACCTGGACTTCTGGTACCTAGCTGTGTAGGATATATAGTTAGCCTGCCTGAGTCCCAAAGATGCTGCCATGTACTGCTTCTTTGCCATGGCATCAATCTTCCTGGAGTCCTTATCTGGGGGTGTGATGTCAAGGGATATTTGCCTTATCACAGGCAGCAGCCTGCACTACCCCAACATGGCTGCATTGCTGGGAAAGGAACCCGTGTCTGAGCCTGAAAGGGTGTACCTCTTGTCCATTCTGCCTGTCCACAGGAGGTATGGAATTAGGAGACTTAAGAATTTTATGTCTCTTTCCCAAAGGATTTGTGGATGGGAATAGACAGTCTCCTGGACTCTGGGATGTCCATCATCTCAACAAAATCAGGCTCCTCCTGATCCTCTACTGCTTCCTCCACAGGAAGCTGGAGGGTCTCAGACACTTTTTGTAAAACATATAGTGAGAAGGGGACTCAGAAAGCCTAGGAGGAGAAACACCTGAAGGTCTGTCTGGGGAGATGTCCGGTCAATAGGCACATCCAGACTTTCATAATCACCATAATCATCCTCATACTTTCCTTCCTCCTCCTCCGGTTCATAAAATTCTTCCAAAGTGTAATCCGGAACGGAAACTGACCAAACTGAACCCTGCCATGATGGTGCCAGTTCAGTTGGAATCAAGTAAGTGACTGCAGTATCCTTATTGCCTTGGCTATCTCATCAGCAGTCGGAGTATGAATTTCTGGGTCCGAACCGGACGATTTATCTTTTCTTTTCCTTTTACGGAACCGACTCCTCAGAATTGGCTCTCCTTTTGCCTGAAGAAGTATCGCCCTGGTCAGAGGGCACTCCTTCTGGTTCGGTCGGAACCAAACCGGGCTGGCCATCCAGGTCAGCGGACTTCTCGGCCTCCCTTTCCTCAGTCTACCTAATCTCTTTTCAAGGGTAGATTTCAGAAAATTCTTACAAATTTGGCAGTCCTGAATCGAGGTGGTCAAACCCCAGACAATAAACACAGGTGGTGTGGGGATCAGCCTTAGCAAGACTTCCCACACACACTGCAGTGTTGAAACTCAGTGGGCCCATTTTTTCTTGGGTTTCTCAGACATGGCCAGTCCTAACCAAAACTTACCCTTTTCCGGCAATCCAGCGAGCAAGACTCCCCTATTGGTTCCTGACCGTGTCACGGTCTTGGAAAAACGTAATAAAATCCGCTTTTTTTAGAACCGATATGGACCGGTTACCACACTCCAAATAAATCACAAACTTTTTACCTGAAACTGATCATTTCAGCCGAACCGATCCACAATTTACAAGTTCCACACAGAAACTACACAGAAAACCTATCTAGTACTCACGGTACCACAGACAGAGACTTGAACCGACTGGCGGTAACAGCAATTCAGTAGAAACCGAGCGAAAAAATGACACTTCAACCGACTTCTTTGAACCGAGCAAAGGAGAAATCTCCGGGCGACTGTTAAGTGAGGTGGAGTAAAAAATCTGACGGCTGGAGTTTAAACAACAGCAGACAGGGGCTTCAACCGAGCTCGTGGTAGAACATTCCATGCTGGCCATGGAAAGTTTAACTCTTTGTTCTCGGGCAGTTGAAAGGCAGGACCTAACTGCATATGTCAGAATACAGCAAGACTTCATGTTGTTTGAATGAATTACCTCCTATATAGCTCTGCCAGACTATGGCATTTCCAAGTATGTACAAAGTTTGCCACTTTATTATACCAACCATAACAGTATTTTCAGACCCATCATAGTTATCTTGAACCAAATAACTTGACTAGAACAACATTAATGAACTTGTAAAACATGTTAACACAGATACAATAGTTAAACCTACCCCAAACTAAGGTACAGATTTTCCACAAACAATTTTCTGTCCCCCACCTCAGGATCCCAAACACCTTTCGAGATCCCACCATTTAGAACAGAACAACTATTCCCACACACGGAAAACATGTACCCATGCCTCCACCCCAGCTTGCATTATTTTGATTATTCAGAATTAGTAAAATCCACTTGCATCTCCTCCAGCCAATGTTCTAGGAGTCAACCTCAACCCTTAATATTAACCCTCTCACCCACTCTTTCACCATTTCCGAGATAATCTCTTGGGACATACTCCTATCCCAGTTGTCGACCATGGTTTAAGTTAAGGGATCTATATTCCACGGGTGTTACAGCAATAATCTACCTGTATTGCATTAAATCTCCACCCTGGGAGTCGACAGTGCAGGAGGCCAGGTCTACTTCCACCCTCTTACCGGACTCACAGACACGTTTATCTATCTCACTGTCACCCCCTGTTCGGATTAAACTCTCAATCACCCCATGACCCCTTTTCCCGAATCCTCCCATGCATCGCCCACAGTGTTCAATGTATCACCAATCCAGCAGGTCTCTGCCCCATACCATAATACCCCAAGCTTATTTGTAAAATGTTATCAATCTGTTTTTTATAATGCAAAGGTCACAGTATGGGTGCAGGTAGCATGAAGTGGGGCCCATGTGGTGGCAATTAAAACCATGCAGCTGCCAGAGTACCCCACCCTACTCCCTAGGCCTACCTTAAATCCAGGATATATTGCTGTCCTCAGGCCTGTGGTCTCCCTTCCAGCTGGGACAATGTGGCCTTCTCTTATTGAGTTGAATTATGTCTATAAGGGAGCAGCTACTCTCAATCTGCTGCTCTCATGAGGCATTCGAGGCCTGCCCCTATCCGAAAGAGAAGGTGATAGTCGCTGTTGAACCCCAGCAATGGACCCAGACTGTCTAGTGGTCTCATGGCAGCACAGATCGCGTCCAGTCCCGCATGCAGGGCAGAAGCACAGAAAGGCAAAAGAAGGGGGGTCCAGAAGAAAACGATCTACTTAAATCGTCACCGTCCATCCAACAGTTCAAAATACAGCACAGAAGGACCACGCCAAGTTACGTAGGCCAACTGATGCAAAACTACGAATTTCTCAGTTTAGACCTCTTCAGACAATCTTCTTCTTCAAGTCCTCCACAAATGCTGTTGCCTTCTCTAATTCCCAAAAGGGTATGTCGTACCCTCGTGTTTTATTTTAAGAGCAGGAGGATATGTTAGGAAGTTCTCTACCTATAGTTCCTGAAGCTGGGCCATTACTTGATTGAATGCGCTGTTTTTTAAGGAGACTGTTAGAATAATCCTGTGACAGGACTAGCTGTGAGCCTTCATATCTCAGTTTC
Source organism: Neoceratodus forsteri (assembly GCA_016271365.2). NCBI lineage: Eukaryota > Metazoa > Chordata > Ceratodontiformes > Ceratodontidae > Neoceratodus > Neoceratodus forsteri. The sequence continues at coordinate 262,124,661 of JADMNL010000024.1, forward strand.
TGCATATTTCTGTAAGCAGCCAGTACCATCTCTCAATCCTGAAAATTATGGAATCAGAATATCATCTGGTGGGGTGGTTGGTCTGCTGGGGGTCTGAAACAACCACTCTGTTCACCTGCTCCAGTTTGATTTTGTCCCTTTAGCTCCAGGCCCAATAATTTTGGCAGTCTCACCAGAACAAAATACCATAGCACTTGGACCGTCTTTCCTTTGGAAGCTCTCTGATTCTTAGATTCAGTCTTCGATGATAGTTTTCTTGGTAGTCAAAGGCTCTTTCAGCTCAGTGAGCTCTTCTTCTTCTAAGGCCGAGACCCTCCCGGGTGGCGGGTCTACTGCGCCCTCAAGTTGGGAAATCGGGTCCTTGGCCTCAGTGATTCTGGTAGCCTGTGTTTCAAATTACTCCATTAATAACTGCAAACGGGTGTCCCGCTTACTCTCCAGCTTGGTTAGTCTCAATCTAGGGCCGCCATTAGTTGTTCCGACACCTCCCTTCCCAGGGAGGACATCTCAGTGACTGAGGGAGAAATCAGCCCAGTACTGAGTGCTGGGAGGCCATAGCCTGCCTCTTGGCATTTTGGCCGTAGATTTCTGTGATCGTTCTGGATGGCTCATCAGGTATTCTTCTATTCTCTGTTCTACAGTTGGCCAAGTTAAAAATGTAACTTTATATGCAAGGATGCTATGGATTTTAGTGGTTTATTTAGCTGGTCCATGGGAGCTCTGGCAGAACATGTCTTTTACTCCAGATCACTCATTAGTGCCCCCTAACTTCCTGTTTTCTACTGGTGATGCCTCCCTATACATCCCCGTATCCCCCAGCCAGTCTTGCTGCCTTCTCACATTGCTTGCTTACCTTTAGGTCATTTGATATGACTACCCCCGTCCCTTTCCATTTTGTTGTTATTAATACCTCCCGTGTACTCTTCCCTTGGTTTTGTTTCTCAGGTGCACTTCTTTGCATTGACTCTAAGCTGCCATACTTTTGACCACTTCCTCCAACCTTGCCAACTACCTTCTCTTCCTTTCCACCACCACCACCCCTCCCACCCCGTGTATCAACCCTGTTGCAGATCTTTGTGTCGTCTGCAAAGAGGCATACTTTTCCTTCCATTCCCTCTGCCAGGTTACTTATAAAGACATTAAAAGGACCGGACAGTAATGGACCCTGCGGTACCCGCTAGTAACCCCTTTTCTCGGAGTGGACTCCGTTACTATTACCCTCTGTGTCCTGTTGTCCAGCCAATTTTTTATCCATGCTACCACCCTGGGACTCACTCCCAGGCTGGCTAATTGTTTATTAATCTTTGTGTTGGACTGTGTCAAATGCCTTTCTAAAGTCTAGGTAGGCCATGTCCACAGCCCTCCCAGGTCTACTACTTTAGTTACCCAGTCAATCCATGCTGTCTTGGGTCCTGTGCCCTGCTGGCTTCTAGGTACTCAACAATTTTCTTTCTTTCTCTCTCTTTCTCTCTCTCTTCATGATTCCATCATTTTCCCAACCACTGGGGTCAAGCTAACAGGTCTGTAGTTTCCTGCTTCTGCTTTGCTCCCACTTTTGTGAAGAGAATTACATCTGCCCTCCTCCAGTCCTTAGGTACGACACCATCCTCCCATGATTTGTTAAAAAGGTAGTCAGTGGTGTCACTAGTTCTCCCTTAGTTCTTTTAGAATTCTGGGGTGAATCAACCAGGCACCATTGCTTTGTCCGCCTTCAGTTTTAGGAGTTCTTTCAGAACCCTTTCTTCTGTGAAAGGACCGGTATCGACCTCCCTATCCAGAGTGCTTCTATTGATTGGATTAGGTACCTCCCCTCGTCTTCTTTTGTGAATACTGGCAGAAGAATTCGTTCAGTATCCCTGCTTTTCACTGTCCTCTCTGCCCACCCACCCTCCTCTTTATTAAGCCTTACTATCCCTCCCTTGGTCTGTCTTGGCTCCCTAATGTACCTATAAAAGGTTTATCCCCCTTTTAACCGTTGGTTAACTTTTCTTGGTTTGTGCCTTTCCTATTTTGACTGCCTTCCCGCTTCCTTCTGCTTTAACTGGTACAGTTCTCTGTCCTTTGTTTCCCTTAAACTTCCTGAATGTTATCTTTTTCCCTCACCTCCCCAGTACAGAATAAAAAAACACTGAAAAATGAAAATTAATTACTTCAAGTGAAGGTTTGAAGAGAGAACTCGGGCAGACTTGTCCAGTCAGCGGAGAAATGAATCTGACTGGAAGTACTGCAGCACCTACAGGAAGAAAAAATTACTCACCTTAGTAATGTTGCCTCTTCTAATGGAGTCTTGCTGTATTCTGACTATTGCAGTTAGGTCCTGCCTTTCAACTGCCCGGAGAACAAAGAGTTAACTTTCCACAACCAGCATGGAATGTTCAGCGTGAGCTCGGTTGAAACCCCTGTCTGCTGTTGTTTAAACTCCAACCATCAGATCTTTATGAGCAATACTCACTAGAAGTTCTGTGTGGAAACTGTAAAACTCACACTAGCCAACTGGCAACTAAATTTATTAAAAAGGGTTTTTGGTTTCAAGCAAAGACTCAAGTCAGGAAACCCAAAAATAAACACAACACACACCCAAAGTAAAAGGAGGGTGAAAAGGGCACCCTAGGGTGCCAACACTGCTCCTGCCCACCCACGCACATCCCAAAAACCAGGTTCTGAGAGGGAGGTGGGGGAGGTCAGAATACAGCAAGACTCCATTAGAAGAAACAACATTACTAAGCTGAGTAATTTTTTCTTCAAACAACATGAAGTCTTGCTGTATTCTGACTATTGCAGACTACCAAGCAGTACCTTCATGGAGAAGGGACAGAACCAACTTTGGGAAGAGGCTCTAAGTACTGCTGTGCCAAACCGAGCATCACTCCTAGCCTGGATATCCAGAGAGTAATGTTTGGTGAATGTATGGACTGTTTTCCAGGTGGCTGCTTGACAAATTTCTATGATAGGAATATCCCTGGCAGCAGCCAGGAAGCAGCTGTACCTCTAGTTAGAGTGAGCCCTCAGGCCTGAGGGTGGAGTTCTACCAGTTTTTCATAGCAGAATTGTATACAAGAGACAATCCGCCTGGCAACAGATCTCTTAGTGGCAGGTTTGCCTTACCGACCTCCCCATAGGCGGAACAACTGAAGGACTCAAACCTGTGACCCTTGGTGCGCTCTGTAGTAGCTGAGGGCCCTTTAACATCCAAGCTATGCAGCCTCCTCTCTCCAGAGGAGGAATGGTCAGTGACTAAAACGGGAGACATAGACTGGTTAAGGTGGAAATTTGAAACCACCTTAGGCAAAACTTCCTGTTGGTTCTTAGGACCACTTTATCTCTATGGAAAGAGATGAAATTAGGGTCCACTGACATTCACTAATACACCTGGCAGAGGTAATGGCTACCAAAACACAGTTTTCCAAGTCAAGTACTTAAGCTCTGCAGAGGACAAAGGCTCAAAGGGTTGCATAAGCTGAGCAATGCAAACATTAAGGTCCCAGGCAGGAGCAGGGTCCCTAAAGGGGGATTGGTGTGCAGCACTCCCTTGAAGAACTTACAAAACACATGATGGCTGACAGAGGAGAGGCTTGCCTACTGACAAGAAGGCAGAAACAGCTGCCAAATGCACTTTAAGTGTAGCTGGCCTAAGCCCTAAGCCATTAAGATGGACCATATAGTCCAGAACTGTAGGCAACCCAGCATATTCTGGAGAAATATCCTTATTAGAGCACCAAATAGTGAACCTCTTCCATTTGGAGTTGTAAGTCTTTCTGGTGGAAGGCTTTCAAGAAGCCCAAGGATATCCAGAACCCCTTGAGAAAGCTGCAGATCAGCAACTCTAACTCTTCAAGAGCCATGCCTTGAGATTGAGAGACTTGAGGTTCGAAACCAAATCCTCCCTGAGAGGATGTCAACAGGTTGTAATTCCTGGGAAGAGACAGGGAAGGTGGACTGCTAAGGACAGCAACAGGGGTACCAGGGCTGTCTGGCCCAGTCTGGAGCAATCAGAATCACTTTGCATGGTTGTGACCTTATCTTGACTAACACTTTGAACAGGAGAGGAAGGGGAAAAGCATACAGAAATTTTTCCTTCCCAATTCAGGATCAGAGCATCCAGGGGACTGAGCCAAGACTGGGGTCTGCAACAAAAGAGAGAAGTTGGTGATTGTCTGGGGCTGCAAAAGATCTATTTATGGAGTGCCCCATCTCGAGAAAATCACTTTCAAAACTAGGGGATCTAGGGTCCATTCGTGATGGCCCTGGGATATCCTGCTGAGAGCATCTGCTAGGACATTGTCCTTCCCTGGGAGGTGAACTGCTGTCAGAGAGGTTTGCAGGAATAGGCCAGGGACCACAACTTCATAGCTTCTGTGCACAAGGCCAAAAACCGAGTGCCTCCTTGCTTGCTGATGTACCACATTGTGATGGTATTGTCTGTTCTGATCTGGACCACCTTGTTCTGTACAGATTTGGAAAAGACTTGCAGTGCCAGAAACACAGCTCTGAGTTGCAAGAGATTGATGTGAAGCAGAGATTCTTGAGGTGACCACAGCCCTTGGGTGGTAAGATCCCCAGGTGGGCACCTCAGCCCAGCAGGGAGGCATCTGTGGTGAGTATCACTGAAGGAGACTGAGTGACAAAGGGAACTCCTTGTCTCAAATTGTCCTGATCCTGCCACCATTGCAAAGCCTGGATCAGGGTTCAAGTCACTGGGACTAGCTTGGTAAGGAACTTTTCTTTGGGACCAGAAGGCTCTTAAGTGGAACTGAATGTCCTCATCTGAAATCTTCTCCCCGGATCACTGCTGTAGAGGCTGCCATGTGGCCCAGAAGCTGCAGGAAATGCCTTGCTGGTTGAGAAACCTGAAGGGTGAATGAAGAGGCCAGTTCCATAAGGGTCCTTGCCCTGTCCAGGGAAGGAAGGCTCTGCCCTTATTGTATTCAGCTCTGCCCCAATGAAGGTGAGGAGCTGTACTGGCTCGAGAACTGACTTGAGAAGGTTGAGGAGGAATCCTAAGGAAGTGAGCACTTGCTGAGTTATTTGCAGATGTGACTTGACTTGGTCTGGAGACTGACCCACTATAAGCCAGTCGTCCAAGTATGGAAAGATGGAGATCTTTTCTCCTTAGGAAAGCAACCACTACTGCCAGGCACTTTGTGAACACCCTTGGGGCTGATGTTAGGCCAAAGGGATTGCTCTGAACTGACAGTGGCCTGAGGGCAACTTGAACCTGAGGTACTTTCTGTGGGAGCACCTGATGGGAATGTGAAAATAGGCATCTTTGAGGTCCAGGGAGGCTAGCCAGTCCCTGGCCTTAGAGAGGGCAGAATTATTCCCAGAGTCACCATTTGAACTTTGGTTTAAAAGATGCTTGTTCAGATATCTTAGGTCCAGGATGGGCCGCCATTCTCCTGTCTTTTTGGGGTGAGGAAGTACCTGGAGTACAATCCTTTGCCCCAGTGTAGGTAGGAACCTCTCTATGGCTCTGAGAGCCAGGAGGAAGAAACCTCTGCCTCCTAGGGCAAGGGTCTCTGATGGATTTGCAGGTGGAAAGGATCTGTTCTCATCTTGGGAAATTTTTTGAAGCTGAGAACCAGTTCCTGGCTTACTACTTCCAGGACCCACTTGTCTGATGTCAGAGACTTCCAGTCCTGGACAAAGTAAGCCAGCCTGCCCCTACAGGTATTGGAGAATCGGCCTGGGCAGACCCATCAGGGTGTCTGCTTGGCAGGGGCTTTAGGCTGAGGGGTGGAAGCAGGCCTGCTCATTCCCGTCTGCCTCTCCCTCTGAAGACCCCCTCTGAGCATAAGGAAAGAGGAGGCCTGGGCTTGGTAAAAGACCTTTGAAAAGGCCTGCCCCTGCCCCTGGACTGCTGCCTTGAGGAGTGGCTTGCCTTTCTTTGGCCTGAGCACCCTGTAAGTGGTCCTGTACTCATTCATCTTTTCATGTAGCTCTGTCTGCTCCCCAAACAGAGAATTACCGATAACAGGGAAATCCATGGCCTTAGCCTGGGTATCCTGTGATAGGCTAGTACATCTGAGCCAAGCCATCCTCCGAAGGGCCACAGATGTAGCCATGACTCTTGATGAAACATCATTGGAGTCCACAGCAGCATGAAATTGCACCTGGATGCCTCAATCCCATCTGCAGCCACCTGCTCCAGCTCCTTGGCAAGCTGGTCAGGGGCCTGTTTAGCTAGAGCCAGCACAGTGTCCCATCTGGACTTCTGGTATCTAGCTGTGTAGGCCATATAGTTAGCCTGCCTGAGTCCCAAAGATGCTGCCATGTACTGCTTTGCCATGGCATCAATCCTCCTGAGTCCTTATCTGGGAGGTGTGATGCCAAGGGTATTTGCCTTATCACAGGCAGCAGCCTGCACTACCCCAACATGGCTGCATTGTTGAGAAAGGAACTCCGTGTCTGAGCCTGAAAGGGTGTACTCTTGTCTATTCGTCTGTCCACAGGAGGTATGGAGTTAGGAGTCTTAAGAATTTTATTTGTCTGTTTCCAAAAGATTTATGGAGGGAACAGACAGTCTCCTGGACTCTGGGATGTCCATCATTTCAACAAAATCAGGCTCCTCCTAATCCTCTACTGCTTCTTCCATTGGAAGCTGGAGGGTTTCAGCTACTTTTTGTAAAACATAAAGTGGGAAGGGACTCAGAAAGCCTGGAGGAGAAACACCTGAAGGTCTGTCTGGGGAGATGTCCGGTCAATAGGCACATCCAGACTTTCATAATCACCATCATCATCCTCATACTCTCCTCCTCCTCCTCCAGTTCATAAAATTCTTCTGAAGTGGAATCTGGAACCAGGGGAACCGACCGAACAGAGCCCCTGCCAGATGGTGCCGGTTCGCCGGAACCGGTTAGCGATTGCACTGTTCTTATCGCTTTGGCTATCTCATCAGCGGTTGGAGTATGAATTTATGGATCCGAACCATACGATTTATCTTTTGTCTTCCTTTTTAACTGGAACCACCCTCAGAATCGGCTCTCCTTTGCCCCAAGAAGTATCGCCTGGTCAGAGGGCACTCCTTCTGGTTCGGTCGAACCGAACTGGCTGGCCATCTGGGTCAACGGACTTCTCGGCCTCCCTTCCTCAGTCTACCTACTCTCTTATCCAGGGTAGCTTTGGGAAAATTCTACAAATTTGGCAGTCTGAATCGAGGTGGTCAAACCCCAGACAATAAACACAGGCGGTGTGGGGATCAGCCTAGCAAAGGCTTCCCACACACACTGCAGTGCTGAAACCCAGTGGGCCTGTTTTTTTTCTTTGGTTTCTCAGACATGGCCAATCCTATCCAAAACTTACCCTTTTTTCAGCAATCCACAGGCAAGACTCCCTATCGGTTCCTGTCCGTGTTACAGGTCTTGAAAACGTAATAAAATCCGTTTTTTTAGAACCGATACAGACCGTTACCACGCTCTAAGTAAATTCACAAACATTTTAAACTAAACAGATTGGTTCAGCCGAACAGATCCGAAATTTACAAGTTCCACACAGAAACTAAATGTAAAACCTATCTAGTACTCACGTGTACCACAGACAGAGACTTAAACCGACAGATTCGTAGCAGAAATTCGGTAGAAACCGAGCAAAAACAATACTTTAACCGACTTTTTGAACCGAGCAAAGGAGAAATCTCCGGAGCGACTGTTCAGTGAGGCGGAGTAAAGAATCTGATGGTTGGAGTTTAAACAACAGCAGATAGGGGCTTCAACGAGCTCGCATGAACATTCCATGCTGGCCATGCAAAGTTAACTCTTTGTTCTCCGGGGCAGTTGAAAGGCAGGACCTAATTGCAATAGTCAGAATACAGCAAGACTGCATGTTGTTTGAAGCCTCTCTTACTACAGCCTGACTGGCTAATTCCTTGGCATCATTAGCATAATTCGACCTCCAGACAGCTGAACCCAGCTGGCATAACTGCACTATTTAAGCATACTGAGGGATTCTGGGTTAAGAAGTAGCAGCTTCTGGGAAGAGGGAGACTCATCATCAAGGCCACTGATTTACCGTGATTAAAACATTGAAATTCCATTTTCAGTACTTCAGATTCCGGAATTGCACTGGTAATTGTTATTCTAATTTCCGATTTTACCGGATTCTGCTGTCATTCTTTTAGTATGTGTATAATCAGAATAAAAGAAGGCTTAATATGAAGACATTAAATAAAGCAAATTGAAAATAGTTCAGGAAGCAATTATAAAAAAAAAAATACAAGTTTTGTAGAATTACTGATCTAGTATAAAATGGCAGATTCCATGAAATCTTTGTTTTTACCGGTGTTCAGGCAGCCCTAATTCGAATTTTACCAGGTTTTCCGTAAAACCAAAAACAGTGGCCTTGCTCATCATATCCAGGAAGCCTTCATTCTCCTCAGTAGTATCCTGTATGAGAGTTCTAAGGTGTCCACCATGTGCTGGACAAATGTGTAGTGGGAGAAAAGTCCTCCTTACCATGTCAAGGTGAGCCAAATTCCTGGTCAGGGATACATCACGTTCTATGCCTTCCTCCTCTTCATCATTGCCTTCCTCAAATAAAACCCTGCCGCTGGTCAGGGTCTATAGGAACAGGTGTGAAAGGACCACCTGGGGCACCAGTTAAATTGCCCACAGCTTGAAATGTTTGATAAAGTTGCCAAGCCTTTGCCAAATCCTCAGAAGAAGACATATTTTGTTGTGTCAGTGACATCTCCCTTTTGCTCTTCAGCAGGAGGGCAGTGATATGTTTTTCCTTTTCTTTATTTTGTGCAGGCACTGAATCAGAAACCTGCTCAGAATGTCTCTTTTTGGCTTGATCTGAATTATTTTGTCAGACTTATTTTCTAGGGGTCCTTAGAGGACCTATCTTTAGGTTTATGTGAGAGGAGGACCCTCTTCAAAAGGATTATTAGAGGGAGGCAGACTGAGAAGCCATAATTTCTAGTCTTTTGCTCTTTTAAAAGTGTTTTGGAGCAAAATTTACTGCAAAGTTCACAGATGTGATCTAGAACTAAACAACTTAAACAAAGATCATGGCCATCTGCCTTGGCACAATTTTAAAACATTCAATGCAATTTTAAAACCTGTAGGTTCAGTTCTCTTTTTAGGTCTATGACAGCAAAAAATGCCAGAAAAAGAAAATATTCGGTTCCCAAAAAGTCAATGTGTAAAATCTCGGTTGGTTCTTATGCAAGGGAACCATGAGAAATGGTTCCAAAATACAAAAATGTAAGGTAAACACAGGTTCCTCAAAAGAAGGGAACCAATATAAAACTATAAAAGTTTACTAGAGAAAGTGATTTTCCTCTCAGGAAAAAGCGTGAAACCACTGTAAAACCCCTGTCAGGGGAAGATTTCTGTTCCAACAGAAATAGCAAAATCTACTAAAATGACTAAAGGCAGCAGAAACTACAGAAACAAGCATTTGTCAATGCCGAATGTTTGCTTGCTGGCATTAGCATTGGTAGTGTAGGAGTTACAGAGCTGCATAATAGGAATGGCAGTGAAGTATTGAACTGAAGCCAACCCCATCACCACCCTGCAGATAGTGACAGGCATTGGAGGTGTGCCTTTGGGTCATCAGGCATGCCAGCCACGCCATTTCACCACACACCCTACGATGCAGACACCAAGTGTCACGGTGTGCCTTAGGGTCTTTTGCTCTATGCTCATTCCCATTCCATCAGGAAATATTGTGAGATGGGTGCGGTATAGAGAATGGGGTGAACTTTGGGGCCGAAGAGTCCAAGGCACACCTCGATGCCCCTCACTGGCTGCAGGGTGTGGGTGGGGTGGAATGGTATGAGCATTGCAGGTGACAATCCCAAGTCACAGCCCTGATGCCTGTCATTCTCTACAGGGTGGGGTGTTATGGTCGGAAACCCTAATGCCTCAGGTATTTGTTGGTATTACTCCAAATTTTCAACATGGGTTTTTGTCACCCAGACCTCATGAACAGTGGCAATATTAGTTTGTTAGCCAAAAGCTGCTTTGCACAGCAACTATGGCATTTGTCACAACAGGTGCAAAACACATTCTAAACAGGATGTGAAAATGACAGCTGTACTGTTCATGGGGAGGTGTAAAAATGGCAATGTTGAAAATCTGCAGAGAAAATATTCAAAAAGCTGTGTTGAAGTCACAGCGTGCAAAACTGTTAGCGTGCACCCGTAAGGTAGTGAGTTTGGGACATGTTTACAGCAGATTGTCAACACAGGCATTTTGGGACCTCCGTCATGAACAGTGTCACTGTGATTTTCTTTATCTGTCCCGAACAATGATTTCACAGCGACTATGCGCTTCTGTGCTGAAAGTGTGAAACACGCTTCGCCATGTTGTGAAAAATGACAGCTGTACTGTTCATAAGGAAGTGTGGAAAATGCCACTGATGAAAATCTGGACTGAAAATATTAAAATTCATGAACTTACGAGGGTGCGTGAAACTGCGCAATGCTCATTCGTAACACAGTCATTTTAGAATTTTTCACACAATTTCAAAATAGCCATTTTAAGACCTCTGCTCATGAACAGTGTCACTGTGATTTTCTTAATGTGTCCCATACATTGATTTTGCACAACCGACTGCGCCATTGTGCATACGTGGGTGGAAACATGTTTTGGGGCTTGTGATGTGAAAAAATGACAGCTGTACTGCTCCGTGAAGTGAGGTGTGGTAAAATGGCAATGTTGAAAATATGGAGTGAAAATAGTGAAAATTTCGACCTTCTGAGCGCGTAGGATCAGCACAACAAACGCTCGTAAAACAGTCATTTTGAGAATTTTCATAAATTTTAACATAGCCATTTTAACACTTCTGCTCATGAACAGTGTGCTTGTCATTTTCTTAATCGCGTCCCATACATTGAGTTCCCCACAACCGACTGCACCATTGTGCGCTACAGGCTGGAAGCACATTTTGGGTGAGAAGTGAGAAATGACAGCTGTACTGCTCATAAGGAGGGTGGTAAAATGGCAATGTTGAAAATCTGGAGGAAAATATTGAAAAACGCGAACTTACGAATCTAGGCTGCGTCTAGAAAGCAAGAACACATGCTTGTAAATAGTCATTTTGGAATTTTTTCAATAAATTTTAACATAGCCATTTTAACACCTCAACTCATGAACAGTGTCACTGTGATTTTCTTAAGGTGTCCCGAACATAGATTTCGCACACCGACTGCCATTATGCGCTACTATATGCCGAAACACATTTTAGGTGATATGTGAAAATGACAGCTGTACTGCTCATAAGGAAGTGTGGTCAAATGGCAATGTTGAAAATCCGGAGTGAAATATTGAAAATTGTTGAACTCTACGAAAGGTAAGGAACAGCACAACGCGACGCCAGAAACAGTCATTTTTAGGATGCGATTAAATTTCAACATAGGCTTTTGAGAGCCCACCTTTATGAACATTTGCATCAAGTCATTTTGTTAATCAGTTCAAAAGGTGATTTCGCGTAGTGACCATGCCAAATCACCCTTCGGCCCGATTAACGCCATGACAGTGACAGAATTCATGAGGAGGCGTCCCAAAACCCCAAGTTGAAAATTTGGTACCAAAAGTCCAAAAATGCCTGAGATATACAGCAAAGTTGAAAACCCTATTCATTACATTATACAGCTACCGGCATTTCCTCAGTTCATGGGTCGGCTTTGAAGAGTGCAGACGTGTTCCTGGTCCATCAAGATCATTGCGCCTATGCTCTGGAGGTAAGTATGGGGTGAGGTGCAGGTGGGAGGCAGGGTGCGAGAGGGTGGGCACTGGTGGGGGATGGGGCAGGGAGACTACGAGGACCATTTTTGTGTTTCAGGTTTTTTATAATTACGATGAGGACGCTTGCCATGCTGGAGTGGGCTCCCAGCATGGCAATTACATGAAGGACATTTGCCACGCTGGAGTGGGCTCCCAGCATGGCAGTTGGAAAGCTTTAGGGGGCAGTGGAGCCGACAGGATTGGGCACCCCTGTCGGCCATTTCGACTGTTGCCACGCCAAGTGGGCTCAGCTGCAGCACCTGCAATCCCTTGGGACTGTGGAGCCAACTGGGGATTGGGCACCCAGTCGGGCCAAACACATTGTTGCCACGCTGGGATGGGCCCCAGCGTGGCACCTGGAAGACTGTTTGGGGAGGGGGAGAGCACTTCAATGAGCACTTCCCTTATCTGATCTGCTCACTGAAGCAGCTCTCTCCCTTTCAACTGTAAGCCACTGTATTCTCGAGTGCTGTCATAGACAGCTGCAGCATGCACTGGGCAACTGTACGCCCTGCAAACACAGAGAGGAATTGAAGAGGGGTGCCACACCTCCAGAAACCGGATGATGGCACTATATTTCTTGCACATGCGCAAGCAAACATAATAAAATGAGTTTACTGAAAATAAATTTCTTCAAGCGATGAGAAAAGAGAGCACTCCTGGGCCAACTTGTTCCAGAGGGTTGAAAAATGAATCTGACTCACTAGCAGCAGCATCTACAGGCAGCATTAGAGTGCTTTCTGATAGGCTAATGCTATGCTATCATTAGCATAGGCACCACCTCTGGGGCAGCTGAACCCAGCTGGCAATACTGCTATAGTCAAGTATACTGAGGGATTCCTGGAGTGAGAAATGAAATGACATACTCACTGTAATTCTTGATCTTCCTAGATATCTTCACCATTCATTACTGGTGGGATCTCAGCCGGAGGCACCAGATGCGCAGGAAGCTTATAGATTAAAGCTTTTCAGCTTTTCTCTGGAGGAAGGGCTGATGTCGGAGACAGCCACACTCAAGGCTGACATATTACATGGTGCTTGCGAGTTTGCCAGAAACTGACACCGCCTCTCCACCTCCTCAGTTCTGCTCAAGGAGAGGAAACCAGATGTAGAAAAAAAGCGGAAGAGTGGGGCAAGGAGCCCAAGGGACAGAAAAAAAAATTACTCACCTTAGTAATGTTGTTTCTTCTAATGGAGTCTTGCAATATTATGACTATTGCAGTTTGTCCCAGCCTTAGAACTGCTCCGGAGTGAAAGAGTTAACTTCCATGCAGAGCATGGAGCTAGATGCGAGCTCGGTTCAGAAGCTCTGTTAGGTTGGTTTCAAACGAAACCGTCAGATCTTCTGAGCAAAACTCACTAAGGTTCTGTGTGGAAGCTGTAACCTACACTAGCCAACTGGCCACTAATATATTAACACAATTTACTGGTCCCAACACAAAGACTCAAGTCAGTGGACCAGAAAAATAAGATAAAATATCTAAAATAAACACAACACCAAACATGCAAGAGGGCATCAATAAATGCCAACAGAGGACTACCCACCCCATACCCAAAGTAGGAGTTCTGAGAGGGCAGGTTGGGGAGGTCATAATATAAGCAAGACTCCATTAGAAGAAACAACATTACTAAGGTGAGTAATTTTTCTTCAAACAACATGAAGTCTTGCTATATTATGACTATTGCAGACTACACAGCAGTACCTCCATGGAGGAGGGACAGAACCTACTTAGGAATAGGCTCTGAAGCACGGCTGTGCTAAACCGAGCATCCCTCCTGGCCTGAATATCCAGGGAGTAATGCTTGGTGAAAGTGTGTACTGTCTTCCAAGTAGCTGCCTGACATATCTCCAAGATAGGGATGTCTCTAGCAGCAGCTAGAGATGCAGCTGTACCTCTGGTAGAGTGAGCCTCAGGCCTGAGGGGGAACCTTACCCAGCTTTTGTTAGCAAAATTGATACAAGAAACGATCCACCTGGCAATGGATCTCTTAGTGGCAGGTCTCCTTTCCCAACCTCACCATAAGTGAGAAACAGTTGAGGAGTCAAACCTGTGACCTTGGTACGCTCTATGTAGTAACTAGGCCCTCTTAACATCTAAGCTAGCAGCCTCCTCACCAGAGGAGGAATGGTCAGTGAAGAACACTGGAAGTGAAATAGACTGGTTAAGGTGGAACCGAAACCACCTTAGGCAAAAACTTCCTGTTAGTCCTGAGGACTACTTTATTCCTGTGAAAGGAAATAAAGTCAGTTTCTACTGATAAAGCCTGTAACTCACTTATACGCCTGGCAGAAGTGATGGCTACTAGAAATACAGTTTTCCAAGTCGAATACTTAAGCTCTTGCCAAGACAGAGGCTCAAAGGGGTTGCATTAGCTGAGCAATGCATACATTAAGATCCCAAGCCGGGCAGGGTCCCTGAATGGAGGATTGGTGTGAAGCAATCCTTTAAAAACTTGGAAAACAGGATGAGCAGAAAGAGAAGAGGGCTTCCTCGGAAATGAAGGCAGAGACATCAGCCAAGTGCACTTTCAGGGTAGCTGGTCTCAGTCCCAAAGAATTAAGATGGACCATGTAGTCCAATACAGTGGGTAGATCAGCAGATTCCGGGAAACATGCTTCCCAGAACACCATATGGAAAACTTTTCCACTTGGAGTTATAGGTAGCCCTGGTGGAAGGCTTCTAGCAGCCTTCAGGATTTCGAACACTTTGAGAAAGTTGTAAATCAGCAACTCTAACTGCTCAAGAGCCAAGCCTTGAGGTTGAGATTTGAGATCTGGATACCAAACTCTCCCTGAGCACAGGTTAACAGATTGTGGTTCCTGGGGAGACACAGAGGAAGATGGACTGCTAAGGACAGAAGAAGTGGGTACCAGGGCTGCCTGGCCCAGTCTGGAGCAATCAGGATCATTTGCAGGGCTGAGACCTGATTTGACTAGTACTTTGAACAGGAGAGGGAAGGGGAAAGGCATAAAGAAACTTCCTTCCCAATTGAGGAGAAAGGCATCCAGGGAACTGGAGCCCAACACTGGGGCCTGCAACAAAACAGTGGAAGTTGATGATTGTCTGGGGCTGCAAAAGATCTATCTGAGGAGTGCCTCATCTGGCAAACACTATCCCCAGTACTGGGATCCAGTGACCATTCGTGATGGCCCTGGGAAATCCTGCTGAGAGCATCTGCCAGGACATTGCCCTTGCCTGGGAGGTAAACTACTACAAGGGAGGTGTTCAGGGAGTAAGCCAGAGACCATCAACTTCATTGCTTCGGTGCACAAGGCCATAAACCGAGTGCCCCTTGCTTGTTGATGTACCACATTGTATGTATTGTCTGTTCTGACTTGAATAACCTTGTTCTGAAACAGATTTGGAAAAAACTTGAAGTGCTAGAAAACTGCTCTGAGTTCCAACAGATTGATGTGAAGCAGCGATTCCTGAGGGGACCCCAATCCCTGGGTGGTGAGGTCGCCCATGTGAGCTCCCCACCCCAATAGGGATGCATCTGTAGTAAGGATTAAGGAGTGAGACTGAGGGGTAAGGGGACCCCTGTCTCAAATTGCCCTGGTCCTGCCCCCACTGAAGGGCCTGGATCAGGTTCGAGTCACTGGAATTAATTTGGTTAGAGGGTCCTTTCTTTGAGCCAAAAGGCTCTCAAATGGAACTGGATGTCCCTCATCTGAAATCTGGCTCCCTGCACTACTGCTGTCAAGCAGCCATGTGTCCCAGGAGCTGTAGAAAGTGCCTTGTCTGGTCGAGGGTGAAGGAGGAAGCCAGAGAAATCAGGGTACTTGCCCTTTCCAGAGGAAGGAAGGCTCTGGCTTCTTTTGTGTTCAGTTCTGCACCTATGAAGGTGAGAAGCTGGACAGGCTCTAGGACTGACTTTGGAAGATTGAGAAGGAAACCTAGAGAAGTAGCAGTTGCTGAGTTACTTGAAGGTGTAACCTGACTTGGTCTGTGGACTGGCCTATGAGCCAGTCGTCCAAGTAAGGAAAGATGGCAATTTTGCCTTCTTAAGTGGGCAACTGCTACTGCCAGGCATTTTGTGAATACCCTTGGGGCAGATGTAAGGTCAAGGGCATTGCTCTGAACTGGTAATGACCTGAGGGCAGTTCGAATCTGAGGTACTTTCAATGGGAGCTTCTGATGAGAACATGAAAATAGGCATCCTTGAGGTCCAGGGACACTAGCCAGTCCCTGGCCTTAAAGAGGGAAAATAATTCCCAGAGTCACCATTTTGAATTTTGGTTTTAAAAGGTGTTTGTTTAGATACCTGAGATTCAGGATGGGCCGCCATTCTCCTGTCTTTTGGGGTAAGAAGTACCTGGAGTACAACCTTTGCCTTGGTGTAGGGGTGGAATCCTTTCCACAGCTCTGAGAGCCAGGAGGGTAGAGACTTGCCTCCAGGGCAAGAGCCACTGAAGGATTTGCAGGTGGAGGATCTGATTCTCATCTTTGGAAAAATTTTTTTTTTGAAGCTGAGAACCAGTCTCTAGCTTACTACTTCCAGGACCCACTTGTCTGGACGTTAGAGACTCCCAGTCCTGGAAAAGTAAGCCAGCCTGCCCCCTACGGTAGTGGAGAATCGGCCCTGGTGCCCCATCAGGGTGCTTGTTTGGCAGGGGCTTTAGGCTGAGGGGTGGAAGCAGGCCTGCCTGCACCCTGTCTGCCCTCTCCTCTAAAGAACCCCTTCTGTGCAAAAGCTGAAGAGGAATCCTGGCTTGGTAAAAGGCCTATGAAAGCCTACTCCTGCCCTGGAGGCTGCCTTTGGAAAGTGACTTGCCTTTCCTTGGCCTGTGCACTCATATAGGTGGTCCTATATTCATCCATTTCTTCATGTAATTCTCTGTTTGCTCCCAAACAGAGAGTTGCCCACAACAGGAAATCCATGGCCTTAGTCTGGGTATCCTCAGACAGGCTAGTACATCTGAGCAAGCCATTCTATGGAGAGCCACAGATGTAGCCATGACTCTGGATGATACATCATTAGAGTCCACTGCAGCATGGAATTGCACCTTGGATGCCTCAATACCATCAGGGCCACCTGCTCCAGCTCTTCTGCCAGCTGGCCAGAAACCTGCTTTGCTAGAGCTAAAACAGTATCCCATCTGGATTTTTGATATCTAGCAACATAAGCCATATAATTAGCCTGTCTGAGTCCTAAGGAAGCTGCCATGACTGTTTTGCCATGGCATCTATCTTTCTGGAGTCCTTGTCAGGGGGTGAGAGGCTAAGGGAACATTTGCCTTGTCACAGGCTGCAGCCTGCACCACCCCCACGTGGCTGCATTGTTGTGTAAGGAACCCGTATCAGAGCCTGATAATGCATACCTTTTGTCCATTCTTTTATCAACAGGAGGTATGGTGTGAGGAGCTTTTAAAATCTTTACTGTCTGTTTCCAAAAGATTTATGCAGAGGAATAGACAGTCTCCTAGACTCTGGGATATCCATCATTTCTACAAAATCAGGCTCCTTCTGATCATCCACAGCTTCCTCCATAGGGAGCTGGAGGGTTTCAGCCACTTTTTTTTTTAAACGTGAAGTGAGAAGGGACTCAGAAAGCTTAGGGAGACACTCCTGAAGGTCTGTCTGGAGAGATGTCCGGTTGAATGGGCACATCCAGACTTTCAAAACCACATTCACTCTCCTCATACTCCTCTGGTTCATAAAATTCTGAACCGAGGAACTGACCGAACTGAGCCATTTGATGATGCCGGTTCGGTCGGAACCGGGAGACTGAACAATTTTTATTGCTTTAGCTATTTCTTCAGCGGTTGGAGAGGAAGTTTTGACTCCACACCAGCTGATTTTCTAGATTTCTTTGTTGGAACTGACTCCTCAGAGTTGGCTCTCCTTTGCCCGAGGAAGTATCGCCCTGGTCAGAGGGCACTCCTCCGGTTCGGTTGAAACCGAACCGGCTGGCCATCCGGTCACGGACTTTATGGCCTCCTGCCCCTGAGTATACCAACTCTTATCCAGGGTAGCTGCAGGAAAACCCATGCAAATCTGGCAGTCTGAATTGAGGTGGTCAACCCCAGACAATAAACACATGTGGTGTGGGGTCAGCCTTGGCAAAGGCTTCCCACATACAACACAGTGTGAAACCCAGTGGGCCCAGTTTTTCTTTTGGGTTTCTCAGACATAGTGCCAGCCTAACCAAAACTTGCCCTTTTACGGCAATCTGCCAAGCAAGACTCCTTTATCGGTTCCCAAACGTGTCACGGTCGTGGGAAAAAATGTAATTAAACCGCTTTTTTAGAACCGATAAGAACCGGGAACCGCACTTCTAAAAGACTGTAATGTAATAGAAGTAACTTGATCGGTTCAAACCAACCAATAAAATGTTTACAAGTTCCACACAGAAAATAAATGTAAAACCTATCTAGTACTTACAATACCACAGATAGAGCTTGAACCGACCGGTTGCGGTTTAATTTCGGTTAAAAACGAAAACTTTTATACTTTGACAAAATGAACCGTGCAGAAGGAGGAATCTCCAGAGCAACTGTTCAGTGAGGCGGAGTAAAGAATCTGACAGTTTAAGTTTGAAGAGCAACAGATAGAATTTTCAACTGAGCTCGAGCTCAAGTTCCTTGCCTGGCATGGACTTTAACTCTTTCACCTCCAGAGCAGTTCTAAGTGGGACAAACTGCATATGTCATAATATAGCAAGACTTCATGTTGTTTGAAGATATCTCCGAGGAGAGCCTACGCTTGGCTCTGACTCCACCTTGGGAATCATCTATGCTTCTGAGGAGGCACTAGACTGCAAGGAGTGACCAGCTGCCCTCCAGAGGGAAACGGCTGCCCCATCAACTCCTCGAGGGGACCCCTTTGTCCCAGCAAGGCGAGGGGATCCTCTCTCACTGGTTGTATAGGCCCAGGTGGGGCTCAGGGTTGAAGCCAAGGTTCTTGCCTTGGCATCCCGAATGCAAAGACGCCTCACCGAAGATGGGCTTTCCACCCACCGCTACCACATCGACAATGAGAGTTTGGAAGTTGGAATCAAAAACAGCCATTGCACCCGTCCACTGGATGGTGGGGACCAGGCAAGAAAAGCAACGGTTGTGGAGGTCCGATACTGTAATGAAGTTGCTACAGGGCACCGACGCACTGGAGCAACTCCCAACCGCTTGATTTCAAACGACACCCCGACCCGACATACCATTGCAGTGGCCAAAATAACAAAATAGGAATTCAAACACCCAGCGTTGAGAAACTATAAAAAACTAAAGAAAACCTCCAGTGACAAACGACGCCAGTACAGCACACAGTTCCCATGCAGGATCCCTCCTGACGGCAGAAAAGACAGAACTGAGTGTAGGGAGTAGTTGCAGTCGGTTGCTGACTAACCCATGATCGCCACACAGAACGCAGATCTCGTGGGGTTGCCGCCCTATGCTGGCTCCTCTCAGCTCAGAAAATTTTAAAGAGGCAGTGCTCTTTTTCCGTCGCAGGGTCCGACCTCGGTAGGACCCATTAGTAATGAACGGTGAAGATTAATGAAATTGTGCCTACCTGTGGCACCTTTTTTTTTTAACGGAGACCATTAAAACACTCTAACAAGGCAGAAAAGAAAAATTACTCACCTTAGTAATGTTGTTTCTTCTAATGGAGTCTTGCTGTATTCTGACATATTGCAGTGATGTCCAACTGTTGTATGCCCCGGAGATGAAAGAGTTAACTTTCCATGCCAGGCATGGAACGCTGAAGCTCGAGCTCGGTTGAGACTCTGTCTGTTGCTGTTGAACTCAAACCGTCAGATCTTTACGAGCTATACTCACTGGGTGTCCTGTGTGGAAACTGTAAACTTACACTAGCCAACTGGCTACTAAATATAATAAAAAGATTTTTGGTCCCAAAACAAAGACTCAAGTCAGAAAACCCGAAAAATAAAACGAAACACAACACCCACACACCCAAACTAAAGGGGTGAGAAAAGAAGGGTGGGCACGCCGAGTGCCAACACTGCTACTGCCCACCCACATCCCAAAACCCAGGTTCTGAGAGGGAGGCGGAGAGTCCGAATACAGAAAGACTCCATTAGAAGAAACAACATTACAAAGGTGAGTAATTTTTCTTCAAACAACATGAAGTCTTCTGTATTCTGACATATTGCAGACTACCAAGCAGTACCTCCATGGAGGAGGGACAGAACCTACTTAGGAAATAGGCTCTGAAGCACTGTTGTGCCAAACCGAGCATCACTCCTAGCCTGGATATCCAGAGAGTAATGCTTGGTAAAAGGTGCACTGTTTTCCAGGTGGCTGCTTGACAAATCTCTAAGATAGGATATCCCTGGCAGCAGCCAGGAAGCAGCTGTACCTCTGGTAGAGTGAGTCTCAGGCCTGAGGGTGGATCCTACCTAGTTTTTCATAGCAAAATTGAATGCAAGGACATTCCACCTGGCAATAGATCTTTAGTGGCAGGTTTTCCTTACCAACCTCACCATAAGTGAGGAACAGTTGGAGGAGTCAAACCTATGACCCTTGGTGTGCTCTATGTAGTAACTAAGGGCCCTTTTCACATCCAGGCTGTGCAGCCTCCTCTCCCAGAGGAGGAATGGTCATTGAAGAAAACGGGAAGAGACATAGACTGGTTAAGGTGGAAATCTGAAACCACCTTAGGCAAAACTTCCTATTAGTCCTGAGGACCACCTTATCTCTATGGAAAGAGATAAAATCAGGCTCCACTGACAGGGCCTGCAACTCACTTATCGTCTGGCAGAAGTGATGGCACCAAGAAAACAGTTTTCCAAGTCAAGTACTTAAGCTCTGCTGAGGACAAAGGCTCAAAAGGGGTTGCATAAGCTGAGCAATGCAAACATTAAGGTCCCTAGCAGGGGCAGGGTCCCTGAAGGGAGGATTGGTATGAAGCAATCCCTTGAAAATTTAGAAAACACAGGATGAACTGAAAAGGAAGAGTGCTTGCCTGCTGAGAGGAAGGCAGAGACAGCTGCCAGACGCACTCTTAGTGTAGCTGGTCTGAGTCCCAAGCTATTAAGATGAACCATATAGTCAAGGACTGTGGGAAGGCCAACAGACTGGAGAAATATGCTTCCAGAGCACCATATAGAAAATCTTTTCCACTTGGAGTTGTAAGTGTTTCTGGTGGAAGGCTTCCGAGAAGCCTTTAAGATGCAGAGAACACCTTGAGAGAGGTGCAAATCAGCAAACTCTAACTCTTCAAGAGCCAGGCCTTGAGATTGAGAGATTTGAGATTCGGATACCAAACCCTCCCCTGAGCACATGTTAACAGGTTGTAATTCCTGGGAAGAGACAGGGGAAGGTGGACTGCTAAGGACAACAAGAGAGGGTACCAGGGCTGTCTGGCCCAGTCTGGAGCAATCAGAATCACCTTGCAGGGTTGAGACCTGATTTTGACTAGCACCTTGAACGGGAGAGGGAAGGGGAGAGCATACAGGAACTTCCCTTCCTAATTGAGAACTAGGGCATCCAGGGGACTGAGCCCAACACTGGGGGCCTGCAGCAAAAGAGAGGAAGTTGGTGATTGTCTGGGGCTGCAAAAGATTCTATCTGTGGGTGCCCCATCTGGAGAAGATCACCTTCAAAACCAGGGGATCCAGGGACCATTCGTGATGGCCGAGATATCCTGCTGAGAGCATCTGCCAGGACATTGTCCTTGCCTGGGAGGTGTACTGCTGTAAGAGAGGTGTTCAGGGACTAGGCCAGAGACCATAACTTCATTGCCTCTGTGCACAAGGCCGTAGACTGAGTGCCCCCTTTGTTGGATATACCACATTGTGGTGGTATTGTTTGTCCTGATCTGAACTGCTTTGTTCTGAACAGACCTGGAAAAAGCTTGAAGTGCTAGAAACACTGCTCTGAGTTCTAATAGATTGATGTGAAGCAGAGTTCCTGAGGAGACCACAACCCTTGGATGGTCAAGTCCCCAAGTGGGCTCCCACCCCAAGAGGGAGGCATCTGTAGTAAGGATTAGAGAATGAGACTGAGTGACAAAGGAACTCCTGTCTTAGATTGTCCTGATCCTGCCACCACTGTAATGCCTGGATCAGGGTTCGAGTCACTGGGATTAGTTTGGTCAGAGGATCCTTTTCTGAGACCAGAAGGCTCTCAAATGGAACTGAATATCCCTCATTTGGAATCTTGCTCCCTGAACCACTGCTGTAGAGGCAGCCATGTGTCCCAGGAGCTGCAGAAAATGCCTTGCTGGTCGAGACACCTGAGGGTGAATGAAGAGGCCAGTGAGACAAGAGTCCTTGCCCCTGTCCAGGGAAGGAAGGCTTTGCCTCTACTGTATCCAGCTCTGCCCCTATGAAGATGAGGAGCTGCACAGGCTCTAGAACTGACTTTGAAAGGTTCAGAAGGAAACCTAGAGAAGTGAGCAGTTGCTGAGTTATCTGTAGGTGTAATTGACTTGGTCTAGAGACTGGCCTACTATGAGCCAGTCGTCCAGGTATGGAAAGATGGAGATTCTTTTTCTCCTTAGGAAGGCAACTACTACTGCCAGGCATTTTGTGAACACCCTTGGAGCAGAAGTTAGGCCGAAGGGCATTGCTCTGAATTGGCAATGGCCTGAGGGCAGCTCAACCTGAGGTACTTTTGGTGGGAGCTTCTGATGAGAATATGGAAATAGGCATCCTTGAGGTCCAGGGAAACTAGCCAGTCCCTGGCCTTAGAGAGGGTAGAATTATTCCCAGAGTCACCATTTTGAACTTTGGCTTTAAAAGGTGCTTGTTTAAATATCTGAGATCCAGGATGGCCGCCATTCTCCTGTCTTTTGGGGTTAGGAAGTACCTGGAATACAATCCTTTTCCTTTGTGTAGGGTGGAACCCTCTCTATGGCTCTCAGAGCCAAGAGGGAAGAGACCTCTGCCTCTAAGGCAAGTGCCTCTGAAGGATTTGCAGGTGGAAAGGATCTGGTTCTCATCTTTGGAAATTTTTGAAGCTGAGAACCAGTCCCTGGCTTACTACTTCCAGGACCCATTTGTCTGATGTTAAAGACATCCAGTCCTGGACAAAGTAAGCCAGCCTGCCCCCTATAGGTGGTGGAGAATCGGCCCTGGCAAACCCATCAGGGTGCCTGTTTGGCAAGGGCTTTAGGCTGAGGGTGGAAGCAGGCCTGCGTACCCCGTCTGCCTCTCCTCTAAAGAACCCTTTGAGCATAAGCAGAAGAGTAGGCCTGGCTTGGTAGAAAGGCTCTTATGAAAAGGCCTGCCCTGCCCCTCACAATGCTGACCTCTGGGGAGTGGCTTGCCTTTCCTTGGCCTGAGCACCCTATAGGTGGTCCTGTATTCATCTATTTTCTTCATGTAGTTCTCTGTTTGCTCCCCAAACAGAGAATTACCCACAACAGGAAAATCCATGGCCTTAGTCTGAGTATCCTGAGACAGGCTAGTACATCTGAGCCAAGCCATCCTATGAAGGGCCACAGATGTAGCCATGACTCTAGATGAAACATCATTGGAGTCCACTGCAGCATGGAATTGCACCTTGGATGCCTCAATATCATCCACAGCCACCTGCTCCAGCTCCTTGGCAAGCTGGCCAGGACCTGTTTAGCTAAGACCATTACAGTGTCTCATCTAGATTTCTAATATCTAGCTGTATAGGCCATATAATTAGCCTGCCTGAGTGCCAAGGATGCTGCCATGTATTGTTTCTTTGCCATGGCATCAATCCTCCTGAGTCCTTATCTGGGGGGTGGTGCCAAGGGTATATTTGCTCTTATCACAGGCAGCAGCCTGCACTACCCTAACATGGCTGCATTGCTGGGCAAGGAACTCCGTATCTGAGTCTGAGAGAGTATACCTCTTGTCCATTCTCTTGTCCACAGGAGGTATAGAATTAGGAGTCTTTAAAATTTTATTGTCTGTTTCCCAAAGGACTTATGAAGGGGAATAGACAGTCTCCTGACTCTGGGATATCCATCATTTCAACATAGTCAGGCTCCTCCTGGTCATCCACAGCTTCTTCCATAGGAAGCTTGAAGAGTTTCAGCCACTTTTTGTAGAACATAAATGGGAAGGGGACTCAGAGAGCCCAGGAGGAGAAACCCTGAAGGTCTGTCTGGGGAGATGTTCGGGTCAATAAGCACATCCAGACTGTCATAATCACCATCACTATCCTCATGCTCTCCTTCCTCCTCCTCCAGTTCATAAAAATCTTCTAAATTATAATCTGGAACCGGGGCACGACGAACTGAGCCCTTCCTGATGGTGCCGGTTCGGTCGGAACCAGGTTAGCGACTGAACAATCCTTATCGCTTTGGCTATTTCATCAGCGGTCGGAGAAAGAATTTGTGGATCCGCACCGCTGATTTATCCCTTCTTTTCTTTAATCGAACCGACTCGAGTCGGTTCTCCTTTGAAGAAGTCTCGCCCTGGTCAGAGGGCATTCCTTCTGGTTCGGTTGGAACCGAACCGGCTGGCCATCCGGGTCAGCGGACTTCTTGGCCTCCCTTTCCGGAGCCTACCAACTCTCTTTTCCAGGGTAGCTGCAGGAAAATTCTTGCAAATCTGGCAGTCTGAATCGAGGTGGTCAAACCCCAGACAATAAACACAGGTGGTGTGGGGATCAGCCTTAGCAAAGGCTTCCCACACACACACTATAGTGTTGAAACCCAGTGGGCCGGTTTTTCTTTTGGGTTTCTCAGACATGGCAGTCCTAACAAAAAGCGTACCCTTTTTCGGCAATCTGCAGGCAAGACACCCTTATCGGTTCCTGACCGTGTTACGGGTTGTGGAAAACCGTAATAAAAATCCGCTTTTTAGAACCGATAAGGACCGGTTACCACACTCTAAAAGTAGAATAAACTTTTTGAACAACCTGATCAGTTCAAACCGAACCGATCCCGTTTACAAGTTCCACACAGAAGAACAAGAAAATAAACCTATCTAGTACTCACGACATCACAGACAGAGACTGAACCGACAGGTTAATGGATTAAATTCTGTCGAAAACCGAGAAAACAGTACTTTAACTGACAAACTTGAACCGAGCAAGGAGAAATCTCCGGAGCAACTGTTCAGTGAGGCGGAGTAAAGAATCTGACGGTTTGAGTTTAAACAGCAACAGACAGAGTCTCAACCGAGCTCGAGCTCAGTGCCCATGCCTGGCATGGAAAGTTAACTCTTTCATCTCCGGGCAGTTCAAAGGTTGGACATCACTGCAATATGTCAGAATACAGCAAGACTTCATGTTGTTTGAAAGGCTCCCAATCCACACAGAGAAATGGGAAGGCAGGTTATTCAATTTGAAAGCCACAGTTTAACAGCCACGATTTTAATCTAGGGTGCTCCCTGAAAACAGGTAGCCCCAACCTGCTGTGCAGAATTGCAGCCTCAAAGAAGTCCTTAGATCTTTTTTTCTATATATAGTTTTTTATTGAAAGTTTCTATAGTATATGGTTACCCTTTGTTATGTATAAAATCAGCCTGCTAAGCGCCCGTGGCACTGAGGTTGGCGCTGGAGCGCCACACCTCGCCCACGCTGTGGCAGGGTTTGGGAGCAGACTCGGGTCGCTGGTGGGTCGGCTGGGGGAGAACAGCTTAGCGTCCCACGACAGCTCGCCATCTCCAGGGGAGGGGTGGGAGGGCCATGCCCACCGCACTTGTGTAACTCTCGGCGAGGCTCCTCGGGGAACACAAGCCCAACTGAAGGGAACGGGTGGTCCTGATGTGCGCGGTGGACGCTGCTTAACGCCTTGATGTCAGGAGTGCACTGGGGAGGAGAAAAGCAGAAACACACCTGTCGGCCCGTGTTGACGGGCTTCCCAGGTATGCTCCGATTTGACACTGCTCGCCGCATCTCTAGTCCCAACGAAATGAAGGATTAGGGGTTTTCCACCTCATCCCTGCTCGGGGGCAAACTGCAGCTACATGGGGACTGAAAGGTAGGTACCAGTGGGCAAGTGGCAGGAAGATGACCCACTGGATGCCCTGAAGAGGTCGAGAGTTGGCAGGCAGTAGGAGGATAAAGTACAAGTTCAAAAAAAAATCAGCCTGCTCAAAATCCTTGTACATTCTAAACCATTATCGCCTTCCAAAGTGTTGTATACATTCTGGAACAGTTGTTATGCACAATTAAAGGTCATACAATTTTAAATTTCTCATTTATGCTACGCTTAGCTACTTACTAACCAGCTAGTGCCCAAAGTCATCATTTAACCTTTCAAAAGTCTGGAAATGTGATTTTGATCATAGAACAGAACAAAGAAATAGCAAGATTTTTGTTTTCACTTTAGTGGGGTCTGTCACTCTAGTGTGAAAAACCATATACTATAAAAATGAAATATGGGCAACCACACAAAACTGGCATGTGTTTCCATCGGGTTGAGATGACAGGATGGACCTCTCGAGCTTGCTCTCGAGGTTCATAGGCTGTCATCTCAACCCTCGATGGAAGCACTAGTTTTGTTGTATGGTTGCCCATACATTATTCTTCTATGTAAGACACACAGTTCAGTGGTTAACAGAATACCATGGCCGAAGAATAAATCAACCATATTTTTCCATTCAGGTTAACGGTAGCATTTCTCATCTGAGTCATCTTACAAATATAGTAAATTTTACATCACAGACATTTTAAAAATATGAAATTTTCACATCTAATAAAAGTAGAAAGATAAGCAAGGACGTACTGTATATTGCATAAGATGGCATACTTTTGGTGTCTCTATTTTCCCCTCCTCACCCGATGGGAGCAGCACCCCTGAGTACCGGGACAACACTTAAGGTATAAAGTCTGGATCAATTTGTGCCATATATCAAAGCCATTTTGCCATCTTGTTAAAAGGTATCAGACTGATCATGTATTGACGCTGTCAGTTTTCTATTTGATAAATATTCATGACTAATCGCTCTCCAGTCTGATACTTGGAATATGTCCAGACATTCATTTTCATGTAATTGTTTTTTTTTTTTTTGCTTTTTTGCAAATATATTGTAGGAGAGTTTTCCTCCATTTTGTCATAATTGACAACAGTACCAACTGTCCGCTAATTCAACGGATTCTCCCAGCCTGTTCCAGATCTCGTTTTGCAAGGCACACCAATAGGGCACTGGCAATGGACATAGCCACAGGATATGACCCAAGTCAGCTTCCCTACAACACAATCCCTCCAGCATTTAATCTTTTACTTTCCTCCCTCCCAAGACCCTTCTTGCTGTGCCACCACCCTTCTCAATCTCAGACATGGCAACCCGGACTATTGCTAATTCTTATACTCCTGCCCACTCTGTTTGCAGCTGAATGAACCCTAAATCAGCTGACCCTCTTATCTCAGAGCACCCCTATGGCAATATCTACAGCACTATAACATCCTGGCATAGTTGTGGCCCACGCCAATTGGAGTGCTCTAACAACACACCCTGGCCTACCTGGCCCAGAAGGCATGCAGCTCGGCCAGGGCTTCCCTCCCACAGTCCTGCCTAAACTGGCCATTCTGTCTGATAAGCATGCAGCTCGAATGAATCCACAAAGACAGCACAAAGCTGCTTAAACACTTTAAAATTACCTGGTCAGATTGGTACTCCTGTTACTACTGCTCTCAGGCAACATCTATCCTAATCCCAGACCCTCTATATCAGGGGTTGAGTGCACATGAAACCAGGCACCTTAACCTTTGCGCCACTAAACATCTACAGCCTGACAGCAAAGTTTGACAACCTTCAAGTCTGGGTAGCCCTACATAATCCAGACATACTGTCTGTGGTAGAGACATGGCTCCTCCCAAGATCCCGATGGAGCCATCAGTCTGCTGGGCTATTCGATCTTTAGGCAAGATCGTAAATCTAAAGAGGTGGCGGCTGTGCACTCTACCTTAAGGACAGCCTTCAGGGCATAGTCTTGAATTTACCCATCCTAGGGTCGCGCTCGCCCAGGCCCTTGTCGCTAAGGTTCTTCTTGAGGCCCACAACAAAACTGTCACAATTCTACATCCCCCAAAGAACTCAGCCCAAGGTCTCCATGCTGTCACAGACTGTCCTGGAAGCCTAACCCTAAGCTCTGAGGTTATACTCTTAGGTGATTTCAATATTAATTGGCTTGCCCTGAAGCTAAGCAATTCAAGGATGCAATTCAGGCTATCCACTTTAGCCAGCTCATTGAAACACCCACTAGGACTAACTACAGGACATGCACTGGTACTTTTTTTTTTTTTGCATAATAATTTTTTATTAAAAGTATTGAAACCAAATTCATTACAGACAGGAGGGTGGGATTATATCTCTATCCCTCCTCACACAATTATTTACATTTATATTTCATAAGCAAAACAGTTTTACATAAAGAACTGTCATTGTATACATCATTCAAACCCAGGGAGACCAAGTGTAATACCCTTCATAGTAACCAGACTGGTCCTCAATTAATTACCCTACAAATCTATTAACATATCCACTCTGAAGCTGCCTGTTTAGCTGTTGCTTTCCTTGATATAACCCTTTTTGAAAATTATCTATATACTATCCTACCTAAAATCTAAGGACAATAGAAATAAAAGAAATAACAGAGGGTTACAAAGAGACATGAAAGAGTTGGCCTTCCTTCTTCTCTACCATTTTCCGGATGGACACCCGTCCTACTGATCAGTTGAAGAAGTGGGTGGGCCAAAGGTGTGCATTGCTTACAGATGTTACTATTCCTTACTCTCCATTAATAGATTCTTGTTGACTAAAAACTATCGCTGTGGTCTCTTTCTGTTCAGTATGTTTTAATATCATCTCTTCTCAGTTTGTTCCAGGCCACTGGTGTGGGCAGTGTATTTGGTATCTCATTTTATGTTGGGCGCTCTTGCGCAGCAACATCTTCTGACAGTGAGATTTGGAAGCGCGGTCGCTGTTGGCTAATGCAGGAACGCACCAGTAGGTGAGTCCTCGCTCTCAATCAGCCAGCTTGCCGCGCCCACACCATGCATACATAATGTGGCGAGCACATCTAAGGAAAGGTCCCTGCAATGCAAGCAAAGATCATCACACGCAGCCGACCTTCCTACGTCTTCGCCATTACAACATGGCGGCACAGTGTCAGCTTAACTGCCGACTTCGGGGTGCCGCAATCCCCGGTTGCTTTCTACCCTGCTCATCTATGTGCCGACGGAGAAGCCCACTCCCATCGGCATACTGTGTTCCCTCCTTTTTGTTTGCCGAGGAGGTGCCAATCCCCGGCTCATGCGCCCCCACTTCGTTGTTTGCCAGCGGGGTGCCCAGTCCCGCTGGCATGATGTTTCCAACTTCTTCTGTGCTGAGGGTGCCCAACCCCTCAGCTAGTGTCCCCACCTCTATTTGCCTACGGGGTACCCAATCCCCGACGGCTACTGTATCCACCCCAAAAAACACCTGTAGAAAAGAAAACCGCCACAATGTTTTTTTTTAACACCTGTAAACAGAAAACGGTCCCTCGTAGTCTCCCTACCACCACCCACACCCACCCACTGTGCATCCTGCCTCCCCACACCCCATACTTACCTCACGGAGCTTGGCGCGACGACCTGATGGACCGAACATGTCTGCACTCTTCAAAGCCGACATGAACTGAGGAAATGCCGGTAAACTTTAATGGAATAAATATGTTTTTTCAACTTTGACGCATAACTCGGCCATTTTTTAACTTTTGCACCAAATTTTCAACATGGGTTTTGGGACCCTCCTCATGAATTCTGTCACTGTTATACATTAATCGGTCCCGAAGGTGATTTCGCAGTCACTGCACGGAATCACCTTTGGGACCGATTAACGCAAGGAGAGTGGCAGTGTTCATGAGGTGGTCTCTCAAAAGCCTATGTTGAAAATTTCAGGAAAAATCCAAAATGGCTGTTTTACCAGCGCATGCTACGCAGTTGCTACCCACGCCGTAATCTCCGAATTGCAATATTTTCACACCAGATTTTCAACATTGTCATTTTTCTACACCTCCTTGTGAACAGTGCAGCAGTCATTTTTCACATCCTGGCCGAAATGTGTTTCGCTCTTCCGCCATAACAGCGCAGTCACTGTGGGGAATCAGTATTCAGGCAGATTACGAAATGACAGTGACACTGTTCATGAGCAGAGGTTCTAAAATGCCTATGTTGAAAATTTGGTGACAATACTCCATAAATGATGTTACGAAATGCGGCGCTGTTAGCTGTTAGGCACGCCGTAATCGCGGAATTCACCATATTTTCACACCAGATTTTCTAACATTGTCATTTTTCTACACCTACTTGTGAACAGTACAGCTGTCATTTCACATCCTGGCTGAAATGTTTCCGCACTTCCGCGCACAATAGCCAGTCGCTGTAGAGAAATCAGTGTTGGGGCAGATTACTAAAATGACAGTGACACTGCTCATGAGCAGGCGTCCTGAAATGCCTATGTTGAAATTTACTGTTCTAATATGTCGTTATATGCATTGTGCAGCTTGCACGCACTCCGTAACGTTGTGCATTTGTAATATTTTCCTCTGGATTTTCACCATTGGCATTTTCCACCTCTTGATGAACAGTACAGCTGTCATTTTATATATCCTGCCCGAAATGTGTTTTCGACGTCCGCGAGAATAGCGTGGTCACTGTGTGAAATCACTTTTGGGACAGTTTGAGGAAATGATAGTGACACTACATGAGCAGAGGTGCTAAAATGCCTATGTTGAAAATTTGGTGCGAAAGTCCATAAAATGAATATGTTACAGGCGTTATATTGCGCATTTCCATGCACCCTTGTAACTTCCAAATCTACCAATATTTACTAGCCACATTTTCAACACTGTTATTTTTTACACTTCATTATGAACAATACAGCTGTCATTTTCATCCTGCCCAAAATGTGTTTCCACTGCACTACAAAGCCAATGCCAGAGCGACAACATTCGGCATTGACAAATGCTTGTTGTTATATGGTACTCCCTCCTGTAGGATGCTAAGCTCTGTGAGGAGAGGGTCCCATAAGCCCGCCCATGTTGCTACAAAAGTTTCTCTCGCCCTTTAGTGCATGTGTCAGTCTGTCCAGCAATAGGGTTTTGCTGCCAGTGACTTCCACTGAGTCATCGTGAGAGTATGATTTGTAACCCGACGATTTTGAATACTATGCCTTGCTATTACTAGTAAACTCCTTATCCATCTGAGGTGTAACTCCCACTCTTCAGCCTCAGAATCCACCACTCCAAACAAGAGTGAGCTTGGGAGAAATCTATATTGTTTCCTCCTATCTGAGTCAGTTCTACCCATATTTCCTTCCAGCACTGTTGGACCCCGGCAGACCCAATAATAATGCATTATCGTATCCTGGCAGAGGCGCATTTTCCACATAAGGAGCTATGCTTGGGCAAAACAAATGCACAATGCTGGGTGGGTAATACAGCCTGTGTAAGAATCTGTACTGTGCCTCCTTGAGTTTATTACAGGTAGGAGGCCCATATGTGTGTTTAGAAGTAATTCCCAGTTCTCTGTAGTGATTGTTATCCTTAGGTTCCTTTCCCATTTTTGTTTAGTCTTCAATGTTTCCCTGGAAGTACATTCTATCTATTGTAGCTACTCTCCCAATTAATCCCTTTTCCTTCTGTTTGGCCCCTAATATCTCGCGTTCAATTTCTATCATATTAACTTCTTTCCCTTCTGGTCTCTTTAGTTTCCTACAATGATTCCTAATTTGAAGGTAGCGAAACATGTGTGATGACAGGAGGTCTAAGGCTATCTTTACATTCTGGAAATATTCTGGAAAAAGCAGATTTCACCCTCAGATCCAAGAGACCCTGTACAGCGAATCCCTTTCTGTTGCCATTGTCGAAATCCTTCATCTTCCAGTCCCGGTAGGAAATATGGGTTATCTGCCTCCAGTACCAGCATGGTGTCCACTTGGGCAACTCCTTTTCATCTCTTCAAGTCCCTCCAGGCCTCCAAGCTTGCGATCACCATTGGGTTGGTGTCCCCCCAGCATTATATGCCTTAAGCCCTGTTCCTCCAGGTATGCTGACACCCTTCCTGAACACCCCATCTCCTCCAGGTCTAGCCAATTTGCTGCTTCTCCCTGTTTACCCAGCTACGTATATATCTAATCTAAGTGGCCAAGTAGTATCCTCCAATATCTGGGAAGTTTAACCCTCCATTTGTGGTATCGCTTTTAGTTTGTTCAGACTGATTCTAGGTTTTCCTTTGCCAGATAAATCCTGAGAACCCTTTTTCCAAACGTTGTGTATCTTTTCTATTGGGTCCCCACAGCATAATTTACATGATGTACAAGATGTGAGACAACACTTCATTCAGTAAATTAATCCTGCCCAGCCATGAGATGGGCAGGGCTCGCCATCCGGACGAGGTCCTTCAGGATGGTATCTATTATTAGTGTATAATTTAGGTGGCATAGTCCTTTTACACTTCTCCCACTTTTATACCCAAATAGGCAAATGCCCCTTACCATCTTAAATCCTCACATCCTCCCTTCATCTCCTCCATCCGTCCCTAGGTACATTATTTCTGACTTACTTATATTGAGTTTGTATCCTGAGAATTTAGCAAAGGAATCTATAATCTCTAAGATTGCATCAATCGACTGTTCAGGTTTCTTCACAGAGAGCAGCACATCATCTGCGTGTCGTGTCTATAGTCTGTCTGTGACCCTTCTTATCAGTGATGCCCAATATTTTAGGAAATTCTCAAATTTTAACAGCCAATGGTTCAATAGCAATAGCGAAAGCAGGGGACAGGGGCACCCTGCCTCGTTCACCTCTCTAGTCTTAGTGACTCTGACAAAGACCCATTCACCAAGATCCTGGCTGTCAGATATTTATAGAAGGCCCCCACCAGTTGTATAAATCTGTCCCCAAGTCCAAATTGCCTAAAATTCCCATTAGGTATTCCTACTCTATCCTGTCAAACACTTTTTCTGCATCCATTGACATAAGCAGGATGTTTCTCTAACTTTGACCCCCAATGGACTATGTTTAATAGTCTTCTAATATTATAGCAAGATGTTCGGCCCTGTATGAATCCCGTCTGATCTGTGTGGCTTATACTTGGCAAGACCTGTTCTAGTCTCATAGCCAGGACCTTTGTCATGAACTTGCAATCATAGTTTAGAAGTGAGACGGGTCTGTATGAGGACATTCAGTGTCATCCTTGTTTGGTTTAGGTATAATACAGATCAGGGCTTTGCTGCAGGTTCTTGGGAGCCCCCTCTCTCCCCTGCCTCCTCCAGTACTTCCTTGGGACCGCAACCTCCTACAGAGCTCCTGATAGTATTCGCTTCCAAATCCATCTGGGCTTGCTGCCTTCCCTTTTTAGAGTCCTATCGCTTTAACCACCTCTGTCATTGTAATCTTTTCCTCCAACTTGGCCTTCTGTTATTCGTTTAGTTTGGGGAGTGCTACCCTCCAAGAACCCACTCATGTAAGCCCACGCTCCTTTGCATTTGCCCTACAGTTCCTCATAAAACTTTTAAAACATGCCTTGATCTTTTTGTCTTCGTGCACTATGGTCCCTTTACTATTCTTAAAGCCACTATTCTTTTCTTGGCGCCCCCACTTCATTAAATTTACCAGCAAGGGGCCTGGCCTATTGCCCCACCTACATATATCTTTGCTTGGCACAGAGTAATTTCCCTCTCACCTCCTCTGTTATGCACAGATTCAGGGCTTCTCTCATTTCTTGCAGATCCTTCAGTCGCAAGGGGTTTCCTGTTGAGCTCACTTCATTTTCTAGCTTTTACCCTATCCTTCAGCTCCCTCTGTCGTTGTTTCTTTTCCTTTTATACCTAGATGTTTACCCTATTATTACTCCTCTCATAAACACCTTGCTGGCCTCCCAGCATATTCCCTGTGATTGTACTGATCTTGATTTGTGGCTTCAAACTTCCCCATTGCTTCTTTAAAAACTCCTTAAATTCTTGTTTGGCTAATAAATACGTGGGAACCTCCACGTGCCTATTCCCTCCCTATTATATCCTAAGTCTATCTCTACCTGCACCATCGCGTGGTCAAATAGGAATATTGGACTGTGGGCAGCTGTCTCGACAGCAGTATACAAGTCCTTGCCATAAATACATAGTCTAATCTAGACCATGTACCATGCGGGTGAGAGTAAAAGTGTACTCCTGGCACCCTGATTTATTACCCTCCATGTATCTACCATGTTTAGTTGCACTAATCCTTGTTTCCATTGTTTGACTGTTTCTATTTCTCTCATCCTCATACCCAAGTAATCTAGTTTGGGGTCCAGGTCAGTTAAAGTCCTCCCCACCAGAATCACATTGGGGAATTGTTCTCTGACCAACAAGTCCAATATTTTTGGTAAAACTCAGGATTCATTACAGCTGGGGCATATATATTTCCTAAGGTGACCTTCCTCCTCCTTGAATTTTCCTACTACGAACACATATCGACCCTCGATGGGTCTTGAACTGTTCGTATGTGTTCGAAGGAAAATTAAAGGATCGCTACTCCCTCTTGTGGGAGCTAGGCAGCTGCATGGTATGTTACCACCCCCCCTGTACTAGTTTTCATGGTCTTTATAGGCCAAGTGCGTTTTTGTAGCATGGCCACCATTGCTCCCCTTCTCTTTAATGTTGACAAGATCTTGGTTCTTTTTGCTGGCGATGTAAAGCCTTTAACATTCCATGAGATTAATGTACACAGTTGTGGCTTAGCCATAGTTACCATTCCTGTTTTTCTTATGCTTACCCTCTGTACTTCTGTTAGTCAACTTTCTTACATTTTCTAGTACTATCCGCCTGTTTAATGTAATGCACAACCCTTTGTATTTTTGACAACGTAAACAAATAAGAAAATATGAACAACAATCCTGTTCCTGGGTGAACTTCACACCCAGTAGCAGTAAACAAACAAGTTTTGTGTGGTTGCCAGCTCTTCCCTTAGTCCCTTCCTTATTTTGCCTGCTTTCCCCAGTGGTCTGTGTAGTTCTCCAGACCTTGACAGATTCTGTTATTACCCTATGTTTGTAACATTCATCGGACCCCCCCTCCCCACACCTCTTTAATTAAGATTAACTTCTGTCATGTACCCTTGCTTCCTACTCATCTGCATCCTAGTTCACCCGCCATTGGTACTATAGACACTGCCTTCTTTCAGTGTAGGCAGCATGTTATAAGTGGGCTTTCCCTTATAATCTAATTTTCCTGTGTTCCAGGAAAATAAAAATATCTCCTTCCACGGCCCCCACTGACAGGGACTCACACCACTTCTCAAGCTGTGAGTAGGTTTACCCTGGGGATGTTCCATCCCATGTTTCTAGATACCTTTGTTGCTTCTCGCATATTCCAGTACACGCTCTTTAGCATCATTATTCTCCCCTACCCTGTCAATGCTGGTATACACAGTAGTGAGAGTATTTTTGCACAGCATGTTATATTCCTACCTTCTCACCCTTCCCTCGTGCTGCGATTTTATTTTACCACCTCAGCAGTCCCTGCAACTGATCGTGTCACTCGTAGCAACCGCAACCTCTTCCCCCAGTTTACTCCCTCCTTCCCTTATCGTATTTTACCGTCATATTCAATTTAAACATGAGAAGACATCTTCTGTTCCTGGAGAACATGTGCCTTACCCTTAATCAAGTTGGAACCCCTCCCCTCCCCTCCATCGGCAGTAAGAGTCAGACAGTCAAAGGTATTCCAAGCACAAACCAGGTGTTCAAATCACAATCTTTCATCCATGTTTATTCTTCCTGTCCATTCTTCAACAAGGTAGTCAGTTTCTCCGGATCCCAAAGCGACAAAAGTTGCACTTCCATTTGCTTTTGACTACACGCTGGGTGAGTCATAAAGAATTCCAGCCCACATTCTCTCAATTTATCCATGTGCATGTTAAATTGCTGCCATTTTCTGTATCCTCTGCGAGATATCCTGGTGCACTGTGAGCTTATGCCCGCCGTGTCTAGCTCCTTCCATTTGATGGCAAGCAGCCGAGGATGGCCCTGCCCTGTCAGGTAATTGTGGAGCCTAAATATGACTTGCCTCTGGGGCTGGTCTCCTGGCGGTCTGGGAGCCAGCGCCTGTGCGCCCTCTCCACTTTTAAGCCCTCTGTTTATTCAGCATCTAGAGCAGATCTGGGAGGATTTTAGAGCAGAATTCCATCAGATTGCCCCTTTCTGCACCTTCCGCAACCCTCGGATTTGAAGGTTATTCCTACGGCTATAATTTTCCTGGTAGTCCAGGGCTCCGTGTAGCTCTTCTAGTTCCCTCTCGAGTCTGGTCACTTTCTCAGGTATGACCCGGGTTGCGTCTTCCACATCTGAAATCTGGTGCTCTGCTTCATCTAATCTACCAGAGAACTGCTTAACTTCAGAGAGAGCCGTGATGGATTTGTCTAACTTGTCCCATCGGCTGTAGGTCCGAGACCACTTGTTCCGAAGCGAGACGGCCTTGCTAATGATGACAAGCTCGGAGGCTGAGAAGGATATTGGGCCTACTCCTCCATGTGGCAGGTAATCCTCGACAGCATTTTCTG
The DNA here is from genome assembly GCA_016271365.2 of Neoceratodus forsteri. Classification (NCBI taxonomy): domain Eukaryota; kingdom Metazoa; phylum Chordata; order Ceratodontiformes; family Ceratodontidae; genus Neoceratodus; species Neoceratodus forsteri. The sequence goes on from JADMNL010000024.1 coordinate 262,160,799, forward strand.
TTGGTTTTAGCTCCATGCCACGATGATTTCCTTTGGTTGAGGTACTCGTCCATTGCCACAGATCCTGGCAGGCACGTTGAGCAGGTTCTGGCAGATGTTGATGTTTGAAAAATAATAATTATTTGCTTTGTGGTGTGGAGCTCTGGAGGTTTGTGTCTTCTTGGTTTAGCTGCTCATTAGCGACCTCGCACTAGTACTTTGATTGACTGGGTGCACACCAACCGACCTGAGCATGCCTCTAATGCCTCCATCTTCCCAGGTGACATGAGTGACCACTTCCTGTCATGTTCAGTTGGGCTAATAATTTCTCCAACCCCTCCTAGAACAATCACCAGCAGGGTTCTCAAACCTGGTCACGCTAACTGCTTCAAATGGGTCTCCTTAATGCTGACTGGTCCCTGGTTTTGAGGCTTCCGACATTGATGATGCACTCGACCATTTCATGCTCCTCTTCAATACAATCTGTGACACCCATGCTCCCATAAAAAGCGGAAGATCAAAGGCAACTTTAACCCTGGATGAGCTCTGACACCCTTGAACTAATGAAAATACAGACCACCACTGGCATATAGCTAGGGCCACTGGCAAACAGTCTGATATCCTGAACTACATATGTGTGAGGAACAACTGTACCAGGAACATCCGATTAGCCAAAAATGAAAATTACTTACACGTAATTATGATCTCTCTGTATCTTCACCATTCACCACCTTTGGGCACATGGCCAGGGTCCTTGTGACCCGTGGGAGCTCTTTTTTTTTTTCTGGTAGGCAGAGCTGATGCCATCGGCACTGCCCTCGAATCAACGCATTCGTAGCACTCGTGGGTTGGCCATTAGGCACTGTCGACTCCGCCTGCCTGCCAGTTCTGAGTCGCCGGAGAGGTAAGAGGAAGGGAGTGGAGAGTGGGACAAGGAAGTCCAAGGGACAGAAAAGGAAAAGATATATACACTAAAAATGGAAATTACGTGCTACCGTAATTACTGATCTTCTTGGACAGTCTCCATCACTCATTCACAATAGTGGGATGGCGCTTGAAACAGGATAATAGGGAGACTGAAGTTTTCAGAAGGGTCGGCGCCGAGAGGACGACATGCACGGCACCGTGAGACTAGCTCGTGCTCTGTGTAGGCTATCTCGGCCAACCCTCCAACCGCCTCAGTACCTTTTCGGACCGAGGAGATGCAGCGTAACCAATGAGAATAACTCATCCTGAGTTTCTGGGCCTGAGAGGGCCCAAATGGCCTTTGCAAGAAAGGCCAAAGAGTAATCTCCTCACAGTCTGAATCATATGGGACCATGAAGACCAGGAAAGAAAACAAGTGAACCCAGGGGATGGTGGGTGGGCATGTGAATGAGTGATGGAACTGTCAGAAGATCCAATAATTACGGTAAGTATGACCATATCTTCTGACTAAGTCTCCATCACTCATTCACACTAATTGGAAGTACAAGCTAAAACCAACAACCCTGAGTGGGGTGGTAGGAGATAGGGTTCACTGCGAAAGGACAGCCAAGGACTGTCCTGTTAATAAAAAGTGCTGTCTTGTAAGAGCATCTAGAACATAGTGCCTACAAGATAAGCTGCTCGAGTTGTAATCAATCACCTTGCTTAATGTACTGCAATGGGCACAAAATGAAAGTCTGTCAGTAGCTGCAACCACTCTAGGAGAGCGGCAAGAACCTGGCCTCACAATTTGATCTAGGACCAAAATTAATAGTGTCAAAGACATGTACTAATGTAACGTAAAGGGACCTCAGGAACTGAAAGAGTCGGAGGTAAAGTCTACTGGTTCAGGGTAGACCGGAAAGTGCAGATGGAACCCCCACTATCCAGAATGGTTGACCTGTAAACAACAGGTCCAGAAGCACTTGAACCCCTTATTTGGTGAGCAAGGAGTCCAAGTGGGTTAGCCCATTAAGGAGAATGGTCTCCACTTAGTCACAGGAGCTTCCTGATGGAAGGCCAAGCACGACTTAGAAGCCTCTCATGGTGGTCTAGTAAAACCAGATCCTACCCACTGCATATTCAAGAGAATAATCCTGCCCCTGTGTGTACAACTGTAGCAGCAGTCTCTGAACTCAGGGAAGAAAGGAAAAAGGTGTACAGGAGGACGTGTCCACTGCGGAAAAAGATTCCGACAGGAAAAAAAAAAAACAGGGCTAGATTTCTAAGGTCAACAGAGGCAGATGTGCATCGAGGAGGGACACAGCAGGACCAAGTTAGGGCTAACCCATTTGTTGAAGTGACTGAAAGAGGCAGTGACTCAATGCGGTGAGGCACTACCCACTCTGGCTTTCCTGAAAGGAGTAGGAAAGGATTCTAGTTTGTTTGCTGAAAAGAAACATCACCACTCCCTCTCGCACTTGAAGAGGATAGCTTTGTGAGTGACTAGCATGGACCAGAGTGCAGGAACCAAAGGTGTGAATATTGAGAAGCTTCCTCAGAAAAGGGACCTACCTGACCATCCGTCAAGAAGGAGAAAATTGCCTGTTAAATTAAGCAAGCAAAGAAGCAGGAACCTGAGTACTGACTCGGTGGAGAGTCACTTCTGCTGTAAGGCTCTGTTCAAGAGAAGAAAGCCTGATGAAAGATAAGGTATTAACTGACTGGGCAGTCGCCTAGGTCTAGGAAATGTCTCTGAATGAGAGAAATCTCTCAGAGAAAGAGATGACCCATATCGTCGCTGGAGCGGACTTCCGTGAGGAAGAAGATATCAGGAACTCTTTACCAAATCCGGAGACAAGCACCTCAGGGGCTGAGGAGGAATCTGACCAGATCCAAAAAAAAGAGGGGTACCAGGTAATTTTGGCTAGGCCCTGTGCTGTGATAAAAACTATATTGATATATATATATTTTTTTTAGTCTGAGCCTAACAAGGCCTTCAGGCTGCTATTTTGAGGATAGTCTTGATACAAAAGAACGAAGATGTTTTCCATCTGAGTGCGGAAAGAGCCTGAGTGTCCATACTGAAATCATGCCCGACTAACAATCACAGCTGGAGAGAAGTTAACCACCTGTGCCGAAGAAGCCACCGAAGAGGCAATATCACAAGGGGCTATATACCTATCAAAGGAGCGGAAGAGTCAGAGCGGCTCTCGACCATTAAATTAAAATGTTCCACAGAGTGTAACTGTCTTGATGATTGAAAAGTCTAGATGCAGAAGAGTATGGTCCACGGAGGCAGTGTGAAATACTATAGTGGACCCCATTACTGAGGAACTACTGAAAGGATTTTCCATCACGGACTCTGATCATAGAGAGACGTGCCCTCAATATATAAAATGAGCTGTCCGGCTGTGTTACTGACCAGAAGGACAGGGAAAGACCATCTAGATGCACTTCTACCCCAGAAGGACCTCGAAGAGAGGTCTAGGTCAGAGCCACTAGAGACTCCACCATCAAGAAAGATGTCGGGGCTTGGTACAATGTAGGAGCAGAGAAAGTGCTGAGCAGAATGAGATTCCGCTGGCAGAACAGTACAGTAGAGTTCCATAGCAGAAAACCACTGGATGACACAAGATCTCACATAGACCACCACTCACTAAAATGTGTGGAAAAATAATCCACAGAACAGGAGTTCATTCTGCGGTCAACATCCCGCCACAAGTTCTGTGGAGAGGAGTCCGAAAAGGAAGAATGTGTCACTAATTCTGCCATACAGCACCCACTAGCACCCATGTGGCATCAGCACCACTCGTGGCACAGGAGGACACCAAGCAGTGTCTATGCCAACCTGGGAGAAACCCGGGGCAGCCACGGCAGTATCTGTAGGTACTCCCGGCACCCAAGTAGCAATGGCACCGAGGGCACCTCCAATGCCCATGGCACTGATGGCACAATGGCACCCATGACACCCGAAGGGCACCAGTGGCACCCATGGCTTCCATGGACACCTGCAGTGCCACCCGCACCCACGAGTGTCACTCCACTACCCAAGGCATGAGTGGCACCCATGGCACCTGAAGCATCCATGGAACCCATGGCGCCCACAGCATCACCCAGGGCACCCACGGGTGCTCCCGGCGCCACCCTGTCATCCCTGGCACCGCAGAGATACCACCCGTGGGTGCCCAGAACAATCCACGGGTGTCTGGCACCGCCATGGGTGCCGGGGCCGCCCACGGTGCACAGCACTGCCCGCGGGTGCCCGGTGCCAACCCTGGGCGCACGGGCGCTGCCTGCAGGGCACAGCACCACTGGACGGTGCCGACAACCAGTGGCAGCAAAGAGAGCACCACGGCACCACACAGAGTGATGGAGCTGACCCACGGCACTGACTAAGGCATGGTGCCGACCAAGGCCCGAGGCTCAGTGCCAACCAAGGCATTGAGCCACGCGCCGAACCACGGCGCCACCAAGGACCCGAGACCTCGGCACCACCCAGCTACGGTTCGAGGCATGGTGCCAACCAAGGCCAAGGAAATGCCAATGGAAATCCTGAGAAGGGAGAAGGTAAAGGTGGTGCCCGTGCCAGCCTCCGCATGGAAAAGGAAGAGGGGGGTAAGCAGGAGGGGTCGACATGACGGCAAAGGCACCCATAGGGCACCTCGCCATATATGATCCAATCGACCGCCCGTCCAATGGCTCCGAGGCCCAGAGGTCCTGAAATCAGGAACAGAGCCAGGAAAACTGAAAGTCGAACTCCCTGCTCCATAGGAGCGACCCAGAGGTGAAACTGCCCACCGGAGCTCCAGCAAGGACAGAGATGGAGCTCGGAGTTGAGAAAGCAGCCATTAGGAGCGGGCAAAGAGGAACTCATCAAAGTCGGGTTCGCCCATCGCCTCCCGGCGAACATTCTCGTGCAGACATACCAACGGACAACCCGAAAGTAGCACGATTCTTCTTCCCGAACGAGGAAGAGGAGCTCAAGGTCAAGCAGAGCGGATCACGGAACCATTAGATTTGTGCTTGGAGGACTGTCCCCGAGCACAGGACTGTCCGTAGTCAGACCCCCCGTTAATTAAGGGCGGTGGACGGACACAGCCCTCTGCCATAAAACTTTCAAGCAAGTCCTCCTACCGTCACCGCTACCATCTAAGGACGACTCTGTTGATGGCAGGAAAGAATTTATTTTTCTTCTTCTTCATAATCTTCTTCTTGTTCAGTAAAATAAATAAATTACTACTTTAAAATATTAAAACATTAAGTGCTGTTGTCGTATGAGCGAAAACTTCAACTCTGGCAGATAGCGGCCTTTTTCGATGGCAGGAGGAAAATAACTGAGGCGGTTGGAGGGTCAGCGCCGAGATAGCTCCACAGGCGCGAGCTAGTCTCACGGTGCCGTGCATGTGTGGTCCTCTCGCCCGACCCTTCTGAAAACTTTAGGCTCCCGCTTGGTCCTAGTGCCTCTGGTGCTATCCCACTAGTGTGAATGAGTGATGGAGACTTAGTCCAGGAAGATGGTGAAATAACAACTGAGAGGACAGAAGAAAAATTACTCACCTTAGTAATGTTGTTTCTTCTAATGGAGTCTTGCTGTATTCTGACTATTGCAGTGATCTCCAACCTTTGAACTGCCCCGAGAACAAAGAGTTAACTTTCCATGCAAGGCATGGAACGCTGAGCTCGAGCTCGGTTGAAGCCTCTGTCTGATGTTGTTTGAACCCCAACCGCCAGATCTTTATGAGCTATACTCACTGGGCGTTCTGTGTGGAAACTGTAAACTCACACTAGCCAACTGGCAACTAAATTTAATAAAAGGATTTTTGGTTTCAAAGCAAAGACTCAAGTCAGGAAACCCAAAAACAAAACACAACACACACCCAAAATAAAGCAGGGTGAGAAAAGAGGCTCCTCTAGGTGCCAACACTGCTCCTGCCCACCCACATCCCAAAACCAGGTTCTGAGAGGGAGGCAGGAGGTCAGAATACAGCAAGACTCCATTAGAAGAAACATTACTAAGGTGAGTAATTTTTCTTTAAACAACATGAAGTCTTGCTGTATTCTGACTATTGCAGATACCAAGCAGTACTCCATGGAGGAGGGACAGAACCTACTTTGGGAATAGGCTCTGAAGTACTGCTGTGCCAAACTGAGCATCACTCCTAGCCTGGGTATCCAGAGGTAATGCTTGGTAAAAGTATGGACTGTTTTCCAGGTGGCTGCTTGACAAATCTCTAAGATAGGAATATCCCTGGCAGCAGCCAGGAAGCAGCTATACCTCTAGTAGAGTGAACCCTCAGGCCTGAGGGTGGGGTCCTACCCAATTTTTCATAGCAGAATTGTATACAAGAGACAATCCACCTGACAATAGATCTTTTAGTGGCAGGTTTTCCTCACCGACCTCCCCATAAGTGAGGAACAATTGGAGGAGTCAAACCTGTGACGCTTTTGGTGCGCTTATGTAGTAGCTAAGGGCCCTTTTTACGTCCAGGCTGTGCAGCCTCTCTCTCCCGAGGAGGAATGGTCAGTGAAGAAAACAGGAAGAGACATAGACTGGTTAAGGTGGAAATCTGAGACCACCTTAGGCAAAAACTTCCTATTAGTTCTTAGGACCACCTTATCTCTATGAAAAGAGATAAAATCAGGTTCCACTGACAGGGCTTGAAATTCACTGATGCGCCTGGCAAAGGCAATGGCTACCAAAAACACAGTTTTCCAAGTCAAGTACTTAAGTTCTGCAGAGGACAAAGGCTCAAACGGGGTTGCATAAGCTGAGCAATGCAAACATTTAGGTCCCAAGCAGGAGCAGGGTCCCTGAAGGGAGGATTGGTGTGCAACAATCCCTTGAAGAATTTGCAAAATACAGGATGAGCTGAAAGAGAAGAGGGCTTGCCTACTGACAAAAAGCAGAAACAGCTGCTAAATGTACTTTGAGTGAGCTGGTCTGAGTCCCAAGCCATTGAGATGAACCATATAGTCTAGGACTGTAGGCAACCCAGCAGATTCTGGAGAAATATGCTTACCAGAGCACCAAATAGTGAACCTTTTCCATTTGGAGTTGTAAGTCTTTCTAGTGGAAGGCTTTAGAAGCCTTTAGAATATCCAGAACACCTTGAGAGAGGTGCAGATCAGCAAACTCTAACTCTTCAAGAGCCAGGCCTTGAGATTGAGAGATTTGAGATTTGGATACCAAACCCTCCCTGAAAGGATGTCAACAGGTTGTAATTCCTGGGAAGAGACAGGGAAAAGTGGACTGCTAAGGACAGCAGCGGTGGGTACCAGGTCTGTCTGGCCCAGTCTGGAGCAATCAGAATCACCTTGCAGGGTTGAGACCTGAATTTGACTAGTACCTTGAACAGGACAGGGAAGGGGGAAAAGCATCAGGAACTTCCTTCCCAATTGAGAACTAGAGCATCCATGGGGACTGAGCCCAATACTGGGGTCTGCAGCAAAAGAGGAAGTTGGTGATTGTCTGGGGCTGCAAAGAGATCTATCTGTGGAGTGCCCCATCTGGAGAAAATCACCTTTAAAATTAGGGATCTAGGGACCATTAGGGCCCTGAGATATCCTACTGAGAGCATCTGCCAGGAACATTGTCCTTCCTGGGAGGTGCACTGCCGTCAGAGAAGTTTGCAGGAATAGGCCAGAGACCACAACTTCATTGCTTCTGTGCACAAGGCCATAGACCGAGTGCCCCTTGCTTGTTGATGTACCACATTGTGGTGGTATTGTCTGTTCTGATCTGAACTACTTTGTTCTGAACAGACTTGGAAAAAACTTGCAGTGCCAGAAACACTGCTCTGAGTTCCAAGAGATTGATGTGAAGCAGAGATTCTTGAGGTGACCACAGCCCTTGGGTCAGATCCCCAAGTGGGCTCCCCAGTCCAAGAGGGAGGCATCTGTGGTAAGGATTAGAGAATGAGATTGAGTGACAAAGGAACTCCTTGCCTTAGATTGTCCTGATCCTGCTACCATTGCAAGGCCTGGATCAGGTTCGAGTTACTGGGACTAGTTTGGTCAGGGAATCCTTTCTCTGAGACCAGAAGGTTCTCAAGTGGAACTGAATCCCTCATCTGAAACCTTGCCCCTGGACCACTGCTGTAGAGGCTGCCATGTGGCCCAGGAGCTGCAAGAAGTGCCTTGCTGGTCAAGACACCTGAAGGGTGAAAGAAGAGGCCAGTTCTACTAGTGTCCTCCCTGTCCAGGGAAGGAAGGCCTTTGCTTTTATTGTATCGAGCTCCGCCCCTATAAAGGTGAGGAGCTGCACTGGTTCAAAACTGACTTTGGAAGATTTAGGAGGAATCCTAAGGAAGTGAGCAGCCGCTGAGTTATCTGAAGATGTGACTTGACTTGGTCTGGAGACTGACCCACTATGAGCCAGTCGTCCAAGTGTGGAAAGATGGAGATCTTTTTCTCCTTAGGAAAGCAACCACTACTGCCAGGCACTTTGTGAACACCCTTGGGGCTGATGTTAGACCAAAGGGCATTGCTCTGAATTGATAGTGGCCTGAGGGCAACTCGACCTGAGGTACTTTCTGTGGGAGCACCTGATGGGAATGTGAAAATAGGCATTCTTGAGGTCCCAGGGAGGCTAGCCAGTCCCCTGGCCTTACAGAGGGCAGAATTATTCCCAGAGTCACCATTTTGAATTTTGGCTTTAAAGGTGCTTGTTTAAATATCTCAGATCCAGGATGGGCGCCATGCTCCTGTCTTTTGGGGGTTAGGAAGTACCTGGAGTACAATCCTTTTCCCTGTGTGGGACTGGAACCCTTTCTATGGCTCTGAGAGCCAAGAGGAAGAGACCTCTGCCTCTAGGGCAAAGGCCTCTGAAGGATTTGCAGGTGGAAAGGATCTGGTTCTCATCTTGGGAAGTTTTTGAAGCTGAGAACCAGTCCCTGGCTTACTACTTCCAGGACCCACTTGTCTGATGTTAAAGACTTCCAGTCCTGGACAAAGTAAGTCAGCCTGCCCCTACAGGTAGTGGGGAATCAGCCGGGCAGACCCAACAGGGTGTCTCACTTGCAGGGGCTTTAGGCTGAGGGGTGAAAGCAGGCCTGCTCATACCCCATCTGCCTCTCCTCTAAAGAACCCCTCTGAGCAAAGGCAGAAGAGGAGGCCTGAGCTTGTAAAAAGGCCTATGAAAGGGCCTACCCTGCCCCTGGAATGCTGCCTCTGAGGAGTGGCTTGCCTTTCTTTGGCCTGAGCCCTCCTGTAGGTGGTCCTGTACTCGTCCATTTTCTTCATGTAGTTCTCTGTCTGCTCCCCAAACAGAGAATTACCAATGACAGGAAAATCCATGGCCTTAGCCTGGGTATCCTGTGACAGGCTAGTACATCTGAGCCAAGCCATCCTCCGAAGGGCCACAGATGTAGCCATGACTCTAGATGAAACATCACTGAAGTCCAGCAGCATGAAATTGCACCTTGGATGCCTCAATCCCATCCGCAGCCACCAGCTCCAGCTCCTTGGCAAGCTGGTCAGGGCCTGTTTAGCTAGAGCCATCACAGTGTTCCACCTGGACTTCTGGTATCTAGCTCTGTAGGCCATATAATTAGCCTGCCTGAGTCCCAAAGATGCTGCCATGTACTGTTTCTTTTGCCATGGCATCAATCCTCCCGGAGCCTTTATCTGGGGGTGTGAAGCCAAGGGTATATTGCCTTATCACAGGCAGCAGCCTGCACTACCCCAACATGGCTGCATTGCTGGGAAAGGAACTCCGTGTCTGAGCCTGAAGAGTATACCTCTTGTCCATTCTTCTGCCCACAGGAGGTATGGAATTAGGAGTTTTAAAATTATAAATGTCTGTTTCCCAAAAGACTTATGGAGAGAACAGACAGCCTCCTGGACTCTGGGATGTCCATCATCTCAACGAAATCAGGCTCCTCCTGATCCTCTACTGCTTCTTCCATAGGAAGCTGGAGGGTTTCAGCCACTTTTAGTAAAACATAAAGTGGGAAGGGACTCAGAAAGCCTAGGAGGAGAAACACCTGAAGGTCTGTCTGGGGAGATGTCCGGGTCAATGGGCACATCCAGACTTTCATAATCACCATCACTATCTTCATACTCTCCCTCCTCCTCCTCCGGTTCATAAAATTCTTCTAAAGTATAATCCTGAACAGGGGAACCGACCCGAACAGCCCGAACCGATGGTGCCGGTTCGGTCGGAACCAGATTAGCGATTGAACTATCCTTATCGCTTTGGCTATCTCATCAGCGGTTGGAGAAAGAACTTGTGGATCCGAACCAGCTGACTTATCCCTTCTTTTCTTTTAACGGAACCGACTCCTCAGAATCGGTTCTCCTTTTGCGAAGAAGTTTCGCCCTGGTCAGAGGCACTCCTTCTGGTTCGGTCGGAACCAAACGGGCTGGCCATCAGGGTCAGTGGACTTCTCGGCCTCCCTTTCCCTCAGTCTACCTACCCTCTTATCCAGGGTAGATTTGGGAAAACTTTTACAAATTTGGCAGTCTGAATCGAGGTGGTCAAACCCCAGACAATAAACACAGGTGGTGTGGGGATCAGCCTTAGCAAAGGCTTCCCACACACAATACAGTGTTGAAACCCAGTGGCCCGGTTTTTCTTGGTCTCTCGACATGGCCAATCCTATCCAAAACTTACCCTTTTTGGCAATCAACAGGCAAGACACCCTATCGGTTCCTGACCGTGTTACGGTCTTGGAAAAACATAATAAAATCAAATTTTTAGAACCGATATGGACCGTTACCACACTCTAATTAGAACAGAAAAACTTTTCACAAACCTGATCAGTTCAAACCGAACCGATCCAATGTTTACAAGTTCTACACAGAAGACTAATATAGAAAAACCTATCTAGTACTCACGGTACCACAGACAGAGACTTAACCGACAGGTTAGATTGTAGAAATTCGGTTGAAACCGAGAGAAAAACGACACTTTAACCGACTTTTTGAACTGAGCGAAGGAGAAATCTCTGGAGCGACTGTTCAGTGAGATGGAGTAAAGAATCTAGTTGGGGTTCAAACAACAACAGACAGAGGCTTCAACTGAGCTCGAGCTCAGCGTTCCATGCCTTGCATGGAAAGTTAACTCTTTGTTCTCCGGGCAGTTCAAAGGTTGGAGATCACTGCAATAGTCAGAATACAGCAATACTTCATGTTGTTTGAAGAGGAAGAAGTGGAAACTAAAGGGATTGGGAGGGGCCCCAATCTCTGGAAATAGAGGAGGTAGGTAGTGGATAAAGAATTTATGAAGTAGGATGAGAGGGAGAAGGTTAAACACATCCCAGACCCTGGTCCGTCTCCAGACTGTATAGGAACTGCAAGGAGTAGCCAAAGGCTTCTTGCCAGAATTCAAGGCACAGAATGGCTGGCAAAATTCCATTTGAGCAGAATCGGCTATTCTGGAGAAGGACAGCACAGAGAATTACCACCCTCTCAAGGAAAGATTTTGGTGAAAAAGGAAAAGGAGTTTTTTTCAGTAATAAAGGATAGTCCAAAGGACAAGGAAAAATAAAATGGACGGAAACAAGGAGGAGGAGAGAATGGAGGGCACTGCCAGCTCCCACCCCACAGGGGTGGAGCTAACGACTGGAAAGGAGTGCCCCCATGCTGACCACTCTCTAGAACATTATCCTCCTATGTGCCCCTGTTTACCTCACTCCTGAAAAGAAAGGAGGGGGGAGGTTGGGCACAGAGAGAGGGGACCTAGAGACTGAGGCCCCAGGGGGATGGAGGCGGGATTGTGATGAATGGTGAAGATACACAGAAAGATCATAATTACAGTAGGTACATACTTTTCATATCTTATCTGTGTCAATCTTCACCATTCATCACCTTTGAGAGTGCCAAGCCCCTGAAGGGTTTTTCTTTTACACCCTAAGGGACAGAGTCCTTAGCTCTCAGTGGGTGACAAACTAAGAGGGAGAACCTTCAGGGCCTGGAGAGGCCGAGAGTGGGAAGTGAGACAGGGATCCCCAGAGGGGAGGAAGTTGCCCGACAAACGCCATCTCGCCTCACGGGAGAAGAGATAGGTTCTCTGGTGAGCGGAGTTAATCACCCTGCACCAGGTCAAGGGTGACAACCGGAAAAAGCCAGCCATGCCGTCCGCCTAGTGCAGATCGCTGTCCCTGCGACCCTGGTAGCTACCTCGTTGGCATCATAGGATGCCCTCGCTGGTGCCTTGCTAGCTTCAGGCCACGCGCAGAGAGTGCAATGGCTTGTCTGGTTTGTTCCTGTCAGGCAACGAGGCTAGGAGCTGACCTAGCCTGGACCACAAGAACCTGTCATAGGCTGCATAGTGGGCCTGATGTGCAGAAATAGAAAGCAACAACCGTGCCGAGTAGAAAGCCCTCCTATCCCAGAAGTCAAAATCCGAGGAGTCTTGATCTGGGGCGGTCACGGTGAAGGCGCGAAGCCCATCGGGAGTGTCAACTGCGTCAATCCGGATTGCGGATGAGGCATGGAACCTGGAGACTCTGGGGTGGGGCGCAATATTGCTGGCAGAGATCCCTAGGGGCAGGAACTCCGAGAAGGGCCTCTGCCAGGAACGCAATGACGCCTCCGAAATGGGAGCAGGCCGGGGCACCACACGGTGGCCCGCTGAAATCACCTAGAAAGGTGTGCATCGAGTGCTCTGGATTGCTTAAAGTGGCAGGGGTGAGGTGCAGGTCCTCCAACATCCTCACGAGGAAACGCTGATACTCAGCGAGATCAGCAGCTGGAGAGATGTGGACAGGAGGCTCCTCTCCCCAGAAGAGGGGATGAAGAGTTGGAGGGCACCGACTGCTCAGAGGGTGGCTGCTCGGGGAGGTTGAAAACCTGACTGTCCATTGCCCTGACATAAGCTGGGAACAGAGCAGCCACAACCTGAACTACTCCCAGGAGAGGGGCCTGCTAGGACCAAGTATGCCTGGGAGCGCAGGAGAATGTGGCAGAGGGATAGGGACAGAGCTGAGAAGAGATGTCAGCTGACCTCCGCCTGGGCTAGGGAGGGACCAACAGCACCCAAAGAAGTAGGTGCTCCGGAAGACTCCACAGCCGACAGCTGAACAACCATTTTGGTACTGCCTTGGCTCGCCCGGAAGAATCCCCTGTGAGGTGACCAGGGCCATATAGGTCCAGAAGGACGGTCCCCTACCACAAAAGAACGGGCTCTCTCAAAGAGATTGAGGAGGAAGAGCGGAGATCCGCACTACGGCTTCTCCCAGAGTCGGGTAGGCCCCAGAAAAGGTCGCCGTGCAGACCCCATGCCCTCGACCCTCGGGAATCCGAGACAGCCCTCCTCCTCGAGAGGGCCAGCCTAGAGTTGAAAGCCCTGGCCAGCACTGGCAGGAGCCATCCAGGGCACAGTACCTCCCCTTCTGTAGCTGCCCTGATCGGTCCCAAAGTTGGGCAATCCAGGCACACCACAGGCGGGGGTACCACTGCTGAGGATCAGTGAACCTACCAAGACCAGGCTGCAGAGCAATGGTGGCCTGCACCACTGCCCGCTGGTCAGCACCCTGACCCCAGTCTCAGCATCCACCGACCCCACCTCAGGAGGGGCTGACTCCGGCTTGTTGAGGACACTACAGGGCTGCCCACAGCAACAGTCAACTCAAAGAGTCAGACTGCTTGTCTGACTCCACCTCCGAAGAGGTAGAGGCCGAGGCCCTGTGCCAGACTGTAGGAGGCGCCCGCTGTCATCCTTGCCAAATGGGTTGCCAGAAACAGAGAGACCACGCCTGAGCAAGTGCCCCCACAGCACCACAAATGGTATCCACGGAGGACACGGTCCCGGCCTGAAGAGCAGCCCTGGAGTCAGAACCAGTCATGGCGCGCGAGTGGGGACAGCACCGATGATGGCTCGGCAGTGCCATCAGCGCCGTGGATGGTGCCGGCCAGCTCCACGGTGCTGCGAATGGCACCGAGGGCAGGGCGGTGCAGCCACAGGCGCCCGACAGCGGAATCTGAAGCCGCCACAGTGCCGCATCCAGAGCTGGACACGGCGCTGTGTTCAACCTGGCACTGCAAACGGTGCCGAGGTCAGGAAGAGGACAAAGACGGTGCCGTGAGACTCTCACAGTGCCGCTAGCACTATCAGTGCAGGACGGTGCTGACAGCAGTCACGGTGCCGGTGACAAACCGGAGCGGCGATGGCTCCGACAGAATACCAGCGCGCGGCTGGCGACCGACCCGTCATCGTGGGGCTGGCACCGACCCAGGCCTTGAGAACCGCGGTCCGACACCGAGGGAGCCTTCCACTCGGCGGGGCGATTGCCTTGGTGGTGCCCTCCGCCCGCCCCCGAAGGAGCGTGACTGGCCTCCCTGCACCACGGAAGGAGCCTCGGGTAACGGCCAGGCTACTAGAAGCTAAGGCTCCCTCCTCCTCAGTCTGTGTAGAACTGGGAGGGGACCCAAGGAAAGGCTGAGATTATGCCCTATGAGTGCGCACCCGACCCCGAAAGTCGTGAGCTCCCCCACTTTCCACAGCGTTGCTTCGATGACCCGGCGTCCATGGAGAAATAGGCATCGCGCGAATCCATGTCTTGAAGCTGGCCAAGACACGTAAGGCAACAGTCGTGCTGGTTGGTGACGGAAAATTTCTGACCGCATGGGCACCGTCGCATGGGGGCGTCCCATCTTGAAGTCTTCTTGCCCTCTGACCCAGACATGACCTACGAGGAAAAAACACCAAAAACAGACTCGAGCGTCACCAAGAATAAAAATAAATGGAAAGGTCTTACCAAGAGAAGTCGAGTAAGGCAACTAGAACCGGCAGGAAAGGAGCCGATGGACTGTGGCACGGAGGAATAATACGGACTGAAAGTCGCAACTGCACAGGTGGTAGGCCTCAAGTTCCAGAGCTTCCCAGGGTGACCTCGATGGAGAGAAAAGAACAGGCAGGGCAGAGTCGACAGTGCCTAGCAGCCAACCCCATGACGCACGCGCAATCGCGTTGGCCTCGAGGCGGTGCCGATGGTGCGCGGTCTGCCCGCCCAAAAAAAAAAGAGTTCTCATGAGGGCCAGCGACCTCTGGCCATGTACCCAAAGGAGATGAATGGTGAAGAGTGACACAGATAAGATCATATACTATAAAGATGCCATAACCAAGAACAGGAATGATGGGTGCAAATTCTGGGCAAACCTAAATGAGGTCACCAGGCGAGAATCCAAAGCGACCCCTACCATGCTCTGCGTTGATGGCTCCCCAATCCTAGACCCTAAATCTATCACCAACACCTTTAACAATGACTTCACCGACTTGCAGCATGTTCTCCGGCCAATTTCTTCTCCCCACCATCCCTACTGCACCATGCAATCCCCATCGCATCTCCCTTTCGTTTCAAGACTATTACCTTTGGAGAAGCCAGGAAATATCTACGTAAAGTGCTTGGGAAGAGGAGATTCAGTGGGATAACTTGACTTGAAACTAATCTGCGCCTCCACCAAGAAATCCTGTCCCTCTCACCCATATCCTTAACCTCTCACTCCATCTTACAGTATTCCCCAAAAATGGACAGCTGTGGTAGTCACCCCTGTGTACAAGAGTGGGGACTGTGCCCTCCTGGCAACTATAGACATATCTCTATACTACCACCCACTCTGAAGGCCCTTGAACGAATCGATGCCGACTAACTTGTCAATTATCTGGACAAGCACATGCTCCTATGAGCAGAGCAACATGGCTTTAGGGCTGGGCATAACACCACTACAGCCTTCTTGGAATACACAGGCTTCATCCACAAATACCTCGATCTTGGCCAGCTAGTCAGGGCTATCTATATTGACCTAACAAAGGCCTTTGACACAGTCAGCCATGCCCTCCTAGTTGACCAACTCACTGCCATAGGCCTTGCCCCTGAGGCAGCTGCATGGTTCCGCAGCTAACTACACTGCCATTTACGGCAAGTCAGGATAGATACCTTTCTCTCTGACACCAAGCCTGTATGCTCAGGCGTTCCACAGGGGTCAATACTGGCCCCCTCCTCTTTGCCTATTTCTGACTTGCCTGCCCTAGCCAGTCAGTGTCGTATCCTCCTCTACGGATGATGCAGTTATCTTTTCAAATGGCTTTGACCCACTGCTCTTGAGCAACAGCTACAACGTGACTTCACTAGCGTTGAGTCATGGTTCAAAAATCATAAATTGATAATGAACTACAAAAACACAAAAACCATGTTGTTCACCAGCCTTAAGAACAAGCACAAAAACTACCCGCTATCAATATGTGATAGGGGTGGTGTTCCTCTTGAATATGTTCATCACTTAAAATACCATGGAATCACTCTTGACAGCTCGCTCTCCTGCATCCTCCACATAGACATCACAGCTAAAGCAATCAACAAATGCTTAGGGCTACTTTATCGCCATTGGCAGAGCCTGACCCTGAAGCCCTCATGCAGTCCACAGTTCTGTGGGTTCCTAGTGGACTATGGACTGCCTGCCCTCCAACGAGTAAAAACTGCCCTTAACAATGCCTGCAGGCTCACCTTATGGGCACACCGACTAACCCACACCTGCAATCTCTATGCAAAGGCTCACTGGCTAACCTATGGTCACTTAAAATATCAATCCTGCCTCCTGGCCAAAAGATCTGAACTGGTCAGCTCCAGACTGGGGTCCAACAACTGCTAATTTCCAGCACTAATCCCAGGCCCACCGAAATTCAGAACTGCAGTCCTTCCTGACTTCAAAATGTCGGACATCTCAAGGACAAAGGTCCTTTGCCTATCGGGTGCCATTGTGGTTCGCCCCACCATGAGAACATTATTAGCCTGCCTACTCTGTGGACCTTCAAAAAGAACCTAAAGAACCATTTAATACAGGAATCTCAATGAGTCTGCCATTGCTAACACCTAGCAAGGCATCTCCTACCAACTGTTCTTCTGCCAAATAGATCTCTCTCTCTCTTGGACACCCTGCACTTGGGGCTCAACCCCCCACCCGTCTCTCCAACACTTCTATGCACTAACCCCTCGTGTTGCTGACAACTAACAGGTTCCCTGTTGGGCACAGTTATTTACTTTGTTCCTGTATGTATCTGACTGTGTTTACTTATTCCAGTTTTAGTTTTCATTGTATTTTTGGATTCCTTTGTTTAAAGACCAAATGTACCTAAATGTTCTCATTCTAATCCTATTGCCTTGTTTGTCTCAATCCTCTATATAATCACCTACTTGTTCTAAATGTACTAACAATGGAACCTATGTAAAGAGCTCTGAGCTCAAATGGTTACTCCGAGATCAGAAATCAATAAATAAATAAAAATAAAATTTACCACATTCTGCCGGCATATATTTAATCAAAACAGCCAGCGATCTGAAAGAAAAATTACTCACCTTAGTAATGTTGTTTCTTCTAATGGAGTCTTTATATTATGACAATTGCAGTTTGTCCCACCATTAGAACTGCTCCGGAGGTGAAAGAGTTAACTCCATTCCATGAATGGAACTTAGAGCACGAGCTCTAAAGAGAAGCTCTGTCTGTGTAGTTTCAAACCTAAACTGTCAGATCTTTACGAGCAAAAACTCACTAAGGTCTGTGTGGAAGCTGTAACCTACACTAGCCAACTGGCTACCTAAATATTAACACTCATTGCTGGTCCCAAAACAAAAGACTCAAGTCAGGGGCCAGAACTAATAGTATAATTTAACAATATGAGAGAAATATAAGGAAAAAATGAAAAACACCACACCCCAAACCCCAAGAAGGGGTGAAAACACATAAAAGGGCATAAAATAGTGCCCACACTAGGCTGCCCACCCCATACCCAAGTAGAAGTTCTGAGAGGGGCAGGCTGGGGGTGAGGTCATAATATAGCAAGACTCCATTAGAAGAAACAACATTACTAAGGTGAGTAATTTTTCTTCAAACAACATGAAGTCTTGCTATACTATGACAATTGCAGACAACACAGCAGTACCTCCATGGAGAGGGACAGAACCTACTTAGGAATAGGCTCTGAAGCACAGCTGTGCCAAACCGAGCATCTCTCCTAGCCTGGACATCCAGGAGTAATGCTTGGTGAAAGTGCGTACCGCTTTCCAAGTAGCAGCTTGACATATCTCCAATATAGGGATGTCTCTGGCAGCAGCTAGAGATGTAGCTATACCCTCTGGTAGCATGAGCCCTCAAGCCAGAGGGGATCTCTGCCCAGTTTCTGATAACAAAATTGGATACAAGAGACAATCCACCTGGCAATTGATCTCTTAGTGGCAGGTTCCCTTTCCCAACCTCACCATAAGTGAGAAAAAGTTGGAGGAATTCGAACCTGTGACCCTTGGTACGTTCTATATAGTAACTAAGGGCCCTCTTAACGTCTAAACTGTGCAATCTCCACTCACCAGAAGAGGAATGCTCGGTGAAAAACACTGGAAGGAGATAGATTGGTTAAGATGGAAATCTGAAACCACCTTAGGCAAAAACTTTCTGTTAGTTCTGAGGACTACCTTATCCCTGTGGAAAGAAATAAAGTCAGTTTCTACTGACAAGGCTTGCAACTCACTTATGCGTCTAGCAGAAGTGATACCACTAGGAAAACAGTTTTCAAGTTAGATACTTAAGCTCTGCAGAAAACAGAGGTTCAAGGGGTTGCATTAACTGGGCAATGCAAACATTAAGGTCCCAGGCAGGGCCGGATCCGAAAAGGTGGATTAGTATGAAGTAATCCTTAAAAACTTGGAAAATACAGGGTGAGCGGAAAGAGAGGATGGCTTTCCTGCTGAAACAAAAGCAGAGACAGCTGCCAAATGAACTCTCAGGGTAGCTGGTCTCAGGCCCAAAGAATTAAGATGGACCATGTAATCTAACACAATGGGCAATCAGCAGATTCTGGGGAAATATGTTTCCCAGAACACCAAATGGAGAACCTTTTCCACTTAGAATTATATGTAGCCCTAGTGGAAGGCTTCCTAGAAGCCTTTAAGATTTCAAGAACACCCTGAGAGTTGTAGGTCAGCAAATTCTAACTCCTCAAGAGCCAGGCCTTGAGGTTGAGGGATTTGAGGTTCAGATACCAAAATCTCCCTGGGCACAGGTTAATAGGTTGTGATTCCTGGGGAGACACAGGGGAGATGGACTGTCAGGGACAGAAGGAGTGGGTACCAGGGCTGCCTGGCCCAATCTCGGCAATCAGAATCACCCTGCAAGGCTGGGATCTGATTTTACTAACACCTTGAATAGGAGAGGGAAAGGGGAAAAGCATAAAGAAACTTCCCTTCCAAATCCAGGAGAAGGGTGTCCAGGGACTGAGCCCAACACTGGGGCCTGCAACTGAACAGTGGAAGTTGGTGATTGTCTGGGGCTGCAAAAGATCTACCTGAGGGGTGCCCCATCTGGCAAAGACTATCCCCAATACTTGAGGATCCAGAGACCATTCGTGATGGCCCTGAGAAATCCTGCTGAGAGCATCTGCTAGGACATTGTCCTTTCCTGGAAGGTGAACTGCTATGAGAGAAGTGTTCAGGGAATAGGCCAGAGACCACAACTTCATTGCCTCGGTGCACAAGGCCGAAGACCAAGTGCTCCCCTGCTTGTTGATGTACCACATTGTTGTGGTATTGTCTGTTCTGACTTGTACCACTTTGTTCTGGACAGAAGCAGAAAACGCTTGAAGTGCTAAAAAGACAGCTCTGAGTTCCAGCAAATTGATGTGGAGCAGAGATTCCTGGGGACCACACTCCCTGAGTGGAGAGGTCGTCCATGTGAGCTCCCACCCCAGGAGGAAAGCATCCGTAGTGGAGAGTCAAAGTGTGAGAAAGGGAATGAAGGGGACCCCCAGTCTTAAGTTGCTCTGATCCTGCCACCACTGGAGGCCTGGATCAAGGTTCAGGTCACTGGGACCAACTTGGAAAGGGGTCTCTTCTCTGAGACCAATAGGCTCTCAAGTGAAACTGAATGCCTCTCAGTCTCTCATCTGAAATCTTGCTCCCTGCACTACAGCTGTGGACGCAGCCATGTGCCCCAGGAGCTGCAAAAGTGCCTTGCTGGTCGAGACCTGCAGAGTGAAGGAGGAGGCCAGAGCCACCAAGTTCCTTACCCTTTCTAAGGAAGAAAAGCTCTGGCCAGATTTGTGTCCAGTTCTACCTATGAAGGTGAGTAACTGAACTGGTTCCAGAACCGACTTTGGTAGATTTAGCAGGAAGCCCAGAGAGGAGAGAAGCTGCTGGATGACTTGCAGGTGAGATTTTACCTGTTCTGGGGACTGGCCTACAATGAGCCAGTCGTCCAGATAGGGAAAAACAGCAATCCTTTGCCTCCTTAAGTGAGCCACTGCTACTGCCAGACATTTCGTGAATACCCTTGGGGCAGAGGTAAGGCCAAGGGCATTGCTCTGAACTGGTAGTGACCTGAGGGCAGTTTGAATCTGAGGTACTTTCGGTGGGAGCTTCTGATTAGGACGTGAAAATAGGCATCCTTGAGGTCCAGGGAAGCTAGCCAGTCCCCTGGCCTTAGAGAGGGTAAAATCATTGCCAGAGTTACCATTCTGAACTTTGGTTTCAAAGATGCTTGTTCAGATATCTGAGGTCTAAAATGGGCGCCATTCTCCTGTCTTTTGGGGTAAGGAAGTATCTGGAGTACAGACCCTTGCCCTGGTGTGGGGAGGAACCCTTTCTACTGCTCTGAGAGCTAACAGGGTTGAGACCTCTGCTTCTAGAGTAAAGGTCTCTAAAGAGCTTGCAGGTGGAAAGACCTGATTCTCATCTTTGGGAACTTTTGAAGCTGAGAACCAGACCCTGACTTACTACTTCCAGAACCCACTTGTCTGAAGTTAAAGACACCCAGTTCTGACTGAAGTAAGCCAACCTGCCCCTATTGGTAAAGGAGAATCAGCCCTGGGCACCCCATCAGGGTGCCTGCTTGGCAGGTGCTTTAGGCTGAGGGGTGGGGCAGGCCTGCCCACACCCCGTCTGCCTCTGCCTCTGAAGAACCCCTCTGAGCATAGCAGAGGAGGCCTGGTTTGGTAAAAAGGCCTGTAGAAAGGCCTACCCCTACCCCTGGGGTGTGTCTCTGAGGAGTGGCTTGCCACCCTTGGCTTGGGCACTTTTATAGGTAGTCCTATATTCATCCATCTTCTTCATATAATTCTCTGTCTGCTCCCCAAACAGAGAATTTCCACCACAGGAAAATCCATAGCCTTAGTCTGGGTATCCTGTGACAAGCTAGTACACCTGAGCCAGGCCAACCTATGAAAAGCTACAGATGTGGCCATGACTCTAGAGGAAACATCATTAAAATCCACAGCAGCATGAAACTGCACCTTAGAAGCCTCAGCTATCGGGCAGCCACCTGCTCCAGCTCGCTAGCAAGCTGGCCAGGGGCTGTTTGGCTAAACTCATAACAGTATCCCATCTAGATTTCTGATACCTTGCTACATAAGCCATATAATTTGCTTGCCTGAGTCCCAAGGACACTGCCATGTACTGTTTTTGCCATGGCATCAATCTTCCTGGAATCCTTGTCAGGAGGATGTGAAGCCAGGGAATATTAACTTTATCACAGGCTGCAGCCTGAACTACTAACATGACTGCATTGCTGAGAAAGGAATTCTGTATCAGGACCTGACAGTGTGTACCTCCTGTCCATCTTTTATCTACAGGAGGCACAGAATTAGGAGTTTTTAAGATTTTTATTGTTTGTTTCCTAAATGACTTATGCAGAGGAATAGACAATCTCCTAGACTCTGAGTATATCCATCATTTCTACAAAATCAGGCTCCTCTTGCTCATCACAGCTTCCTCCAAAGGAAGCTGGAGGGTTTCAACAACTTTTTGTAAAACATAAAATGAGAGGGGACTCAGAAAGCATAGGGGAGATTCTAAAGGTCTGTCTGGGGAGATGTCCGGGTCAATGGGCACACCCAGACCCTCCAAGTCACATTCATACTGATCATAATCATTCTCCCTCCTCTGGTTCATAAAACTCCTCAACATCATATTCCTGAACCGATGGAACCGACCGAACCGACCTTTTACCAGATAGTGGCGGTTCGGACGGAACCGAAAAGTGACTGGACAATCTTTTGGGTTTCTCAGACATAATGCCAGCCTAACCAGAAAAACTTGCCCTTTAAGCGGCGTGCAGGCAAGACACCCTTATCGGTTCCTAACCGTGTCACGGGTATTGGAAAAACCGTAATGAAATCCGGTTTTTAGAACCGATAAGAACCGAACCGCACTCTAAAATATCAAGTTTAAAACTTTAAGTTTTAACTCAAGCTGATCGGTTCAAAACCGAACCGATAAAACTTACAAGTTCCACACAGAATTAAAATAAGAAGTACTTACGATACCACAGACAGAGCTTGAACCGATCGGTTTTGCGGTTAAAATAAAACTATTCTCAGTTGAGATCGAACCGAGAAAACACTGTTTAAACCAAGAAATGAACCGAGCAGTAGGAGAAATCTCCGGGCGACTGTTCAGTGAGAGAGTAAAGAATCTAACAGTTTAGGTTTGAAACTACACAGACAGAGCTTCTCTTTAGAGCTCGTACTCTAAGTTCCATTCGTGGAATGGAGTTAACTCTTTCACCTCCGGAGCAGTTCTAATGGTGGGACAAACTGCAATTGTCATAATATAGCAAGACTTCATGTTGTTTGAATATCTGGAGCGGCATTTCCAGGCGTATTCACTCCATGTTGAAAAGCATGTAATTCTGATAGCTGAAGGAGCAAACTTCAGCCAGTCTTCCCCTGGCACCTCCAACCCTAACTCAGCATTCCATTTGTTTAAAATTGTTAGTATGGAATCACCCAAGTCTTCCCGTATTATCCGGTAAAGTTGGTCTATTATATGTTCCCTAGGCCCCCACAGACAGTGTCATTCAGGAACTGGAGCAGTGGTTTGGGTTAGGTATTTGGCCTTTTCTGGTCCTGACTTAAAATGTAGGTTCGCAGTTGTAGGAAGCGAAAGTGGTCCAAAGTCTTTAAATCTTGAGAGAAAATAAAAGTAGCTCTGTCCCTTTGAATGGCACAGCTTAACTGCAGAGTTACTGCTGCATCTAATCCTCATATGCCCAACATTCTAAGGCTTGGCTGTGCCATTCCCCTGGTAGGGGTTCACTATTCCCAGTTGTTATGATTACCCATTGACAATGTGGAGTGCTACTGGAAATGGGGAAAAGGCAGGTTACCCAATTTGAAAGCTGCAGTTTAACAGGCACAATTTTAATTTTGGGTGCTCCCTGTCACCAGACGTGACCCGTGATTTCAGCGAGTCAGTATGAGCGCGAGTTAATTTGGGTGAAGGTAAAAGAGCGAATGGGAAAAGGCGATCATGATATTAGAGCAAAGGGCTGCTGTGCATGTAGAGTGACTGCTAGTAAGCAATTTGGTAGGGAGGAACGTGGTCTGGAAAGCATGTAGGGGTTTGTGTGAGCATCTGTTTTTGAGTTGGCCTCCTGGTGTAGAGGATAGAATCACCCCTGCAAACCTGGCTGGCCGGGTTTGATACTGGGTATGTTACTAGTTTTTTTCCTGTTTCATTTAGGGAGCTTTTTAATTTGTTTTGTGCTGTAAGTGGGAATTTGTTATCCCCTGTTTTGCCTGCTCACTCAAGTTTGCCTCCTTCGCCACTGCCCTCTCTAACGTCCCCTCCCCAATCTGCCCTCCTTCACAAGTTTTCCCCTGTCTCAGTGTATCACCCCGGAGTTTGTAATCTAAAGTTTGGGGTGGAAAACTCCTACAACAGGGATGGGGGACAAAGCCACCGTCAGAAATAAGAGATGTAAATGTTTTTTTGTGAGTATTTGGTGATAGTAGTTAATTTTGCAGAGCGCTATAGTGCTGCACGCTGTAGTGCGATTCGGCATTTTTGCTTCACTGTTATGGTTTGCGCTGTAATGCTCTTGCTCTTATTACATGGTGCCATCACCAGACAGCCCCAACCTGCTCTGCAGAATCACGCTCCAAGGAATAAACACCAAGAAGGAAAATGTTATTCAGAGAAATCTATTCTGCTTCCCTTCAATGGCACAGCAAACATTGGAGAGTTTCTGCTGTCCAGAATGTTCATGTATCCAGGATTCTAAACTGGTTTGCAGCCTTGGCTGTGCCATTTCCCTAGTTGGGGTGCACATTATCCATACATACTAACTACTGATTGGCAATATGGATGCTACAGCAAACAAGCAAAATTCTCCACTAAGATTTACTACAGTGGAAAAAACAGCAAAGGTAAAGAAATAACCCAGTGACAATGTGGAACAACACATAAATGGCTTATGATACCCACATGATTTTTAGTGATATACAATAATCTTAATAAGAATCACCATTTCCATTTGGATATATGGGCTGTAACTGCAGTATAATCAAATAACTTGTTTTTAAATGTAACCCTGGCGCAGTTATACCAAGGGCTACTACCCCTGTCTTGCCTGGTCAGACCAAGGTTGAAGGGCCTGGATTCCTAGAATAACCTTTAAAACTGGTTCTTCTCAAGACAATAAATTGCGCAGTGCCACCACCAAGAGTTTAGCTTTCAGTGGGCTAGAGTTAAACCTGGTACAACCATCTGGGATGCTGTACCCTCCCACATCACTGTAATGCCTCCCCAAGCATGACACGATAACATTTCCCAAATTAAACATTTCATAATTATTGACTTACGACCAATAATATGCTCACGAGACAGGTATCTGCAAGCACAAACAACAACAAGTTTATTTACATGGGGAAGGGTTAGGAAAGGTGAACTGCAATAGAGGTTATGCTATTTACAATTGATAGACAGTAAGAAAATTACTCATTGCAGTAAACTTCTTTCTTCCATGAGGTCCTTTAGCATCAGTAACTTTTGCACTTAGCTGGCTAAGTGCAACTGCCCGGAGGTGTGCCTTTAAGAGATTTTTAAAGAGCATGGGGCTAGCCAATCAAAAGACAGGAGGGGAGGAACTAAGTGAAAGCTGTTGACTGCTTCAGAATTTTTTAAAGAAAAACAAGGGCAATGCCCCAAGGGCAAATGCCCAAAAAGAATTAACAGGATTCAAAAACATGCAAATGTCCAAAAGTGGAAATAGAAACAGCAACATGAGGTAAAACTCATCAATAACAAATGCCAAATTTGGTAAAGGTGATGTAAGAGCCCTTCTCTGACAGGTGAACGGGAGGAAGGGTGGGAGCTTAATGATGCTAAAGGACCCCATGGAAGAAAGAAGATTACCGCAGTGAGTAATTTTTCTTCTTACCCCACGTCCTTTAGCATCAGTAACTTTTGCAAACTACCAAGCAGTACCAAGTGGGAGGCGGGCAGAGAACCTACTTAGGAAAGAGGCTCTGCAGAACTGCCCTGCCAAATTTGGCATCAGATCTGGTCTCCACATCCAAACTGTAGTGTTTCACAAAGGTGTGCACAGATTTCCAGGTAGCTGCTTTGCAGACATCCGGTAGAGGAATGTCCCTTGCTGCTGCAAGCGAGGCTGCAGTGACCCTGGTGGAATGGGCCCTGAGCCCCACTGGAGGTTGTTGAGAAGCTTTCTCATAGCAGAATCTAATACAAGAGACCAACCAACGAAATAGTTATCTTGGTAGCTGGTCTTCCTCTGTCTACATCCCCGTAGGTGAGGAATAACTGGACTGTCTAGTATGCTCTAGGTAGTGAAAGATGGCTCTTTTGACATCCAAGCTGTGGAGCTTCAAACACCATGAAGTCTTGCTATATTATAACAATAGCAGTCAGCCACTGCAGCTGAACTGCCCGGAGAGGAAGGTTAACTCCAGAAGATCTGGAGTTCTACAGTGCGAAGGCGCTGTGCCCAAAGCTCTATCTGGCAGTTTCAAATGAAACTGTCAGATTCTTTACTCCGCTTCACTGAACAGTCGCTCCGAGATCAGCTCCTTCAGCTCGGTTCATTCTCGGTTCAAGCGAGTATTTTTCGTTCGTTTGAACGGCAAAGTTATTATTTTTACCGCATTTCGGTTTTAAAGCTCTATCTGGTAACCGTAAGTACAAAAATTTAAGTCTGTGTGGAAAATTAATTATCGGTTCGGTTTGAACCGATAGGTTGGTTTTTTCTGTATTTTAAAAGTGTACAGTGGGTTTTAGAGTGCGGTTCCCGGTTCTTATCGGTTCTAAAAAACAGAATTATAACGGTTTTTTCAAATACCTGTGACACGGTTAGGAACCGATAAGGGTGTCTTTGCCTGGCACTGCCATCAAAAGGGCAAGTTTTGGTTAGGGCTGGCATTATGTCTGAGAAACCTAAAAGAAAAACCGGGCCCACTGGTTTCAACACTGTGATGTCTGTGGGGACGCCTTTGCCAAGGCTGACCCACACACCACTTGTGTTTATTGTCTGGGGCTGACCACCTCCTGTCAGACTGCCAGGTGTGTAAAATTTCCCTGCAGCCACCCTGGAGAAGAGGATTGGGCGGCTCAGGAACGAGAGGCCAAAAAGTCCGCTGACCCGGATGGCCAGCCCGGTCCAGTACCCACTGGACCAGAGGGAGTGCCCTCTGACCAGGCCGAGACTTCCTCAGGCAAAGGAAGGCTGGTTCAGAGGAACCAGTCCCAAGTAAAAGACAAGGAAATCAGTAGGTCTGGAGTCCAAAATTGTGTCTCCAACTGCTGCAGAGATAGCTAAAGCCATTCAGATTGTCCAGTCACTGTCTCAGGGATCTGTAGAACCACCAACAGCTGGTAAAGGTTGGTTAGTTCAGTCCCAGTGGTTCAGGATTTTGAAGTTGAGGATTTTTATGAACCACAGGAGGGGAGGAGGAATTTGATCATTATATGTGTGACTGGGGGATCTGGACGTGCCCATTGAACCAGACATTTCTCAGACAGACCTTTAGAATCTCCTCCTATTCTGTCTGAGTCCCTTCTTTCTTTATTTTTTACAAAGGTTGCAGAAACCCTCCAGCTTCCTTTAGAGAGGCTGTGGATGAGCAAGAGGAGCCTGATTATGTGGAAATGATGGATATTCCAGAGTCTAGGAGGTTGTCTATTCCTTTGCATAAGTCATTTAGGAAGCAAACAACAAAGATTTTAAAAATCCTCATTCTGTCCCTCCTGTAGATAAAAAAATGGACAGAAGGTATACTGTGTCAGGCTCGGATACAGACTTCCTTACTGAGCAGTGTAGTCATGTAGGTGTGGTACAAGCTGCAGCCTGTGACAAGGCTAATATTCCTCTGGCCTCACATCCTCCTGATAAGGATTCCAGGAAGATTGATGCCATGGCGAAGAAACAGTATATGGCAGCTTCTTTGGGGCTCAGGCAGGCAAATTATATAACTATGTAGCTAGATATCAGAAATCTAGGTGGGACACAGTATTGCAGTTAGCCAAGCAGGCCCACGGCCAGCTGGCTAGTGAGTTGGAACAGGTGGCTGCTGATGGCATTGAAGCCTCTAAAGTTCAATTTCATACTGCTGTTGATGTTAATGATGTTTCTTCTAGGGTCATGGCCACTTCTGTAGCTTCCCGTAGGTTGGCATGGCTCAGATGCACTAATCTGTCCCAAGATACCCAGTCAAAGGCTATGGATTTTCCTGTAGTGGGAAATTCTCTTTTGGGGAACAAACAGAAAACTATATGAAAAGATGGATGAATACAGAACTACCTACAAAAGTGCCCAGGCTAAGGAGAAGCATGCCATGCCACAAAGGCATGCTCCCAGAGAGTAGGGGCAGGCCTTTTCCAGGCCTTTTACCAATTTCAAGCCTCCTCTGCTGTCTCGCAGAGGGGTTTCTTCAGAGGCAGGTGATTTCCAGGCCCAAGTAGACCGTCTCTCTCCCTCAGCCTAAGGCTGTTGCTAAGCAGGCACCCTGATGGGGTGCCCAGGGCCGATTCTCCTGTACCAGTGGGGCAGGTTGGCCTATTTCAGCCGGAACTGGCTGTCCCTAACTACGGACAGATGGGTTCTGGAGGTAATAGGCCAGGGTCTGGTTCTCAGCTTCAAACACTTTCCAAAGATGAGAGCCAGGCATTTTCCACCTGCAAATCCTTCAAGCCCTTCCTTTGGAAGCAGAGGTTTCTGCTCTGCTGGACTGCAAAGCAGTGGAAGGGTTCCTCCTTGCCATCAGGGCAAGGAGCTTTATTCAAGATACTTTCTTACCCAAAAGACAGGAGAATGGCAGCCCATTCTAGATTTAAGATACTTGAACAAGCATCTGTTGAAACCAAAGTTCACAATGTTGACTCTGGCAATGATATTGCCTTTCCCTAAGGCCAGGGGACTGGCTAGCTTCCCTGGACCTCAAGGATGCCTATTTTCATGTTCTGATCAGGCCTTCTCACCGAAAGTACCTCAGGTTCGAACTGCCCTCAGGCCACTACAGTTCAGGGCAATGCCCTTCGGCCTTACCTCTGCGCCAAGGGTATTCACAAAATGTCTCGCTGTAGTAGTGGCTCGCTTAAGAAGGCAAGGGGCTGCTGTGTTTCCTACCTGGATGACTGGCTCATTGTGGGTCAGTCTCCAGGTCAGGTGAAATCCCGCTTGCAAGTCACCCAGCAGCTTCTCACTTCCCTGGGATTCCTGCTAAACTTACCAAAGTCAGTTCTGGAACCAGTTCAGGTCCTAACTTTCATAGGCGCAGAATTGAACACAAGGTTAGCCAGGGCTTTTCTTCCCTCGGAAAGGGTGGACAGACTCATCGCCCTGGCATCCTCCTTTACTCTGCGGGTCTCTCGACCAGCAAGGCATTTTCTGCAACTCCTCGGGCACATGGCTGCTTCCACAGCTGTCGTGCAGGGAGCAAGATTCCAGATGAGGGACATTCAGTTCCATTTGAGGGCCTATTGGTCTCAAAGGAAGGACCCCTACCAAGTTGGTCCCAGTTACTCAAACTCTGATCCTAGCCCTCCACTGGTGGCAGGTCCAGAGCAATTTAAGACAGGGGTTTCCTTCATTCCCATTTCTCACTCCTCACCCTCACCCACGGATGCCTCCCTGTTAGGGTGGGGGCTCACCTAGGCGACCTTGCCACTCAGGGGTATGGTCTCCTCAGGAGTCTCTGCTCCACATCAATCTTTTGGAACTCAGAGCTGTCTTTTTAGCTCTGGGTGTTTTCAGATTCTGTCCAGAACAAAGTGGTTCAAGTCAGGACAGACAATACCACCACAATGTGGTACATCAACAAGCAAGGGGCACTTTCGGTCTTCAGCCTTGTGCACCGAAGCAATGAAGTTGTGGTCTCTGGCTTACTCCCTGAACACCTCCCTGATAGCGGTTCATCTCCCAGGGAAGGACAATGTCCTGGCGGACGCCCTCAGCAGAATTTCTCAGGGCCATCACGAATGGGCTCTGAATCCACAAGTGCTGGGGTCTGTCTTTGCCAGATGGGGCACTCCTCAGATAGATCTTTCGCAGCCCCAGACAACCACCAACTTCCTCTTTTCTGTTGCAGGCCTCCAGTTCTGGGCTCAGTCCCTCTGGACGCCTTTCTGTTGGACTGGAAAGGGAAGTTCCTGTATGCCTTTCCCCCTTTCCTCTCCTTTTCAGGGTACTAGTTAAAATCAGATCTCAACCTTGCAGAGTGATTCTGATTGCCCCAGATTGAGCCAGACAGCCCTGGTACCCTCTGCTCCTGTCCTTGGCAGTCCACCCTGCCCTGAGCCTGCCCAGAGTCCACGACTTACTGGCCTGTGCACAGGGAGGTGTGTATCGGACCTCAAATCCCTCCACCTCAAGGCTTGGCTCTTGAGGAGCTAGAATTTGCTGACTTACACCTTTCTCAAGGTGTCATGGATATTTTAAAGGCTTCAAGGAAGCCTTCCACTAGAGCCACTTATAATTCTAAGTGGAAGAGGTTTTCCATCTGGTGCTCTGAGAGGCAGATTATCCCAGAATCTGCTGATCTTCCATTCTACTGGACTATTTGGTCCATCTGAATTCCCTAGGCCTTAGACCAGCTACCCTGAAGGTTCATCTGGCAGCTGTCTCTGCTTTTGTGTCAGCAGGAAGCCTGCCTCCCTTTCTTCTCACCCGGTGTTCTCCAAGTTTTTAAAGGGTTACTTCATACTAACCCTCCTTTTCGGGAACCAGCTCCCGCCTGGGACCTGAATATTTGCATTGCTCAGTTAATGCAACCCCTTTGAGCCTTTGTCTTCTGCAGAGCTCAAGTATTTAACTTGGAAAACCGTTTTCCTAGTAGCTATCACCTCTGCCAGACGATAAGTGAGCTACAGGCCCTGTCAGTGGAAGAAGATTTTATCTCTTTCCATAGAGATAAGGTAGTCCTTAGGACTAATAGAAAGTTTTGCCTAAGGTGGTTTCTGATTTCCACCTGAATCAATCTATCTCTCTCCAGTATTTTTCACTGAGCATTCTTCCTCAGGTGAGAGGAGACTGCACAGCCTGGATGTCAAAAGAGCCTTAGCTACTATTTAGAGCGCACCAGAGGTCATAGGTTCGAATCCTCCAACTCTTTCTTACCTATGGCGAGGTTGGCAAAGAAACCTGCCACTAAGAGAACAATTGCAAGGTGGATTGTTTCTTGTACCACAATTCTGTTATCAGAAACTGGGTAGAGTACCCCCTCAGGATTGAGGGCCCACTCCACCAGGGTACAGCTGCGTCTCTAGCGGCTGCTAGAGACATCCCCATTCTGGAGATTTGTCAAGCTGCTACCTGGAAGACAGTTCACACCTTTACCAAGCATTATTCCCTGGATGTCCAGTCCAGGAGAGATGCTCGGTTTGGCACAGCTGTGCTTCAGAGCCTATTTCCTAAGTAGGTTCTGACCCTCCTCCATGGAGGTACTGCTGTGTAATCTGCTATTGTTATAATATAGAAAGACTTCATGGTGTTTGAAGAAAAATTACTCACCTTAGTAACTGCTTTTCTTCTCTGGAGTCTTCTATATTATAACCACCCTCCCTCCTCCCCTCTCAGAACTTCTACTTGGGTAGGGGTGGCAATTGGTGCAAGCACTGTGTCATGCCATTGTAGTTTTTCCTTACCCTCTTTTCCTTTGGGTTAGGGATCTAGATTGTTTCATTTAGGTTATTTATATTGCCCCTTCCTGGACTTGAGTCTTTGGGGAAGGGGGTTCATATGTGCTTGTCATGGTGGTGAAACGAACCATAATACCATCAATTTTGTTATTATGGCTCTGAGTGTTTCTTTGTTCTTTATATTGTTGTTATTACTACTAGTAGGTAGCCATGGGCTAGTGTAGTTTTCCACACAGACTTTCCGTCCTTTGATGTTAGCTTCGAAAGATCTGACAGTTTCATTTGAAACTGCCAGATAAGACTTTGGGCACAGCGCCTCGCGCTGTAGAACTCCAGATCTTCTGGAGTTAACTCCTTCCTCTCCGGGCAGTTCAGCTGCAGTGGCTGACTGCTATTGTTATAATATAGCAAGACTCCATGAGAAGAAAAGCAATTACTAAGGTGAGTAATTTTTCTTTTGCTCACCAGGAGTAGATGGCTCAGTAAAGAAGACAGGCAGAGTAATGGATTGGTTCAAGTGAAACTCTGAAACCACCTTTGGCAGAAATTTCCTATTTGTCCTGAGCTCAACTTTATTGTTGTGGGGGATGATGTAATTCGGCTCAGGGCACAGGGCCTGTAACTCTGAAATCCTCCTGGCAGGCGTAATGGCTACCAGGAAGATGGTCTTCAAGTTACAAACTTGATGTGGGTCATGGACACAGGCTCAGAAGGTGGATTCATGAGCCCATCTATGCAAAGGTTCAGGCTCCAAGGAGGAACATGCTTCCTGGTTGGAGGCTGGAGGTGCAAGAGGCCTTTGAAAAACTGTTTAAAAATGTAATTGGAAAAAATGATTTCTTCTTTCCACCGAAGGTAGGCTGAAATTGCCGCCAGGTGTAGCTTGAGTAAAGATGGTTTCAAGCCTGACGCCTGTAGGTGTACCAGGTAGTCTAGCAGCGGAGGGTCTGAAGCTGATAGGATTCGACCTTTTCACTTCTGCACCAGAGGGAAAACCTTTTCCATTTGGCTGCATAAGTCATCTTAGTGTTCAGTTTTTTAGCCATCCTCAGTATCTTAAGGACCTGTTCAGAGTACTGTGAGGATGGAAACTCCTCAAGAACCAGGCTTTGAGGTGAAGAGAGTGTACATCTGGGTACTGCACTCCTGTCTGAGGAAGGGTCAGCAGGGAGCGAGTTGGAGGCAGACAAATGGGCCTGTTGCAGGACATTGAGAGAAGGAGAGGTACCCAGTCCAGAGCCACTAGGATCATGGATGCAGGCTGCTGCCTGAGTTTCAGCAAAATCCTGAATATCAGGAAAAGGGAAGAAATGCGTATAGGAACCTCCCTGACCAGTCCAGGATCAGGGCATCCAGAGGAAGTGTTCCCGGAACTGGGGCCTGCAACAGTACTGAGGAAGCTGAAAATTGAGAGGAGAGGCAAACAGATCCACGTCTGGTGTGCCCTACTACCTGAACACTGTGGCTAGTACTTGCTTGTTCAGTGTCCATTCACTCTGACCTTGTCTGATGCGGCTTAGAGTATCCGCCAGAGTATTGAATTTGCCTGCGAGGGTGAATAGCTGAGGCTGACTCCCAGGGAGAATGCTAGAGACCAGAGCTTCTAAACAGAGTAGTTCTGATCCGGTACCACCCTGCTTGTTTATGTAGAACATTGCAATGGTGCTATCCATTCAATTTGAACAGCCTACACTTCTGTGCTGGGAGCGAAGCTTTGAGAACTAGTAAGACTGCTCTGAGTTCTAAAGATTTATGTGCAACTGTGACTCTTCGAGTCCAGTTGCCGCTACTGAGGCACAGTCTAGATGAGATCCCAACCCAACAGGGAGGCATCGGTGGTGATCATCTTTATGGGAAGAGGGGCTTGAAATGGAACCTCTGCCTGCAAATTTGCAGGGTCTTTCCACCACAGCAAATTTTGGAGGAATTGCAGAGACACCGGTATTAACTTTGAAAATTGCTGCTTCTCTGAGATCAGCGAGCTCTGAGGTAGGCTTGCAGGAGTCTCATCCTGTACCTGACCCCTAGGACTACTGCAGTCATAGAGGCCATATGTCCCAGAAGTTTGAGGAAATGTCTGGCTGGTCTTGGCTGTCCCTGGGCGAAAGAATCTGCCACTGAAAGGAAACTGAATTCTTTCCTGTGGGAGGAAAGCATATCCTTCTGAGTGTCCAGCTGGGTCCCTATGAAGGTGAGCAGCTGGGTGGATTCAGGTGAGACTTCTTGAGATTTACCAGGAAACTTAGAGACTCAGAGTGCATTCTGTGAGGGAAAGAGATTCCTTGTCTTGGCAAGGAGACTTTCCTACTATGAGCCTGTCATCCGATAGGGGTAGAGAGTGACATCCAGTCTCCTCAGATGTGCTACCACTCACGAGACACTTGGTAAAGACTCTTAGGGCCAAGGACAGACTGAAGGGCATTGCGGTGAAATGATAGTGACCCAAAGGAAGTTTGAACCTGAGAAACTTCCTGTGAGATCTCCTTATGGGTATGTGGAAGTAGGCGTCCTTTAAGTCAAAGAAGGCTAGCCAGTCGCCCTGCTGTAAGGACTGTATGACCAGTGACAGAGTGACCATTTTGAATTTGGGTTTCTTCAGATGTTTGTTTAAATATCTGAGATCTAAGATAGGTCGCCACTTACCCATTTTCTTTTGTCAGAAAATACCTGGAGTAGAGGCCCTTGTCCTTCTGGTGGGTGGGGACCCTCTCCACTGCTCATAAAGCAAGCAGGTTTTGTACCTCCATTTCCAACAGCGGTATCTGTGATGGTAACAGAGGTCTTGACACCTGGGTACGTTGAGGTCTGGCAGCTGCTTGACCTGTAATGACAGACCCTTCTCCACTATCTCCAGCACCCACTTGTCTGACGTGATGAGGGACCAGTGTCGAAGATAGTGAGATAGTCTGCCTCCAACTGGAAAAGGGAGGCGACCTGGACACTCACATCAGGACTTAGACTGAGAGGCAGGTGGCTGGGTAGAGGTGGATCTTCTTTGGCCCCTTCTGCCCTGCCTCTAAAAGACCCCATACTGGCTAAAGTCAGATTGGGGATAGGGACTCTAAGGCCTGGAAAAAACTTCTGCCCCTACCACCCTTGGGACGGGATCTCTGAGGGGTGGCGGATGAGCTTGGATGAATGGCTCTGCCAGAAAGCCTTGTACTCATTGACCTTTTCATGTAGTTAGTGGTTCTGTAATCAAACAACATATTTTGATCACAGGGAAAATCCATGGCCTTGTTCTGAGTGTCTGTGGTCAGACTGGTTGTTCTAAGCCAGAGAGCGTCTCAGAGATATGGCAAGGCCATCGCCCTAGAGGCTGCATCATTATTGTCATTGGCCATGTGGAACTGGTACATAGTAGCTTCCAAGGCAGTTTTTGATGTATCTACCAGCTCCTGTACCATAGAATCTGATCTGTTGCGGGTGATAGCCTGGATAGATTTCAAAGGGCTTTCTGATATTTGGCTGTAAATGCCATGTTAGAAGAAAGCCTGAGAAGCAGGAAAGCTGTGGCATACATTTTCTTTGCTATAAAGTAAATTTTCTTGGAATCCTTGTCAGGGGAGAGGGCGACAAGGAGACATCAGCTTTCTCAAGCTGCCTGCTGCACTATACTCTCGTGGCTAGGGTGTGCTGACAGGAACTCTGTACCATTTTAGACAATTTATATTTTCTCTCAAACCGCTTATCAACCCCTAGTACTGAAGTGGGGTGTTGAAGCACCTTCATGGTATTTTTTCTAAATGCATTATAGAAGGGACGATCAGGGTCTTTGAGAATGAAAGAACCTTCATCTCCCTATAATCTTCATTTTCATCGACATCCTGGTTGGGCTCCTGTGTAGGGAGGTCCAGGGTATCCAGCGTATTTTGTATAAATAAAAACATAAGAGGAAGGATCCTCGTGGTCACCCAGGGATCCCCAAGGCGAGGTCTGGGGACTCCTGGGACTCAAGGCCCTCAAAATCCATGTCAGGGCATCATAGAATTGATCATCATCTGCGTCACCCTCACAGTCTACAGAACAGAGAACTGTGGAAGAGTGCTACCACCCCAGTAAATAGAGGACCCATCTTTTGAAGGGTCTGAAACAGTTACCATGCCTTTTCCATATCTTGCACTGACGGAAGAAACTGCACAGTTTGTAAGTGTTTGTTTTTCTGAATGCTTTAAACTGCCTGTTGTCTCACTACTGGCTTTCCCAGGAACAACGGAGCATATCCATCTTGACAGAGTTTCTTTTAGCCACTTCATCAGCGGCTTGA
Source organism: Neoceratodus forsteri (assembly GCA_016271365.2). NCBI lineage: Eukaryota > Metazoa > Chordata > Ceratodontiformes > Ceratodontidae > Neoceratodus > Neoceratodus forsteri. The sequence goes on from JADMNL010000024.1 coordinate 262,195,809, forward strand.
TCAAGCTTCCTTTTTGTCACTCTTATTATTTTTCAATTTGTGAGGAACTTCATCTTTGGAAGCTTTATTTTTGATTGGGATCTGGAGGGTTCCTCAGCACCTCTGCTTTTGGTATTAGTATTTTGAATGGCCCTCGTCCGAAACCTTTGATTTATCTGCAGCCATAATTATCAAAAGTTTGTCTGCTATGTTCGCCAATTTAAGCAAAACAAACCAGTTCTGGACCTATAAACTGAGTCCAGGTTTCTGTGAAAATGCCACCAGCCAGTCCTGCCCCAGTTAATAAACTCTGTCTATTACCACTGCCTTTTTTTCTTTTGGTTGTAAAACTGGGATCTATACCGTGCCAATCATAATGAAAACCAGTAATATTCAACTGCACGCAGGTGACTGCTGGACCCTACGGACAGTCCTGACACAGATGATACCAAGGTCCAGTAATATAACAAAAAGGTTTCCTCATAATTGCCAGTCTACAGAGAAAACCCCAAGGCACTGTTTAAATTTGAAATCTGCAGGTGCCTCACGGAAAAGCCCGTGAGGTCTGAGGTAAAAAACAAAGCAACTGTCCCCAATTCGACAGTTCCCACAAGAAATTAGTCAAAAATTAAGAAACCGTCGAAAATAAACACCACTGATAAAATTAGGCTTTAAAGTAAATAGTTGCGTAAAAATAAAGTCTAAATAGTACAGTCACGCTAAAAATAAAAAATTTGTGAAGCACTAATGAAAAAGTAAAAGTTGTCACTCAGCACACTAAAGGAAAAGATTTATGAGGAAAACTTTACCCAAATAAGCACTAGGAGGCTGTCAACAAGGAAAGTTGGGAGACATCTCAGAGACAATATGCTTAGTCCAGCGGAGAAAAAATTCCTGAAGCAGTCAACAGCTTTCACTCAGTTCACTCCCCTCCTGTGTTTTGATTGGCTAGTCCTACGCTCTTTAAAAAATCCTTTAAAGGCACACCTCCGGGCAATTGCACCTAGCCAGCTAAGTGCAAAAGTTACTGATGCTAAAGGACTCCTGGGGTAAGATTATTGGTTTGACTGGTGTGGTTTGAGGCAAGTGAGAACACGACTTATTTTAAAAGAAATTGCAGGCTTTAAAGCAGCAGAAAAGGGAGGAGACAGCACTGGCATTTTCATTGTGGGTGAGCTAATTTTTTGTTCACATTTTTGTTAACATATTTGTTCATTAATATCTAACCTTGGCAGGTGCTGACCTCACCCACACTGGCATGTAACTGTCTGTGTATAGTTTGTATGACTATTTTATTACTTTAAACTGCAATTACCTGTTGTTTAAAGTGATCAAGTCCTAGTGGAGTGCGAGGTACTCCTGCCTCTCCATGAGTCTCAATTTCCTCAGGAGTAAGTATATGGCCATATGAAACTGCTGCATGAATTCATTAGCATCATCCTCCCACAGGTAGGAATATTTATCAAAGAAGCCTGGTAATCTTGAGCCTGCTTCATAGCACTGTGGACCGAGTCATCACTTCATCTCTCATTTCAGTCAAGTCTGCCATCTCTTCAAGTTCCATCTGAAAGAAAATCACTATCAAGTAAAATGAAATGCTATCACCCACAGAAAACAATCTACAATGAATTATTACTGTCTTGCTGACTGAGCAACTGTTCAAAGTTCCAAATGAAAATCAAATGCCTAATAGTATTCTTTACAATTACATCAGTTATGGAGCAACACTGTCACCACATTGGTGGACATGGGACAGGTTACACTGGATCAAACTGAAAGAATTGGATTTACTGCCAATCAGTATGGCAGTAATGCTGCAGCATTCCCAATAACACCAGTTGCAACTGAAGAATTGTTCATTTTAGCTACAAAATGAAAATGTTTAATAATTAAGTAATCTGACAAGGGATACAAAATTAATGTGGCTTGTACTGTATGGGATTTTCCTTGGGGTTGTCAGCTCTAATGCTTACCTCCTAAGCAAACAAGAAGTTCGGACTAATTCTTGTTGGCAAAATGGTGAGACATACTTTTCTACCTCCAAGAGTATATCACTATGAGGTATTGACTTGAGCTGTACCTTGTGCTTAGGACAGGTCATGAGCTAGGAGGAAAGGGTGGGTATTATGGTTGACAACCCCAGGAAAGACCTCACTATTGATCTGCCAAGACTCCAGAGACCAAAAATGAAAATTACGTACCTACCGTAATTCTTGATCTTCTTGTATATCTTCATCATTCATCACTGGTGGGTTCAAGCTGGAGGTGCTAGGACCCTGGGGAAGCTCATAGCTGAAAACATTTCAGCTTCCCTCTGGAGGAGAGGGGCCAATGTCGAGGACAGCTCCACCCTCAAGGACGATGAGATACGTGGCACTTGCTGGTTGGCCAGTAATGGACCATCCACCATCTCAGTTCTGTTTGCCACAGGAAGATAGAGACAGAGGAAAAACAAGCATTTGTCAATGCCAAATGTTTGCTTGCTGGCATTGGCATTGGTAGTGTAGAAGTTACAGAGCTGCATAATAGGAATGGCAGTGAAGTATTAAACTGAAGCCAACTCCACCACCACCATGCAGAGAGTGACAGGCATTGGGGTGTGCCTTTGGGTTGTCAGGCATAACGGCCATGCCATTTCACCACACCCTACCCTGCAGACATTGACAAGTGTCACGGCGTGCCTTGGGGTCTTTGGCCTTGATCGCACCCCATTCCATCTGGAAATACGATGAGATGGGTGCAGTATAGGAGAATGGGGTGAACTTTGGGGATGAAGAGTCCAAGGCATACCTCGATGCCTCTTACTGGCTGCAGGGTGTGGAATGGTATGAGCATTACAGGCAAGAATCTCAAGTCACACCCCTGATGCCTGTCATTCTCTACAGGGGTGGGCGTTATGGTTGGAAACCCTAACACCTCAGGCATTCGTTGGTATTTTCCTCCAGATTTTCAACATGGTTTTGTGACCCCCACCTCATGAACAGTGGCAATATCAGTTTGTTAGCCGAATGCTGCTAATGCACAGTGACTACGGCATTTAGCACCACAGGTGCAAAAGACATTCCAAACAGGATGTGAAAAATTACAGCTGTACTGTTCATGGGGAGGTGCAAAAAATGGCAATGTTGCAAATCTGCAGTAAAAATATTAAAAACTGGTGAAGTAACCAGCGTGCATAGAAACTGTGCAGCGCACACCGTAATGTAATTAGTTTGGGGATTTTTACAGCAGATTGTCAACACAGGCATTTGGGACCTCCGATCATGAACAGTGTCACTGTGATTTTCTTTATCTGTCCAGAACAATGATTTCCCACAGCGACCACGCATCTCAGCGATAATAGTATGAAAACACATTTCGGCCATATTGTGAAAAATGACAAGTGTACTGTTCATAAGGAAGTGTGGAAAAATGCCACTGGTGAAAATCTGGACTGAAAATATTACAAAGTCATGAACTTACAGTGCGTGGAAACTCATGAATGCTCACTTGTAACACAGTAATTTTATGGACTTTTGTCACCAAATTTTCAAAATAGCCATTTAAAGACCTCTGCTCATGAACAGTGTAACTGTGATTTTCTTAATGTGTCCCATACATTGATTTCGCACACCGACTGTGCCATTGTCGCTACATGGGCGGAAACACATTTTGGGCAAGATGTGAAAAATGACAGCTATACTGCTCATAAGGAGGTGTGGTAAAATGGCAATGTTGAAAATCTGGAGGAAAATATTGAAAATTCGTGAACTTAAGAGCGTGTGTAGAAACTCATGCAACACATGCTCGTAAAACAGTCATTTTAGGAATTTTTCCACCAAATTTTCAACATAGGCTTTTGAGCCTACATTATGAACAGTTGGCAGTTTAATTTAGTTACTTGGTCCCAAAGGTGATTTCACGCGGTGACTCTAGAAATCACCCTTCGGACCGATACGCCATGACAGTGAGCATTCATGAGAAGGGGTCCCAAAACCCCATGTCGAAAATTTGGTGCAAAATTCCAAAAATGCCTGAGATATGCAGCAAAGTTGAAAAACCCTATCTATCCCATTATACGACTTACCTGTATTTCTTCAGTTCATGATCGGCTTTGAGGAGTGCAGATGTGTTCCCGTCCACGAAGATCGTCGTGCGGAGTCCAGAGATAAGTGTGGGATAAGGGGGTGTGGGGAGGCAGGGTGCACAGTGGGTGGGCGCGGTGGGGCAGAGACAGCGAGGACTGTTTTGTGTTTCAGGTTTTTTTAAATGACGATGATGGGGCGTTTGCCACACTGGGGTGGGCTCCCAGCGTGGCTGGGGACAGCTTTTGAGGCGTGGGCCGACGGAGGATTGGGCACCCGTCAGCGATAGCATCTGTTGCCACACTGGGGTGGGCTCCCAGCGTGGCACCCTGTACACTCTGGGGGCCAGTGGAGCCGACGGGACGCGGGGCGTTTGCCACGCTGGGATGGGCTCCCAGTGTGGTACAAGGAGGACTTTTGGGCGTGGAGCCGGCGGGGATTGGGCACCCGTCGGCGTGGCATCTGCTGCCACGCTGGGGTGGGCTCCGCGGCACCCTGTACCGGGGGACCACTGAGCGACAGGGACTGGGCACCCCCGCTTCGGCTACAGGAGGTAGCCACGCCTGGGGTGGGCACCCAGCGTGGTATGTGAAACTCTGTTTTTGGGGTGGCACAGCCGACGGGAATTGGGCACCTCGACGGCTATACAGTGTGTGCATGGGGGCAAGCATGCAGTATGCGCAGGTGTGTGTGTGTGTGTGTGTAGGGGAGTGCGCGGAGCAAGCAATATCTTATCGCTGCTCACTGAAGCGTAGCTCCCCTTTCAACTGTACTCCACTGCATTTCGACTGCTGTCATAGACAGCTCCAGCAGCCATTGGAGAACCGCGGCTGCACCTGCAAACACACTGACTGAATTGGCAGAGGGCTGCCACACCTCTGAAAACTCAGATGATGGCATCTATGTTTCTTGCACATGCAAGCAAACATAAAAGGGTGGAGGGTGGGGCAAGGAGCCCAAAGGATAGAAATAGGAAAGGATATAAACTTAAAAGGAATAAGCTGACCAGAGGAAGGGATAGGCCCTAAGTTTTCTGGGAGGAGACCCCAACCACTGGGCAGGCCAAGAAAGGGTTGAGAGAATGGGTAGGGAGGAAAGAAGGAAAGAAATAAAGAAAGAGAGAGAATAGAGAAAAGAAGAAGGAGGCAGGAGAGAGAGAGAGCGAGAGAGAGAGAAGAGAATGAAAGGATAGAGCATGGGTAGAGAGGGAAAGAGTGGACCCCAAAAGAATGGACCATAAAAGAAAAAATTACTCACCTTAGTAATTATGTTTCTTCTATTTGAGTCTTGCTGTATTCTGACAAGTGCAGTTAGCCCCAGCCTTCAACTGCCCGGAGAACAAAGGGTTAACATTTCTATGCAGAGCATAGAATGCTGAGCTCGAGCTCGGCTGATGTCTCTGTCCGCTTCCTTTGAACGCTAACCGCAGAGTCTTACGAGCAACACTAATAGTATTCTATGTGGAATTGTAAAACAAAATTTTTAATAGCCAACTGGCAACAAAAAGTTTTGGACTACCAAAGAAGACTCAAGTCAGAAAACTCAAAACCCAAACAGGAACATAACAAAATAAACACCCATACAAGAAGAGGGTGTAAAAAACCCAGAGGTGCAACACTGCACCTGTCCACCCACTTCTCAAAAACAGGTTCTGAGAGGGAGGAGGAGGTCAGAATACAGCAAGACTCCAATAGAAGAAACATAATTACTAAGGTGAGTAATTTTTCTTCAAACAACTGAAGTCTTGCTGTATTCTGACAAGTGCAGACTACCAAGCAATACCTCCATGGAGGAGGGACAGAACCTACTTTGGAATAGGCTCTAAGTACTGCTGTGTAAACCGAGCATCACTCCTAGCCTGGATATCCAGAGAGTAATGCTTGGTAAAGGTATGGACTGTTTCCAGGTGGCTGCTTGACAAATTTCTAAGAGAGGATATCCCTGGTAGCAGCCAGGAAGCAGCGTACCTCTTGTGGAATGAGCCCTCAGGCTTGAGGGTGGAGTTTTTCCCAGTTTTTCATAGCAGAATTGTATACAAGACATGATCCACCTGGCAACAGAGCTCTTGGTGGCAGGTTTGCCCTTTCCTACTTCTCCAAAAGTGAGGAACAACTGGAGAGAGTCAAATCTGTGACCCTTGGTACGCTCTATGTAGTAACTAAGGACTCTTTTAACATCTGAACTGTGTAGCTCCTCTCTCCTGAGGAAGACAGATCAGTGAAGAAAACAGGAAGAGACATAGACAGGTTTAAATGAAAGTCTGAAACCACTTAGGGCAAGAACCTTCTATTGGTTCTAAGGACCACTTTATCCCTATGAAAGGAGATAAAATCAGGTTCCACTGACAGGGCTTGCAATTCACTGATACGCCTGGCAGAGGTAATGGCTACCAAGAACACAGTTTTCCAAGTCAAGTACTTAAGATCTGCTGAGGACATAGGCTCAAAAGGGGGTTGCATAAATTGAGCAATGCAAACATTCAAATCCAGGCAGGGGCAGGGTCTCTAAAAGAAGGATTGTGTGAAGCAATCCTTTAAAAAATGTACAGAACACAGGTTGAGAAGATAGTGAGGAAGACTTCCCACAGAGAGAAACGAGAAACAGCTGACAAGTGTACCTTAAGAGTAGCTGGTCTGAGGCCCTAGCCCATTAAGAAGGACCATATAATCCAGAACAGTAGGCAATCCAGAAGTATCTGGAGAAATATGCTTATTAGAATAACAAATGCTGAATCTCTTCCATTTGGAGTTATAAGTCTTTCTGGTGGAGGGCTTTGAAGCTTTGAGAATATCCAGAACCCATTGGGAAAGATGCAGATCTGCAAACTCTAACTCTTCAAGAGCCGTGCCTTGAGATTGAGAGACTGGAGATTAGGGTACCAAATCCTCCTCTGAGAGGATGTTAACAGGTTGTAATTCCTGGGAAGAGACAGGGAAGATGGACTGCTAGGGACAGCAACAGGGGGTACCAGGGCTGTCTGGCCCAATCTGGAGCAATCAGAATCACTTTGCAAGGTTGAGACCTTATTTTGACTAAAACTTTGAACAGGAGTGGAAGGAGGAAGGCATACAGAAACTTCCCTTCCCAATTTAGAATCAGGGCATCCAGGGGACTAAGCCCAAGACTGGAGATCTGCAACAAAAGAGAGGAGTTGGTGATTGTCTGGAGCTGCAAGAGATATGGAAATTACGTACTACCGTAATTCTTGATCTTCTTGGACGAGTCTCCACCACTCATTCACACTAATGGGATCAGTGCCAGAGGCACTAAGACCCATCAGGAGCAAACTTTTTGCTGGAAGGTCGTCACCGCGAGGAGCAGCACCGAGCCTCAGCTCATGCGGTAATGAATATCTCGGCGTTGACCTTCCAACCGCCTCAGTACCTTTTTTCCGAGGAGGTGCAGCCTAACTAACCCAGAAGGATAGCCTAAACAAAAACCAGACATAAGATAGTCCGGAAGACCCATATAAAAGGGTCAACAAAGAAGTCATCACAGCCTAAAGACTTGAGGGTGAAGACCAACAACAGAGGTGAGCTTGAGGGATGGAGGTGGGCTTGGAATGAGTGGTGAGACTCGTCCCAAGAAGAATTACGGTAGGTACATAATTTCCATATGTTCCTGGACATAAGTCTCCACCACTCATTCACACTAATGGGAGACTACCGAGCTAATAATCCCCGAGAGGGCAGCAGAAGAGACCAAGAGCTCACAGATTTAGGACAGAAGTCCATTAAGGATGGTTCTGCCAAAGGACAGATGTCTGGCATGAACATCCAGGGCATAGTGTTTACGCAGTATGCACTGAGCTCCAGGTAGCCGCATTGCAAATGTCTGCAATGGGAGCGTTGCATATTTCTGCCAGAGATGCCGCTACCGCCCTAGTAGAGTAAGTGTACCTCTGCCCTCCAGCTTAACCTGCGCCATGGAATAACAGTGGCGAAGGCATGCCACTAGCCATGCTGAGATACATCTGATAGCGACAGGTTGATCCAGCGGGTCTCGCTGAAGGAAACAAACAATTGTTGAGCTTTACGAAAGTCTCTTGTTCTATCTAGATAGAAACGTAAAGCTTCTTGACATCCAAGGAATGAAGAGAACGTTCTCCTTCATTTTGGAAGTCCAGAAAGTAAGTGGGTAGGACCAAAGGTTGGTTTAGATGAAATTCGAAACAAACTTAGGAAGAAATTTAGGATGGGTTCTAGGACTACTTTGTCTTTATGGAACACAGTATATGGAGGTCTGTGACCAAGGCATGTATCTCAGAGACCCTGCAGGCTGAGGTAATGGCCACTAGGAAGGCCATTTTCCAGGTCAGAAATTTTAGCTCACAGGTAGCCAGAGGTTCGAAAAGGTTTCCGAGTGAGCATCTCTAGTACAAGATTAATATCCCAGGCTGCGACTGGACGTCTTATAGGAAGTCTGGTATGCAGAATTCCTTAAGAAACCTCTTAACCACAGGTAACTGAGCCAGTGACAAGGAAAGTACCGGCTCATGATAAGCTGAAATGGCACAGAGGTGAACTTTGACTGTAGAGTACTGCAGACCTAATTTGAGAGGTCTAAGAGGTACTCCAAAATTTTATCTGGTGGGCAGGAAAAGGAGTTTAAAGAGGATTTTGCACACCAGATGAAACAACTTCCATTTGGCTGTGTAAGTTTTTCTAGTGGCTGGCTCGTGCAGCCAAAGAATATCTGACACCCTCACGAGAGACGTTGGAATCTATTCACTTCTATCTCTTCAGGGCTAGCGTGAAGGTGGCGACCTCAAGCTGGGATGAACAACGGCCCTTGAGTTAAGAGGTTAGCCTGAAGTGGGAGTGGTTTCGTGGAGCTGCCACAAGGATCATTTTGTCCCCTGGGATTCGAACTTGAGAAGTACCCTCTGAATTAGAGGAAGAGGCGGAAAGGCGATAGAAAGCATTTTGTCCACTGCAGCCTGAAGCATCCTGACAGAAAAATGCCAGGCCCTGGATTTCTGGAGCAGAAGAGAGGCAGTTTTGTGTTGAGTGGGGATGCAAAAGGTCCAGGTCTGGAGTTCCCCACTCTGCAATATTGACTGAACTACGGCTGAGTCGAGAGACCATTAGTGAGGATCTGTCTCTGTTCTGCTGAGGTGGTCCGCCAGTTCGTTCTGTACTCCTGGCAGGTAGACTGCTTGAATTAGAGACTTGTGTTGTAAGCACCATTCCCACACTTTCATCTCTTCTCTGCATAAGGGTAAGAGTGGCGCCGCCCTGTTTGTTGATGTAATACATCACTGCTTTGTTGTCCGTCTGAAGGAGAATGCTCTTGTGACAGAGAATGTCCTTCAGCGCCCGGACTACATAAAGGACGGCTCTCATTTCCAAGACATTTATGTGAAGCTGGAACTCGACCTGAGTCACGTACCTTGAGTGTGGAGAGCCTGACAGTGAGCCCCCACCCCATCAGGGCCCGTCTGTAGGTAATGGAAATCTGATGATCCAGAGGAGCAAGGGATACCCTTCAGGAGATTGTTCTTCTTCGACCACCAGGTGGTGACCTCTTTGAGGTTCTGTCACCTTGATGAGAAAGGATCGGGTGAGTGGTTGGGGACCACTGGTACTGAGCATCCACTGAGAAGTTCTCATGTGAAGGCGTGCTAGGGGTACAGTGAACACTGAGGATGCCATGAGACCTAGCATCCGTTGCATCGAGAGAGCTGGAACCGAGTTGCTCTCTCCGATGACGAGGCCATCTGAAGGATATCTCTCTTCTGTCCTCTGGAAGAAAAGCCTCGACAGGAGGTGTCCAGAAGAGTTCCTATAAAGAGGAGTCTCACGGAGGCTGCAGCTTCAATTTTTGAGGTTTAGCAGGACTCCCATGGACGTGAGAAAGGTTGAAGCCGTGGCTACGGCGTCCAGAGTTCCCTGCCTGGAAGGACTTGCCAGAAGCCAGTCGTCCAGATAACAGAACACTTGAATTCCGATCTTTCTGAGATGCGCTACGAGAACTGCACAACACTTTGTAAAAACTGTGGCACGAGGATAGCCCAAAGGGCAGGACTCTGAACTGATAATGTTGTCCCAGAGCCACAAACCTTAGGAATTTGTGATGCTTCGGGTGAATAGAAATATGCTGGTTAGCATCCTGCATGTCTAGGGAGGCTGGCCAGTCATGCTGATGAAACAAAGATAACAAGGTTCCTAGTGAAATCATTTTGAATTTCTCCTTGGGCAGAAATTTGTTTAGTTTTCTGAGGTCCAAAATGGGGCGCATGATCCCGGTTTTCTTTGGAACCAGGAAGTAATGGGTGTAGAACCCTGTGTACCGTTGCTGCAGCAGAACTACTTCTACTGCCCTGTTGTGCAGAAGGCCCTGGATCTCGGAGGCGAGAAGGTCTGACTGAAGTGTTGACAGCCTGGGCTGTCGCTTGGGGGACGATCCAGAGGGTCTCCACAACATTGAGTGAATATCCCTGTGGATTATCCGAGGACCCATTTGTCTGAGGTTATGGACTTCCATTGATTGTAGAAGTGCGTCAGACGACCTCTCACCGCTGAGGAAGACTCCACTTTGGGCAGCTGAAGTGGAACTTGGGCCAACAACTCAGAAGGTGGTGTTGGGTGCTTGTGTCCTACGCCTTCTGTTGCGTTTTCTTTTGAGGCTGGAGGGCTTGGTTTTATGAAACTTCCTCTGCCTCTGCCTCGAAAGGACTGACGGTTATGGAACTGGCATTTATTAACACCCCTCGAGAGGGGACAGGAGGAGGTCGAGCCAACTAATGGCTGACCTAGTCTTTGTGTAGCTTCTAGAGCCTGTTCTACTTGAGGACCGAAGAGATACACACCATCAAAAGGCAACGCCATTACCTGCCGCTGTGTGTCATTCATGAAACCTGAAGTCGCAGCCAGGAATAACGGCGGTACAAATGCCGCCGCCGCCGCTCTGAAGCAGTATCAAAAGCATCCATAGCTGCTTTAACCTGCTGGTTGTTGGATTCGACACCCTGGTAATGGTTTGAAGAAGTTCTGACTTTGTATCTGATTCTGGAAGAGCTTCAACCATCTGTTTGAGTGAATGCCAAAGAATATACTCATATTGAGAGAAATAGTCCTGGTAGCTAGTAACACGCATACCCAGGGTGGAAGCAGCAAAGTCTCTCTTACCTAAAGTGTCTATCTTACAGATTCTTTGTTAATAGGTCGAGCTGTAGTAGTTTGGGGAAGGACAACCTTATCATTCTCTGCCAAAACTACAATAGGATCCATAAAGGCTTGGGACACTAAAATGGGTCGATCCTTGGGGGCTGAGTATTTCCTATCTATGGATTTAGCCACCAAAGGAATGAGAGCAGGATTACTCCATACCATTTGGGACAGCGTTTCAAAGGATGGCTGTACCGGAGGAGTCAAATCCGTAGGGATCTCCGAACATGGAGATATTGGAGTCTTAGCAATTTCCCAGGATTGACGCTCTGTAGTTTGAGAGAAAGGGTAGAAATCAAGTTTTCAGCAGAGACTTAAAAGACAGGTCCTCCACCACAGGCTCTGCAGCAGGAATAGACCCTGTTTCTTCCACTTCATCACCCAGGCTAAGGTCTGGGTCAGGCTCAATGTCATCTCCTGACAGTTCAGGAGGGACTGTATGGACAGGAAATGAGTGAAAATCAGATGGAAATGAAGAAGGAAAAGGATTAAGGGAGGAGTCCTGAGAGATGGACGACGCCTAAGGATTCGGCACCGCAGAGGCACCCGGCGCCAGCAGATCGCACAAGCACTGTGGGCCGGCACGAGAAGCCGCACAGCACCGAGGACGGTGTCCGGGTACACACGGCGCCGGCATGCTGCAGCATGTTGGACGGCACCGCGTAACGCACGTGCTGAGGACAGCAGATGAAAGTGACGGGCGCCAGTAACACAACGGCGCCGAGGGCAGCGCAACAGATGTCCCAGCGCCAAGACGGGCGCCGAGCGCCACCGATGCCAAGTGCATCGAAAACACCAAGACTCCGAAAACAGGATTTGAGGAGAAGGAAGGAAGAAGAGCAGGAGATAGAGGCATCGGTGTGGCCCCTGTGCCGCAGCCATGAGGGGGAAACACCTAAGCTGCGCACGCACCAGGAGGCTCAACCTCCCTACCTGGTCTCCCAAGAAGCCCGAAGTCCCCTGAGTGGACCGGGCCAGGCAGCTGGACCAACCTCCAAGCCCATTGCTCCATAAGAGCAGCCCAGTGATGAAACTGCTCATCTGAAGACATACCAGGGGTGGGGTAGGACTCCAATGTCGAAGACGTCGGCTACCAGAAACAGAAGCTGGCTCGAAGGAGGACAGGCAACTAGCTCAATAACTGACCATCTCGCGCAGACATATCAGAGAGCCTCAGTGATGCCTTCTCTTTTTGACCTATGGGCGAAGAAGAGCTGAGGCGAGCAGTGCTGAAGATCGACCGTTTATTTTATGCTTTCAAAGGGACCGCCCCCCTCGGGCATTGGACTGACCATTGTTGGACCCCCCTCCGGAGAAAAGCGGTGGACGGACCCAGCCCGGCTGACTGAACAGCTTTCATATGAAGTGTCCCTACCGTCACCTGACCCGCTCATGGTCGACTTCGTCAAAGTAGGCTGAGACTTCTTTGTAAATGAGAATAAACTTAAGCGATACTTATTCGAGATATTACTACAAAATAATAAACTGAAAACTATGCTGCTAGTTTGAAGTTTGACTCCAGCAGGCGAGCAACGTCGTCACTGAATTGCACTCGACGGCGGGGAAAAAAGGAACTGAGGCGGTTGGAAGATCGATGCCGAGATATTCATTACCGCACGAGCTGAGGCTCGTGGTGCCACTCCTCGCGTGCCATCTCAGGCGCTGACCTTCCAGCAAATAAGTTTGCTCCTGATGGGTCCTAGTGCCTCCTGCGCTGATCCCATTAGTGTGAATGAGTGGTGGAGACTTATGTCCAGGAAGATCTATCTCTAGAGTACCCCACCTTGAAAAATCACTTTCAGCACTCTAGGGTCTAGGGACCATTCGTGATGGCCCTGAAGATCCTGCTCAGTGCATCTGCTAGCACACATCCTTCCCGGAAGGTGGTGCTACCAGTGAGGTTTGCAGGAATAAGCCAGGGACCACAACTTCATGGCTTCCATGCACAAGGCCGTGGACCGAGTGCCTCCTCTGATGATGTACCACATGGTGGTGGTGTTGTCCGTTCTGACCTGAACCACCTTGTTCTGTACTGACTGAGGGAAAGCTTTCAGGGCCAGAAAAAGTGCCTGAGCTCTAGGAGATTGATATGGAGAAGGGATTCTTGGGGGACCACAGCCCCTGGGCAGTGAGGGCCCCAGATGAGCCTCCTCAGCCCAGAAGAGAGGTCCGTGGTAAGGACCACTGAACAAGGCTGAATGGCAAAAGGAACACCTTGTCTTAAATTGTCCTGATCCTGCCACCATTGGAGGGCTTGGATCAAGGTCACAGTCACTGGGATCAGTTTGGTAAGGGAATCTTTCCTCTGAGACAAAAAGCTCTCAGATGGAACTGAATATCCTCATCTGGAATCTTGCCCCTTAGACTACTGCTGTTGAAGCTGCCATGTGGCCCAAGAGCTGGAGGAAATGCCTTGCTGGTCGAGACACCTGAAGGCTGAAGGAAGAGGCTAGTTCCATAAGAGCCCTTGCCCTTTCTAGAGGGAGAAAGGCTCTTGCTCTGACTGTGTCCAGTTCTGCCCCTATAAAAGTAAAGCTGGACTGGTTCGAGAACTGACTTGGGAAGGTTGAGAAGAAAACCTAGAGAAGTGAGCACTGCTGGGTCACTTGCAGATGAGACTTGACTTGGTCTGGAGACTGGCCCACTATTAGCCAGTCGTCCAGATATGGAAAATGGAAATCTTTTGCCTTCTTAGAAAGACAACTACTACTGCCAGGCACTTTGTGAAAACCCTTGGGGCTGAGGTTGGGCCAAAGGGCATTGCTCTGAACTGATAGTGGCCTGAGGGCAACTCAATCCTCAGGTACTTTCTGTGGGAGCACCTGATGGGAATGTGAAAGTAGGCATCTTTGAGGTCCAGGGAGGCTAACCAGTCTCCTGGCCTTAGAGAGGAAGGATTATTCCCAGAGTTACCATCTTGAACTTTGGTTTTAAAATATGTTTGTTTAGATATCTTAGATCTAGGATGGGTCGCCCTCCCTGTCTTTTTAGGGTCAGGAAGTACCTGAGTACAGCCCTTTGCCCCAGTGTAGGGTAGGTACTCTTTCTCTATGGCTCTTAAGGCCAGAAGAGAAGAAACCTCTGCATCTAGGGCAAGGGTTTCCGAGATTTGCAGGTGGAAAAGATCTGGCTCTCATCTTTGGAAATTTCTTGAAGCTGAGAACCAGTCCCTGCTTACCACTTCCAGGACCCACTTGTCTGATGTAACAGACATCCAGTCCTGGACAAAGTAAGCCAGACTGCCCCTACTGGAATAGGAGAGTCGACCTGGCAGGCCCATCAGGGTGTCTGCTTGGCAGGGCTTTAGGCTGAGGTGAATGTAGCCCTGCTCATCCCCTTCTGCCTCTCCCTCTGAACAACCCCTCTGTGAAAAGGAAGAAGAGGCCTGTGCTTGGTAAAAGGCCTTTGAAAGGCCCCTGCCCTGCCCTAGACTGCTGCCTTTGAGGAGTTGTCTGCCTCTCCTTGGCCTGAGCACTCCTATATGTGGTCCTGTACTCGTCCATTTTCTTCATGTAATTCTCTGTCTGCTCCCCAAACAGAGAATTACCCATTACAAGAAAATCCATGGCTTTAGCCTGGGTATCCTACAGGCTAGTACATCTGAGCCAAGCCATTCTCTGAAGGGCCACAGATGTAGCCATGACTCTTGATGACACATCATTAGAGTCTACAGCAGCATGAAACTGAACTTTAGATGCCTCAATCCCATCTGCAGCCACCGCCTCCAGCTCCTTGGCTAGCTGGGGAGGCCTGTTTAGCCAGTGCCAGTACAGTGTTCCACCTGGACTTCTGGTACCTGGCTGTATAGGCCATATAATTTGCCTGTCTGAGTCCCAGGGAAGATGCCATGTACAGCTTTTTTGCCATGGCATCAACCTTCCTAGAGTCTTTGTCTGGGGAGGTGTGAAGCCAAGGGAATGCTTGCCTTATCACAGGCAGCAGCCTGCACAACCCCAACATGGCTGCATTGGTGGTATAAAACTCTGATTCTGAGCCTGAGTGTATACCTCTTGTCCATTCTTCTGTCCACAGGAGGTATAGAATTGGGAGACTTCAGAATTTTTGTGTCTGTTTCCCAAAAGATTTGTGGAGGGGAATAGACAGTCTCCTGGACTCTGGGATGTCCATCATTTCTACATAATCAGGCTCCTCCTGATCCTCCATTGCCTCTTCCATAGGAAGTTGGAGGGTCTCAGCCACCTTTCTGTAGAACATAAAGTGGGAAGGGGACTCAGAAAGCCTAGGAGGGATACACCTGAAGGTTTGTCTGGGGAGATGTCCGGTTCCACAGGCACATCTAGACTTTCACCATCATCATCATCAAATTCCCTTCCTCCTCAAACTCTGGTTCATACAATTCTTCCAAAGTATAGTCATGAACTGGGGAACTGACCGAACCGAGCCCCCGCAAAAGATGTCGGTTCGGTCGAACCGGCTGGAGCGATTCCACAATCCGAATCGCTTCTGGCTATTTCTTCAGTGGTCGGAACATGGACTTCTGGATCCAACGGACGATTTTTCTTGCTTTCTTTTTGTCGGAACCGACCCCTCGGGATAGGCTCTCCTTTTGCTGGAAGAAGTATCACCCTGGTCAGAGGGCACTCCTTCTGGTTTGGTCGAACCAAACTGGGCTCGCCATCCCCAAGAATCCCTTCTTCATATCAATCTCCTAGAGCTCAGGATCAGCGGACTTCTAGGCCTCTTTTCCCTCAGTCTACCTAATCTCTTTTCCAGGGTAGATTTGTGAAAATTCTTGCAAATTTGGCAGTCTGAATCGAGGTGGTCAAACCCCAGACAATAAACACTGGTGGTGTGGGGATCGGCCTTAGCAAAGACCTCCCCACACTCTCTGCAGTGCTGAAACCCAGTGGGCCGGTTTTTTATTGGGTTTCTCAGACATGGCCAACCTAACCAAACTTACCCTTTATTTGGCAATCGCATGGCAAGACTCCTTATTGGTTCCTAACCGTGTCACGGGTCTTGGAAAAAACGTTTCAAAACATGTTTTTTAGAACCAACAAGAACTAGTAACCACACAATAAAATTTACACAAAATTAAACAAATGATCGGTTCGGCGAACCAATCTACACTTTTACAAGTTCCACACAGAAACACAGTACAAAACTATCTAGTACTCACGATATCACAGACAGAGACTGAACCGAGTTATACGGAAAACTTTTTGGTTGGAAACCGAAGAAAAACAATTAAACCGACTTTCGAACCGAGCTGCAGGAGAAATCTCTGGGCGACTGTTCAGTGGTGGAGTAAAGAATCTGATGGTTAGCATTCAAAGGAAACAGACAGAGACATCAACGGAGCTCGAGCTCAGTATTCTATGCTCTGCATAGAAATGTTAACCCTTTGTTCTCCAGGGCAGTTTAAAGGCTGGGGCTAACTGCACTTGTCAGAATACAGCAAGACTTCAAGTTGTTTGAAAAGGTGTTCTTCCACCATCTGTGGACTAAGAGGAGGAGGAGCCTCTATTTTTTGTTTGATGGATAGAGACCCTGGAGAGGGTTCACTGGTTTCAGAGCCATAAGAGCATTAGAAAAAGGTGGAGCAGAGAAGATCTCTGTCACTGCTTTGTAGAGGTCAGAACCTCCTTGCCCACAGAATAAAAGAAGGGGTCCAAACAACTCTCTCTCTCTCTGTTTCTCTTTGCTCTGTCTCACTACATGGGGTAAGGAAAAACAACCCCACCGGAGCCAGGTCCCTCGGGTCACAAGTGGAGGCGATCACCTGACGAGATGAGTCTCTCTTGAATTTCAAGTGGAGGGAGGGCTGCCTGAACCTAACCCCACTAACAGGTAGAGCAAGGTGGAGGATTTATCTCTTAGAGGAAATGTAGGCGATTGGGGGACCTGCCCCATGGGCAACCCAGGAGTTGGTCACCCACAAGTGTACAAAGAACAACGTGGGGTTCCTAGAGACAGTGGGAGAAAGAAGAAGGTCTCGGGCCCCAAAGATCGAGCTAGGGACCCAAGGGAAGGCAATTGTTGGTCCCAGAATGAGAAAGGGGCCCATAAGAAACCAAGTCTTCCCTGGTCCAGGTTGTTGTCTTAAGGGGTACTGGCCAAGGCTGTACGGTGCTCCAAGGAGCTTCTAGCAAAAGAGGCAAGAGCCTCTGCTTGCATCCCCTTAGAGGTGGGTCTCTGGAGGTGCCAGTGGGATTATACCTGCAACTGGTCTCAACTGGGGAAGGCAAGCAGGGAGGAGGCACTTCCCAGGAGGCAGGGGCCCAAAGGGATGCGGACTGGAAGCAGTGATGAATGGTGAAGATATACAGGAAGATCAGAATTACGGCAAGTATGTAATTTTCATATCTTACCTGTATCAATCTTCACCATTCATCACTAGTGGTGAGTACCAATGTCGTCGAGGCACAGGTCAGGAAGCATAGGAAAACCAGGAGCAGGTATAAAATTCGTAAGTAGCATTTATTTTTTCCAATAAAAATTGTTCTGTATAACTATTTACAAAGGCAGTATACACACAGAAAACAAAATCCTTCATCTGATGATATCTAATTCCAAGTTTCAGTCTTGCTCTCTCTAGCAAAAGTATTGCTGCTTTTGGGACTTCGGTTCCACCAGACAGACAGCAGCTTAGGGAAGATCCTCTGCTCCCCAGGGATAAATATTTCCCATTTCTAAACTGATCTAACAATTGAAAATGGCTAAAGAAGGTCGCAAAAGGGACCGGGGACCACCATATTAAGTAAAACCCAGAGGAAGGAGTTTATCGGAGAAATGCCTCCGATCAGTTTTAAACGTAGCAGAAGCTGCTCTCGTAGCAACACGAGGGCTCTAGCTATGACACAAGAGGCCAAGGCAGACCTTTTATCTCGCACTAGATATGAGAACATCCTACGGAAATCCATGACTCTCGTGCCAAGTCGAGGAGAGAATTTCAAGCACTGATACAGCAAATCTACAATATAGATGCTAAGGTCAATAACAAGGAAGACACAAAATAAAAGTAATGGAGGAAAACAATACCCATCTCAGCACAGCAATAGAGACCTTGTTTCAGCATGCACAAGCTCTGCAGAGTAAGTGCATTGACCATGAAGGAAGATCTAGACAGCAATCTCAGACCGTATGGCCTCCCTGAAGGGGCTGAAGAACCCACAATGACAGCATTTTTGGAAAATTTACTGAAAGATGTGCTGGACTTGCCTCCCAATTATGCTCTTAGCATCGAAAGAGCTCATCGTTACGCTAGGCCGAAGCCAACAGGAAACAGCCCGCCTACGTTCTATAATCTTCAAGCTGAGTAGTTTAAAACTAAGGAAGATATCCTCCGGAGGGCTTGGAGCAAAAGAGCTGTCTTACCTCACATGAAGATTTCTCTGAACATGATTATGCCCCAGAAGTGCAGCAAGCTAGGCAGCTATATGTGCCAATTCTAAAAGTTCTGAGAGCAAATGGCATTAGATTTCAAACCCGTTCCCAGCGAAGCTTCGAGTTGTTCTGTGAAGAGGCCCTCAGTTATATCTCACTCGAAGAAGGCATTGGGAGGACCTGCAGAAAAAGAATTTCCATTCCCTCTGTGGATGCAGACCGATTACAGAAGGCGTAGATTCGGCGCTTTCAATGCCCCAGACGACATATGGGCAAGGGAGGCTAACGCCCCTGAGGAAAGGAAAGAAGCCTTGGAGCTGTTGCATCGAGGGGAATGTTTAAGGAAAGTGAGTGGTCTTCGGCCGACACTTGGAGCGACGAGGCGGACTTTGGGCCTGCCGTCTGTGAACTCACGGAGTTCGGACACTTGGGGACGATTGAATTGACTGGTAAAATGTGTTCGGAGGTAGAAGGGCTTGGGTAGATTCAGAGACTGGGATTTAAGCTGCCATAGTGGGAATTACCTCTCGAGCACTGATGATAATCCATGGATGCTTTCTGGCCTACTCCTCACAGTAGATGGGAGGGGCAGGCAGCGGAGCGTTAATGGGATAGCCCATAAAATGGCATATTTATGGTTAGACCTTCTCTGAAGCATGTTATTAAAAGGAATGGGAATTTTAAAATTGTTAGAATAATTGAGATGCCAGATTTCTACTGTTCCTGGGGAGCTTTGGGGAAAAGTTCTGGGTCTTTACGCCTAGTTCAAAAGTTAATCGACCGAGTGAATCCGTGTGGTGTCACTCACATAAACCACTTCTTTGGAACAGTTTCGTTGAAGAGGCTCTGTTAATTCAGGGTATACTTGCTCTTCAACCCCTACCTCTCTGCCTGACTCCATCGGCCTTTTCAGAGGTTAGGGCTAGGGATCCTAGGTTTTGGATCCCCTACCTTGGAAGCCACTATTGTTTAAAACACTGTTTACATTTCTTGGCTTGTTGGATAGTGTTGAATACTAGTTTAATATATACATACGAAAATACTGTCTTATACTGCAATACTACTCCCCCCTTTCTTAACTCCCTTCGTTTCCTCTCACTTTTCCTTTTTAGTAGGTAGGGCGTTTGTTTGTTTCTTTTTTTTTTTTTTTTATTATTATTGCACTGTAAGTTTGATCTGAGTAAAGAGGATTTACTCAGACTAGGCGAGGTATTGTCAGATAAGGAGGATAGGATAAATAATACGGGGTTCTGGCAGAGGAAGGGTCTTATGATCCACTAGAATGGCAGCTAAACCCACGACTTTCTGTTCATTCAATGTAAATGGGCTGACTAACCCTGTAAAGCGCAGCAAAATTCTGTCCTTTCTTAGAAAGACTGATGCTGATTTTTGTTACTACAGGAGACGCATCTTTCTTTAAGGAACACAGAAATTGGGGACATTTGGATTCTGTGCCGCGGCTTGCGCGGCATATGGGGAGGTGAAGGGGTGGCAGTCCTGGTTCCAGCTAGAATGCCTTTTGAGCAAATAGACCAACTGGTAAATGGGGAGGGATGTTTTGCTTTCCTAAAGGGGTGTTTTCTGGGGCACATTCTAACATTGGCATCCATTTATATGCCACCGGTTCAGATTTTCAAGTGTATCGTCAAATTTTTCTAAGGTTGCAGGAGTGGGTGGAGGAGATGATTATTGGCGGTGATCTAAATTTAGTCCTAAACCCGATGCTGGACTCTTCCTCTCGGTCCCCGGAGTAATCAGGTGTGCATGAAAAAAGTTGTGGGGTTACTAGGGAATTAGGTTATGCTGATGTGTGGTGTCTCACCCATGCCAACAGAGAAACTATACCTTCTTTCTGCACCCATCAGTGCATTCTCGTCTGGACTACCTTCTGCTTCCAACAGAATACGTTGGGCAGATAAAGGATAGCTGGACTGGAGATAGGGCATTGTCGGACCATGCTCCTGTGTTTGCCAGCTTCACCTGGGGGACTTCATTAGCGAACTTTCTGGAGACTTAATACGTCCTTGCTTCAGGACCCTGAGGTGAATGGGGCAATTGAAGAAATGATAAAGCAGGCTGTGGCTGACAATGGGACCACTGAGACACCGGCTCCTCTGCTCTGGGACACTATTAAGGCTATAATCCAGGGCAAATTTATCTCCATCTTGGCCTTTCAGAAAAAGCAGCGAGAGGCCCAAAATCAAGGTTGAAAGGAGATTGATTCCTGTGAATCACAGCTCAAATTTAAATATGAGGCAGCAACTTATAAAAAGCTTGCCAAACTTAAAACTGAACTGAACAATTTATTGGATTATCAGGTGGAGCAGAAGGCCATGTTTCTTAAACAAAATACTATGAGGGGCCCAAGGGCCACTCGCCTACTAATGACCCGCTTGCAATCCCAGAGGCGAGAGCAGTGATCCCAACTTTAATTCACCCACTACCAAGCGGAGACATACCAGACTCCTGAAACAGTTGAAGCCTTTAGAGACTTCTACACCTCACTGTATGCTCGCCTCACCCCCAAGCAGGAGAATAATATAATAGAATACCTGAGGCGGATCTTCCTCCCTTCTTTGTCCCAGCAGGCTAAAATGGGCCTGATAGCTCCCATTTCGAGTTAGAGCTTCGCAATAAGTCTCTAATCTGAAGGCCTCGAAGTGCCTGGGCACGGACGACTTCTCGGGAGTTTTATAAACATTTAAGGGCCAGGCGCTACCCTGCTACTTAAGGTATATAACATGATATTGCAGACTGAAGAACCCCCCAACCTCGTGGGAGCAGGCCATTATATCAGTTATCCCCAAGCAGGGAAAAACCAGACTTACTCTGCCCTCTGTCGTCCTATTTCCATCTTAGAAACATAGAAACATAGACTTTGATGGCAGATAAGGACAGCTTGGGCCACCTAGTCTGCCCATTTCCCTACTACAGGATGGCCGCAGATCCTAGTTAACCAACAGCCTACTTCTTCTACCCCCACCAGAATTGCCTTATGTCTGTCCCATGCATTCTTGAATTCTCCCACAGTTTTAGACCCCACAACCTCCTCAGGAAGGCTGTTCCATGTGTCCACCACCCTCTCTGTGAAAATACTTCCTCACATTGCCCTGAGCCGTCCCCCTCTATCTTCAAATTGTGTCCCTTGTTCTTGCGTCTCTTTTTCTGAAAGATGCTACCCTCTTGGACTTTGTTGATTCCACTGAGGTACTTAAAGTTTCTATCATGTCCCCCCTCTCCTTCTTTCCTCAAGGGTATACATGTTAAGCTCCTTTAGTCTCTCGTCATGCGGCTTCTCTTGCAGACCCTGCACCATTTTAGTTGCCCTCCTCTGGACTGCCTCTATCCTGTCTATGTCCTTGCGGAGATGGGGTCTCCAGAACTGGGCCTTGAGTACTCCAGATGGGATCTCACCAACTGTCTGTACAGAGGGATAACAACTTCCTGTTTTCTGCTGGTGATGCCTCTCCCTATGCATCCCAGTATACCCCAGCCCTCCCTACTGCCTTCTCACATTGCTTGCTAAACTTAAGGTCATCTGATATGATTACCCCCAGGTCCCTTTCCTTTTTGTTGTTGTTACTACCTCCCCCATTGTGTAATCTTCCCTGGGTTCTTGTTTCCCAGGTGCATTATTTGCACTTCTTTGCATTGAATCCTAGCTGCCATACTTCCGACCACTCCTCCAACCTTGCCAAGTCCCTTCTCATCCTTTCCACGCCTCCTTGTGTATCAACCCTGTTGCAGATCTTTGTGTCATCTGCAAGAGGCAACTTTTCCTTCAGTCCCTCTGCAATGTCACTTATAAAGACATTAAAAGGACTGGACCCAGTACTGAACCCTGTGGTACCCACTAGTAACCCCTCTTTCTTCAGAGTGGACTCCATTTACAATTACCTTCTGTGTCCTGTTGTCCAGCCAATGTTTTACAGGCTACCACCCTGGGACCCACTCCCAGGCTGGTTAATTTGACTATTATTCTTTTGTGTGGGACTGTGTCAAATGCCTTGCTAAAGTCTAGGTAGACCATGTCCACAGCCCCTCCCTGGTCTACTACTTTGGTCACCCAGTCAAAGAAATCTATTAGATTCATCTGACATGACCTTCCGCTGTGAACCCATGCTGCCTTGGGTCCTGTGCCCCACTGGCCTCTAGGTACTCAACTATTCTCTCCTTCAAGTGACTCCATCACTTTCCCTACCACAGAGGTCAAACTGACAGGTCTGTAGTTTCCTGCCTCTGTCTTGGTCCCACTTTTGTGAAGGGAATCACATCTGCCTTCCTCCAGTCCTCAGGTACCACACCAACCTCCATGATTTATTAAAAGAGTAGTCAGTGGTTTCACTAGTTCCCCCTTAATTCTTTTAGAATTCTGGGGTGAATTCCATCCAGCCACATTGCTTTGTCCACCTTCAGTTTTAGGAGCTCTTGCAGAACCCTTTCTTCTGTGAAAGGGCTGGGATCGACCCCCTATCAAGAGTGCGTCTGTTAATTGGATTAGCACTTCCCCTCCTCTTTTGTGAATACTGAGCAGAAATATTCATTCAATATCCTTACTTTTTACTGTCCCCTCTGCCCACCACCATTCATTCTATTCAGCCTCACTATCCCTCCCTTTGTCTTTCTCACGCTCTCTGATGTACCTGTAAAGGTTTATCCCCTTCTTAACCAAGTTGGCTATCTTTTCCTCAGTTTGGGCCTTTGCTATTCTGACTTCCCTCCCTGCTTCCTTCTGCCTTAACTGGTACAGCTCTGTCCTGCTCCTTCTGTGTTTCCTTATACTTTCTGAATGCTATCTTTTTCTCCCTGACTTTCCCAGCCACCTCTTTTGAGAACCATAGTGGCTTTTTCTTTCGTTTGATTTATTTGCTTCACACAAAGGCTTGTTGCCTCTGTGATGGCAGTTTTGATGATTCCCCATTGTTGCTCCACACCTCCTTCTAGCCTGTTTGCTAGTGCTTTTCTGAGGCACTTTCCCATCTTGCCAATATCAGCCCTTAAATTCTGATTATAAAATTTTATGTCAATTCTTGCCCGGCGCATGCAGAAATTTATATCGAAGTTGCTCAATCTAGATCAGACGGGTTTCATCCCCAATCGTCAGGCGCAGGATAATCTTGATGGACCGCCCATTTAATTGACCATATAAACCTCACTCAAATACCCTCCATTTTTTAAGCCTGGAGGCCAAAACGCTTTTGATAAAGTCTCTTGGCCCTTTCTTGAGCAGTACTCGATAAATTTGGCTTTCCGTTCAATTCATTAATGCTATCTTTAAAATATACAACACACCAAAGGGTTTTATCAGGGCTAATGGCCCGTCTCTACATCCTTTACACTGTGCAGGGGTACGACAGGGGTGTCCCATGTCACCTATTCTTTCGCCCTATACCTAGAGCCTCTAGCACAGGGTATTAGAGAGAACTCAGATATAAAAGGGTAAACATAAGTGGGGAAGAACATAAACTCGCTTTGTATGCAGATGATATCCTGCTCTATATCACGGAGACCGAATCTTCTATCCCTCACCTATTCCGACATCTAAACGAATTTTCGAACTCTCAGGATACACCCTGAATACCCATAAAATGGAGGCCATTACATTTAATTACACCCGTCTCAAACTCTTAGACAGGGATACCTCTTGAAATGGGACCTCCTCACTATGAAATATTTGGGGCTAATCTTATCGTCCAACAATTCCCAACTTTATGATCTATATTTTCCCCATTAGTAAAGCAAATACAAGCAGGCATTGAAAGGTGGTCCGTGCTCCCTCTTCCATTCCATTGGAGAATACAGACAACTAAGATGAACCTGCTCCCCAGGTTTTTATTTTTGTTTCAATGTGTACCTTGTACAATTCAAAGGAAAGACTGGATGTATGGCAGAAGATTCTGCTAAAATTTATTTGGTCAGGTAAATGCCCCAGAATTAGAAAGCAAACTCTCTTTCTCCTAAGGGGGGCTATGGAGTACCTTGCCTAGAGGGGTACTGGGTAGCAACCCAGATGAGGGTTGCCCTCTTATTGTTACATCCTACTTACCAGTCCAGCTGGAAGACTATTGATTTGGCTGCTCCCTGCTCTCCCCTTTGTTGTCCCAGATATTTGTTCAAGCTGCATAACAAATAACTCTCCCTGCTATTTTTGGGTACTGGAGCGGCTCTGGAGGGATGCAGATGAGGATGCAGGTGAGGTGCCACAAGGCCTACCTCTGGAAATATCGTGTTGGTCTCAGCACATCTCACGTTAGCCCATGGGGACCCCTGGTATAGATGTCCAAGAGAAGCAGGGTGCTGGGCTCATTAGCAATTTTTAAGCGGGGATCAGATCTTAACAGTCGAAGAGGCTGCGGATAAGTTCTGTTGGACACAGGAGACCTTTTATTTTACTACAAGATTAGAGATTACATAACGAAGCACCTGTGTGGGTCCTCCATAGTCTCTGGTGAGATCATACAACCAGTAGTGCTTGAAAGGATCTGGGGAGTGGGGGGAGGCGATCTCTATACTCTATAAGAATTATATCACTGAATATCATTCAACAACGTATATTAAGGTGAAGTGGGAGAAGGATTTGAAAATAAGATTAAATACAGAGGCGGCTGCAGTCTATTAAAAACACAAGCTCTTTCTCGTCTCCAGGATGGCATGAATTTTTGTGGAAGCTCAGAAGTAGGTACTTTCGTGTACCTGAGCAGGTGGCTAAATGGAACCTGGAGAGTTTGCCCTCCTGTTGCGAGAATGTGGTGCCTCTCTGGCATCTCAGGCCCATATCTTTTAGCATTGCCTTGTTCAACCAGTATTGGAGTAGTATACTTAGGCGTTGCAGGAAATATTTTAATACTTCAGCCCAGTTGGGAGCAGAACATGTTATTCTGGGCCTTTACCCTTTGAAGGTAAGAGGCCATGAAGCTAAATACCTCTGGAATATCTTGGTTGCAGCAGCATATGGGTGATTTCTAGGAGATGGCTATACCCTGCCACCCACTGAGGCAGTGGAAGGAACTAGTAAACAATGTTAAAACCTATGAAAGAATAACCTTCTCCTGGCTTTGAAGACCCCACAATTTGTAAATAGACGGACTAAATCGGAGCTACTTAGTTAAAGGGCTTCTGATGAAAAGAGGACTTGGGAGCTTGCCTCCCCCCCACTCTTGGTGGAATCCTGATGGATGTGCAATAGTTTATGGATATTAACTCAATTCAACATGAATCAATTATATAAAATGAAGTCATCATTAATGGAATTTAGGCCTGCTATGTTCCCTTTCACTTTTTCTCTTGTCAGACTATATGGTTTATTAAGTTCCTTATAGAATCTCAGTTGAGCCTATTTTTTTCTTTTCCTCTCCCTCATCCCCCTTCCTTTTCCTCCTCTGAGGATATGCTGACTTAATACTATTGGTGGAAAGGCGTAGTTTATACCATGTTTTTCCTTTTATTATATTGAATAATGGAGATGTAGTATTGCTGGATATTTGTTCCTGTAACTCATTGAATCTGAAAGTAATGTTAAAGATTTTAGACCCACTGGGATTGGTCCTTATGTTAGCAGAGGGCTAGCTCAGGTAAGCAGTTTCTTCATTAATGTGGATATTGTAATGGTATATGTTTCTTTACTGGATCTGTATGGTAATGTGCTTTTACCAATAAAGATGAAGTATCAGCCTTTGCCTAGGAACTCGTTAAGGAGATATCCTATTTTTAGCAAATGTTCTTGTCAGTTTCCTTCATAGCAGGTGCAGTAAAACAGTACATGGAGTCCCAGAACTGACCTCCTGTTGACAGCTCTGCAAAACAGCTAGTACTACATTCCAGATTAACCCGCTAAGTTCTATACAGCTTTTGCAATTATTTGAACACTGTAACTATATACATTTTAAAACCAAGGGATCCCAGTGTCACATAAAGATTCACATGTATTTTATTTATTTATTTTTATTTAAGTTTAGAATTAATAATTTTGAGCCAAGGACACAAACACAAAGGTTGAAGTCAGCAAATATAGAACAATACAAGACATAACATAACCTGACATTGCTTAACAGAGGTTACACAGTACACACAGGTGATGTTGTAACAGCAAATAGAGAAATATTTACAGCATGGAAGTGTTAACAGTGTCATCACTCATTGAGTAGGTACAGTGCTTTGAGATTGCCATGCAGATTCACTACTGAGGGGTAGTGAAATGAGCAGCCAGGGTAGGCTCTGTCAGGGGTGGAGTCCGTGGGGAGGGTAGCAGTAAGCAGCCAGAGTAGGCTTTGTCAGGGGTGGGTTCGAGGAGAGGAGGGCAGGTAGTGGGAACAGCATAGTGACAGAGAGAAGGTGAAGGGGCTTGGGCTGCTGGGAATGGGAAGGAGCAGCAAGGGTAGGCTTTGTTAAGGGTGCTGGGAGGGTGTGTGGAGTAGGAACTGGGGAGAGGGGAAAAGGGGTGCGGATGGGGTGCTGGACAGGAGTGGAGGGGTCAGGTTGAAGTGGGTGGGTCAGCATGAGGAGAAGCAGGCACAGACTTTTCACGGTCCAGGTGGGCGAAGCCCAGTTTGAGCTTTTAGAGCTTGTTACACTCAATTAGGGCGGTCAGTAGTTCATTGATCCATTTGGGTCCCGGAAGGATAGAGATCTCTGAGCTAGTGATGTGCACTGAAAGGCACCTGCAGACATCCTTTAGCACTTTTAGTGTTGATGGCAGGTTGTGTATTTTTGAAGATGTTGAGTTGGTGATGAGTCCTAATATCGACTATTTTCCTAGAAGGCAAGTCTGGAATTGTGTCCTGAGGTGAAGAGGGGCCAGCCAGTCCCACTGAAGAGGCGCATGTATGGGTCAGATGAGTGGCTCCCAAGACCAAGCCACAGGCCTTATAGAAAGTGTTTTCACCATTTTAGGGTGGTATCAGAGCCAGTCCCATAGATCACAAAGCGTGATCGATGGTCAACAAAATTGAACAACAGGTAACAAGTTTTAAGACATCTGGGGTCATGGAGTGCCTGTGCTGGTAAAGAACCCAGTTTTGTGCTTGCCATTTTGTGACTTAATTGATGTGTGACGAAAAAGTGAGGGTTGTCGTCAGGTGTACCCAAGGTATTTAAAGGTGCTGACTTTATCAGCAGCGGTCCGTATTTCTTCTTGCTCTGTGGAACTGAGAAAAGCACGCATTTCATCTTCTTGTAGTTGAGCAATAATTTATTAAGTGTGAACCATGATTCCAGCAGAGAAGTTTGCTTGCAGTTCTGAGGTGACAGAGGACTGATTGCTGCCGGGTACTGACTTAATGGCATTGTCAGCGTAGAACACGATGTGTGCGGGCAGCCAGAGGTAGGGAGTTAATGAAGAAGCGGAACAGGAGTGGCCCCAGAATTGATCCTTAGGGGACACCAAGGTTCACCTCCCTAGGTTCCAAGAGGTTGCCGTTTATTTTCACTCCTTGTGTCATGTGTGTGAGGTAGCTGCCAAACCACGCCACCATGTTAATGGATAGGCCCATGGATAATAGACAGTTCAGGAGTAGTTGATGGTTAATGGTGTCAAAAGCCTTCGTGAGGTTTATAAAAGAGACCCTACTGCTAGGCCATTATCTAGGCATCGAGATCTGAGAG
Organism: Neoceratodus forsteri; assembly: GCA_016271365.2. Classification (NCBI taxonomy): domain Eukaryota; kingdom Metazoa; phylum Chordata; order Ceratodontiformes; family Ceratodontidae; genus Neoceratodus; species Neoceratodus forsteri. The sequence continues at coordinate 262,223,968 of JADMNL010000024.1, forward strand.
GTGTAATCATCCAAGGCGGTAATGGTGGAGTGATTTTTATGGAATCCATGTTGCTGTGCACAGAGATGATTGTGCCAGCTGATCAGAGACCACTTGCTCCAGGGCTTGGAGAGTGGGGAGGATAGATATGGGCCTATAATTGGCCAGGTTGGTTATATCTCCAGCTTTAAAGATGGGGGTGACCAGTGCCGCCTTCCATCTGTCTGGGAACACATCCACATTCTTATTGAGGCATTAAACACCTTAGTGAGTGGTGTACAAGCTCATTTTAGAGCGAGGCAACCAACTTCATGTCAACTAGGTCACTCCCATCCTAGTCTTCCCTAGGGCTCATATGACATATTTTAGGGTCTTGTCCTTGTGATCAGCCTGAAGTAGAAAGGAGGAGTGATGTTGTTTGTGGGGGAGGATTCATGATGGATGGCTGACTGAGAGGCATGAGGTAGTCCATAGGTGGCACACTACTAAGGTCGGTGAAGGCAGGTTAAATGTATCCGCCAATGTCACTGGGTTCCTGGAGTGTACTGGTCAAAGTTATGATTCGGTCGGGTGGAGCTCTGGAGGCCTTTCCTGTGAGTGATTTTACTGAGTTCAGAAATCCTGCCATTGCTCCAATTCTTGCTAAGTGGGTTGTTATAGTACAATGCTTTGGTTGATCGGATGAGCTTCATACATTTGTTCCTGGCTGCCTTGTAGGCGATAATGTCAGTCTGGCAGACCAGTTGCCTTACCCTTATGCCACAGGTTGTCCCAGTGTCACATAAGCGTCTAGGAGGAAGCCCAGGAAGCCATGGGTTAGTGGACTCTCTTACCTTTTTGGTCTTGTGCAGGGGAGAATATGTCCAGGCCTTATTGAAGGGATTAAGGAAGTATTCCAGTGCTTGGTTCCTGTCCTTTGCTCTGTCAAGCTGCGACCAGTCTATCAGTGTCAGGTATTGCTTGAAGGTATCAAGCTGACCAGTTCTCGGTGATCGATTTCTCGAGACTTGTGGTGTGCATTAAGTGAACTTGTGGTCAGGTGCGTAACGGGGAATGGTCACTGAGGGAGTCTGGTAGGATTGATACTTCAGAGATGTGGTCAGGGCAGGTGGTGAGAAGCCAATCGATAAGGGTTCGGTGACCATCTGGTAGTTATGCCTGGTGGTTCGTGTGACCATCTCAGTGAGATATAGACCTGATATTTGGTCCCTTACAGCTGATGTTTCTTTGGACTGCCAGTTAATGTTAAGTCCCCAACAATAAGATGTTCCCATTTTTGCTTACACTGCTCTTGATGATTGATAAACTGCTCAAGGTCAGTGGTGTGTTTGGCAGGGGTATATAGACACTGAGAGTAGTAGGACATTGTTTTTTGGCCTATGGTGAGCTTAATGTCCAGAATGTGTGCCTTCTTGGATTGTAGGCAGCTAGGCAGTATTTGTCCTTTAATATCACTTTTGAGATAAACCACACAGCGCCCCCATTTGGTGAGGCGGTCCTGGCGGAATGTTGTGTAGCCTTCCAGAGCTACTGTTGCATCATTGATCTTAGGGAGAGCCAGGTCTCTATGAGAGCTATTATATCAGGCTTGAGCAGCTCCACCCAAACCTGGAAATGATAGCTTTGGTAATAGGCTTCCTATATTCATTAATTTATTTGCTTTTGTTAACTGGGTAAGCACACTAGATAGCCAAGTGCCTATTTCCAGGTGCGACCAGGAGGATTACAAAGTAGATACATTCAAGAACAGTAGGAGGAGTCAAAGTAAACATACAGAAAATAACAGCCATAACAGGGATTGATAGGTAGCTAACAGCATTAGAGACTATTAGGCACAAAACGGAACATGTCTAGATAACTACATAATGGTACATACTGGATGAATTAGGTAGCGAACAGCATAAAACATAATAGGTTCGATCAGTGCAAACAGGACAAAAAAATAAGTGCCAGCGGGGGGCACTAGGCAGGTACTCAGGAGGAATAAAAACTAGAGGGAAGAGACTAGAGGACCAGGTGTTCTAATGGGGCAGGAGGGCAGGAGTGGGCCCAGTGCAAGGCTCCAAGTAATGTTAGCTCGAGCCAGTTACAGGAGGATAAGTGCTAATTAGCTGGGCCTCCACCATAACTAGGCTGGGGGAGAGAGTGGGGCTCGCTGAGTGTGTTACAAGGCGCGGGGATAGGTGGAGGATGATTTCAGGAAGCCCCAAGGGAGGCTTTAAAGCTGAGATGGGAGGAGGAGGGCCGAGGTTAGGGCAGGGAGGGAGTTCCACATTTTGGAGCATAGGCGGTGAAGGCCCGATCGCCATGAGGTCTAGGTTTTAGGAACCAGGCGATCCAGCGTAGCCCTCGATCTTAAGTGGTAGGATGGGTGCCAAGTTTGGGGGAAGGCGAGGGTAGAGGGGTGGCGATCTGACATTATTATCAATGAGTTTCAGTCTGAAGGATTAAGTTAACTTCTCCAGTGAAACCTCAGACAAATATAGAGATCTACAGTGGTGCATGAGAGGAGGGGCCAAGAGCGCAAAGTCAGCAGATATTGTTGTAAGCCGTGTCCCATTTCAAGAGGCTGGATTTAGGTACTGGGGAAAGGTTACAAGCCCATAGCAGAGTGTTGGGAGGAGGACTCCCCGGCTAGGGGCCACACAAGCAGCCGGGGTCAGGCAGCTTTTTAGCTCTTAGGAGACAATCTTGAGGTGTCCCACTTTCGTGGAGATGCTTGCAAGGAGGGCTGGGTTGGGGTGCACATTTCCAGGTAGTAGGAGTACCACTAGGATTAGCTTTCTAAGGAAGCATGATCAGAACACCCAAGAGGATTCAGCACTCTTAAATTTGGAGGCTTTTTAGCCATAGGTGGCACTAGTTGAGGTGCTGTAGCATAACAGGAAGCTATGGGGATTTTGGATGGTGCCCAGGGTTTGTAGATTTGTAGTGGGTGCTTGAAAGCAAGTCATAGGTAAGGTTCTGTGTTTGTTCCACTTGCAGTGCGGATCACTGGCCACGGTGTTCCTGAGAGGGTAGGGTGATCCATATTAGGCACAACAATCTTCCTATTAACTTTATCCCCAACAGAGATAGCGGAGGGAAAGGATTACTAGTTGGGGTGCCAGCATTTTGCTGTCCAGTTGCATTAAATAGTGTGCACAATGGCTGAGGCAGGTGGGTGGTGTAGTTTTTTTGGGAGTACCCAGCTTAATGGGGTTTGAGAAGCACTGTAACAAGGGTGGTGGTACTGGGGAGTTTCAACTGGACTGGATATTTGCTAAGGCCTGTGCTGTAGGGAGAAGCACAATCAGGCCAGGATGAAGTATTAGCTGAAAGGGAGGAGGGCACGATAAGGCTGGAAGCAGCCCCTTAATGGGTGCACTGTAAGAAGAACTAATGTAAGAAACAGAACTTGAAACTTTAGTAGGGGAGCATTAATTTAATGTGAGGAGCACAACTGGGCTGATGCAGCCCTCAGTGGGTGCACAGTATAACGAACTAATGCAGAAGCAGACACTTAGTAAAATGCCAATCAGCAACCTCAATGAAAGGTCACATGACCAACAACCACTATGAAGCTACACAGGGGAAGAAAAGACAGAAACAGCAAGTGAAGGCAGAGAAAAATTTGACTGCTCAGTCAGACAAGAGACAGAAAAGAAAAGGATAGAATAGATCCTTACATTTAAGCGCTTTCTACATAACAAATGGGACAGGGTCTTATTCAACCTGTCTAGCAAGCACCACAGCTGTGGTGTTGGCACCTCCTGAGAGCTGAATTTTCCTAAGCTTCCTGTGGGTGGACTCAAGGGAGGGGCTTCAAGGGCCTGGCCAGGCCCACTACTGGTTAGGGTCAGGTGGAGGCTCCTGGCACACAGGAGAAGGAGAATGCCCCAACAGCTCTCGCCTGAACCTATGGGAAAGGGAGGCGATCACCCCATGCCAGATCAAGGGTGACAACCGGGATAAACATAGCCATGCCGTCCACTGAATGCAGACTGCTGTTCCTACTAGCCTGGAGGATACCGCATTGGCATCATGAGATGCCCTCGCTTGGTGTCTGGCCAACTCAAGCTACAGGTAAAAATGGCGATGGCTTATCTGGTTGCCTCACATCAGGCACGGCCACCATGAATTTACCTTGAGAAGCCCACAGGCTTTCAAAGACTACCTGGTATGCCTGGTGTGCAGCAATACAGAGGAAGAGACACAGCTGAAGAGAAGATCCTTCTGCCCCAGCAATCAAACTCCATGGAGTCAGCCTCTGGGGAGCAGTGTCTTGAAGGACTAATACTTCCCAAGGGGTATCCAGCCACTCCAGTCCAGATTCAGGATAGGGCATAGCTCCTAGAGACCTGGGAAAGCACAGTACCAATGCTGACAGTCCTAAAGGGCTGGAGCACAGGAAATGGGAAGCTGCCAGACACTGTGCGACTCCTCCATGAAGGGACAGCGAGGCCATGGAGGGATCACAAATTCTTGACTCTACCACCTGAGGAAGGAAAGTGTCCCACGTGCAGGACTGTGTTCTAGAGATGGGAGAAGATGGAGTTCCTACAACATCGTCGTGAGGAACCGCTGATACTTGGTGAAGTCAGCATCAGAGGAGATGTGTGTGTAAGAGTCCTCTTACTCTGAGGAGGAAGTCGGGATATGGATGGACTCTGTACAGGGAGCGATGGTGCAAGGGTAGGATAGAAAAAACATCTCATCTATGGCCCTAAAGTAAATGGGAAACACTGCGCCTTAGCTATACTGTTTCCTAGGTGAAGAGTCCCAGGGACCAGACAGTCATGGGAGAAGAGGAGAAGGAGGAGGCAGAGAGAAAGAGGGAAGCAGAATGGTCCTGAGAGACTGAAACCCACTGCCAGGGCTGTGGGAGCAAGCAGGGGCACCTCCCAAGGGAGAGGACTGCGCTGACCAGCCACCGACTGCTGCACAACCCATTCTGAGCCAATAGAGTGGTGCCCTGGAAGCCCCTTGGTGAAGACTGGAGCCATACAGGCCCAGAAGGATGGCTCCTGTCCCCACCAACAGCAGGGCTCCAGCCCCTAGCAGAGAGAGGACAGCCTGTATCAGGTCTCGGGCTCCTTCCGAGTGGCCGGAGGCCACGGGACAGAACGGGATGAATGACAGGGACCCTCCCACCCAAGCTAGAGGACGGGACCTGCCCCTCGAGACAAGGCCCTACCTTGGCCACTGCTCTCAGGGAAGGAGGAACAGAAAATCAGCACCGGTCGGCTTCCATCCCCCTCGGACCCACATCGGCACAGACAACCAACGCAGTACCGAAGGTTGCTCCAACAACAGAAACAGCACCGGAGGCATCGTCATCACCAGAAGTGGCCCCAACCGCAGCACCACCATCAGATGCAGCACTGACCATGGCGTCATCCCCAGAGGTGGCACCAACCTCAGAAGTGGTGCTGGATGCAGCACTGATCTCAGAGGCAGTGCCAATCATAGCACCGCCACCAGAGGCGGTGCCAAAAGTGGCGCAGCTCCCGGAATGGCACTGGAAACAGCACCAAGATGGCACCAACAGAGGAGAGGTGGCACTGTGGACAGTGTTGGCCTGAAAAGAGGGCAGGGAGAAGACCTTCTACTGAGTCCGGAAAGCATCCGAGCGCCAGAGAACTGGCTGCCAGTCTGGATCATCCCAGTCATCCTTCAATTCCAAGAAGGAGACCATGGAGATCCTGAGAGAGCAACCCGGACACTCTACCTGTCCTAGCAATGGGGACGGTGTCAGGAGAGGACCCATGACAATGGTGGCACCGCCTCACTCACCAGCACCGGGATCGGTGCCAGGAGCTGAAGCCCATCTGAAAGCTACTGAGGAACCACTGATGTAGTTCCTGCATATACCTGAGACCCCGACACCAGGGTGGCCTGGTTCCCTAAGGGTGCACAACTGGCTCCCCAGAGGAGACTGGTTGTCCACCTGACCCCTTGCTCAGGTGTCCGGTCAGGCCTGCTCTACCCAGTGCGTATAAGCAGTGGGGGCAGACACAGGGGAACAGCCCAGAGGCTTCACCTTGCGGGCCCTCATGCGACACTGACCACCAAATGTGGGGTCCCCTCCCAACCTCGCTGCTTGGTTAACTAATGTGCAGAAATCCATGGAAAAACAGGAGTCAGAATGATCCATATCATGAGTGCGGCCCCAGGCAGCTTAAACATCGGGTCATGTGGGTCCGTTACAGAGAAAAGACTACCACAGGGGCACCGACGATTAGGGTAGTCCCCAATTCTCAAGAATGTTTTGTCCGAACCAGACATGATCGGCCACAAAATTTATAAAACGCAAGAAAAGACTCAATGCCGCACTTTTGGGAAAAAATCGAACACAAACAGCCGAAAACACCAGCAATAATGGTGTTAAGTGACTGGTGAATGAGTAGAATTGAAGCCTTCGGAAGTTCCTGTGCTGTCCCACAGAATCATGCTGCTGACTCGATGGTGGGAAAAACTGAACTGAGATGGTGGAGGGCCATCGTCCGTTACTGGCCAACCTGCTTACTGGCCACCCCATGAGCGCCACGTGTCACATCAACCTGAAGGCGCAACGCCTCGACATCGGCCACTCTTCCATAGGAAAGCTGAAAAGCTTTCAGCTATGAGTTTCCTACGGGGTCCTAGCACCTATGGCTTGAACCCACCAGTGATGAATGGTGAAGATCGATAAGAAAAATTACTCACCTTAGTAATGTTGTTTCTTCTAATGGAGTCTTGCTATATTATGACTGATGCAGTTTGTCCCACCATTAGAACTGCTCCGGAGGTGAAAGAGTTAACTTCCATGCAGTGCATGGAACTTAGAGCGTGAGCTCGGTTAGAGAAGCTCTGTCAGGTAATTTCAAACCGAAACCATCAGATCTTTACGAGCAAAACTCACTAAGGCTCTGTGTGGAAGCTGTAACCTACAGTAGTGAACTGGCTACTAAAATATTCACACATTTTCCTGGTCCCAACACCAAGACTCAAGTCCCAGAAACAATAAGATAAAATAAATAAATAAAACACAACACCTAAACATAAGGGGGCATCAATAAGTGCCAACAGTGGACTGCCCACCCATACCCAAAGTAGAAGTTCTGAGAGGGGCAGGCTGGGGAGGTCATAATATAGCAAGACTCCATTAGAAAAACAACATTACTAAGGTGAGTAATTTTTCTTCAAACAACATGAAGTCTTGCTATATTATGACTGATGCAGACTACACAGCAGTACCTCCATGGAGGGACAGAACCTACATAGGGAATAGGCTCTGAAGCACGGCTGTGCCAAACAGAGCATCCTCCTGGCCTGGATATCCAGGGGTAATGCTTGGTGAAAGTGTGTACTGTTTTCCAAGTAGCTGTGACATATCTCCAAGATAGGGATGTCTCTGGCAGCAGCTAGAGATGCAGCTGTACCTCTGGTAGAGTGAGCCCTCAGGCCTGAGGGGGAACCTTACCCAGTTTTTGATAGCAAAATTGGATATAAGAGACAATCCACCTGGCAATGAATCTCTTAGTGGCAGGTCTCCTTTCCCAACCTCACCATAAGTGAGAAATAGTTGGAGGAGTCAAACCTGTGACCCTTAGTGCGCTCTATGTAGTAACTAGGGCCCTCTTAACATCTAGCTGTGCAGCCTCCTCTCACCAGAGGAGGAATGGTCAGTGAAGAACACTGGAAGTGAAATAGATTGGTTAAGGTGGAAATCGAAACCACCTTAGGCAAAAACTTCCTGTTAGTCCTGAGGACTACCTTATCCCTGTGAAAGGAAATAAGTCAGTCTCCACTGATAAAGCCTGTAACTCACTTATGCCCTAGCAGAAGTGATGGCTACTAGAATACAGTTTTCCAAGTCAAATGCTTAAGCTCTGCCGAAGACAGAGGCTAAAAGGGAGTTGCATCCAGCTAAGCAATGCAAACATTAAGATCCCAAGCAGGGCAGGGTCCCTGAATGGAGATTGTATAAAGCAATCCTTAAAAACTTGAAAATACAGGGTGAGCAGAAAGAGAAGGGCTCCCTGCTGAAATGAAAGCAGAGACAGCTGCCAAATGCACTTTCAGGGTAGCTGGTCTCAGTCCCAAAGAATTAAGATGGACCATATAATCCAAAACAGTGGGTAAATCAGCAGATTCCGGGAAATATGCTTCCCAGAACACCATATGGAAAACCTTTTCCACTTGGAGTTATAGGTAGCCCTGGTGGAAGGCTTCCTAGAAGCTTTCAAGATTTCAAGAACACCCTGAGAAAGTTGTAGATCAGCAAACTCTAACTCCTCAAGAGCCAGGCCTTGAGGTTGAGGATTGAGATTTGGATACCAGACTCTCCCTGAGCACAGGTTAACAGATTGTGGTTCCTGGGGAGACACAGGGAAGATGGACTGCTAAAGACAGAAGGAGTGGGTACCAGGGCTGCCTGGCCCAATCTGGAGCAATCAGAATCATCCTGCAAGGCTGAGACCTGATTTTGAGAGTACTTTAAACAGGAGAGAGGAAGGGGGAAGGCATAAAGGAACTTCCTTCCCAATCGAGGAGAAAGGCATCCAGGGGACTGAGCCCAACACTGGGGCCTGCACAAAAAAGTGGGAGTTGATGATTGTCTGGGGCTGCAAAAGATCTATCTGAGGAGTGCTCCATCTGGCAAAACTATCCCCAGTACTAGGGGATCCAGTGACCATCTGTGATGGCCCTGGGAAATCCTGCTGAGAGCATCTGCCAGGACATTGTCCTTGCCTGGGAGGTGAACTGCTATGAGGGAAGTGTTCAGGGAATAAGCCAGAGACCACAACTTCATCGCCTCGGTGCACAAGGCTGAAGACCGAGTGCCCCCTTGTTTGTTGATGTACCACATTGTAGTGGTGTTGTCTGTTCTGACCTGTACCACCTTGTTCTGAACAGATGCAGAAAAACCTGAAGTGCTAGAAAAACAGCTCTGAGTTCCAACAGATTGATGTGGAGCAAGAGATTCTTGAGGGACCATAACCCCTGGGTGGAGAGGTCCCATGTGACCTCCCCATCCCAAGAGGGACGCATCTGTAGTAAGGGTCAAGGAGTGGGACAGAGGGATGAAAGGCACCCCTGTCTTAGGTTCTCTGATCCTGCCACCACTGAAGGCCTGGATCAGGGTTTGAGTCACTGGGATTAACTTGGATAGGGGATCTCTTCTTTGAGACCAGAAGGCTCTCAAATGGAACTGGATGTCCCTCATCTGAAATCTTGCTCCTTGCACTACAGCTGTGGAAGCAGCCATGTGTCCTAGGAGCTGCAGGAAATGCCTTGCTGGTCAAGAAACCTGCAGAGTGAAGGACAGGCCAGAGCCACCAAGGTCCTTACCCTTTCTAGGGGAAGGAAGGCTCTGGCCTGCTTTGTCCAGTTCTGCACCTATAAAGGTGAGTATCTGGACAGGTTCCAGAACTGACTTTGGAAGATTGAGAAGAAATCCCAGAGAGGTAAGCAGCTGCTGGGTAACTAGCAGGTGTGATTTGACCTGGTCTGGAGACTGACCCACAATGAGCCAGTCGTCCAGGTAGGAAAGATGGCAATCTTTGCCTTCTAGATGAGCAACTGCTACTGCCAGACATTTTGTGAATACCCTTGGGGCAGAGGTAAGGCCGAAGGGCATTGCTCTGAACTGATAATGGCCTGAGGGCAGTTCGAATCTGACGTACTTTCGATGGCAGCTTCTGATAAGAACATGGAAGTAGGCATCCTTGAGGTCCAGGAAGCTAGCCAGTCCCTGGCCTTAGGGAGGTAAAATCATTCCCAGAGTCACCATTTTGAATTTTGGTTTTAAAGGTGCTTGTTCAGATATCTTAGGTCCAGGATGGGCCGCCACTCTCCTGTCTTTTGGGGTAAGGAAGTACCTGGAGTACAGACCCTTGCCCTGGTGTGAGGAGAAACCCTTTCTACAGCTCTGAGAGCCAAGAGGGTTGAGACTTCTGTTTCCAAAGCAAGAGTCTCTAAAGGGTTTGCAGGTGGAAAGGATCTGGTTCTCATCTTTGGAAATTTTTGAAGCTGAGAACCAGACCTGGCTCACTACTTCCAGGACCCACCTGTCTGATGTTAAAGACTCCCAGTCCTGGACGAGTAAGCCAGCCTGCCCCTACAGGTAATGGAGAGCCAACCCTGGGCATCCCATCAGGGTGCCTGTTTGCAGAGGGCTTTAGGCTGAGGGTGGGAGCAGGCCTGCTCGTGCCCGTCTGCCTCTCCCTCTGAAGAACCCCTCTGAACATAGGCTGAAGAGGAGGCCTGGGTCTGGAAAAAGGCCTGTGAAAAGGCCTGCCCCTACCCTGAGGCTGCCTCTGAGGAGTGGCTTGCCGTTCCTTTGGCTTGTGCACTCCTGTAAGTGGTTCTATATTCATCCATTTTCTTCATATAATTCTCTGTCTGCTCCCCAAACAGAGAATTTCCCACCACAGGAAAATCCATAGCCTTAGACTGGGTATCCTGTGACAAAGTAGTACACCTGAGCCAGGCCAGTCTACAAAAGCCACAGATGTAGCCATGACTCTAGAGGATACATCATTAGAATCCACTGCAGCATGGAATTGCACCTTAGATGCCTCAATACCATCAACAGCCACCTGCTCCAGCTCCTTGGAGCTGGCCAGGGCCTAGTTTAGCTAAAGCCATGACAGTATCCCATCTAGATTTTGGTATCTCTAACATAAGCCATATAGTTTGCTTGTCTGAGTCCCAAAGACGCTGCCATGTATTGTTTTTGGCCATGGCATCAATCTTCCTGGAGTCCTTGTCAGGAGGATGTGAAGCCAGGGAATATTAGCTTTATCACAGGCTGCAGCCTGAACTACTAACATGACTGCATTGCTGTGAAAGAATTCTGTATCAGAGACTCTGACAAAGTGTACCTCCTGTCCATCTTTTTATCCACAGGAGGCACAGAATTAGGAGCTTTTAAAAATTTTATTGTTTGTTTCCTAAAAGATTTATGTAAAGGATAGACAATCTCCTGGACTCTGGGATATCCATCATCTCTACAAAGTCAGGCTCCTCTTGCTCATCCAAGCCTCCTCTAAAGGAAGCTGGAGGGTTTCAGCAACTTTTATAAAACAGAAAATGAGAAGGAGACTCCAGCAAGCCTAGGGAGATTCACTTAAGGTCTGTCTGGGAGATGTCGGTTCAATGGGCACATCAGACTTTCAAAGTCACATTCACACTGATCATAATCATCCTCCCCTCCTCTGGTTCATAAAACTCTTCTATATCATATTCTTGGACGGTGAAACCCGACTGAACCGAACTTTTGACAGATAGTGGCGGTCTGGAGGGAATCAGGAAATGACTGGACAATCTGTATTGCCCTGGCTATCTCTGCAGCAGTTGGAGAAGGATTTTGGACCCACACCTGCTGACTTTCTAGTTCTCTTTGCTGGAACTGGCTCCTCAGAGTCAGCTTTACGCTTGCCCGAGGAAGTCTGGCCCTGGTCAGAGGCACTCCCTCAGGTTCGGTTGGCACCGAACCGGGCTGGCCATCCGGGTTAGTGGACTTTTGGCCTCTCGTTCCCTGAGCCTACCAACTCTCTTATCTAGGGTAGCTGCAGGAAAATTCTTGCAAATCTGGCAGTCTGCACTGAGGTGGTCAAACCCCAGACAATAAACACATGTGGTGTGTGGGTCAGCCTTGGCAAAGGCTTCCCCACAGACACTACAGTGTTGAAACCCAGTGGGCCTGGTTTTCTTTTGGGTTTCTCAGACATAATGCCAGCCTAACCAAAAACTTGCCCTTTTGATGGCAGTGCCAGGCAAGACACCCTTATCGGTTCCCAACCGTGTCATGGAGTCGTGAAAAAAGCGTAATGAAATCTGTTTTTTTAGAACCGATAAGAACGGAACTGCACTCTAACAAGCAAGAAAAGGCTTCAGAATAAAGTTTAAATACAATTTGATCGGTTCAAACCGAACCGATAAACATTTACAAGTTCCACACAGAAAACCTATCTATTACTTACAATACCATAGACAGAGCTTGAACCGATCGGTTTTGGTTAAAATAAAGAATATCGGGTTGAATTTAACGAGAAAAACACTTTAAACCGAGAAAATGAACCGAGCAGCAGGAGGAATCTCGGAGCGACTGTTCAGTGAGGCGGAGTAAAGAATCTGATGGTTTCGGGTTTGAAATTACCCCGACAGAGTTTCTAACCGAGCTCGCGCTTCTAAGTTCCATGCACTGCATGGAAGTTAACTCTTTCACCGGAGCAGTTCTAATGGTGGGACAAACTGCATCAGTCATAATATAGCAAGACTTCATGTTGTTTGAAGGTAAGATCCTAATATTTTTTCAGATTCAGAAGCAAATGGTTTGATACCTTTTATTGGACCAACATAGATGTTACAAAAAAACAATGTCTAAGCTTTCGGACCAACCAAGTCTTTCCTCAGAGACTTATGTCTTATAAGTCCCAAGGAAGGACTTGGTTGATCAATTTAGACACTGTTTCTTTATATACATCTATGTTGGTCCAATTAAAGGTATCAAATCATTTGCTTCTGGATCTGTTCTTACAAGGACCAATATGGCAACTAATCTATTTCTCTAATATTTTTTCCATTTATCTGCTTTGTGCACTTTGCTGTCTTCAACTCTAATGTCTGCATTAACATTGTTTTTGCAATGAATATACACATTTATACTAAAAACTATGTTAATGCTCAGAACAGTTGCACCGCGACAAAGGCAAACTACACAATGGTTGGATATAAACTATTAAGGTTGCAAAACACAATGCCCACAAACTTTGGAAGTGTCCTAGTAGGGTTCTTATGTCTATCTCCCACCCACCCTACCATGTTCCTTTCCCTCACCACCAAGGACAGTCTACAGGTACAAGGCCATAGATCAATGATATGGTACCTCATACACGGTCCATATATAAAAACTGGTATATAGTGTCACTGGGCGTGGGTTTAGGATAACACAATTTCAGGCAGACCACAGATCAGGTGCATAAAAATGGACATGTGCATTTGTCATTTTATTTTTATCAACTAAAATATACAGAAAGCAAAATGGTAAGTCAGATAACTGCTTAGCTTCAACAGTTTCTAAGGCTTTTCTTCAGCCTAGCATGAATTAAACAGTGTGAAAGTACACACTACCAGGAGGTCTTCCATCTTCCTCAGTCAGTATTCAACTGACCACCCTATCTATCTTCTCTCAGCACTGAGGTAGGGCTTTTATAAGCTCACTAGAAGTTGGAAAAATGTTCGACTGCCTTTGATTAACAGCAAACATAATATAAAACTTGCCATTAGGGGCTACTGTTGCTCCATAGAGAACAGTTATTTGGCAGCCACCTGGAGAAAAGAAGAACTTGTTTACAACATTGAAAAGGTCAGAGCTGAGGTCAGAACATTCTGTGCTCTCTAAACTCTCCTGCGGGTCAAATTACCTCATGCTGTCTGCTGCAAAATATATCTTAAAAGGGGCTGCTAACATCTAGAAAAAAGACACAAGATTTTATTATTCTTATATTAAGACAGCCCTCTCATTTTGTAACCATATTCTTAGTTTTGTTTTAGGTTAATATGCACAGAGAGCTTTATAAGCACTTCAGTGCTTAATTTATAACCGTCAACCAGCATGTTGGACATTATACAAAACATACAAACTGCTTGGGGAAGGGGTTTCAATTTATCCCAGGGGTGGTCCACTATGATGGGGTCAACCTGTGACACATCCCCTGCATTAGAGGGCAACCTGCCCCACGGTTGTCCAAATCTCAAGTAACACCTAGAAGGGTGTGGAGCTTCAGTCCACCCTCACCAGAAACTCCGTCTCAGGGTTCCTTTAAAAACATTTGTAAAGTATCCTATTCATAACAATACAAATACCCTGAGGCATTTTACAAGTTTACTGAAATCAGTCTCTCTATTAATAGACTACAATATCATCACATACATTTAGGAGAAAGAACCACTAATGGCGGTTTATGCCTTCTACTGACTTTCCCTGACCAGATACACTCGAGCGGCTGGACCATCCAGCACCCAGCAGAACTGTCATCGGAGGAGAACTACCTTGCTCCATCCCCACTTAGACATTTAAAGGTGGGCTAACAACATACCATGCTGTATGCCTAATAGCCTGTCCCTAACCTCTGGGTTTACATATCAAATCTTTTACACTACTAGTGGTGTTGGCTACCACCTAGTCTCTCCTGTTCTATGTGGGAGTCTCCCCTTTCAAGGGTGCCATCTCTTGCCCTTCACCATCTGGGTTACTCCTCCCACATCACTATCAGGGTCGCTATCTCTGCCCCCTATAACAGGTCTTATAGTATGCTGCTACCTGCCTATACATGCCTGGCCAATAGAAATATGGAGTTAGTCTAGCCAAAACCTTCCTATGGCTCAGATGCCCCAAGTGACTGGAGTGCGCATCCTCCATTACCTTTCCTATATACACACGGGCACCACTACCTGGGCATCCACCTGCTTCATCTGGGGTTGGGTCTCATATGATATAGAACTTCTTCCTAACTTCAAACCACCATAACCTGTCCCCATGCCACCATTAACCTGTCTCCCATCCTTGATTTTTACAAACTCCTTAACTGGGTTACTTCAGGATCCCCACATGCAACTTTCCCAGTCAACATCAGAAGAACAATCATCTTTCATAGGAGGAGGTTTAAACATGCAAAAGTCCTTCTGCCATCTTGCTTGAAGTCCTCTGCCACAGTAATACACTGCCAGTCAAAGTCTTACTTGGGGTCTCTTCTTCCCGTTCACCATTCTCCACCAAATAGCAGCCTGGAAAAATGGGCAACAACGGGATCTCACAAATGTTGGTCACAAATGCTCTGTCAGGGGTCCTCCTGCTCCAGAGCTCATGGATCCTGCTCGACTAATTCTTCCTTGACATCCTCTGAGCGGGACCTCTCGAGTAGCTCCTGGCATCTGCGCTCCACCTCTCTCTGGAGTTGATTAGCCTCCAGCCATCTCCCACTCATCCAGTGAAGAAGCCGTATCAGGGTCTCCATTTGGCCATTGGGTCTGTCTTGTCCCATCCATGGTGCCTCGCCCAGGTCACCATCTCCATTAGGAGCTGTTCTCCTCATCTCTGGCACCATGCACCTCTGCTGTGTATCCTAGGTACCAGGTCTGGCACCAACTGACTGAACTCACCCTTGTTACCACGGATGTTCAGTCAGATCCCACTTCTAAAACCATATGTCACAGGGCGTGGTTTAGGATAGCACAATTTCAGGCAGACCACAAATCAGGTGCATAAAAAATGCACAAGTGCATTTCTCATTTATTTTATCAAGTAAAATATGCAGAAAGCAAATGGTAACTCAGACAACTGCTTAGCTTCAACAGTTTCTAGGGCTTTTCTTCAACCTAGCATGAATCAAACAGTGTGAAAGCACACACTATCAGGAGGTCTTCCACCATCAGTGTTTAACTGACCACCCTATCTAGTCTCTCTCAGCACTGAAGTAGGGCTTTTATAAGCTCACTAGAAGCTGGAAAAATTTTCCACTGCCTTTGATTAACAGCAAACATAATATAAAACTAGCAACTAGGGACCACTGTTGCTCCATAGAGAACAGTTATTTGGCAGCCACCTGGAGCACAGAAGAACTTGTTTACAACATTGGAAAGGTCAGAGCTGAGGTCAGAACATTCTATGCTCTCCTAAACTCTCTTGCAAGGTCAAATTACCTCATTTTGTCTGCTGCAAAATATCTTAGAAAGGGCTGCCAACATCTAGAAAAATCAGAAACAAGTTTTGTTATTCTTATATTAAGACAGCCCTCATTTTGTAACTGTACTCTTAGTTTTATTTTGGGTAATATGCACAGAAAGCTTTATAAGCACTTCAGCACTTAATTTATAACCATCCAACCAGCATGTTTGACATGGGCTGAGTATGCAGTTGATACCCAGCTCTACCTTTATTTTGCCCCGACCAGGAGGGAGCTCTCTCGGTCTTTAACAGATGTCTAAAAGAAATCCAGGAGTGGATGGATTCTAGTTGGCTGAGGTTGAACTCAGGGGAAAAACTGAGGTACTGGTTGTGGACCCTGGTTGACAGATAGGGGTCGGTGGTGCTGCATCCTCTGGAATTTTTCTTGGGCGTTCTCTCCTGACCTCTGAACGGGTGCATAACCTGGGGTGGTTCTTAATGATAGATTAACACTGCAGTCGCAGGTGTCGGCTGTCGTCAAGACCTCCTTTACCATCTTAGGAACATCACCAGGGTTAGGCATCTTGTTCCGTCTGCCGACCTTCCAACTTTAGTCCGCCTATGTGTCCTCGCACCTGGATTACTGCAACTCCTTTATCTAGGGCTTTCAGGGGTTGAAATCCGTCACCTGCAGCTAGTGCAGAACGCTGCAACCCGGCTTCTGATGGGTTCTTGCAGATCCTGTCATATTACTCGGTGCTACGCTTGAACTGCACTGGCTGCTGATCGGAGGTGGATCACCTTTAAAGTTGGCTTGTTGACTTTCAAAGCCCTACACGGTTTTCGGCCTGGTTTATCTGAAAGAACTTCTGGTTCCCTACTGCCCTGATCGATTGCTCCGCTTGGCTGATGAGGGGTTGCTAGAGGATCCAGGGTGAATTGAAATCATCTGGTGCTCAAGCTTTCTCTTATGCTGCCCCCACCCTTTGAACTCTCTACCCGTCGGTTACAGGAGTGCACTTCCGTGGAGGGTTTAAGAGGGGTCTGAAAACCTTTCTTTGGGAAAAGCATTTTGGAACATTGATTGACATAATGTCTTGGTCTTGTTGAATATTTTAATGATTTTTAATTGTTTTAACTGTTGTTTATGTAAGGCACCTTGATATTTGAAAGCGCCATATAACTAATTATTATTATTATTATATAAACTACTTGGAGAAGGGTTTTCAATTTATCCAAGGGGTGTCCACTATGACAGGGGTCACCCTGTGACATATAATAACCTAATCCCCCTCCACTACTCTCATGAGTGATGGGCAAAGTATATATCCAGAGACATGAGACACAAGTGCCATATTTCATACACATTTTCATCTGTAATTAGAATACTTTTGTGTGGATACCTGTGAAGGTTTATATCCATTATTACTTGTGCCTTAGGACACACAATATAATACCCTCCACAAAGCAGAATTGTTGCAATTTGAAAGTACTATACACACTGCATAGTTGTTAGTTTCTGTAGGGCTCAAAAATCACTTAAGGCCACATAATCAGTTTGGTAGTATGACTGATTGGGTGTCTCCTGGCCAGAAGGGCAGTTTCAGGGTGGGAGGTTCGGTTGCTATACACAACTTTTAATATGTGGACCCTGTATGAGGTACCATACCATTGATCTACGGCCTTATATCTTTAGACTGTCCTTGGGTGGTGAGGGTAGCTCATTAGTCAGGCCACACACCTCTGAAGCCTGAAAATCAAAGGTCCAAATCTTTGAAAAATAGCAGAGTCAAATAAATAATTTAGGTAGCATTAAACACAGTGGTCAAAGAACCAGTGCTGTTCCTAGACCTAGTGCATACCCTTTACAGCTTGATGTATATATACATGTCTTCTGTTTTGAATATGTGATTTTTATGGCAGCATGGTGATGTCATCATGCTGACATATTGCTGTGATGAGGGGACTGAGAACTATTTAACAGGACAGTGAGAGTGTGGTCTGCCATTCAGTTATTTGGATGGCTGCATGACTCATATTACTCTGCTGTTCTCTCCATTTACCACAGTGGTGTGTGTGTGTGTGTGTGTGTGTGTGTGTGTGTGTGTGTCTGTGTGTGTATATGTGTATGTGTGTGTGCGTGTGTGTGCGCTGGCTGCAACCCTGCCTGCAGTATATAGCACTGTTTCTAGAGCCCTTTAAATAAGTGTTCCTGTTAAAAGAGCTTAAGGCAGTAATGGCTGTAATTTCTATTGAAACACATTCATCATTTTAAAGGCATGTAAGATAAATAGCTATGGAACAGCTAACTCCATAAACAATAAAATATTATTTTTTCAATGGCACTTCTTTTCTTGCACTCTAGTACTGCATTCCATTGTAAGATTCCAGTCTTTGCTTCAGCTTGATTTACCATTACAAGATTTTGCCTTTAAAGAGTTTGCTCCTATTATGTGTTATTGGCCCAGATATTCAAAAGGGTTGCGCATCACGCAAGTCTACATGCCCATTCTGCGATATTCAGCAGGAGGCAGTTGTGCCACTGAAAACAGGCTGAGCAACAGCGTAATGCAAATGAATGCATGCTCAACAGAGGGAGGAACCATGCATAAACTGCACAACCCGATATTCAGTGGGCTGTGCGAGAGTTGTGCAGGCGCAACTCACCTGCGCCTGCACAACTTTGAGCCCCAAAAAAGGATCAAGTTGAGGGCCACCCACAGGTGAGCTGCTGTATTGCAGGGAGGCGCAACACAGCTGCCACCCTGGCTGGCCCCCAACTCGGTCCCTGTGCCCCCCCCACCAGCCGGTCGCTGGGCATAAAGTAACATGCCCCGCCCACACATCTCCCACAGCCCGGTCAGCGGGCATACAGTAACTATGCCCCTGCCCACATCTCCCACAGCCCGATAGCAGGCATACAGTAACATGAACCCCGCCCACATCTCCCGAAGCCGATCGCGGGCAATACAATGGTATGAATCCCCCATACATCTCGAAGCCCGATCGCGGGCAGAATAATATATCAACCCCCAGTGCGATCGCGGGCAGAATATAAACCCCAACCGAATATCTCCTGGTGGTCAGTGGACGTAAAGCCCGATCGCGGGCAGAATGTCAATTACAACCCCGTCAAACATCTCTGGTGTCGTGTCCCCCCACCTGCACGAAGCCTCCACCCGCCTCCCCGCCAGCCGGCAGCATCACCGCCTGCCACCCGCGCCCGCCGACTGACTGTCGGTGGGGCTGCCGCCAGTGGTGCAGAGCTACAGCCAATGGTGTGCAGCCCATACATGCATGACAGTCAGATCTGCGCAACTATTTTGAGCAGCGCGGGGCTGCGCCCCAGAATGGCGCAGTTTGAATATCTGGGCCATAATTTTTATTGCTGCATATTTACCTGATTCTGGGGTATATGTGTTGATTTCCTGCAAAATGTGTCTTTAAAACAAAGATATTTATAATAATTAGATAGTTAATGAAGTTGTGTGCCTTTTCTGGTATTTTAATGGTTTCAACTCTCCTGTTGTCAGATTAGCTTGCAACACATTTGAGTCTTAACCTTTGATTATGCTGGTCATTACTCTTCAGTCTTCTTGTGTGCTTTAAATACATAAAAGTTGACATTTTATTTTCTTGTTCAGTCCCATTAAGGCTTTGTGTTTTTGCAGAGTTTTGTGCAAATTCTTTACCTCTTTCATTAAATGTTTCTGTCCAATGTCCACCTCCACATTTACACTTTTTGGTTTTATTTGATTAAGTTTCACACCATGTAAGGCTACCAACAGTGACAGCTCCCACTTCTGTTGGCTACCAGGGCACTGGCTGGGCACTACAGTTGGAAGTTGTGGCACCTATTGAAACCAGAATGCAAAGCAGTTGTGCATATTCATGCTTGCTTCTTGGAGTATTTGAATTAATGATGAATGTTATGTTTCTAAAAATAAAAATGCAAATTAAATTGTATTTTTTTTTACAGGGAATGGCCCTGCATCTCCTGTCTTGAGGGTGGGGGTACGGATGGCCCGTCTTCTCCTAGCTTGGGATGGATGGCTCTACTTCAGGGAGGGGGGAACGGCCCTGCCCCCTGCTTTCTCTAGCAGGAGAAGCAGGGCCACTTGACCCAGAAGATAGGGCCACCCCCCCAAGCCAGGAGAAACAGGGAGATACCCTTCCCTCATGTCAAAAGAAAAAAATACTCACCTTAGTAATTGTGTTTCTTCTAATGGAGTCTTGCTGTATTCTGACAATATGCAGTTAGCCCCAGCACTTGTACTGCTCCAGAGAGGAAAGAGTTAACTCTATGCCAGACCATAGAATGTTGAGCTCAAGCTCGGTTCAAACTTCTGTCTGCTGCACTTTGAAGGGCAACGGTCATATTCTTACGAGCTAATGCTAACTACATCTGCTAGGTGGAAATTGTAAATTTACTAGCCAAAAAGGCAACCAAATGTTTTGGGTCCCAAAAGACTCAAGTCGAGAACTCCAAAACAAAAACAAGATAGTGAACGACATAACAATCAAAACAACATAAACACAACCCATTCCTCCTCGCTATACAGAGAGGAGTGCTAGATGCACCCCTGAGGTGCAGCACTGTACCTGCCCACCCACTTCCCAAAAAACAGGTTCTGAGAGGGGAGGCAGGGAGGGATGTCAGAATACAGCAAGAGGCTCCATTAAAAGAAACACAATTACTAAGGTGAGTATTTTTTTTTTTCAAACAACATGAAATCTTGCTGTATTCTGACAATATGCAGACTACCAAGCAGCACCTCCATGGAGGAGGGACCAAACCTATTTTGGGAATAGGCGCTGCAGTACTACTGTATCAAACCTAGCATCACTGCTACCCTGGATATCCAGGGAGTAATGCTTGGTGACTCTATGGACTGTTTTCCAGGTGGCAGCTTTGCATATTTCTAATAATGGTATATCTCTGGCAGCAGCCAGGGAAGCAGCTGTACCTCTAGTCGAATGAGCCCTCAGGTCTGAAGGGGGTATTTTGCCTAGCTTCTCATAGCAGAATTGTATACAAGAGACAATCCACCTGGCAAAAGTCCTCTTAGTAGCAGGTTTGCCCTTTCCCACTTCACCATAGTGAGAAGAAAAAATTACTCACTATGGTAATGTTGTTTCTTTTAATGGAGCCTTGCTGTATTCAAACATAATGCAGTTAGCCCCAGCACTTGAACTGCCCCGGAGAGGAAGGAAAAAATTACTTACCTTAGTAATTATGTTTCTTCTAGTGGAGTCTTGCTGTATTCTGACAAGTGCATTTAGCCCCCAGCCTTTAAACTGCCCCGGAGATCAATGGGTTAACTTTTCTATGCATGGCACAGAATGTTCATCTCGAGCTCAGTTGATGACTCTGCCTGCTGTTATTCAAACTGCAACCGTCAGATCTTTACAAGCAAAACTCACTAGGTGTTCTGTGTGGAAACTGTAAAATTTTAACTAGACAACTGGCAGAAAAATAATGTTTTGGGTTCTCAAAGGAAGACTCAAGTCAGGAAACCCAAACACAAAAACCAATCAAATGAAATAACATTTCACCCCAAGAGAACAGAGGGTGTAAAGGGGGCACCTCTTCGGTGCAAACACTGCGCCTGCCCACCCACATCCCAAAAGAAAAAATTACTCACCTTAGTAATGTTTCTTCTAATGGAGTCTTGCTGTATTCTGACATATGCAGTAAGGTCCTGCCTTTCAACTGCCACAGTGAACAAAGAGTTAAACTTTCCATGGCCAGCATGGAATGTTCACCAAGAGCTTGGTTGAAACCCCTGTCTGCTGTTGTTTAAACTGCAACCGTCAGATCTTTACAAGCAATACTCACTAGAAGTTCTGTGTGGAAAATGTAAAACTCAAACTAGCCAACTGGCAACTATATCTATATAAAAGGGTTTTTGCTTTCAAAAGGAAGACTCAAGTCAGGAAACCCAAAAACAAAACACACCCAAAACACCATTACTCACCCAAACTAAAAGAGGGTGAAAAAAGGACACCCCTAGGGTGTCAACATTGATCCTGCCCACCCACATCCCAAAAACTAGGTTCTGAGAGGGGAGGCGGGGGGGAGGTCAGAATACAGCAAGACTCCATTAGAAGAAACAACATTACTAAGTTGAGTAATTTTTTCTTCAAACAACACGAAGTCTTGCTGTATTCTGACAAATGCAGACTACCAAGCAGTACTTCCATGGAGGAGGGACAGAACCTACTTTGGAAACAGGATCTGAAGCACTGCTGCGCTAAACCAAGCATCACTCCTAGCCTGGCTATCCAGAGAGTAATGCTTGGTGAATGTATGGACCGTTTTCCAGGTGGCTGCTTGACAAGCTTCTAAGAGAGGAATATCCCTGGCAGCAGCCAGAGAAGCAGCTGTACTTCTAGTGGAATGAGCCCTCAGGCCTGAGGGTGGAGTTCTACCCAGTTTTTCATAACAGAATTGTATACAAGAAATAGTCCACCTGGCAATAGATCTCTTAGTGGCAGGTTTGCCCTTACCAACCTCTCCATACGTGAGGAACAACTGGGGGGATTCAAACCTGTGACCCTTGGTACGCTCTATGTAGTAACTCAGGGCACTTTTAACATCTAAGCTGTGTAGCCTCCTCTCTCCAGAGGAGGAATGGTCAGTGAAGAAAACAGGGAGAGATATAGACTGGTTGAGGTGGAAATCTGAAACCACTTTAGGCAAAAACTTAATGTTAGTTCTTAGGACCACTTTATCTCTATGGAAAGAGATGAAATCAGGTTCCACTGACAGGGCCTGCAATTCACTGATCCATCTGGCAGAAGTAAGGGCCACCAAAAACAGTTTTCCAAGTCAAGTACTTAAGCTCTGCAGAGGACAAAGGTTCAAAGGGGGGTTGCATAAGCTGAGCAATGCAAACATTCAAATCCCAGGCAGGGGCAGGATCCCTAAAGGAGGCATTGGTGTGAAGCAATCCCTTGAAAAACTTACAAAACACAGGATGGGATGATAGAGAGGAAGGCTTGCCTACTGACAAGAAAGCAGAAACACCTGCCAAATGTACTTTAAGGGTAGCTGGTCTGAGGCCTAGGCCATTAAGATGGACCATATAGTCCAGAACCGTAGGCAATTCAGCAGAGTCTGGAGAAATATCTTTCTTAGAACAACAAATGCTGAATCTTTTCCATTTGGAGTTGTAAGACTTTCTGGTGGAAGGCTTTCGAGAAGCCTTAAGGATATCCAGAACCCCCTGTGAAAAATGCAGATCTGCAAACTCTAACTCTTCAAGAGCCATGCCTTGAGATTGAGAGACCGAAGATTCGGGTACCAAATCCTCCCCAGAGAGGATGTCAACAGGTTGTAATTCCTGGAAAGAGAGAGGGGAAGGTGGACTGCTAGGGACAGCAACAGGGGATACCAGGGCTGTCTGGCCCAGTCTGGAGCAATCAGAATCACTTTGCATGGTTGTGACCTTATCTTGACTAACACTTTGAATAGGAGAGGGAAGGGGGGAGCATACAGAAATTTCCCTTTCAAGTTCAGAATCAGAGCATCCAGAGGGACTGAGCCCAAGACTGGGGTCTGCAACAAAGAGAGAAGTTGGTGATTGTCTGGGGCTGCAAAAGATCTATCTCTGGGGTGCCCATCTCGAGAAAATCACTTTCAAAACTAGGGAATCTAGGGTCCATTCGTGATGGCCCTGGGATATTCTGCTAAGAGCATCTGCCAGGACATTGTCCTTCCCTGGGAGGTGAACTGCTATCAGAGAGGTTTGCAGGGAATAGGCCAGGGACCACAACTTCATTGCTTCTGTGCACAAGGCCGTAGACCGAGTGCCTCCCTGCTTGCTGATGTACCACATGGTGGTAGTGTTGTCTGTTCTGACCTGGACTACCTTGTTCTGTACAGATTTGGAAAAAGCTTGCAGTGCCAGAAACACTGCTCTGAGTTCCAAGAGACTGATGTGAAGCAGAGATTCCTGAGGTGACCACAGTCCTTGGGTGGTAAGATCCCCCAGATGGGCTCCCCAGCCCAGCAGGGAAGCATCTGTGGTGAGTATCACTGAATGAGACTGAGTGACAAAAGGAACCCCTTGTCTAAAAACTGTCCTGATCCTGCCACTATTGCAAGGCCTGGATCAGGGTTCGAGTCACTGGGCCTAATTTGGTAAGGGAATCCCTTCTTTTGGCTCAGAAGGCTCTTAAGTGGAACTGAATGTCCCTCATCTGGAATCTTGCTCCTTGGACCACTGCTCTGGAAGCTGCCATGTGGCCCAGAAGCTGAAAGAAATGCCTTGCTGGTCGAGACACCAGAAGGGTGAATGAAGAAGCCAGTTCCATGAGGGTCCTTGCCCTTTCCAGGGGAAGGAATGCTCTTGCCTTTACAGTATCCGGCTCTGCCCCTATGAAGGTAAGGAGCCGTACTGGTTCGAGAACTGACTTTGGAAGGTTGAGAAGGAATCCTAAGGAAGTGAGCACTTGCTGGGTCACATGCATATGTGACTTGACTTGGTCTGGAGACTAACCTACTATGAGCCAGTCGTCCAAGTATGGGAAAATGGAGATCTTTTTTCTCCTTAGGAAAGCAACCACTAAATGCCAGGCACTTTGTGAAAACCCTTGGGGCTGATGTTAGGCCAAAGGGCATTGTTCTGAATTGATAGTGGCCTGAGGGCAACTCAAACCTGAGGTACTTTCTGTGAGCATCTGATGGGAATGTGAAAATAGACATCTCTGAGGTCCAGGGAGGCTAGCCAGTCCCTTGACCTTAGAGAGGGAAGGATAATTCCCAGAGTCACCATTTTGAACTTTGGCTTTAAAAGGTGTTTGTTCAGATATCTTAGGTCCAGGATGGGCTGCCATTCTCCTGTCATTTTGGGGGTTAGGAAGTACCTGGAGTACAATCCTTTGCCCTTGTGTAGGGTGGGAACCCTCTCCGTAGCTCTGAGAGCTAGGAGAGAAGAAACCTCTGCCTCTAAGGCAAGGGTCTCTGATAGATTCGCAGGTAGAAAGGATCTGGTTCTCACCTTGGGAAATTTTTTGAAGCTCAGAACCAGCCCCTGGCTTACTACTTCCTGGACCCACTTGTCTGATGTTAGAGACTTCCAGTCCTGGACAAAGTAAGCCAGCCTGTCCCCTACTGGTATGGGAGAATCAGCCCGAGCAGACCCATCAGGGTGTCTGCTTGGCAGGGGCTTTAGGCTGAGGGGTGGATGCAGGCCTGCTCATCTCCCGTCTGCCTCTCCCTCTAAAGAACCCCCTCTGACAGAAAGAAGAGGAGGCCTGAGCTTAGTAAAAAGGCCTTTGGAAAGGCCTACCACTGCCCCTGCCCCTAGACTGCTGCCTTTGAGGAGTTGCTTGCCTTTCTTTGGCTTGAGCACTCCTGTAAGTGGTCCTGTGCTCATCCATCTTTCCGTAGTTCTCTGTCTGCTCCTCAAACAGAAAATTACCAATTACAGGAAATCCATGGCCTTAGCCTGGGTATCCTGTGAGAGCTAGTACATCTGAGCCAAGCCATCCTCCGAAGAGCCACAGATGTAGCCATGACTCTTGATGAAACATCACTGGAGTCCACAGCAGCATGAAATCTGTACTTTAGATGCCTCAATCCCATCTGCAGCCACCTGCTCCAGCTCCTTGGCAAGCTGGTCAGGGGCCTGTTTAGCCAGAGCCAGCACGGTGTCCCACCTGGACTTCTGGTATCTAGCTGTGTAGGCCATATAGTTAGCCTGCCTGAGTCCCAAAGATGCTGCCATGTATTGTTTCTTTGCCATGGCATCAATCTTCCTGGAGTCCTTGTCTGGGGGGTGTGATGCCAAGGGGATATTTGCCTTATCACAGGCAGCAGCCTGCACTACCCCAACATGGCTGCATTGCTGGAAAAGGAACTCCGTGTCTGAGCCTGAGAGAGTGTACCTCTTGTCCATTCGTCTGTCCATAGGAGGTATGGAATTAGGAGACTTAAGAATTTTATGTGTCTCCTTCCCAAAGGATTTATGGAGGGGAATAGACAGTCTCCTGGACTCTGGGATGTCCATCATCTCAACAAAATCAGGCTCCTCCTGATCCTCTACCGCTTCCTCCACAGGAAGCTGGAGGGTCTCAGACACTTTTTTGTAAAACATATAGTGAGAAGGGGACTCAGAAAGCCTAGGAGGAGAAACACCTGAAGGTCTGTCTGGGGAGATGTCCAGGTCAATAGGCACATCCAGACTTTCATAATCACCATAATCATCCTCATACTCTCCTTCCTCCTCCTCCGAGTCACAAAATTATTCCAAAGTATAATCCGGAAACGAGGAAACCGACTGAACCGAACCCCTGGCAGATGGTGCCGGTTCGGTCGGAACCGAAGTAAGTGATTGCACTATCCTTATCGCCTTGGCAATCTCATCCATGGTGGGTATAATTTCTGGGTCGAACGGACGATTTATCTTTCTTTTCCTTTTCACGGAACCGACTCCTCAGATCGGCTCTCCTTTTGCCGAAGAAATAAGCCCTGGTCAGAGGCACTCCTTCTAGTTGGTTGGAACCGAACGGGCTAATCCATCTGGGTCAGCGGACTTCTCGACCTCCCTTTCCCTCAGTCTACCTAATCTCTTTTCCAGGGTAGATTTGGGAAAATTCTTACAAATTTGGCAGTCTGAATCGAGGTGGTCAAACCCCAGACAATAAACACAGGTGGTGTGGGGATCAGCCTTGGCAAAGACTTCCCCACATACACTGCAGTGTTGAAACCCAGTGGGCACATTTTTTTTCTTGAGTTTCTCAGACATAGCCAATCCTATCCAAAACCTACCCTTTTTTCGGCAATCCGCCAGGCAAGATTCCCCTATCGGTTCCTGATCGTGTCACAGGTCGTGGAAAAAAATGTAATAAAATCCATTTTTTTAGAACCGATACAGACCAGTTACCACACTCTAAATAAATCACAAACTTTTTTTTACCTGAAACTGATCGGTTCAGCCGAACCAATCCACAATTTACAAGTTCCACAAAGAAACTACACAGAAAACCTATCTAGTACTCACGGTACCACAGACAGGGACTTGAACCGACTGAGCGGTAACAGCAATTTGGTAGAAACCGACCGAAAAAACGACACTTCAACCGACTTTTTGAACCGAGCAAAGGAGAAATCTCTGGAGCGACTGCTCAGTGAGGCGGAGTAAAGAATCTGACGGTTGCAGTTTAAACAACAGCAAACAGGGGCTTCAACCGAGCTCGTGGTGAACATTCCATGCTGGCCATGGAAAGTTTAACTCTTTGTTCTCCGGGGCAGTTGAAAGGCAGGACCTAACTGCACATGTCAGAATACAGCAAGACTTCATGTTGTTTGAAATCTAGGTTCTGAGAGGGGAGGCAGGGGGGGAGGTCAGAATACAGCAAAACTTCACTAGAAGAGACATAATTACTAAGGTGAGTAATTTTTTCTTCAAACAACATGAAGTCTTGCTGTATTCTGACAAGTGCAGGCTACCAAGCAGTACCTCCATGTAGGAGGGACAGAAGAAAAAATTACTCACCTTAGTAATGTTGTTTCTTCTAATGGAGTCTTGCTATATTATGACATATGCAGTGAGTCCCAACCTTCGAACTGGTCCGGAGGTGAAAGAGTTAACTTTCCATGCCAGGCATGGAATGCTGAGATCGAGCTCGGTTGAAACTCTGTCTGTTGTTCTTCAAACTCAAACCATCAGATCTTTATGAGCTAAACTCACAGAGGTGCTGTGTGGAAGCTGTAAACCTACACTAGCCAACTGGCTACTAAACATAAGAACACATTTCTTTGGTCCCAAAACAAAGACTCAAGTCAGGAGACCCAAAAAATGAAAAAACACAACACCAAGCACCCCAAAAAATGAGGGGTGAAAACAACAAGGTGAGCACCAACGAAGTGCCAACACTGCGCTGCCCACCCACATCCCAAAAACAGAGGTTCTGAGAGGGGCAGGCATGGGGGGAGGTCATAATATAGGAAGACTCCATTAGAAGAAACAACATTACTAACGTGGTAATTTTTCTTCAAACAACATAAGTCTTGCTATGTTATGATATACAAACTCTACCAAGCAGTACCTCCATGGAGGAGGGACAGAACCTACTTAGGAAATAGGCTCTGAAGCACAGCTGTGCCAAACCGAGCATCACTCCTAGCCTGGATGTCCAGGGAGTAATGCTTGGTAAAAGTGTGAACTGTTTTCCAGGTAGCTGCTTGACATATCTCTAGAACAGGGATGTCCCTGGCAGCAGCCAGGGAAGCAGCTGTACCTCTGGTAGAGTGAGCCCTCAGGCCTGAGGGAGGAACCTTACCCAGTTTTTCATAGCAAAATTGGATACAAGAGACAATCCACCTGGCAATGGATCTTTTAGTGGCAGGTTTCCCTTTACCAACCTCACCATAAGTGAGGAACAATTGGGGAGTCAAACCTGTGACCCTTGGTACGCGCTATGTAGTAACTAAGGGCTCTCTTCACATCTAAGCTGTGCAACCTCCTCTCGCCAGAGGAGGAATGGTCAGTGAAGTACACTGGAAGAGATATGGATTGATTAAGGAGGAAATCTGAAACCACCTAGGCAAGAACTTCCTATTAGTCCTGAGGACCACCTTATCTCTATGAAAGGAGATAAAATCAGGCTCCACTGACAAAGCTTGCAATTCACTTATCGTCTGGCAGAAGTGATGGCTACAAAACACAGTCTTCCAAGTCAAGTACTTAAGTTCTGCTGAAGACAAAGGTTCAAAGGAGGTTGCATAAGCTGAGCAATGCAAACATTAAGATCCCAGGCAGGGCAGGGTCCCTGAATGGAGGGTTGGCATGAAGCAATCCCTTGAAAAACTTGGAGAAGACAGGATGAGCTGAAAGAAGCGGGCTTACCTGCTGAAATAAAAGCAGACACAGCTGCCAAATGCACTTTTAGGGTAGCTGGTCTCACCCAAGGTATTTAAGTGGACCATATAATCCAGGACTGTGGGTAAATCAGCAGATTCTGGGAAATATGCCTTCAGCGCACCATATGGAAAACCTTTTCCATTTGGAATTATAAGTAGCCCTGGTGGAAGGTTTCCTAGAAGCCTTCAGGATATCCATTACACCTTGGGAGGGTGTAAATCAGCAAACTCTAACTCTTCAAGAGCCAGGCCTTGAGATTGAGAGATTTGAGGTTCGGTGCCAAACCCTCCCTGAGCACAGGTTAACAGGTTGTGCTTCCTGGGAAGACACAGGGAAGATGGACTGCTAAGGACAGTAGGAGAGGATACCAGGGTTGTCTGGCCCAATCTGGAGCAATCAGGATCATCTTGCAGGGCTGAGATCTGATTTTGACTAGCACTTTGAACAGTAGAGGAAGGAGGAAAAGCATAGAAACTTCCCTTCCCAATTGAGACTAAGGCATCCAGAGGGACTGAGCCCAACACTGGGGCCTGCAACAAAAAGAGGAAGTTAGTGATTGTCTGGGGCTGCAAAAGATCTATCTGCGGGTGCCCCATCTGGCAAAGATCACTTCCAACACCAGGGGTCCAGTGACCATTAGTGATGGCCCTGGGAAATCCTGCTGAGAGCATCTGCCAGGACATTGTCCTTGCCTGGGAGGTGAAATGCCGTAAGGGAGGTGTTCAGGGAGTAAGCCAGAGACCACAACTTCATTGCTTCGGTGCACAAGGCCGTAGACCGAGTGCCCCCCTGCTGGTTGATGTACCACATTGTGGTGGTGTTGTCTGTTCTGACCTGTACAACTTTGTTCTGAATAGATTTGGAAAAAACTTGAAGTGCTAGAAAAACTGCTCTGAGTTCCAACAGATTGATGTGGAGCAGAGATTCCTGAGGGGGCCACAACCCCTGGGTAGTGAGGTCGTCCATGTGAGCTCCCCACCCCAAGAGGGATGCATCTGTAGTAAGGATTAAGGAGTGAGACTGAGTGACAAAAGGAACCCCTTGTCTCAGATTGCTCTGATCCTGCCACCACTGTAGGGCCGGATCAGAGTTCGAGTCACTGGGATCAATTTGGTTAGAGGTATTTCCTTTGAGACCAAAAGGCTCTCAAATGGAACTGGATGTCCCTCATCTGAAATCTTGCTCCCTGCACTACTGCTGTAGACGCAGCCATGTGCCCCAGGAGCTGTGAAAATGTCTTGCTGGTCAGAGACCTGCAGGGTGAATAGGGAGGCCAGAGAGACCAGGGTCCTTGCCCTGTCCAAAGGAAGGAAGGCTCTGGCTTTCTCTGTGTTCAGCTCTGCGCCTATGAAGGTGAGGAGCTGTACAGGCTCTAGAACTGACTTTGAAAGATTCAGAAGGAAACCTAGAGAAGTCAGCAGATGCTGAGTTATCTGTAGGTGTAACCTGACCTGGTCTGGGGACTGGCCTACTATGAGCCAATCGTCCAGGTAAGGGAAGATGGCAATTTCTTGCCTTCTTAGGGAAGCAACTGCTACTGCCAGACATTTTCTGAATACCCTTGGAGCAGAGGTTAGCCCGAAGGGCATTGCTCTGAACTGGTAATGGCCTTAGGGCAGCTCGAACCTGAGGTACTTTCGATGGGAGTCATCATTTTGAACTTTGGTTTTAAAAGGTGCTTGTTCAGGTATTTGAGATCCAGGATGGGCCGCCATTCTCCTGTCTTTTTTGGGGTAAGAAAGTACCTGGAGTACAACCCTTTGCCCTGGTGTAGGGGTGGAACACTTTCCACAGCACTGAGAGCCAGGAGGGAAGAGACCTCTGCCTCTAGGGCAAGTGCCTCTGGTGGATTTGGAGGTGGAAAGGATCTGGTTCTCATCTTTGGTAACTTTTTGAAGCTGAGAACCAGTGCCTGGCTTATTTCTTCCAGGACCCACTTGTCTGATGTCAGAGACTCCCAGTCCTGGACAAAGTAAGCCAGCTGCCCCCTACAGGTAGGTGAGAATCGACCCTGGCAACCCCATCAGGGTGCTTGCTTGGCAGGGGCTTTGGGCTGAGGGGTGGAAGCAGGCCTGCTTGTACCCCGTCTGTCTCTCCCTCTAAAGAACCCCCTCTGGGCATAAGCAGAAGAGGAGGACTGGGTTTGGTAAAAAGGCCTATGAAAAGGCCTGAACCTGCCCCTGGGAAGCTGCCTTTGAGGAGTGGCTTGCCTTTCCTTGGCCTGTGCACTCCTCACGGTGGTCCTATATTCATCCATTTTCTTCATGTAATTCTCTGTCTGCTCCCCAGAGAATTACCCACAACAGGAAAATCCATGGCTTTAGTCTGGGTATCCTGTGACAGGCTAGTACATCTGAGCCAAGCCATTCTGCGAAGTGCCACAGATGTAGCCATGACTCTTGATGACACATCATTTGAGTCCACTGCAGCATGGAATTGCACCTTGGATGCCTCAATACCATCAGCAGCCACCTGCTCCAGCTCCTTGGCAAGCTGGCCAGGGACCTGTTTGCTAGAGCCAGCACAGTATCCCATCTGGATTTCTGATATCTAGCAACATAAGCCATATAATTTGCCTGTCTGAGTCCCAAGGATGCTGCCATGTACTGTTTCTTTGCCATGGCATCAATCCTCCTGGAGTCCTTGTCCGGGGGGTGTGAAGCCAAGGGAATATTTGCTTTGTCACAGGCTGTAGCCTGCACTACCTCAACATGGCTGCATTGTTGTGTAAGGAACTCCGTATCAGAGCCTGACAATGTGTACCTCTTGTCCATTTTCTTATCCACAGGAGGTATAGTGTGAGGAGTTTTTAGAATTTTAAATGTCTGTTTCCCAAAAGATTTATGCAAGGGAATAGACAGTCTCCTAGACTCTGGGATATCCATCATTTCCACATAGTCAGGCTCCTCTTGATCATCACAGCTTCCTCCATAGGGAGCTGGAGGGTTTCAGCCACTTTTTTATAAAACACAAAATGAGAAGGGGACTCAGAAAGCCTAGGAGGAGACACTCCTGAAGGTCTGTCTGGGGAGATGTCCGGTTCAATGGGCACATCCAGACTTTCAAATCCACATTCACTCTCCTCATACTCCTCTTCCCCCTCCTCCGGTTCATAATATTCCTCTAAATCATCTTGAACCGGTGGAACCGGCCGAACTGGACGCTTACCTGAAGGTGCCGGTTCGGTCAGAACTGGGGAAAGCGACTGGACAATTTTAATCGCTTTGGCTATTTCTTCAGCAGTTGGAGAGGAAAGTTTTGGCTCCACACCAGCTGATTTCCTAGTCCTTTTTGCTGGAACCGACTCCTCAGAGTCGGTTCTCCTTTTGGCCGAGGAAGTCTCGCCCTGGTCAGAGGGCACTCCCTCTGGTTTGGTTGGAACCGAACCGGGCTGGCCATCCGGTTCAGTGGACTTTTTGGCCTCTCTTTCCCTGAGCCTACCAACTCTCTTTTCCAGGGTAGCTGCAGGAAAAGTTTTGCAAATCTGGCAATCTGCATTGAGGTGGTCAAACCTCAGACAATAAACACAGGTGGTGTGGGGGTCAGCCTTGGCAAAGACTTCCCCACACACACTGCAGTGTTGAAACCCAGTGGGTCCGGTTTTTCTTTTGGGTTTCTCAGACATAGTGCCAGTCCTAACCAAACTTACCCATTTATGGCAATCCGCTAGGTAAGACCCACTTATTGGTTCCCAACCGTGTCACGGATCATGGAAAAAAATGTAATAAAATCCGTTTTTTTAAGAACCGATAAGAACCGGTAACCACACTCTAATCACAGATTAAGATAATTTAAAACAACCTGATCGGTTCAAACTGAACCGATAAACCGGTTACAAGTTCCACACATAATAGAAATAATGTAAACCTATCTAGTACTCACAATACCACAGACAGAGCTTGAACCGACTGGTTGCGGTTTAAATTCGGTCGAAAACCGTGAAAAACAATACTTTAACCGACAAAATGAACCGAGCAGAAGGAGAAATCTCCGGAACGACTGTTCAGTGAGGTGGAGTAAAGAATCTGACGGTTTGAGTTTGAAGAACAACAGACAGAGTTTCAACCGAGCTCGAGCTCAGCGTTCCGTGCCTGGCATGGAAAGTTAACTCTTTCACCTCCGGAGCAGTTCGAAGGTTGGGACTCACTGCATATGTCATAATATAGCAAGACTTCATGTTGTTTGAACCTACTTTGGGAATAGGCTCTGAAGTACAGCTGTGCCAAACCGAGCATCACTCCTAGCCTAGCTATCCAGAGAGTAATGCTTGGTAAAAGTATGGACTGTTTTCCACGTGGCTGCTTGACAAATTTCTAAAAGAGGGATATCCCTGGCAGCAGCCAGGGAAGCAGCTGAACCTCTTGTGGAATAAACCCTCAGGCCTGAGGGTGGAGTTTTACCCAGTTTTTCATAGCAGAATTGTATACAAGAAACAATCCACCTGGTAATAGATCTCTTTGTGGCAGGGTTGCCCTTCCCAACTTCTCCATAAGTGAGGAACAACTGGAGGGAGTAAAACCTATGACCCTTGGTAAGCTCTATGTAGTAGCTAAGGGCTCTTTTAACATCCAAACTATGTAGCCTCCTCTCTCCCGAGAAAGAATGATCAGTGAAGAAAACAGGGAGATATATAGATTGATTCAGGTGGAAATCTGAAACCACTTTAGGCAAGAATTTCTGTTAGTTCTAAGGACCACTTTATCTCTGTGAAAAGAGATGAAATCAGGTTCCACTGACAGGGCTTGCAAGAAAACATTACTTACCATAGTAATCTTCTTTCTTCCCAGTGATGTTCAGATATTCATAACTTTGTGCAGTCAGCCTGTTGGGTTGGACTGCCCGGGGAGATGGAACACATGCAAATGATGGAACTCTTTGCACGTGAGCATCTTTCAAATACTGCCTCTACCAACTGTAATGTTCTAAGCCCTTCAGATTTGTAAGAAGCATAGAAGTCAGGCATTATGAAAAAATCCAACAACTAATTAATGAAAACATTTTTTAGGATTACCCTAATAAAAACAATTTACTCCCAAAAACCTCCAAGGGAGGGACTACATCAATAATAATGGTGTTCACCAGATAGTGAGAAAACTATTAAGAGAGACAGAAAACTCTGTTAAAATCTATCTAGCATAGAGAAGTGTACCCAGAATGGAATGGCTATGTGGCACTAGCTTGCGGAATGCAGAGGCTGAAGTTCTGGAAGGGGAGGATGGGAGGGAGTTATGAATATCTGAGCATCACAGGGAAGAAAGAAGATTATTATGGTAAGTAATTTTTTCTTCTAACCCCAGTAATGCTCAGAATATTCATAACTTTGTGCAGACTACCAAGCAGTACCCCTGGAGGTGGGCACAGAACTTATTTTGGAAACAGACTTTGCAGGACTGCTGCGCCAAACCTGGTATCACTTCTGCACAAAACATCCAAGTTCTAATGCTTTGTGAAGGTGTGTACTGATTTCAAGTAGCTGCTTTACAAATGTCCAATAATGGCACCTCCTAGCAGCTGGGACTGGCAGCTGTTCCTCTTATAGAGGGAGCCCTCAGCCCAGCTGGGGACTCCCTACCTGCTCTAGTGTAGCAGAATTGAATACACTGGACAATCCACCAAGAAATGGATCTTTTTGAGGCTGGTTTTCCCATTCCGACATCCCCATATGTAAGGAAAAGTTGTTTCTTGTCTTGCCTATGTCTGTTAGTAGCTGTCATGTAGTAGCTGAGAGCTCTTTTCACATCCAGACTGTGGAGTCTTCTTTCACCAGAGCTTGTATGGTCTGTGAAAAAGACAGGCAGAGTGATTGATTGGTTCAGATGAAAATCTGAAACAACCTTGGGAAGGAATTGTCTGTTTGTTCTGAGGACTACCTTATCCCTGTGGAAGGAGATGTAGTCCTGGTCAACACAGAGAGCCTGAAGCTCACTGATTCTTCTTGCTGAGGTAATTGCTACCAGGAAAACTGTTTTCCAGGTAACGTACTTTACATGGGCTGTAGCCATGGGCTCAGAAGGAGCCTGCATTAATCTGGCTATACATATATTAAGATCCCAAGCGGGCACTGGTGCCCTGTGAGGAGGATGCAAATGTATCAGGCCTTTAAAAAATATTTTGAAAATGGGATCTGATGCTACTGACACCTTTGTCCTAGCCGAAAGGTATGCAGATACTGCTGCAAGATGAACCCTTAGAGAACTGGGTTGTAGACCTTGTGAATGTAAGTGAGTCAGATAATCCAACACCACTGAGACTCCTGCGTCATTTGGGGTGAAATTTCTACCAGAGCACCAAAAAGGAAAATCTTTTCCACTTAGCAGAATACATTTTCTTAGTGGAGGGCTTCCTATAACCTTTCAAGATAGTTAATACAGCTTCAGAAAGGTTTAAGTCTGCATACTCTAATTAAGTCTGCATACTCTAATTCCTCAAGAGCCATGCCTTGAGGTGGAGGGACTTGAGATTTGGGAACAACAATGTTCCCTGATTGGAGGTCAGGAGATTGTGCCTGAGAGGCAAACTTATTGGTTTGCTCACTGACATGGAGAGCAGAAGAGAGTACCATGTCTGCCTGGGCCAATCTGGAGCTATCAAGATCAGGGAAGCTGAGAGGGATCTGAGCTTCAGCAGTACCCTGAAAACCAGAGGAAAAGGAGGGAAGGCATAAAGAACCTTGCCTGACCAGTCCAGTACCAGGGCGTCCAGAGGGATTGTGCCCTGAAGCAATACTGAGGCAACTGGTGGTTCTGGTGGGATGCGAACAAGTCTATCTCTGGAACGCCCCACCTCCTGAAAATTACCTGCACAACCTGCTTGTTCAGTGTCCATTCGTGATGGGACTGATTGATTCGACTCAGTGTGTCTGCCAAGATATTGTCCTTTCCTGGCAGATGGATGGCTTGCAGGGACACCTTTAGAGAATATGCCAGAGTCCAAATTTTCATGACTTCTGAGCATAGGGGACCTGATTTGGTGCCACCCTGCTTGTTTATGTAATACATAGTGGTGGTATTGTCTGTTCTGACTTGTACCACCTTGCCCATCATCAGTGAAGAGAAAACTTTTAGTGACAGCCGCACTGCTCTGAGTTCCAGCAAGTTTATATGCTGGAGGAACTCTGCCTCTGTCCAGGCACCCTGAGTTGTGTGCTCCCCTAGAAGGGCACTCCAGCCCAGAAGGGATGCATCTGTTGTGAGGACTAGTGAAGGGTTCTCCTTCTGAAAGGGGACTCCTTGCCTTAGGTTGGATTCCTTTTTCCACCACAAAAGGGCTTGTAACAGAGGCCTTGTCACTGGAATCAGTTTTGAAAAGGGATCTTTTTTCTGACTCCAGTGATTCCTGAGGTGAAACTGGATGTCTCTCATGTGAAACCGGGAACCCTGCACTGTGCCTGTGGATGCAGCCATATGACCCAAGAGCTGCAGGAATTGCCTGGCTGTTTTTTGACTGTGCAACTTGAAGGAATTTGCTATGGCCTGAAGACTTTGCACCCTGTCTAGTGGCAAAAAGGCACTGGCCTGTAGAGTACTGATCTCTGCCCCTATGAACTGTAAAGTCTGAGTAGGGGTTAAGACAGATTTTTTCTGGTTTACTATGAAACCCAAGGATTCCAAAAGATCCTGTGTGAGCTTTAGAGAGGTTCTGACTTGTTCTGGTGATTTGCCCACCACCAGCCAGTTGTCCAGGTATGGGAAAACAGTCACTCCCTGTCTTCGAAGAAATGCCACCACAGCTGCTAGGCATTTTGTAAACACCCTTGGTGCCAAGGAAAGGCTGGAGGGCAGGGTTGCAAACTGATAATGACCTGATGGGAGTCCGAATCTGAGATATTTCCTGAAAAATTCTTTTATGGGGATGTGAAAATAAGTGTCCTGTAAGTCCAGAGATGCCAGCCAGTCCCCTTTTTGGATTGTTGGCAGAATCCGAGCCAACGTTACCATTTTGAACTTTGCCTTTTTCAGGTGCTTGTTTAAAGCACTGAGATCCAAAATTGGCCGCCACTCCCCAATTTTCTTTATTGTTAGGAAGTAGCTGGAGTAAAAACCTCTTCCTCTCAGGGTTGCAGGAACTAGTTCCACTGCTCTGAGCTGTAGCAGCTTCTGAACCTCTGCCGCTAGCAACGAAATTTGTGTTAGGGGTGGAGAGATGGAAACCCTGGGGTTTTTTTGAGGAAGAAATTTGAAGTCCAGAGACAGACCTTTGCCCACTACCTCCAACACCCACTTGTCTGTCGTGATGGTTGACCAAAGGTGGAGGAAATGGGACAGTCTGCCTCCAACAGGTAGGGAGGAGGCGGCCTGCATCTCAGGGGTTCTGTTTAGGCTGGGGTTGAGGTTGTGCCTGAGACCCTCACCTAGAGTCCATTCTACCCCTACCCCTTGAGTAGCCCTGTTGGGGGTACTGCTGGTATTGGGGCATGGCTACTGGCTGGAAAAAGGGTCTTGTCAAGAAAGAGCGACCCCTGGCCCCTCTTCCATAAGCCCTGGTGGATGAAGAAGCTCTGTCTCTTGCAGAGTTACTTCTATAAGTAGCCTTATATTCATCCACCTTTTTCCTATAGGCCACTGTGGATTCCCCAAAGAGCAAACTTAATTTTAAAGGAAAATCCAGGGCCTTCGACTGGGTATCCTGAGTGAGGTTTGTAGCCCTAAGCCAAGCAAACCTCCTCTGAGCCACTGTATTAGCCATCCATCTAGCTGCAGTGTCATTCAGATCAGCAGCCATTTGGAACTGGTAGTTGGCCGCCTCTAGCCCAAACCTGGCAATTTCAGCCAGGTCATCTGACAAGGGTGAGGTGGCCTTCATGGACATTGCCAGTACCGACTGCCACAGGGATTTCTGATACTGGGCAGCATAAGCTTGGAAAGTAGCCTGTCTCATGGCCAGTGAGGCTGACAAATAGCCCTTTTTGGCCATACTGTCCAATTTTCTTGATTCCTTGTCCGGTGGGTGTGAGGACAGAGGGACTTTAGCTTTATCACAGGCAGCTTGTTGTATTAACCCTTGATGGTCAGGATGGGAGAAGAGGAAGTCAGCTCCCTCCCTATCCAGCTGGTATTTTTTGTCTATTCTCTTGTCAATTGGAGGAATAGAATTAGGGGTCTGCAGGAGCTTCATAGCGTCCTTCTTAAAAAATGTACATACTGGGAGGAGGAGGGCCTTTGTGGGTGTTAGACCCATCATATTAAGGTACTCAATCTCCTCCTCATCCTCCACTTGTTCTGTTGTGGCGATATCTAAAGCATCTGCCATTTTCCTCACAAAGGAAAAATGGGAGGAAAAATCCTCAGACACCCTGGGAAGCGAGCCAAAATCCTGCTCAGGGGACACCTCTTGAGGGATAGGTTCGTCCTCCTCATAAGGCTCCTCATCCTCTTCAAAATAGTGTTGCTCCGGTACAGACGGCAACACAGTAGTAGCAACCTGGGGACCCTGTGAAGGGGCAATAGGCTGAGGGATGATGCTTTGCAGAGCCTGAATAATTTTAAATGCCTGAGCTATCTACGGAGCTGAAGGCATTACAGGCACCTGCGCAGAAGTCCCTGGGTTAACAGGAGAGGGTTCTGCATGCTTGAGTTTCTTTGTTTTTTTTGAGGGAACTGAAGAGTCAGACGGTTCTTTCCTTCTTTTTGCCCCTGTTTCGCCCATATCAGGGGCAGGGGTAGTAGCACTTGTGGCTTCAACCACAACAGACTGGGGTGTCAGCTGGTCAGAGACTGAGGGACCCCTAGGAAACTTTTTATTGAGCCGTTCAAGGTGCTTTTCAACAGTGTTTTCTGGAAAAGTTTTACATATCTCACATTCCTGGTCCAGATGTTCAAAACCCAGACAAGCTACACATAAAATGTGCTTGTCTGCTTTGGCAAACACATCTCCACACTTTAAATAGTTTTTAAACCCAGGCTTCCCGGTTCTCTTCTTAGGATTCTCAGCCATGGTGAAAAGCAAGAGGGAAAAACCCCAACCGCTAAATGCTAAATACTGTTGCGGTTATTTAAACAGCTTTAAAAAGTGTTTTTTTTTGCGGTCGGTTCCGGAACTGATAGGGAATCGGAGGAACGGAGTGAGGAGATGAAATGTGAACCAGTTCAGTGGTTCTGTAACCGATAAAAAACGGTTACAACTAAAATTTATAAGGACCAAAAATTAGCGATAATATATAGGTTCTTTAGTCAGAGAACCGAAATTAAATTAAACTAACTCGGATCCCTCACGGTTATGCCGAACCGCGAGGAACTGAGAAAAAACAACTACTTTAATAATAAACTAGATGTAAACTAACAATCAGTAGAGGCAGTAAAATAAACAAAATATACTTATGGTTTTGGTGATTTTTTTTATCTTCTTCACGCAAAAGAGGGCGACAGAGACTCCGGGCGACCAAACTTTCAGGTGGAGAGAAAAATCTGAAGGGCTTAGAACACTACAGTTGGTAGAGGCAGTATTTGAAAGATGCTCATGTGCAAAGAATTCCATCATTTGCATGTGTTTCATCTCACCGGGCAGTCCAACCCACCAGGCTGACTGCCCAAAGTTATGAGTATTCTGAGCATTACTGGGCTTGCAATTCACTGATACGTCTAGCAGAAGTAATGGCTACCAAAAACACAGTTTTCCAAGTCAAGTACTTAAGCTCTGCTGAAGACAAAGGTTCAAAAGGAGGTTGCATAAGCTGAGCAATACAAACATTAAGATCCCATGCAGAAGCAGGATCCCTAAAGGGGGGATTGGTGTGAAGCAATCCCTTGAAAAACTTACAGAATACAGGATGGGATGACAGTGAGGAAGACTTACCTACTGACAGGAAAGCAGAAACAGCTGACAAGTGTACCTTGAGAGTAGCTGGTCTGAGACCTAGGCCATTGAGATGGACCATATAATCCAGAACCGTAGGCAATTCAGCATGTCTGGAGAAATATTCTTCTTAGAACACCAAATGCTGAATCTTTTCCATTTGGAGTTGTAAGTCTTT
The DNA here is from genome assembly GCA_016271365.2 of Neoceratodus forsteri. Taxonomy (NCBI): domain Eukaryota; kingdom Metazoa; phylum Chordata; order Ceratodontiformes; family Ceratodontidae; genus Neoceratodus; species Neoceratodus forsteri. The sequence continues at coordinate 262,263,425 of JADMNL010000024.1, forward strand.
CTGGTGGAGGGCTTTCGAGAAGCCTTGAGGATATCCAGAACCCCTTGGGAAAGATGCAGATCTGCAAACTCTAACTCTTCAAGAGCCAAGCCTTGAGATTGAGAGACTGAAGATTGGGGTACCAAATCCTCCCGAGAGGATGTCAACAGGTTGTAATTCCTGGGAAGAGACAGGGGAAGATGGACGGCTAGGAAAAGCATGAAGGGATACCATGGCTGCCTGGCCCAGTCTGGAGCAATCAGAATCACTTTGCAAGGTTGTGACCTTATCTTGACTAACACTTTGCACACGAGGGGGGGGGAGCATACAGAAATTTCCCTTCCCAGGTCAGAATCAGAGCATCCAGGGGGACTGAGCCCAAGACTGGGGGTCTGCAACAAAAAAGAGGAAGTTGGTGATTGTTTGGGGCTGCAAAAAGATCTATCTCTGGAGTGCTCCATCTTGAGAAAATCACCTTCAACACCAGAGGATCTAGGGCCCATTCATGATGGCCCTGAGATATTCTGCTCAGTGCATCTGCTAGAACATTGTCCTTCCCAGGAAGGTGAACTGCTATCAGAGAGGTTTGCAGATGGCCTAGTGGCGCTAAGAGTTGAGGCGCTGGACGCCACACCTCACGTCATGCTGGCGACCCGGGTTCAGGAAGGGACTCGGGTTGCTGGGGGTCAGAGGGGAGGAGGAGGATTGAGCGTCCCAACGGATGCTCTCCTCCTCCATGGGGTGACATCCTGGGGAGCCACAAACACCCAATGCTCCGGGGCCGGTGGAAGCACGGGCACTGGGATACAGGCGGCTCTACAAGAGTCGGGGAGGGGAGGACGTCTGGGCACTTGACAACGGTGTGCTTCAGCACGCCGTCTGTCTGGATGTTAGTCCTGCGTGCTGACGTCCTCAGGGGGTAGAGGGACAACGAGGGAAAGGAAAAACATGAAAAACACCCGCTCAACCCTGGATGATGACTGGTCCCCCGGGGTCTCCTACACATGGGCAAGACTCCAATGTGCAGGCACTCCGAGGCTGGAGAATGAGTGAAAGGTAGGAGTTGGCCGGGCACTCTAGGGGCAGAAACCATGGGTGGGGAACCGCAAGGGATTGACCAAGTCCGAAGAAGTAGAGTGAGAGGGCAGTAAGGCGAGATAAAGTCGATAGTTAAAAAAAAAAAAAGAGAGGTTTGCAGGGAATAAGCCAGGGACCACAACTTCATTGCTTCTGTGCACATGGCCGTAGACCGAGTGCCTCCTTGTGTGTTGATGTACCACATGCTGGCGGTGTTGTCTGTTCTGACCTCAACCAACTTGTTCTGTACTGATTTGGAAAAAGCTTGCAGTGCCAGAAACACTGCCCTGATCTCCAAGAGACTGATGTGTAGAAGAGATTCCTGAGGCGACCACAGTCCCTGGGTGGTGAATTCCCCCAAATGGGCTCCCCAGCCCAGCAGGGAAGCATCTGTGGTAAGGACCACTGAATGAGACTGAGTGGCAAATGGAACCCCTTGCCTCAAATTGTCCTGATCCTGCCACCATTGCAGGGCTTGGATCAGAGTTCGAGTCACTGGGATTAGTTTGGTAAGGAAATCCTTTCTTTGGGACCAAAAAGTTCTTAAGTGGAACTGAATGTCCCTCATTTGGAATCTTGCGCCTTGGATCACTGCTGTAGAAGCTGCCATGTGGCCCAATAGCTGAACAAAATGCCTTGCTGGTCAAGACACCTGAAGGCTGAATGAAGAGGCCAGCTCCATGAGAGCTCCTGCCCTTTCCATGGGAAGGAAGGCTCTTGCTTTTACTGTATCCAGCTCTGCCCCTATGAAGGTGAGAATCTGCACTGGTTCAAGAACTGACTTTGGTAGGATGAGAAGAAATCCTAAAGAAGTGAGCACTTGCTGGGTCACTTGCAGGTGTGACTTGACTTGGTCTGGGGACTGGCCCACTATGAGCCAGTCATCCAAATATGGAAAAATGGAAATCTTTTGTCTTCTGAGGAAGGCAAAAACTACTGTCAGGCACTTTATAAAGACCCTTGGGGCTGAGGTTAGGCCAAAGAGCATTGCTCTGAACTGATAGTGGCCTGAGGGCAACTTGAACCCGAGGTACTTTCTGTGGGAGCACCTGATGGGAATGTGAAAGTAGGCACCTTTGAGGTCCAGGGAGGCTAGCCAGTCCCCTGGCCTTAGAGAGGGAAGGATAATTCCCAGAGTTATCATCTTGAACTTTGGCTTTAAAAGATGTTTGTTCAGGTATATTAGGTCCAGGATGGGTCGCCACTCTCCTGTCTTTTTGGGGGTTAGGAAGTACCTGGAGTACAGTCCCTTGCCCCAGTGTAGAGTAGGTACTCTCTCTATAGCTCTTAGAGCTAGGAGAGAAGAAACCTCTGCCTCTAGGGCAAGGGTCTCTGAGACATTTGCGGGTGGAAAAGATCTGGCTCTCATCGTGGGACATTTTTTGAAGCTGAGAACCAGTCCCTGGCTTACTACTTCCAGGACCCATTTGGCTGATGTAACAGACATCCAGTCCTGGACAAAGTAAGCCAGCCCGCCCCCTACTGGGATAGGAGAATCAACCCGGGCAGACCCATCAGGGTGTCTGCTTGGCAAGGGCTTTAGGCTGAGGGGTGGATGCAGGCCTGCTCATCCCCCTTCTGCCTCTCCCTCTGAAGAACCCCCTCTGTGAAAAGGAAGAGGGGCCTGTGCTTGGTTAAAAGGCCCCTGCCCCTGGACTGCTGCCTTTGAGGAGTTGCCTGCCTTTCCTTGACCTGGACACTCCTGTAAGTGGTCCTGTATTCGTCCATTTTCTTCATGTAATTCTCTGTCTGCTCCCCAAACAGAGAATTACCCACTACAGGAAAATCCATGGCCTTAGCCTGGGTATCCTGTGAGAGGCTAGTACATCTGAGCCAAGCCATTCTCTGAAGAGCCACAGATGTAGCCATGATTCTTGATGATACATCACTGGAGTCTACAGCAGCATGAAACTGAACTTTTGATGTCTCAATCCCATCTGCAGCCACCTCCTCCAGCTCCTTGGCAAGCTGGGGGGAAGCCTGTTTAGCCAGTGCCAGTACAGTGTCCCACCTGGACTTCTGGTACCTGGCTGCATAGGCCATATAATTCGCCTGCCTGAGTCCCAAGGATGATGTCATGTACTGCTTTTTTGCCATGGCATCAATCTTCTTGGAGTCCTTGTCTGGGGGGGGGTGTGATGCCAAGGGAATGTTTGCCTTATCACAGGCAGCAGCCTGTACAACCCCAACATGGCTGCATTGCTGATAAAGGAACTCTGTATCTGAGCCTGAAAGAGTATACCTCTTGTCCATTCTTCTATCCACAGGAGGTATAGAATTGGGAGACTTAAGAAATTTTGTGTCTGTTTCCCAAAAGATTTGCGGATGGGAATAGACAGTCTCCTGGACTCTGGGATGTCCATCATCTCTACATAGTCAGGCTCCTCCTGATCCTACACTGCCTCCTCCACAGGAAGCTGGAGGGTATCAGCCACCTTTCTGTAAAACATGAAGCGTGAAGGAGACTCAGAAAGCCTAGATGGAGAAACACCTGAAGGTCTGTCTGGGGAGATGTCTGGGTCAATAGGCACATCCAGACTTTCACCATCACCATAATCATCTTCCAACTCTCCTTCCTCCTCAAACTCTGGTTCATAAAATTCTTCCGGGGTATAATCCTGAACCAGGGGAACCGACCGAACCGAGCCCCTGCCAAAAGGTGCTGGATCAGTCAGAACCGAGCGAAGCGATTCCACAATACGAATCGCTTTGGTTATTTCATCGGCGGTCGGAGTATGAGATTCTGGATACAAACCGGTCGACTTGTCTTTGCGTTTTCTTTTTGTCTGAACCAATTCCTCGGAATTGGCTCTCCTTTTGCCCGAAGAAGTATCGCCCTGGTCAGAGGGCACTCCTTCTGGTTTGGTTGGAACCGAACCGGGCTGGCCATCCAGGTCAGCGGACTTCTCGGCCTCCCTTTCCCTCAGTCTACCTAATCTCTTTTCCAGGGTAGATTTGGGAACAGTTTTACAAATTTGGCAGTCTGAATCAAGGTGGTCAAACCCCAGACAATAAACACAGGTAGTGTGGGGATCGGCCTTAGCAAAGACCTCCCCACACACACTGCAGTGTTGAAACCCAGTGGGCCCGGTTTTCTTCTTGGGTTTCTCAGACATGGCAAACCTAACCAAACTTACCCTTTTTTCAGCAACCGCCAGGCAAGACTCCCCTATCAGTTCCTGACCGTGTCATGGGTCTTAGAAAAAAACCTTAAAAAAAAACCATTTTTTTAGAACTGATACGGACCGGTAACGACACACTAAAGTAAAGTACAAAATTTACCTGAATGATCGGTTCAGCCGAACCGATCCACACTTCTTACAAGTTCCACACAGAAAACAGAACCAAACCTATCTAGTACTCACGGTACCACAGACAGAGACTTGAACCGACTATACGGAAACAAAATTTCGGTACAAAACCGACCGAAAACCGACACTTCAACCGACTTTGAACCAAGCAGCAGGAGAAATCTCCAGAGCGACTGTTCAGTGAGGCAGAGTAAAGAATCTGATGGTTGCAGTTCGAATAACAACAGGCAGAGACATCAGCTGAGCTCGAGATGAACATTCTATGCCATGCATAGAAAAGTTAACCCATTGTTCTCCTGGGCAATTTAAAGGCTAGAGCTAACTGCACTTGTCAGAATACAGCAAGATTTCATGTTGTTTGAAGAGTTAACTCTATGCAAAAGCATAAAACGTTGAGCTCGAGCTCGGTTTTCAAACCTCTGTCTGTGGTACTTCCCAGTGTAACCATCAGATTCTTATGAGCTAACTAACTAGTAACTAAAGTATGGAAATTGTTCAGATATAGCCAAAGGGCAAAATATATCTTCTTGGGCCCCAAAAGACTCAAGTCGAGAACCCAAGAATGAAAGGTAGTGACAATATTTACTAAAACACCAGAAAAATAATAATAACATCTACCCCACCTAAGAGGGAAGGTACAAGGTATACCCCTGAGGTGCAACACTGTACTTGCCAGCCCACTTCCCAAAACCAGATTCTGAGAGGGGAGGCAGGGGGGAGGTGTGAATACAGCAAGACTCCATTAGAAGAAACAACATTACTATGGTAATTTTTTCTTCAAACAACATGAAGTCTTGCTGCATTCAGACATAATGCAGACTACCAAGCAGTTCCCTATGGAGGAGGGAATGCAGAACCTACTTTGGGAAGAGGCTCTGCAATACTGCTGTACCAAACCTAGCATCACTCCTAGCCTGGATGTCCAGGGAGTAATGCTTGGTGAAAGTATGTACTGTTTTCCAGGTGGGCTGCTTTACAGATCTCTAACAAAGGTACATCTCTGGCTGCAGCTAGAGAAGCAGCTGTACCCCTGGTCGAATGAGCCCTCAGGCCTGAAGGGGGCATCCTACCCAATTTGTCATAACAAAATTGTATACAAGAAACAATCCACCTGGCAATAGTTCTCTTAGTGGCAGGCTTACCCTTTCCCACTTCATCATAAGTGAGAAACAATTGAAGACAGTCATTTCTATGTGCCTTAGTATGCTCAATGTAGTAGCTAAGGGCTCTCTTAACATCCAGACTGTGTAACCTTCTTACAGCTGAAGAAGAATGGTCAGTGAAAAGCACAGGGAGAGATACAGACTGGTTCAGATGAAAATCTGAAACCACTTTGGGCAAGAACCTCCTATTGGTTCTGAGGACTTCTTTGTCCCTATGGAAGGAGATGAAGTCAGGTTCCACTGACAGGGCCTGTAGCTCACTAATCCGCCTGGCAGAAGTAATAGCTACCAGGGACACAGTTTTCAGGTCAAGTACTTCAATTTGGCCAAAGCCAGATGTTCAAAAGGTGGCGGCATTAGCTGAGCTATGCAGACATTAAGATCCCAAGGTGGAGTGGGCTCCCTAAAGGGAGGGTTAATGTGAACCAGACCTTTGAAAAACTTTTTGAAAACAGGATGAGATGCCAAGGAAGAGCCGCTCTCTGCTGAGAGGAATACAGAGACAGCTGCCAGATGAACCTTCAGAGTGGCAGGCCTAAGGCCTAAATCACTGAGATGAACTAGGTAGTCTAAGGTTGTGGAAATGTCTGCAGAATCGGGCAGGATGCCTTTCTGAGTGCACCAAATACTGAACCTTTTCCATTTGGAGTTGTAAGTTTTTCTAGTGGAATTTTTCCTAGAGACCTTCAGAATATCCAGAACTCCCTGAGAAAGATGTAGAGCTGCATATTCTAACTCTTCAAGAGCCAGGCATTGAGATGGAGAGACTGGAGATTGGGGTACCAGATCTGCCCCTGGGAGGAGGACAAGAGATTGTAGGTCCTGGGCAGAGATAGGGGACATGACACTGACAAGGACAGCAGTAGAGGATACCAAGGCTGTCTGGCCCAGTCTGGAGCCACCAGTATCACTGTGCAGGGTTGAGTCCTGATCTTGATCAGAACTCTAAACAGCAGAGGGAAGGCATAGAGAAACCTGCCCTTCCAGTCCAAAAGGAGAGCATCCTGGGGGACCGTCCCCAGGACTGGAGGTCTGCAACTAAACAGTGGAAGTCAATGATTGTCTGGTGCTGCAAAGAGATCTATCTCTGGAGTGCCCCACCTGGAGAAGATGACCTCCAGTATGTGAGGATCCAGGGACCATTTCTGGTGACCCTGAGAAATTCTGCTCAGAGCATCTGCTAGTAAATTGTCCTTCCCTGGAAGGTGAACTGCTACCAGAGAAATCCAAAGAGAATAGGCCGGAGACCACAGCTTCATGGCCTCTGTGCACAAGGCCGAGGACTGAGTGCCTCCCTGCTTGTTGATGTACCACATTGTAGTGGTGTTGTCCGTTCTGACTTGGACCACCTTGCCCTTGACTGAATCTGAGAAGCTCTGCAGGGCTAAGAAAACTGCCCTGAGTTCCAGGAGATTGATATGAAGGAGAGACTCCTGTGGAGACCAGAGCCCTTGAGCTCTCAGGGCTCCCAGGTGGGCTCCCCACCCTAGGAGAGAAGCAACTGTAGTTAAAACTACTGATGGGACTTGAGGAAGAAATGGAACCCCTTGTCTGAGGTTGTCCTGGTCCAGCCACCACTGGAGAGCTTGGACCAGTGTCTGAGTCACTGGAATCAGTTTGGTAAGTGAATCCTTCTTCAGACACCAAAAAGACCTCAGATGAAAGTGAATGTCCCTCATCTGGAACCTTGCTCCCTGCACCACTGCCGTGGAAGCTGCCATGTGGCCCAGGAGCTGCAGGAAATGTCTTGCTGGGCATAAGACCTGAGGTCGAAAGGAGGAAGCGAAATCCACTAGGGCCTTTACCCTTGCCAGGGGAAGGAAGGCTTTTGCTTGTACAGTGTCCATCTCTATGCCTATAAAGGTGAGAAGTTGAACTGGTTCGAGCACAGACTTTAGAAGATTGAGAAGCAAGCCCAAGGAGCTGAGTAGGTCCTGGGTAGTTTAAAGAGCTGACCTGACCTGTAAAGGAGACTGACCCACTAACAGCCAGTCATCTAGATACAGAAGAATGGTGATACCTTGTCTTCTGAGGTAAGCCACCACTACTGCAAGGCACTTTGTGAACACCCTTGGAGCTGATGTTAGACCGAACGGCATGGCTCTGAATTGGTAATGGCCTGAAGGCAACTCGAACCTGAAGTATTTTCTGTGAGAGCACCTGATAGGAATATGGAAGTAGGCATCCTTGAGGTCCAGAGATGCTAGCCAGTCCCCTGGCCTTAGAGAGGGAAGGATTATTCCCAGAGTTACCATTTTGAATTTTGGCTTTACAATGTGTTTGTTCAAATATCTTAGGTCTAGGATGGGTCGCCACTCCACTGTTTTCTTTGGTGTAAGGAAGTACCTGGAGTACAGTCCTTTTCCCTTGTGCTGAGTAGGAACCTTCTCTATAGCTCTGAGAGCTAGAAGAGAGGAAATATCTGCCTCTAGGGTAAGGGTTTCTGAGACTGATGCACGTGGAAAAGACTTGGCCCTCTTTTTTGGAAATTTTTTGAAGCTGAGGGCCAGTCCCTGGCTTACTACTTCCAAGACCCACTTGTCTGAGGTCACAGACTTCCAGGCCTGGAAGTAGTAAGCCAGCCTGCTTCCTACTGGAAATAGGGAGTCGACCCGGGCTGACACATCAGGGTGTCTGCTTGACAGAAGCCTTAGACTGAGAAGAGGAGGAGGGAGCAGCCCTGCTCATCCCCCTCCAACCCCTCCCTCTGAAGAACCCCCTCTGTGGGAAGGGAGAGGAGGCCTGGACTTGGTAAAAGGCCTTTGAAAGGGCCTGCCCCTACCCCTAGACTGCTGCTTGTCCGAGGTGGCTTGCCTTTCCTTGGCCTGTGCACTCCCTGCATGTCCTGTATTCATCCATTTCTTCATGAAGCCTCTGTCTGCTCCCCAAACAGAGAGTTACCTACTACAGGAAAATCCATAGTCTTAGTCTGGGTATCCTGCGAAAGGCTAGTACATCTGAGCCAAGCATGTCTCCTGAGAGACACAGATGTAGCCATGACTCTAGATGCCACATCATTGGAGTCCACAGCAGCATGAAATTGCATTTTGGATGCCTCAGTTCCATCAGCAGCCACCTCCTCCAGCCCCTTGGCTAGCTGAGGAGAGGCCTGTTTAGCCAGTTCCAGAACTTCGTCCCATCTGGATTTCTGGTACCTGGCTGTGTAGTCCATATAAGTAGCCTGCCTGAGTCCCAAAGAGGATGCCAAATACTGTTTTTTGGCCATGGCATCCACTTTCCTGGAGTCCTTATCCGGGGGGTGTAAAGCCAAAGGAATGTTAGCCCTGTCACAGGCTGCAGCCTGCACTACCTAACATGGCTGCAATAACTATTAAGGAACTCGCAGCTGAGCCTGATATCGAATACCTCCTGTCCATTCTCTTGTCCACAGGAGGTACTGAATTAGGGGTTTGTAAAATTTTGTGTGTCTGTTTCCCCAAAGATTTATGAAGAGGGATATACAGCTTTTTGGACTCTGGGTTGTCCATCATCTCCACAAAATCAGGCTCTTCCTCCTCCTCTGCTGCTTCAACCAAGGGAAGCTGTAGGGTTTGTGCCACCTTTTTGTAGAACAAAAAGTGTGAAGAGGACTCAGAGAGCCTGGGAGGAGGGACACTTGAGGGCCTGTCTGGGGAGATGTCCAGTTCAACTGGCACATCCAGACCCCCTTCATCGTCATCATCATCATCACCGGGATAGTCTTTGTCTCCCTCCCACTCCTCATAATAAACATCTGGTTCATAATCCGGAGGAGACAGATCCAACCGAACCGACCACCGAACCAGCGGTATCGGTTCAGATGGAACTGGTCTAAGCGATTGGACAATACTAATCGCTTTGGCTATTTTGTCCGTGGTTGGAGAGAGGGATACAGGATCCGAACCGGCATACTTGTACTTTTACTTTGACGGAACCGACTCCTCGGGGTCGGCTCTCCTTTTGCCCGAGGAGGTATCGCCTAGGTCAGTAGGCACCTCCTCAGGTGCGGCCACAACCAAACCGGGCTGGCCATCTGGAGCTATGGACTTCTCGGCCTCCCTTTCCTTCAACCTACTCAGTCTTTTATCTAGAGTGGTTTTAGGAAAGTTCTTACAGATTTGGCAGTCTGACTTGAGGTGGTCAAACCCCAGACAATAAACACAGATGAGGTGGGGGTCGGCCTTAGCAAAGACTCCCCACACTCAGTACAGTGTTGAAACCCAGTGGGACTGGTTTTCTTCTTGGGTTTCTCAGACATGGCCAACCTAACAATTACCCTATAGCAGCTTTCAAGCCAGGTAATGAGCAACCGATCGGTTACAAAACCGTCACACGGCTTTTTAAAGAACCAGCAAAAGTCTGGTTCTTTGAAACCAATCGGTACCGGAACACCACACTAATCCCAGAAAAAGAGAAAAAATTCAACAAAGTCGGTTCCGAACCGGACCGACCGGAAAGAAACCAAAGAAAGCCAATTTCCACTCTTTAGCAAAATAAAACACAGTCACTACCTATCCACATACTACCTGTACCATAGACAGAGGCTGGAAATCCGAAAATAATAAACAAATGCGGTTAAAACCGAACGCTTTTATTTTTCTTTTACCAAACCGAGCAGAGGAAATCTCCAGAGCGACTTCACTGTTAGGCGGAGTAAAGAATCTGACGGTTACACTGGGAAGTACCACAGACAGAGGTTTGCAAACCAAGCTCGAGCTTTTGCATAGAGTTAACTCTTTCCTCTCCGGGGCAGTTCAAGTGCTGGGGCTAACTGCATTATGTCTGAATACAGCAAGACTTCATGTTGTTTGAAACAACTGATGACAGTCAAACCTGAGTGCTTTAGTGCATTCAATGAAGTAACTAAGTACCCTCTTAACATCCAAGCTGTATAACCTCCTTTCCCCTGAAGAAGAATGATCAGTGAAGAAGACAGGAAGAGACATGGACTGGTTCAGATGAAAATCTGAAATCACTTTGGGTAAGAACCTCCTGTTAGTTCTAAGGACCACCTCATCTTTATGGAATGAGATAAAATCAGGCTCCACTGACAGAGCTTGTAACTCACTGATATGCCTGACAGAGGTAACAGCTATCAGGACACAGCTTTCCAAGTCAAGTACTTAAGTTCTGCTGAGGCCAAAGGCTCAAAATGTGGTGGCATAAGCTGAGCAATGCAAACATTAAGATCCCAAGCAGGATTAGGATCCTTAAAGGGAGGATTGGTATGGAGCAATCCTTTAAACAAATTACAGAAAACAGGATGAGATACCAGTGAGGAAGCCTTCCCCACTGACAGAAATGCAGAAACAGCTGCCAAGTGTACCTTCAGAGTAGCTGGTCTGAGACTTAAGCCATTAAGATGAACCATATAATCCAGAACTGTAGCCAAATCAGCAGTTACTGGAACACCAAATGCTGAATCTTTTTCATTTGGAATTATAAGTTTTCAGGTGGTAGGTTTTCGAGAGGCTTTGAGAATATCCAGAACCCTCTGAGACAGATGCAGGCTTGCATAATCTAACTCTTCAAGAGCCATGCCTTGAGGTTGAGAGACCGAAGGCTGGGGTACCAAATCCTCCCCTGAGAGGAGGTTAATGGATTGTGATTCTTGGGAAGGGATAGGGGAAGATGGACTGCTAGGGACAGAAACAGAGGATACCAAGGCTGTCTGGCCCAGTCTGGAGCAATCAGGATCACTTTGCAAGATTGAGACCTTATCTTCACCAGAACTTTGAATAGTTGAGGAAATGGGGGAAAGGCATACAGAAATTTCCCCTCCCAATCCAGAAGTACAGCATCCAGGGGGACTGAGCCCAAGACTGGGGGGTCTGCAACAGAAGAGAGGAAGTTGATGATTGTCTGGGGCTGCAAAGAGATCTATCTCTGGAGTGTCCCACCTTGAGAAAATCACTTTTAACACCAGGGGATCCAGGGACCATTCGTGATGGCCCTATAAAATCCTGCTCAGAGCATCTGCTAGCACATTGTCCTTCCCTGGAAAGTGGACTGCTACCAGAAATGTCTGAAGGGAATAAGCTAGGGACCATAGTTTCATGGCTTCCATGCACAAGGCCATAGACCGAGTGCCTCCCTGCTTGTTGATATACCACATGGTGGTGGTGGTGTTGTCTGACCTGACGTGAACCACCTTGTTCTGTACTGAGTCTGAGAAAGCTTGTAGAGCCAGGTACATTGCCCTGAGCTCCAAAAGATTGATATGAAGTAGAGACTCCTGAGGGCACCACACACCCTGTGCTGTGAGGACTCCCAAGTGAGCTCCGCATCCCAGGAGAGAAGCATCTGTGGTTAGTACCACAGAATGAGACTGGGTGATGAATGGGACTCCTTGTCTGAGGTTGTCTTGATCCAACCACCATTGGAGAGCCTGGATCAGAGTCTGAGTCACTGGAATTAGTTTGGTTACAGGATCTTTTTTCTGAGACCAAAAAGCCCTCAAGTGGAACTGGATGTCCCTCATCTGAAATCTGGCCCCCTGTACCACTGCAGTAGAAGCTGCCATGTGGCCCAGGAGTTGAAGAAAATGCCTTACTTGTCGAGACACCAGAAGGCGAAAGGAAGAAGCCAGGTCTGTAAGGGCCTTTTACCTTGCCAGAGGAAGAAAGGCTCTTGCTTGGACAGTGTCCAGCTCTACCCCTATGAAGATCAAGAGTTGCACTGGTTCGAGAACTGACTTCGGAGATTGAAGAGAAATCCTAGAGAAGTGAGCAATTGCTGGGTCACTTGCAGATTTGACTTGACTTGATCTGGAGACTGCCCCACAATGAGCCAGTCGTCCAGGTATGGGAATATGGAAATATTTTGTCTCCTTAGAAAGGCCCTGTTACTGCTAGGCATTTTGTGAACACCCTTGGTGCTGATGATAGTCCGAAGGGCAATGCTCTGAACTGATAATGACCTGAAGGCAGTTTGAACCTGAGGTACTTTCTGTGGGAGCACCTGATGGGAATGTGAAAGTAGGCATCCTTGAGGTCCAGGGAGGCTAACCAATTCCCTGGCCTTAGAGAGGGAAGAATTATTCCCACAGTCAACATTCTGAATTTTGGCTTGACTAGATGCTTGTTTAAGTATCTTAGATCTAGGCTGGGCCGTCACTCCCCTGTTCTTTTTGGGGTAAGGAAGTATCTGGAATACAGGGAGACTTCCGGTTGGGGCACGGACCTAATGGCTGCCTAAACAAAGAGCTGAATGACTGACCAGAAACAATCCACGTTAATCCATAAAGAAAACGTCAATCCTGTCGACCAAAAGATCAATAAAAGATTATCTAATGGGACCCAAACACCGTTTGAAGGAGATTCAGTTGAATGGAGCTGTAAAACAAAAGATAGCTGAGCAGGTACAGAATGGCCGAGCGGAGGCCTATGCAAAGCGCGAATCCACGGCACAAAGTGCGGAGAAGGCCGAGAGCATGGCTCAAGAATCAGAATGCACGATTACTTCTCAGCAGCTCTGTCAAACCCTACAACAAATAAACGATACTCTGCAGAGATTGGAGGCTAATGCACTAGATCAATGCCAAGACACTGCAAAATTACACCAGAAAACACAAGAAGTTGAGACGGTAATGACAGAATATACCCAGACCACAGACGTGCACAACTCGGCCTTGCTGGAGCTGCATCATTGCACCACGCTGCTGGAACAGAAGCTTAAGGAACTAGAGAATTGGAACTAGCAAAACAATATTTGGATCCACGGAGTACCAGAAGGAACAGAATTGGGGAACATGATAGACTTTATCGACTCATTTTTAAGAGAGATCCTCAATTTCCCTACTGATAAGCGGCTGGACATTATTATGGCTCACAGATCACTGGTACCGCAGCCTCGAGATCAGAAGGCCAGACCCAGATCGATAGTGCTTGCGTTCCTTGATTACAGGACCAAAGAGGAGGTGTTAGCCCTAGCTTGGTCGAGAAAAACTATATATTTCAGAGATGTCAGACTGTTATTTGACCATGATTTTACCCCACAGCTGCTTGCTAGGAGGAGGAAGGTGCTACAGGTCGTTAAATTATTACAGCAAAAAGGGGTAAAGGCCTTTGTTGAATACCCTGCTAGGCTGAAGGTTCAAACAGAAAAGGGTATTTTGAGATTTCAAGAGTTGGCAGAAGCGAAGGAGTTCGTTGAGAGAGTAGGGTTGCACATACCTGAGGAGCAGGGTCGGCGGATTGAAAAGCAGCTGGGGGAACGGAACTGGTTCAAAAGAGGCCCAAAAAGAGTGAATGGTGGTTCAAGTACGGACATGTTTGGGGTGTGGGACAAGGTCCTAGCCAAAAGAAAAACCCCTGACACAGAACTAGAGTGAGGAGAGCAGGAACAAGGCAACCCTCCGAGAGAACAAGACATCATGCTGAATAACAACTCAATGGCTGAAGGATGAAGATGTGAAATGGGAATACACTGCAAGTACTTACTTAAAAGAGACTATGATGGCGACTAAAGGGAGTACAGTGTGCTCAGAGCGCTTGAAGAGAAATGAACATGACTTTAATAACTGGGGACTATGCCTGCATATCCAGACTACATGGCACATGAATAATAATTAAACAATCTTATGGGATTGTGGTGGGGGGTTAACGTCTCCCGACTCCCTGCAGCAGTTATAATGCTATGTAGATATTGGATGCCTCAGGGAAGTGGGATTTGACGTGGAAGGGTTTATGAGCAGATATAAATGTGGATGTAGTGGAAGGAAGACGAAAGGAAACGAAACAGAAATGCAAGAATCATATCACCATCAGGAACTGGGTTATTTTTTACGTGACTGAAGGGGGGGCGAAGGAGGAAGTGGAAGGTGGGAATATAAAGGGGCTAATCTTTGGTTTGACACTGGAAAGGGGCCACTGTAGTGGATTTGTGGTAAAAGTAAAACAAGGGCCCCAGTTACGGAGCTCAAACAGAGGAAGAGGCCTGGCTGGAGAAGAAATATATAAAGTGCAGACCATTATATCTGAAACCGTACAACGCTATGGGCTTAAGATATCAGGAGTACATGAATGGGCATTAATAACACAAAACATGGGGATGAAAAGATCAGAAGCGTTTGAGGTATGGGAAAAGGGGAATACCACGGAGGAATTAATGAACAAAATAAACTAAATTAGTCGGGTTAGTGAATTATGGAGAAGGGGAGGAGGATTGGGGAAGGGGGTAATGATTCTTGTTTGGTTGCTGTGGGGTTTGCTTCCCTCCCACGTGAGGGGGGACTATCGTCTCCCCCCGGGGGGGGGTACCCCAGTTGGGGAAGTGATGGAGGGAGATTTCTCTGGCCCTATAGAAGACATGAAATTGGGATAAGGTCAGGAGTTAAATGTTTATATGAAAGACAGTTAGATCAGCGCAGAACATCATTTTCTTTTGGAAGGTGCTTGGGCACGCAGTGCTCCAATACAAAGCTTTTCTGATCAATAGAGTAATTGGTCACACAGGAAAGCGAAGAGCTTCAAGTTACGAACAAGAGCTCTCTAGAGGGAGTCTCCCGTTGTAGAGACACTGGTAACCCCTCTGAACTTGCCTCCGCCTGTATAAGGTGGAGGTAGGACTAGAGCCCCAAAAAGTGGGACTTCTACCTTGGAGGTCAAAGATCATGCATTGGTTACTAGCCCAGTTGGCTGTAAAGTTAAGCTACTGTTATCAAGTAATGGTTTTTATGTTGTTTCATATCTGGGATGTGTTCCATCATAAGAGAGAGTTAAATGAAATAAAGAAGGGAGATGTGTGGGGGGGCCTCTCGAGGAGGAGTCCGGGGGGACCCTGAGAATATACTTCTAAATATAGACCCTTTTGATGGCAGGTAAGGGTACGACTGTTTGTTCCGATAATGTTAATGGCCTTACAAACCCTTTTAAAAGATCTAAAATATTGAGCCAGGTAAGGAAAGCTGTGGCAGATTTTTTATTGCTCCAGGAGACCCATTTGTCGATGAAGGAGCATAATAAGTTCCTAAAATTGGGTTTTGGGGAAATGGCTGCATCTTCCTATAAGAATGGTAGAAGGAGGGGCGTGATGGAGTTGGTGCCATCTAATTCCCCATTTGAAAAAATGGAGGCTAAGACAGATAAGGAGGGATGATACGCGATGCTGAAAGGTAAATTTAGGGGCAATGTTGTCACAACTGGCATCCGTGTACTTCCCCCTGGCTCAACACTACCTGAGTACTGTTTCTCTCTAGCCACTCTATTAGAGTGGGGGGAGGGAGTCATAATTTGTGGGGGAGGACCTTAATCTGCCTTTGAACCCAGATATGGACTCTTCCTCGAGGGTAAGAGGGAAACCACACAGAACGGCTACGAAAATCCAGAAATTGATAGCAGAAATGGGATTATTAGACACTTGGAGACACCAACACATTAGACAGAGGGACTATACCTTTTTTTCTGCGGCCCACAACACATATTCAAGGCTAGACTATATTCTAGTCACGAAGACTGAGGTACAGAGAATTGAGGATACTTGGATAGGGGACTTACTTTTGTCTGATCATGTGCCCATATATATAAAAATAGACCTAGGGGAAACTCGCCGGAATACCTTATGGCGGCTGAACACCTCTCTTTTGAAAGATAAAGAAATCAGGGACCAAACAGTAGAAACTTATAGGGCTTACCTTATAGATAATACAGAGCAGGATACCACACGACACAAAAGCTGTTCTGCGAGGTAAATTTATCCAACTGGCCTCGAGGAAAAAGAGGGAGAGGGAGGCCAGAAGACTCAAGCTAATGGGGCTGATAGCAGATTTGGAGGGGCAGCAAAAACAAAAGTATGACAAGGAGCGGAGGAGACAGTTGTTGGACTATAAGAGAGAGTTGACGGGAATTTTGGATTATCAGGTGGAACAGAGGTTGTTCTTTCTGAGACAACAACATTATGAGGGGGGGACCTCGATCGTTGCGCTACCTGGCTTGCAGGCTGAGGGCAAAACGGGCAAGAGCAACAATAACGAAGGTGTGGCATCCAGGGATAGGCAAAATGGTCCAAGGGGTTCATGAGATAGCAGATGCCTTTAGAACATATTATACTAAGTTATATGCAGAAGACACAAAAGAGGGAAGGGAAGACATAAAGAGATTCCTGAGTTCACTGAAACTACCAGGCCTAACTAGGGAGCAAGGGGAAAGGTTAATGAGACCGGTGAGACCAGAGGAAATAAAGGAGGAGATTAAAAGGCTTAAGGTGGGTAAATGTCCGGGTTCGGAAGAACTCCCTGTGGAGTTCTATAAATGCTTTGGGAACCAGATACAGACACTTCTGAGGAAGGTTTTTGAGAAGGTCATGAGAGATGAGGCTGCGGCCCCTCCTTCTTGGGCCCAGGCGGTGATTTCGGTGATACCCAAGCCGGGAAAGGACCCAACAAAATGCCCTTCATGTAGACCGATTTCCCTACTGAACACTGATTATAAAATACTTACGTCTCTTTTGGCAAGATGTATTAAGGAGTACCTCCCCTCTTTAATACAGATAGACCAATCCGGTTTCATACCGGGCAGACAAGCACAGGATAATCTCTGTAGAACAACACATATAATTGATCAAATTTCCATGCAAAAATTACCGTCGCTGATAGTAAGTCTTGACGCTGAAAAAGCGTTTGATAGAGTATCGTGGTTGTTCCTGAAGGAGGTCCTCTCCCGGTTTGGGTTCCTGAGGCAGCTGATAACGGCTATATTTAAGTTATACGAGTCTCCGAGAGCACAGGTTACAGCGAATGGACATATCTCTGCGACTTTTAATTTAGAAAGAGGAACACGACAAGGGTGTCCTCTCTCTCCATTACTGTTTGACCTGTTCATTGAACCTCTTGCTCAGAGCATTCACCAGTGCCCAGAGATAAAAGGGATTAATATGGGGGGACAAACCCACAAACTGGCTCTGTATGCTGATGATGTTCTTTTATATGTGGCAGACCCCGTGGAGTCTTTACCAGCAGTATTCAGATGGCTAGATAAGTTTTCTGGGTTATCCGGCTATAAATTGAATAATAATAAAACGGAAATTCTCTGTTTTAATTTTACCCCAACTGAGGAGCTTAAAAGTAAGTACCCCATGTTATAGGACCAGACAAAGATAAAATATTTAGGGGTTAAGTTGGGTAGGAACAATACACAACTGAAAGAGCTGAACTATCCTCCTATAATAGCGCAGCTTAAAAGTGACTTTCAAAGATGGTCCCTTCTGCCCATCTCACTTAGTGCTAGGGCTCAAGCCCTCAAGATGAATGCATTACCACGCCTTCTTTACTTATTTCAATGTGTCCCATGTCTGTTAACTCCGGCGGATCTGGAGACCTGGCAGGGTATGTTTTTTTCCTATTTATGGAAGGGTAAAAAACCCAGATTAAGAAGATCCTTGCTTTATCTTCCTAAGGAAGAGGGGGGCCTTGCATTCCCATGCCTGCAGGACTACTGGGTGGCAACCCAAATGAGGGTTGCACTACTTTGGGGCAACCCCGGACATGACACCCACTGGAAGCGAATAGATCTTTGGAAACAAAGGGATCCCCCTTTGCGGGCGGTGATGTTCGGGCCTCCGGACACAGGGGAAACATTTAGTTTCTCAGGCACAAGGGCGGTGTTGGAAGGATGGAGGAGAAGAATAAGCAGGGGGGCCACATTTGGGAATCTATGGAGGTATAGATGGTGGGCATATGACCGTCAGTTTACACCAGCAATGCTTGATAAATGGTATCAGAAACAAGCTAGAAGGGGTCTGTGCGCGCCTTATCAAATAATGACGGGGAATACCGTACTCTCCTTTGAGGCAATCCAAGAAAAATATGGCCTGAAGCAGACAGATAAAATCAGGTATTACTACTTGACTACTTGAATATACAAATTAACAAAATAATGCTGGAGGAGCCGGTGTTGGAAGAGAGAGGGCTATTTCAAAGAGTGTGGGTGGCAAGGGGAGCAGACCATGCCATTTCGTTGCTGTATAATAACTATGTGGCAGATATGGCCAACACGTCCCAGCATATAAAGAAAAAATGGGAACAGGACTTAGTAATTCTCATAACAGATAAACATTGGTCTCTGATGTGGAGAAGTACATGGTCAACTTCTAGTTCTTTAGTGTGGAGGACTTGTGTTGGAAGTTGAGAACCAGATATTTCTTAGTACCAACACAAATGGCTCATGAAGGAAGGACACGGCTGGGTGTTGGAGGCTTGTGGAGAACAACATTCCTCACAGGCACATGTTTTGGTCATGTCCAGGTATCACCATTATATTGGAGGAGGTTATGAAATATCTAGAACAGATATTTGCAATTGAGAGCAGTTAGGACCTGAACATTTGGTTTTAGGACTAATCCCAAGGGAAGTTAAAGATAAGGATGCCCGATACCTATGGAAGATCCTGGCTGCGGCAGCTCTAAAAATTATCACAAAGAATTGGTTGCAGCCGAGGGCCCTGGGGGTAGGGGAATGGAAGGATATGGTTGAATCCATACATTTGATGGAAAGATTAACGATCAATCTTAAGCAAAAGCCACGGATATATCAACAGAAATGGACCAGATGGTTACTCCATGACAGTGGTTAAGAGAGAGATGCCTGAACTGCACTAAAAGAGATATTTACCTTTACACCGGAGCTAGAGAATGTCCCCCGATTAGCTCCTGTTATAGGTACCTGTATTTTCTGGATATGAGTCAATTAGTTATAGATAGTGAAAGGACAGAACACATCCCAGACAGTAGCACCTACTGTTACTGTTCTAGCTAGATTGTAGTAAAGTTGACTACTGTGAGCCAGAAGTACTGTAATATTTCTGTGATGTTGTCAGTGCTAGGGGTTTTTACCCCAAAGAACAACGTGTGAATCATGAAAATGATGTAACAAATGCTGACAAATGAAAAATAATAAACTAAGTATAAAAAAAAAAGTATCTGGAATACAGACCTTTGCTGCTGTGTGTAGTAGGAACTCTCTCTATGGCTCTGAGAGCCAGCAGAGAGGAAACCTCTGCCTCTAGGGCAATGGTTTTGGAGATATTTGCAGGTGGAAAAGACCTGACCCTCAGCTTTGGAAATTTTTTGAAGCTGAGAGCCAGTCCCTGGCTTACTACCTCCAGGACCCACTTGTCTGAGGTAACAGACTTCCAGGCCTGGAAGTAGTAAGCCAGCCTGCCTCCTACTGGATAGGGGGAGTCGACCCGGGCTGACACATCAGGGTGTCTGCTTGGCAGGAGCCTTGGACTGAGAAGAGGATGCAGATCTGCTCATCCCCCTTCTGCCTCTCCCTCTGAAGAACCCCTCTGAGGAAAAGGAGAGGAGGCATGTGCCTATTAGAAAGGCCTGTGAAAAGGCCTGCCCCTGCCCTTAGATTGCTGTTTCTGAGGAGTTGCCTGCCTTTTCTTGACCTGTGCACTCCTGTAGGTGGTCCTATACTCATCCATCTTTTTCATGTAATTCTTTGCCTGATCCCCAAACAGAGAATTACCTACCACACGGAAATCCATGGCCTTAGCCTGAGTGTCCTTCGAGAGGCTAGTACATCTGAGCCAAGCAAATCTCCTAAGAGACACAGATGTAGCCATGACTCATGATGAAACATCATTAAAAGTCCACAGCAGCATGAAACTGGACTTTGGATGCCTCAATCCCATCAGCAGCCACCTCCTCCAGCTCTTTGACTAGCTGGGGGGAAGCCTGTTTAGCCAGCTCCAGAACAGTATCCCACCTGGATATCTGGTATCTGGCTGTGTAGGCCATGTAGTTCGCCTGCCTGAGTCCCAAGGAGGATGCCAAGTACTGTTTCTTAACCATAGCATCCAACATCCTAGAGTCCTTATCTGGGGGTTGTGAAGCCAAAGGTATATTAGGCTCATCACAGGCTGCAGCCTGCATGACCCCAACATGGCTGCATTGTTGGAACAAGTTACCAAAGAATTCACACTAAAACTAAAGATCAATCGGTTCCAGACGGACAGAAAGAAAAGTTTTACAATTTTCACACACAGAAAAATAAACTAATGTCCACTATCTACAGCACTTACTGTACCGCATATAGGGATCTGAACTGAAAAATAATAAACTTCATGGTTTAAAACCAACGTTTTACTGAGATCAAACCGACAAGCGAAGGAGATTTCTCCGGAGCGACTGTTCAGTTAGGTGGAGTAAAGAATCTAACAGTTACATTTCAAAGAGCAGCAGACAGAGGTTTGAACCGAGCTAGAGCTCAACGTTCTATGCTCTGGCATAGAGTTAACTCTTTCCTCTCCAGAGCAGTTCAAGTGCTGGGGCTAACTGCATATTGTCAGAATACAGCAAGACTTCATGTTGTTTGAAGAAGCAGGGCCATCCTCATCCCCCTAAGCCAGGAGAAGCAGGCCCCCCCATCAGGAAAAGCAAAGCTATTCCCCCAGGGGCAGCAGAAGTAAAGCCTTCCCCATCACTCAAACAAGAACAAATGGCCATCCCAACCCTTTACAGCAGGTATCTACCTACCAAAATGGTCCTCAATGGATTGGCCACCTGCAGTAGCAGGCCAGGAGATTGAGAGCCTTGCATTCTCTCTTTTGAGTCTCTCCCCTCCCCTCCCCACAGTACTGAGAAATTTTCAAATAAACCCAGCCACTTACCTGAATGAAAAGGCACAAGCAGTCAGAACCCTGTTTCTCTGGTTCTGCAGGCAGTTTCTTTCTTGGCTGTTTTTGCTGCTGGCAGGACTTTTACTTGAGGGTCTGACTCTGTGCTGCAGCTAATGGCTGGGCAGGGTGGCTAGCTGGTGCTGCACTCTCTCATTACCGACCAGAGTGTGCTCTAGTATTTTATGGAAAAAGCACAGCATAGTACAGCTCTTTTAAGGTTAGCTATACTGCTGGGTTGGGGGGAGATGCTTCTGTGCTGCAGCTTGCAAGCAATGGCAATGCGGTTCTGGTTTGGTGAGCACAGTTGGCTGGGTGACTCCTGATTCAGGCAGCTAGGCAGTCACCAGGAGCCAAACTGCAGTGCCACTCCCTGCCCCCAACACTGGGTGCCCAATTATGGAGTTGAACGGTAAATTAAAACAAGCATTTGTCAATGCCGAATGTTTGCTTGCTGGCATTGGCATTGGTAATATAGGAGTTACAGAGCTGCATAATAGGAATGACAGTGAAGTATTGAACTGACGCCAACCCCACCAGCACCCTGCAGAGACTGACAGGCATTGGGGTGTGCCTTTGGGTGAAATCCAGGCATAGCGGCCACGCCATTTCACCACACCCTACCCTGCAGACACCCGACAAGTGTCTTGGTGTGCCCTTAGGGGTCTTTGGCCCCTTATCGCACCCCATTCCATCCAGGAAATACGTGAGATGGGTGCAGTATAGGAGAATGGGGTGAACTTTGGGGCCGAAGAGTCCAAGACACAGCTCGATGCCTCTCAGTGGCTGCAGGGTGTGGGTGGGAGTGGAATGGTATGAGCATTGCAGGCGAAAATCCCAAGTCACAGCCATGATGCCTGTCATTCTCTACAGGGTGGAGCGTTATGGTCGGAAACCCTAACACCTCAGGCATTCGTTTGTATTTTCACTCCAAATTTTCAACATGTTTTTTCTGTGACCCCCACCTCATGAACAGTGACAATATCAGTTTGTTAGCCGAAAGCTGCTTTTGCACAGCAACTACTGCATTTGTCACCACAGGTGCAAAAACACATTCCGAACAGGATGTAAAAAATGATAGCTGTACTGTTCATGGGGAGGTGTAAAAAACGGCAATGTTGAAAATCTGCAGTGAAAATATTAAAAAAACCGGTGAAGTCACGAGCGTGCGTAGAAACTGTGCAATGCACACCCGTAATGCAATTAGTTGGGGAATTTTTTTACAGCAGATTGTCAACACAGGCATTTTGGAACCTCCGATCATGAACAGTGTCACTGTGATTTTCTTTATCTGTCCCGAACAATGATTTCCCACAGCGACCATGCATTTCTGTGCTGAAAGTGTGAAAACACATTTCGGCCATGTTGTGAAAAATGACAGCTGTACTGTTCATAAGGAAGTGTGGAAAAATGCCACTGGTGAAAATCTGGACTGAAAATATTACAAACTCATGAACTTACAAGGGTGCATGGAAACTGCGCAATGCTCACTCGTAACACAGTCATTTATGGACTTCTGTCACCAAATGTTCAACATAGCCATTTTAAGACCTCTGCTCATGACCGGTGTCACTGTGATTTTCTTAATCTGTCCCAAACATTTCTTTCGCACACTGACTGCACCATTGTGCGCTACATGTGCGGAAACACATTTTGGGTGAGATGTGAAAAATGGCAGCTGTACTGCTCATAAGGAAGTGTGGTAAAATGGCAATGTTGAAAACCTAGCATGCAAATATTAAAAATTCGCAAACTTGCGAGCGTGCATAGGAACTGCGCAACGTGCACTCCTAAAACAGTCATTTTGGGAATTTGTTCACCAAATTTTCAACATAGCCATTTTAAGACCTCTGCTAATGAAGAGTGTCACTGTGATTTTCTTAATCTGTCCCAAACATTGATTGCGCACGACTAAGCCATTGGAGCACTACATGGCCGAAACACATTTTCGACAAGATGTGAAAAATGACAGCTGTACTGCTCATAAGAAGGTGTGGTAAAATGGCAAATTTGAAATCAGTACAAATATTAAAATTTACAAACTTCTGGCGTTAAGTAGGAACTGTGCATACGCCATAAATCAGTCATTTTTAGGAATTTTTTCACCAAATTTTCAACATAGCCATTTTAAGACCTCTGCTCATGAACAGTGTCACTGTGATTTTCTTAATCTGTCCCATACATTGATTTTGCACACCGACTGCGCCATTGTGCGCTACATGCGTGGAAACACATTTTCATCGAGATGTGAAAAATGACAGCTGTACTACTCATAAGGAGGTGTGGTAAAATGGCAATGTTGAAAATCTGGAGTGCAAATATAAAAAATTTGCGAACTTATGAGCATACGTAGGAACTGCGCAACGCACACTCGTAAAACAGTCATTTTTAGGAATTATTTCACCAAATTTGCAACATAGGCTTTTTGAGAGCCCACCTTATGAACACTGGCACTGTTGTTTCATTAATCGGTCCTGAAAGGTGATTTCACGCAGTGACCGTGAAATCACCCTTCGGGCCCGAGTAACGCCATGACAGTGACAGAATTCATGAGGAGGGGTCCCAAAACCCCATGTTGAAAATTTGGTGCCAAATTCCAAAAATGCCTGAGATATGCAGCAAAGTTGAAAACCCTATTTATTACATTATACAGCTTACCGGCATTTCTTCAGTTCACGGTCGGCTTTGAAGAGTGCAGGCGTGTTCCCGGTCCAGAAGATCGTCGTGCGGACTCAGGTAAGTATGGGGTGGTGGGGGTGTGGGGAGGCAGGGTGCGCGGTGGGTTTGTGTGGGTGGGGGCAGGGAGACTCGAGGGACCGTTTTTTATTTACAGGTTTTTATTATTAAAGGCGATGTGGGACGTTTGCCACGCTGGGGTGGGCTCCCAGCGTGGCAGCTGGAAAAACTGTTTGGGGGCTGGAGCCAATGGGATTGGGCACCCGTTGGCCTAACAAGCTTTGCCACGCTGGGGTGGGCTCCAAGCGTGGCACCTTGAACTTTGGGGACGGGGGTGTGGAGCCGACAGGGGGATTGGGCACCTGTCAGCTATAACAATCTTTGCCACGCTGGGGTGGGCTCCCAGCGTGGCACCTGCTAACTTTTTGTGGGGGTGTGAAGCCGATGGGATTGGGCACCCGTCGGCTGCCCGAGGCAATGATAGTAGGGCGCATCATAGACGCAATGTGCGTGCGTGTGTGGTGGGAGGGGAAGCGCTGCTCACCTAAGCGGTGCTCTCTCTTTCAACTGTACGGCACTGCATTTTGGATCACCACACTATGCTTCTTGCACATGCGTGCAAGCAAACATAATGAAAGCAAGTAGCCACTTGCTGCTTAATGCTGTTGCCGCCAAACTTCCCCACTTCTAACACCAAGTGCCTAAACCTACTGTAAAGTCAGACAGTAAATGAAAAAAAGTAAGCAAACAATGACAGCGAAACCCCGGTGCTGCCAACCCTCCATTCTAACGATAGGTGCCCAGCCCCCCAGTCCAACAGTCAATGAAAAAAAGTAAGCAGACAATGGGAGCCCATCTCCAGTGATGTTTTAGAAAGAAATGTTAGTTGTTTTCTGCATATATCTATTGTAGCATTGCTCCCTGCTATTCACTGTACTATTGTACATTTGTGTACTTGCTACTTGTACATCAAATAAAAAGCAGTGTTATTCCATAGTCAGCAGTAAAACTTTAACCCACTTAATAGAAAAGCATATGAGAATTCATAGGATGAATACTAAAAACAACAAAAGTACAGTAGTGCAATGAATATCAGGAAGCAATGCTATGCCATACTGCGGCAAAAACAACTAACGTTTCACTCCGAAAGCAGAGTTTTATCAGAGTTAGTAACAATGCAGAAATGCCCTTCTACTATCTGGCACTAGGTCTGAATGGCACATGTATGAACAACACTGTCAATAACCGCACCTTCCATACAGCACTATGCAGAACAGAGGCAGGAACAAATGCAGCAAGTAAAGGCAATGCCACTGGTAGAGGTCACAAAGCACACTGATGATTGCTACCGGTCCAAACACTTATTTTAGTGGGAGCTCTGCCCCCCCCACCACACCCTCCTTACCTAAAATAATCAACTCCGAGCTGGAGTTAGATTACGGGAGAAAAACAAAATTTTGAATGCCAGGATTAGAACCCTGATCTCCACCACCATTGTGGCCAAGCAGCTCCATGTCTCAGTCCTCACTGCCATGGGAGAAGTTCATCCACCATTTTTGATTTCCCAGCCCTTGTCTTCTTCCTAGTACTATGGACAGCGACCTGGGTATTGCTTACTGCACAGCACTGTTTAATCCCTGTCACTGTCTGTGGTACTCCATTCGGACATCACTGTTTTTCCCTTATGCTATATTTGTAGCACTATTGTAACCGGTTATTATATTATCCACCACCAGTGATGTGTACAAATAAAAAATTTAAAACAACAAATATGCTGCATCCTCAGGATATGAGGAGGCACTTATAAAATTACAACCGGCAATTAAGGTAATGAATAGTATAATATCAAACCTGGTATAAACTACCAAAAGGCAAATTTTCACAGTTGGTTAGTGCATGTATTTAAAAAATCTTTACATATAAACTACAATATCAGGAAATATAAACTGTATAGAAATCCATTTTGTGGATGTTGGGAGTGAAGCAATGAGGATATAAAATTGACAGGTATTCATTTATATATCACTTCTCTTGAGAGACATTTTCTTTAGGATTGTGGAACCAATGAACTCTGCAGTACAATGATTCAAAATATCAGGAATATATTTTAAAACATTAGATAAAAAGTAGGGCATTATTTTATCAAATGCTCAGCCATTATGGATCTATACCTTGGGAGCTCGCTGTAGCCCAGGTGTGAATGATTGCTTTGAACTTGTGGACTTTCTGTAAGATTTCTATAGACAATCTTTATTTCCTGTATATAAAGATGGTAGGCATACTTTGCAATAGCTGTGATTTTCTTATTGTATTACAGTGGTAGTTATCTAAAAGTTGCCTACCTCAAGATACCACTGAGGCACTCAAGTTACAATTTGCATTGACTGTAATGGGATTCTGCCTCAATATACCTAGGTATACCTCAGTACTGAGGAACTTCTAGGTATACCTCAGTACTGAGAAACGTTTCTTCGGCTACCACTGTATGATTACGATTAAACGAGTATCTAACATAATAATGTCCTGCTTTTTATTGTTTTCTTAGAATACATGCCTGACATTTGTATTTTGTATTACAGAGTTTGTTGGATTCACAGTGCTAGAAAAAATGTCTCTCAAGAGAAGGAATATATATGGATGAACACCTAAACATTTCATATTCTCAGTGCGTCACCCCAACATGTGCAAAATTGACTTCAATATAAATTTATATTTACTGATATTGTGCTTTATATGTAAAGCTTTTTTAATAATTTCATCTACTAACCAACTGTTGAAAATATGCCTTGTTGATAGTTAATACCAGGTCTGATGTTATACTTTTCATTACCTTTATTGCCAGTTGTAACTTTATGAGCCTCCTCATATCCTCAGGATGTGTCACATTAGTATCAAACTGCTAATGTCTCTTTCATATATGATACTGTATGCCATTTTACATGTAATATGACAAATTTTAAATAGAACCTTTAACAACAAAACAATATGCTAATTCCTTCTATCATGAACATTTACTCAAATCAGTATGCTGCCGTATTGGCTCTGACTAGAGTCTGCTATGACTGGCATTGTGACTGTATTCTCTTTCACTCCTGCTGTTCATTTCACTTGCTGCATGTTTAGTGGGCAGGCTAAATGGATACTGTTTAATTTGGTACCTGATCCCCCAATTTTTCTGATAAATGCTCTTTTACAGCACTAGATTTTATTTTTGCCTATTAAGACTAAACACATATCTCTTATTTCACACACATCATTTTATTTACGGAAATAAAATAGATGAACACACATCTTCTCTAACCAGGCTCCCAGCATAAAACAGAAGCAAGCCCGCTGTCCCAACCTGTTAGGTGTTTTGTTTTATTTCATGCTTGAGTAGTAATAAAGACTGAGTGAGGACATGTGTGAAAAACATAAATCAGCAAGAAATTTTTTTTTTTTTACAATGTGATTGCACTGAGAGATACAAGCCCCTTTTACACAGAGCAGCACTGACATCGCAGTGGTTCCCAACCATTTGCTCCACTCAGTGTGCGCCTCTACCTTGTGCCTCTACACTACAGAGGTTTGTACCATTCTCATGGCTCTTCTGGCCTTTTCTTCTATCTTTCCAGTTGGCTGAGAGTCTGAAATTTCTGTCTTGAGGTGGGGGGGAAGTTCGCATGACATATAGTACCCAAATTCATAAAATCAAATACTGGAAACAAAGTTGAACACCAGAAATTAGTTACTTTTCATAATCAGGGGCTTAAAAGTACCTTAAAAGCACTACAAAGTGGACCTGTGATACTGGGCATGCTCTTATGCATATTCATATCCCTTGGGCTATCAGTATGCATAAGTGCATGCCCAGTACTGATTCCACTCAAGTGAATGCACAAAATGCTTTTCAGCCCCGATTATAGTAACAACCTGAGTTCAGCTTTCTTTCAATAGCAAAAACAACTACTTTATCTCACTTTGAAGCCACAGACTCAGTTTGGGGAAAAGCAGCCTAGGAAATTGCGGAGTCTCTTGCAAGAGGCTATCCTTGAATTGATGTGGGCACTGTGATAGTATTACACAGCCCCACTTAGGGGTGCAAAATTCTGAAACATAACAGCAAACCAGGGAAAAACAGTGAACGTTAGGACAGCGAATGCTCTCCTCTGATGCAGTGTGACTCACTTGCAGGCGGCATCAAAGGTAATGTTCCAGTTATTCTGCACCGCTGGATGCAGGGAAAAGGTCAGCAGATGACTACCTACTGTTCGGATTATGCAGTATCAGTACTGAACAGTCTGCAGTATATGTGCTGTATAAAGAATTATGTTTCACAGGTCTGCAAAAATTTTTAGGGCTGTGGGCGGAGCCTACAGCCATTTTGCATCAGCTCAGTAGGTCTAAAAACAGCTGATCGTGGAACCCCTTCCATTGGGACTTTTAGAAGTATCCTTCCAAAACCCCTCCGCCACGATGGGCTGCTACGGAATAACAGCCGGATTATTTTGGCTGTTACTTCCGCATTCCGGTGCATGAACTGCGCATGCACACTACTCATGTGCATGTGCAGTTCTGGCTGTGCCGCCATGTTGTGAATGGCAAAAACACCATTCACTATTTTCTGTGCCCCCGGCCAAAGTCATGCCCGACATCAGGGTCGGCATTCATATGGCACACTGGGAGCCCACCCCAGTGTGCGGACATTTTTTCTTCTTCTTCTTCTTCTGTAAAGTATAAAATGGTCCCTTATTGTCGTGTTTTTTTTCCCCCTGGTGCCCCTTCCCTAAGTCATGCCCGACATCAGGGTGCCCAGTCCCCATGTCAGCATTCATGTGGCACACTGGGAGCCCAACCCAGTGTGCCGAAAGAAAAAAATACTCACCTTAGTAATGTTGTTTCTTCTAATGGAGTCTTGCTGTATTTTGACTATTGCAGTTAGGTCCTGCCTTTCAACTGCCCGGAGAACAAAGTTAACTTTCCATGGCCAGCATGGAATGTTCACCTGACTCAGTTGAAGCCTCTGTCTGCTGTTGTTTAAACTCCAACCGTCAGATCTTCACGAGCAATACTCACTAGAAGTTCTGTGTGGAAACTGTAAACTTCGCACTAGCCACTGGCAACTAAATTAATTAAAAGGGTTTTTGGTTTCAAACCAAAGACCAAAGTCGGAAACCCAAAAATAAAACACAACACACACCCAAAATAAAGGAGGGTGAAAAAGGACACCCTAGGGTGCCAACATTGCTCCTGCCCACCCACATCCCAAAAACCAGGTTCTGAGAGGGAGGCGGGGGAGGTCAGGAATGCAGCAAGACTCCATTAGAAAAACAACATTACTAAGGTGAGTAATTTTTTCTTCAAACAACATGAAGTCTTGCTGTATTCTGACTATTGCGAACTACCAAGCAGTACCTCCATGGAGGAGGGACAGAACCTACTTTGGAATAGGCTCTGAAGTACTGCTGTGCCAAACCGAGCATCACTCCTAGCCTGGATATCCAGAGAGTAATGCTTGGTGAATGTATGGACTGTTTTCAGGTGGCTGCTTTACAAATTTCTAAGATAGGAATATCCTGGCAGCAGCCAGGAAACGCTAACCACCTCTAATAAGTGAACCCTCAGGCCTGGGGTGAGTTCGACAGATTTTTCATAGCATAATTGCATACAAGAGACAATCCACCTGGCAATAAATCTCTTAGTGGCAGGTTTGCCCTTACCAACCTCTCCATATGTGAGGAACAATTGGAGGGACTCAAACCTGTGACCCTTGGTGCGCTCTATGTAGTAGCTGAGAGCCCTTTTAACATCCAAGCTGAGCAGCCTCCTCTCTCCAGAGAAGGAATGGTCAGTGAAGAAAACAGGGAGAGACATAGACTGGTTAAGATGGAAATCTGAAACCACCTTAGGCAAAAACTTCCTACTAGTTCTCAGGACCACTTTATCTCTATGGAAAGAGATGAAATCAGGCTCCACTGACAGGGCTTGCAATTCACTGATACGCCTGGCAGAGGTAATGGCTACCAAAAACACAGTTTTCCAAGTCAAGTACTTAAGCTCTGCAGAGGACAAAGACTCAAAGGGTGGTTGCACAAGCTGAGCAATGCAAACATTAAGGTCCCAAGCAGGAGCAGGGTCCCTAAAGGGGGGGATTGGTGTGCAGCAATTCCTTGAAGAACTTACAAAACACAGGATGGGCTGACAGAGGAGAGGGCTTGCCTACTGACAAGAAGGCAGAAACAGCTGCCAAATGCACTTTAAGTGTAGCTGGCCTAAGGCCTAGGCCATTAAGATGGACCATATAGTCCAGAACCGTAGGCAACCCAGCAGATTCTGGAGAAATATCCTTATTAGAACACCAAATAGTGAACCTCTTCCATTTGGAGTTGTAGGTCTTTCTGGTGGAAGGCTTTCCAGAAGCCTTAAGGATATCCAGAACCCCTTGAGAAAGCTGCAGATCAGCAAACTCTAACTCTTCAAGAGCCATGCCTTGAGATTGACAGACCTGAGGTTCGGGTACCAAATCTTCCCCTGAGAGGATGTCAACAGGTTGTAATTCCTGGGAAGAGACAGGGGAAGGTAGACTGCTAAGGACAGCAACAGGGGGTACCAGGGCTGTCTGGAGCAATCAGAATCACTCTGTATGGTTGTGACCTTATCTTGACTAACACCTTGAACAGGAGAGGAAGGGGGTGGGAGCATACAAGAATTTCCCTTCCCAATTCAGAATCAGAGCATCCAGGGGGACTGAGCCCAAGACTGGGGGTCTGCAACAAAAGAGAGGAAGTTGGTGATTGTCTGGGGCTGCAACAAGATCTATCTGTGGAGTGCCCCATCTCAAGAAAATCACTTTCAAAACTAGGGGATCTAGGGTCCATTCGTGATGGCCCTGGGATATCCTGCTGAGAGCATCTGCTAGGACATTGTCCTTCCCTGGGAGATGAACTGCTATCAGAGAGGTTTACAGGGACTAGGCCAGGGACCACAACTTCATTGCTTCTGTGCACAAGGCCGTAGACCAAGTGCCTCCTTGCTTGTTGCTGTACCACATTGTGGTGGTATTGCCTGTTCTGATCTGGACCACCTTGTTCTGTACAGATTTGGAAAAGGCATGTAGTGCCAGAAAAACTGCTCTGAGTTCCAAGAGATTGATGTGAAGCAAAGATTGAGGTGACCACAGTCCTTGGGTGGTAAGATTCTCCAGGTGGGCTCCCCAGCCCAGCAGGGAGGCATCTGTGGTGAGTATCACTGAATGAGACCGAGTGACAAAAGGAACTCCTTGTCTCAAATTGTTCTGATCAAGCCACCATTGCAAAGCCTGGATCAGGGTTCGAGTCACTGGGACTAGTTTGGTAAGGGAATCCTTTCTTTGAGACCAGAAGGCTCTTAAGTGGAACTGAATGTCCCTCATCTGGAATCTTGCTCCCTGGACCACTGCTGTTGAGGCTGCCATGTGGCCCAGAAGCTGCAGGAAATGCCTTGCTGGTCGAGACACCTGTAGGGTGAAAGAAGAGGCTAGTTCCATAAGGGTTCTTGCCCTTACTGTATCCAGCTCCGCCCCTATAAAGGTGAGGAGTTGCACTGGCTCGAGAACTGACTTTGGAAGGTTGAGGAGGAATCCTAAGGAAGTGAGCACTTGCTGAGTTATTTGCAGATGTGACTTGACTTGGTCTGGAGACTGACCCACTATGAGCCAGTCGTCCAAGTACGGAAAGATGGAGATCATTTTTCTCCTTAGGAAAGCAACCACTACTGCCAGGCACTTTGTGAAAACCCTTGGGGCTGATGTTAGGCCAAGGGCATTGCCCTGAATTGATAGTGGCC
This sequence comes from Neoceratodus forsteri, assembly GCA_016271365.2. Classification (NCBI taxonomy): domain Eukaryota; kingdom Metazoa; phylum Chordata; order Ceratodontiformes; family Ceratodontidae; genus Neoceratodus; species Neoceratodus forsteri. Next base: position 262,295,030 of record JADMNL010000024.1, read on the forward strand.
TGAGGCAACTCAAACCTGAGGTACTTTCTGTGGGAGCACCTGATGGGAATGTGAAAATAAGCATCTCTGAGGTCCAGGAGGCTAGCCAGTCCCCTGGCCTTAGAGGGCAGGATTATTCCCAAGTCACCATTTTGAACTTTGGTTTTAAAAGGTTCTTGTTCAGATATCTTAGGTCTAGGATGGGCCGCCATTCTCCTGTCTTTTTGGGGGTTAGGAAGTACGTGGAGTACAATCCTTTGCCCTTGTGTAGGGTAGGGTAGGGACCCTCTCTATGGCTCTGAGAGCCAGGAGGGAAGAAACCTCTGCCTCTAGGGCAAGGGTCTATGATGGATTTGCAGGTGGAAAGGATCTGGTTCTCATCTTGGGAAATTTTTGAAGCTGAGAACCAGTCACAGCCTCTTCGGACCACTTGTCTGATGTCAGAGACTTCCAGTCCCGGACAAAGTAAGCCAGCCTGCCCCCTACAGGTACTGGAGAATCAGCCCGGGCAGACCCATCAAGGTGTCTGCTTGGCAGGGGCTTTAGGCTGAGGGGTGGATGCAGGCCTGCTCATTCCCTGTCTGCCTCTCCCTCTGAAGAACCCCCTCTGAGCATAAGAAGAAGAAGAGGCCTGGGCTTGGTAAAAAGGCCTTTGAAAGGGCCTGCCCCTGCCCCTGGACTGCTGCCTTTGAGGAGTGGCTTGCCTTTCTTTGGCCTGAGCACTCCTGTAGGTGGTCCTGTACTCATCCATCTTTTTCATGTAGTTCTCTGTCTGCTCCCCAAACAGAGAATTACCAATAACAGGGAACTCCATGGCCTTAGCCTGGGTATCCTGTGATAGGCTAGTACATCTGAGCCAAGCCATTCTCCGAAGGGCCACAGATATAGCCATGACTCTTGATGAAACATCATTGAGTCCACAGCAACATGAAATTGCACCTTGGATGCCTTAGTCCCATCTGCAGCCACCTGCTCCAGCTCCTTGGCAAGCTGGTCAGGAGCTTGTTTAGCCAGAGCCAGCACAGTGTCCCATCTGGACTTCTGGTATCTAGCTGTGTAGGCCATATAGTTAGCCTGCCTGAGTCCCAAAGATGCTGCCATGTACTGCTTCTTTGCCATGGCATCAATCCTCCTGGAGTCCTTATCTGGGGGGGTGTGATGCCAAGGGGATATTTGCCTTATCACAGGCAGCAGCCTGCGCTACCCCAACATGGCTGCATTGCTGAAAAAGGAACTCCGTGTCTGAGCCTGAAAGGATGAACCTCTTGTCCATTCGTCTGTCCACAGAAGATATGGAGTTAGGAGTCTTAAGAATTTTATTTGTCTGTTTCCCACAAGATTTATGGAGGGGGATAGACAGTCTCCTGGACTCTGGGATGTCCATCATTTCAACAAAATCAGGCTCCTCCTGATCCTCTACTGCTTCTTCCATTGGAAGTGGGAGGGTGTCAACCACTTTTTTGTAAAACATAAAGTGGGAAGGGGACTCAGAAAGCCTAGGAGGAGAAACACCTGAAGGTCTGTCTGGGGAGATGTCCGGGTCAATAGGCACATCCAGACTTTCGTAATCGCCATCATCATCCTCATACTCTCTCTCCTCCTCATCCGGTTCATAAAATTCTTCTGAAAGTAATCCGGAACCGGGGGAACCGACCAAACCGAACCCCTGCCAGATGGTGCGGTTCGGCCGGAACCGAAGTAAGCAATTGCACTATTCTTATCACCTTGGCTATCTCATCAGCGGTCGGGGTATGAATTTCTGGATCCGAACCGGACGATTTATCTTTTCTTTTTCTTTTAAACAGAACCGACTCCTCAGAATCGGCTCTCCTCTTGCCAGAAGAAGTATCGCCCTGGTCAGAGGGCACTCCTTCTGGTTTGGTCGGAACCGAACCCGGCTGGCCATCCGGGTCAGCGGACTTCTCGGCCTCCCTTTCCCTCATTCTACCTACTCTCTTATCCAGGGTAGCTCTGGGAAAATTCTTACAAATTTGGCAGTCTGAATCGAGGTGGTCAAACCCCAGACAATAAACACAGGTGGTGTGGGGATCAGCATTAGCAAAGGCTTCCCACACACTGCAGTGTTAAACCCAGTGGGCCCGGATTTTTTCTTGGGTTTCTCAGACATGGCCAATCCTATCCAAAACTTACTCTTTTTTCGGCAATCCACCAGGCAAGACTCCCCTATCAGTTCCTGACCGTGTTACAGGTCTTGGAAAAAAACGTAATAAAATCCGTTTTTTTTAGAATCGATACCAACCGGTTACCACAATCTAAGTAAATTCACAAACTTTTTTTAAACTAAACTGATCGATTCAGCCAAACCGATGTGACATTTACAAGTTCCACACAGAAACTAAATGCAAAACCTATCTAGTACTCATGGTACCACAGACAGAGACTTAAACTGACAGATTCGGTAGCAGAAATTCGGTAGAAACCGAGCGAAAAACGACACTTTAACCGACTTTTTTGAACCGAGCAAAGGAGAAATCTCCGGAGCGACTGTTCGGTGAGGCGGAGTAAATAATCTGACGGTTGGAGTTTAAACAACAGCAGACAGGGGCTTCAGCCGAGCTTGCAGTGAACATTCCATGCTGGCCATGGAAAGTTTGACTCTTTGTTTTCAGGGGCATTTGAAAGGCAGGACCTAACTGCAATAGTCAGAATACAGCAAGACTTCATGGTGTTTGAATGTTTTTTTTTTCTGTATATTAGAAAACAGTCCCTCATCATTTTTTTTCCCTGTAAAACTGAAAACAGTCCCTCGTCGCTGCAGTTCCCCTCCCCTCCCCACTCTCCCACTGAGCACCCACCTCCCCACATACACCCTTACCCCACACTTACCTCCGCAGGTCGGCGCTGTCATCTTCTCTGGATGGGGACATGTCTGCACTCTTCAAAGCCCAACTGCGAACTAAAGAATTAAAGGTGCTTTGGTACTTTGGTGATATGGGACAAAAGAAGGCGATTAGCCCATCATGATTGTCCTCCACGTTTGTGGATCATTGAGTAAGTCCCTAATTAGTCAACCATTTGTCCAGTTTGTTTTTGAAAGACAATATGTTAGGCGAGTCAACTATTTTCTGAGGTAATTTATTCCATATTCTGGGTGCTCTTATAGTAAAAAAGTTCATTCTTTTGTTTGTTTTTGCTCTCATGATCTCCAGTTGTCTGTTGTGCAATCTTGCAACTGTTTTTCTAGTACAGTATTTGAGACCACAGTTTTGCATCTGTTCTGTATTTGCTGTGATTTTGAATAGTAAGTCCCCCCTGAGTCTTCTTTGAGATAATGTGTGTAAACCTATTTATTCTAATCTAGTGGTGTAGTTGAGTTTAGAAAGATGGGGTATAAGCTTTGTTGCTTTGTGTTGGATGCTTTCAATCTTATTGATGTCAGAAGTTAAGTAGGGGTTCCAGAAAGGGGAACAGTAGTCCAAAAATGGTCTAACATGAGATCTATAGAGTGGTAGTAGGCATTGTTCAGTTTTGTTTATGAAAGTTTTGTTGATCCTTCTGAGAGTGACCTTTGCTTGCTTGGCTATTTTGGTACAGTGTGAAGTGGAACACAGTTTGTTATTGACCAGGATACCTAGATCTTTTTCTACAGAAGAGGTTTTAATAGCTGTATTATTTAGGTAATATGTTTGCAGTGGATTATTTTTACCCCGATGAAGAGTTGCACATTTGGAGACATTAAAGTACATCTCGTTCGTAAATGCCCATCGCTCGATTAGCAGTAGTTCTGCTTGTAGACCAGAGTCTTTGGTTTGGTTGATAGCTTTCCCCCGATTTTGGTGTCGTCAGCAAATTTCACCATTTTATTATTTGTTGATATGTACATATCTCCTATAAATAAGTTAAAGAGAACCGGCCCAAGCACAGAACCCTGGGGGACCCCACTGTTCACTCCCCTTTTCCTGGACATTACATTATTGACCCTGACTCTCTGAGTACTGTTATTCAGCCACTGGTTTATCCAGGAAGTTAATATGGGTGACAGCCCTATTTTAATAAGTTTTTTGATCAGTAAAGGGTAAGAAACTTTATTGAACGCCTTGCTGTAATCAAGTAGTATGACATCCATAGGTATGTTGTTGTCTAAGTGATAGCTAATGTGTTCGTAAAAGGAAATGAGGTTTGTTACACATGAAAAACCCTGTTTAAAGCCATGCTGGTATGTGTCGGTTATTTTTAATGTTGCTAGTTCGTTTTCTATTTTAATCTTAATGATTTTTTCCATAAGTTTACATGGAATAGACGTCAGACTTATGGGTCTGTAATTTTCAGTCTTTGAATGGGAGCCTTTTTTGAAAATTGGTGTAACTATTGCAGTACGCCATTCGTTTGGCACTGATGATTCATTCAGTGATCTATTAAATAGTATTTTTAGTGGTTGGATAATGTTGTCTTTTGTTTCCATTAAAAATCTGGAACTAATTCCATCTGGTCCTGGGCTTGTACGTTCTTTAAGAGTATTTAGTGCATTTTTAATATCTTCTTATGAAATCTTATCTGTATTTATGTCAGTAATAGGGGGTACAGTATTAAAATCTGATTTATGTGTATAGACAGTAGAGAAATAGTTGTTTAATTCAGTGGCTGTTTCCATATCTGAAGTGATATACAGCCATTCAATGGGGTTTTCAACTTATGCTGATATCTCAGCCATATTTTGGAATTTTTGCCCAAAATTTTCAACATGGGTTCTTGGGACGCCACCTCATGAAAACCCTCGGTCCCGAAACGTGCTTTCGTGGTCACTGTACGGAATCACCTTTTGGAACCAATTCACGAAATGGCAGTGCCACTGTTCATGAAGTGGGGTCCCAGAAAGCCCATGTTGCAAATTTGGTGAAAAAATTACAAAAAATTACTGTTTCTATGCACGCTCCTAACATCGCCAATTTGTAATATTTGCACTCCACATTTTTAACATTGCCATTCTTGCACACCTCCTTCAAAACAGTACAGCTGTCATTTTCCACAACCTGCCCAAAATGTATTTTCGCACCTGTGGCGCAGATTAGCGTGTTTGCTCTGTGCAATCACCTTTTGGGACAATTGAACAAAATGACACTGACACTGTTCATGAGGAGGGGTCCAAAAAAGGCCATATAGAAAATTTGGTGCAATACCTCCAAAAAATGGGCAAGTTACACCTAGGGTGGGATATTCAGACTGCGCCAAAAAGATGCGTAACAGCGGGAGCAGGCGCAAGAGCAGTGCGCCATTGCGCAATGTGCGTGATATTCAAACCAAGCACAGGCCAATGTGCGCCTGCACAACACAGCTGAATATCGAGCCACACGCGCCATAGTGCAACCAGAGATGCGCAGTGGAGCAGGGCCGATGCGCAGTAGCATATCCAGTGATGCACAGGGACAAGGACAGGAAGCAGGGGTGCACTAGCCATGGATGTACCATGGGCGGAGGAGCATGCAGCAGACCAGACAGACCAACCCCCCCAAGGCCCCCCATGAACTGCACAACCAGAGGTGAGCTGGACAGACCACCAGCCCATGAACCCCAGCACTGATTCAACAGCAGAGGCACGGTGCCCCAGCACACTCCCCCAGCAAACAGTGACCGTAACACTAGGAGGGCTGGACCCTCCCACGCCACCACACCCCACCAATGCTGACCACCCCCTGTACAGCAATCCTAAGACACCTGGCCCAGAAGCACCACCAAACAGTGCATGGCACTGAAGGAATGCCACCACCACCACCACCGTGACAATGCAACCCTGTGCCCCATGGTGTCATGCATAACAGCCCCACCATGATCCCCCCGCAGCAGGCGACACCAGCCACTGATGCAACCGCAGCATACACAATGCCCCCCTGCATGGCCCCCACCGTGGCACAGCAAAGAGGTCGACCCTGCGTCAGTACCTGAGGGACCCTGCATGTGACAAGGCCTGCCCTGGACGTCACCACCAGCAGGACAGCACCCCGCACACCCACCCATGCACACACCCTGTCCCAGCACTGGCCCCACCAGACAGCACAGCTGCCCAGTGTGGTGCATGGAGGCATGCACCACACAGGATGCAACACAGGGCATGAACAAATCCCCCACCCTGTCCCAAGGGTACCCCGTCAGACAGCCACACAAAGCAGGGCAACAGATGCCGCTGTCTCATGTCCAATGATGCTGTGTACCCACGGCCTGTACACCACCACGGCGCTGGTGAGCTAGCCATGTGGTACATACACCAAGAACCTGTCTGCCGCCAGCATGCAGCTGGAGCACATGTGACAGACAGCAGACCACAGGCACCGCCACAGACACCAGCGACAGCATGAAGGGGGACAACAACAGCACCGCCCACAATGTCACCTGAGGCAGACGTGCAATAGACCTGGAGACAGGATGCCAGCTGCCATGGCGCCATGCCCAGAAGGTGGCTGGCATGGACAGCCACCAATGTAATGCCAGCAGACATGCATGCGTTGGGGGGGTCGGCACGACCGTGTGAACCACAGACATGCAAGGGGCTCAGTCGCATGGGCCAGGTACACACTGACAGGGGTAACTGGGACACAGCGCATGCACCTGGGACCACTGCACACAGGCATACAGTGCACAGGGCACAACACACATACCACAGATAGGGACCATGGCCCCCACCCACACCAGTGGAGGGTCCCTGCCAGACACACACATGACCAGGGTGCACCACTCCCAGATGCCATGCACACCACTGAAGCAAGGCACCAGACACCCGCTGCAAATCAGAGACCATCACAGTTGTTGTATGAAACAAGTATACAATTCAAAAGATAATAGTAATAATAACTATTTACATAACTGTATACAAAGTGGGGGGGTACAAGGCTACAACTCGAGGGGAGACGGGCATGGGGCAAGGGGGAACAGCAAGGAGTGGGACAAAGTGGTGTGAGGGACAGTCCAGGGGGGGAAGGAACAGCGCGGGTGCCGCAGGCCCTACTGGAGGCCCCTCTCATCCCTGCATTCTCTGTGGTGCCTTCTGTGCCACCGCCGGTTGCTCTGCTCCGTGCCCTGAAGAAGCTGCAGTGTGGCCCGGGTCACCTGCAGTATTTCCTGGATGTGACGCTCCAGGGTCGTCCAGTGTTATCCACCTAGGACAAGGGAGCAGAGTCAGTACGTGTGACTGGCCAGACCCCCGCAGCCCACCCAATGTGCATGGCATACAGCTGTGGGCCTCGCCCCTGTGATGGCATGCGACCACCCACAGTGGGTGCGCCCACAAGACCCGCCTACCCAGGCACCCATAGCCATGCAAACTGCTGCACACCCCCACCACCCATGCACTGCACAGCACCAACGTGGCTGTACAGTGTCATGGCTATACAGTGTGATGGCAGTGGCACAGCCAGGCGCCCAGTGCACGCACAGCCCACCTGCAACACCCACCCACACATGCAGTGCCACAGGACAGTGTGGAGTGCACCATGTGGCGTGCACGGCAGTGGGGCCATGTGCGGGGGGCCATGCCCCACCACCACCCCTGCAACCCACCATGCTCAGATGTAAGGGGAAGCACGGCACTCACCTGCATCCTGGTCAGCAGGGTGCTGCTGACCCATGGCACCACCACTGTGCCCCGGCTGCAAGGCCACACCACCTGTTCCGGCCTGCCATCCCTGCTCACGGGCCAACCGGGCCCTCCGGCGATCCTCCGGGCCTAGGGTGCAAACATGGAGAAGGTAACATCAGTACAGGCCAGTAACATTGCCCCCCTTGCTGTGTGCGTGCCCACACAGCCCAGCCGTGACGTGGTGGCGCAGGGTGTACACGAGGCACCCCCAACACCAGCAACACAGATAGCCTCCCCACAGCATGGCCTGATGGCCACCGCGATACCTGAACAGACAGATACTACCAGTGATGTGATGGAGCACCTACCTGGTCGTGACATGGCACCCCGCTGGGCACGTGCCTGCAGTCGCCCTAGGTATTCGGGGTCCTACCGCTGGAGGTCACCATATCGGTGGCGACACTGCTCTGCTGTCCTTCTGCACCCTGTGGCCTCCTCCAGGCCCTCTGCCACCTCCTGCCACACTGTTGTCCGTGGCCTCAGGAGGGGTACCTGGCCAAAGAGGGCACCTGCATGGGGCTCTACCAAGGCCACCAGGTTTGCAAGCTCAATTGCCGTCCAGATGAGCGCTCTGGTGCGCGGCATAGAGCAGTGGCAATCGGCAACAAAATGGTGCCCTGTAGCGCACGTGACCCATGTGTGGAGGCAGTGCGGTACTGCGCTCCCAATCGCCTCAGCCTGACCCGGACTGCGCAATGGGGTGCAGCCATGTGCGTGCCTTGCCTTGGTGCCTAGGGGCAAAGAGTCGACCCTACGGTCAAGGGTCTGTCCACACATGGGGCGTGACAGTGCTATTGGGAAGCCCTGCGTGTCAGCGTGGTAGGGTGCATTTATGTGACGCCTTGCAGTGGCCTACAGCGCTGTGGCACAGTGGCACCCACAGGTGCAATGATACAGCGCCCCTGAGCATACACATGCACTTGCCACAGGTACAGTGGTGGCTGTGCCTGTACTGCCTCCACGCTCAGCATGTCAGCAGCGCCCGCTAGCGTCAGCATCAGCACCCCAGGCATGCATGGTGCGGTGCCGATTGCGCACGTCACAGAGGTGCGCCATAGCCTGAGCACACTCAACACCATTGCGCAAGGTGCAACAGTGCGATATTCAGCCAGGATATGCAGATCAGCTCACGAGCAATTCCACGACGCATCCACTGCATTAGCATCCAATTACAGATGCGCCTGCTCTCATTTGCATGCATTGCGCTATAAATACACAACCTGAGGCTGCATAGGCCATGGATCGGTATTGCAGTCCTTTGAGGTAGGTTGTATGCTGTAGGGATGTGGGGACAATGGTCTTGGAGGACTGTATGGGACTGCACAGTCCAAGGTAACACCTGTCTAACCCCCAGGCATGAGCATGACCGAGCGAGAGGAAGAGGAGGAGCAGGGAAGGGTGTGAAGGAGGAGGCCCAACTTTACCAGGGCTGAATCTGATGCCCTGTTCGAGGCATACCTCGACAGGAACCGCTGCCAGCAAACTGGGGAATGCAAGCAGGTCCGTGCTGCGGGCGTGGGGTGAGTGTACGTGCCGTCAACCAGCAGGGTAGCCATCAGCGGTCCATGCAGGAGTGCAAGAAGAAGAAGGTTGGCATGGACAGGAGGCGGATTAAGGACAAGGTGGCCGCCATCAGGGCCGCACATGCTGCCACCGGTAGGGGCCAGCAGGACGTACCCCGCCTGACGCCAAGGGAGGAGCAGGTGGCCAGCAGCATGCAGCGTAGTGCCGTTGAGGGCATTCCTGGCTGTGGCTTCCAGATGGGTGGCAGCCCATCACTACATGGTAGGTCTGGCACTGGCAGTGTGTGGGTGGTAGGAGGAGGGCATGCCACAGGGCCAGGTGGTGCCACTAACGGTACTGTGTTCCTTTACAGCTCCTGAGCGTCTACATGGGGCAGCGGCAGTGGTGGGTGTGTCCACTGAGGGGGTGGCCCTGGACACGAAGGAATGCCCATCCACCTCCACAGGTGTCCGAGGGACCGTCCATCTGCATACCTCCACATCTATCTGGACTGATGCCGGTGGTGCGGGTGTGGACATGGCCCTGCCTGTGTCCCAGCGTGACACTGCCCTCAGTGTCCAGTGTGCTGGGACACAGATCAGGGCCGGATCCAGCACTGATGATGATGGGACACACGTCCCAGACAGTGATGCATGTGGGACACAGGATGATCCCACAGAAGGCAACTGCCCGGGAGGTTCCACGGGTGATGCTGGTGTGGCTGCCTGCGCAACAGCCCATTCTCAGCCTGCGTCTGCATGCTCCAGTGGGGCAGCGCTGGTGTGCGGCCAGGGTGGTGGAGCTGTTGCGGCTGCTGCGGCCATGCCGGTGTCCCCTGGCGATCGGCAGCTGGAGGGGCAGCGCCAGCACCAGCAGATGGCCAATGTCAACGGGGGACAGGGACGGGGGGCAGTGGCAGTGCACCGCATGTGGACGAACCCCAGAATGGCAGTGCTGTACAGCGTCCACTGTCAAGGGGTGCTGGGCAGCAGGGCCAGTAACACCACGGAGACAGCTTGCTGGACATGCAGATGACCCCTTGGATGACCACAGCCGTCTTCTCCAGGCCTCAGTAGATCAGCAGATATGGCTCGTGGCTGCGGTGGATGCGCTCAGTGCAGTTCTGCGCCAGGCAGAGGAGCAGTGCAGCAGGGACCACGGCTTGCTCCTGGCAGAGTTGGCCCAGCAGCAGGCGGGTGTGACCGCTGCCATTGACAGGCAGACTACTGCAGTGGCGACTGTCATGGCTACACTGGCCACCCAGTTGGGTGCCCAGCCACCGCACACCAAGCAGGGTGCTATGTCCACCCACCCATTCCCGGCATCGTGCAACCCCTGCTATGTTGACACCGGGTTCGGCTGTGGGCATGCCAAGCACGCCTGGTGCGGGCATGTTTGGTGGTCTGCAGACCCCTGCGCAGACACGGTCGCGTTCACTCAGTATCACCCCTGGGGGCCCATCGGTGCCACCCCATGAGGCCACGGGTCAGCCTGGCAGGTCTCGGCGGGGCCGCCCACGCATCTGTGGTACTGTGCCACATGACTGACCAGTCTCCCACCATGGCCACTGTCTGCCGCTGCCCTGGGTCCACTGTGGTATTCTTTGTGCGACGCATGGGTGAGGTTCCCAGCCCTGCACACACATGGTCCCTGTGCACACCCTCCCAGCTGCTGGCCACTGTGGCATGTGCATGACGATGCCTGCGTAGCGCTGTCCGCCACTGTGCAATGGTGCTCAGCGTCTGAGGCACGCACAGTGCCAGTCACTGGGCATGGTTGTGTGTGGTCCTGTGGGGGTGCCTGTTGGGGCGGGCATGCCTGTTGCCCTTTGGGCATGTATTGTGGTGTGTGTGCGTGTGGGTGCGCATGACGTGTGCAGCCCTGCCCATCCCTGCCACCGTGTGCGGCCCCCCGCCCATTCCCATTCCCTTTACGCCTGGTGTCCACCCCTGACTGTCTGTGGGCTGTGCCCTTGCCCTTGGTGGTTTCCCATGGCCCCGTTGCCTACCTGTGTTGTTCAAAGTGCTCCTCTGCGATGGTGTCCCGGTGCTGCTGTGCCATCCGGGCCAGCCGGGGGTCCCGTCGCCCAGGGGGTGGCTGCTCTACACCAGCTGGACCGGCGTCCTCATCGTCCCCACCGTTGTCCCCCTCCTCGACCTCAATGGCTATCCCACAGTCGTTGGCCATGTTGTGCAGGATACAGCAGGCCAGTAGTAGCCTGCAGGCCTTCGAGGGGCTGTACTGTAGGGCACCGCCTGACGTGTGCAGGCAACGGAACCATGCCTTCAGCAGCCCGAACACCCGCTCGATGACATTCCGTGTTGCGGCGTGTGCCCCATTGTACTGTTGCTGCGCTGGGGTCATGGGGCGCCGGTATGGTGTGAGCAGCCAGGGCCATAACGGGTAACCACTGTCACCTGTGTGTAGAGGAGAGTCATTAGCATGGTAGTCTGCGTCACTACACCATGGACCATCATGGCCATTACCCATGGCACCCCTGACAATGCCCCACATCCCCTCATGTCTGCACACATACTCACCTACCAGATGGCCAGTGGGGATGTCCCCACTCTCGAACCTGTGGCACAGTGCAGACTGGTGCCAGATGAAGGCATCGTGTGCTCCTCCAAGGTGCGTGGCACAGACATTGATTATGTGCCCCCGGCATCGCGAACCACCTGACAGTTGACACTCGGGTAGCCCTTGCGGTTGATGTACGCCACCCCCTCTGGGCCAGGTGGCATGCACATGGGTGCAGTCTATGGCCCCAAGCATGCCAGACAACCATGCTACCCTGTGGAACTCCTGTATGTGTGCTGTGCGCTCCGCCTGTGTGCTGGGGAAATGGATGTACTCTGCAGCATGTGGCAGCAGTGCGCTGAGGAACTGTGTGAGTAGGCATGATGCGGCCGACTGGGTTATGCCTGTCGTGTCCCCTGTTGGTCTCTGGAAGGTGCCTGTGGTAAGCAGGCACATGACGGCTGTGACCTTTGTCTCCACTGACAGCGCATGGCTCTGTCGTATGGGTGCCTGCATCTCATCACTGCACAGCTCACAGAGTTGCCTCAGAATCGCCCGGTTTAGGTGGTACCGGCCCACAATCTCAGTGTCACTGTACTGTTCGAAGGTGGTGTGGGCTCGGTACTGCCTGTTCTGGGCATACCGCCGACAGGCCCTTCCACGGCTGTGCCTCCCTGCTGCCTGCCTTCTCACACTCCTCATTACTGCCTCCATCTGGAAGGTGGCACTGGCCATGTCCCTGGCTGGTGTCCCCCCCCCCGGCAGCTGTCTTCCTGTCCCCCCCACTGTGTGTTGCTGCTGCTGCCCCTGCACTGGGTTCACCTCCGGCTGTTCACCTCTGGGTGCCGTCTCTTGCCACTGCCCTCCGTCCACTGTGGCTCTCTCAGGCCCTCTCATACACACTGGCAGGGGCACATCCACTCCTTCTCTAACTCAGGCACACCTCCAGTGGGCCCTATCCAACTCCTGGCCACACCTGCCCTCTGCTTCCTGTCTTGCCTCCCTGCCACTCTGCCTCCGCGCTCCCACCTATGGCTCCTCTGTGGCGCATTCTTCCTCCCCTCTCTTGCTCCCTTTTATTCGGGCTCATTTCCACTGTCACGCAACTTCTGCTTGCTCCGCTACTGCACATGTCACACACTGAGGAATATCGCATTGCACATGTTATTCCTGGTTCCACCCCCTGCAGTTGCACATGCATTCATTACTGTTATGCTATGGCGCATTGCATGTTGTGCTACGCTGCCGCTCCCGCTAAATATCGCACCATGGCGCATTTCTGCACTTGCGCTGGCACATCCCTGTTGCGCATGGAGCATCCGCTCTGAATATCCCACCCCTGGGCTTTGAATAATTTCTACGCACATGTGTAACTTTCGTCACTTGGTAGCTCTTCACAGCCCTATCGGATCTGGCCAGAGTTTGTTTTTTCTAGGTACTGCCTGTGTAATAAAAAAAATTATATGTTAAAGGTTGTGTTTCTGTTTTTTCACCGACATTTCATCATTTTAGAATAACATGTAGTTTCATCATGGCTGTTACTGCTCATCAGGATTTCTTCTATGTTCTCTACTGTTCTGGATTTAATAACACCACAAATTTGGAATTTAAAAGCACTAAATGCATTGTCCTGTATTATATGTGGATGTGTTTCAGGATGCACTTATTACTTTTACTTTGTTAGCCCCGTGTTACATGCTTACTCCCCCGCACCACCACCTCCAACCACTTTGTGGTCTCTATTTTCAGGATGGAACATGTACTAAAGCTCTAGTTAAAAATTAACTGCACTAGTCAACCCGGTGGTGCTGAGGGTTGAGGTTGAGGTACTGGATGCCACACCTCGTGCCAGTTCAGGAGCGAGCGCGGGTCGCCGGGGGTCGGCAGGGGAGGGAGAGAATCAAGAGTTCAACGACAGCGCTCCTCTCCCAGGGGCGGGTGGGCATGTCATCCCGCCTCTTGGCTGCCTCCTGGTGGACGCCCAGGGCAGTGCCAGAGCAAGGGAGACTAGAGACATGGAATCATGACATGCATACGCATTCATGGCTGCAAGGGGGAGGGAACAGAAAAGCAGAAACACAGCGGCAGCAGGCTACATGAAGTCCCCACCAGCACGCCGGCACTGCTGCCTCAGGACCGCCCATATAGTCCAATCCGGACATGTATCATGGGATGGGGAAGATGCCCATGCCCCTTCCCCTCCTGCCCCACCATGGGGGTAATCTGTGGGGGACCCAGGGCTCGGGGGTACTAAGGGAGTGGTGACTGGGAGACTGGAGGTGGATTGATTCACTGCCTGCAGGCAGAGGATAAACAAATTTAAAAAAAAAATGAACTGCACTGGGACAGAAAAGTTAGACTTGTAGTAACTATCAGTGTTGGTAGGAAGTTAACCCTTGCTGTGCCGTAGACTGATATATATCAGTCCAGTGTTCCTATATGTTCTAATTCTGTCGACAGCCTTATGACAGGATTGAATAAGGCCCTGTCCTATTTGTTATACAGAATTATACAATGGGGTATGAAAATCCTGTAACCTCATTGGTCAAACCACATCACATGACTGTGATAAATCCTCCAGTATACCCACTGTAAAAGTTTTATATCACTATAAAAACTAAAAAAAAGTTGAACATTGTATAATAGCAATATACCATGACAGGGAGTGAGTATATGGGTGGATTTACCACATCTGGTGTGGTTAAGTCACTCGACTGAACCTCATGACCGAACCACACCAGGCATGGTAAATCCACCAATATACCTACTCCCTGTCATAGTATATTGCTTAAGTAGCTGAACGTAAGGATCTGTTCTATCTCTCCTTTTCTGTCTTTTCTCTGGTTGCGTAAACACATTTTCTTGTCAGATCTAGGAACTGAAAGCTCCGTTGGTTTTGCAATTCTCTGCCTCTCACTAGCTCCCTGCCTTCACTTGCTGGTTCTGTCTGTCTTCCTCCCCCTTGCATATCTGCAGTTATAAAAAAATACACGTGAATCTTTATGTATACAACTGTATGTAAAACTCTTATCCCTTTATTTAACACTACCATGGTCCAGAGGGCCTTTGCCCACAAAGCACCACAGTGGTACAATACTCTCAACAAAGAAACTCTTACTGCTACTGCTCTTGGCCCTTTTAAGAGACAACTCCAACTTCATTGCATTTCAACTAGTCGTTGTGACTGCCTCGCCTAATCAGGGGCCCACCGCTCACTGCCCCCCACTTCAGTCTTGACAGCTACCTCTCCCCGCCTTTCCCCCTTCTACCTGCCTACCCCCTTGCCCCCTCTCCCTTTCCTCCCCAGGCATTTCATGACTATTTTATTCCCTCCCCTCCCCTTAGAGCTCTTACCCTCACCTCTACCCTCTACCTCTGACAATGGCCTTCCTGCCTGCATACCCCCTTCCCTCTCACCTGCAGTGCTTATTTCTAAGATTGCCCTTGGCTGGTATGTCATGCTACCTGACATTTGGCACATTTTGAATTACTGGAATTTCTTATGCCTCAGTCTCTTACTTCTTTTTATTGTGTAACTATGTATTATTATGTTGACCTTTGTATGTATGTATACCCCCCCATTCCTTTGACGTGGAACCTTTGTAAACGAGCAGTTCCTGCTCAAAGGTATTTATAATCCTAGATTTCAATAACAAAAATTAAAAATAAAATAAAACTGTATATAGTTATACTGTTGAAATGATTGCAAAAACTGGAATTAAAGGGGTTAACCTGAGATGTTGGTTTGAAAAATATTTCCAGAGCTGTCAACAACAGGTCAGTTCTGGGTCACAGTGTACTGTTTTGCTACACCTGGTGAAACTGACAAGAACACTGTGTGAGAAGCAGAATTTTCTCTTAACAAGATCCCTGCAAAGACTTGTTATAAAAAGAGCTGCAATGTTTTGCAAGAGGGAGAGATAGAGACTGAGATTCTGAGATTGGAGATTGAGAAGAAAAACTCAGAAGGACTCTGGTTTCTGGGTTTGTACTGCCATTGTAAACAATTATACTGAACAACTTTTATTTTTTATTTTACTGTTATTAGCAAAAATAAAACGTTACTTGCGAATTTTGAAACTGCTTCTGGTTTTTCTATGCTTCCTGACCTGTGCCTCGACAACAAATGATTTCAGAAGTGGGATTTACACCATACATAATCAATTTCTGGAACCTAAACAGTTTTTCTGAAATCCTCTATACTGCAAGGTACTAGCCCTGACTTTTGGATTTGGTACCAGTGGAAGCTAATTTCTAAGTGGCCCACACTATCTCCTGCTGAATACATCTCTAACTACTTTATCTCCCTCTGTGTCTCTAGCTGAATGTATGTGCCAGGGTTTAATAATTTGTTTAATCCTTACAGTCATTATGTTTGCTTGTACACATGTGCAAGAAACATAGTGCCATCATACGAGTTTTTGCAGGTGTGGCACCCTCTCTTCCAATGCAGTCAGTGTGTTTGCAGGCGCGGCCACAGTTCACCAATGAATGCTGCAGCTGTCTATGACAGCAGTTGAAAATGCAGTGGCCTACAGTTGAAAGGGAGAGCTCCGCTTCAGTGAGCAGCGATAAGATAGTGTTGATTAGCATATTGCCGGCAGTCCTGCTTGTCTTTGAGGTAAAGGAGAGCAGCAGAGTTCGTTACTGTTCCATCCCCCTTCACCAATGTTGAGCTCTTTGAGTTTGCAATCAACACTTTATATATGCTATTTACAGTCTTTATCTGCTTAAATGCTTATTTTTTAGAAAACAAATAATTTTTTTCTGAGGTCTCTAGGGTTGCGTACTGTGCAATTTATCAAACAAAAGCTCCGCGATTCTAGCTTGACTTTCCTGATTATGTAGACCTGTCCTGATTAATGATCTGGAACTGAAGTAATTTATGTGTAGCATAATGCACATTTAAATTAGTGGTTATCAATTAATTTATAGATAGTGATTGTTTGGAGTCCTCCTGCTCCCATCACAAACACGCAGATATATATATTAGACGTACTGGAGAATTGTTATTTTTGTACACAATACACGGGCTGAGGTTAAGAATCTCTAGGATTTTCTAAACTGTTTTTAAAAGACATATCCCCTGGATAACAGGCAGTTGCACACAACCCTTCTCCAGCGCTGCAAGACATCTGTTAGAAATTAAGAAGGAGAGAGTTAAGCAAAATTGGAGTTCTAATGCAGCATTTCCATGTTAAAAACGTTGCCCATCCTTAAGTTGAACAAACGTCGAATTGGTTTTGGTTTGTGGGTATTTTACAGAAAGTGCAATAACTGAAGGGGAATGCATTATATCTCGATGATGGTTTTGACACAGCTATGGCAAATTGATTCAAGAAGCCTTTTGGAGTTGTAGGCGGAATTAAATGGGAGGAGATGGTGTGAATAACAGCACGTAGTATTTTAGGGGTTCGTTACACTAGCAAACCCCAAGAAGGAACATTGTATCCCCTTGTAACCACACTGGGTTAATTTTCCAGCTTTGTTGCAGTCCCCCAGATTGTGTTAGTAATGTGTTTGCCTGATGTGGGTTGGTCATGGAAAAGCATGACGATTTTTCTGCTTAGTGTTCACAACACACTTTCCAGATTTACTAGAGGGAGGAGGATGGTGTATTGTAGTACTTGCTCACATCAGGGAAAGCTATTACCAGACAGTTTACCTGTTTTTACGATTATATTTCTACCTGGTCTAGGGAGTGAGGGACCATAAAGCGTTTGGATTCTTGGCTTTAGACACATTAAATCACCGCCACATGTTGTTAAGTGATGAATTTACAGTTCCCCAGAGCAGCACTGCCAGACTCTGACTTCAGCCAGCGCACGTATATCTCGTCCCTCCTCCTCCTCCTCTAAAATGAACAAAAAAAACCTCTCTCGAGCTCTTAACCAGACTCTCAGTCCAGTTCCCAAAGATTGCCAAGTGCGGTGTTGCTTTGTAAGGACCCCTGAGCTTTCTTTCACTGCTAGTCACAGGCATGACGTGGGTTACCACTGAATACTGAAATGGGTTTTATAATGGGGTGCTACCCCATCTCCTGCAGCGCCTCCCCCAATGAGCCTGAGAAAGACGGGTGGTGGGGTGAATAGCTTTTTGATTAGAGGCTTCTGCAACAAGCTCTTTCCTGGGAACCCAGCTTGTTGCCATGGTGACTGCCTTTAATAAAATGAAGCCAACACAGAGTAGTGGGGAGGGGAGGGGGCAGCTTATTTATCCTCGGGGACAGGAGGCGAGGTTTCAAATGAAGAGAAAAAGAAAACAAGATAATGAAAGAGATGGAGAAATGCAGAGGGGAAAAGGAGGGGAAATGTTATGCTATTAAATGACTGAGACAACAAAGCTTCGGTTGGAATACAGACAGCTGGCTGACTGGATAAAAGGGACATGGAAACCCAGTGGAGAAGAACGAAGAGTGATTGGCACTGAGTGGCAGAGAAGGACAGGATGGAGGAGGCAGAACCAAAACCAAGCCACAATCGGAACTTCAAGGGAGGGGAAGGGATCGAGGGGGATGCTGAGAGCCAACACCAGCAATGGGGTGGGGTGGGGGTGAGGGCAGACAGACAGCAGGCATGGACGAGGATCCAGTGCATTGTCCAGCTGAGGAAAGGCTAAAGTCAAAAATGAAAAGCAAAAGGGTAGATTAGTTGGGGGGAGGGCAGCGGCATACCTCTGAAACCCCCCTGCCTCAAAAATCAGGGACACATTGGCAAAATCGGGGGCACATCTTAAAAAAAAGAGTATTATCGGTTCATGAAAGTGTAACAATAAGTGGTTTAGTGATAAAAGCATGTTCTGGCTGAGAACCAGACTGCAAACTGCAAACCTATTGTCTGGTATGATTTTATGATGCAAATCTTCACTCTTCAGTGCAAATTGCCAACTTTAGGAACTATAGAGGAAATCTGTAATGCAAAATACAGAGACATTCCTGAAAATCAGGAGCAACTGAGAGTTATGAGGAGCAATTGCATTCTTTTTTCTCTGGATTCTGGAATGGTTTATTCGCTTTCAGTATCTGACATTCTTTTTGTACTATACGTATACATAAATAAGGCTACATCTTTGTCCCTGAAGTGGAATTTGGCTGCGTGTCCACGATCCGATTGAACTGTCACTGCCTGAGTTTGTGGAGTCACCTAGGATTGGACAGCGTCTCACAGGACTGTCATTTTATACCCAGACATTCTGTTGAGCTGCATTACTGGCCCGAAGAGACAGCTATGTTGTTTCCGTTCCATGAAATCTCCATAGGTCTAATTTAAGATAAAAGGGATTTACCTGTTCATGAGAACAAAATGTAGGGCCTTTACCAAAGTCTCCCCCCCCACCAAGTGTGTACAAGTGCTCATTCCAAAAGGCTGTATATCATTACTGGAGAATTGTTATTTTTGTACACAATACACGAGCTGAGGTTAAGAATCTCTAGGATTTTCTAAACTGTTTTTAAAAGAAATATCCCCTGAATAACAGGCAGTTGCACACAACCCTTCTCCAGCGCTGCAAGACATCTGTTAGAAATTATGAAGGACAGAGTTAAGCAAAATTGGAGTTCCGATGCAGCATTTCCATGTTAAAAACGTTGCCCATCCTTAAGTTGAACAAACGTCGAATTGGTTTTGGTTTGTGGGTATTTTACAGAAAGTGCAATAACTGAAGGGGAATGCATTATATCTCGATGGTGGTTTTGACACAGCTATGGCAAATTGATTCAAGAAGCCTTTTGGAGATGTAAGCGGAATTAAATGGGAGGAGATGGTGTGAATAACAGCACGTAGTATTTTAGGGGTTCATTACACTAGCAAACCCCAAGAAGGAACATTGCATCTCCTTGTAACCACACTGGGTTAATTTTCCAGCTTTGTTGCAGTCCCCCAGATTGTGTTAGTAATGTGTTTGCCTGATGTGGGTTGGACATGGAAAAGCATGACGATTTTTCTGCTTAGTGTTCATAACACACTTTCCAGATTTACTAGAGGGAAGAGGATGGTGTATTGTAGTACTTGCTCACATCAGGGAAAGCTACTACCAGATAGTTTACCTGTTTTTACGATTATATTTCTACCTGGTCTAGGGAGTGAGGGGCCATAAAGTGTTTGGATTCTTGGCTTTAGACACATTAAATCACCGCCACATGTTATTAAGTGATCAATTTACAGTCCCCCATAGCAGCACTGCCAGACTCTGACTTCAGCCAGCGCACATATATCTCATCCCTCCTCCTCCTCCTCCTCTGAAATGAACAAAAGAAACTCTCTCGAGCTGTTAACCAGACTCTCAGTCCAGTTCCCAAAGACTGCCAAGTGCAGTGTTGCTTTGTAAGGACCCCTGAGCTTTCTTTCACTGCTAGTCATAGGCATGATGTGGGTTGCCACTGAATATTGAAATGGGTTTTATAACGGGGTGCCCCCCCATCTCCTGCAGCGCCTCCCCCAAAGAGCCTGAGAAAGACAGGAGGGGGTGAATAGCTTTTTGATTAGAGGCTTCTGCAACAAGCTCTTTCCCAGGAACCCAGTTTGTTGCCATGGTGACTGCCTTTAATAAAATGAAGCCAACGCAGAGTAGTGGGGAGGGGAGGGGGCAGCCTTTTTATCCTCAGGGACAGGAGGCAAGGTTTCAAATGAAGAGAAAAAGAAAACAAGATAGTGAGAGAGATGGAGAAATGCAGAGAGGAAAAGGAGGGGAAACGTTATGTTATTAAATGACTGAGAGAGACAACAAAGCTTCGGTTGGAATACAGATGGCTGGCTGACTGGATAAAAGGGACATGGAAACCCAGTGGAGAAGAACGAAGAGTGATTGGCACTGAGTGGCAGAGAAGGACAAGATGGAGGAGGCAGAACCAAAACCAAGCCACAATCGGAACTTCAAGGGAGGGGAGGGATTCGAAGGGGGATGCTGAGAGCCAACACCAGCAATGGAGTGGGGTGGAGTGTGGGTGAGGGCAGACAGACAGCAGGCATGGACGAGGATCCAGTGCATTGTCCAGTTGAGGAAGGGCCAAAGTCAAAAATGAAAAGCATAAGGGTAGATTAGTTAGGGGGGAGGGCAGCGGCATACCTCTGAAACCCCCCTGCCTCAAAAATCAGGGACATATGGGCAAAATCGGCGGCACATCTTAAAAAAAGAGTATTATTGGTTCATGAAAGTGTAACAATAAGTGGTTTAGTGACAAAAGCATGTTCTGGCTGAGAACCAGACTGCAAACTGCAAACCTATTGTCTGGTATGATTTTATGATGTAAATCTTCACTCTTCAGTGCAAATTGCCAACTTTAGGAACTACAGAGGAAATCTGTAATGCAAAATCAGAGACATCCCTGAAAATCAGGAGCAACTGAGAGTTATGAGGAGCAATTGCATTCTTTTTTTCTCTGGATTCTGGAATGGTTTATTCGCTTTCAGTATCTGACATTCTTTTTGTACTATACATATACATAAATAAGGCTACATCTTTGTCCCTGAAGTGGAATCTGGCTGCGTGTCCACGATCCGATCCAGAAGCAAATGATTTGATACCTTTTAATGTACCCACATAGATGTAACAACAAGAACAAAGTGCTCTAGCTTTCGGACCAACCAGTCCTTCTTCAGAAGCTAATGCAATTGAATTTCCACTGCCTGAGTTTGTGGAGTCACCTAGGATTGGACAGCGTCTCACAGGACTGTCATTCTATACCCAGACATTCTGTCGAGCTGCATTACTGGCCCAAAGAGACAGCTGTGGTGCGAAGTCAGCGCTGGTCGCATCGGGCGGAGGAGGGGTGGTTTCTGAAAGTGATGGAGGTTGTGAGTTTATGGTACGAAATATTGTCCTGTTAAAAGAACAACAGGCAATAGGCCATCGTACTACTCCCCATACAACGTAAGTTTCAAGCTGCTGCCCGAGTCGGATTCTTGCAACCGAACTCCACTAGACAATCGTTTTGTTTCATACTGTAGAGACGTTCTTTTCCAATAGAAAGACAGCTAATACTACATGGGTGCCAAAATGTGTACTGCTGCAGGTTTTGGTTTTTGTAAAAATCAAATTCAGGGCTCCCAGATCCACAGGGATTCCTGCATTTTACATGGATTTAGAGCCATCTACAGGGAAATTCTTCCCATAGACTTGCATAGGTTATACATGAAAATAGAGCTATTTAGCTTTCATAGGAATTAATGCAGTCAACAGGAGAACATATGAGAATCATGCTGGAGTTACAGAAAAAACTCAGATCACTTGGGAGCACTGAAGATTTTGTTTACTCACTTTTTAAATCGGCATACCAGATTCGTGCACAAATCAAGTATCTGTTTTCTGTGTGTGAATGTGTTTATTTTTTGAGGGGTACTGTAGGTGAGGCTTGTGGGAACTTGTAGTGGGTACCCAATCATTCTCAGCCTAATAATAAAAATAAAATGTAGTCAAGCACTTCTCTTGCCATAAAGCTAAGATCAACCATCTCAATGGCTAATGGAGGCGCAATGTTGGGGTCGCAAATGCTTTTAAGGGGCCAGATACAAGCTCACCTTCCAACCCTCATGCTCATGCCCCTCCTCCCCCTGACCTCTCCCACTCCATCTCCTCCTCCTCCTCCCTACGTTCTCGCCATCCCACCTCCCACTTTCCACCTGCTTGCTCATCCTTCATCCTCTCCCTATATCTCTTATCCTTTCACCTACCCTGGGAAGTCTCTACCTGCTGTTCTCTATCCCTGGCCCATACTATCAAACCTGCTCAACATGCATGAAAGTATTGTATAACTGCAACCTACCAAAGGTCACTAGCTGATATTGTTTGCTCTATTGTCACCACCAGAATTGCAGTGTTCTTAGCAAACACAGCACTGCATGTATTTTGTCTCTCTCTATTTTTGCTACTGTATTTTATCATTCTCTATTTTGTTACTTGTACATGCTATTCCTTACTGTGCCCCCCCCCCCACCTGGGAACAAGCCACGTCTCAGTGTGCCTTACCACACTGTAAATAAATAAATAAATTTACCTATACCTCAAGCAGCACAGAAAGCACATAACAGATTTATGTTTGCCTCCCTAACAACAAAGTCATGGATGTACCCTCCTAACTATTTTTGCCACCTCACCCTGGCATGACCATCAGAAAGTTAAGGTAGTAAATAGGCTCACTGCATTTTTCCCCTTGGGTCTTGATGTCACAGCCCCAGATCAACATCAATGCAAAGCTTGACTGGGCTCACAACATCTTATCACTTTCTTTGGGTCCTGATGTCATGGCCCCACCTTTTCTGTTCTTGTCCTTCACCTCAGATTCTGCTCCCATTTAGGGAGCCAGGGAAGCAACAGAAAAATGGCAGGTTACTAAATGGAGCATGAGAACACTTTCTTGCAATCACTATCAGGCAGCCCTCCTTTAAGATAAACCACCAACTGGCCTGCTGTCCCCAATGTCAGACCCCAGCCAGTCTCTGAGCCTCTGCAGACCCAACCAGAGGGAACCAGTGCCACTCTGACCCAGGAACCTGCCACCATCCTGAGCCCATAGGCCACCTCAAGCTCCAAATTTCAGTCCCAATGGGAACTAGCTCCTGCACTTCAGAATATTACTATTGGTGGAAGCAGGATCCCATTTATAAGCTCGGCTGTGTGGGCAGAAAATCCTGGGAAATTGGCTGAGACAATGAGTACAGCATGTAGTCAAGATATTTTCTGTGCCCTGTTGCTGGGGCAGAAAATGCAGTAAAATGCAATAAAACAGGAGGAAACTGATAATTTCAGAGTTGAAGCAGGCTAGAACAGTTAATACATTAGTGCAACTTCAGTACATAATTATTAGCCGGTGTAGTAGCACCTGTATCTATAGGAGAGTTACAGAAGAAAAAATTACTCACCTTAGTAATTGCTTTTCTTCTCATGGAGTCTTGCTATACTATAACAATTGCAGTCAGCCACTGCAGCTGAACTGCCCCGGAGAGGAAGGAGTTAACTCCAGAAGATCTGGAGTTCTACAGCGCGAGGGCGCTGTGCCCAAAGCTCTATCTGGCAGTTTAAATGAAACTGTCAGATCTTTACGAAGCCAACATCAAAGGACGGAAAAAGTCTGTGTGGAAAAACTACACTAGCCTATGGCTACCTACTAGCAGTAATAACAACAATATAAACAACAAAGAAACACCCAGAACCATAATAACAAAGATTGATGGTATTATGGTTCGTTTTACCACCCTTGACAAGCAATATGAACCCCCTTCCCCAAGACTCAAGTCCAAGAAGGGGCAATAAAAAAATAACCTAAAAGACAATCTAGATCCTAACCCAAAACAGGGTTAGGGGAAAACTAAAATGGCATGACACAGTGCTTGCACCAATTTGCCACCTCTACCCAAGTAGGAGTTCTGAGAGGGGCAGGAGGGAGGTGGTTATAATATAGCAAGACTCCATGAGAAGAAAAGCAATTACTAAGGTGAGTAATTTTCTTCAAACACCATGAAGTCTTGCTATATTATAACAATAACAGATACACAGCAGTACCTCCATGGAGGAGGGTCAGAACCTACTTAGGAAATAGGCTCTGAAGCACAGCTGTGCCAAACCGAGCATCTCTCCTGGACTGGATATCCAGGGAATAATGCTTGGTAAAGGTGTGAACTGTCTTCCAGGTAGCAGCTTGACAAATCTCCAGAATAGGAATGTCTCTAGCAGCCGCTAGAGACGCAGCTGTACCCCTGGTGGAGTGGGCCCTCAATCCTGAGGGGGGTACTCTACCCAGTTTCTGATAACAAAATTGGATACAAGAGACAATCCACCTTGCAATTGTTCTCTTAGTGGCAGGTTTCCCTTTGCCAACCTCGCCATAGGTAAGAAACAGTTGGAGGGATTCGAACCTATGACCTCTGGTGCGCTCTAGATAGTAACTTAATGCCCTTTTGACATCCAAGCTGTGCAGTCTCCTCTCACCTGAGGAAGAATGCTCAGTGAAAAATACTGGGAGGAGATAGATTGATTCAGGTGGAAATCAGAAACCACCTTGAGCAAAAACTTTCTATTAGTCCTAAGGACTACCTTATCTCTGTGGAAAGAGATAAATCTTCTTCCACTGACAGGGCCTGTAACTCACTTATCGTCTGGCAGAGGTGATAGCTACTAGAAAACGGTTTTCCAAGTTAAATACTTGAGCTCTGCTGAAGACAGAGGCTCAAAAGGAGGTTACATTAACTGAGCAATGCAAATATTCAGGTCCCAGGCGGGAGCTGGTTCCCAAAAGGAGGGTTAGTGTGAAGTAACCCTTTAAAAACTTGGAGAACACAGGGTGAGAAGAAGGGAGGCAGGCTTCCTGCTGACACAAAAAGCAGAGACAGCTGCCAGATGAACCTTCAGGGTAGCTGGTCTAAGGCCTAAGGAATTCAGATGGACCAAATAGTCCAAAGAATGGGAAGATCAGCAGATTCTGGGGTAATCTGCCTCTCAGAGCACCAGATGGAAAACCTCTTCCACTTAGAATTATAAGTGGCCCTAGTGGAAGGCTTCCTTGAAGCCTTTAAAATATCCATAACACCTTGAGAAAGGTGTAAATCAGCAAATTCTAGCTCCTCAAGAGCCAAGCCTTGAGGTGGAGGGACTTGAGGTCCGGATACTACACTCTCCCTGTGCACAGGCCAGTAAGTCGTGAACTCTGGGCAGGCTCAGGGCAGGTGAACTGCCAGGGACAGGAGCAAAGGGTACCAGGGCTGTCTGGCCCAATCTGGGGCAATCAGAATCACTCTGCAAGGTTGAGATCTGATTTTCACTAGTACCCTGAAAAGGAGAGGAAAGGGAAAGCATACAGGAACTTCCCTTCCAATCCAACAGAAAGGCATCCAGAGGACTGAGCCCAGTACTGAGGCCTGCAGCAAAAGAGGAAGTTAGTGGTTGTCTGGGGCCATGAAAAGATCTATCTGAGGAGTGCCCCAACTGGCAAAACCGGACCCCAGTACTTGTGGATTCAGAGCCCATTCGTGATGGCCCTGAGAAATTCTGCTGAGGGCGTCCGCCAGCACATTGTCCTTCCCTGGGAGATGAACCGCTATCAGGAGGTGCTCAGGAATAAGCCAGAGACCACAACTTCATTGCTTCGTGCACAAGGCTGAAGACCGAGTGCCCCCTTGCTTGTTGATGTACCACATTGTGGTGGTATTGTCTGTCCTGACTTGAACCACTTTGTTCTGGACAGAATCTGAAAAGATCCGAAGAGCTAAAAAGACAACTCTGAGTTCCAGAAGATTGATGTGGAGCAGAGATGCCTGAGGAGACCACACTCCCTGAGTGGTAAGGTGCATGGTGGGCCCCACCCTAACAGGGAGGCATCCGTGGTGAGGGTGAGGGAGGGAGAAATGGGAATGAAGGGAACCCCTTGTTTCAGATTGCTTTGATCCTGCCACCAGTGTAGGGCCAGGATCAGGGATTGAGTAACTGGGACCAATTTGGTAAGGGGGTCCTTCCTCTGAGACCAATAGGCCCTCAAATGGAACTGAATGTCCCTCATCTGGAATCTTGCTCCCTGCACAACAGCTGTGGAAGCAGCCATGTGTCCGAGGAGTTGCAGGAAATGCCTTGCTGGTCGAGAGACCCGCAGGGTAAAGGAGGATGCCAGGGCGATGAGTCTGTCCACCCTTTCCGAGGGAAGAAAGGCCCTGGCTAACCTTGTGTTCAATTCTGCGCCTATGAAAGTTAGGGCCTGAACTGGTTCCAGAACTGACTTTGGTAAGTTTAGCAGAAATCCCAGAGAAGTGAGAAGCTGCTGGGTGACTTGTAAGTGGTTTCACCTGACCTGGAGACTGACCCACAATGAGCCAGTCGTCCAGGTAGGAAACACAGCAACCCCTTGCCTTCTTAAATGAGCCACTACTACAGCGAGACATTTTGTGAATACCCTCAGGCCAGAGGTAAGGCCGAAGGGCATTGCCCTGAACTGGTAGTGGCCTGAGGGCAGTTCAACCTGAGGTACTTTCGTGGGAAGCCTGATCAGAACATGAAAATAGGCATCCTTGAGGTCCAGGGAAGCTAGCCAGTCCCTGGCCTTAAGGAAGGCAATATCATTGCCAGGGTTAACATTTTGAACTTTGGTTTCAACAGATGCTTGTTCAAGTATCTTAAATCCAGAATGGCCGCCATTCTCCTGTCTTTTTTGGGGTAAGAAAGTATCTTGAATAAAGCCCCTTGCCCTGATGGCAAGGAGGAACCCTTTCCACTGCTTTGCAGACCAGAAGAGAAGAAACCTCTGCTTCCAAAGCAAGGGCTTCTGAAGGACTTGCAGGTGGAAATGCCTGGCTCTCATCTTTGGAAAATATTTGAAGCTGAGAACCAGACCCTGGCCTATTACCTCCAGAACCCATCTGTCCGAAGTTAGGGACAGCCAGCTCTGGCTGAAATAGGCCAACCTGCCCCCACTGGTACAGGAGAATCGGCCCTGGGCACCCCATCAGGGTGCCTGTGCAGCCTTAGGCTGAGGAGGAGACGGTCTACTAGCGCCACGTCTACCCCTGCCTCTGAAGAAACCCCTCTGCGAGACAGCAGAGGAGGCTTGAAATTGGTAAAAAGGCCTGGAAAAGGGTCTGCCCCTACCTCTGGGAGCATGCCTTTGTGGCATGACATGCTTCTCCTTAGCCTGGGCACTTTTGTAGGTAGTTCTGTATTCATCCATCTTTTTCATATAATTTTCTGTTTGCTCCCCAAACAGAGAATTTCCCACTACAGGAAAATCCATAGCCTTTGACTGAGTATCTTGGGACAGATTAGTGCATCTGAGCCATGCCAACCTACGGAAGCTACAGAAGTGGCCATGACCCTAGAGGAAACATCATTAACATCAACAGCAGTATGAAATTGAACTTTAGAGGCTTCAATGCCATCAGCAGCCACCTGTTCAACTCACTAGCCAGCTGGCCATGGGCCTGCTATTGCTAACTGCAATACTGTGTCCCACCTAGATTTCTGATATCTAGCCACATAAGCCATATAATTTGCCTGCCTGAGTCCCAAAAGAAGCTGCCATATACTGTTTCTTCGCCATGGCATCAATCTTCCTAGAATCCTTATCAGGAGGATGTGAGGCCAGAGGAATATTAACCTTGTCACAGGCTGCAGCTTGTACCACACCTACATGCTACACTGCTCAATAAGGAAGTCTGTATCCGAGCCTGACAAAGTATACCTTCTGTCCATTTTTTATCTACAGGAAGGACAGAATGAGGATTTTTAAAATCTTTGTTGTTTGCTTCCTAAATGACTTATGCAAGGAATAGACAACCTCCTAGACTCTGGAATATCCATCATTTCCACATAATCAGGCTCCTCTTGCTCATCCACAGCCTCCTCTAAAGGAAGCTGGAGGGTTTCTGCAACCTTTTGTAAAAAATAAAGAAAGAAGGGACTCAGACAGAATAGGGGAGATTCTAAAGGTCTGTCTGGAGAAATGCCGGTTCGATGGGCACGTCCAGACCCTCCCAGCCACACATATATTGATCAAATTCCTCCTCCCCTCCTGTGGTTCATAAAATCCTCAACTTCAAAATCCTGAACCACTGGGACTGAACGAACCAACCTTTACCAACTGTTGGTGGTTCTACAGATCCCTGAGACAGTGACTGGACAATCTGAATGGCTTTAGCTATCTCTGCAGCAGTTGGAGACACAATTCTGGACTCCAAACCTCCTGATTTCTTTGTCTTTTACTTGGGACTGGTTCCTCTGAACCAGTCTTCCTTTGCCGAGAAGTCTCGCCCTGGTCAGAGGGCACTCCTCTGGTCCAGTGGGTACTGAACCGGGCTGGCCATCCGGTCAGCGGACTTTTGGCCTCTCGTTCCCTGAGCCGGCCCAATCTCTTCTCCAGGATGGCTGCAGGAGAATTTTACACACCTGGCAGTCTGACAGGAGGTGGTCAACCCCAGACAATAGACACACAAGTGGTGTGTGGGTCAGCCTTGGCAAGGCGTCCCCACAGACATCACAGTGTTGAAACCAGTGGGCCCGGTTTTTCTTTTGGGTTTCTCAGACATAATGCCAGCCTAACCAAAAACTTGCCCTTTTGATGGCAGTGCCAGGCAAGACACCCTTATCGGTTCCTAACCGTGTCACGGGTATTTGAAAACCGTAATAATTCGGTTTTTAGAACCGATAAGAACCGGGAACCGCACTCTATAACCCACAGTACAGTTTTAAAAGACAGAAAAACCAGCGATCGGTTCAAAACCGAACCGATAATTAATTTTCCACACAGACTTGAATTTTTGTACCACGGTTTACCAGATAGAGCTTTAGAACGAAATCGGTAAAATAATGACTTTTGCGGTTCAAATGAACCAAAGCTACTCTTTTAAACCGAGAATGAACCGTGCTGAAGGGCTGATCTCCGGGCGACTGTTCAGTGAAGCGGAGTAAAGAATCTGACAGTTTCATTTGAAACTGCCAGATGAAGCTTTGGGCACAGCGCCCTCGCGCTGTAGAACTCCAGATCTTCTGGAGTTAACTCCTTCCTCTCCGGGGCAGTTCAGCTGCAGTGGCTGACTGCTATTGTTATAATATAGCAAGACTTCATGGTGTTTGAATGAAAGGTCCTGAATGTCAAAATTTGAGAATGTTGCATAACTAAATTCTGCTGATGTCAAATGTGAATTTTGTGGTGGAAACTGGTAAATGTCATTAATATGTTTAAGAGTATATGTATTCAAACATAATACCTTATCTTTTACAATTCTGTTTGCACTGATGCTATTCAACATCTGAGGTCATAATGTGGGCAAGGTGCTGCAAAATAAAATATGGGAGGAGAAGGGAATAAAAATGTTTGTTTTTTTTTGTTTGTTTGTTTTTTTTTTAAAAAAGGATCTGCATTAACCCAGGAGGAATTTAGGAACAAATATCAACTGGGGAATAATCAATGTTTATGTTTTAATCAAATGATAAGTAAATATAAAAAAAAAAGACTATAATCGATGGGAAAGAGACCCTTGTAACAAAAATTTGGAAGAATTATTATGGAAAAATAAGAAAAAATAATTTAAAGAAATTATTTGCTTGGCTAAATGGAA
The DNA here is from genome assembly GCA_016271365.2 of Neoceratodus forsteri. Lineage (NCBI taxonomy): Eukaryota > Metazoa > Chordata > Ceratodontiformes > Ceratodontidae > Neoceratodus > Neoceratodus forsteri. Next base: position 262,324,649 of record JADMNL010000024.1, read on the forward strand.
ATCTGCAAAAATCATATCTTCAGATTTATGGCCCAACCTTCCAAAAATGGGATGAGGAATTAAAACAAGCCTTTACAGAGATGCAGTGGAGGCTAGCAGGGCATGTGGTAACTCACCATGAGCTAAAAAGAGATTGTTCTATTCAGTATAAAATATTAAATCGAGCTTACTTCTCGTCTTATAAGCTATGGAAGATAAAGTAAGTAAGGGAAAGCTCTTGTTGGCACTGTAAAGCCAAAAAGGCAGATAGGCTACATGTATTTTGGGATTGCCCTCTGATAAGAGCTTGGTGGGTCAAATCTTTTGAAATTATTAATCGGATAGAGGCCTCTTTCCCACATTGGTCTGACCCCAGAATCGTTCTCTTAGAAATGTACAATGTCAGAACCTTGTCAGGATGGCAAAATCACATTTTCAGAGCCAATATAATGGCGACCAAAAGACTGATTTTAAAGAATTGGAAATTAGATGAAGACAAAGTACCATTTCCTAGATATGAATGGAAACAGCTTTTTTGTCAGCTCTGTTTAATAATAGTCATTTATTAAGTTTTTATAAACTATGGGCCTTGTACAACAAGGAAATATAGGATTTGACACTGGATGATTTTTTGGCTTAATGATTTGAGCCATTTGGCTAGCGAGGGGGTGAAATTTGGGTGAGACAGGAGCAAAATAATGTTCTTTTCTTTTTTTTCTTTTTGGATAACCACTGTTAAAAAGGATGTCTTATCTAACCTACATGACCCATTTTAAATTGTTAAATCATTTATTGTATAACCACCAGTCATGTCATGATATGCATATACCTCAATAAAGAAATTTAAATAAAAAAAAAAAAAACAGCTGAGGTCATAATCCTCTCTTTGTGTCATAATAATCCATTGCTATGAGGCTGATTGTGATTCACAACCAGAATATTGTGATCTTATCTTCTTACTAGTATCAGGGCAAACTGAACTATAAAGGGCAGGGATAATCTTTTAATACCATTATCCATAGTTTTAAAGAACAGAATGGCTTGAGATTTCAATCTGATTTTAGAATGTTGTGTAATTGGGATCTGCTTGGGTCAACAGTGATTTGCTTACTGGTTCATTAACACAAACTGTGGGGATGCAGTTATGTTATTCTCCCCCTTTGAAATGAAGTGGGGCTCTGTCCCCTCCGACAGCAGTAGGTGTTATATTTAAAATTTGATTTGATTTGTATATGGGTTATCACACTGAGATACAATCCCTTTTACAGGTATGACCCGTGGTAAAAAAAAAAAAAAGTTGGAGCTGGTGGCAGATCGGCTGTGTGGGCTATATTACTTGGTAGTACTGACTCAGGCACTCGAGTGTTTTTCTCCCAGCCCTACCCTCCCCCCAACTAGTGAGAAGTGGACTGGTCTTCTTATCATTCTTCAGGTGCTGTAGCACAAGCAGTAGGAAGACTGGGGACAAGCACTCCATGAACATGCACTTCATCACTTCACCCTTGCATTGAAAGAATGGAGGTTCGCACAGTCAAGCACATTGGCCATTACCTCAGTCATGCTTGATGTTCAGTGGGATTATCATGTCACTGTCTCATTCCATTTCATAGACCTTGAATGGCCCACCACAAGTACACACCCAACACTCCCAGACCAGGACCCAGCAGTCACTCATAGAGAGGGGGGGTACAATCTCAGCCAGACAGCAAGCCAGGCACAGCAGCAGCAGACAATAAGCCGGTGGCTCAAGTGAAGTAAGTCAATCAGTATTTTATTAATTTTCTATTTTTGTGGTTAGCTATCTGATCATGGACTGAAGCAGGAGTAAATATAAGGCCTTTCTGATACTGCATGTGTGGGTGTTGCAGCCCACAGAGCTATGAATTACTAGTGCCATGCTTTGTCTCTTGTGCTCCTCAGACTCCTGTTTTTCGACAGTCAGTTTCAGTAACCTGATCTGTTCTCTTGAGCAACAAACCAGCCTGCTGTGGTGTTGACTAATGGGCCCAGCTAAGCACACCTCATGTTTTCAACTGGACCTATCTGCCTGTCTTATAAACTTGGTATGGCATTTAGATGGGATGGGTTTTGGAGTAGGCGCTTGGGCCACCTCGCTTTCCTCAGACACAATGATGGACCAAGGGCTATCACAACAGTTTCCCCCACCATTACCATGGTGAGGTGGGTTAAGGTGGGGAGACTCAGAACCTTTGTTTTTTATTCCGAGGTACAGTACACAGCACTAGGCTGGCTTGCATCATGCTGTAGCAGACAGCAGCTGTTCATAAGCTTGAGATGGGAAGCAGGGTAGAGGATGTAACTGGGAATGAAGGATCTTTTAGGATGCCACACATTATTTTTCTGATTATTGACTAGTGACCCCCCCCCCCAAATAATGGGATTTTAACTGGACTTTCTTCACTGTCACCAGAACTGCCTGCTATATTTTAGTTGTTTATTGTGGCTCCCAGGACTGCAGCCTGGAGGAGGACTGGAGGAATGAACATTCAAGATGTAGCCTCTGTGACTGTTCAGTCTGCCTGCACAATGATTTCCCACACCCACACCCTGCAGCCAGTGACAGGCATCGAGGTGTGCCTTGGACTCTTCGGCCCCAAAGTTCACCCCATTCTCCTATACTGAACCCATCTCACCGTATTTCCTGATGGAATGGGGCGCGCATAAGGCCCAAAGACCCCAAGGCACACTGTGACACTTGTCAGAGTCTGCAGGGTAGGGTGTGGTGAAACGGCATGGCCGTTATGCCTGACCATACCTCTCAACCTCCTGCCTCATAAATCAGGGACAAGGCATAAAAAAATCAGGGACAAAGGACCAAAATCAGGGACACTTCTTTAGAATTAAAGATATCCACCCAGAAAGCCAGTAGAATATGGGGCTTAGTGCAAAATGCATTTTCTAAAGAAGAACATGTCTGTAACTTTAATGTTTGACATTATTTTGTGCTTACAATCCCCAATGTTTAGCCACAGAAACACAAATTTTAGGAGGGACAGAGTAAAATTTTGAGTCAAAATCAGGGACATCCCTGAAAATCAGGGACAGTTGAGAGGTATGTGCCTGACAACCCAAAGCCACACCCCAATGCCTGTCAGTCTCTGCAGGGTGGTGGTGGGTTGGCTTCAGTGCAATACTTCATTGCCATTCCTATTATGCATCTCTCTAACTCCTACACTACCAATTCCAATGCCAGCAAGCAAACATTCGGCATTGACAAATGCTTGTTTTAAGTTCTGAGTTGATATTAGAAGTGAATTTTGAGCTTTTTTTTTCCATTAGCAGATTATATCCTCTCACCACTAAAGGGCTATATCTCTGGTAGCAGCTCCTATCCTATCCTATCTGGCACACCACACACTCTGTTCTTTTGTCATCACAGTGCTCCCTCCTCAGTGGGCTCTCCTTTTCCTCTCTCTCTCCCCCTCCCTTCTTAAAAACTAGATAAGCCTGCCATCCACTTACCTCTAACCACTTGTGCTTCTAGCTCCTGTCTACCTACAGGGGTTAAATGCAGATGCTCTCCCACCATCTGTAAACACACCTCTTGAACAGCAGCTGATTGGCTGGCCCTGTCTTCACTGCCTTCCTTTGCTCTCCGGGCACTGCGCCCATTGACTTTGCATTAGTTTTTCCGCAAAATTTCGCCCGACCCCCAACTTACTTAAATAGACCTCTAACCCCGTCCCCCCCTTACATACCCCCTGCCTCCCACTGCCATTGGCCAACACTCTGTAGCTTCCTCTGCTCTGGCTATGCCTCCCATCCCCTTTTCTCATCCCACATAGTGCTTACTGATTGAGGTGCTCTTCTCAATCTCTTTTCTATCTGCCTCTGCCAGCCAAGTTACTCCTCCTGTTCAACATGCTTCCCACTTACTGTGCTAGGACGTAAGCCATCATGGGTTCTCTGACTCTCTCTGCCTCTCCTCCTCTTCCTTGCCTTGCCCCCTCTTCTCTCTCCCTGGTCCTAGCCACCCCACCCCGCCCCGCCACCCTCTACTCTGATTTCACTGCTACTCAAAGGACTCTCCACTTCCTCGAGACTTGTGCTTGTGCACTGTTTGATATTCCTGAGTTTGCCAGCCACTACTCTCAACAAGTGTGGCCACCTCTCTACACTGTACCACCTTGCAGTCCATGTGGGATACCGCCTGGAACCTTGCAACCTCTACTCCTGGAAACAACGATCAAAACTATCTCTCAAAGAGCTGCGACACTGCTCCTTAAAACTCCTACTCCTCCTCCTCCTTCTCATCTCAGGCAGCATCCACCCCTATCCTGGCCCTAGAAGCTCAGGCCACACACAAACTCCAGGTGCCCTTATCCTTGCAGCCATTAATATCTGCAGCCTACTACCAAAGCTGGATGCACTCCAAGCCTTCATATGCCAACACAACCCTGACATCCTTGCAGTGGTGGAAACTTGACTGACACCTAAAGTTCCTGACTTAGCAGTAACAATATTGGGCTACAATGTCCACAGGCTGGACCGGATATCCAAATAAGGCAGTGGTTGCGTAATCTATATCAAAGACTCCCTGTCCTGGCACCCAGTAACGACTCCATCACTTTCTGCCTTGGCCCAGATTCTGCCAATAAAAATCGTCCTAGGTCCCAACCATAAAGCCCTGACTATTGTCTCCATATGTATCCCACCCAGGGACCCTAAACATGGCTTCAACGATGTACTAAACATTATCAACTCTCATCCTCCTGAAGCTGAAGTTATTCTACTAGGGGATTTCAACATAAACTGGTTAGCATCGAGTGCCAGTGCCTATAAAGACTCCATCTCAGCTGTTAACCTCACGCAAATGGTAAACTCCCCTACTAGAATTAACTACAAGACTGGCACCAGTACTCTCCTGGATTGGGTCCTCACCACTCACCCCACAAGGATTTCTCAGACGACCGTTCTCCCAGACTCTCTCAGTGACCACTCCCCAGTCATGTGTGCATGGTATAACAAATTCCTTAAGCCCCCTCCCCAAATTATCGCTAGCAGAGTCCTTCCTCATGGAAAACGTCCACATCCCAAACAATACCTGCTTCTACAAGACTGGCTACCCATCTATGAAGCAACAGATGTTAACTTGGCTCTTGATCACTTCATCTCAATTTTCAACAAAGCCTGCAACCTCTTTGCTCCTCCTAAAAGGCGCAAAACAAAATCTCTCTCTCTCTCTCTCTAACCCATGGCTCACCGCGGCTCTTCTCTCACAGCTGAAACTAAGGGACCACCTCTGGGCAGTTGCCAGGGCCACTGGCAAACAACTGGACATCCAAAATTACAAACAAGCATGAAATGCCTGCACTAAAGCCATCTGGCTAACGAAATCCACCTATTACAAAGCCGCTCTCACCAATACATGGGGAAATGGTCATGCTTTCTGGGACAATATCAAGGATGTCACAGGGAAGCAGCCAAAAACCTCTCCGGCCATGTTAATTGTTGATGAATCCTCAACCCCAAGGTGATCGCAAACATCTTTAACAAGGCTTTTTCAGACCTTAGTGCTATCCTACCCCATGACTTTTTTGAAAACAGGGCCTACTCCCCAAATACTTCAGCCCCTCAGTCTAACCATCACCTCTTCTACTTCGGGGAGGTAAGGCTGAATGAAGCTCGCCGCTATATTACTGCAGCTATCTCTAAATCTAGATCTAGTAGTGACAACCTGGACCTTAAGCTTCTGTTGCTCACCCTTGATGAGGTAATTCATCCATTAACAAAAATCCTAAACCTCTCTCAGCTGTAGAAAATTCCCGGACTCAAGGAAAACAGCCACTGTGACCCCTGTCCATAAAAATGGGGATAAGACGAATCACTCAAATGATCGCCCTATCTCCATATTGCCCCCACTCTCTAAGGCCCTCAAGCACATTGTGGCTAATCAACTTACTGACCACTTGGATAAATGCAATATACCCTGTCCACAACAATATGGTTTCCGGAAAGGTCACAGCACCACCACCACAACCCTTCTTGAGTTCACTAGAGCGTTGCACAAATCCCTTGACAACGGCCTTCTCACAGGGGCCGTTTTCGTTGACCTCTCCAAGGCCTTCGATTCAGTACACCATGGACTACTAATTGACCAACTACTGAATGCCGGGCTATCCTTGACTCTTTTCTGGTTTAAAAGCTACTTAGAAACCGAGTGCATGAGAGGTAAAATTGCTGACATTCTTTCTGACACCCTGCCTGTTCACTGGTGTCCCACAGGGATCCATACTGGGACCCTCCTTTTAGCCTTTCTTAAACTCCTCCCTTACCACTGCTCTGGCAGATCATACTATATGCCGATGATGCTGTTGTATACTCCACTCACAAAGATCCTGCAACTCTTCAACACAACCTTCAACTTGGTTTCAGTTCTGTAGAGACATGGTTTCTTAATCATAAACTGGTCCTCAATGACAAGAAAACCAAATCTATGCTCTTCTGCAGCTCTCATAACCCACATAAGCTACACCACTTGGTTATCTCCACCACCCAGGGGAACACTCTAGATAAGGTGGGATCCTTCAAATACTTAGGGATACAGCTTGACCCTAATCTCTCCTATGGACCTCACGTAGATAATGTAGCTAGAGCTGCTAATACACAGCTTGGTCTCCTCTACAAACACAGACAACACCTCACACCAGAAGCTTTGAAGGTTGCAGTCCTGAGCTCTGTGATCTCTGTAATAGACTATGGTCTCATCATTTATGGCTCGGCCACAACCACAACCCTTAGACGCCTCTCAACTGCCTTAAATAAGGCATGTCGGCTCATCACGGGTGCTCACCATCTCACCCACACATGTGACCTGTACACCCAGACCGGCTGGTTCCAACTATCAAACCACATAAAGTTTCTCACCTGCTCCATGGCGAAAAATATCTACCTTGGCCTTGCACCTTCTGGGGTCTCAACTCTTGTTACAACACCGAACCAACAAACGGTGCCTTCGGAGAGCCACGCTACAGCTACTGAAAGTCCCCTACTGTCACACTTCACAGGGACAATGCTCTTTTGCTTATCGAGCGCCACTCTGGTTCAATGGCCTCAGCCCCACCATCTCCTCTGGCCCAACAATTGGTATGTTTAAAACTAGGCTCCGGGACTATCTCACTACCAACAGCTCCTGTGACTGTCCAACTTAACCTGGTTTCTCCACTTCCCTGCCTACTCTAGTGATCCCCCCCCTCCTCTCCTCACTGGATTCTACCCTCACATCTTGGTACCCCAATGCTGCACTTTTCACCCTCTCCCCCCTACCACCATTCCTTCTTCCCCCTCCCTCTTCCCTCTCCCTACGACTCTGGCACTTCTTATCTCTTGTCTGTTTTCTCTGACAAATGCCGCTGGCTGCCTTGCTTACAATGCTACCCTTGAATTGTATTAATCTGTAATCTGTTTGCAATGTCCACATTGCTGTAATATCTGTCTTGATGTTCCCCATAATTTGTATTTCTCTGACGTGGAACCTTTGTAAAACCGCCTTGGCTCAAAGGTATTTGTAATCCTAGACTTAATAAAATAAAATAAAAATAAAAAAATAATCTAAGCCAGGAGTTTTGTGAGTGAGTACTAGACCTGATACCAGGGAAGCATAGAAGAAATGTATGGATTCTCCATCAGAAAGGCCAGGACTCACTACCAGAAGAATGGCAGCCAACCTAGAAGCAGAAACAAAAGTCCAAACTGAGACTGTACAGGCAGCACCAGAGATGGAAAAAGAACAGGCAGTGACAGAACCCGAAAGCCTGGCTGACTTTTTCCAGTGGTGGGCAAGACAACAGAAAGAGATCGAAAAACAGAGAAGAGAGGAGCTGCAGCAGAGAGAAAAAGAGATTCAACGTTTAGAAGCACAGAGAAAAGAAGAAATTACCGTAGTAAGAAGAGTGGCACTGGAGCAGATTTGTCCGTAGCAAATTGGGGAAAGTACTTAACAGATGTGAAGGTGGGAGATAAGACTGTGAAGGGACTTATAGATTCGGGAAGCAGACAGACCCTAGTGCATACTGAAGTGCTAGGAAAGGACCACGTACTGGTGTCATCTGCATCCATGGGGACACTCGATACTATCCCACCAGCCAAGTGACTCTGACTATTAATGAGGTGTTGCACCAAATGAAAGTGGGGGAAGTACCTAAGTTACCTGTACCTGTGATTATTGGAAATGACTTTCCAGGATTTACTAAGTTAATCAAAGAGGGAGTAAATCCTGATGTTTCAGCAGCTGTAGTGACAAGAGCTCAGGCAAAGAAAATATCAGATGGTGGGAATCTTTTCCTTTTGCTGATTTTGATTCAGATTTGTTTGGGCAGAGCTCCATGATCTGAAAATCCAGGAAAGAAGGGGTTAACATATGAAAATACTGAAACTAAACTGATCACCGATTGTGATTTTCTTTCAGAACAAGCTGACAATGTTTCTCTCCATGGTTATTTTAAACAGCTGGGGATGAAACCAAAACAGGGCAAACCTATGTTTAAACAAGCTTTTGTCAATGCCAAATGTTTGCTTGCTGGCATTAGCAGTGGAAGTACAGGAGTTAGACAGATGCAGAATAGGAATGGCCTTGAAGTATTGAACTGACGCCAACTCCACCCTCACCCTGCAGAGATGGACAGGCATTGGGGTGTGCCTTTGGGTGGTCGCCCATGACGGTCATGACATTTCACCTCACCCTACCCTTCATACACTGACAAGTGTCGAGGTGTGCCTCGGGGTGTTTGGGCTTTACATTCACCTCATTCCATAAGGAAATACACTGAAATGGGTACAGTATAGGAGAATGGGGAGAACTCTGGGGCCAAAGGGTCCAAGGCGCACCTCGATGCCTGTCACTGGCTGCAGGGTGGGGGTGAGGGTGGAATGCCATGAGTATTACTGTCGACAATCCCAAGTCACACCCCTGACACCTGTCAGTCCCTACAGGGTAGGGTGTTATGGTCAAAAACCCTAATGCCCTGGGCTTTTCTTGGTGTTTTTACTCCAAGTTTTCAATATGGGCTTTTTTTTTTATCAATTAATCAATCAATATCTTTATTTATCCAGGCGGGCACCATTGAGCAAGCTCATTTACAAGGTGGACCTGCGGTCCTACAGTAATAATACAGAAAGACAAGTTACAATAGTACAAACAGTAAAAATAGCTGCTATTATAGTAAAAATGCACATTTACAGGTAATACACATTGAACATAAAACTACAAGGAGTCATGGATAATGAACTTGTGCTGGATCCAAGCCCCAAAACTGTGCATTTTGTAGTGGGAAATGTTAGGGAGAGGGTAGGCGTACCAGATAGAAAATAACAAGCACATAATGTAGGGAGAGGGTGGGAATAGGGTGCAAGTGAAGAGGACCCAATTGTTAGAGCAGAGTGAGGGTTGGGAGGCTGAAGACCATACTGGCTGACGAGCGATTTTTTTGCCCCAAAACGAAGCTTGACATATGAAGGAGAAAAGCTACCGTTGTACTAAGCGCAAGAGGAGGAAGAAAAAATTGCTCACTTTAGTAATTATGTTTCTTCTAATGGAGACTTGCTGTATTCTGACTATTGCAGTTAGCCCCAGCCTTTAAACTGTCCCGGAGAACAAAGCGTTAACTTTCCTATGCAGAGCATAGAATGCTGAGCTCGAGCTCGGTTGAGGTCTCTGTCTGGAGCCCTTTGAAATCTAACTGTCAGATTCTTACGAGCAAAAACTCACTAACTATCCTATGTGGAAACTGTAAAATTTTTACTAGCCAACTGGCAACAAAAAGTTTTGGATTCCAAAAGGAAGACTCAAGTCAGGAAACCCAAAAACCAAAAAACAATCCAAATAAGAGTAATAACAAGAAAACAAACACCCAAACGAAAAGAAGAGGGTGTAGCAGGAGCACTACTGAGGGGCAACATTGCACCTGCCCACCCACTTCCCAAAAACAGGTTCTGAGAGGGGAGGCAGGGAGGGAGGTCAGAATACAGCAAGACTCCATTAGAAGAAACATAATTACTAAGGTGAGTAATTTTTTCTTCAAACAACATGAAGTCTTGCTGTATTCTGACTACTGCAGACTACCAAGCAGTACCTCCGTGGAGGAGGGACAGAACCTACTTTGGGAATAGGCTCCGAAGTACTGCTGTGCCAAACCGATCATCACTCCTAGCCTGGATATCCAGAGAATAATGCTTGGTAAAGGTATGGACTGTTTTCCAGGTGGATGCTTGACAAATTTCTAAGAGAGGAATATCCTTGGCAGCAGCCAGGGAAGCAGCTGTACCTCTGGTGGAGTGAGCCCTCAGGCCTGAGGGTGGAATTTGTCCTAGTTTCTCATAGCAGAATTGTATACAAGAAACAATCCACCTGGTAATAGATCTCTTTGTGGCAGGGTTGCCCTTCCCAACTTCTCCATACGTGAGGAACAACTGGAGGGAGTAAAACCTATGACCCTTGGTAAGCTCTATGTAGTAGCTAAGGGCTCTTTTAACATCCAAACTGTGTAGCCTCCTCTCTCCCGAGAAAGAATGATCAGTGAAGAAAACAGGGAGAGATATAGATTGATTCCGGTGGAAATCTGAAACCACTTTAGGCAAGAATTTCTGTTAGTTCTAAGGACCACTTTATCTCTGTGAAAAGAGATGAAATCAGGTTCCACTGACAGGGCTTGCAAGAAAACATTACTTACCATAGTAATCTTCTTTCTTCCCAGTGATGTTCAGATATTCATAACTTTGTGCAGTCAGCCTGTTGGGTTGGACTGCCCGGAGAGATGGAACCCTTGGTACGCTCTATATAGTAGCTAAGGGCCCTTTTAACATCTAAACTGTGTAGCCTCCTCTCTCCTGAAGAAGAATGATCGGTGAAGAAAACAGGGAGAGACATAGACTGATTCAAGTGGAAATCTGAAACCACTTTGGGCAAGAACCTTCTATTGGTTCTAAGGACCACTTTATCCCTGTGAAAGGAGATAAAATCACGTTCCACTGACAGGGCTTGCAATTCACTGATATGTCTGGCAGAGGTAATGGCTACTAAAAACACAGTTTTCCAAGTCAAGTACTTAAGCTGTGCTGAGGACATAGGTTCAAAGGGAGGTTGCATAAGTTGAGCAATGCAAACATTTAAATCCCAGGCAGGGGCAGGGTCTCTAAAGGGAGGATTGGCATGAAGCAATCCCTTAAAAAATTTACAGAACACAGGATGAGATGATAGTGAGGAAGACTTTCCCACTGACAGAAAAGCAGAAACAGCTGACAAGTGCACCTTGAGAGTAGCTGGCCTGAGGCCGAAGCCATTCAGAAGGACCATATAATCCAGAACTGTGGACAAATCAGCAGTATCCGGGGAAAAATGTTTCTTGGAACACCAAATGCTGAATCTCTTCCACTTGGAGTTATAGGTTTTTCTAGTGGCGTGCTTTCGAGAGGCTTTGAGAATATCCAGAACTCCCTGAGATTGATGCAAATCTGCATACTCTAACTCTTCAAGAGCCATGCCTTGAGATTGGGAGACGGAAGATTGGGGTACCAAATCCTCCCCTGAGAGGAGGTTAATAGGTTGTAATTCCTGGGAAGTGACAGGGGAAGATGGACTGCTAGAGATAGCAACAGGGGGTACCAAGGCTGTCTGGCCCAGTCTGGAGCAATCAGAATCACTTTGCAAGGTTGTGACCTTATCTTGACTAAAACTTTGAACAGTAGAGGAACGGGAGGGAAGGCATACAGAAATGTCCCCTCCCAGTTCAGAATCAGAGCATCAGAGGACTGAACCCAAGACTGGGGGTCTGCAACAAAAGAGAGGAAGTTGGTGATTGTCTGGGGCTGCAAAGAGATCTATCTCTGGAGTGCCCCACCTTGAAAAATCACCTTCAAGACCAGAGGGTCCAGGGACCATTCGTGATGGCCTTGTGAGATCCTGCTCAGTGCATCTGCTAGCACATTGTCCTTCCCTGGAAGGTGGACTGCTATCAGAGAGGTTTGCAGGGAATAAGCCAGGGACCACAACTTGATGGCTTCTGTGCACAAGGCCATAAACCGAGTGCCTTCCTGCTTGTTGATGTACCACATTGTGGTGGTGTTGTCTGTTCTGACTTGAACCACCTTGTTCTGCACCAACTGAGAGAAAGCTTGCAGGGCTAGAAAAACTGCTCTGAGTTCTAGGAGATTGATATGGAGAAGGGATTCCTGAGGGGACCACAGTCCCTGGGCAGTTAGGGCCCCCAGATGGGCTCCCCAGCCCAGAAGGGAAGCATCCGTGGTAAGGACCACTGAATGAGACTGAGCAGCAAATTGGACCCCTTGCCTTAAATTGTCCTGATCCTGCCACCACTGAAGGGCTTGGCTCAGGGTCCGGGTCACTGGAATCAGTTTGGTAAGGGAGTCCTTCCTCTGGGACCAAAAGGCCCTCATATGGAACTGAATGTCCCTCATCTGGAATCTTGCCCCTTGGACCACTGCTGTAGAGGCTGCCATGTGGCCCAAGAGCTGGAGGAAATGCCTTGCTGTTCGAGACACCTGAAGGCTACAGAAAGAAGTCAGTTCTATAAGAACTCTTGCCCTTTCCAGGGGAAGAAAGGCTCTTGCTTTGACAGTATCCAGCTCTGCCTCTATAAAGGTAAGGAGCTGCACTGGCTCGAGAACTGACTTGGGAAGGTTGAGAAGAAATCCTAGAGAAGTGAGCACTTGCTGGGTCACTTGCAGGTCTAACTTGACTTGGTCTGGAGACTGGCCCATTATGAGCCAGTCGTCCTGATATGGAAAAACGGAAATCTTTTGCCTTCTTAGAAAGGCAACTACTACTGCAAGGCACTTTGTGAAGACCCTTGCGGCTGATGTTAGACCAAAGGGCATTGCTTTGAACTGACAGTGGCCTGAAGGCAACTCGAACCTGAGGTACTTTCTGTGGCAGCACCTGATGGGAATGGGAAAATAGGCATCTTTGAGGTCCAGGAGGCTAGCCCGTCCCCTGGCCTTAGAGAGGGAAGAATTATTCCCATAGTTACCATCTTGAACTTTGGTTTTAAAAGATGTTTGTTCAGGTATCTTAGGTCTAGTATGGTCGCCATTCCCTGTCTTTCTTGGGGTAAGGAAGTACCTGGAGTACAGACCTTTGCCCTGTGTGAGGTGGAACTCTCTCTCTATGGCTCTTAAGGCCAGAAGAGATGAAACCTCTGCCTCTGAGGCAGGGTTTCTCAAATGGTGAGCCAGCCTCCTGGGAGAGCCCAACCTGTTCCAGGGAGGCTCAAGCAAGTCTGAAAAAATAGCGTGAAGCAGAATAAAGGGAGAGGTGGAGGTGGGTAGGAAGGTTAGTTCCAGATAGAAGGTAAACAGAATGAGAAAGCAGTCTGACCATATGTATTGCAACAAGGGGTAACAATAGTTCAGGAATCAAAATAGTAGAGCAAGTAGGTTGTCAGGAGGGTCTAATAAGCTGAATAAAGTGAGAACCAACTATTCAAAGGAGTTTCACTTTATTCCTGATGAACAATATAAGGCTACTTTTCTATGAGAGGACCAAGATTATTTCAATATTTTGGGGAGGCTCAAGATCTTTTCCATGGCTTGGGGGAGGCTCACTATGACAAAGACTGAGAACCATTGCTCTAGGGCAAGGGTTTCGGAGAGACCTGCAGGTGGAAAAGATCTGGCTCTCATCTTCGGAAATGTTTTGAAGCTGAGAACCAGTCCCTGGATTACTACTTCCAGGACCCACTTGTCTGAGGTAATAGACATCCAGTCCTGGACAAAGTAAGCCAGATTGCCCCCTACCGGAATAGGAGAGTCGACCCAGGCAGACCCATCAGGGTGTCTGCTTGGCAGGGCCCTTAGGCTGAGAAGTGGAAGCCCTGCTCATCCCCTTCTGCCTCTCCCTCTGAAGAACCCCCTCTGTGAAAAGGGAGAAGAGGCTTGTGCTTGGTAAAAAGGCCTATGAAAAGGCCTGCCCCTGCCCCTAGACTGCTGCCTTTGAGGAGTTGCCTGCCTCTCCTTGGCCTGAGCACTCCTGTAAGTGGTCCTGTACTCGTCCATTCACTACAAGTGACTGGTTCAGCTGAACCGATCTAACACTTTACAATTTTCAAACAGGAAAACAGAACAAAACCTATCTATTACTCATGGTACCACAGACAGAGACTGAAACAACTGTGCGGAAATAAATTCGGTTTAAAACCGACAACTTAACCGAGACTTTAACCGACTTTCGAACCGAGCTGAAGGAGAAATCTCCAGAGCGACTGTTCAGTGAAGAATCAGACGGTTAGATTTCAAAGGGCTCCAGACAGAGACCTCAAACGAGCTCAAGCTCAGCATTCTATGCTCTGCATAGGAAAGTTAACCTTTTGTTTTCCAGGGCAGTTTAAAGGCTGGGGCTAACTACAATAGTCAGAATACAGCAAAACTTCATGTTGTTTGAATATAGTAGCAGGGGCATAACTGGGAGGGTCCTGGAGGTTGGGGCAGAGGGAGGTGTTGGATGGACGAGGGACCGAATATTTTTTGAGGTAAAAGATGATAATTATCCCCAAGTGCGGTAGCATGTGCTAGAATCAGGCTGCAGCTGTTCACAGCGTCAAAGAATAAGATATGGGAGTTCGGCAATAAATCCTGTGGATATGTTGGTGGGCATGCTAGAGGCAAAGGCACACATTTCAGCCGGGGGGGCCGCCGTTTGAGGGAGAGAGGTTAGTTAGTGTCTAGTAAAGCAGTTGCAAATTTCCGTAATGCCATCACGGTAAAGCCTTTTGAACAAAAGGTTACTTACTGTGGTTTTCAGCTTAAGTATTTTTGGGGTTTTATTCCATATTGATGGGAGTGCGAATATAAAGGCGGCTCTCGCGACTCGTGTGAGTGCCCTGGGTATATTTAGCAGGAGTCGTGAGCAGCTTCTAAGGGAATAATTCCTGGCACAATCGGAGACAGACAGTCGATGATGTATTGAGGGAGTTTGCCACTGAGGGCTCTAAGTGTCCAGAGTGCTGCATTAAAGTTGCGCCTACAGTGAAGTGAGGTCCAGCCCGTGGCAGCATATAGTGCGCAAAGATGGGTAGAGAAGGGAAGGTCAGTGATGAAGCGTATAGCTCTGTGGTAGAGCGTATCCAATTTTCCAAGATAGGAAGCCGCACAGCTACTGTATATGAAGTCTGCGTAGTCAATTAAGGACAGAAAAGTGGCTTGGACTAGTCATTTCTTTGCGTCTGCTGTAAGAAGTCTTCTTATCCTGTAAAAAACGCCAAGTCTTTGCCTTAATTTTTTTAGCAAGTCTTCCAAGTGGGCAGTGAAGGAGAGTTTACAGTCGATCCAGACCCCAAGATATCTGAACTTCGGAATGTACTCTAAGCACTCTCCAAGCATCGTGGTTATTGGGCGAGAAGTCAGTAGCACTTGTGTAGTTTGTGGGGAAAATAACATGGCTTTAGTTTTCTTTGCATTTAATAGCAGTTTTTATTAATTAGTTGAGTTGCAGGAGGCTGAAATCTTTTTGTAGGTCAGTACAAGCTTCTTTTGGTGTGGGACGACTCAGGTACAGCACTGTGTCATCCATAAATAAGTGAATACTTGCATCCTTGATTCCCTCATCAATGTTGTTGATATACACTGCGAAGAGAGGGACCTAATATGGATCCTGAGGACACTTCTTTGTAAGAGTTTTAGGGCAGATAGTTCGCCATCCGCTTTCACCTGCTGGTATCTCTGTCAGATATTCAGAGAACCAATTTAGAAGTAGCATCCAATCCTAGTGTTTTAGCGAGTCAAGGAGCAGGTTGTGGTTGGCTGTGTCAAATGCTTTGCTGAGGTTAAGAAACACAGCACATACTGACTTTTTATGCTCCAACCCCAGTTGCCAGTCGGTTACTTTAGCTAATGCCGAGACTGTACTGTGGTTGGCTCTGAATCCGGATTGAAGGGGGTTTAATAATTTTTCTCTGTCAATGAAGGATCTTAGTTGGCCATTTACTATTTTTTCCAGTAGCTTTGAGAGTGGGGGTAGGAGAGAAATTGGCCTATAGTTATTAAGGTTGCAAGGGCCTCCAGATATAAATAGCGGGATAACGTATGCGATCTTCCATATTTGAGGGCCGGTACCTTGTGTTAGGGACAGTTGAATAAATGAGTAATAGGCATTGCCAATACGTGGCATGCTATCTTCAGAAAGTATGGTTCAAGTGCATCTGTGCCGGCACTTTTCTTAGTATCCAGGTGGAGAATCAAGTCTTCCACTTCCTTGAGGGAAACGAATGAGAAATGTTGACTAATGGAGCCAACGTTTGGTGGGATCATGCCAAGATGGGTGCGCAGGCTACATGCAGGCGAGTTAGCGAAGGCTAAGCCTGCTGTGGCAAAGTGCGTGTTGAATGCCAGCAGTATCTCTTTTTTGTCACTGATTACTATATTGTCAGAGGTAATTTTTGTAGGGAGCAAATTTTGTGACGTGGCTCCCGCCAGTTCTTTGATTGTGGTCCAGAATTTGGAGGGACAACTGGCTGCAGTATCTAGTTCTGCTTGGTAATAGCAGGCTTTAGCTTCCCTAATCAGTTTGGTGCAGCGATTTCTGGCTGTTCTAAAGAGGTGCCAATCTTCCTCCTTTTGGGATTTGCGGGCAGTTTTCCAGAGTTTATCCCTGGACAGTAGTGCAGCCTTGAGATCTTGAGTGAACCAACGGCATTTCTTAGCCTTTAGGCATATTTTTGACAGAGGCGCATATGGATTCATGGCGTAGGTAATGATTTCATGTAGTACAGAATGTGCAGTTTCTGCTGTTTTTGCAAGGTAAAAACTCTGCCACAAGGGGGAGTTTTTTAGGTCAAGTAGGTATGCCTTTGGGTCGAATGACCTGGTTGACCTTTTGGTGGAGAATCTGGCCATAGTTGGCACTTTGTTGGCTGCCCAAACTCCAGCTATTAGGCAATGGTCACTAATATCCATGTCAAAGGTTCCAACGCGGGAGAAGGAATGGGTTTATTCACAAGCAGGACATCCAGAAGGGTACTTTTAGCTGTATTCTTTTTGTTGATACGGGTGGGCTCTTCATTGAGTAGGGTGAAACCAAGGGAGTCGAAGAAAGATTTAAGTGGGTGACCAGCTTCCGACATCCAATCGTAGTTTAGATCCCTGAGGATAATTGTTTCCAGGGGGCTAGTGTCCAAGATAGTTGTAAGATAGGACAAGAGCTGAGTACCAGAAGATAGTGGTCTATAGCATCCTATAACTTGGAGTGCTAACGATGGGGATAGGTCCATTTTTATGTCCAGGCACTCAAATCCTGCTACCAGTGAGTTAGAATTAAGTGTTGATGCCACACATCTATCTTTGATGTAGATGGCGACCCCACCTCCTCTGGATTGCCTATCACATCTAAAGATCTGGTAGTCAGGTATATTAATCACGCTATTTGATGTAGAGGGCCGAAGCCAGGATTCTGAGATAACAAGCACATCTGGTATTGTATGGGCAGTCCAAGCCTGGATAAGTATGAATTTTTTCAGCAGGCTGCACACGTTAATGTGCATAAAACTAATACCTTTAAGAGATAGTGACTCAGAAGGGGAGGTAAGTTTATTTATGGGCCCTGGATTAAGCTCAATATTGCCAGAGCAGAGTAAGAGGAGAAGTAGCAATTTTTTCAGGGATTCAAGTGAAAGGCAATGAGCTCGAGGCTTTTTCCGGCTTGGCATGGAGGAGGAACGGGTTGTAAGCTTTGTTTTAATTTATGCAAGCCTAAGGACACTGAGGCTAATACTTTGGCTGTGTAATGCCAGTGGGAGTAACTCGAATTAATTAGAGATAAGGAAGGAGGCGTAGACAAACCAGCAATAGTTGCTCTTCGAGGAAGGTAGTCCACCTGGATCAGTTGGCAATTAGCCTTGACATAAGATGTGATGTGTAGAGTCAGATTGGGCAAGCAGTCTTCAGGATGAGGATGTGGCTGTACCCCTAGTCTCAAATTTTTCAGATAATAAGCCAGTAAGAGGTATGATACACAGTGCATTCAGGAGGAGGAATTGCCACGAGGCTGCCATAATTGCAGTTGTTGGGTAAATGAGAGAATTTTGATAACAAGGGTAGCTCGCCAGCTGCTGGCTGCAGGATTCCCCTGGCGGAACCCTGGCAGTAACAAATTGTTTTAGTAAGAAAGAGAAGGCAGGAGATTCATCAGAGATGGGAGTGGACGGTGCTAACGGGTCTATACAATAGCACACAGGAGGGAGGATGAGCAGGTGAGCGACAAATTGCGGCTTTGCCGTACCTCTCAAGTGGTGGAGTCCAATGAGGAGATCTTGGGTGGCGGCTTTGGAAGTGCCGACCGCCCGGTGTCCGCAGTCCACACGGAGGGCGTCTGAGCTGGGATCCCTAGCGGGTTCTCGGCTAGTGAAAGGAGAGAGGAGCTCTAATTAATAGTGGGGCAACACAAAGGCTAGCAGTCTGAGTGAAAACAGTTCAATTAGCAACTGAAAAGCCAGCGATTTCCTTGGCGCCTTGCAATCTGGAGAGAGCTACAAAGTCACGAAGGGGCTGTAACACTTGGTTGCTGGGAATATTTTTAGACAATAAACACAGTTTTTTGGCTAATCAGTCACAGTTCAGTAATTTGTAGTACAATTTTCAAGTAAAACAGTGCCTTAGCAAGACAGGATGTGCTAGTCAGCAAGACAGGATATGCAAGTCAGCAATAAGCAAACCTAAAGTACCAAAATGGTATGCTTCAGCAAGACAGAATGAGATAAAGCTGCTAGAAGGCTTAGTTGCAAAAAGGGGATGGGAGGAATTACAGTTGTTGACAGTAAGTAACCAATAAACTGAAACATCAGATAGCAGTGGGCAGAGACTGTGTGCATTTAAAGGAGGCCTGGGAGGGGGAGGAGGGGTAGGACGAAAAATCAAGGGGAAGTTTGCAGAGCTAGCACTGAATCAGTGCACATACAGTTGGAGAGAAACTGCAGCGGGGTGGGGAAATGGTAAGTTACTTTACACAGGCCAAGCAGAACAGGCTAAATTAAAATATATAAATTAGAAGCCGAGTACACGGGTGCAGGCTTACATTAAGCCACACGTCTCTGGTGCTTCTGTTTCAGGTGAGTGAGACCAGCCAATCAGGGAGCTCTACACAGGCATGGAGCCAATAGCGCTACCCTAAGAAGGCACTGAAACTGAAAACAGCAAATTGCAAGTGATGATCCGGTTCAGCGGTCACACAGCCCAGAGAAATCGTGGCAATTTTTCAAGCATTGTACCTTATCTATCTCTTTGGGGGGTAGGTGGATCAGGCTCCTTGCACCATAGAGGTGCTATGGCTGGATCGTGACCGCTGCCCGAGTGACCCCACCGCATGAACAATGACACTATCAGTTCGTTAGGTGAAAGGTGATTTTGCATAGCGACTGTGCCATTTGGCGCCACAGGTGTGAAAACATATTTCGAACAGGATGTGAAAAATGACAGCTGTACTGTTCATGAGGCAGTGTAAATGGCATTGTTGAAAATCTGGAGTGGAAATATAAAAAAACTGGTGAAGTCACAAGCATGCATAGAAACTGCGCAACATACACCCGTAATGTAATTAGTTTATGGATTTTTTACAGCAACATAGGCATTTTGGGACTTCTGCTTATGAACAGTGTCACTGTGATTTTCTTAATCTGTCCCCGAACACTGATTTCCCACAGTGATCGTGCTATTCTGCACCGGAAGTGCGAAAACACATTTCGGTCAGGGTGTGAAAAATGACAGCTGTACTGTTCATAAGGAGGTGTGGAAAAATATCAATGTTGAAAATCTGGACTGAAAATATTACAAAGTCATGAACTTACGAGGGTGCATGGAAACTGTGCAATGCACGCTCATAACACAGTCATTTTATGGACTACTGTCACCAAATTTTCAACATAGCCATTTTAACACCTCTGCTCATGAACAGTGTCACTGTAATTTTCTTAATCTGTCCCAAACATTGATTTCGCACACCGATGGCGCCATTGTGCACTACATGTGCGAAAACACATTTTGGGCGAGATGTGACAAATGGAGAAATTACGTACCTACCATAAATCTTGATCTTCTTGGATGAAGTCTCCACCACTCATTCACACTAATGGGAGTTCGCTGGAGGCACTAGGACCCAGCGGGAGCAAACTTTCTCAAGAGGGCTGGCACCTGAGATGGAGCCGCGAGGAAGCGGCACTGCGAGCCCCGTCTCATGCGGTAATGACTATCTCGGCATTGACCCTCCAACCGCCTCAGTACTTTTTTTTCCCGAGGAGGTGCAGCATAATTAACCTAGAAGGACTAGCCTAAAAAACGGACATAAGATAGTCCGAATGACCCGTGTAAGAAGGGTCAAAAATAAAGTCTTCACAGCCCAGACATTGAGGGACTGAAGACCATAAACAGAGAAGTGATCTCGGGGAATGGTGGGTGGGCGTGTGAATGAGTGGTGAAGACTTCGTCTAAGATCAAGAATTATGGTAGGTACATAATTGTCATACCTTCCTGGACATAAAGTCTCCACCACTCATTCACAGTAATAGGAGAGTACTGAGCTAAATAATCCCCCGAGACGGGCAGCAGGAGATAAAGAGCTCACGTGCTTAGGACAGAAGTCCGTTAATAATGGTCCTGCCAAATGACAGATGTCTGGCATGGACATCCAAGGCGTAGTGTTTAATGAAAGTATGCATGGAGCTCCAGGTTGCCGTATTGCAAATATCTGCAGTGGGCACGTTACGGATTTCCACCAGAAATGCCGCGACTGCTCTGGTACAGTGAGCGTATACTCTGCCTTCCAGCTTGACCTGTGCCATAGCATAGCAGTGGCGAAGGCATGCCACCAGCCACGCTGAAATGCATCCAATAGCGACAGGTTGACCCAGCCAGGTCTCGCTGAAAGAAACAAAGAGTTGTTGAGCCATGCAAATTTCTTTTGTTCTATCTAGATAGAACCACAGCGCTCTCTTAACATCCAGTGAATGAAGTGTACACTCCCCTTCATTCTGGAAGTTTGCAAAGTAGGTAGGAAGGACTAAAGGTTGGTTTAGATGGAATTCTGAGACAACCTTAGGATGAGTCCCAAGAACTACTTTGTCCTTGTGAAATACAGTGTACGGGGGGGTCTGTGACCAGTGCATGTATTTCAGAAACTCTGCAGGCTGAAGTGATGGCCACCAGGAAGGGCGTTTTCCAAGTGAGGAACTTCAAGTTGCAAGAAGCTAGAGGCTTGAAAGGTTTACGAGTGAGCATGTCTAGCACAAGGTTAATGTCCCAGGCTGTGACTGGACGTCTGATAGGAGGTTCAGTATGCAGAATACCCCTAAGAAACCTCTTAACTACAGGCAACTGAGCCAGTGGCATGAAAAGTACCGGCTCATGATATGCCAAAATGGCACAAAGATGAACTTTGACTGTGGGGTATTGCAGACCTGTATTTGAGAGGTCTAAAAGATAGTCTAAGACTTTATTCAGTGGGCAGGAAAAAGGGTTCCAAAAGGGTTTTGCACACCAGATAGAGAAGCACTTCCATTTAGCTGTGTAGGTTTTTCTAGTGGCCAGCTTACGTGCAGCAAAAAGAATATCCGAAACTCTACGAGAAACACTGAACCTATTCACCTCTATCTGTTCAGGAGCCAAGCGTTAAGGTGAAGCGACCTCAGGTTGGGATGGACCATGGGACCCTGGGTCAGAAGGTTCATCTGAAGGGGAGGCATCTTCGGGGGGGGGGTTCCGATAGACTGTTGATGAGCGGAAACCATATCTGCTGAGGCCAGAAGGGGCAATGAGAATCATTCTGCCCCGAGACTCAATTTGAGAAGTTCCCTCTGAATTAGGGGAAGAGGAGGAAAGGTGTATAGAAAGCATCTTGTCCACCGCAGCCTGAACGCATCCTGACAGAAAATGCCAGGTCCTGGATTTCTGGAGCAGAAGAGAGGCAGTTTTGCATTGAGTGGGGATGCAAAAATGTCCAGGTCTGGAGTTCCCCACTCTTGGAAGAGTGACTGAACGAAGGGTAAGTCGAGAGACCACTCGTGAGGATCCGTCTCCGTTCTACTGAGACGGTCTGCCAGTTCATTTTGTACTCCTGGCAGGTAAACCACCTGAATCAGAGCCTTGTGTTCCAGGCACCACTCCCATACTCTCATTGCTTCCCTGCATAATGGGTAAGAGCGTGCGACGCCCTGTTTGTTGATGTAGTACATCATTGCATTGTTGTCCATTTGAATTAGAATGTTCTTGTGACAGAGTATGTCCTTCAAGGCTCGGACTGCATAGTGGACGGCTCTCATTTCCAGGATGTTTATGTGAAGTTGGGACTCGTCCCGAGTCCACGTACCCTGGGTGTGGAGATCCTGGCAGTGGGCTCCCCAGTCCATCAGGGATGCATCCATGGTAAAGGAGATCTAATGATCCAGAGGGGCAAAGGGATATTCTTCCAGAGGATTATCCTCCTGCAACCACCAGGCGAGTGACCTCTTCAGAGGTTTCATCACCTTGATGAGAAAGGACTGAGTGTGAGTGGTTGGGAACCACTGAATACTAAGCACCCACTAAGAGGTTCTCATGTGGAGACAAGCTAGGGGTACAGTGAACACTGAGGATGCCATGAGGCCCAGCATCCGTTGCATCAAAATAGCTCGAACCAAGCTGTGTTTTCTGATGTATCGGGCCGCCTGTAAGATATCACTCCTTCTGTCCTCTGGAAGAAAAGCCTTTGCACAGGAGGTGTCCAGAAGAATTCCTATGAAGAGGAGCTTCTGGGAGGGCTGCAACTGCGACTTACATAGAAACATAGAAGTTGACGGCAGATAAGGACCGCAAGGCCCATCCAGTCTGCCCATTTCTTTTTCTACCTTATAAATGTGCCTTCGGCCTTTGCTCTGTCAGTGACCTATCTATTCATAGTCATTTGTATTGCTCCCTTATGCCTATCCCATGCCTGTTTGAAGCCCTGCACTGTATTCATAGCCACCACTTCTTGTGGTAAGCCATTCCATGCATCCACCACCCTTTCTGTGAAAGGAATTTCCTCACATTCCCCTTAATCGGCCTCCCTCTAATCTCATGCTGTGTCCTCTTGTCCTGCTATTTTTCTTATATTTAAACATATTAGACTCTTTCACCTTGTTTATGCCTTAAGGTGTTTGAATGCCTCGATCATATCACCTCTCTCCCTCCTTTGCTCAAGGGTATACATATTGAGCTCTGTTAATCTGTCCTCATATGTCTTCTGATGCAGTCCTGCACCATTTTGGTTGCCCTTCTCTGGACTGCCTCAATTTGGTTAATGTCCTTGTGAAGGTGTGGCCTCCATACTGCACGCAGTACTCCAGATGGGGCCTAACCAGTGTCTTGTACAGAGGATTATTACCTCCCTCTTCGACTTGTGATACCCCTACTAATACACCCTAACACCCCCTAGCCTTACCTACTGCTTTAGAGGTCTGCTTGGATGATTTTAGGTCATCAGTGATGATGATGCCCAAGTCTCTTTCTTCCTTTGTGACTGCTAGCAACTCCTCCCAGCCTATAGGTGGCTTCAGGTTTCTCTTCCCTATGTGCATGATTTTGCACTTCTTTGCATTAAATCCAGTTGCCACTCTTCTGACCATTCTGCTAGTTTATCCAGATCTCTTCTCATTCTGCCCACCCCATCTGGATCATCTACTCTGTTGCAGATCTTGGTGTCATCTGCAAACAGACAAGCCTTACCCTCTAGTCCATCTGCAAGGTCACTAATGAAGATGTTGAAGAGGACTGGCCCCAGGACTGATCCCTGAGGTACCCCACTTGTGACTTGCATCTCTTCTGACTGTATACCATTTACCACCACTCTCTGTTTTCTGCCAGTCAACCAGTTTGCCACCCAGTTGACCAACTTCTGACCCACCCGAGCCTACCCAGCTTATTTATCAATCTTCTATGTGGAACAGTGTCAAAAGCTTTGCTGAAGTCAAGGTAGGCGACATCAACTGCTCCCCCTTGGTCCACTACTCTGGTTACCCAGTCAAAGAAATCTATGAGATTAGTTTGACAGGACCTTCCTTTTGTAAACCCATGCTGTCTTGGATCCTGTGCCCCTATGGATTCCAGGTGTTGCACTATCCTTTCCTTAAGGAGTGCCTCCATAATCTTGCCCACTACTGAGGTAAGACTGACTGGTCTGTAGTTCCCGCCTCCTCCCTGCTACCACTCTTGTGGAGCGGGATCACATAAACCCTTCTCCAGTCTTCTGGGACCTCTCCTGTGCTCAGAGACTCACTAAACAATTCTGCTAATGGCTCTGCTAGTTCCTCCTTTAGCTCCTTAAGTACCCTGGGATGTATGCCATCAGGTCCCATTGCCTTATCCACTCTGAGCTTAGCAAGCTCTTGTAGGACCCTTTCTTTTGTGAAGGGAGTAGTGCTCACCTCCCCCTTGTGTCCATGATGCTGAGCTGTGGGCCCTGTCCTACCTTCTCTTTAGTAAATACTGAGCAAAAGTATCTATTTAGGATAGATGCCTTTACAGGGTCCTCCTCCTCACATGCTCCCTTTTCTCCATTAAGCTTAGCAATACCCCCTCTGGACTTTCTCCTTTCACTAACGTATCTATAGAAAGTCTTGTCACCTTCTTTTACTGTTCGTGCTAGTGTTTCCTCAGTTTGGGACTTTGCCTGCCTTACTGCCTTACCTGCTTCCCTTAGGGCAGTTTGGTATGCCTCCCTATCTTCATCCCGCTGTGTTCCCTTATATTTCCTGAAGGCCAGCCTTTTGGCTCTGACCTTTTCTGCTACTGTATTTGAGAACCAAAGTGGTTTCCTTCTTCTTTGCACTTCCTTTTCTGTCTAACACAAATGGGATGTTGCTTCAAGTATTGCATCCTAATGCTTGCCCACTTTGCCTGTACCCCTCACCTGTGTTTCTTTTGCCAGGGCTAGCTTAACTCTGTAGGCCATCTTATCAAAGTCAGCTCCTCTGAAGTCCCATATTTTGCCTTGGAATGGGATGATTTAGATGTAGTAGCCAAACTGAACCATACCATGTGATGGTCACTGGCCCCAGGTGACTTCTACCTGGAATCTGTGATCCCTTCTTTGTTAGTCAGTACTAGATCTAGGATAGCCCTGTCTCTTGTGGGTTGCTGTACCAGTTGTTTGAGGCCCTCCCCCTGCAGGGAATCCACTATGAGTCTAGTTCTGGCAGATGTTCCTGCTGGTATTGACCAATCTGTATCTGGCATGTTGAAGTCTCCCATTATCAGAACCTCCCCTTTAGCTGTCATGTTTTGTATATCTTCTAACAGTAATGTATCTATGTCCTCCCTCTGGTCTGGGGGCCTGTAGAAAACCCCAGTTCTTATGGCTGTCCCAGTTCCTGTTTCCAGAGTGACCCACAGTTCTTCTGGCTCCTTATGTGTATTCTGAATTTCTGTAGCTTTGATATTTTCATTAACATACAGGGCCACTCCTCCCCCCCTTTTTGCACCTCGGTCTCTTCTGAACAATACATAGCCAGGTACTGAAGTCTCCCAAGTGTGGTTACTGGTAAACCACGTCTCACTAATTGCTACTATGTCCAGTTTAGCCTCTGACATTATTGCCTGCAGGTCTGGGATCTTATTTCCCAGGCTGTGAGCTTGTTGAGATTTAGCAGGACTCCTATGGATGTGAGGAAGTCTGAGGCCGTGGCCATGGCCTCCAGAGTCTCTTGCCTGGAGGCACTTGCTAGGAGTCAGTCGTCTAGATATGGAAACACTTGTATTCCGATTTTCCTGAGGTGCACCATGAGAATTGCACAACACTTTGTTAAAACTCAAGGCGCTGAGGATATCCCAAAAGGCAGGACTCTGAACTGATAGTGTTGACCCAATGCCATGAACCTTAGGTATTTGTGGTGCTTTGGGTGTATGAGAATGTGTTGGTAGGCATCCTGCATGTCCAGGGAGGCTAGCCAATCATGTTGATGAAGCAAAGGTAGCAGAGTACCTAATGATATCATCTTGAACTTCTTGTGAAGGAACTTGTTTAACTTTCTGAGATCCAGAATAGGGTGCATGCCACTGGTTTTTTTCGGGACCAGAAAGTAATGGGAGTAGAAACCTGTGTTTGATGGATGCAGCGGAACTATTTCTACTGCCCTGTTGTTCAGAAGGCCTTGTACCTCGGAAGCAAGAAGGTCTGACTGTACTGCCAACAGCCCGGGCTGTCATTTGGGAGGATCATCCGGAGGGGTTTCCGAATGTTTGAGAGAGTACCCCTCGCGGATTATCTGGAGGACCCATCTGTCTGATGTTACAGATTTCCACTGATTGTAGAACTGAGTCAGACATCCTCCCACCACTGAGGAGGAGTCCCCCTCAGACAGCTGAGGTGGGACCTGGGCCAGAAACTCAGAAGGTGGCACTGGGTGCTTTGGGCCCTTGTGCCTTCTGCTGCGCTTTCTTTTGTGGCTGAGCATTGTGGTTTTTGTTAAAACCTCCTCTGCCCCGAAAGGACTGATGGTTGTGAAACTGACGTTTGTTCGCACCCCCTCGGGAGCAGGCGGGTGTAGGTCTAGCCATCTTAATGGCAGACCTAGTCTTCTGCGTGACCGCCAGAATTTGCTCCACCTGAGGCCTGAACAGATACATACCGTCAAAGGGGAAAGCCATGACCTGCTGCTGGGCATCAGTCGTGAAACCCGAAGTACATAGCCAAGAGTGGTGGCGGGTGCAGATGCCAGCTGCCGCCACCCGGGAGGCAGTAACATAGGCATCCATTGCAGCTTTAACCTGTTGGTTATTGGATTCGATACCCCTAGTTATGGTCTGGAGTAGCTCTGAGCTAACTTCTGATTCGGGCAGAGCTTCTACCATTTCTTTGAGGGAATACCAAAGTACATTGAGAAAAACAGCCCTGGAAACTGGCAATGTGCATACCCAGGGTTGAGGCAGCAAAGACTCTCTTACCTAAGGTGTCTATCTTGCGAGATTCTTTTTATGTTGGTCGGGCTGTAGATCCTTGAGGAAGGACAGCCTTATCGTTCTCTGCCAAGACTATAATGGCATCAGCAAAAGCTTGTGAGGCCAAAATGGGGCAATCTTTGGGAGGGGCATACTTCCTATCTATGGACTTGGCCACGGAGGGAATGAGAGCCAGATTCTTCCACACCATCTGAGAGAGGGTCTCGACAGAGGGCTGTACTGGAGGGGTTAAATCCAAAGGGATCTCTGGGACATGAAGATATTGGATTCGCAAAAGCCTCCCAGGATCGATTTCTGTAGTCTGGAGAGAGAGAGAGTAGAATTTATATTTTTGAGCAGAGACTTAAAGGAAAGGTCTTCCATGACAGGCTCTGCAGGAGGATTGATCCCTGCTCCCAGGGCAGTGTCATCAACATCATCACCCAGGTGAAGATCTGGGTCAGGCTCAAAATCATCTCCTGACAGTCCAGGAGGGACTGTATAGACAGGAAAGGAGTGAAAATCAGGAGGAAGAACAGAAGAAGAAAGAATCGGAGTCAAAAAAGCCACGAAGACAAGCCGGCATTGCACCAGTCCGCCAAGAACAAGGAGGAAGGTGCTAGCTGAAGCGGCACTGCACACGGCATTGACAGAGGCCGCAGCACCGCAGATGGCACCAACAGAGTCCCCAGCACCCCACATGGTGCTGACAGAGCCCCCGGGTGCCGTGCACAGCGCCAACAGAGCCCACGGCACTGGAGATGACGACGAGAGAGCCTGTGGTGCCGCGGACGGCGCCAAACGTGTCCCAGGATTCTGAAAACTGTGATTTGATGTAAAAGAGGGAAAAATGGCAGGAGATAGAGGCATCGGTGTGGACCCCTGCGCCACAGCCATGTGAGGGGGGATAAACACCTGAGCATGGAGTCGATGGCACCGAAGAAGGTGTTGCACAACTAGGAAGGCCCAACTGCCCTACCTGTCCGTCCGAAACCAAATGGCCCAAAGGCCTGGCGTCGGACTGACTGGCCCGGGCAACTGGACCAACCTCTGAGCCCACTGCTCTATAAGAGCAGCCCACTGGTGAAACTGCTCATCTGAAGCTCCTCCAATAGGCAGGGATGGGCTCTGGTGTCGAGGAGGTCGGCTACCAGAGACAGAAACTGGCGACTCCAACAGAGGTGGAGACTGGCAGCTGGCCATAATAACCGACTGTCTATGCGCAGACATACTAGAGGGTGACCTCGAGTGATGTGTTTCTTCTTCGACCTATGTGTCAAAGAAGAACTCGAGGCCGAACGGCGCCGAGAATGGAACCGTTTCCTTTTATGTTTCCGGGGGGGGGGAGTGTCCATCCCCCTGAGCACTGGACCATCCCTTGTCAGATCCCCCCTCCGGGGAGGGCGGCGGACCGGACCCAGCCCGGCTGACCGAACAGCTTTCATACAAAGTCTCCCTACCATCACCTGACCTACTCATGGTCGACTCCGTCAATGGAGGGCTGAAGACTTCTGTTGTACAATTAAAATATATAATCAGTACTGATTCAAAATAATTCTACAAAACAATAAACTGAACTATTGCTGTTAGTGAAGTTTAACTCCCGGTGGGCGAGCATTGTCGTCTCTGAAGCGCACTCGACGGCAGGGGAAAAAAGGAACTGAGGTGGTTGGAGGGTCGACGCTGAGATAGTCATTACCACATGAGCCGGGGCTCACGGTGCTGTTTCCTCGCGGCTCCATCTCAAGCGCTGGCTCTCTTGAAAAAGTTTGCTCCCGCAGGGTCCTAGTGCCTCCGGCGAACTCCCATTAGTGTGAATGAGTGATGGAGACTTTATGTCCAGGAAGATATGACAGCTGTACTGTTCATAAAGAGTTGTGGTAAAATGGCAAAGTTGAAAATCTGGAGTGAAAATATAAAACATTGTCAAAGTTACGAGCGTGCGTAGGAACTGCGCAATGCATGCTCGTAAAACAGTCATTTTTGGGAATTTTTTCACCAAATTTTCAACATGGGGTTTCTGGGGGCCTACCTCATGAACTGTGACATTGTCATTTTGTTGCTTGGTCCCGAAAGGTGGTTCCGCGCAGTGACCATGAAATCACCCTTCGGGACCAAACAACAAAATGGTAGTGACTGAGTTCATGAGGTGGTGTCCCAAGAATCCCACGCTGAAAATTTGGTGAAGAAATTCCCCAAAATGGCCAAGATATGCACCAAAGTTGAAAAACCCTCCATTTATGCCATTATTCAGCTTGCCGGCATTTCTTCAGTTCACGGTTGGCTTTGAAGAGTGCAGGCGTGTTTCTAGTCCACCAAAGATTGTTGCGCCAGCCTCAGAGGTAAGTATGGGGTGAGGCGGGGTGTGGGGAGGTGGGGTACACAGAGGGTAAGCGCGGGTTGGGGAGGGTGGCAAGACAGTCAACGAGGGACCGTTTTTTGTTATAGTTTTTTTTTTTTTTTTTTTTTTTTACAAAGACGACGCAGGACTTTTGCCACACTGGGGTGGGCTCCCAGCATGGCACCTGGAAGTCTGTTGGGGGGGGCAGTGGAGCCAATGGGAGACTGGACATTCCCATCGGCCATACAGTGTGTGGGGAGGCGCAGGGAGCACGCTGGGGTGGGCTCCCAGCATACTTGGGTGTTTGTTGGGGGGGGCACTGGAGCTGACAGGGATCACAAGAAAAAAACAGAGCTGTCTATGACTGCAGTTCAGATGCATTGCTAACATGTAGGCAGTTTGCATACTGCCAATGGCAGTATGCAAATTGCCTGACAATGGCAGTATGCAAATTGCCTACATGTTACCACCGCTGATTGTAGCAGTCTTTTACTTTGGACTGTACGCCACTGCATTTGAACTGCTGCCATAGACAGCTCGGACATTTATTGGTGTGGTGCGGCTGTGCCTGCAAAAAGGAGCAGGGCATTGGAAGCAGGGGTGGCACACCTACGAAAAAGGAAAATTACGTACCTACTGTA
Source organism: Neoceratodus forsteri (assembly GCA_016271365.2). Taxonomy (NCBI): domain Eukaryota; kingdom Metazoa; phylum Chordata; order Ceratodontiformes; family Ceratodontidae; genus Neoceratodus; species Neoceratodus forsteri. The sequence goes on from JADMNL010000024.1 coordinate 262,354,514, forward strand.
ATTCTTGATCTTCTTGGATGAGTCTCCACCACTCATTCACACTAGTGGGATTAGCGCCGGAGGCACTAAGACCCATCGGGAGCAAACTTTTTGCTGGAGGGTGTGCAAAGAGAGGCAGGCGCTGAGACACACAGCGCGCGAGCAGCGGCTCGAGCGGTAATGACCATCTCGCGACGACCCTCCAACCGCTCAGTACCTTTTTACCAAGGAGGTGCAGCGCAACTAACGTAAAGAGTAAACCCAACATTAAAAAACGGACATAAGACAGTCCGTATGACCCGTGTAAGAAGGGTCAGCAAAGAAGTCCTCACGGCCTAAAGATTTGAGGGAGTGAAGACCAATACAGCGGTGAGCTCGGGGGATGGAGGGTGGGCGTGTGAATGAGTGGTGGAGACTCGTCCAAGAAGATCAAGAATTACGGTAGGTACGTAATTTTCCTATCTTCCTGGACATAAGTCTCCACCACTCATTCACACTAGTGGGAGAGTACCAAGCTGATAATCCCCCAAAAGGGCGGCAGGAGAGCCAGAGCTCACGCGTCTAAGATAGAAGCCCATTAAGGACAGTTCTGCCGAATGCGGAATGTCGCCTAGCATGAACATCAGTGCATAGTGCTTAGCGAGAAGGTATGCACTGAGCTCCAGGTGGCCCGTTGCATATATCTGCAATTGGAACGTGCGAATTTCGCTAGGGATGCAGCGACGCCCTAGTAGAGTGAGCGTACACTCTACCTTCTAATTAACTTGAGCCATGGAATAGCAGTGACGAAGGCATGCCACTAACCATGAAGAGATGCATCTAATAGCGACAGGTTGACCCAGCCGGGTGTCGCTGAAAGAAACTAACAGTTGCTGAGTCTTGCGAACATCCTTGGTTCTATCTAAATAGAACCGCAAGGCTCTCTTAACATCCAAGGAATGAAGAGCTCGTTCCCCTTCATTTTGGAAATTAGCGAAGTAAGCGGGAAGTACCAGAGGTTGGTTTAGATGGAATTCTGACACAACCTTGGGAAGAAATTTAGGATGAGTACGGAGAACTACCTTGTCTTTATGGAATACAGTATACGGAGGGTCCGTAACCAGGGCATGTATCTCAGAGACCCTCAGGCTGAAGTAATGGCCACCAGGAAGGCAGTCTTCCAGGTAAGAAATTTTAGCTCACAGGTAGCTAAGGGTTCGAAAGGCTTCCGAGTGAGCATGTCCAGCACCAGGTTAATGTCCCAGGCTGCAACTGGACGCTTAACAGGGTCTGGTATGGAGAATCCCCTTAAGAAATCTCTTCACCATAGGTAACTGAGCCAGAGTTAAGGAAGAAACCGTCTCATGGACAGCTGAGATGGCACTAAGGTGAACTTTAACTGTGGAGTACTGAAGACCTAAGTTTGACAGGTCCAAAAGATACTCCAGAACCTTGCCAGGAGGACAGGAAAAGGGATTCCAAGAGGATTTTGCACACCAGAGAGAAAAACGTTTCCATTTGGAAGCGTACGTTTTTCAGGTGGCTGGCTTCCGAGCAGCCAGAAGGATGTCTGAGACTCTACGAGAGACGTTGAACCGATTCACTTCTATCTCTTCAGGAGCCAAGCATGAAGGTGAAGTGATTTCAGGTTGGGATGGACCAACGAACCCTGAGTCAAAAGACTGATTTGCAAAGGAAGTGGTCTCGGAGAGGCTGCCAACATACTGTTGAGTAGAGGAAACCATAGTTGCCGAGGCCAGGAAGGAGCAATGAGAATCATCTTGGCCCCTGAGACTCGAACTTGAGGAGTACTTCTGGATTAGAGGAAGCGTGGAAAGGTGTAAGAAAGCGCTTTTGTCCACCGCAGCCTGAAGCATCCTGACAGAAAATGCCAGGCCCTGGATTTCTGGAGCAGAAGAGAGGCAGTTTTGCTTTGAGTGGGGATGCAAAAAGGTCCAGGTCTGGAGTCCCCCACTCTTTGAACAGGGACCGAGCTACGGCTGGATTGAGAGACCACTCGTGAGGGTCTGCCTCCGTTCTGCTGAGGTGATCTGCTAGGTCGTTTTGTATACCTGGCAGATAAACCGCTTGAATCAGAGACTTGTGCTCCAAGCACCACTCCCACACCCTCATTGCTTCCTGCAAAGGGATAAGAATGAGCACCGCCTTGCTTGTTGATGTAATACATCACTGCTTTGTTGTCCGTTTGAAGGAGAATGTTCTTGTGACAAAGGACATCCTTCAGAGCTCGGATTGCATAGAGGACCGCTCTCATCTCCAGGACATTTATGTGGAGATGAGTTTGAACTGAGTCCATACACCTTGAGTGTGGAGGGAGAGACAGTGAGCTCCCCATCCATTAGCGATCGTGCTGTGGTGATGGAGATCTGATGATCCGGGGAGCAAGGGGAATCCTTCCAGGAGATTGCTCTCTTGAGACCACCAGGTGAGAGACCTCAGAAGGGCTCCGTCACCTTGATGGGATAAGACTGGGGTGAGAGGTCGGGGACCACTGAGTGGAGAGCATCCATTGGGTGGTTCTCATGTGCAGTCGGGCCAGAGGGACAGTGAAGACCGAGGGCGCCTATGAGACCCAACATCGTTGCATCGAGAGAGCTGTAACCGATTGGTTCTCCCTGATGTAACGGGCCATTGAAGGATGTGAGTCTTCTGTCCTCTGGAAGGAAAGCCTTCGCTGAAGAGGTGTCTAGAAGCGTCCTATGAAAAGGACCTCTGGGAGGTTGCAGTTGAGATTTTTCAAATTCAGCAGAACTCCCATGGACGTGAGAAGAGCAGAAGTCGCTTGCACGCTTCCAAAGTCCCTTGGCCGGAAGGGCTTGCTAGAAGCCAATCGTCCAGGTAGGGAAACACTGAGTCCGACTTTCCTGAGATGCGCCACAGAACTGCACAACACTTTGTAAAACTCACATGCGCCGAGGATAGCCCAAAGGGCAGGACTCTGAACTGATAATGCTGACCCAAAGCTACAAACCTGAGGAACTTGCGGTGGGTCGGGTGGACGGGGATATGCTGGTAAGCATCCTGCATATCCAGAGAGGCCAGCCAGTCGTGCTGATGCAGCAAGGATAACAGGGTACCTAGGGAAATCATCTTGAATTTCTCCCTGGGGAGGAATTTGTTTAACTTTCTGAGGTCTAGAATGGGGCATCCCCCAGATTTCTTTGGAACCAGATAGTAATGGGAGTAGAACCCTGTGTTTTGCAGATGCGGGGGCACCAGTTCTATTGCCCTGTTGTTCAGAAGGCCCTGGATCTCCGCGGTGAGGAGGTCTGACTGAGAGGCCGACAACCTGGGCTGTCGTCTGGGAGGACAATTCGGGGGGGTTTTCAAGAAATTGAGAGAATAACCCTCGTGAATTATCCGAAGGACCCATTTGTCCGAGTTATGGACTTCCACTGGTTGTAGAAGTACATCAGATGACCTCACCGGGAGAAAGTTCCACCTCGGGCAGAGTGGATGGAACTTGGGCCAACGACTCATAAGGTAGCTAGGGCTTTGGGCCCCTCACGCTTTCTGCGCTCTTCTTTTGAGGTTGGGCAGGTTGGCTTTTATGGAAGCTTCCCTGCCTCTGCCTCGAAAGGACTGACGACTATGAAACTGACGCCTGTTCACATGCCCCGAGAGGGGCAGGCGGAGGTCTGGCCAACAATGGCCGATCTAGTCTTCTGAGTGGCCTTTAAGGCTTGCTCCACCTGAGGGCCAAAAAGAAAGGAGCCATCAAAGGCAGCGCCATCACCTGCTCCTGAGCATCATTCGTGAAGCCAGAAGTGCGCAGCCAGGAATGGCGCCGGTACAAATCCCCGCGGCTGCTGAGCGAGAAGCAGTGTCGAAAGCGTCCATGGCGGCTTTGACCTGTTGGTTATTGGACTCAATACCTCTAATAACGGTCAGAAGAAGCTCTGACTTGGAATCCGAATCTGGAAGAGCTTCAACCATTCTTTTCATAGAGTGCCACAGGATATACTCATACTGAGAAAAATAGCCTTGATAACTGGCAATACGCATACTTAGAGTGGAGGCAGCAAAGACTCTCTTACCTAATGTATCAATCTTACGAGACTCTTTGTTAATAAGTTCGAGCTGTAGTAGTTTGAGGAAGAACGACCTTGTCATTCTCTGCCAGGACTACAATAGGATCCGCAAAGGCTTGGGATGCCAAAATGGGACGATCCTTGGGAGCTGAATACTTCTTATCAATGGATTTAGCCACTGAGGGAATAAGAGCAGGATTATTCCATACCATTTGAGACAGCGTCTCGAAGGAAGGCTGGATCGGAGGAGTCAAATCATAGGGATCTCCGAGCATGAAGATACTGGAGTCTTAATATCTTCCCAGGATCGATGTCTGTAGTCTGGAGAAGAGTGGATCCCAGGTTCTTCAACAGAGACTTAAAGGACAGGTCCTCGACCACAGGCTCTGTAGCAAAGAAAGATCCTGTTTCCTCCACTTCATCACCCAACCGAAGGTCTGGGTCAGGCTCAACATCATCTCTGATGGTCCAGAAAGGACTGTTTGGACAGGAAAGGAGTGAAAATTAGGAGGAGGAAATAGCAGAAAACAAGGAAAGTCCCAAGGGCTGCCCGGCGCCGAGGCGGCAAAGCAGACTGAGAGCGGCACCGAGGGCGCATGGGCGCCCGAAGAAGCCTGAGCCCATAAGCGCCCAGCGGCGCCGCCGATGCGCAGCGACGGCCGCAGACGACGCCGCGGAACAGCGCCGCCCTATCCAACGGCACCACCGGCGGTGCCGCGAGACCCCGAGGCGCCGCAGCAAGACCCAGCGGCACCGAAAACGGCGCCGACAAGCCAACAGACCCTGCGGAAGGCGCCGGAAGAGCCCCAGGAACCTGGAAAGCTAGAGAAGGAAAAAAACCAGGAGATAAGGGCATCGGTGAGGCCCCCTGCGCCGCAGCCATGTGAGGGGGGGAAACACCTAAGCACGGAGTCGCTGGCACCGAAGAAGGCGCCACGCGACTAGGAAGGTCCAACCGCCCTACCTGATCGCCAGAGGGGCCCGAGGGCTCCGAGGCAACCGAGCCAGGCAGAAGAACCAACCTCCGAGCCCATTGCTCCATAAGAGCGGCCCACTGATGAAACTGCTCATCTGGAGTCCTACCTATAGGCGGGGAGGGGCTCCGATGTCGAGGACGACGATTACCGGAAGTTGGCGACTCCGAAGAAGGAGACCGGCAACTAGCAACGATAACCGAGCGTCGACGCGCAGACATACCAGAGGGCGACCTCGAGTGATGCCTTCTCTTTTTTGACCTGTGGGCCGAAGAAGAGCTCGAGGCCGAACGGTGCCGAGAATGCGACCGTTTATTTTTATGCCGGTGGGGGACCGCCCATCCCCCCAGGCATCGGACTGACCGTTGTCGGAACCCGCTGAGAGAAGGAGGCTGACGGACCCAGCCCGGCTGACTGAACAGCTTTCATATCAAGTCTCCCTACCGCCACCTGACCTGCTCATGGTCGACTGCCCAGTAGGCCGAGACTTCTTCAAGTAAAATTGAAATATTAGAAAATTTAACGAAAATAGAATAAAATTAGCGATACTACTTATCGTGATAAAGTTACAAAAACAAACTGAAAACTATGCGCTAGTTTGAAGTTTGACTCCCGACAGACGAGCGACGTCGTCACTGAAGCGCACTCGACGGCGGGAAAAAAGAAACTGAGGCGGTTGGAGGGTCGTCGCCGAGATGGTCAGTACCGCTCGAGCCGCTGCTCGCGGCGCTGTGTCTCGCGGCGCCGTCTCTCGCGCCGACCCTCCAGCAAAAAGTTTGCTCCCGATGGGTCTTAGTGCCTCCGGCGCTAATCCCACTAGTGTGAATGAGTGGTGGAGACTTATGTCCAGGAAGATCTTGTATGGTGGCACTATGTTTCTTGCACATGCGTGCAAGCAAACATAAAAATGTAATGGGCTACTGTACAGAATATGGGTTAAACCTCAGACACAGGACCAGAGAGAAGAAAAAGTTACTTACCACCGTAATCTTGTTTCTCCCAGGGGATACTCCAATATTCATAACTCTTATGCAGTGTGCCTTTAAGCCAGATCTGCCTGGAGATGAAATGTTATACTAATGATGGAATCATTGGCTCGTGCCACTTTTTCAAATGCTGCCACCTATCAACTGCCTACATTCTAACCCTCAGATTTCGTGGACGCCTGACAAGACAGGGCCCAGAGGAATTAACAATTATCCTATAATAATAATAGTAATAAATAACTATAAAACACCCATAAAGTACCTCCAACTGGAGGAGAAAAAAGCATTAACCAGAACCATCCCCAATGTCAGAATCACCTGAAGAGGGGAGAAAAAGAACAATTGAACACAGTTTCAAATATGAAAGCCAGGGTGTGGCACACATATCCTTGATATTACAGTATGGAGTGCAGAGGCCACTGGTTCTAGTAGGGGAGGCAGAGTGGGAGAATTATGAATATAACTTTTTTTCTCACCCCAGAAATACTCCAATATTCCTAACTGTTATACAGACTAAGAAGCAGTACCTTTGGAGGTGGGTAGATAATCTATTTTGGAAACAAACTCTGGAGGACAGCTGTGCCAAACCTGGCATCACCGCTAGCCTGTAAATCCAGGCTATAATGTTTAGTAAAGGTGTGAACTGTTCTCCAGGTAGGTGCTTTACATATATCTACCAGAGGGACATCCCTGGAAGCTGCCATAATAGCAACTGGATCCCTTGTGGAGTGGGCTCTCAGCCCTGCTGGTGCCTCCTTACCAGCTTTTGAGTAGCAAAACTGTATACATTGAACTATCCAGCGAGAAATGGACCTTTTAGATGCTGGGTTTCCCTTTCCCACATCCCCATAGGTCAGGAATAGCTGTTTCCTTTCCTGTCTGTGGGACTTAGTGGCTGTCAAGTAGTAGCTGAGAGCTCTCTTGACATCAAGGCTGTGCAACCTACGCTCACCAGAACATGAGTGTTCAGTGAAGAACATAGGTAAAGTGATAGATTGGTTCAAATGAAAATCTGAGACAACTTTTGGGAGAAATTTTCTGTTAGTTCACAGAACCGCCTTATCCCTGTGAAAGGAAATGTAGTCCTGTTCAATACATAGCGCCTGAAGATCACTGATCCATCTGGTTGAAGTGATGGGCACTAAAAATATTGCTTTTCATGCAACATATTTTAATGGAGCCGAAGACATGGGTTCAAAAGGGGCACCCATGAGCTTAGCAATGCAAATTTATAAGTCCCAGGCTGGCACTGGTTCCCTGACAGGAGGTTACAGGTGTGTCAGACCTTTAAAGAACCTTTTGAAAATGGAAATTGATGCCATAGAGGTAGCCTTCCCAGCTGAAGTATAAGCAGAGACTGAAGCTAAATGGAGTTTCAGGGTAGTGGGCTGCAAGCCCAATGAATGCAGATAAACAATATAGTCCAGCACATTTGGCACTCCTGCCTGGACTGGAACTATGTGCCTGGTGGAACATCAGATAGAAAACCTTTTCCATTTTGCTCCATACAGTAGTAGCCATAGACATTGCCAGCTACTTCCAAATATTTCACAAAATTTCTAAAGAGTTTCTCTCTGCTGCCCCTACTGTGGAAATGCAGAAAGCAGGAGGTTTCTCTACAAATATCACAGACATTTCGGGAAATAGCTGGCAATGTCTGTGGCTGCTACTGTAGGTTTTCTTTGTGGAAGGTTTTCTGTACTCCCTTAAAATGTCTAACACCCCTTCAGAGAGATGCAAGCCTGCATATTCTAAGTCTTCAAGAGCCATGCTCTGAGTCTGAGTGACTTGAGGTTCAGGTATAGAAGCCTCCCCTGATTGGAGGCCAACAGGTTGTGCCTCCTGGGAAGGTGTACTGGTTTGACCACTGACATGGAGAACAGCAGGGAATACCATGGCTGTCTGGCCCGGTCTGGAGCTATCAAGATCATACTGGTTGGCTGAATCCTGAGCTTGAGTAGCACTCTGTACACTAGTGGGAACGCAGGGAAGGCATATAGGTACTTTCCTGACCAGCCCAGAATCAGAGCATCCAGGGGTACTGTGCCCATAGCTGGGGGTCTGCAACAGTACTGAGGGAAGTGGTGGCTCTCATGGGATGCAAAGAGATCTATCTCTGGATTATCCCACCTTTTGAAAATCACTTCCACCATCTGCCTGTTTAAGGTCCATTTGTGATGGGCCTGGCTGATTCGACTCAAGGCATCTGCTAGGGTATTGTCCTTGCCTGGCAGATGAACAGCCTGAAGACACACACCTAGGGAGTAAGATAGATTCCAAATTTGCATGGCTTCTGTGCAGAGAGAATTGGACCTTGTTCCTCCTTGCTTGTTTATGTAATACAAAGTGATGGTATTGTCTGTTCCGACTTGTACCACCTTTCCCTGGAGCAGTAGGGTAAAGGCTTGTAGAACCAGGAACACTGCCCTGAGCTCTAGCAGATTTATGTCCTGGAGGGACTCTGCACTTGACCAAGTGCCCTGGGCAGTGTGCTCTCCTATGTGAGCACCCCATCCCAGAAGTGAAGCATCTGTTGTGAGGATCACTGAAGGAGGCTCTTTCTGGAAAGGAGCCCCCTCCTTGAGGTCGGCTTCCTCTTTCCACCACTGAAGAGCCAGGATTAATGATTTTGTTACTGGGACCAACTTTAAAAGAGGGTTCTTTCTTTGAGACCAATGAGCCCTTAGGTGGAATTGAATGTCTCTCATCTGAAGCCTGGAACCCAGAATTGTTACAGTGGCAGCTGCCATGTGGCCCAGCAGCTGAAGAAACTGTACAGTTTTTGGCTTGTTCAGGCTGAAAGAGCCTGCCAATTACAGAATGATTTTTACCCTGTCAAGGGGTAGGTAAGCTCTGCCCTGCCTGGTATTTAATTCTGCTCCTGTGAACTGCAAAACTTGTGCAGGGAGAAGACATGACTTTTTGAGATTTATCAGAAACTCCAAAGACTCCAGAAGTTGCTGGGTGAGCTGCAGGTGTTCTTTTAGCTGTTGTGGTGACTTTTCAACACCAGCCAATCATCCAGATAAGGGAACACTGTGACACCTTGCCTTCGCAGGAGTGCCACAACCACTGCCAGGCTTTTTTTTTTTTTTTAATTTTAGTCTTTGGTAACCAGTAACAAGTGCCTGTTTTCAGGGGCGACCTAGGAGCATTGGGTAGTAAAGTGACTTGCTCAGAGTCACATAGTATGCAAGTGGCGGTTGTGAGAATCAAACCAAAGTCTGGTCTGCTGGATGTACGAAGTTCGTTCACAGCTCATTACTCTAACCTCTAGGCTATACTGCCAGCCAGTTCACTTTGTGAACACCCTTGGAGCTGAATTGAGACCAAATGGCAGGGCTGAAAACTGATAATGACCTGAAGGGAGTCTGAATCTGAGGTACTTTCTGTGAGACTCCCTTATGGGGATGTGGAAATAAGCATCTCTCAGGTCCAGAGATGCCAGTCAATCTCCTTTTTGGAGGGCTGGTAAAATCAGTGACAGTGTTACCATTTTGAATTTTGGTTTTGTTAAGTGCCTGTTTAGGACCCTTAAGTCTAACATAGGTCGCCACTCCCCATTTTTCTTTGTTGTGAGGAACCATCTTGAGTAAAACCCTTTTCCTCTGTGCTGTGGAGGCACTGTTTCCACTGCTTTTGACAGCAGTAGGTTTTGAACCTCCTTTTCCAACAGCTTTCCTTCCATGATGAAGGCTGGTTTGAAAACTCTTGTTCTTAGAGAAGAAAGGGATTTGAAATTTAGGGACAAGTCCTGATTCACTACTTCCGGGACCCATTTGTCTGTGGTGATCTTTTTCCAAGCCTGGAAATAGTGAGTCAGCCTGTCCCCTACTGGAAGTGGGGAGGCGAACTGGAAAGACAAGTCAGGGGTCCTGCTTTGCCTGAGGCTGAGAGTGGGAACCACGCCTGGAACCCCTTCTGCCCCTTCCTCTGAAGTACCCTTGCTGAGGATACTGAGGAACTTGGGGTACGGCCATGGCCTGATAAAAAGGCCTGGAATGGAACTGTCTGCCCCTGCCTCCCCTACCGTAAGGTCTTGAAGATGGGGAAACTTTCTCTTTGGCAGAGTTACTTCTGTAGGTGGCCTTGTACTCATCTACTCTTTTCATGTATGCCTCTGTGTGACTTCCAAAAAGGGAGTTACCCTCCACTGGAAAATCCAGGGCTTTGTTTTGTGTGTCCTGAGTAAGGGTTGTAGCTCTCAACCAAGCAAACCTCCTCTGGGCAACTGTTATTTAGTTATTTATTTTAGTCTTTGGTAACCGGGTAAGGCCCACTAGGCACAAGTGCCTGTTTTCTGGGGCGACCTGGGAGCACTGGGCGGTTAAGTGGCTTGCTCAGAGTCACACAATATGCAAGTGGAGGTTGTGAGAATCAAACTCGGGTCTGGTCTGCTGGATGTACCAAGCTCGTTCACACGTCGTTCCTCTAACCTCTAGGCTATATTGGCCATCCACCTGGCAGCAGAGTCGTTGGTGTCTGTTGCCATTTGAAACTGGTATTTGGCAGTATCCAGGCCAAATCTAGCAGTTTCAGCCAAGTCTGCTGAAAGGCTAGAGGGGGACTTATCCACCATAACCAGAACAAACTGCCAGAGGGACTTCTGATATTGGGCCGCATAGGCCTGAAAGTTAGCCTGCCTGATGGCCAAAGAAGCAGATAAACAGCCCTTTTGGCCTTACTATAAATTTTTCGTGAGTCCTTCTCGGGGGGTGGGGGGGGGGAAGAGAGGCCAGAGGGACTTTTGCCTTATCGGAGGCTGCAGCTTGCACCGCCCCCTGGTGGTCAGGGTGTGAATATAAAAATTCATCCCCTTCCCTGTCAAGATTATATTTTTTGTCCAGTCTTTTATCCAAAGATGGAACACACCCAGGTGTCTGGAGGAGCTTCATTGTATCCCTTTTAAAAAAAATTATTTATTGAGAGCAATAACTTTTTGGTGGGTGTTAAACCCATAATTTCCAAATACTCAGCCTCCTCCTCCTCATCTTCTATCACCTCGGTGGTAGAGATGTCTAAGGCATCAACAATTTTTCTGACAAAGGAAAAATGTGATGAATAATCTTCAGAGACTTTGGGTTCTATAGGTTCTCCCTCCTCCTCCTCCTCCTCCTCATATTCCCCGTAATCTTCTCTTCTCTTTTCTGTACAGAAAACTGGGTAGAATCAGTGGGGCATGGACTGGGGGCTGCTCATCAGCAGGCAGCAGATCTTGCAAGGCTTGCAAAACTTTAAATGCCTGCGCAATTTCAAGAGGAGTAGGCATAGTAACTGATACATCAGAAGTCCCCTTAGACTGACCAGCAAGGGGTTCAATGTGTTTTGTTTTCTTAGTCTTTTTTAATAGAACCGGAAAGCAAGCCGGTTCAGCAGTCCATTTTGTAACCATATCAAGGGTAGAAGGAGTGGGTTCTGTGGTTTCACCCACAGCCACAGAGGATATCGGCTGGTCAGAGCCAGAGGAACTCTTTGGTGGAGGCAATTTTTTCTTGAGCCTTTCCAAACACTTCTCATGCATTTTTTCTGGAAAGGTTTTACAAATTTCACATTCTGTCTTCAAACAATTATAGCCAAGGCAGACAACACATGAAGTATGCTTGTCTGCCTTGGCAAACACTTCTCTACACTCTAAGCAGTTCTTGATATCGGGTTCGACATTTTTTTTTCTTAGGTTTTCTGACATTGTAATAAAACCCCCAGAAAAATGCAACCACAATAAATTTAAACTGTATTTATATAAAATATATCGGTTGTGGCTGGTTTAGGAACCGATCGGGGAACCAATCGGAACCGGGAACGGACAGAAAAGGGAACCGGGATTAGCAGTTCAGTAACCGATGAATGCTGTTACAAATAATAAATTTAAAACAAGTGTTTTTTTTTTTAACTTATTCTTTATCCTCCTCTCTTTCTGCCCTCGATCCCTCTCTCGGAACTCCCCACTGCACCTCACAGGGATGTCCTTTAGGAGGACCGAGGAGTCTGCTCCTAGAGTGCGGCACACTCTGAATACCTTCAGGGCTTCCAGCTCACCCTCTGGGCAAGACGGAGGAGGCACTTGCTCATCCCCGATCCTCAAGGCGGCGTGCACGCGTGTCTGCCCTGGTTTCTCTCCTTAGACGTGGTGCTGGGGGTTTGTCGCCCGAATCCAGGGCAGGGTGTTTCCTTGTTCTGTGCCCTCCCCTGCTGACGTCAGTGCTCGAGGAGGGCCAATGAGGCAGAGGCGCGCTGAGACGCGTCTTCGCTCAGGGTCCTTGGCCGATGTCAGCCCCTTGCTTTTATTCCCTGCTTCCCCGGCTGCACTGCCAGTACCTAGATTCACCCAGGAGATGGCAGTAATGTGGAGGGGCTAGCTTGCGACCCTTCCCGGAGAAGGAGAGAAGCCGCCGGGCACTCAATTTCTCTTCCCCCTTGGCCGACTCCCAGCAACCTAAGTCTGCCACTGAACCAGGTCACCGGCATGCCACAAGGTGTGGCGTCCAACACCTCAACCCTCAGCACCACTGGGCCGGCTAATTAAAAACAAGTTTTGGTGATGAAAGAAAAGTTTAACTAAAGGTAAAAAACCCCCGCTAAGCTAAAAATGCCTCGGTTTCTCACCATTTGTACCGAACCGTGAGAAACCAAGAAAATAAGTAAATTTAACTAAATAAAGCTAATGGTTAAATTCTAAACAAAATATAAGGGCAGCAAATGAAAATAAAATAATACTTATATGTATTTTAAAGTCAAACGACGAGATGATGAGGAGATGATCTCTGAGCATCTTGTTTTGACAGGTGGAGAGAGAAATCTGAGGGTTAGAATGTAGGCAGTTGATAGGTGGCAGCATTTGAAAAAGTGGCACAGGATGAAAATTACGTACCTACTGTAATTCTCGATCTTTCTGTGTATCTTCACCATTGATCACTGTTGGGTTCTGGCCAGAGGATCAGGACCCCACAGGAGCTTTTTTTTTTTTTTTTTGCAAGGGGGAGGAGTCGACGTCAGGGCAGCCCTGCCCTCGAGGCGGATGCATTGTGTGGCGCTCACTGGTTGGCAAGTAACCGATGCCAACCCCTCCTCAGCCCCAGTTCTGCACGCAGGAGAGAGAGAAACCGAGAGGGTAGTGGGCAAGGGAATCCGAGGGATAGTAAAAGGAAAGGATATAAAACTAAAAGGAGGAATAAAGACGTAGAAAAGACAGAAGAGAAGGAGGCCTAAAGGACTGGGGACAGAAAGGCTTCAATCTCTGGGCGAGTATGAGAGGGATGAAAGGGTGAGGGGTAGCAGAAGAAGAGAGAAAGAAAAGAGGGAGGAGAGAGGAGACACCACCTCCAAGGATATAGCCCAGGAACTGCTCAAGGAGTAGGATGGTATTGCCCCAGACCAGACTGTCTTCCAAGCCAGAGGAGGGCCTAATAAGGCTGAACCAGCAGATTGGCACCAATCCCTGAGGGAAAAAGTAGTCAAGAGAACTACCCAGAGGGCCAAGAATGGGTCGGCGTCTCCCTCTCCTGCTGAGAAGAATCTGAAGTTGAAAGGACACTTCAGAAATATCCCTGAAGAAGGAAACCCCCAAGGGATTTTCTTTTAGCTTTTTATAGCGAGAAGTCACCTCCAGAGAAGGAACTACAGTGAAAAGTATTTATTCTCCTTTGAACAGGAGAGGCGATTACAGGGAAACAACATTATGGAGACTGGCACAATGTAGTTGGAGAAGAATAACTGAAGGAGTCAGCAGGGCCTCCCCCTCTATAGTTCCTCAACGACCAAGGCTGGAGGGAGAGGAGTAAGTCCAAGACAAGACTATCTGGACTGAAGGGGGGCCCTGGAGACTCCCAACAGAGGGTAGCTTCCCTCTCTGTCTTCCCAAGGGAAAAACCCCCGACCCCAAAGGAGGGAGGGGAGGAGGTGCTGGAGATGGACTGAAGTCCTAGCTGAGAAGCAAACAGGGAGGAGGACAGCCCAGAGACTGAGGCCTGAGAGGGGAAGGTGGGCAGGACTCAGTGATGAATGGTGAAGATACATAGAAAGATCAAGAATTACGGTAAGTACATAATTTTCGTATCTTATCTGTGTCAGTCTTCACCATTCATCACTGTTGGGTGATTATCAAGCCCCCCCCCCGAAGGGGGCCCAGAACCTCCCTAAGGGACAAAGTTCCTCAGCCCCAGTTGGGGGGGGCACCAGAGGAGGGAACCCTAACAGGCCAGTTTAGGCCTGAGACTGGTCTGGGTGAGGCAAGGTTCTCCTAGCAGGAGAGGGGAAGGTGCCCCTGAAGTTCTCGTCTCACCCTATTGGAAAACAGATGGGTTCCCTGGAAAGAAGAGGCAGTCACCCTACGCCGGGCCAAGGGTGATAACCGGGAAAGACGAAGCCACATCATCCGCCTGATGCAGGTCGCTGTCTCCGCCAACCTGGAAGCCACCTCGTTGGCATCATAAGATGCCCTTGCATGGTGCCTCACAAGCTCCAGGCCCCGCACGGTGAGGGCAGTGACTTTTCTGGTCACCTCAGAGTCAGGCAAAGAGGCTAGGATCTGACCTAGCAGAGCTCACAAGTGCCTATTATAGGCAGCATGCTGGGCCTGATGAGCGGATAGACATAAAAGGAGGTGCATCGACGAGAAGGCTCTCCTCCCCCAAACTCAGCTGAGTCAGATTCTGGGGGTCGGTTACTCCTTGGGCTTCTATCCCAGGAGGGTGTGTCCAGGAGAGTCACACCTGAAGGGGTATGAGGCAGGGCTCCTGTAGACCCAAGGGCTGCACAATACCTCTAGCAGTGGTCCCTCGGGGCTGGTGCAAGGGTTGAGGGACGTCACCAGGCTCGGTACGATACCTCCCAGAAGGGAGTAGGCCAGGTGGGAACTAACAGGTTGGCCACACTGAACTCGCCCAAGAAGGCACGTGCCAACCAGTCAGGATTGTGACTGCCTAAGATGGAGATATGGAGCTCATCAAGCAAGCCCGACAGGAAGCGCTGATAGCTGGAAAAATCAGCTGCGGGGAAAACGTGGACAGAGGACTCCTCTCCCTCAGAGGAGGAAGACGAGGGAGCCGACGAGTCTGGAGAGTTACGTTCAGGCTGCACCGGGGAGTTGTGGAATACCTCCTCATCCATGGACCAGTAGTAGGCAGAGAACAGTGCAGCCATGGACCTAAACTGCTCCCAAGTAAGGGGTTCCATCTGACCGGAGTAAGGGGGGGGGGGTTGGCAGCGGCAAAGGAGCCAGGCACCTCCAATGAGGAGCGTGGCCTCTGCCCAGGCTGTGGGACCCAACGGGAGACCTCAAAGGAGAAGGAGATCCGGTGGTCCCAGCAGACTAAGGCCACTCAACCGAACTGAAATGGTCAGGGCTGAACCCGAAGAGAGAATCCCCCCCGTGAGGCGACTGGGGCTGCATGAGCCCAAAAGGGTGGCCCCTAACCCCTAAAGATGAGTTCTCTCTCTCTCAAGAAGACCTCATGGGAGAAGACCAGACCAGCGCTGCGACTCCTCTCCGAACCCCTACAGGTTCCCAGGAAAGGACGCCGCCCTGAATCCAGCCCCCTCAACCCCATGGACTCAGAGAGAGCCCTCTTCCTCAACATCAGCCGAGGTAACTGACACCCTGTAGTTGACTCCTGAGAGACAGCCGGAGGTGGAGTACCCACCCCTGCCTGAGACACTACAGTTGGTCCAGAAGTAGGGCCAGCGAGAACCGTCACAGGAGCAGACGGACCACCGACTTGGGTCTGCCCTGTGGTACCCTCCCCGGGGCACCAGAGGACTGGTCGGTGCCACCGACCCTAGTATCAGTGGAAGCCACCCGCTCCTCAGAAGGGTGCTGAACTGGAGCCGACACGTTGGAGGAGGAGGAATCAGAGGATTCCAAACAATTCGGAAGCCAGTCTGGGTCAGCCTCAGCACAGTCCTCCCCAGAATAGACTCGAACTCAGACCACTCCCCGGCCCCTCTCAGCCGCAGTGCCACTCGCTGCACCACAAACTGTCCCTGTGCTGCCCACGGCGCTGCCCCATCCGGTGCTGCGAGCGGTGCTGGAATCAGGCGCGCCAGAGACGCCCCATGCAAGCCCACGGTGCCACCCAGGATCCCGGCGCTGCAAGCGCATCGGGATCGGGCAGCACCGCGACGGCAATCGGTGACAGCACTGGCCCAGGCCTGGAGGCCTCAGACTGTGACTCCGGGGAAGCCCTCGCATCCGAGGAGGCGACTGCCTGGCCGGTGCCTTCCTCTCGAGCCCGAAGGGATCAGCTCGGGCCTCCTGCACGGTGAAAGGGGTTCACACCAAGGCAAGGATAGAAGAGGTGGAAACCCCCTCCTACGTGGGCCGTATAGGACCAGGCAGGGACCTGGAGGAAGGGTCAAGAACCTTGCATTTGGCGGTGAGCCAGGTGCGAGCCTGTCTCCCAAATGTCGGTGATACACGTCCTACTTTTAATGCGCACAACTCCAACACACGATGGTCCATGGAGAAACAGGTGTCGCAGGATCCATGTCATGGCTAGGGCCAAAGCAGGTGAGACACTGGTCATGCAGGTCTGAGATGGAATACAGTGAGCAGCAGGGACACCGCCCGACGAGGCCAACCCACCTTGGCAGATTTCTTTTTGTCCCCTGAACGAGACATGACCGGATGAAAAATATAATAAACAAATACAGCACTCGGCATCAACGAAGAAAATAATGCAGCAGCAGAACTAGGACTTCAGGAAAAACTGTCGGACTAATACGTTGGCATAGATAAAATGGTGCTCACTCGCGAGGTCGTGTTCACTCAATGGCGGGAGAAGCAGAACTGGGGCTGAGAAGGGGTCGGCATCGGTTACTGGCCAATCTGCAAGCGCCACGCAATGAGTCTGCCTTGAGGGCGGTGCCGCCCCAACGTTAACTCCTCCTCCTTGCAAACAAACAAACAAGAAAAAGCTCCCGCAGGGTCCTGATCCTCCGGCCAGAACCCAACAGTGATGAAGGGTGAAGATTGACATAGATAAGATCCAATGATTCCATCATTAGCATAACGTACCATCTCCGGATAAATCTGTCTTAAAGGCACACTGCATAAGAGTTAGGAATATTGGAGTATTCCTGGGGTGAGAACAATTGGTTATACCACTAAAGTATAGATCTGAGTTGTTACAGATAGCACATGATAGTCCTATATCTGGTCACTCAGGGAGGGATTGCTCCCTTTCCAGATTCCTGTACAGATTTTACTGGCCTGGAATTCATGAATATGTTGCTACCTATTTCAGTTCTTGTGCTGAGTGTCAGAAAGTAGCCCCAGTGACTAAAAAAGACAAGGTTCCCCTGGTGCCCCTACCTTTGATCAATCAATCAATCAAAATCTTTATTTATTCAGGCGAACATCATTGAGCATAGCTCATTTACAAGATGGACCTGATTGGTCATAAACAACAAAATGGTTTAAACTCACAAATATACAAATATAGAATGAGTACAGTAACAAAGACTTTTTAAGAATAAACAACAAAGAATGAACAAATGCAATAATATACACATATATACAAGGCAAGTAAACAGTGGTATTGGGCACCAGAGCAAATATAGAAAAAAAAAGTAATGAGTAGGGGTTTAGGAGGTAGATAATATAGAAGCTAATGGATGAATGCATGAACAGATAAGGGAGGGGGAATCTAATGAGGGCAGGGGTGAAAAGAGGTCTGAAGAGACTAGGAATTGTGGAAGCAGTTGCAAATCTCTGGGAAAAGATTTAGGTACAGTTTTTTGAAGGAGACTACAGGAATGAAAGTGTTCAGCTTCAGGGTCTTTTGTAGAGAGTTCCAGATGTGTGCTAGAAAGTAATTGATTGCAGCCCTTCCATGTCGGGTACATGCCTTAGGTAGATTCAGCAAGATAAGGTTATTGCTTCTTAGGGCATATGGCCTTGGAGTAACAAGAGAGAAACAATCAGAAATGTAGGATGGTAGTTTATTTGTCAGAGCTTTGTATATCCAAAGAGCAGCATTTTGTTCCTTCTGTGATGTAGGGATGTCCAGCCAACTGCAGCATAGAGAACAGTGGTGGGTACTGAAAGGAAGGTCAGTGATGAACCTTAGAGCTCTATGGTACAGGGTATCCAGTTTATTTAGGTAGGACAGGAGCAGTGGCCATATAGGAAGTCTGCGTAATCAAGGAGGAAATAAATGAAGCCTGGATTAATCTCTGCTTAGATTCTCTGTTTAGAAAATGTTTGATCCTGAAGAATAGGCCAAGCCTTTGCCTTAGTTTTTCAGGAGCTCTTCAATGTGCTGGGTGAAATCAAGCCTGTTGTCAATCCAAACCCCCAGATATTTGAATTTATCTACATAATCAAGGCTCTCACCAAGACGGTAGAAAGTTGGGGAAGAATGTTCGGTGAGTAGGTATTGGTGGAGATGAACATAGCTTTAGTCTTCTTGGCATTTAATAGAAGCTTCTTTTCAAGTAATTTGTGTTGCAGTAAGGAGAAGTCAGCTTATAGTAGAACATAGGCCTTTTTTGGTGATGGATTGCTTACATAAAGGACAGTGTCATCTGCAAAAAAATGAACATTAGAATTTGTGAGGCCTGAGTCAATGTTATTGATGTAGATGGCAAAGAGGATAGGGCCCAAAATGGAGCCTTGAGGAACTCCTCTTAAGAGTGGTTTTGAGGAAGAAAGGTTGCCTTCACTTTTTACCTGCTGCACCCTACCAGAGAGGTAGCATTTGAACCATTTAAGAGAGATAGGGTCTAGGCCTAGGGAGTGCAGTGAGGAGATTAGAAGATCATGATCCACAGTATCGAATGCTTTACTTAAATCCAGAAATACAGCACAGATATTATTTTTTTTATCTAG
This sequence comes from Neoceratodus forsteri, assembly GCA_016271365.2. Lineage (NCBI taxonomy): Eukaryota > Metazoa > Chordata > Ceratodontiformes > Ceratodontidae > Neoceratodus > Neoceratodus forsteri. The sequence continues at coordinate 262,373,310 of JADMNL010000024.1, forward strand.
TTCAGATAGTTTGATAGATGTGCCTTTTGAGAGAATTGCAATGGATTAGGTTGGCCCCTTAGACAAAAGTAAAAATGGAAATCGATTCATTTTGGTAGTATGCGACTATGTTACTTGATACCCAGAGGCTGTTCCTACGCATACTGTCACAGCCCCAAAAGTTGCAGCAGAGCTTGCCAAAATTGTAAGCAGGGTGGGCATATCAAAAGAGATTATTACTGATCAGGGTAGTAATTTTGGTGCTGCATTACTGAAGGAACTGTACCGACTACTAGGTATCACTGCCATAAGAACCTCCTCTAATTTTCCTCAGACGGTCTTGTTGAGCATTTTAATCCAATCCTAAACGCATGTTAAAAAGGTTTGTGAAAGGGGAAGGGAAAGACTGGGACCAATACTTGCCTTACCTGCTTTTTGCTTACAGATAAGTGCCACAGGCATCAACAGGTTTTTCACATTTGAAATGCTGTATGGCAGACAAGAAAAAATTACTCACCTTAGTAATTGTGTTTCTTCTAAAGGAGTCTTGCTGTATTCTGACAATCTGCAGTTAGCTCCAGCCTTTAAACTGCCACGGAGAGAGTATAGGATTAATTTTCTATGCAGTGCATAGAACGTTGAGCTCGAGCTCGGTTGAGGTCTCTGTCTGCAGCACTTTGAAACCCAACCATCAGATTCTTACGAGCAAACATTCACTAACTATACTATGTGGAAATTGTAACATTTTTTAACTAGCCAACTGGCCACAGAAAGTTTTGGATTCCCAAAGGAAGACTCAAGTCAGGAAACCCAAAACCAAAAACGTATCCAAAATAAAGATTATAATATAACCACCCAAGTAAAAAGGAGGGTGTGCTGAGACACATCTGGGGTGCAACACTGCACCGGACCACCCACTTCATAAAAACAGGTTCTGAGAGGGGAGGCAGGGAGGGGAGGTCAGAATACAGCAAGACTCCTTTAGAAGAAACACAATTACTAATGTGAGTAATTTTTTCTTCAAACAACATGAAGTCTTGCTGTATTCTGACAATCTGCAGACTACCAAGCAGTACCTCCATGGAGGAGGGACAGAACCTACTTTGGGAAAAGGCTCTGAAGTACTGCTGTGCCAAATCGAGCATCACTCCTAGCCTGGATATCCAGAGAGTAATGCTTGCTAAAGGTATGGACTGTTTTCCAGGTGGCTGCTTGACAAATTTCTAATAGAGGGATATCCCTGGCAGCAGCCAGGGAAGCAGCTGTACCTCTTGTGGAATGAGCCCTCAGGCCTGAGGGTGGGATTTTTCCCAGTTTCTCATAGCAGAATTGTATACAAGACACAATCCACCTGGCAATAGTTCTTTTGGTGGCAGGTCTGCCCTTTCCCACTTCCCCATAAGTGAGGAACAACTGGAGGGAATCAAACCTGTGACCCTTGGTATGCTTTATGTAGTAGCTAAGGGCTCTTTAAACATCTAAACTGTGTAGCCTCCTCTTTCCTGAGGAAGAATGATCAGTGAAGAAGACAGGGAGAGACATAGACTGATTCAAGTGGAAGTCTGAAACCACTTTGGGCAAGAACCTCCTATTGGTTCTTAGGACCACTTTATCTCTATGAAAGGAGATAAAATCAGGTTCCACTAACAGGGCTTGCAATTCATTGATACGTCTGGCAGAGGTAATACCTACCAAAAACAGTTTTCCAAGTCAAGTACTTAAGCTCTGCTGAGGACATAGGGTCAAAAGGAGGCTGCATAATTTGAGAAATGCAAACATTTAAGTCCCAGGCAGGGGCAGAATCCCTACAGGGAGGACTGGTATGAAGCAATCCCTTAAAAAATTTACAGAACACAGGATGAGAAGATAGTGAGGAAGGCTTCCCCACTGACAGAAAAGCAGAAACAGCTGACAAGTGTACCTTGAGAGTAGCTGGTCTGACACCTAGGCCATTAAGATGGACCATATAATCCAGAACTGTTAGCAATTCAGCAGTGTCTGGGGAGAGATGCTTCTTGGAACACCAAATGCTGAATCTTTTCCATTTAGAGTTATAAGTCTTTCCGGTGGCAGGCTTTCGAGAGGCTTTGAGAATATCCAAAACCCTCTGGGACAGGTGCAAATCTGCATACTCTAACTCTTCAAGAGCCATGCCTTGAGATTGAGAGACCAAAGATTGGGGTACCAGATCCTCCCCTGAGAGGAGGTTAACAGGTTGTAATTCCTGGGAAGAGATAAGGGAAGATGGACTGCTAGAGACAGCAACAGGGGGTACCAAGGCTGTCTGGCCCAGTCTGGAGCAATCATAATCACTTTGCAAGGTTGTGACCTTACCTTGACTAGAACCTTGAACAGTAGAGGAAAAGGAGGGAAGGCATGCAGACATTTCCCTTCCCAGTTCAAAATCAGAGCATCCAGAGGGACTGAACCCAAGACTGGGGGTCTGCAACAAAACAGAGGAAGTTAGCGATTGTCTGGGGCTGCAAAGAGATCTATCTCTGGAGTGTCCCACCTTGAAAAAATCACTTTCAACATCAGGGGATCCAGGGACCATTCATGATGGCCCTGGGAGATCCTGCTCAGTGCATCTGCTAGCACATTGTCCTTCCCTGGAAGGTGGACTGCTATCAGAGAGGTCTGCAGGAAATAAGAAAAAATTACTCACCTTAGTAATGTTGTTTCTTCTAATGGAGTCTTGCTGTATTCTGACTATTGCAGTTAGGTCCTGCCTTTCAACTGCCCCGGAGAACAAATGCATGGAATGTTCACCGCGAGCTCAGTTGAAGCCCCTGTCTGCTGTTGTTTAAACTCCAACCGTCAGATCTTTACGAGCAATATTCACTAGAAGTTCTGTGTGGAAACTGTAAATCTCACAATAGCCTTCTGGCAACTAAATTCATATAAGAGGGTTTTTTGGTTTCAAAGCAAAGACTCAAGTCAGGAAACCTAAAAAACAAAACACATCTCAAAACACAACACTCACCCAAAATAAAGGAGGGTGAAAAAGGGACACCCCTAGGGTGCCAACACTGCTCCTGCCCACCCACATCCCAAAAACCAGGTTCTGAGAGGGGAGGCGGGGGGGGGAAGTCAGAATACAGCAAGACTCCATTAGAAAAAACAACATTAGTAAGGTGAGTAATTTTTTCTTCAAACAACATGAAGTCTTGCTGTATTCTGACTATTGCAGACTACCAAGCAGTACCTCCGTGGAGGAAGGACAGAACCTACTTTGGAAACAGGCTCTGAAGTACTGTAGTGCCAAACTGAGCATCACTCCTAGCCTGGATATCCAGAGAGTAATGCTTGGTGAATGTATGGACTGTTTTCCAGGTGGCTGCTTGACAAATTTCTAAGATAGGAATATCCCTGGTAGCAGCTAGGGAAGCAGCTGTACCTCTAGTAGAGTGAGCCCTCAGGCCTGAGGGTGGAGCTCGACCCAGTTTTTCATAGCAGAATTGTATACAAGAAACAATCCACCTGGCAATAGATCTCTTAGTGGCAGGTTTGCCCTTACCAGCCTCTCCATATGTGAGGAACAATTGGAGGGGCTCAAACCTATGACCCTTGGTGCGCTCTATGTAGCTGCTTAGGGCCCTTTTAACATCCAAACTGTGCAGCCTCCTCTCTCCAGAGGAGGAGTGGTCAGTGAAGAAAACAGGGAGAGACATAGGCTGACTAAGGTGGAAATCTGAAACCACCTTAGGCAAAAACTTCCTGTTAGTTCTTAGGACCACTTTATCTCTATGGAAAGAGATGAAATCAGGCTCCACTGACAGGGCTTGCAATTCACTGATACGCCTGGCAGAGGTAATGGCTACCAAAAACACAGTTTTCCAAGTCAAGTACTTAAGCTCTGCAGAGGACAAAGGCTCAAAGGATGGTTGCATAAGCTGAGCAATGCAAACATTACGGTCCCAAGCAGGAGCAGGGTCCCTAAGGGAGGATTGGTGTGCAGCAATCCTTGAAGAACTTACAAAACACAGGATGGGCTGACAGAGGAGAGGCTTGCCTACTGACAAGAAGCAGAAACAGCTGCCAAATGCACTTTAGTGTAGCTGGCCTAAGGCCTAGAGCCATTGAGATGGACCATATAGTCCAGAACCGTAGCAACCCAGCAGATTCTGGAGAAATATCCTTATTAGAACACCAAATAGTGAACCTTTCCATTTGGAATTGTAATTCTTTCTAGTGGAAGGCTTTCGAGAAGCCTTAAGGATATCCAGAACCCCATGAGAAAGATGCAGATCAGCAAATTCTAACTCTTCAAGAGCCATGCCTTGAGATTGAGAGACCTGAGGTTCGGGTACCAAATCCTCCCCTGAGAGGATATCAACAGGTTTTAATTCCTGGGAACAGACAGGGGAAGGTGGACTGCTAAGGACAGCAACAGGGCAACAGGGGGTACCAGGGCTGTCTGGCCCAGTCTGGAACAATCGGAGTCACTTTGCATGGTTGTGACCTTATCTTGACTAACACCTTGAACAGGAGAGGGAAGGGGGGGAAAGCATACAGAAATTTCCCTTCCCAATTCAGAATCAGAGCATCCAGGGGGACTGAGCCCAAGACTGGGGGTCTGCAACAAAAGAGAGGAAGTTGGTGATTGTCTGGGGATGCAAAAAGATCTATCTGTGGAGTGCCCCATCTCGAGAAGATCACTTTCAAAACTAGGGGATCTAGGGTCTATTCGTGATGGCCCTGGGATATCCTACTGAGAGCATCTGCTAGGACATTGTCTTTCCCTGGGAGGTGAACTGCTATCAGGGAGGCTTGCAGGGAATAGGCCAGGGACCACAACTTCATTGCTTCTGTGCACAAGGCCGTAGACCGAGTGCCTCCTTGCTTGTTGATGTACCACATTGTGGTGGTGTTGTCTGTTCTGATCTGGACCACCTTGTTCTGTACAGATTTGGAAAAGGCTTGCAGTGCCAGAAACACTGCTCTGAGTTACAAGAGATTGATGTGTAGCAGAGATTCTTGAGGTGACCACAGCCCTTGGGTGGTAAGATCCCCCAGGTGGGCTCCCCAGCCCAGCAGGGAGGCATTTGTGGTGAGTATCACTGAATGGGACTGAGTGACAAAATGAACTCCTTGTCTCAAATTGTCCTGATCCTGCCACCATTGCAAAGCCTGGATCAGGGTTCGAGTCACTGGGACTAGTTTGGTAAGGGAATCCTTTCTTTGGGACCAGAAGGCTCTTAAATGGAACTGAATGTCCCTCATCTGGAATCTTGCTCCCTGTACCACTGCTGTGGAGGCTGCCATGTGGCCCAGAAGCTGAAGGAAATGCCTTGCTGGTCGAGACACCTGTAGGGTGAATGAAGAGGCCAGTTCCATAAGGGTCCTTGCCCTGTCCAGGGGAAGGAAGGTTCTTGCCCTTACTGTATCCAGCTCCGTCCCTATGAAGGTGAGGAGCTGTACTGGCTCGAGAACTGACTTTGGAAGGTTGAGGAGGAATCCTAAGGAAGTGAGCACTTGCTAAGTTATTTGCAAATGTGGCGTGACTTGGTCTGGAGACTGACCCACTATGAGCCAGTCGTCCAAGTATGGAAAGATGGAGATCTTTTCTCCTTAGAAAAGCAACCACTACTGCCAGGCACTTTGTGAAACCCTTGGGGCTGAAGTTAGGCCAAAGGGCATTGCTCTGAATTGATAGTGGCCTGAGGGCAACTCGAACCTGAGGTACTTTCTGTGGGAGCACCTGATGGGAATGTGAAAATAGGCATCTTTGAGGTCCAGGGAGACCAGCCAGTCCCCTGGCCTTAGAGAGGGAAGGATTATTCCCAGAGTCACCATTTTGAACTGTGGTTTTAAAAGGTGCTTGTTCAGATATCTGAGGTCCAGGATGGGCCGCCATTCTCCTGTCTTTTTGGGGGTTAGGAAGTACCTGGAGTACAATCCTTTGCCCTTGTGGGTGGGAACCTCTCTGTAGCTCTGAGAGCCAGGAGGAAGAAACCTCTGCCTCTAGGGCAAGGGTCTCTGATGGATTTGCAGGTGGAAAGGATCTGGTTCTCATCTTGGGAAATTTTTTGAAGCTGAGAACAAGTCCCTGGCTTACTACTTCCAGGACCCACTTGTCTGATGTCAGAGACTTCCAGTCCTGGACAAAGTAAGCCAGCCTGCCCCCTACAGGTATTGGAGAATCGGCCCGGGCAGACCCATCAGGGTGTCTCCTTAGCAGGGGCTTTAGGCTGAGGGGTGGATGCAGGCCTGCTCGTTCCCCATCTGCCTCTCCCTCTGAAGAACCCCCTCTGAGCATAAGAAGAAGAAGAAGAAGAAGAGGCCTGGGCTTGGTAAAAAGGCCTTTGGAAAGGCCTGCCCCTGCCCCTGGACTGCTGCCTTTGAGGAGTGGCTTGCCTTTCTTTGGCCTGAGCACTCCTGTAAGTGGTCCTGTACTCGTCCATCTTTTTCACGTAGTTCTCTGCTCCCCAAACAGAGAATTACCAATAACACGGAAATCCATGGCCTTAGCCTGGGTATCCTGTGAGAGGCTAGTACATCTGAGCCAAGCTATCCTCCGAAGGGCCACAGATGCAGCCATGACTCTTGATGAAACATCACTGGAGTCCACAGCAGCATGAAATTGCACCTTGGATGCCTCAATCCCATCTGCAGCCACCTGCTCCAGCTCCTTGGCAAGCTGGTCAGGGGCCTGTTTAGCCAGAGCCAGTACAGTGTCCCATCTGGACTTCTGGTATCTAGCTGTGTAGACCATATAGTTAGCCTGCCTGAGTCCCAAAGATGCTGCCGTGTACTGTTTCTTTGCCATGGCATCAATCCTCCTGGAGTCCTTATCTAGGGGGTGTGATGCCAAGGGGATATTTGCCTTATCACAGGCAGCAGCTGGCACTACCCCAACATGGCTGCATTGCTGAGAAAGGAACTCCATGTCTGAGCCTGAAAGGGTGTACCTCTTGTCCATTCGTCTGTCCACAGGAGGTATGGAATTAGGAGACTTAAGAATTTTATGTGTCTGTTTCCAAAAGGATTTGTGGAGGGGAATAGACAGTCTCCTGGACTGTGGGATGTCCATCATCTCAACAAAATCAGGCTCCTCCTGATCCTCTACTGCTTCTTCCATACGAAGCTGGAGGGTTTCAGCCACTTTTTTGTAAAACATAAAGTGGGAAGGGGACTCAGAAAGCCTAGGAGGAGAAACACCTGAAGGTCTGTCTGGGGAGATGTCTGGGTCAATAGGCACATCCAGACTTTCATAATCACCATCATCATCCTCATACTCTCCCTCCTCCTTATCCAGTTCATAAAATTCTTCTGAAGTGTAATCCGGAACCGGGGGAACCGACCGAACCGAATCCCTGCCAGATTGTGCCGGTTCGGCCAGAACCGAAGTAAGCGATTGCACTATTCTTATCGCCTTGGCTATCTCATCAGCGGTCGGAGTATGAATTTCTGGATCCGAAACAGACGATTTAGCTTTTCTTTTTCTTTTAACCGGAACCGACTCCTCAGAATCGGCTCTCCTTTTGCCTGAAAAAGTATCGCCCTGGTCAGAGGGCACTTCTTCTGGTTCGGTCGGAACCGAACCGGGCTGGCCATCTGGGTCAGCGGACTTCTCGGCCTCCCTTTCCCTCAGTCTACCTACTCTTTATCCAGGGTAGCTGGAAAATTCTTACAAATTGGCAGTCTGAATCGGGGTGGTCAAGCCCAGACAATAAACACAGGTGGTGTGGGGATCAGCCTTAGCAAAGGCTTCCCACACACTGCAGTGTTGAAACCCAGTGGGCCGTGTTTTTTCTTGGGTTTCTCAGACATGGCCAATTCCATCCAAAACATACCCTTTTTTCAGCAATCCGCCAGGCAAGACTCCCCTATCGGTTCCTGACCGTGTTACGGGTCTTGGAAAAAAACGTAATAAAATCCATTTTTTTTAGAACCGATATGGACCGGTTACCACACTCTAAGTAAATTCACAAACATTTTTCTACCTAAACCAATCGGTTTAGCCGAACCGATCCAACAGTTACAAGTTCCACACAGAAACTAAATGCAAAACCTATCTAGTACTCACGGTACCACAGACAGAGACTTAAACCGACAGATTCGGTAGCAGAAATTAGGTAGAAACCGACCAAAAAATGACACTTTAACCGACTTTTTTTAACCAAGCAAAGAAGAAATCTCCGGAACGACTGTTCAGTGAGGCGGAGTAAAGAATCTGACAGTTGGAGTTTAAACAACAGCAGACAGGGCATTCAACCGAGCTTGAGGTGAACATTCCATGCTGGCCATGGAAAGTTTAACTCTTTGTTCTCCGGGACAGTTGAAAGGCAGGACCTAACTGCAATAGTCAGAATACAGCAAGACTTCATGTTGTTTGAAGCTAGGGACCAGAATATCATGGCTTCCGTGCACAAGGCCGTAGACTGAGTGCCTCCCTGCTTGTTGATGCACCACATGGTGGTGGTGTTGTCTGTTCTGACCTGAACCACCTTGTTCTGCACAGACTGAGAGAAAGCTTGCAGGGCCAGAAAAACTGCCCTGAGTTCCAGGAGATTGATATTAAGAAGGGACTCCTGAGGGGACCACAGTCCCTGGGCTGTGAGAGCCCCCAGATGGTCTCCCCACCCTAAAAGGGAAGCATCCATGGTAAGGACCACCGAATGAGTCTGAGTGACAAATGGGACTCCTTGTCTTAAATTGTCCTGATCCTGTCACCATTGAAGAGCTTGGATCAGTATCTGAGTCACTAGAATCAGTTTGGTAAAGGATCCTTTCTTTGGGACCAAAAGGCCCTCACATGGAACTGAATGTTCTTCATCTGGAATCTCACCCCTTGGACCTATGCTGTAAAAGCTGATATGTGGCCCAAGAGCTAAAGGAATTGCCTTGCTGATTGGGACACCTGAAGGCTGAAGGAAGAAGCCAGTTCTATAAGAACTCTTGCCATTTCCAGGGGAAGAAAGGCTCTTGCTTTGACAGTATCTAGCTCTGCCCCATAAAGGTAAGAAGCTGCACTGGTTCGAAAACTGACCTGGGGAGATTGAGAAGAAATCTCAGGGAAGTGAGCACTTGCTGGGTCACTTGCAGGTCTGACTTGACTTGGCCTGGAGACTGACCCACTATGAGCCAGTCGTCCAGATATGGAAAAATGGAAATCTTTTGCCTTCTTAAAAAGGCCACTACTACTGCCAGGCACTATGTGAACACCCTTGGAGCTGATGTTAGGCCAAAGGGCATTGCTTTGAACTGGTAATGGCCTGAGGGCAACTTGAACCTGAGGTACTTTCTGTGGGAGCACCTGATGGGGATGTGAAAGTAGGCATCTTTGAGGTCCAGGGAGGCTAGCCAGTCCCCTGGCCTTAGAGAGAGAAGAATTATTCCCAGAGTCACCATCTTGAACCTAGGTTTTAAAAGATGTTTGTTCAGGTATCTTAGATCTAGGATGGGTCGCCACTCCTGTCTTTTTTGGGGTAAGGAAGTACCTGGAGTACAGCCCTTTGTCCCAATGTAGGGTAGTAACTCTCTTTATGGCTTCTAAGGCCCGGAGAAATGAAACCTCTGCCTCTAGGGCAATGATTTCAGAGAGACTTGCAGGTGGAAAAGATCTGGCTCTCATCTTCGGAAATTTTTTGAAGCTGAGAACCAGTCCCTGGCTTACTACTTCCAGGACCCACTTGTCTGAAGTAACTGACATCCAGTCCTGGACCTAAGTAAGCTAGCCTGCCCCCAGGGATAGGGAGAGTCGGATCCGGCAGGCCTTCCATCAGGGTGTCTACTTGGCAGGGGCCTTAGGCTGAGGAGTGGATGCAGCCCTGCTCATCCCCCTTCTGCCTCTCCCTCTGAAGAACCACTCTGTGAAAAGGGAGAAGAGGCCTGTGCTTGGTAGAAAGGCCTATGAAAAAGGCCTGCCCCTGCCCCTAGATTGCTGCCTTTGAGGAGTTGCCTGCCTCTCCTTGGCCTGTGCACTCCTATAAGTGGTCCTAAATTCCTCTATTTTCTTCATGTAATTGTCTGCTCCCCAAACAAAGAATTACCTTCCACAGGGAAATCCATGGCCTTAGCCTGGGTGTCCTGTGAGAGGCTAGTACATCTGAGCCAAGCCATTTTCCGAAGAGCCACAGATGTAGCCATGACTCTTGATGACACATCATTGGAGTCCACAGCAGCATGAAACTGTACCTTAGATGCCTCAATCCCATCCACAGTCACCTCCTCCAGCTCCATGGTCAGCTGGGGGGGAGGCCTGTTTAGCCAGTGCCAGTACAATGACCCACCTGGACTTCTGGTATCGGGCTACATAGACCATATAATTAGCCTGCCTGAGTCCCAAAGAAGATGCCATGTATTGCTTTTTTGTCAAGGTACCCATCCAGCCTGCCTGAGTCCCAAAGATGCTGCCATGTATTGTTTCTTTGCCATGGCATCAATCTTTCTGGAGTCTTTATCTGGGGGGTGTGAAGCCAAGGGAACATTAGCCCTGTCACAGGCTGCAGCCTGCACTACCCCAACATGAACACGGAACAAGGAAATCAGCTATAAGTTATAAACTTAACTCAATATACTATCACTCCAACTGAAACCTTACTTCTCCAAAAGGGGTTAAATTTTGTTCCTACACCTATAGTTAATGAATTTAAAATATTTGCGGATTTGCAAAAATTCTTTCGAAAAATTAAAGTTCTTTTTTCAACAAAAACAAATACCAACAATCATGGGAGGAACATTAATAGAAGAACCTAGAAATACTGAAGACTTGGACCTGTTAATTTCAGCAATGGAAGAGCCTGTACAAACTATAAAGAATGATTCTCATATGGACATAGAATATGAAACAAGTGATGCTGATGCTGAATATAATTTGGAAATGTTGGAAACACTCATAACAAATGAACAAGTAGAGACTGAGGGGTCTTTTCCTCAGTCTCAGCTTGCAGGTAATACAATGTTGAATGTCAGCGGACATGTTTCAACTTTAAGAAAAAGCAAATTTTCAGGTGCATCTACTTTCTGTCCTAATGTATTTAATTCTAGCATACATGCTTTTGAAAAAGTGGTGAACAAACAGGTACAGGAAGTTTTGAAAAATCAAGTCAAACCTAGGTATTATAATCTTACTCAAAGTGAGAAAACAGCTTTGTAATGTTTATCTAATTAATCATGAGATAACTATAAAACCAGCAGACAAAGGGGGTAATATTGTAATAATGGACACTGTTCATTATAATGATATAGTGTATTCACTATTAAATAATACCAATAATTATTGCAAATTATCCTCCGACCCTACTCAGATTTTCAAAAGAGAACTGTTTCAACTGCTTAAATATACTGTTGACAGCGGCCTAATATCAGAGAAAGAATATAATTTTATCTGGCAGGATAATCCCACTATTCCCAGTTTTTATATTCTACCAAAAATTCACAAAAATATATACAAGCCACCAGGTAGGCCGATAGTTTCAGGTTGTGATTCTTTAACACAAAATCTGGGAAAATTCATAGATTTCTTTTTCCAGTTTCAAGTCACTAAACTTCCTTCATACATTAAGGACAGCACATCAGTACTTAATATTATGGAAGGTATACAGTGGAAACCAAATTATCAATGGTTGAGCATTGATGTTGAATCCTTATATACCTCTATTCAATATCAAATGGGCCTGAAAACAACTAAATTCTGGATGGAAGAATTATCTAAAACAGAGAATGTCCCACATGAATTTATTGTGAAAGCCACTGAATTCTTATTAACACACAATTATTTCGAATTCAAAGGAGAATACTATTTACAAAAATGTGGAACTGCTATGGGTGCATCAATGGCACCTAGCTATGCGAATTTGTTTCTTGGATTCTGGGAAAAAGATGTAGGGCTGGATATTCAAACTGCGCTATTCTTAGGCGCAAGCCCTTGCGCTGCGCAATATAGTTGCGCAGGGGTGTGTCCGGGATGATATTCAAAGGAGTTGCGCTATTGAGCAACTCCTTTGAATATCACCTCCCAGCCACAGCCACTGTACATGGCGCAGTGGAACTTGTGCCACGGCAAGTTGACAGAGTGGAGCATTCAACTTGCGGTGGCACAAGTATCATTGTGCCATGCGCAAAATCCCGATATTCAAAAGGTGACATGCAAATGGAGCTATAATTCATGCAAGGCGCAGGGGGGGCCATTTGCATCTGATTATGGCCCCATTTGCATGCCATTAGCATGCAGGTGCTCCGATCTCGAGGACTTGCGCCTGGCGCCCTGCCAGGCAGCAGCCATCAGGGACCGGCGCGCCTGCAGCCCGGTCAGCAGGCGAAACGGTGTGGGATCCCCCACTGGCCCGATCGCGGGCATAGCTGAACCCCCCACCAGCCCGATCGCGGGCAGCAATGTATCCCCAACACATCCCTGGTGGTCAGTGGACCGTAAATCCCGATCGCGGGATTGTGTATTAACCCCCACCTCCGATTATATCCCTGGTGGTCCAGTGGACCAAACATCCATGCCGGATGAGTATTAACCCCACCTCCGATTATATCCCTGATGGTCCAGTGCGAACATCCCGATCGCGGGATGAGTATTAACCCCACCTCGATTATATCCCTGGTGGTCCAGTGGACCAAACAACCGATCGCGGGATGGAGTGTACCGAAACCCCAAGAAACATCCCTGGTGCCTAATATCACCCACCCACCACCATGAACCTCCACCCTGCTCCCCGGCAGCCAGCGGGCGGCAGCATCACCACGCCTGCCGCCCCGCTGCCGCCAGACTGACTGCCAGTAGGGCTGCAGCTGGTACAGAGCAAGAGCCAATGGGCATGCAGCCCATACCGTCTAAGACAGTCAGATTTGTGAATGAGTCCATTCACAAATCTGGACTATCTTATATGTATACTGCCTTCATTGGCTCTTGCTCTGCACCAAGGCGTGCAGCCTACCGAGCAGTCAGTCGGCGGATGGCGGAGCGGCAGGCGGGTGGGGATGCTGCCGCTCCCGCAGCAGGGGGAGCGGGTGGAGGCTTCGTGGGTGGGTGGGTGGGGACACTAGGCACCAGGGATGTTTCTTGGGGGTTGTTGCACACCTCATCCCGCTGATCGGGATGTTTGGTCCACTGGACCACCAGGGATATAATCGGGAGGTGGGGGGGTTAATACTCCATCCCGCGATCGGGATGTTTGGTCCACTGGACCACCAGGGATATAAGGGAGGTGGGGGTTAATACTCCATCCCGATCGGGATGTTTGGTCCACTGGACCACCAGGGATATGTTGGGGACACTTTGCTGCCCGCAATTGGGCTGGTGGGGGAAGGGGAATTAAAGCTATGCCCGGACCGGGCCAGTGGGGGGTGGTGGTGGGATATTACTCTTTTGCCAGCAATTGGGCTGCGGGGGGCACAGGGTGTGGGTTGAGGGCCAGCCACAGGAGGTAGCTGCTGTGTTGCGCCCTGCAATGCCGAAGCTCACCTGTGGGTGGCCCTCGATTTAAGCCTTATTTTTTGGCTCAAAGTTGTGCAGGCGCAGGTTGTGGGTTGCGCCTGCACAACTCTGCACAGCCCGCTGAATATCAGGCTGTGCAGTTTATGCACGGTTCCTCCCCCTCCAGTTCAGCATGCATTCATTTGCATTGCACTGTTGCTCAGCCTGTTTTCAGTGGCGCAACGGCCTCCTGCTGAATATCACAGAATGGTGCAATTTCGGACTTGCGCATGCGCAACCCTATTGCGCATGGCGCAACCCTTTTGAATATCCGGCCCGTAGTATTTTCTGATACCAATCCATTTGTTAAAAATATTGCACATTGGCATCGCTTTATTGACGATGTTTTATGTGTATGGGATGGACCTATTGATACCATGACTGGGTTTGTAGACTGGCTCAATGATAACACATTTAATTTAAAATTTACTTATGTCACTGACCCATGTAGAATTTCTTTTTTGGACCTTTGTCTTTATGTTAATGAAAACAGAAACAAAATAGAGACCAGATGTTTTAGAAAAGATACAGCCACAAATTCATTACTATTGGCTAGCAGTGCCCACCCTTGCAGTCTAAAAAACTCTATTCCTTTTGGACAAATATTAAGACTAAAAAGGAACTGTAGTTCAGAAACTGAATTCATAGAGCAAACTGAAGAACTAATACATAGATTTGAAATGAGGGGCTATGATAAGAAACTTTTGATGCAAACAAAGGAAAAAGTACAACAAATGGATAGGGATGATCTCTTGAAAAACGTAAACAAAACAAACACAACATTGGGGGACATAATATCTTGCACATTTGTGACAGATTTTAACCATGTAGCAGGCCAGATTGGTAATATTATACATAAAAATTGGCATATCTTATTGGGAGACAATATGGTGGGCTCATCAGTGGGTCCCAAACCTAGAGTCACTTTTAATAGAAGTGAAAATCTCAGAGACAGATTAGTACACAGCCGAACTCCCTGTATTAATAAAACCACTGGTACATGGTTGTCACGCCGTTTAAATGGCTTTTACAGATGTAATAAATGTAACATCTGTAAATATGGGTTACCGTCTAAAGAATTTATTCATCCTATACAAATGAACATTACGGCTGAGATCAGGGAACTCATCACATGTAATACCCCTTATGTTGTCTATGCATTATGGTGCACATGTAATTTAGTGTATGTAGGCAAGACGGTCAGACCCTTAAAACAAAGAATACAGGAACACATTCGGTCCATTATAAACAATAAACAAGATACTCCTGTTGGTGCACATTTTTCTGATGTACACAATTCAAAACCAGATGATTTGAAATTTGTAGGGTTGGAACAAGTATCTCAAATGAGAAATGGAGGGGACAGATCTAACCTACTATTGCAGCGTGAGAGCTTCTGGATTTATACTTTGCACAGTGTAAAACCACAGGGCCTTAATGATAAATGGGACTTAAAACAAATAATTTAAATGTATTTTCCTTTTTCCTATAGGATAATAATGATGTTGTATATAAATATTGAAAGTTTCTTTTAGAAACTACATAATTTTGTGTTTTTCTTTTTTAGGATAAATTGCCATCTCGTCTGACTACCCTCTAGCTGCCTAGTCCTTATTTTCTGGGAGGTCCTATATTCTGGTTGCCTTGCATATTTTGGTTGACTTGCACACATTCTCTCTCCTTTTTACAGGATTTGCTGGAGGTTTGGTCTCTCTTACACCCGTGGTATCTTGTTTTTATTTGTCTATTTCTTTTCACATGTTTTTTCATCTTCACTGTGAATCTGTATTTCATATGTTTTGGTATTTGCCATTATATGATGTTTGTGCTGTTATAGCACCATCTAGTGACTTAAATTAGGTTTAACATGCTATGCAGACTTTAAGTGTTGTTGGAATCATGTGCATTTTTACTCATTGATTAATTGTCTTTAATTTATTTACTATATAAAGGCTATGTTTAGACTGTAACCTTTACCCCCTGATGAAGACTCATTAGTGAGTCGAAGCGCTGGGGCACGTTTAGAGCTTTGTCTTTTGTTTTGCTCTGCCTGCTGGTTCTGTTGTTCTAAGGGACAAAATAAATCTTTTTTGCTTATCACAGCGTTTGGACTTGGACCTGGATTTATCTTCTTACAGGCTTAAAGTGTGCTGGATTACCATGGTTTTGTTTGTTTTGGGTTGGCTACCCTTTACTTCTAGCACCACCCCACTAAGCCTTGGCTCGCAGCACGAGTGTTTTGGTCTCTATTACCCCAACATGGCTGCATTGCCGGTAGAAAAACTCTGTGTCTGAGCCTGATAAAGTGTACCTCTTGTCCATTCTCTTATCAACAGGAGGTACAGAATTAGGCAACTTCAACATTTTTTGTGTCTGTTTCCCAAATGATTTGTGCAGGGGAATAGACAGCCTCCTGGACTCTGGGATGTCCATCATTTCTACAAAATCAGGCTCCTCTTGATCCTCTGTAGCTTCCTCCATAGGGAGCTGGAGAGTTTCAGCCACTTTCCTGTATAACAGATAGTGGGGAAGGGATTCAGAGAGCCTAGGAGGGGAAACACCAGAAGGTCTGTCTGGGGAGATGTCCGGTTCAACGGGCACATCCAGACTTTCTGCTCCATCATAGTCATCATCTTGTTCATAATCCCCCTCCTCCGCAAATTACGGTTCATAAAAATCTTCAGGGGCATAGTCCTGAACCGGTGGAACCGACCAAGACGAGCCCCTAGCTAACGGACTGGATTGGACAGAACCGGGCGAAGCGATTCAACAATCTGAATTGCTCGGGCAATCTCATCAGTGGTCGGAACATGAACCTCCGGATCCAAAACGTCTGACTTTTCTTTATGTTTCCTTTTTGTAGGAACTGATCCCTCAGGATTGGCTCTTCTCTTGCCCGAAGAAGTATTGCCCTGGTCAGAGGGCACTCCTTCTGGTTCGGTCGGAACTGAATTGGGCTGGCCATCCGGGTCAGCGGACTTCTCGGCCTCCTTTTCCCTAAGTCTACCTAAT
Organism: Neoceratodus forsteri; assembly: GCA_016271365.2. Lineage (NCBI taxonomy): Eukaryota > Metazoa > Chordata > Ceratodontiformes > Ceratodontidae > Neoceratodus > Neoceratodus forsteri. Next base: position 262,389,730 of record JADMNL010000024.1, read on the forward strand.
CTTTTCTCCAGGGTAGACTTAGGAAAATTTTTAAAAATTTGGCAGTCTGCATTGAGGCGTTCAAACCCCAGACAATAAACACAGGTGGTGTGGGGATTGGCCTTAGCAAAGACCTCGCCACACTCACTGCAGTGTTGAAACTCAGTGGACACGGTTTTTTTCTTGGGTTTCTCAGGCATGGCAAACCTAACCAAACTTACCCTTATTTCGGCACCCGCCAGGCAAGACTCCCTATCGATTCCTAACCGTGTCACGGGTATTGGAAAAAAACATTTAAAACATGTTTTTTTTGGAACTGATAAGGACCAGTAACCACACACTAAAGAAAAGCACAAGAACTCAAACTAAAGGATCGGTTCAGCCGAACCGATCAACAAGTCTTACAATTTCCACAAAGTAAACAGCTAAACTATCTAAATACTCACGGTACCGCAGACAGAGCCTGAACCGACAATGCAGAAATAATTTCAGATTAAACCGACACTTTAACCAACTTTTGAACCGAGCTGAAGGAGAAATCTCCAGAACGACTGTTTAGTGAGGCAGAGTAAAGAATCTGACGGTTGAGTTTCAAAGTGCTGCAGACAGAGACCTCAACCAAGCTTGAGCTCAACGTTCTATGCATTGCATAGAAAATTAACCCTATACTCTCTGGGGCAGTTTAAAGGCTGGAGCTAACTGCAGATTGTCAGAATACAGCAAGACTTCATGTTATTTGAATCTACAGGGCCACTAGATGTAATAAAAGAAACATGGGAAGATAACCCAACTCGTACACCATCTTTTTAATTCTAAATTTTTATTCTGGGACCTATGACTTCTCAAGCTCAGAGGGGATTGATTCCATAATAAGGCTCCCCTAAAGGGAACAGACGATCTTTCCACATTCAGATTACATTTGTCCAAAACATATTGGACTCCCTGTAAAGTCCTCAGGCCCTCTCTTACCTCTCTAAGTTCATATAAATCAGAAATATAATCAGGAACCCCTCCATTCCAAACTTTGATCATACTGTAAACTGAAGTAAATGTAGATTTCTTCTTACAGGGGGTTTAAGCCAATTCAGCTCACTAAATAATACACACTGGTGAGTTCTACAAACATAGAAACATAGACTTTGATGGCAGATAAGGACCGCTTGGCCCACCTAGTCTGCCCATTTCCCTACTTACAGGATAAGCTGCAGATCCTAGTTAACCAACAGCCTATTTCTTCCTACCCCCCACAAAAATTGCCTTATGTCTGTCCCATACATTCTTGAATTCTCCCACAGCTTTAGATCCCACAACCTCCTCAGGAAGGCTGTTCCATGCGTCCACCACCCTCTCTGTAGAAAAATACTTCCTCACATTGCCCCTGAAATGCCCCCCCCATCTTCAAATTGTGTCCCCTTGTTCTTCCACATCTCTTTTTCTGAAAGATGCTACCCTCTTGGACTTTGTTGATTCCACTGAGGTACTTAAAAGTTTCTATCATGTCCCCCCTCTCCCTCCTTTTCTCAAGGGTATACAGTCAGTGTCAGTGGCTCAGCAGGTAGCACATTCGCCTCTGAGGCCGGGAGATCAGAAGGCTGTGGTTTTATCCCCACACCAGGCCCTTGGGTTAATATCCCAATGCTGACACTGCAGTGCAGTATGAGGGGGGTGCTGCTCTCCTGAGGTGCCATCTTTTGGATGAGACTTTAAACCGAGGTCCCATCTGCCTGTTCTGGTGGTAGTTCAGGTGGATGTTAAAGATCCCATGGCACTTCTCGAAAAGAGTAGGGGAATTTATATTGAGAAGAGGATTCCAGACAATCTACAAACCAATTACAGAAAAACAAAAAACATACAAAAATAAAGCAGAGAACATCATAACAGAAAAAAACAAATAAACAATCAACTCAACCATTTATCACAATTCACCCATAAAGAAGAATATTTCGCTTGACCATATAACTTCATATCCGAGTTATGAATTGTTTGCATCGTAGTAGTTACATTAAAAAAGAGTTCATCAAATGAAACAATACGCTGTTGAGTAGACCAAAAGCATCTAGATTGCCAAATATAAAAGCGAATAACAAAGAAAACTAATAATAAAGTGTCAGCAGGATACTTGGACCATTCATCCCTATTTGAACCGTACATTAGAATCTCATAAGAAATTGAAGAAAATAAAGGCTCTTTCCATTTAGTTGCCAACCAAACCCAAAAGGGTCTAATATAAGAACAATCCAAAAAGAGATGTTTCTGTGTCTCCAACATAGAGACACATTTCTCTCAAGTACACCATCTATCACGAAGTTGTTTGTGCTTATGTGCATTACCAACAGGTAATCTGCCATAAGAACTTAACCAAACACTATCCCATATAAAGGCCGATTAGCGTTTATGAGAGAGCAACTTTAAAACTCTTTCTTGAGACTGGGGAGGACAATCAGGAAAAAGTAAAGTATCTGAGAAATCTAATAAAACAATAGAACTATACAATTGCTTCCTATTCAATGTTTCCAAATTAGAAACTGTAAGTTTCCATTTCGTCAATAGACAAAAAACCTCTTTACCATACTTAGGAAATCTGGGAAGCTTATTAAAATAGGATGATTTACCTTGCTTCCATAACAGTAAACCTAACAAAAACCATAGCCTAACATAAGGAAACCAAATTTTCATACCAGGTCGTAAAAGAGGACTGAAATTATAAGAAAGAAAAATACTCAGAAAAAAAGCTATAGGGTGGACCATACCAACTCCGCCCTGTCGTACACTCCTATACGTGAAAACCCTTTATGGGATTCGGTCTACTCCCCCAAAAGGCTTGAAAAAATATACTATATACAGAAGTAAATAGAGACATTGGTGGAGGAAACACATAACTAATATACAAAAAAATCGGTAATAGTAATGTTTTAATAAGCAAAACACATTTTCGTTTGGCTATTTGTTTACCCTTCTATCGTGCAACCATTGACTGAGCTAAACTCAATTTATGGAACCAATCTGTATACATCATGTCACCATCACTAAATTCTATCCCCAAAATGGTTATTGGATCTTTAGAAATGGGTATACCAACAAGTGTGCCAGATTCAGGGATTGGAGAGGAACCAAAAGGGAAACCCTGACTTTTCCCATAATTAATCTTAGAACCCGAAGCCTTAGAAAACAAATCTAACGCAGTACTAATTGTAGGCTCTTCCGTAATCTCAGATAAACAAACAACTAAGTCATCTGCATATGCTAGAATTTTTATAGGTAAGACATTCTCTGCTAGACATACACCTGCTAGACCATTGTGAACACTAACCATACGGATAAATACATCAATAAAAAACACATATAATATCGGACTCAATGGACAGCCTTGCCTAACCCCTCTCTGTACCACCACTGGAGTACCAAACCAACCATTAACATTTGAAATAAGTTAAGCAGATTGATATAATAACTGTATCCATTCAATAAAACCCCTTGGTATCCCATAAGCATTCAATACAGAAAACAGAAATTTATGAGAAACTCGATCAAATGCTTTTTCTTGATCCAAACTAAGCAGATAACCGTTTAAACAACCCGACTGAGATGCTGAAAAAAGTTCCCGTATTACCAATAAATTATCATTTTAGGTTCTACCCGGTATTGAACAGGTTTGATAAGGACTTATCACGGAATCCACTACCAGAGTTAGTCTACGCTAATAAAATTTTACTTAAGATTTTAGATCTGTATTCAATAAACTTAACGTTCTCCAATTACGTAAGTCTGTTTTCAAACCTTTTTTATAAAGTAATATAACCAAAGCTTGATTCATTGAAGGGGCTAACCGGGCAGAGGACAACATATTATTAAACAATTTAGTCAAAAGCGGGACTAAATCATCATGAAAAGACCGATAGAATGTAACCCCAAAGCCATCCATACCAGGTGTAGAATCTACATTTAGTGAAAAAATGGCATCTTTTACTTCCGCTTCAGAAATATCACACAACATCTGTTGGCTGTCTACTGCATCTAAGTGAGGTATTTTTAAGCCATCAAAGTCCAGTATCTCACTCTGAACATTTTCATCTACATGATATAAATTGCTCAAATAACGACCAACGACTTCCAGTAAAGCTGAAGGAGTCTTTACTAAGTCTCCTGAGTCTGTTGTTAATTCCGTAATGACACGTTTACCTACCCTATCTTTACAATCTTGAAAGGGGTCTAACGCACCCTTGTGTAATTTCAAACCAAACCTATGTTCATGGTCTAAAGATTTTGCTCTATCATATCTATACTCAAACATACGGTTTTTCACATTACTAATTTGAACACTGTAATCTAACCCTTCAGTTTCTGTTAAAAGAAATTAATTTTTGCAACTGTGCTCTAAGTCTTAAATACTCTAAATATTGTAAATTATTCTTAGATCGAAATATGACTGGAAAAGATTTTCCAATCCTTCTTAGTATCCTCCACCAGAAGCAGCATCATCATAAAAATCAAGAACTGACATTCTTGCATACAATTCCGACTTCAAGCTATTTTAATAGATTCATCAGTCAATAGGGAGGAGTTCAGTCTCCACAAATTCTTTTTACAATGAGGAGCACCCTCCCACGACAAGCAGACTGTTAAAGACTTGTGATCTGAAAATTCCCAAACTCTTAAATTAACTTGGGTTACATGTAAAGGGAAAGAAAAATGAAAACTATCCTGGTAGACAACGTAGTTTTGAAAAACGTCCTACCACCCTTAAGAATGAATGCTACGATAAGCATCCTTAAGTTGAGCAGTATCTAAAATTTGTACCAACTTTTGAGAATCACAAAACAATTTAGACGTCTTCATACCCCTATCATTAACACTAAGAACACAATTAAAGTCACCAGCCCAGACAATTAAACGAGAAGTATACAAATAGGGATGAATGTCAGTTAGAAGTGCAACTCTAAGTGCTTTGGTTTGCGGAGCATAGATAGTAATTAAATGAAATCTTTCACCCTCAAAATTAATATCAAGTAGTAACGCACGTCCCGGACAAATGTCCACCATTCTAGAAACTCTTAATGCTGGATTCGTAAATAACACCCCAACTCCATCACAAGGAGTTTCCCCATTCGACCAAAAGGACATTCCTGAAGACCAAAAGATTACGAGCATGTTGCACTTCACAAATAGTTTTAACCTCGTATCCTGGAGACAAATGACATCACTACTTAATTGTTGCAAACAGGACATAGTAGTAACCATCTTTTGTGGCTCTTTATACTATTAACATTAATTGTGGTAATCGTTAAAGAAGTCATTATAATGTTAAGACAGAAAAAATAAGCCAAGATTTAGTACCCATGTAAATAAATATAATCAAGTAACTTTAGAAACTCGTCTTCGCTGCAAGCGTCTAGGAAGACTTTCAACCTGTACTATGTCACCTTCGTCACCTTCCGAAAAATTGTCAGTAACCACTGAAGCTTTGGAAGAACGGTCTGATTCCTCACCATCAGAATCTTCCTTCGATCCCAAAACAGCAAAGCTGCTGCCTAGTTTCCATAACTCAGAAGTAATACCACTAGTAGAGGCCTTAGGTACCTGCTGAGTTAGAACCGGCTTCTCTGATCTGTGGCGTTTTTTTGCCGTTACTTTTTTAAAAGGAAGTACTTGGGACAAAGGAGTGGGCATCTCTGGATCATCCGACTTATCATTTAAAGGTAGATCAGGCTTAGTGAGTAAGGAAACATCAGAGGGAACCACCGCCAAGGGAGACTGGGTCATGGTGACCTGCATGTCCACCGATACAGAATCATCTAGACCTGTGTCTTTAACTGAATGAGATTCTACTGCGGAATGATGACCCGAGGGAGTGAGGAGACAATAGAGGGATTGTTTCAGAACCGAATCAGCATGTTGAGCACCCACGATCAACTCTTCATGTGAGGGACAATCATCTCTATTATGGGAAGCCCAAGGACATTTGGCATATCCATGGCCAGTCTGTTCACATAAATTACATTTAAATAAATTTAAACACTCAGAGGCTAAATGACCAAATTCGAAACAATGAGAACAACGAGGAGTATCACAAGCAGTATTAAGATGAGTTCTTGAACCGCATTTAAAGCATGACTTTGGCTGTCCAACATAAAACAAGCTGCCCCTATCCTACCCAAAAGAAACGATTTGGTAAATGCTGTGGACCATTATTAGAAGCAAACAATTTAACTCTTACTTTCCAACCCCATTCCAAATTTGTTCACTATCTAGAATAGGTACTGGTTTGTCTAGAACTTCACACCTCCTCGTAACAAAAGAATATCTTCTATATGCCCCTCATTACCGAAACAAAATGGTAACCAACTTAACAGATGGTTTAGTAAGAGGTACTGCAAAAAGGTATCAGAGGAGAATTCTTGACAACCTGAAATACTGTCCAAAACGCTCCAGACCTGCAGGGATTTGAAACTAATGTCATAATTAGCGTTACCCAAATGAATTAGAGCATAAATGTCTGTAGACACAAATTTCATGGAGCCTTTAGCAAAACTTTGCAATGTAGAGCCTATCAGGAGTTCTTCTAAACCACCTTTATAAATTAATGCACCGCATTCCTACAGGGAGCAGGCTCACCCTTATTAGAAACAGGTCTGAGAGTTTAAATTGGGGATTCCCATCAGTCTGCACAGGATCCAAAACCGATGTTTTAGGAGGTACATTCATAGTGGAGACATGAGCAACAGGTATAGGAACTGTAGTAATAGAGTCTGTGGGCGAGCCTGTTTGGAAGAAACAGTTCCTGAGGTATTACATATGAAGAACAAGAGCCTCTGAGGCATTAGCAGGTGTATTATAATGCTGCACTGTGGTATCAGTAGGATCTGGCACCCAGTCACCAGATGGATTTTGCAGCCACCCTGCAGCTGCAATTGCTTTTCAGGTGACCAACTTATGGTATCTATGGAAGCCATAGAGGTTTAGTATACTGAACTGATGGCAAACATTCATTTGTATGGGACACATGGGAGACAGGCTTTTCGATAAATTTCTCACTGTTTTGCAAAACATTTCCCACTTCCTTATAGTCTGCTCTTCCCCTCTCAGTTGAATCCAACGAGTCAGTTTTCAATAGAGCACCCTGAAATACTATCGTAGACATACCTAACCATTCGATGGACCGTGGTGCAGCCGAAGGAACTTTACTCCGGGAATTCGTCTCCCCCTCAGTCCGATTACCCATTACCGAATCAGGGTCCAAAAAACATGCTGGATTCGAAACCAGAGGCTGCAAACTTGATTCAGATTGCCTCCGAGGTGCAGACAAACCTGGTGAATCCCCAGAAACCGCATCACTAGATCGCGACCAGGAAGTACAGGCAACCGAAGCGGCCAAACTTGGAGAATCAGAACGCAATGCAGCAATTTCCCTCACTAGTGTTTCTTTACGTTGCATGCAGCTTTCAACTTCAGCAATCAATTTATTGAGCAAGCGATCCTTCTGCATAAGTGCATTAGTCGATTCCAGCGCTGTACAACACTTCTGTCAGGTATGTCAGGAAGTCTTATTCAATAGCACTTCATTCGAGACAAAAATTCCATTGGCATAGAGGCATCCTGCATACCGGTAACCAAACTCAAAGCCTCTGACTCTTCTGGTACAGGGGAGGAAGCCCACTCCCCTATCTCTGCCACCTCCATCCTCTCTGAAGTCTGAGTAGTAGTGAGCATCTTGCGTTCGTCCACCAAAGGTTCCCCCTCCGAAGAGCAGGGGAATTTCCCCGGTGCCCTGGCCAAATTTCCCCTCATACACTAAAAATACCACCAACAGCTTACTCTGGTTCAAGGTCAGTTGACATTTCATCGGTATCCCCCTCCCCCCGGGTCGTGCCTGAAAATAGGCAGAATCTGCCTAGTGCACTTACCCGGTCAACAAAAACTAAATAAATAAATAAAATATTAAGCTCCTTTAGTCTCTCCTCATGTGGCTTCTCATGCAGTCCCTGCAGCATTTTAGTTGCCCTCCTCTGGACTGCCTCTATTCTGTCTATGTCCTTGCAGAGATGGGGTCTCCAGAACTGGACACAGTACTCCACATGGGGTCTCACCGACTGTCTGTACAGAGGGATAACAACTTCCCGTTTTCTGGCTGGTGATACCTCTCCCTAAACATCCCAGTATCCCCCCAGTCCTCCCTACTGCCTTCTCACATTGCTTGCTAACCTTAAGGTCATCTGATATAATTACCCCCAGGTCCCTTTCCATTTTTGTTGTTGTTACTACCTCCCCCCACACTGTGTAATCTTCCCCTGGGTTTTTGTTTTCCAGGTGCATTATTTTGCACTTCTTTGCATTAAATCCAAGCTGCCATACCTCTGCCCATTCCTCCAACCTTGCCAAGTCCCTTCTCATCTTCTCACGCCTCCAGAATAAAAATGAAAAGTACGTACCTACCGTAATTCTTGATCTTCTCTTTGCTTCACCATTCATTACTGTTGGGTGTCAGCGGACCCTTTTATCACAATTTTTTTAGAGTCGTGGCGCCACCCCTAGAGATGACGCTATGGAGCGTGAGGGGCTAATTGCTAGTTGCCTCAGACTCCTCCTCCATCCCAGTTCTCTTAGCTGGAGAGGCGAAATAAGGATTAGAAAGAGAGTGAGGCAAGAGAGCCAAGGGATAGAAATAGGAAAGGATATAAACTGAAAAAGGAATAAGCCGATAGAGGACAGAAAAGAGAGAGGGAAAAATGCCTACCCTAAGGGACCAAAGGGCCTTACTTCTGGGGCGGCTCTAAGGAAGGAACAGATAGAGAGAAGAAAGAAGAGGAAGGAGAAGAAGAGAGGAAAAAGGGGGGGATGCTAGGAGGGAAGAATTCTGCCATTGAGAAATTGGTTTAGGGTTATAAGCTCAGAACCATGAACAAGTGAGCAAGGATCCCATTTCAACAATTCGGAGAGAGGGTCAACCGAACCTCTCGCACAGTTTGGACACAAAAGGCAGATTCTGTAAACCTCCCGCCATCCCTAACCTTCCAGACCCCAGCTGGGAGCTCTCAAACTATTAAGGAGGAAAACTGTTCCCAACAGAGAGCAGCCAACTAGAAGTGAAAGGAGCCCTCTAGCACCTTGTTAGGTGATAACACAGTAGCATATGAAAGTGGGGAGGGGGAGGGGGCAGGGGCACCCCTGTACTTAAACAAATAGAGTGGGAACTCAATCGGACTCCCTAGAGGCAAGGCAGAAAACACCCCTTAAGGAAACTGAAGTGCCAGACAGCACCAACCAGTAGAGGCTGTATAATACGATTAGGGCCTGCCAAAAGGGCCTGGGAAGAGAAGACAAGCCACTTAATGGACTGTCTCTTTAACTGTGAATTGAAAAACATGGCTGGGGAAGAGCCAAGAGATGCCCAGTAAGGGCAGTCAGAAAGAGTTCCCTCAGGTACAGATAAATTTTAGCTCGTTCCTCCTATTCTCAGAGGGAAGGATCCGTTTAGAAGAATGGATTTTTTTTTTGGCTTAATGGCCAAAGGAGAAGGGGGAGGAATGAGCAGGGAGGGGGAGACGCCGAAGAAGAAGGCCCTTGAAGGGATGGTGGGCAGGATTCAGTAATGAATGGTGAAGATACAAGAGAAGATCAAGAATTACAGTAGGTACGTAATTTTCATATCTCCCCTTGTCAATCTTCACCATTCATTACTGTTGAGTGAGTACCAAGCCCCCCTTCCCCCGAAGAGGAGGGGGTAAGAGTAAACCCTGAGCGAAAAGATCCCTCAGCCTCCTACTAGTGACAAGTAGAGACGGGAAGACCCTAACCAATAGACTAGGAGGTCTAAGGTGAGTGAGGAGGAGGAGGCACCCCCGAGGGGCAGTGGGAAGGGGGTTGCCCCTGAAGACGCCTCCTCGCCCTACAGGAAAAAAGGCGGGTCCCCTGGAAGGCAGAGCCAGTCACCCTACGCTGGGCTATGGGTGACAGTCATGAGAGACGAAGCCATGCTGTCCGCCTAATGCAGATCGCTGTCCCCACTAATCTGGATGCCACCTCGTTGGCATTGTAGGATGCCCTCACTTGGTGCCTTGCGAGCTCCAGACCCTGCGCAAAGAGGGCAATGGCTTGTCTAGACTGCTCTTAGTCAGGAAGCAGGGCTAAGACCTGAGCCAGCATCGACCACAGATGCCTGTTGTAAGCAGTGTGGTGAGCCTGATGGGAAGAAATGCACAACAATGCACGACCAGAAGAGAAGACTCTTCGTCCCCACCGGTCGAACTCAGCAGAATCCGAATCCAGAGGCCTGTCGTGCGCCAGGTGGCGAGGCCCGGAAGGAGTATCCAGGGATGTTAAACCCGAAGGTGGGTGAGGTAGAGAACTTAGAGACTCATGGGGGGCACAATACTGTCTCCTGAAGTCTCCTGGAGCTGGAGAAGGAGTGGCTGGAGACTGCCAAGTGCAGACAGACGCTTCCTGGAAGGGAATCAGCCAAGAAGGCACCACCAAATGGTGGGTGCTGAATTCACTAAAGAAAGCACGTGTCTGCCGCTCGGTATTGTCCCTACAGATGTAGGAAATACGAAGCTCCAGAACCATCCTCGAGAGGAAACGCTGATAGTCGGTAAAGTCAGCGTCAGAGGAAAGGTGGACAGAAGGTTCCTCTTCCTCAGTTGAGGAAGAGGAAGTGGAGCTCGAATGCCCAGATGACTCCTGCAGCAGGGGGGACAGGCGGAAGACCTGTTCGTCCATGACCCTAACATAGGATGGGAAGGCCGCTGCAGTAACTCTGAACGTCTCCCAAGATAATGGCCCAGTGGGCCCCACATGGCCTGGGAGAGAGGGGGGTGGCTGCAGAGGGATGGGCGAAGGGCACCTAATAGCACATGCCTGACCTCTGCCAGGGCTCTGGGATCCAGGTAGTGACGCCTCCAAGACTGGGGACCCTGAGATCATGCCGGGTTGCGTAGTAGAAAGGGTAAGAGACAACTCCAGAAAGAGCTCTGATGGGGAATCTACCCTGTGACGCACCTGGGATTGCATGAGTCCAGAAGGGCAACACTCAGAAATGTCACCAGAAGATGCTTTAGAGACCTTCAAAGAGAGGTGAAGATCAGCGCTACAACTCCTCCCCGCACCCCACAGGGTAGTGGGGGTTCGTCGCTGCTCCTGACCCCTACCCCTCAATCCTTCAGACTCCGAAGCAGCCCTCTTCCTTGTAACCAGTGTCGGAGGTCCCTGCTGAGCAAGACCCCGAAATGCACCCACTGAGGCAGAGTCCTCTTCACTCTGCTGAAGAACCCGAGCAGCACCGGGAACGGCAGGTGCCTGGGACCTGCGGGAAGAGGGCATCCTCTCTTGGACATCCGAAGGGTCCACCACAGAAGACTCCAGGCCACCCCCAACCATGGAATGATCCGGGCTAACCAGCCCCGGGGAGTCTGGGAGAGGAACACTGGACCATCTAGCCCTGTGACCTACAGGAGGTTCAGAGCCAGAAGACTCTAGCTGCTGGTCTGGGTCCTCACCTGAATTGTATCCCTCCAAGGAGGGGTCGACAAGGGAAGACTCCAGTCCCACTGCTGCAGGAACCTGCCCCGAGGTGGCACCAGGCCTGGTACCACCGTAGGCTGTGACGACTACCACATCAGCAGAGTCATCCACACCCCTGACGGCGCCACGTTCCCAGGCCGCACCACAAACGGCGCCGCCCTAGTCCCCGACACCGCCAATGACGCTGAGACCCAGCACAGCACCGCGAGCGGCGCCGCCCAAGTTCTCGGCCCCGCGAATGGCACCGAAGCCCAGTGCAGCACCGCCAACGGTGCTGCCCGAGTCTCCGGGACCACAGACGGTGCCACAACCCAGAATGACACCACCAGTGGCGCCGCCTGAGTCCCCGGCACCATGAGCTGCGCCAGACTCCACGACGAGGACAGATGGAAACGAAGGTCCACCAGAGCTGGGCTCCACAACCAGAGGCCGCGACACTGAGGAAGCCTGCACCTCCATGGAGGTGACTGCCAGGACGGCGCCACCGGCGCGACCCCAGGAGGGATCACACCGTTCCTCCGGCGCCAAAGAAGAAACCTCCTCCTCCTCGGCAAGGCTGGAAGTGGAGGAGGCCTCCTCATCGCCGGCCCATATAGACGCGGGAGGGGACCCGGAGGAAGGGTCGAGAGATTTGGCCTGGGAAGCCCTAGGGCGATGTAATCCTCCGAAAGTCAGTGGAGCTTGTCTGACTTGAAAAGCGCAGACTTCCAAAACACAGCGATCCATGGAGAAGCAGGCATCTCAATGATTCATATCATGGTAGGGTCCCAGGCACCGGAGACAAACATCATGATGGTCCGTGATGGAAAAATGCCGGCCACAGAGGCACCGACGCATAGGGGCACGGCCCACCTTAGATTTACACTTTGCCCCCAAACCAGACATGATGCTAAACAACTGAGGAAAAAACACAGAAAAGTCTCGGCGTCATCGAAATAATATAGAAAGGAACGGTCTTACCAGTCGACGACGTCGAGAAAAACCCGGATGAAGGAAACTTCGACAGATACGGCCTATGATGCAGTACTTGAGCAACTCCATGCAGCAGGTGCAGCCTCAATGGCAGGAGAAACAGAACTGGGATGGAGGAAGTCTCGACGCCTAATGGCTGCCTTGTGCTCCACAGAGCATCACTCTAGGGCGCGCTGTCGACGCCCCCCTAAAAAAACTCCCATGGCGAAAAGGCCACATCTGACACCCAACAGTAATGAATGGTGAAGATTGACAAGGGAAGATCGAGCCATTCTGTAAAACATTAGATCTACTTTATGTAGAAGGAATCCAATGGCCCCCCCATACAGAAGATTTCCATAGTCAAGAACAAGCAATAATAAAGAGTTAACTACATTCAAGCGTACCCTCCTAGACATGTATATTTCATATCTATAAAGGGCTCCCAACTTTCTATTCATACATCCTGCAACAGAATATATTTGGAAATTCCAGCTCAAACAAGAATTAAACCAGATACCAAGACATTTATACTGGTCAATTTACTTAATAATAGTGCCATCAGAAAAAATTACTCACCTTAGTAATTATGTTTCTTTTAGTGAAGTCTTGCTGTATTCTGACAAGTGCAGTTAGCCCCAGCCTTTAAACTGCCCCGGAGAACAATGGGTTAACTTTTCTATACAGGGCATAGAATGTTGATCTCGAGCTCGGTTGATGTCTCTGCCTGTTGTATTTTGAACTGCAACCGGCAGATCTTTACGAGCAAAACTCACTAGGTGTTCTGTGTGGTAACTCTAAAAATGTTTACTAGCCAACTGGCAGAAAAATAATCTTTTGGGTTCCCAAAGGAAGACTCAAGTCAGGAAACCCAAAAAACCAAAAACAATAAAATTGAAATAACATATCACCCCATGAGTAACAGAGAGTGTAAGGGGGCACCCCCGGGGTGCCAACACTGCGCCTGCCCACCCACATCCCAAAAAGTCCAGGTTCTGAGAGGGGAGGCAGGGGGGAAGTCAGAATACAGCAAGACTCCGCTAGAAGAAACATAATTACTAAGGTGAGTAATTGTTTTCTTCAAACAACATGAAGTCTTGCTGTATTCTGACAAGTGCAGACTACCAAGCAGTACCTCCAAGGAGGAGGAGGGACAGAACCTACTTTGGGAATAGGCTCTGAAGTACTGCTGTACCAAACTGAGCATCACTCCTAGCCTGGATATCCAGAGAGTAATGCCTGGTAAAGGTATGTACTGTTTTCAAGGTGGCTGCTTGACAGATTTCTAAGAGAGGGATATCCCTGGCAGCAGCCAGGGAAGCAGCTGTACCTCTTGTAGAGTGAGCCCTCAGGCCTGAGGGTGGAATCTTTCCCAGTTTCTCATAACAGAATTGTATACAAGACACAATCCACCTGGTAATAGTTCTCTTGGTGGCAGGTTTGCCCTTTCCTACCTCTCCATAAGTGAGGAACAGCTGGAGGGAGTCAAACCTGTGACCCTTGGTACGCTCCATGTAGTAGCTAAGGGCTCTTTTAACATCCAAACTGTGTAGCCTCCTCTCCCCTGATGAAGAATGATCAGTGAAGTAAACAGGGAGAGACATAGACTGATTCAGGTGGAAATCTGAAACCACTTTAGGCAAGAACTTTCTATTAGTTCTAAGGACCACTTTATCTCTGTGAAAAGCGATGAAATCAGGTTCCACTGACAGGGCTTGCAATTCACTGATATGTCTAGCAGAAGTAATGGCTACCAAAAACACAGTTTTCCAAGTCAAGTACTTAAGCTCTGCTGAGGACAAAGGCTCAAAAGGGGGTTGCATAAGCTGAGCAATGCAAACATTAAGATCCCAAGCAGGAGCAGGATCCCTAAAGGGGGGATTGGTATGAAGCACTCCCTTGAAAAACTTAAAGAATACAGGGTGGGATGACAGTGAGGAAGACTTGCCTACTGACAGGAAAGCAGAAACAGCAGACAAGTGTACCCTGACAGTAGCTGCTCTTAGGCACAGGTTATTAAGATGGACCATATAATCCAGAACTGTAGGCAATTCAGCAGTATCTGGGGAGATATATGCCTCTTGGAACACCAAATGCTGAATCTCTTCCATTTGGAGTTATAAGTCTTTCTGGTGGAAGGCTTTTGAGAAGCTTTGAGAATATCCAGAACTCCCTGAGACAGATACAAATCTGCAAACTCTAACTCTTCAAGAGCCATGCTTTGAGATTGAGAGACTGAAGATTGGGGTACCAAATCCTCCCCTGAGAGGAGGTTAACAGGTTGTAATTCCTGGGAAGAGACAGGGGAAGATGGACTGCTAGAGACAGCAACAAGGGGTACCATGGCTGCCTGGCCCAGTCTGGAGCAATCAGAATCACTTTGCAAGGCTGTGACCTTATCTTGACTAGAACTTTGAACAGGAGAGGGAAGGGGGGGAAAGCATACAGAAATTTCCCTTCCCAGTTCAGAATCAGAGCATTCAGGGGGACTGAGCCCAAGACTGGGGGTCTGCAACAAAAGAGAGGAAGTTAGTGATTGTCTGGGGCTGATAAAAGATCTATCTCTGGAGTGCCCTATCTTGAAAAAATATCACCTTCAACACCAGAGGATCCAGGGCCCATTCGTGATGGCCCTGAGATATTCTGCTCAGTGCATCTGCTAGGACATTGTCTTTCCCAGGAAGGTGAACTGCTATCAGAGAGGTTTGCAGGGAATAAGCCAGGGACCACAACTTCATTGCTTCTGTGCACAAGGCCGTAGACTGAGTGCCTCCTTGCTTGTTGATGTACCACATGGTGGTGGTGTCTGTTCTGACCTGAACCACCTTGTTCTGTACTGACTGGAAAAAAGCTTGCAGTAACAGAAACACTGCCCTGAGTTCCAAGAGATTGATGTGTAGAAGAGATTCCTGAGGAGACCACAGTCCCTGGGTGGTGAGGTCCCCCAAATGGGCTCCCCAGCCCAGCAGGGAAGCATCTGTGGTAAGGACCACTGTACAAAAATTACCTGAACGATCGGTTCAGCCAAACCGATCCACACTTTTTACAAGTTCCACACAGAAAAACAGAACAAAACCTATCTAGTACTCGGTACCACAGACAGAGACTTGAACCGACTATGCGGAAACTAAATTTCGGTAGAAACGGACCAAAAACCGACATTTCAACTGACTTCGAACCGAGCTGCAGGAGAAATCTCCGGAGCGACTGTTCAGTGAGGCAGAGTAAAGAATCTGACGGTTGCAGTTCAAAATACAACAGGCAGAGACATCAACCGAGCTCGAGATCAACATTCTATGCCCTGCATAGAAAAGTTAACCCATTGTTCTCCAGGGCAGTTTAAAGGCTGGAGCTAACTGCACTTGTCAGAATACAGCAAGACTTCATGTTGTCTGAAAAGGTATTGATCACCAGGTGAAGGTCATATTTTTTATTATGCTTGTTTCTAAATAAGAGTGCCTGTGTTTTACTAGAATTCAAAACCAAGTGATGCTTTTTAATGAAGTCCTGAACTTGATTAAAAGCTAGTTGTAACCTTAGTCAAATTGAATCCAATGATGTCCCCTCCACATAAAGTATGGTATCATCTGTGTACAGATGATATCGAATATCAGGTGATTCAAATTTAAGTTAATTTATGTAGATATTAAAAGGTAAAGGCCCCAAAACTGACCCTTGGGGGAACTCCATTTTTCATTTCTAATGCCCCTGATTTAAAGGAGTCCACTTGCACAAACTGGTTTTGTCCTATCGAACAAGAAGAAAACCATTTCACGGACTGAAAGGACCAACCAATCTCGTGGAATCTGGATAGGAGCACCCAATGGTTCAGGGTGTCAAAGGCCTGAGACATATAATAAACAAGGCATCGACCATTAGCCTCCTGTCCTGACTCAGCTGAAGCTCACTTACCACCTTAATCAAAGCAGTCTGCGTATTGTGGAGGGACCTGAATCCCGATTGAAACGGAGACAATTTATTATATTCTTCCAGAAATCCCTTCAGCTGAAGTGAGATTATTTTCTCAAAAATGTTTGAGATCTGTGGCAACAGGGAGATGGGCCGATAGTTGTTCAACTTGCTCTTATTTCCAAATTTAAATATAGGTCTCACTTTGGCAATCCTCCACCCCTCCAGGAATTCACCACTAATGCAAGATAGATGAAAAATATGGGCCAGAGGGAATGATACACAAGGGGACGCATATGTTAAAAGTCTAGATGGAATCTCATCTTGGCCCAAAGCCTTAGAAATGTTTAACTGTAGGAGTTCCCTCTAACATCAGGATTCATTCATTTCAAACATTGATCTAGGGCACTATTCTTATCCAACTGTACCCTACCAGATGGGTCCAAGGAGCCTACCTTACTAAAATAATCATTAAAGGCATTAACAGGGGCACTAGAGAGATGATCTCCCAGCAGGACGTCTTTCAGATCAGCTTTGCACCATAGTCAGGAAAAGCAATATTTTTACCTTAAAAAGTCGAACAAAGGTGATGGGAAGTTGTATAAATAGATTCCTGATGTTATCAGCTTCACAACGATCCCAAAAATAAGATGGGGAAGACAAAACCCACGGGATCAGAAGCCTTCAAATCAGCAGCAGCAAAACAGGGGCAAGCCCGAGAAACTACAAGCCATGAGGCAGGGCTCGATGTGCAAAGTGCTCAAGCTCCTCCATGGCAGCAACTCCTGGTAACTGTGCAATCCATGGACAGCAAAATGGGGCATACCTTGGCAAAGTAAGAGCTGCATGAAGCCACTATAAAAGAACTTAGCGGTATAGCTGCTGAGGCGGACAAACACTCAATTTCAACACAAACGGCAGTCAGTACATTAGCTAAGGAGAACACTCTCAATTGAGGGGTCAGATGGAGACCCTGGAAAACGAAACAAGCATGGGGAATATGCGCCTTGTAGGAGACTGAAGGGGCTGAGGGCGCCAACTTACTGCATTTTTTAAAGAACTGGATGCAAGAGACTATTCCGGTCCCAGAAGACTTTGATTGGGACGTTCTTCAAAGGGCCTATAGAGTAAATACAAGGGTCAGGCCTACCAACACAGATCAACCTCGCACTGTGCTAGTGCGAATGGTGGGAATGGAAATCCAGGATCATTTGTTGTCTTCTGCAAGATCGGTATACCCAATCAATATTGTGGGGCAAGATATCAAAATCTTTTCAGACCTGTAATTTCAAACCAGAGCCCGTCACAAGCAATTTGATGGGACCAGGCGCAGACTTCGGGCACTGGGAACAGTGCATTCCTTCTTATTACCGGCACGCCTTTGGATTGTCTGTGAGGGGAAAAGCTGGCAGCTCAATGACCCTAAGGACGCTGGGTGCTGGATGACAAAAATTGAAAGGGAGTTTGATGCCAAAACAGAGGGGACCATGGAAGAAGATATCTCGGACAATGACTGAACCGCTTTGTTACCTTCTGGCTTTCGGATTTAATTGAAAATGACTAGAGCATTACTAAAGGACTGATTATAATGTGGTCTCCCATTTAATTAGGGGAGCTGTTCTTTCATTTTACAATATTTTATTTGATTGTCCTGATACCCTCCCTGATCTCAAGGTTTGGAGTGCCAATTAATCTCAATACAGGGGTAGCTACCGATGTTAGGTAAGCTCAACGTTTATTTTGGATGCTAAGGTCTCTATAACTTATTGTTGAGAGGGTGGCCTGGCGCAAACCTGGCCCTGTAAGCACCTGTATATTCCAGATTATCAGAATAGAAGTTCAGAATGGGATATTGTTTCTGTCCCAATGTTAGACTATACTTTCTTTAAAATGTTAATTGAGGAAGTAATTTTCATGGCAGTGTGCAGAGTAATCTCTGAAAAGCATAATCTCTTCTTAATATAACAGTTGTATTTGGATAAATAGCAATCTAACTGCATTGCAGTATACACCTTGCTGATGATACTACCTAAGATGCACTCTCCTAAGCTATTGAGACAGCTGGCATTAAGGTACAGTCTTGCTGGACATTTTTGTGGTTAACCCTCAATTCCTACTGTACTAAATTACAAGGGCTGTATCTGTATATCAGCTGTATTGACACTGAATGTTATTGATGACCTTGTATGAGGATGTATATGTATTGTTTTTGTATCTGAAAGCAACAAATATAAAGTAGAAAAAAAAAGGCATTAACAAGTCCCTCCCCAAAGGCATCGCTAGTCCATCTACTGTTATCTTATTCACTGAGGAATGTTTATTTTTCCCCATTAAATCAGAAATAATCCCCCAGAACCTACTCAGATTCTGTCTATGATTGTTATCGAGTCGAGATCGAACACATTCTTGTTTAGCTACCCTTACCTTCCTAGTATATAAATTACTGGCCTGCCTATACAGGATCCAATCCTGGTCGTACATATTTATTTTTTGGCCTTTACCCATTTTTTATTTTTATCTCTCCTAGCTTCATGAAGTTCTGGGGTAGACCAGACATTCCCTTTGTGTTTAGTTTTCCTAGATTTTACTGGTGCATGCTTGCCACAAATTTGTAAAAATTCATCTAGAAAGTACTCCCAAGCTGCTGAAGCTGTGGGAATCAAATTCAGCCTTGATCAGTTAATGCTTTCAACATCAAGCATCAACGAAATGTAATCAAACTGCCTAAAACATCTCCATGAAATCCTAGATCCAAGGCCAGGCTTAATAATCCTATTTCTGAACTGGATGTCTCTCATTTATTTATTTAGTTCAACATCAGTTTAGAAACCATTGAGCCAGAGGCTCATTTACAAAGGTACCTCGTCACAAAGAGGACATCAGAACAGTAGTACAAGGGACACAGTACTTACAAACAAAAAAGTTACAGTTCAATTACAATTTTGTTTCAATAGAATACAATCTCCAACGAAGCAAAAGATAACAAAAGGTGCAAAACTTATGGTAGGGGGAGAGCTGGTGGGAGTAGAAGGGAGGGAGATAGGGAGGAGGAATTAGTAGGGAAGGGGGCAGCTCAGTGAGCATTGTCAAACAGAGCATATATTTTTTTTTTTTTACACTAGGCTAGCGGCGGTTGCATTTCGCGAGAGCTAAGCAGGAAGTTTCTGAGCCTGGGCTAAAGCAAGCTAAGGTTAGTGAGTTTGAGACACTGGCAGGAGGGAGTTATACCAGTGGGTGCACGGTGAGGGAATGCCATCTGACCTTGAGAGGTCTTGGCTCGGAATAACTAGGGTAGCTCTTGACGCTGCGGCGTGATCAGGGGTCGGTGCAGTACGCGTTAATGGAGTTGGATAGGCCTATGGGGGATAGGCCACGAGGGCTTTGGAAGGTGAGCTGGCATGTCTGATACATGAGTCACTCTTCCAGGTTGAGTAGGGTAGCCAGGGTGTACAGCTCACATGTGTGAGTGAGTCTGGGAGCACCAGTGATAAGTCTGCAGGCCTTATTAACTGTGAGGCGAACCTTGTTGAGGGCAGTCTGATCTGCTGAGCCATAGACCGGAAGGCCATAGTCAATGAGAGACATGACAGAGGAGGTGACAGCCAGGCAGAGGGCATCAGGAGGGAGGCATTTCTTGTGCCAGTAAAGAATGCCTAGCCGTGAGTTGCGACAGAATTTAGGGCAGATATATGTCCATGGAATGAAAGTGCAGGGTCAAAGGTTATACCAAGATATTTATAGGACTGCACCTGGTCAATGGCGAGATTGGGTGTGGAGTGGACAGCTAAGGAAACTTGCTGTACTTATCTTGGGGTGGGAGAAGAGCATCGTTTTGTTTTCTTAAGGTTGATAACAAGTCAGTGCTCAGTGAACCAGGTAGCTGCAGAGTCAAAGACTAGTTGGAGGGAGTTCTGTAGCAGCATGGGGTCATTGTGGGAGGCAACGAGAACAGCATCATCAGCATAGAGAAGCATCTTACCGTACAACTGCTGGGTAGGGAGTTAAGAAAGAGTGAGAATAGTAGGGGTCCAAGAATTGAGCCCTGCGGCACCCCAGAGCGAATGGGGCATGTTTCAGAGAGAGTACCGTTGACTTTCACACATTGGGAGCGGGCGGAGAGATAGCTGGTGCACCAAGAAACAGGTCCTGAGGCAAAGCCTATTAGGTCGAGGGTGGACAGCAAAAGAGGATGCGAAACGGTATCGAATGCTTTAGACAGGTCAATGAATATAGCACCAGCCAGGGCACCAGAGTCCAAAGAGGCATGGAGGAAGTTGGAAAATTCCAGGAGTGCTGTATTGGTACTATGACCTGCTCTGAACCCGTGTTGTTCAGGGCAGAGAACATTGTACTTACAGAGGTAGTCAGAGACTTGGGGCATACAATTTTCTAACACCTTAGAGGGGAGAGGATTGAGATGGGTCGGTAGTTACCCGGAAGAGTCCATCACCACCTTTGTGGACAGGGGTAACTGTGGCAATCTTCCAGGCAGAGGAATTGTCGAGACAGAGTGGTTTGTTGAAAATGCACTTAATAGGTAAGAGGACCTGATCCAGGACCTGGCGTAAAAAGGCAGGATCAAGTGAGTCATTACCGATGATGTTACCTTTGGGGCTTTTAGCAAGTAAGGCCCTAGCTTCTTGCATGGTGACCAGCATCGCAGGTAGAAAGAGGCGGGCAATGGTGGTGGTACAGATGGAGGAGGTGGACTGAAAAGTTACCAGGAAGTACTGAGCTAAGGTCGGTAAGGAGTTATTGAGGTGGGTGGCAATGAGGGCAGGGTCAGAGGAGACGGTACCATTGATGTTGAGAGAGAGAAGGAGAGGGACTGGGAGTGACCATTCAGTTGCTTGATGTTGTCCCAGAAGCACCTGGGGTTCCCCCAGGAGGAGGTAAGAGAGGCTTGGTAGTATTCTGCCTTTGCTTTGCGGATGGCCCAGGTGCACTGGTTGCGGGCGGCAGCATAGGACTGCCTGTCAGCTGAACGGCCAGTAGCAACAGCAAGGTGCCAAAGATTGTCGCGTTGCTTAAGTTGCCACAGTAGGGCAGGGGTGATCCAAGGGGCATGTTTCATTTTGGACCTCCTAGCAGTTATGGGAGCAAAGATATCACAGGCAAAGTTGAAAGTGCTTACAAAGAAGGCCAGGGCCAAGCCAATGTTGGTTGCCCTCATCAGGAGGACCAATCAGTGTGGGCAAGGAGCGCTTAAGGCCTATGAGTCCCCAGGCCCTAAGCCACCTTAGAGGTGGTTTTGACTGGGGATGAGGCCGAGGGTTTCCCAGTTGAAAAGCACAGGGAGTGGTCACTGAGGCAGTCAGGGAGGATTTGGATGTTGTGGATGCGGATTGGCCTGTTGGTGAGGACCACATCCAGGAGGGGTGCTTGTCCCCCAGGGTTTTTCTAGTAGGCTGTGTGACCAGTTGAGTTAGGTCAATTGGATCAAGCCTCAGGGTGGGGAGGAGGACGAGGGCAGAGTGAGTTTATATTCAAGTAGCCCACCAAGATTTGGTCCGGCGAGTTGGGTAGGGAGGTGAGGTAGTCAATTAGTGGGCCCAGGGCCTGGGATTGGTTCTTGGGGGTATGTAGCTACGGTTAGGGAATAATGGGCCTCTAGCTGGGTCAGGGGACAGCTTTAGAGTAAGTGCCTGGGCCTCATAGGTCGAGGTCAGGCAGCGGAGTGGTAGCCCCATGGGAGATACTTCAAATAGAAGACACAGCCCCACCTCCTGCCGACACAGGTCCAACTGGTGGAGAGTGTAGCCGGGAGAGAGAGACATGAGAATTAGGAGTGGAGGGAGACAGCCAGGTTTCAACCAGGGCAACAACATCAGGTTTATGAAGTGTCACCCAGCAGTGTAGAGAGTCCAGTTTTTTCATGAGGCTACAGATGTTCATAGAAGCAATGCGCAGCCCAGGAGATTTCAGGGGGAGGACCAGTGCTGCCAGGCCCGGGATTGGAGGTGGAAGTTTTGGAACAGGAACCCTGATACCGTTGCTGTTGATGCAGCCATGTGACCCAACAGCTGTAGGAAATGCCTTGCTGGCCTGGGACTGTGCAGCTGGATGGAACTGGCCAGCTGCACTAGTCTGTCCACCCTTCCATGAGGAAGGAACACCTTTCCCTTAATGTGTCCAACTCTGCTCCTATAAACTCCAGGAGCAGGACTGGTGTTAGCCCTGACTTTTCCAGATTTACCAAAAACCCTAGGGACTGCAAGGTATCCTGTGTGGTGGTTAGTGAATCTCTGACCTGCTTAGGTGTCCAGACCATCACTAGCTAGTCGTCTAGGTAAGGGAACACTGTCACCCCCTGCCTGCTTGGGTGTGCTACAACTACTGCCAGGTACTTTGTAAACACCCTTGGAGCAGAAGTCAGGCCAAAGGGCAGGGTGCTGAACTGATAATGGCCTGATGGCAATCTAAATCTGAGGCACTTTCTGTGACATTGCCTGATAGAATGTGAAAGTAGGCATCTTTCAGGTCCAATGATGCCAACCAATCTCCCTGCCTGAGTGTTGGGAGAATAGTTGCCAAATTGATCATCTTGAACTTTGATTTTGCCAAATGTTTGTTTAAATGTCTGAGATCCAGTATGGGTTGCTGCTCCACTGTCTTCTTTAGAGTGGGGAAGTACCTTGAGTACAGACCCTTTCCCCTTTGGGCCAAGGGGACAAGCTCCATTGCTTTCTCCCATAGGATGTTAGCTACTTCCACCTCCAGTAGAACTGTTTCTGATAGGGTGGCAGGTCTGAAAAACCTTGCTCTCAGCCTGGGCATGACCTTGAAGCTAAGTGCAAGGCCCTCGCTCACTACCTCCAGGACCCACTTGTCTGTGGTGATGGCTTGCCATACCTGGAGGTAGTGAGCCAGCCTGCCCACTACTGGGAGTGGGGAGGTGACCCTGATGGGCTCCTCAGGGGTTCTGTTTTGCCTGTGCACCTGCCTGGGGACTGGGATCAGCACAACTGCTGCACCTCCTACCCCTACCACTGAAGTACCCTCTCTGTGGCTGATAGGCTGGGAAAGCCTGAGTCTGGAAGAAGGGCCTATAGTGGGTTCTGCCCCTACCCCTTCTACCCTGAGGCTTCTGTGGTGTGGATGCTTTTTCCTTAGCAGCCACACTCTTATAAGCCACCTTGTACTTGTCCATTTTTTTCATGTAGGCCTCTGTCTGCTCACCAAATAGAGATGTGGGCTCACAGGGGAAATCCAGGGTCTTTGTCTGGGTATCTTTGGACAGATTTGTGGTCCTCAGCCAAACAAACCTCCACAGGGACAATGACGCAACCATCAATCTAGCTGCAGTGTCACTGGCATCCACTGCCATCTGATATTGGTACTTGGAAGCTTCTATGCCCTTTTTGCAGCCTCTGCCAGGTCAGATACCATGGGAACAGAAACAGCTTTAGCTATCTTCAAGACTGTATTCCACAGATATTTCTGGTACCTGGAAACATAGGCCATATAAGAGGACAGTCTAATGGTCAGAAAAGATCTCAAATAAGATTTTTTGGCCATAGAGTTCATTTTTCTAGAATCCTTCTCGGGGGGATGTGATGCCAGAGGTATACCTACCTTATCACATGCAGCAGCCTGCACCACCCCTTCATGACTTGGATGTCCAAAGAGAAATTCAGCTCCTCCCTTGGCAACCCAGTACTTCCTCTCCATCTTCTCGTCCACCGAAGGGACAGAAGTGGGAGTTTGCAAAACCTTTGTGGCCTGTCTCTTGAGGGACTTGTGGATGGGTAACAGCAGCCTCTTAGTAGCAGGTACATATGAAAATTACGTACCTACCGTAATTCTTGATCTTCTTGGACGAGTCTCCACCACTCATTCACACTATTGGGATCTGCGCCGGAGGCACTAGGACCCATCGGGAGCAAACTTTTTTGCAGGAGGGTCGGCGCCGGAGATGGCACCGCAAGGCACGGCACCGTGAGCCACAGCTCGCGCTGTAATGACTATCTCGACGTCGACCCTCCAACCGCCTCAGTACCTTTTTTACCAAGGAGGTGCAGCTTAACTAACCTAGAAGGGTAGTCTTAACCTAAAAACCGGACATAAGATAGTCCGGACGACCCGTATAAGAAGGGTCAACAAAGAAGTCTTCACAGCCTAAAGATTTGAGGGAGTGAAGACCAACAACAGAGGTGAGCTCGGGGATGGAGAGTGGGTGTGTGGAGGCCAGGTCAGGTGGAGACTGGGTCAAGAGATCAGAGAATTACCGACAAATAGTAATGATATCTTCCTGGACATAAGTCTCCTACCACTCATTCACACTATTAGAGAGTACCGAGCTAATAATCCCCAGAGGGAGGCAGGAGAGACCAAGAGCTCACACGTTTCTAAGACAGAAGTCCATTAAGGATGGCTCACCAAGGAAGAATGTCTGGCATGGACATCTAGTGCATAATGTTTAACAAAAGGTATGCACTGAGCTCCAGGTGGCAGCGTTGCAAATATCTGCAATGGGCATGTTAGCAATTCCGCTGGAATACGCGACAGCTCTAGTAGAGTGGCGTGAAACCCTGCCCACTCAACAACACTGTGCCATGGAATAGCAGTGGCGAAGGCATGCCACTAGCCATGCTGAGATGCATCTGATAGCGACAGGTTGACCCAGCCGGTCTCAGCTGGAAGAAGCGAACGGTTGCTGGGCTTTACGAAAGTCCTTGGTTCTATCCAGATAGAAGCAAGAGCCCTCTTAACGTCCAAAGAAATGAAGGAACGCTCTCCTTCATTTTGGAAGTTCAGTAAGAGAAATGACCAAAGGTTGGATTTAGATGAAATTCTGACACAACCTTAGGAAGAAATTCTGGATGAGTATGAAAACTACTTTGTCCTATGGAACACAGTATACTGGAGGGTCTGTGACCAGGGCATGTATCTCAGAGACCCTATGGGCTGAGGTAATGGCCACTAGGAAGGTAGTCTTCAGGTGAGAAATTTTAGCTCAGAGTAGCCAGAGGTTCAAAAGGTTTCCGAGTGAGCATATCTAGCCCAAGATTGATGTCCCAGGCTGCAACTGGGCGTCTTGTAGGAAGGTCTGGTATGCAGAATTCCTTTAAGAAACCTCTTAACCACAGGTAACTGAGCAGAGATAAGGAGAAAACCGGCTCATGATATGCTGAAATGGTGCTAAGAGTGAACTTTGACTGTAGAGTACTGTAGGCCTGAATTTGAGAGGTCTAAGAGTACTCCACAACTTTATCTGGTGGGCAGGAAAAAGGATTCGAAGACTTTGCACACCAAGCGGCAAACTTCCATTGTGCGCAATGTAAGTTTTCCTAGTGGCTGGTTTCCGTGTAGCCAGAAGAATATCTGAAACTCTTGAGACACATTGAACGGTTTACTTCTACCTCTTCAGGAGCCAAGCATGAAGGTGAAGCGATCTCAGGTTAGGGGTGGACCACAGGCCCCTGAGTCAAAAGGTTCATCTGTGGGGAAGTGGTCTCTGAGGAACTGCCAATATATTGTTGAGTAGTGGAAACCACAGCTGTCGAGGCCAGAAGGAGCAATGAGGATCATTTTGTCCCCTGGGATTCGAACTTGAGTACCCTCTGAATTAGAGGAAAAGGTGGAAGAGGCGTAAAGAAGCGTTTTGTCCATCGAAGCCTGAACATCCTGACAGAAAATGCCACGCCCTGGATTTCTGGAGCAGAAGAGAGGCAGATTTCGAGCAGTGGGGATGCAAAGGTCCAAGTCTGGAGTTCCCCACTCTTGAATAGTGACTGAACTTTGGTTGAGTCGAGAGACCACTCGTGAGGGTCTGTCTGTTCTGCTGAGATGGTCTTGCCAGTTCGTTCTGAATACCTGGCAGGTGACCGCTTAAATTAGAACCTCATGCTCCAAGTACCATTCCCATACCCTCATTGCTTCCTGCATAAGGGCAGAATGAGCACCGCCCTGCTTGTTGATGTAATACATCACTGCTTTGTTAATCGTTTGAAGGAGAAATGTTCTTACGACACAGAATGTCCTTCAACACTCGGACTCACATAAGAGCGGCTCTCATTTCTAGGACATTTATGTGGAGCTGGGACTACGACTTGAGTCCATGCACACTTGAGTGTGGAGAGCCTGACAGTGAGCTCCCCACCCATTATGGATACGATCTCGTGGTAGTAAGTCTGATGGTCCAGAGAGAACGAGGATATCCTCCAGGGGAGATTGCTCTCTTGAGACCACCAGGTGAGTGAACTCTTCAAAGGTTCTGTCACCTTGATGAGATAGGACTGCAGGTGAGTGGTTGAGGACCACTGAGTACTGAGCATCCATTGAGTGGTTCTCATGTGCAGGCGTGCTGGGGAACAGTGAACACTGAGGAAGCCATGAGGCCTAGCATCCGTTGGATCAAGGAAAGTAACGAGGTGTTCTCCCGATGTGACCAGACCATTTGAAGGATATCGTTCCTTCTGTCTTCTGGAAGAAAAGCCTTTGCACAGGAGGTGTCCAGAAGAGTCCCTATAAGAGGAGCCTCTGGGAGGCTGCAGTTGCAATTTCTTGAGGTTCAACAGAACTCCCATTGACGTAAGGCGAGAAGCCATCTCTCGGCGTCCAGGGTCACTTGCCTGGAAGGGGCTTGCCAGAGCCAATCGTCAGATAAGGAGACACCTGTATCCTGACCTTTCTGAGGTGCCGCCATGAGAACTGCACAACACTTTAGAAAAAACCCAAGCGGAGCCGAGGATAGCCCAAAGGGCAGGACTCTGAACTGATAATGCTGTCCCAGAGCCACAAACCTCAGGAATTTGTGATGCCTCGGGTGAATAGAATATGCTAGTAAGCATCCTGCATGTCTAGGGAGGCTAGCCAGTTGTGTTGATGAAGCAGAGGTAACAGGGTTCCCAGAAAATCATTTGAATTTCTCCTTGGGAGAAATTTGTTTAGCTCTGAGATCCAGAATGGGGCGCATACCCCGGACTTCTTTGGAACCAGAAAGTAATGGGAGTAGAAACCCGTGTTCTGTTGATGCAGCGGCACCACTTCTACTGCCCTGTTGTTCAGAAGGCCCTGAATCTCGGCGGCGAGAAGGTCTGACTGAAGGGTCGACAGCCTGGGCTGCCATTTGGGGGGACGATCGGAGGGGTCTCCACCAGATTGAGTGAATACCCCTCGGGAATTATCCAAAGGACCCATTTGTCTGAGGTTATGGACTTCCACTGGTTGTAGAAGTGCATCAGACGACCTCCCACCGGAGAGGAAAAGTCCACCTTGGGCAGCTGAGATGGGACTTGGGCCAGACATTCATAAGGTAGCGCTGGGCGCTTGGGCACTGCACTTTCTGTTGCGTCTTCTTTTGAGGTTGGGCAGGTTGGTTTTTATGGAAACTGTCTCTGCCTCTGCCTCGAAAGGACTGACGATTATGAAACTGACGTTTATTGACGTGCCCTCGAGAGGGGGCAGAAGGGGGTCGAGCCAACTTAATGGCTGACCTAGTCTTTGAGTAGCTTCAGAGCTTGCTCTACCTGAGGACCAAAAGATACGCACCATCAAGCGGGCAACGCCATTACCTGCTGCTGCGCATCATTCGTGAAACCCGAAGTGCGCAGCCAGGAATGACGTTGGGTGCAAATACCAGCAGCCGCTGAACGGGAAGCAGTGTCGAAAGCATCCATGGCTGCTTTAACCTGCTGGTTGTTAGATTCGATACCTCTGGTAATGGTTTGAAGAAGCTCCGGCTTTGCATCCGACTCCGGAAGAGCTTCAACCATCTGCTTGATAGAGTGCCACAAGATATAGTCATACTGTGAGAAATAGCCCTTGTAGCTGGCAATACGCATACTTAGGGTAGAAGCAGCAAAGACTCTCTTACCTAAGGTGTCTGTCTTACGAGATTCCTTGTTAATAGGTCGAGCTGTAGTAGTTTGAGTAAGAACGACCTTATCATTCTCTGCCAGGACTACAATAGGATCCGCAAAGGCTTGAGATGCCAAAATAGGACGATCCTTGGGGGCTGAATATTTCCTATCTATGGATTTAGCCACCGAAGGGGTGAGAGCAGGATTATTCCATACCATTTGAGACAGCGTCTCGAAGGAAGGTTGAACCGGAGGAGTCAAATCCGTAGGGATCTCCGGAACATGAAGGTATTGGAGTCTTAATAATTTCCCAGGATCGCTGTCTGTAGTCTGGAGAGAAAGAGGGGAACTCAGATTCTTCAGCAGAGGCTTAAAAGACAGGTCCTCGACCACAGGCTCAGCAGCAGCGATAGATCCTGCTTCGTCCACTTCATCACCCAACCGAAGGTCTGGGTCAGGCTCAATGTCATCTCCTGACAGTCCAGGAGGGACTGTATGGACAGGAAAGGAATGAAAATCAGAAGAGAGGGAAGAAGGAAACGAGTGAAAAGAGGAGTCCTGAAAACAGAGGAGCCCGGAGAGCCCCTGGCGCGGAGGAGGCGATAGCACCGAGAATGACGCCGAGGGACATGCGACACTGGAAAACGCCACCGAGGACCACGCGGGCGCCTAAAATGGTGCCGAGCCGCACGGCGCCGGTGATTTACGCTGAGCGCACCACCGGTGCTGAGGACGGCGCCGAGGCTCCGCATGGTGCTGAGGACGCCGAAAACACCCCTAGACTCCGAAAAACAGGTTTTGAAGGAAGAAGAGCAGGAGATAAAGGCATCGGTGTGGCCCCCTGTGCCGCAGCCATGTGAGGGGGGGAACACCTAAGCGCAGAGTCGACGGCACCGAAGAAGGTGCCGCGCGACCAGGAGAGTCCAACCGCCATACCTGGTCTCTCAATGAGCCCGAAAGCCCACGAGTGACCGAGCCAGGTAGCTGAACTAACCTCCGAGCCCATTGCTCCATAAGAGCGGCCCACTGATGAAACTGCTCACCTGAAGACCTACCTGCAGGCAGGGTAGGACTTCGATGTCGAAGCCGCTGGCTACCAGAAGCAGAGGTTGGCGACTCCGAAGGAGGAGACCGGCAACTAGCCCCGATAACCGAACGTCTACGTGCAGACATATCAGAGGGCAACCTCGAGTGATGCCTTCTCTTTTTAGACCTGTGGGCCGAAGAAGAGCTTGAGGCCGAACGGTGCCGAGAATGCGACCGTTTATTTTTATGCTTCAGCGGGGACCGCCCATCCCCCGGGCATTGGGTTGACCGTGGTCAGACCCCCCCTCCGGAGAAGGCGGCGGACCAGACCCAGCCTGACTGACTGAACAGCTTTCATACGAAGTCTCCCTACCGTCACCTGACCTGCTCATGGTCGACTCCGTCAAAGTAGGCTGAGACTTCTTTATTTTTAAAATAAGACTAAGCGATACTGTTATCGAGATAATATTACAAAATAACAAACTGAAAACTATGCTGCTAGTTGAAGTTTGACTCCCGGCGGGCGAACGACGTCGTCACTGAAGTGCACTCGACGGCGGGAAAAAAGGAACTGAGGCGATTGGAGGGTCGATGCCGAGATAGTCATTACAGCGCGAGCTGTGGCTCGCGGTGCCATGCCTCGCGGCGCCATCTCCGGCGCCGACCCTCCAGCAAAAAAGTTTGCTCCCGATGGGTCCTAGTGCCTCCGGCGCAGATCCCAATAGTGTGAATGAGTGGTGGAGACTTATGTCCAGGAAGATTTATAATTTCCATGTAAGAAAAAATTACTCACCGTAGTAATTCTGTTTCTTCCAAGGGGTGCTTTAGCATCAGTAACAATAGCAGTAAGCTGACCAGGTTAAGCTGTCTCAGAGGAGGAGCCTATAAATAATGAATATAATGAACTGGCCAATCAGAAAAGAGAAGGAGGGTGTGCTGAGTGGAGCTTGCCCAGAGGACACCAGAATTTTTACAGAGCTGTAATGGGAGCATGCCCAAAAAGGACTGTGCTAGCATGAACAATAATAAAACTACAATAAAATATTAACTATGCTCTAAAAACAATGCAAACACTTTAACAAATTTGGCAAAAAGTATTGGAAGCAGAGTCCTCTAGAAGAAGGTGCCTGGGGAGGCAGGGGTTGGAGGTTACTGATGCTGATTGGAAGAAACAGAATTACTACGGTGAGTAATTTTTTCTTCTCAACCCAGGAGTCATTTAGCATCAGTAACAATAGCAGACTACAAAGCAGTACAGTTGGGAGGCAGGTACAGAACCTACTTAGAAAAGAGGCTCTGTAGGATCGCCCTGCCAGATTTGGCAACAGACTCTGACAGTACATCCAGGCAGTAATGCTTTGTGAATGTGTGTACAGTCTTCCAGGTGGCTGCTTTGCAGACATCTAGCAAGGGAATGTCCCTTGTAGCTTCTACAGAGCAGCCCTGAGGCCTTGAGGTGGCCGTTTGCCAACCGTATTATAACAAAACTGGAAGCAGGAAACTATTCCACGAGAGATCGTTCTCTTGGTGGTTGGTTTTCCCCTTCCCATAGGTGAAGAAGAGATGGGTAGTGGAGCCTCTGAACTGTTTAGTATGCTCCAGGTAATAGGACAGAGCTCTCCTGACATCTAGGCTATGAAGCCTTTGTTCCCCTGGAGTAGAATTGTCTGTGAAAAAGACAGGGAGAGCAATAGACTGATTAAGGTGCTACTCAAAGACCACCTTGGGAAGGAATTTCCCATTTGTTCTGAGCTCTAGTTTATCCTTGTGAAGGATAATGTAGTTTGGCTCAGCATAGAAAGCTTGAAGATCTGAAATCATTCTTGCAGAAGTAATAACCACCAGAAATACTGTTTTCCAGGTGACATATCTTAGGTGGGCCATAGCCATGCGCTCAAAAGTAGGATCCATGAGCTTTGCAATGCAGAGATTAAAGTCTCAAGGGGGAACAGGTTCCCAGATTGGGAGTTGTAGCTGAAGGAAGCCCCTGAAAAACGTTTTGAAAATGGGCATGGACAGGAAAGACTTGTCTTCCCCAATTGAAAGGTAAGCTGAGATTGCAGCTTAGTAAAGCTTCAGGGATGAGGCTTTAAGGCCTGATGACTGTAAGTGAGCCAGGTAGTCTAAAAGGGAGGGTACAGAGGTCTTAAAAGGATCTATTATTTTTCCTTTGCTCCAAATTTAAAATTTTTTCCACTTATCTGCATAGGTTTTCTTTGTTCTTGGCTTCCTAGCCATACAAAGTATTCTCAGAACTTGCTGTAAGTACTGGGAATCATGGAATTCTCACTTCTCAAGAACAAGGCTTCGAGGTGAAGAGATTACAAGTCTGGATAGGTCACTCCTATTTGCGGTACGGTGAGGAGACAGTGACTCAGAGGAAATCGAATTGGTTACTTATGAGACATGGCCAGCAGGACAGGCTACCAGTGCTGCCTTGGCTAGTCTGGAGATATGAGGATCATAGTTGCTGGTTGATCCCTGAGCTTCAACAACACCATGTGTATCAAGGAAATGGAGGGAAGGCATAAAGAGACTTCCCTGTCCAGTTCAGAATTAAGACATCTGCTGGAAGAATGACCACTGCTGGGGGCCTGCAGCAGTGCAGAAGAAGCAGAAAGATCACCCCCCATATGTAGTTTACTCATCTGGCGGAGCTGGCAGGCAGGCAGCTGTGGCCCCTCCCTCGGAGGGGACTCGTCTCTCCAGCGAGGCTTTCTCTGCACCCACCCCAACTGGCCATCCCCCACAGGTTACCCCTCTGTGACATGGCAAGTGGCGAGGGGTGCCGGCGTCCCCCCCATACCCGGACGCCAACATCTAGATTGCTGGACGGAGATGAGGGCGCAGCCTGCCATAACAGAGCCGGCCAGCTCCGATTCCTTTTTCCGTTTTCTCCCCGGACCCACCGATGTGCAATGGGCAGGGCAACTGTCTCCACATCCACAGAGGCAGTCTTACGCCCTGTGAGTGGGTCCACCCAATCCTAGCATCGAGCCTGTGCTGACCCCCAGCCTCCACTGGATGTCAGTCTACAGCATGATGCTGAGGCCCCCAACCCCAAGGAAAGAGAGCTGTCGCTGGATGCTCAATCCTTCCTCACTCCAGCTGACCCCCTGAGTGATCTGAGTCCATTCCCGAACCTGGGTTGCCGGCATGGAACGAGGTAAGACATCCAGCACCTCAGCCCTTTGTGCCACCGGGCAAACTCAGCCCGAGGAAGCTGATAGTTAAGGTGGAATGCAAATAGATGCAATTCTGGTGTATCCCACCTCTTGAACAGTGTGACAAGGACTTGTTTGTTCAGAGTCCATTACTTGTGGCCTTGGCTGATGCAACTCAAGGCATCTTCCAGGGTGTTGCCCTTGCATGGAAGATGTACGTCAGAGAAGAAAAAATTACTCACCTTAGTAATGTTGTTTCTTCTAATGGAGTCTTGCTGTATTCTGACTATTGCAGTTAGGTCCTGCCTTTCAAGTGCCCCGGAAAACAGAGTTAAACTTTCCATGGCCAGCATGGAATGTTCACCGCGAGCTCGGTTGAAGCCCCTGTCTGCTGTTGTTTACGAGCAATACTCACTAGAAGTTCTGTGTGGAAACTGTAAAACTCACACTAGCCAACTGCCAACTAAATTTATAAAAAAGGGTTTTTTGGTTTCAAAACAGACTCAAGTCAGAAAACCCAAACAAACAAAACACAACACACACCCAAAGTAAAGGAGGGTGAAAAAGGGACACCCCATAAGGTGCCAACAACTGCTCCTGCCCACTCACATCCCAAAAAACAGGTTCTGAGAGGGAGGCGGGGAGGTCAGAATACAGCAAGACTCCATTAGAAGAAACAACATTACTAAGGTGAGTAATTTTTTTTCAAACAACATGAAGTCTTTCTGTATTCTGACTATTGCAGACTACCAAGCAGTACCTCCATGGAAGAGGGACAGAACCTACTTTGGGAACAGGCTCTGAAGTACTGCTGTGCCAAACCGAGCATCACTCCTAGCCTGGATATCCAGAGAGTTATGCTTGGTGAATGTATGGACTGTTTTCCAGGTGGCTGCTTGACAAATTTCTAAGATAGGAATATCCCTGGCAGCAGCCAGGGAAGCAGCTGTACTTCTAGTAGAGTAAGCCCTTAGGTCTGAGGGTGGAGTTCTACCCAGTTTTTCACAGCAGAATTGTATACAAGAGACAATCCACCTGGCAACAGATCTCTTAGTGGCAGGTTTGCCCTTACCGACCTCTCCATATGTGAGGAACTACAGGAGGGACTCAAACCTGTGATCCTTGGTGCGCTCTATGTAGTAGCTGAGGGCCCTTTTAAAATCCAAACTGTGCAGCCAAAGAGGGTAAAGACCCGACCCTATGTCCCTCATACCGCCCCATTTCAGTCTTAAATACAGATTACAAAATACTGACTACAATTTTTTCCAAACGTTTAGTTGAGTTTGCCCCTTATTTAATAAACTCGGACCAAAGCGGGTTCATCCCTGGACATCAAGCCCAAGATAATGTGAGACGTACGGCCTATATTATAGAGCAGATTACTAAAAAGCGAACCCCGGCAATTTTGCTGGGACTTGACGAAAAGGCCTTCTGATAAAGTAACATGGAAATATTTAAAGGAAGTCCTCCTTGAATTAAAGTTCCTACATCCTTGTGGAGACTATTTTCAGATTCTATAGAAGCCAACAAGCTTTGTCAGCCAATGGCAGCCATCTCAGAAGTTTTCCTGCAACGTGGAACCAGACAGGCGCCTCTCCCCTCTCCTGTTCGTATACTATATTGAACCTTTGGCCCAGGCCCTAAGACAGGCCCAAGACTTACAGGGTGTGATGACAGGAGGGGTTGAACTAAAGCTGGCCCTCTTTGCTGACGACATCTTGCTATATATAACTGACCCAGAAAAATCCCTTCAGACTCTTTTCACCCTTATTGATCGATTCTCCAACCTCTCGGGATTCTCCCCCAATAAGAGTAAATCAGAAGCCCTGACCTTTAATTTCCTCCCGACACCACTGATTAAAAAACAGTTCCCAATCAAGTGAGGAGAGGAAAATATTAGGTACCTAGGGATCCAAATACCAATGAATCTCAATAGACTATACACCCAAAACTATGAACCATTAGTACGCAAAATAAAACAGGACCTAGGTAGATGGTCTCTGCTCCTCACAACATTCTATGTAAGAAACCAAACCTTAAAAACTAACATTCTCCCAAGATTTCTATACTTATTTCAAGGTGTCCCTTGACCCCTCACATCTAAAGAACTTTTATCATGGCAAAAATTATTAAATAAATATTTATGGAACTATAAAAGGCCCAGGTTAAGTTATGCCAAGCTTATACTTCCCAAAGATAAAGGAGGTATAGCCCTCCCCTCGTTGAGGGAGTATTGGTCAGCTTCACAGATGAGACTAGCACTGCTATGGGGAAACAGAACCTACCAATCCAGGTGGAAGCAGATAGATTTGGCAAGAGAAATGCAGATTCCCCTGCAGGCGAGTCTCTTTTCTCCAAAGCACCTCAAAGAAACCCTTAAAATAGCTCCATTTGCAATTCAATCCATCCTTAGGGGATGGCAGATGGGAATAAGGACTGAGATGTACCAGAAATATTGCTGGAGATATAAATGGCTCATTCTATAACCTGTATTTAACAACAGATGGTACAAAGCCCAAATAAACAAAGGGTTAGAGGCCCCCTGGCAGCTAATGAGAGGAGATGAAACACTGAGCTTTGAGGAGGCTAAAACAAAATTCGAGTGGACAAAAAGGGACAGATTATTCTTTTATCAACTAAAAGACTATATTTCTAAACGTTTGAGGTCACAAGAAAGGAACACCCGGGCAGTCGAGGGTGACCCCCCATTTGAACAAATATGGTCCTCGGAATACGGGGAGAAAGCAATAGCAATTTTATACAGATACAGAATAGCCAGAGTAGAGAACGCTACTGCATCGGTGCAGATTAAATGGGAGAGGGAGCTTACTCGCCCAATAACTTCCACAGAGTGGCAAAGGATTTGGAGAGATACATGGGCAACCACCTCTTCTCCGACATGGGGAGAGTTTGTCTGGAAGGTGTGGATGAGATTTTTTTTTTTGGTTCCCTCCGCGACCTTCTTCGGGCGACAGAAGAGTACCTCCCAGTGTAGGAGGGATTGTGGCGAGGAGAATGCCTCGCAAACACACGTCTTTCTCGAATGCCCAGGTATAAGTAGCTTCTGGTCCCAGGTTGTTGAAAGTATTAAGGGGGTTTTGGGAATTCAGGAAGAGTTAGAACCCTACGACTTAATCTTGGGAATCCCGCCACCTGGGCTATGGGATAAAGCCCAGAAATACCTCTGGACAATACTGTTGGGTTCTGCGTATAAGTCAATAACAAAGAAGTGGCGCCAAACAACTTCTCCCAGTTTAAAAGAATGGAAAGCAATAACAACACAGATTCAACAAAATGAGCAAATCTCTCTGGGTCTCCAGAACCGAACAGAAACTTTTTGTGTCGAGATGGACAAGGTGGGATCTCTACCAGGAAAGCATGGTGTAGCCTTTGGTTTAATCGAAATGTATTGTATTTTGAGAACCAGTGGGAATAGTAGGATCTAGTGAAATCCCTTTTCTTTTTTTTTTTTTTCTTTTCCCAAGGTTGGCCGTTTATGACCAAATATATTTCTCTTTAAAAGAGAGAGGAGAGAAGGGGAAAAGGAAAGGGAGAAGAAAAGTACAGCTAATCTTTTAATACTATAGGAAAAACCCTGCCTGTTGCCTACCTAATATTTGCCATAATAAATTTTCTTTTATAATATTAAATGATGATTATAATGGTGTGTTGTTAGTCATGAATATTTGGAAAAATAATGATACACAAAGAAGAAAGTCAATGTACATAAGTGATTGTAAATCAAAGAAAATGTGTATCTTGATGCAGTAACATAATGTAAATAAAACAAGTATAAAAAACAAACAAACTGTGCAGCCTCCTCTCTCCAGAGGAGGAATGGTCAGTGAAGAAAACAGGGAGAGACATAGACTGGTTAAGGTGGAAATCTGAAACCACCTTAGGCAAAAACTTCCTGTTAGTCCTTAGGACCACTTTATCTCTACGGAAAGAGATGAAATCAGGCTCCACTGACAGGGCTTGCAATTCACTGGTACGCCTGGCAGAGGTAATGGCTACCAAAATAAAAAATTACTCACCTTAGTAATGTTGTTTCTTCTAATGGAGTCTTGCTATATTATGACATATGCAGTGAGTCCCAACCTTCGAACTGCTCCGGAGGTGAAAGAGTCAGGCATGGAATGCTGAGCTCGAGCTCGGTTGAAAACTCTGACTTTTGTTCTTCAAACTCAAACTGTCAGATCTTTATGAGCTAAACTCACTAAGGTCCTGTGTGGAAGCTGTAAACCTACACTAGCCAACTGGCTACTGAATATAAGAAACACGTTTTTTTGGTCCCAAAACAAAGACTCAAGTCAGGAGACCCAAAAATGAAAACACAACACCCAGTCACCCCAAAAAGGGAGGGTGAAAAAACAAGGTGGGCATCTACTAAGTGTAACACTGCACTGCCCACCCACATCCCAAAAACAGAGGTTCTGAGAGGGGCAGGCAGGGGGGCAGGTCATAATATAGCAAGACTCCATTAGAAGAAACATTACTAAGGTGAGTAATTTCTTCTTCAAACAACATGAAGTCTTGCTATATTATGACATATGCAGACTACACAGCAGTACCTCCATGGAGGAGGGGACAGAACCTACTTAGGAAATAGGCTCTGAAGCACAGCTGTGCCAAACCGAGCATCACTCCTAACCTGGGTGTCCAGAGAGTAATGCTTGGTAAAAGTGTGAACTGTTTTTCAGGTAGCTGCTTGACAAATCTCTAGAATGGGAATCTCCCTGGCAGCAGCCAGGGAAGCAGCTGTACCTCTGGTAGAGTGAGTCCTCAGGCCAGGGGGAGGAACCTTACCTAGCTTTTCATAACAGAATTGGATACAAGAGACAATCCACCTGGCAATGGATCTTTTAGTGGCAGGTTTCCCTTTACCAACCTCACCATAAGTGAGGAACAGTTGGAGGGAGTCAAACCTGTGACCCTTGGTACGCTCACTGTAGTAACTAAGGGCTCTCTTCACATCTAAGCTGTGCAGCCTCCTCTCGCCAGAGGAGGAATGGTCAGTGAAGTACACTGGAAGAGAAATAGATTGATTAAGGTGGAAATCTGAAACCACCTTAGGCAAGAACCTCCTGTTAGTCCTGAGGACCACCTTATCTCTATGAAAGGAGATAAAACCAGGCTCCACTGACAAAGCCTGTAATTCACTTATGTGTCTGGCAGAAGTGATGGCTACGAGAAACACAGTCTTCCAAGTCAAATACTTAAGCTCTGCTGAAGACAAAGGCTCAAAGGGAGGTTGCATAAGCTGAGTAAGGCAAACATTAAGATCCCAGGCAGGGGCAGTGTCCCTGAATGGAGGGTTGGTGTGAAGCAATCCCTTAAAAAACTTAGAGAATACAGGATGAGCTGAAAGAGAAGAGGGTTTACCTGCTGAAATGAAAGCAGACACAGCTGCCAAATGCACCTTTAGGGTAGCTGGTCTGAGCCCCAAAGTGTTCAGATGGATCATATAATCCAGGACTGTGGGTAACCTCAGCAGATTCTGGGAAATATGCTTCCTAGAGCACCATATGGAAAACCTTTTCCATTTGGAATTGTGGTAGTCTCTGTGGAAGGCTTCCTAGAAGCCTTCAATATATCCATTACACCTTGGGAGAGGTGTAGATCAGCAAATTCTAACTCTTCAAGAGCCAGGCCTTGAGATTGAGAGATTTGAGGTTCGTGTATCAAACCCTTCCCTGAGCACAGGTTAACAGATTGTGATTCCTGGGAAGACACAGGGGAAGATGGACTGCTAAGGACAGTAGGAGTGGATACCAGGGTTGTCTGGCCCAATCTGGAGCAATCAGAATCACTTTGCAGGATTGAGATCTGATTCTGACTAACACTTTGAACAGGAGAGAGAGAAGGGGGGAAAAGCATAGAAAAACTTCCCTTCCCAATTGAGAACTAAGGCATCCAGAGGGACTGAGCCCAACACTGGGGGCCTGCAGTAAAAAAGGGGAAGTTGGTGATTGTCTGGGGCTGCAAAAGATCTATCTGTGGAGGTCCCATCTCGAGAAAATCACTTTTAAAACTAGGGATCTAGGTCCATTCATGATGGCCCTGGGATATCCTGCTGAGAGCATCTGCTAGGACACTGTCCTTCCCTGGGAGGTGAACTGCTATCAGAGAGGTTTGCAGGGAATAGGCCAGGGACCACAACTTCATTGCTTCTGTGCACAAGGTCGTAGACGAGTGCCTCCTTGCTTGTTGATTACCACATTGTGGTGGTACTGTCTGTTCTGATCTGGACCACCTTGTTCTGTACAGATCTGGAAAAGGCTTGCAGTGCCAGAAACACTGCTCTGAGTTACAAGAGATTGATGTGAAGCAGAGATTCTTGAGGAGACCACAGCCCTTGGGTGGTAAGATCCCCCAGGTGGGCTCCCCAGCCCAGCAGGGAGGCATCTGTGGTGAGTATCACTGAATGAGACTGAGTGAAAAAAGGAACTCCTTGTCTCAAATTGTCCTGATCCTGCCACCACTGCAAAGCCTGGATCAGGGTTCGAGTCACTGGGACTAGTTTGGTAAGGGAATCCTTTCTTTGGGACCAGAAGGCTCTTAAGTGGAACTGAATGTCCCTTATCTGAAATCTTGCTCCCTGGACCACTGCTTTAGAGGGTGCCATGTGGCCCAGAAGCTGCAGGAAATGCCTTGCTGGTCGAGACACCTGAAGGGTAAAAGAAGAGGCCAATTCCATAAGGGTCCTTGCCCTGTCCAGGGGAAGGAAGACTCTTGCCCTTATTGTATCCAGCTCCGCCCCATGAAGGTGAGGAGTTGTACTGGCTTGAGAACTGACTTTGGAAGGTTGAGGAGAAATCCTAAGGAAGTGAGCACTTGCTGAGTTATTTGCAGATGTGACTTGACTTGGTCTGGAGACTGACCCACTATGAGCCAGTCGTCCAAGTATGGAAACATGGAGATCTTTTTCTCCTTAGGAAAGCAAACCACTACTGTCAGGCACTTTGAACACCCTTGGGCTGATGTTAGGCCAGGGCATTGCTCTGAATTTATAGTGGCCTGAGGGGCATCCAACCTGAGGTACTTTCTGTGGGAGCACCTGATGGAATGTGAAAATAGGTATCTTTGAGGTCCAGGGAGGCTAACCAGTCCCTGGCCTTAGAGAGGCAGAATTATCCCAAGTCACCATTTTGAACTTTGGTTTTAAAGGTTTGGTTCAGATATCTTAGGTCCAGGATGGGCCGCCATTCTCCTGTCTTTTTGGGGTTAGGAAGTACCTGGTACAATCCTTTGCCTTGTGTAGGGGGTAGGAACCTCTCTATGGCTCTGACAGCCAGGAGGGAAGAAACCTCTGCCTCTAGGGCAAGGGTCTCTGATGGATTTGCGGGTGGAAAGGAACTGGTTCTCATCTTGGGAAATTTTTTGGAGCTGAGAACCAGTCCCTGGCTTACTACTTCCAGGACCCACTTGTCTGATGTCAGAGACTTCCAGTCCTGGACAAAGTAAGCCAGCCTGCCCCCTACAGGGATAGGAGAGTCGACCTGGGCAGGCCCATCAGGGTGTCTGCTTGGCAGGGGCTTTAGGCTGAGGGGTGGAAGCAGGCCTGCTCATTC
The DNA here is from genome assembly GCA_016271365.2 of Neoceratodus forsteri. NCBI lineage: Eukaryota > Metazoa > Chordata > Ceratodontiformes > Ceratodontidae > Neoceratodus > Neoceratodus forsteri. The sequence continues at coordinate 262,429,651 of JADMNL010000024.1, forward strand.
CCCGTCTGCCTCTCCCTCTGAAGAACCCCCTCTGAGCATAAGAAGAAGAGGAGGAGGCTTGGGCTTGGTAAAAAGGCCTTTGAAAGGGCCTGCCCCTGGAATGCTGCCTTTGAGGAGTGGCTTGCCTTTCTTTGGCCTGAGCACTCCTGTAGGTGGTCCTGTACTCGTCCATCTTTTTCATGTAGTTCTCTGTCTGCTCCCCTAACAGAGAACTACCAATAGCAGGGAAATCCATGACCTTAGTCTGGGTATCCTAGGATAGGCTAGTACATCTGAGCCAAGCCATCCTCCGAAGGGCCACAGATGTAGCTATGACTCTTGATGAAACATCATTGGAGTCCACAGCAGCATGAAATTGCACCTTGGATGCCTCAGTCCATCTGTAGCCACTGCTCCAGCTCCTTGGTAAGCTGGTCAATGGCCTGTTTATGCCAGCCAGCACAGTGTCCCATCTGGACTTCTGGTATCTAGCTGTGTAGGCTATATAGTTAGCCTGCCTGAGTCCCAAGGATGCTGCCATGTACTGCTTTGCCATGGCATCAATCCTCCTGAGTCCTTATACTGGGGTGTGATGCCAAGGGGATATTGCCTTATCACAGGCATCAGCCTGCACTACCTAACATGGCTGCATTGCTGAAAGGAACTCCATGTCCGCGCCTGAAAGGGTGTCCATCTGCCATCCATTCGCCTGTCCACAGGAGATATGGAGTTAGGAGTCTTAGAATTTTACTTTGTCTGTTCTCAAAAAGATTTATGGAGGTAATAGACATTCCTTGACTCTGGGATGTCCATCATTTTCAACAAAATCAGGCTCCTCCTGATCCTCTACTGCTCTTCCATTGGAAGCTGGAGGGTTTCGCCACTCTTTTGTAAAATATGCGAAGGGACTCTGAAAGTTTAGGGAGGAGAAACATGAAGGTCTGTCTGGGAGATGTCGGGTCAATAGAAATATCCAGACTTACTAATCACCATCATCATCCTCATACCCTCCTCCTCCTCTGGTTCATAAAATTTTTCTGAAGTGTAATTCTGGAACAGGGGGAATCGACCAAACCCGAGCCCTCGCTAGATGGTGCGGTTCAGCTGAACCGGAGTTAGCGATTACACCTATTCTTATCGCTTCCGGCTATCTCATCAGCAGTCGAATTGCTGAATTTCTGGATCCAGGCCAAGCGATTTATCTTTTTCTCTTCATTTTAACCGAACCGACTCCCCTCAGAATCGGCTCTTCTTTTGCCTGAAGAAGTATCGCCTGGTCAGAGGGCACTCTTTCTGGTTCGGTCGGAACTCAACCGGCTGGCCGGTCAGCGGACTTCTGCCTCCTTTCCTCGTTCTACCTACTCTTTATCCGGGGTAGCTTTGGGAAAATTTTTACAAATTTGGCAGTCTGAACTACGGTGGTCAAACCCCAGACACAACAAAGGTGGTGGGGATCAGCTTTTAGCAAAAGCTTTCCCACACACACTGCAGTGTTGAAACCCAGGGCCTGCTTTTTTGGGTTTCTAGACATGGCCAATCCTATCCAAAATACAGGTTACTCACCTGTAACAGGAGTTCTAGGAATGGCATATGTTGTTCATCCACACTGTCTGGCAGGTTCCTTGCCGCTTTAAATCTTTGGCCGAAGGTCTTCAGTTGGTCTTCCCACCCACCCGGTGGTAAAACTCGGCCCCGGCCCCATGACGCCAGATCTGCCCGCTGGAAGCTCAGGTTGTGCGTCGGGCCGGGAGGTCGGAGGGAATGTAGGGATGAACAACATATACCATTCCTAGAACCCCTGTTACAGGTGTGAGTAACCCGTATTTAGGGACATGGATATGTTGTTCATCCACACTGTCTGGCAGACTCCTAGTAGTTCTCCGGGAGGAGGGGCAAGGCCACTCCATAGCATACTTACTTGGGAACAGAGATTGGAGAACCGAGGCTCCCAAAACCAGCATCCCGGCGTGACCTGGTCGCCCATGGTAGTGCGGAATAAAGGTGTGTGCTGACTTCCAGGTAGCAGCCCCTGCAGATTTCCTGATAGGACATCCCTGGAAGCAGCCACCGATGCAGCAGTATGGCGGGTAGAATGAGCTCTTATCCTCTGGGAGGCTCCATGCCCGCCAACTCATAGCAGAGATTTATGCAGGAGGTGACCCATCTGCTCATCGTCCGCTGCTGCAGGTCTGCCAGGTGCGGCTTCAGCGTAGGTGGACAAACAGCTGGCGAACCTCTCCCGACTTTCAGCCATGCGCCCTTATAATAAGTTCTAGCGCCTTCTAGGGTCCAGAGTATGGAGCCTATATTCGGCCTCCGAGGTGTGATTGGGGTAGAACACCGGCAGAGTCAACACCTGATTAAGGTGAAACTCCGACACCACCTTCGGAAGGAATTTCGGGTGGGGGCGTAGGACAACCTTGTCCCTGTGGAAGACCAGGTAAGGAGACTCGATGCTAAGCGCCTGGAGTTCTCCCATCCTTCTGGCTGACGTGATAGCCACCAAGAAGGCGGTCTTCCACGACAGGTGGGGGAGACCACACCTGTGCATTGGTTCGAATGGCTTGCCCATGAGCTTTGCCAGTACCAGCAGTAAATCCCACGGAGGTGGGGGTTCCCGCACTGGAGGGGAAATGTGATCAAGGCCTTTAAAGAAGCGCCCGACCACTTTTTCCTGCGCCACTGACTGCTGACCGCCCACGCCTGCAAGCAGAGATGGCTGCTGGTGCACCTCAAGGGTCGCTTGACCTAAGCCCTTGACTAGAAAGGGACCATAAATAGTCCAAAATGCTTGCCACGATTACAGAAAGGGTCCAACCCTTTTTCCTATACCAAATGGAGAACCTCTTCCATTTGAAGGCATAGCATTTTCTGGTCGACTCACTTATGATTCCAACGACGCTGAGGACCTCGCTCGGAAAGACCCAAGGCCTGGAACTCTAGCCGCCAGGAACCAGGCCGTCAGGTGCAGGGATTGAAGGTCCAGATGGAACACCTTCCCTGATTGACTGAGAGCAGGTCCGGCGAGCTGGAAGCTGCCAGGAGTCCTGGAGCTGAGACTGAGGAGATCTGGGTACCAGAACTGGCGAGGCCAGTCTGGGGCTATCAGAATCACCTGCGCCTTTGTCCTCCTCACTTTCAGCAGGACCCTGTGAATCAGGGGAACGGGGGGAAAGGCGTAAAAGAGGCCCGGGGTCCACGGCCTCGAGAAGGCATCCCCCTGCAGCGAGCCCTGCTGAGGGGGGCCGGCATGAAACAGCCTCAGCTTCGCGTTCTCCCTGGAGGCAAACAGATCCACCAGAGGTGTGCCCCAGCGGGAGAACAGGTCTTGTACTATCTCCGGCAGGAGAGACCACTGCATGATGCAGCCCCTATCCGCCCAGGGCATCGCCAGGTGTTGGAGGCTCCTGCGCATGAATGGCCAGGAGATCCGCCTCCAGGCTGCGCACAAGTGACCAAACGGAGAGCTTCCTGCATAATAGCACATGGAGCGTCCTGCCCTGGGCGGTTTAGATAGTACATGGTCGTGGTGTTGTCCGGTTGGACCCGGACCACTTGACCCCGGAGAAAAGGAGCAAAGGCGGTGAGAGCTAGGCGGACCGCAACGAGCTCCAGCAGGTTGATACGGCATCGGGACTCCCGTGGGGACCAGAGGCCGTGCACTCGGTATTCCCCCAGATGGGCACCCCAACCCATCAAAGATGCGGTCGTTAGAGAGACCGTCGCCGGGCAGACAAACGGGATTTCTCCTGCAGATGGGAAGGAACGTCCACCACTGGAGAGCTGCCACATCTCCTGGTCGCCCATACACGCTGGTCCAAAGGATCGCGAGCTGAGACCACTGGCTGGCCAGTCCCCACTGAGGGGACGCATGTGCCAACGCGCCTAACGGACTACGCTGGTACAGGCCGCCATGAGACCCAGCAGTCGAGGGAAGTCCCGGCAGGGCGCCATTGCCCAACCAGAAATGATTGGGCAAAGGAGGTAAGAACCTCGGCTCTGTCCGGCGAGCCGCTGCTTTGGCTCAAGAGAGTCGAGCTCGCCCCGATGAAAATTATCACCTGCTTCGCTCGAGTTCGACTTGGCCTCGCTGACCAGGAGGCCGAGTTGAGAGCAAACCTGGAGGGCAGATCCTGGACCGCCCACCTCCGACCTGGAGGGCTGCTATCAGCCAACCGCCCAGGTAAGGGTACACCCGACCCTCGGGCGCCAAGAGGAATGCTGTCACCACTGCCATGCACTTGGTGAAGACCCTGGAGCTGAGAGAGGCCAAGGGCATGGCTTGAACTCGAAGGGATCCCTCCGCCTCTGAAGCGGAGGAATCTCTGATGAGACGGACGGATAGGGACGTGAAAGAACGCGCCCTGAAAGTCCAGAAAACAAAACCACACCCTGTGTTCCAGAGATGGTATTATCTGAGCCAGAGTGACCATTCTGAAGGTTCAGACCTTAGGAACTTGTTCAGGTCGTAGGGTCGAGAATGGGGCGCCAGCCCCTGGCCCCGCTTCGGGACCAGGAAGTACCTGGACACGAACCCCGTTCTGATGGGGGTCCTCATCTCTTATCACCTTTCTGAAGGAGAGAGGCTGGCGTCGGCTCGACGAGCCTCTCAGAGAGTCTGGGACTCCCAAGCCCCCCTTGGGGCGACGTGCCTGAAGGGTGGAACCTGCCTCGAACCCAGAGGCAGGCCTTTTCCACCACCTTCAGAACCCACCTGTCCGTGGTAACAGCGACCAGGCGGAAAGGAAGTGCGAGCTGCTCCTCACGGGGGAACTAGGGCGAGGTGGACGGGGATGAGGGCAACACCCCTCAGCCCGTCATGTGCAGGCTTGGAGGAAGGACCGGCCGAGGGACCACCAGGGCTCTTCCTCCTTGCTTCCTATTAGAGGAAGCTGACGGCTTGGGCTTGGAATATCATAGTTCAGCCTGCTGGCCCTGACGTTGTTGGGCCGGGCAGAAAGGGAGCAGAGGGGCGAAGGGCTTAGGCTGGGCTTACGGCCCTTGTCCTCCAAGTGCTGGACGGCTACAGGAGTCCAAGGTGGCATTGACTTTTGATCCTCTGGAGGTGACCTTCCACCCAGGGGGTCAAGAGGTCAGTTCCCAGGAAAGGAACATCCGTGAGCTTGTGCTGGGTATCCGAGGTGAAAGTGAATATCTCAGCCACCGCCGTGCATAGCCACTGCGCCGCCACTGACCGGCACAAGAATCTCCACATATCCAGCGCAGTCTGGAGCTGCTGGTTAGCTACTGCCCTGCTCTGGTCCCGCACCTGCTTAACTGTGGTCTGCAGGTCCCAAGAGGAAGATGAGGACGACCTATCCAGGGTTTCCAACAGGGCATGGGAAAATGTGCCATCAAGACAGCCTAACTGGGCCTGATCGGGCGTTTAGGAGGAAGCAGCATACACTTTCCGCCCAGTATAGGCCAGTTTTTGGACTTTGTCGGGCGGTTTGTCCATCGCCCCTGGCATTTCTCCGTCACGGAAACACTGTCCGTGACCAACCCTCAGTCAAGGGTGTTCGGAAAGCCGGACAGAGAGCCTTGTGGGAACGCGTGATACTTTCTGGCCATCCTGGCCAAGGCAGGACAGGAAGCCGGACGCTGCCACAATTCCAGGGCCGGGCCAACAATGGCTTCAGCCACTGGAAAGGCCTCCGTAGGAGAATCCCCTCGGTCCAGAATCTCAGTGAGGGGATATCTAGCCCGTTTGGACATGGGTTCGAGCTTCATCCCAGTGGATTCTGAGATGAGCCTGAGTAGTCCAAGGAAGGACGAAGGGCTATCGTCCATCGACTGCCCCCCAGAGGATTCCAAGTCTAGGCGCTTGGAAAACAGGGAGGAGTCGTCGTCCGACTCAGACGAGTCGTTGAATAGCTGCCTAGAGCCTCGCCACCCTCCACGTGCCGAGGCTTATCGGGAGTGAGGGTGACCGACAGCCTATGGGGAAGGCCATGAGCCGTCATGGAAACTTTGTCGAGGCCCGACTGTCGGTTGAGGTGGAGGCGGTTCCACCGGGTATTGGTGGGGCAGCAGGAGTAGACGATAACCGCGCTTGAAACAGGCTCACTCACCACGAGGGTTGTTTCGCCCCGTGACAACCATTTTATGGCCGGAGAAGAGGCCTGAGCCGGCTTGTTTCCAGCCAAAATTAGTTGTTGCCACATAAGTTCCTCATATTTTCGGCGCAACTTACGCCGAAGCCTCCCCTCGTCCGAGGAGGAGGAAGATGAGGAAGAGTGGCGACGCACTATCGGGTGCGAGACCGAGACCGCCTGTGTCGACGGATCGGCTAGACCGCGAAGATGTCCGAGACCGAGACCGAGACCGAGAATCTCGGCAAGGCCGAGGTCGGCGCGGCGGGGAGCCGAGGATCGGCAATCCCCTCAGTTCGGTTGACAAATCCGACGGCTCGGGAACCAGAGGAACAGATGAGCCGACAGTATCCACAATCCTCGCCGGGGGAACCGGGGAGGAGGGAGTTTCGGCTTCTCCAGCCGACAACCCGTCTAACGGGTCGAGAAAAATCTCGACCACGTCGGGCGGAGTCTCGGTCACCTGGCCTGACGGGGCACCGTGAAGCCAGTGGCGGTTAAACCTTCGAACGTTGACTGTCAACAAGGGAGGAGATCTTTCCGGCCCCAAGAGCGTCGACGATGTGACTTACCCTTACTTTTCTTCGACCGATGAAGCGGTCCAGAAGAAGTTGGACCCCGCCTTTGGTCGAGAGGGTCAAGCAAAGCTCTTAAAAGAAGCCGAATAGGAGGACCCAAGCGAGGCGGAGCAGATGCCGCGGCCGAAGATGTAGCGGCATGGGCCGCCTCCTCTCGAGGCGATCATCTGCTCAAGTTGTTCTATGGAGCACGCCAGCATGGACACCGCCAGTCAGGCCTCCTTGGATTTGACCTAGGGGAAATCTCCTTCGGGCCAGTTGGAGACGGGCAGCGCGCGATCCTCAAGGACGAGCCAGAAAGATGAGCACAGTTCGCAGGCCTGCGGGTCGTGCACCTGGCCTAGGCAGTAAATGCACGTGGAGTGCGGATCCGTCCGAGACATCTTCTGCCCGCAAGGGCATCTCCGAAAACCGGGAGTCGATTTGTCCATCGCAGCCGCAAGGGAAGAAGACCGAAGTGGTAAAAGTTTTTGAAAATTTTTTTTAAAGTCGAAGAATTAGGCCCCAAAGCTTAATCGCAGAGCGTTAAGGAGGGAACCTGAGCTTCCAAGTGGTAAGGAAGATCTGGCGTCAAGGGCGGAGCCGAGAGTTTTACCACCGGGGTGGGTGGGAGGAGCCAGCTTGAAGACCTTCCGGCAAGATTTAAAGCGGCAAGGAACCTGCCAGACAGTGTGGATGAACAACATATCCATGTCCCTAGAACTTACCCTTTTTTCGGCAGTCTGCCAGGCAAGACTCCCCTATCGGTTCCTGACTGTGTTACGGGTCTTGGAAAAAAACTTAATAAAATCCATTTTTTTAGAACCGATACGGATCGGTTACCACACTCTAAGTAAATCAGAAACTTTTTTAAAACTAAACTGATTGGTTCAGCTGAACCGATACGAAAATTTACAAGTTCCACACAGAAACAAAATGTAAAACCTATCTAGTACTCACGGTACCACAGACAGACACTTAAACCGACAGATTCAGTAGCAGAAATTCGGTAGAAACTGACCAAAAACGACACTTTAACCGACTTTTTTGAACCGAGCAAAGGAGAAATCTCCGGAGTGACTGTTCAGTGAGGTGGAGTAAAGAATCTGACGGTTGGAGTTTAAACAACAGCAGACAGGGGCTTCAACCGAGCTCACAGTGAACATTCCATGCTGGCCATGGAGAGTTTAACCTTTGTTCTCCAGGGCAGTTGAAAGGCAGGACCTAACTGCAATAGTCAGAATACAGCAAGACTTCATGTTGTTTGAAAGTCCACATTCAGGGAATAGGTCAAGAACCTGATTCTTATGGCTTCTGTGCACAGCACAGTCAGCCTTATGCCACCCTGCTTGTTTATGTAAAACATGGCAGTGGTGTTGTCTGTTCTGATCTATACTGTGTGCCCTTTGACCTGAGGGGCAAAGGCCTTCAGTCCTGGGTACACAGCTCTGAGTTCCAGGATGAAAAAATTACTCACCTGTAGTAATCTTGTTTCTTCCAAAGGGATCCACTAATATTATTACTCTTGCAGTGCTCCCTTAAGCCAGCACTGCTTTGAGAGAAATGGAAATTACGTACCTACCGTAATTCTTGATCTTCTTGGATGAGTCTCCACCACTCATTCACACTAATGGGAACAACGCTGGAGGCACTAGGACCCATCAGGAGCAAACTTTTTTGTTGGAAGGTCGGCGCCTGAGACGGCGCCGAGAGGAGCGGCTCCGTGAGCCTCAGCTCATGCAGTAATGAATATCTTGGCGTCGATCTTCCAACCGCCTCAGTACCTTTTTTTCCGAGGAGGTGCAGCCTAACTAACCTAGAAGGAGAGCCTAACCAAAAACCAGACATAAGATAGTCCGAAAGACCCGTATAAAAAGGGTCAACAAAGAGGTCTTCACAGCCTAAAGATTTGAGGGAGTGAAGACCAACAACAGCGGTGAGCTCAGAGGATAGAGGGTGGGCATGTGAATGAGTGGCAGAGACTCATCCAAGAAGATCAAGAATTACGGTAGGTATGTAATTTCCATATCTTCCTGGACATAAGTCTCCACCACTCATTCACACTAATGGGAGAGTACCGAGCTAATAATCCCCCAAGAGGGCAGCAGGAGACCAAGAGCTCACAGTTTTAGGACAGAAGTCCATTAAGGATGGTCTGCCAAAGGACAAATGTCGTCTGGCATGGACATCCAGGGCATAGTTTTAATGAAAGTATGCACTGAGCTCCAGGTAGCCGCAATGCAAATATCTGCAATGGGAATGTTGCGGATTTCTGCCAGAGATGCCACTGCCTCTAGTAGAGTGAGCGACATTCTGCCCTCCAGCTAACCTGCCATGGAATAACAGTGGCGAAGTCATGCCACTAGCCATGCTGAGATACACCTGAGAGTGACAGGTTGAAACAGCCGGGTCTCGCTGAAAGAAACAAACAGTTGTTGAGCTTTACGAAAGTCCTTTGTTCTATCTAGATAGAAACGTAAAGATCTCTTGACGTTAAGGGAAAGAAAAGAACGTTCTCCTTAATTTTGGAAGTCTGCAAAGTAAGAGGGAAGGACTAAAGGTTGGTTTAGATGGAACTCTGAAATAACCTCAGGAAGAAATTTAGGATGGATTCTAAGGACTACTTTGTCTTTATGGAACACAGTATACGGAGGGTCTGTGAACAAGGCATGTATCTCAGAAACCCCGCGGGCTGAGGTAATGGCCACCAGGAAGGCCATTTTCCAGGTGAGAAATTTTAGCTCACAGGTAGCCAGAGGTTCGAAAGGCTTTCAAGTGAGCATGTCTAGCACAAGATTAATGTCCCAGGCTGCGACTGGACGTCTTATAGGAGGTCTGGTATGCAGAATTCCCTTAAGAAACCTCTTAACCACAGGTAACTGAGCTAGTGACAAGGAAATTACCGGCTCATGATAAGTTGAAATGGCACAAAGGTGAACTTTGACTGTAGAGTACTGCACGCCTGAATTTGAGAGGTCTAAGAGGTACTCCAAAATTTTATCTGGTGGGCAGGAAAAGGGATTTAAAGAGGATTTTGCATACCAGAGCGTAAAACGCTTCTATTTGGCTGTGTAAGTTTTTCTAGTGGCTGGCTTCCGAGCAGCCAAAAGAATATCTGAAACCCCGCGAGAGACATTGAACCTGTTCACTTCTATCTCTTCAGGAGCCAAGCGTGAAGGTGAAGCAACCTCAGGTTGGGATGAACAACCGGCTCTTGAGTCAAGAGGTTAGTCTGAAGTGGGAGTGGTTTCGACGGAGCTGCCGACATACTGTTGAGTAGTGGAAACCACATTTGTCGAGGCCAGAAGGGAGCAATGAGGATCATTTTGTCCCCCTGGGATTCGAACTTGAGAAGTACCCTCTGAATTAGAGGAAGAGGCGGAAAGGCATATAGAAAGCATTTTGTCCACTGCAGCCTGAACGTATCCTGACAGAAAATGCCAGGCCCTGGATTTCTGGAGCAGAAGACAGGCAGTTTTGTGTTGAGTGGGGATGCTAAAAGGTCCAGGTCTGGAGTTCCCCACTCTGCGAATATTGACTGAACTACGGCTGAGTCAAGAGACTATTCATGAGGATCTGTCTCTGTTCTGCTGAGGCAGTCCGCCAGTTCGTTCTGTACTCCTGGCAGGTAGACCGCTTGAATTAGAGACTTGTGCTGCAAGCACCGTTCCCACACTCTCATTGCTTCTCTGCATAAGGGTTAAGAGTGAGCACCGCACTGTTTGTTGATGTAATACATCACTGCTTTGTTGTCTGTTTGAAGGAGAATGCTCTTGTGACAGAGAATGTCCTTCGATGCCCGGACCACATAAAGGATGGCTCTCATTTCCAAGACATTTATGTGAAGCTGGGACTCGACCTGAGTCCACGTACCGTGAGTGTGGAGAACCTGACAGTGAGCCCCCAACCCCATCAGGAATGCATCTGTGGTAATGGAAATCTGATGATCCAGAGGAGCAAAGGGATACCCTTCTAGGAGATGGTTCTCTTGCGACCACCAGGTGAGCGACCTCTTTAGAGGTTCTGTCACCTTGATGAGAAAGGACTGCTGGGTGAGTGGTTGGGGACCACTGAGTACTGAGCATCCACTGAGAAGTTCTCATGTGAAGGCATGCTAGGGGTACAGTGAACACCGAGGATGCCATGAGACCTAGCATCCGTTGCATCAAGAGAGCTGGAACCAAGTTGCTCTCCCCGATGTGATGGGCCATCTGAAGTATATTGCTCCTCCTGTCCTCTGGAAGAAAAGCCTTCACACAGGAGGTGTCCAGAAGAGTTCCTATAAAAAGGAGTCTCTGAGAGGGCTGCAGCTGCTATTTTTTGAGGTTTAGCAGGACTTCCATGGATGTGAGAAAGCTTGAAGCCGTGGCTACGGTGTCCAGAGCTCCCTGCCTGGAAGGACTTGCCAGAAGCCAATCGTCCAGATAAGGGAACACTTGAATTCCGATCTTTCTGAGATGCGCTGCGAGAACTGCACAACACTTTGTAAAAACTCGTGGTGCTGAGGATAGCCCAAAGGGCAGGACTCTGAACTGATAATGCTGTCCCAGAGCCACAAACCTTAGGAATTTGTGATGCTTCGGGTAAATAGAGATGTGCTGGTAAGCATCCTGCATGTCTAGGGAGGCTAGCCAGTCGTGCTGATGAAGCAACGGTAACAAGGTTCCTAGTGAAATCATCTTGAATTTCTCCTTGGGCAGAAATTTTAGTTTTCTGAGATCCAAAATGGGGCGATGCCCCTGGTTTCTTTGGAACCAGAAAGTAATGAGAGAACCTGTGTTCCGTTGATGCAGCGGAACTACTTACTAACCCTGTTGTTCAGAAGGCCCTGAATCTCGGAGGCTAGAAGGTCTGACTGAAGTGTTGACAGCCTGGGCTGTCGTTTGGGGGGACGATCCGGAGGGGTCGCCACAAGATTGAGGTAATATCCCTCGCAGATTATCCGGAGGACCCATTTGTCTGAGGTTATGGTCTTCCATTGATTGTAGAAGTGCATCAGATGACCTCCCACCACTGAGGAAGAGTCCACCTTGGGCAGCTGAGGTGGGACTTGGGCCAACAACTCAGAAGGTGGTGCTGGGCACTTTGGGTCCTTGCGCTTTCTGTTGCATTTTCTTTTGAGGCTGGAGGGCTTGGTTTTTATGAAAACTTCCTCTGCCTTTGCCGCGAAAGGACTGACGGTTATGGAACTGGCGTTTATTAACACCCCCTCGAGAGGGGACAGGAGGAGGTCGAGCCAACTTAATGGCTGACCTAGTTTTTGTGTAGCTTCTAGAGCCTGTTCTACTTGAGGGCCGAAGAGATACACACCATCGAAAGGCAACGCCATTACCTGCTGCTGTGCGTCATTCATGAAACCTGAAGTGCGCAGCCAGGAATGACGGCGGGTACAAATGCCAGCCGCCGCCGCTCTGGAAGCAGTACCGAAAGCATCCATAGCCGCTTTAACCTGCTGGTTGTTGGATTCGATACCCCTGGTAATGGTCTGAAGAAGCTCTGACTTTGTATCCGATTCTGGTAGAGCTTTAACCATCTGTTTGAGCGAATGCCAAAGAATATACTCATATTGAGAGAAACAGCCTTGGTAGCTGGCAATACGCATACCCAGGGTGGAAGCAGCAAAGACTCTCTTACCCAAAGTGTCTATCTTACGAGATTCTTTGTTAATAGGTCGAGCTGTAGTAGTTTGGGGGAGGACAACCTTATCATTCTCTGCCAAAACTACAATAGGATCCACAAAGGCTTGGGACGCCAAAATGAGTCGATCCTTGGGGGCTGAGTATTTCCTATCCATGGATTTAGCTACTGAAGGAATGAGAGCAGGATTACTCCATACCATTTGAGACAGCATCTCAAAGGATGGCTGTACCGGAGGAGTCAAATCCGTAGGGATCTCTGGAACATGGAGATATTGGAGTCTTAGCAATTTCCCAGGATCGATGTCTGTAGTTTGGAGAGAAAGGGTGGAAATCAAGTTTTTCAGCAGAGACTTAAAAGACAGGTCCTCGACCACAGGCTCTGCAGCAGGAATGGATCCTGTTTCTTCCACTTCCTCACCCAGCCTCAGGTCTGGGTCAGGCTCAATGTCATCTCCTGACAGTCCAGTAGGGACTGCATGGACAGGAAAGGAGTGGAAATCAGATGAAAATGAGGAAGGAAAAGGGTTAAAGGAGGAGTCCTGAGAGGTGGACGACGCCCTAAGGACCCCCGGCTCCGTAGAAATGCACGGCGCTGACGAAGCGCACGGCACCGAGGACGGCGCTGAGAAGCCACACGGCACCGAGGAGCCACACGGCGCTGCGGGGGACAAGCGCTGGCGCCAACGGCGCATGGCAACCGAGCAACTCAATGGCACCGAGGGACGGCGCCGACAGACGATCAGTGCGCAAGGACAGCGCCGGTGCGCCATCGACGCCGAGGGCATCAAAATACCCCAAGACTCCGATAAACAGGATTGGAGGAGAAGGGAGGAAGAAGAGCAGGAGATAGAGGCATCAGTGTGGCCCCCGCGCCGCAGCCATATGGAGGGGAAACACCTAAGCTCGAGTTGGACGGCACTGAAGACGGAAGGCGCGACCAGGGAGGCTCAACTGCCCTACCTGGTCTCCCAAGAAGCTCGAAGGCCCGAGTGACCGGGCCAGGCAGCTGGACCAACCTCCGAGCCCACTGCTTCATAAGAGCAGCCCACTGATGAAACTGCTCATCTGAAGACCTACCAGAGGGCGGGGTAGGGCTCCGATGTCGAAGACGTTGGCTACCACAAACAGAAGCTGGCTCTGAAGGAGGAGACCCGCAACTAGCTCCAATAACTGACCGTCTATACGCAGACATATCAGAGGGTGACCTCAAGTGATGCCTTCTCTTTTTTGACCTATGGGCCGAAGAAGAGCTCGAGGCCGAACGGTGCCAAGAATACAACCGTTTATTTTTATGCTTTTGAGGGGACCGCCCGTCCCCTCGGGCATTGGACTGACCGTTGTCGGACCCCCCCTCCGGAGAAGGCGGCAGACCGGACCCAGCCCAGCTGACTGAACAGCTTTCATACAAAGTCTCCCTACCATCACCTGACCCGCTCATGGTCGACTCCGTCAAAGTAGGCTGAGACTTCTTTGTAAATGAGAATAAACTTAAGCGATACTTATTCGCGATATTACTACAAAACAATAAAACTGAAAATTATGCTGCTACTTTGAAGTTTGACTCCCGGAGGGCGAGTGACGTCATCACTGAAGTGCACTCGACAGTGGGGAAAAAAGGAACTGAGGCGGTTGGAAAGTCGACGCCGAGATATTCATTACCGCACGAGCTGAGGCTCGCGGTGCCGCTCCTCACAGCACCGTCTCAGGTGCCGACCTTCCAACAAAAAAGTTTGCTCCCGATGGGTCCTAGTGCCTCCAGCGCTGTTCCCATTAGTGTGAATGAGTGGTGGAGACTTATGTCCAGGAAGATCAGAATCCTATGCTTATCATGGAATGTTTAGCTTGTGCATCTATTTTCAAACTGCCCAGTGTCAACTGCCTACATTCTACCTAAGATTTCTTAGCAGCCTGCAAAGAGGCCATAACAACATGTGAATCACTATTTAAATAATTATAGAAAAATAATGCCCAACTGGGCAAATAACAACATTAACCAAAGGACTAGTATAAACAAATGTCCCCACCACTTTTTTTTCTGAAGTCAGATATGCCTTTAGAAAAGAACCTACAAGTTAAGACATTATTAGAAGATGCCAGCAGGTGGCATGCCACTCCAACTATACATCTTATCAGCTGTGGAGAGGATTTTTCTTGTTACTGATTCTGAAAGGGGAGGCAAGGGCGGGGAGTAATAATATTAGTGAATCCCTTTGGAAGAAACAAGATTACTACAGGTGAGTATTTAAGTTACTTAAGTTATATATATTTTAAGAATTTTGTAGTAATGAAGTATTTGTTTCAGTTTGTGTAGGATGTGCTGTTTGTCTGCCTCCGTGGTTGTGTACTACTCACCCTCTGTTCTTTGTGCCCTCCATCCTTTTTTTCCTCCTCCTCTGGAATTTGGTGTGTACCAGCTGTAAGCAGTATAACATGGAGGAGGAAGGAGGACATGCGGGTGGTGGAGGGTGACTAAGCGGGATTCATCAAATCAGGGTCGTGGAGTCAGGTGAGATTTCCTGGGGCGAAATGGAAAATCAGAATGTGGTCAGCCATGTCTGGTTCCCATACCCAAGGGCACGACCGAATTGAATCAGCAGGTGGCTCAGGAGGCACGAGGCATTCGTCCATCTCGGATGGTGTTATGCAATGCCAGGTCGGTCAAAAACAAGACAGCAATTATTGCTGATCTTGTGGAAATGGTTGACCTGGCTTGCATTACTGAGACCTGGCTGGATGAGAATTCTGGCCCCATTTTGGAGACTTTAGTTCCGGCCAGGTACTCGGTGATACACCATCCGAGATTGAACCGCTCGAGGGAGGGGGGGTGTTGGTCTGTTTCAAGACCAAACTCAACCTCACTAGTGTATTGGTAGGGGAGACCGAGTCATTCGAGTGTGCTGTCATAGCGGGTGTAGGTTGTCGGATCGTTCTCGTCTATCGTCCACCAGGTGACGAGAGACATTTCCTTCAGGAAGTGGCGGACTTCATCGTTGACATGGCATTGGAGTCGCCAAGACTGATGGTTCTTGGCGACTTCAATGCCTGGGTCGACGATGAACTCTCGCAATTTGGACAATACTTCCTCCAGTTGATGTCTTCTCTGGGCCTGACACAGGTGGTTACCTCCGCTACTCATAGACATGGCCACTCCCTTGACTTAGTCTTCCTCCTAGGGATCAAAGCTTCTGATTTGGAGGTGGATCCAGTCGGGTGGTCTGATCACTGCACTGTGGGATTTAGTTTTTATACCCCCCCCCGGTAGGCCTACCCCTACAGAAATGGTCAGGTACCGCCCTTTATGAGATGTAAGTTCTCAGGGTCTAATGGTGGTGCTTGACCTATCGTCTTCCTCGTTTGCCAGCAGTGATCCGGAGACTCTCGTGACTGCCTATAATTTGGCCATCTCGACAGCTTTGGATTCTATTGCCCCTGTCCGCATTCGATCTCTCCCCCTTCGCCCTCGATCTCCCTGGTTTGATGGGTCTTTGAGGGAGCTGCAGAGACTAGGTCGAAGGTTGGAGCGTTGCTGGCGGAAGTCCACCCTTGATGCCGACCGCCTTAGATTGTTGGAACATTATCAAGTCTACGAATCTGCAATCTCCCGTAAGAAGGCAGAATTTCTGTCCAAGGAGATTGCAGTTGCTCAGAATCGACCAGCTCAGTTTTTTCGCACTGTGGACAGACTGTGCAACCCAGCCTGTCTTCAAGTGCAGAGAGCTTTTTCGCAATTAGAGTACGATGAAATTGCTTGATTCTTTGTAAATAAGGTGGCTGACATCAGGCGGGACTCAGCCGGCACACTCTATGGGCGTTGCTATTGATCAGTGTGAGGTTACTGCACCTCGGGTGTCTTGGAGTACCTTTGGCCGTCTGGAGTTCATGGATGTCATGCAGATTATCCAGAGTGTGCACCCCACTTGCTGTAGATTGGATCCTGGACTGACTTCCCTAATTTTGGGAGGTCCTGAGGTTATTGGTCCGGTCCTAGCATGGATTGTCTGGTGCTCCTTGGAGTCTGGAGAGTTTCCTAGCTCTCTAAAAGAGGCGGTGGTGACACCTCTCTTGAGAAAAGCTTCCTTGGATCCAGACTGCAATGCCAACTACAGACCTGTCTCTAACCTTCCTTTTATAGGGAAGGTTATTGAGAAAGTTGTGGCTGTGCAAGTGGAGGACCATTTGACCATCCATGACATCTATGAACCACTCCAGTCTAGTTTTCGTAAGAGACATAGTACCGAAACAGCACTGGTTCGGGTGCTCAATGATCTCCTGATGGCTAGAGATCGGAAGAAACATTCCATCTTGGTCCTTCTTGATCTCTCTTCAGATTTTGACACCATGGACCATGAGGTGTTGTTGTGTCATGTGAGGATCATCTGTGGGCTGTCTGGAACAGTCCTCAGGTGGTTTTTATCTTTCCTCATGGGTAGATCTCAGAGAGTGGTGTCGGGAGTTTATTCCTCAGACCCTAACTCTCTGTCATGTGGAGTTCCTCAGGGTTCGGTCCTCCCACCCATGTTCACGGTGTATATGCCTTGGAGACATTGTAAAAAGGTATGGGCTGAGGTTTCACTGCTATGCTGATGATACCCAGCTCTACCTATCTTTTGCACCCAACCAGAATGGAGCTGCATCGGTATTTAACAACTGTCTGAAAGAAATCCAAGACTGGATGGATTCCAGCTGGCTAAGGTTGAACCTAGACAAAACTGAGGTGTTGGTTGTGGATTCAGGTCATCTGATAGGGGGGTTGGGGGAGGGTGCGCCTTCGAGAATTTTTTTGGGTGGCGCCTCACTCCCGACCTCTGAATGGGTGCGTAACCTGGGGGTAATTTTTGACGAAGAGCTGATCTTGCATTCGCAGGTGTCAGCGGTCTTCAAAACTTCCTTTTACCATTTTAGGAATATCGCCAGGATTAGGCACCTTGTTCCGTCCGATGACCTTCCGACATTGATCCACGCCTTTGTTTCCTCTCGCTTAGATTATTTAATTCCCTTTACCTAGGGCTTCCTGGGGTAAAAATCCGCCCGCCTGCAGCTGGTGCAGACGCATAACCACAGCCGGCACAGCCGGGATCTTGATCTTGTCATATTTCGCAGTGCTGCGAGCTGCACTGGCTGCCAGTTCAGTGGCGGATCACCTATAAAATTGGCTTGTTGACTTTTAAAGCCCTACACGGACTTGGCCTGGACTACCTGAAAGAGCTATTGATTCCCTACCAGCCCAGTCGATTACTCCGCTCATACAGCGAGGGTTGCTAGAGGTTCCAAAGGTATGTTTAAAATCTTCTGGCACAACAGCGTTTGAGTTCACTGCGCCTACCCTTTTGAACACTCTCCACCCCATCGGATTCGGGAGTGCGCAACTGTGGAGTCATTCAAACAGGCTTTAAAGACTTATTTGTGGTCTCAGGTTTTTATTAATTGAGTGTGTTGGTTGTATTATGATATGCGTATGATTTTATTTATGAATGACTGTTTACATATTTGAAGTGTTGATTATATTATGTACGGCGCCTTGGTTTTTTTGGAAGGTGCCTTAAAAATAAAAATTATTATTATTATTCATTTTTCTTCTAACCCCAGGAATCCACTAATATTATTACTCTTGCAAACTATGCAGCAGTACCTCAAGGAAGTGGGCCAGAATCTATTTAGGAAAAAGACTCTGCAAGACAGTTGTGCCAAATCTGGCATCACTCCTGGACTGTGTGTCCAGGCTATAATGCTTAGTGAAGGTGTGAACTGACCTCCAGGTAGCTGCTTTACATATTTCCATTAGAGGTACCTCTCGGGCAGCTGCAATTGTGGCAGCTGTGCCCCTTGTAGAGTGGGCCCTAAGACCAGAGGGAGGAACCGCCATTGAGAGAAAGTCCTTTTTGAAGCAGGAGTACCTTTATCTACTTCCCCATAGGTGAGGAACAGTCATTGTCTGTCCTGCCTATGATCTTTGATGTGAGTCGTGTAATAACTAAGTGCTCTTTTTACATCCAAGCTGTGCAATCTATGCTAACCTGAGCTAGAGTGCTCAGTAAAGAAAACTGGCAATGTTATAGACTGGTTCAAATGGAAGTCAGAAACCACCTTGGGGAGGAACTTCCTATTAGTTCTCAACACTCATTTTTCCCTGTGGAAAGAAACATAGTCCTTTTCCACACAGAGGGCCTGTAACTTGCTTATCCTTCTGGCAGAAGTGATTGCTACCAGAAAAACTACCTTCCAGGTAAGAAATTTAAGCTCTGCAGATGCCATAGGCTCAAACGGCGGAAGCATAAGCTGGGCAATGCAAATATTAAGGTCCCATGCTGGCACTGGTTCCCTGTGAGGGGGAAACAAATGAGAAAGCCCTTTGAAGAATCTTTTGAATACAGGGTTTGATGCCAGGGAGGTATCCTTTCTAGCTGAAAGATATGCTGAAAGTGAAGCCAGATGCACCTTGAGAGCTGAGTGCTGCAACCCAGGGAGTGCAGGTAGACAAATAATCAAGAAGGGTTGGGACCCCAACCTGGGCTGGGACTATACCCTTGTCACTGCACCAAATGGAAAATCTTTTCCATTTTGAGGCATAGGTTTTCTTGGTGGACGGCTTCCTGTAACCCTTAAGGACTTCTAAAACTGCTTCAGAGAATTGGCAATCTGCATACTAAGCCCTCCAGAGCCAGGCCTTGAGCTGAGAGACCTGAGATTGAGTACCTACCCTCCCTGAAAGGAAGTCAGTAAACTGTACCTCTGAGGGAGGTGAATCGGTTTGCTCACAAACATTGAGAGCAGCAGGGAGTACTAAGGCTGTCTTTGCAATCCATGCTACCAGAATCATCAAGCTGGCTGTAACCTGAGCTTGATAAGCACCCTGAGTATCAGAAGAAAGGAGGAAAGGCATAGAGGTACCTGCCTGTCCTATCCAGAATCAGGGCATCCACTGGAACTGTCCCTTCTACTGAGGCCCTATAGCACAAAAAGTAAGGGGATTTTGGTGGGAAGCAAAAGGCCTATTTCTGGGGTCCCCACCTCCTGAATAGAGCATTCACCACTTGCCTGTTCAATGCTGATTCGTGATGGGCCTGGTTTATCCTGACTTCAAGGCATCTGCCTAGGTGTTGTCCTCTGCCTGGCAGATGAATTGACTGTA
Organism: Neoceratodus forsteri; assembly: GCA_016271365.2. NCBI lineage: Eukaryota > Metazoa > Chordata > Ceratodontiformes > Ceratodontidae > Neoceratodus > Neoceratodus forsteri. The sequence continues at coordinate 262,449,047 of JADMNL010000024.1, forward strand.
GAGAGGCATTTAGAGTAAGGGAGGCTCCATATCTTCATTGCCTCTGTACACACAGAGGAATGGACCTTGTCACTCCTTGTTTGTTGATGTAATACATTGTTGTGGTATTATCTGTTCTGACTTCTACCACCTTTCCCTGTATGAGATGAGAGAAACCCTGAAGGGCCAGACAAACAGCTCTTAACTCCAGCAGGGCTATGTGCAGGAGTGAGTGTGCACTCTCCCAAGTACCGTGGATGGTGTGATCTCCTAAGTGAGCACTCCAACCAGAAGGGAAGCATCGGTTTTGAGAACCAGGGAGGGAGGCTCCTGCAGAAATGGATCCCCTTCCCTTACATTTTCTGGTTCCCTCCACCATTACAGGGCCTGTAGTAATGCTTGTTGGACTGGTACTGGCTTTGTGAGGGGGTCCTGCTTCTGGCACCAGTGTGCTCTGAGGTGGAACTGAATATCTCTCATCTGAAACCTGGCACCTATGACTGTGCTTGTTGCTACTGCCACGTGCCCTAACAGTTGCAGAAACTGTTTTACTGGCTTTGGCCTGCTCAGGGCAAATGAGCCTGCCAGAAGCTGAATACTTTCTGCCATCCCCTGAGGGAGAGGAGCTCTTCCCACTACTGTATACAGTTCTGCACCTATGAACTGCAGAACCTGCACAGGGGTCAGGACTGACTTTTTGGTACTGAGAAGGAATCCCAGGGACAGCAGCATATCCTGGGTTACTTGAAGGTGGTCTGACACCTGTTGGTGGATTTCCCTACAATTAGCCAATCATCCAGATAAGGAGAAATTGCAACACCCAGTCTTCTGGTGTGTGCCACTACTACTGCTATGCACTTGGTAAAGACCCTTGGTGCAAAGATAAGGTCGAAGAGAAGTGCTGAACTGGTAGTGGCCTGAGGGGAGTCTGAATCTGAGATACTTTCTGTGTGACTCCCTTATGGGAATATGAAAATATGCATCCTTTACATCCAAGGAGGCTAGCCAGTCCCCTTTTTGGAGAGCTGGCAAAATCATGGCCACTGTGACCATTTTGAACCTGGGCTTTACCAGGTATCTGTTCAGCAGTCTGAGGTCTAGTATAGGCACTCTCCATTCTTTTTTCTTGTTAGAAATCTCTGGAATAGAACCCTTGCCATCTTTGGTTGTGGGAGACAGGATCCACTGCTTTTGCCAGCAGTAGGGCCTGTACCTCCTGTTCCAGTAGTTTTTTTCCTGAGAAGGGAGCTGGTGCAAAATATTTTAACCTTGAAGGAGGAAGGGACTTGAAACAAAGGGAGAGATCCTGACTCATTATTTCCAGGACCCACTTGTCTGTGGTTATTTTTTTAACCATTCCTGGAAATAGTGGTTGAGTCTGCCTCCTACAGGATGTGGAGAGGCAGCCTGAAGGGAAAAGTCAGGGGTTCTGGTTTGCTTGCTGCTGAGGCTGAGCAGATTGGGATCCTCTCCGAGAACCCCTTCTACCTCTAGCTCTGTAAAATACAGTCTGCTCTGGTTGGTACTGCTGCTGCGAAGCAGCCTATACCTGAAAGAAAGGTTTCCTAAAAGAGGACCTGCCCCACCTCCCCTAGAATAAGACAAAGTTGAAGTAGAGGGCCTGTCTCTGCTTGAGTTGCTCCTAAAAGTAGCTTTATATTCATCTACTTTTTTCATACATGCCTCAGTCTGGGCACCAAAAAGAGAGTGGCCTTTGACAGGAAAGTCCATTGCCTTAGTTTGGGTGTCCTGGGTGAGGCTAGTAGTCCTCAGCCAGGCAAATCTTCTTAGAGAAATGGCACCAGCCATCCACCTTGCAGCTGTATCATTGTTGTCAGCTGCCATCTGAAATTGGTATTTGGAAGCCTCCAAGCCCAATTTTGTTGTATCTAGCAGCTCTGACACTGTTAAAGAGGGGTTAGCCTCAGCATTGTCCACTACTGACTGCCAGATAGCTTTTCGATAAAGGGCTACATAGGCCTGGTTGCTGGCTTGACGAATTGCCAGGGATGCCAAAAGGTACCCTTTTGTGCCATGCTATCCACCTTTCTCGGTCCTTCTCAGGGGTGAGAGGATATGGAATTTTGGCTTTCTCACAGGCAGCCTCCTGTACATACCCTGGTGGTCTGAGTGACTAAAAAGAAACTCAGCACCAGATCTTTCTAACTGATACTTCTTGTCACACTTTTGTTTGTGGGTGTCACTGTATTGGGATCCTTTAGGATTTCTAAAACATCTTTCTAAAAGAATTTGTAGATAGGCAGAAGGAGCCTTTTTGAGGGTGTCAGTCCCATAAGCTCCATGTATTGTGCCTCCTCTTCATCCTGGATCTCTTCAGCTGTTTGCAGATCCAGGGTCTCTACCATTTTCTTAACAAAAGAAAAATGGGAAGAGAAATCCTCTGAGGGTCTGGGAAGGGAGCCAAAATCCTGTTCTGGTGACACCTCAGTTTCAATTCCCTCTTCATCTTGGTCATCCTCCTCATATGCCACTGTAGCAGTAGGCAAAAGAGGGGTAACAACAGTTGCTTTTTCAGCAGCAGTAATCACATGTTGCTGAGGGGGTAATAAACCCTGCAGCACCTGGAGTAAGGTGAGAGCCTGTGTCAACCCAGCAGGAGAAGGAGCATTAATAGGCACCTGAGGGAACCCCTGAGGCATTTCAGTCAGTGTGTCAGTGTGTTTGATTTTCTTAAATTTTTTGGCAGGCACCGGGGAGTCAGCCAGTTGACTGCCTCTCTTGCCAGAGCCCTCACCCATATCGGGGTGGATTTAGAGGCTCTGGAATGAACTGCCACAGTCTTAGAGGGGAGGATTGATTAGAGCCCATGGACCCCTCCTCTAGTTTTCTTTAAGCCTCTCCCTGCATTTTTCCACTGTCTTAACAGGGAAAGACTTACAAATATCATAGTTTTCATTGAAGTACTGATGCCCAAGGCAGATCAAGCAAAGATCATGCTTATCTGCCTTGCCAAACACCTCTGCACACTTCAAGCAATTCTTGAACCCAAGGGGGTCCTGTTTTCTTTTTAGGCTTGTCTGACATTATAGAAAACAGAAACCAGTAACCAACCAAGAAATAGATAAAATTTAAATATTTGCAGTTGGTTTCAATAGAATAACGGTCGGTTCAGGAACCGATAAAGTGAAAAAACTATCGGTTCCGATCAGATCCGGAACAGAGAAACCGCTGAGAAAAACTGATAAACCTCAGATCAGAAATGGTTAAAATTAAAGAAAAAAGTAACCGGAACCCTCTAAAAAGGTTCCGATTGAATAAAAAAAGAAGTCCAGTTGCCCCTCAGTTCAAAGGAACCACGAGGAACCGTTAAACAAGTTTAAATTTAAAACTAATGAGGTATAAAACATTAAAGAACAATGACACTAGGCAATAATGAAAATAAAACAAAAATACTTAAGTTTTTTGCTCTGTGCACTCAAGGAATATGTCTTGATGGAAAGAGATCTCCAGGGCATCTGAATATTGCAGCAGAAAGAAGACATCTGAGGTAGAATGTAAGCAGTTGACACTGGGCAGTTTGAAAATAGATGCACAAGCTAGACATTCCATGATTAGCATAGCATTTTATTCTCTTTGGGGCAGTGCTGGCTTAAGGGAGCACTGCAAGAGTAATAATATTAGTGGATTCCTGGATTTAGAAGCTTATATGACTTGCAGATTTCTTTGGAATCCAAGTGCTACTTATGGACAGGTTGCCAGGTGAGCTCCCTAATGTAGAAGGAAGGCATCTGTAGTAATGATCTTAGAAGGACAGGATATCTGGAAGGGAATGCCTCCCAAGAGATTTTCCGATTCCTTCCATCAGCCCAAGGCCTGGAGCATTATTTTTGTCACTGGAACCATATTGGACAGTGAATGTTGCTTTTGAGACCAATGTGCCTGATCTGGCCTGGTGGCGCTGAGGGTTGAGGAACGGGACACCACACCTCGGTGCCACAACTACAACCCGGGTTTGGGAACGGATTCAGGCCACTGGGGGTCAGCAGGGGAGGGAATGGATTGAGTGTCTGACGGACTGCTCTCCCTTCCCTGGGAGGGATTGGAGTCTTGCACCGCTCTCTAGCGGCTCCTGAGGGAACTAGGGGCAATGCAGGGATGTGGTGCCATCACAGTGGGAAGGAGCAGTGGTGAACGTTGGCACATACTGCCATGATGTCACTGCGTCCATGCTCCTGTGGGGAAACTTATGAAAAATCCCTGGAGGACTGGGGAAGCGCGAGGGCCCCAGCAATCTAGCTCACATCCCCAGTGCCATGCCACTACTCCAATGGTTCCCAGGCGCCACCCACACAAGGATGGACCCTTTAATTTCAGAAAGAGCTGCCAAGGTAGGTGAGGTGGGCCCTCCCCCCAGGGAGAGGGGTGATCCAGGAGGCTGGAAAGTCCTGGTGGGGGGGGGAGACCATTGGAGGAAGGGTCTCAGTGGGGAGGTCCGGATCGAGCGGGCACTTCTGAGAGATGCCCCAGTCCAAAGGTGCACAAATAGAGTTCAGAAAAAATAAATAAATAAAAGACCAATGTGCCTGCAGGTGGCACTGTACTGTATGTCCCTCATCTGAAGCTTTACCCCAGAAAACAACAGCTATCATTGAAGCCACGTGGATCAGAAGCTTTAAGAAATGTTTGGCAGAAAGTGTCTGGCAGGCCTGGGCTGATCTAATAGGAAAGAATCTGCTAGTGACAGAAAATTTTGAAATCTGTCCTGAAGAAGAAAGGCTTTACCCTGCAGGGTATCTAGGTCCGCTCCTATGAAACTGAGGAGCTGGGAAGGTTCCAAGTGTGATTTATTTTCTTTGATTAGAAAAGCCAGGGAGTGCAGGGTTTGTTTTGTGCAGTTGAGAGCCTCTCTGACTTGTTGAGGGGTCTTTTTTTTTTTTTTCAGTTCTTTTTCCCTCCTGGTCACGGTCCTAGGAGCCGCTCTTGGGCATCCAACTGAGTACTGCCCTGCCTAAAGTCCACCCCCCGACCGAACCTTTCTCTCTCCTCTGCCCCGCCTCGCAGCTAGCACCCCTGGCTTGACCCCTCCGGGGTGGGGCCACCCCTCCTACATTGGGTGCACTTGCACACATAGACTCCAGCTGCAGGCGTGGGCCCCAGGTGGAGGAACCTGAAGGTCAGCCAAGTCGGAGCCAGCAGTGGGCATGGGGGTTGGTGCCGTCACCTACCCCCAGGACCAGATTTTTCTATGTTCTGCAGTTACCCTCCTCGTACATGAGCATGCCCCAACGCTCTGGCGCATGGCAACCCCACCAGCGTTGGCCATGCTAGTACGTGCTGCAGTGCCCCCGGTCTCCACTGGGGGTCCCTGACTCGCCGGGCCATCCCATCCCCTTAGTCCAGGGAGGAAAGCTCCACACGGGCGTTCAGTCCTCAACCCTCCCCTGCCGACCCCCGGCGCCCGAGTCCGTTCCCGAACCTGGGTCGCCGGCACAGCGTGAGGTGTGGCGTCCAGCGCCTCAACCATCAGCACCACCAGGCCGGCCTTGTTGCGGGGTCTTGCTCACTATAAGTCAGTCATCCCAATATGGGTAGACTGAGATGTCCTGTTTTCTTAAACAGGCTGCCACTAGGAATTATGTGATTAGGGCACCTCCAGATGGGTGAGTCCCCAACGGGTGACTGCACAAGGGAGAGCCCACCAAGGGGGATGGGGAATAAGAGCGACTGGTGATATGCGCGATGGGTCAAAAGAGCGACTACAGTGGATGTGAGAACAGAGCAGGTGCCCATGCTGAGGGCAACACCGTTACACCGCTTGGCACAATGGCATGCTGGGCATGTACAAGGCACTGTCCAAAGTGCCACAGATGCACACAGTGCCAAACACATCCTATATAGGCTGCATGCAGTCCCGAGTGCAGTCAATGCCTGTCCCACCCACAGCAAGCACCTGGTGTTCTCCTGCGTGCTCTGTTGCACCATGTGCCATTATATTTATCAGCCGTCAGGAGCATGTGCTGCCCCATACCTCCTAGATGCTGTGAACCAGTGGACCACCCCCACAGGACCCCATGCCGAGCTTGGCTGCCACATGTAGGTGTCTTTATTGCGGCTGTGTGGTTGTTTGCGGGTAGGGCGCTATGCCCCAGTCAGACTCTGTCGCCCACCTGTATCCTCCTTGTCTTGGGGGGGTGTTGCTCCATGTTGCTCTGTGCCAGTGACCCCCTGTCCCTGATGTGTTACCACAGTTAGCAGCCAGGAAGAGCGGTAGGCTACCCACCCCACACCGCTGCCAGAGAGAGCTTGTTCTGCATGGAGCGCAGACATCTATTTGCTGCGTTGCCTGTTCGCGGCTGTCGGTCTGGGCCCTGTCCTTCAGGGTGCTCGCCTGCATGCCTGTAGCAACCCTTGCCTTCGCCCTTAGTGGGACTGCATCTCCATTCGCTCTTCTATTGTCGGGCAGGCTTTCTGTGCATTCGCCTTTTCAGTGTACGCTCTAAAGGAATCGCCCACCCAAACGCACTGCTGTTTTTGTGCTCTTCCTGGCTGCTACCCTGCCACTATAACCAGTCACATTGTAAACACTCTGGGGCAGATGTAAGGCCAAATGGCATGGCTGCAAACTGGTAATGGCCGGAGTGCAGTCTGAATCTCAAAAATTTTCTGTGGGACAGCCTTATTGGAATGTAAAAATAGGCATCCTTGAGATAGAGGGAGGTGAGCCAGTCTCCCTTTTGTAGAGAATGAATTACCATCGGACATGAGATCATGATAAATTTTGGTTTCGGCAAGTGCCTATTTAAGTATCTGAGGTCTAAAATAGGTCATCACTCCCCATTTTTCTTTAAAGCTAGGAAGTATCTGGAGTAGAGACCTTTTCCCCACTGTGAAAAGGGAACTCTCTTCATTGCTTTGGGTAACAGCAATGTTTTTACCCCCAATTCCAACAGATATCCTTTTGTTGAAGTAAGGGGATTTGACATCGAGGGACCTTGAAGGGAAGGGAAGTTTTTGAACTATGGGGGTATGCATTTTTTCCCACTACCTCCAAGACCCACATGTCTGTAGTAATGTGGACTGGGCTTGGAGGTAGTGGGACAGCCTGCCCACTGGGAGAGAGTGTAGTATATGGTAACTTACCCTAGTAACAGTGTAGAATGGTTTAGTCCACATCCCCTGCAGTTTTGGGCTAATGGTATGTCTTGGGTGGAGACTGGTTTTAGAAAGTGCACAAGCAGATTGTAGTAGGAGTTCTGCTGAGGCCTGCTGATCTATCTAATGTATGTTGGTTGAATAAACCTCAGAACTGTTAGAGTTACTTATGGTGTCCAGTCATTCCTAAAACCAGCAATCCAGTAAGAAGCAACTAAAGTGAAATATTATATGGTATCAGAAGTGAACTTGCAGTGCTGCAGTTGCAAAAAAGAAGAAAAGTTTGTGCTGCCAAGAAAAGAAACAAAAGACAGTATTTGTGAGTACCTAAAGCGTACTAAAAGACTGTATAACAAAATATTTTTGGCAGTATGGAGCAATTTAAGCCACCTCCATCACTACTGTTGACCGGAAATCTAGCAGAAAACTGGAGAAGGTGGGCACAGAGATTAAGTCTGTACTTCACAGCCATTGGGTTAGATGATAAGTCTGAGGAAATGAAAATTGCAATACTGCTGCACACAATCGGGGATGATGCCCTCGAGGTGTACAATACCCTCAATATAACATATGCTGACCCACAAGCTGAAAGAAAAAATTACTCGCCTTAGTAATGTTGTTTCTTCTAATGGAGTCTTGCTGTATTCTCACTATTGCAGTTAGGTCCTGCCTTTCAACTGCCCCGGAGAACAAAGAGTTAACTTTCCATGGCCAACATGGAATGTTCAGTGCGAGCTCGGTTGAAGCCTCTGTCTGCTGTTGTTTAAACTCCAACCGTCAGATCTTTACAAGCAATACTCACTAGAAGTTCTGTGTGGAAACTGTAAGACTCACACTAGCCAACTGGCAACTAAATTTATTAAGAACGGGTTTTTTTGCTTTCAAAACAAAGACTCAAGTCAGGAAACCCAAAAAACAAAACACAACACACCCCAAAATAAAGGAGGGTGAAAAAGAGCACCTCTAGAGTGCCAACACTGCTCCTGCCCACCCACATCCCAAAAACCAGGTTCTGAGAAGGGAGGCGGAGGGGAGGTCAGAATACAGCAAGACTCCATTAGAAGAAACATTACTAAGGTGAGTAATTTTTTCTTCAAACAACATGAAATCTTGCTGTATTCTGACTAATGCAGACTACCAAGCAGTACCTCCATGGAGGAGGGACAGAACCTACTTTGGGAATAGGCTCTGAAGTACTGCTGTGCCAAACTGAGCATCACTCCTAGCCTGAATATCCAGAGAGTAATGCTTGGTGAATGTATGGACTGTTTTCCAGGTGGCTGCTTGACAAATTTCTAAGATAGGAATATCCCTGGCAGCAGCCAGGGAAGCAGCTGTACCTCTAGTAGAGTGAGCCCTCAGGCCTGAGGGTGGGGTTCTACCCAGTTTTTCATAGCAGAATTGTATACAAGAGACAATCCACCTGGCAATAGATCTTTTAGTGGCAGGTTTGCCCTTACCGACCTCTCCATATGTGAGGAACAACTGGAGGGACTCAAACCTGTGACCCTTGGTGCGCTCTATGTAGTAGCTGAGGGCCCTTTTAACATCCAAGCTGTGCAACCTCCTCTCTCCAGAGGAGGAATGGTCAGTGAAGAAAACAGGGAGAGACATAGACTGATTAAGGTGGAAATCTGAAACCACCTTAGGCAAAAACTTCCTGTTAGTTCTTATGACCACTTTATCTCTATGGAAAGAGATGAAATCAGGCTCCACTGACAGGGCTTGCAATTCACTGATACGTCTGGCAGAGGTAATGGCTACCAAAACACAGTTTTCAAGTTAAGTACTTAAGCTCTGCAGAGGACAAAGGCTCAAAGGGTGGTTGCATAAGCTGAGCAATGCAAACATTAAGGTCCCAAGCAGGAGCAGGGTCCCTGAAGGGGGTAATGGGTGCAGCAACCCCTTGAAGAACTTACAGAACACAGGATGGGCTGACAGAGAAGAGGGCTTGCCTACTGACAAAAGGCAGAAACAGCTGCCAAATGCACTCTAAGTGTAGCTGGCCTAAGTCCGAAGCCATTAAGATGGACCATATACTCCAGGACTGTAGGCAACCCAGCAGATTCTGGAGAAATATGCTTATTAGAGCACCAAATAGTGAACCTTTTCCATTTGGAGTTGAAAGTTTTTCTGATGGAAGGCTTTCGAAAAGCCTTAAGGATATCCAGAAACCCTTGAGAAAGGTATAATTCAGCAAACTCTAACTCTTCAAGAGCCATGCCTTGAGATTGAGAGATTTGAGGTTCGGATACCAAATCCTCCCCCGAGAGGATGTCAACAGGTTGTAATTCCTGGGAAGAGACAGGGGAAGGTGGACTGTTAAGGACAGCAACAGTGGGTACCAGGGCTGTCTGGCCCAGTCTGGAACACTCAGAACCACTTTGCATGGCTGAGACCAGATCTTGACTAGCACTTTGAACAGGAGAGGGAAGGGGAGAAAAGCATACAGGAATTTCCCTTCCCAATTCAGAATCAGAGCATCCAGGGGGACTGAGCCCAAGACTGGGGGTCTGCAACAAAAGAGAGGAAGTTGGTGATTGTCTGGGGCTGCAAAAAGATCTATCTGTGGAGTGCCCCATCTCGAGAAAATCACTTCCAAAACTAGGGGATCTAGGGTCCATTCGTGATGGCCCTGGAATATCCTGCTGAGAGCATCTGCTAGGACATTGTTCTTCCCTGGGAGGTGAACTGCTATCAGAGAGGTTTGCAGGGAATAGGCCAGAGACCATAACCTCACTGCGTCTGTGCACAAGGCCATAGACCGAGTGCCTCCTTGCTTGTTGATGTACCACATTGTGGTGGTATTGTCTGTTCTGATCTGGACCACCTTGTTCTGTACAGATTTGGAAAAGGCTTGCAGTGCCAGAAACACTGCTCTGAGTTCCAAGAAATTGATGTGAAGCAGAGATTCCTGAGGTGACCACAGTCCTTGGGTGGTAAGATCCCCCAAGTGGGCTCCCCAGCCCAGCAGGGAGGCCTCTGTGGTGAGTATCACTGAATGAGACTGAGTGACAAAAGGAACTCCCTGTTGCAAATTGTCCTGATCCTGCCATCACAGCAGAGCCTGGATAAGGGTTCGAGTCACTGGGACTAGTTTGGTAAGGGAATCCTTTCTTTGGGACCAGAAGGCTCTTAACTGGAACTGAATGTCCCTCATCTGGAATCTTGCCCCCTGGACCACTACTGTAGAGGCTGCCATGTGGCCCAGGAGCTGCAAGAAATGCCTTGTTGGTCGAGACACCTGAAGGGTGAATGAAGAGGCCAGTTCTATAAGGGTCCTTGCCCTGTCCAGGGGAAGGAAGGCTTTTGCTCTTATTGTATCCAGCTCCGCCCCTATAAAGGTGAGGAGCTGCACTGGCTCGAGAACTGACTTTGGAAGATTGAGAAGGAATCCTAAGGGAGTGAGCACTTGCTGAGTTATTTGCAGATGTAACCTGATTTGGTCTGGAGACTGACCCACTATGAGCCAGTCGTCCAAGTATGGAAACATGGAGATCTTTTTTCTCCTTAGGAAAGCAACCACTACTGCCAGGCACTTTGTGAACACCCTTGGGGCTGATGTTAGGCCAAAGGGCATTGCTCTGAATTGATAGTGGCCTGAGAGCAACTGGAACCTGAGGTACTTTCTGTGGGAGCACCTGATGGAAATGTGAAAATAGGCATCTTTGAGGTCCAGGGAGGCTAGCCAGTCCCCTGGCCTTAGAGAGGGCAGAATTATTCCCAGAGTCACTATTTTGAATTTTGGTTTTAAAAGGTGCTTATTCAGATATCTTAAATCCAGGATGGGCTGCCATTCTCCTGTCTTTTTGGGGGTTATGAATTACCTGGAGTACAATCCTTTGCCCCTGTGTAGGGTAGGAACCCTTTCTATGGCTCTGAGAGCCAGGAGGGAAGAAACCTCTGCCTCTAGGGCAAGGGTCTCTGATGGATTTGCAGGTGGAAAGTATCTGGTTCTCATCTTGGGAAATTTTTTGAAGCTGAGAACCAGTCCCTGGCTTACTACTTCCAGGACCCACTAGTCTGATGTCAAAGACTTCCAGTCCTGGATAAAGTAAGCCAGCCAGCCCCATACAGGTATTGGAGAATCGGCCTGGGCAGACCCATCAGGGTGTCTGCTTGGCAGGGGCTTTAGGCTGAAGGGTGGAAGCAAGCCTGCTCATTCCCCGTCTGCCTCTCCCTCTGAAGAACCCCATCTGAGCATAAGCAGAAGAGGAGGCCTGGGCTTGGTAAAAAGGCCTTTGAAAGGGCCTGCCCCTGCCCCTGGAATGCTGTCTCTGAGGAGTGGCTTGCCTTTCTTTGGCCTGAGCACTCCTGTAGCTGGTCCTGTACTCGTCCATCTTCTTCATGTAGTTCTCTGTCTGCTCCTCAAACACAGAATTACCAATGACAGGGAAATCCATGGCCTTAGCCTGGGTATCCTGTGATAGGCTAGTACATCTAAGCCAAGTCATCCTCTGAAGGGCCACATATGTAGCCATGACTCTAGATGAAACATCATTGGAGTCCACAGCAGCATGAAATTGCACCTTGGATGCCTCAGTCCCATCTGCAGCCACCAGCTCCAGCTCCTTGCAAGCTGGTCAGGGTCTGTTTAGCCAGAGCCAGCACAGTGTCCCACCTGGACTACTGGTATCTAGCTGTGTAGACCATACAGTTAGCCTGCCTGAGTCCCAAAGATGCTGCCATGTACTGCTTCTTTGCCATGGCATCAATCCTCCTGGAGTCCTTATCTGGGGTGGGAAGCCAAGGGAATATTTGCCTTATCACAGGCAGTAGCCTGCACTACCCCAACATGGCTGCATTGCTGGGAAAGGAACTCCGTGTCCGAGCCTGAAAGGGTATACTCTTGTCCATTCTTCTGTCCACAGGAGGTATGGAATTAGGAGTCTTTAGAATTTTAAATGTCTGTTTCCCAAAAGATTTATGGAGGGGAATAGACAATCTCCTGGACTCTGGGATGTCCATCATCTCAACAAAATCAGGCTCCTCCTGATCCTCTACTGCTTCTTCCATTGGAAGCTGGAGGGTTTCAGCCACTTTCTTGTAAAACATAAAGTGGGAAGGGGACTCAGAAAGCCTAGGAGGAGAAACACCTGAAGGTCTATCTGGGGAGATGTCCGGGTCAATAGGCACATCCAGACTTTCATAATCACCATCATCATTATTATCCTCATACTCTCCCTCCTCCTCCTCCTCCTCCGGTTCATAAAATTCTTCTAAAGTATAATCCGGAACCGGGGGAACCGACCAAACCGAGCCCCTGACAGATGGTGCCGGTTCGGCTGGAACCGAAGTTAGCGATTGAACTATCCTTCAAACAACATGAAGTCTTGCTATATTATGACATATGCAGTGAGTCCCAACCTTCGAACTGCTCCGGAGGTGAAAGAGTTAACTTTCCATGCCAGGCATGGAACTTTGAGCTTAAGCTCGGTTGAAAACTCTGTCTGTTGTTCTTCAAACTCAAACTGTCAGATTCTTTACTCCGCCTCACTTGAACAGTCGCTCCGGAGATTTCTCCTTCTGCTCGGTTCATTTTGTCGGTTAAAGTATTAATTTTTCATTTTTTTAACCAAATTTAAACCGCTACCGGTCAGTTCAAGCTCTGTCTGTGGTATTGTAAGTACTAGATAGGTTTTACATTTACTTTCTGTGTGGAACTTGTAAACGGTATTATCGGTTCGGTTTGAACCGATCAGGTTGTTATAAATACATTAATCTGTCTTTTAGAGTGCGGTTCCTGGTTCTTGTCGGTTCTAAAAAAAAACGGATTTCATTACTTTTTCCACGACCTGTGACACGGTTGGGAACCGATAAGAGAGTCTTGCTTGGCGGATTGCCATAAACGGGCAAGTTTTGGTTAGGCTGGCACTATGTCTGAGAAACTTAAAAGAAAAACCGGGCCCACTGGGTTTCAACACTACAGTGTTTGTGGGGAAGCCTTTGCCAAGGCTGACCCCCACACCACCCTGTGTTTATTGTCTGGGGTTTGACCACCTCAATGCAGACTGCCAGATTTGCAAAAATTTTCCTGCAGCTACCCTGGATAAGAGAGTTGATAGGCTCAGGGAAAGGGAGGCCAAGAAGTCCGCTGACCCGGATGGCCAGCCCGGTTCGGTTGTAACCGAACCGGACTTAGTGCCCTCTGACCAGGGCGAGACTTCCTTGGGCCAAAGGAGAACCGACTCGGAGGAGTCGTTTCCAGCAAAAAGGACTAGAAAATCAGCAGGTTTGGAGCCAAAATTTCCCTCTCCAACCGCTGAAGAAATAGCCAAAGCGATTAAAATTGTCCAGTCGCTTTCCCCGGTTCCGACCGAACCGGCACCATCAGGTAAGCGAACGGTTCGGTCGGTTCCTCCGGTTCAAGAATATGATTTAGAGGAATTTTATGAACCGGAGGAGGGGGAAGAGGAGTATGAGGAGAGTGAATGTGGATTTGAAAGTCTGGATGTGCCCATTGAACCGGACATCTCCCCAGACAGACCTTCAGGAGTGTCTCCCCTAGGCCTTCTGAGTCCCCCTCTCATTTTATGTTTTATAAAAAAGTGGCTGAAACCCTCCAGCTCCCTATGGAGGAAGCTGTGGATGATCAAGAGGAGCCTGACTATGTAGAAATGATGGATATCCCAGAGTCTAGGAGACTGTCTATTTCTTTGCATAAATCTTTTGGAAACAGACAGTAAAAATTCTAAAACCTCACACTATACCTCCTGTGGATAAAGAATGGACAAGAGGTACACATTGTCAGGCTCTAATACAGAGTTCCTTACACAACAATGCAGCCATGTTGGGGTAGTGCAGGCTGCAGCCTGTGACAAGGCAAATATTCCCTTGGCTTCACACCCCCCTGACAAGGACTCCAGGAGAGGAGGATTGATGCCATGGCAAAGAAACAGTACATGGCAGCATCCTTGGGACTCAGACAAGCAAATTATATGGCTTATGTTGCTAGATACCAGAAATCCAGATGGGATACTGTTATGGCTCTAGCAAAACAGGTCCCTGGCCAGCTTGCCAAGGAGCTGGAGCAGGTGGCTGCTGATGGTACTGAGGCATCTAAGGTGCAATTCCATGCTGCAGTGGACTCTAATGATGTGTCATCAAGAGTCATGGCTACATCTGTGGCACTTCGCAGAATGGCTTGGCTCAGATGTACTAGCCTGTCACAGGATACCCAGACTAAGGCCATGGATTTTCCTGTTGTGGGTAATTCTCTGTTTGGGAGCAGACAGACAATTACATGAAGAAAATGGATGAGTATAAGACCACCTATAGGAGTGCACAGGCCAAGGAAAGGCAGGCCACTCCTCAAAGGCAGCCTCTGGGTGCAGGGGCAGGCCTTTTCATAGGCCTTTTACCAAGCCAGGCCTCCTTCTTCAGCTTACGCTCTGAGAGGGGTTCTTTAGAGGGAGAGGCAGACGGGGTACAAGCAGACCTGCTTCTACCCCTCAGCCCTAAAGCCCCTGTCAGCAGGCTCCTGATGGGGTGGCCAGGGCCGATTCTCCACTACCTGTAGGGGCAGACTGGCTTACTTTTGTCCAGGACTGGATGTCTTTAACATCAGACAAGTGGGTCCTGGAAGTAGAAGCCAGGGACTGGTTCTCAGCTTCAAAAATTTCCAAAGATGAGAACCAGGTCCTTTCCACCTGCAAATCCATCAGAGGCACTTGCCCTAGAGACAGAAGTTTCTACCCTCCTGGCTCTCAGAGCTGTGGAAAGGGTTCCACCCCTACACCAGGGCAAAGGGTTGTACTCCAGGTACTTCCTTACCCCAAAAGACAGGAGAATGGCGGCCCATCCTGGATCTCAGATACCTAAACAAGCACCTTTTAAAACCAAAATTCAAAATGGTGACTCTGGGAATTATTTTACCCTAAGGCCAGTGGACTGGCTAGCGTCCCTGGACCTCAAGGATGCCTACTTCCATGTTCTTATCAGAAGCTCCCATCGAAAGTACCTCAGATTCGAACTGCCCTCAGGCCATTACCAGTTCAGAGCAATGCCCTTCGGCCTCACCTCTGCCCCAGGGTATTCACAAAATGCCTGGCAGTAGCAGTTGCCACTTAAGATGGCAAAAGATTGCCATCTTTCCTACTCGGATGACTGGCTCATAGTAGGCCAGTCTCCAGACCAAGTCAAATTACATCTTCAGGTAACTCAGCAACTGCTCACATCTCTAGGTTTCCTTCTCAATCTTCCAAAGTCAGTTCTAAGGGCCTGTCCAGGTTCTCACCTTCATAGGTGCAGAACTGAATACAAAGAGGCCAGAGCCTTCCTTCCTCTGGAAAGAGCAAGGACCCTGGTCTCTCTGGCCTCCTCTTTCACCCTGCAGGTCTCTCAACCAGCAAGGCATTTTCTGCAGCTCCTGGGGCACATGGCTGCTTCTACAGCAGTAGTGCAGGGAGCAAGATTTCAGATGAGGGACATCCAGTTCAATTTGAGAGCCTTTTGGTCTCAAAGGAAAGACCCTCTATCTAAATTGATCCCAGTGACTCGAACCCTGATCCAAGCCCTTCAGTGGTGGCAGGACCAGAGCAATCTGAGACAGGGGGTCTCCTTCGTCCCTCAGTCTCGCTCCTTAATCCTTACTACAGATGCATCCCTCTTGGGGTGGGGAGCTCACATGGGCGACCTCACTACCCAGGGATTGTGGTCCCCTCAGGAATCTCTGCTCCAAATCAATCTGTTGGAACTCAGAGTAGTTTTTCTAGCACTTCAAGTTTTTTCCAAATCTGTTCAGAACAAAGTTGTTCAGGTCAGAACAGACAATACCACCACAAAGTGGTACATCAACAAGCAAGGGGGCACTCGGTCTACGGCCTTGTGCACTGAAGCAATGAAGTTGTGGTCTCTGGCTTACTCTCTGAACACCTTCCTTATTGAAGTTCACCTCCGAGGCAAGGACAATGTCCTGGCAGATGCTCTCAGCAGGATTTCCCAGGGCCATCACGAATGGTCACTGGATCCCCTAGTACTGGAGGTAGTATTTGCCAGATGGGGCACCCCGCAGATAGATCTTTTTGCAGCCCCAGACAATCACCAACTTCCCCTTTTTTGCTGCAGGCCCCCAGTGTTGGGCTCAGTCCCTCTGGATGCCTTCCTTCTCAGTTGGGAAGGAAAGTTTCTCTATGCTTTTCCCCTTCCCTCTTCTGTTCAAGGTGCTAGTCAAAATCAGATCTCAACCCTGCAAGATGATCCTAATTGCTCCAGATTGGGCCAGACAGCCCTGGTACCCACTCCTTATGTCCTTAGCAGTTCACCTTCCCCTGTGTCTTCCCAGGAATCACAACCTGTTAACCTATGCTCAGGGGAGAGTTTGGTACCCGAACCTCAAATCTCTCAATCTCAAGGCCTGGCTCTTGAAGAGTTAGAGTTTGCTGACCTACACCTCTCCCAAGGTGTATTGGATGTCTTGAAGGCTTCTAGGAAGCCTTCCACCAGGACTACTTATAATTCCAAATGGAAGAGATTTTCCATATGGTGCTCTGACAAGCATATCTCCCCAGAATCTGCTGACTTACCCACAGTCCTGGATTATATGGTGCATTTGAATACTCTGGGGCTGAGACCAGCTACCCTAAAAGTTCACCTGGCAGCTGTGTCTGCTTTCTTATCAGCAGGTAAACCCTCTTCTCATTCAGCTCAGCCTGTATTCTCCAAGTTTTTCAAGGGGTTGCTTCACAAACCCCCATTCAAGGACCCTGCCCTGCCTGGGATCTTAATATTTGCATTGCCCAGCTTATGCAACCCCTTTGAGCCCTTGTCTTCAGCAGAGCTTAAGTACTTGACTTGGAAAACTGTGTTTTTGGTAGCCATCACTTCTGCCAGGCGCATAAGTGAATTACAAGCATTGTCAGTGGAGCCTGATTTTATCTCCTTTCATAGAGATAAGGTGGTCCTCAGGACTAACAGAAAGTTCTTGCCTAAGGTGGTTTCAGACTTCCACCTTAATCAATCTATGTCTCTCCCTGTGTACTTCACTGACCATTCCTCCTCTGGTGAGAGAAGACTGCACAGTTTAGATGTCAAAAGAGCCCTTAGTTACTACATAGAACGTACCAAGGGTCACAGGTTTGACTCCCTCCAACTGTTCCTCACTTATGGTGAGGTTGGTAAAGGGAAACCTGCCACTAAAAGATCCATTGCCAGGTGGATTGTCTCTTGTATCCAATTTTGCTATGAAAAACTGGGTAAGGTTCCTCCCTCAGGCCTGAGGGCTCACTCTACCAGAGGTACAGCTGCGTCTCTGATTGCTGCCAGAGACATCCCTATCCTAGAGATATGTCAAGCAGCTACCTGGAAAACAGTTCACACTTTTACCAAGCATTACTCCCTGGACATCCAGGCTAGGAGTGATGCTCAGTTTGGCACAGCTGTGCTTCAGAGCCTATTTCCTAAGTAGGTTCTGTCCCTCCTCCATGGAGGTACTGCTGTGTAGTCTGCATATGTCATAATATAGCAAGACTTCATGTTGTTTGAAGAAAAAATTACTCACCTCAGTAATGTTTCTTCTAATGGAGTCTTGCTATATTATGACCTCCCCCTCTGCCTGCCCCTCTCAGAACCTCTGCTTTTGGGATGTGCATGGGCAGTGCAGTGTTGGCACTTAGTAGATGCCCACCTTTGCTTTTTCACCCCTCCTTTTGGGGTGGTTGGGTGTTGAGTTTTTCATTTTTTGGATCCCCTGACTTGAGTCTTTGTTTTGGGACCAAAAAATGTGTCCATATATTTAGTAGCCAGTTGGCTAGTGTAGGTTTACAGCTTCCACACAGAACCTTAGTGAGTTTTGCTCATAAAGATCTGACAGTTTGAGTTTGAAGAACAACAGACAGAGTTTTCAACCGAGCTCACGCTCAAAGTTCCATGCCTGGCATGGAAAGTTAACTCTTTCACCTCCGGAGCAGTTAGAAGGTTGAGACTCACTGCATATGTCATAATATAGCAAGACTCCATTAGAAAAAACAACATTACTAAGGTGAGTAATTTTTTCTTATCGCTTTGGCTATTTCATCAGCAGTCGGAGAAAGAATTTGTGGATCCGAACCGGATGATTTTTCCCTTCCTTTCTTTTAACCAGAACCGACTCCTCAGAATTGGCTCTCCTTTTGCCCGAAGAAGTTTCGCCCTGGTCAGAGGACACTCCTTCTGGTTCGGTTGGAACTGAACCGGGCTGGCCATCCAGGTCAGCGAACTTCTTGGCCTCCCTTTCCCTCAGCCTACCTACTCTCTTATCCAGGGTAGCGTGGGGAAAGTTTTACAAATTTGTCAGTCTGAATTGAAGTGGTCAAACCCCAGACAATAAACACAGGTGGTGTGGGGATCAGCCTTAGCAAGGCTTCCCCACACACACTGATGTTGAAACCCAGTGGCCCAGTTTTTTCTTGGGTTCTCAGACATGGCCAATCCTATCCAAAACTTACACTTTTGGCAATCCGCCAGGCAAGACACCCCTATCGGTTCTTAACCATGTTATGGGTCTTGGAAAAAAACGTAATTAAATCAGTTTTTATTTTTAGAACCAATACGGACCGGTTACCACACTCTAACAAATTCAAGTTTTTTAAAACCAATCTGATCTGTTCAAACCGAACCGATCCAATGTTTACAAGTTCCACACAGAAACTAAATGCAAAACCTATCTAGTACTCACGGTACCACAGACAGAGACTTAAACCAACAGATTTCAGTAGCAGAAATTTGGTAGAAACCGAGCGAAAAAATGACACTTTAACCGCCTTTTTTGAACCGAGCAAAGGAGAAATCTCCGGAGCGACTGTTCAGTGAGGCAGAGTAAAGAATCTAACGGTTGGAGTTTAAACAACAGCAGACAGAGGTTTCAACCGAGCTCACGCTGAACGTTCCATGCTGGCCATGGAAAGTTAACTCTTTGTTCTTCTGGGGCAGTTGAAGGCAGAACTAACTGCAATATTCAGAATACAGCAAGACTTCATGTTATTTGAAACGCAGCTGAGGTTATGAAGCATTTAAGAATTATTGTGAACAAAGAAAGAACTCGTGTTTGAGAGGCATCAGTTTTGGGCCCATCCATTAAATGAGCACTCAGGTATAGACAAGTTTGTTACAGAGCTCAGGCAAAAAGCTCGGAATTGTGAGTTTAAAGAGACTGAGGACTTAATGATTTGGGATAAAATTGTCTTCAGCGTCACCGACGACAGGCTCCGAGAAAAGCTACTGGAATCCCCAGACCTCACGATGGCCAAAGTAGTGAACATATGCAGAGCCAAAGAGGTAACAAGGGCACAGGCAACAGCGATGTCACAAAGGGCTGCTGATAAGTTCATCCATGCTGTCGAACATAAATCGAGGCAGGATGGTAAAACAGGCCAAAACCGGACTGCCAGCTACCAACACGTGAGACATGTGCACAAAAATCAAACACATGTGGGAGGTGTGGCAAGGACATCGCGCTAAAGGCTTGTCCACGTAGGAGAAGAATGTTGTAAATGTGGTGGCCTCAACCATGATGCAGAAATGTGCAGGTCCAAAAGTCCAACAAACCTCATGAGAAAATGACCAAAGGGGTTGAAGCACTATTTGTGGGTGCTGTAAAAAGAAAACAAGAAATGGTGCGGACACAAGTACCTGATGAAGGGTGGTATGCTACCTTGAAGATAATGGGACAGCCAGTTAAGTTCAAGTTGGACACTGGGGCTGAAGCCAATATACTGACTAAAAAAGTGATTGCACAGTTTCCATGCAAGGTACAAATCAAGCAGACCAGTACTATCCTAATGGCATATGGAGGTGCACAAATTAGTCCTGAAGGGGAAGTGACGTTAAAGTGTAAGAAACAAGACAGAGAGGCCAATCTGCAGTTTTATGTCACTAACACATCGGGAGCTTCCCTACTGGGTCAACAGGCGTGTGTCATCCTGCATCTGATTCGCAAAGTAAAGGTGCTTAAAACCAAGCCACCAAGCACAAAAGAGGAACTTCTTGCACAATATAAAACAGTGTTTGAAGGCCTAGGAGAATTCCCAGGAGTTTACCACATACATACTGACCCAAATGTTACTCCTGTAATACATGGGTGCAAGAAAGTCCCATATGCAATCACGGACAGACTAAAACAGACACTGGAACAGCTGGAGCAAATTGGGGTGATTAGCAAGGTAAGAAAACCTACAATATGGGAAAAAAGCCTTGTAATTACTGAAAAGAAAAATGGTGAGATCAGGGTGTGTTTTGACCCTAGAGACTTAAATAAAGCTATCAGAAGACATCACTTCTCCATCCCCACATTGGAGGATATTAAGAGTAAACGTGCAGGTAAAAAGTTTTTTACAATAATAGATGAAAAAGATGGGTACTGGCAGATTAAATTAGATGGCGAATCTGCAGACCTGTGTACATTCAACAGTCCATGGGGAAGGTACAAATTTCACAGACTTCCTTTTGGTATAAAGACTGCGAGTGAAGTATTCCAGCAGAGAAATGCTGAACACTTCGGGGACATACCAGGTGTTTTTGTAATAGCTGATGACATGCTTATAGCCGCAGCTACCAAGGAAGAGAATGACAATATTCTGAGAAAAGTGATGGACAGAGTAGTGGAACTCATTGGTAAGTTCAATAGTGACAAAAATACAGGTTACTCACCTGTAACAGGAGTTCTAGGAATGGTATATGTTGTTCATCCACACTGTCTGGCAGGTATCCTTGCCGCTTTAAATCTTGCGGAAGGTCTTCAAGCTGGCTCCTCCCACCCACCGGGTGGTAAAACTCGGCTCCGCCCCATGAGCGCCAGATCTGGCCCGCTGGAAGCTCAGGTTGTGCTGTCAAGCCGGGAGGTTTGAGAGTGCAGATGAATGTATACCATTCCTAGAACTCTGTTACAGGTGAGTAACCTGTATTTCTAGGGACATGGATATGTTGTTCATCCACACTGTCTGGCAGACTCCTAGCAGTTCTCCGGGAGGAGGGAGGCAAGGCGCAAACACCCTACTTGGGGAATAGAGACTGGAGAACCGAGGCCCCAAAACCAGCATCCCGGCGTGACTCAAGGTCGATGTGGTAATGGGTAATAAAGGTGTGCGCTGACTTTCAGGTAGCAGCCCTGCAGATTTCCTGGATAGGGACGTCCCTGGAAGCAGCCACCGATGTAGCAGTATGACGGGTAGAATGAGCTCTTATTCCTCTGGGAGGCTCCATGCCCGCCAACTTATAGCAGAGATCTATGCAGGAGGTGACCCACCTGCCTATCGTCCGCTTGGCTGCAGGTCTGCCAGGTGCGGCTTCAGCGTAGGTGACAAACAGCTGGCGAACCTCTCCCCGAATTTCAGCCGTGTGCTCCTTATAATAAGCTGGCGCCCTTCTAGGGTCCAAAGTATGGAGCCTGTATTCGGCCTCCGAGGTGTGATTGGGGTAGAACACCGGCAGAGTCAACACCTGGTTAAGGTGAAACTCCGACACCACCTTCGGAAGGAATTTCGGGTGGGGGCGAAGGACAACCTTGTCCCTGTGGAAGACCAGGTAAGGAGACTCAATGCAGAGCGCCTGGAGTTCTCCCATCCTCCTGGCTGACGTGATAGCCACCAAGAAGGCGGTCTTCCACGACAGGTGACAGAGTTCACACCTGTGCATTGGTTCGAATGGCTTGCCCATGAGCTTTGCCAGTACCAGCAGTAAATCCTACGGAGGTGGAGGTTCTCGCAACGGAGGGGAAATGTGATCAAGGCCTTTGAAAAAGCGCCAGACCACCTTCTCCTGCACCACCGACTGCTCCCCGGCCCGCGCCCAGTAAGCAGAGATGGCTGCCAGGTGCACCTTTAGGGTCGTCAACCTAAGCCCTTGACTAGAAAGGGACCATAAATAGTCCAAAATGCTTGCCAAGGAACAGGAGGAAGGGTCCAAGCCCTTACCCTGACACCAAATGGAAAACCTCTTCCATTTGAAGGCATAACATTTCTTGGTCGACTCCTTACGGGACGCCTCAACAACACTGAGGACCTCGTCGGAAAGACCCAAGGCCTGGAACTCTAGCCACTCAGGAACCAGGCCGTCAGGTGCAGGGATTGAAGGTCTGGATGGAACACCTTCCCCTGATTGACTGAGAGCAGGTCCGGGCGAGCTGGAAGCTGCCTCGGGAGCCTGGTGCGGAGGCTGAGGAGATCTGGGTACCAGAACTGACGGGGCCAGTCTGGGGCTATCAGAATCACCTGCGCCTTGTCCCTCCTTGCCTTGAGAAGCACCTTGTGAATCAAGGGAAATGGGGGAAAGGCGTAAAAGAGGCCCAGGGTCCACAGCCTCGAGAAGGCATCCCCCTGCAGCGAGCCCTGCTGAGGAGGGGCGGGCATGAAACAGCCTCAGCTTCGCATTCTCCCTGGAGACAAACAGGTCCACCTGAGGTGTGCCCCAGTGGGAGAACAGATCTTGTACTACCTCCGGCAGGAGAGACCACTCGTGAGATGCAGCCCCTATCTGGCTCAGGGCATCGGCCAGGGTGTTGGAGGCTCCTGCCACATGAATGGCTAGGAGATCCGCCTCCAGGCTGCGCACGAGTGACCAAATGCGGAGAGCTTCCTTGCATAGAAGCATGGAGCGCGTCCCGCCCTGGCGGTTCAGGTAGTACATGGTCGTGGTATTGTCCGTCTGGACTCGGACCACTTGACCCCGGAGAAACGGAGCAAAGGCGGTGAGAGCTAGGCGGACCGCTCGGAGCTCCAGCAGGTTGATGTGGCATCGGGACTCCCGCGGGGACCAGAGGCCGTGCACTCGGTGTTCCCCCAGATGGGCACCCCAACCCATCAGAGAGGCATCGGTCGATAGAGAGACCGTCGGCTCGGGGCGGACAAACGGGATGCCCTCCTGCAGATGAGATGGAACGGTCCACCACTGGAGAGCGTTCCACATCTCCTGGGTCACCATCACTAGCTGGTCCAATGGATCGCAGCGTTGTGACCACTGGCTGGCCAGTCCCCACTGAAGGGGGCGCATGTGCCAGCGTGCCCAACGGACCACGCTGGTACAGGCCGCCATGAGACCCAGGAGGCGCAGGAAGTCCCGGGCAGGGTGCGATTGCCCAACCAGAAATGATTGGGCAAAGGAGGTAAGAACCTCGGCCCTGTCCGCCGGGAGCCGTGCTCTGGCTCGAAGAGAGTCGAGCTCTGCCCCGATAAACAGAATCACCTGCTTCGGCTCGAGTTCTGACTTGGCCTCGTTGATGGGAAGGCCGACTTGAGAGCAAAACTGGAGGGCCAGATCTCTGGACCGCTCCACCTCCTGTCTGGAGGGGGCTGCTATCAGCCAATCATCCAGGTAAGGGTACACCCGGACCCCTCAGCGCCGCAGGAAAGCTGTCACCACTGCAATGCATTTGGTGAAGACCCTGGGAGCTGGAGACAGGCCGAAGGGCATGGCTCGGAACTCGAAGAGGGATCCCTCCGCTCGAAAGCGAAGGAATCTCTGATGTGACGGACGAATAGGGACATGAAAGAACGTGTTCTGCAGGTCCAGAGAGCAGAACCACACGCTGTGTTCCAGAGATGGTATTATCTGCGCCAGAGTGACCATCCTGAAGGTTTGAGACCTTAGGAACTTGTTCAGGTCGTGTAGGTCGAGAATGGGGCGCCAGTCCCGCCGTTTGGAACCAGAAGTACCTGGACACGAACCCCGGGTCTGAAGGGGTCCTCTACCTCCCTGATCACCTCCTTTGGAGAGAGGAGGCGATGTCGGCTCGGCAGGCAGTGAGGCTTCCCGGACCCGAGGTGCAGCGGCTCTGAAGGGCGGAGCCTGCTCGAATTCTAGAGGCAGACCTTTTCCCACCACCTCCAGTACCCACCTATCCGTGGTAATAGCGGACCAGGCGGAAAGGAAGTGTCGGAGCCATCCCCCCACGAGGGGAACCAGGGGTGAGGTGATGGGGGCGACACCCCTCAGCCCGTCACTGGGCAGGCTTGGAGGAGGGACCGGCCGAGGGACCTCCTGGGCCTTTACCTCCCTGCTTCCTGTTGGAGGAAGCCGACGGCTTGGGTTTGGGATGCCAAGCCCGAGCCTGCTGGCCCTGACGTTGCTGGGCCGGGCTGGGCCGGGTGCGCCGGGGGCGCAGAAGGACGAAAGGGCTTAGGCTGTGGCTTGTGGCCTTTGTCCTTCTGAGCGGAAGAGACCGAATCCAAGGTAGCATTGGACTTCTCGATCCTCTGCAGGTGACCTTCCACCCCAGGGCCGAAGTGGTCAGTCTCCAAAAAGGGAACATCCGCCAACTTGTGCTGGGTATCCGAGGTAAAGGTGGATATCCTCAGCGAAGGCCAACGACACATGGCCACTGCAGCCGCCACAGAGCTGGCACATGAGTCCCCGATGTCTAAAGCAGTCTGGAGCTTCTGTTTGGCCACTGCCCTGCCCTGGTCCCGCACCTGCCTGACCGTAGTCTGCAGATCCGCGGGAAGATGAGGGACGACCTCATCCAGGGAGCCAACAGGGCATGAGAAAAATGTGCCATGAGGATGGCGAACTGGCTAGCGAAGGCGAAGGGCGCTAGCATAGACTTTTAGCCCGGCATAATCCAATTTCTTGGATTCCTTGTCGGGAGGTTTGTCCACATCCTGGCGTTCCGGGCGCGCCGAACGCTGTCAGTAACCAACCCTCAGCAGAGGGTGTTCTGAAAACCGGACAGGGAACTGGTAGGGACTGCATACTTCCTGGCCATCCTGACCCGAGGCAGGGCAGGAAGCAGGGCTGCTAAAGCTCCAAGGCCGGGACCCACTATGGCCTCGGCCACGGAAAGACCTCGTAGGGAACCTGGTCCAGAATCTCCGTGAGGGATACCTGGCCCATTTAGAAGCAGGTTCGAGCTTCATCCCGGTGGACTCCGAGATGAGCCGAAGCAACCCTAGGAAGGACGAAGGGCTATCGTCCACTGACTGTCCTCCTGAGGACTCCAAGTCCATACGCTTGGAGAAAAGGGAGGAATCATCCTTGGACTCGGAAGAGTCCTCGAAGAGCTGCCTCGGGCCTGAGCCACCCTCCACCTGCCGAGGTCTATCGGGAGTGAGGGTGACAGATAGCCTATGGGGTAAACCCGAGCCGACCGAGAACTTTTGGTCGGAGCCCCAACTAACGGCTGTGGAGGCGGAGGTTCCACCAGAATCGGTGGGGCAGCTGGAATTGGCCGAACAACCGGCCTGGGAACAGGCTCCTCGGCTACAATGAGGGGTTGTTTCGGCCGCTCCGGTGACAGCCACTTAATGGCCGGGGAAGACGACTGGGTCGGCTTATTCCCGGTCAGAAGGAGCTGTTGCCACATGAGTTCCTCATACCTCCGGCCTAACTGCGCGAAGCCTCCCTCATCCGAGGAAGAGCGGCGGCGCCGCTTGCCGCAGTGCCGAGACCGAGACCGCCTATGACGGCGGGATCGGCTGGACCGCGAGGATGTCCGAGACCGAGAATCTCGGCTAGGCCAAGGACGGCGCGGGGAGGTGTCGGGAATCGGCACTCCCCTCGGTTCGGACGATTCCACCGAAGGCTCTGGAACCGGAGGCACAGACGAGCCGACGGGATCCTCAACTCCCCCCGGGGGAACCGGGGAGAGGGGATTCTCAGCTTCTCCAGCCGACAACCCGTCTAACGGGTCGAGAAAAATTCGACGCGTCGGCGGAGTCTCGTCAACTGGCCTGGCGGGGACACCGTGAAGCCAGTGGGCGAAGCTGAAGGTCGTGGGCAGTCGACTGTCGACAAAAGGGGAGGGATCTTTCCCGCTCCCAAGAGCGCCGACGGTGAGACTTAATTTTGCTCTTTTGGACTGGAAAAAGGTCCAGAAGAAGTTGGACCCTCACCTTTCGTAGAGAGGGTCAGACAGAGCTCCTTAAAGGAAGCCGAATACGAGGCACCGAGAGAGAGAGCAGGACAAATGCCGCGGCCGAGGTAGAAGCGGCCTGCGCCGCCTCCTCTTCGAGGGCGATCATCTGCTCGAGCTGATCCGCCGAGCCCGCTGCCGTGGACACCGCCAACCGGGCCTCTTTAGATTTAACCGGAGGAAATCTTTTCTCGGGACGCCCAGTTGTAAACGAGCAGCACAGTCTTCGAGGACGTAGGCCAAAAAGGAAGAGCACAGGTCGCAGGCCTGCGGTTCGTGCTCAAGGCCCAAGCAGTAGACGCACGTGGAGTGTGGATCCATCCGAGACATCTTCTGCCCGCAAGGGCATCTCCGGAAACCGGGAGTCGATTTGTCCATCGCAGCCGCGAGGGAGAGAAGACTGAAGTCTTTTTAGCAAAACTTTTTTTATTTTCGAAGATTCGAAGAATTAGGAACCAGTCTTATACGCAGAGCGTTAAGGAGGGAACCTGAGCTTCCAAGCGGTAAGGAAGATCTGGCATCATGAGGCGGAGCCGAGAGTTTTACCACCCGGGTGGGTGGGAGGAGCCAGCTTGAAGACCTTCCGGCAAGATTTAAAGCGGCAAGGATACCTGCCAGACAGTGTGGATGAACAACATATCCATGTCCCTAGAATACAGTATTTGGTGAGTGAGGTGAAATACATGGGGCACATCATAACCGAAAATGGGCTACGGCCTGATGAAGCCAAAGTAGAAGCAATAACCGAGATGCCCCCTTCCAAAGATAAAAAAGCACTACAGAGACTGTTAGGAATGACTCGATACTTAGCGCAGTACATTCCAAATGAAGCAAGCCTCACTGCACCACTAAGGCAGCTACTCAAAAAGATGTCATGTGCAGTGGCAGTCAGCACAGGAAGAAAGAGACTATTTCTTCTGCACCAGTATTAAAATTCTTTGATCTAAAAGAGGACATTGAAATCCAAGCAGATGCATCGAAGGACAGACTAGGTGCTTGTCTACTACAAAGAAACAGACCAATAGCTTATGCATATAGGTCATTGTCCAATGCTGAAAGAAACTATGCGCAGACAGAAAAAGAGTTGCTAGCGATTGTGTTCTCGCTACAGAAATTTCATCAGTATGTTTACAGAAGGTCAGTGAAAGTGTAATCAGATCACAAACCACTACAGTCCATACTGAACAAACCAATTGGAAAGGCTCCAGCAAGACTGCAGCGGATGCTGTTACAGATACAGAAATATGACATACAGGTAATATATACTCAGGAAAAGATATTCTGATTGCAGACACTTTGTCCAGGGCAGTACCAAGAAAATCAGCAGAGGGAGACATTGCTCTAAGTAGTGAAAAGGTCATATACTCAATCCAAGCAACAGAGACACTGCCTGACAGCATGTTAGAGGGGCTAAAACAGGCCACACAGAGGGACAGAGATTTAAAGTTGCTTAAGGAAATGCACCTCAAAGGATAGCCTAACAGGAAAAACAAGTCAGCATCAAACTTCAGCACTACTTGCCCATGAGACACAATATATACATAGAGAATGAACTCATAATGGTGGGTAAAAGAATCATCATACCCAAAGAGCTGAGAACAGATATGCTACGAAGACTTCACACAGCACATCAAGGAATACAAAGGTTGAAGGCACAAGCCAGAGCTGTGATGTATTGGCCAGGCATGAATCGAGAAGTAGAAATGATGGTTGAAGCATGTGGACCTTGCCAAGAACTCTTACCCAGCAACCATAAAGAGCCAAAGGCCCAGATATTCAAACTGCGCTCAAAATGAGCGCAACAGCAGGAGCAAGCACAAACCAGTTGCGCAAATGCGCAACAGGTGCAATATTCAAACATGGAGCAGAACAAATTGCGCAAGCAACCAACGTCTGAATATCGCACATACTGCGCCATAGCGCAACCAGGAAAGAGAAGCTGAGCCGAAATGTTGCGCTATGGCTAACCAGGGCAGCCAGCTGAGCATTCCAGAGGGTGCCATAGCGCAAGCAGAGCCCCCCGAGCAATGGAACTGCACATCCAGGGAGGCAGGCTGGGGCCCACCGCCAGCCATGCCACATGGGCACAGGAACACACTGCAGAACCCACACCACCTGCACCCCCAAGCACAGCATCACTTGGGGTGGGACGGATGATCTACTTGCCCATGGGACAAGCCAACAAAGCATAGCAGAGCCATGACACTCCAGCACAACCACTGGCAGGCTGAGGTGCCACACACAGGGGTTGACAACCACAGTGCACATCAGCCTCCGTACGCACAGCACACCCTGCACTGTGACCCCAAGACACCACCTATGTGCAGTGACTGGCACTGCAGGAAACCATGCATCCCCCCCAGCACACGTCAACCCCGTGCAGCACAGAAGCCTACAAGCCAGACACACCCTGTGCACCCAGCAGTGGGTGGCAGCAGATGGCAAGACCAACCGAAAGTCACTGCCATGCTGGAGATACCTCCCCATGCACACACACGCACACACACACACACACACATACCCAGGACCATACCAGCCCAGATGGCATGTACACCCCTGCAACTAAGCACCCATAGGCAGCTGCAAATCAGAGACCAACACATTATTCGTATAAAAATATAAATGTATTTTAACACAACAAACATTAACAAGAACAATTACAACTATTTACAAGGGGAGGGCGGGTACAAGGTAGGGTTGGTCAAGGGGTAGGGATGACAAACTTGGAGAGGGAAGGCAGGGTGGTAGGGATGGGAGAAGTGGGAAGGAAGATAGGTCATGGGCCATCGGGCCGGCCGTCCTCCTGCTGGTGTCTTGCAGTTCCCTGCCGCCTCCGTAGGCCATGGAGGTGTATTGACTGCAGGATGTTGGTGTTCTGGGGCCACAAGCTGTCGGATGGCCCTGACATCCCTCGCCAGCCAATGGAGAACCTCGAGGCCTAGGAAAATGGGAACACAGTCAATGGCTGTGACTGACCACAACCCTGAACACCACCCAACCTGCAAGCCATATAGCCCAATGTCCCGCACCTGTGATGGCATGCACCCAGCCACAGTGAACATGCACATGGCCATCACAAACAGGCGGCACCAGCTACGCGCACCACTGCACACACACACTGCCCATGTCCATCACAGCACAAACAAGGCTGGCAAGTGAGCGTGGCAACGTGAGTGCGATGCCAGTTCACAGCTATGTGCCCAGTGCATGCATGGACCACCAGTGATGCATACACAGACGTGCTGTGAAACTGGACAGTGATGCATGTCACCTGTGTCGTGCCTACAGACATAGATACATAGCCAGTGTCGTCAGATAAGGGCCTATGGCCCACACAGTCTGTCCATTTCAGCCTGTAAGTTACTTTTGTTTACCTAGAAGTCTGTTGCCCTTACCCCTGACCTCAAGAATTCCGCTATGTCTATCCTGCAGTCTGAAATCCGTGAGTGTGTCAGCCCCACCACTCCCTCTGGCAGGGTGTTCCACTTGTACACCACCCGTTCTGTGAAGAAAGTCTTGCTCATGTTTCCTCTGAATCGTCCTCCCTCCAACTGCATCCCATGCCCTGTAGTCCTGGAACATCTGTTGCACTTCAAAATAGTGTTTCCCTGCACCCTGTTCCACCCTGTAAGATACTTGTATGCCTCTATCATATCCCCTCTCTCCCTCCTCTCCTCCAGGGAGTACAGGTTCAGTTCCTTCAACCTGTCTCCATAGGAGTTGTGATGCAAGCCATGCACCATCTTTGTTGCCCTCCTCTGAACCTTCTCTGCCCACTCTACGTCCTTACATAGGTGTGGTCTACAGAAATGTACACTGTACTGCAGGTGGGGCCTCACTAGTGTCTTGTATAGTGGAATTATGACCTCCCCTTTCCTGCATGTTTGTATTGTGCAGGGCTACTGCCCCCAGCATGCAATAGCATCCATGAAGTCATGATACTCACACTGCTCAAGCAGCTCTGACTGGCGCTGTTGCTGGCGCTGCTGCTGCTGGTGGGGTGCAACCCCTGCTGGCACCGGGTCCCTGGCACGGCCCTCATCAATGTTGCCCCGCATCCTCACATCCCGGCCTGTGGGAGACATATGTTGAGACAAACATCAGTGTGACTCAAAAGCAGACTGCCCCCTGCCCCAGTGACAGTGCCTGCCCACACAGCCATACCCATTCATCTCACAGCTGCACACACTGACACAGCCAACCGTGGCCGAGCCATCACCTATGCACAGCCACCAAAACACACACACACCCCTACAGATAATACAGGTGTATAGATGGCACACCCACCTGGCCTAGGCACCACGCCCGGCCTGGCACGTGAACACAGCTGCGTTAAAAGCTCTGGCTCCCTCCGGCGGAGGTCACTGTACCGGTGCCGGCACTGCTCAGCAGACCGGCACTGTCCAGTGACCCCCACCAGGTCAGTGGCCACTTGCTGCCACACCTCAGTCCTTGCACTGGTGAGGGGCACCTCACCATAAAGGCCATCATAGTGTGGTTCCAACTAGGGCCACCAGGTTGGCCACTTCAAGCTGGCTCCAGGACTCCGCCTCCTCCCAGCCATGGCACCAACTTTACAGCAGGCAATGGCCCAGCTGCGTTGTAACCCACGTGAGAATGTTGCGCAATAGACCACCACAGGCTCCAATCGCGCTGTTCGAACAGCGCCGTCACTTCACATAGCGCTGTCACCAGACAGCACAATAGGGACGTACACATGGCAGGTGAACAGTGCCAGGGGGCAAAGGTCATGGGCAATGACGCAAGGCTACGCACAGCGCTATCTGACGTATAGGCAGCCTGCGCGACCGACCAGCTGCGTACCAGTGCCACAGTGGAGTATTGCGCAGTAGTGCCACAGCGCCATATAGTGCCCATTGCTGTAGCGCCACTGGCACAATGGTGGCCATGGCCTGAATTGCCGATCGTGCTCAGCACGCCAGCAGCACGAGACACCTCGCGAAGCTATCTGGGCATGCACAATGAGTGTACCACACAGGCACAGATCTGCGCCATTGGCTCAGCCGACTTTTCTCAGACAAGCAGTGCTTAGATTCGCGATATTCAGCCGACACATGCAAATCATCTGATCAGCCATTCAAGGGTGCAGTGGCGCGATTGGCATGTCATTATAATTGCTCCACTCCTAATTTGCATGTATTGCGCTATAAATGTGCGATACTGGGCCGCGCTGGCCAGATTCAAGTTACTGCAGGTGAGAGGGAGTTGCATGCTGTGTGATGTTCAGGACGATGGTCATGAGAAAATGCTGTAGACTGCACAGTGACAGGTGTCCACTTCCCCCCATACAGATCGCCATGACCGAGCAGAGCCAAGGTGAGGGTGAGGACGGTGGGCGTAGGAGGAGGCCCAACTTTACAGCAGCAGAGACGGAGGCTCTCTTCCAGGCCTACCTGGATAAGGAGCCAGTGCTGAGTGGACAGAGGGGCACCCCTCAGTCCCGTGCGGCTGCATGGGAGGGGGTAGCTCTGGCTGTTAACCTGCACGGAAGCCACCAGCGCTCCGTGCAGGAATGCAAGAAAAAGATGGGGACAGACCGCAGGAGGTTGAAGGAGAAGGTGGCAGCCTTCAGGTCACCATGTGCTGGCACTGGCGGGGGCCCGCCAGTGGTGTTGGAGCTGACCCCAACTGAGGAGACACTGGTCGCAGCCATGCAGCCGAGCCATTGAGGGGCTACCAGGCGGAGGATTCCAGACAGGTGGAAGCCCATCACTGCACGGTATGACATGGTGGTGGTGTTTGGGGGGCGTTGTTCACATGCACTCACATGTACTCTCTTTCTGTTACAGATCCTGTTCGCCTTCAGGAGACGGTGGTGGTGGGTCCAGACAGTGATGCTGACCTGCTGGACATGGAGGAGGTCCATCCACCTCTACCACGCACTGCAGCAGCATGCACTGGGCCGCAAACTCTGGGTGTCAGTGATACGGTGCGGGGATGCACAGCCTGTGTTCAGCAGTCTGGCATGCAAGCATGCCAGCACACTGTGACCATGGCAGTAGCACGTACCTGCACCATTGATGATAGAAGGCCTGCAATGGGCAGTGATGGTTGTGTGTCCCATGACGGACACACGGCAGGCAAGCACGTTCCCCTGGGCCTGTCTGGTTCCAACTTGTGTACCAGCATGCTGGCACGGTCCCAGGCTGTGCCTGTCAGCACCCGTGGGGGCAGCACCGGTGGCTGTGCAGGTGTCTGGCACTGTTGCCAGCACAGCGGTGGAACGAGTGGACCCGGGGGCACAGCGGTTGGAGGGGCAGCAGCAGCAGTCGCCCACCAGGTCTGGGGGTACAGTGTCAAGCAGTGGCACATGTCCGCCGCCTTGATCCGCCTATTCCTGGTACTGGCGAACAGCGCCCACCCTCAAGGGTGTTGTGCATCAGGACCGCCCACACCCTGGGGTCAGGATGCCGTTGGCACAGTACCCATTGACGAGCACACCGCTGCTGCAGGAATCAGTACAGCTGCAGAGGCGGGTTGCAAGGTCCTGCGGAGGCACTGTCTGTGTCCGTGGAGCGGCACAGCAGGGAGTGTGCTCTGGACCGAGCCGAGTTGGTCCGTGATGCGGACGGATGTGACCGCCGCCATTGACAGGCTGACCCAGGCAGTGGTCTCTGTCGTGGGACGCATTGGGCACACTAGTCAGGTGCCCTGTACCGCACAATCTTCACAGTGCAATTCTCCACTTCCGCCTCGCGCCAGCGCCACCAGGCTCAGTCAATGCCGGGTTCTGCTGTGGGCATCCCGAGCACCCCTGGTGCAGGTTTGTTCGGATGCTGCAGACCCCTGTGTGGGCAAGGTCGCGTTCATGGGAGGGACCCTGGTGGTGCAACAGTGCCACCCCATGTGGCCCCCTGCTCAGCCTGCCCGCTGTTGGATCACGGCGGGCCGCCCACGCATCCGCGGTGGCCGTGGGACAGTGCTACATGACTGAGCTGTCTCCCAGTGCGGGCCCTGTCTGGTGCTGCCATGTGTGCAATGTGTGTCATGGTGGGCAGTGCACTGCTGGGTGCTCTGCTACCACGCCAACACACGGACCACCTGCACACCCTCCCAACTGCTGTCCACAGGTGCGTGCACGATGATGCCTGCATTGCACTGTACACCAAGGTGCAAGCGTGCCCAGCATCTGACACACGACTGGACAGTATGGGTGGTGGGGTGGTCGGTGGTGCTGTGTGTTAGCAATGTCAGTTCTGCAGTGCTGTGCATCTGCCCATGCTCTGTGCCGGCTGTGTGTGTGTGTCCATATGAGTGCTCACCCTCCTGATGGTGTGTCTGTATGCCTGGACCGCTCCACCCCTGACCGCCATGCACCCCTGGTGTGTTCCCCTGTGTGCCTGTGGTTTGCGATGGACAGTGTTGGTTGCACATGTCCCTTGACTTACCTGTGTTGTCGTAGTGCTCCTCTTGTGATGGTGTCCGGTGCAGCTGGGCTGCGGATCAGTGGGGGTCCCTCCGTCCTAGAGGCTGCTCATCACCATCATCACCGGCGCCAATGGCGCCCCCATCGCTGTCCCCTCTTCACCTGCAATGGCTATCCCATGGTCTTTAGCCATGTTGTGCAGGATGCAACAGGCCAGGAATATCACATGCCTTTTGGGGCTGTACTGTAGGGCACCGCCGGAGGTGTCTAGGCATCGGAAGCATGCCTTGAGCATCCCAAACACCCGCCTATGATGTTGCGTGTTGGCGGCATGTGCCTCATTATAGCATAGCTGCGCTTGGGTCCGGGGGCGCCTGCACGTGTGAGCAGCCAGGACGGAGTGGGTATCCGCAGTCACCTGTGTGGAGATAGTGGAGATCAGTGCCATGTTCAGGTCCATATTTGCCATCTCCCTGTGTGCCACTACCATGGCACCTGTGGCATTCCCACCTTGCCCAGAGTTTGCATTCCATACATGTACTCACCCACTAGATGTCCTATGGGATGTCCCCACTCTCGAATCGATGGCACAGTGCAGACTGATACCAAATGAAGGCATCATGTGCTCCACCAGGGTGTGTGGCACAGACATTGATTATGCGCCCAGTGGCATCACACATCACCTGGCAGTTGACACTAGGGAATCCCTTTCTGTTCCGATATGCGTGGCCATCGGGGCCAGGTGGCGTGCGGATGGCCACATGGGTGCAGTCTATGGCCCCTAGCATGCCAGGCATACGTGCTACCCTGTGGAACTCCTGCATGTTTGCTGTATGCTCTGCCGCGGTGCTGGGGAAATGGATGTACTCTGCAGCATGTGGCAGCAGTGCGCTGAGGAATTGGGTGAGGATGTGTGACGTGGCCGACTGTGTGATGCCTGTGGTGTCCCCTGTCGGCCTCTGGAAGGTGCCCGTGGCGAGCAGGCACATGCAGGCTGTCACCTTGGTCTCCACCGACAGAGCGTGACTGGCCGTGAGGGTGCCTGCATCACATTACTGCACAGCTCACAGAGCCGCCTCAGTATTGCTCCGTTCAGGCGGTACCGCCCACGATCTCTACATCTGTGTACAGCTCAAAGCTGATGCGGGACGCGTACCGCTTCTGTCGGGGCATACCGCCGACAGGCCCTTCCACGGCCACTGCCCCTGCAGCATGCATTCTCACCCTCAATACAGCTTCCATGTGGAAACTGGCACTGTCCATCTCCTGGCTGACCCCCTGGCTGGTGCTGCTGTGTTACCCCACGTCCTGATTGCTACTTCCACTGCACGGCACCCCCGCTGGCCTCTACAGACTATGGGCCACACTTTCCTTGCCTGCCCTTTCCTGTCTGTCTGTCTCTGTCTCTCTCTCTCTCCCCACTTGGCAGCCTGGTAGCGTTGCGCGCTTCCTTGAGTCTTTTTATTTTGGCTCATTTCGGCGTCGCAGTTTCCGGCTGTGCATCTGCGCATCGCGCAGAATCTTTGAATATCGCGATGGCGGTCTTTATGCATGGATCCACCCTCAAGTTGCGCATGCCTTCATTTTCATTGCGCTGTTGCTCAGCATGTTTTCGGGGCGCAACTGCCTCCTTCTGCATATCGCTAAATGGCGCAGTTTTGGACTTGCAGCATAGCACTTTGAATATCTGGGCCAATGTGTCCACATGAAATACCTGACATGCCATGGTTAAAGCTTGGTGCAGACATTTTTGACTTTAGGGGACACTCCTACTTAATAGTAGTGGACTATTTTTCTAAATACCCTGAGGTTCTCAGAATTCCTGACAAGACAGCAGCTACAGTTATTGCAAAATTGAAAGCTGTATTTGCAAGGCATGGAATTCCAAAAGAACTGGTAGCGGATCATGTACTATTTGCAAGTCATGAAATGAAGCAGTTTGCAAAGTTGTGGGAATTCAGAATAACTCATTCCAGCCCAGGATACCCACAATCTAACGGTTTAGCTGAAAGAATGATCCAGACAGTAAAAAGAATCTTTCTGAAGTCTATGCAAGGTCAGACCGATCCACATCTCGCATTGCTCAGTCTTAGAAATACACCAGTCACAGGACTGAACTGTACACCTTCTCAGCTGTTAATGGGCAGAATGTTGAGGACAACATTACCTGCAAATGCAAGGCACTGGACCTGACGTACCAAAGGATGCACATAAATGCCTGAAAAGACTACAGAAAAGACAGAAACAGTATTATGACAGGAATGCAACTCCAGTTACTCCATTCAGAGAAGGGGAAAGGGTATGCATAGAGACTTCTAGTGGGTGGCAACCTGCTACAGTGGAAAGAATCTGTGATGAGCCAAGATCCTATAGTGTGATTACACCTGCAGGACAGCAATACTGCAGGAACAGGAGACACCTGAGGAGAAACCGAGCAGTTGCTTTGGAGGCTGAAGAGCAACAGGCAGATGAGTCAACTGAATCCGTATTGTCACAAACAGTGGAATCCAGGGACAACAGCCAGGAACAGGACACTTGTCAAGAGTATGAGCAACCTGAGACGGAACCTGTTGTTTTCAATGACACTTTGCCAGAAAGCCCTGAGGCTGTACCCGGTGTGCAGTCTACTCGAATGACCAGAAGAGGGTGTCTGCTTAAAGTTCCTGAGAGATTCAGAGATTTTGTTATGACTTAAGTCAGTGGTAAAGATATTTCAACAGAGCTCAGTACCACTGACTTTAGACCCTAACTCATCAAAAAGTAAGACTCAACCATTATGTTAATAGTGCTTGGTAATTATTTGTCATCATACCTCTCAACCTTTTGTCCCCAAATGTGGAACATTGCCTCTGAAAATGTGGAACAAATGAGCAAAATGTGGAACACTTAATCAAATTTTACCTAGGGCCTCAGAACACTGTTAAAATGTTTGCATTTATGTTCAGAAAGTCTGTTATTAATTGAATAATATATTTTTGGATCATTTAATACAGATTTTGCTTTAAAATGTTAATACTGAATGTGGAACAAGTCCTCACAATGTGGAACAGGGAGCTTTTGTGAAGTAAATGAGGAACGTTCCTTGTAATGTGGTACAGTTCAGAGGTATGTTTGTCATTGATGTGCAAACAGAAATCAAGGTAATTGCTTTCTCTTTACTATAAGGGGAGATGCAGTATATGGTAACTTACCCTAGTAAGAGTGTAGAATGGTTTAGTCCACATCCCCCTGCAGTTTTTGGGCTAATGGTATGTCTTGGGTGGAGACTGGGTTTTAGAAAGTGCACAAGCAGATTGTAGTAGAAGTTCTGCTGAGGCCTGCTGATCTATCTAATGTATGTTTGCTGAATAAACCTCAGAGCTGTTGGAAGCTACTTATGATGTCCAGTCATTCCTAAAACCAGCAATCCGAAGAAGCAACTAAAGTGAAATATTATAGAGAGGGGATGCACCTGTTGCTGGAGTCAGGGCTTAGGTTATGTGGCACAAGCAGGAGTGGCAGCAGCTTTTCTTTGTCTCTCCTGCCTCTTGCTCTGTAAAATCCTGTCATTTGAGGAAAGTCCAAGGGTATAGGCATAGGAACTTATGCCTTGGGATAGTACCTACCTCTATTCCCCTAGGCTGTTACTTTTGGGAAATAGAGGCTTTTCTGCTTTGCTGCATTACTTTTATAGGTGGACTTGTACTCCACTACCTTTTTCATAAGCCTTAGTTTTGTCTCCAAACAAGGAGTTATTTTAACAGGGCTTAGCTTTGGGCTGCCTATTGTGAGGAATTTGTAGTTCTGAACCAAGCAAGGTGTTTGAGAGAGGCAGCTTGCTCTGGTGGTTGTATCATTATCTACAGCTATGTGAAACTGATACTTCGATGCTTCAAGACCAGTTTTCACAGTCTCAGAATTTCCTGAACCATCTTATGACCAGGATGTAACTCCATAGGGCCTTTGGTACTTGGCAGAATATGCCAAATATGTAGAAAGGTATAGTAAGAGAGAGAGGCTGTAGTGTAGGATTTTTTACCCTTTTACAGGTAATTGAGAAGAGAAAGGCACAAGACTATGTCAAGCTGCAGCCTATACCACTCTCTGCTGGTCTAGATGCACATGATGAGAACAACATTTGGTTAGTCTAGCAGATGCTTGTTCAAAATATTATTGTTTACTACAACACATTATAGAGATTCTGTAGAAGCTTCCAGGTTGTTAGTCTGAAGACAGTGTGAATGGGCAAACCTAACTTAAGGGAAAAAGACCAAACCTGTCCAGGTAGTCTTGGTCCCCTGTTTAATAAGTAGTCTCCTGGGTAGAAAGAACCAAGGTGCCCACAGTATTGTGAACAAAAGTATAGTGAGATGAGAAATCCACCTGACAACAGGAGTAGTAAAAATCCGGGTCAGGGGACCTAACATATTTAAAACTCACCCTCTACCCCACCCCCCCTTTTTTTTTTAACCCTGGACATAGGCAGGGTCTGAAAATGAGTTATTATAGAACAATAGAGGCATAATATTACTCATTAATTGTAAAAACTGATATTTTATACATATATATAAAAGAGCAAAGCTCTATTTTTGTATTAGAGGGTATATATATATATATATGTCACTGGCATCTCCCCTTGCCTTTTGCAGGAGGGGCAGTGATATACATCTTTTCTTTTGGCTTGGTCAAAAACTTATTTGCAGTGGGGTCCTGAAAAGGATCTGTCTTCAAAATATGAAAAGAAGAAAAACAAATCCTTCTTCCACAGCTTACAAGAGGGAAACAAAACTGAGAAGTAAATTTTCAGAGAAATGGACTGGACCTAAGCAGTTTAAAAGGAAGTAGTGGCTGTGAGTCTTAGCCACTGACCTATGGCACTTGAAGTGCTTAAAAGAAGCATTTTGGTTCAGATGCATTTCCTGGGTCTTTCCCACCAACACATTTGCCAGAGAAAGCCCTTATTTTGTGTTTCCCAACAGGGAAGTAAGGAATATGCTGTCAGTTCCTTTGCGGTAAAGAACCACGTTTAAACTTGAATACAAGTAAGAGAAATGAAAAGAAATAACAGTTTATGGCAAAATAAGGGAACTGCTATTAAAATAAATGCGAAAACCATCGAAATACCGCAAATGTGGCAAACTGTTACCTCAGAAACGATAAAAAAGGAACCGCAGAGAATAGGGGAAAACACGGTTCCCTTGAACCGGTAGGGAACTGCTTAAAACCCCTAAAAACTAAAATTAAGCAAAATACTCACAAACTTAGCACAAAAGTCAAAGTTTTTATGGAAAAAAAGTTGTTTTCTTAAGCAGAGAGAGACAGCACCTCAAAGGCGGTGCTTCTCAGTCAGTTGGAGAAAAAATTCTGGTGCCCTCTGGGCAAGCTCCACTCAGCACACCCTCCTGCTGTCTTCTGATTGGCCAGTTCATTATATTCATTGTTCATGGGCTCCACCTCCAAGTCAGCTTAACCTGGTAAGCTTACTACTATTGTAACTGACGCTAAAGGACTTCTGGGGTGAGAATCTGGTTCCTCCTCCTCCTCCTCATAGACTCTTGGGTGGGAGGTCCAGAGTTTGCAATAAGAGTAAATCAGAAGCTCCTGACCTTTAATTTCCTCCCGACACCACTGATTAAAAAACAGTTCCCAATCAAGTGAGGAGAGGAAAATATTAGGTACCTAGGGATCCAAATACCAATGAATCTCAATAGACTATACACCCAAAACTATGAACCATTAGTACGCAAAATAAAACAGGACCTAGGTAGATGGTCTCTGCTCCTCACAACATTCTATGTAAGAAACCAAACCTTAAAAACTAACATTCTCCCAAGATTTCTATACTTATTTCAAGGTGTCCCTTGACCCTCACATCTAAAGAACTTTTATCATGGCAAAATTATTAAATAAATATTTATGGAACTATAAAAGGCCCAGGTTAAGTTATGCCAAGCTTATACTTCCCAAAGATAAAGGAGGTATAGCCCTCCCTCGTTGAGGAGTATTGGTCAGCTTCACAGATGAGACTAGCACTGCTATGGGAACAGAAACTCACCAATCCAGGTGGAAGCAGATAGATTTGGCAAGAGAAATGCAGATTCCACTGCAGGCAGTCTCTTTTCTCCAAAGCACCTCAAAGAAACCCTTAAAATAGCTCCATTTGTAATTCAATCCATCCTTAGGGGATGGCAGATGGAATAAGGACTGAGATGTACTGAAATATTGCTGGAATATAAATGGCTCATTCTATAACCTGTATTTAACAACAGATGGTACAAAGCCCAAATAAACAAAGGGTTAGAGGGGCCCCTGGCAGCTAATGAGAGGAGATGAAACACTGAGCTTTGAGGAGGCTAAAACAAAATTCGAGTGGACAAAAAGGGACAGATTATTCTTTTATCAACTAAAAGACTATATTTCTAAACGTTTGAGGTCACAAGAAAGGAACACCGGCAGTCGAGGTGACCCCCATTTGAACAAATATGGTCCTCGGAATACGGGAGAAAGCAATAGCAATTTTATACAGATACAGAATAGCCAGAGTAGAGAACTGCCACTGCATCGGCAGATTAAATGGGAGAGGGAGCTTACTACCAATAACTTCTACAGAGTGGCAAAGGATTTGGAGAGATACATGGGCAACCACCTCTTCTCCGACATGGGGAGAGTTTGTCTGGGAAGGTGTGGATGAGATTTTTTTGGTTCCTCCGACACCTTCTTGGGCGACAGAAGAGTACCTCCCAGTGTAGGAGGGATTGTGGCGAGGAGAATGCCTCGCAAACACACGTCTTTCTCGAATGCCCAGGTATAAGTAGCTTCTGGTCCCAGGTTGTTGAAAGTATTAAGGGGGTTTTGGGAATTCAGGAAGAGTTAGAACCCTACGACTTAATCTTGGGAATCCCGCCACCTGGGCTATGGGATAAAGCCCAGAAATACCTCTGGACAATACTGTTGGGTTCTGCGTATAAGTCAATAACAAAGAAGTGGCGCCAAACAACTTCTCCCAGTTTAAAAGAATGGAAAGCAATAACAACACAGATTCAACAAAATGAGCAAATCTCTCTGGGTCTCCAGAACGAACAGAAACTTTGTGTCGAGATGGACAAGTGGGATCTCTACCAGGAAAGCACATGGTGTAGCCTTTGGTTTAATCGAAATGTATTGTATTTTGAGAACCAGTGGGAATAGTAGGATCTAGTGAAATCCCTTTTTCTTTTTTTTTTTTTTCTTTTCCCTAAGGTTGGCTGTTTATGACCAAATATATTTCTCTTTAAAAGAGAGAGGAGAGAAGGGAAAAGGAAAGGGAGAAGAAAAGTACAGCTAATCTTTTAATACTATAGGAAAAACCCTGCCTGTTGCCTACCTAATATTTGCCATAATAAATTTTCTTTTATAATATTAAATGATGATTATAATGGTGTGTTGTTAGTCATGAATATTTGGAAAAATAATGATACACAAAGAAGAAAGTCAATGTACATAAGTGATTGTAAATCAAAGAAAATGTGTATCTTGATGCAGTAACATAATGTAAATAAAACAAGTATAAAACAAACAAACTGTAGCCTCCTCTCCAGAGGAGGAATGGTCAGTGAAGAAAACAGGGAGAGACATAGACTGGTTAAGGTGGAAATCTGAAACCACCTTAGGCAAAAACTTCCTGTTAGTCCTTAGGACCACTTTATCTCTACGGAAAGAGATGAAATCAGGCTCCACTGACAGGGCTTGCAATTCACTGGTACGCCTGGCAGAGGTAATGGCTACCAAAATAAAAAATTACTCACCTTAGTAATGTTGTTTCTTCTAATGGAGTCTTGCTATATTATGACATATGCAGTGGATCCCAACCTTACTCAA
Source organism: Neoceratodus forsteri (assembly GCA_016271365.2). NCBI lineage: Eukaryota > Metazoa > Chordata > Ceratodontiformes > Ceratodontidae > Neoceratodus > Neoceratodus forsteri. The sequence goes on from JADMNL010000024.1 coordinate 262,490,179, forward strand.
CCGGAGGTGAAAGAGTCAGGCATGGAATGCTGAGTCGAAGCTCGGTTGAAAACTCTGACTTTTGTTCTTCAAACTCAAACTGTCAGATCTTTATGAGCTAAACTCACTAAGGTCCTGTGTGGAAGCTGTAAACCTACACTAGCCAACTGGCTACTGAATATAAGAAACACGTTTTTTGGTCCCAAAACAAAGACTCAAGTCAGGAGACCCAAAAAATGAAAAACACAACACCCAGTCACCCCAAAAAAGGGAGGGGTGAAAAAACAAGGTGGGCATCTACTAAGTGCCAACACTGCACTGCCCACCCACATCCCAAAACAGAGGTTCTAGAGGGAGGCAGGCAGGGGCAGGTCATAATAGCAAGACTCCCATTAGAAGAAACATTACTAAGGTGAGTAATTTCTTCTTCAAACAACATGAAGTCTTGCTATATCATGACATATGCAGACTACACAGCAGTACCTCCATGGAGGAGGACAGAACCTACTTAGGAAATAGGCTCTGAAGCATTAGCTGTGCCAAACCGAGCATCACTCCTAACCTGGGTGTCCAGAGAGTAATGCTTGGTAAGAAGTGTAACTGTTTTTCAGGTAGCTGCTTGACAAATCTCTAGAATGGGAATCTCCCTGGCAGCAGCCAGGGAAGCAGCTGTACCTCTGGTAGAGTGAGTCCTCAGGCCAGGGGGAGGAACCTTACCTAGCTTTTCATAACAGAATTGGATACAAGAGACAATCCACCTGGCAATGGATCTTTTAGTGGCAGGTTTCCTTTACCAACCTCACCATAAGTGAGGAAACAGTTGAGGGAGTTTTCCAAACCTGTGACCCCTTGGTACGCCACTGTAAAAACTCAAGGGCTCTCTTTCATCATCTAAGTTAGCAGCCTCCTCTCGTCAGAGGAGGAATGGTCAGTGAAGCACACTGGAAGAGAAATAGATTGATTAAGGTGGAAATCTGAAACCACCTTAGGCAAGAACCTCCTGTTAGTCCTGAGGACCACCTTATCTCTATGAAAGGAGATAAAACCAGGCTCCACTGATCAAGCCTGTAATTCACTTATGTGTCTGGCAGAGTAGTGGCTACAGAGAAACACAGTCTTCCAAGTCAAATACTTAAGCTCTGCTGAAGACAAAGGCCCAAAGGGAGGCTGTACATGTTTTGAGTAAGGCAAACATTAAGATCTCAGGCAGGGGCAGTGTCCTGAATGGAGGGTTGGGTGAAGCAATCCCTTTAAAACTTAGGAGAATACAGGGGATGAGCTGAAAGAAGAGGGTTTACCTGCTGAAATGAAAGCAGACACAGCTGCCAAATGCACCTTTAGGGTAGCTGGTCCTGAGCCCCAAAGTGTTCAGATGGATCATATAATCCAGGACTGTGGGTAACTCCAGCAGATTCTGGGAAATATGCTTCCCCAGAGCACCATATGGAAAACCTTTTCCATTTGGTGTAAGGTAGTCTCGGTGGAAGGCTTCCTAGAAGCCTTCAATATATCCAATACACCTTGGGAGAGGTGTAGATCAGCAAATCTACTAACCTTCAAGAGCCAGGCCTTGAGATTGAGAGATTTGAGGTCGGCATCAAACCCTTCCCATGAGCACAGGTTAACAGATTGTGATTCTGGGAAGACACAGGGAAGATGGACTGCTAAGGACAGTAGGAGTGGATACCAGGGTTGTCTGGGCCAATCTGGGCAATCAGGAATCCTTTGCAGGATTGAGATCTGATTCTAGCTAACACTGAACAGGAGAGAGAGAAGAGGAAAAGCATAAAAACTTCCCTTCCCAATTGAGAACTAAGGCATCAGAGGGACTGGAGCCCAACACTGGGGGCCTGCAGTAAAAGAAGTTGGTGATTGTCTGGGCTGCAAAAAGATCTATCTGTGGATGTCCCATCTCGAGAAAATCACTTTTAAAACTAGGATCTAAAGGTCCACGCCCAGTGGCCTGGGATATCCTACTGAGAGCATCTGCTAGGACACTGTCCTTCCTGGGAGGTGAACTGCTATCAAGAGAGGTTTGCAGGGAATAGGCCAGGGACCACAACTTCATTAGCTTCTGTGCACAAGATTGTGAACAGGTGCCTCCTTGTGATTGATTACCACATTGTGGTGGTACTGTCTGTTCTGATCTGGACCACCTTGTTCTGGCTAAATCTGGAAAAGGCTTGCGTGCCAGAAACACTGCTCTGAGTTACAAAGTTGATGTAAAGGCAGAGATTCTTGAGGAGACCACAGCCCTGGGTGGTAAGATCCCCAGGTGACCCCCCAGCCCAGCAGGGAGGCATCTGTGGTGGTATCACTGAATGAGACTGAGTGAAAAAAAGGAACTCCTTGTCTCAAATTGTCCTGATCCTACCACCACTGCAAAGCCTGGATCAGGGTTGAGTCACTAGGACTAGTTTGGTAAGAGAATCCTTTCTTTGGGACCAGAAAAGGCTCTTAAGTGGAACAGATGTCCCTTATCTGAAATCTTGCTCCCTGGACCACGACTTTGGGGTGCCATATAGCCCAGAAGCTGCAGGAAATGCCTTGCTGGTGGGGACACCTGAAGGGTAAAGAAGAGGCCAATTCCATAAAGGGTCCTTGCCTGTCAGGAAGGAAGACTCTGCCATATTGTATCAGCTCACGCCCCATGAAGGTGAGGAGTTGTACACTGGCTTGAGGAGCGGCTTTGGAAGGTTGAGGAGGCTCCCTAAGAGTGAGCACTTGCTGAGTTGTTGCAGATGTGACTTGACTTGGTCAGGAGACTGACCCACTATGAGCCAGTCGTCAAGTATGGAAACATGGAATCTTTTTCTCCTTAGAGGAAACCACTACTGTCAGGCGCTTGAACACCCTTGGGGCTGATGTTAGGCCAAGGGCATTGCTCTGAATTTATAGTGGCCTGAGGAGCAGTTCAAGCCTGAGGTGCCACTTTCTGTGGGAGGCACCTGGTGGGAATGTGAAATAGGCATCTTTGAGGTCAGGGAGGGCTAACCAGTCCCTGGCCTTAGAGGGCAGAATTATTCCACAGTCACCATTTTGAACTTTGGTTTTAAAGGTATTTCTCAGATATCTTGGGTCCAGGATGGGCAGCCATTCTCCTGTCTTTTTGGGGTTAGGAAGTACCTGGTACAATCCTTTTGCCCTTGTGAGGCAGAGAACCACTCTCTATGCTCCTGACAGCCAGGAGGGAAGAAACCTCTGCCTCTAGGGCAAGGGTCTCTGATGATGGATTTGCAGGTGGAAAGACTGGTTCTCATCTTGGGAAATTTTTTGAAGCTGAGAACCAGTCCTGGCTACTACTTCAGGACCCTTGTCTGATGTCAGGAACTTCCAGTCCTGGACAAAGTAGCCAGCCTGCCCCCACAGGGATAGGAGGCTCGAACCTGGGCAGGCCATCAAGGGTGTCTGTGGCAGGGAACTTTAGGCTGAGGGGTGGAAGCAGGCCTGCTCATTTCCCGTCTGCCTCTCCTCTGAAGAACCTCTGAGCATGAGAAGAAGGAGGAGGCTTGGGAAGCAGTAAAAAGGCCTTTGAAGACCTGCCTGGAATGCTGCCTTTGAGGGTGGCTTGCCTTTCTTTGGCCTAAAACACTCCTGTAGGTGGTCCTGTACTAGTCCATCTTTTCATGTAGTTCTCTGTCTGCTCCCTAACAGAGAACTCCTGTGCTAAGAAATCATGACCTTAGTCTGGGTATCCTGTGATAGGCTAGTACATCAGGGCAAGCCATCCTCCGAGGCCACAGATGTAGCCATGACTCTTGATGAAACATCATTGGAGTCCACAACAGCATGATGCACCTTGGATGCCTCAATCATCTACAGCACACCTGCTCCAGCTCCTTGGCAAGCTGGTCAAGGGCCTGTTAGCCAAACCAGCACAGTGTCCCATCTGGACTTTGGTATCTAGCTGTGTGAGCCATATAGTTAGCCTGCCTGAGTCCCAAGATGCTGCCATGTACTGCTTCTTTGCCATGGCATCAATCCTCCTGGAGTCCTTATCTGGGGATGTGATGCCAAGGGATATGCCTTATCACAGGCATCCCAGCCTGCACTACTAACATGGCTGCATTGCTGAAAGGAACTCCATGTCAGCGCCTGAAAGGGTGTCATCTGCCATCCATTCGTCTGTCCACAGAGATATGGGTTAAGTCATAAAATTTTGTTGTCTGTTTCCAAAAGATTTATGGAGGAATAGACGAGTCTCTCCTGGACTCTGGGATGTCCATCATTTCCAACAAAATCAGGCTCCTCCTGATCCCTCTACTGCTTCTTCCATTTGGAAGCTGGAGGTTCCCACTTTGTAAAATATAAAGTGGGAAGGGACTCTGAAAGCCTAGGAGGAGAAACACATGAAGGTCTGTCTGGGAGATGTCCGGGTCAATAGGCACATCCAGACTTTCATAATCACCATCATCATCCTCATACCGCCCTCCTCCTCCTCTGGTTCACCAAAATTCTTCATGAAGTGACAATCTGGAACAGGGGAACCGACCAAACCCGAGCCCTGCCAGATGGTGCGGTTCAGCAGACGAAGTTAGCGTTACACTATTCTTATCCGCTTCCGGCTATCTCATCAGCAGTCGAGATTGCGAATTTCTGGATCAGACCAGGCGATTTATCTTTTCTCTTCATTTTAACGGAACCGACTCCTCAGAATCGAAAATAACTTCTTTTGCCTGAAAAGTATCATGTGCCTGGTCAGAGGGCACTCCTTCTGGTTCGATTAGGAACCGAACAAGGGCTGGTCAACCAGGTCAGCGGACTTCTCGGCCTCCTTTCCCTCAGTCTACCCTACTCTCTTATCCAGGGTAGCTTTGGGAAAATTTTACAAATTTGGCAGTCTGAATCAAGGTGGTCAAGCCAGACAATAAACAAAGGTGGTGTAGGGGGATCAGCCTTAGCAAAAGCTTCCCCACACACACTCGATGTTGAGGCAGTGGGCCCGTTTTTCTTGGGTTTCTCAGACTTGGCCAATCTATCCAAAATACAGGTTACTCACCTGTAACAGGAGTTCTAGGAATGGTATATATTTGTTCATCCACACTGTCTGGCAGGTTCCTTGCCGCTAAATCTTGCGGAAGGTCTTCAAGCTGGCTCCTCCCACCCACCGGGTGGTAAAACTCGGCTCCGCCCAATGGCGCCAGATCTGGCCCGCTGGAAGCTCAGGTTGTGCGTCGAGCCGAAGGGAGGTCGGGGTGGGTGGAAGTGTGGATGAACAGCGCCACCATTCCTGGAACTCACTGTTACAGATGTGGTAACCCTGTTCTAGGAGACATGGTATGTTGTTCATCCACTGTCTGTAGCAGACTCCTAGCAGTTCTCCGGGGAGGAGGGGCAAGCGCACACCTACATACTTACTTGGGGAACAGAGATTGGAGAACAGGCCCCCAAAACCAGCATCGGCGTGACTCAAGGTCGATGTGGTGAGTGCGAAATAAAGGTGTGTGACTCAGGTAGCAACCTGCAGATTTCCTGGATAGGGACATCCCTGGAAGCAGCCACCGATGCAGCAGTATGGCGGGGAGAATAGACTCTTATCCTCTGGAGCTCCATACCCGCAACTCATAGCAAGATTTATGCGGAGGTGACCCATCTGCCTGTAAATCCGCTTGGCTCAGTCTGCCAGGAGTGCGGCTTCAAGCGTAGGTGACAAACAGCTGGCGAACCTCTCCCCGAATTTCAGCCGTGCGCTCCTTATAATAAGCGAGCGCCCTTCTAGGGTCCAGAGTATGGAGCCTATATTCGGCCTCCGAGGTGTGATTGGGGTAGAACACCGGCAGAGTCAACACCTGATTAAGGTGAAACTCCGACACCACCTTCGGAAGGAATTTCGGGTGGGGGCGTAGGACAACCTTGTCCCTGTGGAAGACCAGGTAAGGAGACTCGATGCTAAGCGCCTGGAGTTCTCCCATCCTTCTGGCTGACGTGATAGCCACCAAGAAGGCGGTCTTCCACGACAGGTGGGGGAGACCACACCTGTGCATTGGTTCGAATGGCTTGCCCATGAGCTTTGCCAATGCCAACAGTAAATCACGGAGGTGGGGTTCCCGCACTGGAGGAAATGTGATCAAGGCAGCACAAGAAAGCCCCGACCACTTTTCCTGCGCCACTGACTGCTGACCGGCCCACGACCGTAAGCAGAGATGGCTGCCAGGTGCACCTCAAGGGTAATCAGACCTAAGCCCTTGACTAGAAAGGGACCATAAATAGTCCAAAATGCTTGCCACAGGACGAGAAAGGGTCCAACCCTTTTCCCGACACCAAATGGAGAACCTCTTCCATTTGAAGGCATAGCATTTTCTGGCTCCACCTCACGGGACGCCAACGACGTTGAGGACCTCGTCGGAAAGACCCAAGGCCTGGAACTCTAGCCGCTCAGGAACCAGGCCGTCAGGTGCAGGGATTGAAGGTCCAGATGGAACACCTTCCCCTGATTGACTGAGAGCAGGTCCGGGCGAGCTGGAAGCTGCCGCGGAGTCCTGGAGCTGAGACTGAGGAGATCTGGGTACCAGAACTGGCGAAGCCAGTCTGGGGCTATCAGAATCACCTGCGCCTTGTCCCTCCTCGCTTTCAGCAGGACCCTGTGAATCAGGGGAACGGGGGGAAAGGCGTAAAAGAGGCCCGGGGTCCACGGCCTCAGAAGGCATCCTGCAGCGAGCCCTGCTGAGAAGGCGGGCATGAAACAGCCTCAGCTTCACGTTCTCCTGGAGGCAAACAGATCCACCAGAGGTGTGCCCCAGCGGGAGAACAGGTCTTGTACTATCTCCGGCAGGAGAGACCACTCGTGCGATGCAGCCCTATCCGGCTCAGGGCGCCGGCCGGGTGTTGGAGGCTCCTGCCACATGAATGGCCAGGAGATCCGCCTCAGGCTGCTGAAAGTGACCAAATCTGGGAGAGCTTCCTTGCATAATAGCATGGGCAGCGTCCTGCCTGGCGGTTTAGATAGTACATGGTCGTGGTGTTGTCGGTTGGACCCGGACCACTTGACCCGGAGAAAGGAGCAAAGGCGGGAGAGCTAGGCGGACGCGAGACTCCAGCAGGATTGATCTGACAGCAGGACTCCCGTGGGGACCAGAGGCCGTGCACTCAGTATTCCCCAGATGGGCACCCCAACCCATCAAAGATGCGTTGGTCGTTAGAAGAGACCGTCGGCTCGGGCGAGACAAGCGGGATACCCTCCTGCAGATGGAAGAGCGGTCCACCACTGGAGGCGTTCCACATCTCCTGGGTAGTCCCACACGCGCTGGTCCAAGGATCGCAGCGCTGAGACCACTGGCTGGCCAGTCCCCACTGGAGGGCGCATGTGCCACGTGCCCACGGACTCGCTGGTACAGGCCGCCATGAGAATCCAGCAGTCGCAGGAAGTCCCAGGCAGGCCATTGCCCAACCAGAAATGATTGGGCAAAGGAGGTAAGAACCTCAAGCCCTGTCCGCCGGGAGCCGTGCTCTGGCTCGAAGAAGTCGAGCTCTGCCCGATGAAAATTATCACCTGCCGGCTCGAGTTCGACTTGGCTCTGGAACAGGAGGCGGTTGAGAGCAAACCTGGAGGGCCAGATCCTGGACCGCTCCACCTCCGACCTGGAGGGGCTGCTATCAGCCAATCGTCCAGGTAAGGGTACACCGGACCCCGGCGCCCGCAGAATGCTGTCACCACTGCCATGCACTTGGTGAGACCCTGGGAGCTGGAGAGGGCAAGGGCATGGCTTGGAACTGAAAGGATCCCTCCGCCCGAGGCGGAGGAATCTCTGATGAGACGGACGGATAGGGACGTGAAAGCAGCGTCCTGAAAGTCAGAAAACAAAACCACACGCCGTGTTCCAGAGATGGTATTATCTGAGCCAGAGTGACCATTCTGAAGGTTCGAGACCTTAGGAACTTGTTCAGGTCGTGGGTCGAGAATGGGCGCCAGCCCCGTCCGTTCGGGACCAGGAAGTACCTGGACACGAACCCGGTTCTGATGGGGGTCCTCTGTCTCTCTTTATCACCCTTTCTGAAGGAGAAGAGGCGATGTCGGCTCGACAGGCCTTCAGAGAGTCTGGGGACCCCGAGCCCCTTTGGGGCGACGGCTCTGAAGAGTGGAACCGTTCAATTCAGAGGCAGGCCTCTTACCACCACCTCAGAACCCACCTGTCCGTGGTAACAGGCGGACCAGGCGGAAAGGAAGTGGCGCTCGTCCCAGGGGGAACCAGGCGAGGTGACGGGATGAGGCAACACCCCTCAGCCCACTGTGCAGGCTTGGAGGAAGGACCGGCCGAGGGACCACCAGGGCCTCTTCCTCCTTGCTTCCTATTAGAGGAAGCTGACATGGGCTTGGAATACCAAGGGTCTAGCCTGCTGGCCTGACGTTGTTGGGCCGGGGAGCAGCCAGAAGCAGAGGGCCGAAGGGCTTAGGCTGGGGCTTACGGCCCTTGTCCTCCTCTGCTGGACGACTACAGGAGTCCAAGGTGGCATTGGACTTTTGATCCTCTGGAGGTGACCTTCCACTCCAGGGCCAAGAGGTCAGTTCCAGGAAAGAACATCCGTGAGCTTGTGCTGGGTATCCGAGGTGAAAGTGAATATCCTCAGCCACGCCCGCGGGTGCATAGCCACTGCGGCCGCCACTGACGGGCACAGAATCTCCAATATCCAGCGCAGTCTGGAGCTGCTACTGCTACTGCCCTGCCCTGGTCCGCACCTGTAACTGGGTCTGCAGGTCCACTTGGGAAGATGAGGGACGACCTCATCAAGGGAGCCCAACAGGGCATGGGAAAAATGTGCCATCAAGACAGCCGAACTGGCTAGCGAAGGCCGAGGAGGCAATACACTTTCCGCCCAGTAGCAGGCCAGTTTCTTGGACTCTTGTCGAAGGGTTTGTCCCGTCCCTGGCATTCGGCTCGCCGGAAAACACTGTCGTGACCAACCCCTCAGTCAAGGGTGTTCGGAAAGCCGGACAGAGAGCCTGTGGGAACCGCATACTTTCTGGCCATCCTGGCCGAAGGCGCAGGACAGGAAGCCGGACGCTGCCACAATTCCAGGGCCGGGCCAACAATGGCTTCAGCCACTGGAAAGGCCTCCGTAGGAGAATCCCCTCGGTCCAGAATCTCAGTGAGGGGATATCTAGCCCGTTTGGACACGGGTTCGAGCTTCATCCCAGTGGATTCTGAGATGAGCCTGAGTAGTCCAAGGAAGGACGAAGGGCTATCGTCCATCGACTGCCCCAGAGGATTCCAAGTCTCAGGCGCTTGGAAAACAGGGAGGAGTAGTCGTCCGACTCAGGCAGTGGTTGAATAGCTGCCTGAGAGCCTGCGCCACCCTCCACGTGCCGAGGCTTATCGGGAGTGGGGGTGACCGACAGCCTATGGGGAAGCGCCATGAGCCGACCCATGGACTTTGTCGGGGCCCCGACTGTCGGTTGAGGTGGAGGCGGTTCCACCGGTATTGGTGGGGCAGCAGGAGTAGACCTGAACCGACCTGAAACCGGCGCTCTCGACCACAGCAGGTTGTTTGCCGTCCAGTGACAACCATTTTATGGCGGAGAAGAGGCCTGAGCCGGCTTGTTTCCAGCCAAAATTAGTTGTTGCCACATAAGTTCCTCATATTTTCGGCGCAACTTCAGCCGAAGCCTCCCCTCGTCCGAGGAGGAGGAAGATGAGGAAGAGTGGCGACGCCACTTACCGCGGTGCCGAGACCGAGACCGCCTGTGTCGACGGGATCGGCTGGACCGCGAAGATGTCCGAGACCGAGACCGAGACCGAGAATCTCGGCAAGGCCGAGGTCGGCGCGGCGGGGAGCCGAGGATCGGCAATCCCCTCAGTTCGGTTGACAAATCCGATGGCTCGGGAACCAGAGGAACAGATGAGCCGACAGTATCCACAATCCTCGCCGGGGGAACCGGGGAGGAGGGAGTTTCGGCTTCTCCAGCCGACAACCCGTCCTAGCAGGTCGAGAAAAATCTCGACCACGTCGTGGGAGTCTCGGTCACCTGGCCTGGCCGGGGCACCGTGAAACCAGTGGCGGCGAAACCGGCCGAAGTTGACTGTGTCAACAAGGGGAGGAGATCTTTCCGCTCCCAAGGCGTCGGCGATGTGACTTACCCTTACTTTTCTTGACCGATGAAGCGGTCCAGAAGAAGTTGGACCCTGGCTTTGGTCGAGAGGGTCAAGCAAAGCTCCTTAAAAGAAGCCGAATAGGGAGGACCCAGCGAGGCCCGGAGCAGATGCCGCGGCGAAGATGTAGCGGCATGGGCAGCCTCCTCTCAGGCGATCATCTGCTCAAGTTGTTCTCACGGAGCCCGCGGCTCGCGGACACCGCCAGTCAGGCCTCCTTGGATTTGACCAGGGGAAATCTCCTTCGGGCCAGTTGAGAGGCAGACGGCAGCGATCCTCAAGGGCGTGGACCGAAAGATGAGCACAGTTCGCAGGCCTGCGGGTCGTGCACCCTGGCCTAGGCAGTAAATGCACGTGGAGTGCGGATCCGTCTGCACATCTTCAGCCCGCAAGGCGGGCATCTCCAAAACCGGAGTCGATTGTCCATCGTGAGCCGCAAGGGAAGAAGACCGAAGTGGTAAAAGTTTTGAAAATTTTTAAAGTCGAAAATTAGGCCCCAAAGCTTAATCAGAGAGCGTTAAGGAGGGAACCTGAGCTTCAAGCGGTAAGGAAGATCTGGCGTCAAGGGGCGGAGCCGAGAGTTTTACCACCGGGTGGGTGGGAGGAGCCAGCTTGAAGACCTTCCGGCAAGATTTAAAGCGGCAAGGAACCTGCCAGACAGTGTGGATGAACAACATATCCATGTCCCTAGAACTTACCCTTTTTTCGGCAGTCTGCCAGGCAAGACTCCCCTATCGGTTCCTGACTGTGTTACGGGTCTTGGAAAAAAACTTAATAAAATCCATTTTTTTAGAACCGCTACGGATCGGTTACCACACTCTAAGTAAATCAGAAACTTTTTTAAAACTAAACTGATTGGTTCAGCTGAACCGATCAAAATTACAAGTTCCACACAGAAACAAAATGTAAAACCTATCTAGTACTCACGGTACCACAGACAGACACTTAAACCGACAGATTCAGTAGCAGAAATTCGGTAGAAACTGACCAAAAGACGACACTTTAACCGACTTTTTTGAACCGAGCAAAGGAGAAATCTCCGGAGTGACTGTTCAGTGAGGTGGAGTAAAGAATCTGACGGTTGGAGTTTAAACAACAGCAGACAGGGGCTTCAACCGAGCTCACAGTGAACATTCCATGCTGGCCATGGAGAGTTTAACCCTTTGTTCTCCAGGGCAGTTGAAAGGCAGGACCTAACTGCAATAGTCAGAATACAGCAAGACTTCATGTTGTTTGAAAGTCCACATTCAGGGAATAGGTCAAGAACCTGATTCTTATGGCTTCTGTGCACAGCACAAGTCAGCCTTATGCCACCCTGCTTGTTTATGTAAAACATGGCAGTGGTGTTGTCTGTTCTGATCTATACTGTGTGCCCTTTGACCTGAGGGGCAAAGGCCTTCAGTCCTGGGTACACAGCTCTGAGTTCCAGGATGAAAAAATTACTCACCTGTAGTAATCTTGTTTCTTCCAAAGGGATCCACTAATATTATTACTCTTGCAGTGCTCCCTTAAGCCAGCACTGCTTTGAGAGAAATGGAAATTACGTACCTACCGTAATTCTTGATCTTCTTGGATGAGTCTCCACCACTCATTCACACTAATGGGAACAACGCTGGAGGCACTAGGACCCATCAGAGCAAACTTTTTGTTGAAGGTCGGCGCCTGAGACGGCGCCGCGAGGAGCGGCTCCGTGAGCCTCAGCTCATGCAGTAATGAATATCTTGGCGTCGATCTTCCAACCGCCTCAGTACCTTTTTTTCCGAGGAGGTGCAGCCTAACTAACCTAGAAGGAGAGCCTAACCAAAAACCAGACATAAGATAGTCCGAAAGACCCGTATAAAAAGGGTCAACAAAGAGGTCTTCACAGCCTAAAGATTTGAGGGAGTGAAGACCAACAACAGCGGTGAGCTCAGAGGATAGAGGGTGGGCATGTGAATGAGTGGCAGAGACTCATCCAAGAAGATCAAGAATTACGGTAGGTATGTAATTTCCATATCTTCCTGGACATAAGTCTCCACCACTCATTCACACTAATGGGAGAGTACCGAGCTAATAATCCCCCAAGAGGGCAGCAGGAGACCAAGAGCTCACAGTTTTAGGACAGAAGTCCATTAAGGATGGTTCTGCCAAAGGACAAATGTCGTCTGGCATGGACATCCAGGGCATAGTTTTTAATGAAAGTATGCACTGAGCTCCAGGTAGCCGCAATGCAAATATCTGCAATGGGAATGTTGCGGATTTCTGCCAGAGATGCCGCTACCGCCCTAGTAGAGTGAGCGTACATTCTGCCCTCCAGCTTAACCTGCGCCATGGAATAACAGTGGCGAAGTCATGCCACTAGCCATGCTGAGATACACCTGAGAGTGACAGGTTGAAACAGCCGGGTCTCGCTGAAAGAAACAAACAGTTGTTGAGCTTTACGAAAGTCCTTTGTTCTATCTAGATAGAAACGTAAAGATCTCTTGACGTTAAGGGAAAGAAAAGAACGTTCTCCTTAATTTTGGAAGTCTGCAAAGTAAGAGGGAAGGACTAAAGGTTGGTTTAGATGGAACTCTGAAATAACCTCAGGAAGAAATTTAGGATGGATTCTAAGGACTACTTTGTCTTTATGGAACACAGTATACGGAGGGTCTGTGAACAAGGCATGTATCTCAGAAACCCTGCGGGCTGAGGTAATGGCCACCAGGAAGGCCATTTTCCAGGTGAGAAATTTTAGCTCACAGGTAGCCGGAGGTTCGAAAGGCTTTCAAGTGAGCATGTCTAGCACAAGATTAATGTCCCAGGCTGCGACTGGACGTCTTATAGGAGGTCTGGTATGCAGAATTCCCTTAAGAAACCTCTTAACCACAGGTAACTGAGCTAGTGACAAGGAAATTACCGGCTCATGATAAGTTGAAATGGCACAAAGGTGAACTTTGACTGTAGAGTACTGCCGCCTGAATTTGAGAGGTCTAAGAGGTACTCCAAAATTTTATCTGGTGGGCAGGAAAAGGGATTTAAAGGATTTTGCATACCAGGCGGCAACGCTTCTATTTGGCTGTGTAAGTTTTCTAGTGGCTGGCTTCCGCAGCCAAAGAATATCTGAAACCCAGCGAGACACATTGAACCTGTTCACTTCTATCTCTTCAGGAGCCAAGCGTGAAGGTGAAGCAACCTCAGGTTGGGATGAACAACCGGCTCTTGAGTCAAGAGGTTAGTCTGAAGTGGGAGTGGTTTCGTCGGAGCTGCCGACATACTGTTGAGTAGTGGAAACCACATTTGTCGAGGCCAGAAGGGAGCAATGAGGATCATTTTGTCCCCCTGGGATTCGAACTTGAGAAGTACCCTCTGAATTAGAGGAAGAGGCGGAAAGGCATATAGAAAGCATTTTGTCCACAGCAGCCTGAACGTATCCTGACAGAAAATGCCAGGCCCTGGATTTCTGGAGCAGAAGACAGGCAGTTTTGTGTTGAGTGGGGATGCTAAAAGGTCCAGGTCTGGAGTTCCCCACTCTGCGAATATTGACTGAACTACGGCTGAGTCAAGAGACTATTCATGAGGATCTGTCTCTGTTCTGCTGAGGCAGTCCGCCAGTTCGTTCTGTACTCCTGGCAGGTAGACCGCTTGAATTAGAGACTTGTGCTGCAAGCACCGTTCCCACCTCTCATTGCTTCTCTGCATAAGGGTTAGAGTGAGCACCGCACTGTTTGTTGATGTAATACATCACTGCTTTGTTGTCTGTTTGAAGGAGAATGCTCTTGTGACAGAGAATGTCCTTCGATGCCCGGACCACATAAAGGATGGCTCTCATTTCCAAGACATTTATGTGAAGCTGGGACTCGACCTGAGTCCACGTACCGTGAGTGTGGAGAACCTGACAGTGAGCCCCCAACCCCATCAGGAATGCATCTGTGGTAATGGAAATCTGATGATCCAGAGGAGCAAAGGGATACCCTTCTAGGAGATGGTTCTCTTGCGACCACCAGGTGAGCGACCTCTTTAGAGGTTCTGTCACCTTGATGAGAAAGGACTGCGGGTGAGTGGTTGGGGACCACTGAGTACTGAGCATCCACTGAGAAGTTCTCATGTGAAGGCATGCTAGGGGTACAGTGAACACCGAGGATGCCATGAGACCTAGCATCCGTTGCATCAAGAGAGCTGGAACCAAGTTGCTCTCCCCGATGTGATGGGCCATCTGAAGTATATTGCTCCTCCTGTCCTCTGGAAGAAAAGCCTTCACACAGGAGGTGTCCAGAAGAGTTCCTATAAAAAGGAGTCTCTGAGAGGGGCTGCAGCTGCGATTTTTTGAGGTTTAGCAGGACTTCCATGGATGTGAGAAAGCTTGAAGCCGTGGCTACGGCGTCCAGAGTTCCCTGCCTGGAAGGACTTGCCAGAAGCCAATCGTCCAGATAAGGGAACACTTGAATTCCGATCTTTCTGAGATGCGCTGCGAGAACTGCACAACACTTTGTAAAAACTCGTGGTGCTGAGGATAGCCCAAAGGGCAGGACTCTGAACTGATAATGCTGTCCCAGAGCCACAAACCTTAGGAATTTGTGATGCTTCGGGTAAATAGAGATGTGCTGGTAAGCATCCTGCATGTCTAGGGAGGCTAGCCAGTCGTGCTGATGAAGCAACGGTAACAAGGTTCCTAGTGAAATCATCTTGAATTTCTCCTTGGGCAGAAATTTTAGTTTTCTGAGATCCAAATTGGGGCGCATGCCCCCTGGTTTTCTTTGGAACCAGAAAGTAATGGGAGTAGAACCCTGTGTTCCGTTGATGCAGCGGAACTACTTCTACTAACCCTGTTGTTCAGAAGGCCCTGAATCTCGGAGGCGAGAAGGTCTGACTGAAGTGTTGACAGCCTGGGCTGTCGTTTGGGGGGACGATCCGGAGGGGTCGCCACAAGATTGAGGTAATATCCCTCGCAGATTATCCGGAGGACCCATTTGTCTGAGGTTATGGTCTTCCATTGATTGTAGAAGTGCATCAGATGACCTCCCACCACTGAGGAAGAGTCCACCTTGGGCAGCTGAGGTGGGACTTGGGCCAACAACTCAGAAGGTGGTGCTGGGCACTTTGGGTCCTTGCGCTTTCTGTTGCATTTTCTTTTGAGGCTGGAGGGCTTGGTTTTTATGAAAACTTCCTCTGCCTTTGCGCGAAAGGACTGACGGTTATGGAACTGGCGTTTATTAACACCCCCTCGAGAGGGACAGGAGGAGGTCAGGCCAACTTAATGGCTGACCTAGTTTTTGTGTAGCTTCTAGAGCCTGTTCTACTTGAGGGCGAAGAGATACACACCATCGAAAAGCAACGCCATTACCTGCTGCTGTGCGTCATTCATGAAACCTGAAGTGCGTAGCCAGGAAATGACGCATGGTACAAATGCCAGCCGCCGCTTCCGAAGCAGTACCGGAAGCATCCATAGCCGCTTTAACCTGCTGGTTGTTGGATTCGATACCCCTGGTAATGGTCTGAAGAAGCTCTGACTTTGTATCCGATTCTGGTAGAGCTTTAACCATCTGTTTGGCGAATGCCAAAGAATATACTCATATTGAGAGAAACAGCCTTGGTAGCTGGCAATACCATACCCAGGGTGGAAGCAGCAAAGACTCTCTTACCCAAAGTGTCTATCTTACGAGATTCTTTGTTAATAGGTCGAGACTGTAGTAGTTTGGGGAGGACAACCTTATCATTCTCTGCCAAAACTACAATAGGATCCACAAAGGCTTGGGACGCCAAAATGAGTAGATCCTTGGGGCTGAGTATTTCCTATCCATGGATTTAGCTACTGAAGGAATGAGAGCAGGATTACTCATACCATTTGAGACAGCATCTCAAAGGATGGCTGTACGGAGGAGTCAAATCCGTAGGGATCTCTGGAACATGGAGATATTGGAGTCTTAGCAATTTCCCAGGATCGATGTCTGTAGTTTGGAGAGAAAGGGTGGAAATCAAGTTTTTCAGCAGAGACTTAAAAGACAGGTCCTCGACCACAGGCTCTGCAGCAGGAATAGATCCTGTTTCTTCCACTTCCTCACCCAGCCTCAGGTCTGGGTCAGGCTCAATGTCATCTCCTGACAGTCCAGTAGGGACTGCATGGACAGGAAAGGGGTGGAAATCAGATGAAAATGAGGAAGGAAAAGGGTTAAAGGAGGAGTCCTGAGAGGTGGGCAGCCCTGAGGACCCGGCTCCGTAGAAATGCAGTGCGCTGACAGGCGCCCGACACCGAGGGCGGCGCTGAGAAGCCACGGCACCGAGGAGCCACAGCGCCGTGGCGGACAGCGCTGGCGGCATGCGGCGCATGGCACCAAGCAACTCAATGGCACCGAGGGACGGCGCCGACAGACGATCAGTGCCTAAGGACAGCGCCAGTAGCGCCATCGACGCCGAGGGCATCGAAAATACCCCAAGACTCCGATAAACAGGATTTGAGGAGAAGGGAGGAAGAAGAGCAGGAGATAGAGGCATCAGTGTGGCCCCCTGCGCCGCAGCCATATGAGGGGAGAAACACCTAAGCTCGGAGTTGACGGCACTGAAGACGGTGCTGCGCGACCAGGGAGGCTCAACTGCCCTACCTGGTCTCCCAAGAAGCTCGAAGGCCCGAGTGACCGGGCCAGGCAGCTGGACCAACCTCCGAGCCCACTGCTTCATAAGAGCAGCCCACTGATGAAACTGCTCATCTGAAGACCTACCAGAGGGCGGGGTAGGGCTCCGATGTCGAAGACGTTGGCTACCACAAACAGAAGCTGGCTCTGAAGGAGGAGACCAGAACTAGCTCCAATAACTGACCGTCTATACGCAGACATATCAGAGGGTGACCTCAAGTGATGCCTTCTCTTTTTGACCTATGGGCCGAAGAAGAGCTCGAGCGAGCAATTGCCAAAATACAACTGCTTATTTTTATGCTTTTGAGGGGACCGCCGCCCCTCGGCATTGACTGACCGTTGTCGGACCCCCTCCGGAGAAGCGCGGCAGACCGACCAGCCCAGCTGACTGAACAGCTTTCATACAAAGTCTCCCTACCATCACCTGACCGCTCATGGTAGAAACTCCGTCAAAGTAGGCTGAGACTTCTTTGTAAATGAGAATAAACTTAGCGATACTTATTCGCGATATTACTACAAAACAATAAAACTGAAAATTATGCTGCTACTTTGAAGTTTGACTCCGGAGGCAGTGACGTCATCACTGAAGTGCACTTTCGACAGTGGGAAAAAAGGAACTGAGGCGGTTGGAAAGTCGACGCCGAGATATTCATAACCGCACGAGCTGGAGGCTCACGGTGCCGCCTCACAGCACACGCCTCAGGTGCCGACCTTCCAACAAAAAGTTTGCTCCGATGGGTCCTAGTGCCTCCAGCGCTGTTCCCATTAGTGTGAATGAGTGGTGGAGACTTATGTCCAGGAAGATCAGAATCCTATGCTTATCATGGAATGTTTAGCTTGTGCATCTATTTTCAAACTGCCCAGTGTCAACTGCCTACATTCTACCTAAGATTTCTTAGCAGCCTGCAAAGAGGCCATAACAACATGTGAATCACTATTTAAATAATTATAGAAAAATAATGCCCAACTGGGCAAATAACAACATTAACCAAAGGACTAGTATAAACAAATGTCCCCACCACTTTTTTTCTGAAGTCAGATATGCCTTTAGAAAAGAACCTACAAGTTAAGACATTATTAGAAGATGCCAGCAGGTGGCATGCCACTCCAACTATACATCTTATCAGCTGTGGAGAGGATTTTTCTTGTTACTGATTCTGAAAGGGAGGCAAGGGCGGGGAGTAATAATATTAGTGAATCCCTTTGGAAGAAACAAGATTACTACAGGTGAGTATTTAAGTTACTTAAGTTATATATATTTTAAGAATTTTGTAGTAATGAAGTATTTGTTTCAGTTTGTGTAGGATGTGCTGTTTGTCTGCCTCATTGGTTGTGTACTACTCACCCTCTGTTCTTTGTACCCTCCATCCTTTTTTCCTCCTCCTCTGAATTTGGTGTGTACCAGCTGTAAGCAGTATAACATGGAGGAGGAAAGGAGGACATGCGGGTGGTGGGAGGGTGACTAAGCGGAATTCATCAAATCAGGGTCGTGGAGTCAGGTGAGATTCCTGGGGCGAAATGGAAAATCAGAATGTGGTCAGCCATGTCTGGTTCCCCATACCCAAGGGCACGACAGATTGAATCAGCAGGTGGCTCAGGAGGCACGAGGCATTCGTCCATCTCGGATGGTGTATGCAATGCCAGGTCGGTCAAAAACAAGACAGCAATTATTGCTGATCTTGTGGAAATAGTTGACCTGGCTTGCATTACTGAACCTGGCTGGATGAGAATTCTGGCCCATTTTGGAGACTTTAGTTCGGCCAGGTACTCGGTGATACACCATCCGAGATTGAACCCCTTCGAGGAGGGGGTGTTGGTCTGTTTCAAGACCAAACTCAACCTCACTAGTGTATTGTCAGGGAGACCGAGTCATTCGAGTGTGCTGTCATAGCGGGTGTAGGTTGTCGGATCGTTCTCGTCTATCGATCACCAGGTGACGAGAGACATTTCCTTCAGGAAGTGGCGGACTTCATCGTTGACATGGCATTGGAGTCGCCAAGACTGATGGTTCTTGGCGACTTCAATGCCTGGGTCGACGATGAACTCTCGCAATTTGGACAATACTTCCTCCAGTTGATGTCTTCTCTGGGCCTGACACAGGTGGTTACCTCCGCTACTCATAGACATGGCCACTCCCTTGACTTAGTCTTCCTCCTAGGGATCAAAGCTTCTGATTTGGAGGTGGATCCAGTCGGGTGGTCTGATCACTGCACTGTGGGATTTAGTTTATACCCCAGTGAGCCTACCCTACAGAAATGGTCAGGTACGCCCTTTATGAGATGTAAGTTCTCAGGGTCTAATGGTGGTGCTTGACCTATCGTCTTCCTCGTTTGCCAGCAGTGATCCGGAGACTCTCGTGATGACCTATAATTTGGCCATCTAGACAGCTTTGGATTCTATTCCCTGTCCATCCGATCTCTCCCCTTCGCCCCTCGATCTCCCTGGTTTGATGGGTCTTTGAGGGAGCTGCAGAGACTAGGTCGAAGGTTGGAGCGTTGCTTGGCGGAAGTCCACCCTTGATGCCGACGCCTTAGATTGTTGGAACATTATCAAGTCTACCGAATCTGCAATCTCCCGTAAGAAGGCAGAATTTCTGTCCAAGGAGATTGCAGTTGCTCAGAATCGACCAGCTCAGTTTTTACGCACTGTGGACAGACTGTGCAACCCAGCCTGTCTTCAAGTGCAGAGAGCTTTTTCGCAATTAGAGTACGATGAAATTGCTTGATTCTTTGCAAATAAGGTGGCTGACATCAGGGCGGGACTCCAGCCGGCACACTCTATGGGCGTTGCTATTGATCAGTGTGAGGTTACTGCACCTCGGGTGTCTTGGAGTACCTTTGGCCGTCTGGAGTTCATGGATGTCATGCAGATTATCCAGAGTGTGCACCCCACTTGCTGTAGATTGGATCCTGGACTGACTTCCCTAATTTTGGGAGGTCCTGAGGTTATTGGTCCGGTCCTAGCATGGATTGTCTGGTGCTCCTTGGAGTCTGGAGAGTTTCCTAGCTCTCTAAAGAGGCGGTGGTGACACCTCTTGAGAAAAGCTTCCTTGGATCCAGACTGCAATGCCAACTACAGACCTGTCTCTAACAACCTTCTTATAGGGAAGGTTATTGAGAAAGTTGTGGCTGTGCAAGTGGAGGACCATTTGACCATCCATGACATCTATGAACCACTCCAGTCTAGTTTTCGTGAGACATAGTACCAAACAGCACTGGTTCGGGTGCTCAATGATCTCCTGATGGCTAGAGATCGAAGAAACATTCCATCTTGGTCCTTCTTGATCTCTCTCAGATTTTGACACCATGGACCATGAGGTGTTGTTGTGTCATGTGAGGATCATCTGTGGGCTGTCTGGAACAGTCCTCAGGTGGTTTTTATCTTTCCTCATGGGTAGATCTCAGAGAGTGGTGTCGGGAGTTTATTCCTCAGACCCTAACTCTCTGTCATGTGGAGTTCCTCAGGGTTCGGTCCTCCCACCCATGTTCACGGTGTATATGCTGCCCCTTGGAGACATTGTAAAAAGGTATGGGCTGAGGTTTCACTGCTATGCTGATGATACCCAGCTCTACCTATCTTTTGCACCCAACCAGAATGGAGCTGCATCGGTATTTAACAACTGTCTGAAAGAAATCCAAGACTGGATGGATTCCAGCTGGCTAAGGTTGAACCTAGACAAAACTGAGGTGTTGGTTGTGGATTCAGGTCATCTGATAGGGGTTGGGGAGGTGCGCCTTAGAATTTTTGGGTGGCGCCTCACTCCGACCTCTTGAATGGGTCGTAACCTGGGGTAATTTTTGAAGAGTGATCTTGCATTGCAGGTGTCAGCGGTCTTCAAACTTCCTTTACCATTTTAGGAATATCGCCTAGGATTAGGCACCTTGTTCCGTCCGATGACCTTCCGACATTGATCCACGCCTTTGTTTCCTCTCGCTTAGATTATTTAATTCCTTTACCTAGGGCTTCCTGGGGTAAAAATCCGCCCGCCTGCAGCTGGTGCAGAGCATAACCAGCAGCCGGCACAGCCGGGATCTTGATCTTGTCATATTTCGCCGGTGCTGCGCGAGCTGCACTGGCTGCCAGTTCAGTGGCGGATCACCTATAAAATTGGCTTGCTGACTTTTAAAGCCCTACACGGACTTGGCCTGGACTACCTGAAAGAGCTATTGATTCCCTACCAGCCCAGTCGATTACTCCGCTCATGCAGCGAGGGGTTGCTAGAGGTTCCAAGGGTATGTTTAAAATCTTCTGGCACAACAGCGTTTGAGTTCACTGCGCCTACCCTTTGGAACACTCTCCACCCCATCGGATTCGGGAGTGCGCAACTGTGGAGTCATTCAAACAGGCTTTAAAGACTTATTTGTGGTCTCAGGTTTTTATTAATTGAGTGTGTTGGTTGTATTATGATATGCGTATGATTTTATTTATGAATGACTGTTTACATATTTGAAGTGTTGATTATATTATGTACGGCCCCTTGGTTTTTTTGGAAGGTGCCTAAAAAATAAAAATTATTATTATTATTCATTTTTCTTCTAACCCCAGGAATCCACTAATATTATTACTCTTGCAAACTATGCAGCAGTACCTCAAGGAAGTGGGCCAGAATCTATTTAGGAAAAAGACTCTGCAAGACAGTTGTGCCAAATCTGGCATCACTCCTGGACTGTGTGTCCAGGCTATAATGCTTAGTGAAGGTGTGAACTGACCTCCAGGTAGCTGCTTCATATTTCCATTAGAGGTACTTCCTGGCAGCTGCAACTGTGGCAGCTGTGCCCTTGTAGAGTGGGCCCTAAGACCAGAGGGAGGAACCGCCATTGAGAGAAAGTCCTTTTGAAGCAGGAGTACCTTTATCTACTTCCCCATAGGTGAGGAACAGTCATTGTCTGTCCTGCCTATGATCTTTGATGTGAGTCGTGTAATAACTAAGTGCTCTTTTTACATCCAAGCTGTGCAATCTATGCTAACCTGAGCTAGAGTGCTCAGTAAAGAAAACTGGCAATGTTATAGACTGGTTCAAATGGAAGTCAGAAACCACCTTGGGGAGGAACTTCCTATTAGTTCTCAACACTACCTTTTCCCTGTGGAAAGAAACATAGTCCTTTTCCACACAGAGGGCCTGTAACTTGCTTATCCTTCTGGCAGAAGTGATTGCTACCAGAAAAACTACCTTCCAGGTAAGAAATTTAAGCTCTGCAGATGCCATAGGCTCAAAAGGCGGAAGCATAAGCTGGGCAATGCAAATATTAAGGTCCCATGCTGGCACTGGTTCCCTGTGAGGGGGAAACAAATGAGAAAGCCCTTTGAAGAATCTTTTGAATACAGGGTTTGATGCCAGGGAGGTATCCTTTCTAGCTGAAAGATATGCTGAAAGTGAAGCCAGATGCACCTTGAGAGCTGAGTGCTGCAACCCCAGGGAGTGCAGGTGAGACAAATAATCAAGAAGGGTTGGGACCCCAACCTGGGCTGGGACTATACCCTTGTCACTGCACCAAATGGAAAATCTTTTCCATTTTGAGGCATAGGTTTTCTTGGTGGACGGCTTCCTGTAACCCTTAAGGACTTCTAAAACTGCTTCAGAGAATTGGCAATCTGCATACTCTAAGCCCTCCAGAGCCAGGCCTTGAGCTTGAGAGACCTGAGATTGGGGTACGCTACCCTCCCCTGAAAGGAAGTCAGTAAACTGTACCTCTGAGGGAGGTGAATCGGTTTGCTCACAAACATTGAGAGCAGCAGGGAGTACCAAGGCTGTCTTGCGCAATCCGCGGCTACCAGAATCATCGAAGCTGGCTGTAACCTGAGCTTGATAAGCACCCTGAGTATCAGAAGAAAAGGAGGAAAGGCATAGAGGTACCTGCCTGTCCTATCCAGAATCAGGGCATCCACTGGAACTGTCCCCTTCACTGAGGCCCTATAGCAATAAAGAAGTAAGTGGGAATTTTGGTGGGAAGCAAATAGGCCTATTTCTGGGGTCCCCCACCTCCTGAATAGAGCATTCACCACTTGCCTGTTCAATGCTGATTCGTGATGGGCCTGGTTTATCCCACTCAAGGCATCTGCCTAGGTGTTGTCCTTGCCTGGCAGATGAATTGACTGTAGAGAGGCATTTAGAGAGTAAGGGAGGCTCCATATCTTCATTGCCTCTGTACACAGAGGAATGGACCTTGTCACTCCTTGTTTGTTGATGTAATACATTGTTGTGGTATTATCTGTTCTGACTTCTACCACCTTTCCCTGTATGAGATGAGAGAAACCCTGAAGGGCCAGACAAACAGCTCTTAACTCCAGCAGGGCTATGTGCAGGAGTGAGTGTGCACTCTCCCAAGTACCGTGATGGTGTGATCTCTCAGTGAGCACCCAACCAGAAGGGAAGCATCGGTTTTGAGAACCAGGGAGGGAGGCTCCTGCAGAAATGGATCCCCTTCCCTTACATTTTCTGGTTCCCTCCACCATTACAGGGCCTGTAGTAATGCTTGTTGGACTGGTACTGGCTTTGAGAGGGGGTCCTGCTTCTGGCACCAGTGTGCTCTGAGGTGGAACTGAATATCTCTCATCTGAAACCTGGCACCTATGACTGTGCTTGTTGCTACTGCCACGTGCCCTAACAGTTGCAGAAACTGTTTTACTGGCTTTGGCCTGCTCAGGGCAAATGAGCCTGCCAGAAGCTGAATACTTTCTGCCATCCCCTGAGGGAGAGGAGCTCTTCCCACTACTGTATACAGTTCTGCACCTATGAACTGCAGAACCTGCACAGGGGTCAGGACTGACTTTTTGGTACTGAGAAGGAATCCCAGGGACAGCAGCATATCCTGGGTTACTTGAAGGTGGTCTGACACCTGTTGGTGGATTTCCCTACAATTAGCCAATCATCCAGATAAGGAGAAATTGCAACACCCAGTCTTCTGGTGTGTGCCACTACTACTGCTATGCACTTGGTAAAGACCCTTGGTGCAAAGATAAGGTCGAAGAGAAGTGCTGAACTGGTAGTGGCCTGAGGGGAGTCTGAATCTGAGATACTTTCTGTGTGACTCCCTTATGGGAATATGAAAATATGCATCCTTTACATCCAAGGAGGCTAGCCAGTCCCCTTTTTGCAGAGCTGGCAAAATCATGGCCACTGTGACCATTTTGAACCTGGGCTTTACCAGGTATCTGTTCAGCAGTCTGAGGTCTAGTATAGGCAGCCACTCTCCATTCTTTTTTCTTGTTAGGAAATCTCTGGAATAGAACCCTTGCCATCTTTGGTTGTGGGAGACAGGATCCACTGCTTTTGCCAGCAGTAGGGCCTGTACCTCCTGTTCCAGTAGTTTTTTCCTGAGAAGGAGCTGGTGCAAAATATTTTAACCTTGAAGGAGGAAGGGACTTGAAACAAAGGGAGAGATCCTGACTCATTATTTCCAGGACCCACTTGTCTGTGGTTATTTTTTTAACCATTCCTGGAAATAGTGGTTGAGTCTGCCTCCTACAGGATGTGGAGAGGCAGCCTGAAGGGAAAAGTCAGGGGTTCTGGTTTGCTTGCTGCTGAGGCTGAGCAGATTGGGATCCTCTCCGAGAACCCCTTCTACCTCTAGCTCTGTAAAATACAGTCTGCTCTGGTTGGTACTGCTGCTGCAGGCAACCTATACCTGAAAGAAAGGTTTCCTAAAGGAGGACCTGCCCACCTCCCTAGAATAAGACAAGTTGAAGTAGAGGGCCTGTCTCTGCTTGAGTTGCTCCTAAAAGTAGCTTTATATTCATCTACTTTTTCATACATGCCTCAGTCTGGGCACCAAAAGAGTGGCCTTTGACAGGAAAGTCCATTGCCTTAGTTTGGGTGTCCTGGGTGAGGCTAGTAGTCCTCAGCCAGGCAAATCTTCTTAGAGAAATGGCACCAGCCATCCACCTTGCAGCTGTATCATTGTTGTCAGCTGCCATCTGAAATTGGTATTTGGAAGCCTCCAAGCCCAATTTTGTTGTATCTAGCAGCTCTGACACTGTTAAAGAGGGGTTAGCCTCAGCATTGTCCACTACTGACTGCCAGATAGCTTTTCGATAAAGGGCTACATAGGCCTGGTTGCTGGCTTGACGAATTGCCAGGGATGCCAAAAGGGTACCCCTTTTGTGCCATGCTATCCACCTTTCTCGGTCCTTCTCAGGGGGGTGAGAGGATAAGGGAATTTTGGCTTTCTCACAGGCAGCCTCCTGTACAATACCCTGGTGGTCTGAGTGACTAAAAAGAAACTCAGCACCAGATCTTTCTAACTGATACTTCTTGTCACACTTTTTGTTTGTGGGTGTCACTGTATTGGGATCCTTTAGGATTTCTAAAACATCTTTCTAAAAGAATTTGTAGATAGGCAGAAGGAGCCTTTTTGAGGGTGTCAGTCCCATAAGCTCCATGTATTGTGCCTCCTCTTCATCCTGGATCTCTTCAGCTGTTTGCAGATCCAGGGTCTCTACCATTTTCTTAACAAAAGAAAAATGGGAAGAGAAATCCTCTGAGGGTCTGGAAGGGGAGCCAAAATCCTGTTCTGGTGACACCTCAGGTTCAATTCCCTCTTCATCTTGGTCATCCTCCTCATATGCCACTGTAGCAGTAGGCAAAGAGGGTAACAACAGTTGCTTTTCAGCAGCAGTAATCACATGTTGCTGAGGGGCTAATAAACCCTGCAGCACCTGGAGTAAGGTGAGAGCCTGTGTCAACCCAGCAGGAGAAGGAGCATTAATAGGCACTGAGGGAACCCCTGAGGCATTTCAGTCAGTGTGTCAGTGTGTTTGATTTTCTTAAATTTTTTGGCAGGCACCGGGGAGTCAGCCAGTTGACTGCCTCTCTTGCCAGAGCCCTCACCCATATCGGGGTGGATTTAGAGGCTCTGGAATGAACTGCCACAGTCTTAGAGGGGGAGGATTGATTAGAGCCCATGGACCCCTCCTCTAGTTTTCTTTTAAGCCTCTCCCTGCATTTTTCCACTGTCTTAACAGGGAAAGACTTACAAATATCACAGTTTTCATTGAAGTGCTGTTGCCCAAGGCAGATCAAGCAAAGATCATGCTTATCTGCCTTGCCAAACACCTCTGCACACTTCAAGCAATTCTTGAACCAAGGGGGGTCCTGTTTTCTTTTTAGGCTTGTCTGACATTATAGAAAACAGAAACCAGTAACCAACCAAGAAATAGATAAAATTTAAATATTTGCAGTTGGTTTCAATAGAATAACGGTCGGTTCAGGAACCGATAAAGTGAAAAAACTATCGGTTCCGATCAGATCCGGAACAGAGAAACCGCTGAGAAAAACTGATAAACCTCAGATCAGAAATGGTTAAAATTAAAGAAAAAAGTAACCGGAACCCTCTAAAAAGGTTCCGATTGAATAAAAAAAGAAGTCCAGTTGCCCCTCAGTTCAAAGGAACCACGAGGAACCGTTAAACAAGTTTAAATTTAAAACTAATGAGGTATAAAACATTAAAGAACAATGACACTAGGCAATAATGAAAAATAAAACAAAAATACTTAAGTTTTTTTGCTCTGTGCACTACAGGAATATGTCTTGATGGAAAGAGATCTCCAGGGCATCTGAATATTGCAGCAGAAAGAAGACATCTGAGGTAGAATGTAAGCAGTTGACACTGGGCAGTTTGAAAATAGATGCACAAGCTAGACATTCCATGATTAGCATAGCATTTTATTCTCTTTGGGGCAGTGCTGGCTTAAGGGAGCACTGCAAGAGTAATAATATTAGTGGATTCCTGGATTTAGAAGCTTATATGACTTGCAGATTTCTTTGGAATCCAAGTGCTACTTATGGACAGGTTGCCAGGTGAGCTCCCTAATGTAGAAGGAAGGCATCTGTAGTAATGATCTTAGAAGGACAGGATATCTGGAAGGGAATGCCTCCCAAGAGATTTTCCGATTCCTTCCATCAGCCCAAGGCCTGGAGCATTATTTTTGTCACTGGAACCATATTGGACAGTGAATGTTGCTTTTGAGACCAATGTGCCTGATCTGGCCTGGTGGCGCTGAGGGTTGAGGAACGGGACACCACACCTCGGTGCCACAACTACAACCCGGGTTTGGGAACGGATTCAGGCCACTGGGGGTCAGCAGGGAAGGGAATGGATTGAGTGTCTGACGGACTGCTCTCCCTTCCCTGGGGAGGGATTGGAGTCTTGCACCGCTCTCTAGCGGCTCCTGAGGGAACTCAGGGGCAATGCAGGGATGTGGTGCCATCACAGTGGGAAGGAGCAGTGGTGAACGTTGGCACATACTGCCATGATGTCACTGCACGTCCATGCTCCTGTGGGGGAAACTTATGAAAAATCCCTGGAGGACTGGGGAAGCGACGAGGGCCCCAGCAATCTAGCTTCACATCCCCAGTGCCATGCCACTACTCCAATGGTTCCCAGGCGCCACCCACACAAGGATGGACCCTTTAATTTCAGAAAGAGCTGCCAAGGTAGGTGAGGTGGGCCCTCCCCACAGGGAGAGGGGTGATCCAGGAGGCTGGAAAGTCCTGGTGGGGGGGGGAGACCATTGGAGGAAGGGTCTCAGTGGGGAGGTCCGGATCGAGCGGGCACTTCTGAGAGATGCCCCAGTCCAAAGGTGCACAAATAGAGTTCAGAAAAAATAAATAAATAAAAGACCAATGTGCCTGCAGGTGGCACTGTACTGTATGTCCCTCATCTGAAGCTTTACCCCAGAAAACAACAGCTATCATTGAAGCCACGTGGATCAGAAGCTTTAAGAAATGTTTGGCAGAAAGTGTCTGGCAGGCCTGGGCTGATCTAATAGGAAAGAATCTGCTAGTGACAGAAAATTTTGAAATCTGTCCTGAAGAAGAAAGGCTTTACCCTGCAGGGTATCTAGGTCCGCTCCTATGAAACTGAGGAGCTGGGAAGGTTCCAAGTGTGATTTATTTTCTTTGATTAGAAAAGCCAGGGAGTGCAGGGTTTGTTTTGTGCAGTTGAGAGCCTCTCTGACTTGTTGAGGGGTCTTTTTTTTTTTTCAGTTCTTTTCCCTCCTGGTCACGGTCCTGGAGCCGCTCTTGGGCATCCAACTGAGTACTGCCCTGCCTAAAGTCCACCCCGACCGAACCTTTCTCTCTCCTCTGCCCGCCTCGCCTTCGCACCCCTGGCTTGAGCCCCTCCGGGGTGGGGCCACCCTCTACATTGGGTGCACTTGCACATAGACTCCAGCTGCAGGCGTGGGCCCCAGGTGGAGGAACCTGAAGGTCAGCCAAGTCAGACCAGCAGTGGGCATGGGGGTTGGTGCCGTCACCTACCCCCAGGACCAGATTTTTCTATGTTCTGCAGTTACCCTCTCGTACATGAGCATGCCCCTAGCAGCTCTGGCGCATGGCAACCCACCAGCGTTGGCCATGCTAGTACGTGCTGCAGTGCCCCGGTCTCCACTGGGGTCCCTGACTCGCTGGCCATCCCATCCCCTTAGTCCAGGGAGGAAAGCTCCCACACAGGCGTTCAGTCCTCAACCCTCCCTGCCGACCCCGGCGCCCGGAAGTCGTCCTCGAACCTGGCGCCCGGCGTGAGGTGTGGTGCCCAGCGCCTCAAATCCATCAGCACCAGGCCGGGCTTGTTATGGGGTCTTGCTCACTATAAGTCAGTCATCCCAATATGGGTAGACTGAGATGTCCTGTTTTCTTAAACAGGCTGCCACTAGGAATTATGTGATTAGGGCACCTCCAGATGGGTGAGTCCCCAGCGGGTGACTGCTGAGGAGAAACCCACCAAGAGGGATGGGGAATAAGGCGACTGGTGATATCGCGATGGGTCAAAGAGCGACTACAGTGGATGTGAGAACAGAGCAGGTGCCCATGCTGAGGGCAACACCGTTACACGCTTGGCACAATGGCATGCTGGGCATGTACAAGGCACTGTCCAAAGTGCCACAGATGCACAGTGCCAAACACATCCTATATAGGCTGCATGCAGTCCAGTGCAGTCAATGCCTGTCCCACCCACAGCAAGCACCTGGTGTTCTCCTGCGTGCTCTGTTGCACCATGTGCCATTATATTTATCAGCCGTCAGGAGCATGTGCTGCCCCATACCTCCTAGATGCTGTGAACCAGTGGACCACCCCCACAGGACCCCATGCCGAGCTTGGCTGCCACATGTAGGTGTCTTTATTGCGGCTGTGTGGTTGTTTGCGGGTAGGGCGCTATGCCCCAGTCAGACTCTGTCGCCCACCTGTATCCTCCTTGTCTTGGGGGGGTGTTGCTCCATGTTGCTCTGTGCCAGTGACCCCCTGTCCCTGATGTGTTACCACAGTTAGCAGCCAGGAAGAGCGGTAGGCTACCCACCCCCCACACCGCTGCCAGAGAGAGCTTGTTCTGCGGAGCGGCAGACATCTATTTGCTGCGTGTTGCCTGCGGCGCTGGCCGGTCTGGGCCCTGTCCTTCAGGTGCTCGCCTGCATGCCTGTAGCAACCCTTGCCTTCGCCCTTAGTGGGACTGCATCTCCATTCGCTCTTCTATTGTCGGGCAGGCTTTCTGTGCATTCGCCTTTTCAGTGTACGCTCTAAAGGAATCGCCCACCCAAACGCATCTGCTGTTTTGTGTTTTCCTGGCTGCTACCCTGCCACTATAACCAGTCACATTGTAAACACTCTGGGGCAGATGTAAGGCCAAATGGCATGGCTGCAAACTGGTAATGGCAGTGCAGTCTGAATCTCAAAAATTTTCTGTGGGACAGCCTTATTGGAATGTAAAATAGGCATCCTTGAGATAGAGGGAGGTGAGCCAGTCTCCCTTTGTAGAGAATGAATTACCATCGGACATGAGATCATGATAAATTTTGGTTTCGGCAAGTGCCTATTTAAGTATCTGAGGTCTAAAATAGGTCATCACTCCCCATTTTCTTTAAAGCTAGGAAGTATCTGAGTAGAGACCTTTTCCCCACTGTGAAAGGAACTCTCTTCATTGCTTTGAGTAACAGCAATGTTTTTACCCCAATTCCAACAGATATCCTTTTGTTGAAGTAAGGGGATTTGACATCGAGGGACCTTGAAGGGAAGGGAAGTTTTTGAACTATGGGGGTATGCATTTTTTCCCACTACCTCCAAGACCCACATGTCTGTAGTAATGTGGGACTGGGCTTGGAGGTAGTGGGACAGCCTGCCCCCCCACTGGGAGAGTGTAGTATATGGTAACTTACCCTAGTAACAGTGTAGAATGGTTTAGTCCACATCCCCCTGCAGTTTTGGGCTAATGGTATGTCTTGGGTGGAGACTGGGTTTTAGAAAGTGCACAAGCAGATTGTAGTAGGAGTTCTGCTGAGGCCTGCTGATCTATCTAATGTATGTTGGTTGAATAAACCTCAGAACTGTTAGAAGTTACTTATGGTGTCCAGTCATTCCTAAAACCAGCAATCCAGTAAGAAGCAACTAAAGTGAAATATTATATGGTATCAGAAGTGAACTTGCAGTGCTGCAGTTGCAAAAAAGAAGAAAAGTTTGTGCTGCCAAGAAAAGAAACAAAAGACAGTATTTGTGAGTACCTAAAGCGTACTAAAAGACTGTATAACAAAATATTTTTGGCAGTATGGAGCAATTTAAGCCACCTCCATCACTACTGTTGACCGGAAATCTAGCAGAAAACTGGAGAAGGTGGGCACAGAGATTAAGTCTGTACTTCACAGCCATTGGGTTAGATGATAAGTCTGAGGAAATGAAAATTGCAATACTGCTGCACACAATCGGGGATGATGCCCTCGAGGTGTACAATACCCTCAATATAACATATGCTGACCCACAAGCTGAAAAGAAAAATTACGCCTTAGTAATGTTGTTTCTTCTAATGGAGTCTTGCTGTATTCTCACTATTGCAGTTAGGTCCTGCCTTTCAACTGCCCGGAGAACAAAGAGTTAACTTTCCATGGCCAACATGGAATGTTCAGTGCGAGCTCGGTTGAAGCCTCTGTCTGCTGTTGTTTAAACTCCAACCGTCAGATCTTTACAAGCAATACTCACTAGAAGTTCTGTGTGGAAACTGTAAGACTCACACTAGCCAACTGGCAACTAAATTTATTAAGAACGGGTTTTTTTGCTTTCAAAACAAAGACTCAAGTCAGGAAACCCAAAAAACAAAACACAACACACCCCCAAAATAAAGGAGGGTGAAAAAGAGCACCTCTAGAGTGCCAACACTGCTCCTGCCCACCCACATCCCAAAAACCAGGTTCTGAGAAGGGAGGCGGGGGGGAGGTCAGAATACAGCAAGACTCCATTAGAAGAAACATTACTAAGGTGAGTAATTTTTTCTTCAAACAACATGAAATCTTGCTGTATTCTGACTAATGCAGACTACCAAGCAGTACCTCCATGGAGGAGGGACAGAACCTACTTTGGGAATAGGCTCTGAAGTACTGCTGTGCCAAACTGAGCATCACTCCTAGCCTGAATATCCAGAGAGTAATGCTTGGTGAATGTATGGACTGTTTTCCAGGTGGCTGCTTGACAAATTTCTAAGATAGGAATATCCCTGGCAGCAGCCAGGGAAGCAGCTGTACCTCTAGTAGAGTGAGCCCTCATGCCTGATGGTGGGGATCTACCCAGTTTATCATAGCAGAATTGTATACAAGAGACAATCCACCTGGCAGTAGATCTTTTAGTGGCAGGTTTGCCCTTACCGACCTCTCCATATGTGAGGAACAACTGGAGGGACTCAAACCTGTGACCCTTGGTGCGCTCTATGTAGTAGCTGAGGGCCCTTTTAACATCCAAGCTGTGCAACCTCCTCTCTCCAGAGGAGGAATGGTCAGTGAAGAAAACAGGGAGAGACATAGACTGATTAAGGTGGAAATCTGAAACCACCTTAGGCAAAAATTTCTGTTAGTTCTTATGACCACTTTATCTCTATGGAAAGAGATGAAATCAGGCTCCACTGACAAGGCTTGCAATTCACTGATACGTCTGGCAGAGGTAATGGCTACCAAAAACACAGTTTTCCAAGTTAAGTACTTAAGCTCTGCAGAGGACAAAGGCTCAAAGGGTGGTTGCATAAGCTGAGCAATGCAAACATTAAGGTCCCAAGCAGGAGCAGGGTCCCTGAAGGGGGGTAATGGTGTGCAGCAACCCCTTGAAGAACTTACAGAACACAGGATGGGCTGACAGAGAAGAGGGCTTGCCTACTGACAAAAAGGCAGAAACAGCTGCCAAATGCACTCTAAGTGTAGCTGGCCTAAGTCCGAAGCCATTAAGATGGACCATATACTCCAGGACTGTAGGCAACCCAGCAGATTCTGGAGAAATATGCTTATTAGAGCACCAAATAGTGAACCTTTTCCATTTGGAGTTGAAAGTTTTTCTGATGGAAGGCTTTCGAAAGCCTTAAGGATATCCAGAAACCCTTGAGAAAGGTATAATTCAGCAAACTCTAACTCTTCAAGAGCCATGCCTTGAGATTGAGAGATTTGAGGTTAGGATACCAAATCCTCCCGAGAGGATGTCAACAGGTTGTAATTCCTGGGAAGAGACAGGGAAGGTGGACTGTTAAGGACAGCAACAGTGGTACCAGGGCTGTCTGGCCCAGTCTGGAACACTCAGAACCACTTTGCATGGCTGAGACCAGATCTTGACTAGCACTTTGAACAGGAGAGGGAAGGGAGAAAAGCATACAGAATTTCCTTCCCAATTCAGAATCAGAGCATCCAGGGGGACTGAGCCCAAGACTGGGGGTCTGCAACAAAAGAGAGGAAGTTGGTGATTGTCTGGGGCTGCAAAAAGATCTATCTGTGGAGTGCCCCATCTCGAGAAAATCACTTCCAAAACTAGGGGATCTAGGGTCCATTCGTGATGGCCCTGGAATATCCTGCTGAGAGCATCTGCTAGGACATTGTTCTTCCCTGGGAGGTGAACTGCTATCAGAGAGGTTTGCAGGGAATAGGCCAGAGACCATAACCTCACTGCGTCTGTGCACAAGGCCATAGACCGAGTGCCTCCTTGCTTGTTGATGTACCACATTGTGGTGGTATTGTCTGTTCTGATCTGGACCACCTTGTTCTGTACAGATTTGGAAAAGGCTTGCAGTGCCAGAAACACTGCTCTGAGTTCCAAGAAATTGATGTGAAGCAGAGATTCCTGAGGTGACCACAGTCCTTGGGTGGTAAGATCCCCCAAGTGGGCTCCCCAGCCCAGCAGGGAGGCCTCTGTGGTGAGTATCACTGAATGAGACTGGTGACAAAAGGAACTCCCTGTTGCAAATTGTCCTGATCCTGCCATCACAGCAGAGCCTGGATAAGGGTTCGAGTCACTGGGACTAGTTTGGTAAGGAATCCTTTCTTTGGGACCAGAAGGCTCTTAACTGGAACTGAATGTCCCTCATCTGGAATCTTGCCCCTGGACCACTACTGTAGAGGCTGCCATGTGGCCCAGGAGCTGCAAGAAATGCCTTGTTGGTCGAGACACCTGAAGGGTGAATGAGAGCCAGTTCTATAAGGGTCCTTGCCCTGTCCAGGGAAGGAAGGCTTTGCTCTTATTGTATCCAGCTCCGCCCCTATAAGGTGAGGAGCTGCACTGGCTTCGAGAACTGACTTTGGAAGATTGAGAGGAATCCTAAGAGTGAGCACTTGCTGAGTTATTT
This sequence comes from Neoceratodus forsteri, assembly GCA_016271365.2. Taxonomy (NCBI): domain Eukaryota; kingdom Metazoa; phylum Chordata; order Ceratodontiformes; family Ceratodontidae; genus Neoceratodus; species Neoceratodus forsteri. Next base: position 262,523,401 of record JADMNL010000024.1, read on the forward strand.
GCAGATGTAACCTGATTTGGTCTGAGACTGACCCACTATAGAGCCAGTCGTCCAAGTATGGAAACATGGAGATCTTTTTCTCCTTAGGAAAGCAACCACTACTGCCAGGCACTTTGTGAACACCCTTGGGGCTGATGTTAGGCCAAAGGGCATTGCTCTGAATTGATAGTGGCCTGAGAGCAACTGGAACCTGAGGTACTTTCTGTGGAGCACCTGATGGAAATGTGAAAATAGGCATCTTTGAGGTCCAGGGAGGCTAGCCAGTCCCCTGGCCTTAGAGAAGGCAGAATTATTCCCAGAGTCACTATTTTGAATTTTGGTTTTAAAAGGTGCTTATTCAGATATCTTAAATCCAGGATGGGCTGCCATTCTCCTGTCTTTTGGGGGTTATGAATTACCTGGAGTACAATCCTTTGCCCCTGTGTAGGGTAGGAACCCTTTCTATGGCTCTGAGAGCCAGGAGGGAAGAAACCTCTGCCTCTAGGGCAAGGGTCTCTGATGGATTTGCAGGTGGAAAGTATCTGGTTCTCATCTTGGGAAATTTTTGAGCTGAGAACCAGTCCTGGCTTACTACTTGGGACCCACTAGTCTGATGTCAAAGACTTCCAGTCCTGGATAAAGTAGCCAGCCAGCCCATACAGGTATTGGAGAATCGGCCTGGGCAGACCCATCAGGGTGTCTGCTTGGCAGGGCTTTAGGCTGAAGGGTGGAAGCAAGCCTGCTCATTCCCGTCTGCCTCTCCCTCTGAAGAACCCCATCTGAGCATAAGCAGAAGAGAGGCCTGGGCTTGGTAAAAGGCCTTTGAAAGGCCTGCCCCTGCCCCTGGAATGCTGTCTCTGAGGAGGCTTGCCTTTCTTTGGCCTGAGCACTCCTGTAGCTGGTCTGTACTCGTCCATCTTCTTCATGTAGTTCTCTGTCTGCTCCTCAAACACAGAATTACCAATGACAGGGAAATCCATGGCCTTAGCCTGGGTATCCTGTGATAGGCTAGTACATCTAAGCCAAGTCATCCTCTGAAGGGCCACATATGTAGCCATGACTCTAGATGAAACATCATTGGAGTCCACAGCAGCATGAAATTGCACCTTGGATGCCTCAGTCCCATCTGCAGCCACCAGCTCCAGCTCCTTGGCAAGCTGGTCAGGGGTCTGTTTAGCCAGAGCCAGCACAGTGTCCCACCTGGACTACTGGTATCTAGCTGTGTAGACCATACAGTTAGCCTGCCTGAGTCCCAAAGATGCTGCCATGTACTGCTTCTTTGCCATGGCATCAATCCTCCTGGAGTCCTTATCTGGGGGGGGTGGGAAGCCAAGGGAATATTTGCCTTATCACAGGCAGCAGCCTGCACTACCCCAACATGGCTGCATTGCTGGGAAAGGAACTCCGTGTCCGAGCCTGAAAGGGTATACCTCTTGTCCATTCTTCTGTCCACAGGAGGTATGGAATTAGGAGTCTTTAGAATTTTAAATGTCTGTTTCCCAAAAGATTTATGGAGGGGGAATAGACAATCTCCTGGACTCTGGGATGTCCATCATCTCAACAAAATCAGGCTCCTCCTGATCCTCTACTGCTTCTTCCATTGGAAGCTGGAGGGTTTCAGCCACTTTCTTGTAAAACATAAAGTGGGAAGGGGACTCAGAAAGCCTAGGAGGAGAAACACCTGAAGGTCTATCTGGGATGTCCGGGTCAATAGGCACATCCAGACTTTCATAATCACCATCATCATTATTATCCTCATACTCTCCCTCCTCCTCCTCCTCCTCCGGTTCATAAAATTCTTCTAAAGTATAATCCGGAACCGGGGGAACCGACCAAACCGAGCCCCTGACAGATGGTGCCGGTTCGGCTGGAACCGAAGTTAGCGATTGAACTATCCTTCAAACAACATGAAGTCTTGCTATATTATGACATATGCAGTGAGTCCCAACCTTGAACTGCTCCGGAGGTAGAAAGTTAACTTTCCATGCCAGGCATGGAACTTTGAGCATAAGCTCGGTTGAAAACTCTGTCTGTTGTTCTTCAAACTCAAACTGTCAGATTCTTTACTCCGCCTCACTTGAACAGTCGCTCGGAGATTTCTCCTTCTGCTCAGTTCATTTTGTCGGTTAAAGTATTAATTTTTCATTTTTTTAACCAAATTTAAACCGCTACCGGTCAGTTCAAGCTCTGTCTGTGGTATTGTAAGTACTAGATAGGTTTTACATTTACTTTCTGTGTGGAACTTGTAAACGGTATTATCGGTTCGGTTTGAACCGATCAGGTTGTTGTAAATACATTAATCTGTCTTTTAGAGTGCGGTTCCTGGTTCTTATCGGTTCTAAAAAAGACGGATTTCATTACTTTTTCCACGACCTGTGACACGGTTGGGAACCGATAAGAGAGTCTTGCTTGGCGGATTGCCATAAACGGGCAAGTTTTGGTTAGGCTGGCACTATGTCTGAGAAACTTAAAAGAAAAACCGGGCCCACTGGGTTTCAACACTACAGTGTTTGTGGGGAAGCCTTTGCCAAGGCTGACCCCCACACCACCTGTGTTTATTGTCTGGGGTTTGACCACCTCAATGCAGACTGCCAGATTTGCAAAAATTTTCCTGCAGCTACCCTGGATAAGAGAGTTGATAGGCTCAGGAAAGGAGGCAAAGAAGTCCGCTGACCCGGATGGCCAGCCCGGTTCGGTTGTAACCGAACCGGACTTAGTTCCCCTCTGACCAGGCGAGACTCTCATGAAAAGGAGAACCGACTCGGAGGAGTCGTTTCCAGCAAAAAGGACTAGAAAATCAGCAGGTTTGGAGCCAAAATTTCCTCTCCAACCGCTGAAGAAATAGAAGCGATTAAAATTGTCCAGTCGCTTTCCCGGTTCCGACCGAACCGGCACCATCAGGTAGCGAACAGTTGGTCGAGTTCCTCCGGTTCAAGAATATGATTTAGAGGAATTTTATGAACCGGAGGAGGAAGAAGGAGTATGAGGAGAGTGAATGTGGATTTGAAAGTCTGGATGTGCCCATTGACGGACATCTCCCAGACAGACCTTCAGGTGTCTCCCCTAGGCCTTCTGAGTCCCCTCTCATTTATGTTTTATAAAAAGTGGCTGAAACCCTCAGCTCCCTATGGAGGAAGCTGTGGATGATCAAAGAGGAGCCTGACTATGTAGAAATGATGGATATCCCAGAGTCTAGGAGACTGTCTATTTCTTTGCATAAATCTTTTGGGAAACAGACAGTAAAAATTCTAAAAACTCCTCACACTATACCTCCTGTGGATAAAAGAATGGACAAGAGGTACACATTGTCAGGCTCTAATACAGAGTTCCTTACACAACAATGCAGCCATGTTGGGGTAGTGCAGGCTGCAGCCTGTGACAAGGCAAATATTCCCTTGGCTTCACACCCCCCTGACAAGGACTCCAGGAGAGGAGGATTGATGCCATGGCAAAGAAACAGTACATGGCAGCATCCTTGGGACTCAGACAAGCAAATTATATGGCTTATGTTGCTAGATACCAGAAATCCAGATGGGATACTGTTATGGCTCTAGCAAAAGAGGTCCCTGGCCAGCTTGCCAAGGAGCTGGAGCAGGTGGCTGCTGATGGTACTGAGGCATCTAAGGTGCAATTCCATGCTGCAGTGGACTCTAATGATGTGTCATCAAGAGTCATGGCTACATCTGTGGCACTTCGCAGAATGGCTTGGCTCAGATGTACTAGCCTGTCACAGGATACCCAGACTAAGGCCATGGATTTTCCTGTTGTGGGTAATTCTCTGTTTGGGGAGCAGACAGACAATTACATGAAGAAAATGGATGAGTATAAGACCACCTATAGGAGTGCACAGGGCCAAGGAAAGGCAGGCCACTCCTCAAGGCAGCCTTCAGGTGCAGGGCAGGCCTTTTCATGGCCTTTTACCAAGCCCAGGCCTCCTCTTCAGCTTACGCTCCAGAGGGGTTCTTTAGAGGGAGAGGCAGCGGGGTACAAGCAGACCTGCTTCCACCCCTCAGCCTAAAGCCCCTGTCAAGCAGGCACCCTGATGGGGTGGCCAGGGCCGATTCTCCACTACCTGTAGGGGGCAGACTGGCTTACTTTGTCCAGGACTGGATGTCTTTAACATCAGACAAGTGGGTCCTGGAAGTAGTAAGCCAGGGACTGGTTCTCAGCTTCAAAAATTTCCAAAGATGAGAACCAGGTCCTTTCCACCTGCAAATCCATCAGAGGCACTTGCCCTAGAGACAGAAGTTTCTCCCTTCCTGGCTCTCAGAGCTGTGAAAGGGTTCACCCTACACCAGGGCAAGGGTTGTACTCCAGGTACTTCCTTACCCCAAAAAAGACAGGAGAATGGCGGCCCATCCTGGATCTCAGATACCTAAACAAGCACCTTTTAAAACCAAAATTCAAAATGGTGACTCTGGGAATTATTTTACCCTAAGGCCAGTGGACTGGCTAGCGTCCCTGGACCTCAAGGATGCCTACTTCCATGTTCTTATCAGAAGCTCCCATCGAAAGTACCTCAGATTCGAACTGCCCTCAGGCCATTACCAGTTCAGAGCAATGCCCTTGACCTCACCTCTGCCCGAGGGTATTCACAAAATGCCTGGCAGTAGCAGTTGCCACTTAAGAAGGCAAAAGATTGCCATCTTTCCTTACCTGGATGACTGGCTCATAGTAGGCCAGTCTCCAGACCAAGTCAAATTACATCTTCAAGTAACTCAGCAACTGCTCACATCTCTAGGTTTCCTTCTCAATCTTCCAAAGTCAGTTCTAGGAGCCTGTCCAGGTTCTCACCTTCATAGGTGCAGAACTGAACACAAAGAAGCCAGAGCCTTCCTTCCTCTGGAAAGAGCAAGGACCCTGGTCTCTCTGGCCTCCTCTTTCACCCTGCAGGTCTCTCAACCAGCAAGGCATTTCTGCAGCTCCTGGGGCACATGGCTGCTTCTACAGCAGTAGTGCAGGGAGCAAGATTTCAGATAGGGACATCCAGTTCAATTTGAGAGCCTTTTGGTCTCAAAGGAAAGACCCTCTAACTAAATTGATCCCAGTGACTCGAACCCTGATCCAAGCCCTTCAGTGGTGGCAGGATCAGAGCAATCTGAGACAGGGGGTCCCCTTCGTCACTCAGTCTCACTCCTTAATCCTTACTACAGATGCATCCCTCTTGGGGTGGGGAGCTCACATGGGCGACCTCACTACCCAGGGATTGTGGTCCCCTCAGGAATCTCTGCTCCAAATCAATCTGTTGGAACTCAGAGTAGTTTTTCTAGCACTTCAAGTTTTTTTCCAAATCTGTTCAGAACAAAGTTGTTCAGGTCAGAACAGACAATACCACCACAAAGTGGTACATCAACAAGCAAGGGGCACTTCGGTCTACGGCCTTGTGCACTGAAGCAATGAAGTTGTGGTCTCTGGCTTACTCCCTGAACACCTCCTTACAGCAGTTCACCTCCCAGGCAAGGACAATGTCCTGGCAGATGCTCTCAGCAGGATTTCCCAGGGCCATCACGAATGGTCACTGGATCCCCCTAGTACTGGAGGTAGTATTTGCCAGATGGGGCACCCCGCAGATGGATCTTTTTGCAGCCCCAGACAATCACCAACTTCCCCTTTTTTGCTGCAGGCCCCCAGTGTTGGGCTCAGTCCCTCTGGATGCCTTCCTTCTCAGTTGGGAAGGGAAGTTTCTCTATGCTTTTCCCCCCTTCCCTCTTCTGTTCAAGGTGCTAGTCAAAATCAGATCTCAACCCTGCAAGATGATCCTAATTGCTCCAGATTGGGCCAGACAGCCCTGGTACCCACTCCTTATGTCCTTAGCAGTTCACCTTCCCCTGTGTCTTCCCAGGAATCACAACCTGTTAACCTATGCTCAGGGAGAGTTTGGTACCAACCTCAAATCTCTCAATCTCAAGGCCTGGCTCTTGAAGAGTTAGAGTTTGCTGACCTACACCTCTCCCAAGGTGTAATGGATGTCTTGAAGGCTTCTAGGAAGCCTTCCACCAGGACTACTTATAATTCCAAATGGAAGAGATTTTTCCATATGGTGCTCTGACAAGCATATCTCCCCAGAATCTGCTGACTACCCACAGTCCTGGATTATATGGTGCATTTGAATACTCTGGGGCTGAGACCAGCTACCTAAAAGTTCACCTGGCAGCTGTGTCTGCTTTCTTATCAACAGGTAAACCCTCTTCTCATTCAGCTCAGCCTGTATTCTCCAAGTTTTTCAAGGGTTGCTTCACACCAACCCCCATTCAGGGACCCTGCCCTGCCTGGGATCTTAATATTTGCATTGCCTCAGCTTATGCAACCCCCTTGAGCCTTGTCTTCAGCAGAGCTTAAGTACTTGACTTGGAAAACTGTGTTTTTGGTAGCCATCACTTCTGCCAGGCGCATAAGTGAATTACAAGCATTGTCAGTGGAGCCTGATTTTATCTCCTTTCATAGAGATAAGGTGGTCCTCAGGACTAACAGAAAGTTCTTGCCTAAGGTGGTTTCAGACTTCCACCTTAATCAATCTATGTCTCTCCCTGTGTACTTCACTGACCATTCCTCCTCTGGTGAGAGAAGACTGCACAGTTTAGATGTCAAAAGAGCCCTTAGTTACTACATAGAGACGTACCAAGGGTCACAGGTTTGACTCCTCAACTGTTCCTCACTTATGGTGAGGTTGGTAAAGGAAACCTGCCACTAAAGATCCATTGCCAGGTGGATTGTCTCTTGTATCCAATTTTGCTATGAAAAACTGGGTAAGGTTCCTCCCTCAGGCCTGAGGGCTCACTCTACCAGAGGTACAGCTGCGTCTCTGGTTGCTGCCAGGGACATCCCTATCCTAGAGATATGTCAAGCAGCTACCTGGAAAACAGTTCACACTTTTACCAAGCATTACTCCCTGGACATCCAGGCTGGGAGTGATGCTCAGTTTAACACAGCTGTGCTTCAGAGCCTATTTCCTAAGTAGGTTCTGTCCCTCCTCCATGGAGAGTACTGCTGTATGATCTGCATATGTCATAATATAGCAAGACTTCATGTTGTTTGAAGAAAAAATTACTCACCTCAGTAATGTTTCTTCTAATGGAGTCTTGCTATATTATGACCTCCCCCTCTGCCTGCCCCTCTCAGAACCTCTGCTTTTGGGATGTGCATGGGCAGTGCAGTGTTGGCACTTAGTAGATGCCCACCTTTGCTTTTTCACCCCTCCTTTTTGGGGTGGTTGGGTGTTGTGTTTTTCATTTTTTGGATCCCCTGACTTGAGTCTTTGTTTTGGGACCAAAAAATGTGTCCATATATTTAGTAGCCAGTTGGCTAGTGTAGGTTTACAGCTTCCACACAGAACCTTAGTGAGTTTTGCTCATAAAGATCTGACAGTTTGAGTTTGAAGAACAACAGACAGAGTTTTCAACCGAGCTCACGCTCAAAGTTCCATGCCTGGCATGGAAAGTTAACTCTTTCACCTCCGGAGCAGTTAGAAGGTTGAGACTCACTGCATATGTCATAATATAGCAAGACTCCATTAGAAAAAACAACATTACTAAGGTGAGTAATTTTTTCTTATCGCTTTGGCTATTTCATCAGCAGTCGGAGAAAGAATTTGTGGATCCGAACCGGATGATTTTTCCCTTCTCTTTCTTTTAACCAGAACCGACTCCTCAGAATTGGCTCTCCTTTTGCCCGAAGAAGTTTCGCCCTGGTCAGAGGACACTCCTTCTGGTTCGGTTGGAACTGAACCGGGCTGGCCATCCAGGTCAGCGAACTTCTTGGCCTCCCTTTCCCTCAGCCTACCTACTCTCTTATCCAGGGTAGCGTGGGGAAAGTTTTACAAATTTGTCAGTCTGAATTGAAGTGGTCAAACCCCAGACAATAAACACAGGTGGTGTGGGGATCAGCCTTAGCAAAGGCTTCCCCACACACACTAAAGTGTTGAAACCCAGTGGGCCCAGTTTTTTTCTTGGGTTTCTCAGACATGGCCAATCCTATCCAAAACTTACACTTTTTTGGCAATCCGCCAGGCAAGACACCCCTATCGGTTCTTAACCATGTTATGGGTCTTGGAAAAAAACGTAATTAAATCAGTTTTTATTTTTAGAACCAATACGGACCGGTTACCACACTCTAACAAATTCAAGTTTTTTAAAACCAATCTGATCTGTTCAAACCGAACCGATCCAATGTTTACAAGTTCCACACAGAAACTAAATGCAAAACCTATCTAGTACTCACGGTACCACAGACAGAGACTTAAACCAACAGATTTCAGTAGCAGAAATTTGGTAGAAACCGGCGAAAAATGACACTTTAACCTTCTTTTTTGAACCGAGCAAAGGAGAAATCTCCGGAGCGACTGTTCAGTGAGGCAGAGTAAAGAATCTAACGGTTGGAGTTTAAACAACAGCAGACAGAGGTTTCAACCGAGCTCACGCTGAACGTTCCATGCTGGCCATGGAAAGTTAACTCTTTGTTCTCCGGGGCAGTTGAAAGGCAGGACCTAACTGCAATATTCAGAATACAGCAAGACTTCATGTTATTTGAAACGCAGCTGAGGTTATGGAAGCATTTAAGAATTATTGTGAACAAAGAAAGAACTCGGTGTTTGAGAGGCATCAGTTTTGGGCCCATCCATTAAATGAGCACTCAGGTATAGACAAGTTTGTTACAGAGCTCAGGCAAAAAGCTCGGAATTGTGAGTTTAAAGAGACTGAGGACTTAATGATTTGGGATAAAATTGTCTTCAGCGTCACCGACGACAGGCTCCGAGAAAAGCTACTGGAATCCCCAGACCTCACGATGGCCAAAGTAGTGAACATATGCAGAGCCAAAGAGGTAACAAGGGCACAGGCAACAGCGATGTCACAAAGGGCTGCTGATAAGTTCATCCATGCTGTCGAACATAAATCGAGGCAGGATGGTAAAACAGGCCAAAAACCGGACTGCCAGCTACCAACACGTGAGACATGTGCACAAAAATCAAACACATGTGGGAGGTGTGGCAAGGGACATGCGCTAAAGGCTTGTCCAGCGTATGGAGAAGAATGTTGTAAATGTGGTGGCCTCAACCATGATGCAGAAATGTGCAGGTCCAAAAAGTCCAACAAACCTCATGAGAAAATGACCAAAGGGGTAGAAGCACTATTTGTGGGTGCTGTAAAAAGAAAACAAGAAATGGTGCGGACACAAGTACCTGATGAAGGGTGGTATGCTACCTTGAAGATAATGGGACAGCCAGTTAAGTTCAAGTTGGACACTGGGGCTGAAGCCAATATACTGACTAAAAAGTGATTGCACAGTTTCCATGCAAGGTACAAATCAAGCAGACCAGTACTATCCTAATGGCATATGGAGTGCAAATTAGTCCTGAAGGGAAGTGAGCGTTAAAGTGTAAGAAACAAGACAGAGAGGCCAATCTGCAGTTTTATGTCACTAACACATCGGAGCTTCCTACTGGTCAACAGGCGTGTGTCATCCTGCATCTGATTCAAAGTAAAGGTGCTTAAAACCAAGCCACCAAGCACAAAAGAGGAACTTCTTGCACAATATAAAACAGTGTTTGAAGGCCTAGGAGAATTCCCAGGAGTTTACCACATACATACTGACCCAAATGTTACTCCTGTAATACATGGGTGCAAGAAAGTCCCATATGCAATCACGGACAGACTAAAACAGACACTGGAACAGCTGGAGCAAATTGGGGTGATTAGCAAGGTAAGAAAACCTACAATATGGGAAAAAAGCCTTGTAATTACTGAAAAGAAAATGGTGAGATCAGGGTGTGTTTGACCCTAGAGACTTAAATAAAGCTATCAGAAGACATCACTTCTCCATCCCCACATTGGAGGATATTAAGAGTAAACGTGCAGGTAAAAGGTTTTTTACAATAATAGATGAAAAAGATGGGTACTGGCAGATTAAATTAGATGGCGAATCTGCAGACCTGTGTACATTCAACAGTCCATGGGGAAGGTACAAATTTCACAGACTTCCTTTTGGTATAAAGACTGCGAGTGAAGTATTCCAGCAGAGAAATGCTGAACACTTCGGGGACATACCAGGTGTTTTTGTAATAGCTGATGACATGCTTATAGCCGCAGCTACCAAGGAAGAGAATGACAATATTCTGAGAAAAGTGATGGACAGAGTAGTGGAACTCATTGGTAAGTTCAATAGTGACAAAATACAGGTTACTCACCTGTAACAGGAGTTCTAGGAATGGTATATGTTGTTCATCCACACTGTCTGGCAGGTATCCTTGCCGCTTTAAATCTTGCGGAAGGTCTTCAAGCTGGCTCCTCCCACCCACCGGGTGGTAAAACTCCTCGCTCCATGAGCGCCAGATCTGGCCCGCTGGAAGCTCAGGCTGTGCTGTCAAGCCGGGAGGTTTGAGAGTCAGTGATGAATGTATACCATTCCTAGAACTCTGTTACAGGTGAGTAACCTGTATTTCTAGGGACATGGATATGTTGTTCATCCACACTGTCTGGCAGACTCCTAGCAGTTCTCCGGGAGGAGGGAGGCAAGGCGCAAACACCCTACTTGGGGAATAGAGACTGGAGAACCGAGGCCCCAAAACCAGCATCCCGGCGTGACTCAAGGTCGATGTGGTAATGGGTAATAAAGGTGTGCGCTGACTTTCAGGTAGCAGCCCTGCAGATTTCCTGGATAGGGACGTCCCTGGAAGCAGCCACCGATGTAGCAGTATGACGGGTAGAATGAGCTCTTATTCCTCTGGGAGGCTCCATGCCCGCCAACTTATAGCAGAGATCTATGCAGGAGGTGACCCACCTGCCTATCGTCCGCTTGGCTGCAGGTCTGCCAGGTGCGGCTTCAGCGTAGGTGACAAACAGCTGGCGAACCTCTCCCCGAATTTCAGCCGTGTGCTCCTTATAATAAGCTGGCGCCCTTCTAGGGTCCAAAGTATGGAGCCTGTATTCGGCCTCCGGTGTGATTGGGGTAGAACACCGGCAGAGTCAACACCTGGTTAGGTGAAACTCCGACACCACCTTCGGAAGGAATTTCGGTGGGGCGAAGGACAACTTGTCCCTGTGGAAGACCAGGTAAGGAGACTCAATGCAGGCGCCTGGAGTTCTCCCATCCTCCTGGCTGTGATAGCCACCAAGAAGGCGGTCTTCCACGACAGGTGACAGAGTTCACACCTGTGCATTGGTTCGAATGACTGCCCATGAGCTTTGCAATGCCAAGCAGTAAATCCACGGAGTGGAGGTTCTCGCTGGAGGAAATGTGATCAAGGCCTTGAAAAGCGCCAGACCACCTTCTCCTGACCACCGACTGCTCCCGGCCCGCCAGGTAAGCAGAGATGGCTGCCAGGTGCACCTTTAGGGTATCAACCTAAGCCCTTGACTAGAAAGGGACCATAAATAGTCAAAATGCTTGCCAAGGAACAGGAGGAAGGGTCCAAGCCCTTACCCTGACACCAAATGGAAAACCTCTTCCATTTGAAGGCATAACATTTCTTGGTCGACTCCTTACGGGACGCCTCAACAACACTGAGGACCTCGTCGGAAAGACCCAAGGCCTGGAACTCTAGCCACTCAGGAACCAGGCCGTCAGGTGCAGGGATTGAAGGTCTGGATGGAACACTTTCCCCTGATTGACTGAGAGCAGGTCCGGGCGAGCTGGAAGCTGCCTCGGGAGCCTGGTCACGGAGGCTGAGGAGATCTGGGTACCAGAACTCAGCAGGGCCAGTCTGGGGCTATCAGAATCACCTGGCGCCTGTCCCTCCTTGCCTTGAGAAGCACCTTGTGAATCAAGGGAAATGGGAAAGGTGAAAAAGAGGCCCAGGGTCCACAGCCTCGAGAAGGCATCCCCCTGCAGCGAGCCCTGCTGAGGAGGGCGGGCATGAAACAGCCTCAGCTTCGCATTCTCCCTGGAGACAAACAGGTCCACCTGAGGTGTGCCCCAGTGGGAGAACAGATCTTGTACTACCTCCGGCAGGAGAGACCACTCGTGAGATGCAGCCCCTATCTGGCTCAGGGCATCGGCCAGGGTGTTGGAGGCTCCTGCCACATGAATGGCCAGGAGATCCGCCTCCAGGCTGCGCACGAGTGACCAAATGCGGAGAGCTTCCTTGCATAGAAGCATGGAGCGCGTCCCGCCCTGGCGGTTCAGGTAGTACATGGTCGTGGTATTGTCCGTCTGGACTCGGACCACTTGACCCCGGAGAAACGGAGCAAAGGCAGTGAGAGCTAAGCGGACCGCTCGGAGCTCCAGCAGGTTGATGTGGCATCGGGACTCCCGCGGGGACCAGAGGCCGTGCACTCGGTGTTCCCCCAGATGGGCACCCCAACCCATCAGAGAGGCATCGGTCGATAGAGAGACCGTCGGCTCGGGGCGGACAAACGGGATGCCCTCCTGCAGATGAGATGGAACGGTCCACCACTGGAGAGCGTTCCACATCTCCTGGGTCACCATCACTAGCTGGTCCAATGGATTGCAGCGTTGTGACCACTGGCTGGCCAGTCCCCACTGAAGGGGGCGCATGTGCCAGCGTGCCCAACAGACCACACTGGTACAGGCCGCCATGAGACCCAGGAGGCGCAGGAAGTCCCGGGCAGGGTGCGATTGCCCAACCAGAAATGATTGGGCAAAGGAGGTAAGAACCTCGGCCCTGTCCGCCCGGGAGCCGTGCTCTGGCTTGAAGAGAGTCGAGCTCTGCCCCGATAAACAGAATCACCTGCTTCGGCTCGAGTTCTGACTTGGCCTCGTTGATGAGAAGGCCGACTTGAGAGCAAAACTGGAGGGCCAGATCTCTGGACCGCTCCACCTCCTGTCTGGAGGGGGCTGCTATCAGCCAATCGTCCAGGTAAGGGTACACCCGGACCCCTCAGCGCCGCAGGAAAGCTGTCACCACTGCAATGCATTTGGTGAAGACCCTGGGAGCTGGAGACAGGCCGAAGGGCATGGCTCGGAACTCGAAGAGGGATCCCTCCGCTCGAAAGCGAAGGAATCTCTGATGTGACGGACGAATAGGGACATGAAAGAACGTGTTCTGCAGGTCCAGAGAGCAGAACCACACGCTGTGTTCCAGAGATGGTATTATCTGCGCCAGAGTGACCATCCTGAAGGTTTGAGACCTTAGGAACTTGTTCAGGTCGTGTAGGTCGAGAATGGGGCGCCAGTCCCCCGTCCGTTTCGGAACCAGGAAGTACCTGGACACGAACCCCGGGTCTGAAGGGGGGTCCTCTACCTCCCTGATCACCTCCTTTTGGAGAGAGGAGGCGATGTCGGCTCGGCAGGCAGTGAAGGCTTCCCGGACCCGAGGTGCAGCGGCTCTGAAGGGCGGGCCTGCACGTTCTAGAGGCAGACCTTTTCCACCACCTCCAGTACCCACCCATCAGTGGTAATAAGCGGACCAGGCGGAAAGGAAGGTCGAGGCCATCCCCCACGGGGAACCAGGGGTGAGGTGATGGGGCGACACCCCTCAGCCCGTCACTGGGCAGGCTTGGAGGAGGGACCGCCGAGGGACCTCCTGGGCCTTCACTCCTGCTTCCTGTTGGAGGAAGCCGGCGGCTGGGTTTGGGATGCCAAGCCCGAGCCTGCTGGCCCTGACGTTGCTGGGCCGGGCTGGGCGGGGCGCAGAAGGGCCGAAAGGAGCTAGGCTGTGGCTTGTGGCCTTTGTCCTTCTGGCTGGAAGACGAATCAAGGTAGCATTGGACTTCTCGATCCTCTGCAGGTGACCTTCCACCCCAGGGCCGAAGTGGTCAGTCTCCAAAGGGAACATCCGCCAACTTGTGCTGGGTATCCGAGGTAAGGTGGATATCCTCAAGCAACCAGCGACATAGCCACTGCAGCCATACAGAGCTGGCACATGAGTCCCGATGTCTAAAGCAGTCTGGAGCTTCTGTTTGGCCACTGCCCTGCCTAGTCCCGCACCTGCCTGACGTAGTCTGCAGATCAGCGGGAAGATGAGGGCGACCTCATCAGGAGCCAACAGGGCATGAGAAAAATGTGCCATGAGGATGGCGAACTGCCTGCGAAGGCCGAGGAGAGGAGCGCAGCATAGACTTTTAGCCCGGCATAATCCAATTTCTTGGATTCCTTGTCGTGGAGGTTTGTCCACATCCTGGCGTTCCCGGCGCTACCGAACGCTGTCAGTAACCAACCCTCAGCAGAGGGTGTTCTGGAAAACCGGACAGGGAACTGGTAGGGACTGCATACTTCCTGGCCATCCTGACCAAGGCGCAGGGCAGGAAGCAGGCGCTGCAAAGCTCCAAGGCCGGGACCCACTATGCCTCGGCCACGGAAGAACCTCGTGAGAGATCCCTCGGTCCAGAATCTCCGTGAGGGATACCTGGCCCATTTAGAAGCAGGTTGAGCTTCATCCGGTGGACTCGAGATGAGCGAGCAACCCTAGGAAGGACGGAGGGCTATAGTCCACTGACTGTCCTCCTGAGGACTCCAAGTCCATACGCTTGGAGAAAGGGAGGAATCATCCTTGGACTCGGAAGAGTCCTCGAAGAACTGCCTCGGGCCTGAGCCACCCTCCACCTGCCGAGGTCTATCGGAGTGAGGGTGACAGATAACCTATGGGTAAACCCGAGCCGACCGAGAACTTTGGTGGAGCCCCAACTAACGGCTGTGGGAGGGGAGGTTCCACCAGAATCGGTGGGGCAGCTGGAATTGGCCGAACAACCGGCCTGGGAACAGGCTCCTCGGCTACAATGAGGGGTTGTTTTGGCCACTCCGGTGACAGCCACTTAATGGCGGGGAAGATGACTGGGTGGCTTATTCCGGTCAGAAGGAGCTGTTGCCACATGAGTTCCTCATACCTCCGGCCTAACTGCGCGAAGCCTCCCTCATCCGAGGAAGAGCGGCGGCGCCGCTCCCGCAGTGCGGGCCGAGACCGCCTGGCCGGCGGATCGGCTGGACATGAGGATGTCGAGACCGAGAATCTCGGCTAGGCCAAGGACGGCGTGGGAGGTGTCGGAATCGGCACTCCCCTCGGTTCGGACGATTCCACCGAAGGCTCTGGAACCGGAGGCACAGACGAGGCGACGGGATCCTCAACTCCCACCGGGGGAACCGGGGAGAGGGGATTCTCAGCTTCTCCAGCCGACAACCCGTCTAACGGGTCGAGAAAAATCTCGACCGCGTCGGCGGGAGTCTCGGTCAACTGGCCTGACGGGGACACCGTGAAGCCAGTGGCCGAAGCTGAGAGGTCGACCGAAGTCGACTGTCGACAAAAGGGGAGGGGGATCTTTCCCGCTCCCAAGAGCGTCGACGGTGAGACTTACTTTTGCTCTTTTTGGACTGGGAAAAGGTCCAGAAGAAGTTGGACCCTCACCTTTCGTAGAGAGGGTCAGACAGAGCTCCTTAAAGGAAGCCGAATACGAGGCACCGAGAGAGAGAGCAGGACAAATGCCGCGGCCGAGGTAGAAGCGGCCTGCGCTGCCTCCTCTTTGAGGGCGATCATCTGCTCGAGCTGATCCGCCGAGCCCGCTGCCGTGGACACCGCCAACCGGGCCTCTTTAGATTTAACCGGAGGAAATCTTTTCTCGGGACGCCCCAGTTGTAAACGAGCAGCACAGTCTTCGAGGACGTAGGCCAAAAAGGAAGAGCACAGGTCATGGCCTGGGTTCGTGCTCAAGGCCCAAGCAGTGAGCCATGCGTGGAGTCTTGGATCCATCCGAGACATCTTCTGCCCGCAAGGGCATCTCCGGAAACCGGAGTCGATTTGTCCATCGCGGCCCGAGGGAGAGAAGACTGAAGTCTTTTTAGCAAAACTTTTTATTTCGAAGATTGAAGAATTAGGAACCAGTCTATACTCATGAGGCGTTAAGGAGGGAACCTGAGCTTCCAAGCGGTAAGGAAGATCTGGCATCGCGAGGCGGGCCGAGGTTTTACCACCGGGTGGGTGGGAGGAGCCAGCTTGAAGACCTTCCGCAAGATTTAAGCGGCAAGGATACCTGCCAGACAGTGTGGATGAACAACATATCCATGTCCCTAGAATACAGTATTTGGTGAGTGAGGTGAAATACATGGGGCACATCATAACCGAAAATGGGCTACGGCCTGATGAAGCCAAAGTAGAAGCAATAACCGAGATGCCCCCTTCCAAAGATAAAAAAGCACTACAGAGACTGTTAGGAATGACTCGATACTTAGCGCAGTACATTCCAAATGAAGCAAGCCTCACTGCACCACTAAGGCAGCTACTCAAAAAAGATGTCATGTGGCAGTGGCAGTCAGCACAGGAAGAAAGAGACTATTTCTTCTGCACCAGTATTAAAATTCTTTGATCTAAAAGAGGACATTGAAATCCAAGCAGATGCATCGAAGGACAGACTAGGTGCTTGTCTACTACAAAGAAACAGACCAATAGCTTATGCATATAGGTCATTGTCCAATGCTGAAAGAAACTATGCGCAGACAGAAAAAGAGTTGCTAGCGATTGTGTTCTCGCTACAGAAATTTCATCAGTATGTTTACAGAAGGTCAGTGAAAGTGTAATCAGATCACAAACCACTACAGTCCATACTGAACAAACCAATTGGAAAGGCTCCAGCAAGACTGCAGCGGATGCTGTTACAGATACAGAAATATGACATACAGGTAATATATACTCCAGGAAAAGATATTCTGATTGCAGACACTTTGTCCAGGGCAGTACCAAGAAAATCAGCAGAGGGAGACATTGCTCTAAGTAGTGAAAAGGTCATATACTCAATCCAAGCAACAGAGACACTGCCTGACAGCATGTTAGAGGGGCTAAAACAGGCCACACAGAGGGACAGAGATTTAAAGTTGCTTAAGGAAATGCACCTCAAAGGATAGCCTAACAGGAAAAAACAAGTCAGCATCAAACTTCAGCACTACTTGCCCATGAGACACAATATATACATAGAGAATGAACTCATAATGGTGGGTAAAAGAATCATCATACCCAAAGAGCTGAGAACAGATATGCGACGAAGACTTCACACAGCACATCAAGGAATACAAAGGTTGAAGGCACAAGCCAGAGCTGTGATGTATTGGCCAGGCATGAATCGAGAAGTAGAAATGATGGTTGAAGCATGTGGACCTTGCCAAGAACTCTTACCCAGCAACCATAAAGAGCCAAAGGCCCAGATATTCAAACTGCGCTCAAAATGAGCGCAACAGCAGGAGCAAGCACAAACCAGTTGCGCAAATGCGCAACAGGTGCAATATTCAAACATGGAGCAGAACAAATTGCGCAAGCAACCAACGTCTGAATATCGCACATACTGCGCCATAGCGCAACCAGGAAAGAGAAGCTGAGCCGAAATGTTGCGCTATGGCTCAACCAGGGCAGCCCAGCTGAGCATTCCAGAGGTGCCATAGCGCAAGCAGAGCCCCCCGAGCAATGGAACTGCACATCCAGGGAGGCAGGCTGGGGCCCACCGCCAGCCATGCCACACATGGGCACAGGAACACACTGCAGAACCCACACCACACCTGCACACCCCAAGCACAGCATCACTTGGGGTGGGACGGATGATCTACTTGCCCATGGGGACAAGCCAACAAAGCATAGCAGAGCCATGACACTCCAGCACAACCACTGGCAGGCTGAGAGTGCCACACACAGGGGGTTGACAACCACAGTGCACATCAGCCCCCCGTACGCACAGCACACCCTGCACTGTGACCCCAAGACAACACCTATGTGCAGTGACTGGCACTGCAGGAAACCATGCATCCCCCCAGCACACGTCAACCCCGTGCAGCACAGAAGCCTACAAGCCAGACACACCCTGTGCACCCAGCAGTGGGTGGCAGCAGATGGCAAGACCAACCGAAAGTCACTGCCATGCTGGAGATACCTCCCCATGCACACACACGCACACACACACACACACACATACCCAGGACCATACCAGCCCAGATGGCATGTACACCCCTGCAACTGAGCACCCATAGGCAGCTGCAAATCAGAGACCAACACATTATTCGTATAAAAATATAAATGTATTTTAACACAACAAACATTAACAAGAACAATTACAACTATTTACAAGGGAGGGACGGGTACAAGGTAGGGTTGGTCAAGGGGTAGGGATGACAAACTTGGAGAGGGAAGGCAGGGTGGTAGGGATGGGAGAAGTGGGAAGGAAGATAGGTCATGGGCCAGCCGGCCGGCCGTCCTCCTGCTGGTGTCTTGCAGTTCCTCACCGCCTCCTCCGGAGCCATGGAGGTGTATTGACTGCAGGATGTTGGTGTTCTGGGGCCACAAGCTGTGGATGGCCCTGACATCCTCGCCAGCCAATGGAGAACCTCGAGGCCCTAGGAAAATGGGAACACAGTCAATGGCTGTGACTGACCACAACCCTGAACACCACCCAACCTGCAAGCCATATAGCCCAATGTCCCGCACCTGTGATGGCATGCACCCAGCCACAGTGAACATGCACATGGCCATCACAAACAAGGCGGCACCAGCTCGCGCACCACTGCACACACACACTGCCCATGTCCATCACAGCACAAACAAGGCTGGCAAGTGACGTGGCAACGTGAGCGATACCAGTTACACAGCTATGTGCCCAGTGCATGCATGGACCACCAGTGATGCATACACAGACGTGCTGTGAAACTGGACAGTGATGCATGTCACCTGTGTCGTCCTACAGACATAGATACATAAGCCAGTGTCGTCAGATAAGGGCCTATGGCCCACACAGTCTGTCCATTTCAGCCTGTAAGTTACTTTTGTTTACCTAGAAGTCTGTTGCCCTTACCCTGACCTCAAGAATTCCGCTATGTCTATCCTGCAGTCTGAAATCCGTGAGTGTGTCAGCCCCACCACTCCCTCTGGCAGGGTGTTCCACTTGTACACCACCCGTTCTGTGAAGAAAGTCTTGCTCATGTTTCCTCTGAATAGTCCTCCCTCCAACTGCATCCCATGCCCTGTAGTCCTGGAACATCTGTGCACTTCAAAATAGTGTTTCCCTGCACCCTGTTCCACCCTGTAAGATACTTGTATGCCTCTATCATATCCCTCTCCTCCTCTCCTCCAGGGAGTACAGGTTCAGTTCCTTCAACCTGTCTCCATAGGAGTTGTGATGCAAGCCATGCACCATCTTTGTTGCCCTCCTCTGAACCTTCTCTGCCCACTCTACGTCCTTACATAGGTGTGGTCTACAGAAATGTACACTGTACTGCAGGTGGGGCCTCACTAGTGTCTTGTATAGTGGAATTATGACCTCCCCTTTCCTGCATGTTTGTATTGTGCAGGGCTACTGCCCCCAGCATGCAATAGCATCCATGAAGTCATGATACTCACACTGCTCAAGCAGCTCTGACTGGCGCTGTTGCTGGCGCTGCTGCTGCTGGTGGGGTGCAACCCCTGCTGGCACGGGTCCCTGGCACGGCCCTCATCAATATTGCCCGCATCCTCACATCCTGGCCTGTGGGAGACATATGTTGAGACAAAACATCAGTGTGACTCAAAGCAGACTGCCCCTGCCCCAGTGACAGTGCCTGCCCACACAGCCATACCCATTCATCTCACAGCTGCACACACTGACACAGCCAACCGTGGCCGAGCCATCACCTATGCACAGCCACCAAAACACACACACACCCCTACAGATAATACAGGTGTATAGATGGCACACCCACCTGGCCTAGGCACCACGCCCGGCCTGGCACGTGAACACAGCTGCGTTAAAAGCTCTGGCTCCCTCCGGCGGAGGTCACTGTACCGGTGCCGGCACTGCTCAGCAGACCGGCACTGTCCAGTGACCCCCACCAGGTCAGTGGCCACTTGCTGCCACACCTCAGTCCTTGCACTGGTGAGGGGCACCTCACCATAAAGGCCATCATAGTGTGGCTCAACTAGGGCCACCAGGTTGGCCACTTCAAGCTGGCTCCAGGACTCCGCCCTCCTCCTAGCCATGGCACCAACTTTACAGCAGGCAATATGGCGCCCAGCTGCGTTGTAACCCCACGTGGAGATGTTGCGCAATAGACCACCACAGGCTCCAATCGCGCTGTTCGAACAGCGCCGTCATTTCACATAGCGCTGTCACCAGACAGCACAATAGGGACGTACACATGGCAGGTGAACAGTGCCAGGGGGCAAAGGTCATGGGCAATGACGCAAGGCTACGCACAGCGCTATCTGACGTATAGGCAGCCTGCGCGACCGACCAGCTGCGTACCAGTGCCACAGTGGAGTATTGCGCAGTAGTGCCACAGCGCCATATAGTGCCCATTGCTGTAGCGCCACTGGCACAATGGTGGCCATGGCCTGAATTGCCGATCGTGCTCAGCACGTCAGCAGCACGACAGACACCTGCGTAAGCTATCTGGGCATGCACAATGCAGTGTACCACACAGGCACAGATCTGCGCCATTGGCTCAGCCGACTCTTCCGTGTGCGCCAAGCGCAGGATTCGCGATATTCAGCCGACACATGCAAATCATCTGATCAGCCATTCAAGGAGTGCAGTGGCGCGTTGCATTCATTATAATTGCTCCACTCTAATTTGCATGTATTGCGCTATAAATGTCTGCGACATTGGGCTCGCTGGCCAGATCGGTTACTGCAGGTGAGAGGTGAGTTGCATGCTGTGTGATGTTCAGGACGATGGTCATGAGAAAATGCTGTAGACTGCACAGTGACAGGTGTCCACTTCCCCCCATACAGATCGCCATGACCGAGCAGAGCCAAGGTGAGGGTGAGGACGGTGGGCGTAGGAGGAGGCCCAACTTTACAGCAGCAGAGACGGAGGCTCTCTTCCAGCCTACCTGGATAAGGAGCCAGTGCTGGTGGACAGAGGGCACCTCAGTCTGCATGCGGCAGAGGGAGGGGGTAGCTCGGTTAACCTGCACGGAAGCCACCAGCGCCCGGCAGGAATGCAAGAAAAGATGGGGACAGACCGCAGGAGGTTGAAGGAGAAGGTGGCAGCCTTCAGGTCACCATGTGCTGGCACTGGCGGGGGCCCGCCAGTGGTGTTGGAGCTGACCCCAACTGAGGAGACACTGGTCGCAGCCATGCAGCCGAGCGCCATTGAGGGCGTACCAGGCGGAGGATTCCAGACAGGTGGAAGCCCATCACTGCACGGTATGACATGGTGGTGGTGTTTGGGGGGCGGTTGTTCACATGCACTCACATGTACTCTCTTTCTGTTACAGATCCTGTTCGTCTTCAGGAGACGGTGGTGGTGGGTCCAGACAGTGATGCTGACCTGCTGGACATGGAGGAGGGTCCATCCACTTCCACCACGCACTGCAGCAGCATGCACGCTGGGCCGCAAACTCTGGTGTCAGTGATACGGGTGCGGGGATGCACAGCCTGTGTCTCAGCAGTCTGGCATGCAAGCATGCCAGCACGCTGTGACCATGGCAGTAGCATGTACCTGCACCATTGATGATAGAAGGCCTGCAATGGGCAGTGATTGTTGTGTGTCCCATGACGGACACACGGCAGGCCAGCACGTGCCCCTGGGCCTGTCTGGTTCCAACTTGTGTACCAGCATGCTGGCACGGTCCCAGGCTGTGCCTGTCAGCACCCGTGGGGCAGCACCGGTGGCTGTGCAGGTGTCTGGCACTGTTGCCAGCACAGCGGTGGAACGAGTGGACCCGGGGGCACAGCGGTTGGAGGGGCAGCAGCAGCAGTCGCCCACCAGGTCTGGGGGTACAGTGTCAAGCAGTGGCACATGTCCGCCGCCCTTTGATCCGCCCATTCCTGGTACTGGCGAACAGCGCCCACCCTCAAGGGGTGTTGTGCATCAGGACCGTCCACACCCTGGGGGTCAGGATGCCGTTGGGGCACAGTACCCATTGGACGAGCACACCCGCCTGCTGCAGGAATCAGTACAGCTGCAGAGGCGGGTTGCAAGGTCCGTGGAGGCACTGTCTGTGTCCGTGGAGCGGCACAGCAGGGAGTGTGCTCGGGACCGAGCCGAGCTGGTCCGTATGCGGACGGATGTGACCGCCGCCATTGACAGGCTGACCCAGGCAGTGGTCTCTGTCGTGGACGCATTGGGCACACAGTCAGGTGCCCCTGTACCGCACACCCTACACAGTGCACTCTCCACTTCCCGTTCCCGGCGTCGTGCGTCACCAGGCCTGTCAATGCCGGGTTCTGCTGTGGGCATCCCGAGCACCCCTGGTGCAGGTTTGTTCGGGATGCTGCAGACCCCTGTGTGGGCAAGGTCGCGTTCGTGGAGTGGGACCCCTGGTGGTGCAACAGTGCCACCCCATGTGGCCCCTGCTCAGCCTGCCCGTGCTGTTGGATCACGGCGGGGCCGCCCACGCATCCGCGGTGGCCGTGGGACAGTGCTACATGACTGAGCTGTCTCCCAGTGCGGGCCCTGTCTGGTGCTGCCATGTGTGCAATGTGTGTCATGGTGGGCAGTGCACTGCTGGGTGCTCTGCTCACCACGCCAACACACGGACCACCTGCACACCCTCCCAACTGCTGTCCACAGGTGCGTGTGCATGATGATGCCTGCATTGCACTGTACACCAAGGTGCAAGCGTGCCCAGCATCTGACACACGTACTCGGACAGTATGGGTGGTGGGGGTGGTCGGTGGTGCTGTGTGTTAGCAATGTCAGTTCTGCAGTGCTGTGCATCTGCCCATGTACGCTCTGTGCCTGGTGTGTGTGTGTGTCCATATGAGTGCTCACCCCTCCCTGATGGTGTGTCTGTATGCCTGGACCGTTCCACTCCCCTGACCGTCATGCACCCCTGGTGTGTTCCCCTGTGTGCCTGTGGTTTGCGCATGGACAGTGTTGGTTGCACATGTCCCCTTGACTTACCTGTGTTGTGCGTAGTGCTCCTCTGTGATGGTGTCCCGGTGCAGCTGGGCCTGCCGGATCAGTCGGGGGTCCCTCCGTCCTAGGGGGGGCTGCTCATCACCATCATCACCGGCGCCAATGGCGTCCCCATCGCTGTCCCCCTCTTCGACCTGTACGGCTATCCCATGGTCTTTAGCCATGTTGTGCAGGATGCAACAGGCCAGGAATATCCCACAAGCCTTTTGGGGGCTGTACTGTAGGGCACCGCCGGAGGTGTCTAGGCATCGGAAGCATGCCTTGAGCATCCCAAACACCCGCTCTATGATGTTGCGTGTTGCGGCATGTGCCTCATTATAGCATAGCTGCGCTGGGTCATAGGGGCGCCGATGCAGTTGAGCAGCCAGGACGGAGTGGGTATCCGCAGTCACCTGTGTGGAGATAGTGGAGATCAGTGTCATGTTCAGGTCCATATTGGCCATCTCCCTGTGTGCCACTACCATGGCACCTGTGGCATTCCCACCCTTGCCCAGAGTTTGCATTCCATACATGTGTACTCACCCACTAGATGTCCTATGGGGATGTCCCCACTCTCGAATCGATGGCACAGTGCAGACTGATACCAAATGAAGGCATCATGTGCTCCACCAGGGTGTGTGGCACAGACATTGATTATGCGCCCAGTGGCATCACACATCACCTGGCAGTTGACACTAGGGAATCCCTTTCTGTTCCGATATGCGTGGCCATCGGGGCCAGGTGGCGTGCGGATGGCCACATGGGTGCAGTCTATGGCCCCTAGCATGCCAGGCATACGTGCTACCCTGTGGAACTCCTGCATGTTTGCTGTATGCTCTGCCGCGGTGCTGGGGAAATGGATGTACTCTGCAGCATGTGGCAGCAGTGCGCTGAGGAATTGGGTGAGGATGTGTGACGTGGCCGACTGTGTGATGCCTGTGGTGTCCCCTGTCGGCCTCTGGAAGGTGCCCGTGGCGAGCAGGCACATGCAGGCTGTCACCTTGGTCTCCACCGACAGAGCGTGACTCCGTCGTGAGGGTGCCTGCATCACATTACTGCACAGCTCACAGAGCCGTCTCAGTATTGCCCTGTTCAGGCGGTACCGGCCCACGATCTCTACATCTGTGTACAGCTCAAAGCTGATGCGGGCACGGTACCGCCTGTCGGGGGCATACCGCCGACAGGCCCTTCCACGGCCACGTCCCCCTGCAGCATGCATTCTCACCCCCCTCAATACAGCTTCCATGTGGAAACTGGCACTGTCCATCTCCTGGCTGACCCCCCCTGGCTGGTGCTGCTGTGTTACCCCACTGTCCTGTTAGCTACTTCCACTGCAGGGCACCCCCGCTGGCCTCTACAGACTATGGGCCACACTTTCCTTGCCTGCCCTTTCCTGTCTGTCTGTCTCTGTCTCTCTCTCTCTCCCCACTTGGCAGCCTGGTAGCGTTGCGCGCTTCCTTGAGTCTTTTTATTTTGGCTCATTTCGGCGTCGCAGTTTCCGGCTGTGCATCTGCGCATCGCGCAGAATCTTTGAATATCGCGTGCGGTCTTTATGCATGGATCCACCCCCTTCGGTTGCGCATGCCTTCATTTTCATTGCGCTGTTGCTCAGCATGTTTTCGGGGGCGCAACTGCCTCCTTCTGCATATCGCTAAATGGCGCAGTTTTGGACTTGCGCATGCGCAACCCTTTTGAATATCTGGGCCAATGTGTCCACATGAAATACCTGACATGCCATGGTTAAAGCTTGGTGCAGACATTTTTGACTTTAGGGGACACTCCTACTTAATAGTAGTGGACTATTTTTCTAAATACCCTGAGGTTCTCAGAATTCCTGACAAGACAGCAGCTACAGTTATTGCAAAATTGAAAGCTGTATTTGCAAGGCATGGAATTCCAAAAGAACTGGTAGCGGATCATGTACTATTTGCAAGTCATGAAATGAAGCAGTTTGCAAAGTTGTGGGAATTCAGAATAACTCATTCCAGCCCAGGATACCCACAATCTAACGGTTTAGCTGAAAGAATGATCCAGACAGTAAAAAGAATCTTTCTGAAGTCTATGCAAGGTCAGACCGATCCACATCTCGCATTGCTCAGTCTTAGAAATACACCAGTCACAGGACTGAACTGTACACCTTCTCAGCTGTTAATGGGCAGAATGTTGAGGACAACATTACCTGCAAATGCAAGGGCACTGCGACCTGACGTACCAAAGGATGCACATAAATGCCTGAAAAGACTACAGAAAAGACAGAAACAGTATTATGACAGGAATGCAACTCCAGTTACTCCATTCAGAGAAGGGGAAAGGGTATGCATAGAGACTTCTAGTGGGTGGCAACCTGCTACAGTGGAAAGAATCTGTGATGAGCCAAGATCCTATAGTGTGATTACACCTGCAGGACAGCAATACTGCAGGAACAGGAGACACCTGAGGAGAAACCGAGCAGTTGCTTTGGAGGCTGAAGAGCAACAGGCAGATGAGTCAACTGAATCCGTATTGTCACAAACAGTGGAATCCAGGGACAACAGCCAGGAACAGGACACTTGTCAAGAGTATGAGCAACCTGAGACGGAACCTGTTGTTTTCAATGACACTTTGCCAGAAAGCCCTGAGGCTGTACCCGGTGTGCAGTCTACTCGAATGACCAGAAGAGGGTGTCTGCTTAAAGTTCCTGAGAGATTCAGAGATTTTGTTATGACTTAAGTCAGTGGTAAAGATTTATTTCAACAGAGCTCAGTACCACTGACTTTAGACCCTAACTCATCAAAAAGTAAGACTCAACCATTATGTTAATAGTGCTTGGTAATTATTTGTCATCATACCTCTCAACCTTTTGTCCCCCAAATGTGGAACATTGCCTCTGAAAATGTGGAACAAATGAGCAAAATGTGGAACACTTAATCAAATTTTTACCTAGGAGGCTCAGAACACTGTTAAAATGTTTGCATTTATGTTCAGAAAGTCTGTTATTAATTGAATAATATATTTTTTGGATCATTTAATACAGATTTTTGCTTTAAAATGTTAATACTGAATGTGGAACAAGTCCTCACAATGTGGAACAGGGAGCTTTTGTGAAGTAAAATGAGGAACGTTCCTTGTAATGTGGTACAGTTCAGAGGTATGTTTGTCATTGATGTGCAAACAGAAATCAAGGTAATTGCTTCTCTTTACTATAAGGGGAGATGCAGTATATGGTAACTTACCCTAGTAAGAGTGTAGAATGGTTTAGTCCACATCCCCCTGCAGTTTTTGGGCTAATGGTATGTCTTGGGTGGAGACTGGGTTTTAGAAAGTGCACAAGCAGATTGTAGTAGAAGTTCTGCTGAGGCCTGCTGATCTATCTAATGTATGTTTGCTGAATAAACCTCAGAGCTGTTGGAAGCTACTTATGATGTCCAGTCATTCCTAAAACCAGCAATCCGGTAAGAAGCAACTAAAGTGAAATATTATAGAGAGGGGATGCGACCTGGTTGCTGGAGTCAGGGCTTAGGTTATGTGGCACAAGCAGGAGTGGCAGCAGCTTTTCTTTGTCCTCTCCTGCCTCTTGCTCTGTAAAATCCTGTCATTTGAGGAAAGTCCAAGGGTATAGGCATAGGAACTTATGCCTTGGGATAGTACTCCCTACCTCTATTCCCCCTAGGCTGTTACTTTTGGGAAATAGAGGCTTTTCTGCTTTGCTGCATTACTTTTATAGGTGGACTTGTACTCCACTACCTTTTTCATATAAGCCTTAGTTTTGTCTCCAAACAAGGAGTTATTTTAACAGGGCTTAGCTTTGGGCTGCCTATTGTGAGGAATTTGTAGTTCTGAACCAAGCAAGGTGTTTGAGAGAGGCAGCTTGCTCTGGTGGTTGTATCATTATCTACAGCTATGTGAAACTGATACTTCGCGGCTTCAAGACCAGTTTTCACAGTCTCAGAATTTCCTGAACCATCTTATGACCAGGATGTAACTCCATAGGGCCTTTGGTACTTGGCAGAATATGCCAAATATGTAGAAAGGTATAGTAAGAGAGAGAGAGGCTGTAGTGTAGGATTTTTTTTTTTTTTACCCTTTTTACAGGTAATTGAGAAGAGAAAGGCACAAGACTATGTCAAGCTGCAGCCTATACCACTCTCTGCTGGTCTAGATGCACATGATGAGAACAACATTTGGTTAGTCTAGCAGATGCTTGTTCAAAATATTATTGTTTACTACAACACATTATAGAGATTCTGTAGAAGCTTCCAGGTTGTTAGTCTGAAGACAGTGTGAATGGGCAAACCTAACTTAAGGGAAAAAGACCAAACCTGTCCAGGTAGTCTTGGTCCCCTGTTTAATAAGTAGTCTCCTGGGTAGAAAGAACCAAGGTGCCCACAGTATTGTGAACAAAAGTATAGTGAGATGAAATCCACCTGACAACAGGAGTAGTAAAATCGGGTCAGGGGACCTAACATATTTAAAACTCACCCTTACCCCACCCCCTTTTTTTAACCCTGGACATAGGCAGGGTCTGAAAATGAGTTATTATAGAACAATAGAGGCATAATATTACTCATTAATTGTAAAACTGATATTTTATACATATATATAAAAGAGCAAAGCTCTATTTTGTATTAGAGGGTTATATATATATATATGTCACTGGCATCTCCCTTGCCTTTTGCAGGAGGGCAGTGATATACATCTTTCTTTGGCTTGGTCAAAACTTATTTGCAGTGGGGTCCTGAAAAGGATCTGTCTTCAAAATATGAAAAGAAGAAAAACAAATCCTTCTTCCACAGCTTACAAGAGGAACAAAACTGAGAAGTAAATTTTCAGAGAAATGGACTGGACCTAAGCAGTTTAAAAGGAAGTAGTGGCTGTGAGTCTTAGCCACTGACCTATGGCACTTGAAGTGTAAAAAAGCATTTTGGTTCAGATGCATTTCCTGGGTCTTCCACCAACATTTGCCAGAAAGCCCTTATTTTGTGTTTCCCAACAGGGAAGTAAGGAATATGCTGTCAGTTCCTTGCGGTAAAGAACCACGTTTAAACTTGAATACAAGTAAGAGAAATGAAAAGAAATAACAGTTTATGGCAAAATAAAGGAACTGCTATTAAAATAAATGCGAAAACCACTAAATACCGCAAATGTGGCAAACTGTTACCTCAGAAACGATAAAAAAGGAACCGCAGAGAATAGGGGAAAACACGGTTCCTGAACCGGTAGGAAACTGCTTAAAACCCCTAAAACTAAATTACAAAATACTCACAAACTTAGCACAAAAGTCAAAGTTTTTATGGAAAAAAAGTTGTTTTCTTAAGCAGAGAGAGACAGCACCTCAAAGGCGGTGCTTCTCAGTCAGTTGGAGAAAAAATTCTGGTGCCCTCTGGGCAAGCTCCACTCAGCACACCCTCCTGCTGTCTTCTGATTGGCCAGTTCATTATATTCATTGTTCATGGGCTCCACCTCCAAGTCAGCTTAACCTGGTAAGCTTACTACTATTGTAACTGACGCTAAAGGACTTCTGGGGTGAGAATCTGGTTCCTCCTCCTCCTCCTCATAGACTCTTGGGTGGGGAGGTCCAGAGTTTGTGCCACCTGCTTCTTGCAAGTAAAATGGGAGGTATAATCCTCAGGTCCCTTGTCAGGGGACTCTGGGCTTTGAGGATTAGGAGAAATATCTGGTTAAGGAGGTTCCCCGTAGTCATTTTCCTCCTCCTCTTCTTCCTCTTCCTCATCCTCATCATACAGTTCAGTGAGTTGTTCAAAGAAATCGGGAACTGATGAGGAACCCAAAGTTTGAACCAATGTTTGATGAGAACCCAGTCATGGAACTGGAACCAAAGTGCCAGACTGTAGCAACTGTATTATTTTAATGGTATTCACGATCACCTGAGCGGTAGGAACCGACGGGTTTGTCGGTTGCTGTTCCTGCGCTGAGCGCTTTTCCTTCTTTTTTCTTCTGGATGCAGCAGCCAGTTCAGTGACTTGTTCTCCACTGTGCTTCTTTCCTGAGGAACTCTCACCCTTGTCAGAGAGCTGTTCCTCAGGTTTCTTAGGTTTATCTTTACTGTGAGGAAGAGACAGTTTATCTGATGAGGGGTCAGCAGCCTTATCAGACATATTTTCCCTCATTCGGTTCAACAGTCTTTCAAGCGTCAACTGGGGAATATTTTTACAAATTTCACAGTCTGTGTTCAGGTGGTCAAACCCTAGGCAGAATCAGCTTTAGCAAATGGTTCACCACACTCTGTATAATGTTGGAAACCCATAGGGCCGGTTCTTTTCTGGGGTTTCTGTGACATAATATAAAATACCCGAGTTGTTTTTTTTTTTTTTTAAGCCACTCACAATTTAAAATAGGGACTTCTCTGGTATTCTCTTCTTTTTTTTTTTTTTTTCAGTTGGTTTAGTGACCAAAACAACTAAGAATTAACTCGGTCAAACAAAAAGGTAAAGAAGAAAAAATTACTCACCTTAGTAATTGTTTTTTCTATTGGAGTCTTGCTGTATTCTGACAAGTGCAGTTAGCCCCAGCCTTTAAACTGCCCCGGAGAACAAAGGGTTAACCTTTCTATGCAGAGCACAGAATGCTGAGCTCGAGCTTGGTTGATGTCTCTGTCTGTTTCCCTTTGAACGCTAACCGTCAGATTCTTACGAGCAACACTCAAATAGTATTCTATGTGGAAATTGTAAAACAAAATTTTTAATAGCCTACTGGCAACAAAAAGTTTTGGA
The DNA here is from genome assembly GCA_016271365.2 of Neoceratodus forsteri. Lineage (NCBI taxonomy): Eukaryota > Metazoa > Chordata > Ceratodontiformes > Ceratodontidae > Neoceratodus > Neoceratodus forsteri. Next base: position 262,552,826 of record JADMNL010000024.1, read on the forward strand.
CTACCAAAAGAAGACTCAAGTCAGGAAACTCAAAACCCAAACCAAGTAGGAATATAACAAAATAAACACCCACACAAAAAGAGGGTGTACAAAGAGCAGCACTGAGGCTCAACACTGCACCTGCCCAACCACTTCCCAAAACCAGGTTCTTAAAGGGGAGGCAGGGAGGGAGGTCAGAATACAGCAAGACTCCAACAGAAGAAACATCATTACTAAGGTGAGTAATTTTTTCTTCAAACAACTTGAAGTCTTGCTGTATTCTGACAAGTGCAGACTACCAAGCAGTACCTCCATGGAGGAGGGACAGAACCTACTTTGGTAACAGGCTCTGAAGTACTGCTGTGCCAAACCGAGCATCACTCCTAGCCTGGATATCCAGAGAGTAATGCTTGGTAAAGGTATGGACTGTTTTCCAGGTGGCTGCTTAACAAATTTCTAAGAGAGGGCTATCCCTGGCAGCAGCCAGGGAAGCAGCTGTACCTCTTGTGGAATGAGCCCTCAGGCCTGAGGGTGGAGTTTTCCCCAGTTTTTCATAGCAGAATTGTATACAAGACACGATCCACCTGGCAACAGATCTCTTGGTGGCAGGTTTGCCCTTTCCTACCTCTCCATAAGTGAGGAACAACTGGAGGGAGTCAAACCTGTGACCCTTGGTACGTTCTATGTAGTAACTAAGGGCTCTTTTAACATCTGAACTGTGTAGCCTCCTCTCTCCTGAGGAAGAATGATCAGTGAAGAAAACAGGAAGAGACAAAGACTGGTTTAAATGGAAGTCTGAAACCACTTTGGGCAAGAACCTTCTATTGGTTCTAAGGACCACTTTATCCCTGTGAAAAGGAGATAAAATTAGGTTCCACTGACAGGGCTTGCAATTCACTGATACGCCTGGCAGAGGTAATGGCTACCAAGAACACAGTTTTCCAAGTCAAGTACTTAAACTCTGCTGAGGACATAGGCTCAAAAGGGGGTTGCATAAGTTGAGCAATGCAAACATTCAAATCCCAGGCAGGGGCAGGGTCTCTAAAAGGAGGATTGGTGTGAAGCAGTCCTTTAATAAATTTACAGAATACAGGGTGAGAATAGTGAGGAAGACTTCCCCACAGACAGAAATGCAGAAACAGCTGACAAGTGTACCTTGAGAGTAGCTGATCTGAGGCTTAAGCCATTAAGATGGACCATATAATCCAGAACAGTAGGCAATCCAGCAGTATCTGGAGAAATATGCTTCTTAGAACACCAAATGCTGAATCTCTTCCATTTGGAGTTATAAGTCTTTCTAGTGGAGGGCTTTCGAGAAGCTTTGAGAATATCCAGAACCCCTTGGGAAACATGCAGATCTGCAAACTCTAACTCTTCAAGAGCCATGCCTTGAGATTGAGAGACTGAAGATTGGGGTACCAAATCCTCCCGAGAGGATGTTAACAGGTTGTAATTCCTGGGAAGAGACAGGGGAAGATGGACTGCAAGGGACAGCAACAGGGGGGTACCAGGGCTGTCTGGCCTAATCAGAAGCAATCAGAATCACTTTGCAAGGTTGAGACCTTATTTTGACTAAAACTTTGCACAGGAGTGGGAAGGCATACAGAAACTTCCCTTCCCAATTCAGAATCAGGGCATCCAGGGGGTCTGAGCCAAAGACTGGACGTCTGCAACAAAACAGAGGGGAGTTGGTGATTGTCTGGGGCTGCAAAGAGATCTGTCTCTGGAGTGCCCCACCTTGAAAAAATCACTTTCAACACTTGAGAGTCGAGGCACCATTCGTGATGGCCCTGAGAGATCCTGCTCAGTGCATCTGCTAGCACATTGTCCTTCCCTGAAAGGTGAACTGCTACCAGAGAGGTTTGCAGGGAATAAGCCAGGGACCACAATTTCATGGCTTCCATGCACAAGGCTGTGGACCGAGTGCCTCCCTGCTTGTTGATGTACCACATGGTGGTGGTGTCCGTTCTGACCTGAACCACCTTGTTCTGTACTGATTGAGAGAAAGCTTTCAGGGCCAGAAAAACTGCCCTGAGCTCTAGGAGATTGATATGGAGAAGGGATTCTTGGGGGGGGGACCACAGCCCCTGGGCAGTGAGGGCCCCCAGATGGGCTCCCCAGCCCAGAAGAAAAGAGAAGCGTCTGTGGTAAGGACCACTGAACAAGGCTGAGTGGCAAAAGGAACACCTTATCTTAAATTGTCCTGATCCTGCCACCATTGGAGGGCTTGGATCAAGGTCAGAGTCACTGGGATCAGTTTGGTAAGGGAATCGTTCCTCTGAGACCAAAATGCTCTCAGATGGAACTGAATATCCCTCATCTGGAATCTTGCCCCCTTGGACCACTGCTGTTGAAGCTGCCATGTGGCCCAACAGCTAGAGGAAATGCCTTGCTGGTCGAGATACCTGAAGGCTGAAGGAAGAGGCTAGTTCCATAAGAACCCTTGCCCTTTCTAGAGGAAGAAAGGCTCTTGCTCTGACTGTGTCCAGTTCTGCCCCTATAAAGGTAAGAAGCTGGACTGTTTCGAGAACTGACTTGGGAAGGTCGAGAAGAAATCCTAGAGAAGTGAGCACTTGCTGGGTCACTTGCAGGTGAGACTTGACTTGGTCTGTAGACTGGCCCACTATTAGCCAATTGTCCAGATATGGAAAAATGGAAATCTTTTGCCTTCTTAGAAAGGCAACTACTACTGCCAGGCACTTTGTGAAAACCCTTGAGGCCGAGGTTAGGCCAAAGGGCATTGCTCTGAACCGATAGTGGCCTGAGGGCAACTCGAACCTGAGGTACATTCTATGGGAGCACCTGATGGGAATGTGAAAGTAGGCATCCTTGAGGTCCAGGGAGGCTAACCAGTTTCCTGGCCTTAGAGAGGGAAGGATTATTCCCAGAGTTACCATCTTGAACTTTGGTTTTAAAAGATGTTTATTTAGATATCTTAGGTCTACGATGGGCCGCCACTCCCCTGTCTTTTTTGGGGTCAGGAAGTACCTGGAGTACAGCCCTTTGTCCCAGTGTAGGGTAGGTACTCTCTCTATGGCTCTTAAGGCCAGAATAGAATAAACCTCTGCCTCTAGGGCAAGGCTTTACGAGAGATTTGCAGGTGGAAAAGATCTGGCTGTAATCGTTGGAAATTTTTTGAAGCTGAGAACCAGTCCCTGGCTTACTACTTCCAGGACCCACTTGTCTGATGTAACAGACATCCAGTCCTGGACAAAGTAAGCCAGCCTGCCCCCTACTGGAATAGAAGAGTTGACCTGGGCAGACCCATCAGGGTGTCTTCTTGGCAGGGGCTTTAGGCTGAGGATTGGATGCTGCCCTGCTCATCCCCCTTATGCCTTTCCCTCTGAAGAAACCCCCCCCGTGAAAAGGAAGAAGAGGCCTGTGCTTGATAAAAAAAAAAAAAAAAAAAAAAGCCTTTGAAAAGGCCTGCCCCTGCCCCTAGACTGCTGCCTTTGAGGAGTTGCCTGCCTCTCCTTGGCCTGAGCACTCCTGTATGCGGTCCTGTACTCATCCATTTTCTTCATGTAATTCTCTGTTTAAAATCCACGGCTTTAGCCTGGGTATCCTGTAAGGAGCTAGTACATCTGAGCCAAGCCATTCTCCGAAGAGCCACAGATGTAGCCATGACTCTTGATGACACATCATTAGAGTCCACAGCAGCATGAAACTGAACTTTGGAAGCCTCAATCCCATCTGCAGCCACTGCCTCCAGCTCCTTGGCTAGATGGGGGGAGGCCTGTTTAGCCAGTGCCAGTACAGTGTCCCACCTGGACTTCTGGTACCTAGCTGTATAGGCCATATAATTCGCCTGTCTGAGTCCCAGGGAAGATGCCATGTACAGCTTTTTTACCATGGCATCAACCTTCATAGAGTCTTTGTCTGGGGTGTGTGAAGCCAAGGGAATGCTTGCCTTATCACAGGCAGTAGCCTGCACAACCCCAACATGGCTGCATTGGTGGTATAAAAACTCAGTTTCTGAGCCTAAGAGTGTATACCTCTTGTCCATTCTTCTGTCCACAGGAGGTACAGAATTGGGAGACTTCAGAATTTTTTGTGTCCGTTTCCCAAAAGATTTGTGGAAGGGAACAGACAGTCTCCTGGACTCTGGGATGTCCATCATTTCTACATAATCGGGCTCCTCCTGATCCTCCATTGCCTCTTCCATAGGAAGTTGGAGGGTCTCAGCCACCTTTCTGTAGAACATAAAGTGGGAAGGGGACTCAGAAAGCCTAGGAGGGGATACACCTGAAGGTCTGTCTGGGGAGATGTCAGGTTCCATAGGCACATCTAGACTTTCACCATCACCATCATCATCAAACTCCCCTTCCTCCTCAAACTCCGGTTCATAAAATTCTTCCAAAGTATAATCGTGAACCGAGGGCACCGACCGAACCGAGCCCCTGCCAAAAGGTGCGGATCGTTGAACAGCAACAGTTCCACAATCTGAATCACTCTGGCTATTTCTTTGGCGGTCGGAAATGGACTTCTGGATCCGAACTGGACGATTTTTCTTTGCGCTTTCTTTTTGTCGGAACCAACCCCTCAGAATCAGCTCTCCTTTTGCCCGAAGAAGTACCGCCCTGGTCGGAGGGCACTCCTTCTGGTTCGGTCGGAACCGAACCGGGCTGGCCATCTGGGTCAATGGACTTCTCGGCCTCCTTTTCCCTCAGTCTGCCTAATCTCTTTTCCAGGGTAGATTTGGGAAAATTCTTGCAAATTTGGCAGTCGGAATCGAGGTGGTCAAACCCCAGACAATAAACACAGGTGGTGTGGGGATCGGCCTTAGCAAAGACCTCCCCACACTCACTGCAGTGTTGAAACCTAGTGGGCCCGTTTTTTTTCTTCGATTTCTCAGACATGCCCAACCTAACCAAACTTACCCTTTTTTTGTCAACCACCAGGCAAGACTCCCTTATCGGTTCCAAACCATGTCACAGGTCTTGGAAAAAACTGTTTCAATACACGTTTTTTTTTTTTTTTAGAACCGGTAACCACACATAAAATTACACAAGAATCAAACAAATGATCGGTTTGGTCACACTTTTTACAAGTTCCACACAGAAACACAGTAGAAAACATATCTAGTACTCACGGTACCACAGACAGAGACTGAACCGACTATGCAGGAAACTTTTTCGGTTAGAAACCGACGAAAAAACAACACTTAAACCGACTTTCGAACTGAGCTACAGGAGAAATCTCTGGAGCGACTGTTCAGTGAGGCAGAGTAAAGAATCTGACGGTTAGTGTTCAAAGGGAAACAGACAGAGACATCAACAGACGTCGAGCTCAGCATTCTATGCTCTGCATAGAATGGTTAAGCCTTTGTTCTCTGGGGCAGTTTAAAGGCTGGGGCTAACTGCACTTGTCGGAATACAGCAAGACTTCAAGTTGTTTGAAAACAGTCTACCAGAGAAGTGTAATTAACTAAATATTTCTTCAAAATACAACAAAAGTCCGATTCCTTCCCGGTTGCGGGGAACCAACAAGGAACTGCTAAACTTACCAAAACAACACTAAATCTGGGCTAATCTACCTGTAAACCAAGAACAGTGCTTCAAAACCAAAAAGAAATAAATGGTAACTATAAAAAAAATGAGAAAAATAGATATCTTAAAGAAAGACGAAGGAGGGCTCTCAGAGGCATCTTACTTCGGCAAGCAGAGTAAAGAATCTGACTGTCTGCAGGAAGTATACCAAGGACAGTGATTTGAAAACCGAGCTTGAGCCTAGCATTCCATGATTAGCATAGGTTCTTTAACCATTTCGGCTCCGGAGCAGTCCTATGGTGAGACCATACTGCATATGTCAGAATACAGTAAGATTTCCTGGAGTTTGAACAAGTTTCATGGGAAGGGACACATGATCCAGATGCTGTACCCACTGCTCCATAAGAGCTGCAAAATAGAAATAGTGAAACTGCCCACCAGAGTCTCTACAGGAGGACAGGGAGGGGCTCCGAACCCGAGACCTTGAATGCCATGAGAAGGAGTCATCAGGGACACTGATGGTGCTAGAGGGGGCTTCCTGCTCCTGGATGTTGAAGACCTCATGGCAGACCTACCAGATGGTGACCTCAAGTGGTACTGTTTCTTCCCCTTCCAATGGGAAGAGGAAGAACTTAAGGTTGAGCAGCGCAGGGTCCTCGACTGAAATTGAGAATGGGCCAGCTTCTTTTTGTGTTTACGGGAGGGCTGTCCTCCTTCCTGAACACAGGATCAGCCATCATCAGAACCCTCCCTTGGAGAGGGAAGTGGACTGGATATGGCACCCCTGCCGGAGCAGCATGCCTGAAGAGACTCCCTACTGTCTCTGTTGCTGTCCATGGTCTTCGACTGCTGTTCGGTAGAGATGAGAGAAACTCGACAGAAAAACGTTTTATTTTTTTTTTTTTTAAACTAAACTGACACAAAAATAACAAACACTAGCTTAAACACTAGAAACTGAATGCTGTTGTCATATAGACATGAAGATCCGTCTCCTGGCAGGCGAGCAACGTCGAAACTGAAGTGTACTCGATGAAGGGGGGAAAAAAGGAACTGGGGCGGTTGAAGGCCGGTGCCGAGGTAAGCCATGCACTGCAAGCTGGTTTCGCAGTGCTGTGCATGAGTGCAGCCTACCTCAGCACCTGCCCTCCTAAAAAGTTCAGGATCCCGCAGCATCCTACTGCCTCCATTTCAGAGCCCATCAGTGTGAATCAATGGTGAAGACTGGCACTGGGAAATTCTGTTTCCGCACATACTGGTTGAGACTGTGTAGACCCAGTATTGGGTGCCAGCTCCCCCATCCATTTCGGGACCAGGAAGTACTTGGACATGTAACCCTAGCTGGCAAGGGCATCCAAGACACAGGCTATTGCCCCTTTCACAAGGAGCTGAGCAATGTCCTCCCTGAGGGCAGACAGTGTATTCTGAGAAACTCCAGACTCTCCAGGCGCATGGTGGTGGTACAGCTGGAGAGCCTCGAAGTCTAGAGACAGTCTTCTGCCCACTACATTCAACATCCACTTGTCTGTTATGATAGTGGACCAACGTGGCAAGAACTAGCGTGGCCAGCAGCAACTGAGGAGAGGACTGGTGGAGGGATGGCACCCCTCAAACCAGCACTGGGCAGCTTTTATGGAGGCACCAGCGGCTGCTGCCAGAGGGGCACCACTACCGCACCCCGCCTTTTACAACCTAAGGCCCTGGACTTCTGCTTGGGGTGCCAGGCCTGAAACTGCCCCTGCTGGGGCAGCTACCAGGGAGGCTGTGACTGAAAGGACTGGCACTGGAAATCTTGTTTCTTAAGCTTCTTTTCTGGTCCTTCTGGGACAGTGTCAAGGGTGGCATTGGACTTCTCAGTCCAACTGAGATGCCCTTCCACCCTGGAGCCAAAGAGGTCGGTGCCCCTGAAAAGGACATCGGCCAACTTCTGTTGGGTGTCCACCATAAATGCAGCCAAGCCCTGCGATGCATGAAGACAGTTGTTGACACTGCTCAGATACAAAAATCACCAATCTCAAAAGGCTCTCTGGCATTGGTGTTTAGCCAGTGATTTGACTGTGATCTCTGAGTCCACCACAATCCACTGCTCTGTACGGAGGTGGGGGAGGCCTACATCAAAGATTCTCATCAGAGAATGACCATAATTAGCCATCATAATGGCACAGTCAGCCTGACGGAGACCCAGAGTAGCTACAGCATACACATTTTTTTGTGTCATGGTCAATCTTATGGGACTCCTTGTCCAGAGGCTTGTCCACATTCCTGTCATGTTCAGACTTCTAGAACACTGAACTGTGACAGACCTTCAGCTGAAGGGTGGTCTAAAAACTCAGCTGGTCCAAAAACCCTGAAAGGTGTAGGGACCTCATATTTGTGGACCATATGGCCTGAGGGTGCCGGGCAAGATGATGGATGATGCCAGAGCTCCAGGGCCATTCCCAAAATGGCCTCAGTCACTGGGAAGGCAACTCCCAGGGACTCATCCTTGTCCAAAATGTCTGTTACAGGGTACTTAGCCCTCCTATGGACTGACTCTTAACAGGATCAACGTGGACTCTGAGCAGCCCACTGATGGGCAATGACCCATGGTTGGTGGAAGACTGCTTGACTGAGTCCCGGTCTAACAGCTGAGTCCCTGTGGAGGCCACAGACTCCTGATTCCAGGCATTCAATGACTCCTCAAAGACAGCCTTCAGCCACTGTTCACCACGGACCTCTCAGAAAATCTCACCTGAGGTAATCTGAACCAACAGCTGGCCTCTTTGGTTGGAGCAATGACAAGTGACTGTCACAGAGGCAGCTCCTTCATGTCACTGATGCACAGGTCAGGAAGCATAGGAAAATCGGAAGCAGTTGTAGAATTCACCAAAAAATATTTATTTACAGTAGCAGTAACATAAAAAATAAACTTGTTCATAATAACTATGTACAGAGGCAAAATAAAAGAGTTTTCCTGCAGTCTCTTCGTCCCTTTTTCTTTTAATCTCTCTTGCAGTTGCAGTTTAGCTCTTATATAAATCCTTTCAACTCCCATTCTTAGCAAGCATCCTGTTTTTGTAAATATCAGGCAGGAGCTGGTAGAACACAGTGTGCTTGCTGAGGCCCCCTTTTTCACAGCTTTTGCAAAAGGCTCAAAGATTTGCACTGAGGTAACCTCTAGTTTCCAACAGCTTTTTGCAGTCATTTCAAATTATAAATATATACATTACAGCAGTAATGCTATACATTTTCTATACAAAAGGATCCCAATATCAGTTGCATTTCTATACAGTGATTTGCACATATTTTTATATCCGCAGATATGTGAGGGAGGAAAGACAGACAGTGAGAGGCACAGAATTGCAAGACTCTTCGGGTTGATCAAGTCCGAAGTCTCTCAGGAAAATATGGCTGTGCAACCAAACAGAATAGACAGGAAAGGACAGATCCTTGCATTTTAACACTTTCTCCAAAACAACTGGGACAGGGTCCTATTCTACCCTGTCACATACACCCCCTTAAGAGGGAACCTATTTTATTAAACAGGTTTCCAAAACTTTTTATTCTCTAACAACATGTGATGCTTTCAGAAATTAAGCACATGTACATTATTTGTTGTTCTATAACAGTACAGCAAACAGTAAAGTTTAAACCCGTACATTTGTTTTCAACCATCAGAACCCTCCATTCCTGATCCATATCTTGACAGAAAATTAGCATTGCTATTCTCTTTGTCAGATTTGTGTATCACAGTTTATTTAAATGGCTGAAGGGCCAGGTACTACCTTGTTTTGGTGTCACCCCCAGCTGCCTGAAATAACCCTGGAGAGAATCATGATTAGCTTGCTCTGAAAGAAAATCACAATCGGTTAACAATTTAGTTTAAGCATTTCCATATTTTAACCCTTTATGTCCATCAGTCATTTGCTGCCACAGTTTCTTCAGGCATTGTCTTTCTTTCTTGGATTAACGGATCTTGGAGCTGTGCTCAAACAAGTCCGAATCAAAATCACTGAAAGGAAAAGTGTCCCAACAGTCTGAAATTTTCTTTGCCTGAGCTCTTGTCACTATAGCTGCTGAAACATCAGGATTTACTCCTCCTTTGATCAACTCAGTAAATCCTGGAAAGTCATTTCCAATAATCACAGGTATGGATAACTTGGGTACTACCTCCACTTTCATTTGGTGCGACACACCCTTAATGGTCAGAGTCACTTGGGTGGTGGAATAGTATCATGTGGCCGTGTGGATGCAGATGACACCGGTACCTGGTCCCTTTGCACAGTGTTTTCCCAGCACTTTAACATGCACTAGGGTCTGTCTGCTATCTGAATCAATGAGTCCCTTCACAATCTTATCCCTCACCTTCACATCTGTTAAGTATTTGCACCCAATTTGCCAAGAAGAAATCTGCTCCAGTGCCACTCTTCTTACTACGGCAGTTTCTTGCAAAATAGCCTGGCTTATTACAGTTATAGCAGATAACGTCTTTGGGCCCAGATTTGTTACCCCCACCACAGTTCTTATCAGACTTGCAGTTTAAATGGGAAAAAGAGTGTCTTACTGATGCTTGGCTGTTACCTCACTGCTGTCTGGCCATTTGGTAGTCCTCGGCCAAAGAAACAGCCTTTTCCCCACTCTCTGGTTGATGTTCCTTTACCCACAGCTGCACATCTGTAGGCAAGATGTTGATGAATTGCTCCATGGCAAATGTGTTGATGATATGTGGGACTGTTTTGCTCTCTGGTTGGATCCATTTTATGAGGAGTTCTCTGAGTCGGGTGAAGGCTTCCCGAGGATTGTCGATTGAGTTGTACCTCAGAGATCGAAATCTCTGCCTGTGTCTCTCCGGAGATGTCATACCTTTTCAGGGTTTTGCTTTTCACCAGGTCATAGTTTTCTGACTGTGCAGTGTCCATACTGCTGTAGGCAAGTTGGGCTTTCCCTGTCAGGTAAGGTACCAGTCTGATTGTCCATTGCTGCTTTGGCCATTGGCAGGCTGTGGCAACTCTTTCAAAAGTTGTCAGGTATGCCTCAATATAATCTGAGGGACACAACTTTGTAAGTTGAATGGCTTTTAAGTTGCTTGCATTTTTGTTGCTCGTCTGGAACTGTGCCGGATCCTCTGCCTTTGACAGCTTGCAAGGCATCCAGCCATCGCTGTTCCTGTCGCTGCATCTCTTCTCTCATCTGCTGTTCCTGTTGTTGCATCTCTTTTTCTCTCTGCTTCTCAATCTCTATTTGTTGTATAGTCCACCATTTGAAAAGTCCATCAGGCTTTCAGGTTCGGTCACTGCCTGTTCTTTTTCCATAACTTGTGCTGGCTATACTTCTGTGTCTGCTAGTTTGGCTGCCATTCTCCTGGTAACCACTCCTGGGCTTGCTGCTGCAGAATCCATACCTTCCTCTGTGCTTTCCTGGTACTAGGTCCAGTACCCACACACAAAACTCCTGGCTTATAGAGTATGCACAGTGTAAATCCCACTTAGGCTGGCACCATTTGTCGTTGAGACAAAGATCAGGAAGCATAGGAAAACCAGGAGCAGTTGCAGAATTCACCAAAAATATTTATTTACGGTAGCAGTAACATAAAAAATAAACTTGTTCATAATAACTATGTACAGAGGCAAAATAAAAGTTTTCCTGCAGTCTGTGCATCCCTTTTTCTTTTAATCTGTCTTGCAGTTGCAGCTTAGCTCTTATAGAAGTCCTTTTAACCCCCATTCTTAGCAAGCATCCTGTTTTTGTAAATATCAGGCAGGAGCTGCTAGAACACAGTGTGCTTGCTGAGACCCCTTTTTCACAGCTTTTGCAAAAGGCTCAAAGATCTGCACTAAGGTAACCTTTTCCAACAGCTTTTTGCAGTCATCTCAAATTATAAATATATACATTTCAGCAGTAATGCTATACATTTTGTAAACAAAAGGAACTTGAATATCAGTTACATTTCCATACAATGATTTGCACATATTTTTATATTGGCAGATATGCAAGGGAGGAAAGACAGACAGCAAGAGAGGACTGAGAGACAGTAAGAGGCACAGAACTGCGAGACTGTTTGGGTTGATCAAGTCCAGAGTCTCACAGGAAAATATGGTTGCGCAACCAGACAGAGAATAGACAGAAAAGGACAGATCCTTGCATTTTAACACTTTCTCCAAAACAACTGGGGCAGGGTCCTATTCTATCCTGTCACGCATTGTAACTGACTGATAAGGAGGTGTGTGGAGCACCTGCAGAAGCTGGACTGGCAGAGCAACCACTGGTGACTGCCAGGGGACTGGAAGTCCTTGAGGTAGAGCCCTGCCTTGCACTGTGATGTCCCACTGCTGCCACAGGAACTCCTCGCAGCACCGGTGCATCTTCTCACCCGAGGATGAGAAGCGTCGATGGTGGCACCTCCCAGGGTTTTGGATCAATTGATACTCAAGTCCTAAAATCAAACCCCATTTAACTTTACACTACTCTAGAGAGGATATTAGAGCAATAACTTTCTCAGTCCAACTAACAACTTTCAGCATTAAAATTCTATGATTAGACATTTAACAACAATACCTACTACAAAATAACTATGGACAAGCCAGACAGGGTGTTTCAGCAAATGTTTCTTACAGCTCTAGTTTAAAGCTTACCACCCCATAATTTACTGAATTTAACCTTGCCAGTCACAATGTAACTTTCTATAAGGTACAGCATCTTCTATAGTCTTTATTTGAACAGAGTTACCAGCAGAATTGCGGATTACCTGACACATTATCCTCTCTATTATCTCTATGTAGTTTTTACTAACCTGATAGTTCTGTTTATGATGTTTTGCAAGTCGTGGTATAAGACTAGCTGTTTTGTAAACGTCCTTTACAAGTTCTTCCATCAGATGAGCGAAACCATCTCCTACAGCATATCCTAAAGATGGACGGAACACTATGTCTGAGGCATCCAATTCCAGTCGCACTTCGAACAATGGAAATGCACTAGCCTAAAACAGTGGTACAGGAATTGCTTATTAATATATGCATTAAAAAAGAACAGCAGGATAACTTGGTTTAGAAGTGGGAAAATCCTTAGGCCCTGCATCATGTGTATCAAATTCTAAGCATTTTTTATAAAAGTAACACTAGACAATGATAGAAGCAAGGCAGTATATAAATACATTAGTGGTACAAATGAGGAAATGGTTGTGATATGCTGAATTTAACAGTTATGTGCTGATTGTGAAGTAGACAGAGAGTTCTGAGTGCTGTATCATTCCTTTTTAATATAAAATGTATTACTGAATGTCTCTGCTGAAAAACCAAATGCTGTAGGAATGACCTCACTACCCCCCCCCCCGATTTCAGCTGACAGATGCAGGACAAGAGAAATGCTGACAGCATGCATCACACATACTCTGTTTTTAGAAACAATGTGTTACATGGAAGACTTTAATCAAGGATCCTGTTTCTCTGAATTAATTACAGAGTTAACTTTGTTAAGAGGGAAGTCATAGAAAAGGTTTATGACATTGAAGAGAAAACACAGGTTATTACACAGAGGTGAGAGGTTGTAAATGCTCATATGAAGCCTGTGTGAGGAGGATGCAGCATGAATCAAAAGAGGTGTCATTGAAATTGAGTTATGCTAAGGTTGCAGAATTAATAATTTGAAATTACATCCTGTGGTTGTATAGAAATATATATTTTTTTTTAGATATTTTGACAGGGAGGAGCTAGATGACCTAATGCAAAAGAGGTGGGCAAAACCAGCTTTTAAAGATTATTCTGTTTCGCTACAGACACACTTTTATCTGACACTGACCAAGAAAACATCTGAGCACTGAAAACAGGTATTTAGAAAGCTAAGACAAAATCTAAATATTGTTGTAGGAACTGCACTGTTTTAAACCTTGTTTTGTTTAAAGATATGTATACATGTCTTGTGATATGAGTTCTGTATTGTATATTTGTCATATTATATATTTTAGTAAAAACTCTAATTTTAGAGCATACCTGGACTGTCTTTGAATTGCTTTCTTTTGCTAAGAAATATTTATGGTTATAGCAGACAGCAGACATAAGCTTGTATGGTGGTGCCAAACTGGAAAGAGAAGCATTTTAAATCTGAGGTCTTTATTAAAGTTTTAAGAGTTCATCTCTGAATACCTGGTTGGGTGCCTGTAGGCAAAGATATCTGGCCCCCCCGAAGACAGATATAGCTGAGCCTGTGCATTGGGTATGCTAGCAAGAGGTTAACAGTTTGAATCTCTCCAGAACTTGAGACCAAAGATTGATCCGAACTCACAAAACAGACAAGAGGGTTACCTTGTTCTATTCACTGTTCACAAGACTGCGCTCAGAGGTTGGCACTTTGGGAGTAGAGGGCCTGACCTGCTGAGTGAATCTGTGACAGATTGGTTGGCAGCGGTGGCATTATTTTGGTATCACAAGCTTTATTGTTCTGTGTCAGCTGAGACCGTAAGCTCTCTTACAAAGAAAGAAAAAGGCAGAGTTTTATTTTAAAAAGGAAACAGAACTATATATCACTTGGCATACAGTCGAGTTCCTACCCATTTTATTTTTTTTCTCTAAAGTGCAGTCAGAGTAGCCGTAGTCAGGGAAGAAGAAGATGGCTTTCGACTACAGCAGGCACACTGTAGATTACTTGAAGCAGTTGTGTGGGGACAGGGGAGTCCCGTTCGAGGTGACAGCCAAAAAGCAGAACCTCACAGAGGCCTGATGGTAGCAGATACCCAGAGCAGCTAGTCACTGACCGTGACTGAACAGGACAGCAGGGCCACTGTCAGTGAAGGGCCACAGCATCGGGGGATAGTCACCAGTCTACTGAATCCAGAGGTTCTCAAACTGCAAATTGAGTTGCATAGGACGGAACTGAGGGCAGAGCGACAACAGAGGGAGGCAGACCGTGAGGAGCGTGAGCGCCAGCGAGCTGCAGAGGAGAGGAGAGAGCGAGAACACAGAGAGGCAGAGGAGGAGAAGAGAGAGTGAGAATGCAGAGAGCGGAGGAGAGAGAGAGGAGGCATGGTGGCAACATGAACTGAAGAAGCCTCTGACTCCAACCAGTAGCATCAGAGCAGGTAAGGTGCTTGGGTTTAACTGGGACTGCAGGACTGGGTTTTGGGTTACAAATTGAACTCAAAATTAATAGCAGAGTTTAAGGAAGGGGAGGACATGGACGCCTTTTTAAATTCTTTTGAAAAAGTTTGTATTCAGGCAAAAATTCCTCTAGAGTCCTGGAGCTTTCAGCTATTTCCGCTACTTATCAGGAGAGCTCGGGATGCATTGGGTCAAATGGACAATGAAGACAGCAATGATTACAGCAAGCTAAAAGCTGCACAGTTAAAAAAGTTTGAAGTAACTGCTGAATCATACAGAGCTAAATTCTGTAAGCTCTGGAGAAGCTCTGATATGAGCTACGAGGAGCTATCCATGAACCAACGTCAGTTTTTAAAATGGTGGGAAGGAATTGAGGCAAATTCTGTTGATAAAATTGAAAATGTGATTTTATTAGATCAGTTTTATTGGGCATTCCCAGCCGAGCTAAAAGCCTGGCTAGAGGACCGAGATCCAAAAACAGTGCAAGAGGCTGCTGAACTCTCGGACCGCTATGCCAAGAGCAGACCTGCTCTGAGAGTGAATGGGTCGGGTGTGGCAGTGCAAAAAGGGAAAAGCGTGCCTTCAGGACAGCTAAAACCCTCACTGCCTCCACCGAAACCAGTTAGCCCCAGGTTTCAAAGAAAAGATTTCTCTGAAGCAACAAATGTCTGTTGGTTGAGTAAAGAAACTGGGCATATTGCCAGACAGTGCCCCAAAAAGGAGAGCCATAATACACAACAGGGTGCTAGAAAAGAAGTGGGTTGTTTGTGTGTCCCTGGAAGCATGCCAGTGAGCATGAGGGAACACGTGCACCCAGTCATGGTGAATGGGGTACAGACCCAGGGATTAAGGGACACAGAGGCATTCCTGACATTGGTAAAGGGGGATCTGGTACAACCTGGTCAGCTTATACCCAATAAATACGTAAATGTACAAGGGTTTACTGGTGAAGAAAGAACATTGCCCCTCGCTAGTGTTCTCCTGGACTGGGGTGAAACAGGGGGAACTGTGCAACAGGTGGCTGTAACCAACACATTAGCAGTGGATGTGATCCTGGGTAACAATCTCCAGCAGGGGGTGGTATGTGCTGTTACCCATAACCAAGCGGCAAGGGAAAATAGTTCCCTGAACCCCATAAAAACCAGTGTGGAAACCACTGAGAGGCTGGTTCCCCAGCCTGGGTCTCCAGATGGGGAGAATGATAAAAAGGGGGTAGAAATTTCCCCGGTAGCAAGTGACCACACAGCTAAGGAAGGCTACTCCGAAAGAGGAAGGGGTGACCAATTATCAGAGGGTTGGGATTGACAGTGATCCTGAGGGCCCTGACGCTAGTGCTAGGGACCCTAGTTTAGCGACTGAAGGGGACCTGTCCCATACGTTGGAGCTGTGTGAGAGGTTTGCAGCTGCTCAGAGGAGTGACTCTAGTTTAAAGAAGCTGAGGGCTTGGGCAGACAGGAGGGCACACAGGGAGGTGATGGCAGACATAAGGTTTATTGGGAAAATGGACTTATATATACATAGGCAGGGCAGACAGAGGGAGGGAGGGATGCTAGGCAGGTAGCTTGTTGTTCTCCAGGGGTATCGTGAGCAGTTGCTCAAAATTGCACATGATAGTCCCTTGCCTGGTCATCTGGGAATATAACGAACTACGCAGCGGTTAGCCCAGACTTTCTACTGGCCTAACTTCACCCAGCAGGTGAAGGAGTATTGCAGGTCTTGTCACCGGTGCCAAGAAATAGGGAAAGCTGGCAAGAAAACCCAAGCAACCCTGATTCCCTTGCCCACAGTAGAGGAGCCATTCCAGAGGGTGGGAATGAATATTGTGGGGCCTTTAAATACCCCCAGCTTCTCAGGGAAGAGATTCATCCTGACTGTTGTGGATTATGCCACCTGGTACCCAGAGGCAGTCGCCCTATCCTCCATTGAGGACAGACAAAGTGGCAGATGCCTTACTTGGGATTTTCTCCCATGTTGGGTTTCTGCAAGAGGTAATCACCGATCGAGGGGGTTCCTTCATGTCGGACCTGATGAAATGTTTATGGGAGAAGTGTGGGGTGGTGCAGAGATGCACGACACTGTATCACCCACAAGCCAATGGACTTGTGGAACGTTTCAATGGTACCCTAAAGTCAATGCTCCAGGCGTTTGCTGAACAGCATGGGAGGGACTGGGAGAAATACCTTCCCCACCTGCTGTTTGTGTAACCCCCCGTTACCCGGGGTTACTAGAATCCCAGTAAGACCTAGTGGTAGGCAGGGAAGGCAGCTTGTGAAACTCCAGTTAAATGGATTTCACACTGTCTCGCTCTGTTCTCAGTCTCAGCTGAGACTGAGGGATGACATCACCATAGAACTTTTGAAGATGCATGAGCCACACTGGAGTGCTGCAGTTGGAAGTTAGGATAGAATGTTGGGGATTTTTGAACAGAGTCTGTGTGCAGTCTTGGAGAGAGGAGCAGCACAGCAGTCTGTGCGTAGGTTCTCAGAGCCTAAGCTCTGTTTTAGAGCTACTGTAAGGGAGGTGTGTGTTTCCACCGAAAGAGGAACACAGTAAGCTGATTGTGAAGTGGTGGAGACCGCTGTTACTGGTCCATGTGCCCCATCCTGAGAGGATGGGGGTAGTAAGGTTTGCCTGTCTTCCAGGGGCAACCCTCCTGGTTCCGGCTAAGGAAGAAGCTGCCTTATTTCAAGTTGTGCTGCGGCACCAGAAGCTGTGGGAGAGAAATTCCTGAGAGGAATCGCCTGTGGGGCACCTGCAACCAAAGGGTGAGTTCGCTCTGACAGAGGGCCTGTGTTTTCACCTGAACTGTTGGAACATAAGGATTGGACTACTTAATATGTAGGCGGTCTAGTGTAATAGACATTGCCGGTTAATTTAAGTGGTTCAAGTCCAGCACAAAGAGTAAAGTAAAGTGGGGATTGGACTGCTTAATCAGTGGGAGGCCTAGAGCAATGGGCTAAGCCAAGTAAAAGTATGTTCAAGTCCAGCACAATGGGAAAGCAAGACAAGTAGAGGAAATGTGATATACATTTAGCCTTAATCTACATTGCCAAGCTTTACAGAATGAGATGTTTAATGTCCAGAGAAATGGCGGGTATGAAGTGTGGATCAGAGGTGGAGACCCCCGCATCAGTAGTAACAAATTCACCTCTATGGATTTGCTCTGTGGCACCTTCACTTTCTCTCAGGTACTGGCCAGTGCCTGAGGAAAGTACCCAGACGTGGGATTAAAAGGAAGTTTCCCTGATAGAGCTGAGGTGCTCTTAGGTGGTTTAGGGAGCCACCAGTAAATATTTCCATGACATATGGAAGGTGTCCGAGTGGCCGGCAAGGGAACCAAGCCATGGAAATCCCAGATAGTGTACAAGTTTGGGCTGTGTACCCAAAGCAGCTTGCAAGTCCGGGCAGTGTGCCCGGTGGGTTCAGAGCCTGAGGGCTAGAAGTGTTGAAGAAGTGTTGCTGATTCTTTTTAATCTGCATTACCAGAAGTGTAGCCCCGTGGGGGTCTGTCTGTGCTTTGTTTGTTCTGCTTGGATGTGAATAAAAGCCACACTTTAGAATCCCACTTCTGGTATTGGACATTACAGTTATTGCTTCCTGTGTTCGGAATTACTTGGGTGCCCCTGTGCAGAGTAGCCAAACCTAGCCCTTGTGCCGAGTAACCTATTCCTCCCCGAACCCAGTCCCCACCTGGTACTGCTGTCAGATTCAAGCAGCATACCACCTGTCGTTTGCAAAAAGGCAGGAGGGTGGGGGTTACATTTGCAGACAGGGAGGTGCCACAAGAGTCGACAGGATTTTTCCCCCATCGAACTCTTCTATGGACGCCGGGTATGTGGGCCCCGAGACTTGATCAGGGAGGACTGGGAAGGCAAGCACGCCACCAAGGGAACTCCCGTTGTGGATTATGTCCTTAGGTTTAGGGAAAGGCTGAAGGAGTTTATGGGGACAGCCCAGAGCAACCTGGCAGCTTCCCAACAGAAACAAAAGGTGTGGTATGACCGTAGAGCCAGAGCTCACTCGTACATGGTGGGTCAGGAAGTCATGGTCCTTATTCCAGTCCGGAAAGACAAGCTGCAAGCTGAGTGGGCAGGACCGTACAAAGTGGTTAGGAAGGTAAATGACGTGAACTACATTGTGGAGTTACCTGACCGTAGACAGACAGAAAGGATGCACCATGTCAACATGATGAAGCAATATGCAAACAGGACTGACATGGTGTTCGCAGTATGTAGTCATGGGAAGGGGACGGCCGAAGGAGACCTCCTTCTGGATTTTTTGGAAGAGAGTAAGCGGGAGTCCTCAGTGGAGGCAGTAGAACTGTCTCCCCAGCTGGCACCGGACCAGATCCAGAAAGTGAGGGATGTTTTAGCAGACTTTGCCCATTGTTTAGTGCCAAGCCTGGAATAACCCCCTTAGCAACACACGATGTGGAGACAGGGACACAGATGCCCATACAGTGGACAGCATATCGGGTGTCAGAGGCTGTCCAAAAGGATATTAGGAGGGAAGTGGAGGAGATGCTGGTTTTAGGGGTAATCCAGAGATCCCACAGTCCCTGGGCCTCACCCGTAGTCTTTGTGCCCAAGCCAGATGGCTCAACACGTTTCTTTGTGGACTATCGTGGACTGAATGCAGTCACAAAGTCCGATGCCCCAGACGGACGAACTCCTGGACAAGTTGGGAGGGGCGACCTACCTTATGACTACTGACTTGACCAAGGGGTATTGGCAGGTAGACTTGACAGAACTAGGGAGAGGTCGGCCTTCATCGCTCCAATAGGCTTATTTGAGTTTAAAGTAATGCCTTTCGGAATGAAGAACACCCCAGCCACTTTCCATAGGTTAGTGAACCAGGTGTTAAATGGTGCTGATGAGTACGCCGTGGCATACCTAGATGACATTGCCATCTTTAGTACCAGCTGAGAGGAACACCTTTCACACCTTGGGGAAGTGCTGGGCAGGATACAGAGGGCAGGGCTCACTGTCAAAGCTGAGAAGTGCCAGGTGGCCATGGAAGAAGTGGCATACCTCGGGCATGTGGTAGGCCGGGGACAGCCGTCCTAACCAAACAAAGATAGAGGTGATCCAGGTGTGGCCCAGACCAGAAACCCAGAAGCAGGTCAGGAGCTTTCTAGGGACAGCAGGGTACTACAGGAAATTTGTACCCAATTACAGTGCTCTGGCTGCTCCCCTGTCTGACCTGACAAAGAAAAAGATGCCAAAGAAAATTACCTGGGGCCCAGCCTGTGAGGAAGCCTTTACCAGACTGAAGGAGGCACTGTGCAGTGCTCCTGTTTTGACAAGTCCTGACTATAGCAAAACTTTTATAGTTCAGACGGACGCCTCAGACATGGGTATTGGGGCAGTACTGAGCCAGAAGTCTAGCCAAGGGACAAATCACCTAGTTGTGTACCTGAGCAGAAAGCAGCTTCCCAGGGAGCAAGCGTACTCCACGGTGGAAAAGGAGTGTCTTGCCATAGTGTGGGCCCTAACGAAGTTAGAGCCATATTTGTATGGGCAGCATTTTGTGGTGCAGACTGACCATGACCCCCTGGTTTGGCTGACGCAGATGGGGAAGAACAATGACAGACTACTAAGATGGAGACTTGCTTTACAAGGGTATGATCTAAAAATTGTACACAGGGCTGGAGCGAAGAACAAGAACTCAGATGGGCTGTCTAGGGTCTATGAGGAGTGAACTGATTTGGGAAGCTCATCCCATGTAGGGGATAGATCCCCCAAATTCAGTCTACGTGGGGATGAGTGTGACGTAGACAGCCAGTTCTGAGTGATGTATCATTTCATTTTAATATAAAATATATTACTGAAAGTCTCTGCTGAAAAATCAAATGCTCTAGGAATGACCTCACTCATCTCCCCCAGATTTCAGCTGACAGATGCAGGCCAAGAGAAATGCTTATAGCATGTATCACGCACACTCAGTTTTTAGAAACAATGTGTTACATGGAAGACTTTAATCAAGGATCCTGTTTCTCTGACTTAATTACAGAGTTGTTTAAGCTAACTTTAAGAGGGAAATCATAAAAAAGGTTTATGACATTCAAGAGAAAACATAGGTTATTACACAGAGGTGAGAGGTTGTAAATGCTCATATGAAGCCTGTGTGAGGAGGATGCAGCATGAATCAAAAGGGGTGTCATTAAAATTGAGTTATGCTAAGGTTGCAGACTTAATAATTTGAAATTACATCCTGTGATTGTATAGAAATATATATTTTTTTTAGATATTTTGACAGGGAGGAGCTAGATTACCTCAAGCAAAGGCGGTGGGCAAAACCAGCTTTTAAAGATTATTCTGTTTCACGGCAGACACACTTTTATCTGACACTGACCAAGAAAAAATCTGAGCACTGAAAGAAAAAATTACTCACCTTAGTAATGTTGTTTCTTCTAATGGAGTCTTGCTGTATTCTGACATATTGCAGTGATGTCCAACCTTTGAACTGCCCCGGAGATGAAAGAGTTAACTTTCCATGCCAGGCATGGAACGCTGAGCTCGAGCTCGGTTGAGACTCTGTCTGTTGCTGTTTGAACTCAAATCGTCAGATCTTTACGAGCTATACTCACTGGG
Organism: Neoceratodus forsteri; assembly: GCA_016271365.2. Lineage (NCBI taxonomy): Eukaryota > Metazoa > Chordata > Ceratodontiformes > Ceratodontidae > Neoceratodus > Neoceratodus forsteri. Next base: position 262,573,952 of record JADMNL010000024.1, read on the forward strand.
TATCCTGTGTGGAAACTGTAAACTTACACTACGCAACTGGCTACTAAATATAATAAAAAGATTTTTTGGTCCCAAAACAAAGACTCAAGTCAGGAAACCCCAAAAATAAAACAAAACACAACACCCACACACCCAAACTAAAGGGGTGAGAAAAGAAGGGGTGGGGGCACCTCCCGAGTGCCAACACTGCTACTGCCCACCCACATCCCAAAACCCAGGTTCTGAGAGGGGAGGCGGGGTGTCAGAATACAGCAAGACTCCATTAGAAGAAACAACATTACTAAGGTGAGTAATTTTTTCTTCAAACAACATGAAGTCTTGCTGTATTCTGACATATTGCAGACTATCAAGCAGTACCTCCATGGAGGAGGGACAGAACCTACTTAGGAAATAGGCTCTGAAGCACTACTGTGCCAAAACGAACATCACTCCTAGCCTGGATATCCAGAGAGTAATGCTTGGTAAAAGTGTGCACTGTTTTCCAGGTGGCTGCTTGACAAATCTCTAAGATAGGAATATCCTGGCGGCAGCCAGGGAAGCAGCTGTACCTCTGGTAGATGAGCCCTCAGGCCTGAGGTGCAGGATCCTACCTAGTTTTCGTGGCAAAATTGAATGCAAGAGACAATCCACCTGGCAATAGATCTTATTGGCAGGTTTTCCCTTACCAACCTCACCATAAGTGAGGAACAGTTGGAGGGAGTCAAACCTATGACCCTTGGTGCGCTCTATGTAGTAACTAAGGGCCCTTTTCACATCCAGGCTGTACAGCCTCCTCTCCCCAGAGGAGGAATGGTCAGTGAAGAAAACAGGAAGAGACATAGACTGGTTAAGATGGAAATCTGAAACCACCTTAGGCAAAAACTTGCTATTAGTCCTGAGGACCACCTTATCTCTATGGAAAGAGATAAAATCAGGCTCCACTGACAGGGCCTGTAACTCACTGATACGCCTGGCAGAAGTAATGGCTGTCAAAAACACAGTTTTCCAAGTCAAGTACTTAAGCTCTGCTGAGGACAAAGGCTCAAAAGGGGGGGTTGTATAAGCTGAGCAGTGCAAACATTAAGGTCCCAAGCAGGGGCAGGGTCCCTGAAGGGAGGATTGATATGAAGCAATCCCTTGAAAAATTTAGAAAACACAGGATGAGCTGAAAAGGAAGCGTGCTTGCCTGCTGAATGGAAGGCAGAGACAGCTGCCAGATGCACTCTTAGTGTAGCTGGTCTGAGTCCTAAGCTATTAAGATGAACCATATAGTCAAGGACTGTGGGAAGGCCAGCAGACTCTGGAGAAATATGCTTCCCAGAGCACCATATAGAAAATCTTTTCCACTTGGAGTTGTAAGTGTTTCTGGTGGAAGGCTTCCGAGAAGCCTTTATTTAAGATATCCAGAACACCTTGAGAGAGGTGCAAATCAGCAAACTCTAACTCAAGAGCCAGGCCTTGAGATTGAGAGATTTGAGATTCGGATACCAAACCCTCCCCTGAGCACATGTTAACAGGTTGTAATTCCTGAGAAGAGGCAGGGGAAGGTGGACTGCTAAGGACAACAAGAGAGGGTACCAGGGCTGTCTGGCCCAGTCTGGAGCAATCAGAATCACCTTGCAGGGTTGAGACCTGATTTTGACTAGCACCTTGAACAGTAGAGGGAAGGTGGAAAAGCATACAGGAACTTCCCTTCCCAATTGAGAACTAGGGCATCCAGGGGGACTGAGCCCAACACTGGTGGCCTGCAGCAAAAGACAGGAAGTTGGTGATTGTCTGGGGCTGCAAAAAGATCTATCTGTGGGGTGCCCCATCTGGAGAAGATCACCTTCAAAACCAGGGGATCCAGGCACCATTTGTGATGGCCCTGAGATATCCTGCTGAGAGCATCTGCCAGGATATTGTCCTTGCCTGGGAGGAGTACTGCTGTAAGAGAGGTGTTCAGGAATAGGCCAGAGACCATAACTTCATTGCCTCTGTGCACAAGGCCGTAGACCGAGTGCCCCCCTTGCTGGTTGATATACCACATTGTGGTGGTATTGTCTGTCCTGATCTGAACTACTTTGTTCTGAACAGACCTGGAAAAAGCTTGAAGTGCTAGAAACACTGCTCTGAGTTCTAACTGTGAAGCAGAGATTCCTAAGGAGACCACAACCCTTGGGTGGTCAGGTCCCCCAAGTGGGCTCCCCACCCCAAGAGGGAGGCATCTGTAGTAAGGATTAAAGAATGAGACTGAGTGACAGAAGGTACTCCCCTGTCTTAGATTGTCCTGATCCTGCCACCACTGTAATGCCTGGATCAGGGTTCGAGTCACTGGGATTAGTTTGGTCAGAGGATCCTTTTTCTGAGACCAGAAGGCTCTCAAGTGGAACTGAATGTCCCTCATTTGGAATCTTGCTCCCTGAACCACTGCTGTAGAGGCAGCCATGTGTCCCAGGAGCTGCAGAAAATGCCTTGCTGGTCGAGACACCTGGAGGGTGAATGAAGAGGCCAGTGAGATAAGGGTCCTTGCCCTGTCCAGGGAAGGAAGGCTCTTGCCTTTACTGTATCCAGCTCTGCCCCTATGAAGGTGAGGAGCTGCACAGGCTCTAGAACTGACTTTGAAAGGTTCAGAAGGAAACCTAGAGAAGTGAGCAGTTGCTGAGTTATCTGTAGGTGTAACTTGACTTGGTCTGGAGACTGGCCTACTATGAGCCAGTCTTCCAGGTATGGAAAGATGGAGATTCTTTTTCTCCTTAGGAAGGCAACTACTACTGCCAGGCATTTTGTGAACACCCTTGGAGCAGAAGTTAGGCCGAAGGGCATTGCTTTGAATTGGTAATGGCCTGAGAGCAGCTTGAACCTGAGGTACTTTCGGTGGGAGCTTCTGATGAGAATACGGAAATAGGCATCCTTGAGGTCCAGGGAAACTAGCCAGTCCCATGGCCTTAGAGAGGGTAGAATTATTCCCAGAGTCACCATTTTGAACTTTGGCTTTAAAAGGTGCTTGTTTAAATATCTGAGATCCAGGATGGGCCGCCATTCTCCTGTCTTTTTGGGGGTTAGGAAGTACCTGGAGTATGATCGTTTTCCTTTGTGTAGGGGTGGAACCCTCTCTGTGGCTCTCGGAGCCAAGAGGGAAGAGACCTCTGCCTCTAAGGCAAGTGCCTCTGAAGGATTTGCAGGTGGAAAGGATCTGGTTCTCATCTTTGGAAATTTTTTGAAGCTGAGAACCAGTCCCTGGCTTACTACTTCCAGGACCCATTTGTCTGATGTTAAAGACATCCAGTCCTGGACAAAGTAAGCCAGCCTGCCCCCCTACAGGTGGTGGAGAATCGGCCCTGGCAAACCCATCAGGGTTCCTGTTTGGCAGGGGCTTTAGGCTGAGGGGTGGAAGCAGGCCTGCTTGTACCCCGTCTGCCTCTCCCTCTGAAGAACCCTCTTTGAGCATAAGCAGAAGAGGAGGCCTGGGCTTGGTAGAAAGGCCTATGAAAAGGCCTGTCCCTGCCCCTGGAATGCTGCCTCTGGGGAGTGTCTTGCCATTCCTTGGCCTGAGCACTCCTATAGGTGGTCCTGTATTCATCCATTTTCTTCATGTAGTTCTCTGTTTGCTCCCCCAAACAGAGAATTACCCACAACAGGAAAATCCATGGCCTTAGTCTGGGTATCCTGAGACAGGCTAGTACATCTGAGCCAAGCCATCCTACGAAGGGCCACAGATGTAGCCATGACTCTAGAAGAAACATCATTGGAGTCCACTGCAGCATGGAATTGCACCTTGGATGCCTCAATACCATCCGCAGCCACCTGCTCCAGCTCCTTGGCAAGCTGGCCAGGGATCTGTTTAGCTAAGACCATTACAGTGTCCCATCTAGATTTCTGATATCTAGCTGTATAGGCCATATAATTAGCCTGCCTGAGTCCCAAGGATGCTGCCATGTACTGTTTCTTTCCCATGGCATCAATCCTCCTGGAGTCCTTATCTGGGGGGTGTGAAGCCAAGGGTATATTTGCCTTATCACAGGCAGCAGCCTGCACTACCCCAACATGGCTGCATTGCTGAGTAAGGAACTCCGTATCTGAGCCTGAGAGAGTATACCTCTTGTCCATTCTCTTGTCCACAGGAGGTATAGAATTAGGAGTCTTTAAAATTTTATTGTCTGTTTCCCAAAGGACTTATGAAGGGGAATAGACAGCCTCCTGGACTCTGGGATATCCATCATTTCAACATAGTCAGGCTCCTCCTGGTCATCCACAGCTTCTTCCATGGGAAGCTGAAGAGTTTCAGCCACTTTTTGTAGAACATAAAATAGGAAGGGACTCAGAAAGCCTAGGAGGAGAAACCCTGAAGGTCTGTCTGGGGAGATGTCCGGTCAATAGGCACATCCAGACTTTCGTAATCACCATCACTATCCTCATACTCTCCTTCCTCCTCCTCAGTTCATGAAATCTTCTAAATTATAATCTTGGAACTGGGGAACAGGCGAACCGAGCCCCTTCCTGATGGTGCCGGCTCGGTCGGAACCGGGGTTAGCGACTGAACAATCCTTATCGCTTTGGCTATTTCATCAGCGGTCAGAGAAAGAATTTATGGATCCGCACCGGCTGATTTATCCCTTCTTTTTCTTTTAACCAGAACTGACTCCTCAGAGTCGGTTCTCCTTGTGCCCGAAGAAGTCGCACCCTGGTCAGAGGGCACCCCTTCTGGTTCGTTTGGAATTGAACCGGGCTGGTCTTCCGGGTCAGTGGACTTCTTGGCCTCCCTTTACCTGAGCCTACCAACTCTCTTTTCCAGGGTAGCTACAGGAAAATTCTTGCAAATCTGGCAGTCTGAATCGAGGTGGTCAAACCCCAGACAATAAACACAGGTGGTGTGGGGATCAGCCTTAGCAAAGGCTTCTCCACACACACTACAGTGTTGAAACCCAGTGGGCCTGGTTTTTCTTTTGGGTTTCTCAGACATAGCCAGTCCTAACAAAAACGTAACCTTTTTGGCAATCCGCCAGGCAAGACACCCTTATCGGTTCCTGACCGTGTTACGGGTCGTGGAAAAACCGTAATAAAATCCTTTTTTAGAACCGATAAGGACCAGTTACCACACTCTAAAAGTAGAATAAACTTTTTTGAACAACCTGATCGGTTCAAACCGAACTGATCCCACGTTTACAAGTTCCACACAGAAGAACAAGAAAATAAACCTATCTAGTACTCACGATACCACAGACAGAGACTGAACCAACAGGTTAACGGATTAAATTCAGTCGAAAACCGAGAAAAACGGTACTTTAACTGACAAACTTGAACCGAGCAAAGGAGAAATCTCCGGAGCGACTGTTCACTGAGGTGGAGTAAAGAATCTGATGGTTTGAGTTCAAACAGCAACAGACAGAGTCTCAACCGAGCTTGAGCTCAGCGTTCCATGCCTGGCATGGAACGTTAACTCTTTCATCCCCAGAGCAGTTCAAAGGTTGGACATCACTGCAATATGTCAGAATACAGCAAGACTTCATGTTGTTTGAAACAGATATTTAGAAAGCTAGACAAAATCTAAATATTGTTGTAGGAATTGCACTGTTTTAAACCTTGTTTTGTTTAAAGATATGTATGTCTTGTGATATAAGAGTTCTGTATTGTATGTTTGACATGTTATTATATATTTTAGTAAAAACTCTAATTTTAGAGCATACCTGGTCTGTCATTGAATTGCTTTCTTTTGCTAAGAAATATTTATGGTTATAGCAGACATAAGCTTGTATGGTGGTACCAAACTGGAAAGAGAAGCGTTTTAAATCTGAGGTCTTAAAGTTTTAAGGGTTCATCTCTGAATACCTGGTTAGGTGTCCGTAGGCAAAGATATCTGGCCCCCCGAAGACAGATATATCTGAGCCTGTGCATTGGGTATGCTAGCAAGAGGGTAACAGTTTGAATCTCTCCAGAACTTGAGACCAAAGGTTGATCCGAACTCACAAAACAGACAAGAGGGTTACCTTGTTCTGTTCACTGTTCACAAGACTGCGCTCAGAGGTTGGCACTTTGGGAGTAGAGGGTCTGACCTGCTGAGTGAATCTGTGACACTGATTACTACTGTTTCATAAAGTATATTATCTGGTCATATCTCCTCTCCCCCCTGCTCTTGTTTCTCCCCCTTCCCACCTCCCTCACCCCCCACTGTTTGCCTACCTTCCCTACCCCCTCTCCTGTTGTTTGCACCTAGTGTATCTACTCATTCATGAGCCAACTCATTTACTACTCTCAAAACCTCGCTCCTCAAATAGCCTTAATACCTACGGTATCCAAATGCTTAATAGGCTGTATTATATGTATGCCTTGGTTATCTAACTACTCAATTGTAACTTCCTAGTCTCTGGTACTGTCTAACTGCAACTGGCACTTGTAAAACTGCAACTGTTACTTGTTCATAAATATGTATGTTTCCTCTGTTTCTAATTCTGTTTGTAATTTTGTTACCCATGTTCCCAGGTCGTACCTGGAAACGAGCCTCGGATCAGTGTGCTTTTCCCAGTTAGCAAATGTTTAAATAAATAAAAAAAAATAAAATAAAATAAAAATGTCTAAGTCATGGCTCTTCAAGCGTAAAAATGGAATTGAAATCCCCTTTCAGGGAGAATATGTAATCCACCTATGGTAATTGCCCGCTTCTGCAAGTTAGGATATGTTTTAATGTCATGCCTGTGTAAAATTGAAAAACTGAATAAAGATATTTAAAACAAAACAGAAAGCTACTTAATAACTCTTGATCTTCTAGAGTATCTTCTCTACAGAAGGATGGGAAGAGGTAAGACTCTGGAAGTGCAGTAAGTCCCAGGGCTAAATAGGGAACTGAGACAGACTGGATGGACGACTGGTCTTTTCCTGCTGTGATTGTCTATGTTTCTATAAAGCCACACTGTCTGATCTTAGCACTGATCTTAGTCCTGGAGGCACTAGGACCCTGCAGGAAGCAAAGATTTTGAGGCCAGCATGCGTTGTGCACACGGCACTGAGATAATGCTGCTACATGAACAGACAGTACAAATAGCAGTGCCAGTCCTAAAAGACTCGGTACCTTTTTATTGAGGAGGACTAGAAAAACATGAAAATTACATACTGGCCACAAAGCACAGTTATGTAGGAACCTACTGTAACAGCAGATCTTCGAGAGAGGTTCCTTCAGTAAGTCATCACTTATAGGGCCGCACAACAGACTTTTCTAGCAATCCCTGATGAGGGACCGCCAACCCGATGTCACGTGACTGACGTCAGCGTCACAGTATATAGTGGGCGGTCCCCACGCCCGCCTGCCCTCCAGTTCTCCCGCCGGAGCCAGAAAGAGGCCTGACAGCAGGAGCGAACAGGATTTGGAGACCTTGTAAAACACACAATGAGGGGAAGGAGGGAGGGAAAATATATGACCTACTGAAGGGACCTCTCTCGAAGATCTACTGTTACGTAAGTTCCTACGTAACTGTACTATCTTACTTCAAGAGGGTTCCTTCAGTAGGTCATCACTTACAGGACAGAGTCCGAAGCAGTTCCACCAAAGAGAGACCGAGAGACACTAGGGAGGAGGAAAAATAACTCCAACAGAAAAACTGGAATCCAGAATGGACCCTGCCAAGGACAGAAGGCCCTGTAACACAGTTAGGCCAAAACCAGCCCTCTGCCTAGAAGCAATGTCCAGACTGTAGTGTTTGGTAAAGGTATGGGCAGAACTCCAAGTAGCTGCGGCACAGATATCAGCCACAGAGACATTTCGCAAAAAGGCAGCAGAAGCAGCCATGCCCCTTGTAGAATGACCTCTGATGGTACCCGGCAAAGGTTTTTTCATACTTCTGGTAATACCTAATGCAGTTGCCTAACCATTTGGAAAGGCCCATCTTAGAAACCAGTTTGCCCTTCTGCCTCTCCCTCTGAAGAACCCTCTCTGAGGAAAAGGAGAGGAGGCCTGTGCCTGGTAGAAAGGCCTGTGAAAAGGCCTACCTCTGCCCCTAGACTGCTGCTTTTGAGGAGTTGCTTGACTTTCCTTGGCCTGCGCACTCCTGTAGGTGGTCCTGTACTCATCCATTTTTTTCATATAATTCTCTGTCTGCTCCCCAAACAGAGAATTCTCCACCACAGGGAAATCCATGGCCTTAGCCTGGGTGTCCTGTGAAAGGCTAGTACATCTGAGCCAAGCCAACCTCCGAAGAGACACAGATGTAGCCATGACTCGTGATGATACATCATTAGAGTTTACAGCAGCATGAAACTGGATCTTAGATGCCTCTGTCCCATCAGCAGCCATCTTCTCCAGCTCCTTGGCTAGCTGGGGGGAAGCCTGTTTTGCCAGTTCCAAAACAGTATCCCACCTGGACTTCTGGTATCTGGCTGTGTAGGCCATGTAGTTAGCCTGCCTGAGTCCCAAGGAGGATGCCAAGTACTGTTTTTTAGCCATGGCATCCAGCTTCCTAGAGTCTTTATCTGGGGAGTGTGAAGCCAAGGGTATGTTAGCCTTATCACAGGCTGTAGCCTGCACAACTCCAACATGGCTGCATTGCTGGTACAAGAACTCTGTACCTGAGCCTGACAGCATGTACCTCCTGTCCATTCATTTGTCCACAGGAGGTAAAGAATTTGGTGTTTTAAGAAGTTTTTGTGTCTGTTTCCTCAGGGATTTATGGAGAAGAATAGACAATCATTTTGACTCTGGGATGTCCATCATTTCCACAAGTCAGGCTCCTCTTGTTGCTCAGCAGCTTCAACCAGAGGGAGCTGGAGGGTTTCTGCCACTTTTCTGTAAAACAAAAAGTGGGATGGGGACGCAGAAAGCCTAGGAGGGGAAACACTAGAAGAACTGTCTGGGGAGATGTCCGGTTCTGTGGGCTCATCCAGACCTTCTATACCGTCATCATTGTCGTCGTCATCGTGGTCTTCATCCCCTTCCAGATCCGGTTCACAATACTCTTCTGGACAGTAGTCTGGAACAGGAGGAACCAACCGAACACCTACCAAGAGGTGCCAGATCAGTCGGAACCAGACGGAGCGATTCAACCATACTAATCGCTCTGGCAATTTCTTTGGCGGTTGGATGATGCTGTTCTGGATCCAAACCAGCCGATTTCTCCTTTATCTTTTTCTTAGCCTGAACCGACCCCTAAGGATTGGCTCTCCTTTTGCCTGAGGGAGTATCGCCCAGGTCAGAGGGCACTCCCTCAGGTTCGGTTAGAACCGAACTGGGCTGGCCATCCGGGTCAGCGGACTTCTCGGCCTCCTTTTCCCTAAGCCTCCCCAATCTCTTCTCCAGGGTGGCCTTAGGAAAATTTTTACATATTTGGCAGTCTGAATTGAGGTGGTCAAACCCCAGACAGTAAACACGGGTGGTGTGGGGATCAGCCTCAGCAAAGGCCTCTCCACATTCACTGCAGTGTTGAAACCCAGTAAGCCTGTTTTTTCTTTTGGGTTTCTCAGACGCAGCCATCCTAACACTTACCTTTTAATCGACTTAAGCCAAACAAGACCCCCTTATCGGTTCCTAACTGTGTTACGGGTATTGGGGGGAAAAAAAGTCTGAAATACGTGTTTTTTTTTTGTTTGTTTTTTTAGAACCAATAAGGACCAGTACCTCTCACTAACCTATAAATAAAATTAACAAAACAGACGAACCTATTAAAAACCTTTTTTTACAATTTCCATACACCAAATAACACTCAGTCCACTACCTAAGCACTTACTGTACCGCAGACAGGGATCTGAACCGAAGTAAAATAAAGAAAATGCGGTATAAAACCGACATTTTACTGTTAACGAACTGAAAGCAATGGAGAGATCTCCAGAGCGACTGTTCAGTTAGGGGGAGTAAAGAATCTGACGGTTACACTTGAAAGTGCAGCAGACAGAGGTTTGAACTGAGCTCGAGCTCAACGGTCTACGCTCTGGCATAGAGTTAACTCTTTCCTCTCCAGAGCAGTTCAAGTGCTGGGGCTAACTGCATATTGTCAGAATACAGCAAGACTTCATGTTGCTTGAAGAAACAAAAAGCTGATCACAGCTACAGAATTCTTTAGTCCGGTGAGTGTAACACCGAAGAATCCGATGTACATCCATGGTATGGAGGAGTGCTTCACCTCTGTTAGAGGGAGACTGACAGTATACAGGAAGTTCCACTGATTGGTTCAGCGTGGCTTCTGACACCACCTTGGGAAGAAACTTTGGATTCGTTCTGAGGACCGCCTGGTCCCTGTGGAAAATCAGATAGGGCTCCTTACAAACTAGAGCGTGAAGTTCCGAAATCCTCCGGGCTGACGTGATGGCAACCAGGAACAACGCCTTCCAGGAAAGGAAGCCCAAATCACAGCTCATAGCTGTCTCAAAAGGAGGAGGAAGGGTGATCTTTTCCAAAATGAAGTTCAAATCCCAAGGAGGAGTTGGGCTGCAGATTGGGGGGGGGGGTTCAGATGGAGAATCCTTTTCAGAAAGGTTTTCGAGACTTCCAACTGAACAACGGGTTTACCATCCACTAGCTCGTGGTACGCTGAAACAGCTGAAAGGTGGACCTTCAACGATGAATAGGAAAGACCAGAGTCTGATAGGTGAAGGTGGTATTCCATGACTTGAGGGGCAGAACATGAGAAGGGGTTCCAACCCTTAGCAGTCACCCAGATGGAAAACCGTTTCCACTTCATGACATAAGAGGAACGAGCAGAGGGTTTCCTGGCCTCGATGAGGACCTGAGCAACCCGGGAGGAGACCCCAAAGTGAGAGATCACTATATCTGCAGGAGCCATGCATGAAGATGGAGAGTACTGAGCCCCAGATGTAGCAGTTGACCTTGATCCTGAGTCAGGAGGTCGTGAGTCACTGGAAGTGGAACCGGTGGTGCCCTGAAAAGCTGTTACAGCAGCGGGAAACATCTGTCTCGGCCAGAGAGGAGCAATGAGAATCATCTTTGCCCTCTCAGCTTGAAGTTTGAGGAGGACCCTCTGGAGAATAGGAAATGGAGGGAAGGCGTACAAAAATTTCCCTGTCCAGGAGAGAGAGAGAGAGCAGCACGTCGTGCCAGAAAGCACCATGCCCTGGAACGAGTAAGCAAAAACTGGGAAGTTTTGCTTTGAATTTGGAGGCAAAAAGGTCGATTTCTGGACGCCCCCAATGTAGAAAGCTGGATTCCGTCACTTCCTGATGTAATTCCCACTCGTGAGCTAGAGTCCAAGATCTGCTGAGACTGTCCACCAGGACACTGAGAACGCCTGGCATGTGCATGACCACAAGGGCCAGATTGTGTTGGACCACCCAATTCCATACCCGCATCGCCTCCCTGCACAAGGGGTATGAGCGGGTTCCTCCTTGTTTGTTGAGGTACCAAACTACCGACATGTTGTCCACTTGGACCAGCAGTGATCCCTTGGGAAGGAGGTTCTGGAAGGACTGTAAGGTGTACAGGCAGCCCTCATCTCCAGAACATTGATATGTAATCTAGTCTCCAAGCTGGACCACAGTTCTTGGGCTTGGTGCTCCCCTAGATGTGCTCCCCATCCCATTTTTCAAGGCATCCATGGTCAGGGATGCTGAGGGAGCTGGGTTCCTGAAGGGAAGACCCAAAGAAAGATTGCAGGGATCCCTCCACCAGAGCAATTCTTTCTGAACCACTGAGGAGACCAACACCGGATGGTCCAGGTCATCCAGGAGTTCATCCCACTGCATGCGCAAGGACCACTGAGTGATTCTCATGTGAAACCTCATGAGGGAACAGTGGTGATGGAGGCCGCCATCAGGCTGAGAAGGCGCAGGCTCTCCCGGGCCGGGATGTTCCTGGAAGAAGCCACTTTGGAAGCCTGACAGATCAGTGTCTCCACCCTGTCTGGAAGGAGGAAGACTCTGCAGTGGACTGTATCCAAAACTGCCCCAATGAACTGAAGTTTCTGGGCAGAGGTCAAAGATGACTTAGGAATGCTGACGGTAATCCCTAGCCTGTTGAATAGGTCCAAAGTGAAAGAAAGAGCCTCTAGTGAGGAGTCCCCGGACGGGGCTGAGATCAGCCAGTCATTCAGGTAAGGGAAAACTGCAATGCCTGTGCAGTGTAAGAAGGCTGCAAAAACTGCCAGGCACTTGGTAAACACCCGGGATGCCGAGCACAGGCCAAAGGGGAGCGCTCAGAACTGGAAATGTTCCCCCTTGAATTTAAACCGCAGGAACCAGCGGTGGCTGGGGAAGATGGGGATATGCAAGTAAGCACCCTGCATGTCCAGAGCGCACAACCAATGGTTCCCCAGAAGGAGTGGAAGGAGGCTCTGGAGAGTCAGCATCCGAAATTTTTTGTACTCGACAAACTGGTTTAAGTTGCTTAAGTCGAGTATGGGTCTGAAATTCTCCGTCTTTTTTGGAACTGGGAAAAATTGGGAGTAAAATCCCTTTCCCCTTTGCCGGAGGGGAACGTGCTCTGTTGCTTCCTTGAGCAAGAGACTGTTCACCTCTTCTCGGATGACAAGAGCCTGATCCCTTGAGTAGGAGGATCTTTTTGGTGGAGTTTCTGGAGGAAAGTCTAGAAACTATATCGTGTGTCTGACAGACATTAGCTGCAGGACCCATTAGTTGGATGTGATCGCCCTCCACTCATGTGCGTGGCAGCCAAACCTCCCCCCACCTGCTCCCCGTTGGGAAACTGAGGAGGCAGTGGGGATGGGAAGTCAGGAAGTGGCTGGACGTTCAGGGGGAGGACACCCTGCTCCTCTCTGGTTCTTGGAGGCACAAGGAGTGGCTGTACCCGTGGCCTTACGCTTTACCTGGCGGCGTGCTGGGTCCTGCTTTCTCTGCCTCCAGATCCTTTTCCGAAAGGGCTGCTGTTGTTAGTTGCCCGATCGCTACATGGACCTCACCGACCTGAGGGCAAGACCTCTGTCCTACAAGTCAGTGATAATATCCTTGGTGTCCCCAGCAAAGAGTACCGAGCCCCTAGAGGGGGCATCTTGAATTGCCGACTGGACCTCATTTGCAGGTCCAGAAAGGTGAAGCCAAGAGTGCCGTCTAAGGGCAACGGCAGTTGCTGAGGTGCGTGCCACAGAATCAACCGAGTCATATGTGGCTCGCAAAGCATGCCTACAAAAGAACTTGGAGAGGTGAAGATCCTTGACAAGTTCCTCCTTTACGGTCGAGGGATCCATGGCCTGGACCGAAGCCTCTAACCTGGCCAAGGTAGCTTTTTGGTGAGACACCATAGGGGCCACATAGTTAAGGGACCGAAGGGCGCATGTGGCCGAAGAAAAAATTACTCACCTTAGTAATGTTGTTTCTTCTAATGGAGTCTTGCTCTGTTCTGACATATGCAGTTAGGTCCTGCCTTTCAACTGCCCAGGAGAACAAAGAGTTAAACTTTCCATGCCCAGCATGGAATGTTCACCACGAGCTCGGTTGAAGCCCCTGTCTGCTGTTGTTCAAACTGCAACCGTCAGATCTTTACGAGCAATACTTACTAGAAGTTCTGTGTGGAAACTGTAAAACTCTTACTAGCCAACTGGCAAATATATCTATATAAAAGGGTTTTTGGTTTCAAAAGGAAGACTCAAGTCAGGAAACCCAAAAACAAAACACATCCAGAAACACAATCCCTCGCCCAAACAAAAAGAGGGTGAAAAAGGACACCCTTAGGGTGCAAACACTGCTCCTGCCCACCCACATCCCAAAATCTAGGTTCTGAGAGGGAAGGCGGGGGGGAGGTCAGAATACAGCAAGACTCCATTAGAAGAAACAACATTACTAAGGTGAGTAATATTTTCTTCAAACAACATGAAGTCCTGCTGTATTCTGACTATTGCAGACTACCAAGCAGTACCTCGATGGAGGAGGGACAGAACCTACTTTGGAAACAGGCTCTGAAGTACTGCTGTGCCAAACCGAGCATCACTCCTAGCCTGGATATCCAGAGAGTAATGCTTGGTGAAAGTATGGACTGTTTTCCAGGTGGCTGCTTGACAAATTTCTAATAGAGGAATATCCCTGGCAGCAGCAGCCAGGGAAGCAGCTGTACCTCTAGTGGAATGAGCCCTCAGGCCTGAGGGTGGAGTTCTACCCAGTTTTTCATAGCAGAATTGTATACAAGAAACAATCCACCTGGCAATAGATCTCTTAGTGGCAGGTTTGCCCTTACCAACCTCTCCATACGTGAGGAACAACTGGAGGGATTCAAACCTGTGACCCTTGGTACGCTCTATGTAGTAACTCAGGGCCCTTTTAACATCTAAGCTGTGTAGCCTCCTCTCTCCAGAGGAGGAATGGTCAGTGAAGAAAACAGGGAGAGATATAGACTGGTTGAGGTGGAAATCTGAAACCACTTTAGTTAAGAACTTTCTGTTAGTTCTAAGGACTACTTTATCTCTATGGAAAGAGATGAAATCAGATTCCACTGACAGGGCTTGCAATTCACTGATACGCCTGGTAGAGATGATGGCTACCAAAAACAGTTTTCCAAGTCAAGTACTTAAGCTCTGCTGAGGACAAAGGCTCAAAGGGGGTTGCATAAGCTGAGCAATGCAAACATTAAGGTCCCAAGCAGGAGCAGGATCCCTAAAGTGGGGTGGGGGGGGGAGATTGGTGTGCAGCAATCCCTTGAAGAACTTACAAAACACAGGATGGGCTGACAGAGGGGATGGCTTCCCTACTGACAGGAAAGCAGAAACAGCTGCCAAATGCACTTTAAGTGTAGCTGGCCTAAGGCCTAGGCCATTGAGATGGACCATATAGTCCAGAACCGTAGGCAACCCAGCAGAATCTGGAGAAATATTCTTCTTAGAACACCAAATGCTGAATCTTTTCCATTTCAAGTTGTAAGTCTTTCTGGTGGAAGGCTTTCGAGAAGCCTTAAGGATATCCAGAACCCCTTGGGAAAGATGCAGGTCAGCAAACTCTAACTCTTCAAGAGCCATGCCTTGAGATTGCGAGACCAAAGGTTTGGGTACCAAATCCTCCCCTGAGAGGATGTCAACAGGTTGTAATTCCTGGGAAGAGACATGGGACGGTGGACTGCTAGGGACAGCAACAGGGGATACCAGGGCTGTCTGGTCCAGTCTGGAGCAATCAGAATCACTCTGCATGGTTGTGACCTTATCTTGACTAACACTTTGAACAGGAGAGGGAAGGGGGGGGAAGCATACAGAAATTTCACTTTCCAATTCAGGATCAGAGCATCCAGGGGGACTGAGCCCAAGACTGGGGGTCTGCAACAAAAGAGAGGAAGTTGGTGATTGTCTGGGGCTGCAAAAAGATCTATCTGTGGAGTGCCCCATCTCAAGAAAATCATTTTCATAACTAGGGGATCTAGGGTTCATTCGTGATGACCCTGGGATATTCTGCTCAGAGCATCTGCTAGGACATTGTCCTTCCCTGGGAGGTGAACTGCTATCAGAGAGGTTTGCAGGGAATAGGCCAGGGACCACAACTTCATTGCTTCTGTGCACAAGGCCGTAGACCGAGTGCCTCCCTGCTTGTTGATGTACCACATGGTGGTGGTGGTGGTGTCTGTTCTGACCTGGACCACCTTGTTCTGCACAGATTTGGAAAAGGCTTGCAGTGCCAAAAACACTACTCTGAGTTCCAAGAGACTGACGTGAAGCAGAGATTCCTGAGGTGACCACAGCCCTTGGGTGGTAAGATCCCCCAGATGGGCTCCTCAGCCAGCAGGGAAGCATCTCTGGTGAGTATCACTGAATGAGACTGAGTGACAAAAGGAACCCCTTGTCTCAAATTGTCCTGATCCTGCCACCATTGCAAGGCCTGGATCAGGGTTCGAGTCACTGGTACTAGTTTGGTAAGGAATCCTTTCTTTGGGACCAGAAGGCTCTTAAGTAGAACTGAATGTCCCTCATCTGGAATCTTACTCCTTGGACCACTGTTGTGGAAGCTGCCATGTGGCCCGGAAGCTGAAGGAAATGCCTTGCTGGTCGAGACACCTGAAGGGTGAATGAAGAGGCTAGTTCCATCAAGGTCCTTGCCCTGTCCAGGGGAAGGAAGGCTCTTGCCTTTATTGTATCCAGCTCCGTTCCTATGAAGGTGAGGAGCTGTACTGGTTCGAGAACTGACTTTGGAAGGTTGAGAAGGAATCTTAAGGAAGTGAGCACTTGCTGAGTTATTTGCAAATGTGACTTGACTTGGTCTGGAGACTGACCTACTATGAGCCAGTCGTCCAAGTATAGGAAGATGGAGATCTTTTCTCCTTAGGAAAGCAACCACTACTGCCACGCACTTTGTGAAAACCCTTGGGGCAGATGTTAGGCCAAAGGGCATTGCTCTGAATTGATAGTGGCCTGAGGGCAACTCGATCCTGAGGTACTTTCTGTGGGAGCACCTGATGGGAATGTGAACATAGGCATCCTTGAGGTCCAGGGAGGCTAGCTAGTCCCCTGGCCTTAGAGAGGGAAGAATTATTCCCAGAGTCACCATTTTGAACTTTGGTTTTAAAAGGTGTTTGTTCAGATATCTTAGGTCCAGGATGGGCCGCCATTCTCCTGTCTTTTTGTTGGTTAGAAAGTACCTGGAGTACAATCCTTTGCCCTTGTGTAGGGTGGTAACCCTCTCTATAGCTCTGAGAGCCAGGAGGGAAGAAACCTCTGTCTCTAAGGCAAGGGTCTCTGATAGATTCGCAGGTGGAAAGGATCTGGTTCTCATCTTGGGAAATTTCTTGAAGCTGAGAACCAGTCCCTGGCTTACTACTTCCAGGACCCACTTGTCTGATGTAAGAGACTTCCAGTCCTGGACAAAGTAAGCCAGTCTGCCCCCTACTGGTATTGGAGAATCGTCCCGGGCAGACCCATCAGGGTGTCTGCTTGGCAGGGGCTTTAGGCTGAGGGGTGGATGCAGGCCTGCTCATCCCCCGTCTGCCTCTCCCTCTAAAGAACCCCCTCTGAGAGTAAGAAGAGGAGGCCTGAGCTTGGTAAAAAGGCCTTTGGAAAGGCCTGCCCCTGGACTGCTGCCTTTGAGGAGTAGCTTGCCTTTCTTTGACCTGAGCACTCCTGTAAGTGGTCCTGTACACGTCCATCTTTTTCATGTAGTTCTCTGTCTGCTCTCCAAACAGAGAATTACCAATAACAGAGAAATCCATGGTCTTAGCCTAGGTATCCTGTGATAGGCTAGTACATCTGAGCCAAGCCATCCTCCGAAGAGCCACAGATGTAGCCATGACTCTTGATGAAACATCACTGGAGTCCACAGCAGCATGAAATTGCACTTTGGATGCCTCAATCCCATCTGCAGCCACCTGCTGCAGCTCCTTGGCAAGCTGGTCAGGGGCCTGTTTAGCCTGAGCCAGCAAAGTGTCCCACCTGGACTTCTGGTATCTAGCTGTGTAGACCATATAGTTAGCCTGCCTGAGTCCCAAAGATGCTGCCATGTACTGTTTCTTTGCCATGGCATCAATCTTCCTGGAGTCCTTATCTGGGGGTGTGATGCTAAGGGGATATTTGCCTTATCACAGGAAGCAGCCTGCACTACCCCAACATGGCTGCATTGCTGGGAAAGGAACTCCGTGTCTGAGCCTGAAAGAGTATACCTCTTGTCCATTCGTCTGTCCAGGAGGTATGGAATTAGGAGTCTTAAGAATTTTATGTGTCTGTTTCCCAAAGGATTTGTGGAGGGGAATAGACAGTCTCCTGGACTCTGGGATGTCCATCATTTCAACAAAATCAGGCTCCTCCTGATCCTCTACTGCTTCCTCCATAGGAAGCTGGAGGGTCTCGGGCATTTTTTTGTAAAACAAAAAGTGGGAAGGGGACTCAGAAAGCCTAGGAGGAGAAACACCTGAAGGTCTGTCTGGGGAGATGTCCGGGTCAATAGGCACATCCAGACTTTCATAATCACCATCATCATCCTCATACTCTCCTTCCTCCTCATCCGGTTCTTAAAATTCTTCCAAGGTGTAATCCGGAACCAGAGGAACCGACCGAACCGAACCCCTGCCAGATGGTGCCGGTTCGGTCGGAACCAAAGTAAGCGATTGCACTATCCTTATCGTCTTGGCTATCTCATCGGTGGTCGGAGTATGAATTTCTGGGTCCAAACCAGACGATTTATTTTTTCTTTTTCTTTTTACCAGAACCGACTCCTCAGAATCGGCTCTCCTTTTGCACGAAGAAGTATCGCCCTGGTCAGAGGGCACTCTTTCTGGTTCGGTCGGAACCGAAGCGGGCTGGCCATGCGGGTCAGCGAACTTCTCGGCCTCCCTTTCCCTCAGTCTACCTAATCTCTTTTCCAGGGTAGATTTGGGAAAATTCTTACAAATTTGGCAGTCTGAATCGAGGTGGTCAAACCCCAGACAATAAACACAGGTGGTGTGGGGATCAGCCTTGGCAAAGACTTCCCCACACACTGCAGTGTTGAAACCCAGTGGGCCCGTTTTTTTTCTTGGGTTTCTCAGACATGGCCAATCCTATCCAAAACTTACCCTTTTTCCGGCAATCTGCCAGGCAAGACTCCACTATCGGTTCCTGACCGTGTCACGGGTCTTGGAAAAAACGTAATAAAATCCTTTTTTTTTAGAACCGATACATACCGGTTACCACACTCTAAATCAAACACAAACTTTTTTACCTCAAACTGATTGGTTCAGCTGAACCGATCCACAATTTACAAGTTCCACACAGAAACAAAACAAAAAACCTATCTAGTACTCACGGTACCACAGACAGAGACTTGAACCGACTAAGCGGTAACAGCAATTCGGTAGAAACCGACCGAAAAACCGATACTTCAACTGACTTTTTGAACTGAGCAAAGGAGAACTCTCCGGAGTGACTGTTCAGTGAGGCGGAGTAAAGAATCTGACGGTTGCAGTTTAAACAACAGCACACAGGGGCTTCAGCTGAGCTTGTGGTGAACATTCCATGCTGGCCATGGAAAGTTTAACTCTTTTTTTTTCTCCGGGGCAGTTGAAAGGCAGGACCTAACTGCATATGTCAGAATACAGCAAGACTGCATGTTGTTTGAAGAGTAGATCTTTCTCCAGAACTGGTCCATCTGCCTCGACTCTTTGTCCTCCGGAGAGGTGCTTATGTGCTTGGTTGCAGCGGAGCAGTCATGAGCAGCAGAAATGACAACAGAGTCAGCCTTAGGATCCATTTTCAAGAATGGGACATCCTTTGGTGCCTGGTAAAGTCTGTCTGCACTCTTAGGGACAGCCAGGAGGGAATGAGGCATCTGCCAGATAGTAGAGGTGAGGTCCTGATGAGGTCCAATCCATGGAAGAATGGGGACCGGAGACAGAGACTCTAGGTCCAGGTGCTCGGCGAGTCTCTGTCTCATAGGGTCCTGATCCTGTGACTCCCAGTCAAAGAAATCCTTCATGGACCTCAGGAGGTCCGAAAAGGCAGGGTCCTCTGGAAGGGATTTTGGGAAAACCTTGCCTGATGGGCCCTCAGGCTCCTCTGTGATCTCCTCCGTAGAATCGTCAGCCCCCTCATCATCATCATCGTCATCATTGTCGTCTGCCCATGTCATCAGGACTGTGACGGATATCCGGGAGTGAAACAGCCTGATGAGTCTTCCCCAAGACGTGCACCGCAGCCACAGAAGAACTGTTGGGGGAAGGGGACCAGGGAGACCATGGGAGAGGGAGTCTTGTCTCCAGGTCCGACACCAACTCAGACTAAGCCCCCTGCCACCAAGACTGAATCAAGGTCTTGAAATCCAGTGCAATCGGAGGAGATGGAGGGGGTGGTGGAGGAGGTTGGGGTTGAGGGGGGGAAGAGGTGGCATTACCAGTGGGGGAGGGTAATGATAGTCCTGGAATCCCTGGTAGGGAGAGTAGGGATTGAGCCCAGGGTAAAACTGTCCATAGTGACTCCAATCTGGAGGGGGGGCCAGCCGGGGAGTGGTCCCCAGGGAACCCCAGCGGGTAGTGAGGAATAGTTTGAGGTCTGGAGTAGATCCCAGTCATCAGGTTTGGCAGCGAGGGTACCCACGTCGGACCCACCATTGTGTATATATAGTCTGGGGGTCCGGCGTCAGGACAGCCCACATCAGGGGACTGACATCGGAACTGGCACCACCTGATCCGGTGCCGGAAAAGGGTCCATCGTCAGAGGGTCCGGTGTCAGAACCGGACGAAGGGGCCCTGATGGCAGGACATCCAGCATCGGAGCCAACAGCTGGAGACTATCGCAAGGTCCTGGGAGAGCAACAGTTGTCGGGACATCCGGCATAGGAGTAAGGTTTGTAGGGTCCTCTGACGGGATGTTGGCCAGAATTGGCGCTACTGGGATCCCACCCAAAGGCAGAGGAGGGGCATCCATGTTAAGGCCTGCTGGCTTAGGAGGAGCCTCCTTCCCTTTGACCCTGAGAAGAGAACGTGGAGTTGACCCCGTGGAATCGACTACATCGAGGGGTTCTCCACTGTCTTCGCCAGAGGTACCCGCCATTGAAGTGGAGGGCACAGGTGAAGGAAGTGGGGGGGGGGGAGAGGAGCTTTCTCCCTCTGGTTTCACCGGAGGTCAGGTGAGGCGCCGTTAGGCCCTGACTGCGGAACCATACCTGTGCGGCCATCAGGGACGGGCATCTTACCAGGCGGCGTCAGGCAGGTGGGGGAGGAGCCCCCAGCCGACTTATCAACGGGTACTGGGCGGGTCCCCACTGGCTGGGGAGCTGGCTTACTGGCTGCCGCGCGGTCCCTGGATGAGCTGGGGGTTGACTTATTGGCTGGCGTGGTGCGGTCGTCAGAGGGGCTAACAATCGACTGACCCACTGCGGTCTTACCAGACTTACCGTCCGATTTTCTAGGATGGTGGCTGGGCCTTGCTCGTCGAGGGCTGCATGTCGTCTGTGGAGTGCTCCCACTCCCTAGACGTCTCTTTGTGCTTCTTCGATGGAGAAGATTTATCTGCCGAGGACTCCCTCAAACAGTCCATCTTCTTCTCTAGAGAAGCCAAGCGGGCTTTCAAGAGATGGGCCTCCAAAGCCTGTTGCCTCCTTTTCTTCACGGCCTGGTTGAAGGTCTGGCACTCCGGGCAGGAGGAGACAGGATAGTCTGGGCCTAGACAGAGGACGCACTTGAGGTGACCATCTTTGTGCGGGATCTGCATGCCACAGGACAAGCACTTCTTCTTAGGTGAAGACATCAGTGAAGAGTTGAAAAAAGGAAGAATTTTTGATGAACGAAATTCAGATGCAAGATACTTTCACGACGATCATTATATGGAAGTCTGCAATGCGACTGACACGAGGCGACAGTGAGAAAGAACTGGAGGGTAGGCGTGGGGACCACCCACTATATACAGTCATGCTGATGTCGGTCACGTGATGTTGGGTGGGTGGTACACCATCAGGGATTGCTAGAAAAGTCTGCCATGCGGCCCAACGCCAGGTGGCACCAGTCCTCTAAGTGATGACCTACTGTAGGAACCCTCTTGAAGTAAGATTTCTTGATTCTCTTGGACCATCTTCACCATTCATTCACACAACTGGGTTTAATCTAGAGGCATTGGGACCCTGGGGGAGCCAAAAATCTTCAGGAGGGCCGGCGCCAAGGTAGGCTACACACATGAGCTGCATCGCGAGACTAGCTCGTGCTAAATAGCCTAACTCGGCTATGGCTCTCAACTGACTCAGTACTTTTTTTTTTTTTAATTGTACTCTTGTTTCTACCTCCTCAGCAGAGCAGCCCCCACTATCTCCAGCCGCTGGCCCTGCACCCACGGACCCGGTCATGTATACGGCCACAGAAACCGCTCCCCAGTAGGCCGGGCCTTCACTGCCTCGTGACCCACTGGGTATGTGCCCTCCTGGTCTCCAAGGCGCAAGGCAGCCACCAGCCGCGAAGATCGCCTCCGCATTTTTCCACATTTTCTCTTATGGAGAGCCAGACGCAGTAATGGCATCCGAGCACGAGCGCTGGTGCCCGCCGTGTTTCCCCTGTTTTTATTTGCGTTCCACTGTAGTGGGTTGGCCTCCAGTCGCCACTACAGGGCAATGCAAGCTCCCACTACCCACCCCAGAGAGAGAGGAGAGCAGTCGTCGGATGCTCAATCCTCCCTCTCCCCCTCAGCCCCTGGCGGCCCGAGTCTGTTCCCGAACCCGGGTCGGTGGCGTGGCATGAAGTGTGGCATCCAGTGCCTCAACCCTCAGTGCCACCGGGCCGGCGACTCGGTACCTTTTTTACCGAGGAGGTACAGCATAACCTAAGTAAACAATTCATTTAACAATGGCAAACGATAGCCCTTTGCATCCGTGTAAGAAGGAACAGCAGCAAGAAAAGTGTCTTCACAACCCAAACCAAAACAAGGGAGGTGAAGACCAGGAAACAGAAAGTGAGCTCGGGGGATGGTGGGTGGATGCGTGAATGAATGGTGATGATGGCCCAAGAAGATCAAGAATTACAGTGAGTACTGTACATAATTTTTATATCTTCCTGGACCTTATCTTCACCATTCATTCACACTGCTGGGCTAGAGTATCAAGACCCGACAAAATTCCCTCAAGCAGGGTGGTAGGAGACAGAGTACAATCAGGGCAGAAGCCCAGTAAGTGTTGCCCTGACAAAGGAAGCATGCTGCCTGGCATGGACATCCAGGGCATAGTGCTTGATGAAAGTATACACTGAACTCCAAGTAGCCACTTTGGAAGTATCAGCAATATAGACAGATCGGATTTCTGCCAAGGACATTGCAACTGCTCTGGTGGATTGGGCATGAACCTGGCCTTCCAATTTGACCTGTACTATACAGTAGGAATGGTGAAGACAGGCCACTATTCAAGCGGAAATGCATTTGATCATAATCAGCTGAACTAGTTGGTTCGTGGTGAAGGAAACAAAGGGCTGCATGGACTGATGGATGTCCTTAGTTTTATCGATGTAGAATCTGAGGGCTCTTTTAATATCCAGAGAGTGGAGGGTGTGTTCTCCCTCATTCAGGAAGTTAGGAAAGTATGTGGGCAGCACCAAGAGCTGGCTCAAATGGAACTTCGAAACTGCTTTAGGCAAAAACTTGTGGTGTGTGCGGAGGACCACCTTGTCTTTATGGATGACAGTATAAGGAGGGTCTGTGACCAAAGCATGTCTCTCAGAGATCCTACGGGCAGAGGTGATGACCACAAAAAATACCATTTTCCAAGTAAGGAACTTGAGGTTATAAGCAGCCAGGGGTTCAAAAGGTAAATGAATGAGCATGTCCAACACAAGGTTAATACCCCAGGGAGTGACAGGTTACGTACTGGGGGATTTGTGTGCACGATGCCTTTTAAGAATCTTTTGAACAGGGGCAGCTGAGCTAGAGTAATGTTCTGAACTAGCTCATAATAGGCAGAGACAGCACAAAGGTGAATCTTTACAGAGGAGTATTGTAGATCCACATCAGAGATCTAGTAAATACCCCAAAACTTTAACCGATGGACATCGGAATGCATCCATATGAGATATGGTGCACCATTCTGAGAAACATTACCATTTGGCTATGTAAGTCTGGTACAGGGATGAGGAGCAACCAGGAGAATTTCGGAGACCCTCTGAGAGACTTGAAACCTACTCACTTCTATCTTCTCAGGAGACAAGTTTGAAGGTGAAGGGAGAGCAGAATGGGATGGCCCAGCGATCCTTGCGTCAGAAGGTCCATCTGTAGGGGCCAAGGCCTTGGAGGGGCTGT